>OX297879.1:8560724-11169474 GCA_946478455.1 Eupithecia vulgata | reverse complement strand
AAAGTGAGCAAAATCGGTAGCAAATCGTTTTTGATGTGCTGCCGTTTTAGGCATTAAATGTTTGGCATTTATTTTGCCAAAACAAATACCAGTGAACAAAAAGACCGCATTCAACCTAAATATAAAAGAAGAATTTCGTTCGTTCGCGGTTTGAAAGATGTTTATAAACTTCTAACCCTCCACGGTTATTGACCAATATGAGTTTCTAACGTTCGACTTTCCTTTCTTTTATATCTAAAAAAAAGTTTCTCGCTAGTCAAAAGTTGTATGCTTAACTTGAGAGCAAATGTATTCTTTCAGTATTCTTTTCATTCACTCATTCTTTCATTCGCTCATCAGTCTACTTTAGAGCCGCTCGCTTCGCTCGTGACTCTACTCTAGACTGCTTCGCTATCTTGCGATTTATTTTCGTCACGCTCAACAAAAAATCGTTTTACCTACTTGTTGAACAAATAACTTTTTTACTTTATACTTTTATAAAATACCCTCTTTTATTTTCATACCTGAGTACTAGAAACTCTCACTCGGAACAAATTTGTGTACGATCTGCAGAAATTTGTTCCGTTGGTCTGGGTGTTTTCTATTTATAATAAAAAAATATCTATCTATGTAATGTATAATATTACGTATATCAGTTATCTAGTACCCATAACACAAGCTCTGCTTACCTTGGGGCTAGATAATGCTGTGTGAATTGAACAGCATTATTTATTATTAAGAAACATCTTTGAATGGAAACTTTAGTTATTTCATCATTATCATCAGGCTATATTAGTCCACAGCTGGACATAGGCCTCCACTAATGACTTCACCATGTACTGAATATTATATCGAAGCGCTTGTATGGTGTCCTATTGGTGATAATCTTGCAAATTGTTTTTTTTTCCGATCGTTCACGAGGTCTTACACAAGCGCTGCAGGATTGCTTTATTTACATGACATCTGGTACATGTCTGTTTTAATATGGATCATTTAATTAAAAAAAAAGTGACCTAAATTAGGAAAATAGAAGGAATAGGTAGTTAACTGGTATGCAGATTCTGTTAAAATACCTGAGCCATTGAGCAAGGCGCTGCGCTGGCGCCGCGGGCAGACCTGCCAATTTGCTGTTTCCTCCAAACTATATATCTTATTATAATAAGCTCAAACTGAAATGTATTTCGAAAGTGTGACAGGAGAATCTAAGCTCAGATCTCAAAGGAATTATGGGATTTGGATCGGTAAGGTTTTATAGCAAAAAGCAGCTTCAGCTTCCGTTCTCGCTGTCACACGAAAATAACAAAAAAAATCGGTACCTACCTACCTATTTGGCTGGTGTTGACAAATAAATGTTTAAATTTTAGTTAGTTGAGTAATAAAAACAGTTCAAAAGAGTTGAAGTAGAAATTCTACATAAGTACCTATTGTAAAGAATTCATATGGGTTGAGAATAATATAAATAATAATAATATGGTTTGATGGATAATTATAATATCTCATACGTGGAATTCTGTGATTGAAACGCCTTCTTGTGTTAGGTACATGTAGGTATATTATTTAATAATTCTGCTTCTTTCACTTCTGCTTTTTACATTTTCTTCACAATTATATATAATTATATATTATTAGTATTTTCTAGCTAATGTATGGTTCTAACTTCTAATTTTACAAAGTACTTGGTGCGGTGCTCTCTGATTTTTCACAACAACATGGCGTCTAGCGTCTGCCTTTACTTTTTTATGGTTTGATAAATACTACGAAGCCATATACAGTAGCAATGGCAAAATGGCACGCCATTTTGCCATTTTCTTTATCATTTACCACGAAAATTAGTCTCGAGTAGATTTGGGCCTTTATAATCACCATAAATATAATCAGTGTGTGATTAGGTATCCTTAGATCCAATCTGTGAAAGAATTAGGTATCCTTAGGTCTGTCTATATTACCTACTACCTCTTCAAGGCTAAGCTCTTTTAAGATCTTAATATAAATTGGCAAGGAGGTAAATGGTATCCCGGAGACGGACATAGGCTGCTTTTTATCCCGGAAAGCGCGTGCGATGCTGCGGGCTAAGCTAGAAACATAATAATTATAATGAATTATACATTACCTCAATAAAAGCTTCGAATACCTACTAATAAATACATAATACGTACTTTACTTACGTTATTGACGACCTCAGTGGCGCAGCGGGCGAGAGTCTGCCTGCGACGCAAGAGTTTGCGGGTTCGATCCCCGCCTCGGAACAAATATGTGTACGATCTGCAGAAATTTGTTCCGTTGGTCTGGGTGTTTTCTATGTATAATAAAAAATATCTATCTATGTATTGTATAATATTACGTATATCAGTTATCTAGTACCCATAACACAAGCTCTGCTTACCTTGGGGCTAAATAATGCTGTGTGAATTGTCCAGCATTATTTATTAATTTATTTTATTTAATTTATAGTCTCGTAAAACCATGAAAATGATGAATGGTATAAGACCATTACATCTAAATGATTAAATCTAGTTTCTAAGGAATCTTTCATTTATTAGTTACCGTACATCTTATTTATTTATTTAACAGCAAAAAAAAAAAAAAGTTTCTAAGGCGAGCTTAATAATGCGTAGGATAGGACAAATTAAATTTTAAGTATGTTCTAATCATTTGGAACCGATTTAGGTTAACGACTGGTAGGAGTAAGTACTTACACTAGTTACATAAGATATAAATAATATATAATTGATGAAATCTACTATCACACTAAAAGATAAAGATACATTTATTTGGCACAACAAGAACAGCACAGACATACATACAATAATCACACGAATATTATAAATGCGAAAGTTTAGATGGATGGATGGATATATGTATGTTTGCTTAATCACGCAAGAACAGCCCATCTTGATGAAATTCGGCATAGAGATAAATCAAAGTTTGGAATAGCACATAGGCTACTTTTTATTCCTGTAAAATTTATGGTTTCCGTGGGATAGATTTGTTTCAATTTTTCATATAGCAAAATATTGATATGATTTTTTGCAAAGGTAGTGGTAGTATAGCCTAACTGAATGACAAAGGCCAGAGACAGGGAAACTTGGAAGGAACTGGGGGAGGCCTACGACAAAACGAGGACTACTAACAATCAAATTCATTTAAAGAAAGAAATATTCTTTATTCAGAAAGAAAATAACAAATTTAAATTAAAACTAGTAATTACAAAAGAAACAATTAAGCTATCTGCAAACTGTTGCAAACAATCTACAGGTAGCTCAACTGATCCATATCAATACCAGTTGGAAGCGTGCCTAAGACACTGGCTGCATTGCCCCGCTGTATGGCAATGCTGATGCGCTGTGCCAGATACTCACCAGCTCTCGGGTCACGCGTCGCTTCGACCAGACGCTCAGATAATTTTTTGAAAACCCGGAGAGCCTCAGTACCCCACGAACCTAGGGTCTCGACTCCAAGGGGAGCAAATGTGTAGGCTCTGTCGAAAGAAATATACATTTCAACATAATAAACAATATTTAACATAAACAGTTTGTTTATAGTTACATATGTTAGTAGAGTAATAAAGGCTGATTTTATTTTATTTTTAGTGTTAGTTATGGTGTCAGAAAATGTGTAACATAGGCATAAGAAGTGAAATAAGTTCCCAAAAATTTTTCGACTTCGGCGGGACTCGAACCCGCTCCCCACCCTTAGTACAGGTGTGCTCTAACCAACTAAGCCACGAAGTCTCACGAAGTCAGAGTGCGGGTAAGCACTATAACAAAAATCCTTAAAGGCTAAATTTTATCAAAGAAAAATGCACGGTAAAACTATATCCTTTCCCTCTGTCCTTTTTCGGGGTACAGAAAAAGGACAGAGGGAAAGGATATACTAATAAATAGCGGGTAACACCGCAGGACGCAGCTAGTTGAATAACATGAAAGTGCAGTACAGTTAAAGTTACCAGAAATACATAGAAAATTAAATTAACATTTAATAAACTAGTGTTTTGGTAACAAAGTTTCGTAGACAGAACAAAAATATATTTATTTACTGTACGGTTAAATACTAGATTTACTTTCCTTTTCTAGCTACCCGAAGATTGTGGTGATGAGAAGATTGAATTTGTGATCAGCTTTATCTTCCGATTGAATCATCATCAGCAAATGTAAAGAACTGGACTATTTATACTGATTAATAGCCAACGGCAAAGAAAAGGTGTTATGAGTTAGGTATACCAATGGTGTTATTCATCATCAGCCTATTGTCCACTGTTGGACATAGGCCTTCCTTAATGAGCGCCATAGCGCCCTGTCTTCAGCTTGCCGCATCCAGCATCTGCCAGCAGTCTTTCGCAAATTGGTTCTCTGTCGGATGTATTCGTTGCGAATCCTATCGTTCAGAGAAACTCCGAGCATATGCAATGGTGGTATTAGCTTGCTTGATTACCTAATCTCCTTGCTCTATCCTTGAGTCATTCTTCTAAACTCTGCTTAGCTTGGGGCTAGATGATACTCTGTGGATTGTCCTGCATTATTTATTTATTTTATCTTCGAAAGTATTTATAATACGCAGTCGCTTATTTAATTAGGTACTTTGAAAAAGGTTGAAGTAGTCAACAATATAACAGAAGAATATATAATTGTTCTCATTATTTATTCGTAAACAGCTCACGTTACGTACGTTTATGTAAATTCAAACATATTAATAGCCCCTTCAAACTTTGTGGACAATGTAAGACATAGAAACAGCACCTTGATACAGATTTTAAGGGGCCTGCGGATGATGATTTGCCCATACAAACGTACTACCAAAATGATTTGTAATTCGAGCATATTTCCACCATATCATGTTGTTTTTCGTATTCGAATAGTATTTATCCCTGGTTATTTTTTTTTTTAATAATACACACCTATATTGAAATTTCGGCAAAAATATGAAAAATACAAAATTTGCATAACTTTACGTCGAAAATGACATGTTGTCGTCCTATTAGTTTTGTATACCTTACGTTTTGTTTGATAAGGAACATAGCTTATACTGTCTAGTTACAGAATAACAACACCACGTCGAAAATACAAAAAGTTTTCAATCATCATTTTTCGTATTACGGAACACAATAATTTACGAATTGAAGTTGCGAGCAGCTGTCGCCGAAGCATAGATTTTAGAGCGAATACTATTGTTCAAAATTATATATTTATTTGATGTTGAATTTGCCACAACTCTCCGTGTGTGTCGTAAGAGGTGATTATGGGATATGCACTGGAGTGGCAAAGCGTGGTGCGTGTTGCATGTTTGGACGACCTCCACCAACCTTTAGAAGCAGCCTATGCCCCTATGGTAGTGACTAGTGGCCTATTATATGCCCTCTTATGGCACATGGCCCTTAAGGCCAGGCCCCTGTCAATATATTTATGAAAACTTATGGTACACTCATAGAAATTCGTACCAAAGTGGGACGAGTCAACAATATCTCGAAATATCAATCGGTTCCCAAAAAATAGCGACATACATAATTTAAATACTAGAAATAAAAATAAACTCGCTGCGCCCACAACTAGGGTACACGAAATTAATGTATCTTTTAGAGGGCAATGTATACGTTTCTACAACATAACTCCAAGTTGTAAATATTATCGATTAATAAATTCAATTATATTGCCAAACGTGTCCTTGGTAAAAAGGCTTAATACAAAATATCAGATTATCTAGCTAGACGATAAAAAAACGAGGAATGATTTTAGCTCCAACTGGAAAGCTAACATTCTAACAAGGTAAAATATTTCTTGTTCGCTTCTTTACTTTACTTTAAAAAGATTGAAGTGAACAAAAAATCAAAGTGATCACTTTATTTCCTAGTTTTACGGCTACTTCCCATTTGGTAAGCTTCCCATTTGGTAAACCTCAAACTGTACCTACTAAAAAGTTGCGTTTGGTAAACATTTTATATGTCATACATTCAGTCCCATTTCGTAAACATTTAAGTAATGACTTGTATTGTTTCCCATTTGGTAAACTTTTAATTGAAATGGGTACAGTCAAGTAAAAAATCGAACACGAAACTCATGATAATATTGTCACATATATTTTTTAAATATTTTTAATCACAGGTACAATGAAACATAAATAAAAAGTAGCGCTTACAAACATTTTTTTACAGTTTTACTAAGTTATAAAGTAAAATCAAATTTAAAATAATTAAAGAAAAATTACAGCTCAATTTGACTATTTCAATGACAAGTTTTATTAGTGCCTAATTTTTTTTAACATAAGATATAGACGACCTCAGTGGCGCAGCGGGCGAGAGTCTGCCTGCGACGCAAGAGGTTGCCGGTTCGATCCCCGCCTCGGAACAAATTTGTGTACGATCTGCAGAAATTTGTTCCGTTGGTCTGGGTGTTTTCTATGTATAATAAAAAATATCTATCTATGTAATGTATAATATTACGTATATCAGTTATCTAGTACCCATAACACAAGCTCTGCTTACCTTGGGGCTAGATAATGCTGTGTGAATTGTCCAGCATTATTTATTTATTTATTTATTTATACATGCTAAATCAACTAAATATAAAATATGAAATATCAACAATCACTGATTTGGTATAAAATCAGACTACACTACTAAGTTAAAAATCAATAAAAAATATAAAGTTATACAAGCAATTCTAGATGATTTGTTCAAAGGTGTTTTGTATAAAACTATGGAATAAAGTCAAATCAACTTTTTGTTAAATCAAGAAAAATCACAGTTCAATTTCACTATTTCAATCACAAGTTTTATTAGTTCTAAAATGTTTTCATAACATAAGATATTTACATGCAAAATCAACTATAACATATATAAAATAAGCAATCACAGATTTGATATATTAACATAAAAAAACAGACGACACTACAATGTTAAAAATCAAAAAATTAAAAAGTTGTACAAGCAGTTCTAGATAATTTGTTCAAACGTTTTTTTATAAAACTATAGTAAAATCAACTTGTTTTAAAAATCAAGAAAAAACACAGTTCAATTTGACTATTTCAAAAGTTTACATGCAAAATCAAATATAAAAAATCAACAATATACAATAATCATCGATTTGGCATGTTAACAAAAATATAGACTACAATGTTAAAAATCAATAAAAAAATTATAGAGTAATACAAGCAACTCGTGATAATTGGTTCAAACAAATTTCCAATGATATTTTTCCACTTTTGTAATCGCCGAGTAGATTGTTAATTCGTATATCATTTTGGATGGACTTTTTTCTTCGTTTTGATATAGTTTCTTCATTGTTATAAAATCTGTATTCGGTATTTTGACTCTTTCACACCTTTTATCTAAAACGATGGTAAAGACAATAGTAACCAGTTCCCTACCTGAGAACCCGCTCGGTGCTTCTTTTGCGGCACTTGGTATTTTGACAGACTTTATTACGTTTTTTTACATGCTTCTTGATTAGCCGTTCTTTTTGACGAACGAGATTCTATCTCAAGACTTTGAAGCATTTCAAAACCAATATCTCATTTCAATAAGCATTTGACTCTGACTGTACCGCACTAAAATAATAATACAAA
Source organism: Eupithecia vulgata (assembly GCA_946478455.1). NCBI lineage: Eukaryota > Metazoa > Arthropoda > Insecta > Lepidoptera > Geometridae > Eupithecia > Eupithecia vulgata. The sequence goes on along the minus strand of OX297879.1, from coordinate 11,161,938 downwards.
CATGGTTTACCAAATGGGAATAAATGTATGAAGTAACAAATTGTTTACCAAACGCAACTTTTTAATAGGTAAAGTTTGAGGTTTACCAAATGGGAAGCTTACCAAATGGGAAGTAGCCAGTTTTACTTATGTAATTTGATTTTACGTGACGTGTCCAAGAGTCCTGTAAGGTCTAAAGGAACTAGAGCACTTTGATGATTTTTCATGTTTGATATGGCCCCCCTATAGCCACTATGGCCTTCTACTAGGAGATTCGTGAAGAAATCAGTAAAGGCCTATTTCGGACTGTAAAAGCTTGCCTAACCGACGACCAAGGCGACCTCTGTGGCGCGGCCACCTGCGACGCAGGAGGTTGCGGGTTCGATTCCCGCCTTGGGACAAATATTTGTACGTTCTGCAGGTATTTGTTCCGGGTGTTCTGGTCGTTTTCTATGTATAATAAAAAATATCTACCTATGTAATAATGTATTGTATTATGTAGATCAGTTATCTGGTACCCATAACACAAGATCTGCTTAGCTTGGGGCTAGATAATGCTGTGTGAATCGTCCAGCATTATTATTATTGTTATTTTTAACCCATTATTATGTTGTACTCGTGATAAAAACAGTTGTTATTCATTCCTCCTTCTTCGCCTTGCTACGCAGTTATTTGGCGTACCTACCTAGTTATGAATGCACACATTATGGGCGTCGAATATTTGGCCATTAGCATACACCAGACTAAACAATTGGCCATAGCTAGAGGAATGCGGGTACATTCGCGGACTACGAATTGTGTACCTCATTATTGTGCCTGGATTATAACTAAATACACACTTTGACGACTTGTAAAGTGTTTATTTAAACCTGTAAACAAGCCCGTGTAGGGACATCAAATCCCTACATGGGCAACAGTAAAGTATGAAAAAAAGCGAGTTTTTTACGAAAGAAGCGCCGCGGCAATTAGTGGAACTATTATTTTTTGCTCACTCACTATTTTCGCCGAGTCTATCTAGGGGACTTCTTTCGTAAAAAGCGAAAAGCCCTCTAGTGTCACGGGAAAGAAATTTTCGACACTACTGGTGGTGTCAATGAATAATAATAAAACAAGTCATAAATCAAATTACCAATTAAGACAAATATTAGGTGCTGCCTACGACTTCGCACGCGATTTTCAAGTAGCCTTAGTCCGTCTTTTGGATATTGTTTGACAAATAAAATTTGAATTTGAAATTAAATTTGGCAAATTTAATTGTGATCTGTTCAGCCGTTTAGGCCTGAAAAGGTAACAGACAGAGTTACTTTCGAATTCATATTATTAGTATAAATTAATATCTTTCTAGGTTCTATGTCTCGTTTGTCCTAAGGCGGGGGCGTCCTAAGTCCTCCTCCCCAAAGATATCTTACAAATCATGACCTCACACCATTCCTGGCTAAAAGATGAGATTTTCCTGCTGTCATTTATTTTTCTTGTAAACAAACACTCCCCTACCACCAATCATCGTGCAACTATCGACGGTAGAGAAACCGTTAGGATACGAATATTGTTCTGTGGTAGAGACAGTCTGTACCGTGACGGGGTGGTACATAAATTGGAGTCTTCGCGAAGCCTAGTTTCGCCACACCTGGGACAGAGTTTTGGACTACTTCAGATGCCAGTTAAATCACCTACGACACGAATACATTCATTAAAATGTATGTCCACACCAGCCCTCATTGAAGTCTTGGGAAGAAAGAAAGGGCAAGTGTGTCGCATAATAGGAATCAAGCAAAGATCCTAGACATTCCGTAGCAACCTTCAGAAACATGGAAAAGTCAACGAAAAAACGCTTTACTGGGCAATCGCTAATTCACTGACACTGGCGTGGACTGCACGTTTTGCCCATCATCACGTATACTCAGGTTCATAACCTGAACCTAAGTATATGATGTGAATTTCAACTCGATACCTCCACGCGTTTCAAACTTAGTGTAGGACGACCTCCGACCAGGTGGGGTGACGATTTGCGAAAGACTGCAGATGCTGAATGTGGCAAGCTGAAGACAGGGCGCTATGGCGCTCATAAGGGGAGGCCTATGTCCAGCTGAGGACTACTGTAGGCTGATGATGATGATTACCTCCACGCGTTTGAAGAACAAAGGTGACCTTGTCGCTGCAGCAATCTCTTCCAGTTACGACGGTTGCTAATGATGATGAAGTTTGAATGATGAGGGACCGTATATCATGATAAATCCTTAGAGTTAATCCATTGACTCTTCCGCCAAATTCTCATTTATTCAAGGCTTATCCTAAATTCAGTTCAAAACTCCATACCTTGACCTCGCAACGATGCGGGTTCCTATACAAACTGCAAAATATTATCAGCGCTGAACATCCTGTGGATAATTCTATTTATCAGCACATTTAGCTAACATCCGGCCAGTGGCGGCACTGATGCTGAATAAATCAGTATTGTTACAAAAATCAGTGAATTTGGTTACAGTTTAAAAATGCTCTTGATTTTATTATCTGTGTTCTTTGTGGGGTTGGGTGCTGGTATGGAAGGTAAGACGAGGAAACTTTCTTTGTTACTATAAAAATATCCCTCCTCTCCTTTTGAAACGCATTTTAAAAAGAGCTTGTAGAGCTATACCGCTGGAGAACAAAAGCCTGCCTCCTTTTCACTTCACTCTATTTTCCACCACGAAAGTCCAATCAGCAGTAATACCTACCTACGTATTATCTTTTTTGACTCCCTCAAAAACCTAATCCACTCACCTGAACTGGCAAATTCTAGGATACCTAACATTTAAAACAAGAAAAAGAAACACAAGGTTTATATGGTGATTTTTTTTAACTAGGACAGTACAGGTAATAGGTACTTTCTTATGAAACATCAGCTCTTTTTTGGAGCAAACCATTTTGCTATTAAGATTTTTAGATGAGTTAGAAACTGTATCCGCCCGGCGGATATCTTGATCGATGGTTAGAAGCAATCCTTTGGAGCTCTACACTTCATTTTACACAATCCACTTCGTGTTTTAGCTCATTATTGGGTGGTTTTTCAGCTGGACCCGAAAGGACAGACTGGCAGGAGATTTCCAAAGGGGGCGTTGGGGTCGTCGGCAGTGGCAGACACAAACGCTTTGTTGAACTGGAAGGGAATCAAGTAAGATGATCATCTACCTACCTATAACCTTCTAAGGTCCATCCATCCTGGATGGACCTTATGATGATAGGTGGTTTAGAAACGCTATATACAAAAACTTGATTTTTGAGTTTACGCCGCTCTGCTCTGTCCCGCTCCTTTAAACGCGAAATCCTATGCCGGTTATATTCACAAAATAGCTTTTTCACGCCTCGCCTAGTTCTTTACTTATTTTTTTCTCAATATAATCCTCAACATTTTATTCAGTGATTACACAGATTGTAGGTACAAAAACTATAACTCAAAATAGATTTAATAGCAGCTTCGTTAGCTAATTGGATAAATTAATTGAAGAACTAACCAATTGTATTATTTAACACAATATTAAATATTTTACTTTGGTCAGTGTTCAATGCCGAGATCAGGGACGAGAATTTCTCTCGTCTCTGGTCGAGATGATTACAATTCAGTTCAGTTAGTTTTTCGCAGTTTTGTGCACCTATCATAACGTGCTAGTCTTTCGTTAGCACAAATAAAATCAAAATTAGTCTCCGAGTTCAAATTAAATGCACATGTGACATGGGAGACATGTTTTACATTACCAAAATCGTTTTTATTGTTAAAGACTTTTATTTTACAAAGTATGCCAAACCTATCATATCTTAAATTAATGAATAACACAAAAAAAATTAAAAGAGTTAACCGACTACTTCAATTAAATGTCCCTCGACGCTATGTACACAAATAACCTCTACCTTACTACGTAAATTGTCCCGGTTTTATTGTGTTAATGTCTGTTTCAATTATGTTGCGCCTGCGCCGCCGACGACGGTACTATTAGCCATTCGACTTGGTAACTATCTTTGGCGCCATTATGGTGATTTCCATGTGTTTTGCAACGATCGGAGGCTGGTTCTAGAAAACATGCCGCCATAGAGGCACCGCCATTTGCCCATTTAAGATGTCTCTTGTTTTTGCTGAGTTCATTCGTTAATTAGTAGGCTATTTTTGTAAATAATGACGACCTATGTGGCGCGGTGGGCGAAGGTCCGCCTGAGACACAGGAGGTTGCGGGTTCGATTCCCGCCTTGGGACAGATATTTGTACAATCTGCAGGTATTTGTTCCGGGTGTTCTGGTCGTTTTCTATGTACAATATTATGTATGTTAAATGGCTTAAAATTTGCCGGCTTAAAATTTGCACCACCCCAACTCTTTCCGTTGGTGTCGAATAGACGACTGGGACATAAATAAAACACCAGGGGCGGGCAAGAGCGCCTCTAGCAGAATAGGTCTATCACCTAATTGCGATCCCAACCCGCATGCTCAGCGTGGGGTTTAGTTTATGGTCCTTCATAAGATAAAAGCCAAAAAGGCGATTATCAGGGGGAGGCCTGCGTCCAGCAGTGGACCATTATAGCTAGTGAGGTAAGGAGGTGAGGTGATCATGATGATGACTATAGACACGTAAATCAACAGGCTAATAACCCCGCGGAGCCATGCCAGCTGCCAGACAACAGGCCAGGAGTCTGTAAGCCGCTTCACCAGTGTCCTCAGGAGAAGTTCCAGAAGGATTTCGCGGCGTTTGCCGAGTACCTCTGCGTACTTGATAACACGTAAGGATTACCTTAAATGTAACAGACCTTTATGCTATTTTAGTTAGCATAGACCTTGCTATACATAGCTTCGAGTGGAGTGCCTAGGTAACGTTGACGTCATACTCATTTCAAATGGCAAGTCCTGCCTAATTTCCACCATATTTTTTTTCATTATTTATGAAATTAGTCCTGGATTGCTTTACTGCCTAGTCAAGTAATCCAGCACTTTAGAAATTCATCTGTGTTATCTCTGTATTTTGCTCTGTAAGAGGCGTTATCTCTGTAAAGCTGGATAAAGTGGACGTGGGTTCTATGTATTTTACCCGACATATATTTATTGTGGTTTAGCTTTTTGATTTATAGTGCGTTACTGGAGAATTTTGTACAAAAATTTAATAATGTCCCAAAAATTTTCGATTGGCATGATTGGCAGGATTCTTACCGAAATCGATTTTTTGGGACGTTTTATATTTATTGTGATGTTTACTCCTTCCCACTCTAATTGCTATCGCGGTTAAACATAGGCATAGCGAGTCACTGGTTTTATGTGCAGACATACCGATCTACCCTCATTTTTATCTTTTATTACAAACGTTACCACTACTATATAGGTTGTATTTTGTTTGTTTATTCAGATTTGACTTACAGAAATAAAAACGTCAATCATTATTTTAGAAACCTATGTTTTTATATATATATTTATTCTAATGACCATGATTCATTTTAAATATCACGTTATAAATGACTTTAAGTAACCGTGATAGTTTCAAAAGTTTTATCAGTGTCTTACCTTCCCATATGACTTAGCTCTAGGTGGCTACCACTATTTGTGCAGCAGTGGACGTATGTGGGCTGATATGATGATGATGATAGTACATAGGTCAGTAGGTAGCAGCTACTACTAACCTACTGCCTTCATCAGGATTATCGATTTCTCCGCACGCGTCTGCGAGCGATTAATCAATCATTGGAGATAAGTTCGTCGTGGGAGGCCCACGAACAAACGCTTATTGTTAGGTACGATCTGATGCCTAAGTAGGCTTAATACTTAGGGCATTGCAACATCCATGACTCAAGGATCAAAGATCGTGGGCTATTTTCCTTACGCGCCAGTTTTGAAACTTGCACTTTTATGACTGTTTGATGTTTTAATAGAATGAAAGAGCTTAGTTCGTTATCCAGCAGGGTAGGTACACCACGTGCCGGTAAGGTTGGCTTGGGAGACGAGATGTTAGATTCTCCCTTGTACCCTCATTTCTGACATCTGACAGTATAACTACAAACATAACGTTCTCCAAAATATCGTTCAAATATACTGAAAATGTATTAAAATACTGAATCTGGTCACACTGCCCGCGCCGCTTCCTCCGCGGACGTCGGCGTCCAAACCGAACGCGCTGCGCGACCTGCACGAATTGGATTTTTTTATGGAATCCGTACACCTACAGCATTCTACTGGAATGCCGTGGGTTCACTGCCGATGGTACGCAATGCTGCATACTATATAACTCATATAAAGAATTAGAAAATTCGATGACTGAAGGAAATATCGCTTCTCCCGCGCCCCCAGGTGCGCGCTCAGCTTAATAAGCACATGAACAATCTCTCTCTCTCTCAACAGCCTATATTGGTCCACTGCTGGACGCAGGCCTCCCCCTGATAAGACATTGACTATCTAAAAGTTGGTAAAACTGGAAAGTCAGAAGTCATTTTATAGTAGTCCCATAATTAGCCCCACCTAGGCGCACCAGGCAGTGAAAGAGTAGACTCCTCGCGTGTGCGACCTATTGATATATTAAAAGCGATCTAAAATCTTGATCTGTTCTGTCCATGAAGAAGATCTGTATTTCAGTGATAGCAGGAAGATCGGAGTGTGCTGTCCTGACAAGAAAATGGTACTTGGACCTGAAGGCCTTGCTGGGGACTTGCCGGCAACCGCGCCCAGGGAGGAGGAACAGGATATACTGGGGAAGATCGTCAGGGCGGAAAATAGAGGTTCAATCATCGAAAATAATTTAATTTTTGATAATTTACTACATAATTTTTTTAAACATAAAATATGAAAAACGGACTCAGCTTGCGCTTGTTTAGACTTTTGTGCCTTACATAATGTTTTTCACAAAATAATGACATGCCTAGAAAATGTACAGCCAGCATTTACAAGTGGACATGTTTTGGATACCTTATTTATCACCAGCTCGCGGCTTTGGAATAAAAAGTAGTCTATATGTTATTCTAGGGTCAGATCTTTATTTGTACAAACATTCAGCCAGACCCATTCAGCAGTTTTGGCAGTGTCTTCGACAAACATCTCCACAACGGCACAACGACACAAACTTTCGCCTTTATAATATGTATTTTGGATACTTCGAGATAATTTAGATATCATGTCAATAAAAAATAATTACAACTAATATTTACACTTACATCTATTTACTAAAAATCTAAGCCGTCACCAGAAGGCAGAGTGCCCAGAATGCTGGCAGCATTGCCACGTTGAATGGCAATGCTAATTCGTTGACCGAAATAAAAACCAGCATTCCGATCACCTGTGGACTCTATTAGTAGTTTTGTAAGATCTTTATAGATAACGTGTGCCCCAGGACCCCAAGGACCTAGGGTTTCCACCCCAAACGGCTCAAATAGGTAACCTCTGTCAAGACTAGCGTATTTTCGCCGTTTGAGGAACTCCGCTGATGTTGCTGCGGAGCCTGCCCTTACTGATGTCCCTGCAAGATGAGAAGGTGCTAGGGTATCTACACACGTAGCATCCCAAACTAAAGGCTGACCCATCTTCCAAGGAATCAGAGTCATACCGTCAGGCCTTTTACCATCATCTCGCATTAGGCCACGTGGTTCGAGAGTAGCTGGCACACTGACGCTGGTAAAAGCCCGACGAATGATGTCATTAATTGAACCATGGCGGGACACACGTCCTGCACTAGAGACACATGCCAGTGCATGGTGACCGAACTTATCAACGGTTTCACCGCACTGGCAACGGTGTGGCACTAGGCAAGGAGAACCTAAACGCAAAGAGGTAGCCACCCGAAATGAGTTATTGTCTAAAAGGGTACCTAAATTTTTGGAAGGCAAAACATATAACCAAAGTCCTGATTCCCACTCGGAAACAGCGAGTAGACGAGCGCGTTCTGATGAGCTGGTAGACGTATTAATAAGATTTTTCCGTACCAACTCACATAGCGGCTCATCCCACAGTCTCTGAGAAGAGAGGACTTTGGGCAGATTAGTTTCAGGACAGGCTATTTTCCAAGACGCTAATGCTTGCTCGAAACCTGTTATTTGACAATTTTGTGAACATTTGGCCAAAATTTTATATATAAGATCCTTTGTACCGTGAATTGAAGACATAAAAGCAGGGAGTGAAACACTAGAAATTTCGCGGACACCTAGACCCCCCAATCTAATAGGAAGAGTGGCCTGGTGCCACGCTCTATCATCTAAAGGTATATTAAAAATTTTGATTAATGTGTCGCGCATGATGCTGTCCAACTGCTGTGTAAGTTGAGGATATTTCCAGAGTTGGGAGCATCGTAAATAGTAAGTGAATTTGGGAACAAAAAGACAGAAACGTAAAATAACAAAAGCCACGTGAACATTGATGTTTTGCAATTTGTCTGAAAACGAAAGAAAATTTTTAATTTTTTCATTTATGAAATTAGGCAAACACTCATCCATTATCGGAGATCCCAATAGGCAAAGTGAAGACTTATCTATCAACTTCAGGTTTGGGGCTAAACTTTCAAAGCTACTTTTTATATTTAAAAAATTAGGTAAAGCCCTTGCCGTTTCTGGAACATAAAGTTCACATTTTGCAAAGTTTAGCTCCAAGCCTATAAGCTTAAATTCTTGTTTTAAAACACGTAAATCTTCCAAAATCGTCTCCACCTCGCCTCCTATAGTGCCGTCATCCAGATACCAAACATTAAATTTTGACTCCAAACGTTTTATAATGGGATGTATTGCGAGACTGAAAATAGCCGGTCCTAAAGGATCGCCCTGCTGACAACCAACCTCAGAGGACAATAAGTTATCTTTATATACTAATTTTGAAGGACTACCATAACATTGCCAAAGAAAGGGATAAACATCAGGTAATTTATCTTTTATTTGTGTCAGAAGGGCGCCCCTGTCTACAGAATTGAAAGCATTTTTAACATCCACCTTCAACAAAAAATCGTTTGTGTGAAAAGATACAAACGATCGAAGCGAGTGTACCGCAGCTTCACAACCACCACGGGATCCAAAACCCAGCTGGGTCGGCTGGAATTCCGACCTCAATTCTGAGCTTTTGATTCTGCAGCAAATTTTAGCTGCAAGCCGGCGGTAGGTCGTACCAACTGCGATTGGTCTAATGCCTCCATCTTTTTTTGAAAGTGCACATAGATTTGCACCATACAAAATGTCGATGATGTCTGCACTGACCTGCCCGGATAGCATTTTGTTCACTAACGACGTAATCGCTACTATGAGGCCTTCGCCCATTTCACCACAACCAGCACCTGTTAAATCTTTTAAGTGTTGTGGTGAAAGGCCGTCGAGGCCACCAGCAGAGCCACTCTGAAAAGAGTTTATGCTGAAGATTACGTCGTCAGGAAGCACTGACAAGAAAGTGCAGGAATCATCCGGTGGTGCTGGGAGGCAAAGATCAGGCGCAGCAGGTGGATGTTTTGATGCAAGTGCCGAAAGAGTTTCACTAGAATTTGAGGCAAGCGTGTCGTTAGAAAACAAAAGTCTTGCTGCACCTCTGATATCCCCATCACTGACACGGTTTTCTACCATTTAGATATACACAGAAAACCAGACAAAAGACAATCAATACCCTTCGCGGGTAAAAATAACATCAAAAGAAGGCGTAGGAAGTGTAGAGGAACACAATTTCACCATCGCACAGATCCGTGATTTTATTGAGTTGTATTACGTATATGACGATATCGCATTACATTTTTTTTTAACATTTTAAGACGCATACACCTCTTAAACTAGCGCCGCAACCTACAGCTATGTTGTCCAAACGTAGACGTCTATTGATAGGACGTGTTAACCACTAACTAAGTTTCCAAAATGTTTGTATTGTACCAGGATGCGGTCTTAGCACCCGTCCTCACGGGCGTGTGATGGGCTCACGGCCAGCAAAACTCGGGGAGTGGCCGTGGATGGCCTCCGTAACACCGATCGGCTTCGAGCAGTACTGCGGCGGCGTGCTCATCACCGACAGACATGTACTGACCGCCGCTCACTGCTTGAGGAGGTAAGGACAACCCTACTGAGGGTGGGGCGCGGGTTCGAGTCCCGCCGAAGTCAATTTTTTTGGGAATTTAATTCATTTCTTACAGATACCCAGCGTGCGGATAACCACTATTACAAAAATCCTAAGGAAAGGACTTGTCTCTCGGTTTCTCGAACGCTGTTATGTTGACCGATGATTAGACCTTGGCAAAAAAAACAAAATTGTTTACATAACTATAAATAGCTGTTTTTTTTATTGGTTTGGTGAACTACTAAGCTTTGTTCAAAAGTAAATACGTGCGCCTTAGAAAACTATTAATGATTCTTTTCACGAACAGATTCGCCATAAGAATTCAAGAAACCGGTACTAAGGTGCTAGGGCGCAAAACTTTAGTAGCAACTAGATATTACCACCGCTATACCGCCTGGCCCTAACTTAAACTTTGTAGCCATGTGCTACGAAGCTAGGCGATTTTTGCGTAGCGTACAAAAGATTTCAACGCGCTAGCCATAACTGTTACAAATTTGGCGACGCCTACAAAAGACTAACGACTAACCAAAAATTTCTTTTGTTTTTAAACCGCTAAACTATATTTGTCTGGACTCAGGACTAGGAACTAGGTATAAGTCGTTCAGTGTTGCCGCTTTTAATAATTTTAAAGTAGGATGCCCTTGTTTAAAATTGCAGCAAATAAAAAATATACTTTTAGTGGGTATAAGATTGGGTCATTTTAAAGTAATTTATTTTATGTGCCACCGTCTTTTTTTGTTCTTACATGTCCAGTCCATCCCAAGGTTGACTAGAACAGATCACTCATAGCGATAAGGCCGCCATTGTACTTCTTCTACTCGTAGCATTTATTTTTGTACTGTTTTCCGTGTTTGTGTGGAACAATAAAGAATTATCTTTCTATCTATCTACGACAACCTCTATGGCGCGGTGGGTGAAGGTCGCAGGAGGTTGCTGGTTCGATTCCCGCCTTAGGACAAATATTTGTACGATCTGCAGATATTTGTTCCGGGTGCTCTGGTGGTTTTCTATGAATAATTAAAAATATATATCCATGTATTGTGTTGTATTATGTATATCAGTTATCTAGTACCCATAACACAAGCTCTGCTTAGCTTGGGGCTAGATGCTGTGTGAATTGTCCAGCATTTTTTTTTTTATCTCATTCTGCTAACACCAATCAAAGTGAGACAAGACACAAACATCTAAGTAAAGTCTTAAACGTCTTTTTGGACGTTTCCTTCGATCATTTTCCATCTTTGACACAATGCATTACCTAAAGAACCGACCACTGTTGGGATAAACGTGTTGGAGTGGGCTAGCATACGCTGATGTTAACGATTCTTCATCTTTGACAAAGCGGGTTAAATTTTCGGGTTAAGGTTCGGTCAGACTGCCGGACACTATTAAAAAGGACGCAACTTCCACCATGATGTTTAAAAATAGACAGAAAAAATGGCTCTTAGAGAGTACTTTTTATTCTGTAGATGAGTTCTACACATTGCCTGTTATATAATTTAAATGAATTTAATATTAAAATAATGAATTGATAATTTATATAGTATAATTTAAGGTCTTTTTTTTCACCGTTGAACTAAACTAGGACTCTAGAATTGATTTAATTAATTACAACTAAAAATAATTAAAATAATTTAAGGTCAATATTTTATAATTTATTGTTTACCTTATATCTCTTTTTCTTTTGACTTGTAACTTGGCGTTATTAATAAAGAATTGTATTGTATTGTATTCCTCCAGATGGGAGGCCGACGAGCTCGAAGTCCGCCTAGGCGAATACGATTTCAAGCGTAACAACGACACCCGTTCTTACAACTTCAAGGTCATCGAGAAACGAATGCACAAGCAGTTCGACAACATAACTTATAAGAATGACATCGCCATTCTGAAGCTGAACCGTCCAGCTACGTTCAACACGTACGTTTGGCCGATCTGTCTGCCGCCGATCGGACTGAACTTGGTCAATGAGTCTGCTGTTATTATTGGTGAGTGATTTAGGATGGATTTCATTTCATTTCATTTATTTATTGCATACACATACATTATTATAATTTTAGCTTATATGTACTTAGCTTAGTGGTAGGTACATGTACCCTGTAAGGGCTTAGTCTATTTAAAGCTAGAAACATAGTAGTCTGATATTAAAGACAATGACAAATAAGCACAAGAATAAAAACAATTACTGACATTAATAATTCGATATAAATGTTAATAATTAATCTAGTTTAGAGTGGAATCGTGGGATTGCGCGGCGTAACAGCTGACTAAGGTACGCTATAAGAGACGGCAGCAGCTTTGTTAAGTAAGATGTTAAGTAAGGAGTAACTTAGCGTGTTTGCTTGTCCAACTAGGACTAGATCTCAGTAGGTACTCACGGGATTCTCGTGGCTAAAAACTTGAATTACATTAAAAGCAAAAGAATTATTTTGGTTTCTTCAGTTTGAAAACACGACTATGAAGATACGGTAGAAAAAATTATGAAATTACACCGTTTTGCACCTAATTTGGTCGATATCTTAGGAACCCTGCAGTCTATTGAAATGACTTATGTTTTGATTTGTAGGTAATTAATTACTAATTACTTAGAACCTTCAGAGTTTTTTCATAAGTTGTGTAGTTTTCTTGTAATTAAGCAAAAACTCCATTTTTGCACTTGCGCCGTTCCTAAACCGCGTCTATGCTCTGTCCTGCTCCTATGAACGCGAAATCCAATACCTATCCTTTTCACAAATCAACTACGTCAGATCACTAAATTATCTTCCAAAAACCTCAAACTCAACCTCGACAGTTTATAATGGTCCACTGCTGGACGCAGGCCTCCCCTGTATTTTTTATGACATTAAGGGGGTATCGCCCATAATCCCCACGCTGGGTTGGGGATCGCAGATATCAAACTATCTTATTTTCCAAACTACTGAATAGGTACATAACTCGGAAATGTATAATATATGGTAAAGTTCAGGACTTACTCTATCGATCATATGTTTCGAAAACACGATTCCATAAAATTTTCTCAGTACAAAAAACTCGCAAAGTTACCTTTAATTTTTACTAAGTACTTTACATCGCACAGGTTGGGGAACCCAGTGGTACGGCGGTCCTCATAGCCACGTTCTGATGGAGGTGACAATCCCCATCTGGGAGCAGCAGACCTGTAGAGACTCCTTCACGGATTCCGTGTTTGATGAGAACATCTGCGCTGGAGGATATTCTGGAGGGAAGGATGCTTGTCAGGTAACTATGAAATCTCAAAGTTCAGTGCTTTATTTTCTTTGAAATAAAACAATCAAACGCCAAGTCAGAAATTTCAAAATCTTAAACATGGTTTTTCGTACCAAGTGATAATATTTATGGTCGATATGAGTGAGAAAAAACTATTTATTGATTTACAATATGTCGTGATTACAGTGATTTATAAGAAGTGATCCAAATACAATGTAACTTTATTAAATTGAAGTACATGTATGTATAGACGAGTGTGAGCACCAATACAAACCTTTTGGTTTAATGGTGCAACATTGATAAACACAATGTATATATACACTTTGTATATAACCTTTAAAAATAAATATTCATTCATTCAGTGATTCCGATTGTTAGAGATAATAACCGTTTGTACCCGAACCATGATGAAACTTGAAATGTTAAAATATTTCAGGGAGACAGTGGTGGTCCCTTGATGTACCAGATGTCGAGCGGTCGCTGGGCCGCCATAGGTGTAGTGTCCTGGGGCGTTCGCTGTGGTGAACCTAACCATCCCGGGATGTACACCAGGGTGGACAAATACCTGCAGTGGATCGTTGATAACGCATTATTCTGATAAATACAATAAACGACTTAAAATAGTTGAGTTTAAGAAACGGATTCTGTACTATGAATGGATAATGCATCCTTTAAAGCTTTTTAATAAATAAAATTGGAATCATAAAATAAAGTTTTAATTCTAATACTAAATATAAATGGTACCTACTTAGTACTTACTCGTTTACTTAATACCTATATATGTATAAATTTAGTATATAACCTTATCTAATACAAAGCTAATACACAATATTTCTTTTCTTTTGGCTTATTATTATCTATGCTGTTGACATTTGTTGTAAAGGGTATCGATAAATTTTAAAAAGCTAGCCCGATCCCAAGTCGTTAGACAATTGCATGACCTTTTAAAAGTTTAACTCTACATATGATAATCTTTGGAGCTTTGCTAAGATTTAGTGTAGTTAATGTGGTAACACTGTATTAACACTTTCATGGCCCAAGACGCAGAAAACGCGTCCGGCTCCGTTGTAACGTCGGCGCGCCGCCCCTGCGGGTCGCACCGCCGAGGCCAGGCAGTGAAAGCGTTAAAGGCTACGTTTCATCTACGTACCTACCACGTGAACAAACCCACGGACAGATCTTACAACATATCAGGAGTGACCAGCTCGCCGCACTCCTCGATAGCTCGCAACATCTCCAGCACTTGGTCCTCGTCTACAGCTGGGTGGAAGGTGAAAGCGAGACGGAAGAAGTTCTTGTAATGACGTAGCGGGGAGTACGCTATCATCAGGCGAGAGCTCGTCGTCAGGAGCTCCTTGATTTTTGGGGTTATCTGCAAACAGAAATGACAACATATTAAATGCCTTATTTATTTCTCACCTTAAAAATCTCCGCTTTAATCACCTTATGCATCAGGTTCCACCAATCTTTACCCTCCTCCTTTCCCCTCATAAACTCCGGTATATACCAGAAGCATAAGTTGGGGCACTGGAGCGCTTCTGTCACCAGCCGGAAGCCAGGTCTTGAAGACACGGTTCTGTGACAGAACTCTGCTAGGTGCATGATGTGGTCTGTTAGTGCGTTGAGGCCGCTGTCACCTCGGGCTTTCCACATTACCCAGAGCTTGAATGCGTCAATCTGGAAAGTGAAATAGTATGGCATTACCCCCTAATGAGAAAAGTCAGGCGATTATTAAGGCGGTATCCAGACGTGGTCTAGTATAGGTTGATGATGATAGTTAACGCATTCCCTGCCCAGCTTGATCGGTGCGCTGGGGCAACTATTTGTGGTACCTAGACCTACTGATATTAAGTAGGTAATCAATGTTAGTTATGCGATATAACAATACAGAGTAAAGGGCTAGTTTTTATTGATGTGCTGAGTAAAGTTTTCTGAGTAAACCTGCCCTGTTATAAGGTATAACAGGGCAGGTTATGGTAAAACCTACTGTTTACTTAAACTGTGCTTGAACTTATAAAACTTAAAAGCAAATTTTATAAGCTGTGCTATACAAAAACTATTAGGCTAACAATTTCCGTTTGAGACAGATTTTTGTGTGAGAGGTTAGCAAATAAATATGATTTTACCTTTCTCCCACACTGCACACTCTTGTCCCCCGTATCGTAGCTGATATCGTAGAACTTGTCCTGTTGGAACAGGTACTTGGCAGCGGCTGAGTTGGACTCGTGTAACAACCCTCTTTCTCGGATTAGAAATGCGGAGCACTGCATGGGCGCGCCTGCCATTTTGTGTGGATTCCATGATATGGAACTAGCTCTGAAATTTTTTAAAGGCGTTACATTAATGTCTTCTTTGAATTTTAAAATCTTTACCAAACTCCTTGTAATATAAAAGCGAAAGTAATTCTGACTGTCTGTCTTGTCTCGTATTTCCTTTCCTGTTGTGTGTAGCCATAATCACAAGCTTGTTCAAAATAATGTATAGCCGAAGCTCACAAAATAGTTAAATGCTACAAGAAAAAATATAGGAGATTTCAATGAATTTATGTAAAAGTATTGTTGCCTATGATCCCCGCATAAAGCTAGGCCAAGCTTGTTTCGCCGAAGACTGATTTTCATGATTTACGATATTTGTAAAAGCTTATAATAATAAATTATCCAACTAAAACGCGCTGCCGCAAATTACCTTTCAATTCCTTTCAAACGTTGCCGATATTTCTGCGATAGAATTAAACTTCCACCCCAGCATGCCTGTAAAATATGTAAAATTTAAATTAATGATAGAAAAGAAAGAGACCAAAGTATTATTTTAAGGTAACACCTCTAAAAATAAGAAAACAAAAATTTTACAATGCAAAAAGAGATCTCTCCGGCGGGGAATCGAACCCCGGTCTCCCGCGTGACAGGCGGGGATACTTACCACTATACTACCGAAGACTTATCAGTGAGGTTAAAATTAATCAACGTTCTAAGTATTCTTTGTAAACAGTATTGATAGTACAGATTCTGTGAGAGGTTTCTGTAATCATTTTAGAAGCCAAAAGACCGTTTTAACATTTTCACAAGTAAGGTATATTCATACCACATGAAGTTTTTTTTTGTTTTTTTTATATGAGTCCTCATAATATTACATAATACAATAAATACATACTTACATCAACATGAAACCAGATTCCATGCCGCTTGCAAATCTCCGCGATTTCATCCAGGTCATCAATAGCCCCCAAGACCGTAGTTCCCGCAGTACCATTCACCAGTAACGGGTATCTTCCAGCAGAAATCTCTTCTTGTATGGAACTAGCGAGCTCGCGTATGATCATCTGACCTTGTGCGTTTGTTTTTATGAAGCGAATGCTTTCAGTGCCGAATCCTAGCCAGTGCGCGGCTTTGCGGATTGAGTAGTGACTCTGTGAAGAATTTAAAGAATAATTAGTTAACCATTTTGCCCATTCAAAATACAAAATCGTTTATTTGTGCAAGTACATCGAAGAGATTACAAAAGTTAAAAACTGCGGCGTAGCCTCTTCGCCCACCTCCTGGCACGATATTATAGATTTTGCCATTGCTAGGTAGGGTTATAGGGTTCCCGAGGTTTGTGCCATCTACCAAGGCTACCTAAATGAGGATACACCTACCTACTGTCTGTCCCGCTTATGGACGAAAGCCGCGAGTCTCAATAATATAATTTACTTTCCAAAATAGTACCCACTACCTAAGTATTATTAAAGTTAGGTTAGGTTAACTGATTATCTAAGCAGCTCACTATCTAAAAACATTAAAATTCACAACCAGCCAATAAACATCATTTTCGGTGTAGGTGTATTACCAAGAAGTAATTTAGATTGAAAAAAATATTTTACTATGCTCGCTGCGTTGCGTACATTAGCGTTCTTTGTTTTAATAGTGCTTACCCCGCATTCTGGGTAGGATCTCTAAGAAATGAAAAATAAGTTTTCAAATTTTAAGTCTTTGATCCGGTTTGTATAAACAATAAACTTGATTTGATAAACTCTATGTGTCCCCTGTAGATGGAGCTACTGGTGCTATCATCATCAGCCTATATTAGCCCACAACTGGACATAGGCCTGATGCTATAGTCCGTAAGAATTCCCAAAGATTTTCGGGTCTGCGTAAAGTGATTTCGTGACCTAGTTGTTTAGGGCACATCTGTACTGAAGGTGGGGCTAGGGTTCAAGTTCTGCCGTAATCGCAAATATTATGGACGCACTTTTCAAGATAGTGCTTTAAAATATAACTTTATTTACT
The DNA here is from genome assembly GCA_946478455.1 of Eupithecia vulgata. Taxonomy (NCBI): domain Eukaryota; kingdom Metazoa; phylum Arthropoda; class Insecta; order Lepidoptera; family Geometridae; genus Eupithecia; species Eupithecia vulgata. The sequence continues at coordinate 11,144,467 of OX297879.1, read as the reverse complement.
ACACAGGAAGATATAAATTTTATTAACATCATACGAAACCTCCCCGCGAAGCGTCGCGCTGCGTCTCGTGATGCCTTGCTTCTCGTTTGGGTGTGAGCTAAGAGATTCTTAGAACACTTACATCCTCCGAGGTAAAAAGCACCATCTCCGGCAACGCTCTCATGCCCTTGGTCTTGACCTCAGGGAAAGCCTTGAATCTTGCTGCTACGATGCCGTACAGTAGAGACATGCTGCCTCCAGGACTGAAGATACCGTCGCCTTTCGTCAGGCCAAAGAGATGGAGCATGTGGTTTATCAGCTTCAGTTCTATGAGCGTAAACGCTGGAGCCACTTCAAAGGTGTATCTGGAAGAAAATAAATCAAATTAGGAGAGCTTTCAATTCCATTGAACTCTATCTTTACTCAATTCTAAGGTTTTTGTATTAAAGTGCGTAAGAACTATTACTCTGGGTAAGGTCTGGGAGTTGCAAGACTACGTTGCGGTAAAGTTTCTCATCAAGAAAGGATGTATTTTACTCACGTCGAAGTATTCAGCAAATGATCCACTTTTAGTGCCAAAAGTAAAACATAATAGGAGGGCCCTATTATGTTTTACTTTTGGCACTAAAAAAACTTATAGTTTGGTTGAATTAATTACGGATGTAAGCGGGTTAACTACGAACCTTATTTATATTGGAAGAACACCGTTTCATCCCTCGTACTCGGAGAGATTCGGTACGCGCGCGTTTAGAACCGCACTCACTCTAAAGAAGTCTATTCTTCTAACACAAATATGGTTCGTAGTAAGATAGAACCCGCTTACATCCGTAATGAGTTTTGATTAGTGCTATGATACTACTCTGTTCCTTGCCCCTATTCATCGATCTCTTTCCACTCCACTGGCTCTACATTCAGTCTTCGAGGTGCTCTCAGGATGGATGACATTAATTTCTTACTGGCTAGTATTAAAAGCTTCTGATATCCATGCGCCGCAAAGTCCGTAGGGGTCCATGGATCCGAACAGCTGGTTCTTGAATGTCGCCTTTTTGGTTTTGACGCTGTACTGGAGCACTTTTCGCACGCATGCCTCCAGCTGTTCGTTGTCGACCCCTTCTGTGACGTCGAGGTCGAGGATTTTCTGGAAAATTTATGAATACATAAGGATTAGTTCAACTTGAGTCCGAAATATTTGAATAAGATTTATATTTTCTGAAAGACAAATTAATAATTTAGAATTTGCAGGTTCATCTACGAAAGAACATTGAAAGGAGTCGCATATTGGGATTGAGAAAGAAGTGAATGAAAATATTTCGAGTTTGGGACACACTGCAAGCACCATATTAGGCCGTTCTACAATGAAATCATTGTTTATGAAGAGCCTAGCAGTCTGCCTAGCATTTTGATGTGATAATGCCCAATTTCTGAAGGCCGATACCGGCTTGTTTTCAGCACCCCCTTCACAAAAAATGTTACCTGAGTTCATTTATCACAAGAACTAATCTTGGACTTAACGCGCCTTTTATCAGAATCAGTAACGAGTCTATTTTTATTATTTTCTTAACAGAAATTATCAGATCTTTATACATTTGGGGACTCATTTCTAATATTTAAAATAAACTCAGTATTTTTTTCTGTTTCCTCTTTATCCCTAAGTAAACTGAACACTTAGGTATGTATGTTATTTATTATAGTTTATGTTTAAGCACTTATTTGAGTTTTTTTTTTATTTCCTTACATTCGACCTCTGTATAATATATATTTATACCTCTAGGGTTTTATTTTTAGCTGTTCTTTTTGCACCTTCAGTAAATTTTGTGCATGCATGTTAGAAGTACATATTCTATACTAAGAAAATTTATTATTATTTTTGTGTTCATTGCTACTGTTTCATTAGGTAAGTGTATTGTTGGTATTACCTTATAAATAAATAAATAAATAAAACGTCAAGTGCGAGTCGGACTCTCGCACCGAGGGTTCCGTAAAATTGAGAGTTTGTTGTGTGTGTTCTTGTTTCTTGCCAAATAGCATGATTCTAGTTCAACGGAAAATAGTGCCGCATAGATTTTGGTCAAAAGCAAGATAAAAAAAAACTTTTCAAAAAAAAATATCTACAAAATTCCGGTGTTCGGATTTTTCCCTTTACTTGTGCTATAAGACCTTGTTTCTTGCCAAATTTCATGACTCCAGGTCAACGGGAAGTACCCTATGTAGGTTTTGTGTGCTGGTTATGCCCTAGAAAAGCACAAGCACAAGCCTCTGCTTAGCTTGGGGCTAGATGTGTGAATTGTCCAGCATTATTTATTTATTTATATTTATTTATTTATAGGAATTTTCAAAAGATTTGGATTGCGTTGACTAAGAAGTTTGATTTATATTGCGGCCCTAAGAAGTAACAAACTTGAGTATATGGTGTGAATTTCAACTCGACGCGTTTTAGAGAAAAGTGGGTTGACAGACAGACAACGGGTTCCTTTTTTTTTTCCTTTCGGACCTTAAAAAATAACACCGGCCTTAGTCTGACGTGCGGTGTTGCCGTTGATAATGATAATGAAGTGGACAGCCACCCAGAGGGTGATAATTAACCACTTATCATTCGAGTAATGAACCCTTGTTATATACATTACTTACGTAGGTACTTTGCAATAAATAACAACTAATAAATTGTAGTATTAGACAGTAATAAGCAAATTAATACTTACGTACCTATTTTGAGGTAGTAACGATTAATTAGAGAGGCCCAATTAATGACAGACCTACAACAAGTCTACTCTACCTACTCTACTACTGATGACCTACGAAGTTATCAGCAAAGTACAGTCAGCTGCTAAAATATGTATACACTGCCAAGATTTCAATTTCACTGCAGTCCCGGAATTCTCTGACCTTTAAAATTGGGCATTGTGTAAAACCCATACAGCGTGTAACAAAAATTAAGGTACCAACTTTCAGCGGGGCAGGACCAAAGTTTCAGCTTCGATCACAAAACACAGGAAAAATATTTAAAAAAAAACCGACTAAGTTTTTGAATAAATAAATAAAAACGGAATTATAACTAATACTAGGCAATGTAAGAGCGAGAGAAAATATTTCACTTAATGGTAGAGCAACCTGCCGCTCTACTCTGGAGAACCTAACCTTTACCTAGATTATTTCTATCGCGTGGGAACTGATTTTAGGCATACTACCGTTTTAGGTATCCTAAATCTTATCATCTCTTTACTTATTAGAAATGACATTTAGGAATATACTTCTTAGACACCTTACAAATTAGACTTTCTGATGATGAAGCATTTATAGGATAAAAGTAGCCTGTTACTCTCAATCGTTTCAACTAATTCTATGCCAAAATGATTTGTTGCTTAGTTAGTACATGAAGGAAGGACAAATAAACAAATATTTAAACAAACACAATTCGCATTTATAATACTACACTCAGCGGCACAATTGATTTACTTAAACCGAACCGACCACCTTGATTTATTATGAATGGCAATACTTTTGAATGTTATTTTATAACGTAGGTATTTTGAAGTTAAATGAAAGATAATATTGTTTTTAATTATTACGTTTATTTATAAAAAAGTCTGAAAAACACTTTGACCGTAAATTAACATTTATGTGATTTTTGTTTGAGCAGATTTTTTATTTTTAAGCTATTTCAGGCTTAAAAATAAAAAATCTGCTGAATAAATGAATTCTAATAGTGCGTATTTCCACCTCTAGCCCTCATGACTTCCATCAAACGGTTTGGCATGCTGTCGATGACATCTTTGATCTGTTGTTGTGGAATGTTCTGCCACTCCTTAATCACGGATTTTTGATTTTTCCAGTTGGTGGGTACGTAGGTATCAACTGGAAAAATCAATCTAAGCTAGTTTTCCATTATTTATCTAACGTTTGTCACCAAGCACCTTCCTACTGACCTTGAATTTATGACGAGGAACCTGTTCAACGACTATGGCGGAGTGGGCGATGTTCCGCCTAAGATGAGAAAGGTTGTGTGTTCGATTCCCGCCGCGGAGAGGCATTAGGTCTGCTTGCATGGTATTTTTTTTCGGTTCACGATTTTTCTATGAACCTTGAAACCTTTTTGACTCCTTTTATGTACTGGTGCTTTATGTGACATTTTATTCCTCTACCTGCTTACTTCGAGATTGTTAAGTATCAACACAATAGTCTCTGTTTTAGGGTATGACGCAGTGTCAATTTCCAAAATATAAATCATTGTAACATAAAATTATTGTATGGAACACTCGTGAGGGAGGCGATAGTAACAACTGAAGCGACATAGTGTTAAAATATAATATTTTAACAACATTTTAATTTAAAATAATAATAACTACAGTCATCATCATTATCTTTTGCTCTATAAGTTATCTTCTATCTCTATAAGTTATCATAAGCATGGACTTTGTTCTGAAATTAATTTCTTAACCATAAAAGACTGCTTTATTTTACACCAGAAAAATAAAATCATAAAGAGACATTTCATTACTGCTTCTTGCAGACAGCACAAAGCTAAATCTACTCCGGTTTTTAGGCAGTAAATGTTTTTTTTAAGGACGGCCTTATCGCTTAGAAGCGATCTTATCCAGACTATATAAGTACAGTTATATTACTCGGTTATCTAATGTCAGTTGCACCTGATTTGTATCTTGAACACGTGCAGCAAAGGTGCAGTATATATATAACTATTTAGTGCAGCGACCCAATAAAACTCAATAAACATTTTATTTTGTATTTATATAATATCTATCAATGTACTGTATTATTTAAGTTGGTACCAGTTTCTGTTCGCTTTCTATGGAAACGTTTGAAGGTTTCTTTCCCATGGAAACTGATTATTGGGATGAGTAGCCATGGTTTATTTCAGACTTAACACTACCTATACGCAATATTTCAGCCAGATACGTTCAGTAGTTTTGGCGTGAAGTGATAACAAACATCCATAAGTACATCTAAAATGTACAAACTTTCATATTTATAATAATACTAGCAGCGCCTCGCGGTTTTACCCGTGTAGTTCCCGTTCCCGTGAGAATTCCGGGATAAAATATAGCCTATGCTATCCCAGACTATAATCTATCTCTGTGCCAAATTTCATCTAAATCCGTTCAGCCGTTCTGGCGTGATTGAGCAACAAACATCCATCTATCCATCCATCCATCCAAACTTTCGCATTAATAATATTAGTGTGATTAGTGTGATGTCAGTAATTTAGTTCTCATAACAGGTTCATATAGGCAGAATAATGCTGTATGCCAGCATTATTTATTTATTTATTTATCTACTCTGATAACATGAAGTATCATTAATTAGATTAAACGTCTGCTCTGCCATATCTACGGTCTGGCGGTACGATTCCGGCTTGATAACAGCTTGCAATGCACTTTAATCAGCATAATTTGTATTATGTAGGTATTTATCTTTAATTTTTATCGCAGAAATTAAGTATCTTCGTTGTTCAATGAATTTACATTAAAATACCTAACCTACTCTTTAATTTTTTATTCGCCATATTTCGAAACGCATTGTCTAAAGCTAGATGGCGCAGTGAAATTTCCACAGTTTATTAAAAACAAGCTTCTTCTTGCGACCCTAGACTAGAATAATCTGTAATACATATGTATTTAGGTGCCTGAATACATATGTATTACAGATTATTCTAGTTTGAGTTTATAAAATCGTTTATACCTATGTTTACTTGTGTATGTTTACTTGTCCATACCATGAACATAGATTTTTTTCACTTCGGTCCATAGGTACTAATATTACAAAGAAGAAAGATTTGTTTGTTTGAAAGCTGGGGCGGACCACTAGTGTCAAATAAATGACTTTAACTTTACTTCACTAACTTATCCGACTACAAGGATAATGTAGAGTAAAGCGGCAGGTTGCTCTACCATTAAGTGAAATATTTTATAGAATTGTACAACTATTTTTGGAAATTTTACGTTAGTACAAACAAAGACACAATTTCCCTTAATACCCTTGTTTTAAGAGAAATTGAAACTTTATTAGAGTTAAGCTCGCCTTTGTACAGCCATTAGTTGTAATTTTTTATATAATTATGTATCTTGTGCGTACAATAAATATTTATTTTATTTTATTTATTTTTAATAAAGAATTTAAGAAAGACAATATTTATAAATTAATGATGAGTCACCTACCTCCAATTCCTTAGGATGTTTAAACTGTATCAGAGGCACATCATCAGCAGTCTCTTCCTTCACTATCTGAGGAACTTTGTCCAGAAACGAGAACCCGTCCATTGTAACCAAGTAATCAACGACTCTAGGAAGTGTTCACAGGTCAATGGTCTTACGAAGACTGCGCTCAAACCACACTTGGTCAACAATATGTACATAACGTTTTATCCATTACTAGCTTCAACCCGCGGCTTCGTACGCGTTGTTTAAGGTTATTTATATCCCGTGTGAACTGATTTACGGGATAAAAAGTATGTTACTGTCCATCCCTTCAACTAACTATATGCCAAAAATTAAGTCTATTGGTTGCTTAGTTAGGACGTGAAGGAAGGACAAACAAATAAACTAACAAACACACTTTCGCATTTATTATATTAGTTAGGATTGTCGAGTTGTATGTTACTACACTACCTACCTATATTTTTTTACTGCAAGTAGAAAAACAGATATGTTATACTAACAGATAATAGATTTAATAAAGACAGATTAGTTTGACATTGTTGTTGAATGGGTAGATTAAAGCTGATGGAAACTACCTCATCAAATCATTTCATCATACTTTAAAATTTAGTTTCAGTTTCAACATGGTTTCAACATTGAAACAAAAATTCTAAATGCTTTGTTTCCTTAGACCTTACCGGACTTAGAGAGAATAGAACCACAACGCACAGGACTCTTGGGCGCTCGTAGAAAATAAAGTAATCATCACCAGTGATCATCATCATCATCATCAGTAATAATCATCATCATCACATCGAGAGAAAAGTCAAGTAAAAGAAAGTAAAAGAAATTAGAAAAGGTACTCATACACATTAGGACATCAGTAAGGGTGCATTCTCATAGCATCCGTTTTACAGAATCAGTTTTTTCCGTGATGTTGTAATGGACTAAATTAAACAATCACGAATACAAACGAGCCTTAGAGTACTTTTACACAGAGGATCTGTTTCTACAGGACCGTTTTTTACGGACCGTTTGGTGTGTGAACTCGCTCCTACAGTTGTATCAGAGGAAAGGAGGACTTCGTACACCCAACAGTGCACTGGATCCAGTAAACGATTGTTTCCATTACCTAGCAAGAGATCCGTAAAAAACGGTCCTCTGTGTGAAAGTACTCTAAGGCTCGTATATGAAAGCTTACTCATTCTAAATATTTGCTTGAGTGACGTTATCCCATAGAAAAGTGTTACTTAAGCATAGATCTATGACTGAGCAAGCTTTCATAATACAGGCCCAACAGGGGGATTATTCCGGAAAACCCCTACGGCCGTCCCCCACGTGGGGGATTTCCGGAATTTTTTTCCTGAAATCCCCCAAATCGAATTGATCAGTCTCATGGGGGATTTTAGGAAAACAAAGGGCCTAACCCTCGAATACTCAAACGCATTTGAGGTCTATGCACGTCTCCTGTGGTTTAATTTTTTGTCAAATATGTCAACAAACCTCGTAAAAAACCACGAATTGAGAGCAATGAAAAAAGAGATCCCCTTCGATACATTAGATGCACGGAATAATTTTTTTTGCTCTATCTAAATATAGAGCAAAAATCCACCAGTTAGTATAGTGTCTGTGATTAGATCCATGTGAATATATGGTCAAAGAAAGGACTAAATTATATCTCTATGATTGTGGAAAATCCTTTAAAGTGACAGAACCCAAAACCTAAAACATATGTAACTTCAAATCTTTATAAATGTCATCGACACGTCATAACTGTGAAATTCACAGTTTGATGCACAGATTTATAAGTATAGTACTGTTAGCATCCCTAGTACATCTGTGATAGTACTAAAGGTTTGACGTGAATTTTTCGCGATTATTCAATAGCATTTTCTATAAAATATCGAGACCACTGATCGAGACCTCATAGATTTGTAAGTACAATGCATAAGATAAGTTTAAGTGAACGTTCAAAAAAATATCAAAATTTTAGTACAATTTGTAAAAAGTAAACAAAATGAATTTCGGCAAAACGCGTCATCGCTCCAGACGAAACTCGATGAATGTGGTCACCACCGAGAAATGGAGGAACAACAGGAAAAGGACAATCTCCAAAAAAGAGATATTAAGAGATGATTCGGACGATGAAGACCCAAAATATGAAGAGATAAAGGACTGGGTACAAGATTTTCTGGAAAACAAAAACAGTCCAGATGAAAACAAGACTGATCAGGACGTAGAAATAAAACTGACGCAGAGACAGACTCTAATACTTTCCACTTTAGTTCCTGATGAGATATTGATGATAGAAAAGTAAGTAAAGTTTTTTCCATAAAAAAGCAGAGTAAAACGATCACCGTAGTCTAAATGAAAATTACTATTTCAGTTTTGATCACAAGGAACCAAAGCGGTTCGTTGGGGTCCTTCTTATGGCGGACGTGTCAGGATACACTGCACTATCAGAGAGATACAACAACACCGGAAAAGGTGGAACGTACAGACTCACCGTAACCCTCAACACCTATCTCGGATCTCTGATAGAACTAATTTACAGCCATGGTGGAGACATACTGAAATTCGCTGGAGACGCATTTCTGGCGCTGTGGAAAACCGACAAGCGAACGTTCCTATGCCATACCATCCACAACGTAATTGCATGTGCTTTGTTAATACAGCACTCCTATTCTACATACGAGACAGACGTGAAAGTTAACCTTCGAGTGAAACTCGCTATTGCTGCTGGAAATCTTATGTTTGCCCCCATTGGCGCTGGGATTGACATGAACTACGTTATTATTGGACTGCCTGTGCTAGAAGCCAAAGCTGCAGAAAGTGTATGTTCCTCTGGTGAGGTAAAATTAGCCAGAACAGCTTGGGGTCACTGCTATTCCAGAAATTATGACCATATCATTCACGACGATGGCCACGTCACGATCAAATCAATTCTCTACGATCCCCATGAGAATGACGTAACTAAACCGTTTCTCGGTTTCAATGCACTGGTAAAACAAATAAAGCGTCCCTTGAATGCAACGGAAAATCTTCCAGAATTCCTCTTCGAACCCAATAAAAACCTCAGCCATGCTGAAGTATCAAAAAAGAATGAAATACTTAGCCTGCGTAAAACAATTTGCGTGGCAGAAGAGAGAAATCTTGGTTCAGATATTCGAAAGTTTATGATAAGACCTGTCCTAACGCAAATTGATGCTCACCAGCCGCTTGAGTACCTCACGGAGATGAGACAAGTGTCTATCTTGTTCCTGACACTCAAACCAAGAGACTGCCCATTTTTGCAGCTAATAACAATTGTAAACAATGCATATCAGATAACATGCGAAATTGTTTACAAATCTATGGGTTGCGTGAATAAAATAATACTCTTTGACAAAGATGTTATGATACTCGTAGTATTTGGAGTACGCGGCTTCAAGCATGAATCAGAAGCGCAAGCCGCGCTTAAATGCGGTTATAACATCAGAAAGTCAGTGTCAGCTCTGGACGGTGTTCTGGAAGTTTCCATAGGTGTCACAACCGGTCAAGTCTACTGCGGTGTCGTCGGTCATCCTCTTCGAAGAGAATTCACAGTGATTGGAGCTATTGTTAACAAAGCCGCGAGACTTATGTGTGGATTTCGCAATAAAATAACATGTGATGAAACAACATTCATAAAAAGCAAAATGTCAAGTAACGGTTTTACTCTTCAACCGGAAACCGAATTGAAAGGTATTGGTCAATCGGGTAAAATATATGAATATTCGGAAGACATTAGAACTAAGGAATTATACGATATACCGATGATGCCATGTCTATTGGATAGAGAAGATGAGATGGAATATTTTTCAACATGGCTGAATAGCGCCCAAACCTTTAGAGATTTCGATGCATTGCTAATAGTGGGAGAATCTCGTATCGGAAAAACTAGATTATTGGAATGGATGTCGAGACACGCTAGAAACGCTGGTCACAACGTGAGCATTGTTACCTTATCGACCATACATTCTGCAACTCCATATTTAGCGTTAAATCAAATTTTTAATCAAATATTAGGACTCACAGAACCCGTTGTTGGGTTTATAAAAGAAGAAAAAATCATACAGCTCTTGACAGTTTATAACGATGATCTGTGTTATTTGAATCAAATCTTAAACGTCCGCTTTGCTTTTAATGATACCGTGCATGGGCTTAATGATGACGAACGAAAAGAAGTTGCAAAAATAGTTTTTAGAAATTTATTATCAGCAATCCATGAAACACAATTGATATTTCTTGATGATTTACAAAATTTGGATGCCCTTTCCTGGGAGTTCATATCACTGATGCTCCAGCACAATAAAATCTTTACAATTTTATCAGTTAATAGAGGGAAGTTTAGTTCCATCCAAGATTGGCTTTACATTGTATTTGTAAGCAACAATATCAGAAAAATGGTTCTGGGGCCACTACCACCTTCCTTGATTCCAGCTATAGCTTGTCAGTTTTTGGATTGTAATGCTGTACCGAAAGATCTTTGCGATGCACTGTTATCAAAAAGTGGAGGCATGCCAGGACTTGTCGAAGGCTTTATTATCCACTTATTTTCTAACGGGGCACTAGAATTGAAGAAAATTCAAGAAGATGAAAAAGATGAATGGTCTGAATATGATTTGCAATATCCTGATCCCAGTCTGTTACACCCACAAGCAGTAGATATAAATAACCAACCAGCACTTGACGAATTTATAGAAAATAATGAGACCGGAGAAATTGGAATTTGTATAGTTACACAAAAAGAAGAATTGAATACCGATTTCAATGTACAAAATTTAGATACTCTTATAATGATACAAATTGATTCTTTGACGCCATACCAACAGTTGCTGCTGAAAATTGCATCTGTCATTGGAAATGTTGTGTCTAGAGATCTTTTAGAAAGTATTATGTATGAAAATAACCCAATAACTACAGCAAAAGCAATTAAAAGATTATTTGCAATGCGTATACTAACATGTGCGTCGACAACTAGTGCAAGATTGAAATCGGATCGTAAACTGGCTTTGGAACCAACACAAACCCAGCCACCAACAATAGACTCGAATTTAACATGTGATTGTTCTTTTGAATACGACCCTGAAAACGTTGAAATGCTGCCTAAATATGCATTTTGTAGAGTTCTTAAATTTAGAAACAAAAACTCAAGTAAGACATGTTACGAACTGCTGCCGCTCAATCAAAAGAAAGAATTTCATTCCAGAATAGTGCATTATTTAGAAAGTAACAAACACAAATGCCCAACCTGCGGAGGAGCTCTTATGGTAGTACAATCAACGATTAGCCTAGCCTCATTAACATCAACCACTAGTAGCTATTTACAAGAACAAATATCATCTAGCGATTCTGAAAAGTACGAAAATGATAACATTGAAGATGCAACAAAATACCGTTCGTCTACTTCAGAGAAAATAGTAAAAGAACAATCTGTATCATCGGAACATGGTAATCCTAAAAAATCAAATAGCGAGGAAATAATTAGGGACGACTTACATGCCGTCGAAAGTGCCTTCTTCAAAACAATGAAAAAGCAATATAATTCTATTTTAAAAATCAAAAGCAGTGGTAACTCTGATGCTTTGAGAAGAAGATCAAAACGAGTAACTATGACCAATGGTGCCAATATAGATTTAAATTTAAAACCAAATATACCCTTTCCCGATATCAAGGTATTCGAGATGCTTCGAGAGGTAACAGAGGCTGAGAATGTTAAAGATTGGCATAATTTGGGTGTTTTTGACAGTAAAGACGACCTAGCAACACAGAAACAAGAAAAAAATAATAACAGACAATCGCTTTGTATAAAATTAGAAAAAAGTGTTTCGCAAACAAACTTTGCGAAGTGCACTTGCGCTGATTTGCGTATCGCTATTTATGAACAGTTAATTAATCATGCTTTGCATGCTGAACTCAAAAGCAAAGCTATAGAGTTTCATATAACGTCCTGCTATTTGAATTTACTCTCCAATAATGTTGAAACCGTATTTCCCAGCCTCGAAACCGCTGAAAAAATGTGCTATGAAGATCCAAACCTTCAAACATTCCTTAAAAAAAGATTTTTGGGAAAAATTTATTCGTTGCGAGCCGCTGCTTGTTTGATGAGTGGAAGAATTTCTGCGTCGAAGATTGCCATAGAACGAGCGATGAAAGTTTATAGAATAAATTTTGAAGTATCAGGCTACTTCCAAGTAAAAGATGCATTAAATTCAATCACAATGAAAAGAAAAGTATATCGAGAGCACAAATTAGCAATGCTATCTGATTCTGTTTATTGCCTCAATGTGTTAACTCTCCTGAGCTCGATGATGAGTGAACCACGGACGGCGAAGCTTTCTTCGACGCGAGCCTTGCAAATCATTCGTGATGTGGAATGTCCTGTGGTAGATATCTGCGATGCTTTCAGTAATGCCATAATAATAGAACTAGACCGAGGAACACCAGAATACACGGCAGAAATAGAAAGAATGGCGAGTCATACTTTACGAAATTTGACAAAACCTATTCAAGCTGATGAACTTTACGCGGTCGGGAAGCTTTTCATGGAGTCTTTCCGGGCTCGTCTGGCGAGAGGTCAGTTAGCCGCGGCCGTCAGGTCCGGCTTCCGAGCGATTACAGTTAGTCGCTTTCTTCAAGCAAACAACGTTACTTTAGAAATCATACCCGATTTATTCTACGTTTTACTAGCTCGAAAGCGAATAGAAGAAGCCATCGACGTTTTGAAGTTAACGCATCGTTTGGGAGATAAACAAGTTTCAGACTGCGAGACTTGGTACTATGCACTTTGCATGGATATGATATTAGATGCTGGCTTCCAGTTGGAGAACCCAGCAGACATAAGTCGCTATGCTGAGTTTTCGATAAGCAGGGGAAAGTCGGGTGGCAACAGCCGTCGACGGCTGGTCGCAGGTTTGTGGACGTACTGGCTAAGGGCAGACTTGGAGAAGAAGGCTCGACGGTTCGAATCCGAAGCGTTGAGCTGGACGGCGAATGAAGCTGATGATGGAACTATGGCTACTCTTTTATCTGCATTGAGATTGGCTGAGGGAATGTTGGAGAGTTTGGCCAAAAAAGTAGATGATTTAAAGAAGGTACCTATGATTCTGACAAGAGCAAATTATATCATTGCTTATTAAGACGGTACCCCGAGCCAAACTAGCGCCGCTCCCTATTTTATCTAATTATTTGGTTGAAAAAAGGCAATTTTAAAATGTTTAATAGAAAATTTGTGATAACTATTATAAGCTTTTTTTTAATGCCTCTATCATAGTTAGTTTTATTTTGTATAGTTTAGGAGAAGATACGATGTTGCACTTTGTGGCTACCAAACTCAATTATTGCATCTCCTACTAAACTATACAAAATATAACTATGATAGCATCATTAAAAAAGCTTATAATATAAAATAAGCTAGATAAAATAGGTGGCGGCGCTAGTTTGGCTCGCTCGGTCTTAATATTGAACAGGCTGAGTCGCAACAGAGATACTGACTTATTACAGGTAGTGGATCTTATGGAGTTGCGCTCCATAGCTGACAGGGAGTTGGTGAGGTTGGAGAGAGATGTTCGCCTAATGCGCGCCTTGTACCCTCGGTGGATGCTGCTGAAAGCAAACTCTCTGAAGCTGTCAAGTCGAGCGCAAGCAGCCAATGCGCTTTTCAACCAGGTATGAACATAATTAAAATTACAGCTGGGCAGTCAATGCGTTAAGGATTTCCGAGATTTTTATCGAGAATATTTTTTTAGATTTAGAAAATAATTACTTCGACTCTAGAGTGATGTTCATCGATAGGTTCCTCCCTAAAAAAATATGGTGTTACTGATTTTATCCACTTAAGTAGCTTTGAAGATAATGGAGATCTGACGGACTTGAGTTGAGGTAGTTGAGGTCCTTAAATTTTTTGTCCACTTATTGAAGAAGTGGGAAATAAACCAGTATATTTAGTTTATATCAGATCTAGTGAGTCACTCGTTTATAAACATCACCAAATCTCATGTAGGGGATTTCGGCAAATTTCACGTCCTTTTTTTATGAATTTCTGCACTTCCTACTAAATAAAATATAAAATCTCTTTATTTCGGATATCTAGGATCCACATTGTATAATATACTAAAGGTTGTGTTCTCGGTATAAACATCTTTATTCAGAAAGAAAATAACAATCAAATAACAAATTTAAATTAAAACTAGTATTTACAATAGAAACAATTAAGCTATCTGCAAACTGTTGCAAACAATCTACAGGTAGCTCAACTGATCCATATCAATACCAGTTGGAAGCGTGCCTAAGACACTGGCTGCATTGCCCCGCTGTATAGCAATGCTGATGCGCTGTGCCAGATACTCACCAGCTCTCGGGTCACGCGTCGCTTCGACCAGACGCTCAGATAATTTTTTGAAAACCCGGAGAGCCTCGGTACCCCACGAACCTAGGGTCTCGACTCCAAGGGGAGCAAATGTGTAGGCTCTGTCGAGACCTGCATATTTGCGCCTCTTGAGATCTTCGGCTAAATCTGCCGCCGCACCAGCCCTCACGGAAGTCCTAGGAAGATGGGAAGGCGCGAGTGTGTCGACACATGTAGCGTTCCACACAATAGGCCTCCCCAACTCCCATGGGACTAGAGTCATGCCGTCAGGCCTCTTACCATCGTCACGCAACAGACCATTCGGTTCGAGAATAGCTGGTACGTTAGCGGTGGTAAAGGCCCGCCGGATGATGTCGTTCAGGCTGGCATGACGAGATATCCGACCGGCAGCCCTAGTACACGATAATCCGTGATGACCGAGCTGTTCGACAGCAGTACCACTAGGTTAACTAAAGGTTGTTGGTTTCCTATTAGCGCACAATTCAAATTTGTTATATAAAATCGTTTACGTTTTGCGACAAATGACTTTTCCGTTACGTACATTATTCCTTGCAGGAGGCATAAAAAAATTATAAACTAGAATTTAGAAACAAGAATTTAAATGTCGCACCCAACACGAAACTAACAATCTTAGCAAAATAATACTAACTTAGTAATCTATTGTTAAATATTTACCCGACGGAAGAAAATAATGCGGTTGGCACCATACTAGCACTTTCATGACTGAAAACACAGAGAGGGATCTGCAACTCCGTGTTACGACGGCTCGTCGTCCCTGCGGGTCGCACCGCCGACGCTAGCAGTGATCGTGAGGCCCGCGCCAGTACCTATTATAAAAGTTTACAAAGTTTCTAGCCGAAAAAATTGAAAAGCGTTACTCAAGCACAGATCGATGACTACGCAAGCTTTCAAAATACGGGCCTATGACATAGGCCCGTAACTATGTATGTATGTAGCCTAGCCGATTTATATACCTACCTTTCTATCTTTAATTTTACAATTTATAAACATGTTTCTCATTTTTTCTTTTGCGTGAGATTCTTCTATCACGTTAACACGATCACTGCTAGCGTCGGCGCGGCGGCAGCGCGGTGCGACCCGCGCGCCCCGTCGCGAGACTGATCCGCATATAGCACTCTGTGTTTTCAGCCATGAAAGTGGGGAGGAAGATAGGCAAAATCACCTTACAAAATGTATAGATTTCCTTGCGCGTCCGCACTATAGTTTGCACGCAAACTTCGGTTATCTTTCGTTTTATCTTTTAACTCGAAATCTTAAGAGATTTTTAGGGGATTCGTTTTGAATATAGTACGTTATAAATAGGCCTATCACGGTTCATTAAAATATCTAAAAACACTGTAATGCTTGTATGAGAAAATAAGAAATAACACATTACATATGATAATTTTATGAATGTTCCAATAAAGTCACACCATGACATGCACCCAGCTACCCTCCCACTACATCCTTCTGAATTTCAGTAAAATTAAGTTAGCAAGTTGGCTACGTAAGTACTAATATTATAAAGAGAAAAGATTTGTTTGTTAGAATTGAATGGGATCCGAAACTACTGGACCATTTAGAAAAATTCTATCCATTAGAATCCTACATTATCCCTTAAGAACATAGGCTAGAATATACCCGTGCAAAGCGGTAGCGGACCGCTAGTTGTGAAGAAAACAACAATAAAACCCATGTAAATATAAAACTATGTTTTACGAGACTTTGAACACGCCACCGATCTATGAATTAACGTACTAGGTAGGTAGGTAGGTACGTTAATTGGAAGTGCCTGAAATAAACATTTTGGCAATGCTATTGAAATGTTTCAGGCGTCTGAAGAAGCGAAACGGATCGACAACTACTTAGAGGAGGCATTGGCCCGTGCTGCCACTTCTAGGTCTGTCTTCTGGACACAGAACGCTCGAGCCAGTTGCTTCATGGACTGGCAGGCAGGGGCTGAACATGCACGCTCTTCGTGGTACCAAATCATGTACAGGATAACCACCACAAGACGTAGTTAACACATATGTAATAGCTTTCCAGAACTATAAAGGTGAATTTTAACACGCGACTCATCTTTACTTTATTTAAATCTCACATACACATGCGGTAGGTAGTACCTACCTAGTTAGACATTTGACAATTCTCTGTAAGTCGAACAAAACTTACAAGACGATCCCATCCTATTATTGTCACGTTAATGAAATGCAAGTCTCCTGTTTTTATGAACGTACTATTTTTTTACCTTCCTAGATTCTTATATAAGTACCTACATAGGCAATTACATATTATTGCTCGACTACGCAGTTTATATTAGATTTTATAAATATAGATTACCAAGGAGCAAAATTTACCACATGGTTACAATTACAACACGTTTAAAAGTAAATGCTGGACTTTACACAGCATCATGTATCTTATCTGGAGTTTCTATGGCTACCTGCTGATCCACAATCAGATCAGGGCAATAGACTACTTGACTAAGCACCTACCTACTACTGGGAAATAATTCCAACGTATTGTCTGATAAAAATAATACAAAATGTAAATAATATTTCTTCAAACGATAATCTCTGTCATGGCTCCCCGGTGACATGAAATAATGTTACTTCGCTTAACAAGTTAGTTGGCGAAGTAGGCTAAATTAAGTTTAGTTCAGCTTTAAACTCTTAGAGCATTTATAACATCTCTAAGTTGAAACTGGAAGAAAGTACATGTCGTGTATTGTGCCAGAAAGTGAAAGAACCACAACCTCAGTCATTCATTATGTAGGTATATAATATACCTATTCTTATGGCAATACATCCTGTTATACGTACGTACGTAGGTACCACCTATATGAGAATGTGATTTCGAAGTAAGTAAATAATCAATTATTACTAAGTAATAACCGTTCAACCGCTGCTAATGAGATTCTGGTTTCAAATCACGGGTCGGGCCAAACGAGTGTTTTTGAGTACCTACCTAGGTAGTTGGTTAATACAAAAGAAACGCAGGATCATGTACCATAGTAATAGCTTCTCTAGCACCTTAAAGATCTTACAGTCTATTCCTACATCTTTAAATACCGGAAGTGGCCCAATCAGTGAACCCGACCTTGTAAAAAGCATATTATAGAACTATTAAAAGAACTATTAAGGTAGCGATCACTTCTAGCGTCGGCGGCGCGGTGCGACCCCCAGGGGCGCGCCGTCGGTACACGGAGTTGCAGATCGCACTCTGTGTTTTCAGGCATGAAAGTGCTAGTCTAGTATAATCTAGTCTAGTATAATCTAGTATAACACGATCACTGCTAGAGTCGGCGCGGCGCGGCGGTACGACCCGCAGGGGCACGCCGGCGTCGTCGGTACACGGAGTTGCAGATCGCACTCTGTGTTTTCAGCCATGAAAGTGACTAGTCCTAGACTAAGACTAGTCTAGTATAAGTTAAGGCAATGACCATCTCATTCACACAAGAGAAAACAACATAAGCTTATAGCATGAGAAGAAAAGTAGTAACCATCTATGTAGGTATTATAATATTGTGTGATGCATGCATCACATGATTCACATGCTTGCTATGTCAGTATCATTTATCTTTAGGTACTTCGCAAGGAATTTATTTGTAACAAATTAATACCTGGTTTGATGATGATGATTCTTAGTTAATGGCAATATAAGTCTGGTTGGACTCTTTTCTGCCAGTGTCAAGTAATGGAAAATAATAGTAAAATATGAGTTATGAAGATTGTTTGATATTTTCACCAGAGCCTAGTTCGTTATCTAGCAGGGTACACCACGTGCAGGTTAGGTTGGCTTGGGAGACAAGATCTTGGAGTCTCCCTTGTATGTACCCCAATACCTGGTTTTATGGAATGAAGAAAAACTATCAATGTCAAGTCAACGTCATCTGTTATTGCAAACACTGTCACCCGCGCCCGCGCCGCTCATGCTCCGTAACTGTCAAAATCGCTAGAAAAACGACGACATGACATGACACTGTGTTGCCAGATCTACTGATTTAGCAGTAGATCTACCTGATTTTTGAACAGTTAACTGCCTACTGATCTTCTGATTTATTTCTTAAAATTCCAAAAACTTTTCTGAGAGAGATCCTACGCAAATATAACAATCAAACTAATTCAACGACCTCTGTGGCGCGGTGTGCAAAGGTCCACCTGCGACACAGGAGGTTGCGGGTTCGATTCCCGCCTCGGGACAAATGTTTGTACGATCGGCAGATATTTGTTTCGGGTGTTCTTGTCATTTTCTATGTATGATTAAAATATCTATTATGTAATGTATTGTATTATGTACCTATATCAGTTATCTAGTACCCAAAACACAAGCTCTGCTTAACTTGGGGCTAGATAATGCTGTGTGAATTGTTCAGCATTATTTATTTAGTTATTGTTTATTTATTAAAAATTAGTTTTCACTTGGGTGTTATTTCTATATCGAATCAGCTTTGAGTATAGTCTTGCTTATTAATCTCTCTTTCTCATATGACTACCTATACATAGGCTCTTATTATTTAAATTTACTTATATACAAGGTATACTAATTATATACAAAACAAACAAGCAAAATTTTTTTAGTCTACTGATTTTTCTGAAATCTACTGATTTTTATTTAACTTTCTACTTATTTTATCAAATTCGATCTGGCAACACTACCTAAATTAAATTCTGTCCTAATTCAAATCAGCTGTTTTTGTTACCTACTGCGGTTACTGCTGATTAGTGAGAAAAAAACAAAATGATAACAGCTTTGTTGATAAGTTGATAACAACAAAATATAGCATCAGTCCGTCGGGACTTGAGTGAAGCAAATGTAATGAAACATCTCCACTTGTTGCGTGATTTAGATAAATGATAAGCTTGGAAATTGACGACGAGTTAGTTTCGTAATTCAAATGTAAAAAAATGACTGAAAATAAGTTAGTTTTTCTTGGAACACTCGCTTCTTCGGTTTCTTTCAAAGATCTGAATATCAGCAATGGGTTTTTATGTGTTGAAAATGGAAAGGTAAGTTTTCTTTAATATTTAAGCTTAGAATAGTATGTAGGTAGGTAGGTACTTAGTTTTTGAAGTTTAAGTTTAGAGCCACCAATGTTTTTAATACAAACTTAGGTACGTACGTACCTACTACTCTACTTAACCAACTTACGCGATCATCAATTCAAAATGTTTCAGATTACAAGGAAGGGCACCGAGCAAGAATTCAACCAACTCAAAAGTGCTGGGAATTTCGCTGGTTTTACTATAACCGAGTTGGGAAAAGACCAGTTTCTGATGCCAGGGTTTGTGGATTGCCACACTCACGCCCCTCAGTTTCCTAACCTGGGCTTAGGACTTGACAGACCGTTGCTGGAATGGTTGGCAAAGTATACGTTTCCATTGGAGAAGATGTATGGTGATGTTCAGTTTGCAACGCAAGTTTATGACAAAGTTGTGGTAAGTTTCCTAGAACTTGATCATTTATTTTTATTAAGATTTTTATTGTCATCAGTGTATTTAATAATAAATAGCACCTTGGTACCTTTGATATGTTTTGAAAATGAATGTCTTCAATAATAGATAATTAGCAAATACATGATTCGCACGCTTATGCCGTTCTGCTCTGTCCTACTCCAATAAACTCGAAATCCTATGCCTAGCCTTCTTACAAAATGGCATCATATAATTGCCTCTTTATGAATACTTTTACTAAAAATATGGTTCTATTTTGTTGGCAAGGGGGAGCAGCCCGATTTTCGCACTTCAGCGCCCAATATGGTTACTTCACCTGCCCCCCAAACAGAATCCTGGCTTTGCCCTTGTAGACTATACAATTTCAGTTGAATTGGTTCAGTACTTTTGGCATGGAGAACCTACAAACATCCATCAAACAAACTTTAGCATCTATATTATTACTGTGATTGAATTTATTGTAGTTCTAAAAGTATATGAATAGTATATTTTTCTTTCCAGCAAAGGCTACTGGCCAATGGCATAACAACTGCATGTTACTTCGGCTCTCTACACCTAGAGGGCACTCTACAGCTGGCAGCTAGTGTTCGAAGACACCACCAGAGGGCTCTGGTGGGGAAAGTCAGCATGAACTTGAAGAACAATGAGGGTTACTACAATAGTACGGAGAAAGAGCTTGCTGATACCGAGGAATTTGTCAAGACAGTGCAAGAGATGAAGGTATTAATATTTAATTCAAACATCAAGATGAATGCATTTGAATGTACTAAGACTTTTTAGATTGTTTATGAATTTAGTGAGGGGATTAAAAAAGGTCCAAATGAACACTGTTTCGGAAATATAATATTTCTGGACCTATATGTTTCATTCATTATTCGTTATAATCAATGTTACTAATTATATTAGGTACCTACCTTACATAATTAGTTATCAAGAATTAAATTTATCTATAATATAAAAATGAATCGCAAAATGTGTTGGTAAGCGCATAACTCAACAACGCCTGGACCAATTTGGCCAAATCTTTTTTTAAAATGTTCGTTGAAGTTCAAGGATGGTTTTTACGGCGAGAAAAATTAGAATTATTGCTGGAAAAACCCTAAAAATAGCCCTTCTTTTTCCCATACAAATGATTTGTAACTAAAACGTAGTCAATTTGAGCTTTATTGCTAAAATAACTACCCGTGCGAAGCCGGGGCGGACCGCTAGTAATAAATAATACTTAATTAGTAATAAGAAAAAAGGGACAAAGGCCCTGCAATGGAACAGTTTATACTCCTTAAATTGCAATAATAACAAAGTTACGTGTGTATGTGTGTGTTTTGCTAGTTCTGTACCCACTCTTTACATTTTATTCCAGAATGACCTCGTGCAGCCTGTTGTAACGCCGCGGTTCGCCGTGAGCTGCGATAATGAGCTTATGAGTGGTCTAGCCCAAATCGCCTCTGAGTATAACTGCTTTACCCAGGTAAGATCTATTTATTCTACAAGTTTATTTCAATAGCCAGTGTGTTCCAATGTGTGTTCTTATGGTACAATGAATTGAACTAAGCACATTAGTTTCCTAAAATTTTGTTGTGTACACCGACATAAAATGTTATTGTCTTTTTATAGGCATGGCCTCCATTAGCATACTGTTCGAATAGCCGCCCACTGATAGTAAAGACTACATTATATCCACGGTATTCAAGGTTTCGTTTATTTATAGCTAGATGGCGCTGTGTAGTTTTCCACTGTGGACAAAAATAGAACTGAAAAATAAAACAAATAACAGCTTATTTTCGAGAATCCAAATATGTAGGTATAGATGTTAATAGGTATTCCAATAAAAAAAATACGTTCGGCTATATAGGCAAATATCACGTAATTTTTTTCCTTAAATTTTAGGTTCCTGCTAAAAGTGGTTGGCCCGATATTCAATTTTGGTAAAGAAAATCGTTAACCATTACGGCGAATTACTTTTCCGTCAGATAAATTCTTTTAGAACGCAGATTTTTTTTTAACAGAAAATAAATTTAAATTATCATTATCATGTTAGATTTTTACCTGACTACCAGCGGAGATATTTAATGCGGTTGGCGCCGCAAACCACACATAAATTGGAATCTCAGGCGAACACTAAACAAAAAAATCTTTGTTTTTACATTAAATTACGTGTTTTGAATAATCTCACGACATCTCACCAAGCGTTGCGGTCGAAGAATCACCAAACGCACCTCACCACAGATTTATAAGTAGGTACCTATAGTACTGAAGCACCTCACGTAGTTTATGAATTCTCCCTTATGTCAAAGAATAACAACAAGGTGCCTTAAATTTTCATTCAATCACACAAAAAAAAGTATTCAATCACACAAAAAAAAGTATTCAATCACCAAAGTACATCATTATATGACAACATTGACAACCTCTGTGGCGCGGTGGACGAGCGAAGGTCTGATTGCGACGCAGGAGTTTGATTCCCGCCTCGGGACAAATGTGTATCCGATCTGCAGACATTTGTTCAAGGTGTTCTGCTCGTTTTATATGTAGAATAAAAAAAATATCTATGTATTGTGTTATATTATGTATATCAGGTATCTAGTAGGTACCCTGTTATGGGTAGGCACCCATAACACAAGCTCTGCTTAGCTTGAGGCTAGGTAATTCTGTGTGAATTGTCCAGCATTATTTATTTATTTATCATCATCAGCTTATATTAGTCCACGGCTGGACATAGGCTTCCCCTAATGAGCGCACGGTTAAGGTACAACGTAATCTATATTAGTCCTTTTATGTCCTGTATTGTACAAAATACTCAATGCCATTGACTCAGCATATAGATATATGCTGAGTCAATGTCCCATTGAGTCAATGGGATCACCAACCCGCGCCTGTGGCTATTATGGCACCCACGGAGCAAATACACAGGGACCCACTGTGATGACGTCAGGACCTAGTTGAGAATCACAGTGCACAGTTGCTTAGGCCGCCTCCTCTCTGTATTTGCTCCGTGATGGCACCCTAAAAACACTACCTTTAGGGGAGGCCTTTGTCCAGACTAACGGAGTTTGTTACTGAATCTTGCATTAATTTCAGAGTCACATATCAGAAAACCTGAAGGAGATCGAGTTTGTACTACAAAGCAACCCGGACTGTAAGAACTACGCTGAGGTTTATGATAGGAGCCACATATTGAATGACAAGGTTGGTAACTTCTAGAAATAACGACTACGAGCTTTAGGGCGGCCGCACACATCCGATTTTTTGTCTGAATGTCGGAAGAAATTGTCTGAAATTTAGGCGTAGGTAATCGACTATCCGAAAGCGTTCATTTCCAAAATTTTCTAAATACACGAATCGCCTTCGGATAGTCGAATACTACCCACCGGCCATACCCAGTAGCGGCGTTAGGGTGGGGCGCGGTTGGGCGACCGCCCAGGGCGCCGGATATAAAGGGGCGCCGCAGGCGCCCCTTTATTTCCTATCGCTCATTGAGCGAGGCCTAACTTACTCGTAAATTCCCTAAATTTAGCGAAAAAATCGTTATGTTCTCTCCTGGCGAGACGATTCGTGAGAAAAGCTTATAGACGTAGCTCAAGAATTTGATGGGTCTGTAGTTTTTAAGAAGGGAATCTCCCTTCTTAAATAAGAGCACCACCAAACTCCCGCTCCACGCCTTTGGAATTCTCCCACTGTGAAGAACGGCGTTAAATAGGCTCTGAAGCTCCTGCAAAACAGGGGCTCCTCCTGCCTTCAGAAGCTCTGAAGTAATGCCGTCTTCACCAGGGGCTTTTCCATTTTTTAGCTGTCTCAGTGCCATCAATCACGATCTCGTCTTGACTGATGTCTGGCAGTTCGTCGGTGTAGTGGCGTGTCAGGGTGGTTCGTGAATCGTGGTCGTCCCGTTGGGCACGAGGGGCATGCGCAGCGTATAAACGGCCATAGAAATCCTCTATCTCAGCAGAGATCTCCGGCTTCGACAATACGGTCCTCCCATCGTGCGTTTTAAGCTTCGTCAGGTGGCTCCTGCCAAGCTGCTGAGTGAATACTTTGGACCCTCGGTTTCGCTCTATTGTCTCTTCAATGAAGCGTGTGTTGGAGCTCCGAAGGTCGCGCCGTACCATCTTCGCAATTCGCTTGTTCAGGTCTGACCTCTCTGACGAAGTCGCCTGGGTGGTTTCCCGTCTTCTTGTCATCAAACCGAGAGTCTCGTCCGAGAGTTTGGATTTCTTGCCAGTACGCTGCTTTTTACAATGCTTGATGCCTTCGTGCAGCGTTTCGACCAGATTGTGCAGGGTCTCGTCAGCGTCATCAGTGGGTTCCAAGGCAACAAATCTATCCCCGAGAAGCTGCTGAACTTCTCGGTGCCCGTCATGATTTGGATTGGGTTAGGTCGGAGCGTGGACTTCATCAGACGGTTTCTTTCAAGCTTCAAGTTGATATTCAGAGAGCCTCGGAGGAGGAGTCGGTGATCAGATCCGGTATTGAACCTGTTGATCACTGAGACATCTCTGAATATGTGCTTGCTATTCGTCATGATGAAGTCGATCTCATTTTTAGTTACAGCGTCGGGGCTTCGCCATGTCCACTTCCTTTGAGGCTGCTTCTTAAAGAAAGAGTTCATTAAGAACAGCTCCTCTTTCTCAAGGAAGTTGACAAGCATTTGCCCCCTGTGATTCCTAATTCCATAACCATGCGGGCCTATTCGGGATTCGTTGCCATTCTGGGTTCCCACCTTGCCGTTAAAGTACCCCATAACAACGTTGAAGTGGGCCTTAGTGGTGTTATGCAAGGCTTTGGATATGTCTTCATACATATCCTCCACTTCATCATCCGAGTGTGCCGAGGTCGGTGCGTAGACCTGAATTACCTTCATGCTATACCGTTTGGATAGCCGAAGGATCAGGTACGCTACCCTGGTCGACACACTGGAGATTTCTTGGACGTTGTTAGAGAGGGCCTTATTGACGAGGAAACCTACGCCACCCTGGGATGTTTTATCACCCTCGCGAAAGTAGAGAAGATGGCCCGAGTCTAGGGTTACGGTGTCCTCCCCCTCTCTGCGGACTTCACATAACCCCAGAATATGCCATCTAATGTTCTCTAACTCCACTTCCAACTGCGCAAGATGTTGGTCAAGCCTCAGAGTTCGTCCGTTGTACGTTGCCAGGGTCAGTTGTTGTTAGTTGTTGGCAGCCTGAGGTAGCCCGGTGATTCCTAGCACCCCTTGCCCCGCCGTTACCATGGCCGCTGCCATGGCCAGGAATAGCGAGGCGGCCGGGAACTGGGGGCCATTTTTTGGTTCCTTGCATCATTGAGGGGTAATGCCCATAATGCCCACGCTGGGCATGCGGGTTGAGGATCGCAGTTCAGTGGTCGGATTGTTCTGCAGGGGGCGCTGCTGCCCACCCCCGGTTTGTGTCCCTTAGTCGCCTCCTACGACACCCCACGGCACCACACGGCATATCGCAACTTACAAGAACTGTATCCAAATGTATGGATAGCAATGCGCATATTATTAACTATACCTGTAACGGTTGCTAGTGGGGAGAGGAGTTTTTCTAAGCTGCTGATAAAAACCTATCTGCGATCGATAATATCGCAATCCCGATTGACAAACTTGGCAACTTTGTCAATCGAGAATGAAATTGCTGAAAATCTCGATTTTGATAAAATAATAAAAGAGTTCGCAGACAGAAAGGCTAGAAAAGTCAAGTTTTATTAAAAATTTTTTAATAAATGGTTATTTCTTTTAATATGTAAATGGTAATTTCATTACATCTTTTTCCTTTTTAGGGTTCCGTACCTCAAAAGGAAAAAAGGAACCCTTATAGGATCACTTTGTTGTCCGTCTGTCCGTCTGTCAACCCACTTTTCTCAGAAACGCGTAGGGTTATCGAGTTGATATTCACATCATATACGCAGGCTCGTAACCTCTTGAAGCCTCGACATAAATCAAACTTCTAAGTCAACGCAATCAAAAGTTACAGCTGTTTATGTCTATTTTTTTTCAATTTTCCAAGGGAATCACATGCACACAAAACATATAGGGTACTTCCCGTTGACCTAGAACCATGAAATTTGGTGAGAAGCAAGGTCTTATAGTACAAGTAAAGGAAAAAATCCGAAAACCGTAAATTTGTAGTTTATTCACAGAAAAAATATTTTTTTAATCTTGCCATGGACCAAAAACCTATAGGGTACTTCCCGTTCACCTAGAACCATGAAATTTGGCACGAAGCAAGGTCATATAGCAAAAATAAAGGGAAAAATCTGAAAACCGTAAATTTGTAGTTTATTCACAGAAAAAATATTTTTTTAATCTTGCCATGGACCAAAAACCTTTAGGGTACTTCCTGTTGACCTAGAACCATGAAAATTGGTGAGAAGCTAGGTCTTATAACACAAGTAAAGGGAAAAATCCGAAAACCGTAAATTTTTAGTATATTCACAGAAAAAATAATTTTCGAATCTCGCCATGGACCAAAAACCTGTAGGGTACTTTCCGTTGACCTAGAACCATGAAATTTGGCAAGAAGCAATGACTTATAGCACAAGTAAAGGGAAAAATCAGAAAACCGTAAATTTGTGGTTTATTCATACAAAATAGTACATTGTTACACTAGGGTTGGACGTAACTTATTTAGTCTCGAGACGCCAATAGTTAGAGGGACTAAATAAGTTACGTCATAATCGTTATCAAATCAGAAAATTATTGTGCCTTATTCGTCTGGATTTGACTGATTTCTTTGCTAAAGAGTTTGTACGGAACCCTTGATGCGCGAGTCTAACTCGCACTTGACGTTTTATTTCATATGGGTTTGAATTGCAATTAGGGGGCGCCGTACAAATCTCGCCCAGGGCGCTGGTAGTGCTAAAACCGGCACTGGCCATACCTACAAAAAAATCAGCCGCAAAAATCGGCCAGCCTGAGAGAGTTGGTAGAATTACACACGTTAAACTTATATTACTTTTTTTTCATAGTCGATTTCGAAACCCATATGGTCTCGCTCTGTCCGTCCTCCTTCTTTCTTGAATATCTCAGTAACTACTGCAGTTGTAATCAGAAGTAATAATACACGTCGTGCGCCATTCATTACTGATTGAAAGAAAATAATAATAAATCAATTAAATATTTAAAAAAAAATGTACAAATTGTGATGTCTCAATTTTAAAATGGTGTCAAACGAGTATCGAATAAAAGGTATCGGTTTGTACATTTTAAAAAAGTTTCTGAAATTTCTGTAAGTTTCATACTTTTTGAAATACATTGAAAATCGTCGAAAAATTGAACATGACAAATGTTTAAACGAGGGTTTAAAAACATTTGTCATGGTAAATTTTTCGAGATCTGGTTTTATGTTTTTTTTTCTCTTTTTCTCTCCACACAACAAAAGGCTTTGTCGCTGAGCGACCACATCGCCTAATTGGGACAAAATCAATATAAAATATAAATAAAAACTAAAAAACCTAATCTCTACAAAAATAACTAAAATAAAATAAGATAAAGCGCGAACCGTTTTCTTCAGCATAATAACTGGCTACTTGATCTCTTGTATCGTTATGGCGTGTATATAATGCGTGGAACTAGCGCCGCCACCTATTTCATTTTATTACTACGTTGAACGAAGGAACTTTAAAAATCCATCGTACAGTTTGTCATAGGTACCTATTGTACTGACAACTTGACAACATTTTAACTACCTTAAACTAACGCTTTATAGCTCTTGTAGTTTCAGAGATCTCTTGATAAGTCACCCAGTTTTCTCTTCTCTTTTTAAAAATATGGGTTTACCGAAACATTTGAATAACGATGTCATCGTTATTCAAATGTTTCGGTAGGTATATATCTATGATGCCGTCATAAGAGGAATTTTGTAAGATTTTAATCACTTTAGCAATTGAGGTAAAGTAAACGATTCCTATATTGGTGTAAAGTTCCGCTTATTTCTAGTTAAAAGCAGTCGATAATGTCTTAAGTTATTTTAGTAGATTGCGGTTGAACGTTATGACATTTTTGTGAAGTACCTATTGCTTTTTCCGGGCTCTGTTTGGTGTTTGTTTAAAACTTGGTCGGAGCCATGTAGACACAAAGATTATCTTCTATCTTTAAATACTAGAAATAAGAATAAACTCGCTGTGCCCACAACTAGGCTACACAAGATTAATGTATCTTTTAAAGGACAATGTATACCTACGCTTCTACAACAAAACTCCAAGTGAGTTGCAAAAATTATCAATAAATAAATTCAAACAAATTGTCAAACATATCCTTTGTAAAAAGGCTTACTATAAAATATCAGATTATCTAGACGATAAAAAAGCTTGGGACGAGTTTTGCTCCAACTCGAAAACTAACATTCTAACAAGGTAAAGGTTTCTTGTTCGCTTCTTTACTTTACCATAAAAAGATTGAAGTGGACATAAAATCAAAGTGATCACTTTATTTCCTAGTTTTACTTATGTAATCTGAGTTTTTGTGACGTGTCCAAGAGTCCTGTAAGGTCTAAAGGAAATAAAGCACTTTGAATTTTGAAATTTTGAATCTGATTTTAATCGTTCGCAAACCCGCTGATATTTAAAGTACTTTTAAACCGTGTTGATTTTTAACTTAGACATGTTAGTTTTTAAACTTTTTATAGGTTTACCCGCATCTTGTATATTTTGTATGTCATGGGTCGTGTTTAGTATTCTAGCTAGTTACGTGTTATCTTGTATATTTTTACCTGTACTGTCAAAATGAATATTTTCATTCAGTCATTATATTATAAATTTTTGACTAAATACTTATTGCTGTGTGCAAATGGTGGTATAATAATTATTCTTTAGGTATCCATACTAAATGTATGAAAACGACAAAAAAAATTTAGGGTATGTACCTCAGAAGTAAAAAAATACTCTTTTAGGATCACTTTGTTGTCCGTCAGTCCGTCTGTCAACCCTCTTTTCTAAGAAACGCGTGGATGCATCGAGTTAAAGTTCATATCATATAAATAACTGAGACTTCGTGGCTTAGTTGGTTAGAGCACACCCGTACTAAAGGTAGGGCGCGGGTTCGAGTCCCGCCGAAGTTGAAAATTTTTGGGAACTTATTTCATTTCTTAGAGATGCCCAGAGTGGGTAAGCACTTATAACAAAAATACCTTAACGTCTATTTCTATTTCAGTGCATAATGGCCCACGGTGTGCATTTGGGAGACGATGAGCTAGCCCTCCTGTCGGAACGAGGCGTATCTGTGGCCCACTGTCCCGCCTCTAATACAAGACTCAAGTCCGGATTGTGTCCGGTGCTTAAACTCATCGCGAGTGACGTCACTGTTGGGTTGGGGACAGGTGAGACTAAATAGTATATAACTGTGGATGAGCTAGCCCTCCTGTCTGAACGAGGCGTATCCTGCCTTTAAGGTGAAATGAGTCCCAAAACCCACGTTTTGACTTTTGACTGTACGGAAAATCAATTTTAAGGCAATAAAACACAATTATATACAATATTTTTGATGAGCATCAAAAGTTTATTTTAGTTCTACCTTATGACCGTCGAAACACGGACGCGAATCAAATAAATCGCAAAGTTTACTCAAAATTCTTATTTTTCACTACGAAAAACCAGTTTCATTTACTAGTTATGTAACATATTTTAATGAGAGGTCGTCTAAAAAATACTTAACACTTTAGGATAATGTAGGATTCTAATGGTGAAAGAATTTTTCAAATCGGTCCAGTATTTTCGAAGCCTATTCAATTCAAACAAACACATATTTCCTCTTTATAGGTATAATATTATAGTATAGACAGAAAAAGCAACAATTTTCTTTATCCTATCTTTATCTGAGATACGAATAGGTACTGAAGTTCTTTGGGCACGCAGCCTGAGGGCTCGATTGCTCGTGGTCCAGGGCAGAATTGAGGGCAAGGGGTCTCGCGGTCGCTCTCCAACCAGATAGTCGAACCTCATCACGTCTTTGACACAGTCCACCATGACACAACGCAATTAACTGGGAGCGATGGCGTCGCATTGTATGAGCAGCCGTTCATCAGGACCCCATCAAAACTACGACCACTCTGCCAAGAGTAGCCGACTTAGAAGAACCGCAACGCAATCACATTAGTAATATAAAAAAATGCGAAAGATTGAATGGATGTTACATCATCAAGCCGAAATTACTGAACAAATTAGGCTGAGATTCGGACATCTTACTTATTCGCGAAGTATCGACATATCACACTAATATTATAAATGCGTAAGTTTGGATGAATGGCTTCAAGCCATAACGACTGAATTAATCAGGCTGAAATGTTGCATAGATGTAGCTCTAAGCCTGCAATCAAACCTCTGCTTTTTATCCCGTAAATCAGTTCCCATAGGAGAGAAATAACCTTTAAACGTTTCCATAGAAACAAGGCTTCCTAAGCCGAGGGCAGAAAGTAGTAGATATAAAAATAACACAATGTAAATCCAAATGCAAAAAGAAAGTAGTTTTTCGACTTAGCAAAAAAATAAACATTGCGCTTTTTTCTTATTTCTTAAACCTAGATAACGCGCATATCTTTATGCTATGACTTTTTTTCTCTAGTTTAGTGTAACCTCTAGCGCTGATCGGATTTAAGGTCGAATGTAAGGTCGTCTGACCATTGATCCCTTGTTGATCTTTATCTATGTTTTGCTTAACTATCTTCAAGTACCTACGTAAAGGACGTGACTTATAAACAAATATTGTTATCTATGAATCAGCCGACATCCGTCCACTGCACGACACCGCAAAATCGTTGGACCAACGAGTCCACTACGTACCCGGTCTACCACCAAGCCTGTTCCTGGTATGCCGGGACGAAACCATACCACCAAAAGAATCCAGTCTTAGTACCATTTTATACAGCACTAAATTTCCTAACTACTAAGGTAGCATAAACATAGAGGAACTATGTAGTTACACCTTAGCATTGAATCTATAATCAACTCAACTTCTATTAACTTCTGCTCTCCTGGTACTTTACCATGGGCACAATGTCTGCCCATTCCACACTTCGTTTCGCATTGAGTTGCGATCGCCACTGGAAACGATTTTCTCCCAGCTTTAATTCGAGCTATATTGATCATAATAAAGACCTTGTAGCTATGTAGTTATATTTTCCTACGCTACCATAGCTTTATGCCCACAACAGCTGGAACAAATATTTGCAGTTTGTACAAACATTTGTCCCAAGGCGGCAATCGAACCCGCAACCTCCTGCGTCGCAGGCGGACCATCGCCACCAGCGCCAGTGGTCGTCAAACTTGCGTATTAAAAACTGAAAAAAAAACATGGTTTTGTAACACAAACGTTAACGGTTTTTTAATTATTAATGTAATCCTTAAAGCTTAAAGTTCCTTAAAGCTTATAAATACGTCCAAGTCAGCAGATATTATCTGCTGACTTGGAAGTATTTATAAGCTACTTTTAATTCCGTAACACCGCGAGCGAAGCCATGTGCAGAAAATTAGTGGCCTTTTTATCAGTTTATGTGTACCAATAGCTAATGTTTAAAAATATTTATATGTACCATTTTGGTTCCTGCGTGAAACATGTATTGTATCTACAAAAAAAATCTCATTTGACCGCAGATGTGTCAGGCGGAGATAATGCCACCATACTGGACGCCATGCGCCGTGCTATGGACGTCTCTACATTTGTGGACAATGCTGCGGGAGAGAGTATCTCATGGTCGGAGGCATTCTATCTAGCTACGTTGGGAGGAGCTAAAGGTATATTATAGTAACCTCACGAACCACGTGACAAAGATTCGCAGAACGCAGTTCTAAGGTCGAATTGGTGGGCGGCTACCTTCTTGTTAGTCGCATCGACTATTCATTGAAAGATTAAGGCCAATCTCGTAAAGATTTTTAGACGCACACACGACAAGTCTCGGAGACTGGTCGCCGCGGAGTTTCTCACATACATTTAGATGGAGACACTACGATACCGGTTTCCTATGTGTTCGCTACTAGTCTCGCGGTACCCGACATGCTGGGCGCACGTTATTATGGCATTTTGTGGACATTGAATTTGTGCAAAAAAATTAAAATGTATCCTTGTTTATGTAACTTTAGGTTCCGATATTACATGAAAAAATATACGACTGAAATAGCGTAAGCAGAAATTGGAAATAAATTAAAAGGAATTCAACCCGCAACCTCCTGCGTAGTAAACCTTTGGTCTTCTCTACTCACTCTCGCTGCCCATCACCGGACAAGATTTTTGACGGCAACTATACTAGATACCTTAATAACTTAGATACTAAGCTAGTATTGGCTTTGCTATACTAGCTTAGTATCTAATATAGCTTAGTTTTGTTTGTTTGTTACCTCACATCGAATTAAACGTTTGAGTAACGTCTATGGTTTGGTTTAGGCATTTTTTCTAAGACTGTAAGCGGGTTATCTAAGAAACTAGTTTGCGTTGGAAGTACACCATTTTCTCATCAAACTACGATAGTTTTTATAATAAAATGTATATTAGCGACCCGCCCCGGCTTCGCACGGGTGGGTACCTACTATGTTTTGCATATTATAAGCCTTCCTCTTTAATCACTATCTATTAAAAAACCGCATCAAAATCCGTTGCGTAGTTTTAAAGATAAGCATACATAGGGACAGACAGACAGCGGGAAGAGACTTTGTTTCATACTATGTAGTGAGGATACAACCTAACACTAAATTCAAAGTCTTTTTAATACTTGCAGTTCTATAAATAGTCCTATTTCCTGATGTTTAATTTTTTTTCTTCTCTAATATCATTAAAAACCGGAAAATGACCAAAAATAAAAATGCTAATCTTACCGCAATATGCAATTATTATTGTAGAGGTCAGTAATGTTGATGAGCTGAATATATAATAATTATCATTTTTATAGCTTCATATTTGGATGTGTTATTCGATATGGTTCTGTGAAAATTGTATGAAATATGACGATTTTTATTTATATTTAATAATTTTTATTAGATACACAAAAAACCTAAAAGCAATAATAATATACACAAAAAAAAAACAAATAAACAAATAAAATATGAACTGGCTTGGGACATCACATAAGTGCACACAACAAATAAGTATATGATGATGTTTCTTGGACAAGTAATATAACTATGCGAATGTGAAATGTGAAAATATCTTGCTGACCGCGCCGCGCTGCCCGTGCAAAGCCGGGGAGCGTTGCTAGTAATCAAATACAGAACAGAGGATTAACAAAACTAGCAGAGTTTCTGCTAGTTTGGTTTAAGGTGGAAAATAAGGCGGCATATACCCACCCAGCAGTAGAAGACTTAACACTTTCGCTGCCAACGATTCAAATGTACTGTATTTCTGCGAGTCCTACTTGTTGCAGGCTGCCTTGGCCTTTGGGTCGCGACGTAGAGCTCATTACTGACCTTAACTCTTTCACTGCACTGGGTTATTGAATAGTTAGGTTAGTCGTTTAGGGCTGGAATGATGATAATTATTCATAACATGACAGTCCTATAAGTTAAATAACATTTCAGCATTGCGACTTGACGACAAAATCGGCAGTTTCGAGGTCGGCAAAGAATTCGACGCGCTACTTATAAACGTTTACGAGAAGGGGGGACCAGTGACACACTACGAAGGATTCCCCCCCTTCACCCCCGGATCTAAGGACTACTCAGAAAGTCTTCTGCAAAGGTTCATTTACGTCGGCGATGATAGAAACATCGCACAAGTGTACGTAAAAGGAAAGAAGGTCAAAGATCGCAAATACATTTATAACCAGTTTACAAAGAAACTACAAGAGTAAGGACAAATCAATGGCGGATTTGTTTACTAAGAGTGCGCCTAATGCTAAAATGAAGCAAAATGTGTATTTTTATACACTTAGATTTATGGTAACGGACGTAAACGTACAGATTAAAAATAACGATAGCTAGGGAATAACCTGTAGAAGTCGAGTAATCGAATAGAATTATTAAAATAATCTGGTTTCTTTAAAAAACTGTTTTAATTGAAATGCTCTAAATTATCAGCGACAACACCACATAATTATTTACGAATTACATAGCCAGACGTTTTTTTTTAAGTGTTCGTTTAGTTTTTCTATTGAATGCTTATACTTTGAATAATTAATAGATAGATAATAATAAGCAAAAACTTGATTTTTGACTGACTGCTTTGAACGCGAAATCCTATGCCGATCCTTTTTCCAATTTTTTGCATTCCAGTAAGTTCACAAATCGAATAAAATCGTGACAAGCGTATATCTTTTTACAAAAATATTTTTGCTACGATTAAAAGTTTTCAATAAATTACCGTTGGTTTTATTTACAAGTACAAAAAAGGATGATTGTTGTGGAAAATGTCTTTGTTGTTGTGTCACCGTATGGTTTCGAAACCAATTAACTTGGTTTCCTAACCTTGTAATATTCCATCGTTAGATAAGTAGTAGGTACTTTTCCATTGTTAACCTATTTAGTGTATAAAATACAGGGTGACCACGAGTTTAATATCGTAACGTACTTTCTACTTTGTTTTTTTTTTTCTTTGAAGAGCGTTATTTATGTATGGTCTCGCATCATTTTTCTATTTTCTTAAAGTTGAATGTTAAAATATGTAAAAAATATACCTTTAAAAATATCTTAAATTGCTCTAGGAACAAACTATGTCCGTGGCGTACAAAATTTTATTACTTTCAATTGGAGATTGATTGACTGAGTAGGAATGACAGAATATGGCAAAGGTTTTCTTAACTACAAAACAAATTGTGTCCCATGTCCCATATAATATCGGACAGACGTATTTTATTCCTAGAGCAATTTAAGATATTTTTCAAGGTATATTTTTTTACATATTTAGCATCGAACGCCAGTTAAAGTCAATACGAATATGGGTCATAATCGTACTGACTTTAACTGGCGTTCATTTTTACTTCTAAAGATAACAAAAATAGAGGTAACCCTGTAAATTAATTAGATTGAAGGTAAAAATTATCAAAGCAATCCTTCAACAATAAAAAGTTCAAAAGGCCGGGTAATTACAAGAATCGAGTGGTAATGAGATCGTTAGTGCCCTGACAGACATGTTTATTTATCAAGTTGGTACTTTTGCACGACTAGTATGATAACAGAGAAGGCGATTGATAAATTGATTCTAGCTGACTGATTTACATTAATTAAATCTCTGTAAAATATTTGAATAATTTAATTTTAATAATTCCATAGTCTTAAAATAATATTGAAATTTTTAAAGTAGGTACTACTATTTGAATAGACTTTGGAGAACCGCAAAAACTCTAGGTACTTCTTATTTCACAATATTTAAATTATAACAAAAAAATATTGCGTAAAACTAAACCCGCAGTTATAAAAAAAGATTATATATGTAGGTATTTTTGACTCATCCATTATGTATAAGAGTCAAAAGTAGGTATCCTTGTTATAATATTACTTTCGCGCATGTCATTTGGCCTTGCTACATTGTATTATGCAGATGTTAAATGATTCATTAGGACTACTTAGGACACTAGACAATAGATAGATAAAGTAATAAGTACTTTGTAATGAATGCATTAATAGATGCATTACTTGCAATGGACATAGTACAGTTTGACTGAGCACAGACTTGAGTCATGATAGTTTTAAGACAGACTAATGCTTTACAAAATTACAACTTAACAAAAGTCTGCGGTCAGCCTTAGTTTAAAGGAGTTTGAAGATTTTTGTATGGCTCTATCATCTACTTTTTTGCTGGCTCTATCATCTACTTTTTTCAATTGCGGTGCACAGTGAAATTATACATTTCATTTCATAGAGAACACTAACACAAATACAAAATGTCTGCTAACATAATTTCCTAAAGCGTCAGGCTTCTGAGATATATACAGATGAAATTAACTAGTACATTTTTTTTTCATGTGAATAACTCAGAAACCTGACGCTTTATTAAATTATGCTATAAGGTATTTTTTAATTTGTGTTAGTGTCCTCTATCCGAATAGTAATTTTCATTGTGCGGCGATTTAAAAAAAAACAGTGTGGTTAAACTTTTACGACCAAAATCTCCAAAACCCTTTCTTAAAAATTACGTAGAGCGAAAGCTTACGCAGTTTAATAATAAAAGAATTATGTGTCTCCATTCGAAACCATTCCGTGTTTTGCTATTGTCAACAGGCAATAAGATTCTCGAAAGTAAATAAATAAATTATTTTACATTATGGCTATAGGCGTCTTAATTATAAATCAACCCTGGGCTTTTAATGTCGCTTTAACTCGTAGCTACGTATGTTTTCAGCTTTTATTTTAATTACATACAAAATTTGGCAAACTACTTAGATAAACAACTTTGGTTGTGCGCCCTGGGTAATTTATTTCGGAAATAGTTGTTTGTGTAAAGATAAACATTTCCATGCGCTATTGTGGAATATTTTTACTTTTATCGGTTAGATAAGGATGCGTACAAAAATGCATCTCGCGAACTAGAGTTTTGTCTGTATGGTAGAGTCGATGGAATACAACAAATTTCAATCGTTGCGTTGGTACAATCAAAATGAATTGACAAATTAGTTCATTGACATTACTCTCGCGCAACAAACTGAAATTGTTATGAAAGAACGTATCTTAAATTATCGAAATATACGTCCTCGTGGCTCTAGAGCTTTTTTCTAAGTCCAAATAAAACGATCCATTTCCATGTCTTTGTATAAAAACGAACCGGTTTCCGTCATCCGTCTAGCCCGTGATTCTATTCTATGTCCACCACAACTGGAGTTTTATCGTAATATGACTCAATCGTCAATTGACTGTGGCAGTGAAGACACGTGGTACAAAATGACCATGGACAAAAAGTTGGTGTTCGTTGGGACAATCGCGTCCTCAGCTTCTTTGAAAGAACTGAATATTTATAATGGGTTTTTATGTGTGCTGAATGGAAGGGTAAGTTTTTATTTTGTTTTATATTAGCGTTTAATTTAACCTAAGCCTTAATTTACTCCCTTTGCGTTTTACAAATGCCGGCCGGATTTACTCTGATTGCAAACCAACCTTCTAATTGTGGGGTTGTACGAAAAAGTAGCTTTCGCATGGAGTCTATGGATGGAGGCGGCTCAGGATCGCTGTTTGTGGTGTCGTATTGGGAGACCTATGTCCAGCTGTGGACTGGACTTAACGTGTATGACATGACGATTATGACGCAAAAGCCATTAATTTTAATCACGACCTTTACATTTCTTTACTATTATAATCACATATTGTTTCAATTTTCTGAGCTTCATTAACTTGGTGGTGTTCTTCGAAAGATAATCAGAGAATTCGCAACTTCGTCGTCGGTTAACTTTGACGTTTATTGTATGAAATCTTCCACCAAACGTCTATTGTAATATATAAATAATGCTGGACAATTCACACAGCATTATCTAGCCCCAAGGTAAGCAGAGCTTGTGTTATGGGTACCTATTAGATAACTAATATAGGTACATAAATAGAAATATATATTACATAGATAGAAATTTTTATTATACATAGAAAACGACCAGAACACCCTGAACAAATGTCTGCAGATCGTACACATATTGTCCCGAGGCGGGAATCGAATCCGCAACCTCCTGCGCCTTAGGCAGACCTTCGCCCACCGCGCCACAGAGGTCGTCATGTAATCGTTGAATAACTTTTCGAAGAACTTAGGAATTTTGTATTTAATCTCTACATAAAAAAGCTTAGCTTATCCCGTCCTTACTAATCCATTCTTTTAAGACGGTGGTATGCGTGAAACTAGTGCCGCCATCTCTATTTTATTACTACGTTACAAAGGAACTTTCAAAAACCTATCGTACAAATTGTGATATCTATTATAAGCTTTTTAGGGCCTCTAATAGTTTTATTCTATTTAGTATAGCCAGTAGGTATATCGAAAATAAATATTGGTGGCCACCAAGGGCAACTTCGGTATTCTGCCCAAACCTATAAGAATAAAATAAAATAATAAATAAAAAATGCTGAACAATTCACACAGCATTATCTAGCCCCAAGCTAAGCAGAGCTTGTGTTATGGGTACTAGATAACTGATAGGTATGTATTATATAATACAATACATAGATAGATATTTTTTATTATACATAGAAAACGACCAGAACACCCTGAACAAATGTCTGCAGATCGTACACACATTCGTCCCGAGAAAATAAATCTATTACAGAGGCGTTCAAAAAGCTTATTATAGGTATCACAAACTGACGTTTGATTTTTACAAATTTCCTTTGTTCCACGTAGTAATAAAATAATATATGTAGCGGCGCTAGTTTGACGCATACCACCGCCTTAAAGAACTTATACAAGACGTTAGACTAGAAGATTAGTATTTTTTTCGCGCAACTTAATATCACAGTTAAGTTGACTAGACTTGGACAGGCAGACTTGTACTAAGAATCTAATTAGTGACTCGACCGGTAATTTTTTGTCGTAACTTGCGGTGCGTTCTTTGCACTGAAATTGACACTTGAACTTCGTGGGATCTCGTCTTTATAAAGCAATAATATTCACAGGATACTGAATATTTTGCTTAAGATCGGGAAAACTGTTCTTAAAACTGGCCTTAGCATTATGTGTTTTTTTATTTATGTAATTTAACATGTTACCAGTGTTAATATGTATGATATATAAAAAATAATAACTGCAATATTCGAAGTCTCGCTACAACTTCTAATCGGTTTGACTTGACCGATTTAAATAACGTTTTTTTGTAGCGTTTGCTAATAAAGGGGTGGTTTAAAAGAAAAAATAAAGGTGAAAAAAGTTCACGGGTTTCTAGGAGGTTTACTGTTGTTATATGTCATAATTACTATAATTAAATTAATTTTTAAAAATATTTTATTATAATTAAATTGATTATTTTTTTATAAAAATAAGTATTAGGTACTTACCTACTATATTTTTTTTATAATATTCCTCTCCTCTGCCTCTGCTTATAATTTTGCTTATTTATATGTACATATATGCTTATTTTATCCTGTCCAAAGGCGGGCGATACTGAACGCGACACAGTTTTATATTTTTAGCGTCAGTATCATTGCATTATGTTTTAGTTTTAAAATATGTAAATGGAAATAAATAAACGATTTGTATAATAAATATCCCATTTCCAGATCACCAACAAGGGAACAATAAAAGAATTCACAGAACTCCAAAATGCGGGTGAATTGGACGACTACCAAATCATCCGGCTTGGAGAAGACCAGTTCATCATGCCCGGTTTCGTGGACTGCCACACACACGCTTCCCAGTTTCCCAACATTGGGCTAGGCTTGGACAGGCCACTGCTTGAATGGCTGCCGAAGTATACATACCCATTGGAGATCAAATACAATGACACTATATTTGCCGCTACTGTGTATGATAAAGTTGTGGTGAGCAATTTTCGTTGTTTTGGGATTACCTATGCGCTTATTGTTATCAGCTAAGGCGATCCAGGGGCGCGATTATCGGTTCTTTAGGATCGACAATCACCGATTCTTTCTCTGCTGACGATAAAACTTTCTAAGAACCGTCTTTATTTGCCCGTAGTCGTCTACGTAAAACGAAAATAATAATAATGCTGGACGATTCACACAAAAAAAAAAGTCAATAACTTTATTTCTTTAGGCTTACAAACTAAGCACTTAGACACGTCAAATATAATACTATAAACAGGTTTACAAATAATCATTATTATCAAATAAGAAATATGATGTTAGTGATTTTATTCGCTTCAATTTTTTGTCCACTAGTGGAAGAATCGAAAAAGAAACCACTATTAAGTTTTATAAAACTTAAAATTAATACATCATCTCAGTCTAAATTTAATCTGATTTATATACCTATGTCAATATTTATATAAAACTAAGCTTAACATTATTTTCCTTAAATACCATTGTCAGTGCGGAACTGGGCGACATCTGGCCAAGCATTAACATCATTGATGTAATCATCGATGGAGTAGGCTTTCTTTATAATATTTCGTTTTATGTATTGTTTAAATTTACGAATTGGGAGCTCAGTTGCTTCAGATGGAAGCTTGTTATAGAAGCGTACACAATTGCCCATAGACGATTTCCATAACACAGCATTATCTAGCCCCAAGCTAAGCAGAGCTTGTGTTATTGGTACTAGATAACTGATATATACATAATAATAAATTACATAGATATTTATTATTTTACATAGAAAACGACCAGAACAAAATCGAATGTTTTAATCTTTTCTTACATATGCAAATTATCTAAGCGACTGTAAGTGTATTTTTGCACAAAAACGCATCAAAAGAAACTTAGATTTCTGTTTACAGAGTTGTCATCTGATCTTGAATTTTATCGACGCCAAAGACACAATCCAGAACCAAAATCTCGCTCCAGACGAGTTTAAGGCTGACGGCTATAATATTGTCGCGTGATAAAAACAGCCGGTTCGTCTAACGTTGATTAACTTATCAAAGGCTCTTTCAGTCAATGTAATCAGTTCGTCATACTACGTTAATTTTTCTAGTAAAATATCAAATCAGAAAACTATTGATAGATTTATTTTGCACCAAATATATTTCAGTTTCAGTCAATTCCGGTTTGAAAAACCCCGAATTGACTGACGTTATGAAGACGAAACAATTTTAGTTGAAGATACTGTATTTTTTGGAGCAAATATTTGCAAATCGTACAAACATATCTCCCAAAGCGGGAATCGAACCCGCAACCTCCTGCGTCGCTACACTACAGAAATCGTCGATGCATTGTCATTCAGTGTAGGACAATGAATTACACTGAATAGGCAAAGCTGCGAACCGGCTAGAAAACATTATTGTCGGATTTCATAACTTACAATTATTATTAACGATTGGAATGACTAAGAATGACTGATTATTTATAATCTCAGCTCTAAGCCTAAAGTCAATCTTCTTATCACTAGTAATAACGAACCGTTTAATTTGGGAAACTAGTAAAATCCGGTTACTGATACCAAAACGGGCCGGTAAGAAGAACGTTTAGGGCCACTGTTTTGTAATTACTTAATCTACCGCTGGCACTGATTAAAAGAATAAGGTTTAAACTGGTTTAAAGGTTAGTTAATGTAGTACTCGTTTCTGCCCGCGGCTCCGCTCGGGTTGTATGTATATTTTATAGTTATAGTTTTAATTTGTAAAGTTTAGGAGAAGATGTAATCATTGAGTTTAATGGCCACTAAGTGCAACATCTTATCTCCTCCTAAACTATACAAAATAAAACTATGATAGAGGCATTAATAAAAAGCTTATAATAGGTATCGTAACTGCCCATTGAAAATTTTGAAATTACCTTTGTTCAACGAAATAATAATAAAATAGGTGGCGCCGCTAGTTTGGCTCGCGGTACCGTCTTAAGGCTATTTCTATCCCATCGGAACTCACTTCTTTCAAGCTTTAACTTTCAGCCCGATCCGTTCAGGAGTTCTGGCCTGAAGAAGTAACAAACATGCATACATCCATACAAACTTTAGCATTTATAATATTAGTGTGATGCAGATACTCGATGATTTCGGGTTCGATTCCGCCGCGGATAAAATTGCTAGTAGGCGCGTAATATTTTAGAATTCTTTATTTTTAACTTTTTCACCGACTAAAAGATGCTATAAGAAATTAATAGGTATAGCACTCCGTAAACTACCGAGGTTCCTTTTGAAAAGAGAGCCCTTTATCGAATACAAATTCAAAGAGCTATTTTCTTTTAGACAGAAGATTCAGAAAAATTATAGGTTTTATTAATATACCTACCTATTATTTTTAATTGATTAATGGCTCTGGTCAATCTTCTCTTTTTCTTCTCTAAATGGAAGTCGGACGAATAACCAGAAAAAAGATTATAAACTGCATCCTTTCTATTTTCCAGCGAAGTCTAATCAAAAACGGTACAACAACAGCATGCTACTTCGGCACAATGCACTACGAGGGCACTTTGGAACTAGTGAAGAGTGTTACGAAGTACCGACAGAGGGCGCTAGTGGGCAAAGTCAGCATGAACATTCATAACGATGCGGGGTACTACCAGAGTACGGACACGGAGTTGGCAGAGGCTGAGCTGTTTGTGGAGACTGTTAAGGGATTTAAGGTAACTAGCTATGAAACAGCAGAGGGCGCTAGTGGGCAAAGTCAATGAGAAAAAAAAAGTAAAATGAGCATCGTTGTGCTCAACAACCATAAGAGGTCAGACTAGTATTTTAATCTATACTTCTATTACTAATAGTTTATTGCAACATTGTGTGTTTCTTTGTTCGTTTGTTTGTCTTTCCTTCACACTCCGACTAAGCATCCAATCGAATTGGTTCTTGGCATAGAGTTAGTTGAAAGAATGGAGAGTAACATAGACTACTTTTTATCCTGGTAAATCATCAAATTCCCATGTAGATTTACGGGAAAATATATCCCCCTAGAAATGTGAAATTGGAATTTAGCACTAGGGACTAGGGAACAGCTAGTACATGGATGATTAGAATGAGCGAGACCCATATTAGTAGGTAGTGCTTGTCACATACTGTGTTATAGCTAAGTTAAACTTACAGGTCTCAGATCTCACTTACTAATTATGTTAATCCTTAATGTTTTTTTTTTGTATGAAATGTTGTTAAGTTGAGTAAAAATTTTGTGCACGCTGCGGCGTCCCATACCTAGGTAAGTGTGAAAACACATTTGTAGTGTACTATTTAGCTTTAATGTGATTTTCAAGTAGGATGCCCTTTTTAAATAAATAAATGACGCGTATTTATAATTTCCAATGTTACGTGTTTATTATTTGATTATGTAATATGTATGTGTTTTTTTATGTGTAGTAATTGATGTGACATTATTAATAATTGAAATTGTTTTTATGGTTACTAACATAGTATCTAAGTAGTTTACTAACAATTATGGTGAAAAACCGAAATAAATTAAATTGATTGATTGATTGATTTTCCAGAATGATTTGGTTCAACCGGTGGTGACCCCGCGAGGCGGAGTCAGCTGCGACCAAGAACTCATTGCTGGACTGGCGAAGATAGCCAAGAAGCACGACTGCTTTGTTCAAGTACGTATGTTCAACTCATCAACAGAATCCCACTGTTGGACATAGGTTTGTCACACTAACATTATAAATGCTGTAACTATAATGCAGTTTGGTTTAATGTTGGGATGTTTGTTAATTCATGAAATTCATAATTGTTTATTTTCCTGCCAAATTCCATTAAAATCCGTTCAGCCGTTTAGGCAAAAGGTAACAGACAGAGTTACTTTCGAACTAATAAAGTATAGATAGATTTTTGGTATCCAAATATTTAATGTAATAACTCAATTCACAATTCAATAACGTTTATTTCTTTATGCTTACAAAATAAGCACTTAGACAAGTCAAATTTTATACTATAAACACGTGTATAATAGAAATGATTATCAAATAAGAAACAAGGTGTTATTGAATTTGTCCTTTT
Organism: Eupithecia vulgata; assembly: GCA_946478455.1. NCBI lineage: Eukaryota > Metazoa > Arthropoda > Insecta > Lepidoptera > Geometridae > Eupithecia > Eupithecia vulgata. Next base: position 11,101,078 of record OX297879.1, on the reverse strand, counting down.
AATTTTTTTGTCCACTAGTGGAAGAAGTGGAAAATAAACCAACCACCTGTATGATGTATGTAAATGATTTAAAATAAACCAACTGTATGATGTATAAATTTCAAAGTTAAATATTAAGTACTTTGGAAGTTATTTAGATATGACGGAGTTGATTTGATTTGATTTATTTGTTGATGTTGTTTTAGAGTCACATATCAGAAAACTTGGAAGAAATTGAGCTGGTGCTGAAGAAGAATAAGAATTGTAGCAGCTTTGCTGATGTTTATGAAGTTTGCAGCCTTCTGAATGATAAGGTGAGACCAGGGCTTGATACCGGTACCAAGAATAACGGTACCATAGCGGTAATACCGGTATTTTCTTTATATAATTTCGATGTACTTCGAATGAACCTTTGAAGTACCGGTACTTTGCTATAATACCGGTATTCAAAGTGATTTTCGCGGCTGCATATTTTCGGTGGATTTAAGAAAAACTTATAATAAGTTTCTTTCTCGCTTGCAGTAAATTTAAGTTTAAGTTTATAATGGTTTATAATAATCGTATATTCTCAAAGACTTTCTCTATTTTATAGTTCAGTAGGCCAAGCACGGGGATTGTTCTCTAGGATAGAATAGACAACAATGACATCGCATCGTCTTACATTGCGTACATTATTGAAGTCGAGGGAATAAATTTCAAATTATTTACGCATTCGATGACAAAATGACGTAATTTTTATCTATTCTACCCTAGACAACAATCCTCGTGCTTGCCCTATTGTTCAGTTCTTTATTTATAAGAAAAATTTCTTACATGTCAAGTAGGTACATACACATTTTAAATATAGCTTAGTAGTACTTAATATGAATAGATAGAGCTAAGTATAATTTACTTTGGTAATCATACCAAAAGTATTTTGATACTATAAAATTAAATTAAGTATAATGTCACTTACATGAGAACAGGGTCCTTAAAATGAAGTATAATGTCACTTACATGAGAACAGGGTCCTTAAAATTAAGTATAATGTCACTTACATGAGAACAGGGTCCTTAAAATTAAGTATAATGTCACTTACATGAGAACAGGGTCCTTAAAATTAAGTAGATCTATACTTAATTTTACACAGGTTGTGATCGTTCAATAGCCGACTCATTTAATGTGTTCACTTATTAAGAAGCGAATCATCATTTATGATATGTCGAGCTAATCTGAGTTTGAACGCATTGAATGAGCTCAAACTTTTAATTTGGGAAGGCAAATTATTGTAAAGCTAAGGACTTTTGTTATAGTGCTTACCCGCACTCGGGGTATCTCTAAGAAATGAAATAAGTTCCCAAAAAATTTCAACTTCGGCGGGACTCGAACCCGCGCCCCACCCTATTGTAAAGCTGTGTGCCTTCACATAGTATAGTTTTTATCTATAGTTAGTCCGAGTTTTCGGTAGAAAGAGAAAGCTTATAAAGCTTTATAAAGAACTTTAAAATGATGACGGATATTTTTTTACAATTAATAAACTTAAAAGAGCCTTACAAATTCCAGTGCATCCTGGCCCACGCAGTACACCTAACGGACGCAGAGATGGCGCTGCTCTCAGAACGGGGCACCTCCATCTCTCACTGCCCAGCCGCGAACACTCGCATTAACTCCGGGTTCTGTCCCGTGCTGAAACTCATCCGGAACAATCTCACAGTGGGCTTGGGGACAGGTGAGTTCTACTATAAGCCGTACAGACAAAAATATCTCAGAAACTATTCTACTTCTAAAACCTAACTAAAAATTTTACTGGTCCTACTCCACTCTCGATACCACGTCTTATTTGGGTATGGTGTTTCTTAAACATTACCTTAATTACTAAGACCTACAAATGTACACAATGAAATAAATATGAAATAGTTAAGGTGGCCGATGGGCAAAATCTAAAACTAAGTGGTGGCAAAAGATAAAGCCCAAGAAATAGGTAGTGTACATTAAAAAGCGCGTTGGGTTTAACGAAGTAGTTAAAACCGCTGAATTCGGAGCCTCAGGAATACCATTTTTATGGGACCTCCTCTATACAATAGCAAGAATTTTCTTAATCGGTCCATAATTGATATATAGAAATAGACGAACATACAAAACATACAAATCTCGTCTGTATGAATCGTCGTAATGGACTTTTATAAAGTATGCCACTTACCTTCCAGACATATCCGCCGGCGACACAGTTTCGATCCTGGACATCATGAGGCGAGCCATGGACGTCTCCATGGCGGCAGACAATGGAGGAGAAACTCTCTCGTGGAGAGAAGCCTTCTACTTGGCCACTTTGGGAGGAGCTACAGGTAGGTTTGATGCCTTTCTGGTATTGGTATAACGTCTATCTTTTAAAACTATCATGGTTATTAACATTACGACCTCAGTGGCGCAGCGGGCGAGAGTCTGCCTGCGACGCAAGAGGTTGCGGGTTCGATCCCCGCCTCGGAACAAATTTGTGTACGATCTGCAGAAATTTGTTCCGTTGGTCTGGGTGTTTTCTATGTATAATAAAAAATATCTATCTATGTAATGTATAATATTACGCATATCAGTTATCTAGTACCCATAACACAAGCTCTGCTTACCTTGGGGCTAGATAATGCTGTGTGAATTGTCCAGCATTATTTATTTATTATTTATTTATTTATTAAAAAGTCATTTATAACGTCAGTTCTTCCGTGATCATGGCGCATGAAACTGTGCCGAAATATTGGAAAATTAAAAAATCGAATCATGGTATAAATGACTTTAACGTTTATCATATTCTTCAATAAATAAATTATAAAAATACCACTGTATGTGAGAGCTGGTGAGTATCTGGCACAGCGCATCAGCATTGCTATACAGCGGGGAAATGCAGCCAGTGTCTTGGGCACGCTTCCAACTGGTATTGATATGGATCAGTTGAGCAACCTGTAGATTGTTTGCAACGGTTTGCAGATAGCTCAATTGTTTCTATTGTAAATACTATTTTTAATTTAAATTTATTATATGATTGTTATTAAAAGCTAAAAAAAATTAAATTAAAAACATTGTATTGTATTGAGGCATATTATATTTAAGGTTTTTGTAATTATATTGCATAATCTCTTGCACTCGGGGTAATCTATAAGAAATTAAACAGTTTTCCATAAAAAAATCGATTAAGGCTCAGCGGTGGTTATTTGATTTCGTGACGCAGTCTGTGCGAACCAACCACAGATTTATAAGAACCAACTACGAATTTTACTATTAATCCGCGACATACCCGTACTGAGGGTAGATCACAGATTCAAACCCGCCGAAAACTAAAATTTTTGGGATATAATTCTCTTATAAAATACTTAGTTCTACATTTCTTTTTCCTCAGCATTAAGACTGGACGACAAAATCGGCAGTTTCGAGGTCGGCAAAGACTTCGACGCCCTTCTCATAGACGTCTACGCGAAAGACGGCAAAGTCACACACTACGAAGGATTCCCCCCCTTCACCCCCGGATCTAAGGACTACTCAGAAAGTCTTCTGCAAAGGTTCATCTACGTCGGCGATGATAGAAACATCGCACAAGTATACGTGAAGGGTGAAAAGGTCAAAAGTAAATGTACTTGAAGTGTAGTCAAAGAGGGTCAATATAATGCACGACAATTTATTGTACGGCCGAATAATGTACACCTTGATAATCCGTGTCATGGCTTCCAATTTCAATAGGTTTTGACACGGATTATCAAGGCGTAAATTATTCGGCCGTGCAATAAATTGTCGTACATTATAGTGACCCGTCAAAGGATCTTGTTACCTAATATTGTGATGGTCATTTTGTAATGACAAATTATTAGACGAATAAAATTAAGATTTAATTGTTACGAAATTATTATTTTTTTGCCTGGCTTTCTGTCAATCAAGTAAAAAATTGAAACTGATACGATAAGTGGTTTGGCTGTGGCTTGTCAGGACCTCCTATGCCCGTATTATGTAATCTTGCTCAGTAATATACTATATATAAATAATGCTGGACAATTCACACAGCATTATCTAGCCCCAAGCTAAGCAGAGCTTGTGTTATGTGTATTATTAGATACTTACCTCATATACATAATATAATACAGTACCTTACATTTTTTGACGTAACATAAATATAGAAAACGTCTAGAACACCCTAAACAAATGTCTGCAGATCGTACAAACATTTGTCCCGAGGCGGGAATCAAACCCGCAAACTCCTGCGTGGCAGGCAGACCTTTGCCCACCGCGCCACAGAGGTCGTCAAAAAAGCGTTACTCAAGCATATATCGATGAGCAAGCATTCAAAATACGAGCCTTTAGTGTTAATGGTTTTATCTCTTCTAAAGAGTTGTTGAGTGTAAATATCAGGTAAATTGAGGTCAATAAAATAGGCATAAGTTGTTAGACGTTTATTCTCGTGTAATCGTTTATAATTTGTGTAATAAATGTGCAAATAACGTGACAATAATAACTGAACTTATGGAAAGACAATCATAATAGGTACCTACTAAAATGGAATTACAATCAATTCCTTAGCGCAAATATACAAAGAACAAAATGCTGTATACACACAAGTGCATGAACTTAAGCCTTATTCTGCTTAAGGTGGTTCGACGCGGTTTTGCTGCGTTCTACGAGCAATAAAACTAGCGGAAAACTAATTTGCCGCAAATCGTAAACTATTTTCTATGAACTTATGAATAAACCAACTTCGATTCATTTGTATATTTGAATCATTTGGGAAAATATGAGATTTTGTGATAAAATCGTCAGTTCGCCAAATGCTCCCAAAACAAAAAATAATTAAAATTTCAAAAGAAATAATTGAAAATGGTTTACAATTTGCAGCAAATTTTTATTGCTTGTGGAGCGCAAAAAAAACTAAAAACTACAAAAAATGTATTGTCGCTCCAATCAAATCGTTTCACTATGATAATGGCATAATCGCCGAATCACCACATTACGACACGTCGTGGATTCTACGTTACGATTCTGTGAAACGTTTCGTTTAGAATTAAGGCATATATTTTGAACATTTGCTGAGATACGTTTGAATACTATTATTTAGATAAAATAATACTCCAATACAACTGGTTTTGTTCAATACTTATTTCGGTGGAATGAATAGTGTATTCGAGGGTTAGTAACAAAATAAATTATAATAATAGTATATGAACAGTCTTATAAAATCAAAAATACCATCTAAATATTATAGCAAATTATTACAAAATTAACTCGTAACTTCTAGTTTGCAATGCAACATTTTAAAAAATAAAAAATAGGACGCATTTCAAATCTTAAAACATGGTTTATATGAATCCATATGCATTTTGATTCGTTGAAACTGCTATTACAATGTACTGAACTAAATCATTAGCTAGCAAGTTTTAAATTGTGATGACAAGAACAACCACCTCTACAAAAAATACGCCGGTAGCACACCTCCGCTGCGAAAGCATAGTAGCGAAATCGCGGTAGTTTCGCCATGCCTTGTCCGTTGTACGACAAGCGAAACCGGCATAGATAGAACTATGATTCTATCTATTTCCCACACGATTCGATCAGCTCGATATTCAGCTAAGTCTCAGCGCTCGGTCTGACATTTCGTTGTAATACCTCGTTTGTTTTGCGTGTATCTATGGCCGTCGACAACGAATATTCCGCTACTCGAACGGCGACAAATGTAATAAGTGTTGCACAGCTCAACTCCCCTTGCGGTTTCGCGGCGGAAGTGTGCTACGGGCCTTAAAGTAAGCTAATTTGTCTACGTCCATATTTAACCTACGGGTAAATTGAACACAATCGGACAAAAATATTCTAACACCTGCGATTCGTAACGAAAAATACTCATTGTATTGATTAATTTTATTTTTCTAATCCCATATCGATGAATAAAATACTTCTATGAACACACTTTAACTAATTTATTAATAATTAGGAGAAAGTACTAATATTATAAACCTCAGTTATCATCATAGCCTTAGGAGAATATTTATGCAGCTAACTGCTAAACTCAATTTGAGAGGACTTGAATTATAATATTCGTACTCAAATCCACTTTAAGAAACAATCTAGGTACTTCAAATACGGCCAAACCATTACCAGCTTTAAACCGTTACCACACAGCTGACTTTACAATATTCTTGAGCTGCCTAGAAACACAACATAATGTAAGCTCTATACAAAACACACATTTTCTAGCATAGACCACGTTTTTCATACACATGACTTGCATTGAAAATTTTAACCTATAACAGTCTTAAAGTAATTCTTAAAAATAATCGTTACATTAAAATAATGTGCGAAATGCTGTGCATACAAAGAAAATAAACATTTGTCTTCAAACTATTAACAGCACTAACAAAACTCTGCGAGTCACACATGGAAGAACATTTTACTAAACTAAAAATTTATTGAATGTCAAATGTAACTAAATAAGATTCTTATAAAGGACTTCAAATTAACTAGCACCTAAAATCAATTAGAAATTGTATTAAATTCATCCAGAAAGTTGACTGGTCACAGGGGAAAATTATTATTTGTACTATATTACATTAGGTCTCCGAAATTTTTCAAAAAATTAACAATCCTAATATCCAACAGATCTTGGTAAGAAGGTAATGAAGGTGAGAAATTCAGTCTTAAAAATTTGGCTCATAAACTAATTAGAGCCACAAAAATCTGTTAAATTTGGCAAAAGTAGGAAGTAGGTAAATTAATCTAATGGACGCGGTAAAAAAAATAACAAAAGGAAGGTTACTGAGGTAGAAAAAAATACAGAAGTGTGGAATACTTTATAGTTTGATTAAATTTAATAGAATAAACTAAATTTAACACAGTTTTAAAGATAAATGTGTTTTATATTCCTACTATATATTTTAAGTATAATAAAGTAATAATCAGTTTATTTACAGGAATGTATTTAGTGACGATAAATGTAAAATATTGACAAGTACTTGTAACACACGATTCATAAAAATTTTAAAGTTGAATAAAGCTTTCATTTGCATATCGTTGATATATTGAAATTCCTTAAAAGTACAACTTTGTATTTGATTCAGAATTCAAATCAAATCATCGTGTATTTTGAGTACAGATATTCTTTATGTATATTTAATAAACACGTGAAACCATTCAATACTTTAAAAATACCTGTTTGAAGTAATAGAAAATACGCATGAAAAATTCTGCTATAAATTTCAACGGGAATACCTATCTTAAAGATAAAAATACATACTTATTAACTTTTATAAAAAAGTAAAAAAATCCAAAATTTTCAAATGTAGAGAGCATAAAATATTTGGAGTTAATAATTTTATTCTAGCTGTTTTGACTATTCTTACATTTAGTAGCCAATTCGAAATATGACACGAAATCCCGCTTTCAATTCTATTAATATTTCGCTTTTCGTTACTTTGTATTCAATGTGACGCTTTTGATGACCAATGATCTTGATCGCATATATTTAGGTACAATACCGTGCCAAATTCTATAGCAGTCTCAACCGTATTATATACCGCATCTTTACCGTACAGTCGAGATGCGCGGCAGGCAGCGGTCAGGCCAAGACTGGAGACCGAGCGGGACTTCAGAGTCAGAGATTGCTATACCGCATAATATTTCGCATATTTTACCGCCCTTCAACTAAGCGATAAACCTACCGTATCACCGCGCAAGTCTCAGATCGCTACCTCTTGATGCGAGTTGTATATAGCCAAGGGGTATGCACAGTCGAGATGCGCGGCAGGCAGCGGTCAGGCGGTCACTTGACGAGGCTGGAGAGCGAGCGGGACTTCAGTGTCGGAGTGTGCGACACGGCACGCGGCGCCGCCGCCGCACATGCGCGTGCGCCGGGACCTACGCCGCGAGCTACGACGCTCGTTACCTACACATTACAAGATAATATTATAGCTACATGTAACACAAATGATACATCATGTTATAGCGGTACACCCTCGCCGAGACACAACGAGACAGGTAGAGCACGATTACGTACATTAAAATCTACAGGGGTATTTAGGTATCACGGTTTGTGGTGTTTGAATACTTCTATAATTGCATAGTTGCATGCGACATGATGTTGGAATCATATCAAAAGTTTTATGTGTGTACAGGGATATTCGACGAGACGACTCGGCGAGTGCGTACTGCTGGCATTGTAACCATTCCCATTTTATCTATCTATCATTTTGACTATCTGCATTTACATTATTGAATTTTTTATAGATACGAGTATGTAATTTTATTTTCTGTGGGCAAAACTATAGATAGATTGAAAATTGGGAACGGCTTTTAGAGTGCTTTTCTGTCAAATGTGCTATGTAGCTGAGCGGCGGAATTTATCAAAACTCACCAAGTTGATTTGACTTTCATCGCCAAATCTTTTAGTTGGTTTAGGCGTTATGTTCAAAGCTTTACCAAACTAAAAGAAACGGGTGATGTTCTAACATTTTTTTTTTTGTTTATTTTAACAAATTGAGTTGCTTAGCTTGGAGTACATCTCTGATGGAGATTAACTCATCAAATATAGTCAGGTCATAACACAACCAAAAATCGCTATGAAATCAAGCGACCTTATTGGAGAGATTTGACTCTTTCCGTTGCTGAGTGACTTAGCACATCTAATCAGTCACCCTCAGGGATTCGACAGACCAAAGGCATGCACGGTTTCAAATATTAATACAGAAACATTTTGTCAAAGAATTTCAATTTAGAATTTATATAACAAAACTATGACCAGGTTTGTTCAAAAATCAAGCCGAATGATGCCTTTCTCTCTGTCAAATCTGTTTGGGAAGTGTCACACAATTCAAACAAGATATAAGTTGGATACATTGTGATGACAGGCCTTCCATTACAGGTGGTATTCATGCTAAACTGATCTTCTATGCCAATTTACGATCAAATGAAAAAAATCTTACTGTTTGGCATAAGATAAGTCTTCCATGAATATCGTCCTCGCGTGGATGGCCAAAAGCTTTCGTGAGGCATTTGATTAACGCTTACGCCGAATGCGTTTGGTCATCCGTTTCACATGCCATGGAATTAATCTGAATTCGACTTTATTAGAGAGCAAATAAAACAGATTTTAGCAATAAATAAAAATATACTTGCTAATTAACCATTGCTCACCAATATAAAAGTTTAATAAAACATCAATAATTATTGGATTATACTTGAAAATGCAACAAAACATAACAAGTGAATGATGATTGAAATGTGGCATTTTTATGGAAACCACAGATTGCTGTGGTGACGATTAAAGTGTCTGAAAGCGATTGATCAAAAACATAACATGCTAAATGTGAATTTTGACTATTAACTATTATATTTTACCAATTAAAAACTTCTCAGGGCTATTATTAGAAAATGCAAATCTTTAAGGCAAAATAAAACTATTTAATAAAATAACCTACCTACTTTTCGAAATAAAACCATTTTACTGAAGTTATACCGATTGTGAATAAAACAATGAAAAAACTAGATATAATTTGTTAATTTTTTGTGTTTTTTTTTTTTTTTACGGTTGTTAATTTTATGTCCAAAATATAATATAAAGCAGCTACAATAAACCTCTACGTCCCTTACTCTAATACATTTAGAAAATATAAGAAAAAATACAAAATACACAGTATATATAATAACAGGTGTTTACTGAATATTTACAGTAAAAGATGACAGTTAAATGCAATAACGAGCTAAATAAATATACAAATACAACATGCTACGACACGTGCTATAGCTACGACGAAGGACCATGCGACACCAATAGCGTGAAGCGAGCCCCATAAATACCGTGGTGTGAGTAAGCTACGAAGGCTTTGCTCTCCCTATACGACTTTTCAACTATATTAAAAAATTCAGAATCACTGCTGTTTAAAGCTTTAAGGGCCTATACTACCTCAAATCAACTGCGTCAGACCTAAATATCTTCCAAACGACTAAATATTTAACTTTGAAATCTATACTTGGTACAGTTCAGGACTTATTCTATCGATCATATATTTCAAAAACAAGATACTATAAAATTTACTTGAAAAAAAATCGCAAAGTTACCTCTAAATTTTTACTAAAACCTTCATTTCTCAATAAATACAGAAGCAAAGATCTTGAGAATAAACATGGTAAAAGATCTAAGCATAAAGAACATTTTATATCTTTCGGTTTTTTCAAATAAGGTCTTAATTAATAGATAATAAGCTAAAGCTTGATTTTTGGCTTGCGTTGCTATGCCCTGTCCCGCTTCTACAAACGCGAAATCCTATGTCTGTCCTTTTTCACAAAAAATTGAGGTTGTATAGGCTCTTAAGACAGTGCATTTAAAACTATTACAAAACTTTAGCAGCCGATAGCCATGTTAGTGGCTCATCAAGAGGACGTTTAACCCGTCAGCGACAACAGTTTAAAAAAAATGAGAGAAGCAAAGCCTTCGATCGGCGCCGGTTAGTCCTCCGCACCGAAGCGAATCACAGACACAGTACCGGTGCATCAAAATAAAAACTCAAGGCAGGCGACGAGCACGTAGAGCGCTGTGCTCTCGCGCGCCTCGGCCGAGCAGGGGGGCGTGGCTCGACCCCCCAGGGGGGCCAGGGGGGGCCGAGCTAGTCGCGGGGGGGTCGGGGGCGTACCGGCGCGGGCGCGCGCCGCGTCCAACGACCCCGCCGGCTGCAGGAACCACTCGGAGCGCGTGCGCATTCGTGCCCGCTGCCGCTCGTGCACCTACGCACCGCATACGTCACCGCCGATGCCTATCCGCTGTTGCTACAGGGATTTGGATGCATTCCGGGAGGCCGCGAGTAACTTATTATACTTTCTTCATCTTAAATCTTTGGTTTTTAACACCATTAATATTTCGTATCAAGTTCAAATCAAGCGATCCATTTCTAGCCCAGTATACAAATGGTTTGTTTAACTGTTACAATATTTCTGTAGTTAAAGTTGAAAGTTTTTAGTTAATCTCTACTGGTTTACCGAACTTCTTCGGTAAGTAAATGGCATTCATTTTTGGAAGCCGTTAAGTAAAAGGAATCCAAAAATTATCGTGCGTCCCGGAAAGAAAAACGTGATCAAGTCTGCTTACGCAAGCCTTTGTTCTTAACAACTTGGATATAATAATGCTTACACTAAAATGTTACATATATTATTATGAAATGGATGAATGTTAAAACTACCCACCAAATTAAAACAGTTAATAAGTTAACATGAAACGAGAATATTAGTTCATTAGTAACTACATTTTCTACTGTTAGTTACTAAAACTTTGAAATATCTACGGCATAAATATACATACATACTTATTATCATAACAGATAACACAACCATTTCTAGAAACAGTTACCTACCTAAACCCTATTTTTTTATATATTTATAACATTTATTTTGTATAAATTCAAAATATTCTGGCTTAAAACTTCAATAATATATTTTTAGACGGAACTATTAAGTCTTCCCCTATAATAAAACAGTAATTTATGCCTGCTTTACTTAAAAACCATTCACTAAATACGTACACTTTTGTGTCGAAACCCACCACCGTTTCTGGTTTTAGGAACTCCTAGATTTATAACCACATAATTCCATAATTCCACATAATCGTATACATACTTATTATTATTACTTATCTTAAACCTATGTGAGAAGGAAATGCACCCAAAGTGCCTACAAGCGATCAGGGACGAAACAGTCATATTGATTTGAAGCGTTTAACAAGTTTTTAACGAGCCAATTAAAAAAGCAAGAAATTTGACTTCTGATCCTTCATAAGTCAAATTTTTGCTTTGGACGATTCTGATTTATCCAGGTGGTAGTATAAACTCGTGAGTCCAAACCGAGATTCTAAGTCAAAGCATTGGCTTGTTAGAAACGTGTTATGACGTTTTCTGTATATGGGCTCTTCTTACCAATTTCTGTTTAAAAGGAAATATTGTAAATCAATGAAAATTTAATAAAGAATTTTGTCATCTGGTCTACGCAGATGTATTCGAGTGTACCAGTAATGCCATTTTCGTCGCTTATTTGTTAGTTTACAAGTTTCTTATTCATACTCAAAATGATAGTCGATAATAGAATTATTGATACAGTCTACATTGACCAGCAGAAAGATGTAAAATGGTAAGAAAGTCCCAAAGTATTGAGTAAAGTTTCGCGTCTCTTAGTCCTAATCAGAGACGTCTGAAGACATAGAAAACATCTAACAGAAAAGCCGACAAATGACTAGAGGATCACGTTGTGGTACGTTTTGGCCATGCAAAAACGGGCCACTGGCAAAAAGTAATTTTAATCTTGTGCGTTATTTAATCACATATCGAGGGCATCATAACATAGGGGCGTATCGACTTTTTTGCAATTTTACAGGAGGAAGAAAAAACTGCCTAACTTTAATAGTTATTAACTAAATGTGATGATTATTTCATAAGTAGTATATTATTATGTTCTTCAATTAAATCTGTAATAAAAAATGAATTCTTCTAGTAAACTTAAAAAAAATGGCGGTTACGCCTCTTTGTTCTGTCTAAATAACCCTATTGTACTACAAATTTCTTAGAATGTGCGGGCGTAAACAAATTCAATCATCATCATTATCAGCCTATATTTGTCCACTGGCTGGACATAGGCCTCCCCTAATGGCGCTCATTAGGGGAGGCCTTTGTCCAGCAGTGGACTGGTATAGGCTGATGATGATGATGATGAATGAGCGCCATAGCGCCCTGTTTTCAGCTTGCCGCATCCAGCATCTGCCAGCAGTCTTTCGCAAATCGTCATCCCAGTCGGAGTCACGGCCGGTCAGGCCAGTCGGTCCTGGTCGGAGGGCGTCCTACACTACGTTTACCGAGTCGGGGTAAACGTGTTCTTGAGTGGAGACCGCTCCACTCAAGAACACGTTTACCCCAGCGGTTGTCGGTTCTTCTCGAGATATGGCCAGCCCACTGCCTCTTCAGCTTGCTAATCCTTTGAGCTATGTCGATAACCTTAGTTCTTTGTCGGATGTATTCGTTAAGAATCCTATCTTTCAAAGAAAATCCGAGCATAGCTCTCTCCAAAGCTCGCTGGGCGACTTTAAACTGGTGGACCAGCCCTATCGTGAGTGTCCACGTCTCAGCTCCGTAGGTCATGACGGGTAGGACGAACTGATTGAAACTTTCGTTTTCAAGCATTGGGGTATGTATGGATGACGAGAAGACCCGACGTAGTTTGCCAAACGCGGCCCATCCTAGCTGGATCCTTCTCTTGGCCTCCTTCTCAAAATTTTTGTTACCTAACTGCAGAGACTCTGCAGTCCCAGTGCCCAAGATAAGTAAACTCTGAAACAATTTCGAGAAGGTGACCATGTACGACCACCGGTCCCGGATCAATGTGATCATTGATCATGACCTTGGTTTTCTCCAAGTTCATGCCAAGACCGATGCGTCACGAGGCTGAAGCTAGGCCGGCCAGCATCCGGTTTTCAAGCGCTCCTCAAGCGACTCCGCCATTAAGACTATGTCATCACAGAATCGCAGGTGTGAGATGTAATCGCCGTTTATGTTGATGCCCTTACCTTTCTAGTCCAGCGTCTTAAACACATCTTCCAACGCACTTGTGAACAGTTTCGGGGTATAACATCCCCCTGTCTCACTCTTCTGCGCAGTTGTATAGGTTTAGACTGCTGGCCCTGTACTTAGACACTCATGGTGGCGGCATCATAAAGACATCTCAGTACCTCGATATAACGATAGTCTACTTGGCATCGCTGTAAGGATTCCAGAACAGCCCAGGTTTAGACAGAATCAAAGGCCTTTTCATAGTCCACAAAGGCCAGACACAGGGGCTGATTATACTCTTCGGACTCCTGTATAAACTGCCTAACCGTGTGTATGTGTGTTCTATGGTGCCATATCCTCCGCGAAACCCGGCTGTTCCGGTGGCTGGAACTCGTCAAGTCTTCTGGCGAGACGATTCGTGACCACTCGTGAGAACAACTTATAGACATGGCTCAGGAGCGATATGGGCCTGTAATTTTTAAGGAGGGTTTTGTCGCCCTTCTTAAAAAAGAGCACCACCAAACTCCCGCTCCATGCCTTTGATGCCTTTGGAGTTCTTCCACTGTGAAGGACGGCATTGAAGAGGTTCTGTAATTCCTGTAAAACAGGGGTTCCTCTAGCTTTCAAAAGCTCTGATGATATTCCGTCTTCAACGGGGGCTTTTCCATTTTTAAGCTGCATCAGAGCCAACACGATTTCGTCTTGACTGATGTTCGGCAGTTCCTCGGTCTAGCTAGTGGCTTGTCAGGGTGGCTCAAGAATCCTCGATCTCGGCTAAGATCTCCGTCTTCAACAATACGGTCCTCTCATCGTGCGTTATAAGCTTCGTCAGGTGGCTCCAGCCAAACTGCTGATTGTATACTTTGGACCCCCCCCCCCCCCCCAGTTTAGACTTCCTGCCAGTGCGCTGCATTTTGCAGAACTTGATGCCCTTGTCGTTTCGACCAGATTGTGTAGGGTCTCGTCAGCGTCATCAGTGGGTTCCAAGGCAACAAATCTATTCCTGAGAAGCTGCTAAAACTTCTCTCTATTTTCAGAAAGATTTAGCAAAAAAGGAAAAAGATACGACACTGAAATAGCTAAGCAGGATGCCAGCACAACGTGTGTCAATTTCGATCTAGAAGCTGTGCTTTATTGCCCTCTAGTCTTAGCAAAGCTATGCTATAAGTCCAAGTTGCTATACTCGGCTGTTACCAGTGGCTAATGCCAAGTTAAAGGATTTGCAGGAGATGATTAGAACTGGTTTGATTCCGACCACATACTTCAAGTTCTATCAGAATCTACCATCATCCAATAATTTAAAAGGTTAATGAAGAAAATATTTCCCTAGCTGCGTCCAGGGCTTCCTACATCACAAGAAGATCAATAAGATAGTGTGTGGATAAAATGTTTGTCAGTTTTCAAAATAAAATTTTATACCATTTAGTATTGAATTTCTTCAGCACATTGGTGAGCGGCGGGAGAAGAGACTCGTTATAATAACAAATGGGCGTATGTGCATAGGTCCGCCTCTAAAAATATTGAACGCAATTAGGCGTATGCGCATACGACCATTTGTTATAACGAAAACAATTTTTGATAGGGGCCTATGTTAGTTTACGCCTTTTTGTTAAAACTCTTTACGAATATTTTTACAATACGCCTATTTATTATTTTGTTTTTCTGCTTTTGTTTTCTAAAAGAGTTTTACGACCTTTTGATATAACACGGAAGACGGTAAGAGGGTATACGACAGCTAAAAATCGAAATCTGACCAAATTGGCGGATACGCCCCTATGTTATGATGCCCTCGATATGTTTTTTTTTTTCAGTTTCTTTTATGTACACGTTAATTACGTGTGCTTTGTCAATGGCCGTTTTGTTAATATCGACAACGGGATGTGTTCGCTACAGGTGATTATAAAACGATTTCACCATTTTTTAAGTATCCCCTTTAGTGTGCGCTAGAATTTGAAGAAAAAATTATTGAAATCAGTAGTTCAGCCAATGCCAGTGCCCTGCTAGTAATTTAGATGCTTTTGAAAGAAAGTTTAAAATTTAGTGATCTGTTATAAAAATACCGGAGCCCAATATTTATAAGAGATAATTTTGACAAGAAACACGTCAAATTTACGGCCAATTCAGGGTAATTAGAAGACATGGGGATTGAGTTACATATGTAAAGAAAATCATAGCCACAGACAATCATATTCCTAATAATCATTGAAGCCATATAATTATTGAATTGAACATTGAAAAAGTAGCGTTCAAAGTATTTGTCATAAAAACATAGAATTAGATTTATGCTTTATAGTGCGTTACTCGCACTGGGGAAATTTTATACGAAAATTCAATAATGTCCCAAAAATTTTCGATTTCGGCAGGATCGAAAATTGCCGAAATCGAAATTTTTTGGGACGTTATTAAATTTCGTAAAAGCATAAACGATAACTGAATCTGTAAGAGTTGCTCGTGAAGAGTATAAAATCTCTGTGGCTCTTAATTCTTCGATTTTAATTCAACAATTCATTTAAATATATTTATAAAATAAATTTATTTTAAATAAATAAATAAATTTATATAATCTTCAAATTAGTAACAGATTGTCTGTGGCTAGCATCACGGCAACCATCTACCAGAGATGTTATAGGCAGCTAAGCGGTAGAATATCAAACCTAACCAATAATAACCCTTATCTTTGAGACTGGGGCGATTTTATTGGTTAAATTTGTTAAATTCCGCTGCTTAGTACGTAACACATCTCTAGTGGACATGAAACACCTTTAGAATCGACCCCCAACCGAGAAGAATTTATGCCAGATCATCATGAAACTACTATAGTTGACAGGACAGAGTTCAAACGAGAGGGTCACTATAAGATAGAAGGATTTTCACGAACAATCAATTATAAGAGTTAAGGTTCGTGAACACCCCGTCACCTAGAATGCCGGCTTCCTATAAATAACGCATTGTTTTGCTTACACGGATAATTACATTTCAGAGATATTTTTAAAGCTTTTAGATTTCTAAAGGGTAAAATTTGTAAAACTTGAATTAAATAGATAGGATACATACTTAAATAAACTACGTTGTTAAATGTTTTTGCTGTCTTACATAGTTCAGTTTTTTTCAGTTTAAAGAATTTTATTTACTCCTGCGGGTCACTATAATGCACGACGATTTATTGTACGGCCGAATAATGTACACCCTGATAATTCGTGTCAAAACCTATTAAAATTGGAAGCCATGACACGGATTATCATCAGGGTGTACATTATTCGGCCGTACAATAAATTGTCGTGCATTATAGTGACCCACTCCTGCCTGTGATTGGCGGGCGGATAAGCTATGGTGTTGCACGCACTCATTCTCACTGGCGTTAAAGGCGCGAAAATTCAATCACCTACCCGCTTTAGGAAGGGTACCCGTTTTAGGCTTCCCTCCGCTACTATTATATGTATATTATAGTTTAGTATATAAACTAGCAGCGAATCGCGGTTTCACCCGCATAGTTCCCGTTCCCGTGGGAATTCCGGGATAAAACAGCCTATACATTACATAATACACTCCCTGACAAGTAAGATTCTATTTGTTAAAGAATTTTTGAAATCCGTCCAGTACTTTTTAAGTTTATTCGTTACATACAAAAATACAAACCTTGCCTCTTTATATTATTATTTTAGTGTAGTTGTAAGACAGCAAATACATTCAACAACCCGTAGCAGAAAACAAGCCGCTTTTGTTAATAGGAACCCGGCATACAACCAATTTGCCATAGCAGGATGGTATCTAGAGAGAATTACTGCTAGAACCTCCGAACTTATAGAATAGGTTTAAGAATGACGTCATCTCTCATGCTGTCCTGCTCTGATCGGTTTCGGACCAATAAGCATCGGTCTACTACAGGGTGTCTTTTTGTGATGGTAGTGGATGGCCAAATCAGAAACTGTGAGTGTAAGAAAAAAGTCGTGAAAGAAGTCAGTTCAATGATAAAGTAAAAACTGCATACTTATTTTGTTATTGCATTTTTTCTATTTAGTTTCCAAATTTCGTTCATATGTTGACTGAGTATAAATCCCATTAAAATACAAAGTATCCTGGAAAGCATACCAGTTGTTCGAAATATTACTTAAAACTGTCACATTGATGCTTTGTAAGGAGAATACGAACTAAAATTTTAAAAAATTGCCACTTCCTTTTGATATTCAATGGAGCATTTCTTTGCAGAATTTGATTATCAAGCGAATCCGTTGGTGATAGTTTTTTTGTCTTTTCGATTTCCTGCAAAAGTAAAAGATTCAAGAAATCTAACAATGCTGTTTTTGTTTTCTCGTAAATCGAGGTCATGCCTCCGTTTCACGACTATTTTCTAGCTCTCAGGTTCCGGATTTAGTCGTCCGCTTCCATACCCAGTATAGAAAACTAAATCAGTTCGAAACCGATCTGAGCAGGACGGCATGTTATGACGTCATTCTCAAACCCATTCTGTAAGTGCGCAGGTTAAAGAAACAAATATACAAAAAATCGCAAACCCGCACGATTATACTTTCAACTATCATAACATAACAAACGTCAGCCGTTATCGGACAAAGATAAAAACACACGACATAAAAAAAACAAATCTTTTTTTTTGGAAATTTGCTTTAATATTTGAATCTATACATACACCGAGTTATGAGGAGGTACAATTAAGAATCTTTTTATAGTTCTCAAACCCTCGCTCTTAGTAAGATACACCTTTGTATGAAGATGCGTTATCGCCAACCATATCACGACTCCATTGCATTGTGCCCCAGATACTCCGATTAAAAAACCTGGATATTTTTTGTTTACAAAGGTATTACAAAACTCAAGGAACATTGGTGGGAAAAATTTAACGAAATTAGTATCTACGAAGTAAAGCACAGAAGCTCGAAACGATTTTTGGTTTTGAAAGATTTTCATTCATCATTTAATTGATCGTTCGTTTTAGTTGTTTTTTAAGTTATCGATGTGCAAAATTATGCTTTGTTGAAGTTTGTGTTTAAATTTTTAGGGCCTTGTTGTTTTCTCAGTTTTCATTCACAATTAAATGTCTTTGTTGACAAAATAAATCTTGGTTTCCAATCAGGCTTTAAAAAGGAAAATTTTGTTGTAGCTTTTTACGTTGCACAATAAATGAGATTCTATTAAATTCTCGATTCGAGTGTTTTTAGCTTCTTCTTACATCTTTTATGACAATATGCGCCGAAATTCAAACGTTATGATGGTTCAAAGAAAAAATATCGTCAGGGGTCAATTTTGTGATATTAGCCTGATGCGTCAGGGTTGAAAAAGATGTCACCCGGCATAGCAGACGGCATAGCAGGGTGATAGGGTAGACTGGACAGATAGAGTGGTCCTTACCTGGGGTAGGTAGGAGAGGCTCTTAGTACTCTCTGCGTATTTATTGATGGCTCGGAGCTCTTCCAGCGTCATGTGGGGGCTGGAGTTGCTGCGGGAAGACTGCGAGGAGGAGCTTACTGACACCTGGAAGTAAATTAAATATACTTATGGTGGTTAGTGATGATGATAAATGATACCAAGGATGCTCTTATTTATCTTTTTATTGCAAGAGGAAAACGTATTTAAATAAAATGTTATTTTTTATTTCGGTCGCTTCGTTATGACTAAAGTAAAGAAGCGACGAAAAAACCTTTAGCCTGTTAGTTTTTTTTTTCGAATTGGAGCAAAACCCATCCCAAGCTTTTTTATCTTCTAGATGATCTGATATTTTGTAGTAAGCCTTTTTGCACAGAAAGGTTTTGACAATTTGTTTGAATTTATTTACTTGTAGAAGTCCTTTAAAAGATACATTAATTTTGTGAAGGCTAGTTGTGGGCACAGCAAGTTTATGTTTATTTCTAGTATTTATATTATGTATATCGCTATTTTTAGGAAAGTTTTTGATATTTTTATGAGTGTACAACAAATTTTCATAAATATATTGACAGGGAACTATTTACTGTATGCATTCAAAAATAATGTAGGTGGAGGTTTCAAAACTCTATAGGTCTACGACGCAGGATGGCTGGCTGGTCATACGTATGCAAAAAAAATGTGCGATTTTCATATACGAATGATCTCTCTCTCTCTCTCTCTCTTGGCATGGCGTGTCGGGAATGATGCCGAGACCGAGCTTGTCGCCTGCGCCGCCGCTACCCACTACGCCGACTAGGGCCGGCATCGACTGACATTGACAGATGTAGATGGCATGTGACGTACCTTGAAGACGCTCTCCTCTAGCGATATGGACAGGCGCGTGCAGGAGTCAAGCAGGCTGTGCTCGGGAATGATGCCGAGACCGAGCACGCCGCCTGCGCCGCCGCTACCCACTACGTCGACTAGGGCCGGCATCGACTGACATTGACAGATGTAGATGGCATGTGACGTACCTTGAAGACGCTCTCCTCTAGCGATATGGACAGACGCGTGCAGGAGTCGAGCAGGCTGTGCTCGGGAATGATGCCGAGACCGAGCACGCCGCCTGCGCCGCCGCTACCTACTACGCCGACTAGGGCCGGCATCGACTGACATTCTTCTGACTTAGATAGACCTAGAACGAGAGTATGGAACAGTAAGAATTAACATGAATAATATCAAATTCGTCGCAACTAATATATTTATTTCGGGTATTCACCAAACTTTGGATAATTAGTAGTTATCAAATACTTATTTATCTTAAAATTGTTGGTACCTTTTGCAAGGGGGCGCTGCGGTACTGGCTATAGATGCCTTTTCAAAAATCATTCTACGTCGCTAAGCGGCGAAATGTGCCGAGCCAAACTTACGGGATTACTTAATTTTTACTGCCAAAACAGCATATCAAATTAACAAGAATGTATTTACGTTTTTTTCTAGAAATTAGACTTTATATTATGGTATTTTTTAGCTTTGCCACAACACAATTCGTCGTTTTATTACGTAGCAAATCAATGGTAAAAAGTGTGGGAAAAAGTGACCCTAACAGTAATGTGGCTCATACTACGTGTACCTACTGAAAAAAACTACGAAAGGCGAACTATGATTGCCTTAAGCACAATTTTATACTCGTACGTACGATATCGGCACGATATACATAAACCAACCGTTTCAAGACTACCTTAAGTTGCTAAGAATACCGCAGAAGGCCATGGTTTGCAGCTTGTTATACTATTTCCTGTCGTACAGAGGCGACTTGACGAAACTGCTTTCTATTCCATTGTTATCTTGCTACGCATTAGATCTATCAAACAATGGTATGAATAGGTAATGCATATTGAAGTCACGCAATAACTTACAGTACACAGTGTTACTTTGAAACTGTCAGATTATGGAAATAATCGTCTTCTTTTTTTGCATGAATGTTCATAAATATATGATGAAGGTATGTAAAACAGTATTTATGTACAAATGATGTCTTAAATCAAACTACCTGACAAGGTGTGCAAAATCTTAGTATTAAAATTCGTGATGAATGTCTCTAATTGTCTTTATTGACAATTAGAGACATTCATCACGAAAATTGTATAATATTGTGATAATAATATCCAATAGATCAAATTTAAAATAATACATGTAGCAATACAATAAAAATGAAATACGTTAGTCGAAAATGTAAGTCTCGTCAGGTTTCTTTGATTTCAAATATTCTTTTAACTCAAAAAAAGTTATCTAATAGCCAGTTTCTTAGTTTGAATTTTAACATCTTTAAAAACAAATCTTTAAATATATTTTGTAATTCATTGTGGTCGTCATAATCAATTTTTTTTTTATTATCTCATCTAATTAGCATGCTATTATTTGTTAGGTTTTAATATAAAGACCCGTGTTGTTACAATGTGATGTAAATATCAATAGCAATTATAACAATCAGTGCGAAATATATATGAGTAGTGATCCAATGTTTACATTTATTCTAACAACAAGTGCTACCTCAACCTAAAGTCAATATGTTATGATAAGTTAAGAAAGACACCGCATTGACTCACCAAATATACAAATTGTACTATTTCTATTGTAACTTGATTATTAGTAACTTAAACGATTTTCTTTTTGTAGACCTGCGGAAAACACCTATCATTGGAGTAAAGCAAGAGTAAAGCTTCGGTCATAACTTGCGCGTCAAATACGCGGGACGCGCAGCGGGAGCGTTAGCCGCGCAGCGAACGCTGCAATGGCGCCTTGGACAGCTACGCAACCGCGACGCGGAAACTTATTAGTGAAAAAATTGCGCGTTGTTAAAACGCTGGTATACGTGAAACTAGCGCCGCCACCTATTTTATTTTATTACTACGTTAAGTTAAACAAAGGAAGTCTAGTCTAACGTAGTAATAAGTTAAAATAGGTGGCGGCGCTAGTTTCGCGTATACCACCGCCTTAACGCTTCGCGTACCGCATTCCGCGTGTTTGGCAGTTTTGGCCGAAGTTTTAATTTGATTTCAAGCTAATTATTGGGTAAGTCGGTCATAATCATAAATCAAGTGGGTGGATGGTATAGAACAACATTATATTCTTGCATTTTTTGTATTAAACCAATTCATGTATATATCATGACATAAAATTGACACTACTTCAACATGAGTTCATGTTGAAGTAGAGTCAATTTTATGTCATTCCGGCTTATTTTGAATTTCTTTTGATAATTACACCATTATTACGGTGAAATAAGCCTAAAATACAAACATATATTATTTTACTGTTTCTTGTGTGATTTTATCTATATTTCACTAAAATATATAGGTTTGTGTATGTTTAAAACTTGTTTTGCACTTCCTGTGAAAATGCAGATTTGTTTGATTGGCATACTGATCGAAAGTAATGGAATTTCAGTAAAATAACCAAGGTAAAATTATACCGTCCTTGGAACGTATGGAATAGTATTAAAAATATAAGTAATGTTTTCATACCTGCAAGTGCTAATTTATTTCCCCAACGATCGCATTCACATTGCAGCCACGTCTTTTCTGCCTCCAAAGATAGTTGCCCTGAAAACAATTAGACCTCATTAAGTACTGGGTTAGTTGCAGCTAATTTAGCAGTGGCGGTGGTAACATAAGCAACCCTTTAACTATGCCCATGGATGTCGTAAAAGATGACTAAGTAAATATAATGCGGACAATTCACACCGCATTATCTAGCCCCAAGCTAAGCAGAGCTTGTGTTGTGGGTAATAGATAACTGATAAACATAATACAATAAAAACGACCAGAACACCCGGAACAAAAGTCTGCAGATCGTACACACATGTAAAATATGTGTGGTCATAAATAGTACTGATTTCTGAAAATACTAGTCAGTAACTGCACAAGGAAAATGAAAAAAATATTTTGTAAAAGTTAAAAATATATTATTTATTTTTTGCATATTAGGATATTTTTTACAGATGAAGTATACATACATAATATACATATCTACCATGTAGAAAGAAATAATATGTCTATATAAAGAAAGAAAAAGAAAATTTGCACAGCAACACAGCTGTGGGTAGGCACTAGATGACTGAACTAATGACATTACAGAGATAAATAATATTTATGTTTATCATATACATTGAAAACACTTACAGAACATCTGGAATAAATATTAGCAGAGCGAACAAACATTTGTCCCGAAACGGGAATCGAACCCGCAATTTCTTGCGTCGCAATCATCGTCAGCCGCGCCACATCGGTAGTTAATTTGTTATTAGACTTCAAGTTTGTAATAACTGGGTATTACAATAAGTACAAGAAACCTGAACCGTACAATAACAAGTCAAGTGGTTTGAATTACATCTATACGATCAGAACACTTTTTACAAAACAGTGAAATGGTTGTTAAACAATGAGTGATTGTGACTCGGTTTTCTCATAACACAAGACACTCAAATTCCATGTTTAGTTTTACAAGAGACAGGCATGGGGAGATTTTCACATAGGAATGTTGATAATATAATTGGGTCTAATTCATGGTTGTAATGCGGATGGCTACATAATCGCAGTTTGATACTAGTTGGGATAATGAGAGCAATCAAATGGTCATGGTAAACGGATATCTGTTCAAACAGGCTGAAGTTGTTTTGTGATAAAATTATGTTGGAAATTATGAATTTTCCATAAATTAACAAAGATACTCCAATCTGAAAAAGATGTCATAGTATATAGTCCGGCCACACACTGCGTTTCGATTGCACAGCTTAGTTCTGCAGTTATAACTAAAATAAATAAATAAATAATGCTGGACACACAGCATTATCTAGCCCCAAGCTAAGCAGAGCTTGTGTTATAGGTACTCGATAACTGATATACATAATGTAATGCAATACATAGATTTATGTTTATTTTTTAATAAATTGTTAACTTGTTGAAAGTGAATTCGTGACATCAAAAAAGATAAATAATATCATTATAACCTCTCCGTACTGACAGTTCAACTTAGCGCAGTCCAGTTTGCACTAGCTTGCGTACTCGTGTGGCCACTGAACAGTGTTCCGTCATATTAAAAATATCTATCTATGTAATGTATTGTATTATGTATATCAGTTATCTAGTACCCATAACACAAACTCTACTTAGCTTCGGGCTAGATAATGCTGTGAGAATTGTCCAGCACTATTATTATATTACGGAGTTATAGCTGCACAACTGAACTGCGCAATCAAAACGGAGCGTGTGGCCGGGATATAAGACAGAAACCTTTTTAAGACTAGAGCATTTTCGTTAATTCTTTACACCAAAACTACTGAAGGAATTAGGATGCAATTTCCAAAAATGCAATTTATGACCAGTTGTCATTAAACGGGCTATAAGACGGTACCCCGAGCCAAACTAGCGCCACCACCCATTTTATCTTATTATTTCCTTGAAAAAAGGTGATTTCAAAATTTTCAATAGGCAATTTGTGATACCTACTATAAGTTTTTTTAATGCCTCTGTTATAACAATGTCTGTGATGCAATAATTGAGTTTGGTGGCCACAAAGTGCAACATCTTATCTCCTCCTAAACTATATTAAATAAAACTATGATAGAGGCATAAAAAAAGCTTATAAAAGGTATCACAAACTGGCCTATTGAAAATTTTGAAATTACTTTTCAACGAAATAATAAGAATAAATAGGTGGCGGCGCTAGTTTGGCTTGGGGTATCGTCTTCAGATGATGAACTTACGGGCATAAGCTTCTTGGTCCCGATGATGCCTCGGCGGAGGCGGGTCTCGGAAGGAGCATATCCACTCGTCCTTAACGCGCAGGATACGGCCCGTGACCCGCGCGTAGTACTCATAGTTGTCTCGACCGAAGAGATCGCCAGCGCTGAACTGTTCTATCATCTGGCGCATGATTCGAGTCGCCACCTGGTGGTAGAAATATGTATTAGAATAAGGTTTGATCTTTAGTTATGTCTTTAGTGTAGTGGTATAGAAGATAGATGTCGCTGAATGCTAGAAGTAAAGCATGATATGAATATAGAGTAAAGTCGAACTAAAAACTATAAAAAAATATGTTCTACAAAATATACGTAAGTACCAACTTTCTGAAATGATGAATTAAATTTACCAACATAATGCTATCAATCCAATCCTATTTAAGAGGTGTAAGCATCTAATTATAACTGAAACTTTTTAGCATTTTGACTTTGAATCCTCTTTGTCAGCTAATTTAAACAACTGGGGCCCGATTCTGCTACACTAATCGCTTCACTAAGACAATGTTATCGTCATAGATCTATGACCAAGCAAGTTTTCATAATACGGACCTTAGAATGGTTTAAAATTGACACTTGTCGCGCATTGCTCTACTAAGGTGCCTACGTAAAATGTCAAAAAGTGCATTTCCGTGGCGATAACATTGTCATTGCGTCGTCGGTGCAAACAGCAATCTAGAGTTTTTTTCATCTAAGGTGTGACAATGTCACTGCGCCAATACCAATGTCCTTTTGCTTTAGTACGTAACTCGCCCTGGCCAAATTTTCTAAGAAAATGTAGTACTCCAAAAATTTCGATTTCGGCATTTGAACCCAGAAGGATGAGGCGTGGTTTCAAATTTTTTTGGAACATCATTAAATTTTCGTAGGAAATTTAATGATTTGGACATTAGTATTAATGATTAGGACATTACTTAGGACATTGGTATTGTCACAGTGATCTATGGTCGAGTTTAGGAGGATTCGCCTCACCCAGAAGGGTAAGGCGAGGGTTCAAATCCTGCCGAAACTTTTTGTCAACATTAAATTTTCGTAGAATACCAATGTCATAGCATAGCATTGGTCAGAAGAATTTGGCCCCTATGCCATCGGTATCTAAACAGTGTTGGCTTTCATAATTTGAATTAAGCTAACATTAGTCAGCAAGCAAGCGGATGTGAGTAACAAACAAATTCATGAATCAAGCTCTTATCAGTTACAGTGGGTCGCGAATCAGCGGTTATTTAAATATTGAATAGATAAGCTTACTGAGAAGGATTAAACAGCCCTGGAAATGTGCTTTGTGCTGTCACAATCACAAAGCACATTTTCAGGGCTGTTTATTCCTTTTGAGATTGTCACCAGAGATGTACCTATGTACAACTCATCAGTAATAGACGCTAATGTGAAGAAAGAAATGCCCATTTCAATGTTAGTGAGAATAAAAAGTTCCCAAAAAAATTATATTTCGGTAGGACTCGAACCTGCGCCCCACCTTCAGTACGGGTGTGCTCTAACCAACTAAGCCACGAAATCATAGTCGGTTTCGTCGAAAATCTTCGTCGTAAGAGGTCCCAAAGATTTTCGACGTGGATCTTATTTAATTTCTTAGAGATAACCCAGACTGCGAGGTTTTACACACTATAATAAAAAAAACTTAAGTGAGAATGGCTCATTATCATAATCATGCAAAATACCGTCGCCATTATACCACCCTTTAGTGTCTTTTTATTGTATCAATAGCGTTAAATCATAATAATTTTCCCGTACCGTGCATGACATTAAAAGAAAATTAAGATAAAAAGTTTTACATCGTGGATTCTTTTCACTCTAATATTTTATGCTATACTACAGTTAGCTACAGTAAAATAAGTGATAAAATATACCTTTCTGCTTGCGAATTCGAGAAAAACTTGAGCAAAAAGCTAACAGAGCATTGTTCTTCGAAAAGATAAATCGGTCAATAACATTTTAATCGGCGTTTTTGACAGAATACTTCATAAAACGTCATTTTGGCGACGAAGATGCTAATTCTCCGAGAATATCAAAAAGAACACCATCCTAATAAAATAAAGTTTAATAAAAATGTATTAGAGTGAATAACACACTCTGTTTTAACGATAAAGATTCTTATCGCGTCGAAAACAAGAGCACTACAGTGCTACAGAAATACCTAATTTAGACAAGGCTAAACAAATTGGGGTTAAGCAACGTTTCACACCATTAAATAGAGAAGCAGTCGAGGTCTAATCTGCATTCTAGATAACATTCTACATTGAAATACTAGTTTTGCAATACATCTAGTGAGCGTAACTACAGACAATTACATTACTTATTATTAGTCTACGAAGATGAGTAATAAATACTTACGTTAGTTATAGATCGAACATTTAAGGCGCCTTCAAATTTGCCGGGCAATGCCGTCTGCAGCGCTGCGGTCGCGCTGCTTTGTAAATCCATATGAATAAACGCGCGACTGCAGCGCTGTAGCCGCGCGTCAGTTCATAGATCGACTAGTGACTTCACGCACGTTTTTGTTCAAATCTAAACAGAGTTCGTCAGAGTCGCGTTTGCGGCTAATTTAAAGGCGCCCTTAGTATTGCTATTACAAGAATTTATTATCCCAAAAACTAACGACTCAGGCCGGAATTGAACCTGCGATCTTCGTTATGGAAATGCGTTGTCAAATAGGTAAGCCACCAAGTCAACCACCAGACCAGTCGGAAATCTTTGGGACGTTCTATAGCTCTTAGCTCTTATGCTTTATGATTGCTATTCATACTATCTAACATGGAATACAATGCTAACGTCAGTAGAAGGGAGTCGCACACGGCAAAGATGCAAAGTATAAATATAATATAACTGAATAATAGAAGATCGTTAGTAGGTCATGTTATAAGAGGCGACTAAGAGATCACACAAGGGGATAGCCAGTACCATAAAAACTGTTTTGACATGTGAGGGACCTATATATATTTTTTTTTTTTTTTTATTTGCTTTGGGTCGCTTGTGTGTCACTGCGGCCATGATAGGCCTATTGTGATCGCCACTTTTATACGTTCACCCCTGAAGCTGCGGCGTTCATAATTCGCCACTAACCCTTGCAGCTGCTAGGAACTGTAGGATTTTCTTCGAAGAGATGTCTCTTAGCTCATCTGGGCTGTCCAGGTGGGTGCTACGTTTTTGCATTAGCGCTCCGCACTCTCCTAGCAGATGGAGAGGCGTTTCTTCCGCCTCCTCAAAGAATCTGCAGGATTGTGTGTCGCTCAGTCCCCAGAGGGACCTATAAATAAAACTAATAATAAAACTATAAGTCGACCATTGACAAAATTTACCAAAGTTCTAAAACTCTGGCCACGTGGTAAACATTATAACATAATTGATTTATACACTGACATTGTTATATTGATGTATTATTACGTGATATTATTACTAATTGAATATAAGAAATGAATGAAGTTCCCAAAAAGTTTCAATTTCGGCGGGACTGGAACCCGCGCCATACCAGGTGTGCTCTAACCAACTAAGCCACGAAATCACTTTCCACTGCCGACCCGAAAATCTCTGGGAATTCTTAGCCGTTAGCTCCTACTACAGGGGAAACATTGATATTTATCCACCTGTTCAAAGACTAAAGTTACATTTATTTCGTTTGACGAGAGGTGTTATTTTTATTATTTGAATGTAAGTAAAGTTTAGTAAATAAAAGTTATATTTGTATCTCTTTAAAAATGGGTCATACGTGTAACACTATTATATTAAGAACCATTGTAAACCACATTATTGCAAATAAATAAATGATTATAACATCCACCTAAAAATATAAAACCATTCCTCACCACCTCACCTCAACGACATCCTACAGTCTAATGATAATAGCAATGTAACCATTAGATACTCTCCCGAACATACACGTCTACAGCGAGTCAATGACACAATATCATCCTGCCGAAATCGAAAACTTTTGGAACTTTATAAAATTTTCGTAGAAAATTTCCCCAGTGCGAGAAACACATCATAAAGCAAAAAAAGCTAAGAATATGATTAGTAGTAATAAAAGTAACACTAGATATATAAGTATAGGTAAGGTACTAAATTTTAATGTTAAAAGTAAAATACTTACGCTTACTTCCGCCTTAGCCGCATGTTTTAGACAAGTTTAGTGAACATTTTCACAAGCTATTTACAAACTATGGCAGTGTTCATTATAATAGGCGGTTGGTATTATACCCTTTTGCACAATTTGCACACAGAGGAAATCTCGAGGTTTTTATTTAACGTTATTGCCTTTTGTACAGAAGAAATCTCTAGGTTTTGATTGGGATTATTTAAGGATTCAAGATACATGTACAAAATCATGGTCATTTTAGTCAGTGTAACTTAAGACGATACCCCGAGCCAAACTAGCGCCGCCACCTATTTTATCTTATCATTTCGTTGAACAAAGGTTATTTCAAAAGTTTCAATGGGCAGTTGGGATACCTATTATAAGTGTTTTTTAATGCCTCTATAACAGTTTTATCTTGTATAGTTTAGGCAGAGATGCGATAATTGAGTTTGGTGGCCACAAAGTGCAACATCGTATAAAATAGGTGGTGGCGCTAGTTTGGCTCGGGGTATCGTCTTAAGTTTTAGGGTGTTATAATTTTACTCAGTTAGACGTGTAGATACACACCCAACGGAATTGATAGGTATCTTCTAGACCTTCATGATACATTGTCGGCTACATCGTCACTTACCATCAGATTAGATTGTCGTCAAACAAAGGTCTATTGAGGTCTAAAAATATTGTATTGTATTGTATTTGTAAAATAAATGTTTGAATTTAGGTTTTTTGGTATAAAAGTTGAGTTGATTGAAAGTTTTCTATCATAGTGTATGTGCATCATTAATGTATCAGGGTAGGTTGCTTCGGCAGTTGATTGTCGGCCATTACAGAGTTCATGTGTTCAGCCGTGTTTTATTTATTATATTTGGCGACGAGGATATGTTAATTATTATATAGATTGTTTAATTTATTATATTCCCCGAAATACGCGATACATAGCTATGTAGAAACATTATATATCTATGTATTGTATTATATTATGTATATCAGTTATCTAGTACTCATAACAGAAGCTCTGCTTAGCTTGGGACTAGATAATGCTGTGTGAATTGTCCAGCATTATTTATTTAAATCGGTAAAGTCGTTCAAATGATAGACGGTTGAAAATTTACATGTTTTTTTTTTTTGTTAAATTAACTTGCTATATTCAGTTATCAGATAAAGAAACGCTATTAGAAATCTTACTTATGAAGTTATGATGTACTGATAAGACGCTTTTGTTGACTTCTCGTGATAAGATAACATTGCTACATCAAGATCATAATCAATGAAACTATTATTCATTGATTATGATCTTCAAATAGAATATTTATGCTTATGATAAGAATAACAACTCCTTTATCAATTCCAAATTACGAATTGATGTTTTGATGAGATGTAAAAATAAAAGATGAATCATTCGGTTCGGCCTGCGGTTCATCCAACGACAAAAGTTGCTGAACATTAACCAACTTAAAAAACCCTAACACCAAATCCACTAACGCAGATTAAGGCACGACTTAATGGCAGTTAATTATGAAAATTGGGCAAAAATCGCGACCGAAGAACACCTTGAACTCTCTCTCCAACTAGTCCGTCGATATTTGTCATTTATAGATTATAAGATAATCTGAAATTATTGTTCACATGTAGCACGCAAGGTGATAACTCCAAACCGTATCTTCCATCATTCTGGTGCAATGTCTGTTTATCCGTGTAACTGATACATCAGCTGTTTTCCTACATGACAAGTTTTTGAACAAAATAAATAAATAACGCTGGACAATTCACACAGCATTATCTAGCCCCAAGCTAAGCAGAGCTTGTGTTATGCATACCAGATAACTGATATACATAATACATTACATATAGATATTTTTTATTATATAGAAAACGACCAGAACACCCGGAACAAATACCTGTAGATCGTACAAAGATTCGTCCCAAGGCGGGAATCGAACCGCAACCTCTTGCGTCGCAGGTGGACCTTCGCCCACAGCGCCACAGAGGTCGTCATAGATCTCATATTTAGTCTTTTCCCTACGAGATTCTACCGAGAACTCCCAGAAGAACTTCCGTCAGCTTATAGCCGGATTAACCTGGCCATATTTAGCAATGTTTTGTCTGTAATTTTTTTTAATTTCCTAACCTATGCCTATGTTGTCCCACAGCTTATCAATGAACTCCCACAAACTTTTAAGAAGAAAAATAAAGAAGAAGAAATCTTCTCTGTCTTTTTCTCGTCTGTCATACAAATACAAAACGGTTTGAGCAAATGTAGCTACTGTAAAGTAAACCCTAGCTAACCTACCGAGACGCGTTTCCAGTTCGATACACAGGCAATTTAAATTGTTCAAGCTCACGGAAGTGAACAAATGTTTTATCTATCCGCGTATAAAAACGAAATCGTTTAGACAAGCATTGAACTTTGAAATCAATGACCGTAACTAATTTAGGTCAGACAGAAGTTGGAAAGGCAACTTCTTATTGCATCGCATCGTTGTGGTTTTATTCAACCTCGTATGAATCTAATAATTTAACTCTTTAATTAAAGAATGGTTGAAGAATTTAGTATTGAGGGCAGCCCTAACATCTATTTTGTTTTTTAAAAATCATACACAAATAAAATTGTCCTTTAGCATAATTTCCTAAAGCGTCAGGTTTCTGAGATATTAAACATGAAAAAAAACATAAAGAGCAATAGTTAGGTACTTTCATCTGTGAATATTTCAGAAAACTGATGGTTTAGGATATTATGAGTTTTTTTATTTGTCGAATACAAAATAGTAAAGTAGAGGAATCAATGGAGGCGGTTAGCCAGGACCGTGGTGGGGCACATACTTCGGGAGGCCTATACCCAGCTGTGGGTAAAATGCGGCTGCGGATGATGATACTATAACTTCCTCTATCCAAATATGTCACTAATCACTATGCACCGCGATTTTGAAAAAGAAACAGTGTAGTAATCCGATATTATCACCAAAATGTTAGAAAACCAAAAATAATTGAATATTTTTGTATGTACTACAATGATGAAATAAATACATAAATATTCATAGAGCATGGCATTGTTGATTAACATTAAATTTGCAAGGAATTTAATCGCATGATCGATGATCATCATAACCGAGAAATAATTAAAATTCTCATCACACCTGCTGCCATAAACGCATAATTTGCGTGACATTGCGATGACTAACAACATTAACAACATACTATTTACACGTCATAAACATTGTAGTAAATATCATAAAACGATGAGCAACTAATTGTCAAAAATTACTGAACACTTGACACACGAGACTTGGTGCCCGTCATTGAGTCATAGTTATTTATGGTAAAAGTGAAAACTATCCTTGAAAGCACAGCATACATGTACGTACGTACTACGTACACAAATGGGTTTAAATATTTTGACTCACATCTGTTTACTAAACTATTATATTTTTTCAAAATCACGGCGCACAATTTAAGTTAAGTATCTGTAACGAATCTTTCACAAATTAAAAATGCCCTTTGACATTATTTCCAAAGCGTCACGTTTCTTGAGACATTCACTAAAGAAAAAAAAAACATTAGAACAATAGGGAGCCTAACGCTTTAGGATAAAATGTTACGAGTACCTACGTGTCCTCTATCTATCTAAATATTTAAATTTTATTGAGCCGTAGTTTTGAAAATAAAACAGGTATTAGGGCAACACTTCATACAAAAACCTTAATACTTCTTTGCAAGTACTTAAAAATCTTAACTTTAGGCAATCATTAATATCAATCATTCAGTGCGGATTGACCAGCATTATTATTTATTATTCACTGTTCAAAATCACATTTATTTAAGATCGAATGTTTATATCCTACTGCTAATGATCTAATAACAGCTGTTCAGCACAAAATACCCACAACACAACAAATATGCTAAACAGAAGTCTACAAACCTATATTCGTACGAGTACATAACCGTAATATGTAGTGCATGAAATCGTAGTGGAAACGCGGCCCTCGCATTGCCTCGCGCTGCCTATGCACGGCTCATTTAATCATACCTAGCCTATTGAAGCGGCAGACTGCCGTAGGTTTCCTACGTCATACTGTAGTTTCAGAAATAGCTTTTTAACAGCAGTGAAACTGTCAAGAACTAATGGTCCTGAAAACACAGACCAACATTTATTGTTGCAAGTGTGTAGTTAGTTATGACCTTATGACACATACGACCTTATGACACTTTGGCAATTAAAAGGCTGAGCATCAATATAGACAGTGACGTCACGTTTATCACTAGATGGTTTAGCAAAATATTTTAGTACCCCTAGTATTTTAGTTGCCCAGTACAATATTTAGATAACATTTTATAGTTTTTAGTTTATTGCGGAGGATCGGAACCCTCTAATACAGGTGTCACTTTACTTAAAAGAGGGTCCCAAACCCATGAAACGTTTATATTTGTATTATTATTTGTATTAGTACTACCATCAATTGGGGTCTACACACCAAAGTTGGCGGGCCGCGCCGCGCTGCTCAGTTGACAAAACACTGTTGAACACTGCTGGCTGACTTTAATATACACTGCAATGACGCACCAACCCGCCAGGGACCCAATTCTGCTGACAATCGCTTGACTAAGACAATGGTATCGAGGTAGAATCGTCACTTAGAATCCTTTATTAAACTCCAGATAATGCGTGCGGTGATATTTGCACAGAGTTAAATATAATAGGCTGTTTCATATATTTGAAACACGTCTCCTTATTTTTATTTCTTTCATCTAAGGCATAATACCAAAACAATGTAATTCTGAGACGATTCCACTGTGATAATGAAGTTACTAGTGTATCAGAATAGGGCTCCCAGGCTGTGTTGGGGACTTTGGTGTTTAGACTCTAATATCATGACTTGATTTGACGTCAAAGACCCACCACCAGCTCCCAAAACCATATCAAATTACGAAAAAACAGTAGTAATAAGTACTTCTTACCTTGAACCTCTGGACATCCTCCATTGTGGCCGTTTTGCCGTCCGACACGCAAGAGTGGAAGAACGACGGCGCAACTGATACCCCTAGGGCTTCAGATGTCATACCTGTACCTGGAAAATTACGCCCATCATCATCATCGTCAAATTATACTGGTCCACTGCAAGACATCACAATCACAACATCATCCTATAATATTCAACTGGACAAAGGCCTCTTCTAATAAGCACCTTGTTGGCTCTTATCTTTAGGAGGACATAAAGCGTCCGCAAATAAGCTCGACCTTATACTACGTTTGTAGAGACGCTGTCTCTACACAAGAACACGTTTACCGAAGCGATAGTCGGTTCATCAAAAAAATATTTTTATAACCTCTACGTCTTTGAAGGTACTTCTCATTTATAAATAAATAATAATAATGCTGGACAATTCACATAGCATTATCTAGCCCCAAGCTAAGCAGAGCTTGTGTTATGGGTAATAGATAACTGATATACATTTATACGTTATTGAGGCAACATAGCTCATCGTCGCGTCGTAGGCAAGCTTGTCTGGTCATTGGTTATTTGGTCTAGAGTTGGAATTAAACAGTTTAACTCTGATAATGAAGCAAAATCTGATGTGGAAGAAATTTCTTTCAGACTTTTTATTATAGTTGTCATTTAAGTTAATGTCTATGTTAAGTTAAATGTCTAAAGTTAACTCTACCTATACCTAGTAGGTATCTTTCAATTGAAAACAAATTAAGCATACAATTTATGTGTCCTAAAAACATCCTCAATTAAAACTGGTTTCAATCATTATCAGTTGTTGTTTTCCTTCAGAACGAAAGTGAACAAAAACAGAAATTTCTGTTTGCGCAGTCCACGCGAGGTTATAAATTAACATTAAGAACGCGGTAGTTAAGCAATTGATGAATAAATTCGAAATTGAACGTAAAATGAGATATATTTTTTATGAAATTGTTTGTAATTATTTGTATGGCCAGTAAAAATTCTCCAACTTTATAACGGGGTTACATTCTGGGGCCGAATTTTGCTATACAATTGCTTTACTATGACAATGGTATTATCGCAGAATCGTCCATAGAATAAAGAAACTTTAGATAGCGCTTGAGATGCTACTCTTATTTGCGCGGAGAGTTTGATAGAATGGTTTTTAACCTTGACACTTTTGACAAGTCTTCATCCGTTGTTTCTTTATTAAAGGAAAGGGGTGTACGGAATCGGTATTCTATGATGTGCAAGAATACCTTGAATTACCGCTTATATAACTTATCTTATCGTATTTTTATATAAATAATTATTGAATAATTAATGTACCTATTATTAATTATTATTTTTTATGACATGTTACTAGGAGTAATGAATAAAATCTGTATTTCTGTATTTCTGGTGTAAGGCGGACTCCAACATCTCGTCTCCCAAACCAACCTAACCTGCACGTGGTGCATCCTGCTAGATAATGAACTAGTCTCTGGTGAAAATATTAAACAATCTTCATAATTTGATCTCATATAATTTACAATTTTCCATTCCTTGACACTGGCAGAATTGTGTCTAACACCATATTATTGCTAAGGCGCATACCCCACCCAAACTAGCGCCGTCACCAACTTTATCTTATTATTCAGTTTAACAAAAGAAATTTCAAAAATCCATCGCACAGTTTGTGATACCTGTTATAAGCTTTTTTTTAATGTCTCTGTAATAATTTTATTCTATTTAGTTTAGGCAAGGAATCGAAAATAGATTTCGGTGGCAACTTCGATTCACTAAACGCCCTCAAAATAAAGAATCACTAAAGAATCTTTATCATCAAATGTTAAAATGATGCCACTGTTATAGTGATGAGATTACTTTACTGAAATTAGGGCCCTGGCCTTTCTCGACAAGGATCTCTGTATACTAGGTCAGTAACGCACATTCTGTACTCTAAGTATCTTATTTTCAAATTCCAAATCGAGAAAGGGACCGTGATGAAGTGCGTTTGAAGCGTCGTCATCGTCAGTACATTTCGGCCTCTTTTGTGATCCACTTTAAGAATGATTGACGTACGCTACACAAGCTCAGTACGAACACGGGTGTTCCTTTTACGCACTCACAATCGCGTCGGTACTTAATACTTATATGTCGACTGTCAGAGTCGACATCATCCCTACAAAGCGAGCGGAAATGTCGACATGTCTGACTACCAAGTGCCTAATAGACGGATATGATGAATCTTGGCATTTATCGATAGTGTAATGAGTTTGTGACGCTGGAGGGATATTTGCTGACTGCTACCGGACCATAAAAATCCCTATCAAGACTTCGATCACACCAAAATTTGGCTTGAAGAGTTCTTCCTAACTAAGACAAAGTGATATACATACACTCCTAAAAAGATTTCGAATGAGCAGTTACGCCGTAGAGTTTGTTCACGAGTTTCATCTTTTAGTCTATGAAGAAAGCCGTAAGGTTTAAAACTAGTATAGGTTCGATTTTGATCACACCTGAATTTGGTTGATCGCGATCTTTCAAGTACCTACTACAAGTAAAGTATACGATTTTGAATATCTGACACCGTAAAGTTTGTTATCAGAAAGCTGACTTTTAAAACAGCCAAAGACGACCACTAGTTACGGCAGCTAGCAGAACAGAGGAAAATAAACAAAAACAAATAGGTCCAAAGCTCAAGATCAAGGGCAGTTTAGTAATGACATCAGGATACAAGCCATAAATGGATTAACCTGAGCAACACAAAAACCTTTTCCTTTCCATAAGTCAACTTTTACTACTCTTACGGAATTCAAAACATGTCGTCTGTGATAGGAGTGACCGTTCGTCACAAAACAGCGAATGATACGCATACTGATCTTGGAAATTGAGCTTTAGAGCCATTTGAATAGTGCTGTTTGGCAAATGTGCTTTACCCTGGGATAAAATCTACTTCTTTAGTATACTGGGATAAAATCTACTTCTTTAGTATAGCATGAAAATGGTTAGGCATTGTAAGTCAAGTTTTGTTGAGATCAGAGATTGATCTTGCATTGCACTGCTACCCAGTCAGAGCCCTAATTCTAATAAAATAATCGCATCGCCATAACAATGTTATCGTCTTAAAATGACACATTTTGGCATTTTACTTTTGATTAAAGAAGCTACAAACGCAAGAAACATGTATGCATACAAAATAAGGTATAATAGGTTATACCAATAATCATGGCATGCAAAATTATAAATTTAAACACACACAATTATGCATTGAAAAAAGGAAAATATTTACTAAGCGAGTAAATGCAGCAGTCAAGTAACCATATATGTAACTTTGGTTTCAGTCTACTCAGCCGAAGGAAATAAACAAATCTAGTTCTTTTCAGCAGATAAATTAAACATGAATAAAAGGAGGAAGCTTAACTAACCATACTAAACTTGACATTAATCTGTATCCAACCGAAAATGAGTGTAATTAATCGAATGACACGCGAGCTTGCGTGGGCAACGCGCGTGATGCAATGTGTTACATTAATCCTGCGATTATTTAAACTGTTAACTTCTTTGTTTTTCATTCAACTTTTAAGACGCATACCATGACTTCCATAAGTTACTACAGTTGTGTGTATCTTTCATACAGCTTTCGCCGCTCATTGGCTGCATTTTCTACTTTCTTTCTTAATTATTTTTGCTTTTACTTGTCCTAATTTTTTTTACTTTGTAGTCATGTGGTGCTGTTAGAATTTACAAAACCCCACCCAACTCTTCCCGTGGGTGTCGTAAGAGGCGACTAAGGGACATACACCGGGGGCAGCAGCGCTATATCTACCACCGAACTGCGATCCCCAACCCGCATGCCCAGCGTGGAGTTTAAGGGCATTACCCCCCATGAGATAAAAGACAATAAAGCGATTATCAGGAGAAGGCCTGCGTTCAGCAGTGGACTATAAAAGGCTGTTGAGGTTAGGTTGACGATCGAATTTTGTCAATTAAGTGAATTCGAGTTCCAATTCCAACTTTTACAGAATGAGTTTACAGAAAAACTCGCGATCTCTGGTGTCGGAGGTGGGCAAAAGCCACACCATCGCCATTTAGTAAGTAAAGTGGACTTTCAATAATATTATAATCGAAGGTATAATTACGCTATCATAAATGTAATGTAACAGCAAATAGGTAGAAGGAACGTTCGTCACAAGATGGGTAGGACACAATGAGTGACAAAACACAATGTCAGGAAGCACGCACATTTCAACAAGTATGACTGGATTGACGTGGATTATTTCAGTAGCCATCGTGCATTACAGAGAATTGTTTTCGTAACACAGTCGCTATTATCGTGCATTCAACACGCGGCGATGCTAGCTTCAATTAGCCATAAAATAGTTTTTTTTGTAAATGTTACTACTCAACATGTAGGTAGCATTCAGAACCCACCGTAATTAACTTGTGCCTAAGAACGTTCAAATAATGTTTGTATATAATTTTTAGTTTCATGATAGGTACTTCTTTTTATTGATATAAATAAGTATACCTCAATCACAACTAACATTTACTTTTGCATCTATTTTCTAAAAATCTAAACCGTCACCATAAGGCACACGGAATAGAATGCTGGCAGCATTGCCACGTTGAATGGCAATGCTAATTCGTTGAACGAAATAAAAGCCAGCATTCCGATCACCTCTGGACTCTATTATTATTTATTGTTTCAGGACACTTATTTCTTCAAACGAGATGCATGGATTACTTTGATTGAATTTCACTTGGTAAGTTCGTTTAATCATCAATAGTACACTCATCGAATACTTAACTAGGTATCTAAAGCTAAACGAGGCATATGTTCATCAGATATCGTAACCAGAAGCACATGTTAAAGACAAATAGAGAACACCCTTTATGAAATGTGGGAAATTAGATGACGTCATTGGACATCCTCTTATGGTCCGAGAAAGTACATCATTAAATTGATCCATGTATAAATATTATTCGCATTTCTCAGATAAAGCGGGAATGTGTCGAGCCGTATTTATCGGAACGTGTAAACATTGCGCAGCTAACAAGAGACTGGCATTTCCTGAATTGCGGAGAAGCTATCTTCAGTGCAGAATAGATACGTACCACAAGGTATTTTTTATTTAGCAACCATTTTATTAATTTCGCCATACTCTCCGTCTAGTGTCCATGTATCCTTCCATACTAATATTTTAAACTAGCAGGTGCCCGCGGCTTCGCGCTTCGCACCATCTTTATCATCATCATCATGTCAGCCAATATAAGTCCACTGCTGGACATAGGCCTCCCCCATACGACGCCACAAAGAGCGGTCCTGAGCCGCCTCCATCCATCGACTCCCTGCGACCGCTACGATGTCGCACGCTTTGTTTTAAGGGTATTTCTATCCCATGGGAACTGATTTTTGAAAAAAAAAGTAGCCTATGTTACTCACCATCCTTCTAGGCCAAAATCATGTCGATTTCTAAATAAATAAATAATGCTGGACAAATCACACAGCATTATCAAGCAGCAAGCTAAGCAAAGCTTGTGTTATGAGTACTAGATAACTGGTATATATAAAACAATACATCGACAGATATTCTTCGACCTACCAGGAGAAACATTGAAGAACTGTTCAAACAGTAAAGTTACATTTAGTTCGTTTGACGAGAGTTGATGGTGGGTTAGTAGTCGATGAAGTTACCTGCTTTATCAGCGTTGGACGCCATCACTCGGAATGTGCCGAAGAGAAGAACCAACAGCCGCTGGGTGCAGACTGGTAGCGCCATCAATATTCTGTTAACAAAATCATTGTTTTAGAAAAGACATAAGGGTAAATTAGTTTAGGGCGTCATAATCGCGTGTGCGACAAAGCCCTTAACAAAGAATAAAAAAAATAGTTTCTGTCAGCGGCTTCGCACACGTTGATTAAGGTTATTTCTATCCTATACAAACTGATTTATGAGATAATAAGTAGAACTACCTGTATACAAAAATTCAGTTCGATCCGTTCAGTAGTTTTGGCGTGAAGAGGTAACAAACTTACAAACTTTCTGTCAGTTACATTACGAGAAGATAATAACACAAGTATTTTTCTTTTCAATGAAACAAAAAATCAGAAAGATAATACGCTAAGTTTGGGAATGGGGGGCTCGTGACGTCACGCCGTGCGACACTTTAGAACGGGGTGACGTCACGCGGAACATGGGCTATATCTTTATCAGATTTTGTTAACCGGCAAAATAAAAAATACTGTGTCCAATATCATCTGTTAATTTATCATCGGTCTAATTCGATTTTTTAAGGAAACTATCCTATTATCCACGCTGTTGTCACCATCCAGGCCTCCAGTATACGAAAAACAAAAGGGGACGCGCGCCTAACATTATAAAGGCCAAAGTTTGTGCCGTTATGAAATGTTTGACTGTAGACAACGCCAAAACTACTGAATGATCTAAGTTGAAATGTTGCACAGTTAAATGACTGGACCCAGAATGACATACACGCTACTTTTTATTCCGAAACAACGCGTGCGAAGCTGCGGTGAGAACCTAGTCATTCATTAGTAGGTTAAGTACCTACTGTAAGTAAAGTGTTGCAACAATCATAGAGTTAATATTAATACTTAAATGTAACTTGAAATAGTAAAGCAGTTTTATAAATTTAAAAAAATTAACAGAGCAGATACAAAAATTACAAAACATTTTTTAACGTAACATACTCGTAAATTGCAGCGATTAATATAATTACAGCAACAATGCCTTTATCAATGATCCACTTTGTACAGGAAAATTTACATAATGCGAGCACAGGTTGTTGACCCTTCCTTGAATGCAACACCTGCTTGATAATGATAACATAGTGATTGAGTGTGTATGTGTGTGAATTTAGCCGAATTCTTGTAAGGGGTTTTAAAAATCTTGTATGATGGAGGATGGCAATAACTAATCTATATTTTTTTACACATTGAAGGTTATAATTATATTATTTGGATATTGGTCAAATACAAATAAAAAAATTGTTGTATGTCGTAATGTCCTAAAGGTGAATAAGATATTTACAGATGAAAATAATTATTGGTCTTGTTTTTTTTTATATGTGAATATCTCAGAAACCTGACGCTTTAGGAAATATATAATATGCCCAAAATGTGAACAAAGGTACGAATTTCGCGTAGTACAAAAAATATATATAATATAAGAATAAGTCCCAAACGATTCCACTTCTTTTTGTGTTTATTTAGTGCCTGATTGGCCTTGCCCCATTGCACGAGCACCTTCAAGACATCCACTCATTATGGGACACAATGTACATCTTTCATTGTGTGACATTAAAAAAACAAGTGTGGTTAACCCCCGGAGCAAATACAGAGTATTGCTGAGTCCTCTGTATTTGCTCGGTGGGTAAACCAATGTTAGGACGAAAATCTTCAAACCACTTTAAAGAGTAGCTTAACTTACCCAAAAACTTATGTAGCAGCGGAAATGTGACCTAAATAATCTTGAGGAACGAGAATAGGAACCAACGCAGGAATAGAATTAGCTATTAGATGCTCATAACTGCATCGTTGGACGATAAACATTATGTGGTTAGCGGTAACATGAGGAAAATAGAAGAGGTCATTCAAATGTTATCGTATTTCAATCTCGAATTCAATTTACAATGTGCACAGATGAAAGCTTCTTTGACCAAGGTATTTGTTAATATAGTGCGTGAGCCCTTATACTCAGTGTAATTTTTAAGTATTTCTAACCCCATTTTTTTTTTAAATACTCGAAACATAAATACTCAAACACATCTCAGAGTTGAGCACGTCTCAAGTTGTGATTTTTTGACAGTTTTTAATGAAAATAGAGACGTGCTTAAATCTGAGTTACGTTTGAGTATTCGGGTGTAAGTATGTATAGCTTTTTGCTTTATACTTACACTGGGCAAATTTTCTACGAAAATTTAATATAGTGTGTGCTTCAACCAACTAACCCCCGAATACTCAAACGCATCTCAGATTTAAGCACGTCTTAAGTGACGAATTTTTGACAGATTTTTATTGAAAACTGTCATAAAATCGCTACTTGAGACGTTCTTATATCAGAATTGCGTTCGAGTATTCGGAGGTAAGCCACGAACGGGTTTCGTGGCTTGGTTATTGCACACCCGTACTGAGGGTGAGGCGCGGGTTCTAATCCTGCCGAAATCGAAATATTTGGGGCATTATTAAATTTTCGTGGAATATTTCTAAGTAATTAAAATTGCCCGAAAATTTCAAGACGCAAATATGCAGGTCTCGACAGAGCCTACGTATTTGCTCCCTTGGAGCCGAAACCCTAGGCACTCCTAGGTCCGTGTGGTACCGAAGCTCTCGCGGTTTTTTTTTTCAATATTGTCGAACGTTCAAAATCGTTGAAGCGATGCGTGACCAGAAAACTGGTGAGTATCTGCTGGCACAGCGCATCAGCTTTGCCATACAGTGCCACTCTAATGCCTTCGCTAATGCCTTTAAATACTAAACAAGACTGAATAAATTGACTGTAAACGCTTGAATGAGCATTGCTTAGCCCCGGTTCAACGCGACGATATTATACAATAGGCTTTAATCCACATTATTATCCTAGCCGTATGGTGCTGGCTTTGAACTTGCACCACCCTAACTCTTCCCGTGGGTGTCGTAAGAGGCGACTAAGAGAGATACACCGGGGGGCGGGCAGCAGCGCCTCTTGCAGAATAGATCTACCACCGAAATGCGATCCCTAACCTGGGTGCCCAGCGTTATTATGGCCACTACCTCTGAGATAAAAAATTAGGGTGAGGCTTGCGTCCAGCAGTGGACCATTATAGGCTGTTGAGGTTGAGGTATATTATATTCACTCATATTATAAACTAGTGTCTGTCTGCGACTTCGCACGCGTTGTTCGTGGTTATTTCTATCCCATGGGCACTTGTGGGATAAAAAGTAGCCTATGTTTAATTCAAAGTCTAGAACTATGTTATCTGCATCAATCACAAAAATGGAGTTGTTGCTTATTTACAAGCAAAATACACAACTTATGAAAAAACTGTCAGAAGGAACCAAGTAATTAGAAGACATAAGTCATTTCAACAGAGCGAAGATCACAGGAACCCCTGTGATCTTGACCAAATTAAATTATATGCAAAACAGTTCATTATTATTTTTTTCTTTCGTAATTTTGTTTCTTAATCGTCTTTTCTCGTAGATGTAACCAAAGAAAAAAATTTGAATTTGATGTAATTCGAGTTTTGACCCACGGGAATCCGTTGAGTATTGAGACCTAGTTTGACAAGCAAATACGCTAGGTTCGCCTCTGTTGGCGTGAAGAGTTGCCTAACAAACATCCAAATTTTCGCATCTATATTATAATGTGTAATGTAATATGATTTATAGTCTTTGTGTTTTA
This sequence comes from Eupithecia vulgata, assembly GCA_946478455.1. Classification (NCBI taxonomy): domain Eukaryota; kingdom Metazoa; phylum Arthropoda; class Insecta; order Lepidoptera; family Geometridae; genus Eupithecia; species Eupithecia vulgata. Next base: position 11,058,002 of record OX297879.1, on the reverse strand, counting down.
CCTGGAATACTTGCATTTAATCTAACTGTAGTGCATTTCACGATATGGGTTAATGAGCTTTGTGCAATAAGCACGCATTTTAGTAACCGAAAGATGGCGGAAAGGGGCCTATAACTCGTACGTAACCATTTTGCAACCTATTCAGCCAAAAGTACTTTGTAATTTCAATGTACCTAAGTAGAATGCGTTCGTAAATTATATGGATAAAATACATCTTTGATGTCCTAGCCTAGCTGAATCTTCAGCCTGTGCTTCGGCCACGGCGGGAAGTCTCAATCTCAACGGAGACTAAGCAGGTGCGCCGGACTTATTATATGCAGTGCTTAAGTGTATGCGAAAACACAGGTGCACTCTTTAGGAACTGGGGTGTAACACCGCCAACTTCCTGAGCCTGACACAGGGCTGTTGCTGTAAATTTTTTTTCTTTCAAGAAAACTCTTTTTTTTCACATTTAATCTGACGTGTTATAACGACGTGCAAAAACGCATAGACAATGGTCCTGTTGAAACGAAGATGTCGATTCCGCCATAAAAATGACAATTAAGTATGTACCTGCCTGAATAAAAGAAAATGTTTCCAATGGAACTCTTATTATGTTTTGTAGTCAAAGAACTAATCCCGAATTTCTCCGAACTGGAAATTCATGACAGATGCCGGATCGAGCACTGTCATGGCTTTGTCGTATTGCCTAATTGTTTTTGCTTTTCAATTCAAATCACATATTTTGCAGCCAAAAGGTCACGTAAATTATAATAACCCATAATTTGAATGGTGCCGTTACGACGTTCAAGAGGCATCAAAATTCAAGTCGCATTTCCATACTTTTAACATGCATTGTTTCTGACAGTTATATATTATAAGATGGAATTATAATAACAGTTCTTATTTATTATATACAAAAATTCTTCATAAAATAAAGTTATTTCGTGTTTTTAGGGTTCCGTACCCAAAGGGCAAAACGGGTAGAACCCGTTAGTAGTAAACTGTTACTAATACTACGCTGTCCGACCGTCTGTCTGTCTGTCTGTCCGTCTGTCACCAGGCTGTATCGAACCGTGATAGGACAGTTGAAATTTTCACAGATGATATATTTCTGTTACCGCCATAATAACAAATTCTAAAAAAACAGAATAAAGTAAATATTTAGGGGGCTCCCACCTAAATATTTATTTTAAAGCGAATATATAACTAAATATTCTGTGACTATTCAAGCGTATACCTGTTGCCGTTATCAATATCGAGCAAAAAGGAGCATAAAAATCACGATTGTTGTATGGGAGCTCCCTTTAATTTATTTTATTCTTATCTTTAGTATTTTGGGTACGGAACCCTAAAAACAAAACCTGACTGCAAAACAAATTAATTATGTGGCATTATACCAGAGTTTTGTGAAAGCCATACGACATTACGGCAAGCAATCACAATGGCAGCATGATATAATAATCAGCTATTCAGCAATTTGGCTTTTTGTGAGCTGAAAACGTGAGAAGCATCCATACTGTTTATTACTGAAATAAGAATGAACTTTGTACAGTTTGTAGTCAAAAATTAGCACATCAGAAAGTCCTTCGGTGTTTGAGATTACAGCTCTGACACAATAAATTAAGACTATCTTTATCTTTAATGGGGCACAACTTAAAAATTTAATTATTTAGAGCTATACAATTTAATTAATAATAATAATAATAATGCTGGACAATTCACACAGCATTATCTAGCCCCAAAGTAAGCAGAGCTTGTGTTATGGGTACTAGATAACTGATATACGTAATATTATACATTACATAGATAGATATTTTTTGTTATACATAGAAAACACCCAGACCAACGGAACAAATTTCTGCAGATCGTACACAAATTTGTTCCGAGGCGGGGATCGAACCCGCAACCACTTGCGTCGCAGGCAGACTCTCGCCCGCTGCGCCACTGAGGTCGTCTATTAATTGTATTATTTAGAGCTATACAATTTAATTATTTAGAGCTATACAATTCCTTTGAAACCTATTGTTATGATTACGCATAAAATTACAGACCAATGTTCTTTAGAATTCATATATTATTAAAAATACCACCGGCTTAAAATTATTCTGGTATTTTAGAACATTAAAATACGTGAACTCATTGAAAACGTAAAGTCAGCAATTATTTGCGATAACGAATTATTTTTGTTGTGTTTTCACAAGAATCAAAAGAAATCATCATTTAATCAAAAGAACATTTGATATGTTTTGGTTTTTTCAAATAAAGTCCTGATTAATAGATAATATGTTAAAACTTTATTTTTGAGCTTGCGTTGCTATGACCTGTCTCGCTCCTATGAACGCGAAATCCTATGTTTGTCCTTTTCACAAAAATTTAAAGTTGTATGTGCCCTTAAGCCACGATACGCCAGTGACACTGGTATCGCTTTAAGTTCGTGAGGAAAGCGACAGAATAGGGATAAATTCTGCGTTTTTGTGAAGGAGGTGAACGGTCTGGGGGAAAGGGGAAAACAGGACCCTATTTCTAAGACTCCGCTGTCCATATGTCACCAGACTGTATCTCATGAACCGTGATAGTTAGACAGTTGAAATTTTCACAGATGATGTATTTCTGTTGCCGCTAACAACAAATACTAAAAAACAGAATAAAATAAGTATTGAAAGGGGCTCCCTCCTATACAACAAACATGACATTTTTGTTTGTTTTTGCTTGATATTTATAATGGCAACAGGTAGGACACTTGAACTATTCACATAATATTTAGATAAGTAATCAATTAAAAAAAGAATAATAAAATTAATTTCTGGGGGTTATCCCATGCAACAGACGTTTTTTTTGACATTTTTATAGATAATGGTACATAAACCTTCGTTCACGAGTTCGACTTGGCTTGGCCCGTTTTATTCATCATTTTTTTTTTTACAATTTATAGTGCTGTAAAATTGCCGAGGAAAGTTCAGACCATTACCCTCCAGTTAAATATAGTAGAAAACTAAACAGTATCAAATCGCAACATTAAACACAAGAACTCAAACTACTGGCAGAGGCCTTTGCCAAAGGGCATACTGAGTTGAGAGACATCCTATAGACAAACATATCAACCACAGTTATAAAGTAATCTCACCCAGTTTAGGGGGCTAAATAAATAAATAATAGGGCTATAAAATTAGTTAGGTATGCATAGTTTTGGTGACAACAGAATTGACACCTGTGTTCCACTGATATATCACACCCATAATCTGTTTATGAAATGAAATGAATGAAATGAAATACTTTATTAAAAAAGAACGGCATGTTTACACACATAGGTATTACCCACCTAGTTGGTAGAATGCGATCGATTTCTTGTCAATGACTTAGGTATAGATTTGCGGTAATAAATACACATAAATGTCAAACAAAATAGAACTATAGTTATAGTTACGATAAGTACACAAATACCTACTTATACCTGAAAGACGATAACATAAAATTGAAGGGACAAGCTGCAAGCATAGTCATGTATCACACTTGTCAATGAAATGGCTATAGTCGTTATTTAAATATTCGCAAACATTATAAATAGTTTTTTCCAGTAGTAGAGCCTTTATTTTTTTTAAGTATGAATTATTATTTTCTGTCAATCTAATGCAAAGTGGCAACTTGTTGAATAATTTGTAGCCTATAATAGATGGAAGTTTTTTTGAGAAATGTAATCTATGATTATTAGGTTTTAAATACATTTGATGTCTGTTACTTCGTTTATTTTCATTTCCTTTTAATTTGAATGAAATTTATAACACAAGCTCCAGAACCTGTGTGTATAGTTTCTTAAGTAAAAGCCATAAACATTTATTTGTGTTTAATAACAATTTGTTATTAACATAGGACACAGCTTAGGCAGCAAATAAATCAAGATATACTTACTTTCGTATTTCATCAACCTGCTCATCGTCAGGCAGTTCCACGGCTGCAAACAGGTGCATTTCTCCATCTCTGCCAAATACTCCACCCGGTATTTTCCTGTTACATCAAAAACTCAATTTAGACCAACCTAAGTAACCTTTTGAAAGTATCATGGTAATCTTATAAAAGTAAAATGCTTTTTTGATGTATTTATTAACACCAATATCACTAAAAACGCTGTACTATGACGCGTTATTACTGTTATTATATTAGTGACTAGCTTCTGCCCGCTTTTTCATACGATTATTTCGGTATCATAAGTAGCTTATTATTTAAGTTAAGGCTATATTCTAAATGTCCACCAAAATTCAAGTTGATCTGCTCAGTAGTTTTAAAGATCCTAGTTAAAAAATAAAATTCACATTTCAGAAACTTTATAATATACTAGCAGCGCCTCGCGATTTCACACGCGTTGTTCCCATTCCCGTGGGAATTCCGGGATAAAATATAGCCTATGTGCTGACCAGGCTATACCCTATCTCTGTGCCAAATTTCACCCAGATCTGTTCAGCCGTTCTGGCATGATTGAGCAACAAACATCCATCCATTCACATTTAATAAATAATACTAGTAATAAATAACCCTGGACAATTCACACAGCATTACCTAGCCCCAAGCTACGCAGAGCTTGTGTTGTTATTTATATTATTAGGATTAGAAATCTGACGTAACATATTTTTTAGATAACTAGCCCCTGTCTATGGTTTCCTTACCCTGGATAAAGTTGGGATGGATGCAAAGTTATCTAATAGTGTCCAAAATCTGATCAGTAATTGTGTAGACAACTTCCAATCCAAACTACCTCTTAATTGGCTAGATGATGATGTGTGAGTTGAGTTGTCCACCATTATTTATTTTAATTATCCATAATATTAGTTTGACGACCTCAGTGGCGCAGCGGGCGAAAGTCTGCCTGCGACACAAGAGGTTGCGGGTTCGATCCCCGCCTCGGAACAAATTTGTGTACGATCTGCAGAAATTTGTTCCGTTGGTCTGGGTGTTTTCTATGTTTAATAAAAAATATCTATCTATGTAATGTATAATATTACGTATATCAGTTATCTAGTACCCATAACACAAGCTCTGCTTACTTTGGGGCTAGATAATGCTGTGTGAATTGTCCAGCATTATTTATTTATTTATTTAGATAAGATCCTAAAACTGGTCTCAACATATTAAGACTAAAAGATGAGGAATTGATAATGTTATCTACCTATATGTTATTATTGAAGTTTTATCAGATTTGTATTGATTCAAAAGAGATTGCCAATTATGATAACAAATTTTGTCAATCATTTAGAGATCACTCAAGTTAATAGATAAAGAATCACAACAAACTTAACTGGTATGTCATGTTGTTACAAGAATTAAATAAATAATGCTGGACAATTCACACAGCATTATATAGCCCCAAAGTAAGCAGAGCTTGTGTTATGGGTACTAGATAACTGATATACATAAAATTAATCATAAGGTGCTACTTATTTTAAATAGGTACTCTATGAAGATTCAGTTCATTTAGCTTGGTTAATTGGACATATTGAAGGAGAGAAAAAATAACACAGTTACTCACCGAAGAAACTTTTTGAGGACACTGGCAATGGTGTACACTGAATAATTATCTACATTGACCAGACGGCCTGTCTGCAAGAAATGAATGAGCTTCTTCATGGCCCCCTGATGACCTGGGGCGCGGAACACATCACGCCGCAAAGGCGCCTCTTTGTTTAGCTTCAGAATCAGCACCTGCACACAAAGTTACCCATCACTGTATTACACACCAATTTCCAACCAAGGAGTATCTTGTATGTCATAGTAACCACGGTTTCACAATACTAACAAGCAAAGGTCCTGGAATGTCATCCTTGCAGACTTCGAGCAAGGGTGCACCAAACTTCACTTTTTCTAGCCTTCTCGGGTACGGAAGAGAACTTGGATGGCCGCAGGACGTAACCACATTGCTCAAAGTAGCTGCTCGTCGATGCATTCTTCTTGCCCAGCCGCTCATTTTGAAATATTACAGCAGTTTACAAGTTGACTATAACGAACGATCCAATTTGTGTTTTTCAGATGGTTGGCATGACCAGACTCATCTTTATGGTGCTTTGGTGATCTGTTTTATGGAATGTTATATTCAAATAGGATATAACTAAACAGCAACAATCTTTATTATTTCGATTTGGTTCTACTTTATTAAATTTTATATTTTTTTCTTGATTGATTTCGAAGGCGATTAATTCGATCGAAGCAGAGGAGCGCAGACGCGAACGCCCACCCGCCGCCGTCGAAGTTTACCACAGACTAAAATTGAATTTATGTTTGAATGAAATGAAAATGTATCAAGTCAAAGCATCAAGTCAAGTCGCGAGTTACCTTACCTTTTACACTCGGAGGGTTTTTCTGAGCTTTTACACAAGCAAACCTATGAAAGAGTGCCATACTCTGACTATATACACTACGTTAACATACGTAAACTGCAGGTTCTGCCCATCATACCTCTCGTCAAACGAACTAAATGTAACTTTAGTCTTTGAACATTGGAAACTTTAATATTTTCTCTGCAGGTGGTGCCACCGGGCTACAGTCAGTAAAAATTTGAACAAACTAAAGCGGACATTGTATAAAATTAATCAAAAATATCTGGTTTTGTATAAAAATATAATAATAGGTAGGTATTTGCCTATTTAGAAAACTGATAACTACACGTAAATACCTACCAGGACTTACCTACATCTGTCTGTATAATATTATGGGTAAATAGTGACATTTTACCCTTACATAATAGGAAAGTATTAAATGAAACACACACACTCACTTTCAGTTAGGTTTAAGTTTGAATAAATATTTAGAACACACATACATACCTCTTCATTTTTATACCACAAATTTCGTTCACTGTGTAGCTGACGGGACGCAAGGAAAAATCAACTTTTTTCAAGGTCAAGAACCTTTGACCTTTGAGGTCAGCGACTTTGGACTAAAGGTCAATGACCTTTTCGGATTTTTGCTAGAAATTATCACCAAATGTTAAGTTACTTAGTTTTGAGGGCAAAATTAGTGACCTTGGACTAAAGGTCAATGACCTTTTTCGGGTAAAAGTTGGTTTTTGCTAGAAGTGATCACCAAATGTTAAATTACTTAGTTTTGAGGGCAAAATTAGTGACCTTGGACTAAAGGTCAATGACCTTTTTGGGTAAAAGCTGGTTTTTGCTAGAAATGATCACCAAATGTTAAATTATTTAGTTTTGAGAGCAAAATTAGTGACCTTGGACTAAAGCAAGGAGCTCCGCTTCGCTTCGCTCCTTGCCTTAGCCTTCTAACCTAACCTATCCGTGTCGGTTCTTTGTTAATGTACGATCCTCCTTGAAATTGAACGACACACTTTGACCTCTAGATCATTGAACTTTAAGGTCAATGTCCTGAACAAAAGTTGCACCCCTAGTGACCCCCTTCACGATACCGTAAGAAAAAATATATGTTAATTATGCATAAAAAATCGTGAAAATTTTTATAAGTCTTTTTCGCCTTGCGTCCCGTCAACTACACCCCAACCTTTTAGGTTTTTTTAGGTGTTTTTTGGTTGGGGTGTAGTTGACGGGACGCAAGGCGAAAAAGACTTATAAAATTTTTCACGATTTTTCGATTCATCTATTAAACATTCTCTCTCCTTCTTCCATTCTACACACTACAGTTTCACTTTAATAAAATAATAGTTTTTATGTGTTTTAAATACAAGCACACTCATAGGAAAACGAAAACGATCGAAACAAAATGAAACAAAAGCGCGTAATCACTGGACCGCGCCCCGTGTCGCTGTCACGGGCTGAACGGGGGTGTGACGTCACAGTAAGAGCGCGCGTAATCTGAGAAATTTAAAAAACGGCGTAACCTTCTCGTCGTTATAACTTCGGAAATACTGCATGTACTGAAGCGAAATAAAAACTAATGTAATGTACTTGATCTACGCTCCAATGTTAGGTGTATTTGTTTAATGTTTTGACCCTGTTATGTTCTCCATTGTGTCGACAAGACGCAGAGCCATTAATAGTCTAAGATCCCGTTATACAACGACCTTCACCGAGATGTTTATTTGATGAACCGTATTTTATCTTTAATTTAATATGTCAATAAATATATTGCATATAGGTTGTCTAGCAAATTTCAGTCCTAATTAATAATTAAAATAAAATATTTTTCTTAAACATTTCACCGACTTGATTTTAAGACAAATTATTACTATTATTATATTATAACAAAATGAATTAATCAATTTGCTTGCTGTCAGTGCTGTCGCACTTCTCTTCCACAGAATAATATATCCTAGGTTCTCCTCTCGCTCATTCCGCAGAAAAAAGTACTCTGTCTGTCTGTTTCTCTTAAGTTCTCTATCTGTGCCTATAATCTGTGCCACAAACTAAGAAGTTTAAGGTCTGAGCCAATCATCAATCCATCATCAATCACTCACTCACTGTTGACGTTGTCATTCCTTCCTCCACTCACCACAGCCGCATGCACTGATAAAAACTGTAAGCCGGCCGCATGTCTTCGTATTGTATTCTCTTTGGCCGCATGTTTTCATAATTAAAAAATTAAGTATCCTTGGAAACACATCTGCTAGAATTGCAAATAAAGAATATGGGGGATTGCGATGATGATTGGCAAAGCGACTCTGGTGTAGGACCCACTGTTGTCCAGTCAGCACCGGCCCCAAGATTGAATTACAATGCGCGAGTTTTTCGCCCAAGTCACGGAGGCGGCGGCGGCGGCGGCGGTCTACAGTCAGGCGGAAACAGAGGTCGCAGTAATGAAAGCAACTGGAGAGCTCGGGATGGCCCTTCTGATTCGAATCGTCGCGATAATAGAGACAACCGTGATAATAGAGACAACCGTGATAATCGCGGCAACCGTGATAGTCGCGATAGCTACCGTGACTCCCGCAATAACCGAGGAGACGACAACAGATTTAGAGCTCCCAATGGTCCTCAGAAGACTATGTCTGTTCCATCACAAAAAGTTGGTCGTATCATTGGCAAAGGAGGTTCCAAAATACGCGATCTGGAATTTGAATCCGAAGCTAAAATTAAAATCGGAGATTCAAGCGGTTCTGAGACTGAACTGACTCTAACTGGATCCGAGGACGCCATCGCCAAGGTGCAGGACATGATTTACAGCCTTATTGAAGACAGAGCTCCTGCTCCACCCAAAGAAGATCTCAACACCTGCCATGATAGTAATGGATCAGATTTCTTCAAGAAAAATGATTCTGGAGTGCAGGTCATTGATTGGACTAAGCTTAATGCTCATCATGAAAATCATCAACAAGAAAGGTGGAAGAACTTACCTCCTATCATTAAAGATTTCTACCAAGAAGATCCAACAATCGCTAGGATGAATCCAGCTGATGTTGCACGCTGGCGAAAAGCTAACAATGACATTCAGGTCAAGAGAACATTTGATGAAAAGCCAGGAATGAGGCCGGTTCCCAATCCAGTGCTAACATTTGAACAGGCATTCCAGCATTACCCTGAAATACTTCAGGAGATCTATAAGCAAGACTTCAAAACACCTTCACCTATTCAAAGTCAAGCATGGCCCATCTTGTTGAGAGGTGATGATTTAATTGGTATTGCTCAAACTGGAACAGGAAAGACTTTGGCTTTCCTGCTGCCTGCTTTAATCCATATTGATGGCCAGACCATACCCCGGGAGGAGCGTGAGGGACCAACCGTTCTTATCATGGCACCAACAAGAGAACTGGCATTGCAAATAGACAAAGAGGTCTCTAAATACCAGTATAAAGGCATCAAGTCTGTGTGCTTGTACGGAGGTGGAGATAGAAAAGAACAGATCAAAGTAGTAGCAAAGGGAGTTGATATAGTTATTGCTACACCGGGACGTCTCAATGATCTTGTCATGGCAAGACATCTTAACATCATCAACTTCTCGTACATTGTCTTGGATGAAGCAGACAGGATGTTGGACATGGGCTTTGAACCCCAAATTCGCAAATCTTTATATGATGTTAGGCCTGACCGCCAAACAGTTATGACATCTGCTACTTGGCCAAGTGGAGTGCGCAGACTTGCTGAGTCCTATATGCAGGATCCTATCCAGGTTAATGTAGGATCACTAGACCTGGCTGCAGTGCATACAGTCACACAAAAAATACAGTTTGTGGAAGAGGATGACAAGGAAGCAGCCCTGTTTGATTTCATAAATAATATGGAGCAAACTGACAAAGTTATTATTTTCTGTGGCAAAAAGGCCACTGCCTCGCACATCAGCACTGAACTAGCCATGAAGGGGATAGAATGCCAATCTTTGCATGGAGACAGAGACCAAAGCGACAGAGAAGCCGCCTTGGAAGAAATGGTTGATGGTACTGTCAGTATTTTAGTTGCAACTGATGTAGCATCCAGAGGCATAGACATCAAGGATCTCACACATGTGATAAACTTTGACTTTCCCAGGCATATCGAGGAGTATGTCCACAGAGTGGGCAGGACAGGAAGAGCTGGAAGAACTGGAATATCTTTGTCATTTGTGTCAAGAAAGGATTGGGCACATGCTAGAGAGTTGATCAAGATTCTGGAAGAAGCTAACCAGGAGATTCCTGATGAGTTAGAGAACATGGCTGAAAGGTTTGAGGCCATGAAGGTACGCCGGGACCGCGAGGGCGGCGGCGGCCGAGGCGGGAGAGGTGGCGGCCGTGGCGGTGGCGGCGGCGGCAGGCGTGACCGGTGGTAGACTCCTTTGGAGGACCTTCTTATGTTTACAATCCCGGGAGTACTTACCACCCTCTGAAGTATATGCAGTTTAGTAATAAGTTTCTTTTATTTTTTAATGTTAGCATGGGCTGAATTGTAAGGCCTTAAAAATTGATTAGCCTTTGTTTTTTTCAAAGACTAAAACATATAAATAGGAAGGTGATAAGCAGGACTTATCAGTGATAAGTTCTGCTGATAAGTTATCACTGATGAACCCGCCTTAATTGCAAGGGACCAGGATAAAATGGTTTCCTTCCTAAACTCTGGCCATGCACTACTTAAAAAGAGGCAGTCTATCAAATATCGAATTTTTTCATTCAGTTGTGAAAATAAATTCATGGAAAGAGCAGTGATTCTAGTTTTGTCCCTTGCAAGAAAAAAATTAGCTTAGGCTGTGATTTGTTTTGCATAACTGCCTTTTTTTGTTACTTATTTCGAATTGTGGTAGAGTTAAGATTTTCGAGATCTGGATTATTTTATATACTAAATATTCTAATATAGGCGTGTGCCTATACTGAGTATTTTTGTAACCAGTATCTAAACGTAAAATTTCTAAGAATAAAACAGTAATTTACATTAAAAAATTGTTAATGATTTATGTATTTTTATTAAATGTTTACATTACCTAAAACGATTCACGGCAAAAGCATTAACATTTCAAATTTAAACAATTAACCTTCTAAATTAGACAGGAAATTTGATCATAGTTGTAGGTAACACTTAGGTACATAATGTAACAATATATTTTATAAATACATACTTATTCTCTACAAGTGTGCACTACTGACAAATATGTGCTAATATTGGAATTATTTTACAATTCGATAATTTGTATGTTTGTATGAAACATCTTTCAGTGTCACGAAATTGTCTTGCATCTCTGAAACATAAAATACCTACTTTATTTTTCTAAATGTACTTTAACTGAAACCAGTATAAATAAAACAGTAATATAATTACTTTAACGGACTAATAACAGAGTATACATTCAACATAATTTTTATAAGGTTTAAAAAGACTAGACAAGTTTAGGCAAGCTCTAATCTTTTCATTTCTTTGAAGAGTTCGGCGCCCATCTTGGCAGGCGAGCGCGTGACAATAACGTTAGCCTTTTCTAGGGCTTTGATCTTGTCCATGGCACCTCCCTTGCCGCCTGAGATGATGGCTCCAGCATGACCCATTCTTCGGCCGGGCGGCGCCGTCAGACCAGCGATGAATGACACCACAGGCTTAGCATTTCGTCCCTGGAAAACACAAGCAAATGGGTTCATAGTAGTCGCAATTAAAAAGTTTGTTGTGAAAAAAAATGAAACTAATTCTATCAATGTTGTTGTCCCCTTTCTTTACAATCGAATTAAAAAGGACAGCTACATTTTCAGTGTTGATTTATTTAGTTAAGTTATAAAGTTCCCGCCCGCGGCTGCGCACGCGTTGTTTAAGGTTTTTCTATCCATAGGAACGGAACTGCTTTATAGGATAAAAAGTAGCCCGTGTTTTATTCCAGGCTTAGAACTACCTGTATGCAAAATTTCAGTCCGTTCCGTTCAGTAGTTTTGGCGTGAAGAGGTAACAAACCTCCAAACTTTCGCATATAATATAAAGTGTGTTAACAACCGGAGCGCAAGAACGGCCTTTGAAAAGGATCAACAAACACAGATTCTGTCTCTGGTGTCAATAAAATTCGATACGAACAGACCATTCTTACCGATTTATCTACATCAGAGACAAAATCGGTGCATATGGTGGTTTGTCGCCGGTTGGCGCGAGATATTTTTTTTTATGGATTTTAAATTTTTTGCGTACCACATGCAATAAAACTAGCGAAAAAGTGTTTTGTCGTAAACCATTTTCTATGAACTTATGATAAAATCAACTTTGATTCATTTGTATTTTGGGAGCATTTGTGAAAATGCAAAATTTCGTATTTTGCCAAATTCTCCAAAAACACTTGTCAATCGAAGTTGGTTTTATCATGAGTTCATAGAAAATGGTTTCCCATTTGCGGTAAATTAACTCTTCACTAGTTTTATTGCTTGTGGAACGCAGAAAAAGTAGAAAACCACAAAAAACTCACGCCAACCCGCGACGAAAAACTAACGAAGTCCGCGCTCGCGCTCCATAACCGACACTAATACGTAATACAATATCTACACATAGTAAAATACAATGAAACTTAAATCATTTTAAGTTGTAGTTTACAAAATGTATGACATGAAATATCCTAAGTACTTAGTTAATAAAATACCTACTCAAGATAGCATCATACAATACAATACATAGTGCTATGGTTGTCAATTATTCAGTACACTAATGTTTCTTTTGTATAAATCAGAGATGGCAGCTAAGTTACACCAATCAATTTAATAGGTTGGTACATTCTCTTTACTCAAACATAGTAAGTATGTAATCTGGTCATTATTTTGTTCTTCGAGCAAAGTTGACCTTTCGGGATTACCCGAAAAGGCGCCATCAATTTCATTAGGTACTGTCATGTTTTGCGGCCAGCTATAGAAAATTCCGGCCGCAAAATATCGAGTTTTGTTTCAGGTGTAAAAACGTACCTACCTAAATTTATAACTAAGCTGGTTTTATTTTTATTTAAATAACTTGACACTGATAATAACTAAATACTGATAACACTAATAAAAAACATTGTTTGAGTAAAGGTCTATGCAAACCTTAGTCCGCAATGACTGCCCTGCTGGCCAGACTGATGCCTTCAAGCTTAATCATCATTGTAGCCCTTGCTGTCTGCGCTATAAAGGATTCATTTCAGCATGTCCATCAAGGGCTGCAATGCTGACCTCGCTGTGTTAGCCTGGACCTGCACTTTCAGCCATCATCGCGGCCAGCAACCCACCCATTACTGACCTCGTCAGTAATGTAATAATCTTTAACATGTGAAACAATACCGCTAACTAGATAATGTACTCTAAAAATTATTGGTGATCAAAAGATTTCTAATGCAAAAGTCAAAACAAAATAAACTTATGATATCCTTTGGAGACTTCGAAGATACCTTTTTGCTCTGTACAACAAAACAAAATCAGCATTAATTCAATGGAATAGAAATCTCATTTTAAGGTATTTTCTAATTAAAAAGCGTTAAGATTTTTTAAGGCCAGCTCGCTTTATAGTGACCCTAAGTTTTAAGAAGCACATCTGGTGGCAAGGTACACCTAATCAAGAACTCGGCATCAATATAAACCCATAACCTATACCTCACCCTTTTTACTGTGAATTTTAAACAATGACTCAGTTTTTTTTCCTCAGTCAACAGAAGACTACAAAACAGCTCCATTATACAAAAAAGTACCTACACTGGAGGGAATATTCTATACGCAAAATTGACTTTTGTTAAGGCGTACCAGAACAACATGACAACTGTTTTTTAGTTCCATAGGTCACGCCGCTGGTCCCACAAATAGGTACTCAGCGCCAAAATGGCGAAATTCAAATGGCTTCAATCTATCATCGATAATATTATACAGCCTACTTGTATAATGGAGCTCAGTGCGTAAAGTTGAGAGAGGTTATTAAAACACCTACCTTATGCTTGTCCAATGTCCACAGTTGGACATAGGCCCTCCCCATAAGCGCCTTCAGGCTGTGGTATGCGTCAAACTAGCGCCGTCACCTATTTTATTACTGCGTTGAACAAAGGCAATTTCAAAAATCAAACGTATAGTTTTGTGATACCTATTATAAGCTTTTTTTAACGCCTCTATAATAGTTTTATTCTGTTAGGTTTAGGCAGAATATCGAAGTTGCCCTTAGTGGCCACCGATTTCTATTTTCGATTTACTGGCTAAACTAAATAGAATAAAACTATTAGAGAGGCCCTAAAAAAGCTTATAAAAGGTATCACAAACTGTACGATGGATTTTTAAGTTCCTTTGTTCAACGTTGTAAAAAAATAAAATAGGTGGCGGCGCTAGTTTCACGCATACCACTGCCTTAATGGCTCATTAAGTAAAGGCTAAATGTCATAATCCCCGGTTTTCAAGTACCACAGAAGACTTACAGAGTTGTTCTGAATCAGGTACTCCGAAGCCAGCTCCTCAGCATTCCCGCCGATCTCTCCGATCATGATGATTCCCTTGGTCTCGGGGTCCTTGAGGAATACTTCGAGGCAGTCGATGAAGTCTGTGCCGTTGAAGGGATCTCCTCCGATGCCTACGCAGAGCGTCTGGCCGAGACCTGTCTGGAATGAAGTTAAAATGTTATAATTTGTTTTTAAAATTTTGATGAAGGCACAACATCAGTTGATATCGTGCGTCATCGATACGAAAACGATAAAATGACGCGATGATCTGCTAACGGTACCGAACCGAAGGTCGTTTTTGTTAAATCGGTGGATATTAGAATTAGATTTATTATTATTATACATGGTCAAGGCCGCGATTATTTACGTAAGGTGGCCATTCCACTCATCCAATTTCTTTTTCCAATGTACATTTGATCAAATAACTTGGATGACTTCATACTTCATCCAATTTACTAGCAATACCGATATTTGATCAAAGATTTGGATATTTCTATGAAAACATATGCAGATTAATTAATTCTTTCCGTGGGTTAAATTGTAAACTATGCTGGTAATTGTAACAGGTCAAGAGCTACACCTATGCAAATTTTTCAGCCCGATTAGGTGACAAGTAACAAAGAAGTAACAAACTTCCTTCCATCTAAACTTTCGCATTTTTAATATTATTGCGATGTGATGTAATTTCATTTGAAATCAATTACTTAGGAATCTTGGACAAAGAGGATGAGTGGAATGGGCCTCCATCCAAGAAATTTAATCAAATATTGGATGAGTGGAATGGGCACCTAAAGTGAAACATGTTAATATTTCGCGTCACTTGTTACGTAGGCTTGTTTAAAGATCGTGAAGGTTAAGTTTTATCTAATCAGGACTTGCTAGAATCAATAACAAAAAGAAATTTTATTTATTTTAAGAGTTTTTGATAGTGTTAAAAGTTGACACCCTTGTAATAAGGTATTAAAAAATCTTTTTAGTGCATTGCATTAACACTTTCACGGTCGCAGAAGACGATTTGCGGGTCCGTGACGCGGCGGCGAATATCAGTTATCTTATTATCTAGTACCCATATCACAAATGCTTAGCTTGGGGCTAGCTAACGCTGTGTTAATTGTCCAGCATTATTTATTATTATTTATTTTAACCCGGACTTACACACGTCTCAAGTAGCGATTTTTTTGGCAATTTAGACGTGTCACTTGAGACGTGCGAAGTATAAAGAATATCGGTTATCTAATACTCTTATCACAAGCTCTGCTTAGCTTGGTGCTAGATAATGTTGTGTGAATTGTCCGTCCAGCATTATTTGTTTTTCAACTCTGCCATTGCAAAGCTGTGTTTTTTCTGTTAAGGCCATTACATTTTTTTTATATAAACAGAAAAACACAGCTCTGAGTTGACCCGCAAAGTGGAGAGATGTTAACTAGATGGATAGAAAACTCTTCATTGTACAACAAAAAGGCAAAAAAAAAAACAAAGAAATGCTAAGAATAGCAGAAGTAAAAAGGGCGGCCACATCGCTGCGAGCGATCTCCTTCAGGCAACAGTAAGAGGCACCTTAGGGCCCTATCTCCGAACCACGGCGGCGCCACCGATTGCGTCAAAGTGGTGTCTTGAGCTACCAAGCGAGAAACACCAGAACAAACACGAGAGGCAAGAAATGAGTGAGACGCCAAATAGATCTATCTATGTATATTATTATATTAATGGTTGCGCAACCAGTGGGTGATTTAATTGCCCGTAACAGATTTGGTTGCGCAACCGAGTTGATACCAGCAGGGCTATTCACGATGGAAGTGAGGCTCCATGCAACATTTTGTATGGCGCGACTGGGGCTTCACCATGGTTTCCTAAAAAGATAAAGGGGGGTCCCCCTTTATCTTCCTAAGAGGGTCAATTAACTTACCACGGTAGTTTGGAACACGGCTTCATAAGTGAGAGTACCAGATCGAGAGACCACTCCGATACACCCCGGCTTGTGGACCGATGCAGGCATGATGCCAATCTTGCACTTCCCGGGGGCGATGATACCAGGGCAGTTGGGTCCTAGAAGGCGACTCTTGCTCTGACGCGTTAGGGCGTGCTTAACGCGCACCATGTCCTGGAAAATATAAAATACATATAAAAGGCCTGGTTAAAGATTTGTATACCGAAACTAGCTACGCTATTAGTATTAGGGCTACCTTTGCGACACAAAATCCTGTAGATTCTGTGAGGAGGCGGAGAAAAAGCCTCCATCTACCCTAGTAGATGGAGGCTAGCCGCCGCCTGCCTCCGAGTGCTACGTTTCGTGAGCTCTACACTCAAGCACCTGCTCAGCCCAGACGAAGGAAGCTGCCGGCCTTCCTAGTGAGGAGGCGGAGGAAAAGCCCCTCCATCTACTAGGAGAGTGTGGAGCACACGAAACGTAGCACTCGTCTGGGCAAGCACCTGCTGAGCCCAGACGAAGGAAGCTGCCGGCCTTCCTAGTGAGGAGGCGGAGGAAAAGCCTCTCCATCTACTAGGAGAGTGTGGAGCACACGAAACGTAGCACTCGTTTGGGCAAACACCTGCTCAGCCCAGACGAAGGAAGCTGCCGGCCTTCCTTTGAAAGTTCCTTAGGTCTCTTACGACATCTACGCACTGAGTTGAAGTAGTCTTTTTTTTTGCCATGGAAACAAGTTACTGGCATACTAAGTCCTGACGAAAATTTGACTTTAAACCATCATAATTATTATTTGAACAGCTGCACCAATTTTCACCCAGAACACACTCTAACTGTCTCCACTTTAAATTAGAAAAACTTTAGGGTTTCGTACCTCAATAGGAAAAAAGGAACCCTTATAAGATTACTTTTTTGTCCGTCTGCCAAACCTCTCTACTCAGAAACGCGTGGAGGTATCGACTACACAGTTGACGAATATTGTAACAAAAAAAAAGAAAAATACAAACTAATAAAATATATGTATCTCACTTAGCAACAATGACGTCCTCCTCTCTCTCCAAAATATATTGTGTGCCCAGCAGGGTCTATAGTGAAACTAAATGTACCTATAGAATGCAATAAATGATTGAGTTTTGTGTTTAAATTAAATTCACATCATATTACTCAGGTTCGTAACCTCAAATCTTATTTACAATCTATGGTTTGTTTAATACCAAACAACATTCGTCAAATGGTAGCTATAACTGCTAATATCTAGGTCAAATACCAATTCATTATTTAGATGTGACAGGCAAACTCGCCGACCTTTATATCTCGATGGGCAAGGTCTGCCTGAGGGCGGCCGATTTTTTGTCTGATTATCTGATGAAATTGTCTTTGTCGCGGTCTCTACTCAAGGACACATTTACCCTAGCGGTTGTCGGTTCTTCTCGAGATATGACCGGCCCACTGCCACTTTAGCTTGCTAATCCTTTGAGCTATGTCGATAACCTTAGTTCTCTGTCGGATGTATTCGTTGCGAATCCTATCCTTCAGAGAAACTCATAGCATAGCTCTTCCTCCATAGCTCGCTGGGCGACTTTAAACTGGTGGACCAGCCCTACCGTGAGTGTCCACGTCTCAGCTCCGTAGGTCATGTCATGACGATGACATGAAAACCTTTGAATATGTACTGATAATTATCACGTTAGATAAGACTTACATGCTGAGGCACGCCTTCAGTGATGGCCACGATCAACGGAACCTCTGCCTCGATTGCCTCGAGGATGGCCTTTGCTGCTGCCGGTGGCGGCACGTAGATGACTGTTGCGTCGGCGCCTGTTTTTTCCTTTGCCTCTCTTACACTCTAGAAGCAGAATTAATCATTTCATTAGGCTCTCTCTTAACCCAGATAGAATAGCTTTATAATCCTTCTCATAATATTATGGAAGCAATATTTATTGAAGGAAGGAACTAAAATCGTTATATAACTACACATAAGTTATATAACTGATAACAGAGTGAATTTTAGGTTAAGTAGGTATAGGTGGTTTGTTTACAAACATTCGACTTAATATTTTTTTTATTTTTTTATTATTTTATTTATTTCATAAAAAAGTACAGCTATTTTTACAGGGGCACCCAATGCAATAGTGTAATCTCCTTAGTCTAAAAACTAAACAATTTTCAAACACACATTAATTTACAACACTTAACTACACACAGACATCAAATAATTATTACAATACATCAAAAATTAAAATAATAAAATTAAAAATTAAAAATGTCAGTCGATAGAAGATAATTACAAATGTCAAACCCAATCATATTAGCTTAGAATATAAATATAACGGTACATAATACCTACATCAACATCAAATATTAGAATAAAATAAAATACGACAGACGATTAAAAGATAAATTCAAATGTCAAACTTAATCATGATAGCTTAGAATATATAACAGAGTCCTTTGAAATTCGCCCAGGGAGCAATTGAAAAGATCTATTATCTCTGCTACTCGATTTAGCGTGCGGATGCGGCGCATCAGAGTTGCTCTGTTCAAGAGGTTGGTCTTTCCTCTTGGTACAGCCAATAGGGCAGGCCGCCTCCGTCGGTGCACTTACTCCTCAGGCACATTCAGCAGAATTTCCCTCAAAATTCCTGGATTGGTGATAATTCCACGAAGTACCCTAACCAAATATAAGGCCATTTATAGTCAATAGTTCGTTTGACCACAATCTCACCTGATGGAAAGTGAAGATGTGGCCGACGGTGTATCACGAAGGTCTAGAAGATACCTACCGACTGCACTACCAGAGTCCACACGAAAAGTCCTATCCTTGCCAGTTTTTATAGCTCGTGTCAAGGAGTTTTTCCTTTCAGAACAGTGAATAATGCTACTTCACTTTGACTATTCATTTATTTATTTAAGTAGTACATTAGGTTATTTATCACTTTTGTTTATTCATTTGTCTAACTAAGTAATCTCTTTGAGTATTAATGTAGGTATCCGTTGGTATTAGGCCTTAATAGTGTTAAATATGTATTTAAGATTATCATAATATATAATTAATTATATATAATTCACAATTCATTCCATGCCAATGTTGCTAGAAGAGATCGCTTCTAAGCGATAAGGCCGCCCAGTACACTTATCTTATGTTTCAGTTCCATTACCATTATAACTTGTGGGAAAAGTTATTTTCGAATAAATAATACGATTTTGCGATTTTAATTTGATTTCATTAATTATTCCGGCGTAAAACTGATTAGAGCCCAGAGTTCGAGATCCATATCGACGACAACGTCAACGTGACGTTTCTTATGACGGTACCCTGAGCCAAACTAGCGCCGCCCGCCACCTATTTTATCTTATTATTTCGTTGAAAAAAGGTAATTTCAAAATTTTCTATGGGCAATTTGTGATACCTTTTATAAGCTTTTTTTCATCATAGTTTTATTTTGTATAGTTTAGGAGTAGATGCAATAATTAAGTTCGGTGGCCACAAAGTGCAACATCGTATCTCCTCCTGGCATTAAAAAAAAAGCTTATAGCAGGTATCACAAATTGCCCATTCAAAATTTTGAAATTACCTTTGTTCAAGGAAATAATAAGATTGAAATAGGTGGCGGCGCTAGTTTGGCTCGAGGTATCGTCTTAATTGTATGAGACTTGCGTAGTTCCCTATGCGTACGATAGGGGCGCTGTAGCAAAACTTATGGAAAACTTTCCTACAGATAAACTAGAATAATATGAACTTAGGTTGATCGTCGCGGTTTGGCGCGTAATTCAAATTTTTTGTGGATTATAATTTTTTCTGCGTTTTACAAGCAATAAATCTAGCGTAAAGTAATTTGCCGCAAATCGTAAACCATTTTCTATGAACTCCTGATAAAACCAACATCGATTTACTAGTATTTTTGGAGCATTTGGGAAAATACGAAATTTTGTGCTAAAATTCTACATTTTCCCAAATGCATTTGGGAAATACAAAAAAATCAAAGTTGATTTTACCATAAATTGATAGAAAATGGTTTACGATTTGCGGAATTACTTATCTGCTAGTTTTATTGCTTGTGGAAAGCTAAAAAAATTACATACCTCAAAATTAGAATTTCGCACCAATCCGCGACAAACTACCTTAACTATGATTAATTGACCATTTTGGCTTCAAATTCAATTTAATTAAATTCAATTTAATTTTGTTTTTAATGTAGCAAGAAACTTGTATGTTATCATTAAATTATTCTTTTTGATGTTAAAGTGCCCTTCCAGGACTTATTCACTTAGACCTAAGAATGAATGTATGTAGGTACATGAAAGTAAAAATAAATGAAACATTAAAATTAACAATGAGATATAACAATCACGTCTCGGTACTATCATAAAATGGACTTCAAGTATATATATTCTTATTTTTTACTACTGTACCAATGCTGGGCAAAGACCTCGGAATCGCCAAAGTCTTCGAGTACGGTTTGAGTGCCAGAATAAGCGAGTATCTAACGTCGACTGACTCACTGTCCGATAAGCAATATGCCTACAGGAGAGGAAGGTCGACGACAGATGTGGTTCGGCATCTGGTTAGGTATGCAGTGGAAGCCCGAGAAGAACGACAGCAGGTGGCAGTGATCATGTGTGATCTGTCAAAGGCCTTTGACGTTGCCGATCATAACGTTCTTACCGCAAAGCTCAAACACTACGGTTTTGACGGCCCGTCACTAGCGCTCTTGACAGACTTCATGGTTGATCGGAAGCAGGTCGTATCTGGCGCAAGCGGTGGGGAGACTTCAGGACCTCTGACAACGTCCATTGGGGTGCCGCAAGGCTCCTCGATTTCAAACATCATGTTCTCTCTCCTCCTCAATGACCTACCGGAGTGCATAGCTGACGCACACATCCTCATGTATGCCGATGATGTTGCGGCGGTGGTCAAAGCACCAAATATGGAGCAGTTGGAGAGGAGATTGAACATGGTGGCGAACCAGCTCCACGTCTGGTTCAGGGTAAACGGTTTCTTACTCAATGTAAGCAAGACGAGCTTTATTCAGTTCAATCTAGCCGGCCGCACTAGTCAACATATATCTGTGAGTTTAGGAGGTAAAGCCGTGACTCAGGTCAGAAACTCGACTTTCTTGGGCTTTAGGCTGGACGAAGGGCTGACTTGGGAAGTTCACATTGACCAACTGTGCGAGAGGGTAGGTCGAGCGTGCTTCGCCCTGTGGAGGTTGTCAGAGACACTGGAAACAACGATGATGAGAAGCTGCTACTTCGCATCTGTGCACTCGCTTCTCCAGTATGGCATAGAGCTGTACGGCAGAGCCGCAGACTGGGAGCGAGTGTTCAGAATGCAGAAAAGAGCAGTAAGAGCTGTAGTAAGAGTTCCATGGGATACACCCGCTCGTCCAATATTCCGCTCTCTGGGGATCATGACGGTCCCTGGACTAGTGATGTTCCATGCTGCCATGTATGTTCGGTGCCACCTCGATGAGTACTCCAGGTTCGGTGACGGTCATAGGTACCCTACTCGTCACGCACACAAGCTGAGAGCTGTCCCGCGGCGCCTCACTAAATCGTCGAAGCTGGTGCATGTAATGGGGCCGTCTGTTTATAACCGCCTTCCACCTGCGATCATAAGTGCTACTTCAACGCAATCCTTCAAAAGCAAACTAAAGTTCTGGCTTATAGAAAAATGTCACTATAAATTTGATGAATTATTTAATTGAATTTTATCTATTTTTTATTCTTTTTTATACTATTTTTAACATAATATTTTAAATAATCAATTTATTTTATTCATTTTACAATACCTGTGTATGAATGTATACAATTTCATTGTAAATTATATTGAAAAACTGACCTGTAACACAAAACGTTATGAATAAAGAAACTGAACTGAACTGAACTGAACCTCTCTTTTCTCCTGAAAAAGTATATCAAGTGTTTAATTTTAAAATGACCAAGCCAGATGATGTGATGATGATACTTCATCTTGCCTACTTTTGGCCTTTGAGGCTTCTTGTCAATGGCCAATAGATATGTAAAACTTACATACAGTTTATTTAAGGAAATAAGGCGTTCCTTATTTCCTTAAACTTTAATCTTTTTAAGCTAGAGTATAGAGGAAAAAGAAATTTCTTGTAATGTATGATGCAGGAAATATAACCATATGATAAGTGGTTCATCTAATCTTAATATTATTAAATGTTTGATAAAAACCTTGAACACTGGAAGATTCAGATGCTTTGTTCCAGCCTTCTTAGGAGAAACGCCACCAACCACCTTTGTGCCATATTCGAGAGCCTGCTGGCTGTGGAAAGTTGCAGTCTTGCCGGTAAACCCTTGGACTATTAACTTGGTCTCCTTAGTGAGTTGCAGGTTTGGACGTGTTTGGGCATAAGCACCGGCACCTCCACCACCTCCACCGCCTCCGCCGCAGGGATTTGATTGGTACCTAACACCGGCAAGTTTGAGTCCATCTAAAAATAATCAATGTTCATGAAATAAAATGTTAGGACTTAGGACATGAGTGGGTCATTTGGACAGGAAATTCTTAAGGTTGATTGTTTCGTGTTGGTATATTGTACTAATGGTAAAGTAATTTGCCACAAATCTTAAACATTCTCAAGGGCAGACAGATGGCAACTCCTATAAAACTTAAATAATTTTTGCAATATTTCTTAGTTACTTAGAATTTTTTTTAAGAGTACAAGAGTATTGTCTCAAGAACAATGTAGCTACTATCTAAATTAATAGTCAATTTTTCAAAATCAGCCATCACCAGTAATTATTGTAAAATTACTAGGTTTGTTTTATCAAGCATACAAACTTTACCTATTTAAAATCAAGTTGCGAAATGAGAAAACTTTCAAACCTTTTTTTATGTTAGAACATGGCACTAAGTCAATTGAAAGTAATTAAGTACTGGTAGGTACCAGTGATAGATAAAAAAGCATAAAAACAGTTAAAGATCATATACTTTTCTAAGTGCTGTTTGCTTAAACATTCGTACTTGTGCAGATTATTATGTACCACCTTCCAAATACCTAAGTGTCAAAGTTCAAATTCATTGTAGCAAATTGATTTAAGTGTTCTCTCAGATAGTTGTTACTACCAGTTATAAGCAGTCACTTTACTTTAATCTAATTCATGTAATATCAGAACTCTACTGTTAGTACTGAAAATGATGAACAGCAAAATAGAAAAGTATTTTTAGCTTGAAGGTCTTGGTTACTCTCGATCTAGTGGACACGACTTTGAACTACGTAACACTGCAATGTTTTTAATTTGCATTGATCAATAGATTGTCGAATATGGTTTTAAAATCGATCATACAGGTTCTCAGAGAGAATAGTGAATTAATTAAACCAGGGTCTAGGTTACCGTGATGTTTTAAACTAATACAACCAAAGTTGTTCCATGGATCGTGTATGTTTTATATGGTAAGGAAATAGTATCAAACATGTATTTACCTTTTAAATATGGGAAAATCCTAGTAGAGCCTGCCATTTTATGTAAAATTGGATTTTTACAAAAGCAAATAAGATAATTTTGTGACACTGACAGCCTAACCTACCCTACTTCTTCGTAGTGGTTTTATTCTCTTCGACTTCTTCCTTCGCCAGCCATCACCCATTCAACTCCCATCTAAACTTACATAAGAGCTTGCCAGCTTACAAAATGAAAAAGTGCCAGACAAAAGGAAAAATACCCAAAAGAGAAAATGTCTAAAAAAATATTATTGAGTAAACTTAGGCAAAAGACAGTCTAAAACATTGATTTAAGTTTATATATTAACAAAAAAACCAATTTAAAGTTTTTCTATGCACCTCCCTATTCCATAATGCTTCAAAAATGCAATTGCATCGAAGTTGAATTTATCATGGGTTCATAAAAACGATAACGATTTACATGTTAAAACTAGGTAAGTAGCGCAAATTACTTTCCCGGTAGTTTTATTCCTTTCAGAACGCAGGCAGCAACAAGATAGAACACGGAACACAAAGAAACACGCCAACATGAAACACACCTGCCAAATCTCTGATTCTTCCCATCCTAGACTACGCAGATGTGTCTTATTTAGACGTATCGGAGGTGCTTTTGAATAAACTAGAGCGCCTTCAAAACCTGTGCATCTGGTTTATTTACGGGCTGCACAAGTTTGACCAAGTATCTCAGTTGCGATCCCAGCTAAAATGGCTACCCTTACGTCGTCGCCGGGATCTCCATATCTTGCCTTTCCTTTAATTTATACTTTTTAATCCTCTTTCTTTTTCTTACCTTCGTGGTCGCTTCGAGTTTCTTGTCCTGTCCCCCGTCGCAAGCCCTGTAGAAGTATAATATCATTTCGTCTAAGAACCCTAAAGCATAGAACCAGCCGCTATCATGATTCCTTCACCATGATGGCGCCCAGACTCTGGAATGCGACGACCAATGTGGCGCGGTGGGCGAAGGTCTGCCTGCGACGCAGAAGGTTGCGGGTTCGATTCCCGCCTCGGGACAATCTGGGGACAAGTGTACGATCTGCAGACATTTGTTCAGGGTGTTCTGGTCGTTTTCTATATATAATAAAAAATATCTATCTATATATTGTATTATATTATGTATATCAGTTATCTAGTACCCATAACACAAGCTCTGCTTAGCTTGGGGCTAGGTAATGCTGTGTGAGTTGTCCAGCAATAAAAAAAAAATGCCTTAAGCTTGCCTTTGTACATAGACATTCGTTGTTAATTTTTATTTTATGTATTTTGTGTACAATAAAGAATTTAAGAAACGAACAACCTTACAAATGCCAGCAATTAATGGAGACATGCTCCCGAATTATTTGCTTATATTTTATAAATTGTCTACCTACAGTTTATAAGTATTGAATAATACCACAAATTATCTGAGAAAAAGTATTTTCTGAATGTGCCGTGATATTGTTACGCTGAATCTGTCGAAAAATCTGTTCATGTTGCAGCCCCAATATCAATATTATCAATGCTGCACAACAATAAAAAAAAATAGGGATGTGGTAATAGTCAACTAGATAACTTTTTAGTCGATTGTTGGGAATGAGCAATATGTGAGCATCTCCGAGGAAACAACACCACAACAACACCATGAAAAAGGAGAATCCATTCATTATTTAATCATTCATCATTACTCATACTCACTCAACTCAACTCACTCATTCATTCAATCAATTTATTGCTGTGTTTTGTGTTGTGACGTGTACCCTTTCTACGAATTTGTTTGAAAATTATTTTTATCGTAAAATTAAAAAATGATCTAATACTTACTACGAGATACCGTGAAATCAATACAAAGCTTCCACGTTGTTGTACCAAGATTGAATAGGCTTTTATTATCAATCACACTAACAACTGGTTCCGGTACAGAGGATTTGTAACGAAAGTACAAAATGTGTGGCGGGGATAAAAAGCTGGGTGAAATTAGAGCGCTGATTCTAGTTGGTGGTTATGGGACGCGACTGCGCCCTTTGACCTTGAGTAGGCCGAAGCCCCTGGTCGAATTCGCAAACAAACCTATTCTGATGCATCAGATCGAGGCGTTGGTAGAAGCTGGAGTCACACAGGTAATTACCATAGCTATGTACATAGAAAACTGAAATGAAATGGTCTAACACTTATTTCTAACTTAAAACATTTATGGAAACTATGGCTTGTTCTTGCTACTACTGTATAATCATTTAATATACTCATTATATCATATATCATACTCATATATCATACTCATTCTATTATATTTATATCTGATGGGTCAAGGTTCAATGAGTGATTTGATAGTGAGCTTTTATACCTAAGACACTTTACTGAAATTCTATGTGAGTACTTTGTTTTAGGTAATTTTAGCTGTGTCGTACAGAGCTGATGACATGGAAAAAGAACTGACAGAACAAGTGTCAAAACTCGGAGTGTCACTTACATTCTCACATGAAACGGAACCTCTGGGCACTGCGGGACCACTAGCATTGGCTCGAGAACTGCTGAGCACAAGTCCAGAGCCATTCTTTGTGCTAAATTCTGATGTGATTTGTGACTTTCCTTTTAAAGAACTTGCCAAGTATCATAGAAGTCATGGAAAGGTAATTTAAAGACAATCATGTAACTATAATTACCCTATTATTAAATGCGTTACTTGTTAACATCAAAAGTGCTGAACAGATCAGCTTGAAATGAAAAATGTGTGCGAAGCCGCAAAGCAGGATATAGTCCATTCATAATGCTCTGTAAGAAACGGGCAACTTAGATAGTACTAAAACTCAATAATTATGACAAGCAGATAAAGTTCAAATTAATGGTTTTAAATAAGTAAGATGCCACATTGATAACAATTGAAACAATTGTGCTCACTGCAGATTGCTGCAAACAATCTACAGGTAGCTCAACTGTTCCATATTCTTATAGACCTTATATTAAGTTATTACTGTTAACTAGTTAGTATTACGTTAGTACAGTTTCACCTCTTGACTTAGCGCGCGTTGTTTCTATGGAGATGTTTTGAGGTTATTTCTATTCCATGGAATCTATTCTCTGAGATAAAAAGAAACCTATCATTGATTCCAGGATTAGAGATCTATGCAAAATTTCAGCCCATTCTGTTCTATCAACAAACATCCATCTATCTAAACTTGCATTTTCAATACTAGTGTTCTGCCAGTGACTTCGCACGCTTTGTTTATATCCCATGAGAAATGATATAAAAGATAAAAATTGGCCTATGTTTAATCCAAGCTTAGATCTACATCTATGCAAAATTTCAGCCCAATCCAATCAGTAGTTTTGGCATGAAATGTAAATATGGCTGAGACTGAAAAATGTATACACGAAGTACCACAAAATGTATACAGCATTTTGTACGATTTTTTCATTGACATGTATAAAATATCCCATTTCACAAAAAAACCTTTTCTAATATGCTTTAAAAATTATTTCTATACTAATATTTTAAAGTGGAAAGGTTTGTTTGAATCGAATAGGCTCCGAAACTAATAGACCGATAAAAAAAAACACCATTAGAATCCTACATTATCCCTTCCCTCCCATCCCTATTCATCAGGGATATAGATAAGCATAATCACATAGGCTTTTTACATTATTATAAACTGTATACCGCACTTTGACAAGGACGATGCCTACATAATTTTGAAAAATTGGCGTGTATACTTTTAAATTCAAAAGTTTGCAGGTACACAAATATGAAAATTTGGAAGTGTATTCCAGTAGTCCATTCGAAAAAAAAAGTTGATACATATCTTAGCAGTTGAGTGTACCTGGTACTTATCTACATTTTCCAATGTGTTGCAGGAAGGCACAATAGTGGTGACAAAAGTAGAAGAACCTTCAAAGTATGGCGTGGTAGTTTACAATGAAGATGGACAGATTGAGAGCTTTGTCGAAAAACCACAAGAATTCATTTCAAATAAAATCAATGCAGGTAATGAAAGCAGATTGCATGATGACAAAAAATAGATACTTAAAAACATAAATATAAAAATAAATGATAATATTAATATTTCTATTAATATTATTTTTTCCAGTTTATAATTACTGATATACATAATATAATATAAGAAATAAATAAAAAAATAAATGATTACTGCTTTATCTCCCGTATACTCTAGCTAAGTGTAAAGTGACCAACTTTTCACACATTTTTAATTTTATACTATAAAAAATTAAGGATGCCTTAAGGTGGGTGTATAGGCCAACAGCCTTGAGGATTCGGGCGGAGTCAAAATTTTTCCCCGCGCCAACCGCATACCCCCGCTACATTTTTACGCACGCAGACCGCGGCCTCCGTTCATGGCAAGCGGTCGCGCATCGCGATGTCGAAATAAGGACTTACCTACTGCTACATCATAATATGCTAAAACAATTCTACCTATTATTAGATATTGGTGTTAGGTGTGCCGGTTTCTCGCGTAGGTAGGTGCCACTTGAGAACACTACACTATAGAATTTTACTCAGCTTGTAATATCAACAGAGGTTCCTATTTTGCACAGATTTTATATACCTATGTATACAAAATTAAATATAAATAAAGATGGATAATAATAATAAATAATAATAATGCTGGACAATTCACACAGCATTATCTAGCCCCAAGGTAAGCAGAGCTTGTGTTATGGGTACTAGATAACTGATATTATACGTAATATTATACATTACATAGATAGATATTTTTTATTATACATAGAAAACACCCAGACCAACGGAACAAATTTCTGCAGATCGTACATAAATTAGTTCCGAGGCGGGGATCGAACCCGCAACCTCTTGCGTCGCAGGCAGACTCTCGCCCGCTGCGCCACTGAGGTCGTCGTCGATTACCATTGACTCACTGATTGACATAATTGTTCTCCTTGATGGTGGATGGGGATGTATACTTTATATTTTGCGGAAACGTGTAGAGGGGGACCTCGGGAAATTTCCGACTTTTTCAGATTTGCTCCCCCATCTGCCCCCCCCCCCCCACATGGTGTCTCGGAAACTGAACGAGGTGTATATTAAGGGGGCAAATAGTATTTATCAAAGTAAAAATTTTGAACCCCATCCCCCATCCAAAAAATCTAATATGGTATAGGTAAAAATTAAAAATAAATAGTGAAGTGACATAATCGATATATTCCCGTTGTCCCCTTTGACGCTGTCCCGTTATGAGGACAACGGGAAGTCAAAATTTCCTTCCCGTTGTCCCCATGGACGTTTTCTCGTCATGGGGACAGCGGGAAGTCATAAATTTCCTTACCGTTGTCCCCATTGACGGTTTCCCGTTATGGGCCAAAGAGAACTAATAAAATATCCTTATTTTTATCTCCATTGATGTAAGCATAGTTTATATACATACAAATGAAATAATTGATATAAGCGTAGTTAGAGTTTAACCAAATGACAAAAAATCGATTTAAAAAGCTACACAGATTACAAAACCTCACTGTAATTTTTTTGGATCATATAAACAACATTGTATATTTACATAACAACATAACAATAAATAATTTATATCACACAATCAGCATTGACGACCTCAGTGGCGCAGCGGGCGAGAGTCTGTCTGCGACGCAAGAGGTTGCGGGTTCGATCCCCGCCTCTGAACAAATTTGTGTACGATCTGCAGAAATTTGTTCCGTTGGTCTGGGTGTTTTCTATGTAATTATAATAAAAAATATCTATCTATGTAATGTATAATATTACGTATATCAGTTATCTAGTACCTATAACACAAGCTCTGCTTACCTTGGGGCTAGATAATGCTGTGTGAATTGTCCAGCATTATTATTATTATTATTATTGTTGCTAGATTTATAGGTATGTATAAATTAATTATTGTGATGTTATGGTTAAAAACAAGTAGGTATTACTTACATAGTTAACACCGCACCGATAAGTAAAATCCCATTTTTTTTAATTTCCTTATATTTTTGAGTAAATAATACAGAAAAGATATTATTTGTATCTAGTACATATAAAAAGATAAATAAAAAAACTCACAAAGCTAAAGAACTTATAAAAACACAACTACATAGTATTATTAATTATATCACAGAATCAACATAATACCTAAATGAAAACACTTAATATGCATAAATAATTTTATAAAAAATATTGTGTCGCCATTAAGCCAATGAGAACTTTGTTAAAACAATGGTATCTGTACGCTTTTATTCCACCGCCGGCGCATCCTTTTTAAGGACATTTTGAAATAATTAACTACATTAATAATATGTAGTTTTAAACAAAAGTAACAGCGATTTCTTAATAGAGTATATAATTACTAGCTGACCCGCCCACGATTTCATTCGCTTGGACTTTAGTAATACCGCAAGTAATGTTGTTTCCATGTAAACTACAACGCCAAAGTTTAACAACCAATCCTTTACTTTTTTAAAGTTATTATAGAAAACCTATAAACCCATTTCATCCTTCTAAGAATGCTTGTTACTTAGAATACGAATTTCCAAAATCCATTTATAGCGAGTGCCTTTTTTCTAAAAGGAACTGCGTAGCTCTGGTAGTTTCAGAAATCTCTTAATGATTCAGTAAATTTTCACTCACTATAATCTTCACTAATTATAAATTAAGATTGTAATTTTCTTGTAATTATTTTCTATGCTAATTTTTTAACACTAAAAATGATGCCATCTTTTTTAATTTAATCGTTTAAAAATGCTACATTTCACGCGAAAACAAAACTAAACTAATTTGACAGTAGGTATGTAACTGTCAAATTAGTTAGTTTAGTTTTTTTTTTCGACTTCTCAAATGACAACTATTAACCTATCCCCGATTGTGTATTATATATATATATACACACAAAAGCGTTGAAAATGTATCTGCACGCAAGTTTTGATTTAGATGCATCGGTATATTGAATCCTAAATTGAGAATTTTAAAGTTAGGCCACAGAAATGATGACTTCAGACTGGCCTTTACTTTATCTGCTTGTTTTCCTATTGGTACCACGGGTCAAGTCTGTCTGAAGTCACCGGCTAGAAGAAATGTAACGCCATCCATAAAACAATTAGGATTGTCTCGTAGGTCCTGTAAACTCCTATTTAGTGCCTCTATTCCTCCTTTGTGAGCCATATTGAACTCATACCAAATAATTATTTTAGCATCACGAATCACCTTTGCCACATCGCTTTGTTGTGATGTTGCAAATTGCCGACTAACAATGATTCAGATTATAGGGTAATTTGTATATTTTTCTCACTATGCTTTCAAATTTCCAAAAATCCGTTCTTAGCGGATGCCTACGTCATAAAAGAAACCTCCATGCAAAATTTCAGACTCATAGCTCTTCTAGTTCCTGAGATTACTTGATAAGTTAGTAATTGGCCTGACTTTGAGTCCACCCACACCCCTGACCTTTAGGGTGTGAATTTCAAAAAACACTGAAACACGTATCTGTTTCTATACGCTCCAAATTTTGACGGTCCAAAAGTTACGGTTCTGCAGTTATTATAAAAATGATTATTGACCCCATTTTAACCACCTTAGAATAAGAATTATCAAAAATCCGTTCTTAGCGTGCCTACGTCCTAAAAGGAATCTCCATGCAAAATTTCAGCTTCGTAGCTCTTGTAGTTTCAGAGATTTCTTGATATGTCACCCTGTTTTCTCTTCTCCTTAATATAATTATATAGATTATACCAGTATAAATTCCTTTTAACATCACTCGATGTAACTATTTCATTGAGTTTCACTGTCCACGTTAACAGGTAAACCGTCAATGGGGACAACAGGCATACATTTTAGTTATTTTATCGAGTTCCGATGTCCCCATTAACAGGTAAACCGTCAATGGGGACAACGGGCATAAATTTTAATTAACTTTCGTTGTCCCCATTATTGGGGACGGAGTCAGTGGGGACAACGGGAATACATCCGAAATGTATCTTTGATGGGTGAGTTCTTTTAGGGATTGATTCATTATGGAAGAATTAGTGTTCTGCATGTAGCAACATCATTTCGGGTTATGATTATGACCTAAGCCTATAATCAAGTGTTGATGTATGTTGTATGTGTTATGCCTGGTGTTGTGCATCGAATCTGAAGTCGACAGATTTGGTAACGAAACCAAAAAAGTAAGGTTGGTAATGTTCTGCTCGGTTGTTTATCGTTAGAATGGGGGGCCCGGGGAAGGAAGGTCGTCGGCGGAGTGACGTAGTCCGACTCTGCAGTCATCGACCTTAGCGCGTACACTGTACTTACTGTCTGTAGGTACTGCCCAGCCCACTAGTAGGTACCCAGACATATTATACACTAGCCAATATTGATGTAGAATGTTTGTAGGTACACAAACGGCCCCTAAAATTCACTTTGTTGCCGCGTCTTTTTACACGAAATTTACAACATTCGACTTTCTAAAATTGGCTAGTAAGTAGGAAGGTAGGTAGGTAGAATATAGGTACTTATTCGATTTATTTTTTATTTTTATACATAGGTACTTCTATGAACGAAAGATGATATGAGAGACTTACGGGGCGATAAAACTCCTAAAATACGACTAAATAATAAATATAGACAAGAAACATTTATAATAATCATTTAGAATTAGATGTAAGTAAGTGTAGATATTAGTTTTATACGTGTACCTATATAGGTACTAGTTGTAATTGTTCTACGTAATAAATATTTCACAATTTACGGCAAGCTCACGCAAATATCACCCTTTTATTCGTGGCATGGCATGGTCATCTTTTTTCAAATCTATAAACGCTATATTTTTATGTCACGTTACTAGAAAATAATTATAATATTTTAGTAAGATCACGAGCAGCATAGGTCCGTCGTCCAGGAAAGCCTGAGCGGCACTGACGGCTCGTCCCTCGCACCGCGCAAGGGCCCCGCAGGTACTTGGAACTTAAAGTCGTAAGCGCCAAATACATTTCTTCTAATTAAAAGAAAACTGTTCTAGTAATCAAAAAATTATTTTGGCGAATCTGTTACCCTTCTTTTGCTTTATTTTTCAATATAAAAATCAAGTCAGTAATTCATATTGATTCGGAGGAGAAGGAAAATTTGTGTCAAAATTGAGATATTTTAGATGTTTTTTTTCTTCAAACACATGCAAATAATCAAAAATCTATCTTGGCGCTTTTGTACAGAATGAAATGTAATATTAGGTGTAGGAGTCTAAGAATCCTAGGTTTCATATTTGAAGAGGAGTAGGATCTCAAATATCATGAAAATGTTGATTTTTTCGAAAGACCGGCCTTAAGGATGACTCACGCTAGACCGTGTCGGGTCCGAGCAGAGTGTTGGCATATATACAATATTAGTTGACCATGCTCCCGTCAACTAATATTACATATATTTTGTATGGACACACTCAATACCGACCGGCAATCGAGTGACGACGAACGAGAAGTCGGCCGACACTGCTCGGACCCGACACGGTCTAGCGTGCGTGAGTCATCCTTTAATCTGATTTGCGTAGAAAGTATATCATTATTACTAAAAAAATTACATCTATAGAATATAAACAAATAAGAACTAGTGCTCACTAAGCTCAAGTGTAAGCTTACTGCAGACTGTTGCAAACAATACATATAGTTATGTTATGTATCTTAGTTGATCCTTCAAACTGATCAACTTAACATTTAAAATTTTAATATTGTAATCATCTCAAATGTTTTCAGGAATGTACATTCTGAATCCCTCAGTCCTGAACAGAATAGAACTAAGACCGATGTCCATTGA
The DNA here is from genome assembly GCA_946478455.1 of Eupithecia vulgata. Classification (NCBI taxonomy): domain Eukaryota; kingdom Metazoa; phylum Arthropoda; class Insecta; order Lepidoptera; family Geometridae; genus Eupithecia; species Eupithecia vulgata. Next base: position 11,024,140 of record OX297879.1, on the reverse strand, counting down.
GAAGGAAGTGTTCCCGTTCATGGCAAAAGATGACCAGCTCAATGCCATGGAGCTGCAAGGGTTCTGGATGGATGTGGGACAGCCAAAAGACTTCTTAACGGGTAAAGATTTTTTTCCTTTTCCAAACTGCCTCTTGGAGATCTGTTTAAATAAACAATAATCCAATCTGCTCTCCTATATTATCCGCTTTTGTTTCGTTAGTAGAGTTGACTCCAGTGAGTCACCTCTAAGCTTTTTTCTGTGAATCTTTCAGCTAGGTTTGGGATACTGTGTCTCTTTAGTCTAGAGAATTCAAGAGTTCAGTTCCTAGTAGTTGAGAGGCGAGTTCGTTTTTGTGGTGTTCTAGCCGTTGCTGATAGTTTTTACGAAGGCTTCAATTTCCTGTTTCACTGTGTTTAGCTTGATTTAACGGGCAAAGTAACAAAATTGTTTGTATATGTCATATCATGAGTTGAAGCCAATGCATAACAATAGAGTGGAGAGGAGGAGCATTGCTTCTCTCACCTCACCTCAACAGCCTATAATAGTCCAATGGCTGGGCGCAGGCCTCCCCTTGATTTTTTTATCTCATGGGGGTAATGCCCATAATCCCCACGCTGGGCATGCGGGTTGGGGATCGCAGTTCGGTGGAAGATCTATTCTGCAAGAGGCGCTGCTGCCCGTCCCCCGGTGTATGTCCCTTAGTCGCCTCTTACGACACCCACGGGAAGAGTTGGGGTGGTGCAAATTCTAAGCCGGTACCACACGGTTGCTTCTCTAATTTACGAGAAATTACAATTTTTTTTCTATTGTTTATTTATTAATTAAAAGATGAGCAGCCTGTGGTTATACAGTATGCAACCACAGCCGGATCGTAGAAAGAACCCGTGTGTTGAATAGCTTGGCTGATTGCGATTGTTAAACGATCAACAATATGGCTAACTGTCACTAAGCCATCTATAATTGGATTAAATTAATATTGTTTTCCTAACAGATCAGCTTTCGTTTAGCAATCGGCCGAGCCTATTTTACATAGGCTGATTCTACGATCCGGGCGGCGACATTTATATCACAGTGTTGCGTTTATGCGTCATACTACGTCACTTTATGAGTCTTGAATTATGTTTATTGACAGCGTTTATCGATGTGGTCGATTAAGCGTGTATTGGTTCACGTTTCAATTGTAAACTACTTTTTTCGGGTGTTTTCTCGTGGTCCCATTATTTTGTCCCATTAATGGGACCACAAGAGCTAGTTATTGCTCGTGGTCCCATTGCTTTCAGGTGTTTTAAACTTTCCATCCTGTATAAAATTTAGCAGGTAAATTAGTTTTTACTTGCGAATAACCCAAGTGTGTCTGGGTTTTGGGTGGACATTATATGTTATATGACATTAAAAACACATGGGTTTTTCATCTAAAAATTTCTAAGAAATGCCCGATATCTCCGTTGACCACTTGTAGTTGCAAACGCGATATGTATTCGTCCTGAGTCACAATGAAATGTTTTAATTCTATCGTCTGCGTTCACTATGCTATTGAAAAAGTTTATCTAGGGGTAGAAAAACAAAGGTTTTATTCCTCCTCAATTTTATACAGGATGGAAAGTTTAAAACACCTGAAAGCAATGGGACCACGAGCAATAACTATCTCTTGTGGTCCCATTAATGGGACAAAATAATGGGACCACGAGAAAACACCCCTTTTTTCAGGTTTAGGTTTTCAAGTTTCAGGTTTAAGGCGATAGATGTGATATGTGCAAATTTGGGTTACATTAAAATAATTTTTCTCCGTCATCTTTATCGATAAAGCTCTAAAACAAGATCCGCCAAGTGCGAGTGTAACTCGCGCGCCGAGGGTTTCAAACATTTGCCAATTATTTGGACAATCAATATTCTGAAATATTTTAAAAAGTATGAAACTTACAGAAATTTCAAAAAAAGTTTAAAAAAGGCCAAAACGATACCTTTCATTTGATGTGCCACATGGGTAGGTACCCTCCCATTTGAAAAAAAAATCCCCCCCTTTTTGACCATTTTTCAAAAACTATTATTATTACAGACTTCTCTATATTTTTCCTGTAAAATATAGATTGATATCTACAAACGCCTAATACATTGTACATGGATCGGTCTGCAATCTTCGGAGATAGGGGGGGGGAATGGTCAATTTTTCGACTTTTTTTGAAATATTTCAAAAAGTATGAAACTTACAGAAATTTCAAAAAGTGTTTTGAAATGTACAAAACGATACCTTTCATTTGATACCCCATTTGCCTTCCTAAGTCTCTTTTGAAATTTCAACATCAAAATTTGTATTGAAATTATTCATTTTCATTTTTCATTTATTTATATATTTTTTTCTTGAAATCAGTAATGGCGCACGAAATTTATTATTATTTTAAATTTCAAGTTAATAGCTGCAGTAGTTACTGAGATATTCAAGAAAGAGCGGGGACGGACAGAGCGAGACCATAAGGGTTTCAAAACCGATGTTTGAAACCCTAAAAATACCCAATAATCTATGTTATACAAGGGAGATCTCCTTCAATTCGAAAATGAAAAGATTATTTTAAATACCAGAAATAATTGTGCAAAGTACCATTCTGTTTTCTTAGTTTTTAAAAAATTTCTCTTAAACTAACAATCACAATATTTTTTTAGTTTCATCACCATATTATGTAAATAGAAAAATTCCAGGGTAAATAAATGTCTTAGAAAATCAGCAAAAAAAATCATTTTTGAGCTTTGCCGCTCTGTACTGTCCCGCTCCTTTAAACGCGAAATTCTATGCCTGTCCTATACACAAAATGGCGTCATATATCGCCCCTTTAAACATAGACCTTAAAATTGTTATATCATGAAGAATCAAAGCCCAATCTTAGATTATTGTCCTTCTCTAGGTTATTCGTTCATCATTCAGACTGACATTTAAAACGTAAAAAAAAAGTACAAAAGTGAAACACTGTACAAATATAATTTGAATTCTTACAGGAATGTGCCTGTACCTAACAAGCTTACGACAGAAGAACTCTGACAAACTCCACGAGAGCTCCTATGTTGTGGGCAACGTAATAATTGACCCCACAGCCACGATTGGGAAAGGCTGTCGAATAGGGCCTAATGTCACCATCGGACCTGATGTTATTGTTGAAGATGGTAAGTGGCACTTTAGACTTCATTAGTCATCATCAGCCTATATATAGTCCATTCATTCATCATCATCATCAGCCTATATTTGTCCACTGCTGGACATAGGCCTCCCCTAATGAGCGCCATAGCGCCCTGTCTTCAGCTTGCCGCATCCAGCATCTGCCAGCAGTCTTTCGCAAATCGTCATCCCACCTGGTCGGAGGGCGTCCTACACTACGTTTGCCGAGTCGCGGTCTCCACTCAAGAACACGTTTACCCCAGCGGTTGTCGGTTCTTCTCGAGATATGGCCAGCCCACTGCCACTTCAGCTTGCTATTCCTTTGAGCTAATAATAATTACAATAATATAGTACCAATAATATAATATAATACCTATATAAAAGGACAATAATTAGTGTAATTGGTTGAATTTGGAGATAAACGCATTCTTACAATAACAGTATTCTTCAAAGCTCTATTCTGTTCCAGGCGCCTGCATAAAAAAGAGCACTGTCCTTCGAGGTGCGACAGTGCGACAACACGCGTGGCTCGACGGCTGCATCGTCGGCTGGCGCTCCGTTGTCGGCCGCTGGGTGCGAATGGAGAACTGCACGGTGCTTGGCGAAGACGTCATCGTCAAAGACGAGCTCTACATCAATGGAGGGCAGGTGCTCCCTCATAAGTCTATAGCGCTGTCTGTTCCTGAGCCACAGATTATTATGTAATAGTGTGGGTAGTTGAATTTTTAACACATTAACTGCTATCACCGTTCCGTGTGCCAAGTGTGGTGATTACGGCAAAAAACAACTTGCTTGGCAGTGCCTCCCCACTGGAGGTATTTGTGCTGGAGGAGATGCGAATGAAAGATAGACCTTTGGTAGATTATGTCATAGTAAAATATAATATCTATATAACAAGTACACATGAGGTTTGCTGAAGCGTTCCTAATGTGTACTCGCTCATAAACAGGCTTTGAATGATTTTTTTGGATGACTGGATGATTGTAATTTTTTTAATGAAATTTAAATCACACAGACAGATTCATACAAAATTGTAAACTGAGATAAGTGATAATAGAATGAAATTTTTGTTTTTGCATGCCATTCGCTGAGTGAGTATCCGCAATGATAGTTGATAGTAATAATAATCATGCTGGACAATTCACACAGCATTATCTAGCCCCTTAAATCCTAGTATAGTGTCCATATGTAGATAAGATACCAAATCCAAAGATACACACACATTCTATGATTTCTCTCCTATTTTATGTCCTTGTCTTTTGTCTACTTCAGGGAGTTGCCACACTAAAATATTGCATTGTGCATTTGTGTTAAATTGCAGCCTTAGCGCATTTAGGCCTAATAATTTATCAATAGGGTATAGATGCATAGATGTTTATATTATTTTGATCGATTATTTATGTTAATTCATTACCGAAAAAATATAACACCCACAAATTTATAAGAAAACTAAAAATTAAACTACACTCAGTTTTGAGTCATCACTCAAAACTGAAACTGAATTTATAAGAAAACTAAAAATTAAACTACACTCAGTTTTGAGTCATCACTCAAAACTGAAACTGAATTTATAAGAAAACTAAAAATTAAACTACACTCAGTTTTGAGTCATCACTCAAAACTGAAACTGAATTTATAAGAAAACTAAAAATTAAACTACACTCAGTTTTGAGTGATGAAAACGATGAAGTTTTTCTGTGACGTCACCGTTCAATTTTTCAATTCAGTGCTTCTGTTCCTTCAATCAAAATAGAATTATAAAGAAGTAAAACATAAAAACCATTTTTTAACAATATTTTTTTCTCTTTCTTTCTTATAACACGATCACTGCTAGCGTCGGTACACGTACTTGCAGATCGCTGTGTTTTCAGCCATGAAAGTGCTATGTAGTCTAGTATAATCTAAGGATTTTTGTTACAGTGCTTACCCGCACTCTGGGCATCTCTAAGAAATGGAATGAGTTCCCAAAAATTTTCGACTTCGGCGGGACTCGAACCCGCGTCCCACCCTTAGTACGAGTGTGCTCTAACCAACTAAGCCACGAAGTCTCTGTCGGTTCTCGTCGAAAGTCTTTGGGACCTCTTACGGACTGTAGCGCCGGTGACTCCACCTACAGAGAAAACAATTAAAGTTTCCAATGTTCAAAGACTAAAGTTACATTTAGTTCGTTTAACTAGAGGTGTTCGGTGTTGGAGGGTTCGAGTCCCGCCGAAGTCGAAATTTTTTGGGAACTTATTTCATTTCTTAGTATAATCTAGTTTAAAAAAGATATCCCACTAAAAGCTTCATGACAATAAGGTGAACGGTGACGTCGCGTATAGAAATATTGCGATTGATTCTTAAAATATCTACTTTTCAATGATTAATTTCACAATAAAAAACATCAAAGATAAGAAAATAAATATGAAGATATATTTGTAGGTATATGAATAGAGAATACAAATAAAAATAACCAGCTTTTTTGAAGTCAAATACCCTATTTGTATTATTTTAAGATTGCATCACAAATATGAATTTCGGTATAATTCAAAACATATTATGGAGGTATTTTATTTGTAGGATCACAATATGTCTACCTTTATTATTAATGGACCTAGTTTATTTAAATAAAGTGGAGTTTAGTTTGGTACTTTGGCTATATATTAGCCAAAAGATAGGCTAATAATATTTTTAATAAATACCTGCATAATTATTACTTTAGTAATATTATAATCGATTTTGTATCTTCGGGTGCTTATTTTATAATGATTTTAGAAATACATATTGTATATTTTAGGTAAGTTTTAAATGTTTCAGAGTAACAAGCAACATTATTTGAAGAGTTTATTTTTTATGTTAGTAATTATTAGCTACTTTTATTTTTTAAATGTTACATTTGTTACTTAAATGAATTGTTTAATTTATCAAAGACATTCCAGATGTTACTTTAATACGGAATTTATGAAAATGTAAAAGTGGATAGGATATTGTGCCTTCTTTAAGGCAACTAAAACTGCCATTTTTAAACCAAAATTACTAATAGAGTACCTATAGTTAATGTCGACAGGTAATACCTACTTAAAATGTTTACAATAAAAATATTGAAAAATATAATTTTTCTATTCATCTATCTATCTAGCTAAGTCCACAATTTTAATTAATTTGGCACTAAAGCCGTAAGTGATCCCAAAGATTTTTAACGAAATCTACTAATTTCTATTTCTATAATGATTTCGACAGGTTCGAGACCTGCCGAAATCGAAATTTTTTGGGAACTTATTTAATTTTCTTAGAGATTACCCAGAATATAATAATAATGCTGGACAATTCACACACCATTATCTAGCCCCAAGCTAAGCAGAGCTTGTGTTATGGGTACTAGATAACTGATATACATAATATAATACAATGCATAGATAGATATTTTTATTATATATAGAAAACGACCAGAACACCCTGAACAAATGCCTGCAGATCGTACACACATTTGTCCCGAGGCGGGAATCGAACCCGCAACCTTCTGCGTCGCAGGCAGTCCTTCGCCCACCGCGCCACATCGGTCGTCAAACCCAGAGTGCGAGGGCTTACGCACTATAATACAAAAACCTTAGGATTTTAATTAAATTTTAATTTATTTATATAATTAATATTGCTGGACAATTCACACAGTATTATCTAGCCCCAAGCTAAGCAGAGCTTGTGTTATGGGTACTAGATAACTGATATACACAATACAATACCTACATAGATAGATATTTTTTATTATACTTAGAAAACGACCAGAACACCCGGAACAAATACCTGCTGATCGTACTCATATTTGTCCCAAGGCGGAATTCAAACCCGCAACCTCTTGCGTCGCAGACGGACCTTCGCCCACCGCGCCACAGCGGTCGTCGTTTTTATACGTCGATTTTATATGGAGACCTACGAGAACTTCGGATTTACCCTACCTTTTACAGTTTTAACTAATTTAGCGTCTGCGATTCGCTTATTAAAAAGTCAGGGTGGTTTACTCAAGTCAATGGAGTGAAAATTCCCATCCGCCCTTGAGTAATGGGGCGGTTGGAAGTTTTTTCCTATCTGCTGTTTAAGACGCTGGACTGGAAAGGTAAGGGCATCAACATAAACGGCGGCGATTAGGTACCTACATCTCACACCTGCGATTCGCTGATGACATAGTCTTAACGGCGGAGTCGCTGAAGGAGCTTAACCGGATGCCGGTCTTGGCATGAACTTGGATAAAACCAAGGTCATGATCAATGGCCACATTGATCCGGGACCGGTCGTCGTACCTACATCTCAAAATTCTTTCTGAGTACAGTTACCTTGGGCAGATTCTGCAGTTGAGTATAAACAATTTCGAGGAGGCCAAGAGGAGGATCCAGTTAGGTTGGGCAGCGTTTGGGAAACTACGTCGAGTCTTCTCGTCATCCATTACCGCAATACTTGAAAACGAAAGTTTTCAATCAGTGCGTCTTACCCGTCATGACCTACGGAGCTGTGACGTGGACACTCTCAGTTTAAACACTCAGTTTAAAGTCGCCCAGCGAGCTACAGAGAGAGCTATGCTCGGAGTTTCTCTGAAGGATAGGACTCGCAACGAATACAAGCGACAAAACCAAGGTTATCGACATAGCTCAGAGGATTAGCAAGCTGAAGTGGCAGTGGGCTGGGGCTGGCCATATTTCGGGAAGAACCGACAACCGCTGGGGTAAACGTGTTCTTGAGTGGAGACCGCGACTCGGCAAAGGTAGTGTAGGACGCCCTCCGACCAGATGGGATGACGATTTGCGAAAGACTGCTGGCAGATTATGATGATGAAAACACTGCTGCGTTTACACCTAAGTTTACGACAGGTACTTATTCAAAACATTGACAGCGTTCTCACTGTAATAACAGTCATGTTTTATAGATAAGTCATCATGAGCCTATACCACAGCAGCTGGACATAGGCACATAAGCCTCCCCCAATAAGCGCCATAGCGCCCTGTCTTCAGCTTGCCGCATCCAGCATTAGAGCAGTGCAGTGTTTTATATTTGTGTAATTCTTGTTGGCTACGCAGTGTGAACGAAAGTGTTTGAGACTTGAGTTGCATGCAACGAGTTGTAAACATGTTTTTTGGTGAAAACGAGGGGTTAGGTACCTACACGATTTCGTTTCTACGCAGGATGATATGATGGATGATGATGTAGTATACTTCTTAGTTTATGATGATGCTAAACACGGAACATAAAAAATAAGTTATTTTTTAAGTTCCGTGATGATAAACCTCTATCCAATCCAATCCTCTATCACCTATTTTCTTAGAGCATGCTCTAAGCCAATTTTATCACTAAAAATCGATTAAAATAAATAGTCGATTTATCGAAACATGGACAACCAATCACATGGTAACACTCCATCTACCATACCATAGCCTTCTTCTCGCCTTCTTCCTCTAAGATCTACCAAAGAACGCTGCCATCTACGGTATGAAGTGTCATCATCTGTCAAATAAATCAATTATTTCGTAAACGTCAAAAAGTGCGCCGAAATTCGCCGAATTGTTCGGCTTTTTGTTTTCAATTTCAACAAGATTTTGTTTATCGAATAAAACCGTAAAAATGTCAAAAAGAAATAGTACGGGTGCTTCAAATACCCTTTTCAATTACTTTGCTAAAACACCTCCGGCTAATAAAAAGCAGAGGAACGGTGGTGATGCAGAAAACAGCCCCAAAACAAATTCATCGAGTATGTATACAAAAAGAATCAAAAATCGAAAGTAGGTATGCGGTTTCTTTCCAGCGTCAGTTAGGTGAATTAAAGTCACTCCAAAGTTATTAAATAAATAAATAAATGTGTGGAAAGAAGTTTCTGTCCATCCTTTCACAAAAAAATAAATAAAACCGGTGAAGTGCGAGTCGGACTCGCTCACGAAAAGTACCGTACCTACTACCGTACCGTTTTATTTATAAGAGACAAAAAAATCGCGTGTTGTTTGAAGCCCCCTTAAATATTAATTTTATTCTATTTTTTAGTACTTTAGTACCTAATTTATTATAGCAGCAACATAAATACATCATCTATGTAAATTTCAACTGTTAGTGATAGTACCGTGAGGTTCATGAGATACAGCCTGGTGATAGATGGACAGACAGACGGACGGTCAGTGGAGTATTAGTAATAGGGTACCGTTTTACTCTTTGACTATGGAACCCTAAAAAGAAGCTAAAAGTTAACGTTTTTTAACTTTTTTAGATAAAAAAAGAGAAAGACAGCCCACACACTCCCCAGAAGTAAACTGTAATGACAGTGATGATGAAGTGCCAATAGTCCCCACCAAGAAGAGGAAAAGAATTCGAATCAATCCAGTAGATTCTGATGACTCTGATGTGGAAAACAAAGGTTTGCATTATCCTGGCTATTAGTAGATCCTTCTGTGGTCTACTTCCTCTAGAATATAAACACAAAACTTGATTTTTTGTCGAAAATGATAAAAAACCTTTATGCGTAGGATTTGAAACTAAAGGCAAATTATTGGATGCCTATAACCAGCAATGAAACATTATGGCTTAATTTTTCTGGCATTTGGAAAGCAAAGGTTTGCATTATCATATCCACTCTACTTAAATCAGTGGTTATTACTAGATCCTTCTGCGGTCTACTTCCTCAAGAATATAAACACAAAACCTGGTTTCATGTAGAAAATGATTCAAAATCTTTGTAATTATGTAAGTTTTAAAACTAAAGGCAATTTATTAGATGCCACCAGCAAGTGTAAAGCTATGAGTAATACAAAACCATTGTTCATTATCAAAAAATACATGTTCAGTTTTTTTTTTTAGCAGGTATCAAACTTAAAACACCAACAGAAAAGGTGTCTATTGAAAAGAAACTACAGGACAGCTTTAAGTTTGAAGCTAACCAATCTCCAAAGAGCAAACCAGCTAAAACTTCTACAAATGGGTAAGAAAGTTATCATAATGAAAATATAAATCAGCAGCATTTTCGTAAGACCACAGAATAACTATATTCAGGGAGTTTAGTTTTTTTTTTTTTTTTTTTTTTCAATTTTTAGTTTATGAATATCTTTATTCAGAAAGAAAATAACAATCAAGTAACAAATTTAAATTAAAACTAGTATTTACAATAGAAACAATTAAGCGATCTGCAAACTGGAGTTTAGTGCATTAATTGCCAAAATAAAATGGGTGGGGGTTTTATCAAAAAATTCTTCGTCCCATGGAAGTTTTATGTTGATTTTTTGGGTTCAATTCCCGCCTCGGGACAAATGTGTGTACGATCTGCAGACATTTGTTCAGGGTGTTCTGGTCGTTTTCTATGTATAATAAAAATATCTATCTATTTATTGTATTATATTATGTATATCAGTTATCTAGTACCCATAACACAAGCTCTGCTTAGCTTGGGGCTAGATAATGCTGTGTGAATTGTCCAGCATTATTTATTTATTTATTTGTTTTAATAAAACTAGTTAAGTGATAGAACTGTAAGACAATACAAATTAAATACATCACACATTTGGAGGCTACATTGCATTTTTTTTTTTTTATTTAAGTTATATGCAGACATTTGTAAATTTCAAAAATCAACTAAAACCCTTTGTATAGCCAGGATTTTTTTGAGGGAGTTAAGAAGGTAAGAAATGGCCCTCCACCCCCCATTTTATTTAGTCAAAAGATGCACCAAACACCCATATAGTACTAATGAGACTAAGTAAGGCTATCAGCTATCAGTTAAGTAGCTTGCCTTTCATAGTTATTACAAAAAAATCTGGCCAACAAAACTTAAAGCCTAAGTAAATTTTAGTGGCCTTTTAACATTGATCTCTCTGGTCTTGGAATGTATAATGTATTTAGAATCTAGCTGCAATGCAAAAAAGTTCATTTCAGCTCGAACTATTCTGTCAGATAGCCAACTGGGTAACTAGAATAGAGAAAAGTTACCTCACATTGTCATCAAATGTTTGAATCACATTCCTTAAACTTTAATAATTTACGCAATGTATGACGATGCCATGTATTTTTTCTCTATTCTACTATGCCCCAGAGATTCTACCCTTTAGTCCGATTTAGAAAACAAGATATTTTATGTCAATAGTACATTTACGAAGATAACTTAACAAAAAATTATCACAACAGTAAAACAACAAGGTGACAAGGTTATCTTATCACTAAAAACTAAGCCACCGTCTTTTTTGTTCTTACATGTCCAGTCCATCCCAAGGTTGCCTGGAAGAGATCGCTCATAGCGATAATGCCGCCTTTGTACTTGTATTATCGTAGCATTTATCTATCTAAAACACAAACTTCAACTATGCATGGTCACATGTGCAGAGAAATATTTTCGTTTGGACTCGAAAAATAATGTGAGGTCAATTAAATGATAAATGAAAGCTTTGAAAACCAAAAAAATAAATATTTTCCACCAATATTCCTTGGATTTTGTAACGCTGTTGTTTACAAAATTATACTTTTTGGAACTAAGTTCCTTATCGCGCGTTGTGAAAGGGGGCTGGACGGAAAAAATTCTCACGAAAAGTGGTAACGACACTTTTTGCTATAGTAAGCTATTGTAAGCCGTGCGGCGTGCGCATCTTTCTCTGTCTGTCTCTCTCTCTCTTATAGAAAGGAACTTCGTTCCATCTGGATATCCCTTGACACCTCTCAACTTTTTTTTTACTAGGCGCTCATTAGCAGAGGCCTATGTCCAACAGTGGACTACAGTAAGCTGATGATGATGATCCATGTTTATAAAACGGAGTATAGACAACAATCCCCATGTGAAGCCGCGGGTACAAACTAGTAAATAATATATTAATATTCCACTTATTGGAACTGCTGACAGATGCTGGACCTGGAAAGCTGAAGACAGCTATGGCGCTCAATAGGCCTATGTGCAGCTGTGGACTAATATAGGCTAATGATGATTTACTTATTGGTATTTTATGACCGATCTTTAGAACCGCAAAAGCAACACCTTCAAAAGAGAAACCCTTAGAGGAAGTCCAGCACACCACAGCCGAGGACGGCAACTGGACGCACTGTAAGCTGGAATGGCTGAAGCCACACAAGATCAGGGATGCTCAGAAGCGGAAGCCTGATGATCCAGACTATGATCCCAGAACTGTTTATGTCCCACCTGAGTTTTACAAAGCGCAGACTCCAGTAAGTTACATTCTAAAATCACCTATCAATATTGTAGGCAAATAAATAAATAAATAAAAAAACCTTTATTGTTCCTTACCAGATACATGGGAAATAATAGTACTTAATATACATAACCTATTAATATTTACATTTACGGAGCAGTTTTTGTCCGGTAAGGACCGCCTTCGGCGGTGAAAGCCTCCTCCAAGCTTTTCCATTTGATCCTGTCCCTTGCTGTTCTGGTCCAGGTGCTCCCCGCTACTTCCCTGATGTCGTCACACCACCTCTTTGTTGGTCGGCCTCGTCTGCGCTTGACGTCTCGAGGGATCCAGTTTGTGGCTATTTGTGACCATCTGTTAGGTTTGTAGGCATATTGTAGGCAAAGCGTAGTTTTAATTTCTACAGCCTTTATTTTCGCCCGCACTGGGCACACACGTGCTTAGGAGCAGTAGCTTTCACATAGCTTTCTTTTCTTTCCAGGCACATCGCCAATGGTGGGAGATGAAATCAACTCACTTCGACTGTGTCCTCTTCTTCAAAGTGGGGAAATTCTATGAGCTTTACCACATGGACGCGTCGGTTGGGGTGAATGAACTCGGATTTTCGTATATGAAGGTATTTTTGAAAAATAAATAGTTTCGTATAAATATTCGGTCAGCAGGAGAAACGGGAGACATTAGCCCAGCTGTAAAAAAAAAAAAAATTAGCCCAGCTGTGGCACAGTAACGGCTAAAATTTACAGGGTGTGTCAACGCCACTTTTGAAAACAAGGGGGGTTGGTGCAGTACCCAAAAACAAAACCGCTGTCCGAAGAAACAATTATAGCCGGAAAAATATTTTTTTAAAGATTTTTATTTGTTTTGCTAGCCAGTAATGGACACGTAAATTTGCAAATACCTATAAATAATCACAAATTAATCAAAACATTAGTGAAATTAGGTAAATAGTAAGACCCGAAAAGTCCTATGAAACGCCGACCGATATCGCTGGTTGTAATATTTACACATAATGATTCAGTTTCCTTTTTCGCAACATTTTTTGGCAAAAAAAAAAACGCAAATTTTTCGGTAAAACGGTCAGCATTACAGACAATGCTAACAAAAATAAATCTTATCCCCTCTACACAGAAACTAATGAAAGGAGTAGAAGAGATCCTTACTTATAGGCCAAATGAGGGTTATTTTTATAGTGCTTCTTAAATTCTACGAAGATAAATTACTAGGAGCGCCTCGCGGTTTCACCCGCGTAGATCCTGTTCCCGTAGGGATTCCGGGATAAAATATATCCTATGTCACTCCCTGAAAAGTAATCTTTATAATGGTGAAAGAATTTTCAAAATCGGTACTGTAGATCCAGAGATTATCCCCTACAACCTCACAAACTGACAAACTTTGCCTCTTTATAATATTAGTATAGATATCCCAAAAACGGAAGGATGACAATGTTTATTTTTAGGGTGAATTCGCGCATTCTGGCTTCCCTGAAAGCGCGTATGGGCGAATGGCGGCTACCCTAGTGGCGAAAGGATATAAAGTGGCGAGGGTGGAACAAACCGAGACCCCAGATATGATGCAGGAAAGGTGTCGAATCAGTAAGTTCTTGCTGGCGATCTTCTGCCATTCTGACACCAAATGTCATGTTTAGTGACGTAGAGTAATTAATTTTGTTTTTGAACAGTTAAATACATCTACATCTCAGGGTTACCGGTTAAGTCGACCTAGATCCTGGAGGGGGTGGTACTTCCCATAATTCCTGACTGAATTGACTATGAAACACCCTACGCCAAACTTAACCGTTTTCAAGATATTGCACTTTGAAGTTTTTTTAAGAAAATACCGATTTTTTTGTCTGTTGGCTTATTTTTTTGGGATTTTGACCTCTATTATAATTGTGTTTGCGATTTTTGAGTAGTAGATGAGTTGCTTTCTTATTCTTAACACTAAAATTGCAATTAAATTAACCAACTGGGTCGCAGTAGACGATTGATAGTTGGAAATGGAAATAGATTGGTAAAAAATATTTTTTTCTTTCATAAATATTTAAAATAATGTCTATGACAGTCATGCTGCAGATGTGCTAAAAAATATCTACGTTTCATTAGCTATCCAGCAAGGTATAACAAGCTAGGGTATTATTAGAATTCTTAGAGAAAACTTTGATGAAAGGGTCCCAAGTAGTAGTAAAAAAGAACAGTATTTCGTTGAGTTACTTGCTGCACCTATTGTCCTGAGTGAGCGAGAAAACACAATCTCGGCCATTTTATAGTGGTTTGGCTAACTTTGGTTAGTCTGCTTACAGAGTATTAAATATCTAGGTGTCGTAATTGATCAAACCCTAAGCTTCAGACCTCATATAGATATACTTACTGGAAGGCTTCGAAAGCTGATATATATTTTTAAAACCCTTAAGCACATTGCTGACCGAAAAGTGATTAAGATGGTCTACTCGGCCTTGGGACAGTCAATAATAGACTATTGCATAACCTCTTTTGGTGGCGCAAGTAAAACCCACTTGATAGGTTGAGAGAGCTCAACGTGCGATATTGAAAGTGGGGGCTGGACTCCCGTTTCGTTATCCTACAGTGGAGTTATTTCAGTACTGGGATGTTCTGTCGGTGAGACAACGTTACGTATTGCATACTGTTCTTTTGAAACACTCAAAATTAAAAAATGCTTAAAAAAACTTCATGTGATTAATGGACCCCCTTAATAAAAAAAATAGAAAAGTATTGAATATACCTGAGCTTTAACCACTTTGACTTCCAGCGAACAAAAACAGTAAGTTCGACAAAGTAGTCCGGCGAGAGATCTGTCAAGTAACACTGAAAGGGACGCAAGTCTGCGGCCTGCAGGATGCGGGCCCCGGCGAGGCAAGCGCTGCTTACATGATGGCGATCGCTGAAGAGGTGACAAGAAATAATGGCATTTTTTGACGACCGATGTGGCGCGGTAGGCGAAGGTCTGCCTGCGACGCAGAAGGTTGCGGGTTCGATTCCCGCCTCGGGACAAAAGTGTGTACGATCTGCAGACATTTGTTCAGGGTGTTCTGGTCCTTTTCTATGATAAAAAATATCTATCTATGTATTGTGTTATATTATGTATATCAGTTATCTAGTACCCATAACACAAGCTCTGCTTAGCTTGGGGCTAGATAATGCTGTGTGAATTATCCAGCATTATTTGTTTATTTATTGTTCGTTCAAAACTTTATGAATTCTCGGAACTACGCGCAGTCCTCCTCATCCTCAACAGCCTATAATGGTCCACTGCTGGACGCAGGCCTCCCCCTGGCTATCTATCGCTATAATTAGTACGCCCAGTGGTTAATTCTAATTCTAAGTGGGGGAACTGGGATCTGCACTGACATCTAGCATAGGAGTGTGTTGTGCATTATCCCCCTGCCTAACCAGGCCCTAACCAGCTCCTTGAAGTACCGGAGTAGGACTCTTGGAGATTGACAGCTTCGTTTCAGCTTTTCTGTGGGTTACGTTGAATTTGATGCCTCTATCAGACTCTTCAATCCCGTTTTCCGTTTGACATCCTCTGTGGCCGTGCAGTGTACCACAACGTGTTCCACAGTTTCTGCGTAGTACGCTCCTGCGCAGTAACTGCGCAGGAGCGTATTTTAAGGTTCCAAAAGGGCGCGGTGAAGCCAGCACTGCGCAGTTTCGCATTCGAGCTATGTTCACAGAATTCATAAAGATTTGCGCGAACACTACTTATAATCAAATCTAGTATCATAATAACTTATTATAATTGATAATATAAAATTCACCTCTTCCGGGAATTCGGAGAGATGGTTTTAACTGCTCCATGTTGTATCTTTTCGCCAACTTTATGTAAATAAGCGCCCGAATTTCCGATCACTGATCATAAAATAACCGAACATCGGACTATTACTCTCGAAAGGATTAGCGATTTGAAGTGTATGGCCAGCCCACTGGGCTGGCCATATCTCGAGAAGAACCGCTGGGGTAAAGATGCTCTTGAGTGGAGACCGCGACTCGGCAAAGTAGTGTAGGACGCCCTCCGACCAGGTGGGATGACGATTTGCGAAAGACTGCTGGCAGATGCTGGATGCGGCAAGCTGAAGACGGGGCGCTAAGTCGCTCATTAGGGGAGGTCTATGTCCAGCTGTGGACTAATATAGGCTGATGATGATGAGACTACTCTACAACAAGATATGTATGAACTCTTTATTAGAAACTACATCGAAACGGCTAAAGCTAGTTTGTTAAATTAAGTAGATATTAAAATATTCTTCTGAAATCTGAGTGTGAGACTCCCTCATTATGCGATTTCTTTTATCAAAAGTACAAAAAAGTTTAAAAAGCGGGTCGAGTTTTATATGTCCTTTTTTTATAAACATGAACTTTCTTGTTTATCTTTTATAGGAGGTGAATGGCTGCAGTACCTACGGTGTTTGTTTCGTGGACACGTCGATAGGGTTGTTCCATCTTGGACAGTTCCAAGATGACAAGCATTCCTCTCGGCTATTGACCACCTTGGCACATTTCCCGCCTGCGTTGGTGAGTTGCCTATTTCTAAGTAGGGGAACTAGGGTTTGCACTGACATCTCGCATGGAAGTTTATTTGTGAATTCTAAGGTTCTTGAATTATAAGACGTAAGCCCTCACACTGGGGTATTCTCTAAGAAATTATGTAAGATTCAAAAAAATGTCATCCTGCCGAAATCTAAATTTTTTGTGACTTATTTAATTTGTATTGTGCATTGTCCTACATAGGGGTGATTCCACTTTTAAATAATACTAGTTGATAGCACTGTTTAATAAAACTTGAAGCTTTCATATACATATATTGTGTGCTACTGATTAATTTCGCGCGAGATTAAATTTTTTGTGGTTGTTTTTCGTACTGCGAGTAATAAAACTAGCGAAAAAGTAATATACGGCAAATCGTAAACCATTTTCTATGATCTCATGATAGAACCAACTTTGATTTCTTTATATGGAGCATTTGGGAAAATGTAGATTATTTGCAAAAAAAATCGTATGCTCCCAATGGCTCTAAAAATACCAGTGAATCGGCATTTCTAAGCCATTAACCTCACAGCTGATTGCAATAGCTGTAGCGCACCCAGAACAAAGCTTCGGAAGGTAGCCCGGTCTGCACCCAGGCTAGGAGTGGTGACAGCAGGCTGTTGAGAAGCTGTGTTCTCGATTCTAAGCTGCAATGCAACTGGTCCATTTCTTGCCTGAACCTATTCTTCAGTTGCTCCATAGACTTGGATATAACCTCCAAAGCAGGCTGTGACATTTTGGTTGATGATTTCACTTGAATGAAGGCTTGAAAAATAATGAAAACACTACAAAGTAGGTATAAAAATTAGGACGATCTAATAAACCATTTATATTCTTGCTTTAAATTAAATTAACTTTAATATATGAAAAAAAGAGATCTCTGTTTACAATGTTATTACTTATTAGATAACTACCCGCCAGGGAAAAAAAAGACAAAACACTTTGTACAGTAAACAAACTTTTTTTTTTTTTAGATAATAAGCATTAACATGATATTCGCACTTTCACGCCGCTCTGCTCTGTCCCGCTCCTATGAATAAGAAGTCCTATGCCTATACTGTTTACAAAATGGCGTCATAGATCCCTTAAAGTTAAAAGATGGGTCGGTGAATTATATCAAAAGTTTCTTCCATTCCAGGTAATATTCGACCGCAAGAACACGTCTCTCCGCACCAGAAAGCTAGTAACCACGCATTGCCACAGCGCGCACCGCGAACCAACCACAATGTGGACGTCGGAGAAAACGCTGAAGATACTCGCTGAGAAGTATTATAGGACTAATGAGGAGGGGGAATGGCCGGAGGGGATTAAAGAGTTTCTACATGAAGGTCAGCACACACTCAACCACTAGTTATGTATAGACGATATAGACCTGCCCCAAAGGTCAATGTATGAAGGCTAAAAACTAAAACACCAACTTCAACAGAGCATAACCTAAATTTAGAGCGAACGTTTTTTACTTTTGAATTCTAAATCGAACGAGATATTAATATGAGTAATGGGTCCACCCCGGCTTCGCACGGGGTTATTCTATAGCATATATTCATCAGGGATAATGTAGGATTCTAATGGTGAAGGAATTTTTCAAGTCGGTTCAGTAGTTTCGGAGCCTATTCAATTCAAACAAACAAATCTTTACTCTTTGTAGAATTAGTATAGATGAATGAAAGCTATCAAACCAAAAATTGTTTCGGGCGTCTGTTAATACCAAAGTCGTTAAATAATTTTTTACCATTATCCTTGGGTTTTGTAAGTAAAAAATATCCATGTTTTTGAATCTGAGTATTTAGATATATTTAATGCGTCTGGTCGAAGCGACGCGTGACCCGAGAGCTGGTGAGTATCTGGCACAGCGCATCAGCATTGCTATACAGCGGGGCAATGCAGCCAGTGTCTTAGGCACGCTTCCAACTGGTATTGATATGGATCAGTTGAGCTACCTGTAGATTGTTTGCAACAGTTTGCAGATAGCTTAATTGTTTCTATTGTAAATACTAGTTTTAATTTTAATTTGTTATTTGATTGTTATTTTCTTTCTGAATAGATATATTTAAAGAACTATATTTTTTTTTGTTTTTGACGACCTCTGTGGAGCGGTGGGCGAAGGTCTGCCTGTAACGCAGGAGGTTGGGGGTTCGATTCCCGCCTTGGGATCAAGATTTGTACGATCTGCAGGTATTTGTTCCGGGTGTTCTGGTCGTTTTCTATGTATAATAAAAATACCTATCTGTGTATTGTTTTATGTATATCAGTTATCTAGTACCCATAACAGAAGCTCTGCTTAGCATGGGGCTAGATAATGCTGTGTGAATTGTCCAGCATTATTATTATTTAAAGAAAGTTGGGTGCACCCGTTAAAATGTGATGGTTCAGATCAGAATCATCCTCGGCAGGGACTTACGAATTTTTGTGATTTTGTTACATAAATAATAAATAAATCAGGACAATTCTCACAACATTACCTAGCCCCAAGCTAAGCAGAATGCTTATACTATTATAATAACAGGCATTGTTACGTACCCAGATTTATCTTTTATCTATGGATCTTGTGTCTGAAAATAAAGAATTTATTATTATTATCTATACAAATAAAAAAAAAAACTGGTACAAATTATACAAATTATAGTTACCTATCTAAGTTAGTGAAGGACCTACCCAGGGTCCTTCACTAACTTAGATAGGTAACTATAATTTGTATAATTTGTACCTACATTACTCCTAATCCTAAGTCAAAACTAAATTTTACCTTTTAGGGACTATAGTAATATTTGTTTTTTTTTTTCCTTATTGTTTTTTATATTATTAGCTAAGTGCCTATTTAATTTTATCGTTTGTATGTTGTAAGTACCTAAGTTTAAAAAATGCTTTTGTATCCCTTTATCCATTGTACGTATCTAATGTCTAAATTTGATTTATTTTTTGTTTTATACTGTCTGTGTTTGTGAACCAAAAAAAATATCTATCTATTTCATTTCAGGTGACGCCTTAGGCCTAACCGCCGCCGCTCACAGCCACCTAGCCATAAAATCCCTCGGCGGCTGCGTTTCCTTCCTAACTGACTGTCTCCTAGACGTACAAACGCTAGGCATGTCCCAGTTCACCTCATACTCGCCCCCGGACGTGTTAAACAAGACCTTATCTCAAGAGGGGAAGCTCGAATCTCGCTGGGCAGGCGGCGGGACGATGGTGCTAGATGCGATTACGTTAAAGAATCTGAGGATAGTGCAGGATGATGGCTGTTTGTATGAGAGACTGAATTATTGCTCTACTGCTTTTGGGAAACGGTAAGTCAATTTGACATCATAGTGCTTAAGAAATTAAATAACATAGCTTATGTGACACCACGAAGACTAGGCAGTGAAAGCGTTAATTTCTGAATAAAACCTGAGTTGTGAGAGACTGGTGCCTGTTATAGGTTTATGAAAAACCTGTAGCACAAATAATAATGAAACCGTAAGAGGTCCTAAAGATTTATGACGAACCGACTAAAAATTTCGTGGCTTAGATGGTTAGAGCACACCTGTGCTGAGGGTGGGGCGCAGATGCGAATCCTGCCGAAAACGAAACCTTTTGGGAACTTATTTAGTTTCTTAAGTTTGAGCCTTTTTTCTTTATGAATAAAGTACTTAATTATTATTAAAGGTTACTATACCAATGGGTCTGTGTCCCGAGCTGCAACATAGCCTCCATAAAGGCGAGGCAGGAGGCTGTGCGCGTGCTGTTGGAAGACCAGGAGCTCCGGCAGAGCGCTAAGGGCATCCTCACAGCGGCGCCGGACCTAGAGCGACTGCTGGCCAAGTGAGTATACTTGAAGACCACTTGAACTTGACTGAAGACACCCTTATTTGCTTTATCAGCACACCTATGTCCACTGTAAAACGCTTCCTCTGGGTCACACTTGACCGGTGGATTTGTGATCGCATCGCAGATGCTAAATAAAACGACAAGTGCGAGTTGGATTCGCGCATCAAGGGTTCCGTATAAAGTTGTACTCGTGCAAGTCTCTTTTTCTTGTGAATTAATAACAAATTTATTGTTTTTAGATTTCCCTTTACTTGTGCTATAAGACCTTGCTTCTTGCTAAATTTCCTGATTCTAGGTCAACGGAAAGCACATAGGTTTTGTGTGTATGTGGATCCCTTGGAAAATTCAAAAAAATTGTGCATAAATGGCCGTAAGTTTTGATTGCGTTGACTTAGAAATTTGATTTATAACGCGTCTCCAAGAGGTATATGTAAATATCAACTTAATACCTCCACGTGTTTCTGAGAGAAGACGATTGACAGACGAACGCGGACCACTCGTTTGAAGCTTGCCATTTTGTCACTGAAAAGTGTATCTAAATGATGAACGAGTTAAAGCCTATATTTGTATGCACATTTATAAGCTGGGTGGTAGTTGTGGGCGTCTGATCCTTGACAACCTTTACGGTTCACAGTCTTAGTTATTGGGGGTAGATTCTTTCGCCGCGACCGCAACGTGGCAACCGTTATTTACGTCCTATGTGATATTTCAGAGTACACGCACTCGGCAATCTAAAACGTTCGGAAACCCACCCGGACGCGCGCGCCATATTCTACGAAGAGAAGACTTACTCCAAGCGGAAGGTTCTAGACTTCATATCTGTGGTCAACGGATTCGATTCCGCTCTCAAGCTGATGGAACTATTCGCTGATACTGAATCGGTTCTGTTGAAGAAAATCACGCAGTTTCGGCCAGAGGGAATGTATCCAGATTATAGGGAGACGCTTAAGTTTTTTAAGGTTGGTAGAATTGATTTAAATAAATAAAAAAAGTAAATAAATAAATAAATAGCGCTCGACAATTCACACAACCAGATAAAAGATAAAGATACATTTATTTGAGTCAACAAGAACAGCACAGACAGACATACACACACAAGGTAGAATACAAAATTGAGGATATGTTACATATACTTATGTAGATAGATGATTTTAGGTACTAATTATGCTACCTGCCTATTAAAACTATTTCATAAACTGAATACTCAACTCTAACCTTGTTTAGAATACAACTTAAAATATAGGTACCTACATAACATTGAATGGTACCTATATCTATCTACTACAAGCTAACACAATAAAAGATGGGTGCAACATTCCAGGTTCTACCCATCGTGCATCGTGCACTTATCCTATAACTTATTTGAACAATATTTATCCCTCAAAACAGTTTGCCATTTACACCGGCATAAAAAATCAAAAAATGCACCAGCAAGGTCTTAATAAGCTTCTGCTAAGTACATGAGGTTCTTTATTTTTAAGTTACTATCATCAAACATTCCTTTTCAATTTAATATTTTTATTGCAAGCTTTTATTTATATTTCCTTTATTATTATTTTTAATTTCTTATTATTTGTATACTGACATTACACACCATAAAGGTAGGAATACATTGACTCAAATATATATTTATAACAACACCTGTACCTACATGTATTTCATGCAATAAACGATACTTTACTTTACTTCAGGAAGCATTTAACATGAAAGAAGCAGAGAAAGAAGGTCGCATCCTGCCCGGCCAAGGTGTGGACGCGGAGTACGACGCGGCACTGCAAGCCATCCAAGAGATCGAGGATGAGCTGCAGGAGTATCTGAAGGGTCAGGAGAAATACTTCAAATGCAGGGTAAGCTTACATACGACGACCTCTGTGGCGCGGTGGGCGAAGGTCTGCCTGCGACGCAGGAGGTTGCGGGTTCGATTCCCGCCTCGGGACCAATGTGTGTACGATCTGCAGACATTTGTTCAGGGTGTTCTGGTCATTTTTTATGTATAATAAAAAATATCTTATATTATGTATATCAGTTATCTAGTACCGATTACACAAGCTCTGCTTAGCTTGGGGTTCGATAATGCTGTGTGAATTGTCCTGCATTATTTATTATTATTATTTAATTCTTTTTCCAAAGAAACCTATGTAATCAAATGTTAAGGCTTAAATGAATCGTCTTCATACTCATCTCCATAACCACGCCTTCGCCCACAGCGCCACAGAGGTCGTCATTTTCGTAATTCTCAGTTATTTCTCAGACTTTTGTTGACAACTTGTTATTTATTTAGTAGGTATAAGTACTTACCCATCTTAACTATTTCCTAAATTGTAGTTTACCTCTTGTAAATGTATTGTAATACTTTATATTATATACGTTATGTCATAGGTTTCCTATATTTTGTATAAATTATTCACTAACTCTGTTACAAGCGCGTGTCACAGCGGAGCCGCTGCTTGCGCACATTAGGAGTCGCAGAAAACCAGCGCGCATTAGCGAAATGTATCTCTTCTGGGCGCATGCTGAGCGATGCCCCTTTTTTGTCACTTTTGTCTTTTTCTATGTTTATCTTTTCTTTTTCCTTTGTGTTATTATGACTGTTATTATGACCATCTAATTATGTCAGAATGTTTGCGGTTTTGTGAGCGTGATGTCTATGTAAAATTTATTTCTATCTTTTAAAATTGTTTTTGTGTAATAATATTAATTTATCGTAATTGTGAACTTGTCCTATAATTAATGTAATTGGTGTTAACGTGTTAATTAAAGTAAATAAATAAAATAAATAAATGACAAAAATAAAATCTTTTTACTTTACTTGTTTATTTGCAGGTAAACTACGTAGGATCGGACAAGAAGCGCTATCAGTTAGAAGTGTCGCAGACCGCGGCGGCCAAGGCGAGTTCCGACTACCAGTTGGAAGGCGCACGGAAAGGATACAAGAGATTCTCTACTGCTGAGACTAAGGTGCCTATTCCACTCATCCAATATCTTTGTCCAATATTTGATGAAAGTTCTTGGATGAAAGCCCATTCCACTCATCCAATATCTTTGTCCAAGATTCCTATATAATTTTCGTAGTTGATTTCAAATGAAATTACGTCACAATAATATTAAAAATTTTGGATGGATAGATGGATGATTGATACATCTTTACGCCAAGACTTCTTAACAGATCTGCAAAAAATTTGCATAAGTGAAATATATGCTGAAATAAACCATAGGCTACAATTTAACCCATAAAATTTCAGTTTCCATGGAAAATAATTAACCTGTATACGTTTTCATAAAAACAACGCGTGCGAAGCCGCGGGCAGAAACTAGTATCGAAATCTTTGATCAAATATCGGTGTTGATAGTCAATTGATTGAAGTCATCCAAGTTCTTTGATCAAATATACATTGGACAAAGAAATTGGATGAGTGGAATAGGCAACTAAGGTAGACATTTTGACTTCGTTTACTGACTAGCTTCAGCTCAAGCTAGTTTTTGGAGGGTAAAAAGTAACCTATATTTTATTAGAGGTTTAGAATTACATATAATATACAAAATTTCAACCTGATCGGTACAGTAGTTTCGGCGTGAAGAGGTGACATCCAAACTTACGCATAATTTAGTTTGTGATATATGTAATAAGTTCATACTTTAGAAATATAAGGATAAAAAAATAGAATAAATATTTATTTATTATTCCAGGATCTCCTAGCGCGAATGATATCAGCCGAGGAGCAGAAGACAGCTGTCCTCAAAGACATAAACCGTCGAATATTCGAGAAGTTTTCCGCCGCGTACAGCCAATGGGAGGCGGCCGTGCATTGCGTGGCCACGCTGGACATATTGCTGGCGATGGCAGAGTTTGCGAACCAGCAGAGTGGGGATATTTGCCTGCCGGAAATTACTTATGATGATGATGAAAAGGTAATGTCTATGAACTTATTCAGAAAGTTGATTATTCATGTTCCAAACATAACCTAGAAAGTTCGATTGCAAGCCTACTAAAAAGCAGGACGGAAAACTCGTATGGAATTTCATTTTCAGTCACGCGTTTAGCGGGAGAAAATAAAAAATAACAAGTAAAAAATGCTTACGTGTTATTTTTTTTTCATTTCTGATATAGCTCTACCGGCAATAAAATATAGCTACCGGCTAGCTATATTTTCATAATAGGTCAAACGACAATAAGTTTTTACTCTGAATCTGGCGTATGATTTGGCCTCTTCCGTATTATTTGAAACAATAATTATAAAAAAGGACCATGTAAAAATCGATTTTCACACAATGCGAGTTGACATTTTCAATACACAAGTGATTTTGAAGATTTTTCCGCGTAGGTGTAGTTATATAGACAACCGCTGGAGTAAACGTGTTCTTGAGTGGAGACCGCAAAAATCAAAAATCAAAATCAAAAAGTCTTTATTTCCATAAATACAAAAATGTACACTTAGAAAAGGTCAAATTCTTAAAATAAAACATTGACACGGAAATAAAGTGATATTTTTGATTTCGGTCACTTCGGTATGTAGACTAAAGTAAAGAAGCGATGAAGAAACCTTTAGCCTGTTAGTTGTTATTTTTCGAGTTGGAGCAAAACCCGTCCCAAGCTTTTTTATCTTCTAGATAATCTGATATTTTGTAGTAAGCCCTTTTGCACAGAAAGGTTTTTACAATTTGTTTGAATTTATTTATTGATAAATTTTGCAACTCACTAGGAATTTTGTTGTAGAAGCGTATACATTGCCCTTTAAAAGATACATTAATTTTGTGAAGCCTAGTTGTGGGCACAGCAAGTTTATGTTTATTTCTAGTATTTATATTATGTATATCGCTATTTTTAGGCGCGACTCGGCCGCGACTCGGCAAACGTAGTGTAGGACGCCCTTCGACCAGGGATTTTTAATTTTCGAAAGACTGCTGGCAGATGCTGGATGTGGCAAGCTGAAGACAGGGCGCTCATTAGGGGAGGACTATGTCCAGCTGTGGACTGATGATGATGTAGTTATATAGCACTCGGGAGAAAGTGCGATTACTACCTCGTGTGTTTTAAGGCCAAATGCACACTATAGGAATCAGTCACTTTCTCGCCTAGGTGTACAATTTACGTAAACAAGTTGCAAGAATGAAATTCAAATACTTACTTTATAAATTGATTACATTTTTGTCTATTTAACTCTAGATAACGCCTTGTCTTGACTGTTTGATTTGTGGAAATTATAAAGATCATGCATACTGTTAGAGCTACTGGGAGATGGGAAATGACTCTAACGCTGGTCTCATCGCAACTGGATTGATAATTTATTATGTATGTCTAGTGTCCCCTTGTGTCCCGAGATTAAGTTGATTCAAATAAAAAAATTGGTCCGAAATTTTCTATGCATGTTTAGTGCCCCTTTGTGTCGGTAATCTAACGAGACTATAGATTGGGATAACTTAACTATTAGAATAAAGCCAAAAACATGTGTAAAGACACATTAACATTACTAAACTTCAATATAATTTTTTTTTTCTTCTACTAACATTACTAAAATTCAATATAATTCTTTCCTCACAGCCCTACATAAACATAGTCGAAGGCCGACACCCGTGTATCCCGATCGCGAACGACTTCATCCCCAACGATACGAAACTAGACGGAGATCATTCGCTGCTGCTCCTCACGGGCCCCAACATGGGCGGCAAGTCTACGTTGATGCGGCAAGCGGGGCTGCTGGCCGTGTTGGCGCATTTGGTGAGTTAACAACAAGGTCGACAATTGCTGTCGCGGACTGAGAATCGACCCCTACGACTTCGTATGTGGATATCGTGAAAGCAGACTAAGGTTCGTATTATGAAAGCTTGCTTAGTCATAGATACTGCTTGAGTGACGTTTATGCCATTGAAAAGTGTGCGTTACCCCAGCAGAAAAGTATCTTCTAGAATGAAGTGAATTACATAAATGATTATTGTGTCATACGCTGTGAATGTGCGTCATGAAAAAAAATTTGTGTATGTCCCCGTTTTGGAATAAAACGCAAAATACGTTTTCTGCTGGGGTAACGTTCTTCCAGCAGGAAGATTCTAAACGAATGGACCTAGACAAATTTAACTTATAATGGCAGATAGCTTATATTTGTGTATGAATGTGCGACTAAAAATAAAATTTGTGGGCCTTAAGGTTTTTGAGATATTCAGTTTCCTGCTGGGGTAACGTTTTGCAAAATCTTGTTTCTCGGAAACTATTGAATGTGCATCTACAAAATATACATACACTAGTAGCCCTTGATTAGTGCTTAAATGTGACATAATAAAATTTACAAAAATATATACAGTTTTTATGTAATCTTGCTTCTTTTTAAAACCTAAAAAAAAATCTAGCTCTTTAATGTACAGACATAGAGATTTATTGTAAACGGTTTTGGGTTTTTGTTGTTATCCTTTATAACCATAAAAAGTTTCAAGAAGGTACATACACGCGCTTTTGAATAATATCGATTAAGACACATTCTTTAGGTCATAACTTTGACGTCAAAATGCAAGAAACCTTTTCAACCCAAGATTGTCGGTACAAACAAAAAACTAGTGCGATCAATAATAAATATATCCTGAAAATTTCAGCTCTCTACGTCTAGTATTTAGCTAGTTATAAACGGTTGACCTGATTAAGACCTAGACTACTTAATCAGTCTTGTCCTACCTGGTGATCCGACCAAATTCGAACGACCACTAAAAAGCGACTGTTTCATACATATTGATGACCATCTTAATTTGGCTAACGAGACGCATTGGGCCTGGGTACACTCAAGTACAAAAGTTATGGATAACTTTTGTCAACTATTTTAGGTTATAAAAGAACTCAAGTCAGTTGGTACCTACCTTTTTTATATACTTACTCCGGTTAGGTTCCATCTCTTATTATTACTAGGAACTTAACTACACCTACGTGTTCTTGGAAACAGGTCACGGGTAGGTTAATTTTGACTAGCCATACTCGAGAAAGTCTGCCTAGATAGGTGTAGCAAACTATTGACCTACGTTAAAAATCATTTAGGTAGGTATGTATATAATTCTCGAAAAACATAACCCACCTTCCGAGGTAGTCGCTTACAAAGATAGGTAGGTACCACAAGTCAGTTGACTTGAGTACTTATAACCTAAAATAGTTGACAAAAGTTATCCATAACTTTTGTACTTGAGAGTACCCAGGCCCAATGCGTCTCGTTAGCCAAATTAATATGGTCATCAATATGTATGAAACAGTCGCTTTTTAGTGGTCGTTCGAATTTGGTCGGATCACCAGGTAGGACAAGACTGATTAAGTAGTCTAGGTCTTAATCAGGTCAACCGTTTATAACTAGCTAAATACGAGACGTAGAGAGCTGAAATTTTCAGGATATATTTATTATTGATCGCACTAGTTTTTTTGTTTGTACCGACAATCTTGGGTTGAAAAGGTTTCTTGCATTTTGACGTCAAAGTTATGACCTAAAAAATGTGTCTTTATCGATATTATTCAAAAGCGCGTGTATGTACCTTCTTGAAACTTTTTATGGTTATAAAGAATAACAACAAAAACCCAAAACCGTTTACAATAAATCTCTATGTCTGTACATTAAAGAGCTAGATTTTTTTTTAGGTTTTAAAAAGAAGCAAGATTACATAAAAACTGTATATATTTTTGCAAATTTTATTATGTCACATTTAAGCACTAATCAAGGGCTACTAGTGTATGTATATTTTGTAGATGCACATTCAATAGTTTCCGAGAAACAAGATTTTGCAAAACGTTACCCCAGCTGCTGGGGTAACGTTTTGCAAAATCTTGTTCCTTAAGGTTTTTGAGATATTCAGTTTCCTGCTGCAGGAAACTGAATATCTCAAAAACCTTAAGGCCCACAAATTTTATTTTTAGTCGCACATTCATACACAAATATAAGCTATCTGCCATATAAGTTAAATTTGTCTAGGTCCATTCGTTTAGAATCTTCCTGCTGGAAGAACGTTACCCCAGCAGAAAACGTATTTTGCGTTTTATTCCAAAACGGGGACATACACAATTTTTTTTTCATGACGCACATTCACAGCGTATGACACACTAATTATTTATGTAATTCACTTCATTCTAGAAGATACTTTTCTGCTGGGGTAACGCACACCATTGAAAAGCGTAACTTAAGCATAGATCGTGGACTGAGTAAGTTTTAATAATACGGGCCTATAAGTCTCACACATAAGTAATGATTATAACACGAGTAAATATTTCTTTCAGGGTAGCTATGTACCAGCCCAAGAATGCAGCATGTCCCTAATAGACCGTATCTTCACCCGCCTAGGCGCGTCCGACGATATCCTGTCGGGCCAGTCGACCTTCCTCGTGGAAATGAACGAGACAGCCGCTATAGTGTCTCACGCTACACTGCACTCGCTTGTACTACTCGATGAGTTGGGTAAGATAATCATGTAGTACATCCAGAACCGGGCCTGTCAAAATTAATGGCGTTTGGCACGCGTCCATAATCGGACCGATCGTAAGTCTGGCAAAAGACCAGTTTCGGGACGAAAGTAGATATTATTAGAAAGCCACGCCAGCCCTGCCAATAATCCGACCAAGTTTAGAAGAAATTTTATAATAAAACATTTCAAAAACGAATTGTGATCGTGTCGGACAGCGGCCTGGATTTGGCTTCGTGCCTGGCATCTGTAACGTTAGCGAATGTTACTTACTATTTAAAAAAAAAGATTCAGTCGAAAAACTTGCCTACAATTCCATAATTTATCGATGCGAAATCGACTACTGTTAGTAGATAAATCTTTATGTAACGCACAAACTGAAAATACAATACAAAAAGAAATGTTAAGAATTGAGGAAGTACAAAGGGCGGCCTTATCACTTTGATGTTAAATGTAGTGAAATCTTTAGCCTTGTCTAGTCACTTAAAAATGATTTAATAATATTGCGAAATATTTGCTTTGAACTGGCACCTTTTGTTTGTCTTTGCCCTTAAAATCCTCTTCCAACCTTTCCTTTCCTAGATGGCGCTTTATAAACTTGCAACACTATTTGCAGGTCGCGGCACATCCACTTACGACGGAACCGCCATAGCCTCCGGAGTATGCGTGGAACTAGCGTCAAGAGGGTGTAGAGTCATCTTCTCTACGCACTACCACTCGCTAGTACGCCATCTAGCGGACCGACCTGGAGTTATACTGGGGCATATGGTGAGTGGTAGTGAACTAGCCGTCGCGGTTGCGTAATAAGAACCCTCCAACTAAGCCCGGGTAACTTAACTCGGCCCAGGATGTCGCAAGAGCACATCACGAACCGCTACCATTGCACTAAAATGTGCATTCAAATATGAGCTGTATTCTCGTTACATTTAGAAGAATTTTATATTGAAAGCATCAGATGGCAGACAGCTCGCGGACCACTCGTTTGAAGTTTGTGGGAAGTCAGTTTGCCACTGTAAAATGTATCTAAAGTTAATGAGTTATAATATAAAACATAACCAAGGACCTACATAAATACTATTCGATACAAAAAAAAATCATAATATTGTGGAAATGTGCTCTAATTAAAAATATTTTTACGTTTGTAAAGGAAAATTCAACCGAAACGAGCATATTTTAGTGCACCTTTTTGTGAATAGGATAGACGTAGGATTTCGCGTTCATCCTTTGCGTTCATTTTTGCTTATTTACAAGAAAATTACACAACTTATTTACACATGCAATAAAAAAATAGAATTTTATGTAATTCGAGTTTTTTACCACGGGGATTCCGTAAGTACTAAGATATAAGCCTAGTTTGACAACCAAACCTTATAGGTTCGCCTGTTATGCCACTACTGAGTATTTATTTATTTATTTTAGGTGATCTTTCAGCACTTAAATACAATATAAGAGATGTATAAAGATAACAGGTGGCTATTAATAAGTTCCCACTTATAGAAACAGATACAATAGGGATGTTAACAATTTTTCGGAATTGCTTTTATTTTGAAGATGGACTCTTGTTTAGCATAAAAAAAATATTTTCAAAAATATTACTATTTTCGATAAGAAAATGTACAAAAATAGAGTAATCCGCTAAAACACTAACAACTGTCACGTAACAGAAATGACGTCACTAACCGCAAAACGATGGTCGCGATTCATGACATGACTGTATGTTGTATGTCCATTGTTCGATTAGGACATGTGTTTTCTTAATTTTACTTGAATACAAACAATCAAAATGAACACAAAGTTTTACAAAACCTGTGCAGTGCCCCCTGTGTAAAAGTACAACAATTACTATACCGGAAAAACTGTTTATTCATGTGCCAAAAGATAAGCAAATGTTACGAATTTATTGTTTTAGCACATAACCTAACTTTGTAAACAGTGATTTAAACGATGTTCTAAACACGATAAATTATATAATAAAAAGCAGAAAATCATCTATTACACATGTACTTGACTGTTATTTATGTATTCGTAGATAGATAAATGGTATTAAACGTAAAAGTGTACCTACAAAGATGTTTTCACGTTCCTGAATTCTGAACCACAAAAGTCTTCGTTTCTTGCAAAAAAGTTTGCCACCATCAACAAATCTACTTTTGGTAAGTTGGAACTATTCCCTTTAGTGAATCCGGATTCCATCATGTATTGCGAATTAGTCTGTAAATCTTCTATAATATAAAAATGAATCGCAAAATGTGTTGGTAAGCGCATAACTCAACAACGCCTGGACCAATTTGGCCAAATCTTTTTTTTAAATGTTCGTTGAAGTTCAAGGATGGTTTTTACGGCGAGAAAAATTAGAATTATTGCTGGAAAAACCCTAAAAATAGCCCTTCTTTTTCCCATACAAATGATCTGTAACTAAAACGTAGTCAATTTGAGCTTTATTGCTAAAATAACTACCCGTGCGAAGCCGGGGCGGACCGCTAGTTACATAATATTATTATGTAATTTACAGACTAATTCGTCGTTATGAGAAAATGCAGAAAGGTAAACAAACAGTGCGACAGCTTGTTTTGCGGCTAGTGACGTCATAAGCTTATAATGGCGTTTGCAGTCACTTGACAACAGATTATAAATATAGCATTTAAAATCATTTTTAATAAATTCAATAAGTTATATTATATTATAAAAATGTGATTTTCGATATTCTAATAATACAAATGATCATAAAATTAACACTAAACTTTAATTTGTGATTATGGTTAACATCCCTATTGCAAGTAACACAAATGATAATAACAAGCTAAATATTCACATCTACCACAAATCAGTTCACTATACCTAATGTATAGTAAAATTTATCTTATGAGTAGGTACACAAATGTAAGTCTCGGTATGGGCCATCGAAAACGACATGTTTTCGTCCTATTTGTTTTTCATTAACAAACAAAACGTAAGATATTGTTGTCTTACGTTTTCTTTGTTAAGAAACATAGCTTACATTCTCAAGTTACATAATAACAACACAATGTCGAAAATACAAAACGTTTAGGTCACAATTTTTGGTATTATGGAACACAATAATTTACGAATTGAAGTTGCGAGCAGCTGTCACCAAAGCCTTAATTGTATGCGAAGAAAACAAAGAAAGATCGAAGCGGAAATGTGAACTGTGCCGCTAGTGCATTCATCTCAATATAAACTATCATAGCCGCATGAGTTCTGCTCTAGCCAGCACACATCTCCGCTCCAATCTAGCCAGTACGCATTCCGCTTTAGTGGCGATACCCTAACTAACTGAAAGATATCTCTTCTCGTCTCCGCTTCAGACCTCTCCTATCTCCACTTAGGTGGAGTCTTGGCCTTATACTGGGTCTACCTTTTACGATGAGTTTCTTAAATTCTACGAGTACACTGAGACACTTCTAAAAAAAAACTGGGTACATTCTTTTCGGCCAGTTGCGTTCCTACAACATTTCCTTACCAAATTATTATTTTGTTTTCTTTACACCAAAACTTTTTCTTCACAGGCATGCATGGTAGAAACAGACGAGGCAACAGCAGACAATGAAGACCACATCCCAGAAGAAACCATAACATTCCTCTACAAACTGAGTCCGGGCGCTTGTCCTAAATCTTACGGCTTCAATGCAGCCCGTCTGGCTGGAATACCTAAAGAGATCACTAAGAGAGCGCACCAAATATCCATAAATCTCGAAAAGGAGGCCACGTGTGTACGCGCCTTTAGAGACGTTTTGAAATTAGAAGACTCTGGAAGCCTGAGGAAAATGCTGGCAGCTTTGAGCATTTAAACTTTTTTTGTTTATTGCCAGTAACAAAATACACAAATTACTTTTCGGAACTTGAATTAAAAAGATACTCATAGTGTTCGATAATGCTGGCAGCTTTTGAGTTATAAATAAAGACGAAACACTTTTTGGAATACAGCGTTCTTGGATGGTTTTATGTGCTGTAAGCAAATCAGATTTAGTTGCTGTAATACTTCTTTGGCTGTAAGTAAATAACACAAAAGTATACCATAACGTGTTCGGTATAACCAGCTGTTGTATGAAGTTTGTCCCAGTTCTTTTTGTGTTGTTGATTTTAAGTTTTACCAATTATTATTGTGATAAGAATCTCGTTACTTGAATTGTTTTTGTAAGGTTAGCTTTTCGTGACTTTGTGGACACACAAGTTTTCCTTGTTTGATTATTCAGAATAATGTCAGTTGTTAGTACATATAAGTGCTTTAAGCAGCCCTTTGATTGATCAAGATGATTGTATACTACTCCCACCAATTTATTGAATAAACACATTTGTTGAAAATCTTTCATTTTTTGTTCATACGTTTAATAAAATAATAACTATAGGCATATAAATTACCTACTACAAACTAAATCAAAAATAAATTCGTTCAAAAATATAAAAAAAAAATAAGTGTACAATAAACAAAAATCAAAACGTCTATAAAATAAATATTATTTTTTCCTGACAAGGCTAACGTTTATTATCACTAAGAACTCATATTGGCATAAAATTTTAAATCCACACCACAATTCCAATAAATCTATGACACATATAATTTACCTAAACAATTAAGCTTTAAATATGTACATGATTTGGAATGTAACTGCATTTATAATGTTAATTTGATTTACACCAACATACCACAATCGGTATCTTCAATTTTGGATTGATACATTACATAAAATGGAATAAATGTGCTACATGATTAGAAGAGGACCTAATTATTCAATACACATACATAGACAAAATAAGATATAAGTTCAGTTCTTTTTCATGATAGAAGTTTATAGATATAAATCTTAACAGTCTTTTAACTTCAAAAGCTTATTTACAATGCACAAGTGAATGTGATTATTTCACCATCAGACCATCGGAATTATTTGGTACAGGATTTAGTACAACAGTTGCTCAGCAGTGTTTTTACTCACTCCGACTACTATTACCATAAGTCAGAGTGAGATAAAACACTGTTTTGCTAGCAACTGGGGTAACAATTAGACTCTTCACATACGGTCGGAATGACAAATGTTTTGGATGCATTATTAGCCTGATTATGTATTCCAATAGCGTGCGACCTTGATTGCTTAAATTTTATATATTTTCGGTTCAGAAAAACTATCAGTCAACAATCGTTTACTGGATCCGGAATACTGTCGAGTGTGTAAACCCGCTCCCACAAGTAAATACGCCATGCGCCATCACGAAAAAAAACTTGGTGTGTAAATGCGCCCTGAATTGACACCAAAATATTCCATACTTGCCAAGTCGCAAGTTTCCTCGCTAAAAATGCTTCTAAGCAGTCGGCGCCCTTGATCTGTCTTTGATTAAACGACGGTGAAAAATATCACATTCTGGAAATCGATACAATGGAATGCTTCTAGAATAGAGACGGAGTTTTTATGTGATGCAATATTAAAATACTTATAATGTACAATTAATTCTACAATCTAAAACACAAAAAGCAGAGACGGTTTCCTAAGGCAATAGGTATACTGGTACATAAAGAGCCTACGAGAAAAATAAAGTCTAATATATCACAACATTCATATTCCTGTCAAGCTGTACCTTTTCTAATCAGCACCAGTTGATACCCCTTTTTTTTCAGGACTTTGCCTACCTTCCTACTCATACATGACAATTCGGCTGATATCAGCATTCAACAATCTTTCCTAGAACATCTTACAAACATTTATCCATTACCTATTCTTAATTTTAACTTAAAACATTTATTTAATTTTCTATGCCTACAAGTAATTTAAAACAAATATTGCAATGAAGTCAATTTTATACAAAAAGCGATTTTAATTATGTGGATACTTACAACAGCTGTATCTAAACATAGACTCTGCATAAGCAAAAGCAATAAAAATTATTATGAATCCATCTAGTACAAAGATATTATTTTACAAAATATGAGATCAATATTGACCAAATATTTATATACCTATTTACAGACGAGCCTCGCGTCAACTTTTGTAAATATTATCTTCATAGATAATTTTTTCCTCGTGTCATATTACAATAAATATAACTCGACATACTTAGAATGAATTTTCAAACAGTACACCCAATCAGAATGTGCTAATAAATTTATTGCGTTGGGCCGTTTACGTGACTGAATCTCAAAGTGCATTGGGTCTAAAAAGAATCATCTGAAGCCTCGATAACGGGTTCTATCAAACTTTTCCTGCCTTGGTTGATAGCAACTGTGGAATTTGGATCTTTTTTTGGAATTGTACTCAAACGCGTAGCCTTTTTATCGGTGAGTAAAGGGACAAAATTCCCCGTTGTTTCGTAGTGGGAATGACGTCTGTTAGTGGTAGGTGGCATTGGAACTGCAGGTAATTGGCGAGGTGTTGAACTGAATCGGCGTCCCGAAGGTTTGTGTTCAGTTATGTAAGCGCTTTTATGACAAATTGCTGACACAGGAGTATTTATCCAAGTATCTTTTATAGGTTTAATGTTTGTTTCGAATTTATCCGTACGTGCCATCGCTGGCGTTTTGTATTTGGGTTCTGATTTCAGAGAGCGCGATTTCACCATGTCTATACGGGTCGATGTTACAGATTGTGGGCTCTTTGCATCTTCTTCGAGCGTTTGCAACTGGTTTTTCCAGCGGTTCAATTCTATTGAGAAATCTAAAATAGATTCAGATTTTGGACGATTACTACGAGTAGATATAGGGATGGGTTTAGGTTCTGCATGTAATGAAACTGTTCTGGTTTTAATTTTGTAGTTCCGTGTTTCAGATATCAAGTGAGGGCTCGAAGCGTTGATCTCTAATTCTCGTAGAGTGTGATTCCAAGTATTTAGTTCATCTAAACCATCCTCCGAATATTGTCGATAGTATATTGTATCAGTATCTGTTTTCGGTTCTGAATCTAAAGAAATTGATCTGCCTTTGTTTCTACGCATTAGTATCTCAGGTTTTGTGAGAGGGCTTTTGACACTATTCTCTAGTTCTAGCAGTTCTTGTTCCCAAGCGGTTAGTTCAGCTGAAAAATCTTCCCTAATCGCATCAGGTTGGCGGCGCCGGCGGCTTAATGCCGTTGAGTCTATGCGACGAGAATTTATATGGTTTATACGATTTGGTTTGACGATACCCACATGATAGCCACTTGAACTTTTCTTGACTTGTACCAATTCATCTTTAGCTTTAATTTTTGACGAAAATTGATCTGCTTGGTATTCAGAATCCGATTTATATCGACGGCGATATGTTCCAGTTGAAGTCTCTTTTGGTTCTGCTTGTAAGGAATTTGCTTTGGTAATCGTTTTGCGATCAACTGCCCGGGTCGCCGAGTCATCATTTTCTCGGAACTGCAAAATTTTATTTTTCATCTGAACGTCATCTTTACTGGCTGATTTTGCTGTGGATTTGTGAGCAGACAACCAGGTAGTTTTTATTGCAATTTTGGGCGTCACTTCTTCAGATGGAGTTTGAACACTTTTTTGAAGTGCTATTAGTTCATTTTTCCATTGATTCACTTGAGTCAACAAATCCTCTTCAGTGTAAGAGCCTGAAGCAAACGAACAGCTTCGGCGGCGGCGATGAGTAGCAGGTGTTTCTGGTGTTAATTCCGAGTGCAAAGAATGTGGTCTGGGTCTGGCTATAATTTGGCGATTCTCAAATTTAAGTGGGACTAGATTACTTTTTGGACGTTTTAGCATTTCGTGTTTCCACTGGCTTATTTCTGAGGATAAGTCTCTACTGGAGTCAGTTGCAAATGAAGCACTACTGCGGCGCCGGCGATGAGAATCTATGGGTTTGATTCCGACATCTGAGAGCAAAGGAAGTTGTCGTTGTCGCGGCACACTAATGCGATGTGCGAATTCACATTTCACATGTCGGCTGCCAACATTCTTTTGGAGTTCTTTCAATTCGTTTTTCCAGGCAGGTATATGATTAGAAAATTCATCTGTAATAGCCGCATCATTTCCAAACGAGATACTGCGACGACTGTTTGTATTTGGTGTTATTTGTTTTAGTTGTTCCGAGTCTAGAGAAAGTGGTCTTGCATTATTTTTGCGATGCAGGTTATCAGATTTTAGATTTGGACTTCCGGAGCTCTTCTGAAGGTCTTGCAGTTCTTTTTGCCACGCATTTATCTGTTTTGAAAATTCATTTGTGTGAATAATCTGCATATCAAATGAACTACTTCGGCGAGGATAAACACTTACAGACTTTTCTTTTAGTTCCGAGTGCAAAGAATGTGGTCTAGCAATGTTCTTGTGTTGTGTAGTATAAGATTGTAAATATGGACGTTCTCTTCTTTTCTGCACGTTGTTTGAGATTGAGATCGTGTTGTTGTTATGTTCCAGAGACTCCGACTTAAAATGACATCCCATATCAAATTCGAAAGAGCCACTCTGTACGTTTGTGTACTGAAATGATTTAGCATCATTCTCAAGTTCTGACAATGCATGTTGGAAGATGTTTATTTGGGGTGAATTATCTTGGATCAAAGATTCAGATCTAGATCGATATGAAGCTGAACTTTCATGTCTAACTTTTGAATGACAAGATCGGGACCTTTTAACAGCTTGTTCACTTAAACTGACATCAGTAATGAGAGATTGAGAAAGTGTATGACGTTGATATATTTTTTCCTTTATATCCTTTTTGATGAATACTGATAAACTTTTCCTATAGTTAAGTATTTGAGCTCTCGAGGGTGGAGAATTTGCTCCTTTCTCATAGTTGATCATTTCATACGTCCAAATATCTAGTATGTTTGTTACAGCATCCTCAAATTTAAGCATCTGGGTATTCCGAGCCATTTCCGACGCGTAACCACAACTTTCAGTGATATGTCTAACATTTTTGTCAACTATTAATGCTGGTACAGATCTGCTTCTAACCAAGAAATTCCGACTAGGTGAGAGTAAAAGTTCATGAGAGTGACCTCGCCTTGATGAATTCTCGTAATATTTCTGCTTAAGCTGAGTACGGGCAGTGGTACTCATTGAATCAGTTATGCACCCCCGATAGTCTGTCTCAAATGTATCAGCTTGACATTTATGCGCTTTCAATCGTGAAACACATATAGAAAAGCCCTTTTCAGGAGAGTGAAAAGGAACACGTAAAAGATGTTTTTTGTCTTCTTTAGGGTCACATAGAAATAATCCGCAGCTTCCACATTTTACGGGGAAGTAAACGGTATCGTGACTTTTACGTAGGATGTAGGCCATGAATTTAGAGCGGTTAGCCTTTTTTGCTTTGGATTTGAATGCTTCCAGTTTTTGTGGCGGAGCTAGTTCTTGTCGGCAATCAGCACAGGCCACTGTGAAATAGAAAGAAGGACCTTCAACTTTAGAAAGAAAAGGATTCTCGCTGCAGTAGGAGCGGTGAAGAGCTGCTCCAATTTCTTCCATGTGTTTGAGAAATTTGATTGCGTCGACGTGAGACACTTCAGGCTTCATGTAATTCAGAGTACACATGAATCGAACATCTCTCTTTTTACCTTTGAACAGAATATTGCCTAGATTGCAAGTGGGACTTACATGTGTTTCGTCTAATAAGCCATTTAATGCAACTTTTTCTTTTACTTTTTCTAAACCACATTTCTGTGTTGTTTGTGATGGAACATTTTGTACTTGTTGTTTAGACGTGCTGTATCTACCATCTACAGAGTATCCTAAATCTGGATGCTGCTGTGTAACTTCACGTATAAACCCTTTCTCTTCTGGCTCATTTTTAATATATCTTGTTTTTAATGGTTCGTAGTTTAGTTGTGGTTTATGTGGTCGAATATGAAATCTTTCGTCTTCATATTTAATTGAAGGCGTGAACTGAAAATCAAGTGAATTTTCTCTGTTTGGATTCATATATTGTGACAGTGTTTTTTTAATAAGATTTTTGGACTCATCTATTCTCTCAAAATCAGTTTTCTCCGTAGTAGTTTGAGAAAATAATCTATCTTTCTCTTGTTCTCCATATTTCATGGATCTGAAAATAGCTAAAATGGCTGCTTGCACATGGCATACTGTTTGATTGTATATTCTCATAGACATATTGTACATTTCTTTATCAGACGTTGTTGTCTGAGCCGCATTGGTTTGAGCTGAAAACTGCGGACAATTTTCCGAATCTGACGACGACTGACTGTGCACATAAAAGTATTCATTTTCACGTAGCAGTTTCAAGCAATTTTTCAGGTACATTTTCTTTTCTGTTACCAATATAGGATCAAACTCTGTCGTATCGCAGCTGTGTAGCATATGGCAGTTTATTTCAGTGAGGAATGTCAGATAGGGATTGTTATTTGTTGCCTCTTCGTGTTTATAAGACTGATTATCATTTCTATGAAATTGTTGACTGTTCTTTTCAACTAAATCTGATTTATTTCGTAAGCTATTTTCAAGTTGGCTTTTCAGTTCGTGTTCCAATATTTTTTCAAGTTCCTTTATATTGTATGGTTGGCCGGACGACAGTTTAGAATCCATTTTCATAGTCAATGTAGTCTGCAGACTATAATAGGTTTGACTGTGCTCGTCTACGGAACATATGTCTTCCATAGTGATCCCAGTTTCCTTTAGCAAGATAAGACCTTTGACCATCTCTTCAAACAGTCTCAAAAAATCATCCACCAGTTTTGTAAAGACACTGTAAACACTTCTCGTGAATGGATATATGATTTGACGGAACCTTTCTTCTACCGCCTCGTTCAGATCTATTCGCTCTCTAGACGTCATTTTATCCCTTAGTTCAACCTGGCTTGCGTGTTTGAAGTCACGGTACAGGGCGTAATACTGCTCAGCTAAATTCGCGGAAGGCTTTGAATCGTTACGTGCAGGAAATTGCGGTGAATACGGAGAAGGAGTGGCGGGAACCATGCCCCCACAAATGTTCATACACGCCACAGCGGTACAATACTCAGAAAGCGTACAATTCGATTTGCGGTTGATACCATAGATCTTATCGAAATCCTGCACACTAAGTTTGAAAATAGTAAGCAAGTTTTTGTGATACTTCATTATGAAAAAGAATTCGAGAGCATACATATAATAGAACGTCGATATTGCTAGACTTAAGGGGCCGATGCTACTATGGAAGTGATCACGATTTTCATAATTATTGAAAATCCCTAGCTCGTGAAAATATGAGTTATCTGTTAAATTATTATTATGTCCATTTGTACTAGGCATACCAAGCGTGTTAGCGTCGATACAGTCATTAACACCACGCGATGTCAGACCGTCATTACCAGACAGTTCGTTCGCGTCACCGTGGTCGTTATTAGCACTATTTTGGTCACTGTTGTACCTAGCACTGTCGCTTGTACAATTGACGCATTGAAGTCCGTGTGAGCAGCGCCTTGGCCCCCGGCGCTGCGGAGGGTCCTACACTCAGAGTTCGTCGAAGGAGGAGACCTCAAGCTCGTCGAAAGGCCGCGGCTGCTCGCCCCAGCGCTCCCACTGCTCCGAATTCAACAGGGATTCGGATTCTTCCTCTGGCAGCCTCGTGGGGTAGACGGTTCCGTCGCCGAAACTGAACCATACGTTTTGTTAATTGATTTGTACAACAGCTGAACCACACAAGTGCGAGACGCTCATTTAAAAATACACGTATTTAAGGGCTACTTTCTTCGGAATCGCACATGTGTGGTAAAGTCCGTACAATTTAATTATCTGCATTCATCTTGTAATGTTTTGTGTTTGGAGTATTAATTTATAAGCATCTATAAATTTGAACAACTTGTGTAGCTGTTAAAACAACTAGGCTCAAACTTTCAACAATACGAGCCAAACATGAAAACGCCCCTAGTTTTCATTTTTGGCTCGTATTGTTGAAAGTTTTAACTTACCTGATTATTCTTCATGAGTGATTTTGATGTTTAGTAAAGTAAATTGTCAATGTAATGAGAGCTTATACATGACATGTTTTGTGGTGTAAGTGCTTACTGCCTAGCTAATAAATTGGGGTAAAATTTCTAGCCGGTGCTACCTATTTAGCTGTGCTATTGGCAATAAGCTGCTAATACCGGCTAGGCAGTTGTTTAAACAAAATTAAACCTTAACTCAGTTCCTTAAGTTCCAGAGCCAGTAACAACTAAAACTTAGTAGAAATACATTCGTAAAATCAACTCATTTAGTCTCGATGTACGTGTCCGAATTAGGGAAACTGTTCTTCGCTTACAAACTGTTTTTTTTTCTAGAAAAATATTTTTATCATTATTTATAGTTATTGATTTATTCTTTACTTCAATTTTTTGTCCACGACTGAAAAAAGGAAAAAAAAAAGCCACTATTCATTTATATATCACTCATTCTCTCGATATAATCAGAATATATTAGTCCACAACTGGATATTTACCTCATGTTTTTTTTGCAATAATGGTGTAAATTTGATAAAACAAGCTCAGTAATAAAAAACAATAGCTCATAAAATTAAAATAAGATAATCTACAACTCTCAGTTTAAAATATTTTTTTTACTAAATTGTTTCAATCAACCAATTCAAATTTCGCAATAAAAACACTACCAAAATATATTTTTTACACAAATCCGTCAGTAAAATTAAGCAAAGTTTCCTTATGTAATTTTAATTAGTGTACACATTATGATGACACACTGTATGTATGCGAATCATGAATATTTACTTTGACTTTACAAAATGTTTTCTGATGTTATTAGGTAAATACTGGCTTGGTGTGATCTCTGTCCAGATCGTGCTGTGAAATTGAACATTATCCATTATACCATGGCCCTTAAGAGTTGAAACAATTTGGGATAATTTAGTACCAGTTTCTCTTATCGGAGGCCAACACACTTCGGGTCGCTGAATCATAGGACTAGTACCTTATGGTGTAAGTTTACAAATAAAGTTCAATTCCATGACAGCACGTAGGACTTTACCACATAAAGATAAATATCAAGTGTATTTTGCCTTGCGTTTGCTTTAGCGACCTACTAGCTACTACAATAATTAGCATGCAAAAGGACACCGACTTAAAACCTTATAAAATTTAGAAAGAAAGAAGTGAATGACCACAATTTCGACTTCTATGAACTGCCAATGAATGAAAAGCATGTTTCAATCGAACACGTTTATTAAATATAAAATATTAGCGTAATATACGTTAAATATAATAGTAAAATGCATTATTCCTTATACTATCTGGGGGACGGTTCGTCCGGTGGGACAGAGTCTCCAGCTCTCACTCTCTCGCGCCATCTGCGTGCTAAAATAACAAAAACTTATTGCTATTGGGACTGGTTAGGAGGAAGATTTCAATTTTGAAGAAGCCTACACAGAAAAGAGAGCCAGGGTGCAACGTAAAGTTAATAAGCAACCGTACACATAAGATTTAGTCAGAGAAATATATATTAATGTTATCGAGAAGATCAATTATATGAAATATAAAATGTAGAAGGACAGGACAGAACGAAAACAATATATAAGTAATAATAAAATAGAGAGCAGAAAAAACAGAGAAGAAAGTTGTGATAGGAACTCAGTTAAAGAATATACAGCACACGAGACGATTTAATTACTGAAAAGATTAATTTACTGAAAATTTACTGTTGTATCCATTTGCTTGCTAATTTGCACTAGTTCTATTAAGCACAGCATGTTTGAAGACGAGGCAAGTATAAAAAAATAAAAATACAGAAATAATAGACCAAGACTTTTTATTGTGCACACAAAATACTTACAAAATATGAACATTCTCTAACATATATCAGTCTTGTGTGTTGTATATAGCACAGAAATAATAAATGCATAAAAAGCTTTTGCATTATTCAAATATCTCAATATTATTTCAATAATTCTAGAAAATGAAAAGTTTCATTACAAACACACGTCAGCCAAATCATTCTCACATAACTTGAGTATATTTTGTTAAATAATATAAGTTCATAATTGTACAGAAAGTGAATATTATTTATATTTTTATCAATAAGTTCGTTAAAGCTTTGTCGTCTAATTGGAAGAACGTCATGTAAGTTGCGGTAAATCGACACATCAACATTTATGTCATTCTTATCATTATAAGAATACTCATGCACAACAAATTAAACTATGTAACTGGACTAAAACTAATCTAAATTTCGGTACAATTTGTTTATCAAGGCCACTATAATTAAACTTTAATACTATCTAGTAAAACTATGTGTATATAAATCAAATAAAGCCCCTTGGATTGATGTTATTATGTATCTCAAAAAGGTCATTTTAAGGCCGTTAGGCCGACAAATGAACCTGTATTATCCGATTAGAGGCCTCTCTACTTATTGTATAAATTCATTAACATTTGGCGTATAGGTATGCGTACCTACAATATAATCACTAAGGAAACCTCTCTTAAAAAGTCCTGCAAAAATGTTTTGAGCAAAGCTATACTTAAAAGCTTCTGCGAGTGATTGTGCCTAATATGGACTGTTCAAATAGTTTAAGACGTGCGATAAAGTTAGTTTTAAACAGGACTAGCTAAGAAAGGTCCTGATAAAAATCTCAAAAAGAGGATAGGCAATCTAACCCCTGAAGCGGAATGTAATATTCTCAAGGTATGTGTCGAGCGACGGCTGGGGAGTTCTTGGAATCGTACTCAGATTCTGACCTGGATCGCGTGGTGCCCATGGATTCGTACCCGCTATAGGCCTCCTGTGGTGTCGAGAACGACTGCAGTTGGTGCTCCATTCGCACCGGGTATTCGCAGCCGTCACCGAGGCTAGTAAAATTACGCTGAATGTCAGTGGTGTGAACGAATTTATGATGGTATACCTACTTTGAAAATAGTTCAACAAATGTTTCCTCTATGAAACTAAGTTCAGGGAAACTTTACTAAAACGATTACTTTGTGTTGATTATTTGACCTCAAGGCTTAACTCAGCAAAGAAGACTTTGAAAGCTGTAAAGTCAAGTTTGTTAAACATATTTTTCTATAGGAGGAAACAAAGAATTGGGTGTTAAAATTATAAGATATTTATGTAGTTTCCATCACAGCTTTGGTTAGCTTGGATAGGTGTCGCTGTGTTAAATTTTTAAATTTATTTATCCTCAAACTGTTGAAATTTTGGTCTCCAGATAAGAAAGAAATTGCAATTTATAATTTTACCATATGGGTTAGTTCTATACAGCGTTGCATGCTTCAATTTAGTTAATTAACTTCAAATTTCTCCAATGACCACATGCTTGACGTGACAATGTAAAATTTCTCAAAATTAGTCCGCTCCATAGAGGTTGTGTATAGTTATATACGTAAAAATTATATTACTTATACCTAACTAACAAGATGTAAGAGTTAAACGAATATTTTGAATAATGATCCTAAAAGTGGTTAAGGTTTGGTGTTTTAAAATAAGCTTAAAAGCTTGTGTAGCTGCAAATATGTACATATTTTTATTGTTCTGTGTGTATTGTGTTACTATAATTAAGCAGTTTACTGGAATGGTGGGTTGTTTAAACCGTGTTTAGTCAATGCACCGTCTTTCAAAAGCAGTTATTTGTTAATTATCTCCCAATACCGATAGCTAGACAAACACATGTGTCAAACAACAAAAATTGCACGTAAATTTTATTAATATCAATAAGTTTGGTATATAACGTCCAGTATTTTCTTATTTATAAAA
Source organism: Eupithecia vulgata (assembly GCA_946478455.1). Taxonomy (NCBI): domain Eukaryota; kingdom Metazoa; phylum Arthropoda; class Insecta; order Lepidoptera; family Geometridae; genus Eupithecia; species Eupithecia vulgata. The sequence continues at coordinate 10,979,522 of OX297879.1, read as the reverse complement.
TATATTTGTAACGGCGTTGAAATTGTTAACGTCATTCACTTCTTTTTTCACACAGAGTAATACATGCACACACACAAACAAACAGGAATGTTTTAATTCGGATTCCCTGTACACAAAGCATGCAAATTTCCACCAAAGTACACACTAACACTGTACATCTATCCAGTAGTGCCAACAAAACAAACATCTTGGTAGTTGTGGCGCTGAGGTGCGGTCCAAAACGGAACTAAATCATGAGGCAATTGTGTCGATTTGGTTGGTACAAACTAAACTAACTAGAGTGCACACAGTTACAGCACTAAAGTGTTGCTGCCCTTTTTATTTCGATAGTAAAGAAAGGGGCGGCAACATTTATAGTGGTCAAATTAGTTTTTGTGTCAACTGAATTAATACTTACAACTACCTTTCAACTTTGAGTTAAGTTTTGGAACACTCCTCGCTAAATTTTTTAGTAGCCAATATTGCCAACTTCGCCAAAATGTCAACAAAAAGGTCATACCTGGTAAAAACCGGTACCAGCCACAGATTCGGACTGTTTCCGAAGACTTCCTTGAAGTTATTGTAGCCCCCCAGTGAGAAGCCATTCTTATCGGTCCCACCTCGGAACATGGGTGCACGGAACGCCTCTGAAATAGTTATATATCACACTATAATATTATAAACACGAAAGTTTGGATAGATGTGTCTATTACTTCTTCACGTTAACGCGTACTGAACTAATCAAGCTGAAAATAATTTTCATAGAATTAAGTTCTAGACCGGGAATAACACATAGGCTTTATATCCCATAAGTCAGTTCCCATTTCCCATTCCCATGGGATAGAAAAAACCTTCATACGTTTTTTTTTTTTTGAAGCCGCGGGCTGAAAATAGTTACAAATAAATTCAACCATGGCAAAGATGCGAGCTCTCAAATCAGCGCAGGCTTTGATGAATGATCAAATTTTTAAGAAATTTGAGACGTGAATTTGTCTTTCAACAATAAACAAGAGAACGACTGTATTGATTTAAATTGAAATCTTCTATTAATTTGCTTCAAATATCAAATAAAAAAACTCCCGATTCATTTATTTATTCTGGTTTTAAATGTAACTGGCTTTTTAAACCAGAATAAATAAATATAAACCGGTTCATCAGTTAAGGAACTACGACAGAGACACTGGTAGTGATTCTGTTGGCACAAAACCTAAACTAAACTAGCGTAAAAATGTTGCTGTCCCCTTTTACTCGATGAAAAAAAAAGAGACGTCAACAATTTTAGGCTAGTTTAGTTTAGGTTTTATGCCAACAGAATCGCTACCAATGATACGCGCGTCGAAATTTTATCCGCTCTTTGGTCGTAGAAGGTTAAAAACAATATCAAAAAGGTCAAGATCAGATCCATCCATCAGAGCTGGTTGCGTAGCTAAAGGAAACGATGATGAAATATGTCAAACCCAACTAAGAAGCACGAATTTGACAGTGATCCTATAGGCTGTTTTACTCATTTCAATGCCTGGCTCCGATGGAACAGTAGCCTTACTCAACACTGTTATGTTTAAGTGTGTTTGATGGGAAACGTGTTCTTGAGTGGATATCACGACTCGGTAAACATAGTGTAAGTCGCCCTCCGGTCAGGTGGGTTGACGACCTGCGAAAGACTGCAGGCAGATGCTGGAAGTGCTATGGCGCTCATTAGGTGAGGCCTATGTCCAGCTGTGGACTAACATAGGTTGATGATGATGATAACTCAACACTATGTGAGTTGAGATAGACAATTCACCCAAAGGCTGTTCGAAGATTGAATCATAAAAATATAATAACAATATTTCTCCATAAAACGTTTCTATTTTACTACTCAAATTACCTTCTAACAAAATACTAAAAAGACAACACTTACATAGTTTATAATTTATTGAGTTTTGTTTTTTAAATTACAACTAACAACCTATTGTTTGTTTTACAGCTATCAATCCAATTTATTTATAATCTGTTAAGAACGACCAGAAAATCTACGACTCGCGTCATCTACACAGGAAATAGTCTTTATCTACGTGTAAAAGGACTGCAATTTACCGTGGATCATGCTTTTAAGCATTGAGTTAATAATCTGACCGGTAGGGCTGCCCAATCGGCGGTAGTTAACAATCATATCTGAAATAAAAATTGCTTTTATTTCTTGTTATTTTATGAACGCGCCAAATCCGTCACATTTTTTTACTGCAAATTTTACACGGTTTCCTTGAATGTTGTTTGTTTTCGATATTGCATTCGCGTGCGTGCTAGTCTATAAAGGAGGTAAAAGTAACATTTAAATACTATTATATGAGTAGGTACTCAATTGCTTATATTATTAAATTGTATGAAGTTAGAATCATGGTGAATTGTTAAAATATATCACAGAAGCGTTCGTGGCTATATCTTTATCGTTCTTAACAGATTAGCAATATAATATATTAAAATTCCCAACTTCACTTTCTACTCTAATTCGAAGGATCTTTGTCTGACTAGGGTCTAGGTCTTTTTAATGTGTTCCCTAGTGCGACCAAGCTACACAAACCTTTCAGTAACAGAACTTATAATTAACAAAATATGGATTTAAAATACTAACCTAAAGTAGTCCTATTGTTTATCACTAAGTAACAATGATACCCGAAGAGCGATCCGAGCGAGATGGCAAACATGAGGGAGACAAAAAACGCGAACACGATGTGGTAGCGGCCAACGCTCGCCGCTGTCCCGAAATCACCCTGAAATAGCAAGAAATACTTAATAAATAACATGTAAAGGCACACACTCGGGAGCAGAAAAATGGACTAGACTAAGGCGCACATAGCGAACAAAAATAAAACTTTTGGAACTATCATGGCATGTTTACCAAACCGATATTGGAAAAAAAACAAATATGTATATAAAATAATAAAATGACTTTTACGAACATAAATTGTTTTTCACAACACTTTTACAAAGTTAGTACATTACTAGCTTTAAAAATTTACCGAAACCTTTTAAAAAAAAATCTTATTGTATCCAAGTGTGGCACGCGCGTGAATACGGTAACCACGATCAGCGCTTCGCGATTGGCTATAAATACTCGCATCATAGGGAAATTCTTCGCGACATCAACAAGCTCGCGTCCTTGGCACATAAGGGTGGGACGACCGATGTATTGTAATTTGTAGGTACCGATTTTACTGATATAGGCACCTCACTGGGGCGTCACGCGTGGATCTCCAGCAGGAGCAATGTCGATTTTTTTTGCTCACTAGTGTAATAATTCATGCTCGTTACATTACCTAAAGGATATTATTCAAGGAAATCGACATGCTTAAAACCAAAAGGCCGTATGATAATAATGTATGTGATAAGATGATTACTGCCTATGTTTTGCGAAGTTGTACAGTGCATCAAGCATTTATCTTGGATATTTTGATAATCCCTAATAATTTAAATCTAGTTGCTATCGACTTAGATACGAATCCTAAAATCTATAATCCCGTGAATTATAGATACAGAGAGAGTATAAAGAAAATTCAAGCGTGTTCCAACCATTTAGTATCATCGGGAAGATATGACGGGTTAATACTATTAACAGTCAGTTGTTAGACGGCTGATTACCATATCAACGATTCTAAAACAAGTAGTTCTTTGTCTTGCAAAATAGACGTTGACAAGAATTTTGATCATTGATTAGTAGCAAACTATAGAGCTGATCAGTAGCTTACGGACGATCAGCTATGAGCTCCTGATTAGCACAATATTTCACCTTTTGCCATACGCTGTCTGTGTTTGCTATTATTATCTAGGAATAAACCGAATTCATCGTTATTGGTTGGCAGAAATAATGTTTAATGAATGAAAAATTAGCTTAGCTATAGTGGACACGAATCCGGTTCCACACTGTTTAAATAAGGATAAAAATAACAATTTAAAAAAGGCATGCCCACCGCGATGCTGCCTATATTAAACAATGTGGAACTTTTACGGAAATAACTAATTGATGAGTCATAGCGATAATGTAGGTCGAATTATCTAATCTACGATATTTCGTCACTTCTGAACCCCGTATAAAGTGATCTGTTACTCATAAATGATTATTATACTTGGTCATTGTGGTTTATGGTTTACTTAGGTCATGTTTTCTGATGTTTTCCAATATCATTTTACACATACAATACCTATTGTGTTGAAGTATCATTTAATAAGAACTAGTAAACTTTATTTTCAAACATACATTATATATCAGACAAGATTACTTCCTGCCTGAACTCTACCACTAGATTTATTTTACCATTCTTTCGATGAAAAAGCTATATCTCTTCTACTTCGCCTATTAACGATAAGTAGAGATAAATTTATTTACAAATAGATAAGAATCTGGATTGAATTGCAAGGAGTGGAAGTAGTAAGCCTATGCTCAGAAGTACGATAGTTACAGCTAAAACGAATAAGTATGTGATTGAACTTTGAATTGTTGACTTGTGTTGTGAAACTAGGTATCTCTTCTAATGGGTAATAAACCAATTGACCTGTGCTCGGGCTATCGTTTATTACCAGCTAGAACTATTTTAAGTTTAAGCTATGATTATGTACACACCGTCGACTATTTGTTGAATAGTTATTTTTTTTACTATTTTAAATTGTATATTTACTATTTAATGTATTATGAAAGCAATTATAAAAATAATCAGTTTATCAGGCGAGATTAGATGAAGCAAAAAAAAAAATGGTTTTTTCGCTGAATCTTCCGAGTCTACCGATATCTAGCTAAATGTGGTAAATTAAAAAAATAATATTACATTGATCATTTCCATGCACATTTTAGACATTTCTTTTCCATTGTCTATCAAGCGATCGCAGTGGGCTTGCCTGTATTTCTGATACATCTGTAAATTGCAATTAGTTTTTCATAGGTATCGAAATACTTACTTCCTATCGATCTAAAGCTAAGGAATATAAAAGCAAGTAGGCAACCTTAAGGCACACCATCCTCTGATTTTTTTCTAGAATTACGTCTATTTCCTATAATAAATTGATCCGATGAGTACCTTTGACTTTGAAAAACTCCTAACAATTAGCACGAATCAATCCCCATAATCTTTCCCAATTATAACTAATATAAAATTGCTACCATATCAAACGTTTCCTAAAAATCAAAGAAAACGCACAAACTAAACATACCTTCCAAAACCTTATAAAGTACGGCAGGCACGTTGCCATAACGAAGAGACAATACACGAATGCATATCCGAGGAAGAGCATGAAAAACTTGTAGTTGTGAAAGCAGACACAGTTGTTGACCCATGGGCAGTGGTGATCCATCTTCAGTACGCATTGCTGGCAGATTGAGCAATGGTGCGCGCGGTCGGGCTTGATGACCACGCATCGGTTGCAGTAGCGAACGGAACCAGACATTGTTCTGAAATAGATTATTTTCATCATCATCCAGAGATTATGCCCAGCCAGCCAGCACAGGGCATTTCAAGAATGTGCTGGTAAAACTGGGAACTTGGGCTATCTCTAGGATCTAATTGATTTTATATTATACTCTAGGATCTGTCTCGCCGTTTTTAAAAATGTACAATGAATAGGTAATCTACTATTTTGTATCATTTTATTCTCAAAATAATTACTATGCCAAAATTTTATACTTAGGTGTGACCACATTAACCACAATATCGCATACTACTTGTATAAGGTTACATTACATTAATTACACAAAATGAAACTGATGCAATAAACAACCACAACCTTTTCTATGCTAATGCTACTATACAAATACAAGTTTTAATGGATGTTGATCTTTAGTGCAAATAAAAATACTTGTTCATTAAGTATATAGTAAAATGAATCTAAACCACTATCATTAAGAAATGGATTACAATAATTTCTCAATTCTAGGCTAATCGATATATACGCAAACCTTGTTAAAACAGGTAAACTGTCCGCAATGTGTTCTAATGTGTATTTTTTAGCCTCTTGTTTGAATAAAATGTTGCTGAACTTTCTTATGGACATTTTGAGTCTAGAATTGAGAAAAAATTGTTTTAAATTATTTCCATGCTTTTTGAATTCTTATCCACTTAATAATAACCTGAGAAAGTCATTGCGATTACATAGAATGAGTTTTGTGTTACCCTGCCGGACACAGTCTTCTCCTGGTTCCTCTACGTATTTATCCAGAGCCAGTTAGACAGGTTTATATATTTATATCATCGTTTTTTATATATCAGCTTCTGCCCGCGGCTCCACATGCGTTTATGGGCAAAAAGTAACCTATATGTTGCTCAAGATCTTCGATTACCAAATCCATTCAGGTTTCATTTCTATCGGCGCGACCATCCATCTTTCGCTGGCAGCAGAGACCACTAATAGTGCTGAGTAATCATTGTCACCACAAACGCGTGTTATTAACCATGGTCGAAAACCAAGCAGATGATAGCGTGGCTGTGCATACTGTCAGTCTAACTAGTGGGTTTATTTCCTGCCGCGGGATATACGTGATGATGAACAATTTACAGGACAACCATCATTTCATCTCATCACCACCAGAAGACCATCATTGTTTTACGATGGCTTTCATAAAACAATGATCCAAAAAAACTCACTATGCAAAATAGATGTATTTGAGATTCAAAGCTGTTTTTTATTGTACTAGCTTATATTAAAAAAATATCATAAGTAATCTCACCGAGTGGCTAAAGGTAGGTCTTTAGCAAAAGTTTCCAAGATGCTTCGTTGAGTGTCTTCTGATTCTGCACTCAATAGTTTCTCAAGTTCCGATTCAGGGAGCTTGTACTAAAAGAACATAGGAACCTTGAGAACATGAAGAAAACACTTCTTGTGTTCTATGAGACATCATAATCATAAGCATTATCTAGCTAAGTAGACAAACTCTTTTATACTTTGTATTCCTTATATTTTCCATTGTTGTTGAATTCAATTTCATTTTCGTATAATTTAATTTACTTAATCTGATTCAATAATTTGTTTGTCTTTAATTCAAAATTGCTACATACATAAACAAACACTGTATTATGTAATTAAAAGTAAATGTAACGAATTAAATGATTATTGATAATTATTGACTCTAAAATACTTAAAATTAATCGAAATTTGTTGCGAAATAATGTACTACGATTCTTATTTTTTATCTTTTGTCCGTGATAATCAAACACTAGCTTCTGTCTGTGTCTTTGCATGTGCTCTTTTGGGATAAAAAAGTTTGCATTTCAGTCTGATCCATTCAGTAGAAACAAACATCTAAACTCTCGCATTTATAATATTAGTGATTTTTTCGAAAAGGTATGACAGCAATGAGCTCCCTGTATAAAATATAGCAAATACTATTCACTCCTCACCTCACCTCAACAGCCTATATTGGTCCACTGCTGGACGCAGGCCTACCCCTGATAATCGCCTTAATAGTTTTTATCTCATGTGGATTGTGGGGTAATGCCCGTAATCCCCACGTTGTGCATGCGAGTTGGGGATCGCAGTTCGGTGGTAGATCTATTCTGCATGAGGCGCTGCTGCCCGCCCGCCGGTGTATGTCCTTTAGTAGCCTTACGATACCCACGGGAAGAGTTGGGTTGGTGTAAATTCTATGGCAGCACCACATGGCTATTACACTTTTACTGCCTCCTTATCAAGTCCTATTTAGAAAATAAATGCTTTGAAGTGAAATGTAACGAAAATGCACAAAACAGAATCAGGAGTGCCGCAAGGCAGCATATTGGCCACAATACTATAACTCATTTTCACAGCAGACCTGCCGACCTCAGACAACACAACCACAACGACGACTTACGCGGATGACACCTCCCTGGTTTCCATCCATGATGATTCGAAAGTTGCATCTCAGAGGTTGTGGGATGCAACTTTGCAAGGCACCTTATTACAAAGATCGAAGAATGGGTAAACAAGTCTGTGCCAGTCCACAACCACGCTCAGACGAGAAACCTGCTCGCCTGTAAGTCGATTGTTTTTACAATTCTGTTTGATTCAGATTTTAACTTACTGACACCAGTAAATTAACCGCTAAGTACATAGCATAATGAAGCACATCTGGACCTATGGGATTCAACTTTGGAGTGCAGCTAGCAATAGCAATGTCGAGATTCTTTAGAGATTTCGAAGCAAGACCATCCGAAATATGCTCATCATATTAGCTCCACACGTCAACACGTGTGCAACAAGCATAATGTATATGGCGATCAAAATGCCTACAGTCAAACGTGAGATAGAGATGTTCAGCAAAAACTACCAACTTAGACTCGATTGCCATAGAAACCAACTGGCCGCCATCCTCCAAGGATCTGGCAGCATCAAATACAAAAGATTTTTATATATCATCTATTCAAGAACACAAACAGCAGCCTATGCCATGGCTGCTTCCAGAAAGAAAAGACTGTGGAACATGTTGTGGTAAACTGCACGGCCACAGAGGAGGCTAGACAGAAAACAGGATTGAAGAGTCTCATGGAGGCATCTAATTCACACCTACAGAAAAGCTGAAATGAAGCTGTCAATAGCCAAGAGTTCTGTTCCGGTGCTCCGGTGCTAGTTAGGGCTTGATTAGGTAGTTGGCAATGCACAATACACTCCCATGTAAGATCTCAGCGCAGATCCCAGCTCCCCCAGATTAAAAGATTATGACTATGTAGCATACATATCTCACCTGGCAACTAGAAACTCAGACAAATATACAGAACTACCTCACTGGACTACACACTCTCTAATTGACACAGAACAGAAAGAATGCGACAGAAAACACGATTATTGATATAAAAATCAGTTGGCCAAGCAGCAGCAAACATAAGGAAAAAAAGTTTGATTTAATTCAGGAAGGGTTGACAAAATAGACTGTATTCAAAGGTAAATTTTGTGAAACAAGAAGTAATCTATATTTCAAAAAGAGAAGAGAAAACTTGGTGACTCTTCAAGAAATCTCTGAAAGTAGCTACGAAGCTGAAATTTTGAATGGAGTTTTTTTTTGTACGAAAGCATCTGCTTTTTATGGATTTTTGGAAATTAACATTGAGGAATTTATAGGTTTTCTCATAAAAAATTAAAAATCATAAAGGATTGGTTGTTAAACTTTGGCGTTGACAGTTTACATGGAAACCAACATTACTTAGGGTATTACTAAAGTCCATGCGAATGAAATTGCGGGCGGGTCAGCTTGTGTTTATAATAAACTAATGTTACTTTAGGTATGTTCATGACTCGCAGATTTAAGGAAAAGTCCCAATAAATGTAATAATGGCTTGTCAAATCACACCAATAATTTAAATGAAAGTTAAGATTAATTTTACTTCTTCACTCCCAAAACTACTGAACCGTTTGGCTGAGATTTAAAAATTTGAATGATTTTAGAAATTTGTAAATAAGAAGTTGCTCTAAGCCTGGTATCAAACATAGGATACTTTATATGCCATTGAATAGTTCCCATGGGATATAATAAAAAACCTTTAGGTTTTAGATGTAATCTGTACAAAAATATTAATACAGGTTCCAAATATTACATGATCAACAATGATCTAAAATGTTGAATCAAGTGAACTGACTATGGAAAGAATACTAAAACCTTATTAACTTTCATTTTCTTCCTAACTTTCTAAAAATAGTGTAGCCAATACAAATTTGGCTTACTTATCGTTTGATCAGTTAGCTAGGTCGAACTTATTTGGAACAAAAAAAAAACAATTATGTATTTTAAGCTGTAGGAAACTACTGACTATTGAAGGATGTGTTAGATTTTAGATAAGTAATGCTAACATACCTTATCCGGGACTGGTTTGATCTCTGCAAAGATAGTTTTCCAGTACGACCAAGCGAACATAATTAGGAGAATGTGATATATCAGCATATACACACATTGCTGGATTGTATTCTCTATAGTAACTGAAAAATAATACTTTATTACTACACATGTGAAAGTGTAGGATGGAATTGTAGCTAATGTATTTTTATCATGAAAGTGATTGTAGCTCAGCAAATTTTCACTTAGGACATAAGATCTAGTAGACTTGAAAGTCAGTTTAAGAAATTATTAACACAAAAGTGATACTCACAAACGCACAACTGAATAATGTAGGCATAGTAGGACCAGCTCATGATGGAAGCTATCAGTAAGACTGGGAACCATTTGAAGATTCTCCAACACCAATGGTTACATGTTCTACAACATCCACCAAGTCCTGAACGCGAAACTCTGCTATTTTGCACAGATGAAGCCATAGTTGATTATTTTCTTCCGAAATTGGAAATATCCATGTTCATTTCGCAAAACGACAATAAATTTTTTGATTTGACGTTTTGTTATTATCTATGCATAGAACAGTGACAGTTTTGACATGAAGCCAAATTACCAGCTCGAAAAAAGCCCGCGGTTTTTGCGTCTCAACTCGATTTTGAGTCGATTCAACTAAATGAGTCGATAGTTACCATAATATTTGCTGCAGGAAACTATCTCAATAATCTCAACTCAACCAATAAAGATAAAATAATTTTTGTCACACCAAGGTACAAAATTGTACTCCCTAAATTCCCTCTAGAACTTCTTGTATTTCGTGGTCGTCAAAATGCTTCGTGCCCAACATCTATGGAGCAGCGTTGCCCAATTTCAATGAGCTCAGCCCTAATCCAAAGACAACGAATAATGGCCAGAAGAAAGAGGATTCAGTCCTGCCATCATTAAAAGAAAATAATAATGTCAAATTTTGAGTAGATTTTCGCTTTGTGTAATGTGTATGTAGCGTCAAAAATTTCGTTGTTTTTGGTAAAGTTTGCCGATAATCCGATATAATTCCGTCTAAGATTAGAGTTCTAAATCATGGAGGTAAAAGAATGTAACGACTTGGTCGAAGAAGTAAGTATAAATCTGCCAAACCTGTCTTTCAAAATGGATGTATGCGGTATGCTTGTGGTACCTATGTACAATAGCTGACTGACGCGTTTTCAGAACCAATTCATTGTGGACGATGTGAGCAAAATTATTAAGGAAGCTATCGAGAACTCCATCGGAGGGACTGCCTATCAGCACAACAAAGTGAATCAATGGACCTCTACTGTAGTGGAGTGCTGCCTGGGACAACTGACGAAGCTGCAAAAACCCTACAAATACATCGGTATATAAAAATATTCAGATTCACTAACATTTATTTCCTTAGGCTCACAAGAGCGGTTATAATACCTTGGTCAAGTTTTCTAATAACTAGGTATATCAAATAAGAATTCAGGTGGTATTATGATTATTTTGCATTGTTAGGTTCTCTTTATATCAACCTTATTTTTTAACTCTTATTTTCAGTGACATGCACAATCATGCAGAAAAACGGAGCGGGACTACACACAGCATCTTCATGTTTCTGGGACAACAACACCGACGGCTCCTGTACTGTGCGCTGGGAAAACAAGACCATGTATTGCATTGTCTCTGTCTTCGGTCTTGGCATCTAAAATTATATTATAAAAAAATTGGAAACCTAAATAATAAAATGCTTACAACACTAAAAACAGCTTATCGACACAAATAAAAAGAAATTTCTTTTGGTAGTTAAGCAAATTGTAAGAGCAGACTCTTCATCAATATTCTAAGTGTTGCTTAGACCATAGGTTATAATTCATCATATTTTATATTTATTGAAGTAAATCACAGCATTACTATTTCATCATCATTTTCATCCTACAATACCACATAGGTATATATAGTCTAGCCTGATTCTATAGCTCTTCTCTGTAAAGATTTGGTGATAGCATTAGTTTTAAATCTCAGTGTCTAAAATTATAGTATAAGTTACAGTTGGCGAGTTTTCAGCACTTGTAGTGTGTGAGGCATCATTCCTTGATTTTGTTTCGTATTATTTTCTGACAAAAATACAAACTACCATTTTAAGTTGTAACTGACTTTATCATGATTTTAAAGTAGGTTATATTTTTCGTACTCAATAAAAAAAGAAAATTAAAAATTGTGTATTAATTAAAGTTGTTGATTTCCCTTACGTACGAAAGCAACCACTTTGTTGTTCAGAACCACTGTCGCCAAACCCAACATACTTGCAACATACCAACACTTAGGGTCCCATTCCACTCATCCAATTTCTTTGTTTAAGATTGGATCAAAATTCTTAGGATTCTTCCATGTATGTGTATATCATTGTCCAAGATTCCTACGTATATAGTTTGCCCAAACCGCTAAAGCTAGAAAGCTGAAATTTGCAGGGTAGGTACCACAACACAAGCTCCCGATAAGAAGGGACTTTAGGATATTTCACCCCTTGGTGTTTTTTGTAACTCTAACCGGGGTGGCCCGATTTGCTTGAAACTTAAAGAGAATACCAAAAATACAAAACTATTGAACATGTGTTTCAGGATATTTCAAAATATTCATGAAAATTAGGTAAATGGCTTTATTAAAGTTTGAAATTCGTACCTTAACCTAGGTAAGAATTTCAAACTGATCACCTATCTGATTAGTGCGAAGCCGAGGGCGGAAAGTTAGCCTACTTCATAAATCCTCCCCGCACTTGTTCATGGTATTACAAAGTATTGTTGACTTGTTTAAATTAGTACCTAGTACCTACCAAGACGTATTAGTTCCTTAAAAAATTGCTACGCCAGATATCGGCGAATTTAGTGACGAAGTAAAATTGAGATTTGCTTGAAACTCTGGATACTTAAGCTCAAAAAATTAGCAAGCTGAAGAGGCAGGGAGCGGCCATATCTCGAGAAGAACCGACAACCGCTAAGGTAGTAAGTATGCTTAGTGTAGACCGCAACACGGCAAACATAGAGTAGCACGCCCTCCGACCTGGGGTGGGTCGATAATCTGTGAAAGACTGCAGGCATATGCTGGATTCGGCAAGCTGAAGAAGTAAAAAAATTGCCCCCTTTTATATGCGCCCTGCAGATTCAGGCAATATTAAAGAATCAGAAAATATTATACACCATGTATTTGCCTATTCTGCAGTGGCTTTAGCTATCAGTCGCGAAGTAGGACTGTCTTCTTTGTCGGTAATGTATACGCACATAGACTGACTTACTGGTCAAAACCAGGGCCATTTCAAATTAAAGGAGCTGCCAGTGTGAGTCACCCTACTACAATGCCAGAGCTCACAGAACTTCTTACTTTTCGGTGCTATGAAATTTAGTACCTACCTAACTAGTATTGTTATATTATTACACTAAACTCAAAGAAAGAAAATAATACCTACGCCTATCATACGGCTACGTATCCTCTTGAACCTTAATATCACAGACCATATGTATTATGTATATAATATATCATTACCTATGTGTCTACCTATTAAGGTTCAAGAACTGTGAAGTTCTTTACAACAAATAATAATTTAATAAATTATATGAAAGAGGGTCAACGTCCATGCCACATTGAGTACCTACTACCTACCTACCCTACCGATCACCGAAGTGCAACGTTGGGCGCGGTCAGGTACTTGGACGAGGGACTGCTTCATTCAAAAATACGTTGATTTCATTTCGAATCTTATTTCTGTATTAAAACTGTTTTTATATAATAATTATCATATCATAATAACAATCTGATATCGATTTAGAGGGCTATACCTTTAATGAAATATAAAATAAGCTAAGTTTTTACTAAAATAACCATAGAACGTAATAGGACCTGAAAAAAAATCATGAAGTAAGTGGGTTCAAATATTCGCGGGCATTGAGAGAGTGCGACATTTTTGTGTCACGTGACCGTAATCGATCCAATGGTTGAGCACTTCTCGGGTCCATTCAACTCTGCTCGGCCATCATCGCCGGAGAGCGGAGGGAGAGGGATACTTCATAACGCCGTCGATTCTATTCATACTTGGAAATATTTATATAGCTCCATCTCTTTCTCGCGTATTGAGAAATAATTAAATGAATGGTGAGCAAGTGAAACGAGGATAGGTTCGAGTGGAAATTATTGAAAGCCTGCGCGCCTGGCCTGGCAGATCGATTACGGTAAAATACCCCATCCAAATTTGACATTTGAAAGCCCGTAGGATGGCCTTCGAGCCTCCCATCCATCCAATTGTAAATAAAATAGCCGTCACTGAGACGATTGCCAGTCCCAGCCGAAATTGAAGCCTATGAATGAATGAGATGAATGCTTTTGACAGTAAATAGAACGATTTTGACGTAAGGTTGTTTTCTTTTCATTTGACATTGACATACTCTAATTTCCAGTTGACGCCCCCTGCCACCTATCGATTTATTTGGAACTATTTTTTTTCTTTTTAAAATGCTAATAGAAAACCCCTCATTATGATGTTATAAAAGTTGATATTGCTCACATTCACATTAAGATAAAAAATGAAATGTAGGTAGGTAGGTAGTCGTAAAAAATAGATAAATAAATCAACAAAAAGAAAAAGGGCAAGAAAATGGCCCAATATCTTAGATGAATTATACCTAGATGGTTGGCATGCGTGGCCGTGAAAAGAGACAGAGTATACGAAGTGGTGTTGCCATGCAATTTTTTTTACCCTGACTAGGTTCGTAATTTCATGTCTGGTAGAGCCGTATGGTGCAGGCTTAGAATTTGCACTAACCGAACTCTTCTCGTGGGTGTCGTATGAGGCGACTAAGGGGCATACACCGGGGGGCGGGCAGCAGCGCCTCTTGCAGAATAGATCTACCACCGATCCGAACTGCGATTCACAACCCGCATGCCCAGCGTGAGGATTATGAGCATTACCCCTCATCATCAGCCTATACCAGTCCACTGCTAACTACGGATTCCTTATTATTATTTATTATTTAATTAAGTACCTACCTTAGTATGCGGGAATAGGTAAACTGAGCATTGAAATAAAACTACGTTTAGGTATCAATTTTATTTTCTTAAATTTATTACCACCGCTACTTATACTACTAGCTACGTGAAGAAATAATTTCAAACTCTTTAAAATATTATACTTTATTTACTATTAACAAATAATTTTGAAAAAAATATTATTGCTAGGGAATCCATTGAAACACGATAAACAGGCACAGACTTACAATAAAAATTGCACTTTGGAAATCACATTTCTGCTAAGTATTTAATATTACACAGGAATTGCCAAGATAAGACAACCAGAACAAGAAATTTAAAAGCATTTTTACATTATAGGCCTACCTACTTCAGATAAAAGTGCGGAGAAAACCAAATAAATGACACTATTTATACCTCAAACACAGTATTACCTACGTCCTTGCTTATTTATACAAATATTATTATGTAATAATGACTTTTTTGATTCTTAAGATAGTTATATCAATATTTATTCTCCACAAATCATAGGATCACAAATCAACTGCATACCCAACTTATCAAAATGTAGGTTTATCAGTCTTATATTCAATTATATTAATATTATTAGTACTTATATACATTAGTATTAACAAGTAATATATAATATTAGTACTAAATACTATTTTTTGTAAATAATATAATATGCACATAATTCATAATATTGTACGTACACTTTATTAAACTGTACTTCTTAATTTACACTGTGTGGTTGTATGTGTGTACTGGATTGTATTTCTCTTACAAACACAAAGTTTTCATGATTTCCTTCACGTACCTTTCCCGTAGTATTTATCTTACATGCCTGAAATAAAATGTTAAAGGAAATATGAATATTATATACATAATATAGTACCTAGTTTAAATATGGCAAGTATTAGTTACACCAAATCCCAATACCATTGAAATATTTTTGAATTTGATTTGAATGGAAGGTAGGTAGACTAAACACAAAGTAGGTAAGAATATTGTTTAATCCAAGTCTCAAAAAAACTTTCAACCACTGTTGCACTGAGCCATTAGTTATGTATTTATTTATTTTACTTACCAGTCTTGTAACAGCACGAGGGAACAGATATGTTCGCTGTTTCTTTTTATAAAAACATTTTCATGAATGGTTTGATACAAATTCTTGTTTATTTTTTGTGTTCCCAAATTTTTGCGACCCGTGGGGCTTCTATCTATCCAAAGCAGACGTTTTCATTACTACGAGACGGTTCATTGTTTGTGGGAAATCTGTAAAATATAAAAACATATTTTAAGATAATGTGGATGTAGGTATTTATGAGAATATTTTGCGCCATGTTTGGGGAATTTTATTGTCGAGTGCAGGCAACCCTAAATTTTCGTAATTTTAGGTTATGTTTATTAGAATTAGCACAAAACATAATTTTTGAGCCTTTTCTCAATGGAAATCTATGAATCTATAAGTTTTGAACCATTTTTAAGTCAAACGAACTTGTACTTACAAGTGGAATGATAAATTTGGCACTTTTCGTTCACCTTCACTTTAACATCAAATAACAATGCATCACATCATCTTTGCTTCAGGTATATAGTGTTGTGAGATGCAGGAATGTCCGTAGAGTCACTTTACCACATTTAATTAGCAAAAAACATTATAAAGGTCGAATAAACAAATACTGTGTTGAAGTCCATCGATGTGCCCGGCACATTTGTTTAGCTCATAGATGAGCTAAACAATGAAAAAACTGGCACGCAGGATGAAATAGGAATAGGGCTCATTCTATCTCATTTTTTCTCAGGCTAACAGCATATTTTGATCTCTCTCTTGTGTGAATGAGATGGGCATATACAAGAGCTCTATACCCTTCTTCCTCTGTGCCCAATATGCTAAACTGGCAACATTTCACTGAAAACTTCTAACATGACAATGACAGTTCCCTTCCGATGCATGTTCTTGATAACGTTTCATTGCCGCAATTCTGAATTTCTGACTCCAAAGACAGTAACATAACCTTCATGATATTTTTATTTAATGTACCCTTATATTTTCTTAGGCAACCCAACGATTAAATGTTTCAGCCTTAATATTTATTATTTCAACACAGACTATAAAGCCCCTAACGTACTTGGAGAAGAAAAGAGACGTTTTCTAAAATTTGTTAAATCATCAGTTTTAGGACAATATTTAGGCAAAATCGAAAACGAAACGTAAAATGGGGAATCCACTTTGTTCACTCCGTGTTCATTCACATTGACCATCCAGCCATAAAATTTAGTGCAATTCTATTTGTCCCATCGATGGAATCGAACCCAGTCGCCCATCCATTGATCCATTGAGAATAGCGTAATCACTCTGCTGGCCCAGTAGTCGTCGTCGTCGTCGAGCCAGCCATGTAGAATTTTTTGATGTGGGTGTTGTGTGCTTGTGTTTCGGGACGTCAAGCGCTTCAATATTGTTAATTTACAAGTGATTATTAAATTTTTTGTAGATCGTGTTTTATTTTGGTGATCTAGTGGTGTTTCTACACTGTGCGCCAATGGACATATTGTTAAGTGCGTGGGTCATTTGATTTGAGTGACGGTGATATTATACCTACCTACTGGTGGGGGCTGAATACTACTACGACGACAGGATAGTAACAAACGTTTTACAACTCGAGACGATCATAAAACTCATCTCGGTGCGGGCGAGTCGGACTTCCATTTTGTTTTATTATGTGGTTTGGTTGTTTACACAGTGCTTCGCGATTGGGACAATGGAAAGCGACGGTAAGTACCTGCCCATCCATCCAATGAGTTGTAATATAGGCAGGCCTAGGGGCGCTAGAAGGAATGAATTCTGCGCATGTAGGCCGCACATGATAATAAACATGCAACCAGTAAAGCTAGGTCTTCGGTTTTATGCATCGCGAAGCGCAGTCGTTCCCGTAGTCATAATTACAGCTCGTCAAATGTAGATCCTACAACATACCTACATTTATACGCACTTTGTCTGCGGCGCGTTTGCGTTGATCGTCTACAAATTTGTACATTGATTTTAGTTCGAGTAGGCATGCGCCGACGTGCGTTGCGTGTGTATACGGAAAGAGCACTTACGTTTTCGCATTTATCAGCTGTTACCTTTTGCCATCTCTGCGCTGTTCAATACAATACCAACCTGAAAAGAAAAGAGTTCAGTATACTACAGTACCTATAGTAAAGCAAAAGGGCGCAGTTATCGCTTGCTCTACCAGGGTTGGAGTGATAATGTGGTGTTCATAGTAAGGAACTTTCATCTCAAAAATGTGTATTGTAAACTATACACACAGGTATGTTGGTTAGACCTTTGTCTTTATCCAATTGACAAATAACTTGTGTAAGAGGAATAAAATGCACTAACAAAGATCTTGATAGTTGAGGAAGGCGGTGATTGAACTAATGAAAGTAAAGTATAATACGTATCCTGAAGATTAATTATCTCTTTTCATTCCATTTGGTCAGATAGGGTTAGTTTTGTACTAGTAATGTAATTAATTATCAACATAATAGGTAGGTATATAACTAGACATGATAAAACTCACTTACAACTACAAAAACAGCTGATTCTCTAGTCAACACATATTTGGCGTTGATTGTCCAATATCTGCCCTAAGAAGGTATTTCTTTTATACCACTGAGTTCATGCATAGTACATATAATATCAATGTTCCTTACCATTTCTTTCTTTAATGTACTTATAGCATTTGCAACTCAGCTTAGATGTCTTATAATAAGAATTGTTTTATCTTGCTTGTTTTAGTTATGTGCAATTAATTTGCTCATTTTCCTATAAGCAGATCTATTGGCTATTTGATGTCAGATGGAGCTGACCTGCCCGAGTCTTGTGGACCATCAATATGTCTGTCCTTTTTTTTCAGCCTCCTAGTAGGTATTTTGTGAGCGTCCGAGGTAGTTGCTGCGTTGGTTTTTGATTCTTTCCCAGTACGCATTATCTAGTGCTTAGACCTCATCAGCCACAGTTAGGATTTTTGGAATGATATTATGAAAATAATTTCAACTTCCTTTATTAACTTCCTGTTAGATTCTAAAATGGTCCAAAATCCACCATTATTTACCTGCTATCTGTCCAATATTATGGTTCTGATGCAGTTCCTAAAATAATATGTTAACATAGTATTCATCAAAATAACATTCAAAGGCCCTTTTCTGCTCAACCAATCCCTCTTCACATGACAATGATATAATCACAGTATTACACTTTTGATATTCTAATGGAAGGGTGCACATTAAAAGTGTATGGTTCAGTATTCATTATATCAATCTCTTTATGACAAAAGCACCACACACTGTCTAGAGTTTCTTTAATCTAAGGACTCTATGTGTCAATCCTGCCTGTGGCTATAACATACATACATAACCATTTTTGTCATAATGAAGCATTTGGCTAGCAGAATTGGGCCCCCTGTCCATTTGAATTGGTAATATTAACTGACGGTTTCTTAAAGGCAGGTAAAACTAATCTATGGTCAAACCTCTTCACAAGTGCTTCTTGGGTTGGTTTAGGCCCTAACTTCTAATATATTAGTTGAGTCTGAAACCAGTGAACTAATTTCTAATAGTCTTCCAAAACAGTAATAACCGCTATGAAGAAGACTTCAGGACTCGATAGACTTGACCACAATGTACTTTGTTGTACAACCTTGACTTTACTGACTGGCAATTGTGTCTGGTTCGCCACTTTACTACCAGTGTCCAGTTGGCTCAATGATGGAGGGTATTTTACTTGGCAGAAAGCTAAGACAAGCAGCCTACGCTATTTATAAGCATCGCCATTGGGTTATTTCTATAGAGCTTGAAAATTTAAATCCCTTGTATTCCGTTATCATGGCAGACTCTGCACTTGCAGGCCAATTCATCGATGCTGTTTTAATTTGACAGCTCCAAACTCCATGTGCCATCTTTTCATTTTAAAAGAAAAGTACAACCAAGTCTTGTCCTTGTGTTGTTAAAAGTGTAGCTTTAATGTAATGGAATTACATGACATATTATTAAAGCCATCATGTAGTTATTTCCATAACATGTCCACTAACAGCTGTCTAACACCTTGCTAAGTTACAAGACAACTACAACATGCCCTTTGCTTTTTATACTTTTAAATTATTGGTTTAAGTAGGTATAAACAAGTTGAATTTTTTATAGAATGTGTATTTTTCTGTTGCCAATGTGACAACAAAATAAAAATATTAAAATTAATGGGGGCATGCATACAGAAGACATATTTTTTTTCCATTTATTGCTTTGCTATGTCAAGGCGTAAATAGGTGTACATGCATGGAATTTTCTAAAAGTAAACCTAAAACTGTAATAACAACAAATAATAAAATAATTTACACTTCAACATTTAAAGGGTCCTTTAAATTTTGAAGTTAAAACAGACAAAAAATTGATGATAATATAAAATTTTTGCCTGATGAGGACACAGACAATCAGGAGTTGAAATATACTTCTGTGTTCCTTCTATGAGGTACCTACCAAGGTTGTACCTATTTCAACTGAAACTTTATAAGTTGATAACAATACATTCCTACTTCAATCAAACACCAAGGATCATCGCGGCATCGAAACCTGTTACAGATTCCACACTAGTTACAAGAACCATGACTCACTTGGGTTTAGTATTCTGCCACAGTTACTTTTAATTAGCTAGGCTCCTGCCAACCTTAACAAAATGTTCTGGTTTCAAATATTACGTAGTAACTCTTAAGGGGCCTATTTCAAGGCCGTTTTGTGAAAAGGATAGGCATAGAATTTCGCGCGTATAGGAGCGGGACAGAGCAGACCGCATGTGCAAAAATCAAGATTTCTTCCATCAATATTATATGTAAGTACTATTAATTTCTTCAAATTAAAAGTTCAAGTACCTAAGCTAATATTTATTTTGGCGAATCTGTTACCCTGCCTTTTTAGGGTTTCAAACATCGGTTTTGAAACCCTTATGGTCTCGCTCTGTCCGTCCCCGCTCTTTCTTGAATATCTCAGTAACTACTGCAGCTATTAACTTGAAATTTAAAATAATGATACATTTCGTGCGCCATTACTGATTTCAAGAAAAAAATATATAAATAAATGAAAAATGAAAATGAATAATTTCAATACAAATTTTGATGTTGAAATTTCAAAAGAGACTTAGGAAGGCAAATGGGGTATCAAATGAAAGGTATCCTTTTGTACATTTCAAAACACTTTTTGAAATTTCTGTAAGTTTCATACTTTTTGAAATATTTCAAAAAAAGTCGAAAAATTGACCATTCCCCCCCCCCTATCTCCGAAGATTGCAGACCGATCTATGTACAATGTATTAGGCGTTTGTAGATATCGATCTATATTTTACAGGAAAAATATAGAGAAGTCTGTAATAATAATAGTTTTTGAAAAATGGTCAAAAAGGGGGGGATTTTTTTTTCAAAAGGGAGGGTACCTACCCATGTGGGGTATCAAATGAAAGTTATCGTTTTGACCATTTCAAAACACTTTTTGAAATTTCTGTAAATTTCATACTTTTTGAAATATTTCAAAAAAAGTCGAAAAATTGCCCTTTCCCCCCCCCCCTATCTCCGAAGATTGCAGACCGATCCATGTACAATGTATTAGGCGTTTGTAGATATGGATCTATATTTTACAGGAAAAATATAGAGAAGTCTGTAATAATAATAGTTTTTGAAAAATGGTCAAAAAGGGGGGGATTTTTTTTTCAAAAGGGGGGGTACCTATCCATGTTGGGTATCAAATGAAAGGTATTGTTTTGACTATTTCAAAACACTTTTTGAAATTTCTGTAAGTTTCATACTTTTTGAAATATTTCAAAAAAAGTCGAAAAATTGACCATTCCCCCCCCCCTAGCTCCGAAGATTGCAGACCGATCCATGTACAATGTATTAGGCGTTTGTAGACATCAATCTATATTTTACAGGAAAAATATAGAGAAGTCTGTAATAATAATAGTTTTTGAAAAATGATCAAAAAGGGGGGGAATTTTTTTTCAAAAGGGGGGGTACCTACCCATGTTGGGTATCAAATGAAAGGTATCGTTTTGACCATTTCAAAACACTTTTTGAAATTTCTGTAAGTTTCATACTTTTTGAAATATTTCAAAAAAAGACGAAAAATTGACCATTCCCCCCCCCCTAGCTCCGAAGATTGCAGACCGATCCATGTACAATGTATTAGGCGTTTGTAG
The DNA here is from genome assembly GCA_946478455.1 of Eupithecia vulgata. NCBI lineage: Eukaryota > Metazoa > Arthropoda > Insecta > Lepidoptera > Geometridae > Eupithecia > Eupithecia vulgata. The sequence goes on along the minus strand of OX297879.1, from coordinate 10,957,551 downwards.
ACATCAATCTATATTTTACAGGAAAAATATAGAGAAGTCTGTAATAATAATAGTTTTTGAAAAATGGTCAAAAAAGGGGGGAATTTTTTTTCAAAAGGGGGGGTACCTCCCCATGTGGGGTATCAAATGAAAGGTATCGTTTTGACTATTTCAAAACACTTTTTGAAATTTCTGTAAGTTTCATACTTTTTGAATTATTTAAAAAAAAGTCGAAAAATTGCCCTTTCCCCCCCCCCCTATCTCCGAAGATTGCAGACCGATTCATGTACAATGTATGAGCCGTTTGTAGATATGGATCTATATTTTACAGGAAAAATATAGAGAAGTCTGTAATAATAATAATTTTTGAAAAATGGTCAAAAAAGGGGGGATTTTTTTTTCAAAAGGGGGTACCTACCCATGTGGCATATCAAATGAAAGGTATCGTTTTGGCCTTTTTAAAACACTTTTTGAAATTTCTGTAAGTTTCATACTTTTTAAAATATTTCAGAATATTGATTGTCCAAATAATTGGCAAATGTTTGAAACCCTCGGCGCGCGAGTTACACTCGCACTTGGCGGATCTTGTTTATCTATCTTTTTCACAAAATGGCGCTTTTGGGTCCCTATAATAATAATTCATATTTAAACAAATCAGAACTAGTCTTTACTATTGAACTATTTGAGCTGCTGTCTCAACTGATCCATATTAATACCAATCGGAAGCGTTCCGAAGACGCTCTATCTGCCCCGCTATATGGCAGGCAATGCTGGTGCGTTACGCCAGATACTCACCAGCTCTCCGCTGAATTAGGTACCTGCCTACAAAGCAGTGAAGCTAGATAAATATTGTCCAAGGGCTCTGTCAGAAAACCATCGTTGCTCAATTATCCGTGGAGCAACTAAGCTGCACCTAGGCACAGATTTAACAATAGGTAGGTAGGGTAGGTGTACCAGTTAGGCGTCCAGGCCCATATCTCGTCCTTTCACGGCACTACTGGTAACATTTCGTCGAAAATAGCCTTATTTACACTCGCACACAATGATAATCAGTTATATCAATAAGCTGGATGTGTAAGCTACGCACACAAGCAAATTTCACATCACTAGCACCCAGCAAAATAGATTAAAAAAAATAATCAGTGTGCGGTCGAAAGAAAAAAGACGAAACGTGCCTGGATTCAACGGAAAAATTAGCAGCATGTCACATTTTTAACGGTAAGTTTTACATTGTTTTTATGCATTTTAGAGTTGATGGTTATTAATGTGACTTAATCTTGGATTAAAAAATATGGATTTGTGTTATTCTGTCTAAATTATAATCAATAAATTTGAAATTTTGCGTGGACGTGAACTGTACCACGATATTTTGAGATAGTCCAGTTGTCGACCGGGTGGACGCGAAATGGACATATCGTGTCAATAAGGTGGTCTCTTGTATTCATTATTGTATGAAAATTTACTCAAACTTTCAATTAAATTTGGACCTTATGCTCGTAATCTATCTACAAACCATATTTCGTCCAGGCTTAAGCAATGAACCATAAAATACTAAATGTATGAAATTTCTTGTGGACGGGAATTGGACAAGGTTAAGTGAAGTCCTGATTTCGACCTTAACTTTAAAGATTATGTAAACCGAACAATATTCTAATAGAATTGCGTATAATAAATCATTGCGTTATGCTCGTAAGCTATCTAAAAACCATATTTCGTCCAGGCTTGGAGCAACGAACCATAAAATACTGAGTTTATGAAATTTCTTGGTGGTCGGAAATTGGACAATATTAAGTGAAGTCCTGATTTCGACCTTAGCTTTATAGATTATGTAAACCAAACAATAATCTAATAGAATTATAAGGTTTTTTGTTACTATAAATTTTATGAAGACAAGGAAAAAACAAAGAATGGTAGAGCAGAAATATGAAGAAAAAGAAAATTAGCAAGAATACAGAAAAAGAAGGAAAAGGACAGTCAAAATCAGGTAAGACAATTGGATAAGAGAAAAAAGAAAACACCAACTGGAAAAGTTAAACCTAGCTTTGGATCAGATAGTATTGTCGAAGCCGGAGATCTCCGCTGAGATAGAGGATTTCTATGGCCGTTTATACGCTGCACATGCCCCTCATGCCCAACGGGATGACCACGATTCACGAGCCACCCTGACACGCCACTACATCGACGAACTGCCAGACATCAGTCAAGACGAGATCGTGATGGCTCTGAGGCAGCTTAAAAATGGAAAAGCCTCCGGTGAAGACGGCATTACTTCAGAGTTTCTGAAGGCAGGAGGAGCCCCTGTTTTGCAGGAGTTTCAGAACCTGTTCTTCGCAGTGGGAGAACTCCAAAGGCGTGGAGCGAGAGCCTGGTGGTGCTCTTTTTTAAGAAGGAAGATAAAAACCCTTCTTAAAAACTACAGACCCATCACACTCCTGAGCCACGTCTATAAGCTTTTCTCACGAGTGGTCACGAATCGTCTTGCCAGGAGACTCGACGAGTTCCAGCCACCCGAACAGAGCCGGAGGATATGGCACCATAGACCACATACACACAGTGAGGCAGATTGTACAGAAGTCCGAAGAGTATAATCAGCCCCTGTGTCTGGCCTTTGTGGACTATGAAAAGGCTTTTGACTCTGTCGAAACCTGGGCTGTTCGAATCCTTACAGCGTTGCCAAGTAGACTATCGTTATATCGAGGTGCTGAGATGTCTTTATGATGCCGCGACCATGACTGTCCAAGTACAGAGCCAGCAGTCCAAACCCATCCAACTGCGCAGAGGTGTGAGACAGGGGGATGTTATATCCCAGAAACTGTTCACAAGCGCGTTGGAAGATGTGTTTAAGACGCCTGGACGACTGGAAAGGTAAGGGCATTAACATAAACGGCGATTACATCTCACACCTCCGATTCGCTGATGACATAGTCTTAATGGCGGAATAGCTGGAGGAGCTTAACCGGACGCTGGACGGCCTAGCTTCCGCCTCACGACGCATCGGTCTTGGCATGAACTTGGATAAAACCAAGGTCATGATCAATGGCCATATTGATCCGGGACCTATCGTCGTACATGGCCACCTTCTCGAAATTGTTTCCGAGTACACTTATCTTGGGCAGATTCTGCAGTTGGGTAAAAACAATTTCGAGAAAGAAGGCCAAGAGGAGGATCCAGCTAGGTTGGGCAGCGTTTGGAAAGCTACGTCGAGTCTTCTCGTCATCCATACCGCAATGCTTGAAAACGAATGTTTTCAATCAGTGCGTCCTACCCGTCATGACCTACGGAGCTGAGGCGTGGACGCTCACGGTAGGGCTGGTCCACCAGTTTAAAGTCGCCCAGCGAGCTATGGAGAGAGCTATGCTCGGTGTTTCTCTGAAGGATAGGATTCGCAACGAATACATCCGACAGAGAACCAAGGTTTTCGACATAGCTCAAAGGATTAGCAAGCTGAAGTGGCAGTGGGCTGGCCATATCTCGAGAAGAACCGACAACCGCTGGGGGTAAACGTGTTCTTGAGTAGAGAGCGCGACTCGGCAAACGTAGTGTAGGACGCGCTCCGACCAGGTGGGATGACGATTTGCGAAAGACTGCTGGCAGATGCTGGATGCGGCAAGCTGAAGACAGAGCGCTATGGCGCTCATTAGGGGAGGCCTATGTCCAGCAGTGGACTGAAAAAGGCTGATGATGATGATAAAAACAAAGAACTTAAAGTACCTACCTACTTACCTGTTAAAATTTGTTATTCGTAAGTAAATAATAATCATTGTGTAAAACAGAAATTATTAATTACTGTCTGTTGTTTGTAGCTGATTAGGATTGACTTTTTATAATTATAACTTTATTCAATAATGTGTGAGACAGAACCTCTAATAAAAGATGACTAATTACTAAACACGAGTTTTAATAAACCCTCTTAGCATTATAATTTCTAGTGATTTTCCTATCAGATATATGGTGGTCGAAAACTGGGTAACAGGGGGTCGAAAACTGGAAATTTTGGACGAGAACTGGTAAAAATAGGTATTTCGGCTTAAAATATTTTTTTTAAATTAACAGATAAATTTATGAAGAAAGTCTTTTTTTCTAGTGACAATAGAGTATTTTAGTCATGTGGTGAAATCAATTTTATTCCAAAGAGCTCACTAAAATATTTTTTTTTCGATATCTGAATCTGACAACTCCACTAATTGGACGCAAACTGGCGCATTGACCCTACCTACTATACTAACCTAGGTATATTATATTGGTACAGAAATATTTAAAAACTAGCTAGTACGTTGTACATAAAGATAGGACCTATTTAATTTAAAAAACAACATGAGATAAATTATTCGATTATGCATAGACAATCTAATTACAATGTGTTTTTAAACTATGCCAATTTTGCCGTATTCTATTTTAATGGGACGGAATTATAACAATTTCATTGTAACACAGCTATTTTCAGTATGCCCTGTGAAGATCATGTAGCAAATGAATCAGACTACCTTTGGTTTTAGCTGCCTAACCAGCTAACCTATCCAGCAAGATTCATTGATAAAGACTATCCTGGCCGGATATTGTATACCGCAATCGCGACGCGTTCGAACATGTTCTTTGTTAGCTCAGTATTAACCATCATTGCACAATATATTTAATACTTACCTACCTATGCTGTATACAGTTTTGAGGTTCTATATGGGTAATTAATAAGTGGAGAACATTTTGCAAACGGATCAAGTGTACTAAAAATTGTGATCGACGAAGGCGAATTCTTTATTGGTTTAACCATAACAAATACAATTATTTGACTAGGCAAAAGTTGCGGCAGTTATTTTTACGTCTGGTCGAAGCGACTATGTCTCGAGAGCTGGTGAGTATCTGACGCAGCGCATCAGCATTGCCATACAGCAGAGGGGCAATGCAGTGGGCAGCGTCTTACGAAGACGTTTCCGACTTCCGTCTGGTATTGATAACATTGATATAGATCAGTTGAGCTACCTACCTGTAGAGGCAGTACATAGTCTGCACTTCTGCAGTTAGCTCTATAAACTACTAGGTAGTTCTAATTTGTTGGAACTAAGTTCCTTATCGCGCGTTGTGAAAGGGGGCTGGACGGAAAAAAATCTCACGAAAAGTTGTAACGACACTTTTTGACGGGTGCGCATGTTTCTCTGTCTGTCTCTCTCTCTGTCTTATAGAAAGGAACTTCGTTCCATCCGACACCTCTCAACTTTTTTTCTATGATCTGATTCTAATTGAGTACTTTCTTGCTTAATATTAGGTTCAATTACAATGCTTTTAGTTATACATTTATATAGCTACAAACCAACCTCCTATGAATAAATTAACAGCAGTGTCCCTAGCAAAAAGTAAAAAGAGGGTACGTAGAAGGTAGGAGATAGCCTCACAAAGGTAGCAAAATATCGACCCTTATTAAAGCATTCCACCACCGCAATGCTAAAGTTGGAAATGATAATTATGTACGTCGTTTATTATTAACGCAGAAAAGCGCTGCAGCATTGCCTATTCCGGGTTATAAATTAACGTAACAAAAGGTGAAGATCTAGCCCTAGGTTATTGAACCGAGCTGAATCTATTTTGATTACTCTTAAAATAACCATCATGCGAATGTGAATGCATTTGAAAATAACTGAGGTCGATGGGTCGAAACGGTATCTTATGGAAATGTCATTTGTGTTAGAGCTTTATGCGGATTCCACGGTAAAATTTAATTTAAACCAATTTCTTTTTCCAATGTACATTTGATCAAAGAACTTGGATGACTTCATCCAATTTACAAGCAACACCGATATTTGATCAAAGATTTGGATACTAGTTTCTGCCCGCGGCTTCGCACGCGTGGTCGTTATGAAAACTTTTACAGGTTTATTATTTCCCATGGAAACTGAAATTTTATGGGTTAAATTGTAGCCTATGGTTTATTTCAGCATAATGGAGCTACACCTACGCAAATTTTCAGCCCGATCTGTTGAGAAGTTTTGGCGTAAAGAAGTAACAATCATCCATCTATCCATTCAAACTTTCGCATTTTTAATATTAGTGTGATGTGATGTCATTTCAATTGAAATCAAGTACGCAAATTACTTAGGAATCTTGGACAAAGATATTGGAAGAGTGGAATGGGCATTCATCCAAGAACTTTGATCATATATTGGACAACGAACTTGGACAAAAATATTGGATGAGTGGAATGGGCACCTTAGATAGAATCTTTTTTCTTGCTCATGCCTGTATCAGCCAGCACCGTCTTAATCCAGTCTCACAAAACTTATCGAATTAAAAACGATTGAGGTTTCTGTGTTATCGATTCAAAGTGACATCATTAAGGTGCTCTCCGACTGATGCTATAAAGGTCTACCTGAATTCGCGGTTCGTTGCCTCTAGAATTAATTAGTAAAATGAGCTGAACCGATTCAGTCGAGAGAGTAAAAATCCCGAGGTTTTGCCTCGGCAAATTGGTTGCAAAAAACGAATGAAAAGTTAAATTCAAATGGACTGCAACGTTTTGCATCTTGGCCAGACGAAAGTAGAGAAATACTGCTTTATTTTACCTCCTATTCGCGTCTTATCCGATATTCTGATAGCTCACGTTTCAAAACTCGACTTGAACACGTGATAAGTAATTGCTTACGCTAAGTAAAAACGCAAGTACCTACCCATAAACGGGATTTTAGAATGATGTTACTATGCGGGCCGCGCTCTTGAGCACCTGTCTAGCATGGAATTTATAATTCAGTTACTTTCTGGATCTGTCTCATTACGAATTAAAGGGAATTAGAATTAGCATCAGCCGGACGGCTGCGGCTTTGGCCACATTTACGAATGTCTGTCTACTGCGGATATTAGATTTTTATAAATTAACTAATTTTATTAATTAACCATTGGACACGGAATTGCTGATGGAATCACAACATAAAACAAAGTAGCTAGACAAACAGACAGCGGGGACTGTTTGTCCCTACGTATGCTTAGATCTTTATAATCAGCAACGGATTTTGATGCGGTTTTTTAAATGAAAAAAAAAAAGAGGAAGGTTTATGTTAACACATTTGATAACACATGCATAATATAGTACCCGTGCGAAGCCGGGGCGGTCGCTAGTTTACCATATACTACGATTTTGAATCCTGTTGTTTTATGTCAACAAAGATATTTATGAATGTAAAATTAACAAAAACTGGAAAACAATAAGGTAACAGCAAGGTTAACACTAAAAACTAAAACACAAACTTCAACAACGCATCTCTCAGTGCAGCCAAAAATGTTTAGATTTGAATTCGAAAACGAACCAGAGAACAATGATGAATAACAGCTTTCAGAACCGAAAATTGTTTCAAGATTCTGTACCACGTTCCATCGATGATACCAATGTCGAAAAATATTTTCCACCAATATTCATTGGGGTTTGTAACCACTTTGTATACAAAAAATATCCAGGTTTTAAAGTCGGTTAGTTCTGGACGCGAATTTCTTTTTCGTCCATAGAAACTTCTCGAAAAATTTCGTTCCCAAATTGCGTCAAGTAAGCTGATTTACGAATAAATGCTCATAGCTTTTAGCTTATTACGCTCGGCATCGCAGCATAGCAACTTATTCATAAATAATTTTATTAGCACAAAAAGCTTGCTTGACATCATTATACGTACTCAAGGTAGTTTTTTCTGTGGCTCAAATTACGTGTTTTCTGGGCGTGGTCGATGCCATTCATTATTTATTCTTACTATTCAGGTGGTTGCTTACATTGCAAATTAATTCTTTGTTCTATTTAATTGTAGCTTTACCTTACATTGATCGAAAAATTCAATTATATTAATTTGTTACTTTGAACCTAAATTATCTTCAAACCATGGGCAAACTTAAGTACCTACCTGTATTGTATTTATTTATTCCATAAAGATACATTTGTACACTTGGAAGAGTAAATTTATACATGTAGTGACAAATTAATACAAGTAAATATAATATTATATATAATAAATTATTATTTATTATATATATAATATTTTTAATTTTTACTTATTGTACTTGTTCTTTTATTACTTTATTAAGTACGAAATTGTCGACGGTTTTTTTTTTGTTTTGTGTTCACACTTAGGTATTTTATTATGTTTCTATTAGCGAGTGCCTATTATTAGCTTTCTGTATCTATTTTAAGTTCTATTGTTAATAGTTAAGCTGATGGCAATCCGAATAAAAATAAATAAATAAATATTTAATAAAATTGATACAAGCAGAGTACATAAATATGCAATGATTAGGTAGGTATAACAGTGAGATTAACAGCAATAGCTTCGTCGAGTGTATAATAAGATTTTCCAATGTTTTTTGATTGCTATACTAAAATTGTTTATGTTATTTGTTATTTCGAATATCATGTTTTAGTTTAAAACCTACACTACACATTAAAAGCTTTTACCGACTCTTGCAAGTCTATGAGAAGACACCACTCTTTTGCCGGGGATTGAAACTAATCACTAATCCATTGTTCCAGGTATCAGCAGCCGGCAATGAGTGATCAGTGGTAGCGGGGCGGTGATGCAGCGCCACGCGGGCGGCGCCCCGCAGACGCAGGCCTCCGTCGCCGCGCCCGCTCCCCAGTACCGCACTCCCTCCATCTACGATATTGATGATCAGGTAGGTAGTAGTAATGCAGGTATCAGCTGCAATGAGTGATCAGAGGAAGCAAGGCGGTGATGCAGTTAGGTACTCTTTAGAAAGTCCTGCGAGGCTGAAGGCAAAGTTACATGTCTTTTGTAAAGAATTTCCAGGCATTTCAGTTTTGAGCTGTCTTTAGCCAGCCAGCAGCGCCAAGCTCCTGCCACTTCGTCAATCTAGCGATACTATGAACTGATACTTGGAACTGCCCACTGATCTACTTTTTCCGCATCGATAGACGAAAGAGCAAGCAGGTCCTTAGGGAAGGTGACACGTATTTCGGCGAACAAATTGGACCAATTCCTATACAGGACCCTTGGGGTCCTCTATATTGAGACGTACGGGGCCACTTTTTCTTACACGCCTAGGGTATGGTTCCACTTATGGTCTTGTCAATTCGGACAGCAATTTCAAACGCTTCAAAATATTTGCCCATTATTCGCATAAATGACATCGCGCTGAGGAGGGCACGTTTTCGCTAAGGGATGAGGGGCGGGTGGGGGGGGGGGGGTAGAGCAGCCCGGCAATGAAGTCTGCGATGTGATGCCCCAAAAGGGGGAGTGTGTTCGGGAGATTGTGCGTAGGATTTGTAGAATCTTGAGCTACCCGATTGGTTCTTTTCTCACAGTTTCGGTCCGTATAACCGCAAAGTTGGCAGGACCATGGGAAGGTTCACGTTCTTGACAGGCCGATCCTCTTGCTTTTAAATTCGTCTGTGACCTTTGTATTTCAATAGTTAATTGCAACCTAATAGTAAATGATGATCAGTTTGCCACCACTGCTTTACAATTGCATAAAATGTACCCTGAAATTGCTTTACACGAATCACAACTGAATATGAAAGCACAGCCTCACAAAGCGTGTTTTATAAATGAAACGTGTTATCGCTCTACAGGCTTGCTTGCTCAGTATTACATTCATAGTTACAAATAAGATATATTTTTACATTCAAAACGTTTTCCTTAATGTACTCTACATATTGCTACTTTGTTGTTTCAGCTTAGTACTGCGTTTGTAAGCATCCCGAATATCCTTGTTTATTATTATGTTTTATTTACAGATTCCTGCTTCCGTGATAAGCAGTGTTGGCACAGTGAGCCTTTCTCAATCTACTTCACACCCCACTCCTAACTTAACTATGGCGAATCCTACGAATCCAGGCAACGCCAGCAGCGGCAATGCTCCGCAGCAGCCTGCCCAGCAAACGCCGACTCAAGCCCCAGTCAGAAACCTGCCAAAAAAACGGAAATTTGACCCTTCCGTCTTAGAAGAGATGGTGCAAACCTCTTGCGCGAACAACATGGTATCCATACCGCCGCCGGTCGAATACCACCCCCAGCAGACCTACCAACGCACCGTCCTCCAGCCTTCCCCAATAATCCAGCATCCATCACCGCCACAAGACATCAAGCCGTTCTCTCTATACCCGAACATCGATCTATCTGAATGGCAGAACCACAGGGTGTTAGCAAAACACAGAGGGATCTACATCCCAGGGGTGATCCGGCAGGCTGATGGGTGCAAAGTGATCGTGGAACTGGATGGATACGAGAACGAGTCAGTGGAGTATTGTGACGTTTTTGGACTGAATAAGAACGACGTGATAAGTGACGCGTGTCCGCAAATGAGCCATCTCCTCTCCGGCTCAGCGTGCGTGGTCAGAACTTGTGATCCCAGTAGGGACGGAGTGCAAAACGTGTTTGTGCAGGGTTTTGTGGTGCACGTTATTAACTCGCCTGTCAGGAAGATCACAGTTCGGGTGAGTTTTCCTTCTCTAAAAGTAGTCTAAAACATTGTTTTATCATCTTGCGGTTTGTATTTCCTGTTGTTTGAGTTATTTGTACCCATTGTTGCGTCATTTGTTTTCTCTATTACTTTCCAAGAACAGATAGGCCATCGGTAAAGCTAATTAAATCGGTGACTTCACTTTACCGTACGGGAGATAATACTTAGACCAAGTAATGACTTATCAACGATTAATGGAAAACCTTGGAAGCTATATAGCATTTAATATTGTGTGAATTTTCGAGGACAAAACAATAGGAAAACTAACCGAGCATTCCCTGAGCACTGGATGAACTAAACAGTTCAACCAGTGTTCAGGGAATGTCAGTCAACCAATAAGAAGGTAAAACACAACCCAATAAAATCTGTAAAATTCGCGCCCTGGTTCGATGTGATGTGCAATGTTCATATTCTACGACAGAGCAGTGAAAACCTTATGTCAATGGACTAGGTACCATAATTCTACCGTTGAAAGATAATAAGAGTCGAGATCACATCATAGTTTCTATCCAACGCACGTCCACAAGAATTTATTAATCAATATTTTGTTCTCATATTTTAAGAGCGCGCGCCCTTGCACGTTGCACCGATAAGGCAGTGATTGTGTTAACCCTTTAAAACAGAGTACCTACCAGCTAGCACTATAAAGTTATTTTTCTAGACTGGAGTGTTGATGACAACGCTGTGGGTACAAGCGGCGAAAAGATTTGTGACAAAAAATCTGGCCATTTTCGTAGGTCTAACGAAAAATTAATTCTCGTTCAAAGATTTGATGAAATTTTTGTTTTTCGTGTAGCTTGGCACTATTTTTCTTCGAACTCTCTTGTCGATCGCATACCGCAGGAGACAACTAGCTTTCGCGCAAGCACTATACCTATACGCTTTGAATAATAAGGTCAGTTTAAAAGCTAAAAGCAACCTTCACATACAGATCGGCGGCGACATGCAAAAGGACACGTTGGATATGGAGGTGAAGCGAGCTGACATCCGGCTGCTGCAGCCGCCGTGGGCCGACGAGCTGGAGGAGGCTGGCTCCCACTCCTCGACCTTGCATTCTCAGCAGTTGAGGCTGCATCAGGCACCAATTCAGGTAACATATTGGTTCCTTCAGTCACCTTAGATACACAAAGCATGTAAGTTTGCAGGTAACAACATGAAGTAACATTGGTTCTGGCAGTGATCTTAGATCGGCGGAAGCTATAATACAAATGGAGAAGGATGTATAAGAGACTCAGCTGCAGTGGAGTGCCTACATAAATTGCACACATCGAATCATCTATTAAACAGGAGTACCTTATAAACTTAAAGGTTTTTAAATATTATGGTGCTGTTTATAAACTTCTCGTCATCACATACAACCATGAAGGTCACCCATATGAGAAACGCCCTCCTCAAACAAAGGTGATTTACGATAATAAACACGCTTCGCGGGCGGAATAGGGTACATGCACTTCAAAATTGTATTTTTTTATTTGTATTTTCTCTGTTGATATAGAAATATATCTGCATATAAAGTATGCATATTTTGATAACGTTATTTTTGAAATTTAATCATTGAAACGTAGATAATTAGACTTAATCAAAATTTCTAAACCTGACGTCACCGTTCACCATATTGTCATGAAGCCTGTAGCGGGATATCTTTTTTGTAACAAAAGAAAAAAAAAATTGACATAACACACAAACAACAAACATGATGATTCTTATCATTTATTTGTTTCTAATTTTATTTTGATTATAGGAACAGAAGCACATAAAAAACGAATAAAAACAAAAAAAAACTTCGATCTATATTTATATAGCCTTGTTAACATAGAAAAGATGTTAAAAATACACAAAACTGTACGGATCCCCTTCCTTGGACAGCTTCCTTCGACTCTTACGACAGACACGGCTTGCATTCGAGGGGTTACGCCACGACCTTCACGGTATAAAGTTAACACGTACTGCATGAACACCCTATAATAATAACCATAGGTGTACGCTCCCTAACTAATACATTAGTAGGTTCTAGTTGTAACAACGCATGTGTAAACACCCACCAATTAGTGAACTGTATTTGTCAAAATTCAACCTCTTTTGTTTTGCCACGCTGTTTACTTCCGCTAAGACTTGTAAATAATAATAAAGCGCTCACGACGGACGGTACGCTCCGTTGGCCACTAATGCCTATTATAGCACACCAGTTCTTTGCATTTATTTTGCATTTGCGTATTGTGATACGAAAATAAACCTTAGAGGCGTCAGGGTTTTCCGTGGGAAATTTAAATATTAGATACATTTTACATTGTTTTAAGACCGAGTAGCTTGTATTGTACTCGCTGCATCGCGGTCTTTTTTCGTATTATTATCTAGCTATCCAAAAGCCAGCACCGTAAAAATAAACATCCCAATCCATTTGTAAAAGCGCTGTATCGTGACAAATATTTCGGTGCGGTCGATCGATGCGACCCATTTTTTGAAAACCAACCGAATTTGTAACCGACAACCGATTTTTATTCCGAAACGGGGCTCATACATTGAAGTTTCTGATTCAATTCAGCAAACGACATAAGAACTTGTTTTGCACGAAAACGAATAACAAACTCCGATTTTCCTTTTCCGAGTAGGCCCCCAATAGGCGTAACTCTCGGTCTGATCGTAAAAACGAAAATCGAAGATTCTGATTACCTTTCGTGAAAATGCTATCTTAATAAGGTGACATCAGAGTGCGTTTTGCATGAAAAATAATCAGAAATTTTGATTTTTGTTTATAAGAGTACATCTAAATGCCGAAATAGAACCTTCGGTACGGTTCGGGCATATTCGAACTACTTGTTCTTAGCCACGTTTACAGACCTTCAGTCAATACCTATGATGATGGTGGTTCGAAGTAAAATTTTGCCGGCGCCTTTTGTAAAATTTGCTTGGACTTTTAGAATTCAGGGAGATATCGAATCTTGAGTGTTCTTGAGTGGAGACCGCAACTCGGCAAACGTAGTGTAAGACGCCCTCCGACCAGGTGGGATGACGATTTGCGAAAGACTGCTGGCAGATGCTGGATGCGGCAAGCTGAAGACAGGGCGCTATGGCGCTCATTAGGGGAGGCCTATGTCCAGCAGTGGACTGAAAAAGGCTGATGATGATGATGATCGAATCTTGAACGCTACTGTGCATTATTATTATTCTGTTTTTTTTAATATAAATAAATAGTACTGGACAATCCACACAGCATTATCTAGCCCCAAGCTAAGCAGAGCTTGTGTTATGGGTACTAGATAACTGATATACATAATATAATACAATACATAGATAGATATTTTTTATTATATAATATATAGAAAACGACCAGAACACCCTGAACAAATGCTGATCGTACACACATTTGTCCCGAGGCGGGAATCGAACCCGCAACCTTCTGCGTCGCAGGCAGACCTTCGCCCACCGCGCCACATTGGTCATCGGTCGGCATTGATTAATTCTTCTCACCTTCTCAGATGGGAGGCGATAACTTCTACACATCATCGCCGATGCCTGGCGCTGGCCCCGGCGTCGTCAACGTCGGAGCTCTCTCCAACGGATCCATGGATGACCTGAGGAAGCGAGCCTTCGACGACTACGGGGAGAGTGATGACGACCTTCGTAGAGAAGACATCATGTTTCCAAATGACGTTTCTCATATGGGTGAGTGAGTTACAGGAACATTTAATAATAATAATAATAAAATAATAGAATTAAATTAAAACAAGTATTTACAGTAGAAACAATTGAGCTATCTGCAAACTGTTGCAAACAATCTACAGGTAGCTCAACTGATCCATATCAATACCAGTCGGAAGCGTGCCCAAGACACTGGCTGCATTGCCCCGCTGTATAGCAATGCTGATGCGCTGTGCCAGATACTCACCAGCTCTCGGGTCACGCGTCGTTTCGACCAGACGCTTAGATAATAAGTTTATTTTAGAAAAAGGTTACAAAGTAGGTACATGGTTATCGTAATTTCCTTAAAATTAATTACGTTATTTTAACGAACTATAACGATAACGATATACTTGTATTAAGATGTTAGAGCTCTTATTTCCGATTCTTTAGGGTTAGTCCTGTCAGTGCTTAAACGTTGCTCTCACATGGAATATGGTTTGCGATAATCTTACAAAGATTACAGTGTACAGTGTATGAGATGATTTTAAGATACGATTAAATATAAAGGTAATTGTTGACGACCTTTTTTGGCGCGGTGGGCGAAAGGCCGCTTGTGATCAGGTTGCAGGTTTTAATCCCGCCGCAGGACAAATATTGTATAATCTGCTTTGCTAATACATGTTCCGGGTCTGGAATTCTAGATGTACATGTTTAATCGAAAGACTGCTGACAGATGCTGGATGCGGCAAGCTGAAGCCAGGGCGCTATGGCGGTCTTTAGGGGAGGCCTATGTCCAGCAGTGAACTAATATAGGCTGATGATGATTGAATGAATATTTATTCAGATTAATCAGGTATATCTGGTACCCATTACACAAGCTCAGCTTACTTTAGGGCTAGATGATTCTTTGTGAAATGTCCAGTATAATTTCTAAGGGCTTATTAACATTGAAAGCCCTCGTTAAGATCTATGACGACCTGTGTGGCGCGGTGGGCGAAGGTCTGCCTGTAACGCAGGAGGTTGCGGGTTCGATTCCCGCCTCGGCACAACTATGGCAACCGTCGTTTTCTATGTATAATAAATTAATATCTATCTATGTATTGTTTATATTATTTATTTATTTATTTATATTATGTATATAAGTTATCTAGTACCCATAACACAAGCTCTGCTTAGCTTGAATTTAGATAGTGCTGTGTGAATTGTCCAGTATTATTTATTTATTTATGTCTTGAATGATGATACATTTTCATTACGTAAGTATGTAAGAGGGTTATTTGTGTTGGAAGAACACCAACGTTTCATCCCTTGATGAGGGACTTCTTCAGGGTGAGTGCAGTTCTAGACGCGCGCGTACCGCATCCCTTCGAGCACTATATATGTAAGATGTAGATAATACACTTTAGTTCTAAAAGCATTGAAATACAGTCCTAAATTGAAATAACTGATAACTATAACACTGTCTCCTTTCTAAAAAGGCAAAATGAACCATAATCCTATATCTAAATAGTCTATTTTTGTTCCAGACTGCAGTAACAGCAAACGCAGCAGTTTACAAAGTCGTGGCAGTACCTCCAGTTTACTGGAGCGCTGTCTCACACCTAGATCTCAACCGCCTACTCCTAGGTAAGGGATTATCCGCTTTGTTTGTACCGCATAAGGTGCAATCTAATTTGGCATAAAAAGCAATTAAATGACCTGTGGGCTGTGTGGGTCACGCACGTGAGTTCCTTTGAACCCGATGTTACTAAAAAACCGACAGTCAATGCTAAACAAAACCTAGCCCAATAATAATTATAAAAGAACAGAGTTTTTTTTTAATGAATTCAATATATTTGTCTTCAACAATTTTAAATTACTTGAAATTCAACTATTGTGATATTGCTCCATGGAGGCTACTCAGGAGCTATGATGAAGGTTGATGGTCTTTCCGGCTTCTTTCGAACCCCTGTAGAGCTCAGCCCCATGTAATTAATAGTCTATATGTATAGTTTTTTTCTTTTGTTTTATCGATAATTAATGTTAGGTACTACATTAAAAAACCTTTTTTTTTATTATTAAGGAAAAAAATATAATTCATTCTGATCTCAGTTTCGGGTGATATACCCCATTAACCCTCGTTGTTTCTGTTAATAGATCTCAAGCGGCAACCCCGCACAAATACAAGAAGGGTGACGTAGTATCTACCCCTACCGGAATCCGGAAGAAGTTCAACGGGAAGCAGTGGCGGCGGCTCTGCTCCAAAGACGGCTGCACCAAGGAGAGCCAGCGGCGCGGGTTCTGTTCCCGGCATCTCTCACTCAGAGGGGTCACTAGGTCTTCCAACACGCCTTTGGCTCAGGGCTCCGCGCATACCCCGCAACAGAGGTAAGGAATCTACTGATGTAACGCTATTGCTACTGCTGCATCTGCGTTAGTTTTAATGTCCATCATCATAAGCCTATGTTAGATAGATAGATATATCGAAAATGCTTTATTGCACACATAAATTTACATAACAAACTAAAAAAATAGAATTAAATAACAAATATGTAACAATTGGCGGTCTTATCGCTCAAGAGCGATCTCTACCAGACAACTGTGGATGGATAGGATCGTTGGATTGAACGTGCACATGCACGCGAGCATGTTAGTCCGATGCTAGATATAGGCCTGTCCTAACGAGGGCCGTAGCTCCCTGTCTTCATCCTACTAAGCCGGAGGGCGTTCTACAATACTTATATAAGGAGTCGTGGTCTCCACTTCAAGACATCGTTTACCCACGTACGAACACGTTAATGGGTATGTTTATACCAAGTCGTGGTCGCCACTCAAGAACACGTTTACCCACGTACGAACACGTTAATGTCTACGTTTACGATTAGACTACTTACTGGTGTTTAATTATATGCTATCTCCACAGAAGCAGCAGTAAGTCCCTATCATCAAGCGGCACCGGAGTAGAAGGCGATGAGACCTCCCGTGAAAGTGACACCACTCCGCCTAATTACCGCGTCACTGGCAGGTTCGACTCTGATGAAACAGAGGCTGCTAATATGTTAGGTATGTACCTATGTATGTAGTATAGAAAGGAACCAGAAATTTCCATTACTGTCGTGTTTTGCGATCGTAAGACACTTGCTTGTTTCAGGTAGAAAACCCTCTATTTTCCCTTTTCCAGTGGAAAATAGAGTTTTTGAGAAGATTGAACGTTGTTAGTACAAGCCATGAGACTCTTTTTTTATTGGTACTAGAAGCGTCCTTCGAGAGGCTAAAATTATTTCAGCTCAAGGCTGGCTATATTTTGTTTACGAGCAAAGGATGAAGTTAATATAATAACTAAATCTTTACAAGTAGCTAATATACAGTGACTTAACTTTAAGTAGAATTTGCATTAAGTTGTTATAATACCATCAAAATGTACTATGAAAATATGGAAGGCTGTGATTTTTTTCCTTACTTGACTTAACTTTGACTTACAGCAGCTTGGTCATCATCCACAGCCCTTGTTGTCTGAGCTATAAAGGCCTCGACCTTCTGTCTCGGCCTTCATTTCAGCTTGTCCATCAAGGGCTGCCATGCTTCAGCAATGCGACTCGGAGGGGCGCATTGCTGTGCAACGAGCTGTCCCAAATGTCCGTGTGCGTCAATGACAATCAAAGTGTTATTAGCAAGACTTATATACCAGAGTTACAAATATCGTTAAATATTTACACGAATCTTTAATATGTCATTTCAGTGTCCCTCGGAAGCTCTCGATCCGGGAGCCCTGGGGCTTCGCCTGTCGGTGGTCACTCTCCGCACAGCGCGCTGAGAAGCAACGTGTTCGTGCCCATATCTTCGCCGCAGCCGCCGCACTCCCAGCCTTCTTATACCAGCCACCATCATCTCATACGGTAACTATCTACCAACTATAGTGGATAGTCCTCGGGTGCCCTAGGCCTTCGCCCATCAGATGTTTGTTACTTCTTAACGCCAAAACTACTGAACGGATCAGGTGGAAATTTTGCATAGATGTAGCCGTGTGGTGCCGTCTTAGAATTTGCACCACCCAAACTCTTCCCGTGTTTGACATACACCGGGGGGCGGGCCGCAGCGCATCTTGCAGACTAGATCTACCACCGAACTGCGATTTTCAGCCCGCTTGCCCAGCGTGGGGATCATGGGCCCTCATAAGATAAAAATCAGGGGGAGGTCTGCGTCCAGCAGTGGACCATTATAGGCTGTTGAGGTGATGAGGGTAGCTTTAAACCTGGGATCAAACATAAATATTAAAGTACTCGTACGGTAACAATAGCCAGCAACTTTACCGTGTTGGCTAAAGTTAACACCACTCCAACTCTTCTCTCGGGTGTAGTCAAATATTAATTTAGAAAAATCTTAAGGGGCCTTTTTAGGTCAAGATTACTATCACCGCGCCGCTGATATATAGATAAAGATAAAGAAACATTTATTTGACTCAACAAGAACAGCACAGACAGACATACACACACAAGGTAGAATTTGAGGATGTAAAGTTTTTCTTTGTAGTTTCTTTAGGCACTATAAATAAAAAAAGTAAAAAAATAATGCTGAACAATTCACGCAGCATTATCTAGCTAGATGTGGGCGCCGCCTTAAAAATTCTCGGCGGCGGCGCGCTGACTCATTTCAATCGGCGGCGGCGTGGCGCCGGCGGCGTAGTTTTCTACTACCTACCTCCAACTTAAACTCGCAATCTACTCCCTACCTTAGTACCTTCTTTAAGCCGGCCGGCTTCTTAATATCGTTTTAGGCGGACGACAGGAAAATGTCAGTCCTATACAGTACAGTAAATACCTTGTCCAGATCAGGTCATCAGGTACAAAAAAAAACAGTTTTCCAAAGGGACACTTTAATAGCCTCGTAAACAATTTTTTAACATAAAAACAGATAATAATAATTATAAAATATGTAAGATTGATAATCAATCTTACATCTTACATATTTTATAATTATCATGAATAAATATGATTTTATTAACCCGAATCGAGCTCAAGCGAGATCTTTTGGCCGTAACTGTTAGCCCAGCTACTGAGAATACCCTCTCACTCGGAGTGCTAGTGGCAGGTATACAGAGTAAAGCTCTAGCAAGAGCAGCAAGATGAGGAAATGCTTCTTTTTTATTATTCCAATAGGATAATAAATCACCATCTTTTGGTTCTGTAGGATCAGCACCAGCAATGTAACGCCAACATTCTTGCTCTATTGGATCACCTTGAATGCCTTGGCATGAACTCATACTATGTTTCCTTGACAGTTTGTGCAATAATGATGTGTCAATTACATTGCTGGTGCTTGTACTTGCTGCGTTTTCGGCTAAAGCTTCTGGTTCGTTATAAATATTTATGATTTCCCTAATGTACGAGGAAAGGAATGACGTCCTGGTCATATTCTGGTTCTTCATCTTCCTCAACATATTATTTATAGGTTCTCGGTTGCATATGTGGATTACACTTTCTAGCATTTCTAAGATGCTGTGCCAACGAGTTGGGGTCGCGGTTTTGATTGTTGGAATATTTTTGTAATTTTCGGATCCTGATGGTAAAGCCCTGCCCTCATTTTCGGTTTCTTCCGCATTTTCCAATATTAGATCAACTTGAGGGACAGGGTCGCTCTCGTCACTTTCTAAAGTTTCAACGACGCTTTCTATTTTTTCCAAAAACTCTAGCTGTTGCTGTACCTTTTCGGCCTCAGCATGCAACTCTGGGGCGCGATATCTCACAGCCTTAACAACTTTTTTGCATTTCTGGACTAGTAGTGCAATTTCTGGAACCGAGTTAATGCCATCGACTGTAACCAGATTGTGAAGCCCATGACCTAGACATAGATGGTGAGTCATTTTTGCCATCCCAACTGCTCGTTTCACATTGCTTCCAGCATCAGTAACTGCAACTATAGCTTTGCCGACTAATATGAACCTCTTCTTTATGTCCTCAATGGCATCATTAATTTTTTCTCCAGTTTTTTAACAGAATCGAATGGAAGTAAAGACTTGCAGAACCATAAAGCTAAATCTCTAGCCAAAAGCCATTTATCATATTTTGAGGAGCTTTACGCTGCAAAAAAGCAAAAGCATGGCGAGTAGGTAAACCGTAAACCTTATTAATGAATGAAAGAATAAAGTATAGCACAAAATTAATAACATGGAAAAATAAGATGCGAGCATTCAAATAGTTAATAGATAAATATATTTTAGGTTATATTCCAAGGTGCCACGTGCTTTATGTTAGGTACAAAATGACGATAAGGAAATAGGTTTATGTACTCACGATCCAAACGTTACATCTTCACTCTCGTTTTTCACAGCAGTCAGGCATGCAGAACAATAAACGTGGTCGGAGTTGAGAATTCTTTTCTTGTTACCTTCAATCAATATTAGGTGCCCAAAATATTTCCAACAAAAGCTGCTTCTAGTTTTCGCATCGAAAAAAACGTCAATGGAAAGTTTATTCACTGTAGTTTTTGATAATTCAGTCATTTTGGATGAGTCAATCACGATAAAAAATACACGTCTTTACGCCACTCACGCCGCGCGGTGAATGTCGGCGGCGGCGGCGGCGGGCGGGGGGCACACGGCGGCGCGGCGCCGGCGCGGCGCCCATATCTATATCTAGCCCCAAGCTAAGCAGAGCTTGTGATATGGGTACTAGATAACCATAACTTATATTTATTTATTTATGTATTTTTATTCGGATTGCCATCAGCTTAACTATTAACAATAGAATAGGCACTCGCTAATAGAAACATCATAAAATACCTAAGTGTGAACACAATAAAAAAATCGTCCACAATTTCGTACTATATTATATACTTTAATACAATACATTACATAGATAGTTTTTTTTAATATACATAGAAAAAGACCAGAACACCCGGAACAAATACCTGCAGAACGTACAAATATTTGTCACAAGGCGGAAATCGAACCGGCAATCTCCTGCGTCGCAGGCGGACCTTCGCCCACCGCGCCACAGAGGTCGTCACTACGTAAACATGTATACTAAGGATAATAAACATGTAAACATGTCACTATGTAAACACTTTAATAAAAGCCTAATTATGTTTTCCCCCAGACCTGAGCTTGTAAGGCCTGGCAGAGTAAGCTCTCCGATTGGAGGAGTTGGGGTTGCCACCAGCGTCATCCGAGTGTCGCCGGGACCCAACTATCATTATCAGGTTATAATCCATATCCATAATTATATTAAAAATTCAAAAGTAACTTTGTCTATCTATTACCTTTTCACGGCTAAACGGCTGAATGGATCTTAATGAAATTTAGCAGGAAGGTAAATATTTTACTATTAAGCTATCGTAGTCTGACGAATTCATTACGGATATAAGCGAACCTTATTTGTGTTGGAAGAACACCAACGTTTCATCCCTTAACGAGGGATTTCTTCATGGTGAGTGCGGTTCTAGACGCGCGCATTCCGCATCCCTCCGAGCACTCAAATAAGGTTCGTAGTTAACCCGCTTACATCCGTAATGAAGGTAAATATTATCACAGGAACGGACATAGGATACTTGAAAAGCACGAGCGAAGCCGTGGGCAGCAGGTATCATATAAAAAAATGTATGATTAAGTTTAGTTTTAAGTTTTAAATCTGTAAGAAGCTGAGAAACTAAATACACAAATAAATTTGTAAATATGTACCTTTCAATTCCAGTTATTCCAGTAGATTTTTTATATATTATTTTTGTAATACACAGCTAGTTATTTTAACACTTTTCTACTTATTTTCACAGGTGGATACCCAAAACCGGAACGGCTCAACGATCCTGCAAAGCAACCACATCAACAACGTTTCCCAACCCAACGTCATCGGCCTCACGCTTCAAAGCGCCATCCAAACCAGCGCGGCCAACCTCCCCAACCTACTACCCACCAGCATATCCCTCAACACAAACATACAAACATCCATCCAAAACGACTTCGCACACAATCTTGTGCTGAACCGAAACATTCCAAACGGTATTGAAGACCTTTACCGTCCGATGAGGAATGGAGTTCACGAGTACAGGAGAGAAGAGCTATCTCCGATTAATACGAACTTTCTGCAGAGAGATTATGACGAGGAAGACCATTCTGTGCCGCAGACTAATGTGCTGAGGAACATGATTGATAGGCCGCCGGAGATTACGGAGAATCGGGTGCTTGAAGACAAACGGTTGGTATTTTATAAATAAATAATGCTGGACAATTCACACACATTATCTAGACCCAAGCTAAGCAGATCTTGTGTTATGTGTACTAGATAACTGATATACATAATATAATACATTAAATAGACAGATATATTTTTATGATACATAGAAAACCACTAGAACACCCTGAACAAATGTCTGCAGATCTTACAAACATTTGTCCCGAGGCGGGAATCGAACCCGCAACCTCCTGCGTCGCAGGCGGACCTTTGTCCACCGCGCAACAGTGGAGATTTTTAAAATGTTATTAACCCTTTACTCGCTTGCTATAGAAAAGCTTTACTCAAGCATAGACCGGTAACTGCGCAATCTTTCATAATGCGGGCCGTATTACAGGATATAAGCTTCTTGTTCGGGCCTAAGAGTCATTTGTTTTTTTTTCTGTGGACATAAACGAGAAAAAGCTCTGCTAAGCAATTGTTTTAATTTGACTATTACACGTTAATGTCACGTTATTTATGACACTCACAAATAACGTGACTTTCTATTGGGAAAAGAATTTATGAAATCGGTTCAGTGACTTTCTATTGGGAAAAGAATTTATGAAATCGGTTCAGTAGATCGTGAAATTACCCCCTACAACCTCACAAACTATACCTCTTTTAAATATTAATATGGATGAAGTATAGAAGAACTTAACACCTTCAATGCCGACGGACATGCCTGCGAGTAGTCCTAGCTGCAGCCCGCCCCTGTAGCTCGTTCCGCAGTGGCTGAGTAATAAATAAACTACTATGCACTTAAAAGAGTACATCCAAAAAAATATACCGTGAAATAAAGTAGTTGGGATATTAAATCAGCCATGTTTTTTATTTTTTAACAGGATAGTAAAGCCGTCTCCCATGCAAGCGACCCGATTACTATCTGTGGTGGATGGTGATGCGAAGGATTTGATAAAGAAGTTCTATGTCATTCCTGAGAAGAAATTTGTGGTCATCAAGAATGAACCCACAGAAACTATTCAAGTAAGTTGAATTTTCTTTGACGTTTTTTATTTCGATTATTCTACCGTCAGCAGCTTTGCAGGTATTTTCAGAGGAAATAGTATAGAGTAGTGGATAATAGCCTATGTCTTATTCCACATCTAGAAGTAACAAAATTTCAGTCCAATAGTGTTGGGAGAGCCACACCACCACAGGAGAGAAATGAACAAGAATATCTACCGAATTGGACAAGGCTTCCACACCAAGAATGGCAAAGTTGTCTGTTTAGGTCCCATGCTAAAGCTGGGATGGTCCGGACATGTACGAATAAGAAAGACGGTGGCACTCTTGACCTACAAAATATTATAGTAAACTCACATAATACATACAAATAAGGTTGTCTAATTTTACAACGATAGATAAATGCTGATGAAGCAGTTTTTTTAAAGATAGAGAGTGATTTGGCACCTCTGATGTCCAGGGTTTTATGATGGAATGCTCTCCATTACATCATAAAACATCGTTTGTTGGCGTTGGAATCGCACAAAAATTTCACAACATTACGTCTTCATAAAGTTTCGCCTTAGGAATAATAGTAAATAAATCTATCATTCTAGTTTTCTAGACTATATCACGTAGTTTTCTAGACTATATCACGTACGATAGATAGTAAATTGGGAATTCTAAGTAATTGACATATCATTCCAATAAATGTTATCTTAGAACTGACTATATTAAAATGTCCTTGATAGATTACCAATTGCCACCCAAGTTGATTGCGATTCCTAGAAAATTATTCTTGTTATAACAATAACTTAGGGTGCAGTTAACAATGCTTTCTACGCACAAAAGAATGAAAAGGGTCCTTGAGTGAGGAACAATGCCTTACGGGAGTTTTAGTTGGAGTGTTTCGTTCATAGTTTCAAAAGCTACCGGTGTGTAGATTTTGAGTAGTATAATAACAAATAAAATTACAAGTACCGCGTGGCTCGAGAGCTGGTGAGTATCTGGCAGTGTCTTGGGCACACTTCCGACTGGTATTGGTATGGAACCGTTGTTTGCAACTGCCTGCAGTTAGCTAAATTGTTTTAATTGTAAATACTAGTTTAAATTTAATTCTATCATTTGATTGTTTTTTCTTTGTTAATAAAGTACAAGACCTAATACCTTAACTCCCGAATACTCAAACGCATCTCAGATATAAGTACGTCTCAAGTGACGATTTTTTGACACATTTTCATTCCAATATGTCAAAAAACTGCGACTTGAGATGAGTTTAAAATGTAAGTTGCGTTTGAGTATTTGGGGGTAAGTACCTTATAGATACAAGTATTTACAATATACGCTTGAAACAGCTTGGAAAATCTACAGACTTGCAAACTGTCTTGTCATACCTCAATTGTTCCCCGAGTATATTTGACGATAACTATCGAGACGTGACCGTGACGTCATATTTGTATCGCATTTGCGTAGTGTCCTGTCTGCACGATAGAGGCGCTGCTGTACCAAAATCGAGACAAAAATGAGACGTCACGATATCTTCTCAATACTATCATCAAACTTGGGACCCTGATCCAAATCAATACCAGTCGGAAGCGTTACCGAGACACTCGCTACATTGACCCGCTGTAGAGCAATGCTGTGCGTCAGCAAAATTAAAAATGTCTTTATAAGCCTGCAGTTAGCTCAATTGTTTCAATTGTTAATGCTAATTTTAATTTTATTCTGTTATTTCATTGTTATCTTTAATAATAATGATTCATTTTTCAGATCGAGCAGAAACTCAATCAATTCGCGCAGCACATGAATAATAACGAACCGGAAATGGATCTTAGGGGCATGGATAATGGCGATCATGTCAATGTAAGTAGCATCTCTTGCAAGTATGAGAATCAGTGCTTAATAGTTAAGACGTGGATGTATGTGAATTGACGTGAATCGGGTTACGTTAAAATTTTTTTTCTCCGTTATCTTTATAGAAAAAGATTGGAAAAAATACATAGCAACCTATAGTACAAGGCAGATCTACATCGTTTCGAAAATAAAAAAAGAAATCTATTTAAATATCACATAAATAATTGTGCATAGTTTCATCTATTTTCTTACTTAATACCGTTTTTTTCCTAAACATTTTATTTATTAATTTATCGATACAGCCATTTTTTTCTCCTTAACTATCAATCACAAGTTTTATATTGTCATCACCGTATTGAATAATAGAATACCAAGGGAACCTTTGGCTTATTTTTCCGATAAATGTCCTAATTAATAGATAATAGCAAAAACTTGGTTTTTAAGCTTGCGCCGACGCTGAGCAAGTCTACTCTGTCCCACTCCTATAAACGCGAAATATTATGCTTATCCTTTTCACAAAATGGCGTCATTATATCGCCCCCTTACACATTCAATCCTTTGTTTTATTCTATAACTCCAATGTAAAAGAAACTTCTCTTAGAAGAAAATATTTCTAGCGTTTTTGTTTGCGTTATCATATAAATTGATTTGCAGCTAAACACCGTGAACAGCAGTGCTGTCATAGTGCACCCCAATCAGTTGCTGCCAGTGCTGCCGCCGCCTACATCGCACACTGCTATCATTGGTACGTCATTTTATAGTATTAAGGTTGTCGCGAGGGCTTGATGCCGGTGGAAATAATACCAGTACAATAGCGGTAGTACTATTATATTTTCGACTAGCGGCCTGCAACGGCTTTGCACGGGTATATTCTATAACCTATGTTAATCAGGGATAATGTAGGATTCTAAAGGTGAAAGAATTTTTCAAATCGGTCCAGTAGTTTCGGAGTATTCAATTCAAACAAACTAATCTTGCCTCTTTGTAACAATAGTATAGATAAATTCTTGTATCGATACTTTTAAGAATGAAGTATCGATTTTTAAAAATACCGGAATTAAAGCCAAGCCCTGGCTGTCGCAGATCAGATGCACACAGTTACCACCCAGCACAAAAATGGGCTCAAACTCATTCAACATTAGATACGTTTTACAGTAACAGAATGTCCAAAAGCTCCAAATAAGTGGACCATGAGCTGTCTATCATCAGCCCCCTAGCACGGGGATTGTTGTATAGTGTAGAATAGAGAAAAATGACGTCACGTATTGATTTCTGAAATAATCCTGATCTCATGATCAGGATTCTTCGTAGTTTAGATACTGCAACTTTCATAGTGCAAAGCGAGCAGCGAGTGATCTTAAAAAAAAGACCTAGTTAGAAAATTGCAATAAAAATGAACGTCTCCAAGCGTACATTTATTTTTCGTAAGCTGTTGGTCTTGCCTTTTCGATGCTTATACACACATATCAAGTGGGTGATCAGCCTTTGTCGTAGTACTAAGAATAGAATAGAAAAAAATTATTTGACAAAAGACTAACACGTGTTTGACTAAAATACATAATAAACTTATATTAAAATACAAAGTATAAGCCCAGTAACAAAATGGCTCTGCTTCAGCATGAGTTGGTTGGCTAGCAAGCTAGCAACCAACGCTGGTCTTTCGTCAGAGCCACATGTTTTCTTGCTTACTTACTATATTTAAAATTGTTGTTCTTGTTTTCTTACCATTTGTTTTTTTTTTCAACACTAATATTTTCCATGACAGACATGTTTGTTCCAGTATCAGGCAACGTTTCAACGGGCGCGTTTCCATGGCACTCCCTAGTGCCCCTGCTGGCGGCGC
Source organism: Eupithecia vulgata (assembly GCA_946478455.1). NCBI lineage: Eukaryota > Metazoa > Arthropoda > Insecta > Lepidoptera > Geometridae > Eupithecia > Eupithecia vulgata. Next base: position 10,930,686 of record OX297879.1, on the reverse strand, counting down.
CGTCCCCGCCGCCCGCGCCCGCGCCCGCCCTGCCTTCCCCGCGGACGCCCAGCACCCCCCACACCCCGCACACACCTCATACCCCGCACACGCCGCATCACATCAAGGCGGAGGATATCAAGACTGAGAGCGGCGGTGAGTTAAACCATAAACCGAATAAATATAGATTATAATAATAATACTAAAAGTAATAATAATGCTGAACAATTCACACAGCATCATCAGCCCCGAGCTAAGCAGAGATTGTGTATGTAATACAATACATAGATAGATATTTTTTTATTATACCTACATAGAAAACGTCCAGAGCACCCTTAACAAATGTATGCAGATCGTACAAACATTCTTCCCGAGGCGGGAATCGAACCCAAACCACCTGCGTCGGCAGACCTTCGCCCACCGCGCCACAGAGGTCGTCATATTAGCATAAGAATAGATAAAATCTGTTTTTATCTATTCTTATGGTATAAACTTTCAACGTTTCCCCTGTAGATGGCGCTAACGGCGCTATAGCCGTCAGAGGTCCCAAAGATTTTCGGTTCCCTACGTGAATGGATCTTAAAAAAATGATTTTTGTTCCAGACCCTGTGACATCAATGTGTACGGATGAAGACGACGAAGTATTCGAGTGCGAGGAGTCCCCCGGCGCGGCCGACGAGCCGAAGCGACACGCTCACCCCTCCGCCCTCAACTCCCCCGCTAGTGCCAACGAAAAGGTATAAAAATGGGGAAGGCTGTATCAGGGACGATGCCGTAGCGGAGTACCTACGTGAAACGTCTTGTGCGTGCACACAGCCTGGAACATTTCATACACGAAGAAGTGCGTCACATTAAAGCAGAGGTTATCATGACATGACACTCACCGCTGCTCTAAGGCCCTTATTATGAAAGCATGCACTGTCATCAATAAATAAATAATGCTGGACAATTCACCCAGCATTATATAGCCTCAAGCTAAGCAGAGCTAGTTATGGGTAATAGATAACTGATATACATAATATAATACAATCCATAGATAGATATTTTTTATTACATAGAAAACGACCAGAGCACCCTGAACAAATATCTGCAGATCGTACAAACATTTATCCCGAGGCGGGAATCAAACCCGCAACCTCCTGCGTCGCAGGCGGACCTTCGCCCACCGCGCCACAGAGGTCGTCACATACAAAAATATTAATATACATAAATGCTTGAGTATTGCTTGTCTATATCATAAACGTCACTCAAGCATAGATCTATGACTGCGCAAGGTTTCATATAATATGAGCAGCGGTGAGTGACGTTAGAAAATAACATCCCAGTGTGGAGAGCGAAGCGAGCCGCGACGCGCGGTAAGGGCGAGCGGCAACTGAAAACTAGAGATCCAAGGAAAATAAATGGTTTATTCCCATTTGTCACCCTGATCTATCCCCTTGTTAGTCACGAGGGGACAGATAGAACTTTTTTTCCCATTTGTCCTCCTTAAGATCAGGATGACAAAAGGGAATAAACCAAATAAATGACTTCATTTTTGATTATCTCTCACAATGACCTAAAATAAAAGATGGCAAGAGTTATTATGGGTCTTTTAGTCGTAAATCACATTAACACTTCCTAGAATATTAAAGAACAGGTAATAAATAATAAATAAGAGATCCCTTCACTAATATTATAAATTAGAAAGATTTGTATTTTTGTATGTAACTAATAAACTTAAAAACTACTGGATTTCAAAAATTATTTTGCCATTAGAAAGTAACATTATCTATCACTGAGTAACATATGCTATAGAATATACCCGTGCGAAGCTGGGGCGGACCGCTAGTTCGTTATATTTAGCAAGCCCATCTTTAGCTTTTCCATCTAATCGTGTCCATTATCATCATCATCAGCCTATATTAGTCCACTGCTGGACATAGGCCTCACCTAATGAGCGCCCTTAGCATTATGTCATCGTGTCCATAACTCCCCAATATTTTCACAGAAGGAACGCAGCCGCATTCGCCGTCCCATGAACGCCTTCATGATATTCTCCAAGCGGCATCGGCAGATCGTGCACCAAATGCATCCGAACCAAGACAACAGAACTGTCAGCAAGATTCTTGGGGAGTGGTGGTACTCGCTCAAACCTGAGGAGAAGCAGAAGTATAATGAGCTTGCCAGTGAGGTTAGTACGTTACTAGTGATTCCCTACGGGGCATAAATAAATTTAATAATAATATACAATATTTCCTTTCAAAGATAGGAAAACAACAAACACGATGCTCAAGATGAGCCGTGAGGACTTAAGAACAATGGTGGGTATCATCACAGGCCACTGTGAGCTTAACCACCATCTCTTTATGACAGGAGCCACAGACAGCAGCCTGTGTCGTGGCTGCCTCCTGGAAGAAGAAACTGTGGAACACGTTGTGGTACACTGCGCGGCCACAGAGGAGGCCAGACAGAAAACGGGATTGAAAAGTCTCATAGAGACATCAAACCTGTCCACACCCATAGGAAAGCTGAAACGAAGCTGTCAATCTCCAAAAGTCCTGCTCCGGTACTTCAAGGAGCTGGGCTGGTTAGGGCCTGGTTAGGCAGGGGGATAATGCACAATACACTCCTTATGCGAGATGTCAGTGCAGATCCCAGTTCCCCCACTTAGAATTAGAATATATAATAAATTTATTTCTGTAACAGTTTTACAATCATTTTTGACACCACTGGAGACCTTTATTTAAGTTTATATACTTGTGTCAGAAGGTCTCGCTCTTCTTTATCAGATATTACAGAACAACAGAAACAAAACGGAAATCTAATTCTAGTTTAGCTTAGAATCTAAATTAAGCATAGTTTTTTACCAAAACCACTTTATGAAATGTGTGGTTTTACCGTTTATTAAGTATAAGTAAGGTATGTTTTAATCTTGAGTAACTAGAGTAATTGGATTTTTTCAAAATCGTGTTACTCTAATAAATAAATAAATAAAAAATGAGTGAGATGTCATGGGTCCCATGAGGACACCAGTCTCATGAGAGTCTGGGCAACATAGCGCGATACACAATTAATGATTCCATTTAGGCTACGGCGACAGCTGCTCGCAACTTCAATTCGTAAATTATTGTGTTCAGTAATACCAAAAATGATGACTGAAATTTTTTTGTATTTTCGACATGGTGTTGTTATTCTGTAACTAGATAGTATAAGCTATGTTCCTTTAAGGATATATATCAAACAAAACGTAAGGTATTGTTGTTTTTAATACAAAACAAATAGGACGAAAACATGTCATTTTCGACGTAAAGTTATGCAAAATCGCATTTTGCATATTTTTGCTTACATTTCATTATAGGTGTATATTATTAGGAAAAAAAAATAACCAGGGATCTAGATAAATACTATTCGAATGCGAAAAACAACATGTTGTGGTGGAAATATGCTCGAATTACAAATCATTTTGGTAGTACATTTGTATGGGCAAATCATCATCCGCAGGCCTCTTAATTGTGAACTCTGATTGCTGTCAGTAGCTGCGAGAAGACCTCTGTGGCGAGTTGGGTGAAGTCTGCCTGCGACGCAGGAGGTTGCTGGTTCGATTCCTGCCTCGGAACAAATGTTTGCAGATTGCAGACATTTGTTCAGGGTGTTCTGGTATTATTTTTCTATCTATGTATTGTATAATATTACGTATATCAGTTATCTATATTTGTATCTTATATATTTTTTATTTTTACATGTCAAACTCAAAAGACCACTTAGGCACATATTATGAAAGCTTGCTCAGTCATCGATCTACGCTTGAGTAGGGCCTCTCTATGAGTAAACGTCACTCAAGAGTAAAACTATGACTGAGCAAGCTTTCATAATACGGGCCTTAGAGAAACTTAAATGGACCAATGATATGCTGAAGGCCATGTATTCGTAGACGAGATTATTTCAAAGTTCAATCAAGGCATCATTGTATTAAGTTTTTATTTTCTTTGTATAATAGTTTTTCTAGTTAGAGAATTATTTATTTATTTGAAAATTTCAACTACGCAGTGTTCAACAAAACATGGATAGTGGGCCATTTATTAATAATAACACTAGTGCCACATCAATTTTAGGTATAAATCGAGTTGTTTATTGCAACATATACCAGGTTGTCTGGCAGAGATCGCTCTTGAGCGATAAGACCGCCAATTATCACTTATTGTTTATGTGTTTAATTTGAAAATGGTTTTTAGTCTAAGTGTGCAATAAAAGTATTTTCTATCTCTTACTATCTTTATTTTTAGGTGAAGGAAGCTCATTTCAAGGCGCACCCAGAATGGAAATGGTGCAACAAGGATCGCAGGAAATCTTCCAGCAGTCGCGATCCTACCGGCTCTATGCCGCAGGTAAGAGATCTTTATTCACATTTACCTAAATATATTAAAGAATATTTATTAAGTACTCAAAAGAAATACCGAATGGTCTGTTGTTGACGATGGTAGGAGGCCCGACGAGGCATGACTCTAGTCCCATGGGGGGCATCATTCATGTACAGATAACTCTAATATTAAAAGGGTCATTATAATGCACGACAATTTATTGCACGGCCGAATAATGTACACCTTGATAATCCGTGTCAAAACCTATTAAAATTGGAAGCCATGACACTAATTATCAAGGTGTAAATTATTCCGCCGTACAATAAATTGTCGTGCATTATAGTGACCCTATTAAAATATAAAACAAAAAAATTATGGCTCTCATTGCTGTAATTCCAACACTTATTTATCTCTACAGAGCCCGAGAACGCCTTCAGAAGTCCCAAGCAGCAATGCTTTGACAATAAACACCGATGTTCCGGTCGCTGCGGCTTACAACCACATCGGATCGCCCGCGCTTAGCGACGATGAACAGATGGTAAGTTTTATGAATGATCATATTTTTATCATGGACATATTGAACTTAAAAAAGGTGTTGGTTGATGGATGTCACTTTTCAGCGACGTAATAAGTTATGGAACGACCCATCCTGCCGTTTAGCCTTAAATTACTTCATTGACCGGCAACCGCTGGAGTAACGGCAAACGTAGTAAAGGACGCCATCCGGCCAGGTGGGATGATGATCTGCGAAAGACTGCTGGCAGATGTTGGATGCGTCAAACTGAAGACAGTTCGCAATGTCGCTCATTAGGGGAGGCCTATCTCAAGTAGTAGACTAATATAGGCTGATGATGACTTCACTGACCTACGATAATATTAATCCAATTCCGTCACCAACACTGACTCAAATCATATTGAGACTTGTATCTGATAAATCTGTAACAGATCCATCTATGAAAGATTATAAACCTGTTCCAAACATAACCTAAAAAGTTCGTCATTGCAAGCGTACTAAAAAGCAGGACGGAAAACTATGGAATTCTATTTCTCACGTTTAGCGGGAGAGAAAAGTGTATGGAAATCCATTTCTATCGTGTTATGTTTAAATTTTCTGTAATCGCAGCCGATAGCTATGGTTGTTTTCATAATAAGTCAAACGACTAAAAGTTTTTACTTCGAATCCGCCGTATGATTTGGCCTCTTGGTACTCTTAAATTCTTTATTGTACACAAAAATACAAACATAAAAATAAAACAACGAAAATCTATGTACAAAGGCGAGCTTATCCCTAACAGAGTTTTCTTACAGCAAACCTAGGGGTATTGTGAGAGTTTGTGCAATGCGTGTGAATAGTAATGTGTACATACAAGTCAGAAAAAAAAAGTCGAATAGAAAAAAAAATTAAATAAGTAAAGCAAAGAATATACAAAGTAAAATACATAAATAAATAAAGTCTACATCAATATCAATATGTATTATATGAACTCTTTGTACTCTTTGGAACAATAATTGAAAAAAGAACCATGTGCAAATCGTACGCGCGTATTTATTGCGTACGACTTTCACATAATTCGAGTTTACATTTTCAATTTACACGAATGATTTTGAAGATTTTTCCTCGTTGGTGTAGAATAAGCACTGTGTCCTCGTGTGTTTTAAGGCCAAATGACACACTCGACAGGAATCAGGCACGATCTCGCCTAGGTACACAATGTATGTACTATTGTCTGACCCATAGATATAGATTTTTTTCACTACTATGGTCTGACCTACGCAATTAAAGTATTATTTTCAGCACAGATTTATAAGTATAGTACTAAAATTCCCAGTTCTGAGGTTACGAGACTACTGAAATTTAAATGAGCATTAAAATTTTCCAGCCTCTACAAATAAACCAAGCAGTCGACGAGCCCCCGCAACCACAACCACAGCCACAGCCTAACTCTGACATAGATCTGAAATGTGGTGAGAAAGTCACGGATTCCGACTCTGAAGGCATCGAGGCAGGAACCTACTTGACGCATCACGACCATACTCGACGACCTAAGCCTATAAAAGCCAGGTAATTATTGCCACAACTTTTGTATTTCTAATGGAAATAATGACACTTACATATATTATAAATGCTAAGGTTTGGATGGATGGATGTTTATTACTTTTTCACGCAAATAGATTGACAAAACGGGTCGATTTTTACATTGGTGTAGCTCTAAGCTTGGAATCAACACTAGTGGACAAAAAATTTAAGTGGACAAAATCAATAACATCTTTATTTCTTATTTGATAATACTAATTACTATTTATAAACCTGTTTATCACTGCCATTTTGTCACTGTAAAATGTATCTAAAGGCAACGAATTTAAACCTATGTCTGAATCCACGTTTTTGTGGTTTGTAGCGGTATTGGATTATCGGGCACAGAGCTTTGTCCAGTTGAAATCCCATATAGCGAAACTAGACATTTTCCATAGATGTTTATGATGACTATGATTATGGCGAATATAAAACCCTTGATTTGGGGGACATCTGCACTTGACAGCTGAATTTCTGCAGCTCAGCAGGTTTAATAGAGATATTGCCGGGTTAGTCACATTGATAGGACGACCGATATGGCGTTGCGGGTTCGATTCCCGCCTTGAGACATTTGTACGATCTGCAAATATGTGTTCCGGTTGTTGTGGGTATTTTAAATTTATAATGAAAAATATCTATCTATATTGTATTGTATTATGTATATCAGTCATCTAGCACCCATAACAGAAGCTCAATTAGCTTGAGGCTAGACGATGCTGTGTGGATTGTCCAGCATTATTTATTTTGGTATCATATTACATTATATTATCATAATATTAATTGTTATTTATATTGACAGAGCTGGCTCTTCAGACAACTTACTCGGTGGAATCACTGCTTCAAGCCCTGGCGGCTCCAAAGTGTTCCAGCCTACAGGAGGTGCTTTCAAGTCCACGCATGCTGACACAGGTAAACATTATTTGAAATACACATAAAATATAGAAAGGATTTTGACCACTCGTTGAAAATTCTACCGTGGTACCAAATTTTATATAGAAAAACCATTGATGCTTTAATTAACCATTCCTTGTTCTTATATCTTATAATTTTCCATAATTTTGATCTTGCATAAAACTCACTAATTATAAATTCTTAAATTATTTATTGTACACGAAATACAAAAATAAAAATAAAACAACGAAAATCTATGTACAAAGGCGAGCTTAACCCTAACAGAATTTTCTTACAGCAAACCTATAAAGTTCAATAATCAAAAGCTTGTAAAGTTGAAGTTGTAAGATGTTTAGACGAAAACCAACGTTTTAATGTAAACTCCTTTCCGCTAATCAAAGTTACACTAATGATCGGTTTAGCCTGAAATGTTGCATAGATGTCCGCCAAACCAGGAATTTACCCCAAATAGTTGTAGAGGGAGGTCTCTGAACTGGGCCGACTCAGCTGAGTCCACCTAATCCCTCAAATCATCACGGAAAAACGCAAGCGAACCCGCAGGCAGAACCTTAAATAGATAGATAGATAAATAATAAATAAAATAATAATAAATAATGCTGGACAATTCACACAGCATTATCTAGCCCCAAAGTAAGCAGAGCTTGTGTTATGGGTACTAGATAACTGATATACGTAATATTATACATTACATAGATAGATTTTTTTTTTTTTTTTTTTTTTTTTTCTTTATTTAAAGAGCTTTAATCATGTGCGATTATGTCGCTCTAATTAGTTAACAGAAACCAAAAAAACTTAACAGTATAAACTTACAATTTAAATAAATGAGAACATTAAGTTCAGTTCCGATCACTCTGATCGGAGCTGAACTTAATGTTGTACAATTTCACCAGTTTCTTTAATTCTTCCGAATCTGGGTTCGATAGGGTTATATTACAATCAGCAGATTCTTTTAAAAAATATTTACACTTTTCTGTACGGAAGGTGTCATTCTGGACACACTCCATCAAAACATGCAATACGTCCTCCAGTACACCGCACAAATCGCAGTTGGGAGAAGGAACTTTTCCCATGAGGGATGCAAATTTCTTTGATGGAATGTGACCAGTACGAAGCCTTAATATGACAACTATATCCTTTCTAGACATCTCATTATTAAGAATCCATGGAATTCGAAGAGGTTGTGGTTGGACCGTTTTATACCAAATCCCTACCTCTTTCGAGCGTTGATCAAAGTACTCTTTCCACAAATCATAACACTGTCTTTTAATTAAATATATGCAATCAGCATAATAAGGCAGTATGTGATAATCTACTCCTTCGCTGGTAGACTGCCTAGCTAATAAATCAACTCTCTCGTTACATTCAATTCCACAATGAGAGGGAATCCATTGTAGAATGACAGATTTCGATGTAGAAATTAAATCAAGAATACTATTAATTACAGTGTAGGCGATAGGTGTACCTCGGATACCCGTGGTACAACGAACCACATGTTGCAGTGCACTTCGAGAATCCGTAAATATTACAATATTGTTCACATCTAGTGACCTCGCATATGACAAAGCCTCACTAATGGCAATAAGTTCAGCCTCCATAATACACATATTTAAAGAAGTAATCTGGAACTGCTGACTAATATTACATTGCGGATCTAAGAAAGCTGCGCCGATTCCAACTGTATCCTTAGAGCCATCAGTAAAAATTTTGTAAAAAATACCGTACTGTTGATTAATAAAATCCTGACAAATCGACTTTAAATTATAAGTAATAAAATCCCGTTTAGGTTTGTCGAGGTTTGGTATGTTGCAGCAGATAACGTTATCTAGATCTACACTACTCACCCAGGTGCTCATCGCAAACACCTCCAGCTGGCGACATGCGTAAACGCGCGTGTCAGCAAGATATGCGTACGACAATAACATTAGGGGCTTTCTTTTGTTTCGCCAGTAGCTGCTATCTTGGCATTGAGACAACTGACCTACCAAATTATTGGTTATACTATTTTCTCGAGATTTAGCTTTTAACATAAATTTACCCGCTAAGTACGTTCTTCGTATATGCAATGGAGGGAGACAGAGCTCACTCTCCATTGCATGTATGGGAGTAGTTTTGATAAAGCCTCCAATTACTCTCAATGATTGATTCTGTATTTTGTCTAGTTTATAAGCTAAATGTTTACTGCAATTGTTAAATAAAAAACTTCCGTAATCAAGGCGACTTCTAATAATAGCTATATATAGTCTTCTTAAATGTTTGGGATGAACCCCCCAACCTGAGCCTGCTAAAATTTTGAAAATGTTTAGATATTTTGAAATCTTGTCGAATAGTTCAGCAATGTGTTTATTCCATTTAAGGGAACGGTCCAACCACATCCCCAAATATTTCACAGCACCGACTACTTCTACAGGGTTATCATCCACGTTAACCGCTATCGGATATCTATTTATACCTTTCTTAAAAATACAAATCTTTGATATAGGGGATGATATTGTTAATCCTAAATCATTAAGCATCTTACATAGGTGAGTTAGGGCGATTTGTAGCTCCTTGGACGCGACACCAGGATGTTTATGAGTTATATACAATGCATAATCATCTGCGTACTGTGAAATGTTAACATTATTAATTTTCCTGCAGATTTTATACGTCACAATGTTAAATAATAAAGGCGATAAAGGGTCACCTTGAGCCAAACCTCTGCCTGTACTTCTAGAAATTACATTATTATCAATTTGAATACTTAAATACCTTTCCTTCAAAAACGACCACAAATATGTACATATCTTGGAACCAACACCCAGTTCGTCCAAAGTAGAAAGCAAAACCGTAACATCAACATTATTATACGCATCTTGTATATCAACAAAACAACCCAAGGTGATCTGATCTTTCGAAAATCCTAACTGGATTCTCGTTATTAAATTGGTAAGATTATCTAAGCATGATTTAGTTTTTCTGAATCCTGTAGTTTCCTCATAGAAAAAATCTCCATTTTCCATAAACCATTCCAACCTTTTAGTAATCATAGAATGAAAAATTTTGCAAAGGCATGACATAAGTGAAATAGGTCGTAAAGCCGACACAGAGGAGGGGTCACGTCCTGGTTTGGGAATCGGTATAATTCGTATTTCGCGCCATTGGTAGGGCACAAAACCACACGAATAGAACTGGTTATATAATCTAAGAAGGATGTTAAATGCAATATCTGGTAAATTCTTAATCATTGAGTATGAAATGGAATCCACACCAGGTGACGTATCTTTTGATTTTATGCAACTCTTTAGTTCACACAATAAGAATGGAGACTCTAATTTATTATGAGAACCACATGACGAAAAGACTGGGTATTTTGGACACACAAAGTCCGGGGTCAAATTACGTAGTAATCTATTTGCCATTGATTCATCAGTATGTGAAGTAGGAGACTTATATCCTTTCAACCACTTCATCTTACGCCACATCTCAGGAACTGTGGTGGATTCGTCTATAGAAGAGCAAAAATTAGTAAAACTCTTACGTTTAGCGCTTCTTATTAGTTGTTGAGAATTTCTTATTTTGTCTTTTAATGTATCTAAATTAACGGGTGTAGGATTCCTTCGAAAATTAGTAAGGGCTAGACGTCTTTCTGCAACTGCCCTAGAAAGTTCGGCGTTCCAATAATTTTTGGGTTTAAAATGTTGAAATGGATCATGACTAATTTTATATAAAGGAATATTGACATCAGCGGCCTCGTTAATTACATTAAGGAACGAATCATAGCTCTTTTGCAAGTCAACATACATAGGATAATTATTAGATAAACTTAACTCGACAGAATCCCTAAAATCAACCCATTTGGCTTTTTTAAAATTGCGCTTCTTACTAAATTGAGGATTATTATTACTGTACGAAGTTCTAATTTTAATTAACAAATGGTCACTACCTAAAGTTTCATTTGTGACATTCCAATCAAAACATAAAGCTATGTCGGACGATGCTGTAGAAATATCTGGGGAAGACTCTTGTAGATTTCCATTAACATATCTAAAACGGGTAACGCGCCCATCGTTTAGAGAGACAAAATTATTTTCTAGTAAAGAGTCAAAGATATTATTCCCTGTCAAGTCAGTTTTACAAGACCAACTAGGGTGATGCCCATTAAAATCACCCAGAATTAATGTCTTACTTGTTTTAAAAGAGAACATTTCGTTCCAATCTCCAAGGGAAGTTGGGATTGACGGCGGACAATAGACAGACATTAAATATTCAATGTGTAAACAGTTATAAATTTTGATACAAACTATTTCTATTCCAGGATTTGCCAAGTTAAATGGTACAAGTTGGGCTTTTACTGACTTATGTACTAAAATTGCCACTCCTCCATAAGAATCCAATCGGTCTTGACGAAATATATTGTAACCTGTTATCTTAAAATCAATCTCACAATTTAACCACGTTTCGCTTATAGCGGCAATGTGTATTGTCTCACTACACAGAAACTGTTCTAGTTCCACTTGTTTAGGCTTAGCGCTTTGTGAGTTCCACTGTAAAATGTTAATTTTAACTAAATCCATTATAAACCAAAAAAGTTTTTAAAAGGCAGATCACTTAAGTACTGCCTCGCAGCCGATGTCAGCCACTCAATAACTAAGGACACTATTTTATTAATCTTACCGATCATGCCATCCTCACACTCAGTAAAAATAATTCCACTCAACTTGGCTATGAGCTGTGCAAAACTCATGGTAGATGAACGATTCTCAGTCTTCTCTATTCTCTGTCTTCTAGGTCTCTTTTCATTGTCTGATTTATCTGATAGGATATCTTTCTCGCATTCAGACTCCGACGAAACATCCCAATTGAACACCTGATCATTGTTCAGCTGTTTTCTTTTATTTTTCTTTTTCTTAGCTTTTTCTTTAGGTTCAGACATATTCATAGGAACCGATTGGGAGATCACGCCAATATTACGCTGAGAATTATCTCTAGTTGGTTTTGTCTTGACTGCACTAGAGTACGAGTAATATTGCGAGTTTGTTTGTGTCGTAGGGGCAGGAGTGGACTCAGGCAAACCATATGTATGCATGGTTACAGGTTCTTCGTATGAAACGGGTGGCTCCGGAAGAACATACATCTGTAAGGCTTTCCGATATGAATAATTGTTTTCCGCCATCAAATCCCTCAATCTCTTTTCTTTTTGAAACACGGGGCACGATCTGTCCAACGCCATGTGACTGCCGGCGCAGTTTATACATTTGTGTACAGTAGATTCACAGTTAACGTGTCCCTTTGCGCATTTGGGGCATGTTATCTTTTTTGTCGGGCACATCCGCAGTAAATGCCCAAATCTCCAACACCTTGAACATTGAGTGACAGGAAATACGTACGGTTTTACGTTGATCTTCATCCCATATATGTATACCGCGTCAGGTAGCGTCGGACCCCGAAAGGCCAATCGAACCGATTCACTGTCTTCCCATCCCGAGCCGTCCTGAGTTCTACGCCTCAACCTTTTCACCGCCATTAATTCGGTCTCACTTTTAATAACCTCCATCATATTCTTTTCTTCTAAATCTGTTTCTATATTCTTAATTACTCCATAAGAGGTAATCACTTCCAGTGGTTTTTGAATTCTCCATCCTAATTCGTGCAAAGCTTTGCATTCTATCAACTTTTCGGCGCTCTCTGAGTCATCAAATTGTATGAAAACCTTGAATGGGTTTAGGTATTTTACACGACAAATGTTTTGAACGTTATGCGTATTCAATAACTTAGCCATGGCGAATTGTTTAGGCAAACTTTCTGAGCTACTGACGTAAACATCGGTCTTTTGTTTTAGTTTTACGTTTTTCCTAGACACAACTGGAGTCCATCGTTCTTCAACGTGCTCATGTCCTCTTTTACCTTTGCCCACGGGCTGGTTTACAACAATTTCCTCCGTTTCCATCAAAATCTCTTCCGTAATTTCTTCCAGCTCCTCCGGGTCCGTACTAGTACTAGGTAAAGGAGCCAGCATCTCATCACTGCATTCCTCATTCAACACATTCCTCACATCCTCAACGATTGAGTCTTCCGCCATAGTGCATAGCGTGCACAATCGAGTGCACGCTAAAACACGTCGGCAGTGAAATAACCGGTTTGAACTTGTTTGAGCGCGCGCGACAAACAAATGAATACGTGTGTGTCTCGTACCAGTGCTCACAGCAAACTCGAGATATTTTTTATTATACATAGAAAACACCCAGACCAACGGAACAAATTTCTGCTGATCGTACACAAATTAGTTCCGAGGCGGGGATCGAACCCGCAACCTCTTGCGTCGCAGGCAGACTCTCGCCCGCTGCGCCACTGAGGTCGTCAAATCAGATAGAAAATACTTTATTGCACACTTAACTTAGAACTAATATACAAAGGAATACTTATGTATCTATAGAATAAGCGACAATTGGCGGTCTTATCGCTGAAGACCGATCTCTCTCAGACCTTGAATTGATAGAATCGACAGATTTTAAAAAGGGTAATCTGAGTGCATAATAAATAATAAAGGTATTAAATACTTTTAAAATAAACAAATAAATAATTGTTTTTGAAACTAAACTCAACAAATTATCTGTTTCCACAGGCGACCACAGACAATGGGCGTTCACATCCATCAACAAGCCACAAGTCCCTAACTCCCCTCACCCCTCAATGTCAACTCAAAGCATCACCAGCAGCGTCCAAGGAATCTCCCTCAGCGCGCCCAGTCTCTCCACTCAAGCTGCTTTCGACAGTGCTATAGCTTCTATAATAAACTCTCCGACAACAAGTGGTGTGCAAGTGATCTCTAGTGGAGTGTCGATGCCGCATTCTATGTCGATGTCGATGCCGATGGTGTCGATGACGCAAGCGGGCATGGGGCAGACGTCGATGAGTAATGCGCTGGTGAAGAGTGTTACTATTGTGAAGCGTGCTGGAGATACTTCTTCGGGTAAGTTTATTGTGTACTAGTGGTGTGCCAGTGATCTCTAGTGGAGTGCTGATGTCGATAGTATCGAAGAAGACCTCGAAAAGTCAAGAAGTGGAGACCAAGTCGAGATTTTTTAGTTTAAGTAGACGAAGTGTACCCGGTATTTTGAGACAAGTACGAGCGAACGCCGCGTACTGGTCTATGTTCATAAATTTGATTTTATGCTCTAAAATAATACTCTTTCGCAAAAAAATAAAACCATTATCGTCTCAAGTGTTTATTGGGAAAAACGTAGAATAATTTTCATTGAAATATGTTAAATAACTTGCAAATTAAACTGCTTTGCCGTAGAAGTGTCGCAGTAAAAATGAAGATTTAGAGAAAATTTTGCAAATCATTTATTTGTATATAGTCAAATTTAGTGAAGTTAAATTTCATATCTTGTTTCAACTCCCATAACTTACCCACTAGAATCCTAAACAATTGATGCTTTTCAAAAAAGATGTTGGTGCTCCGGGCAAGGAAAAACTAAAATACGCGAAAGTCTGATCGTTAACTATATTGCTAATAAAACATTGAACATTTTACAAAATACCAAAGTCAGACCTGCGTCTCCCGTTCGTGGCTCGTAACGCCTTTTGTTTTTTAAAAAACAAAATAAACGTCAATAGCAATTTTCTTCCACGGAAGAAGCCTCGCGTCGCATCGTCCACAAAAGATTTTCTTTTTCCCTTGTTCCAAAACTTGGGTTTTGGGACTCACGATACACCATAAGATAATACTGGCGTTGTAACTGCTTCAAAGAACATGTTTAAATCTACAGGCATGTCCGGTCCACTAACGCTGTCAGTGGACGCTCGCGGCAATCTGATGCTGAAGCCGAGTGCCGTAGAACCGGTGCAGGACACGTCGCTGCATTACGTGCAGCTGCAACGGCTCTATGTACCGGCCTTTAGTGCAGGTAAATCACATTGTAGAATGTTTTGTATTAGGTGCCCATTCCACTCATCCAATATCTTTGTCAAAGTTCTTTGTCCAATATTTGAAATTACATCACATCACACTAATATTAAAAATGCGGAAGTTTGGATGGATAGATGGATGTTTGCTACTTCTTTACGCCAAAACTTCTCAACAGATCGGGCAAAAAAATTGTTTAGGTGTAGCTCCATGCTGAAATAAACCATAGGCTAGAATTTAACCCATAAAATTTCAGTTTCCATGGGAAATTATTAACCATACAGCGTGCGAAGCCGCGGGCAGAAACTAGTATCCAAATCTTTGATCAAATATCGGTGTTGCTAGTCAAATGGATTTAGTCGTCCAAGTTCTCAAATCAAAGTGATCAAATGTACATTGAACAAAGAAATTGAATGAGTAGAATGGGCACCTTATATACAACTAATCATTTAAGCATTTTAAGCTCACAGATTCTGTCTGTTGTAACTAATTTTGTATTTTTTTTCCAGAAGTCGAACCAAATAAGACTCCGAACCAATGCAACGTACAAAGCGGCCAATCTGTGATAGTATCCCAAAGCAACCATACTGTGCCTAAACCTTCGCCGTAAGTTTTAGTAATTATATTTCCATTAAAATAAGATTATTATTTTCATCAGTGATTAGCGATTATGGACTTTAAATATTGCTTTAAATATTGCATGTTAGTTTGGTTGTCTTACAATAATTACAATAGTCACAAGACACAACAAGAAGCTTGGACGAGCAGGCTGTGGCTGATGTGTCTCAGACAGTGTTGAGTTCAGTGTTGTTCAGTGTTGAATTAAGTTATTGCGTCATATTTTTTAGTTGGTTGTTTTATTATTTTTATATATTGTTAAGTAATTTTTTTTTTAAATTAAGAGCACTGTGGTCTGCCATAAGACGTACAAATTTTATATAATTTAGCAATAAAATAAAGAGCAAATAAATAAAAAATGTTTGTCTAGTAAAAGTCTCTGCAAGAGATAAGACCACCAGTTGCAGGATATAGTAGATCATTTTAATATAAAAACTTCTTACTGTACTCATAAAATCCTTCTATTAAGTTTTTTGTTCACATGTATTTATTTTAAGATCACGATAGCTTTTTGAGAAATAAAACATGATTATGAGAATAGAGCATTTGTCCTACAATATTTTTTCTAATGTGATTTGCTGCCCTGTTTACTACTGTCGTAAATTATATAATAAATTAAATTACCTACATTAATAATATATTTATTATAATACCGCGTCTGGTCGAAGCGACGCGTGACGCGAGAGCTGGTGAGTATCTGGCACAGCGCATCAGCATTGCTATACAGCGGGGCAATGCAGCCAGTGTCTTGGGCACGCTTCCGACTGGTATTGATATGGATCAGTTGAGCTACCTGTAGATTGTTTGCAACAGTTAGCAGATAGCTTAATTGTTTCTATTGTAAATACTGGTTTTAATTTAAATTTATTATTTGATTGTAATTTTCTTTCTGAATAGAGACTTACCTATATTAATGAAATGTATTTTTAGTACCAAACGATAATTTTTCTACAGACAATGGGAGACCCCTGTAGAAGAAACGCGTCCGTTCCCGCTGGCGCCCACGCCTGCACAACTCGGCAAGGCGCCATTGCAGAAGAGACTTATGACTGGAAGAAGTAAGTACTTTGTTTACACACGATCATTTTGGCAGAAAACATTGATTCCATTATATGTTACTTAACACCTATTTAACACATGTATTTCGCAATAAAGATACTTTACTTTACGATGATGTACCGTCAGCAATAGGCTTAGACAATTTAACCCGCTGAACCACGGCGATGTTACTTCCTTCAGCTACTCTACTGACGTCAGCTTTGTAGTTCAGTTCATAATAGCTAGAGGTCGCTACATGGACCATATTTTACACATAATAAATTGAATGGGATGAAACAAACCAACCAACCAACTGAATAAACGATACTAAATATTCAACCTCCAGAAGTAAAAATACAAGAGCGAAGAACTCATATCAACAGGAACATAACGTTTATTCATCGCAAAGCGAGACCTTCTTAATTAAAATAAAATTAAGTTCCATACAGTTGAAGTATCCTTAAAGATACTAATTCAAACCTACGGGTTGAATAAGACCTCACATCCGTCGCCAAGTATTTGAAGCCAAGTATTTGAAATGTCCCCAGCAACATCGACCGGTTCAAACAGCAGCGGTGACCAACCACGTTCAGAAAGCGGGCCCGCACCCGCCACGCCATTACCCCCACAGACTCAGGAGGAGCTGCCTTCTCCTAAGCACGCGGACCTGCCCAGCCCGAGTCACAAGAAGAGTCTGTTCAAGAAAGGCAACGAGGACGGCAGAGACAAGTTAGTATTGTAGTATGCACAAAATTTGTTCAAACAACGCTCTTGTTTGAACAAATTTTAAAGAAGACCTAAAATTACTTACCCAAGAGAGTAGCGGATAAACGTTTTACCGTCAACAATAAAAACATTGGGTAGGTTGTAACAGCGATTCCAGCACAATGGAGTACGTGAAACGTTTGGTGCATTCCACTCAGTAGCATAACATTTTGTCGTCCTAAACTCTCCTTATGGTTGTATGGAAAATCAATTTGAGGGCAAAAACATTGAATTTTTATAATTTTTTGATAAGAATTAAAGTTTAGTGTTCTAGTTAGTAAATTATGGGAATCGGAACACGATTGACTAAACTTGACTCGATACAAAAAATCGCTAAGCTTTCTCTAAATCTTATTTTACAAAGTTACATACTTCTACGGAAAAAGCTAATTCATTTGCTAGTTATATAGCATTTCAGTGAAATTTTCGCGTCCTGGCCGGCTTTTCCTCTACTCTCGCCTTCCTCGAGCAGCGTTAGCTCATCCTTGTCTCGCAAAATTGAGCACACATTGTCTTAATAAACCGCACCATATCACAGGCATAATGTGTGAGGTAGTCCGATTCATTTCGTTCGCTATTGTCGCGACTTTGTGAAAGTTTATGGCTCGCCTTTGCTTGGATGTAATGTAGTTAAAAACTGGTAGCGTAGAAGCTCCTTATACCTACTAAAGGATGCTTCAGCTCATATCGATTATTGAACTATTGTAGTAGAACTATTGAGTAATCAGGAAATTAGGTATTTGTTTAATTTGTTGTTTTATGTATAAATAAAGGGTAATTGATCGCTGAGACCGATTTTAAAATCACACTAATATTATAAATGCGAAAGCTTAGGTATAAAACAAATATCCATCTATCCATCCAACCGGATGGATAGATGGATATTCGTTCTGGATGGAATTTGGCACAGAGTTAGATTATAGTCTGGAATAGCACATACCTATGCTATATTTTATCCTGAAATTCCGGGATTGTGACGATTCCGGGAACTGGAACTCTTATGAAAGAAAACAGATTTATTTACCTCAATGGTCTTTTCTGCAGGGTCCTAGAAACCGTGAACTTCCAGCAGAAATTCAGCACCCTCCCGCGATTCAAACCCGAGGCCTGCAGTCCCAGTGGCATGGTGGTGCCACGGAGTCCGCAGCTTTATAACATGAGGAAGAAGCATAATGTTATTGGAAAAGGTAAAGTATCTATCTACCTAAACCTGCTGCCTCACAATAGGGTATAAAATCACACCCATTATTAAGTGTCTCAATTAGGTTCTATAGTGCCATCTATAGTGCTAATGACCAACTAAAAATAGACTATATTTTTAATAAATCATTAGATGCATGCCCTAAAAAGAATTTAAAATTTTCAATGTGCGCGTAACTTGACGAAAACGCTGAACGCAGTGGCTGCCATATTACTCTGTGGTACGTTAGTCGGATGTGAGATCTGAACAAATGCGCTGATGTTGCTGATGACCGTTGATAGCTTTTAGTTTGCCTACATAGCCCTATGACGTAAAACACTGCGCCTACTATTATATGGTGTTTCAAAACAAAAAAAACTGAAATTTTAAAATTATTTGTTATTTTATGAACTAAAACGAACATTTTCGAACATCCACAGAAGAAGAAAGTACGATCGTGACGCCACTAGAAACGGAGACCATCAACGGGAATGGAATCCCCACGCCGATATCGTACGGGACTCCGCACACCACCACCACTAACAAGCTGGTAGGGAATACCTTCTTCGGACCTGACTTCAATCTGGACACGTTTAGAGGTATTTTGGTGTTTATGTTACTTCCATTAACTTTAGTGACTTCGTGCTTTATAGTATAGCGGGCCAAGCACTAGTGTTATAAATGCGAAAGATTGTATTTTTAGATGGAGGAATGGATGTTTGTTACTTCTTTACTCTAAAATTACTGAACGGATCGAGCTGAAATTTACATAGATGTAGGTTTTATCCTATAAAACAGTTCCCATTATGGAATAACCTTTAAACCTCTCGTGCGAAGCCGCGGGCAGAAACGAGTATATAATAATGCGTAGGGCTGAGTTATTGGGTTTGGCGTGTATCATTTGGCAACTGTCCTAACCTACGACTTGTGGCGTTCTTTCGGTGTATGAATATAAACTTCAACTTCTTTTAAATGGCTCTGCATCTGGTTGATACAAGCCTGCCAGAAGGCCGCAGTGTTTTGACAGTTCGACATTGAGACTGCGTTAGAGAGCAGGCGATTTTGTGTGTAGAGCGTTCATGCAGACTTTGCCTGATGATGGTGAAAGTACTAAAGTGACCGTTATTTCCAGCTTCGGAAGGTCTAGAAGACATGTCCCCCCGCACCCCGCACAGCGCCACGAGCGCCAGCGCGGGCGCGCGCGGCGAGGCTGGCCACAGGAGAGTGTTAGAACAGAGGCGCCATCTGGTGCTGAAACTGTTCCAGGAACACGGGATGTTCCCCACCACACAGGCGACCACGCACTTCCAGGTATGTAGTCCAATCCACTCCACGGGCATAAGCGTCACACCACACTTCTAGACGAGTCGACTAGGGTGGTTTTTTATTTATTCAAGGAATAAAAAACACAGTATAAATACTTAAATAATATTTACAAATAAAAGAACCTTCGAAAAAATTTCTATCTCGAATTATATGGGACTCGACGCCCTGAGAAGCACGTAATACCCACTAAAACCTCTCCGGTAACCCTCTCTCGCCGTTTGCGCCGAACCACGGTAACATTGAAACCTACCGCGGCCCGACTGGCGTCCCCTCTTCTTCCCATACACGGCCGGCGAGCCCACCGTTCCACATACACGCCGACTCCAATCATCCGTCACCTTTCCTCCCCCCGATTGGGACACAGACAGGACAGACGCAGTTGAAACAGCGAATGTCGACCTCTGTGTCCAGATGGACATTTCCGTCGCCCCATACTACCGTCACAAACAATCCCCTAGCACGGGGATTGTTGTCCAGGGTAGAATAGAAAAAAATTACGTCACTTTGACTTAGAATGCGTAAGATGTTTGTAACGCACTCCTTCCACTTCAAAAATTTACGCAATGTATGGCGATGCGATGTCATTATTGTCTGTTCTACCATAGAGAATAACTCCCGTGCTAGGAGGGCTGGCGTGGGTCTCCCATTTACACACACAAATACTCACACAACAGCAGCTATCAATATAACTTATTTAAATAAAATAAATTTATAATGCTGGACAATTCACACAGCATTACCTAGCCCCAAGCTAAGCAGAGCTTGTATTATGGGTACTAGATAACTGATATACATAATATAATACAATACATAGATATATATTTTTTATTATACATAGAAAACGACCAGAACACCCTGAACTGTCTGCTGTCTGCAGATCGTACACACATTTGTTCCGAAGCGGAATCGAACCCGCAACCTCCTGCGTCGCAGGTTGATCTTCGCCCACCGCGCCACAGAGGTCATCATATTACATTTTGTAACTTATTTGCAGGCAACACACATGGACATATTTCCTACAAAGATGTCGCTGCAGCTAAAGATTCGAGAAGTGCGGCAGAAACTGATGGCCCAGTCTAACTTGACTCCTCATTCGGAAGCCAATACACCTACAAGTAAGAACATTACACTACTAGGGACATAATCTATTTCCTGACAGATTTATTCGCCTATTGCTGAACCCCCAAACGAGAGATTTTAATGAAAACTATCTTAGTTTGACGAATAGGGATGACAGGGATGACAGTAACTAAAAATCACCAAAGTTATGTATATACTGAATTATACCAGATTGCATAACGCATATTGTCACTGTAGAAGCAAAATTTAATAACTGACAAATCCAAAATCGCGCGAAAAACGCGATTTACTTTTTTCTCGATAAAAATGGCGATAACTTTTTTTTGTGTACAAATTACGTAGATTTTTTATATGTTATAGTTAGTGTTATTTTTGTACTTAATATTTTTATTTATATGTTATGTTACTAAATCTATTTCTAGATCAAATGATATAAGATTTTGTTCTCTTGTTTGTGTGAAAAATAATAAAATGTAATTATACAGTTTTCCCTCGCCGAAAATTTTAATGTTTAAAACATTTATTTATTTGTTCTTTACATGTTAGTTATTCAGTTTTGGCTCGCCAATTAAGATCATGGGCGTCTAAAAATTAGTCCCTTTATTTAATATTCCTACATCAGTGAAATTATAAACGTATCAATTATTTACTTATTTAAGTAAAAACCTATAAATTGATAAGGATTTCAATAAAATTGGGATGTTTTTCACACAAAACCAACAAAGTAATCATTCTTCTTATTTTTGTGTGTGAAAAACATAACAACTAAAATGTTACTTTAAAAAATACTTCTATGACTAACGAATTATCTATTGACAGATGTGAACTCCCCTGCTGTGTCAGCCGCCCTCCAGCCATCTTCAACAGCCAGTTAACAATTCGGGTACACAACAAACACATCCAACACGCATACAAGCTAACTTATTGGATAGATAGACAATCATACTATAGAGTAGCACCATATTTATAATAGAGCAGTAATAGTTTTTATATCATGGCTTGAACGATTCTAATACTGTACAAAGTAAAGCAAAAGTAACTAACGAATCTATTCATATATTAAGTTATGTACAGATTTATTGTCGACAATAAATCTATACTAAAGTATTTTTTCTTTCACTTTGTACAAGTTGGAGCAGTAAAGATATAGTTAATGTTATACAAAGGTTCGATAATACGTCACAGCCCAAATCTATCTCCAGATGAGGGCTCAACAGATGTGGGGTTTTTGTGGAGTTAAATCATGTATTTTTCATAAAATAAGTTTATGAGACGGAACATAATACTGCAGCTTAAAGCAGCAAAGAAGTGCAGGCGCATTCGAATCCACGAGTTCAACGCTTTCTCATTGTTATAAATCATTTTTAAATGTTATATCTAAGTGTTAAGATGTTATTGATTAGTTTTAGATAAATGTGCAATAGCTCTCACGTAGCCATTGGCCAACAAGTCCATTGCGTACAAAATGAATCAATACACAATCTTGAGATTATAAGGGTTCGCTCACACCGAGACGCGACGATATGGTGCGTGCACTTTGATTAAAATATAACTTAAATTACGGCGCCAAAAGTTACAAATAGGCGCAAACGCGGCGCCCGCGGGGAGTTATTGTATAACGTCAGTAAAACTTGTATATTTTTGCGTAGTAAATAAAGTTATTTATCGGGTATTTATCGCAAGTTATCTTTATTGCAAAAAAGTACGCGATAAATACCAGATAAATAATCTTTAATATGTTATAATATCTCGAAAGTTTTAAATAAAGTTATATGTATTTAATCATAGGGCGCTCAGCGTCGCGTCCCTTCGCGTCTCGGAGTAAGCTGATCTAAGTCAAATGCTACGGCATTTTAACGTTGTGAGCGATACTTCTAAATTTAAAAGTATTTTATTATATTATTCTTAAATAATAATTATTAATAAAACGATAAAAATCTTATAAAAAACTAATCGGTAGCAATAAGTCCGCAAGGGTTGGCGATGTGTGCATTAGTTTATGAATGTATTCAGATGATATATTTATAGCTGAAATATACATAAAATATATACGTATTTATATGAAAACAAACTGAAAAAACTCATTTTAAACGCAGAGGTACTCTGTTGATGGTAGATGGGAGTATTGAAAGCGCATTGGGATAGATATCGAATTCAAAGGTATCTGGGTCTTCATTACGGATGTAAGTGGGTTAACTACGAGCCTTATTTGTGTTCGTAGTTCACTAACAACTGTTTTAAATTCTTCAAACTACGATAGTTTTTATATGTAGTAATCTAGCTATGAACTGGGTATTTTCAAATGAAATGTTGTTGAATCTCCGTCTCCATTGGCAGAGTATGGTACAGTGCCACTAACTTATCGGTTCAAAGAGACAGGCCATAGCTGAGATCATTTTGTATTTTATTATAATCAGTAATTATAAATCAGTAATTTTGAAGCGATGACGACGCCTTAGTTCCATTTCTGTCCACTCGAACGGCATACCTCCCACACTAATCAATCCCAAATCAAACTTCGCCAGTCATTTGTTTTATATTCGGTATTTGAAACAAGTGACATGTTTGTTGAAGTACAAATTTGGATTAGGATAGAGTCTTGGTGGATACGAAATGGTCTAGTCTCAGTAGACCGGTTATAATTAAGTCAACCGGACTTCTGAGGCGCTCGACGACTCAGTAGTTCGTTTTTTTTTTTAAATCTTTATTGAATTGAAGAGGGTTTAATCAACATGATTATGCCACCCTCGAAGGTATACATAATCACGACGACTCAGTAGTTCGGTTGCTTAACTCAACCGGAATTTTGAGCCTTTAATGAGTTGGTGGCATTTTAAGCGACACATCGTCATTATGGACGCGATCTCAAGTGTGTTTAGTTACATTTAACTAAGCGAGTAAGTTTTTAGTGCGTCATGTCATGTCTATTATTTGTTTTCGCGTATACGAGTCTCTCTTCAACAAAGCCAAAAAGAGACAGGTGTAGTCGTAAATACTTGTTGCACTTTATTGTTGAATAAAAATATAAGGTTCTTAAAAATAGCCTAAATATTTCGTAAGTAAATATTACTTGTCAACTTATTCTAGAAAGCGAGAGTAATTCACAACTTGATAGATATCGCACAATTAAATCGTTGTATTAGAAATTATACATAATTATTCTGGACAAACTTATGTCTAGACTTTAGTAAACACTTTATTCGAGAGTACAGTGCAGTTGGTGATTATTTTTAATCATTAGGATTTTTATTGTTTTAAAACGATTTTTTTCCCTTTCATTTGCAATGTAGGTTTTAAATTACATACTTTATTTGGTAGCTTAAAATTAATTAAGAATAGTCCAAATCATTTATTCATTTTTTGTGAGAGAGAGAGCTAAGAGAATTTTAAGTTGCATTTATAGATATGTAACGTAATTATTTTCTCTTTGTCATTTTGAGTTAAGGTTGTGTAATATAAAGAAATTATTACGGATAGTTTTTTTAGGCTTAATGCAATTTTATTCGCTCATATCGAAAGTATAACACGCTTTTTTGTGTATTTAAGGATTACTCTTACAATCCAAGTATAAAATTGGGTAAAATAAACACCTAAGTGTGAGCTCGGCAATGACTATTTCTACCACAGCTTATACTGTGTGCTAGGGTACGATCTACGCGGCTTTGGTCACATTAATTTTTAATGTACCAGGGCAATGTTACTTTATTTATTGGTACCTTAAACCTACAAAATTTTGGTGAATATGCGTTTTTGGTTATTATCGTATCTTTTTTAAATAGTTATGTTGTGATGTTAGTCTTCCAATAAATGATTTTCTTTTATTATAATACGATAATCTACTTATTTATTTTGATTGTTGTACAGTTTACAACGGTTTGGTGATTAAATGTTTTTGAAAGATATGTTTGAATGACCAATATTGAGATACGAAATCAAATAGTTTTAATTCCGTAGGGAAATATTAATTGCTGTATGTAGAAGTTTTTAACTGATTGACAAATTAACAGCTCAAATCATTAACGACACTAGTTAAATCAATAATAATACATTTATAATCTCAATGTAAATATTAGTTTTATTTCGATTAGAGTAAGGATTCCCGGCTCTCAAAGTAATTAAGTTTTTATTTAGATAAATGCTAAATGACTAGATAAAAATTTATAATTTTTACATGTTTCGGCCAACAAATGTTATATATATATCAAAATTGTATTTTTGAATGATCTCTTCGGCGTTAATAGTATTTAGAGATAATTGCTTTAGGAGTCTGGAACTGATAAGAAGAATTTATAAGAAAGTATAAAATATACGAGATATTTTCGCACTGTTTTAATATTATTAGTAGAGTGATATGTACCTAAACCCGTGGTGTTTTACTACAAAAGGCAAACTAAATGTACAAATTCGGGTTTAGTACATTTATTGTAATAGTCAATTTTTCTATGCCGCTTCAGTTGTTCTAGCAGGCAAATGTTTTGTCTTTCTAAAGCCTTGCCCAGAACAGTGGAGTCGCGACACATTAAATCATAACATAATACATAAATAGTACCGTTGTTACCAGTTAGAGATACTGTAAAAGAATAGCGAATACGTCCATAATTTGAATTAATTATATTTTTATACGTTGTTATACTCTAAAATACAAAATTTATGTATTTTAGGTAGGTACAGCTCTCAATTGGCCTAATTATATAGCTTTTTGTTCAATGACATTGGCGTAATTAATTCAAAGTAAGGAAACTACCTGAGAGTGTATTTTTATAATCATTAAATGTAACACCGTTCTTATCAATTTATTTCTTTATAATCTTTTTATAGTGCACCCAGTAATAACAAACATACCTATCAATAACCGAATAAATTTAAGAATACTTTAACGATGCACGAGTTTCGAAATTTCGATCGAAAATACTTAATCTTAAAAATAGTTAAATTAAATTATCATAGTTTTAATTTTGACGTTCGACAATTTTAACGAAATTACCCTTAGAAAGTGAATTTGCGAAATAATTTAATCAGTCACGAAGTTTGATAAATGCACATTTTAAAAGTATGTTTTCATATTAATTTAAAGCAATTATGGCAGGTTTATATATTTTGTAGTTTTTTTAAATCATTGGCTATTGTAGAATCTCCTGAAGGAGCGATTTTTTATAGTTATTTTTATATGAAAGCATACTATTTGTATGGAACTTATACAAATCTGTTGCATCATTTTAAAGAATAACAATACAATGAATACTTATCATAAGTTATAATTGTGATGTTTGTACTGTTTTGATTTGTTCATCATGGACAATTTCTTTACTCTTGTTATTTATTAATTCAGTTTAGATTCATTGAGTTTAATGAGTAATTTGGTTAGTTGGTTTTTATTAAGAAATATGAAAAATGTTAAAAATATTCTGCATATTACTAGTGCCTTATTGACTTGCAAAACCCCAATTTCCGAAACATTGCATTCATGATTAATACATTAAAATTGTAGTCAATAATCAATAGTAATAGGCGGTAGGTATTTATATTTATATATTAGACTGACTTTATTTCATAAATAACAATATAATTTAAGAGTTCCAGCAGTTATTTCAAAAAAACATTTTGAATGAAGCATTTCATATTTGTTATTTATTTCTTCTATGGCATTAAATAATTAATTATTTACTTAGTCAATGTCTTAATTGTAAATAACTTGTTAGAAGATTTATTTAGCTTAAGTGTTCAATTTGATGTATAATAGGATTGAATTAGAGAAAAGAAATAATTACGTTAATTTCTTCAATAATCATTAATGTTTTATCAATTTTGTAAATCAAATCGCTGGTGACTAAGAGTGGTGTTCGTTTTCTTTTTGTGCAGGATATATTCAATAATAGCAGCATATGGGCTGTCTGTTCAATCTTTTCGATCATAACTAGTTCCAACTTATGTTATAATAGTAACAATAAAACCTCGAAAACAGTTTAGAATTTTATTTAATTTCCCCACTACCTACCATCCATTATTAATTTATTGCAGTCGAACTTTATAAACAAAGAAAATTACAATAAAATAATAGCTGAACAAATTAGAACTAATATTTACAACTGTTACAATTGAGCTAAATACAGACAGTTGCAAACAATCTCCAGGTAGCTCAACCGATCCAATTCAATACCACGGAAGGGTCCCCGTGCAGTAGGATAGATAAAATAAAAATCAGACATAAAATTAACAACTTTATTTTTAACATTTTATAAAATTATACCTAATGTACGTATTCTATTCTTTGTCTACAGTTTTGATCAATAAACCTGGTTTACCTTGTTCTAATATTGAAAGAGCAGTCTGCAACTCTACATTATCCCCAGGTTCAGTAACTACTAAAAACTTCAAGGCCGACATTCTTGAAAGTGCAAAAATGCCACCAACACACAAATTGCAGCCACTTATGTCTAAGTACTCTAATGATTTGCCATTTTGGCCAGCTACCCTGTCAAGGCACCAGACATCAACATATTTGGAGTTCTTCAATGATAGCCATTTTAAGAAACTTAGTCCTGATAGGTTCTGCAGACCTTCATAGCGGATGCCATGGTGGTGGAAATTGGTGCAGTCAACGGCTTCCACAAAGTAGCCTTCCTCATATACCGATGGAAAGTTGAGTGATGTTGCATTACCAGATATCCAGGCTGGGGAACCTTTTAGTCTGAAATAAATAAAATAAATAAATAATGCTGGACAATTCACACATCATTATCTAGCCCCAAGCTAAGCAGATAATAAAATAAGTGTTATTTTAGTGAATACAATCATTGTTATCATTTACTCAATTGTTTCATGGTTACATTGAGTTCTAATGATAAAGCAATATCATAACATGAACCCAAATAGGTGTTTTGTGTGTGTGCGTTGATTAAAATATTCCAAATCTAATTATGAAAAGTACCTAATATGTAGTTTTATGATAGATAGTTATACAATGATTGAAAGAGATTTTAGTGTAGGTCCCACCTTACTGCAGCATATCTGTATGTAAAGAAATGAATTGCAGCTAAATTAGACCCTAAAGTGGACACTCGCTCAGGTATAAACTTTTGATTGTGTATCTCTTGAAGAACTTTCATTGATTTCCACCATTCCTTTACTTTGACAATTGATAGATCAGGCACTTGGGACATAGCATTCATGATATCAGGGCTCGGATTATTTTCAATGAAAACTGATAGTTTACTCTTCCATTCGCCTTTTCTTTGAATCCAAGGCTTCCGCCAATCAGGATACAACTTTCCCTGGGCAGTTCTTGCAGGAGTTCCTTCCTCATTACGCTGGTAAATGGACTTTTCACAATAATTTCGAGCCAAAGTTATGAACGGCCGATAGAAACAGTTAGGTTTCAAGGTAAATGCCATTATTCTTGTGGCATCTGGCCTCAAGAAACTATCGGAATAGGATAAAAATATCAAGATTTCACTGAAAACAATTTTGAGCTTGTTTTCTTTTCGCGGAGATTTTGTAATTTTCGCAGGTTAGTTATAATTGATTTGTAATTTTTTCTTTGATTTGTTTTTGTATTGACATTGACATAACGCATGATGATAAAGACAAGTTTGAAATAGGGCTTTTTCAAGCGTTGCCATAAATAAGAAGTTGAAGTTGGGGCGTAATGAGGGCGTAATTAAGGGGGACTCTAACATCTCGTCTCCCAAGCCAACCTGCACTGCACGTAGTGCACCCTGCTAGTTAACGAACTTGGCTCTGAAAATATCACTCATTGATAACTCTTATTTTACAGAAAATAGTCTAACCAGACTCTTAATGCCATTAGGGTCCCATTCAACTCGTCCAATATCTTTGTCCAAGATTCGTAAGTAATTTGCGTATCAAGTAAAATTAAATTACCTACATCACACTAATATAAAAAATGCAAAAGTATTGATGGATAGATGGATGACTGTTACTTCTTTACCTACGCCAAACCTTCTCAACAGATTGGGCTGTAAATATGCATGTAGCTGTTGACCTGAACTAAACTAATAGGCTACAAATTAAAAATAATAAATAAACAAATAAACTAGTATCGAAATCTTTGATCAAATAACGGTGTTCTAGTAAATTGAAAGAAGTCATCCAAGTTCTTTGATCAAATGTGCATTGGACAAAGATATTGAATATGAGTGGAATGGATACCTTATCAAATAATCATCTTAAGTCTTAACACTGGACAAACGAAATAAAATTCGAACGGTCTGTCGCCGCCCCGCCGCCGCTGCGCCGCCGCCGCGTCCCGGCCGCCCGCGTCGTCGTCGTCGTCGCCACCCGGATGCCTGAACCCTGAACCATAGACTAGAGCAAAAAATGTTCGTCCCTAAAGTGGAGGCGCGATGTGGGCGTGCCACGCGTGGCATAAGTCCGGTGAGCTCACCATAATTATTCAGCGTAGGGATGTCAGAAGCGAGAAAAAATATCGTATAATAAGCATAAAAATATTAATAGGTAGGTATCGACTTCGAAGAGCCAATTCAGCCATTTTATTACTTTCGACTATGAAGTTGGCAAATAACCTATTCAAAAGTTATCTTAAAATACATAGAAGGTGGAGTCTCGTAATTTCAACTAGGTAATAATATTGGATTTGTAAAGTGCAATGTAATGTTTTCGTTATTACGTGAATTTCATAAGAGTTTATATCACCGTCATAAACAAAAAAAAGCTGTAGAGAATTACAAACTATTTCGTAAGATACTGACAAAGGCGTAGGTATAGAAATACGTAAAAACCAGCTTACTGTGATTGTTATTCACTCTCATTTATGAAAATACTTCGTAAAACCACAAAAACAGACTGTTTATAAAAAAAAACCTTCAAGGCATACCTACGAGTAAGGAGTTGGAAAAGTTAATCTGAACGAAACGCGATAACTACCCATAGGTAATCTCACATGTACGGTGAAAATGTTTAAATTTGAATTCGAAAACGAACGTGAAGTCAATTAAATTATGAAATGAAAGCTTTTAAAACCACAAATTGCTACGAGCTTCGTGCTTTGCTTCGATGATGCCAATGTCGTTAAATATTTTCTACCAATAATCCTTGATTTTATAACCCTTTTGTGAACAAAAACTATCCACGTTTTTTAATCGGAGTAATAAGTTACATAGAAAATAGATCTTTCAACTCAATCACGGGATAGAAGCACGATATGGTAATCTACCGCAGGTCCGTCGTCAACTCAACGCTTTATATTTTACGACCGCACTAAGAATCGTGTTATGAATTCGCTCTTGCGCGGTTTTGATTTTAAGATATTGTACACTATTCTATTTACTAAATACCTACCTACCTCGTAGTTGATAGGTAGGTCTTTTTATCTTTATTCTGCCATCTCAATTTCGAATGCTCACTGCGTATAGAGCAAATTGTTTCGAAAAATATGTGAACTAGATTGGTGAATCAGCAGTCGTGTCACGTCACGCTTTTTGCGAATCAGGACAACAAACAGTGGATTGTGGATTGCCCACCTAATTGGCAGTCGGTCAAAACGCGTGGCCAGAGGCGGATTAACTGGCGACAGCGCCCTAGGCAAGCACCTCATTGGCGCCTCTCTGTAAACGAGCCGCGGAAAAGCTTATAATTGCTGGGGTGGAGTCAGTTAGAACAACAACAAAGTTTCTCAGTGGTAAAAAAAAAGTATCTAAGGCAGTTAAAAAAAACATTTAAAAATTAAAAAAGAAATCTAAATTACTGCGGCTAAGTCTGCGGCTGCCACCGGGGTGCATTACATGGCGCCCCCTATGGCCCTACGCCCGTGTGCGCTGCACACCCTGCACACCCGCCAAAGCCGCCCCTGATGCTCGTCAACCAATATCATCATACTACTTATCTGATTTTTGCTGAAGGCCTGAAGCCCTTACAAAAAAGTTTTGTCAGCACGTACATACAGCGCTTTGATTTACATGCATGCATAGGTACTGATTTAAATAATATTTTATATTATTTAATATTAAAATCATTTAAAACGGGATATTTACCATGATTCGATAATTTAAATGATTTTAATGTTAATAACCATGATAGTTTTAAAAGTTTTATATTATTTAATGTTATATAATGTCCTATAGTTAATGTTATACAGGTATTACCTACCATAGTCAATTATTTACATGTAGGTATTATTTACAGGTTTTTTTTAATAAAGATTACGGAGTAAAAAGGTTTTAACCCTAACCCAATGAGGGGTTTTCGATTTGCATTTTTTAAAAGAATAAAAATAGTTCCAAACATCTCGATAGGTGGCAGGGGGCTCACCGTCCACGTTAACAGGTAAACTGTCAATGAGGACAACGGGCATAAATTTTAATCATTATATCGAGTTCCGATGTCCCCATTAGCAGGTAAACCGTCAATGGAGACAACGAGTATAAATTTTAATTATTTTAATTAAGTCCCCATTCAATGGGGACAACGGGAATACACCAGGAAAACAACCTTACGTCAAAATGGAACGATTTGGAAAATTGAAAGTTTTCCTTTAATTTTACATTGACATACCGTATTTTCAGTTGGATACAAGTTACCTGAAGCGGCCTACACCGTGGGATACAAGTTACCTGAAGCGGCCTACACCGTGGGATACAAGTTGCCTGAAGCGGCCTACACCGTGGGATACAAGTTGCCTGAAGCGGCCTACACCGTGGGATACCTGAAGCGGATAATGTTGACGCCCTGCCATCTATTGAGATGTTCCGAACTATTTTTTTTCTTTTTAATGCAAATCGAAAACCGTTCGTTGACGTCAATTCACATACCTACATCAACACTCCTAACTATTTTAAAAACAGTAAGAAAAGTAAGTCCTTCTATATTTTGTTGACAAACAGACCATATTTTTTGAGTCCGACCTGTGTATACCTACGACATAATATTATTTATCACAAGTTTTCCCCACTAAGAGAGAGAGACCGCCCATCTTCGTCCTCGTTTTACATAACAAGACATGAACTCAGTTATCTTATCATATTTCCGGTCCGTTAGCTCAACTCATGGGCGTGATTAAGCCTCTATTATTGTGTCTTGCGGCATATTTCATCTACTCTTTATAGCGTATTCGGTTTTTGGACTTGTGCCAGTGTATGTGATGTATCTCTACGTTATTTCCGGCTTATAAATCATAATTTTATGATGGCCGATGAATTGGCCCAGTTTTGGGCGCTAATCGATTTTTTAATGCGCTTAATGGCTCTAGATTGAGGGTAGGCTAAGATAATGTGTCGGATCAATTAATCTTCTCGACTTTTAGGTCGGTTTGTGGATTTTTTTTCTTCATCGTCGTTTGAAATTCCTAGGTACCCTAATTTTGCTTGGTGTAGGTGTAGAGTCGGTACCTAGGTATTGTCATTATGTGAACGGTTTTAGGTAAGAGCTCAATAAATAGGCCTTGTCCCACGAAACTCGCACAATGTTATACATTGTGCTTTTACTGTGTGGGAACTTATGCTACTCAACGTTCGTGGAGCGGGCGTAATACAAAAATTGTGATAAGGATAGGCATAGGATTTCGCGTTCATAGGAGCTGTACAGAGCTAAGCGACGTCAGTACAAAAATCAATTTTTTGCTTATTTTCTTTTAATTATTCAAAACATAAGCATTCAATAGAAAAATTACACGATTATTTAAATAAGACATTACTCTGGCTATGTAATTCGTAAGTTCGTTGTCCCTGATAATTTAGAGTATTTTTAATTTTGTATTAGGTATATTTATTTAAAAAAACCAGTTCATTATCAAAAATTCTATTCAATTATTCGACTTTTACGTTTTTCCTGAACATTTACGTCCGTTACTATAAATGTGAGTGTTTAAAAATACACATTTTGCTTGATTTTTGCATTAGGTGCAACCTTAAATTATACTTTAAATGGTGCTCAAACTGAAAATGATTATGGTACCCTTTTTGTTGTCATTTAGGATTTAAAGTTGTTCTAGATAATTATCTACGCAGATCAGTTTTATTCGACATTTATTCAACCTTAAAAACTGGTGTTTACTGAAACAAAAATAAATATATTCGTCGACTTGAGAACAACCGGTTATTCGTCGTTTAAAAATAGCAGGCATTTTCAATTTTAAAGCAGTATTTTTTTATTTCATAGTGTGGTTACTTTTGAATGCATCATGGCAACACCAATCATTCCATGAACACGGCAATCCTCTCGAAATGTTATGGAATATATGAACCAAGTAGGTAGTTTGGCACGTCCGTGCTTTATTCGGTGGGTAAATTACAAATTGCCTATTGAGAATTGAATGGAAACTACTGACTTTGTAAATTGTAAATGAAAATGTATCTGATAACTCTTTGAGCGAAATAGTGTGAAGAGAAGTTATTTACGAGCGGTAAATCAACTGGCGCTAAATGTATCGAAGCAGTTTTCGAGATGTGGCTTACTACCAGAAATGGGAATCCCACGGATTTACGACCCTCTATTTTACAACCAAGTAAGTTTCTACCTAAATTGTAAATGCCGGTGTCTTGAACCATAGGTCTCTCTGATCTACAGTATCAGTGAAAAAAAAACTTTTTTAGAGTAAATAAATGACTTTGCTAATTTAAATCGACTTTAAGCGTGAAATTTTTGCTATTTTTATTTTTGCTTTATGCATGAAATATTTAAGAATTTGTCTTATTTATTGATTTTAGTAAGTATCAAAAATAGATCGATTATGTTTATGTACATTAAAAATAAAATAGGAATAAAAAAGGGCTACCTATAATGACACAAATTGACTTAAAGTCATTGCATTAAGTCTCAATTATATAAATATAAATAATGACAAACATATTCAATTCAATGTGCTAGTAAATAATTACTAATAAATTAAAACACTGTTGATTCGTTTAGTAACATATTACTGCAAAGCTTTTGTCGATAGCTACTTATTATCTACTTTATTAGTAATAGATTATGTATTACATATATATACCTAGATTATGCCTGGGATGTTCAACTACAACAGTCATCGCTTACCGAAACTACATATAATATTAGGTACATGATCTAGAAATGATACCTTTGCGTAGGTATAACAAAAAAATATAGGTAAAATATTGAAAATAAAATAACTAAGCTCACTTTTAACGTCGAATAACTGAAAAGGTTTCAGTATTTTCACACGATACGCCATTCCAAACAGTCGACAGGTGGAATTATTACAAACGCAAAATAGATGGCGAAATCAAGATAAACCTCTGATTAAACGCGTTAAATAAATCCCTCTGTAAATATAAATAATACAATCCATTTCATGTAATTGCTAGCTATTTTATTTATGCCATTGAATCACCGGCAGATTTTTCTTGTTGCCGGACATTTCATAAAAGGACGCCTATATTTCAGAAGCTTTTTAGTCGTTTTAACGTTAGCTCACTGGCGTACCATTTCTGTTTATGACAGCTTTAGTTTGTAGCCTTGTGTGTTCTTAGCTTTATTTTATAAGAGTTTAAAATACAGAGCGGTTAGGAACTTGCTTTTTAACCTCTTAACCTTTTATAGAGACAATAAGGGCTTATCTAAAAAAATAATCGAAAATTGACGCTTCACTGGTGAAATTGTTAATATCGCTAAATCAGCTTTCTTTTTCGAGACGGCCAATAAACTTTGAACCGTGTTGTATCTCAGTTTGCAAAGGCTTCTTTCATATTTAAGAGGTATTAAGATATTTGGTGATTTTGATTTCAATTTATGAACGGCAAATGACGCTGGGAAATTCAAATAAAACTGGAGATGAGAATACCTACTGTTATATGATTGTGAAATTACACTTTGTATTATAAATGCGAAAGATTGGATGTATGGATGGATGTTTGTTACTTCTTCAAGGCAAAATTACTGAACGGATCGGGCTGAAATTTTGCATAAATGTAGGTTTAAGTCTGGAACTATGGGGTAAAAAGCCTAGGCTCAAATCAGTTCCCATGGATTAGAAAAGGAACATACGTACTCCCATGGAAAGGAAACATACGTACTTACCATTTTCACAGTATTTTTTTGGATAAGTTGCACTATGTCGCACGTGAGATTAAGGTGTCTAAGTCCTTATTATATTTATTTATTTATTCTTTATTGCACAAGAAAAAAAAAACAAAATACATACATAAAACATTAAATTTGAAAAATATGGCAAAGGCGAGCTTAACCCTAAAAAGAGTTCTCTTCCAGCAAACCTTATTGGGAGAGAGAGAGACCAAGTTATAAAAGTAGGTAAATAGAGGACATTTTACCCAATATTTAATAAACTACTGCATATAATACATTAAAATATATATATATATATACTATAACCTATGTTGATAATAAAAAAACAAATACTATAAAAACATACATACGCATATAAACTTAATAAACACATAATATAGCAGAGTTATGACGATAGATTTTTTTTATTTACCACATCATTTATTTACCATTAGCGGTTTGCCCCACGGGTTTATTCTATAGCAAACTATATCTAACGGCAAAAGAATTTTTGAAATCGGGCCAGTAGTTTTTAAATTTATTCGTTACATACAAAATTCAAAATTCAAAGTGCTTTATTTCCTTTAGACCTTACAGGACTCTTGGACACGTCACAAAAACTCAGATTACATAAGTAAAACTAGGAAATAAAGTGATCACTTTGATTTTTTGTCCACTTCAATCTTTTTAAGGTAAAGTAAAGAAGCGAACAAGAAACCTTTACCTTGTTAGAATGTTAGTTTTCGAGTTGGAGCAAAACTCGTCCCAAGCTTTTTTATCGTTTAGATAATCTGATATTTTATAGTAAGCCTTTTTTTTTTTTTTTACAAATCTTTATAATAAATAGTAAAATAAAAAAAAATGCTGGACCATTCACACAGCATCATCTAGCCCCAAGTTAAGCAGAGCTTGTATTATGGGTACTAGATAACTGATATACATAATACAATACGTTACATATGTACAGTGTAGATTATGTTGCTCACCTATTTGAGTAAATTTATTTATTTCCTTATAAGAACCTTATTCGTAAACAATCGTGTTTAACTTGAGTGGCGCAGGCATTTTACTATAAGTACCTACATTAAAACAGACAGGCAGGGTAAAAAATTTACGACTAAAATATTGTATCTTCGAAAATGTTTTTTTTTTTTGCATTATGTCTTAAGGCGCATACCCCACCCAAAGTGGCGGCGGCGCCACCTACTTTTTACTTTTTATTCCGTTAAGCCTTTTAAAGCTTATGATAGGTATCACAAACTAGAAGATGGATTTTTGGAAATTCCTTTGTTAAACGGAATAATCACATAAAGTAGGTGGCGGCGCTAGTTTGGGTCTGGTATGCGCTTTAATAAGCTAGTTCTAACCAATAGACATATTTTCCCTCCACGTCCACATTGTAGCAATATCCCGGAGCAGCGTACGTGATCTCCATTGAACAACTTGCCTGCTCTCCTCAGGGACAGAGGCTTTCATTTCACTTAGCCCTTATGTGTCTTATCCAGCTAGAAGTATAGGTAGAGATAAAGTGACTACAGTGTATAGCTGTGGTAAGAATAATCCACGCTCTACATTTATAAGAATGGAATTGAACCATGTTTAAGGGGGCGATGTAAGACGCTATTTTGTGAATAGGATAGATATAGGATGTTTCGTTTAAAGGAGCAGGACAGAGCAGAGCGGCGTAAGCTCAAAAATCAAGTTTTTGCTGATTTTATTTTTTTGTTTGCAAAAATAATCTAAAGGTGCCCTGGGTATTCTTCTATTTATTATGGTGATGTAAATAAAAAGCTCTTGTGATTGATAGTTTAAGAGAAAAATTGTAAAAACTAAGAAAACATACACAATTATTTTTTATAATATCTGTAAACTCAAAAAGTAGGCGTGAACTGCAGTTTCTGCCCATCATCACAAACACGTTTGTGAAGACGCCAGTTCTTAATTCTCAATTTAAGTATTGGTAATAGGTACTCCTCTCGATTCAATAATCGTTTGATAAAGCGGTTTTATCAACAGTGGGTATGGGATTGGAAGATCGGTCTTTTGTAACTCGTGGGGTCGCAGACTAAGGTATTTCTTCATATAATATCAGAGGTACTGATTCCTAATCTTTTTTAAGAATGGAGTCCTGGCGTCTTCACGAACGTGTACGTGATGATGGGTAGAACCTGCAGTTCAGGTAGTGTTACTAATTTACCAATAACCCTGTATAGATTGTCTTAGTTTATAGATTGTCTTAGTTTATAGATTGTCTTAGTTTATAGACTGTCTTAGTTTATAGATTGTCTTAGTTTATAGATTGTCTTAGTTTATAGATTGACTTAGTTTATAGACTGTCTTAGTTTATAGATTGTCTTAGTTTGTAGATTCACCCGTAAATTTGAATCTCCTGAAATTCCGAAACAATCATCAAAGTGGTCAGGGGCACCAATCGCCCCGCTTCGCTGCTATCCCCTAAGTGATATGCAATCGGACACGTGAAATCTCATCTGCAGTGAGTCAAGGCACCGATTGGCATGGCACATCTGCGTCGGACAGGGCCGGTTTCAGTCTTCAATTACTTAGGTATCTATCTTACCACATACCGGCTGATATCAGGTCTTGAGGACGCATTAATTAAGACATTCGCTGCCTAGTCAAGGCGGTACGATACGAAGTTGCACGCCGCAACCGCTACATGCAACTGTACTCGGGATTGTGCGTTATCGGCATTGAATGTGTTAAACTAAGCTGTGCGCCATTCAAATGAACAATAAACGAAGTAACAACATAATCTATGCCATAATATTTATTATTTTTACTAGTAATCAAAATGCGTAGCAAACCGAAATGTCTAATTTTTATGGAAAATAACTAGATTTCTTACCTCGTCTTCAATCGTAGCCTAAAGTTTGCCTGATAGCAATCGCTCTCAGTGATAAGGCCGCTCTTGTACTATGTTTTTAATTTAGTTAAGTGTAAGATTTTTATTATCGTAATTTTAGTACAATAAATTGTTTACAGAAACATTCATTCACTCTTGGGTATGATGGGAAACCCCTATTTCTACCCTCCTACCGTATCTGCCGTCGACCAATTTAGTTTCAATCGAACCTTCGCATGTCTGTCTCTGCCAATTTATATGTAGATTTATATTATACCTACATATTTTTTTGCCCATCGCAGAAGCGGTTGGTAATGCTCGTTTTGTTGGCAACACTCCAGTTGCTACTGTTTTCGGATATAATAATTTGGCCCGTGATGGTTTCTGCTCATTTTGCGACATGAAATGTAGCGATACTCATAGCAAAAAGGAGCTTTGAACAAACGAACTCTGCCTTGGCTCCTGTGTACGACAACAAGTATTCTCGCCAAAGTTGTTTTGTTTGACTTCATATTTGTTTTTATTACTTTCTTAACGGTATTTAAGCCGTGTTCGTTTATGACAGAGCTATTAAAGACTCCCCTTGTCTGGACAAGACGGTGAATTATTTCAAAAGCTTTTATGATTCTCATAATATTCGTTAAGCCGTTACTACGGCTACGGCGTAGCGAAAGCTACGAGACAGCGTAGCAGTGCTACGGCGTAGAATATTGCTTTTTGGCTAAGAAATTTGTCGCTACGAAAATGTGTAGTTTCGTTGTGTGATGTTTATTTATCCATGCCAAGAAACAAGTAATCAAATAAAGTTTAAAAAAAAAACGGTTGAGCTGCAGATTTTTTTCGTAGTAATTACCTATGTTTGTTTTTAGAATGAAAGTGATGTACGGATTTATATGTAGTTTGGAATGATTCAATGGGACGTTAGCGGAAAAAGGCCTGAATAAGTCGATTTAAAACATTCAGCATTTGATTTAATAATGTACCTTTGAATCACACGAGTGTTTACCTCAATAATATTGTTGCTGTTAAGTTTTTATAGCTACAATATTGGTTATAAAGAAAACAACATACGTATAAAGAATGGAGCGAAAAACAATACCCTTGCGGGTAAGTAATATTGTCATTCTTTTCTAAAAGTACAACAAGTTCTGCAATAAAGTAAGTTTTGTATACCTACAGCGATAAAATAATTGAAAAGTGCGCCCCAAGTTTTCCAATTTAATTACGGTAAAAGTTCTTAGCTCATTATAAGTTCACCTGCCAACTTGTTAGGACCCCAAACATTAATTAATTCTTCTAACAAAATAATACAAGTTTCTGTTGACACGAAACGTTACGACAAATGGTGCGTAGGGCATTGTGCCACGGATTACGTAAGATTTACCACATCCCCTTGCACTTTCACTAGTGTATTTTATTTAGTTATTGTAAGGCATTTATAAACTAACGTAGTGTAAGAGTTCTTTGAGTTATATATAATTGATCAAGCTTTGTGTAGAGTTTTGACGGCAATGTAATGCCAAGAAATAAATGAATTAGAGAGACCAAGAATATTTTGATGCAATTTTTTGTTTAGGTTCAACCGTTTGATGTACTTTCGTTTCTGTTTATTCTGGATATTTTATCGAATTTCCTTGAATTTTGGCATTATATGGAACACGAAGGACAAGATGGCGCCATTGTTCCCGCCACCACCGCTATTGTTCGCGCTATTTCTCGCTTGTGCGAGAAATAGGTACCAAAACGAAAACCACCACCAACTGACGGTCGATTGAGTGAGACGCCAAATAGCTAAACATATGAATGTTTGCGCCACCAGCAGCGGTTGATTTTTGATGGTTTCCGGCAACAAATTCGGTTGCGAAACCAAGCTGATACCAAGTAAAATTTTTCTTAGCATGATGATGATGATTCTTTGTTAATAGCTTTGTCAATATATGGTCTGGTTAGACACAGTTCTGCCAAAAAATTCTATGTCTATGGTTCTGCCAGTGTCAAGTAGTGGTAAATTTAGTAAAATATGTGTGATGGCGTCTGTGGCGTACGTTTTGTATTATAATTATGTATATCAGTTATCTAGTACCCATAACACATAAGCTCTGCTTAGCTTGGGGCTAGATAATTCATAATTGTTTATTTTGCAGGAATGTAGGTACATGGGGTCTTAAGAATACAGCTTACCCTATAGGTACATTCTGCCTCGTCAAGGCATGCAAAGTTTATGCTAATACTAGGTGATATTATATACCTAAATAATAGGTAAGATAGATAATGCTGTGTGAATTGTCCACCATTATTTTCCATTTTTTAATATTTTTTTCCATATTTATATGAGTTATGAATTTATGAAGATTGTTTGATATTTTCACCAGAGCCTAGTTCGTTAACTACACAAGCCAACCTAATGCACCACGTGCAGATTAGGTTGGCTTGGTAGACGAGATGTTGGAGACCCTCTTGCATCCTTTTGAAAGCATTTATATATATTTTTGACGACCGATGTGGTGCGGTGGGCGAAGGTCTGCCTGCGACGCAGAAGGTTGCGAATTCGATTCCCGCCTCGGGACAAATGTGTGTACGATCTGCAGACATTTGTTCAGGGTGTTCTGGTCGTTTCCTATATATAATAAAAAATATATCTATGTATTGTACTATACTATGTATATCAGTTATCTAGTACCCATAACACAAGCTCTGCTTAGCTTGGGGCTAGATAATGCTGTGTAAATTGTCCAGCATTATTTATTTTATTTATTTATATTTTGTAAATGTTAATGATCACCTCCCAGTCAGTGGGGTAGGTAACTTCTTAGATGTATAAATCCCTAGTATTTGCTTGGCTGGTTGAGAATTATTCTAAGGGCTAGACATTCATTTATACTGTGGCGAAACAAAAGTCAACACAAACACACAATCAGAGTTTTGTTTATAGTTCGGATGTCGACCGATGGACGTAAATGTTATAATAAGGACATACAAAATACGAGTAATTGAGTGACGACCTCAGTGGCGCAGCGGGCGAGAGTCTGCCTGCGACGCAAGAGGTTGCGGGTTCGATCCCCGCCTCGGAACAAATTTGTGTACGATCTGCAGAAATTTGTTCCGTTGGTCTGGGTGTTTTCTATGTATAATAAAAAATATCTATCTATGTAATGTATAATATTACGTATATCAGTTATCTAGTACCCATAACACAAGCTCTGCTTACCTTGGGGCTAGATAATGCTGTGTGAATTGTCCAGCATTATTTATTTATTTATTTAATTCGGGATTCGTCCCACTGGAATGGCAAATTCAATGCTCATTTCATTCCAGATTCATCCTTACATAACCACCTAAAGAACTGTAAAGATCAGTCACTTATCACACTCATCTTAATTTTTTTTTTATGAAAGATTACACTTAATTATTGGCTTCTATAACCACGAAGGATGAATTTAATGAACTGGTGGATTGTGTTAGTGTTTTGGTATTACGTTTTTGACTTGCAAGGCCTAAAGGGCATCTACAGCTATCCGAATTATCTAGTATGAGTCAGCGCCAGACATTCTATTGCTCGAAGTCCGACTTGCCCCAACACTAAAAACACGCAATAAAATCCAAAAGCAGCCAGAAAATATTCTCCCTATTATTAGGGAAAATAGCGGGTGTCTACATTTATCACAGGACTAGGTTATAAAATGCACCAGTGCTTACACGTGTCCGGGTTGACAGTGCCAGTTGTAGCACCCAGACATACCCTTGTCGCTAGGATTGGCTGGCGTCCGTATAAAATATAGCCGGATGACAAATTATGCGTCCCTAAAAAACAAGTTGGTCATTTATAGTTTTCTTTCACAAACACAGAATTTATTTTTCTAACAGATAGCTATCTCGGTGTCTATACTCGGTGTGCGACTAGAATATAAAAAAAAGATATTATGAACAAGTTCCACATAAAACAAATATCTGCAGATTCTGTAAACTGTTGTCCATCTTGACCCTCCTTTTACATTGTTAAGATTATTTGAAAGAGGTCGTTTGCATTGTTTCTTCTGTTTTTTCGTTTCGCACTGTTTACCTACTATGGGTGCTGTTCTTTCTTTTAATTAGTCGTTTCATCCGGCAATAAAAACAAACTGTTACTGGCAACCCTACGTGCGTCCACGGGAGTCCACGGGACATTCCACACCCGTAAGCAATTACCGTGGACAATTGTGTCCTTTCGTAAACATTTAGCAAAATCTTTTGTGTTAAAACGGTCGCCTGTTAGGTTTGTTTTTGTTTTTCATGTTGCAATTATTATTGAAAGAGGGTGCTTTATTCAACCGCTGTGTTGCATGTGCAATTGTGCAAAGATTGTTTTTTTTGTTTTGTTTAGCATTTCAAACAAAATAATAAGTGGCTTTATTATTGTTTATTACCCAAAATCGCTTTTCTTTATGCAGATAGATTCATTATTAGCTGCCGGTGGGTGTCTCGAACGCTGGTTTAGCACTTATGATTATTATTATTCAAGCGCTTTGGAAACAGTAAAATGATAAAAAATGCATGTCTCGATTGATAAGACTTGATTTTCAATGATTTGATACAATGGTTAAATTTCTCACGCAGTCTCAAACGCTTGTTCAAAATCAACTCAATTAGATTTGATTTTGAACAAGCATTTGAGACTGCGTTCGAAAAACTGGCGGTAGTAAGTAAGGCACTATTAAATAATTTTTATCCCGTACCTTTTGCTTTCTTTTCCTCAACGCTTTGTCTTTTTATTTCTTTTGTCTTTTTATCTTTTATATGTTAACAAATTGCGAAAGTTTTAAAAGTTAAGTAAAGCTCTATTCCGCTGTGAATCGTCCAGCATTGTCCAGCGTGACAATGAATGAAGTACCGTGACATCTGTAAAAAATATACCTAATCTGAAAGGTACAGGAAAAAACATTGCCAAGGGCAATCTATAAATATTGAAAAGTTTTCCGGAGGGTGGGGTCTAATTCTAACTTGACTGTTGCGTTGGTGATGTCTTATTGAATTTGTCTATAGCCCGAGGAAGATTTTCTAAATTAGGTACAATAAAATCACCAAGTAGATAGGTTGTTTTTGCTACTTATTGAGTAGCTGTTTTTGAGTAGGTAAATTAAGTTATTTATTAGTCACTTTTAGGTTTAGTTTTTGAAGCATATTAATTAAAATTAAATAAATATGAACTAACTACCCTTCCTGATATCCATTACAGTTTTAGTAAGAAAATCTCTGTTTTATTAGAAAACAGTGCGTATCCGACAGCTTGAGGTTGAAGGAAGCATTGACTTCGGAACCCCAAAAAGGGAAGATTTAGGCAATGAAATTAGGCTAGAATATATCTAAACTTTTCCCGAGGGAAG
The DNA here is from genome assembly GCA_946478455.1 of Eupithecia vulgata. Lineage (NCBI taxonomy): Eukaryota > Metazoa > Arthropoda > Insecta > Lepidoptera > Geometridae > Eupithecia > Eupithecia vulgata. The sequence continues at coordinate 10,887,271 of OX297879.1, read as the reverse complement.
AATAAAATGTTGAGTCGCCAGAAACGAACATTGGATTTTCTGAATATCATATTTCGGTCGTTGAGAATATAACATATTAAGAGAATGGGGTGTCATATTACCGAAACTGTTTACAAACGCTTTGAAAAATAATGTTAATGACCCTGGACTGCAATAGCAGGGGCATTAATTTGTAATTAGCCCTCGGTTGTTTATCATCCATGTATCGTTGCAAAATCATAGCTGTAAGTTTTCCTAAAAATCGTAACGTAAATAAATTAAGGTAAGGAGGAGTCGCCATAGGAATTACAGCTTAAAATAAAACGATGAGTTTCAAGAACGGATACAAGCAACTGACTTTATTCATAGACAAACCGAATTAGCGTACAAACTATAACCTAGGTGGAGCTAGTAGTCTTATTTTGATATTTACAACAGAGCTGAACCAGATGCTGGACGGCCAAACTTCCAGCATCGCGGTGCATCGGTCATTGCATGAACTTGGATAAATTCAAAGTATTGGTTTTAATAATATTAATTGTAAACCCATTCCAAAAGCAAAGAAAAAATCTGCTGCTTTAGCGTGAGTTTTGGATAGTATCCTCATTTATTTCATTTATAAAAGTCACATGTTTGACTCATAATTGTACATATATCTGAATATTCATTCATTTGAGATCGGTCGTCGTACATGGCCACCTTCACGAAGTTGTTCCGTAGTACATTTACTAAAGATGATGATCATGATGTTCTCTCTGCTGTGATGGATATTCGGATCTTTTCCATTTATTACAAGTTTTTCCTTTCAATAAAGGTATCGAAAAATATATCCTGTTCGATTAAACGAAAATGTTTAATTAAAACAGTTGTTTAAATAACGTTACAGGATACGAAATAAATAATTCCCCCTACGAATAAGAGTTTAAAACAGACCAAAAATAAAACGCCCACTGATTGGGCTGGCCTCAAAAACATTTTTATTCATTAAGCTTGCCTGGCGGTGCTTCAGAATGTGAAATGTAATCAATTTAAATTTTTGTTTGGAATACACCACGCCGCTTTGATCGACCACTATTCAGCATTATTTTTGTAAGCGATGAATGATACAAAGGAAGGTTCGCCTACTAACTAATGCTTGCAGAAGACAGGGACAACCTTCATAAATAAACCTATTTTAGATTTATTATAAGTTCAAAAGTTGTAGTTCCTTGTTTAACACTAAGAGACACATATCCGCTCCTATTCCGTACACTTCTCTAACAAGCTTCTATCTGAAGCAACTGAGCTCCCTATACGTTAATTATACTACATATTACACTACATAAAAATAAATTTTATCAAGAAAGGCTTTTACACCTTAGATGATTACATCAATGATGTTAATGCTTGGCCAGATGTTGGTCAGTTCGCACCGATAATAGTGTTAAATAAAATAATGTTAGGCTTAGTTAGATTTATTTATATATTGACTTGTATCTTAATACGAGAATATAAATTAAGACTAGTTTTAATTTTATTTTATTATTTAATTGTAATTTTCTTTCTTAATAAAAATAGATAGGCAAATAATTATTGTGTTAGTTTATAAGTAATATATTATTACTAGTGGTTTATTTTCCACTTCTTCCACTAATAGTTTCATAATACCCAGCTACACACAAAATAAATTATTTCTTATTTACTGAGGTTGTTGTGTGGGACTGTTAGAGAAAATTAAAACGTATTTATTCTTTATTTTTATAAATAATTATTTTATTACAGTAGAGACTGGTACTGCGCATATAAAAGGATAGACAGGTACCTACTTAGAAAAGGCTATTTATATTTTTCTACAGAACATAATACGTTATTCAGGATCCTTTGACCTTAGACAGAATTCGTAGGCTTTTGTTTCAAAGACTCATTGATGCTGGACGAAAGCAACTTGTTTTGATCGTTTCTCTTGAGCATAAACGAAATTGTGTAGGATGTTTAATTTGTGACTCTGAAATCTTTGCTTTGTTTTACTAACATAAACGAAGGTGAAACTTAAGTAACAATTTTCAATGATTTGAAAAGCTTGTAAATTGTATTTGGTTGCTCGTAGTCAGGTTGCTCGAAGGTATAAGATGTCTTCATCTTATTGAGTAAGAAGATATTTTATACCTAGCACAATTAACTGTGCTAAGCCGAAAGGGGGTGATTCTGGGCCCCGAGGGGTTAAAGTTTTAATCTACGATTTTTTTTTTAACCATATTTTACTTTTTTTTAATAAGAGGTCAGGATAATATCTTTATTCAGAAAGAAAATAACAATCAAATAACAAATTTAAATTAAAACTATTTTTTACAATAGAAACAATTAAGCTATCTGCAAACTGTTGCAAACAATCTACAGGTAGCTCAACTGATCCACATCAATACCAGTTGGAAGCGTGCCTAAGACACTGGCTGCATTGCCCCGCTGTATAGCAATGTTGATGCGCTGTGCCAGATACTCACCAGCTCTTGGGTCACGCGTCGCTTCGACCAGACGCTCAGATAATTTTTTGAAAACCCGGAGAGCCTCGGTACCCCACGAATCTAGGGTCTCGACTCCAAGGGGAGCAAATGTGTAGGATAATGTCAGGATAATAAAAATAATAATAACCTTTATACAACATAATTATAAATACTATTTAACGGGTATTTATCGCGTTTATTTACCTATTTTTCCCGACGTTTCGACAGGTTTACACATTGCCGTGGTCACGGGATGACTCAATCGTCATCCCGTGACCACGGCAGTGTGTAAACCTGTCGAAACGTCGGGAAAAATAGGTAAATAAACGCGATAAATACCCGTTAAATAGTATTTATAATTATGTGTTCAGATCGCGTAAGTTTAAAAACTCTTTATACAACAATCCTAATAACAATATTATTGAAAACTTAACTAGGTTTAATTAGTTATTCAGAAAGAAAATAACAATCAAATAACAAATTTAAATTAAAACTAGTATTTAATTAGTCAATAGTATGTTACATATTTATCTTATATCTATTGATTTTATTAGACACCGGTATTAAGATTGTCTTGCGTTCCCGCATAGGGCTCTCCTAAAGCTTGCCATTCTTTCCTGTTATGGTTTAGCCTTCTCCAAGTAACCCCGGCTAGTTTTTGGATATCATCTTCCCATCTAAGACGTTATCTCCCTTTTCTTCTTTTGTTTTGTCTTGTACACCATTCAGATATGTTCTTAGCACATTTTTTTTTATTATTCCTCATCATATGACTTGCCCATCTCCATTTTATTTTCCTAATTTGGTATGTTACATCGTTTACCTATTTTCGTTTGGTTTCTTAACGTTTCCAGTTTTATTTTATCTTTCAACCGAACATTTAGCTTGCCTCGCTCCATACTGTGTTGGCAAGTCTCCTGTTTATGTATATTTTGTTTCGTGCTCCATGTTTGACATCCTTATGTCATGACAGGTAAAATACAGGAATCAAATTTTTTTTTAGCACTCAGTGGAACTTCGGGGTTTTTGACCAATATCTTTTCCATGCTAGCTGGACTCTATTGTTTATTTCTTTTGTTGTAAGGTCTTTTGGTGATATTGTCTGTCCAAGGTATGTACACATACCTTAGAGGCCAGGATACTTAGCCTTTATTTTATAGGGATATAATAATAATACCTTTGCAATAGTCTCTAAACCTAGCGGTTATCATCTTCAGGTGTATCATGTTGTGCAACCGAGGATGGTTCTCGCTGTGTAGCCCTCGCCTTTAGATTAACTCTCATGAAGGATCTCTGTGCTGTTGGGTTCGGCCCCACGTAGTCTCCTAAAGGTCACTATTTGGCCGAAGATTATGGAAATGAGAAACACACAATAATAATAAAATGAAAACTATAAGGTGCAGCACATAAATTACTCTAAGTTAGGGAGTTTAAGTGTATATTTTCACATAGTAAGTTCCAGAGTCAAAAACCTTTAGTGGTCGAATAGATTAAGTCCTTCCTATAACTTAGTTTTCACTTGTATATAGATGCGAGGGCGCATCCCCTCGGCTCTATCAGGATCTTAAGTGCACCTAAGTACATACTGAAATTATCATTAATTTAAGGTATACAGAAAACATATAATAAATAAACGGTTATTAAAGTAAAGGTTGGATCCATAAGGACTTATAGGCCAAGTATCCTGGCTAGCGGCAAACAAACAAGTTTTTCGCCATATTCTTTGTATGATTATTCAAACTAAATAAAATAATGTAATAGGCATATCCTTTAATTTTCAAAAATATATTTCACTACAAAGATTTATGCAAAAAATGTAATATATGAAATTTTTTATCAAAATTATTTTGTTGAATTTCCTGCAAAAGTAGATAATGTATGTTTTTGTTTCTTGACCATGACTCCTTCCACGACTTAATCACATGGTTTCGGATTTGGCCATCCCGTCCCATCTCAAAAGGTCTGTTTAGTACGAGTTTTCATAATATCAAAACGGAATAAGTTTTCGTTTACTAACGTTGACTTGTCAAATTTGTATTTGATTAAAATTAAATGTGCAGTCGTTAACAAAATGCGTAGTGAAAGCAATAGTTCGCTATTACCCTCACAACAATCAATGTTTGCTTTCTAAGGTTGTGATAATGAAAGTAGCTTCTTTCTTGCTCCGCACGCACGCATTATTTATTTATTTAAAAGGGGCATTCTACGTGAAAATCACACAAAAGCTAAATAGTACACTACAAAATCTTATCATCTATGTGTTTTCACACTTATGGGACTCCGTGATAGAGAGTATGTAGAACTACATCTATGAAAAATTTCAGCATAATCCGTTCGGTACTTTTGCCGGTATGAGGTAACAAACATCGAAACAGCAAAATATCCAAACTTTCGTATTTATAATATTAGCGTATTTACCTACTCAATATTCTCAGGATTTAGAAAAACTTACAGTCTACCCCAAAATTTGAATAAAATGTCTCTTATTTTCGCGTTGTTTACACTCCAGCTTACCGAGAATCCGAGGTCTACATTTTCCATTTCCTCTCAAATCTCCCGAATAAAATGGCTGGTGTTATTTCAATATGTAAATCGCAGGTTTCTGTATGAACAGTCGAAGGATTGTCCCGTGTCAATCAAGGGTGCCACGGGGGAAATACACTAAGTGCACCTTACTTTACCTGTATCGGGTGCGAGATGCTGCGTTTACCCTAGGTAGTGTACCCATGGGAATCGTTTGCTCGTTTCCTGTATCTACTACTAGTACCAACCTAGAAATGGGTTATGACGACCTCTGTGGCGCGGTGGGCGAAGGTCTGCCTGCAACGCAGGAGTTTGCGGGTTCGATTCTCGTCTCAGAACAAATGTGTGTACGATCTGCAGACATTTGTTCAGGGTGTTCTGGTCGTTTTCTATGTATAATAAAAAATATCTATCTATATATTATATTATGAACTAGCTGTTACCCGCGACTTCGTCCACGTGGAATTTGATTAATCAACTTATCCATATAGACTTTGGACTGTACATTGTCTCAAAGAGGGATGTGATGTGACAATGGTCTCCAAATTGTTTTCGCAGGAGCGTTTTCACGCTGTTTGGCAAGTGGTGCCGCCGCCGTCTTGTCAGACACAAAGCGCTTTATAGATGAGGAAAGCAACTTCCAAATTTCAGAAAATGATGAATGAAACGTGTGTTCATTTAGTCAGGCAATCTACATGTAAAATTTTGTAATTCTATTGCGAACGGTTGCAGTATAAAGAACATTTTTGTTTAGTTTTTTCCTTTAAATAAGGATTTAGAAAACACAGTGATAATTTTGGAAAACTGTGGATAAAATGTGTTATGGTTTTGAAAGATGAATCTACGTATAAAATTTTGTAATCCTATTGCTTACGGTTGCTGAGATACGGAGCTAAATGCTCCGGAGCATTTAGCTCCGTATCTCAGCAACCGTAAGTACCTCTCAATTTTAGCAATTTTTGAAGTTACTTATAGGGAACCACCGTCACAATTTCAGATCACGATTAATGAAATGTATGTTGCATTTGTAAGGAGAAGCTACGTGTAAAATTTTGTATTTCTATTATTAACGGTTAATGAAATACAGATCGTTTTTGTTAAAAATTTTACCACAATTTTGAACCCCTTAGAGTACGAATTTTCGAAATTCCTTTCTTAGTGCTTACTTTCATACCAACACCTAACACATCCTGCAAGTTTCAAGATTCTAGGCCTTCTGGTTTAGGCTGCAGCTTGTCTATATGTCAGGACAAAGCGCTATGTATTAGTATAGATATCTAGCACCCATAACACAAGCTCTGCTTAGCTTGGGGCTAGGTAATGCTGTGTGAATTGTCCAGCATTATTTATTTATTTTACATTTATTTTGCCAACGAGCAGATTAATAATTTGGTGGATATAAAGTCAAAATTAATAGCAATAAACCCACCCCCTAGCGTCTTAGTAAACATATTTTGGGGCACCATGAAGGTATATTTGTATACTTTTTGTTAAACTGGGTGTCTGGTGGGAAAATCCGTATAAAACATATATTTCATTGAGAAAATTAATAAGTAAACTAAATTAAAGAGAAAGCATGCAGAATATGCAGATTTCATTTTAATGTTTTTCCGACGAATACAAAGAAAATAGAAAATCCATTTATTGACTATTACAAAATGCTTAGACAGTTATTGGTAGTCCCCGCACTAGGTTCCGGTCACCTGTATCGCGGAAAGCCGAATTACAAACAGAGTTCACTGTAGAAAATTACTTAAGAAATACGTACTAATAATAAAATTAAGTAAAAGTAAATGAGAAAAACATCATGGGAGGCCTGGTTCCAGCAGTGGACCATTATAGTCTGTTGAGGGAGAAGTAGAATATGACAATATTTAAATTCAAACGAAATGTTTAAGTAACTTTTTTCCTAAAATATTCTATTTTTCACTGTGTTCGTTAGGCTGCTACTAACATATGTACTTTTCCTTTATCATTAATAGAAAAATAACAAAAAGAAAAACACCCAAGAAGGTGATCCTGATCTTTCAATCTGGGACATACAACGACACAAAATGGACTTATCACTTGACGTGGTTTTATGTTCACAAAGATGGCTCTCGCCGAATAAGGTATTTATTTATTTTATTTTATTTGAAGAACAAACAGTTGTTAACACTATTTCTATAAACTTACACTATAACTTCTAACCATTGATGTGTCCTCGCATATAATAGCAAAAAAGACTGCTTGCTTGCGGAGGAAAAATAGAGACACAGCTCTTTCTTGTTAACATATAAACTAAAAAAACAATTCACAAAATTTTAAAATTACTAACAAAAAATTATACAAGAAGGTATGACGCTATCTTGCTGGAAACACGTGTCTTTATTAATATTAATCTTATCTTTACCTCTAGACTGTATTATTTAGTAGTTTAGTAGAATAAACGTAGCACGAGACGCAAGCCACTAATGGGTGATTACCGTTTGACAGGAGATCCACCAGTCAGCGAGATCATCCAATCAAAGAGGAATAGAGAACCTTACCTAATCCGTAATCAATTACACCCACGTCTTGGTATGGGTAGGAAATTGTTACAATTTGGGTAATGGAACTATAATATTGATGGGCTTTCTATTAATACAGGTAGGTTAGTTGTTTAACTCACCCAATGGTGATAATATAACAGGAGCAACCAAATAGGTACTTTTAGTCCTTGCACTCATGCCAAGCGGTTCTTCTAATTTGGTTTTGGATTTTGGAACTCGCTGCATGCTTTTGTTTTTCCGGCCAATTACAACCTGGGATCAAATTCTGCAAACCTGAACCTCCTGCATACGGTCCAGCTCTCGCATGAACAACCAATACACGTGGCACATGGCACATCCCCTCATAGAAATAGATCATGTTTATAAAATTCAAGCTTATACTAGTCGTTAAATTTTACTGCCTTGGAAAATGAGTTTATCCTAACTCATATATTTTCCATAAATCCGTAAATGTAAAACATGCCGGAGTTTGTCCCGAGCGCGCCCGTCAACATTTTGAGCTACGGTTTGATTTCCCGGGGGCAGGCCGGCTTAGATTTTAATGTACAGCCTACGACAAAAATGGATAAATATTGTCCATTTAAAAAAAAGTAAATTTAAAGTTATCAGCATTGCCATACAGCGGGGGAATGCAGCCAGCGTCTTAGACACGCTTCCGACTATTTGGTATTGATATGGACCAGTTTATAGATTGTTTGCAGCAGTCTGCAGTTAGCTCAATTGTTTTAATTGTAAATACTAGTTCTAATTTGTTTGTATTGTTTGATTGTAATTTTTCTTTGTTGATAAATTATTTTTTATTTTATTTTTTTTTCAGTTCACAATGGTCACACACAGATGGCGTGTGACTCGTACTCAAAAAGTTAAATTTAATGGTAAAAGCTTCACAATCAATTTTACAATAGGTATATGAGAATAAATATAAAATACATTTTTAAATGTACTTTTTGATATAGGTTAAAGCGGTCAGAAAATGTTACTTTAAGTTCATAAAATAACAAAATAAATTTTAGATTCAATTAAAAGTTTTCAGTCTTAAAAACACCATGAAATAGTAAGCGTAATGTTATTATGTCATACGACTGTGTAGGCAAACAAAAAACTATCAACTGTCTTTAGCAACATTAGCGTAATTGGCCACAATAACCAACAACCAACTGACGTCATAACCACAGAGCAATTTGGCGTCCACTGCGTCAAGCGTTTTCACCAAGTTGCGCGCGCAAATTGAAAATGTAGATTTTAAAAGCATTATATTGCACTTTTTTGTAGTTTATTAGCACAATAGGATCTAATTCAGACACTTTTCAAAAATGTGTTTAAGACGCTATTGTAAGTGAATTATATTATTTTGCCAGCTAAGTTAAGTTAAACCCTACCAGTGTATTATCGCAGCCGCCGCCGTTGGACCATGTGCGTACGTATTGGGCCGTGAAAGTGTTAATCGCATTAGGAAAATTGAGACTGCTCAATGTTTTCTGTCGTTGACTGTTCCGTGGGGCACTTTTTATCGTTACCGGGGACGGTAAATTAAAAGTAGATAGGTACTTATGGTTTGACAACTCACTATACGTATTAAGAGGCCTGCGGATGATGATTTGCCCATACAAACGTACTACCAAAATGATTTGTAATTCGAGCATATTTCCACCATATCATATTGTTTTTCGTATTCGAATAGTATTTATATCTAGGCCCCTGGTTATTTTTTTTTCTTAATAATACACGCCTATAATAAAATATAAGCAAAAATATGCAAAATGCAATTTTGCATAACTATACGTCGAATATGACATGTTTTCATCCTATTTGTTTTGTATTAAAAAGAATAATACCTTACGTTTTGTTTGATAAGGAACATAGCTTATACTTCTAATTACAGAATAACAACACCATGTCGAAAATGCAAAAAGTTTTCAGTCATCATTTTTGGTATTACGGAAGACAATAATTTACGAATTGAAGTTGCTAGCAGCTTTTGCTTTCGCCGAAGCCTTAAGGCAGCTGAATCATAATAAGATACGATTCTTGTGCAAGCTTATTTAGGTTGATGTTTTACCAAAATATAATCGAACAGTTATTTGCTTCATCGGTTAACATTAACGTTTAATTAACGTATGAAAACAACTTACTATTAAAATGTCGTACGAGACGAGCCATTAATCAAAAATGTATTTACAAACAACGTTATAACTCATACAAGTTAGTATTCACAACTATTCACAAGTTACTCATGAAACAGTTGGGCGATCTGGAGACTGTTGAAAACAATCTAGAGGTAGGTAAACTGATTCAAACACCTAATGGAAGCGTTCTTAAGGCACTGCCTGCTTTGTAAAAGTTGAAGTTGATTATCCTTATAGATTTTGAATAAATATGCTTTACCTATCTTTATATATTATATTACAAATGCGAAAGTTTGGATGGATGGACAAGACAAGTAACAAATATCCATACATCCAAAAACCGCCAAAATCACTGAACGGATGAAGCTCAAATTCCATAAATGTAGCTTTAAACCTGGAATCAAACATAGGGCTTCTTTCTATCCCATAAAACAGTTTCCATGCAATTTAAATAACCTGTAATCTTTCTAACCTGTAAAGCCGCAGGCAGAAACAAGTGTTTTATAAGAACACCACCGTTATATGACTAAGGCTGTGTGTTGCAACTCAATAATGTAAAATCGTTATTATAATAACGATTCTACGTTATAGTATGTTATGCAAAGTGAATTTCAGCGGAACTCTGAAACTGCTCGCGACACGGTTAATACGGTTGTTGCGCTAAGTTTCTAGTAGAAAACGTATTATATCTTTAAGTTATGATATGTTACGGTTTATAATACAAACATGTGTTAATACTAGTTTGTTCTAGACTTATCAAAGTGTTAGCTGCAGTCCGCGGTTTTGCATGTGTTTTTCTGAATGAAAAGTATTCTTAATCTATGAGAATAAGTAGAGAAAAGTAACCAAATATGGAATACCGTTTTGTTTTTAAGACATTAATGAAAGAAATATTATTATTCAAAAACTTAAAACCGTAATCATAAACAATCACATATTTCCGAAGTAGACGATCACAACTCTTTGCCTCTAGGATTCTTGGTTTACGAGAAATGCTGGTATTTAGGGATACTATTCCATATTTGGTCATTTTCCTCTATATCTATGCAAAATTTCTGCCCAATTTCTACAGTTGTTTGGCTTTGTTTGAAAGCAACCACAAAATATTTCCTTCATAATATTACTAGATGCTGCCCGCGGCTTGGCACGTGTTGCTTAAGGTTATTTTTATCCCGATTATGATGATATTGATTTATGGGATAATAAGTAGCCTATGTTACTCTCCATCCTTTGAACTAACTCTATGCTAAAAATCCAGTCGATTGGTTGCTTAGTTAGGGCGTGAAAGAAGGACAAACAAATAAACAAACACATTTACGCATTTATAATATTAGTATAGATTAGCTTCTGTACGCAGGTTTGTACGTGCTTAACATGTTGCAATTATAGATAGATTATGATCTATCTGTACACCAAATTTTGTCTTGATCTGTTTAGTAGTTTCCGAGATGTCTGTGTGTTTTAGTAAATAAATAAATAATGCTGGACTTATTCACACAGCATTATCTAGCCCCAAGCTAAGCAGAGCTTGTATTATGGGTACTAGATAACTGATATACATAATACAATACATTACATAGATGAATGAATGAGCTGATCATTATGAATAAGGGGATAACCCTCAAAACATTCGCCAAGAAGGGGCACATTCAAGAGACATACCAGTACAATACCTTTTGTTACCTACCATTATTGTAGACTGCCCTATAAATACTGCCTATCTCACGGTCCATTATAGGCTGAGATATTATAAAGACCTGTCATATTTGCGAAATATTCAGCTATCTAGGGTTAAGAATTATGAGAATTTAGGTTGAATTTACATAGTTTTGTAACTATGTTTTATACGCGTCTAGACATTCTTATGTGGTGGCCTACCTCACGGTTAGTTGTGTACTGAGGTCGTAGACTGGAGGCCTACTACACGGTCGCCTTTAGGACTCTACGATAGGCCTGGGATACGTTTAAAATCCAGGCATGAGCTAGATATGTCAAAACAAACGTAGAACCAAAATCAAGAATGTAATGTAGGGTACAATTTACTAGCCTGTACCAGGTGAGGCGCTACGAAGTGCTACGGCGTAGACCATCTCTACGCCGTAGCACTTCGTAGCAAGTTTGCAGTGCTCGCGTGGAAGGAAAACCACATCCGTTTGTGTGGAAAATAATGTACTCCAAGAAATGATTACATCAATGACGTAAATGCTTAGTCAGATGTCGCCCAGTTTCGCACCGACAATAGTATATAAGCAAAATAATGTTAAGCTTATTTAGTCTTACATAAATATTGACCTGTATCTAAATCATATTATATTTAGAGTTAGATTATGCAATTCAAAAAGATGTATTAGTTTATAAGTCATGTGTATATATGACTTATAAACTAATACATTTTATTTCTATATTCTGTATCTATTTATATATCTATTTATATATTCTATTACTAGTGGTTTATTTTCCACTTCTTCCACTAGTGGACAAGAAATAATTTTGTCAATGTGGCAATATAATTTCTTTCACTTCTTCTTTTACGCACAGGAGGCTACTAGGTCGTAAATAATACAATCAATATAAATTCTATATTAGTTCATAGTTTTACAACGTATTTTATTGCATCTTCTTGCAGTAAACTGAACCCAATCAAGCCGACGACGACGTCACACTAATATTATAAATGCGAAAGTTCAGATGGATGGATAGATAGTTGGATGATTGATGCTCAATCACGCCAGAACGGCTGAACGGATCTGGATGAAATTCGGCACAGAGATAGATTGTAGTCTAGAATTGCACATAGGTTATTTTATCCCGGAATTTCCATGCGAACGGGAACAACGCGAGTGAAACTGCGAGGTGCTGCTAGTAATATTATAATGATGAAAGATTGAATTATAAGTAACATAGGCTATAGACATACCCGTGCGAAAATCTGCCCCATTTTCGCACGGGTATGTCTATTCGAATGAATAACGTCACTGATTAGGGTCCGCGGATCTGAACTTCCTATTGACAAGCTAATTCTAGAAGCTTATTCAGAGCGAACGGAACGTAATTACATATTGGTGAGCGAGACTCGCATGTCGGACTCCGGACGCCGGGAAACCGGACATAACCAAGCTAACTGGATAGCCAAAATAACTGGATAGACAGAGAATTTGTTGCCTCTATTCATATTTGAAACGTAATCAATATTTATTAATCCGGTAACTGACTGCATACACTTAATCAAATAGGAGTTTTGTGTGTCTGTATTTTTATATATATTAGTTTTATGTTTGATGAAAAACTTAGGTAGAACTGAGCAGTGTATGTAATTGCAAAACTTGCATAATCTTGCATATTACATATACATTCGCACGCTTTGTTTTTATGAAAATGCTTAAAGATTATTTCTATTCCATATAAGATAAGATTTTGCAAAAAGAATCATTACAAATATTTACACAACAGTTTTTCTGATATTATCTGAGGACATTATGAAACATTATGACACTAAAAATATTCCATAACTGATTTATAGAATTTTAAGTAGTAAATAGCATATGGTATTCCAGGTCTACATCTTTATCTATATAAAGTTTCAGCCCTGTTCGTTCAATAGTTTTGATGTGAAGAAGTAAAAAACATCCATCCATCCAAACCTTCGCACTTAGAAATATTAGTGTGTCGTGTTTTTATTATCTTTTGCCGTCTTGGTATTCTCGTCTTTTCTTAACGCATGTCTTTTCTATACTGTTCAATATTTATTTTATATAGACAAGAGAGTATATTCGAATGTCATCACAAGGTTTCTGTTAGAAGCCCAGGTTTATAGCGAACAAATACTGCTCGAGAGACGATTTCGGTTGAAAAGACGCTTCAGATGCCGCTGGTGCATAAGCTTTATATGCCTGACTGGGTGCTGTATGGTTTGAACACTAGCCGACTTACCTAGTAGAGTTATAACAGTAGGCAAGATGATTTTTTAAGTGACGAAACTAATATCAAAAGTTGAGTAGGTTCTCTGTACGGCAGTATTTGGATGGTGTAGTTGACGATTGTCTCGTATTTTTTATATGTGTACGTCGATTTCTCCGTCAAATATGGAACGACTTGGAAAATTATATCGGTTTTGTGTGGAGAAAGATTCCAAGGTGGTCGTAGTAACATAGTGTGTATTTGCATCGAAAAACTTAATAAAACTGTGTAAATACTAAAAAACTTGCGTAACTTTATTATGTGTTTTTATTATCATAATACATTTTGTGCTGTCGATGGTCATCTCATCAAATTCTGACTGAGATTTAGAGTTGATGTTAGGTTTTAATAAATTTACAAAAATATCATGTATTTTAGTAGTTTTGAAATATTTAGTTCTAATAACACTACAGATTCTTTTTTGTTATTTTTTTGTTCTTCCCATCAGAAATTATCACATTCTACTAGGGTATTATTATATCGAAGGAATATAAGGGTATTTTTGCTATGATGTTCTTAACTTACATAAAGTTGTAGCACTGGATCCTCCTCACGGTTTGTGATGTTATATTCAGGTTTAATAACGACTAATCATGACCCACGGGCAAATTGTTCGCTTTTGTCTGTCCCTGGGCGATTTCGGCCTGCGTGCACTGACACATGCATATGCAACTTTGCCTGGTCGTGGTGTAGAATGTCAGTATGGCTTTGCCAATAGTACGTTAGCAGATTTATTCGTAGAGTAGCAGAGAATCCAGATCAAGAGTCAAGATTTTTTAGTATATGACACGGTGTGTGAAAGTCTGCCTACGACGCAGGAGGTTGCGGCATGATTCCCGCCTCAGGACACATGTGTGTACGATATGCAGACTTATGTTCAGGGTGTTCTGGTCGTTTTCTATGTATAGTAAAAATATCTTATATAATTATGTATATCAGTTATTTAGTACCCATAACACAAGCTCTGCTTAGCTTGGGGCTAGATAATGCTGTGTGAATTGTCCAGCATTATTTATTTATTTATATAGAAAACGTTGAGAACACCCTGAACAAGTACATCTGCAGGTCGTTCAACCATTTGTCCCGAGGAGGTAATCGAACTCGCAACCGCCTGCGTCGCAGGCAGACCTTCGCCCACCGCCCGAAATAGAAATGAAGCTATAAAGAATTACTCTTTAAAATAAAAATCATTAATTAAGTAAATAAAGCGCTAAAGATTAAAAAGTTTTACAACAAAAGTGGACTCAATTAGCCAAGTTATATTTTCTTTATTGAATACAATGGAGATTTATCTATAGCCCACATACTAGAGTAAATAACATCCCTTAGAGAAAAAGCTAGAAGTAATTACAAGCAAACAAATATAAACACAACAAACATGAATTATCTAAATGTCTGTTAGCGCTCTACATTTGCACTATCTCCCCAACAACACTACAGCCCACAACATAAAACTACACAAAGTAGTGTAAAACTACATAAAGTAGTGTAGTTAGCGCGCAAAAACAATGGATTTGCATTACAAAAGCTCCCGCGCATTGTAATGAACGGTAATTGTTAAAATCCACAAGAAGGAACTGAATACGCGAGTACTTGCAAACAGTTAATTACATTAAATACACATGTTCTTTTGGAGCATCGCTACTGACCTAATTATGTAGGTACATGTTTTTGTTAGAATAATACCTTTAATATACAAAATAGGTTAATTTATTCTGGTTTGTGGTTCCTCAAAAGAGTCTGATAACTTGCTTACGTCAAAACGATATAACGACATTGGTCATTTTAAAAAGATTACTGACAAAAAGAGGACAAAATAATTTATTTTTGTTTGAATAGTAATCGAACGTGTTTCACAGCGACCGTTCGTGCAGTCAATATTTTAAATTTCAAAATTCAATGGCTTTATTTCCTTTAGATCCTACTCACGACCCTTGGACACTGGACACGTCACAAAACTCAGATTACATATATAAGTAAAGTTAGGAAATAAACTGATTACTGATTTTTTGTTCACGTCTTTTTAGGGAAGTAAAATAGCAAACAAGAAACCTTTAGCTTGTTACGATGTTTGATTTCGAATTGGAGCAATAAATAGCCCAAGCTTTTTATCCTCTAGCTAGATAATCTGATATTTTATAGTAAGCCTTTTTACAAAGGATATGATTGACAATTGTTGTAGAAGCGTATATATACATTGCCCTATATAAGATACATTAAACTTGTGTAGTCTAGTTGTGGGCATGGCGAGTTTATTCTTATTTCTCGTATATAAATTATGTATATATCTATTTTTGGGGAACCGATGATTATTTTTACGAGTGTGCAAAAATATATTGACATGGTACTGTCATTATGTTTATTTCAAAGTCAGTACAGAGAAAGAAGGCGATAAGAACGAGCAACCATACGGATGGAAGTTCCTTGTAACTTAGCATGTACTCGGCGAATGGTACATTACGCCCCGTAACGTCAGTCAATGCCCGCCATATGGTCCGTAGCATAGTGACTTCCAAACGAGTTAGGTTTTTACGTAATGCTCATATCAAACTTCCACGCTGACATGCGGGTAGGGGATCATAGTTTGGTGGTAGATCTATTCTGGTATTCGGTGGATGTCCCTTAGTCACCTCTTACGACACCCACGGGAAGAGTTGGTGGTGGAAATTCTAAGCCACATAACAAAGCTTTTTTGAATGAAAAGCCAAAATTTGAACACATATTTTATTTCATATCACCACACACATAATACATCTTTTTAAGTCATTTATAACGGGATATTTACCATGATTCGATTTTTGAGTTTTCCAATATTTTGGCACAGTTTCATGCGCCATGATCACGGAAGAACTAAAGTCACTGCGAGTTGGTTTTTATTGGCAGATATATCGAGATATATGAGAACCTTACATACAAACCTCACATCACAGATATGGCTAGCCGAGTTAGGAAACTAATTTTTGTAATGAAGAGACTACGAGACTGCACCCCTAAAGATATTTTAAAAACTGTGTATGTCTCATTGTGTCAGTCGATTATACAGTATTTCAGTATGGTACAGGCATTTCAGTATGGGGCTGTGCAGGTAAAACGGTTTTCATGAAATTAGAGAGAGCCCAAAGGGCTCTAATAAAAGTCACTTTAAACAAGCCCTTCCGATTTCCAACAGACGACCTATACAGAGAGTTTAAAGTTCTTCGGGTACGACAGTCTTAAGTGCAGGTATTAAGACGCACAGATGCATCAAAGCCCTCCCAAACTACGACGAAATTATTGCGAAACGAGTCTACAAGATCCCAACACCACAGGCGCACTCACTCATGTCAAGACGTAGCCCAGCTTTCTCACTGTTGCACACATATAATAAACTGTGTAAACTTTGCGACTTAAAAGATACATCCCTATTCTCGTGTAAATCTTTAATCAAAAACAAACTCTTAGAACTAACCTACTCTGAAACAGAAGACCTCATCTGACTTAGTATTCGCAGACCCAACACTCACCCACGCTACACACACAATCACCCACACTACACACACACTCACCCACACTACACACACTTTCACCCCTGTTGCCTGGACCTCTACAATCTTTGGTGCTTCGGGAAGCCCGGTTCAGACACGCACGCACACCCTAATACACACACACACCCTAACACACACACACACACGCAGTACACAGGCGCGCACTCAACACAACTCACACTTAGCTATATTTCATTTGTATTAATTTTTGCATGTTAGTATTAACTGATAATTAAATTCGGCACATAAATTTTACTCATCTTATAGAGTTATTAAAAACTAGATCATAAAATTATCTGTATCTGTACACCTTCTTAAATCCATTATGTCAAAGCACTCAGGGACCTCAAGATACAAGCATTGCTTAGTTTGAGTTCCGCTGGCACCTTACTTATGATTATGTACCTATGTGTTTTTGGAAAATAAACAATTTATTTATTATTATTATTTATTTATTTATATCGATCTACTTTCATTCTTTGTCTTTTGCTACGAATGTTACCACTACCACCCGAACGCAATTCGATCACAACACACAACACTAACGGTATCTGAACACGGCTTGGTTGGTTCATCACTTCTTCAGTTTTTACACATTCTCACCACAGGGTTCCAGGTTCTGGATAATTGGAAACCTTCTTCTCGAAAATGTTTTAAGCGGTTACAAGGTAAATAAAAAAAATAACTCAATAGGTACACACAGAGTAAACTGATTTAGACCACTGTCATTAAAAAGGGCCCTCAATAGATAGTCTTTTTAATTATCTTCCTTAGTGCTTTACGATTATCGGACCCACGGGCACTGTAGAGAAAGAAAAACGCCTCTGAATGTGACCGTTTCGGAATTTCTAGTGTCTTTGGAGAATTTCCTAAGACAAAAGGTAGTCGTACACTTATCAAAATGGGAACCGATTGGCATCTTATGGCAATTCATCTAGTCATTTTTTTCCCCACTAGTCTTTGTCATACAGATTTGACACTGTGTATTATACATATAAATTAATAATGCTGGACAATTCACATATCATCATCTAGCCTCAACATAACAGAGCTTGTGTTATGAGTGATATTATACTTTAATACAATACATTAGATTGAAGGTCTTTTATATTTTACAAAGATAATACTGAGAACACCCGGGACAAATATTGGCAGATCGTACAAACATTTGTCCCTAGGTGGAAGTCGAACCTCCTGCGTCGCAGGCGGACCTTTGCTCGCTACGCCACATCGGTATTCAAATAATATCAAAACAAAAGAAGCTAGGCGTAGCCGTTTCACCGATGATGGTAAACGGATTCTAGTATATTTCCCACAGTAGTCTAGAATTGGCCTATCGTGATTAAGGATGATGTTTATACAAATACCTAATATGGAACAACTGGAGGTGTTTTCAAGTGGATAAGTGTGCTACAACCCTATAACAACAGATAGGCCGGTGATTGTGTTTCGTCGAGTGAAATGTTTGGCCATATCCTGCTTCACACTAGGAGCCAATATTAGCTTGCGCTAACTACACTTTGGATATACCCCCGGGGCCAATATTTATTCGCGCCAATATTGGCCACAACCCTGCCAACAGCAGGTTTGTTAGTCAGAAAAGAACAGACAGTGAAGGCAAGATAAATTTATTCATGTAGTAACCAGAATAAAGATGTTTATTTGCCAGAATATTATGTTACAATGTAGGTCTTAAAATTATAATATTTCCAGTTATGTTCTACCTAACATAGGCATACAATTTTTTTTTTCAGGGTTTTCAGTTTCGAAATGGTCAAAACGATACCTTTCATTTGAAACCCCACTTGGGTAGGGTAGGCCCTTTCAAAAAAAAAACCACTTATTGACCATTTTTAACATTAGTCATTTTTACAGACTTCTCTATATTTTTCTTGTAAAATATAGATCTCTATATCTACAAAAGCCCTATACATTGTAAATGGGTCGGTCTGCACTCTTCGGAGAATGGGGGAGGGGGAATGGTCAATTTTCCGACTATCTTTGAAATATTTAAAAAAGTACAAAACGTACAGAAATTTAAAAAACTGTTTTGAAATGGTCAAACGATACCTTTCATTTGATACTCCCATTTGTCATCTAGGTCTCTTTTGAAATTTCAACATCACAATTTGTACTGAAAATATTCATATTCATTTATTTATATATTTTTTTCTTTAAATCACGCACGAAATGTATCATTATTTCAAATTTCAAGTTAATAGCTGGAGTAGTTGCTGAGATATTCAAGAAACAGCGGGGACGGACAGAGCGAGACCATAAGGGTTTCGAAACCGATCTCGAAACCTTAAAAAATACTACCAGCCTTGGTATTTATTATAGTACACCATAAGTAACCTCAATATGGATTCATTTGGTTTCGGTTTAAACAAATTTTCATTTTAACAATCAACGTTTACCGTGTATTTTTTTTATTGTTAATAGACCTTCGTTTGACCGCAATCAAAGCTGATGGAAAGTGTAAATTTTTCTATTCCCACGAAATTCAAAACAAACAAGTCTACAGTTTCGGATATCATAAAAACCGACGCTATCCCGGCTAGATGGCAGCAGTGGCACAATTCTCCCAAACCGAATTTACATTATTTTCCCTCGCGCGCCAAAATCCAAGAATCAAATCAAACTTACAAATTCCTCCCCCAGAGGCGGGAAAACGCGAGAGTCATCTTTGAAATACTTTTCACAAGCGAAAATCCTGTTTAGTATTTTTACGGTTGCTCTAAAATCCTCAGCTTGAAAAGACTGACTGAGCATGAGTTGGAGATATTGAGTTTTATAAGTTAGACGGTTTGTTTGAAATCGGAAACATGGTTTGATATAAGGCTTACCCCGCATCGCGGAATCAAACCGCGCGGTTTCATCCACAGTATTCTGTAACGGATGAGGAACCAAATCTTTGTTTTGAATTATATGATATATTTCAAATTAAATCAATAGACTAAGAGACCTTGAATAAGAAAGATGATTACTTTGCATTCAATTATTATTTAAGGAACCAACAGAACATTTCAACACATACTTGCCAGAGCTACGTTTAGCCCTATCAAAAATATCTAAAACCGTTAAAATAACAAACAGTATGTTCAGAGCTGGTAGTCTCCGCTGGGAACTAGGTAGAAATAAAAAAAAAACGCGCTTAATTTTATTCGCCGTGCGTGTAGGTTAAGATACAGAACGCAGATTATAATCCGCCAAAAAAAATATCGCGCTGCGAGATTTCAGAATGAGGTTTTAGCCTTAAATGGACATAAGATTGTAAATTTAAATGGTTGAAAAAGGAGTTTGGTTATAATTGTTCATAATCATTTTAGAACTAGCGGGCATACGACACAACAGATTTACTACTTTATGCTTACGTGTGTTCTACATTTCCATCTCAGAATCAGTATTTGTTTACACTATAAAAATTTAGTATTTGTTTACACCATAAAAAAAAAAAAAAAAAATAATATCTAACGGTTTCTTAAATAAGTTTCCATTCAAATCTTTCAATGTTTCTGGTAGCTTAGAACTACAATGTACCTACAGTGTTTTGCTGAGATGTGTTTGTTACACACTCTTGTATCCTTTCGCTTGATTTTTGATGTCCATGGATGGATATAGTATCTAGTAGATGTTATATATGATATATAACATACACACAGACTTTTTTTTCCGGGCTACTGAAGGGAATTCATGAAACCGTAAGAGTTATCGACAAGTCGTGTTAGCAGTTACGAGCTAGATTTTGCAAAAAAAAATTACCTACATTAATAAGCAAGAATAGGCAAGCTGAAGTGGCAGTGGGCCGGCCGTATATCGCGGAGAACCGACAACCGCTGGAGTAAACGTGTTCTTGAGTGGAGACCACGACTCTGCAAACGTATGTAGGAACCCATCCCGCCAGGTGGGATAGTGACAACCAGCTAAAGACTAGATGCGGTAAACTGAAGATAGGGCGCTATCACGCTCATTAAAGGAGGCTTATGACCAAATGTGGACTAAGATAGGCAATTTTAAATACTACTTCTTTTTTTCTTCTATTATTTGGCCTAAAGATTTCTTCGTCATAAGAACTTAACTTGCATTAAGTCAAGAGAAGGATAGTGAATACATCCAATCTGCTATAAATGTTACAAATTAGATAACTCGCGAGCGAAATTCAGGGAAACATTGGAACCAAATAAACAAGAACATTAGGAAAGATATGTAGCTAAGTTCAAAGTAGTTCAAACCACAAATTTGAACTACCAAATTCCCAAACCCATACAGTCTCATCAGCTAATCGAACTATAGTTACACTACTAATTAGTTTGCTGTGTTCGAGTTTAGTTTAATTATTGAGTTTCGGATTATCACCACAGTTGGAAAGTAACAGTAGCTGTGCGCTGGTGCAGTTCTATTTGCCTGTAAGTTACATTACAGGCAAGTGAGTCAAACCGTAACGTTACTACGTTTGTAACTTTAAGGGAAATCATTTAGGTAATTGTTTTGAAAAAACGAAGTCTTTTTGTCATTTAGACTTCGTTTTTTCAAAACAAGTAAATGATTACCCTTCACTATCACAAAACAAACAAACACTATCACAATCAATTATTGCATCTCCTCCTGCTATACAAAATAAAGCTATGACAGAGGCATTAAAAAAAATCTTATGATAGGTATTACAAATGTCAAGGAAGCAATAATTTATTTATTTATTTATTTAAAGACCAACAGTTTCAGTATTATAGGTTTACAAATAATTTCTTACAATTATACAGCCCTTACAGGTCTTTCAAGATAGGATAGTTACATATATAATTATGTTCCTAACAAAAATACTTAATTAATCAGGAAATATATAAAAAACTTACTAAGTGCAATAAAAAAATCCTCTAGGTACTTAAGATTATATAAGATTAAACTTATTACAAAATTGACAAAGCTGCAAATGTGCATTGTGTGTTTATGTTGTGAATTAAAGTTAATAAAAATCTAAATAAAAATATGAAGTTATTAATTAACATTAGACATGTGTATAGCAAATGAGCGCATTACTGTTTTACTGTTTATTGGAGAGTATTAGGTCAACAATACCCTTTCTAAATTTGAGCTTGCTAGAATTGAAGATATCTACACTAGAAAAAAGTTTGTTATATTTTGAGCAAATTCGGTACATAGTGGCATTTTTGGCATAATTGGTGGTACGAGTGGGCAGTGAGAATAATTTGGTGTGACGAGTTCTTTTAGGTGGTGCGTTAAAGTTTAATTTAGCAACAAGTGAGGGAGCATCAAGATGACTATTTGCAATGTTATATAATAACATACTGTCAAGTAAAGTGCGTCTGTCTTCTAGGGACAAAAGTTTATGAAGTGTGCAACCATCTTTATAGTTACAATAAATTCTTTTTTTATAGTTAAGGTGTTTGATAAATTTCTTTTGAATATTTTCAATTTTGTTTTTATAAGTAATGTAGTTAGGTGACCAGATACAACTAGCATATTCTAGAGTACTGCGAACGTAGGCAAAATAAACAGATTTGATACAGGTTAGATCCGTGAAAGGTTTGCATGTGCGGATAACAAAGCCCAGGTTTCTGTAGGCTTTGTTTGTGATATGGTCGATATGATCAGACATCGTAAGTTTATCATCAAGTAACACCCCAAGATCTCTTACAACTTTAACTTTTTCAATTTGAATATTATTTAATGTGTATATGTAATGAATAGGGTTATTTTTACGAGTGAACGAAATTTGTTGGCATTTTGGTACATTAACAGTTATTTTATTTTTCTTATAGTAGTCCGAGAGGGTTATAAGCGTATTTTGGAGATTTATGCAGTCTTGAAGGTTACGAATTTTACAAAATATTTTTTTATCATCAGCATATAAGAGATGCTTACAAGTTGTGAAGCAATTATAAATGTCATAAATGTAGGCATTATAGAAAAGAGGTCCCAAGTGGGATCCTTGGGGAATTCCCGATGGTACGTTAATATAGTCGGACTTAAATCCTCCCACTACAACAGCTTGCGAACGGTTAGTGAGATAAGATTCGACCCACCTTAGTAGGTCTCCATGTATACCTAGATTGTCTAATTTCGCGAGCAAGATGGTGTGATCCACACGGTCGAAAGCTTTTTCAAAGTCCGTGTAGATCACATCCACTTGACCGCCTCCTTCCATGTTTTCTAAAACAAATTGCGTGAACTCCGTTAGGTTAGTGACAGTGGATCTTTGTTTGAGGAATCCATGCTGGGTGTCACTGACTCCGTTCACGATTGTGCCGTAGATTTGATCATAAACCATTTTCTCAAAGATTTTACTGAATGTGTTTAAGATAGAAATGGGTCTATAGTTTTCGATTTTCGACTTAGATGATTTTTTATGTATAGGTATGACATTAGCTTCTTTCCATTTGGATGGAAATATTCCCTGACTTAAAGATTTCTCAAAAATAGTTTTAAGAGGTATAATAAGAGCCTCGGCACAGTTGTGAATAAAGATGGGCGGAATATGATCAGTGCCGGCTGATTTGTTAACGTCGGTTTTCCTCAACAAGCCAAGCAAGATATCTTCAGACACGGTCACTCGACTAATAGCATTAGTATCATTAGAAGGAGGCAAATTTAATTCATTGAGGTTATATGTATTAGAAGGTTTGACAAAGACACTTTCGCAAAATTTATTAAATCCGCTGCAAATATCAATCCCACTATCGAACTTCTCTGTGCTGAGAGTCAGTGACTTAGGATAATTCGATTTTCCTTTCATAAGTTTAACATAGCTCCACATTCTTTTTGGGCAGACTTTAATATCCTCTTGTATTTGTGTTAAAAAAAGATTATATAGTTCATTTTCTATTTTCTTAGCCCTAGCTCTTAACATAGAAAATTCCTGATAATCAAGATGATTCCCATATTTCTTCCATTTGGAATGTGCATTTAGTTTATTTCGGATGATGTTGAGAAGCGCCTTATTATACCATAGTGGGTACTGTTTACTTTTCTTCATGTTACGTTTAGGTACGAACAAATCAATGCAAATAGATAGTTCATTATAAAAACAGCTAGTTGCGCAATCAACATCAACACACGAGCTGAAGATGCTGTCCCAATCGCGTGACTTGAGATAATCAGATATAATATCGTAGTTGCATTTTTTAAAGTTATGTTTCAATGTGGAGATTTCAACAAGCGGGGTAAGTAAAATATTGGTAGGATCGATTAATAAACTGGGATGGGCTAGATCCTCACGAACCAATGAGATAGGTGAGGATGCGATAGTGCAGGCCGAGAAGTTACTGAAAATTAGATCTAATGTATTTCCGTATTTATTTTTTGTGTAATTGCTTTGTTCCAAACCCATTAAGATGAATTCGTCAAGCAGTAATTGACCAGCCAGTTGTGTGTCGACGGAGCCCCGTTTAGTTTGAATTGGTCCCAACCGTTGATCCCACTGAATGTTCGGTAAGTTAAAGTCTTCGCATACTAAAAAGTTATCTTTACTATATATGTTGTATACATGTGAAACACTTTCTACAACATTATTTAACACCTGGGGTAAGAGGTTATTAGGTGGCAGGTACACCAAGCCTACATGTAAGTTTTTATTACAAGAACTATTAAATGAACTAGCCGGTAACGTTATCCAAAACATCTCAGTAGCAGGTAAAACAAAATTATTACTTAGGAGACTAGCTCCAAGTTCCCTACGTGCCAGTATCATAATACCACCCCCCCTTGTTGTGTTAGTGAGAGCAGAATTCCTATCCAGCCGAAATACATCGTATCGGGAGTCACTTATTTCGCCGTCCAATATCCCACTGTGTAACCAACTTTCTGTGATTAAAATTATGTCGAAATTATGATTTTGTAACTCCCTATAAAACTCTAGGGTTTTAGTTCGGAGCCCTCTTACGTTCTGGTAGAAAATACTTAGATTTCTTACAGACATTTTATATGTAAAATATTAGATACGATTAGTTTATTTGATAACAATTTGCGAACGTAAACAGGTTCGACAAAACAATGGATTACGCACGAATGACTGTGTGCGTCCGAACAAAATAGGTAGGTAGCGAGAGAACTATGATAATTAGGGGTTAGAATGTTTAAGAAATGTATATATTGTTCTAGTGTAATGTACTCGCAATGAATGTGAAAAGATTTGATTTGTAATAACCTTATGTAAATATTATTAATTATGCCAAAAATCCGAAATGAATTTTGTGTAATTTTGTGATAATAGTAAATAATTTTAATGTGTATACACCTTACAACCAGCATGTCGTTAAATAGTGACGCTGAGATAAGTACTGTGTAAAAAATAAATCGTGTAAAGCAGTAATAACGTAATAAAGGGGCGAGTATACAAAATGATAATTTAATACTTATCGCGGGTAGTGCAGTAGCGCAGTTCACGTTTTGTCGTAAGATCGTAAAAATAATGCACATCAGATGACGCGTACTGATAACATACAATAAACACATGAAAAGTACTAACAAAAATGCTATGTGCATAGTAAAGTGGTGATCAAATGTCCAGATGGGATAACAGCTCACTTTATTTTTAGTAGGTCGTCCTGCTTTGCTATTATTACTTTCGGCGAATTGTCCTCTTTTCGCACAGAAATAACACAGTTTTTTATCCAGACATGCTTATAGGAATTCGCGGTAGCGAGTTCTCGGGCCTTTTTATACAAGGCTTTATTTTCTAATGTTAAATGTTCATTAATAAAAATACGCTCAGAACCTTGCATTCCGATGTCATTACGGGTGATACCGTGAAAGCGTCGAACGCCCGCTAAAATGTTGTCCTTGTGCAGCCTATTTTTCAACTTCACGATTATAGTTCGCGGTACACCCGGCTTCGGTTGCTTGGGCTGGATTCTGTTAGCGAAGTCGATGTCAATAGGTGTTATACTGACATTAACCAATTTGGCTATCTGAATAATAACGTTTATGGGGTTCTCGTTGTTGGTCTCGGGTATACCAATAAGCTCCAAGTTAAGCATTCTATCCCACTGCTGTTTCTTCCGCGACTCTAAAGACAAATTATTGTACTTGTTTTTTAGTTCAGCTAGTTCAACGTCGTATTTTTCTATCAGTTTGCACTGATTCTCAGTCGTGGACAGCCTTTTTTCGAGCTCGTCTTGACGATTATTTACGAAGCTCATTGAGGATTCGGTCTCATTCAACCTATCCCTTATATCAGCCAAAGACGTCAAAATAGCAGTGTTGTCGGTGGTGATTTTCATCATCTGAGTCTTAACATTTTCAATTTCAAAGGAAAAGTTATCAAGCTTCTCGGCTAGAGCGCTTTCCACGGATGATTTGATCGTACGGGAAATAGTTTCCATCATGTCTTGTTGAAATTGTTTCATCGAGGTTTCACAATGACATTCCGAGTTCAAACCATGACGGCCTCGCTTACGTGTGTGAAGAAGGTTAGCTCTTGACAAATCGGGGTCCGAGTGGAAGCTGGATGGTGGTGTTCTGTCCATAGTTGCAAGGCGTTTAGCGATAGTACGCAATACAGGAACTTTTGTGGTAGGACCTCCTTGAGTGGCAAGCCGGCAAGCGCTATCCGTCCCGCTCACTCGCAGCTTGGCACACTACGACGCGACTCGAGAGGTAACAAGTCCTGGCACTGTTCACGCGAAACTATGAGCTAATTGCACGTATTTACGGATCACAATGATAAACAGTTTAGTTGCACTTGTGTAAGTTAGTTACAAAAATCGTAGGAGCAAGTGACACAGACGTCCGTATAGAACGCCGCGCAGACGGTTTGTAATGACTGGAATAATGACTGGAAATGGAAGCTAAGAATTCCTTAGCTTCCATTTCCAGTCAATATTGTCATTATTGTCATTATTATTTATTGCTTCCTACCCCGAGCCAAACTAGCGCCTACATATATTTTATCTTATTATTTCGTTGAACAAAGGTAATTTCAAAATTTTCAATGGGCAATTTGTGATACCTATTATAAGCTTTTTTAATGCCTCTGTCATAGTTTTATTTTGTATAGTTTAGGAGGAGATGCAATAATTGAGTTTTGTGGTCACAAAGTTCCACATTCAGTTCACAAGAACTATGTACACGAAACGTACAAGAGACATTCATAAATTAAATGTAATTCATTTATTGATTCAGGCAACACAAAGATCCATAGATTAGAATAGTAAATGTCACACAGTTATTTAAACAATCAACTGATATCCATAATACAATACATTACATAGATAAATATGTTTTTAATAAAACCAAAACGTCCGGAACCTGCAGATCTTACAAATATTTGTTGTAGATTCGCAAACGTAATAACATATTCTTGTGAATCCTTATCCTAAAAGTCCTTATCGTGTGCGTCAGCAAACATGCCAGACGCACGAAATTAAACTTAGTTTGGGTAATAAGTTCTGTGACAACCTTATTATTTTAATTTTCGAAATTGCTTCGACTAATTTTGAGAAAAGAGGGTTTGCGCTTTATGAAAATAGCAAATAAATTAATTGTTTTTTTGCAATTATAGTGCGTAGCTCGCACTGGGGAATTTTTCTACGAAAATTTATTATTGATTCTGTGCCAGTTCAAAAAAATTGACAAACCGTCCATGAAATCCATAATAGACGAACACGGTAGGCCACCAGTTACGATGAGACCAATTCAAAACTTCAGGTCTGTGCTAAACATTAATAGTTACAAATCATTACCAATAATCAATTCAGTGCCTCTACAGTAACAAAAGGAAGACCTTAATTGTTTATTTATTAGACAATAGTAGTAACACTCAGATTTACGGGCGTAGGGCGAAACATTAATCATTTGAATAATTTGGCTATTACAAACGGCAGGTTGTGACTATTACTCATTGCTGGATTAGTAATTAACAATAACAAATGGTAGTTTGTCGCTAGCAAGGTGATATTGTTATTCCATGGTTCTGGAGATCTACGATAGCTTTGTAAGCTGGGATGTTGGTCTTGCTTGATATTATAATTCTGCGTCTTGGTAGAGGCTCGCGACGGCACTTCTGAGTGCGTCTTGGCGCGCGATGGTGCTAAGGAGCGCGTCCCGGCGCGCGATGGTGCTAAGGAGTGCACCTCTGGTAAAGTTTCTGGCAATTGGACAGTTGGAAAGGGTTCGGGAATACCGTGGTCCTGTAAGAGAGTCTCATCGTGGCAGGTTTGAGCAGGCGTAATGTATGACGATGGGGCTGGAGCGGTTTCACTTACGTCTGTCCGGAATTGTTTCCTTGTTATTGAACGCGTTACAGGCATTATCACTATTGTAAGACTATATTTTCACTTCTGACACCATATGAAGATTATGAAAACGCGTAAATAAAACAATAACTTTTGTAGAAAACCAGATTCTACATTTCATTTTTCCTTTTCTTTTTCATTTCAAAATTAGAACAAGTCCAAAAACATAGAAAACTAAATAAAATATAAAAAGGTTGGTCGGTCGGCAACAATTGTTATTATATGGTTCTGGAGATCTACGATAGCTTCGTAAGGTGGAATGTTGGTCTTGCTCTCTAGCTGTAGAGTACAGACCGTTCACCATAAGATGTCCCCTGCTTTATTGTCATTAAATACTTTAGAACAAAATTGTCTTCATCATAAGATTTTGGCAAAACTCTTGTGCCACTCTTAAAGATGTCCCTGCCGTGATGTTGGCAATTCCCAAAGCGACATCGTTTTACAAGAAAACACACGACTTATTAAAAAATTATCTGAAGGAACCAAGTAATTAGTAATAACCTATGAATCAAAAGATAAGTCATTTCAATAGACCGCAGGGTTCCTAAGATCTCTACAAATTATGTGCAAAACAGTGCAATTTTATGATTTTTTACTGTCGTATTTTTTTTTCTTAGTTTGACAAGCAAATACGCAAAGATTTTCTATATGATTGCACTTATGCACATACACCATAATTCACTACACTAACTCAAAAGGTTTTCTTCTCTTCTTTTTTTTCTTTTAGCTTTCTCACTATGTAGTCTAGTATTGCTTATGACTGTGAACTTTCAATAAATATATATATATATATGTTCCGTTTTAGATTGGATAGGGTGATCTAAGCCATTGTTAACCACAGCACCGCATCGATAGAAATGATTTATGAATTTGTTATCATTATCATTAATCGCACGTAAAATGTTCACATTATCTTAATTACAAAAGCTGTGGTGTAGTTCGCGGCGTGTAATTTGGCACAAAACTTGTCCATAGGTAACTTCAGGGGAAGATATTAGGAGAGATAAATATCAAATTTATCTCTTCTAATGTCTTGGGCCGTATCATGAAAGCTTGCACAAATATCTGGAAGAAATCGCTTCTGGGCGATAAGGCCGCCTATTGTACTTTTATGTTTAAGGTCTATGTCTGTTTCTTTTTTTTTTTTGTGGTGTACAATAAAGAGTTTTGTATTGTATTGTATTGTTTATCGATGTATGTTTGATAAACGTTTACGCCGAAGCGGTATTCAAGCATAGATCGCTGACTGAACAAGCTTTCATAAATACGGACTTTAAGAGCGGGCCTAATGCAAAAAATTGTGAAAAGGATAGGCATAGGATTTCGCGTTCATAGGAGCGGGACAGAGTAAAGCAATGTCAGTGCAAAAATCAAGTTTTTGCTTCTTTTCTAATAATGATTCAAAATTTAAGCATTAAATAGAAAAACTACACGATTACTTAAATAAAACAGTAGTCTGGCTATGTAATTCGTAAAAAATCATATGGTGTTGTCGCTGATACTTTGGAGCATTTCAATTAAAACAGTTTTTTTAAAGCAATTTTTTTATAATTTTTTGTAAAGAAACCAGTTTATTTTTCAAAATTCTATTCGATTACTCGACTTCTATGGGGTTTTCCCCTACCTATCGTATTTTTTTAATTAGAATATTTAAGTTCATTACCATAGATGTAAGGGTTTAAAAATACACAATTTGCTTGATTTTTGCATTAGGCGCACTCTTAATACTTACATGTCCCAAAACGCACATAGCTCTCGGCAGCCTTTCGTCTCGGTTCGGGGCTAGGCAGTGAATACGTTAAGGGATTATACTACCTTAAATCAACTCCGCCAGGTCTCCATCTTCCA
The DNA here is from genome assembly GCA_946478455.1 of Eupithecia vulgata. Lineage (NCBI taxonomy): Eukaryota > Metazoa > Arthropoda > Insecta > Lepidoptera > Geometridae > Eupithecia > Eupithecia vulgata. The sequence goes on along the minus strand of OX297879.1, from coordinate 10,857,051 downwards.
AACTACTAAGTATTTAACTTTGAAATGTAGGTATAAATGGTAAAGTTCAGGACTTACTCTATCGATCATATATTTCGAAAACACGATTCTATAAAATTTCCTCGATAAAAATCTCAAAGTTACTTCTAAATATTTACTAAAACCTTTATTGCTCAATAAATACACAAGTTAAGATTTAAAGCATAAGCATACTAAGTATAAAAAACAATTATAGGTTTGGTTTTTTCAAATATGTCTTTTTTAATAGATACTAAGCAAAAACTTGATTTTTGGGCTTGCGTTGCTATGGCCTGTCCCGCTCCTATGAACGCGAAATCCTATCAAAGTCAAAGTCATTCAACAAAACACAGATGTGTTTTGTTTTGTAAGGATTTAATTGACAGCGGGTTAAATTGTCTAAGGGATTTAATGAAATTTTTTTGAGGGTAAAATTTGTAGAGGAGGACGAAGTTTTACGCACATTGTGAATAGTGAACATTCAGAACCTTTGTCATAAAACGTCAATTCAATAGTCGTTTTAGAGAATGAAGACTTGTTACAGATTATAATGCCTGGATGGATATTAATGCTACTTGACGAGGATATATGTGGTAATCCGCGGAATTACATAGGCTACTTTTTTTTTCAGATGGACTTGTGCAAAGCCTGCGCGGATTTACTACAACTAGATAAATTTTTATTTGATTGACTAGAGTAGATGCCTTATACTGTACGCCATTTTAATGACATTTCGACGCACGGTCATCGCTCATTCGCTAATTAATAATGGCGTAAACGAAACCACACATGATTTTTGGCTTTCGTTGAATTAAAGAGCCATTAAAAAGATATTATACTAATGGTGATCAACTCGCTGCGCGCCTGGCGCGGAGGCGGTACCGTTAACATTTTATTATAATTATGACAGTAGTGAATATAAAGTACCAGGAACGCAGAAGTTGATTGGAGATACAAAGAGTTGATTGGTGATTCACTGATATTCACCAAATGTAGGTAGGTACTTACCTACTTTGTCTACGTTTATGCTATCCTAGTAAATCATAGTAGGACTACACTGGTGGTATTATTTTGTCCCGGCCTACCCCCAGAAGTGGGCCCGGTTCTGCGTGGGTGCGCAGTGGAACAAACAAGCAATTTTGGTTGACTATAGGTACTTTATTTTAGCAATCTTGCCTTTTTTGCTTTGTTGCAAAATCTAGCTTAGTTCTAAGTTATAAACGTGTTAAAACCGGATCATTTTATCACGTTTTTTAGTTTTAAGATTTATGTATCCTGTGTTCCCGCTATTGGTGTTCCATAACAATAAATAACTAACAAAACGAAAAACACGATCATAAAAATATATTAACAGAAATTTACTAACGACAAATGGGTTTGTGTATTTTATGATTCTTCGTTCTCTTCACGTAGTAATTCTGGAAGTTACTATAAACCTATTTTTTTTACTGAAATTGCAGTACTGAAGTATGTTCGAATGAAGTTGGTTTTATTCATAAGTATGATTATAAAGGCATTTTTATTGCGAGCGAAGGTTATGTCCCGAGGCCCCCTAATGCCCACTAATCTGCGGGTGATTGAGGGTTATTCTACAACAGTAAACCGTTTTTATAACGTTTTTTATAACCCTAAATTTAGGCAGTGAAAACAAAAACAATGATTTTTCGCTTTATTACTGAAAGTTCAGTGTTTTGGATGGGTAAGAAACTGAAATAAAATTTGTATAAGTATAGTATTGTTGTGAGTTAATTTGAAAACCTATTTAGAAACAATTGTAAGTTGCTCAAAAGTTTAAAATTACTAAATAACTTAAAAAATAAAACCAAAAAATTACGTATCTGTCTAGTGGGGCTTGGGCTAAAGAGTGCGTGGCACAACAATTCACGCGCATCTTGCGCAAATGTCCATTCGCGAAAATGTCTTCTCGCGCAAGTGTCCTGATACCGTTTATATTATATCATCATTACTTTTCCATTCCTCGAAGGATGACTTTATATCCAAGCAGGGTTTTCCACACTTGACTACTGCAGAAAATAAAGCATTTTTAGGTAAGTCAATAGCAGTCGTATTATATCTATAGGTCGCTCTGAGTCATTTCTTTGATTTTCGCATTCGCGAATTCGATAATTGCAAAATGTTTAATAACAGAGGTTAATAAACCCTTTGAATTACATTACATTATCTTTAGAACTCCATCTCGTCGTAGAATACGAAGACGATAAACGACTCACGTAAATCTGTCAAAAGTTAAGAAAATTGGACGCGTTTTGGCTTGACGAAAAAGGTTACCACAGTTTTACTTTAGGTTACCAAAGTAACCACACCGAAATACATTCACGAAAATCGTTTATTATGGCACGCATCCTAGACCCAAAGGGATAACTAAAATAACGAGTAAATTTAAAATAACCTAAGCGTGCAAAAATATGAACAAGAATAGAACTTAAGAACACTTGATTTGATAAAAATGTAGAGAGTGGGGTTAGCACGGCCGGAACAAGCTTTAAACTTAGATTCGATTCCGAAACTTTAGCTCCAGAAATATGGCGCGCAAAACCCACTTACAATGTCAGTGGAAAAATATAGACTCTTTATGTTTAAAGCTATATAATTATCTTGTTATTGGCTGGTTATAAATACTGAAGAAGATCTTGGCAATGCAATGAACAGAAATAGGGAATTCTACAAAAAGAATTGTCGTTCTTTTTGTAGAATTTTCTTCTCAACTAGTTCATAAAAGAGAGGGTTTATTTTCTCGTTTAACCAAATGAAACACTAAGTAAAAAAAATTGGGTTAAAGCACAGGTTAATGTCAGGTATGCACTTAAAAAGTCAAAAATAATTAAATTCTAAAGTTAAAAACTTTTTTTATATTAAAATACCGTGCAAAGTTTTAAAACCTCTTTGTAATCGACCGTTTTCTGTAATTAAAATGACAGCTAACATGTATATAAACTCTTTGGTTTCAATCTCCAAACCCTGCACGAGGTATTTTGACTAGATGGAGTGGCGACCTCGGGGAAATCTCTGTTTGAAATTGTTTCGAAATAGCTCATTTTAAAGTTACTGCCTTGGGACAGGATTAGGCTACAATCATGTTATGTGTGACATAAGAGGACAGAAGTGCCAATGCAATACTTACCTACCTAGGTTATAAAGAATAGAAAGACATGAAGTGTGTAGGTAGCGACATTGCTGTGGTAATGTAAACTCTCTACATTGAAATTACAGTCAGTATTCTTTGCTTCAGGATAGGAAGGGTAGGATTTGAAAATGTTTTCTAGCATATGTGTTTGTACTGTTAACCCCAGATGACCCCAAGTTTTATTAAAGACATTTCAAATTGAAATTGAATTGATTCTCTGCTGCAATCTACAAAAACTGGTTACAAAAAAGTTATGATGGCGGCGTTGTAGGTACTTATAAGTCGGTCAAAAAATGACCTAGCATCATCATCAGCATTTATAAGCCCATACAAGTTCACAGCTGGACATAGGCCTCCCCCATACGACGCCACAAAGTGCGGTCTTGAGCCGCCTCCAGCCATCGTCTCCCTGCGACCACTACGATAACGTCGGTCCATCGAGTTGATGGTCTCCCAACACTCCGTTTCGCGTTGCATCGCGGCCGCCACTCGAGAACCTTTACTTCCCTAAACTACGTTTATCTATGTTTATTCCCACTTTATTCCCTACTATTACTAATTATGGCATGACACTCTATGCTCAGAAAGTTACGTGTCATTTTAGAATAACATGTAAATATTCAGACCTTTTCAGACGCGTAAAGTTATCATGACACGTAACATAATGTTAGAAACACACAAACTTTTTGATAGACTGATGTGCTTTGTATCCAAAAAGTTTAGTTTCATCTAAATTAAATTTAGAATTTTAGTTGGTCCGAAAATGGAGAGTTTGTTATTTATTAGCTTCTTTGACCTACTAAGCAGGTCTCACTCATTTACAAACTTATATCTGTGTCTCCCTCATTTAATCATAATTTATTTTATTCCTTCGTCACAGAAAAGCAAATGCCTTCAATGCAATAAAACTTATATTAAACAATTCGCAAACTCTAACATACGAATACTTTTCACTCTCAATTCAAACCAAAAAGCAGTATCAATTTACTCAGTGTTGCCAGCACAGCGCAGTCACGTCCGCATTATTGCAGTCCGACACCACCCGTGGAATACTTCGGACACCTCGTGCAGTTTGCCGACGTGTGTCTATGTTCGGATCAACGCTTCTTGGTGAAACTATTTTCATTCGAAAGGCTTGGGAATGCCGGAGCTGCTGTTGGCAATTTCGTAATTCGCTCGAGTTTTCTCTGCTGTTCTCAATTTGAATTCGGATCTATCCCTAGCTTTTGTTGTTCTATTAATATGAAAAAAGCAATACCTAAACAATGATTACAAAAACCTAAGTATTGTTCTGTGTTTGAGTTCTGCACAAGTACACATTTGTTTATAATCATTTCTCAATAAATTTATATGTAATTAGATTGCTAATTTCTCCATATTTTTTGCACAGAAATTTCAGAATCTAGACTAATGTTATAATTAACTTCATCTAAACTGTTTGCATATAAACACACTGTATTCTTCGAAAACCACGCGCACCCGACAACTATTGAATAGCAAGTAGGTAGGTACTGTACCTAAACAAAGTTGCAGGCGAGGTCGAGTTTCGTTCGATAATGAGGTTGCAGGGTGCGAACTGTGCCCCCGGACCCGGATAGAGTTGGTAACACAGATCAGTTAGCTTATGCTGCACATAGACTTGGAAGTTTTGGCACCCAAATACCTATAGGCTTTCATCAAACACGCTTACAACCACTACACCAACGAAGCTTAATAGGTAGGTACTCATTTATTCATGCAACATAGGTACATTTAGGTGGTGTAAGGTAAATTGTATTATTAACTAGAATTTACAAATTATATACAATTTACAAACAAAATATATATACATATATAAACATAAACAATTAATTACATTATGTAATTGTTGGCTTTCGGAAGCCGAAATCATCGAAAGAATAACACGCTTGATTGACAGGCTTAATGCTTGACTTAAATCATCCTTCTTAGTCCAGAATACTAGACATTTCAGACTCTAGTTTTTAATGACTTTATTACTAAGTAATTTAGTTAATGACCTATTGAAGACGCGGTCACAAATGTTAATCACTCTGTCTCCAGATTCCTACATGATTGAACAGAGTCTGCCGCTCTTATCTCTCTGCTACGAAAAACCACAGTTTATTTCATTTTATCACGACTGTCTATTATATTTATCGTCATCCGCATTTCCTGAATCCATAAATTTCCAGCGTCATCAATGTGATCATCTAATATGTATGATCTCACTATATCATAAGAACTTACAAACACATGAAACAACTAAATAAATATGTAGTTATGTGTTTCATATTATTATCAAATATCAATAACGTTTATGTCTTACAAAATAAGCACTTAGACAAGTCAAATTTTATACCATAAACACGTTTATAAATAGTAAGTGTCCACTTCAATTTTTTGTCCACCAGTGGAAGAAGTGGAAAATAAACCACTAGTAAGTGTACATATGACTTACAAACTAATGCAATATTTGCATATCTAAGTCTAAATATAAGCTCATTTAGATACAAGTCAACATTTATATAAAACTAACTAAGCTTAACATTATTTCCCTTACATACTATTGTCGGTGTGGAACTGAGCGACATCTGGCCAAGCATTTACATCATTGATGTAATCATCTATCTATGGAGTAATAGGCTTTCTTTATAAGATGTCGTTTTGGTTACAAACTCTACTTACGTACCTTAGATTGCAAAATAAACGCTTAGGAAGTACAGTTTCTAGTCAAGGACGGCGAACACTGCTCTACGCAAGCACCCTCTACCGTTGCTAGTGATGATGCTACGCCAGTATCAAACTATACGCGAGACTGCGAGTGTGGCCAAACTTCAGCACAACATTCGCTTCTAATTGTACACTCTATCGTTTTAAACACTCCTACCTACACAATTATTCGTGGTAGTCTGGTAGTACTACCGGACGTCTACAAGGAAAATCTGACTTGAAACGTTTATATAATATATATAAATAAATAATGCTGGACAATTTAAACAGCATCATCGCATAGGTATTGTAAAAGTACATAAATGTAAACAAAAGGCTTGAAACCTCAGTCCGAGAAAAGTGAGAGGGACAATACCTTAACGTCATCCGTCATCGGTAATCAAAATTCGTGAACTGTAAATGCTTTATAATACTATGGACTGTAGCATAAGTTAAATAAGATCTGTAACTTTTCTCTGTCTGAAATAAATGATTATTATTATAATATTAGTGTTTCTTAACAGACTTCAATTATTTTAACAAAGACCTAATAAAATTTAATGTCACATTGCAATAGTCGGAAAAACGTCACGACGCCTTACAAGAATTATTGCAGTGTGACATTAATGTTTTATTTTATGTATTTAAATTCGATATGAAGTAGCTTGATACGATTTATGAAGTAGACGCCATGCAATTTAAGTTTACCGCTAGAGCAATAATGTATGAACACTACTTGGAGGTTCCTTTATCATAATATCATAACTTCGCAACTCAAAATACGGAAAAGTTACTGATGTAGTAATATCTACATAGAATAACTGCAGCAGTAACTTTGAACCCATCCACAAGTTTTATTTAGTTATAAAACAAAATATAACGTCTAACTTTATTTTTTTTCAAAGGAAAGTTGTTTTTATAAACTACTAAGGAACCTTTATAACTGTACGTGTTTCCACATTCCCTTGAAAGTATTTAGCTAGTCTTACTGTTTGGTGCTTATTTTAATTTAAATTCCTGTGTTGCCAGCGTTTTGTAGCAGACATAGCAGTAATTTTAGCTTACTTAACGCGAGTAGAACAAAATTGTTTGCATTATTTTGCATTATTTCAACAAAATATGCGTTTGTGTGTTTGAATAAAATTGCTTGGATATTCCCGGATGCGAAACACGAAGGAACTTTAATTTTGTCTGTGTAACACAGTGTTTCTTATGTAAGGTTTTTGTCGTGATTGCTGTCAGTGTGTTGGCGAGACACTCTAGACAAGCGATTACCTAAACATAAGGTAGGCGAGTAATAACGACAATTCGTTCTACACATTTAAGATAGAGCGGCGCTGACAGGTGTTTCAGGAAACTACGTCGAGTCTTGTCGTCATCCATACCGCAATGTTTAAAAACAAAAGTTGTCAATCAGTGCGTCCTACCCGTAATGACCTACGGAGCTGAGACGTGGACACGCCGGTAGGGCTGGTCCACCAGTTTAAAGTCGCCCAGCGAGCTATGGAGAGAGCTATGCTCGGTGTTTCCCTGAAGGATAGGATTCGCAACGAATACATCCGACAGAGAACTAAGGTTATCGACATAGCTCAAAGGATTAGCAAGATGAAGTGGCAGTGGGCCGGTCCTATCTCGAGAAGAACCGACAACCGCTGGGGTAAACGTGTTCTTGAGTGGAGACCGCGACTCGGCAAACGTAGTGTAGGACGCCCTCCGACCAGGTGGGATGACGATTTGCGAAAGACTGCTGGAAGATGCTAGATGCGGCAAGCTGAAGACAGGGCCCTATGGCGCTCATTAGGGGAGGTCTATGTCCAGCCGTGGACTTATTTAGACTGAAGATGATGATGACAGATGTTTTATGAAAGCAGAATTTGTTTACTTCCGCTATATTTTTAAACTATGTGGTGTAACCATTCAACGACGAAAATATCACAAGGGATAACAAAACCATCTAAGACCAAATTCTCTACAATTCTAACCCCAGTTGAACCTGTTCAAATATCAAGTGCACGCATTTGCGAATCTGTCATTGCGGTTACATGACATGACGTCTGACACATGTCATGTCACCTAGTTTTGACAGCACGCTGCAATTCAAATTTCGAATGCGGAATAATCCTGAATAGAGAATGCAACATGTGTATTTGGACTCATTTAATTATTCATGTAAAATGTAGTTTATTGATTAGTTATTTTTTAAGAGGTTGTTATTATTATTTTTTGACAAAAAAAATTACTCGTATTGCTGACGTCACGATTACGTCACGTTACTAACGTCAAATAAACTAGTCCCCCTGATGCCGTCAATATAAAATAAAAATGTCTATTAAAGAAAAAAATATTAAAAAGTAATATTCTGCGTTGCAGGTGGACATTCGAGCTCCGCTCCACAGAGGTCGACGTGATTTTGTGCTGCAGTGCGCCTCTGATAATATTATGACAACCTTAACGTAACCTTAACTCCTACTAAGTAGGTACTTAAAACAATAATTTTCAAAGATTTATACCCCTCATTATGGAGGTTTGTCCTGGGTTGGCGCGAAGTCATTTTTTTTGTGGTTTTTAATGTGTTATCTGCATTCCACAAGCAACAAAACTAGCAAAATACTAATTTGCCACAAATCGTAAACCATTTTCTATGAACTCACGGTAAAACCAACTTCGATTTACTGGTTATTTTGGAGCATTTGGGAAAATACGAAACATGGTGCTAAAAATCTACATTTTCAAATACAAATGAATCAAAGTTGATTTTATTATAAGTTCATATAGAAAATGGTTTACTATTTGCGGCAAATTACTTTTTCGCTAGTTTTAGATATAAAGAAAATACTTTTATTGCACACTTAGGCTAAAAACAATTTAGCCAGTCAACCTGGTATGGATAGGATCATCGAATATATGTACATTTTATTGGTTGTGGAACGCAGAAAAATATTTTAAAACCACAAAAAAATATGTATCTCGCGCCAACCCGCGACGAACCACCACGAGCCATATAAGTACTTAAATTACCTTTAAGTAAACATGTCAGGTTCTTTTTCAACGAAACAGCTTTTTAAGGTAACGTACGAGATAGAAGTAAATGTACGTTTAAAAGTACTCGCATAATCCAAATTAAGGACAATAAGCGCGACTCGGCATTCGTAAACTTAATGAACATCTTTCTGACAAAAAGTTTCGACCCACCAAGCTTTACGAAATGGAGATGTAACAAGAAGTAGAAAAAAGGAAAGGATAGGAAAAGGAATTAGACAACCTCATTTTTGGAACTAAGTTCCTTATCGCACGTTGTGAAAAAACTGTATGTTTTTTTTTTGTTTTAAACGACACTTTTTGCTATAGTAAGCTATTGTAAGCCGTGCGGCGGCGTGCGCATGTTTCTCTGTCTGTCTCCCTCTCTCTCTTATGGAAAGGAACTTCGTTCCATTCCATCCGGGTGTACCTTGACACCTCTCAACTTTAGTATGTTGTATAATTATTATTATTTTCTCATTTTAATTTTTTTCGAGTGCCACCGTCTTTGTTTCTCTCCGGTGTAATGTCCAGTACACCACAGGATTGCCTGGAATAGATTATAGCGATAAGGTCGCGTTTGTACCTACTTCGTCTATTCGAAGCATTTATTTCTGTACTGTGTTCTGTATTTGCGTTGTACAATAAAGTATTACCTATCTATCCAGATATATCCAAAAAGGTAATTATACAAAACTACAAAACACTGACGAGAATTTTACTTCAAGTTAACTTAAGATAACTTTTGAACGGCTGCACCAATTTTCATCGAACACCCATCAAGTGTTCTTATTCACTACGACTGAAGATCAATTTCCATGATCATCAATTAAAAAAACTTCATCAAAATCGGTTCTTATAGGAGCTATGATTTCAATTCAACCACATTTAGATAGACGCGTCAAATTTTTATTATTGAGTAATAATAAAAAACAAATAATGCTGGGCGATTCACACATCTAGTCCTAAGCTAAGCAGAGCTTGTGTTATGCGTACTAAATAACTGATATACATAACACAATACAATACATAAATAGATATTTCTATTATACATAAAAACGACCAGAACACTGAACAAATATTTGCAGATTGTACAAAACATTTGTCCCGAGGCGGGAATTTAACCCTCAACCTCGTGCATCGCATGCAGACCTTCGCCCACCGCGCCACAGAGGTCGTCATTTTTTTACCCCGGTGCGCTCGCTGTGCACAGCGCATTTCAGCTGCTTGGGTTCGTTTATTTCGCCGTAAGTCTACTTCATTAGGTATTTCATTTACTAACCATAGGGTTACACTAGATAACATTGGTAAGTCAAACATTACATGGTTTATGAAGTTTAATTTAAGACATAGTTCAACCAAATAAAATCATTTACCGATATTATTAAAAATAAATACAGATATTGCATACAATTTTGACTAGGAATGCATATCAGAAAATTAACAACTCATGTATATACAGAATAACATGATAAAGTGGTTGCGGTTGTTTTTTTTTGTAGATTTACTTGTACCGCAGGCATATAGTATATAATATAGTATATAATTATTTGATGGTACTGTTTTTACTTTGTAGGTTTTTCTAATTCGACTTCGGTCGGCCGACGATGATGTTTTTCTTCCGTCCAACGTGAGTAAAGTCCCTGATAAAAGCTAGTTAAATTTAGAATTCCCTAGTTAATTATAAATCTCCAAGACTACACGACGTAGTTTCACGTAGCTTGCTTGCTACGTACGTAGCAAAACGTAACACTGCGCCATATGGTAACTGGATAATATTTTGGCATTCTTGAATATTTCCTTACAAAAAGTAAATGAAAATAATGGTGAACCATTCACACGGAATCATCTAGCCTTAAGCTAAGCAGTTTGTGTAGTGATATAAAGATAAATAAAACCTTATTATTCCACACAAACACAGAAAACAGTACTGAAATATATGCTACGAGTAGACGAAGTACAAATGCGGCCTTGTCGCTACGAGCGTTTCCTTTCAGAAAATCTAGAGATGGACTGGACATGTAAAAAAACAATTCGGTAGCAAAAGAAAAAAAAACAATAATACTAACACATACTTTATTTCATAACCTACAAACATTGAAGTAAACTCACATATACATAAAATATAATAAATATAATATTTATATATTTAGTTGATATATAACATGCTAACTACTAGATTATTATATTGGTACAATTGATTACAAAGACAGGTAGGCATTTATTATACTTACATTAAAAACACCCAAAATAGATTGCTTTTAGCTAGTTTTTACTGATTTATTACCGTAATAAGTTTATATCTATTGCTATCTCAGGCAATGTTATAAACCCAAAAAGGACGCGTGTAGGTTTTACAGAAGTATATCCCCCAACCCTTTGTAGCTCCAAAACGAACAAAGTTTGAAGTGCCTGAAAACTTAAAAAAAGGGATCAAGTTTATACGTGAAATTATAAAATATAACTACGATAACCTTTCAAGCATAACCTTTTTACACTAACATAACCATTTTCATAAATTTATGATATAAAAAACCAACACCGTGATGGATAAAATAATCCAGTGTTTCTCAATATGTCGCCATCCTAAAGCTCATATTACACTCTCGTTCAACGTTTCCCAAAGTGGCGATATTAAAAATAATACACCGCCCGTCGAGCAGTGATTACCCAATTTTCAGTAAAAAGGGATTTTTACGCGAAAGAACGCTTTGGATGAGGGATTTTAAGGAAAAGTGGCCCTGTTTTCAAAGGAATAATCATGGCTGATTATTATAGCGATATAGTCGTTTCTAATTTGTGAGATAGATTGATTTAATTTTTATAACGTTGCCGTCTGGATTTACACTATGACTGTGAAAAATTTGATATTTTTTATCTCGCTACGCATAAACCATTGAAATTTTATATTGACGTTTTTGTTGTTAGTAATGACTGTCTATTTTTCGTCTAAAATTATCGAGTTGAGCAAAGGGAACAAAATGAGTCGCACAAAAGAGAAGCCTCGTTGCGCAACTATTCGCTATGAGCAACCTCAGTTGCACAAAAGGGAACTCGCCAAAATAAAAGACACGCATCCGAATATAGAACCTTGTCCTTAAAGTTGGTAAAAACCTTAAAATGGTGTATTTTTTTTTTATTTAAGTCTGTTTTCTCAAAGCTACTCTACCTTCTAAGAGGATATGCTAAGGCAATGCATTTCGCATGTCTGCAAGCGTGCTATGAAATCTAAAGTGACTCTGTACGTAACTATGTACGTGACAGGACGCCATGCCTCTGACCCATATCGCCAGATGCGAGTGGATTCTTTTATAGAACGTATAAAGTTTCTATAAATATTTAATTAGTAGAAAATTGGATTTAGTGCTCTGGCAACACCTAGTAAATGCAAAGAAGTGAAGTGAAGAGTCTTATTAACATCATTTTGCATTACGCCCGCGCGGGGACGGCTTTAATTTATAAGTTATCAAGGTTGACCCGTTAATTAAGCGTTGGCAAAAGGACCTACCTAGCGTCCAACACAAAAAAAATGTAATATACATAGGTGCATATTATGACGGAGCCTAACATATAAAAACGGTGTAATTTTGGTAGAAAGTGGAAGAATCTAAAGAAAAGTAAAAAAAAAAGTAAAAAGTCTTTATTAGGAACTTAAACTAGTATACATATTAACAAAAATAGGAAGCGATGCGACCTGCAGAAGTAAAATACTGTGTCGCAGATCGCAACGCCCTCCTCCGGGAAAATAATATGACAGTTCCAACAGTAGTGTAGTATGTAGTTTTACAAATTAATAAAACGTTAAAGATTTATATAGGTCGTTAATTTATATAATACAAAAGTTTCCATATTATAAAAGAGTTCGTATGCAACTTTTGCTCGCGACGCACGTGAGTGTTTCTTTGAAATCTGTCAAAAACTAGTCCCTATTTCCACCGAGAGTTCACTCACAGTTTTACCAGAGAATATTTAATAATACTAGGTAACGTAACGACTCTGCTTGCCGCGTTACCTTATGATTATGGTTAAAACTGGCAACTCCGTTTTCCTTTGTCTTATTTCGTTTAACATTAGATAATGACATGTGTTTTCGGTGCTTTGTATGTTTTTCGATTTAATATATAGTACGATGGTATAAATAATTTGGCGTAAAAACTATAAACAGACAGATTTCAATTCTAATTCTTGAATACTGATAAAATACAGTCCGATAAAATTCATCTTAAGGAACAGCAAGTTCAGATAATGACCGTAAGACTGTTGATCAGAAAGTAATATAATACCTATCCTTATTTATAATTTTGAATTTTGAATTTTTAGGTTAGTCCTTTAGTTTTTTTAGTGCAGGCAATATGTTTTCGTTTACATTTTATGAGCCGCTGTAAAAATATTACGCAATGCGAAACTCAAAAGTGGAATTCCATATTTTTATGGTTTTATGTCTACTCAGGGTTCCACCCAAAAAAAACTCATAAAATTTCGCTATATGCGTGTGGAATGACATTCCATGGGGAAAATGCTTCAATGAAAGTATAGTAACCTACATAATAGGATACGGGATCCCTTCATATCTTATTAAAATAGAGTTTTTTAAAGTCTCTGTCCGAGGGTGGTTGAAAATCTTATTTTATTTAGAGTAGAGTTTGAATTTACCAAACTTTTTACTATTAAAAAAAAAGACGTACTAGTTTACGTTATTTAAGTATTTGTCTTATTCGTTATTTAAGGATTTGTGTGTTTTGATTGTTTGTATTCAAAAGGGAAAATAAAAAAAAAGAAGCGAAAAGTAATTTGCCGGAATTTGTAAACCATTTTCTATTACCCTATGACTAAACTAACTTCAACTCCATTTAATTTTTGGAATATTTGGGAGTATAAGATGAAGAGACTGCTAAAAAAATAAAGTTTTTTTTTATCATCAGTTTGTTTCACTGAAAATTTCTGGAAAATTACTTTTTAACAGTTTTTGGGCAAAAAACGCAAAAAATAACAGCACAGAAATATTTTAATCTCGTGCCAACATGAAACGAACAACCTTTAAGTGCCTTAGTAAGTTATTTATTTACATAAAAAAGTCAATACTACTAACAATAATGTGTACATAAATATAAATAAGTAACTATATACTTGCCTATGTAACTACGTTAGTACTTACTTACAACGTTACCTAAGCTTACATTGAATTGAAATACCTGATCAAAAGTGAATTAATTTCGCTTATGTCAAGCTTAAATTTCTAACGACCTTTCAAATCGACCTTCATAAAGCTATTAACACACTAAATCATACCGCGGCGTAACATTGACGGTGTCACGCCACCGCTATCTGACGTGACGCTTGACGCAACGTGACACGCCGCGTCACGCTCGCCGAGTGTTTAATCAACGACGACGATTTATGTTTTGTAAACGAGAACCTGCCTTTATTGGGTTACGTTTCGAATAAAGAATGCGTTTTATTTCGGATTTGGAATGCCTTAGTTTCGAAGTAGATCGATTGAGCCACCCTTCGAAATTCAAATTGTTGGATTTTACAAATTTTACCTTTGTTTTCGGAGATACGGTGTATCCGCAAACCACAGCATTGTTGTAGTCCCAATAAAATGCGAAAGTTTCGGTGGATAGATGGATGTTTGTTACTTCTTCGCGCCAAAACTACTTAAAATGAAGAGCTTCAATTACCCGGCATTAAACATAGGCTAATTTTCATTCCATAAATCAGTTGCCATAGAAATAAATGACCTATAAACGTTTCCTTAGAAACAACGCGTGCGAAACCGCTAGCAGGAGTTAAGACAATTAAATATAAGAGCTTCAAAATATTAAAGATTATTTATCGGGTATCTATCGCGTACCTTCTGCTTTTTTTTTAAGACAAATAATCTTTAACATGTTAACAAATCGCGAAAGTGAATCGAAAAATCGGTTTGCGTCGAAACCGACTGAGACTTCGTGGCTTAGTTGGTTAGAGCACACCCGTACTAAGGGTGGGGCGCGGGTTCGAGTCCCGCCGAAGTCGAAAATTTTTGGGAACTTATTTGATTTCTTAGAGATGCCCAGAGCAGAGTCCGCACTCTGGGTAGGGGTAAATTTTGAGGATTTTTGTTATAGTGCTTACCCGCGTAAGCACTATAACAAAAATCCTCAAAATTTAAAAAGTTCTAGAGCTTCTAAATACTGAATGTCAAAGGAACACAGAAAGGTAGTTATGGAAAAATATAACAAGAACTAAACAAAAACAACAGGAAACAGTTTTTCCGTTGCACCTAGTTAGTTGACAACCTTTCAAACGGTATTTCGTGGCGCATATTATTTGAAAGTGCCAAATTTCAACGCTCCAACGGACGGACAAAGCGGTTTTTTATCGCTTCTCGTGAAGTTATGAAAATACTCAACAATATTAGCATTGTAAGCGCCAAGATGGAGTTTCTTTGTGAGCGAGACAGCCTTTTGTCGTGAAATTTATAGAAAAATCTCCTTAGATTCGATAAGATGGACAATAGATGAATAACCTTTGACTTTTGGTGCTTGAATGTTAACTGCTATAGGGTTTATAAGTACCTACGGACCATAATAGGTATATTGTTTGTTTCTTTATTAGCTTCTCACAAAAGCAACTGAAAAGAAAAAAGAAATGTTATCTCATTGTGATCTTCAAGACGATCGTAAAGTCGGTTCATAAAAAGTCGTGAATTTCAGTTTCAATTTTGAGTTACTATTACTATGGATAACAAATTTAAGATTACTTATCGGGTACCTATTTATCGCGTACCTTTTGCTATAAATACCCGATAAATAGTCTTAAATATGTTATCAAAAAGCGAAAGTTTAAAAAGTTTTATGGATAACAATTCAAATACATATCAAATAATGAACTCAAACTAAAAATAATATTAACAGTTGGAAAAATTGAGCTTACTGCGGACTGTTACAAACAAACTACCACCTCAATAAGATTTTATTTATTAATAAAGAGAATTACAATCAAATTATAGAAATATATTGGAACTAGTATCTAGAATTGAAACAATCGAGTTAACTACAGGCTATTGCAAACAATCTACAGGTAGCTAACAGCCTATAATAGGCCTCCCCCTATTTTTTTTTGTCTCATGGGGGTAAATCATTCATTTTTCATTTATTTCACATAATAAAATCCATATTATAAAATTAAAATTAACATTAAAAAGTGATTATAATTAAATTAAATTAAATTTTATTTAATTAAATTAGTAATGTCCATAATCTCCACGCTGGGCATGCGGGTTGGGGATCGCAGTTCGGTGGTAGATCTATTATGCAAGAGGCGCTGCTGCCCGCCCTCCGGTGTACGTCCCTTAGTCGCCTCTTACGACACCCACGGGAAGAGTTAGGGTGGTGCAAGTTCTAAGCCGGCACCACACGGCAATATTCACGGATACACTACGGCACAGGTAGCTCAACTGATCCATGTCAATACCAGTCGGAAGCTTCAATAAGTGCCTGTACCTATTAGTCAATCTGAACTTTCCCCGGTCGGGTCCGTTTTCCTTCGGGTTATCAGAGGGAATAAAGTGCACCTGTGTTTGTGCATACACTTGTGCACTATAAAGGTCCTGCGCACCTGGTTAGTCTCTATTAAAGCTGGTCTTTCGAAAAAATCAACATTTTTATGATATTTCAGATCCTACTGCTGTTCAAATATGAAATCTAGGATTCAGACTCCTACACCTAATATTCCATTTGATTCTGTACAAAAGCGCCAAGATAGTTTTTTGGACAGCCTGAACGACATCATCCGGCGGGCCTTTACCACCGCTAACGTACCAGCTATTCTCGAACCGAATGGTCTGTTGCGTGACGATGGTAAGAGGCCTGACGGCATGACTCTAGTCCCATGGGAGTTGGGGAGGCCTATTGTGTGGGACGCTACATGTGTCGACACACTCGCGCCTTCCCATCTTCCTAGGACTTCCGTGAGGGCTGGTGCGGCGGCAGATTTAGCCGAAGATCTCAAGAGGCGCAAATATGCAGGTCTCGACAGAGCCTACACATTTGCTCCCCTAGGAGTCGAGACCCTAGGTTCGTGGGGTACCGAGGCTCTCCGGGTTTTCAAAAAATTATCTGAGCGTCTGGTCGAAGCGACGCGTGACCCGAGAGCTGGTGAGTATCTGGCACAGCGCATCAGCATTGCTATACAGCGGGGCAATGCAGCCAGTGTCTTAGGCACGCTTCCAACTGGTATTGATATGGATCAGTTTAGCTACCTGTAGATTGTTTGCAACAGTTTGCAGATAGCTTAATTGTTTCTATTGTAAATACTAGTTTTAATTTAAATTTGTTATTTGATTGTTATTTTCTTTCTGAATAAAGTTTTTTGATTAGTTGTATAAGTTTGATGAAAAAAATATATCTAAAACATATCAATTTTGATACATATTTGCCTTCTCCTCCTAAACAATATGACTTACTGAATTGATTTTTATATTGAAAAATAAAGCAAAGGCAGGGTAACAGATTCGCCAAAGTAAATAATTGATTAATTGAACCGTACTCTTTTAATTAGAAGAAATCTTGATTTTTGTACACGCGTTTTGTTCTGACCCGCTCCTATCAACGCAAAATACTATGCCTATCTTTTTCACAAAATGGCCTGTGAAGAGGCCCCTTAAGACTGGTCGTCCTAGCTTAAAATTCGGCTAGAAGGACATCATCAAAGTAGTAAATGTTTCAACTACATAGCTATTAAACTTTAGAACTCTCGGTTCTAAGTAACTTTAGGCAAAGGAAAGGTAGGACATAATAAATAAATAAATAATGCTGGAAAATTCACATAGCACTATCTAGCCCCAAGCTAAGCAGAACTTGTGTTATTATGGGTACTGGATAACTGATATACATAATATAATACAATACATAGAAAACGACCAGAACAACCTGAACAAATGTCTGCAGATCGTAAAAACATTTGTCACGAGACGGGAATCGAACCCGCAACTCCTGCGTTGCAGGCAGACCTCGCCCACCGAGCCATAGAGGACATCGATATACAGAAAGCTAGAATATTTTACAGCACCATGTAGCTCAGAAATATTTTTCATTAATAAAATAATTGCATCTTTCGTTTAATCTTCCCAAAATTACATTTTATTCCACAAATAAAACTTTAAGTTTACCACTGGCCCACTTTCGACCATGTTTGTTTTCAATATGGCGGTATTTATTTCCGTAAATAAAAGTTATTGCGTACTGTATTTATTGCTTCCGATATAATGTGTATCTGAAATTCGATATCGATATTTCCCCAGAAATAACTCTCGGAGTCCATTAAGCTGTCGTTAGAGGAATCACTTAGCTGGGAAAAAATAGTATGGCCTTTATTTTTAGGGTGAAGCGTTTTGGGCATCGGGGGGATTAAGCCCAACGCAGACCGGGACGGGACGACAAGGATTTTCATTTTTACCAATGGTCATTCAAACGTCATCATCATCATGAACCTATATTAGTCGACTGCTGGACATTGGCCTCCCCTTATGAGCGCCATAGCGCCTTGTCTTCAGCTTGCCGCATCCAGCATCTGCCAGCAGTCTTTCGCAAATCGTCATCCCACCTGGTCGGAAGGCGTACTACACTACGTTTGCCGAGTCGCGGTCTCCATTCAAGAACACGTTTACCCCAGCGGTTGTCGGTTCTTCTCGAGATATGGCCACTATAGCCAGCCCACTGCCACTTCCGCTTGCTAATCCTGTGAGCTATGTCGATAACCTTAGTTCTTTGTCGGATGTATTCGTTGCGAATCCTATCCTTCAGAGAAACTACGAGCGTAGCTCTCATGTGAGAGCTACGCTCGGAGCTCTCATGTGATATTCTTCTTCTCTCCAGCGAGCTTCCATAGCTCGCTAAAGAATCTCACGTGTATACAGCGAAAATTGTTAAAATATGAGTTCGAAAACGAACGAGAAATCAATTAAATCATGAATGAAAGTTTTCAGACCCAAAAGTTGTTTCTAGCTACTGTGCTTTGCTTCGATAATACTAACAGCGTTAAATATTTCCCAATATTCTTTCGGATTTATAAGGCCATGATTATGGAGAAAAAAAAACCAACAGTTTTTGCCATTCACATTTCAAGAGATTTTATGAGATTTTTTAACTTATAGGTACTAATTAAATCATATAAGGAGTTTTCCTTTCTCTTCTTTGTAAACTAATTCCAGGGACAGCATTGAGACAAGATAAAATAAAGTCGACCTCAGTAGCGCAGCGGGCGAGAGTCTGCCTGCGACGCAAGAGGTTGCGGGTTCGATCCCCGCCTCGGAACAAATTTGTGTACGATCTGCAGAAATTTGTTCCGTTGGTCTGGGTGTTTTCTATGTATAATAAAAAATATGTATCTATGTAATGTATAATATTACGTATATCAGTTATCTAGTACCCATAACACAAGCTCTGCTTACCTTGGGTCTAGATAATGCTGTGTGAATTGTCCAGCATTATTTATGTTTATTTTTTTAAAATAAATCGTCGAAAGCCCCAAAGATGTATACAAACCACGTGTTTACAAACTAAAAACTACCAGGAGATAAGCAGCTCTTTCTAATACCGCCACAATGGCGGTGTTGCCATAAAAACGACACTAGCAGAATGCACAAGCTACACTTTGCTATTATCCAAACAGATCCCAACAAAGAGTATCATGCATTGAAACCAGAATAACGCTATTCAAAGCTGAGTATAGTGTCAGAATACAGTATGTCATATAAATATAGACGTCATGTATGTAGGTACTGTATTTTCATTGTACTGTAGGAATGAGTCCTTGCCTATTCTAGGAAACAAATATCGATTTTAGTTTAACTCCATTTTGTTGTTTTTAATAACACGTATTTTCTTTTATTGTGTTCAAAGGAAAAATCCATCTCCATGTATTTAGTGAGCAACTTCAACTTTAAATTTTGATCGAGGTTTGAAATTTATTCCCTAAAGAAAGCGGTGAAACCGCAGAAAATACTTAGCTATCATATAAACCGCGCAAAAAATTAGAGAACTCAAGATCACAATTTGGATGGAGGGATGGATATTTGTAACTTCTTCACGCCAAAACTACTCGACGGATCTGAGTGTTTTTTTTTATTTTATATTAATTTGCATACAGGTAGGTTTAGGCCTGGAATAAAACATTGGCTACTTTTTATCCCCCAAATCAGTTCCCATGGGATAGAAATAACCATAATAAAGTTTCCATAGAAACAACGCGTGTGGACTGAAACTAGTAAAAAGATTTTTAAACTTTCGCGATTTGATAACATAATTTAAGATTATTTATCGTGTATTTATCGCGTACCTTTTGCTTTCGTTTCAACCGCGTTACAGCGATCGTTGTCAGGGCGACACACCCCACGATCGCCGATAAATAATCTTAAATATAGTAAAAAGATAATTTAATAAGAATACTACCATTCTATTTATCCTTTACTACGTCATCAGCAAGTTGCAAGAGCGCGAGGTTCGCGGCTGGTTGCGAATTAGCATATGTACATAATTCGCAACATTACAGTGTAAGTGGCGCCCCCTAATATTGAGCTATAAACAACAACTAACCGTATTGCACCGAAAGTACGGTACTACGGGAATAGTCAAATTAGAACGAATGTGATCTATGCGTTTGGGGGCAGTTATGCATAATTTTATTTGATTGTTCGCTTTTATGTGGTTTCCGGCGTTAATTATTACAAGTATCCAAGTATCTATTTCACATATTTGAGGCAGGCGTCCCAGTAGGCTTTACACCTGTTATTGTTATTGACTAGCTTCTGAACGCGGTTTTGCATGCTTTGTTGCCGGGTATAAATGCAGCTGCATTGAACCACTGCGCTGAGTGGCATTGCTGATGCGTTGCGCCACATACTCACCAGCACTTGGGTCACACCATAAATCAAATCGTTTATTTGCTGAATACATTATTACAGGTACATGTCAGATCTTATAACTAGAGTGAAGTCAATGTATTCAACCCGCAAGCAGGTATGAAAATATTAAAATAAATGTTGGTGAATATACATAAGTGTTAAAATAATCAATAATAAAAATAATCTAGAATAAAAAAAATGTAGTTAATAAACAGATACTTAAATGAGTCAGATAAATTATTTTACTTAAAATTAATATATTCCATAACACTATAAAAACATCTGTCGAGGAGCCAGTTATTTAACTTTTGTTTGAATAAATTGCCATTGAGGTCTTTAATTACTTCTGGTAACTTATTGTAGACACACGTCGCTACAAGCAGACGCTCAGATAACAAAAAACGTTAAGTGTGAGTTGGACTCGCGCATCAAGGGTTTCGTAAAAACTTGTACCTACTAGCAAAGAAATCGACCCAGAGGCGCAGTTCACAAAAATTTAGGAAATTGAAAAAATTTGCCCTCATTTGGGTACAAAAACATAAATGATATAAAAAGAAAGAAATACGGTTTTTAGATTTTTTTCCTTTACTTATGCTATAAAACCTTGCTTCTTAGCAAATTTCATGATTCTAGGTTAACGAAAAGTATCCTAAAGGTTTTGTGTTCATGCGATTCCCATAGAAAATTAAAAAAATGTTGGGAATATTCGGCAGAAACTCTTGATTGCGTTGACTTAGAAGTTTAATTTATATTGCGGCTCCAAGAAAGTACAACCTGATTATATGATGAGAATTTCAACTTGACACCTCCACACGTTTCTGAGAAAAGAGGGTAGACAGACAGACGGACAACATAGTGATCCTATACAGGTTCCTTTTTTCTTTTGAGGTACGGAACCCTAAAACGAGCTAAAGCTTTTTAAATGAATATCTTCTGTGACTGGAACAGATGAGTAGATACGTCCAGACTCTCGATAAATGCTTCAAGTTCCCTGTCGAAGTCAAGAGATCTTGAACAAAAGTTATTCTTAAGATCAAGATAAAGGAGCGAAATCGAATAAAAAGTAGTCATATTCCAGTCTCTAGTTAGATTTTCTTGTTTGCTTTTGAGTGTTTTACAGTTTGGAATGAATAATTGGAAAGTCTTGGTGAGTTATGGATGATATCCGATGCTGGATGCAGCAAGCTGAAGACAGGGCGCTATGGCACTCATTAGAGGAGGCCTATTTCCAGCTTTGGACTGATATAGGCTGATGATGAAAAGTAAAAAAAAATACAAATGAAACAACTATAACATACGAGTGAGTAACTATAACATACGAGTAAGTAACTATAACATACGAGTAAGTAACTATAACATACGAGTAAGTAACTATAACATACGAGTAAGTAACTATAACATACGAGTAAGTAACTATAACATACGAGTAAGTAACTATAACATACGAGTAAGTAACTATAACATACGAGTAAGTTACTATAACATACGAGTAAGTAACTATAACATACGAGTAAGTAACTACAACATACGAGTAAAAATGATTTAGTTAAGGTTAGTGTTATTATAATATCTGTGGTTAAGCTGAGCCGCGTGCTCGACTCGGGTTGACGCGAGGTTTAATTTCTTTTTGTGGTTTTAATTTTTACTGCGTATAGGCAATAAAACCACCGGAAACTTATTTCGCCTCAAATCGTAAACCATTTTCTATGAATTCATAATTAAACCAACTTCGATTCACTAGTATTTTTCCCGCCGGGTTCTTAAAGATACTATGCCAAAATGCACTGACGGTCCAAAGGAACAAACGACAAAATGTGCAACCGTCAAAACTTTCAGTTGGGACTATTGTAAAAACTTGCAAATGCACAAATCTTCTAGCGTCAAAATGTGCAATGAGTAAAAAATTTAAAAGCATCAAAAAGCCAAAACGCGCCATAGACAGAACTTTTCAATGACAAAATGTGCAATAGCAAATATAACAACACCTCCTTGCATTGTAATAATACTCATAGATTGGGAAAATAAAAGATCTTGTGCTCAAATCAACTTTATCCTAAATGCGCCCAAAATACAAATGGTCCATTCGACGCGCCCTTGTAGGTCACACCGCCGCGCCGCCGAGGCTGGGCTGATACCTAACACTTTCAGGTCCCAAGACTATCCATTAAATCATAAATCCTTAATTAAGGAACAAAATATGATAGATATCTAATAAACTTAATGCGACTTCTATAAGTTTTGCTGCTCTATGTTTAAAACTTAGTTGTACATAGTTATAATGTACTCTATATAATGTGTTCTTGAGTGGAGACCGCGACTCGGAAAACGTAGTGTAGGACGCCCTCCGACCAGGTGGGATGACGATTTGCGAAAGACTGCTGGCAGATGCTGGATGCGGCAAGCTGAAGACAGGGCGCTATGGCGCTCATTAGGGGAGGCCTATGTCCAGCAGTGGACTGGTATAGGCTGATGATGATGATGATGATAATGTACTCGACGCACGAAATGCGACCAGAAGTATAGGTATTTTTTCTTCTCCTAGCAGAACGCACGTACTGCGACTTATTGGGTTATTTACTTCAAAACGACGACGCACGAACTGCAACTAATCCGTCTGCACCAAGCTTCGGCTGGGCAGTGAATGCTTTAACGGAAAGAACTATATTCAGCTGTGGACTAGAAAAGGCAGTTGATGATTTTTTGGCGCAAATTGCCCCCTTTATTATAATAAAAACCTTACAATAGCGTATTAAATTTGCGATCGTCAGGTCCGTAAGCATGTGTATTGTGTTATACATAAATACATCAGTAAACAGGGAACTTCACATCGAATAAAAGTTGCAAAAAAACCGCTGTAACTTTTCCAATACTAATAAAAGTTGAACATTGTGAACAACTCGCTGCGCGGCGGTTGTTTGCGTGGTAGGACTGCAACTTTAACAATTTTACGAGTACCTTGTCGATGACACGGCTCGGCTCATTTTGTTCACTTAATAGGCATTTTGAGTGATTTTTGTTAAGGCGCAACCCCACCCAAACTAGCGCCGCCACCTACTTTACCTTATTGTTCCGTTTAACAAAGGAAATTACAAAAATCCAAAGTTTGTGATTTTCATTAACTGGCTATATCTTCATAATTTTGTGTTATTGTCAAAAGATAATATACAATACAATACAATTATCTACTTTTTATTGCACACGAAATATAACAGATACACAGGACAGGAGAGAACTATTACAGATTACGTTGTACACTGGGCGATCTACGAATACGTACGTGTCCAACATGTTTTGATAATCTAACTCACGGAAAAATGAACATTACATTAAATTCGTCACTAGGTCAGAGTAGCGACGATAAGTACATTACATACGATGGGGGTGGTGTAGGTGCTTAAAAAACTGTGTTCCTACTACAACTGCTTCATCATAATTATCATCCTCAGGCGGATTTTACCCACAGCTGGGTATAGGCCTCCCGAAGTTACTGTCATCCACCACGGTCCTGTGCTAACCGCCTCTATTGATGCCCCCCGATGCTACAACTGCTCACTACGATATTCGGAAATAATTTCATTAAAAAAAAACCCAATGAAATTCCTTTGTATTTTTTAATGCCAATATGGCAGCATTTTGTGCGAAAAGTAATAATATAGTAATTATCATAATTTGATTTAATCTACCTTATTTAATTTATTGTTTTAATTTAATTTTATTGTATTTGATCTAATTTATTTTAATTTGTTTTGTATTTAATTTAATTACGATTTTAATTTCACTAACTTTAAATTTAACTGTCGTAGGTACATTGAATGAATATTCTAACATTAATTATAAGATATTTTTGTTACTTACAAATTATGGATCCCGTTAACTGAAATAAAAGAATTTTATTTTTTATATTTTATTTATATAAGTTTTTTGGAAACAGAAATACATTATCTGTGAAAATTTCAACTATCTAACTATCACGGTTCATGAGACACAGCCTGGTGACAGACGGACAGATAGGCAGACGGACAGACAGCGGAGTCTTAGTAATAGGGTCCCGTTTTACCCTTTGGTTACGGAACCCTAAAAACAGACATACCTGGACCTCTTGAGCCGGACATAGAACCTCATTATTTTTTCGAACTCCGTTAAAAACAGTGAAACCGGTCGCAAGAGCTAGTTACACTAAAAATCAATACGGTGAATATTATCTCCAAGCAATCGAGAGTGGACTGTTCAAGGCTTCATAAGCGGCTTGCTTGAATAAATTATATTCTCCGTTTGAAGATATATCTTCCCCGGTAATATATTCTCACGATGCCTCGTATCGTATATCAGCAGCGGATAATGGAGAATACATGGTGGTTATTGGAACGCAGACCCAGCTGGGAGTCGAAGGTACCAAAACTATTCCAAATGTATTTACATTAATAATAATGCTAATAGTAAATAATGCTGGACAATTCACACAGCATTATCTAGCCCCAAGCTAAGCAGAGCTTGTGTTATGGGTACTTGATAACTGATATACATAATAAAATACAAACCAAAGATAGTTTTTTTATACATAGATAACCAGATAGTTTTTATTATACATAGATAACCAGAACATCCCTGAACAAATGTCTAGTTTCTAGTTTCAGTTTTTGATTTCTTAGAAAATATCTGAGTGCTCATCTGAGCTGAGACAAAAAAACCTTTAAGTTACACCTAGGATACTTTAAATCCGCAAAATCAGTTCCTATGGGGTTGAAATAAGCTTAAATTAAAACGTTTAAATAGAACATGCGCGGAACACTATACTCCAATTCAAAAACCTGGATATTTTTTGTACAATATTGGTTACAAAACCCGATTAAAGGAATATTGGTGAAAAATATTTAACGATTTTGGTATCATCAAAGCAAATTTATTTATTTATTTGTTTTACAAAATCCACAGTCCTTATTCTACTTAAACTTAAAATGCATGTTTTTCTTAAGACCAATGACGGATTTACATTATATAGATGGATAAGTTTAAACAGACAGTCAAATAGCAAGTAAGACAAATGTGACAAAATTAAATGAAAACACAAATACTATTTAGAATTTTACAAGGTAAAGATAAAAGTGTATCACAAAAACTTAAATTAAAAATTATTTACTAAATATATAAACATATATATATTTATATATATAACTGAATAATTACAATATTATCATTGAATAGAAAGATTAAAAAAAAATAGTAAATAACGATAGAAAATACAAATAAGTGATAAGCAATTAGTAAATGTACCTACTTTTGCAGAGTGTTCTCTAATATTTTTACAATATCCCTTTTGAAACCTCTCTTGCTTGTACAAAATAGATCAGTAGAGTCGAATCTCTTATTATACATTCTATGAAGTCTGTTAACTAAAGAGTTTTGTGCATAGTTTGTGGATGACCGCGAAACGGCAAATAATTTGGTATGTCTAGTACGGGTAACCGGGGCATTTAAACATAATACCTTACTGACGAGTTCAGGGCAATCAACGTATCCGTTACATATGCCGTGCAGGAAAGCCATGTCCAGAAGTGTACGGCGATTCTCAAGACTTGCAAGATTATGAAAATTACATGAGTCTTTGTATTCTTGGGGAATATAAATTTTTCTATAATTTAAATGTTTAAGAAACTTATACTGGATGTTTTCTATATTACTAATATACGTTAAATAGTGCGGGTTCCAGATAGTACTGCAGTATTCAAGAATACTTCTGACATACGAATAGTAGAGTTGTTTTATACAAGAAATATCTGAAAAAGGTTTACTCACTCGTAAGACAAATCCTAAGCTCTTCTATGCTTTATTAACAATTGATTCAAAATGATCTGAGAATGTTAGTTTCACATCTAGTAATATTCCTAAATTACGAACTTGTTCAGTGTTATTAATATTTACTCCACATACTTGATAAACATGTTTTACTGGATTTCTCTTACGTGTAAAAGAGACAAAGCAGCACTTACTGACGTTTACATCGATGCAATTTAATTTATAATATTCCCCAAGCCTACCAAGGTCTTCTTGAAGATTCAAACAATCCGTACGGTTATTAATTTTCATAAAAATTTTGGTATCAAAGCACAGAAGCTCAAAGCAATTTTTAGTTTTCAGAGCTTTCAATCATCAACATCATTTAATGTCTCGTTCGTTTTCAAATTCAAATTTAAACATTATTCGCTGCACGTGTGACAGCATTGTTGAAGTTTGTGTTAATGTTGTTCTTAGTGATAACCTTGCGTTAGCTTCTTGTTTTCTGTTGTTGTTGTCGTCAGTTTTTGGGTACTTAAAATATCTTGAATTATAAACCGGAGAGTGGTACGGGCAGTGAATAGATATTTAATATATTGTTTGATTAAATAATGATTTGATTCGTTGATAAAACAAATAATTGAACAAAATCACCTGAACAAATAATCATTAAAATGGTCAATAATGCCATTTCATCACATTTGTTAGTTTAGATCAGACTAACTTTATGCGAACGGCTTCGTTCGCGATTTATGGCAGTTTTTAACCGACTTCAAACAAGGAGGAGGTTTTTAATTCGACGTATGTTTTTGAGTGTGTATATTACTTGATATCTCCGCTATTGGTGGCTGATTCTCTGCTCTGTTCTATATAAATTTTATGGGACCACTTCGGGATTATTCTCAATCCCGAAGTGGTCCCATAAAATTTATTTTCAGCAGTACTGTAATATACATAATATTATATACTATACATAATAAATATGTATAGTAAAACGTATAACAAAAATAAAATATATTTTTGAGGAATCACTAACCATAAAAGTTGTGATATCTGCGCCCATCCATAGCCTAGTTTTCTAAGTAAATACATCATACAGCAATTTCAAAAACTGTATAATTATGAAATGTACAAACCGATACCTTTCATTTGATACCCCACTTGCCTCCTAGGTCTCTTTTGAAATTTCAACATCACAATTTGTACTGAAAATTTTCATTTCTTTTTAGATTGTTTTCTTCAAATCAGTAATAGCGCACTACACCTATTATTATTTCAAGTTAATAGCTGCAGTAGTGACTAAGATATTCAAGAAAGAAGAGGGACGGATAGAGCGAGACCATACGGTTTCGAAACCGATCTCAACCCTAAAAAGAAGACAAAAACCTAAAAGCAAATAAAACCCTTAAAATAAGCAGATAATAATTGCCTGGTAAAGTTCCGCGTGACGTCACGCAAAGCGGCACTTTTTTGCGACTTTGTGACGTCACGAATCCCCACTTCCAAACCTTGACGAACCATATCTTTGTAATTTTTTGTTTGATTGACAAAAGAAAAAAAAATATGTCAACGTCATCTAACTCACGGAATAATATTTTTTTTTGGAATCTAGGCTATTGTTAAAGATTTTTGATGATTATTTCAAATAAACACTTACCTAAAGGTTGATTTTGAGGTGGTCATCTAAGAAGTTTGATGCCCGGGGGACTGCTATGTCCGCCGTAAAACGTAGATCTGTAAAACATCTTTACATGATAATTTCACAATTACCTACTGGGGGTCAAACTCGTGAAAACGATAATCGTTTCTGAAAAGTTTCTGATTCGATATCGTGTTTTGGTAAATTATTAAAAGATGGCGCTGAATACTGAATTGAGTTGGTTTCGCTTGAAAACTAATCAGAAACTTCTGCTTTAGTTTTCCGAGTTACTCTGGTAAGTAATAATATAATAAATATAATAATACATACTGGACTTAGGCCTCCCCTAATCTCCATAGCGCCCTACTGTCTTCAGCTTGCCGTACCCAGCATCTGCAGAAAAAATTCGCTCTGTGATAGCCATTTTAGTAATTTACTTATACTGTTGAACGGACTGTCACAATTATTGCTCCTATGAATAATTGCTTCATAAACAATGAATTTAATCAGATATTTACTCAGTATTATAAACCTATAACTCAGGATTCAAATGGAAAATTAAATGCAAACTCAGCAAAATTACAATTGAGCTGGATGAAATAGTTGTGTAAACATACAATTTATAGAGGCGTTACTTTAGGTTAGGCCCTAGCTAGTTTATAAAAAAAGTTGTTTTTAAACATAGGATGCTTCAATCTTTGGCTGCCAATAATCCTACCATAATTAAGTAAGTTAGATAAACCGTGTGGTGCCGGCTTTGAATTTGCACCACCCCAACTCTTCCCGTGGGTGTCGTAATAAGCGACTATGGGACGTACACTGGCGGGTGGGCAGCAACGCCTCTTGCAGAATATATCTACCACCAAACTGCGATCCCCAACCCGCATGAGAGTTATAGCCCAGCTTGGGAATTATATGAATTACCCCTCATGAGATATAAAAATCAGGGGAGACTTGCATCCATCAGCATACCATTATAGGCTGTTGAGGAGAAATGAGGTGATGATCTTTGTACAGCATCTTCAGATGAAGTAAAATTGTTCTAAGGTAGGTACTCTATTAAACCTCTTTACATCATCCCTGAGTGTTGCTACGGTTGCCATCAGTAAAGCTAAGATAAAACCTAAACAAACTGGCTTCTACCCGCATCACGATCTGTCACTCGAGTCCACCATTACGAGTTTTGTGGATTTTACTTCGCTCGAGAGGATTCGCTTCATTTTCCTGTTCCCACGACCGATTGTTGCCCTTTTGAATTAACGTCCTTTTTGTTGGGAATGTTTTTAAGGACGTGGTTGGTTTTTTGCGACTTATTTGGGAAATGGTGGTCGAAATAATAGTATTCTTTTGAGAAATATTTTTCTCTGTGATCATTTGGAAATTGAGCATACTACGTGGGGATTTTGGGGGGAAGTCCGAACAGCATCCTAAAAACTATTGCAGATCTAATCTCCTCCCCTATGTGGATGTGTTTTGTGCGTAGGGTAATAGAATATAGTTTAATGTTTTTATAATTAGTGTGTATGACTACTTGTTACTAACCTCAATTTTAAGTCATTTCTCTAATAATTTTACTAACAAAGTATGGGTTTTGTTGTCCGATTTTTTTTTATTATGATATAAGCTTTGCCATTACTAGTATTACACAGTGGGTGTTATACAAAGCGACTAAGCTCTCATTTACACAGGGACGGCGTTGCTGAAGCGCGGCCTGCAACTGATTCAAACATTATTGCGTTGTAGAGTTCAAGCGGGAGGAGAGACGACGTGCCACACGCGACGCGCAACGCCCCGCGTCTCCGTAAATGAGGCCTAAGGGGTTTTCAACGGAGGCAAGGGGTGGTGAGCAGTGCTGAACAGAACTGACTGGGGAAACTTTAGCATATTAGTATTGAGAATAACATAAAGATTAAAAATATTTATTACAGGAAAAACTAATACAAAAACACTAAGCTAATCATCATCATCATCAGCCTTTTTCAGTCCACTGCTGGACATAGGCCTCCCCTAATGAGCGCCATAGCGCCCTGTCTTCAGCTTGCCGCATCCAGCATCTGCCAGCAGTCTTTCGCAAATCGTCATCCCACCTGGTCGGAGGGCGTCCTACACTACGTTTGCCGAGTCGCGGTCTCCACTCAAGAACACAGTCAGTGGACACTCACGGTAGGGCTGGTCCACCAGTTTAAAGTCGCTCAGCGAGCTATGGAGAGAGCTATGCTCGGAGTTTCTCTGAAGGATAGGATTCGCAACGAATACATCCGACAGAGAACCAAGGTTATCGACATAGCTCAAAGGATTAGCAAGCTGAAGTGGCAGTGGGCTGGCCATATCTCGAGGAGAACCGACAACCGCTGGGGTAAACGTGTTCTTGAGTGGAGACTAAGCTAATGCATGTAGTAAATTATTAACTAGTACATAATGCATATAAATAAATAAATAATGCTGGACAATTCACACAGCATTATCTAGCCCCAAGGTACGCAGAGCTTGTGTTATGGGTAATATATAACTGATATACGTAATATTATACACTACATAGATAGACATTTTTATTATACATAGAAAACACCCAGACCAACGGAACAAATTTCTGCAGATCGTACACAAATTTGTTCCGAGGCGGGGATCGAACCCGCAACCTCTTGCGTCGCAGGCAGACTCTCGCCCGCTGCGCCACTGAGGTCGTCAATGTGGCAGTGGACTGGCCATATCTCTAGAAGAACTGACAACCGCTTGGGTAACCGTGTTCTTGAGTGGAGACCGCGACTCGGCAAACTAGGTAGTATATAGGACGCCCTCGGCTATTTTTGACCAGATGGGATGACGATTTGCGAAATACTGTTGGCAGTTGCTGGATGCGGCAAGCTGAAGACAGGGCGCTATGGCGCTCATTAGGGGAGGGAGGCCTATGTCCAACAGTGGACTAATGTAGGCTGATCATAACATACATGTGAGGAGGTAATCTTATTTCGTAGTATAGTGTGTGTTTATTGTTTTTTAAGTGCCTATATTATATGAGATTTATCTACAGTGATAATGATAAGTTATTTGTACCTATGAAGAGCTTTTAAAGCTGTTGATCATAGATGTGTGATGTGAAGAAATATGTAGGTCTTGTCTAAGCAATTTTTAGCTCAAATAGCTTTCTATCTACTGACCAATTATTACGAAGTTTATTTTACAAAATGGCTAATCAACAGAACTACTGCTGATTTTCAGTTTAAACTCAATGCCTTGAACGCTGCTTTCCAGGTATTTATCACGTGAGTAAAGCCACGAGCAGAATGTAATTTCGTGCCGCTCGTGCGTGTTCGATGGCGCAAACTATAACTAACTTCCGACATAACTTATAATAATAATAATTCAGAGCGTCTTCTCGAGACTTCGATATCAGAAACAAGTTGTTAATCTATCGGAAGGAGCCACTTGAGATATTTGCGTGGCTTTGAACGCTCTCAGCTTCGTGACTTCACACTTATTAGATTCTAGGGATATGCATGCATGCATGGTTATTACAGGAACCTGTGACGTTTTGATCAACAAATCAAATCAAATCAAATCAAAAAGTCTTTATTTCCATAAATACAAAAATAAACACTTAGAAAAGGTCAAATTCTTAAAAAAAACATTGACCCGGAAATAAAGTGATATTTTTGATTTCGGTCGCTTCGGTATGTAGACTAAATTAAAAATATATTAAAATTAAATATATAATATATTATATTAAATTATTATTTTTTACAATTTTACTAATTGTAAAGAAGCGACGAAGAAACCTTTAGCCTGTTAGTTGTTATTTTTCGAGTTGGAGCAAAACCCGTCCCAAGCTTTTTTATCTTCTAGAGATAATCTGATATTTTGTAATAAGCATTTTTGCACAGAATGTTTTTTACAATTTGTTTGAATTTATTTACTGATAGATTTTGCAACTCACTAGGAATTTTGTTGTAGAAGCGTATACATTGCCCTTTAAAAGATACATTAATTTTGTGAAGCCTAGTTGTGGGCACAGCAAGTTTATGTTTATTTCTAGTAATTATATTATGTATATCGCTATTTTTAGGAAAGCTTTTGATATTTTTATGAGTGTACAACAAATTTTCATAAATATATTGACAGGGATCTGTCATTATGTTAATTTCTTTGAATTTATCACGCAGGGATTCTCTGGGACCCATATTATAGATTGCACGAACTGATTTAAGTCATTTATAACAGGATATTTAAAAGTACATTAATTTTGTGTTTTTATATTCATATTTATAAAGAATATTCAAAAGTTTTACCTAGTTTATTCAAATTATTTTATCTGGTTGGAGATCAGAGAAAGAATAGCGTGAAAATTTTAATTGTATGTCAGAGGTGAGTTTATTTTATACTTTTAATTTCCGATAAATAAATAATTTTAAAGTTTGAGTAAGCGACAGGCTGGCATTGGACGCTCGACGCTAACCGCATCAGATGTTTTTTTTTTGAGTGTAATGTCGGGTGGTGCATTCTCTGTAACCGCCATTTGCAAAGGAATTTGAACATTGACATCCGGATTTTCGTATCAGATGGATGAAATTTGTACGAATGAGAATTGCGATTGGTAGCAAAGGGCGAGTGACTGTGACCACTGCTCGGCAATCCGAACGACGTCATCGGATCCGGCATTGTCAATAGTATGATGCGGTCACTCCGCGCGGTATGGATCAGTGGACGCAATTATAAGGAAAATCATCATCTATTTGATGCGGTTAGTGCGGAGCGTCTGATGTCAGCCTGTTGATGCTAACCCTTATAAGCCGGTTAACTGACCGGTGTTACAGGTCGTAATGTAACGTATTCCACAACAAGTGTTCGTACAGTCAGCACGGGGAAAGGAGACGCTCGCAACGAGAACATGGCACAGGCACAAGGCGCCGTATCATGCTCGCTGCGACAGATATGGTACACCGCGTAACACAAGTCAGTACCGTTCTATAAAGTTCGATGTATGTATCTGTACGTGGCATCGTAACTACCAAACGAATAAACCGATTTGGATCTAGATTCTTGCTTGAAAGGGCACTTGACTGAAGTTTACGATGACGATGGCGACCTCTGTGGCACGGTGGGTGAAGGTCCGCCTGCGACTCAAGAGTTTTCGTGTTCGATTCCCGCATTGGAACAATCTGTACGATCTTCAGGTATTTGTTTCGGGTGTTCTGGTCGTTTTCTATGTATCCTAATAATATTATGAACGCGAAAGTTTGTGAGGATGTATGTAAGTATGTTTGTTGCGCTTTCACGCAAAAACTACTAAATTGATTTTGATGAAACGTCACAATAATATAGCTTACATATCAGAATAACTCCTAAGCTACACTATATTTTAATTTTTTGGAACTACGCGGGCGTAGCCGCGGGCAGCTGCTAGTAATAAATAAATGTATTTCTATATATTGTGTTGTATTATGTTTATCAGTTATCTAGTACCCATAACACAAGCTCTGCTTAGCTTGGGGCTAGATAAATGTTATTTGATTTATTATTAATAATAAAAAACCCACGCAGTAATTGAAATAGTTATAAGTTAATTTATTGTTTTTTATTTCTCGATTAAAATAATTTCGAAGGTCAAAGAGATGATTAAAGAAATCTAAAACTAGAAGAAACTAGTGAGACCAACGGAACTTTCGACGGGATTTATCTTATTTTATTCATAATTAGTTTTTCTCGTTTTCACATGAAAAAAGTGAAATCTCTCCAGTGTGAGGCTTACGAACAATAATAGAACAAAAAAAATACAAAAAACACTATTATTTACAAAAAAAAACCTCAAGTAAGATCGATACCGACATACCCATACTTTTAGTCCTAAGTAAATTTGAATTACAATTTCACCCCGCTATTTAACAGTGAGAGAACAACACTGCCAACTAGGTTAATGTCTTATTAATAAACCTAGTTAATGTTGTTGCATAGGGTTTAGCGTTAACGTAGTAACTACTAATTAATGCGATAAGGCCACATATAGCAACCGGGAAACATCATCATCAGCATATGCTAGTCCACTGCTGGTCGTAGCGTTCCCCTAATGAGCGTCATAGGGCCTGTTTTCAGCTTGCCGCATCAGCATCCGCATCATCATCCGCATCAGCATCCGCATCGGCCAGCAGTCTCTCGCGGATCGTTGTAGTACATGGTGGAGGTGCTGGAGGACCGTCTAACACATAAATATCTCATAAATATCTCTATCTCACAACCTTCTCTGTCATTACCATATGTACGCCGATGATCTCCAGCTCTACCGCTCTTCCTCTGTAGATGATTTGGACGATGCCATCAAGTTCCTCAATGGCGAACTTGTGAAGCTCTAATTAAATGCCAGGCCATTCTTATCGGTAGCTCACGTCAACTAGCTAAAATAGATGGTCGAAACCTTATCTCTCTACAATACAACGGTACTGTTATTCCTTTCTCCCCCACTGTTAAAAATCTGGGTGTCATTTTCGATAGTAAGCTCAATTGGATTCCACACATAAAAGAGATCTCCAGAAAATTCTATGCCTCTATACACTCGCTGCTACGTCTTAAAAACTTCCTCCCGATTCCTACTAAAATCACACTTGTCAACTCTCTCCTCATTCCAATTATCGATTATGCCGACATTGTCATCCTTGATCTCAACGAGAATCTCTTAAATAAACTAGACCGTCTACTAAATACGTGTATCCGGTTCGTCTACAATCTCCGCAAGTATGATCACGTAAGCAAATACCGTGCTCTGCTAAACTGGTTGCCTATCCGCGAACGAAGGAAACTCAGGATTTTTTGTCTACTGTTTTCAGTCATAAGAGAGCCTGCGAGTCCCACTTACTTAAAGGACCGCTTTAAATTCCTGGCAGAAGATCACAGTAGAAATCTCCGCTCCTCCGATAATCTTCTTTTGTCTATACCTATGCATAACACCTCCTTCTTTGGAAATTCTTTTTCTGTAGAGGCAGTGCGGTTGTGGAATGACTTGCCTCTGGACATTAGAAAGGCAGATACACGAGATGCTTTCAAGCAATCGGTGCGCAGGCATTTTCTAAAGAGGTTTCACAAATAGTTTTTGTTCTTTTCTTATAATTTAGCTATTTAAGGTTTATCTATATATATTATAGTATATCTTTATTAGTATATTTTTAGGTAAGTAGTATATTTCTAGTAAAACTAATATTAGCACGCCAACCATCTGTAAAACAATGTTTTTGG
The DNA here is from genome assembly GCA_946478455.1 of Eupithecia vulgata. Taxonomy (NCBI): domain Eukaryota; kingdom Metazoa; phylum Arthropoda; class Insecta; order Lepidoptera; family Geometridae; genus Eupithecia; species Eupithecia vulgata. Next base: position 10,821,663 of record OX297879.1, on the reverse strand, counting down.
TCGGCAGGTAGAAAATGCCTCGGCATTAAGCCCACCATTTGTACGTTAGTGCAATAAAGTTTTAAATAAATAAATAAAATAAATTTTAACGTTGTGAAAACTGTCCGAATTATCTTTCGGATTTGATGGTAAATAAAAATGTTAAAGCTTTTATGGTACCTTGTTTTCAGGATTACTTAGGTTGTTTTCGCATTGGTCCAACTGAATAATATTGTAGGCGGCTAATTACTGGCTTTATTTCCACGAAAGTTGAGAGAGATTTGAAAAAAATCAACCAAAGTAATCTTTTGTTGTTATCTTAACTATTTTACACAACACTTTTAAGATACCAGAATCGTTTATAAGTGCCGTTTTCGAAGTAAGAACTCTTCCACTTTGGTCCACGCGCCATGTGTATAAAATGTATAATAAGATCCCTAAAGATATACAAAAAGAAACGAAAGTAAATAACCAAAATAACCAAGTAAATAACCAAGATGTTTAATCGTATGGATGTTTTTAACCTCCTTTTTTCGATAAGTTCTATAAGACGTTGCATATTTTCGGTGGATTTAAGACGCGCTCGCATAGATACAGAAGCTATTAATAACAAACACAATAACTTCAAAAAAGTTAGACCTCCTACTAGCACAAAATTGAATTGTTAATAGCGATATTTAACGTGCAAAATATCGGTAAATAAACCGGTATACACATCGGTATATATAAATTATAATTTATATTCATACCAAAGTCGGTACCAAATTGAGGTTAGTCGAAATAGTTAGGCTTGAAATCAAAGTTCTCTAGAATCATTTGTTCACTGAACCATCGTGTTTACATATTAATTGTCAAACTTGACATTTATTACAATAATGCTTGCAAATACTGCGGTTTGCTGGCGCACAACGTGTGGGTTATCGTCTGTGTTGTGCATGAGTGAGCTACAGACTGGCAACTTATAGCTACGTCAGTATTTAAAATAAAATAAAAATCTATTTATCTATACTAATATTATAAAGAAGTAAAGTTTGTGAATTATTTGTGAATTGTTAGGACGTTGTAGGGGGTAATCTAAGAACCGATTTCATAAATTCTTTCACCATTAGAAAGCTTACTTTTAGGCAGTGACATTGGCTATGTTTTATCCCTGAATTCTAACGGGAACGCGAACTACGCAGATGAAACCGCGAGGGGCCCGCTAGTGTATCATATACTACTACTGTTATAAGTATATCAGTTCAGTAGTTCCCCATCATAACACAAGCTCTGCTTAGCTTAGGGCTTGATAGTGCTGGATAATTTATCCAGCATTATTTATTTATAAAAAAAATGCTGATTGCGTGCGCTCAACGTGTGGGTTTTCGTCTGTTTCTTTAAGTTGTGCATGAGTGTGCTGCAGACTGGCAACTTAATGTGATGCATAAGAATTAAATAACTCTGCCTACGTCTGTTTATACGACAAATATACACACCCTTTATCACGACATCTATCACAATCATCATTATCGTATCAGCTTGTACACGTCCACTGCTGGACATATGCCTTCCCCATACAACGCCACAAAAAGTGGTCCTGAGCCGCCTCCATCCATCGTCTACACGCAGTCGCTACGATGTCGTCGGTCCATCGAGTTGATGGTCTCCCAACACTCCGTTTGGTTCGCGTTGCATCGCGGCTGCCACTCGAGAACCTTTTCTCCCCAGCGGTATCTATCAATATATGTATATAAAAATATCCCTATATTCAATTTGGCGAAGCTCTACTATAAGCATTAAGATCACTAGCTTATCGTCAGGTGCAGGTTTAGTCAACTCATAAGTGAACTATGAACTCGTAAAACTCGCTTTTTTGTTTGGTGAAATCAGCCCGTATGCAAAAATAGGCAAAGCTGACCTTAAATAACTAATACAATAATTCGTTTACAAGTCAACAAGGCCGTTTTAATACAAACTTAGTGGTTTTGGTTGCGAGTACAAACCATTTTAAAAATTATTGTATGCTGTTTTCAATTTGTGGTCCATTATGTGGCGTGATATATCGGCGTACCTTCTCTCGCCGCACCAAATCGGACGTCATATCTAACGTCACAGACCGACTAAAATATGGGCTACTTTAATAGCCCTTGCATGAGCTTGTCACCTCCAGCGGAGAGAAAATAAATACAAACTTATCCCTCGGGAATAAAAAAGGACCGACTCGGCGTCATTAGATAGATAAAAAGTTCTTTACCAAAAAAATAAAAAGTTTGTTACCAGAAGTACATTGATCGTATAGAAAGTATTCAGAGGCGTTTCTTAAGATACCTGTGTTTTAGAGTAAAGATCCCTTACAAATCTTTAACCTATGATGAACTCTGCAAGAGGTTCCATTTCTTGCCACTCAAAAGTAGACGTGACATAGCTGATTATCTTTATATACTTAAGATTATCAACAACGATGTCGACTGTCCAGAACTTCTTGGCAAATTAGACTTCAATGTACCACGTAGGCAGCTTAGACACAATCCCTTACTACATGTCCAACATGTTGGAACTAATTATAGACAAAATTCATTTATAGTGCGAGCGAGCGGCACTCTCAATGAATTCAGCAAAATGTTGAACATTGACCCTTTCAACACCAGCATTCACAGGGCAAGGCGATGCATAACTCTTAACTTCTTTTGCACTTGATGTAGCTATATTTTTAATTTTTACTTATTGTACTTGTTCTTTTATTACTTTATTAAGTACGAAATTGTCGACGATTTTTTTTTTGTTTTGTGTTCACACTTAGGTATTTTATTATGTTTCTATTAGCGAGTGCCTATTATTAGCTTTCTGTATCTATTTTAAGTTCTATTGTTAATAGTTAAGCTGATGGCAATCCGAATAAAAATAAATAAATAAATAAATTTACTGTACACTTTACAAAAATATAACACACAAAACTTAAATTAAAATATGAGACACTTGGGTGACTTATCGCTCAAGAACGATCTCTACTCGGTATGATACAAGTTTTGTATCATAGTGCGTAAGCCTTCGCGCTCCGAAAATGCGCGGGTTCGAGTCCTGACGCAATCGAATTTTTTTGGAACTTATTTAATTTCTCAGTCAGTATTTGTTTCACTTCCTCTCCCTCTCATCGCTTGCATTCTTTTTACACATAGAATGTGATCAAGTGATCATCTTGTTCGATGAATTTAGTTGCCCGTTTGCAGCAATGCAACCCCTTCCATCAGAAAAGGAAATTAGATTCAACCAAGCCCTCTGTGACTTGCCTCAGTTTGCATGGTTTCTTGCTGTGCATACATCTTGTGAACTCAGTGCATATGTAACTTTGTCGTTGAATCACATTGTTTTGCTGCAAGATTTTTTGAGATTGTGACTCAAAATATAAATGTTTAAGCCTAGTGTTAGAAAATATTTGAGGAATGTGTCAATCGATCTATAAATTTATTTATTGCATTAAATACATGTTAAAAAAGTTGTTATATTAAAATGGAATGTTACAATGTATACTGCCCTATTGGGAGTGCTATGTGTTAAAATTTACAATATAATAACTGTTACAATTCTAAACTAAGTAAAGCAGAAAATTCAAAGAGAAAGAAAATAAATAGTTGTAAGAATAATAAAACATAAATACAACAAAAAAATATAGTGTGTTGGATATGTGTTTTTCCCGTTTCCCTCACACCAAGACATCCTTTCATTAACTCAGCGTAAATTGTGTTCTACTTACATCATCAGTAAAGATTTGGAATCTATTAAAAAACACTATTTTGGCGATGAATAACTGTTCATAAAAGTGCAGAGAAAAGTCCTTATTGCACAAAAAATAATAAAGGTTGTCAATATCAGTAATTCAGAATGAACAAGCTAATATTACCAACATAAATTGATTTCTTAAATCTATCTCTAATCAAAAATTATATTAAATCTAATAATCTTCTGCAGCTACCGTAGCTTCGTAGTGAAGCTACGGCGTAGAGCCTCTACGAAAAAATTATAAATTTGATACCAACCTCAATTTTTTGGGTGCAATAAGAACTTTTCGGTAGAAAAGTTCTTATTGCACCCAAAAAATATAGATAGATAGGTATATCTATCAATGTAATTACTCGTAATAATAGACTTACCGAGTAGTGGCGGCTCCAGTTATCACAAAAATAACACACAGGCTAGCTTCTAAAGGGTTTTTCAACAAGAACTTTGTTTTTCAATTATGGCCACACCAACAACATGACAGTTTTGACATTTCGTTTTTTGACGTATTCGTAGTAGATGCTTTGACAATTTGCTTTGAAGCCTTACAAGCACAGATTTATAAGTATAGTACTAAACTTACAAGGTTCAACTGGTGCAGGAATTGAAGCCATTCACATCGCCGTAGATTCGCTCAATTCATTCAGGAACAAGCCGCTGGTTTTTCTGAAAAAATCATTTTTTCAGACGAAGCCCATTTTCACTTGTCAGGGTACGTCAACAAGCAAAATTGGGCTTCTGAAAATCCTAGAGCGATTATTGAGAAGCCTTTGCATGCTCAACGTGTCACTGTATGGTGCGCTATGTGGTCTGGAGGCGTGAATGGGCCGTTTTTGCCAAGAAGTGATTAAAAACTTTGATAAAAGAATCGACATCTGTCAGCGTGGTCGTGTTGGACATTTGCCAGATATCATTTTCCATTCATAATTGACAAACATTTCTCTTCGTAATACAAAAAAAATTTGAATCATCTTCATCTAAATTTTTTGTTTTATTTTGTTTTAGAAAATAAAGTTCTTGTTGAAAAACCCTTCATTATCTTCTACATTACGACAGAAGCGTTAACCAAGATTAATAGCAATTTATAGCGGCGGATATGCAAACAGTTGCAGTGAACTGTCGACTGCATGAGTTATGTCGTTGTAAGACCATTGTGCATTGTGGGCTGAAGTTTCCTCTCACCTATCATTGCTGTTGGATTTATGTTTCTAATCCTATTTTAATATGTGATTAACAAAAAAAGCGGTTGCGTAAATTGTCTCCCATTCAGGTCTGTCTGCGACGCAGGAGGTTGCGGGTTGGATTCCAGCCTGGGAACAAATGTGTGTACGATCTGCAGACAAGTTCAAGATGCTCTGGTCGTTTGCTATGTATAATAAAAAATATATAACACAAGCTCTGCTTAGCTTGGGGCTAGATAATGCTGTGTGAATTGCCCAGCATTATTTATTTACTTATACATTTATTCTGATCATGCGCGAATCATAAGCCCGTAGTATCTGCCCGTGACTTCGCACGCGTTGTTTCTATGAAAACGTTTTTAAAGTTGGTTCTTTACCATGAAAGCCAATTTATGGGGTTGAATTTATTTCAAATTAAGCATGTGACTTAAAAAAAAGTCTATGTTTAATTCCAGGTTAAGAGCTACACCTATTCAAAATAATGGCTCAATCTGTGCAATAGTTTTGGCGAAAAGAAGTAACAAATTTCCATCCATCATCCATTTATCCATATTTTCGCATTTATAATATTAGTGTGACGTGAAATCAACAAGGCTTATGGCAGGAGGCTGAAATTATTAGAGCCTTAACTCATTAGGAAACCGCAGTAGCGCCACCGGTCACGCCATCGTGGTGTCTTGAACACCATCAACCGGTGGTAGAGTGAATGCGTCTCCTAATAGTGCAATTTGGCGCCATCAGCGTGGCACCAGCAGGTCATTTGATTGAAGGCAACATATTTATATCTGATTCCAGGAACACTTCTTACAACTGAACACATTTTGTGTGTTGGAGGCGCGACTTTTGGCTCCACCGTGGTGTCCAGATAAGATAGCCGTTATAATATGTCGCACCAGCCCACTCTGGGCGTGTCACCTACTTTCTCGTGAGTAAATTCCATTAATGTTAGTCACAAACCTTGAACTACGCTAAGATCTATTCAAGAGTGTTCCCAAAACTTCCGACAAAAGCGACCAAAGCTTAAATTTTCTTCAGAAAACGAACTTATTTCTGAGAACAATGGAAGTCGGGTTTTCTATCAGACTGAATTAACGGACGGCTTTTCGATTCTACACAGTTTTAATTGGCTTGGACTTTGATACTTTTGAATAACTTTATTTTTAGGAAATATTTTGTTCTATTGTTTTGTGAGAAAACTGAATAATAGAAGTTTTGAATTTATCATGGTTATTAATTCTAAAATCACTCTTTACAGGACTTTATCACGATCCATGGTGTCTTAAGTTTTCCTAAGTTCGGAAGAAAACTCAAAACAGTACTAATAACAATGATCATTTACTTTTATCATATAATCCAATTCCTGAACAGTCCCGCAAAAGAAACCTTATTTTTTGATAGGGATAAACGAGAAAAACTGGACTTTCAGGAGTTGTTTAATGATCTGTGTAATGACCTATGTAATAATATATTTTTGTGATATCATATTATAATATAACAAAAAAATAAACGTGTGTAATATATTATATCAATAGCTAAGTTAATTTTAAAGCATGGGTGGATATGGAATTAAGATAAATAAGGTGAATAAATAAACCTGATTGCAAATAATGCAGTTCAATATGAGAAATTTTAGTAAAAAACGCCAATAGAATCAGAAATTAGTATTCAAAATACACAAGAACCGAAATAGATTTTCTGTTCTCCACGAAAATTTATTAACGTTCCAAAAATTTTTGATTTCGGCTGGATCTACTTAAAAAATTTTTGGGAACCTTTTCATGCTGAACGATGCAAAAAGTGTTTTAGTATTATATATCTAAACGCTTTAATAACCCTATTAAATACATAGAAAATTAGATCAAAGAAGAGAAACTTCTAATTATTGTTATAAGAAAAGAAAAAAGGTCAAAAACGGACTTAATTAAACGTTCCATTGAGCGGCGATCGAAGAGTGGTAAATCTGACTCTGGAGGTCAGACATCGCATCGTCATACATTGCGTATATTATTGAAGAAATTCATTAAAAAAACAATAATCTTTATTAAGAAACAAAATTTCAATCTAATAAAAGAACAAAATTAAAACTAGTATTTACAATTGAAATTTAAAACATTGAGCTAACTGCAGACTGTTGCAAACAATCTGCAAGTAGCTCAACTAATCCTTATCAATACCTGTAGGAAGCGTGCCCAAGACACTGGCTGCATTGCCCCGCTGTATGGCAATGCTGATGCGCTGTGCTAGATACTCACCAACTCTCGTTTCGGTTTTTGAAAACCCGGAGAGCCTCGGTACCCCACGGACCTAGGGTCTCGACTCCAAGGGTAACAAATGCGTAGGCTCTGTCGAGACCTGCACATTTACGCCTGTTGAGATCTTCAGTCAAATTTTCCCTATTTGTCCTAGGAAGATGGGAAAGCGTAAGTGTGTCTACATTTCAAATAATTTACGCAGTCGATGACAAAGTGACGTAATTTTTCTCTTTTCTACCCTAGACAAAAATCCCACGGGGATTGCCCTGTTGGAGATTGTAGGACGACACTTAAAATTAATCTATGCTAATATTATGAAGAGGAAAGATTTGTTTGTTTGAATTGAATAGGCTCAGAAAGTACTGAATCGATTTGAAAAATTCTTTCACCATTAGAATTCTACATTATCCCTAATGGACAAAGTCTATAGAATAAACCGGTGCGAAGCCGACGTGGACCGCTAGATATATATAAAGTCCTGTTCGGACAGATTTTGGTGTCACTGTAACAAATAAATTAAATAAAAATGCTGAGTGTCTAGTATGGGATTGCAACAAACAAAAAAGTTTTTGTTTACTACCGCTAACGTCAAAATTGCAGGTAGATACAATTTTGACGTCAGCGATCTTGAGACCTGACACACATTTTTCAAATAATTTAATTAGCAGTCGAATTTTTCAACACTAAATAAAACTAAATAGTCTTGAATCTTTGTAGTTCTTTACATCGAGCTAAGAGATTTTTTTTATAAAAGCAGACATATTTCTCTATCTGCTATTTTAAAACGTCATTCAGTTGCCAACTCTATAAATGTGTTCTAAGTCCCTGATGATGTACGCTTCCATAGGCTGTGGTTACCGCTTTCCATCAGGCAGTTCCCATGATCTTTTGCCACCTTGGTGGTATATTATATAAAAAGTTGACACAGAGATTTTGCTTGCATTTTGTGCCACCTTAAGGTATTATTTACTCTTAGTTTTTGATGAAAATTAGAAAGATAACTTCCGAAGGCTTTGGGGTTCTTTATTAATTAATAGCTTAATTTAAAATATAACCTGTAGGCATTTTATAAGCGTTGGTTTTAGAGCTTTATGGTTTATTTGAGTTTATGAACAATAAATTCCTTTGGACGTCCGTATTTTTTGGACCAAGTTTTGAATTTATGATTTCGTTTATCGTTGAAGGCTGTAAGGAGTATTTTACAGAAAGTTTTTATTATAAATAGATTTTCTATGGAATTAAACTGAAGTTTTCGGCAACGATCAACTTTGCCCCCAATTGTATTTTACTAATGTCATCATAAATTTTATGTTCTGATATTGAGAGGAACCCTAATACAGGTTGGTTAAAGATTTGAGTTCTTAGTACGAGTTCTGCATTAGTTTACGATGGCAAAAAGGTTTTCGTCTCTTACCTTAATGCCCGTTGTTTGATCCGTAAGTAAAAGTTAAAATTAAAATCTAGAAACTAATCAAAATACTCAATCCACGATCATTGTTTGATAGTCGCCTACGCACTCACTTTACCGTGTAGGTCTCCACACACACACAACTATTTTCTAAAGCTATTGAAGTTTGTTTTTTTTTAACTTTTTATTTATGAACTGTGGGGAATATGTTGCACCACGCGTTAAATACCTACGGAGTTCCTTACATATTTTTTAATTTTAGGTTAATACAATACAATACAAAAATGCTTTATTGTACACCAGAAAAGAACATTACAAAAAACATTTACACGAGACCAGACCAATGGGCGGCCTTATGGCTTAGAAGCGATCTCTTCGAGGCAACCTTTGGGTGGAATGAATTATATGAATATAAGAAAGGCAGGGGTGTACAAAAGATAAAATAAACATGAACATAACAGAATATTGAAAAACATATTTTTTACTTATATTAAATAAAAATAACAAATTACCAATGTAATATACATTACACAAAAAAAAGAATATATATACAATAAACTACTTAAATACATAAATAAATAAATAACATGTACCATAAATTCACTATTCTGACAGGAAAAACTCCTTGACGCGAGATTTAAAGACTGGTAAGGATATTGCTTTTCTAATGGGCTCTGGTAGTGCATTCCACAACCTTATGGCCTGGATGGAGAAGGATTTGTCGTAGAAACTGGTTAAATTGATATTTATAAGCAAAACTTGTTTACCAGCTGTTAGGTGAGATGAGGGATATTCTGTTCTCATATTTTTTTGTTTACTTTTATTGTTTAAGACTGGTACTTTCTTGTACAATAAATAGTCATAATTACTGCACTTACTAGTTATTTTCAAAACGGTTTTATTGGTTATGAGCCTTATATAAGTGTTATTTTTATGCAATAAACAATTTTTTTAATGATGCTTTTATTCAAAAATGATGACTTAGGCAATGGTCAGGTGGTTGACTCAGTGAGTGGAAAGAAAAATGGCTTCAAGTCCCGCCTGAGTAGTATTTTTTTGGAACTTTATATGGTGTCAATGGGTGTCGTCAAAATAAACTAAATTACTAAGACAGCACTAAAAACGATGCCATCCTTTTTATTTCGATCGTTATGAAAGGGACAATAACATTTTAAGTGCTGTAATATAAGTTTTGTTTCGGCAACGCATACCCTTTCAGGTACAGAACCCTAAAAAGTCGTATTATACCGGGCTCCCAAAGCTCGCTCCAAATATTTTTCACAAAAGACCATTCTGAATATTTAAGCGCGCGTGTTTTTAAAAGCGGTAATTCTGTATCGTGGTCCTGGAGTGGGTTCTAGTGTTTTGGCTTATCGATTCCGAGGGATTTCCTGTAAGTTGTGTTGGGTTGGCAATATTGCGTTTAAAAATATTTCACTTTAAGAATACGCTTTGTGTCTCTCGAACGTAACACAAGGCAACATTAAACGATAACTTATAAAAGATGTATTTATAGAAGATAAATGTATTTTTAAATCTATCATAGTAGATTGAATACTTACTATAATATAAAACTTTGAGTGATTTTTAGCTAAATACGCTTTTATTTTTAAATAGGATTTTATGACTAAAACAGTTTTTTTGTCATATGATGTCTTTTTGTTTCTCAACAAAATGTAACTTCTAGGGCACAGTAGTTAGTGCTTTTTGAGAAAGGTGTTGCATGTATTTGTGTTGTGTTTCGTAATTGTTATGGCAACACTTGAATTGAATGAATTCGATTTTCGGAAGTGAATTTTCAGTATTTTCTAACTCGAATAGAATAACCGATCTTTTGTCAAAGCCGAGCGAGCGGTTATTTTCCGAAACGTGCTTCGGTTTTTTAAAGTCAGATTTGAAAGCCGTGAGGCCATATTTCGATGATATATTGTTATGTAAATTAACGGCGTTGTAGTGACGGGTGAAAGAAATACGTGTGTAACGGGAGTTAAACATTATAGGGGTTTAGAATTTTAAATCTGCCGTATGATGCAACAAGGTTGCAAAGGTTTAGACATAGGTTTTGGAAAACAGATTCATAATCAGAAGCTAAAACAAATTCTTGTATCTTAACATTGTTACTTAATGTGTCTTAACCTATTAAGTTAGCAGCGTGACCTGATGCATTGAATATAATCCGCTAGAAAATCCGCATCCGGTCAAGACGACCTCTTAAATTAGATCTTCATTTTTCGAACGCTCCTTTAACATTACGAATTCAAGTACCAACAAAATTCACACCCACATTTCTGTTCATAAAAATTCGCTCAAAAGCACTCGACCGGATTTCCTTGGATTTTCAATATTCCTCCATTAAAAGCTGCTTCCGTGAGTGCGGTTTCGACCTCGCAAGCATATTTCTCGCCTCGAGCAAAGCGAATCTACAATGCAAACCGTGCTGTCTGCGACTCCACGTCACAGCAGACCTGGTAGGCACAGGGTACAGGATCTGCAGAAAAGTGTAGTGAATTATTTACCGCGCATTTTGTGTAAAAACTTGTGGAAAACAAAATAAGGTAGGTTATCAATAACTGGCATTTCAACTCTACACTTCATACAATCGACTACTCTCACCCCCGAATACTCAAAAGCATCTCGCATTTAAGCTCTTCATAAGTCTTGGTTTTTTGACAGTTTTCAATGAAAATGTGTCAAAAATTCGTCAATACTCAATACATTTATTGTTGTCATCACATTGGTTTGGTTTTTATCTGGTAGGTTATTTATAAGTAAGTATCACAATATGAACCCTGTTGGGCGTAAACAACATGTGGAAGGCAAACCGAGGTCGTTATTAATTATTATTAACATAAACATAAAAAACATAAAAACGTTTATTGCAGTACCTTTTTACAAACATACATTGGATTTGGGAGCCTCCATTTAAGCAAATAATTGCTTGTGTTTGGGGACTCCGCTCTTGCCAGTGACTTACATAGAATCAGTTTTAAAACATACAAATAACAAGATAAATTACTCAAATAGGTACATAACATAATAAAAATAAAATTAAAGTTATATAAAATAAACAAATCACCATTAAGTTGATTACTAATTTAATTCATCTAAATTCTCATCCTTTGTACTAAATTTTCTATTTCTTTATAATTTTTATTCATAAGCCATTCAATAATGACCTCTTTACAATGAAAATAAGTTACATGATAGATACCTAATTCTTTATTTAGTATATTGTAAATATGAGCTGATTGATTATTGTATTGTCTCTTAGCAAATGTTGTTTTAGATGATTTCACCACTACTGGGTCTTTTTTCCTACGAGAAATTTTATTTGTTAATTTAGCATCATAAGTAAGTGACGCATGTGTTTTTAAAACTAGTTGGAGCACATATAGCTTCCGAACTGAAAGTAAACCAGATGTTAGGTAAAGACTTTCAGTCGGAAATCTATACGGCTTAAAAAACATTACTTTAACTAGGGATCGTTGAGCTCGCTCAAGCTCTAGAAATTTGACTTTAGTGCCTCCCCCCCAGACCGGTAAACAGTAACCTATGATTGATTGGGCTAAAGTTTTATAAACACTTGTAAGTAGAGTCGGAGTTGTTACATGTCGCAGTGTTTTAAAGGTCCATATCAATTTTCTTATTCTGTTCATAACAAGTTCAATTTGCATATGCCAGGAGAGTCTAAAATCAAGTATTATCCCCAAGTACTTATTGGATTTGACTCTACTTATTTCTATACAGGAGCAAGCAAGGTTTGAGTTAGAGCAGGTGTGCATGTTTAGTTTAAAATCATTTGAAGGTTGAGAGGCGGCGTTGATAGAGAAGCATATGTAGTTAGTTTTTGCTACATTCAGTGTCAAAAGATTAGAGTCAAGCCAATCAGATACCTTCACTAATCCGTTTTCAGCAGATTTACGCACACAATCCCATGTCTTCCCAGAAAATATTAAAACAGTGTCATCAGCGTACGACAATACTTTTCCCTGCTCTAGGTTTAGATAGCTTATATTATTTATATATATCAGAAATAAAGTCGGGCCAAGTACGCTGCCTTGGGGTACCCCGAACTCTACTTCCTTGGTACAACTCGTGTAGTTACCTATTTTCACCCTTTGTCTACGATCCGATAGGTAGTTTTTAAACAGTAAGAGTGGTGTGCCCCTTATACCGATCATTTCTAACTTCCGCAAAAGGATGGGTACAGAAACCGTGTCAAAGGCTTTTTTCAGGTCCAAAAAGACACCAAGACACTTATCTCTACAATCCAGTTTTTCAGTGACTGTAGAAGTAAGTGCCAGGATAGCATCCTCTGTAGACATACCTTGTCTGAAACCAAACTGGGAAGATGACAATATCTTAAATTTATTAAGAAAACGTACTAATCGTGAGTTTAATAGTTTTTCTAAAATTTTTGATATTGGGGAAAGAACTGAAATTGGTCTAAAGTTTGTCAAAATGTTCCCGTCTCCACTTTTGTGCACAGGTGTTATTAAGGCTTCCTTTAGAGCTAGCGGAAACACACCCTGTTCAAAACACAAGTTTGCCAGATATGTTATAATAGGAACGATAGTTGTATAAGCAGCTTTAAGAAACCTGGTGGATATTTTGTCTATACCGGGAGCACTATCAGATTTCAAACTCATGAGGACAGCTCTTACTTCATCATCGTCAGTATTAAAGAGAGCAAAAGAAACTGAGATTCTAGAGTCAGCTAGATCTAGTGGTATATTGGGTAGTGGATGTGTGGCATGTGAAGCAGTGATTTTATTAGCTAGTAACTTTCCTACAGAGCAAAAATATTCATTAACTTTATTGACACTAAGTTGTGGGGATATATCTATGTTTAACAGTTCAATACTTTTATTACTTTTGGGGTTTCGTTGGGCTATATAATTTATTGCTTTCCATAGTTTTTTGGGATCTTTCTGTGCCTTCTGTATCTTTTCATAGTCATATTTCCGTTTTTGTTTTTTTATAATAGAATTGCAATAATTCCTGTATCGTTTGAAAGTTATTTTTAATATTTCGTTATACGGATCAAGTTTTAGTCGTTTTTGCATATTATTACGGTTTATTATACACCTAAGCAAACCAGATGTCATCCAGGGCTTAATAAGAGTATGCCTGTTAGATGCTATTTTTATTTTGCTATTTAATTCGATACATTTTTGTAGTTTAACGATGAAACTATTAATAAGCTCATTTGGGCAGTTTATTTTTAAAAGTTCTTCTAGGTTACTTACTTCTTCTAAATATTTTAAAGCACCCTCCAAGTTAAAGATGCTTTTAGTTTTTGGATTTCTTACAGTTTTACTAAAATTCGAGAGTTTTAAGAATATCATATTGTGGTCTGTTACTGTTGTGTCTAATATTATAATTTTGGCTGATTTGTGTTCACTTTTAATTTTTATAATAAAATGGTCTAGACAGTTTTTCCCTCTAGTAGGTAGGAGGTGCCCTGGTATTAAGCCATGTGCTGCCAGCATATTCAAGTAACCTAATCTGTTCGAACGGTCGGTTGTGGTCTCACTATCTCTATAGATTAAATTAATATTTATATCTCCAGTGATTATAATGTTGCTCTGCGACGATATAGAAATAAGGTGTTGATTTAGGCTATCAATAAATTCATCTGTATTTGGTATTGATGGGGATCTATATATACCAAGTATTATTATATCCGGGAATACTTTAACTTGTAAGCAAGACGCGTTTTTTAGTTTAACTTCGGAGACGTGTATTTTATGTTTGTTTTTTATGTAGGCTACAACTCCATCTGCTTGATTTAAATGATTGGTTGTCTGAAATGATGTATAATTATCAATTTGTGGAATATTTTTATTTGAATGTATTCTGCATTCACTAAGTATGAGGAAATCAATACTTGTTTTGAGACTAGCTATGCTTAACAATAAATCGTCAAAGTTAGAATAAATACTTCTTATATTTTGTGAAGCTATAGTTATATCCGTGCTCTTTAATTGGATAATATTTGAAAATTTAACATTACTACAGCTCGTAACCTCAGCTAGTTCTAAGTTGTCCATTTCTTGCATGATTTTAATTTTACTATCCATAATTAATGACAAATGTAGTACATGAGTTCATTTCTAGTTTTACGTGATGAATGAATGTGGATGAAAATTTGAGTATCTTAGTAAGGTAGTAGTTTATTAGTATGAGTGATGGATGTGTGATTGATTTGATTTTGGTGATGTTTGCTTTGAATTTAAAAGTGAACAATTTTGAAAATCTAGTGAAATCTATGACTATATACGAGTTTAATTGATAAAACAGACGTGCTAGTCATTTTTCAAGCATAAGGCTTTGCACTTGTGTTTCAGATCTTATAGATATTATTGGAGCATTTTCATCTTTTCTGACGTAAACTCTGCCGAAGGATGTCCAGCAAAACTTGTATTCTTTGGATTTCGCCAAGTCTCGCGCGAGGAAAAAAAGACGGGAAGCTTTCAGCGTTAATTGCTCGGAGATAAATACGGACGTCTCCTCGTCTTTGGCAAAACCCAAATTCTTGGCTCTCAGTTTATTTTTATTTTTCACGTTGAACATTTTGGTTTTTTTTTAGGACGTCTGTTTTAACCATTTCTGAGGAGAATTCTACGATGATGGGAGCTATTTTTTGTCTTCTCTTGTCCTCTCGTACTCTATAGATGTCTTTTACATCAGTCTTGCTTATATTACAGTGAATGGAGCTGCCAAGGTGCAGTACCATGTTAATTAGGTCTTCTTTGTCCTCACTTTTGTGTTTTGGTACATTTTTTAACTCTACTGAAGTCTTGCGGCTGCTCCTTTGGAGGTCTTCCATCCTATCCTCCAATACAGTGATACGCTCTTGATCCTGCTTACTCTGTTGAACTAACGTGTCATAGTTTTTGGCCAACTTTGAACTTAGCTCTAAGTTCATTTCGTAGTTTTCGGAGAGTGTAGATACTCTTTTTTCCATATCAGAATTGAACTTTTTAAGTGCTATTAATTCATTTTTAAGCTCGCTTATCTCAGATAATAGGGCCGAAAACTTTACATCCTGTTGCTCATGAAACGTAGTAAAGAGGTTCGTTATATGTTCTGTTATGTCGTGCTTAAAAGAGGTTAACTTGAATGTTAGTGAAGCATCTAGATCAGCATCAGGACTGAGCCTTCTTTTTAGGCGGCGGGTAACTCTTCCTGTATCTGATTCATGATCTGTCTCTGAGTGACTCGGAGCAGATACTTCCCTATCCGATTGAGGTGGTGTACGGTGTGTACGGGGCATAATTAATTTGGATGATTGCAGCGTTGAGTAAGATATTCAGATTGTTCCTTCTTCAGTTATAGAGCAATAGTAGCAGGAGTTTGCTAAATACAATACTCTAGGCGTTTTGGATAACTCTGCGCTTCTATAGAATTGCTTAATTTCGAGCCGCCTGCTAATTACCCTCTGGTGCAGTGGCCAAGTACGGGGACCTCGGTGCATGCGGTCCTGGGTTCAAACCCCAGGACGAGCGATATATTTTGCGATATTAAATAGGTTGCCCCGTCAATTTGTAACTCACATCAACTGAGACGAAGACCGGGGACTTCAGACGGCAGAGGGGCAGAGCACCCCAGAAGCAGGCGAAGGTCCGAGGGTCAGCTCACTTTATTTAAATTAAATTTATGAAATATATGCGACACGTCTAGTGTGTACAAGAGCCGCGAGGCAAGAGGATTATTTATACGTTATATTTTTTTTTGTCAGTTTGTATACTTTGTCATAAAAAAAGATGTTATTATTTATTGATTTTTACCTATTTAGTTATTATACGTCACTTGAGACTAGATTAAATCTGAGATTTCTTTGAGTATTCGGAGGTTAATCCTGTAGTCTAAGTACATGAGCTCGACCGGGTTTTCCAATGATTTTTAGGTGTGTCTTTAGTAAATTACTTTTTCTTCCTGATAAAAATATTTCACGTCTAGTATAAGTTAGCAAAATACCGAAATAACGAAAACTTTTATAGTTTCCGTAAACACAGCTTTGAAAAGAAATGAAATTAAAATATATTTATTCTGACCGTACATGTGTTTTATTTTATAAGTCGTAAGTACACGACATATAAAAACTCTACACATGACATAAAAATATTTAGCATGAGAGTAATGATATAGCTTCTTACGAATTCTTTTTTGTTTCGTGGCTACAATTCTGATAATGCAATTGTAGTTTTCGAACGATTTTGAGTGATTCTTTGCATTTTAGTATAATACAACATTTGTAAACTTTGCGGGTACGAAAACTTTATCTTTTTTGTATTTAGCAAATCACTCTGGAGGCTTTTTTCCTTGCTGTGAGTGAAGTCTAGATTAGGGAGAACGATTTTGTTAACCAAACGCACTTGACAAGCATTTTCAGGATAGTTTAGTTCTGAAATCCTACACTGCAGTCTGCATAACTGCTAGCTTTTCATTTCTTGACCTGGCTCTTAACTTGAACCCGAGCTTCAGGTTAAACGTTTCGAAGTTAAACCAAACAGAAACTTTACCAACCTTTAGGGCACTTATTCACCACATCCATATTCGAGGAAGGTGCCATTAAGCTAGAATTACACAGTTGTGCCACGTCTTAAGCATGACAGTTTCATTTGGTACTAGCTGTTGCCACGCTTTACAAGGTAGCCTTTTTTTTTATCTAAATAATAATTTTGATTTAATTTATTATTTATCCTTAATCGATTTGTATTTTATTTGTAATTATTAGTTTAATATTTTTCTGTGTATGTTTGATTTTTATTATTGTTACATGGACTATGTATGTTTAGTACTTACTGTGTCTGAAATAAATGTGATTTGATTGATTTGATTTATCCGTCCGTGGGATACCATTTACCGATCCGTTAAGCGGTTTAGGCTTGAAATGGTAACAGAAAGAGTTAATTTCGCGTTTATAATATGTAAGTATGGATATGAAAAGTGAGAAACACATTATTACTGTGTATTGTGTCGCTGAAATGGTGTGTGTGCTTCTAACTATACTAACCCTCCCCGCGGGTGTCGTAAGAGGCGATTAAGAGAACTTACCAGAGAAAGGACAGCATTCCTTCTGAGTATTTTAGCATCTAACTACCAATCTTGACTACCTCTGTGGCGCGGTGGGCGCAAGTCTGCCTGCGATGCAGGAGGTTGCGGTTTCGATTCCCGCCTCGGGACAAATGTGTGTACGATCAGACATTTGTTCAGGGTGTTCTGGTCGTTTTCTATGTATAATAAAAAATATCTATCTATGTGTTGTATTATGTTATGTATATCAGTTATCTAGCACCCATAACACAAGCTCTGCTTAGCTTGGGACTAGATAAAGCTATGTGAATTCTCCAGCATTATTTATTTATTTTTTGTTTATTTATCTCCATTGCTCTCAAACTGCCAGCCAAGCGTACTATTATGGTTAAACCCCTTTGTTTCTGGGAGACACGTTCAGCAATGGTTATATGAGTGCTGACAGGTACACCATACAGACAAAGTACACAGTTCGTATTTTAGGTTCGTATTCTTTATTAAGAAAGAAAATTATAATCAAATAAAAGAATTAAATTAAAACTAGTTTTTTTAAAAGAACCATTTGAGCTATCTGCAAACAATCTACAAGTCATTGTTTAAATTGTGGGCATTATGGACAAACATGTGTTTTTCTTTTAAATAAAAAAAACTTAACACATACGGTTCACACTCAGTAGCCTGAAATTAAGCTAAATAAATATTCACTACTACTAGTTCATATAAAGTTAAATATTTATTTAATTTAAGTTTCAGAAATGTGTTAAAAGTAATATGTCTGTATAAACAACATCTTGCAACAGCTACGACGAGTAAAACCCTTGTATTTCAGCATTATTTAAATTTAAATTTAAATGTACAGGGTGAGTGCAGATCGATACCCATTTTATTATTTTTAATTTTATTATTTACATAAAACACATCACAAAGCATTAGTACTACCTAATTTAACAAAAAAGAACTAACTGGCTTGAAACCTAACCCGCACACAACAATTAATTACACATTTTAACCATCTACGCAATAGGTATATCAAATATTAAGTTATCAACAAGAAGGAACTACAAAACTAAAATAAAACAATGCATACTACTTCCTGCCTAATTAATAATTAGTTCCAGTAACATATTTCAATTCATTTTTTTTTTGTACATAAAGTGATAATTTTAATTAAACGGCAAAAAATAATTACAACTAATATTTACACTTACATCTATGTTGTTACAGTAACTATCTTTCTCTCACTCATATCTCAATCATCGCCCCTGTGCAGCCAAAATGGATTAATGATGAATTCGTCCAAGTACGACATTGTAGAAAGATGGACAGCTGACTTGAGATTGACTTGATTTACTGCACGCAACACACTGTGATCTACAACACATTCTGTTTTGGCTTGCCCACCTCGCTTCCTTGTCGCTCAACCGTGCTCGTATATCACCGAGACACGCCATCAGAAGTAGCTCTGTCCATACGTGCTTTATCGTGCCCCGCCCGTGACACGACAGACCACACTAGAGGAGTCCACTTAGAGCTTATACTATAGATTTGTAGTACCTTAAGACGGTACCCCGAGCCAAACTAGCGCCGCCACCTATTTTAACTTTTTATTTCAATGGGCAGTTTGTGATACCTATTACAATCTTTTTTAATTGCCTTTATCATAGTGTTATTTTTTATAGTTTAGGAGGAGATACGATTTTGCACTTTGTGGCCAGCAAACTCAATTATTGCATTTCCTCTTATTAAAGGCATTAAAAAAAGCTTATATAATAGGTACCACAAATAGAAAATTTTCAAATTACCTTTGTTCAACGAAATAATAAGATAAAATAAGTGGCGGCGCTAGTTTGGCTCGGGGCTACTGTCTTAAGCCGTTGTCCCACCGCTGCGCACACTATTTCTTTTGCAATCAAATTTATGCTTATTTAAAAGTAAACTACACAATTTATGAAGAAAGTGGTTCAAGGAACCAATTAATTTTTGACCATTAAGTACCTACCTACGAATCACAAAAAATTTACAAATACAATTAGTAACGAATTAAAACTTAAGTAATTTCAAACGAACACAGGATCCCTGAGATTCGGACTTGTGGGTTTTTCTGTGTAAAACAAAAGTGTGTGTAAAACAGTGCACTTTCACGATTTTTTAATCATAAGTTTCTGCTCAATCGTGTTTTTACGTTCAAGGAACCAAAGAAAAAATTTTTTCAACGAGTTCTCTCTTTAGGTCTAGTTTGACAACTAAACCCAAAATTTAAAGGTGACTGTTTTCTACTTCAAGCAATCTTTTCCGTACAGGCAAGCAGTAGTTGTTAGGAAGCACTTCCAGATATCTGTGCTTCCAGCCACTTTATATCCACAACTCTTTATATCTATGTTACGTTGCTATGGTTTACTTATTTGTTATTATCTTTGACTTGACATACCAATTATACTTTTATTAGAATAATGTCTTGGGTCTATTTCTTTCTTTAATAGTAGTTACCGAAAATTATCTTAATTATATAGTTTTTATGAGTACAGTGTGAACTTATTAGCTACGTCGAGGTTCGGTGAGAAAGCTTCATTAGAACCTAGATTATTACGCCATACTTAAGTATATTAGCAAAATTTCTACTAACAATCTTCAAGCTTTAATTAAGCAGTAAATAACAAAAACAACACAGGTCGTGTGTTACCCGTAGCTAGAAATTTGCATTAAGTCGCAAAACGCTGCCCAAAGTAAAAGAAACGCTTAAATTATGCGATGTTGTTCCGTGAATTGCAAAATACATAATAAAATTATGGTTTTGTTTTTTTAATGGCTTACGTCTTTTTAATAACCCATAACCTGAAAGTTTAAGACCTTGCCGGAACTATCTCTACAGACCACTAATACACTATATCCAAAGGTTGCCTGGAAAAATCTGCTTCTAAGCGATAAGGCCACCCATTGTACTTTTATGTTTAAGGTCTTTCTGTTTTTTTTTTGTTGTGTACAATAAAGAGTTTTGTACTGTATACTACACTACTACTAATCACAACTAGAATACTATAAAAATAGTTGAGCTAACTGCAGACTGTTCTGTACAGTATAGATAGAGGTAGCCCAAATACAAGTCAGATACAGATATCAATACAGATGCGTTGCGCCAGATACTCACCAGCATTCGGGTCATATGCTTTTGCTGATTTACTACTGACTCTAATAAACCAGCATTACTGAAATATGTTGATACATTCATTCAAACAGAACGACAAATAATAAAGCTGTTTGCATTATAAATTGCTAAATTAAATATGAGAGTTGGCACAAATAAATAAATTATGTTTTCAATACACAAGCACCATATACAGCCCTAAGTAAGCGGAGCGGACATTTCATAGTTTGTTTATTCATAAAGATTATACTTACAGGTCATATTATTCGTAAGTATTTAATCAAAATTATCACATAATGTAATGAATCTTTGTATTGTAATGTATGATAAATAATACAGTCGGTATAAACATGGTTATTGCTAAATTAGTAACACTACCTACGGGAACTTCAGGTTCTGCCCATCATCACAAAAACGTTCGTAAAGAACCAGGTCTTAATTCTTAAAAAAAAATATAAATCACCTGTTATAAAAAATTAAGAAATACCTTTGTCTGGAGCCCTTCGACTTACTTAAGACCAATATTCCACTCCCATACCCAATGTTAATTTAGGGCAGAGCTGTTTTTCAGATAAGTTTGAAATAAAACCTCTCTAACGAAAGATTATTGAATCGACCATACTAAGCATAAGAATTAACACCTGGCGTCTTCAAAAAAAAGGCAGAACTTGCAGTTCACGTAGTGTTACTAATTTATCAATAACCCTGTATATTCATTACGGATGTAAGCGGGTTAATTACGAACCGCACTCACCCTGAAGAAGTCCCTCGTTAAGGGATGAAACGTTGGTGTTCTTCCAACACAAATAAGGTTCGTAGTTAACCCGCAATGAATCCGTAATGAATTCGTCAAACTACGATAATAACCCTGTTAAAAATATAACATTGTAAGGTGCCTACTATCTTCATTGGTGGGATACATATTATTATTTAAACTTATTTATTTAAAAAATACGTGGGTAGCAAAAGGTGTCCTTGAACTCACGACTCACCTGAAGAAAGCCAGCTTCCTCCATCTCATCCTAACTAAAACCTGTATGGGTGACATAAAATCTGAAGGTAAGTTCTTATGTGATTACCTACAACTCCCACAAGTTGTCCCTAGTATCGAAGAGTGTTTGTCGGAAGAACTCGTTCAATCAAAATTTAAGTTGATATTGGAAAAGTTTCGCCAAGTGATGCGTAGAGGGTACAGTTACCAACAAAAAGGGAATCAAAATGTTTGTAAAAAGGAGAAGCTACACAGGTTTAAGAAATAAACTGGCTTTTGGTTTCTTTTGACGAGACAAAAGGAGCTTTTAATTTAATTTCTAAAACATATGTCACTCCGAAACTATATGTGCCCAAAATTTCAGCTGAAAAGATTGGCTTTTCAGTACTTTTAGAGTTGTCTCGGGACAACCCACACCCACCACATCTTTTCCAAGATAATAAGTTTCATTAGGTTATACTAGATCTAGAAAGTTATTAAATAAAAATGCTGGACAATCCACACAACGTCGTCTAGCCCCTTTATTCCGAGGCGGGAATTGAATCCGTAACCTCCTTCCTCGTAGCCTTCGCCCGGTGCGCCACAGAGGTCGAGCATATGTATAGCCCAAGACTATGGTACGTATATAAGACTTGACAATTTTCTACACCTGATTTTCTCAACAACAGCCTGTCTCTTAATAAAGGTGAAAGTTAGTGAAGAGGTGTTTGACACTATTAACACAAAAACTATCGTATCGCGTATTTTGGTGTTAGTAGCGCTTAAATCTACAGTCTCTACACACAAACCTACATCCTTTCACATCTCCTCACCTCACCCACCAGCCTATATTGGTCCACTGCTGGACGCAGGTCTCCCCCTGAAAAGCGCCTCATTCGATTTTATCTTGTGGGGGAAAAAACCCATAATGCCCACGCTGGACATGCGGGTTGGGGATCGGAGCTCGGTGGTATTAATGGTTCTACAGGAGGCGCTGCTGCCCGCCCCTGGTGTACCTATGTCCCTTAGTCGCCTCTTACGACAACCATGGAAAGAGTTGGGGTGGTGCAAATTCTAAGGCCATAAGACCTACAGAAAAATGGAAGTAATATGTGCATATTTAAGGATACTCGTAGAAGAAAGAAAACTATTCCTATTTCCAAGCTCCCTGCCAGTCGAAGAAGGACTATGGACTCTGTGTTATATATGTATATTACCGAGTGGAGATTTAGCGAATTTTCGTAAACATCTTTCGAGGCTGACTGTACAAAGTTACTAAAAGAAATCGTCGGTAGATAAGACATTTTACGTGAAACTCCAAACTAGGTTCTGTTTTCGGCGCTGGTCCGGGTAAACTTGTTGTTCGTGGTTCTAAGTATTCAATAACTTTGTAACAATCTTGCTAAGTCAGCTTTTGGTAGAGATTTTTTGGAGATTGGTTTCTAGATGCGAGGTTTTTATTGGGTACTGGCATCTCCCGCGGCTTCGTTCACGTCACTCAAACTACATAAACCGTTAGTAGTTCACGCGCGCCGAAAAAGGCCATGAATTGAAATGCTTTTTTTATAAAAATAAACAATGTACTGGGTGTGTCAAGAACAAAGGGGGTGGTGCAGCACCCCAAAACAAAACACACAACAATGAAAAAAACCGTTGTCCGAAAAAAACAAATCTAGCTGGAGATGTGAATTTTTAAAGATTTTATTTGTTTTGCTAGCCAGCAATGTACACGTAAGTTTGCAATACCGCGGCGGCGGCCGCTGTTAGTGTTTTGTAATACATAGCTGTTTTTGTTTTGGTATGTACTTAAAAATTAAGAGAACGTTGATAGTTCAACAGATTTTTCGCGTTTTTATTTCGCTAAATATTTTCAAAATCATAGTCTTGATTGCACCCCCCCAGTTTTCGGTAGAAGTCTTGACACACCCTGTATAATATTTAAGCTTAAAGTGAAAGAGAATAATGTAGCTACCTATCAGTGGAAGATCTATTTTTGTATTATTAATATGTATTTTATTATATGTATAGTAACTTTGTATGTATATTTAAGTAATACACACGTGTACAACTGCTTCGTGTTCATGCTAAGGTTGTTCGAAATGATAAGGCCGCCCTTTGTGCAACAAACATTAAATACAAAAAATCTATTTTATCCTGTATTTTTTGTATTTTCTTGGTATGCAATAATGTGTATTGTATTGTATTTTTCAGAATCGGACGAGTATCTAGTTACAGAGAACCGATTTGGTACAAGTAAACTTATCTATATGCACATTTTATCCGATGGTAGAAAATAACTAAATAGGTACCTCTTATTAATATAGAAATAGGGTTAAAATAAACCCACTGCTGTCTCAGAATATTGGTTTTTCTCGATCTAGGCTGATACAACTTTTTACCATAATTGATCGTTAATCGCAGTGGACGCAGCCATTAAAAAAAACCCGGCTTATTGAACAAGTTAGAGCTCGCAAAGAAAACAATGTAAAGAAACAAAGCTTACAGCTGTAGGATAAATTATAAAGTGTAAATAAACTGGGCGAAAATCCAAACAAACACGCGGTAATTAAAAACTCCGCTCATCAAAGAGATTTAAAAGAATAGAGTTTTAACAATAACACAATGAAAATTAACCCACACGCATAATAATGGATGACAAATAAAAGACTGGACACAAAATTAATGATGTGATTGCATAGATTAATAAATAAATAATAAATAATGCTGGACAATTCACACATTATGTAGCCCCAAGCTAAGCAGAGCTTATGTTATGGGTACTAGATAGAACTAGAACTGATATGCATAATACAATACAATACATAGATAGATATTTTTTATTATACATAGAAAACGACCAATTAATGGAAATTTAGAGCCTCAAAGTTGATTTTTTTAACGAAAATAGGGATTTTGTGGTAAATAGTAGAAAATTCAAACTTATGAAATTATTGATCTGGGCCCCGTGTACATCTGATATTATCGAGACGTGGTCGTGACGTCTCATGGGCGGTCCACACTCAACGCGAGAATCTCGCGAGAAAGCGAGAGAACCACGAGAACCGTAAATGTGGAACCAATTCACACAATTTTCGCAGGTTCTCGCCTTCTTCTCCGATTTTTGGCGCGAGAGAAAGAACTAAGAACGCGAGAACAGACGAGAACTTGTATTGACTCCACACTCGCATGTTTCTCAGTAGCGAGCGACTCGCCGATTAAAACAGTTGTACGTGGTATTTACTAAGCTTCAATAAATAATATAATATTATTATAAATAAAATTAATATAAGCGGAATTATAATATGCAAATGCGCATAGCAATAAGCTTGTCGGAGCATTTACTTCTGCGTCCATCGTCATCGAGTGTGTAGGTCTAGGTACCCAAAGAAGTTTTTTTTTATTTGTATAGGATTTGCATAGTTACCTGTTCGCACGGTAGAGGCGCTGTACCAAAACCTATACAAAAATAAGACGTCACGTTGACGTCACGAAACTAAGGTCAAATAAACTGGGAGCTCTGTTCCCTCCTTTAGATACGGATACCTACTCCAATAAGAAGTACTCTTGTAGTCTGAAAGGGGAACGCTGCAGATATTAACACCGTATTTGTGCTGCAGAAGAGGGCTGTTTGTGCAATCTATAATATGGGTCCCAGAGAATCCCTGTGTGATAAATTCAAATAAATAAACATAATGACAGTCTCCTGTTAATATATTTACGAAAACTTGATGTTCACTCATAAAAATATACCTTCCCTAAAAATAGCGATATACATAAAATAAATACTAGAAATAAACATAAGCTCGTTACGCCCACAACCAGGCTTCACAAGATTAAGAGCAATGTATACGCTTCTACAACAAAACTCCCAGTGATTTGCAAAAACTATCAGTAAATAGATTCAAACCAATTTTCAAAACCTTTCTGTACAAAAAGGCTTACTACGAAATATCAGATTACCTATCTAGATATGAAAAATATTGGCACGTGTTTTGCTCCAACTCGAAAAATAACAACAACCAGCCTAAAGGTTTCTTCGTCGCTTCTTTTTTTAGTCTACAAACCGAAGCGACAGTAAAAAAACACTTTATTTCCGTGTCATTTTTTTGAATTTGAAGAATTTGACTTCTTCTACATAAGTATAAATTTTTGTACTTAAAGAAATATTTTTTTTGTTATTATTTGTCTTATCTAATGGTAGCAACGTTCAACGAGTGTTGTTTTAAAATTTCCCTCGCTCCCCCAACGCCTCCTCGCACGTCCGGGTCACTTCTTACGAGGTAAATATTACGTAAGGCTGTGATGGACCAGGTAGTTCAATCCATAGATTATCCATAGCAGTTAGCTAAATAGTTTCAATTGTAAATACTAGTTTTAATTTAATACTTTGTTTCATTGTAATTTTCTTTCTTAATAAAGACATAAATCCATAGAGAAATATATTTAGAACCCACTCACCCTAAAGTCCCTTGTCAAGGGAGGAAACGTTGGAATAGAAAAGAATACAATATAAATTTATTTGTTAAAAGACTTACACATACTAAACTTAGACTAATACATAATAAACTTAGATTAAAATACAAAGTTAAGCCGAGTAAAAAAATGGCTCTACCCCAGCAATCATAAATTGGTTGACTAGCAAGCTATAGCAACCATCGCTGGTCTTCCGTCAAAGTTGTTGGTGTTCTTCCAACACAAATAAGGCTCGCGGTTAACCCGCTAACATAGGTACGCAATTGATACATCAAATTGCAATAGTTTTTATAGTAAAAATAGCATCTTGAGATTTTCATAGGGAAATTACCTAGGAATGTTAAGATGAATAGTGACCTAGCTTTACTCGTCTATAATTTCGCTAGTGTGAAACACGTATGCACAATTAGACGCCCCTGCATCAGTTTTTAATTAACTCAAAGAGACGGCCGCAGTTTCGTTGGCAACTTTTAATTAAATTTATTAGCGGCAAAATATGTGGCGGACACAGAGAAAATATGTTTTGGGTTGAAGGTGTTAAAAATCCATGTAACACCTTCAGTGTTACATGGATTTTTTTGGTGTACCTCGTTATAGAGAAAGTAGAATGGTATGGTGAGTTATAGCACAGAAAACTATATGTTTTAAACATACTATAATACTATAAGGTACATATATACTAGCATCATAGTTAAGTACTTCGACGCGGTTTTCTGGGAGATTAAATTTTTTTGTTGCTTTAAATTTTGTCTTCGTTCCACAAGCAATAAAAATAGCGGACCAGTAATTTTCTC
Source organism: Eupithecia vulgata (assembly GCA_946478455.1). Lineage (NCBI taxonomy): Eukaryota > Metazoa > Arthropoda > Insecta > Lepidoptera > Geometridae > Eupithecia > Eupithecia vulgata. The sequence continues at coordinate 10,794,669 of OX297879.1, read as the reverse complement.
GTAATCTTTAACAATTTACTATGAACTCATGGTAAAATCAAATTCCCGACCATGAGCCGATCCCGAAACCATGAGTTAGAGAAAAGTCGTGAAAGGAGTCAAGACATCAATTTATGAGCAAGCAAAAACATATAAGACTTTTTAATCTTTTTTTTTGGCTGAAAAACGAACCAAAAGATTATAAAAAAATATGATACCCTGCAAAAATGCACTAACAGGTTCGGTTGCTGATAATCTCAATCTTTGGAAAGAATTATATGACATAAAGTAAAAGGAATTGACTATTTGTTACAATTTTAATTTAAATACTACTCTAATTGGCATCAATCTGATAATTTTAAATAATATTTTTGAACACTGAACTGGTGTGCTTGTCGCTATCAGGATACTTAACCTGTATTTCAATGGGGCAATTCAAATTTATCCTTGGTAAATAACGTCTTAGAAATTTTACTAAAAAATCCGAAGTGAATTAGAAAAATAAAAATGCAGTTTTTATTTTATCATAAAAATTAAACTCGTGTATCCGTTCACGAGTTTTCTCTAACTATAGCTTCGGATTCGACCATCCACTCTCATCTCAAATGTAATATGATTCAATTTAATATTCCGAGTTCTGTCAGCGGTAAAGTTTTGCGTATAGCTACATTAATACATACGTAACTTCATTGTGATTCCATACAAACCTAGAATTACACCTCGCGTGGAAGTTTTAATGAATTTCAACAACAAAATATGAAACTGTAACAAATGGAGGGTGAACTCGACGATATATTGTCGTTAGATCAGGAGACCGAGTTAGGCTTGTACACCTCATCTAGCACCCTAAAGTAGTACATAAGTAACGACATCAATGAAGAAAAATAGCAAAATAAACCTACCACGTTACAATTGATAAGTAAATAAATCATGCAAGACAATTTACACAGCATTATCTAGCCCTAAGCTAAGCAGAGCTTGTGTTATGGGTACTAGATAACTGATATACATAATACAATTTACATAGATAGATTTTTTTAATGATACATATAAAATGACCATCTGTAACAAATATCTGCATATCGTAAAAATACTTGTCTCGAGGCGGGAATCGAACCCGCAATTTCCTGCGTCGCCGGTGGATCTTAATCAGGGTCACAGGTCGTCAAAATAATTTCAGGATTTTTACAGATCTCGCTGAAAAATCTTTATAAGCTCAGAAAACCTTTGTATGTTGAAAAGTTAAACAAAAATATTTTGGGAAGTCATCGTCATCTTCCTTTACATCCACGAAAAATGATTTATAAAGTGTTCTTTTGGCACTTACGTAGGTAAGTTATGTTATACTTACTTAATGTAAGGTATAAGATTATTTATCGGGTATTTATCGCGTACCTTTTGCTTTCTTTTCCCCAAATTTTTCTAGGTACGCCATAAATACCCGATAAATAATCTTAAATATGTTATCAAATCGCGAAAGTTTAAAAAGGTAAGTTAAGGTCACTCACCTTACATATGGAATGACTATTTCTCACGTTTTAAAGAGGTACCTACCTACGTATCTTTTTGAGAGTTGCTTACCTACTTTCTACAGATGTTTCATAACTTATATCTTAGTAGTGGCGGAAAAGTTGAATATTGGAAGAACCGACCGCCGAAACATGACTATTTAAAGTTCACACCACTTTTGTTCTTGATCTCTGATTCAAAATTATTTTAAAGCCAAAATTTGGACTAATCATAAACAAGGAATACCTAGTTCCAACCACTCTACCAAAAGCTGAAGTCTGGTTTCATAAAACTAGATGAGGTACCAACTTACACGCCTCTCGCACTACATGTTTTGTTAAGTGGTGAATAGTTACCGGAGAGCATTTCGCCCCACTGCTAGTCGCGGCCGTACGGACTCATATTTATTCCGCTTTCCTCTTTAAATGGGAAAATATTTCCCACTTCGTTTTGATAACATTGCTTAGTAATAGACTTAAGTTGAATAGTTGTTGATAACTGGCAACACTGGCAATTGGTTTTATTCGAATTAAAGCTATACCTAACTCATTTAGTCACTAGGTGTATGATATCCGATGCGAATTATATTCTTACTCGTACTTGATCATGCCTTTATCGTGTAGATAAAGGCATGATCAAGGTATTCGTCGGAACCGGCTTAAACTCTTAAGTAGTTACTGTACACTCATTGGCGACGGAATACCTTGATCAAGGTATTTCGCAGCTATTATTTTTACAGGACTTTTTTGTCACTTGTCTTTTTAACAAATTGTCACTTTCCTACTATTGTAAGTGACAATACTTTCGACAATCTTCTAACATCTATTTCATAGAATAAAATAGAACTATATCCGATAATGTTTCTCAAACTACGCGCGAACCTAAAAAATATAAATTTTAAATGCAATTTTATGACACGGTTGATTTTTTGTACTTTTTTCTGTGGTTTAATAATTGAAACACGTTTTAAAAATGGGTGTAATATTTTATTATGCGTTATATCGATTTGCGTTAAAATAATGATTTGGTTCAGGAAGTCAATTTCTAAATTATGTGGCTCGTGGATGCGTGTGACCTACATACGCCAAAAAAGTCAGATAAAACTATTATCCAGAGCATTAATCGTTGATTATCTGAGTAGAAATTATAACTATCAGATCCATCAAATAATCCAAAAACAACGTTTCCCTTTTCCTCAAATTGGTCATGTTAGTTTTCATTTAAATTATTCACGTTACGGCTTATATGTCACGTGACAGTAATACGTCACGTGATGGTTTCACGGTTTGAAAAGCGGTAGAGACACTTGTAAGCCCATGGATATCGAAAGAACCGAAGGGAAAAGTAATTATTTTCTTCATTTTTAGAACATGTATTTGAAGTTTCAAGACTGTTAGTATGCTAGAAATAAAAACGAGGATGAAACTTTAAGGTTAGTTTTCCGATGTCAGAATCCTAAGAACCATATTTTTTTCCTAATTAGAACCTGTACGTCAAATTTTGAGCCTATATTATTATATTTCTGAATTTTTCTTTGAGTTTTAGCCATTAATTCTACTTATGTTCCAAATTTCACATTTGTAGGCCTGCTAGAAGTACCTAAGCATTTATATGATTAGTCAGTGAGTGATTGAGTGATGACGAAATAGCAATACTTTGAGGGTCAATATTTCGATATCTTAACTAATAATTTTAGGAGTCAGTCAACTACTTTAGGAAGAGAACCTAAAACAATTTTCAGGGCAAGGCTTTTATCTGTAACAAAGATATCGCTAGCTGAAAAGTACCGTGAGATAGATTGAGAAAACAGTTCCCGGGAGGCGTCCGTCGACAAGAATTGACTCTACTGTAGCCACTGAAAAGGTACTGATTGTTCAAAAAATCAGTACGCATGAAGCTATTTTTATGTTATTTTATTCGTCGAGAAAATTCTTATACGAATAGACTGCTCTGGGGGGACCAGAATGATGTGGGACTCGACGCCCTGAGAAGGGCTACCCACCAAAACCTCTCCGGTAACCCTCTCGCGCCGTGGGGTACGCATGAACCAGCCTTACTGATCCTTCAAGCTACATTGTGGCTGATGATATTTTAGTCTAACACCTCAGCACTCAGCGTGATTGCTCCAATTCACGTGATAGAATATGCAAAATAAATTAATCCCTGTTTCAATCGGCAATATTGCTCCTGTTGGTTCTTAATAAAAATCGATTGAAATATCGATAGTTTGCATCATTCTGCTGGTAGCTCTAAGACATAAATAAATAATGCTGGAAAATACACACAGCATCATCAAGGTCTGCTTAGTTTGTGTTATGGGTACTAGGGTACTACTAGTAACTGATATTATTAACACAATACATAGATAGAAATTTCAATGTTTGTGTATAATTTTTTATTAAGACAATATTTATTTAACAGCAAAAAATAATTACAACAAGTATTCACATAGATGTTTTTTTATTATACTGACGACTTGAACATTGTCTGCAGATCGTACAAAAATTTGTCCCGACGACGCGGGAAACGAAACAGAAACCACCTGCGCCGCAGTCAGACCATCCCCCGCCGCGCCACATCCGTCGTCATTTGTATTCTGTTTTATTTATTTATTCTGACTTTTTATTTATCTTTTTGTATATTTTATTTATGTGATTACTTTCTTTATAATTTTTTTAAATGTAGGTACCTAAACATTCCGACGCAAATGTATTTCATTGAGAATAAAAAATCTGAAACTGATAATGATTTACTTCAAGTCCTGTTGGTGATTTATTTATTACACAAAACACAAATAAGGTTCGAAGCTTATCCGCATACATTAACAAACATTTAGTTTCCGAACTTTGCATTGTTTTCTGGTTACTTTAGTCATAAATGTTTACTTGTTCCTTTTACATAAGTCTCTGACAATACGTACAACTACTTCAAATTACTAAAAATAATGTTTTTTTTCTATTATGTAGCTAGTTATTTTTTTATTAATTACTGTAGATCTCAGAGGTTGGGTACACACATTGTATGACATTTAAAAATAATTACATCTAATATTTACAGTTCTATTTTCTAAAGATCTAAGCCGTCACCAGAAGGCAGAGTGCCCAGAATGCCGGCAGCATTGCCACGTTGAATGGCAATGCAAATTCGTTGACCGAAATAAAAATCAGCATTCCACACATTTAAGTTTATAAGTATATAATAAGTTTATCTCATTGTAAATGAACTGTTTAGTTTGTATGAGAAATAAAGTTCTTTAAACCTAAAATTTCGTCAACCTACAGTTTATTTATACATTAGATCGTAGACCAAACTTGACGACGTCAACAAACAACTTCAAAAAATTAAATTGGCTGCATCAAGCACCGTCCAGATTCTAAACCAACATTAATACTTCCAAAATAAAATCCTTTTCCAATTCCGCGAACGTTTTCATACGTGCGACTTGAAGTGATCACCAAACAGCGGCATGGCAATATCAGGCAATATGCGCGGAGTGCTCTAAGTCAAGTTTTATGAGAACCAGTTCAAATACGCGATGTCGGAGGGCGCAGATTAGAAAGTTTTGAGGGTAGATGAAGATTTATTATAAAAATCGAAGGAAATTTTTAGGGACCGTGTTCATTTATTAAGGTTCTGTACTTCAAAAGGAAAAAGAAAACCTTTTATGATGGCTTTTTTGTCCGTCTGTCAACCCTTTTTTCTCAGAAATTAACATCAAATACTTAAGTCCGTAACCTCTTAAAATCGTGATTTAAATCAAAGTTCTAAGTCAACAAATCAAAAGTTAAATTCATTTATGTCAAATTATTTTTCAACTTCAAGCAAAAACATACACACGAAACCTATAGAGTACTTACCGTTGACCTAGAATCATGAAGGTAAGAAGCAAGGTCCTTAGAACATAATTTATCCAAAAACCCTAAATTGGTAGTTTGTTTACAGATAAGTTTTTTTAATTACTCCATGGACTGAAAACCTAATAGTGTACCTACTTTTCGTTGAACAAGAATCATGTTTTTGGGCAAGAATCAAGGTTTTATAATTTTATAATTAGACGGAACCCTCGTTGCACAAGTCCGACTCGCACTTGAAGTTTTATTTATATTGGACCACACACAAAAGGGATATATTAATAAAAAAGCAAACAAAATATCCTAGACTACTGAATCCCAGTTTTAATCTAAGAGGTTTAAAACTTATAGTAGGTACTAATATACAACTGATAACAAAAAAAAACAACTTGTCTTTTTATTCAATTAAAACAAAAAATCATATATAAAATACCATAATTATTATAGGTAAAAATTCTAGTTCCCTGTCATCTAAAATTCGTAAAAAAATCGTATGATCGTGTTAGATCGATAACTCCGACTTTGGCAAAGCTAATTATCATTTGGCTTGGCAAACAAGGAGTTCTCTTTGATAGAGCCAGGACTTCTCGAGTAGACCTCTTGAAAACAACGTTACACAACATAAATGAGAGGGGATTCACGTAAGGTAAAATAAACTCTGCGTTTAAAACCAAGCAATTGCTTTTTTAATCCATTTGCCGAGTAACAATTATTATAAAGCGTGTTCTTTACAAGAAGCAAGCGTTTTAAAGAAATTTAGATCCCCGTCTTGGCGAGCAGAAGTTAATTAAGTTAGAACACTCGTTGTTTTATGGTAGATTGCCGAGCATTGCGATAGTTAGGGAACATAACGCCCGGTAGAGCTACGGACCTGGCTTATTGCGTGGGGTCGTGCCTAAAGTCAAACGTGGCTGAAAATGCATGTAGAATTTTATAATTTAGTTGTAATGGGCAACCGAATTATAAAATTCAACATGCTTTCATCTTATCTATGCTAATATTATAAAGAGGTAAAGTTTGTGAGGTTGTAGGAAGTAATCTCTGGATCCACTGAACCGATTTTGAAAATTCTTTTATCAATAGAAAACCACGTTATTTTTGAGTGTCATGGGCTATATTTAAAATGGGATACATGAAAAGCGCGGGCGAAGCATAGGCAGCTTCTAGACTATATATTAGAAAATTTGATTTAATTCATTAAATGTTTGATTGTTTGGATTGAATAGGCCCCGAAACTAAGAGACCGATTTGAAAAATACTTTCACAATTAGAATTCTACATTATACCTTATAAACATAGACTATAGAATTTACTTGTGCAAAGACCAAATTGTGTAAGTACTTTTTACAACACATTTTCATGATTTTTTTATATGTTTTTATTATTGTGGCAAATATTTGATTGTTCATGGTAAATATTTATTTGTTTTTACATTAACAAAGCAAATCACAATCAAATATTACAAACAAAAAGATGGAATTAGTATTTACAATTGAAAGTAGGCTAGGCAGCGTAGGATCTGTCAAGATCTGCATATTAGCAACTCTTGAGATCCTCAAGCCAAATCTGCCGCCGCACTAACCCTTACGGATGTCCGAGAAGATGGAAAGGCGCAAGTGTGTTAATAAGTAGCTTCCCACAAATTGGTTTCCCTAACTCAACTCCCATGGGACTACTGTCATACCGTCGTCGTAGCTTTTTACCATCGTCATGCAAAATACCATTCGGTCCAAGAGTAATTTTTACTTTAGCGGTGACAAAGGCCCGATGATGTAGCATGGTATGGCAAGATATCTGACTGGTGGGCGACCCTATAGTACACGACAAGACGCATTGATGAGACGCGCAACAACTTGCACCCAACTGAAGATCGGAAAGTTACGAGATCCGATAAAGTGCCAGTGTTATAATCATATAGAAAGTGCTTGCAATTAATGTTCTGAATACCATTTAGAAACGGCCAGGAAACGAGCACGATCTGCACAGCTGGAGCACGTTTTTATCAAAAAATTCTGTGTCAACTCGCACAAAATCCCGTCCTATTGCCATTAGGACAAAAGAGATTTTGGGGAGCCACATTGGGGCAAGCACTATGCCAAACCGTTCTAATTAGCCTAAAAACTAAATATTGATGAAATTCCAGGTCCAAATAAGACGACTTAGGCTCTAAGAAAAAATAAACTAAAGTGATTTAGATGGAGGTCAGGAACGACGTCAGGGCTACATTTTTGAGAATACTAAGCTCCCAAATTTGACAGGCAGAGATAAAGGTAGCAGGCCTTGCCATCCTAATCTGGATTTGATTGTTTAAGTAAAAGAAAAACCATAATTATACTATTACTAGTATGCCTAGGACCATTTTAAATTGTCAATAAAAGTTAAGCTGGTTCAAATAACATTTCTTGGTACATTTATTCAGTCTTATACAATATTAAATGTACCTAGTGGATTTTTTTCTGATATTTTAGTATTTATAGTGTAATACCGAAAAAATACCGAAAAACCGGGATCCCGGTTTTAAGAATTTGGATACCGGTAAATTACCGGTATTGTCATTTAGCCCATTACCGCCATGCCCTAGTAAAGTCATATAAATAAGTTTACATGACCCCAATCGTGCGTCAGTAACGCTCACTATCGCATGGCACGTAAACCGTTAACGGAAGCCCTGTGGTTACTCGTAACTCACTTTTTTTCACTTTCAAGCCAGTCACTTGACGCTGAATTAAATTAAAAACTAGGTTTCCTGTTATAAACGAAAGCTTTTTAATCATTTTTCACGTCGAGCTTACACCATATTTACTTTGTCACAAGCCACGTTTTTGTTTGTAAAACGAGCGTGATGATGTAAACATTGTGGTTATTGTTAAGAGTTTTATCACTTTTATCAAGCTTTTATCGCATTCAAAATATTTAGCGTTGCTAATTGCTAGAGAGGGGTTTTTAGTGATAGTTCAGCAAACACCGCCAGTTTTTTATAAATAAATAATGCTGGACAATTCACACAGCATTATCTAGCCCCAAGCTAAGCAGAGCTTGTGTTATGGGTACTACATAACTGATATACATAATATAATGCAATACATAGATATGTATTTTTTATTATAGAAAACGACCAGAAAACCCTGAAAAAATGTCTGCAGATCGTACACACATTTGTCCCGAGGCGGGAATGGGTCCCGCAACCTCCTGCGTCGCAGGCAGACCACCGCCCACCGCGCCACAGAGGTCTTGGGTTTATTTATTTATATCTAACTAGACATTTTGTTTCCCTACTAGTTTCTGAACGCTGCTTCGCTTCGCGTTGTTTATGGTCATTTCTATCCCATGGCACTGATTAATGGAATAAAAATTCCTATCTAAGTCTGTTTTATTCCAAGCTTAGAACTAGGTACCTGTGCGTAAAATTTCAACCCAATCCGTTTAGTAGTTTTGGCTTGAAGAGGTAACATACATCCAAACTTTCGCATTTATAATATTAGTGTAATGACCACATCACACTTCGCAATTGTTCCGTATGTATTTAGAACTCTATTTAGAACCTGGTGGTTCTGAGTACATACGGAATAAGTGCGAGTAAGTGGTCTCAGCGGCTCGTTCAATTCCCATCGGATGCAAAACTTTTCATATACATTTCCGTTTAAAACAAAATTCTCTAAAACAGTTTCAATATCACCATTCCACATGAAAAATTGCAAGCATTCTACCGTCCCGTGTCCACTGTCAGTGGGACAGTCGAAATGTTCTGTTAATTGTTCAAAGAGTGCTGGAAAACTAGGTTTGTGATGAGATGAGAGCGTGTTTTAAAATGTGTACGCGCCGTGGCCCCAGTGACAGCGTATCGTATCGTGGTGAATGAAATGATTGAACTTTGAATGAATGAATGAATGAGCACTTCTACATGATACACCGAACAAAAATAAAATGTCTTGAAACCTGTTTATGGTATAAAGTTTTACTGAGAGTTTTACTTGTCTAAATGCTTATTTTATAAGCTTGAAGAAATAAACGTTATTGATATTTGATGTTACTTATTTGATTTTACATTTTGACACGCAGAAATCGACAAAATGTTACATGTAAGTAAATTCACCGCTAGCTCTAAATTTAAATGAATAACACAGAGTTGTAAAAAAACTAACTACATTTTACTGGCTGTGGGGAAAAAGGCGTAAAAGAGCCCACATCTGGGGTATTGTTTTAGATTTCTGGGGGAAAAAATCATATCATTCAATAGAGAAAGACCAGCGCCGGTCTCGGCCAATAGGAGATACTCAACCACCCCACGCCACTCAAAAGCAGACGCTTTGCAAAACCAGTTGCCGTTGGGATTAAGCCATTGCGCAGGAGTCACGTGACTCGTGAGTCGCGGAGAGGTTTTCTGCGTATCAATACGCAGAAAACCTCTCCGCGATCCCATAAGTCACATATCGCATTTGCTTGTAAGGTGACCTCAACAGCCTAAATTGGTCCACTGCTGGACGCAGGCCTCCCTAATTTTTTTATCTCATTGGGGTAATGCCCATAATCCCCACTCTGGACATGCGGGTTGGGGATCGCAGTTCGGTGGTAGATCTATTCTGCAAGAGGCGCTGCCGTTCGCCCCCGGTGTATATCCCTTGGTCGCCTCTTACGACACCGACGACGGGAAGAGTTGGGTTGGTGCAAATTCTAAGCCGGCACCACACGGCTGTAAGGTGTCCTAAGCTTGTGCAAATACCGTTCTCTGTGTTTTACTTCTTGTGTTCATATATGTGTAAACTGTTCGTTTGTTTGTAAAGTGTCTGTAACAATATAATTTTGATATTTAACGGAAGAGTCCTTTAATTAGGGCCACGGTTTAAGCGTTCATTTTGTATGACAAGTTCACCGCTAATCGCTAATATATCAGCCGTACATCACAGGTGTGGAGAATGTCACCCCACAATTACAGTACCTTTGATATGTGAGGCGCAGAGAATGGCATTATGCCACCGAAAATATTTCGCTACAATTTGTCATGGCTGATGGATGGCCGATGTGGCGACAGTTCACGGGGCTTGTGTTCGCATTTTTTAGCTCATAACCTCTCATGTGTCGTCTTCGTTATTGTACTTGTTTCGAATCCAATCTTGGTTCCTGTCACTATTCGTGGTTTCCATAGTATTTTAGTTGGTCCCTCCACGTATAGCTCGTTTTTGCATTTTGGTCGTACCCAATCTTGGTTCCTCCACACATAAGCCATTTTGACGACTAATCCAATCTTGGTTCCTCCACACACTAGCTACTAGAGGATTATCTGTCACTAAGATAAGATAATTTAATTAACAGTTGTGTTACACAAAACAGAAAAATAATTTCGGTATTAATTCAAGAGTTTTTTTTAACAGTTTCCTGATGAGAACTTCCCCATTGTGCGACTGTAAATGCCGCGCAGTGTAGAGTCAGTACACCCATTAGCGCTGCAAACATGGCTTGATTTCGGGCCGCGTTTAAATTGGCATCTACATAATGTTGTTATCGTATTTCATCTGCTTTTTCACGAATTTAAATGTTATTTATACATACTGTGTACCTACATAATACCGTGTGGTGCCGGCTTATAATTTGCACCACCCCAACTCTTCCCGTGGGTGTCGTAAGAGTCGACTAAGGTACATACAACGGGAGGCCGGCAGCAGCGCCTCTTGCAGAATAGATCTACCACTGAACTGCGATCCCTAACCCGCACGCAAAGCATGGAGATTATGGGCATTAACTCACAATGAGATAAAAGCCAATATGGCGATTATGAGGGGAGGCCTGCGTCCAGCAGTGGACCATCAAAGGCTGTTGAGGTTATACCATACTGAAATTCGCACTCTCAGAGACAAAAGACTGCAACATCTTGGCACACCGAGGATGCCTAGGGCGAACCGGCGTCAGCGAGCTGCTGGTCTTGGACGACATCGAGAGGTCACTCGACACGCAAAAATGGCCCACTTGTGGAGTTGTGGCCTAGTTGCGAAAACCTGAAACAAGCAACAAGTACCATACTGACATTTCAGGGTCCAGTGAAACAGTTCAAACCTCTTAATTTCTCACCAAATGCATCGCGTCCGGTGAATGTTATCATTTTCATCATGTTATCATGGCATGCGGGTCAGGGATCCCAGTTCGGTAGATCTGCCGGAGGTACATAGGAGTGGATATTCCAGTCGCCTCTTACGACACTCGCAGTAAGAGATGGGGTGGTGTAAGTTCTAATCACCACACGTCTTATTCAGTTTGGTGGAATGGTTACTTTCACAAGTTTCACCGAATACATACACGTTAGGCTACTTTCCATTTGGCAACCTTTCTAACAAACAATTATCGGATTCAGCTAAGAATGTTTTCCTGAACGACATTCTCTGCAAAATTTAGTTTGAATTGAAATTGATTTGGGAACAGTTTTCTAGAAATTATTCTAAAATAAAAAATAATACTGGGCAATATAAACAGCATTATCTAGCCCCAAGCTAAGCAGAGCTTGTGTTATGGGTACTAGATAACTGATATACAGACATAATACAATAAAATACACAAATAGATATTTTATTATAGATAAAAACGACCAGAACACCTGGAACAAGTATTTGCAGATCGTACAAACATTTGTCCCAAGGCAGAAATCGAACCCGCAACCTCCTGCGTCGCGGGTGGCTAAAGGTTAGGTTAAAAACAATCTAAATCAATTTCATTTGATTTCTCTACTTGTCTAAGCGAGGAGATAGACCAAAAAAGATGACAAATGCAACGCGCGTGACCAGAATGGGATTACTCCAGCCTGTTAGTAGTTATGCGCTCGTTTCACTGGACCATATCTCCCTCAGTGAATTACCTACCAAACGATATTACATTTTCTGAGCTGAAAATTGGATGAGTAAGACATAAAAAACCTTAATCCTATTAAAATGCAACATACATTACAAAATTGTGGAAAAAATAATTCTGTCTCAAGTGCTTAACTCGGTTACTTCGCCCATAACACGTAGTGGTAAAAGAAATAAAACGGTCGGACTGCAATACGGTGGAATAGCAACAAACTGAATAGAATCATGCAAGAAGCAACTATTCTTCAGTCCCTATTACGTATTGTGGTATTGAAACAGCGAGTTATTCATTCATTTATTTATTTATTGGAAAACCAGAAGCTTAAATTGAACAGAATAATATGAAGAAATATATCCTAGAAAGCTTAAATTCAAACAATTAATAGAACTATGAACATAATCAAAATAAAAGAACAATAAAGAGTAATCAACATAAATCTAACAGTTATTCCTGACTCGTCCCACATTGGTCCCAATTCATTGGGACGAGTCGAAAACTCAAATTTTACGCCGAAAGCGTTCCTTATTCATCCCAATTTGAAATTTCTAACAGAAAAGTAGCAAAAGTACTGTCGGCCGCACACTTCTCGTGTAATAAATAATCAAGTAATCTTGATTACCATTATTTCCGAAGGATTTTTTAAGTATGTCACGCAAAGTACTAGGAATGTAGAAATGCATAGGAGATAAGGTACTGTAACACCCCTACCCTATCTATTATAAATAAAATAAATATAACTCCAAATTTACAGATTCAAGACATTTATTACAGAACTTATTAAACATAGATCATTAGATAATTTATGATTATCTTAAAATTCAGAAGGAAGCTGCAAATCTTCCTATACCAAAGAAACGTCCTCCAAAGAGATAGTTATTGAAGATAAACGAATATATAGAAAAGTGATTTATAATGGCCAATGTGATCGTCTAGTGTCGTCTAGTGGTAGGACACCCGTTATGTTGTAGTAACTCAGATCCTTTTAGAAGCTAAGACAAACGAACTAGCTACAAAATACCCTAATTCTGAAGAGAACCTACCTAAACCTGACAAACATGAACCTCCGTTTACACAGTCGAGTAAAATAGCTAGAAGATTAGAGAATATTATTAATACAAAACATGAACTAACTATTGAATTGCTAGATACTCAAACTAGGATATTTTTTAAATATCCTGGAAAGGCCTCCGCCCATCCCCAACACTTGAACCCAAAAGAATCAAATGTTCCAACATTTACATTTACTGAGATTCATATTAATCTCTCCCAAAACTAGGAACCTCTGATTCCTGTAGATTCAGGTGTGCCTCCCCTCTATTCCTCCGGTCTAAGCTACTCTAAAACCTTAAAATCTGAATTCCAAGCTTCACTATAACTCTTAGACCGAAAGAATATATATAATAACCCTGAAATATCCGACGAAATGATCATCTAGGATACTCCTTCAGCCGAGAACTTTGTCTCACGAATTATGGAAGACGACCGCTTCGAATTCGCTTGCCGAATTTAAAGTCAATTAGTATGGTTGCTTTTCACATACTAAAGACCCATAAATACAATATTCAATTTTAAGATAGTTAGAGCAAACTTGGAGTCCACACTCTTTAAGTAATATACAATCTAGTTACAATATAGTTGAATCGAAGATGACCTAGATGATGAAATAGGAATGATATACGCACGAACTTGAAATAACCCTATAATTGGAAATAAAATAGATTTCTGACCTCATTCCGGTAAACGCTATTACCAAATGTTGGAAATCTTTCCCTTGTATTTAACGTATTATAACCGCTGAACGTTGTATTCTTTCGATATGCATTATTCGTTTCTCTAGGTAAAATATAAATTATTTTTTTACAAAATTACATTCGTCCCGTCTGAAAGCAATTTTCCAACCCTCTCCCTTTTGTTTTCCGTCTTCTCCTTATGTCCGCGCCACGAATTCAAAATATTTGTCTATTTTTCTATTCAGAGAAGTTTAAAGAAGTATTTATGTAGTTCATCTAAGCAGTTTTATAAATGATTTATTTTTAGGGTTAAATATTATTTAAAAGAAACGCTAAATGTAAAATATTTGCATAAAACAGTGTAGCCACTGTCTGGACTGTTACAGTACCTATAAAATAGTATTTTGATTCCATATCATATTCATGATCATATTGAACAACGTTTATCTCTATAGCAATTAAGATATTGTGCAAAGTTCGCAAATCAGAAGAGATCACACTAATCCACCCATACTAATCTTATAAATTCGAATGTAACTCTCTCTGTCTGCCTTTTACCTTTTCAAACCTAAACGACTGAACGGATCACAATGAAATTTAAGGTTATATGTAGAGGTAAATGGTATCCCAGAGCCCTGGGAACAAATATGTATGTAAATGTGTTTGAAGACCTCTGTGACTAAGGTCGAAGGTCTACCTGCGACGCAGGAGGTTGCAGTTTCGATTCTCGTCTCGGGAAAAATGTGTGTACGATCTGGAGACATTTGTTCATGGTGTTCTGATCGTTTTCTATGTATAATAAAAAATATCTATCTATGTGTTGTATTATATTAAGTATATCAGTTATTTAGTACCCATAACACCAGCTCTGTTTAGATTGGGGCTAGATAATGCTGTGTGAATTGTCCTAACACCAATCAGTGAATAATGAGTTGTGACGTCATGACCTCACAATATGTATCGTACAGGTATAGAATAACTATGGTAAAGGTCTGAGTTTTTTCTCTTGGCAATATTATAGTCATCATCACTACTGACCACGTCACTCAGTGGTCAACAATGTTCGAGCATCGGTGACGTCATACTCGTCATAGACAGACGCCACTAGTATTGTAGCGTTTTAGATGAAAATTGAAACAGCATTTTTAAAAGCTCAATTTTTTCTCATAAAAAAATATATATTTTTCAAAAACCCCAAAAATCCTGCACTAGGCTAGGCCTGTTTCGGGACTGAGTGAACACTTATTGATTACCATAATGTTGAGGCTCATCTCGGAGTAGCTTCTCAAAATCGGTCATAATACCTATTTTATGAATTCTACGTTGTGACGTTACAAATTTCTATTTCTGTCCTACGTAATAGGGACCAAAGTTGGGAGCAAACACAGAATTAAATTGCGAAGAGTTTATCGGTCTCCGACTTTTTATTCAAAGTTGTTGGCTTTTGATCGCATTCTAGAAGTCATCGCGAATACTGTTTGTACCTACGCTATTATAAAAAGGTACCATTGTGGAAAATGATTTTTAGTGAGTACATTGAAAAACTGCGCTGCATGCATAGTACAAAAATCTAAATATTGGTTAACAGTAAAATGCTGAATTTACTCCTTTTGTCTTAGTTCGCTTAGAACTGATCTCTTCCAGGCAACCTTTGGATGGAAATAAGTGTGTGAATTAAAGAGAGGCAGGGGATGTAACAAAGATAAACTAGAAATAAACATGAACATTAACACTATGAATACTGAAATACATATAATAAATAAATGTTTTTAGCTTTTAGGAGATGTCTTTCAGTAGGTTACCGTGTGCCTTTGGGGAATGGCTTATTTCAGCCGTCATCCTACAACACAGATGTACTAGGGATGCTAACGCATTCCTACAATATCCCCGGCTACCGTTTCTTCTTCAATGGAGCCTTGGTGTCACTTTCGTATCATCTTTCCTTTTTCATCTCTTACAGTCGGTTGGGTATCAATAATTGGTGAAAAGGTTAAGGTAAGTACTGTGTAGTACTCTATTTTGTCATAATATTGTACGTCCCAGTAGTGAAAAAAATCTATGTCTATGGTCCCAACCATCTCCACTTTTGGTGACCGATAATTATGAGTAGACCGGAGATTGTTTTTTTTTTTTCTAGTATATTTTTATTGCAATAAATCTTTAGAAAGATATTTACAATCAAATTATAGAAGTAAATTAAAACTAATATTTACATAATCATAATCATTTATTTGCCAGAATGTATGTACAAAAGGTCTTAATATTAAATATGTCCATTTACAATCTACCTATTAGGGTATGCAAAATTTGATAACGCGAATTTAACAATTATTAATAATTCCAACTGTCAATCAAATTCATATAAAATAACAATAAAATCAAATAAATAAAATATGTAGTAAGTACCTTTAATAAAAACAAAATGAGTTAGCTGGAAGAGTCATCCGTTCTTAAAATTCAAAAAATCTTTTACTTTGCTCGCTATACCATTGACATGACATATTATGTAGAGATTGTGTTAGCAGAATTCGGCTCCCCCCTAGTACGGGGATTGTTGTCTAGGGTAGAATAGAGAAAAATTACGTCACTTCGTCATCGAATGCGTAAATTGTTTGAAATGCATTTCATCAACTTCAATAATGTACGCAATGTATGGCGATGCGATGTCATTATTGTCTATTCTACCCTAGACAAGAATGGCCATTCTTGTCTAGGCATGTTAAATAAAGTCTTGCAAATATTTATTGTGACAAGGTTCCGCCCGTTTCTGATTGCGCGCGGATTATAATTGCATAGTTCAATATGATGTATGGACTTACTGATCTAATACGCTCTAATTAGAGAAGATATGTTTAATGGACAGAGACGAATTTGTAATAGCTGAATAATCAATCAATTTGAGCGATTTACAATAATCATCTGTAAGTGCTTAGTGGTATTGGTACTGTATAGGTCTATATAGGTAGGTAACCTAAATAATGTACCTACAGGTTTTCGTGGAATGTGGGCAATAGGAGCGTTTTCGTGAGACGTCGGGAATTAGCACGTCTCATGGGAGACGTTGGGAATAACTCGATCGGTGGCATGCAGGTTATGAAACTGAAAATGAAAACGTATTATTGTATCTTGATAACTTACTTAGGAACACTATTGATTCTTGTGAAAAAAAGTAATAAATGTACCACACAAAAATTACTTATTGAGAGAAATACCGAGAATCGTAGAGGTAGTAACCAGAACAGCCTTGGTCCACTGCTGGACGCAGGCCTCCCCCTGATAATACCATAATTGCTAATTACCTTATTGGCTTTCATCCCATAGGGTAAAGCCCATAAACCCCACGCTGGGCATGCGGGTTGGGGATCGCAGTTCGGTGATTGATCTATTCTGCAAGAGGCGCTGCTGCCCGCCCCCCGGTGTATGTCTCTTTGTCGCCTCTTACGTCATCCACGGGAAGAGTTCGGGTGGTGCACATTCTAAGCCGGCACCACACGTAGTAGTAAGTGAGGATGAAAATGACATTATCTGGAAGCCAGTACCAAAAAACCGAATATAGCAAATTTAATTACAAGGAAATATTTTTGAAAAAAAAAACCTGGACACAGCCGTGAATACCGCTCAGTGGGTGTGTACCCAACAATTCTTTTTTGTCGAAACGAATGAAAATATGACATTGGTCCACGCTCAGGCTAAATACGAATTTTAATATGAATTATATGTAGGCCTATAGAGAGGGGAGGTTCGAAATATAATTGAATTGATTGATTATAATTGAATTGATTTTAATAGATTTGATGTGGTTTTAATTCGATACCAACAACAAGGTGATAGATTTATTTACTAATAGACGAGCAGTATGTGGTTGATGTGTCTATTTCTGTCCAATGCAGTGTGGTCTGCAACTAGGGTCTGCTTACTGCAATAGCACCTTACTTAGCAAGTCATACTCCCTGGTTCAGTAAAATGTGGGCCAGCTTTCCCGGATGCAGCACATAGTGGTGTCCTGTAGCCTGGATCACTGCATCACCCACTCCTAATCCAAAAAATCCAAAAGGGTCGCACTGCTGATATAGGAAACGAGCTGATCCGATAGTTTCCGTTATAATGATCATTTCATTTCCTAAACATGCTGTGCGACCCTGGACTCCTGTGCTGCATCCGAGAAAGGTGGCCTGTGCGCGCGCTAAATATGATTGTTCTGTCCGAGACCCAACACCGAATGAAATGATTTTTTACAACTACGCGGGAAGATCAGTGTCAGTCTAAGTGTCAAAAATATTACGAGATTCCTCAGAACAACTATCCTACGCGATTCCAGCTGTCAAAGTCGCGAATATAGAATACGTCAAAAGCAGTTCGTAGCCTTACCTGATAGCTGATAGCCAATTCTTAACAGATATGAAAAAGGACAGTTTCTTACGAAAAACAATGGTCAATGCAGACCAACAATCGACGAAGCGACTACAAAGCCCGGAACACAGAAACACACACACAAACAAACTAAATCAAATTATCTCTCAAAATCTATATTGACACAAAACTGTTAAAATAAACAATCTAAAAACTTGGGTAAAGGTAACTTAACTCGCCTTTAGTACAGTGCTGGCTAATTTAAAGTCACCTCTGGGTCGGTCGGGATAATTAGAGGCCCGAAGCGAAACCACACTGCACTTTGTTAGCACGTGGCTAACTAACTTTGGCGTTGGTTTAACAGCACTGTAATGTATGTAAATACTACCTGGATAATTGACCTATATTAGATTACACAAACATAAAGCTCTCATTAGGTTGATATTAGTGATTGGACCTCGCACGAGAGCAAGTCGGTCCTTCGATTTGCTACCGAAGAGGCCATCTTCTCTTCGGTCGCAAATCGAAAGAGCTGTTCTAATCAAGGATGTAACAGTAGTACTTGTACGCATTTCTTTCGAATACTGTCATCGAATTTGAATCCTTCCTATACATTTAGCGCCTTGTAGCGCCCCTACCGGATCGAGAGGAACTACTTATCGTAGTTTAACAACGATCCAATCGTTTCATAAAAGCTCGATGATAGTTTTCGAATGATTTTGAGTGATAGATGTCATATAATTAGGTAGATAGAGCACCTCCAACATAGCTTGGTCACAGAATTCATCAATTCAATTGGTGCTTCAAGAAAAATAAGAACCCACGGAAAAAACATTTTACTGGGTTCTTGCATCGAATCCTTTCTAATTCAAGTCTAACCCAAACACTTCAATCATAAGTAAAACACACTCACTCAATAATTCTCTTGATTTCGAAAAACTAATCTGTGTATGTGTGACTTGACACATATAATTACAACTTCAGTGCTTTCTACATAGCACCAATATGAATATGAAAATAAGACGTGTTCATCGCATTTTTTTGGCTACACTTCGTTTGTGTCTACCTTTCTAAGCCTTTTTCGTGGAAGACATCAATGGTTCTCGATTACGTTTATTGAATGTTTTTTGTATAAACTCAGACTAAGGCCTCAGAAATGAAGTCAAATATGACTAGTGGTCTAGTCATATTTTATTTTATTTCTAGGAATTATTGTCTTGTGACAATAATGCCTGCATGTTCATCACCTACAGCATCGCCGCATCACCTACTAAGCGTTACCAAAATGCTGGCTGCATTGCTCAGTTGTAATGATACTGATACTGTTTCAATAGTTATAATAATTAACTATTTCTAATTTGTTTCTATTCCTCAATTGTAATTTTTTATGCCAAAACTTGACGCTAACCCCGAAGTCTGGGTTAAATCTGGCCAGCGCAGAATCTCATTAACCCAAATCCCTCATTTGCCATTCCTTCCGTTATCACATTACATTCTGTACAAAGTCCTCCTGTTTTTCTGCATTTTTCCGAGTCTATTAGTAAGACAACACCGGCTTTTAGTAATTGTTTCGTAATTACGGGGAGCGAAAGTCGGGAGTGGATTTTAGGGTAGCGTTACTTTTTGTTGTTAAACACTGAAGAAAATTAAAATTTTCTTCGGTCTCGATTTCAAAATGTCTAGTATTTCAGTGTTAAGTTTTTTCTGACTTTTTGCCAGTTGTGGAAAATTACCTTTATACTAAAGTTTAGTTACTGCTCATTAGGGGAGGCCTATAATGTCCAGCAGTGGACTAGTATAGGCATAGGCGTATAAAATATATATATATATAGATGATGATGACCTTTATACTCGTACATTTGTTATTTATGCTGAATTTATTTCAGTAAATTTTGTTCTCGATTTCTAAATGTATTACAGTGTAGATAACTTTTTACACTCGGAATCCCTTCCTCACACTAATATTATAAATGCAAAAGTTTGGATGTGTGGATGGATGGATAGATGAATGTTTGTTGCTCAATCACGCCAGAACGGCTGAACGGATCTGAATGAAATTTGGTACAGAGATGGATTATGTTCTGGAATAGCACATAAGCTATATTTTATACCAGAATTCACACGGAAATGGGAACTAAGCTGGTAAAACCATTATTTATTAAAACATGATACATTTAATATAATACAGGGTGAATAAAGATAAAAATACTCTAGTCACACTATATTATTCATCATCATCATCATCATCAGCCTATACCAGTCCACTGCTGGACATAGGCCTCCCCTAATGAGCGCCATAGCGCCCTGTCTTCAGCTTGCCGCATCCAGCATCTGCCAGCAGTCTTTCGCAAATCGTCATCCCACCTGGTCGGAGGGCGTCCTACACTACGTTTTCCGAGTCGCGGTCTCCACTCAAGAGCACGTTTACCCCAGCGGTTGTCGGTCCTTCTCGAGATATGGCCAGCCCACTGCCACTTCAGCTTGCTAATCCTTTGAGCTATGTCGATAACCTTGGTTCTCTGTCGGATGTATTCGTTGCGAATCTTATCCTTCAGAGAAACTCCGAGCATAGCTCTCTCCATAGCTCGCTGAGCGACTTTAAACTGGTGGACCAGCCCTACCGTGAGTGTCCACGTCTCAGCTCCGTAGGTCATGACGTGTAGGACGCACTATATTATTGTTGCTAATTAAATATTTGAATTTATATTGGAATGAAATCATACTTTCCAACCTTTTCGACCAGTGACGATCTCTGTGGCGCAGCAGGTGAAGGACCGCCTACGACGCATGAGTTTGCGGGTTTGATTCCCGCCTCGGGACAAATGCTTGTACGATCTGCAAATTTTCTTCCGGGTGATCTGGGTGTTGTCTATGTACAAAATAAATATATTGTATTGTATAAATTGTATAAAATATATATATATCCATATATAATCGTAAATATATCAGGAATTAAGTTCCCGTAACACCAGCTTTGCTTAGCCCCAGACGTAAGTTGCATCAATACCCCTTGAAAATAATGGTAGAGCCATGTACTTAAATTTTAACGTAAAAGTCCGACCCTGTCCTTCGCCCTTCAGTGTAATCAGTGTATTGTGACACAGTACACTAATTTGTTCTTAATTGACACTTTTTGTATGAAACAACTTCGTTTTAAGCTTTTAACTATCGGTTTATAAAGTAAACTTTGAAGTAAAAGCCGGAAAGTCGAAAATGTACAGGATAAGGTGGCAGATAATTGATTTACCTACGCTCAGACAATGTAAGCTTTGTTGTGAAAGCCAGAGAGTCGAAAATATAGGTAAAATGTAAGAAGGAAAATCAATCGCTCATAGTAAATGTTTTCGGGAGTTGTTTTATAGTTCCTATGGGAGTTACAGTTTGAGTTAAAGTACAGAACAAATTGAACTTTGGCACACTTTGGTTTAGGATACTGATTACATTGAACATGTGCTTGCGAGGTTAAGATAAAAGGCGTTTAATAAGCCGAAATGTTTATAAGGGTACATTTACGATGAAAGACTGTAGCGATAGCGGGAGCGGGTATTCCAAAGTAAAAAAGAACTACTAAACAGACCTCCCCCAAACAGAAAGGGTTTTTTGGTATATGCTATTTATTTTCAATCTTAAACTATCATTACACGATTATCTTAATGCAATAGCTAAGACATCATCATCAGCCTATATTAGTCCACAGCTGGACATAAGCCTCCCATAATGAGCGCCATAGTGACCTGTCTTCAGCTTGCCGCATCCAGCATCTGCCAGCAGTCTTTCGCAAATCGTCATCCCACCTGGTCAGAGGGCGTATATTTTAAGATTTTAGGTGTTAGAATTTGCACCACCCCCAACTCTTCCCTTGGGTGCAGTAAGAGGCGACTAAGGGACATCCACGGGGGGCAGACCAGCGCCTCTTGCAGAATAGATCTACCACCAAACTGCGATCGCCAAACCCGCATACCCAGCGTGGGCACATGAGCATTTCCCCCAGGAGATAAAAACCAAAAAGGCGCTTTTCTGGGGAGGCCTGCGTCCAGCAGTAGACCAATATAGGCTGTTGAGGTTGAGGTGTTATAGTGTCGAGTAGTTCCATAGAAATTTCTTTTATTAGCCGAGTTACCAGATAAATGGCCGTCCGCTCGTACCGCGTGAATTTCTTCTGTATGCGCTTCATCATTAGGCTATCCTTAGCTTCATGAGGAGCCCGCCCATACAGCTGCATTGTTCTCTAACTGGCTCCTAACAAGTGCATTTTACAATGCTGTTAGAGCTTTCATATTAGTAAAGGCATTTGCCGTCTGAAGAATAAAAGGTTTTGTCAAACACCATGCAGTCTTTTATTAAAGTTTTTTTCTAAGAATTCTGATAATACCCTAGTTTGTTATACCTTTTATATATAATTATAGATAATGAATGATAAAATGCAAGGGGTTCTTGCCAAATAAAGTAAAGGAAAAAATTGTAAATAACGTAATATAAATAGCATAAGCTTTATAAACGAATATTTTAAGTTTTTCTATCTCTAAGTTAGTCTCTAATAAGCATTACTTTATGCAAGAAATAAAAGGCTTTTAACTTTTATTTATTTAAATAGCTAATATTTTAAAGCATATCTGCACCATGACTACTTTAAAAAGTTTAGAAAATTTTTAAAAAATGTCTATGATCATATATATATATCAGTCATGGTCCATGACTGATATATATATGATCATAGACATTTTTTTAAATTTTTCTAAACTTTTTAAAGTATTCAAATACTTTTTTTACGAATATTTTTCTATTTATAACTATCAATCGTCTATTACAAAGGCAAAAAACCCTACTAGGCATTCAATAAAAAACTAATTCCAATATCTTGAAAACCGTTAAGTTTCTGATTGAGTGTTTCATAGTCAATTCTGTCTGTGGAAACAAAAACCCCCTCTAGGATCTAAGTCAACTTAACCTGTAATTCTGTATAAGTCGCCAGATCGTTTAATCAGCCTGTTTGTAGAATGGCTGCGAATGCAAAACGAACAATTTTTTTAACAAAAACCCCCTCTAGGATCTAAGTCAACTTAACCTGTAATTCTGTATAAGTCGCCAGATCGTTTAATCAGCTTGTTTGTAGAATGGCTGCGAATGCAAAACGATCAATTTTTTTAACAAAAACCCCCTCTAGGATCTAAGTCAACTTAACCTGTAATTCTGTATAAGTAGCCAGATCGTTTAATCAGCCTGTTTGTAGAATGGCTGCGAATGCAAAACGAACAATTTTTTTTTGGGAAAACCTTATTTATTTCACTCGAGGAGATAACATAAATAACGTTGAGCCATATTGTTGAACATTGATTATCAACAATTGGCGTAGGCACTTAATTGAATTGCGCCATTTTGTAATCGCCCCAGCCATTACATAAAAGTCAAAAGTCAAAAGTCAATAACTTTATTTCTTTAGGCTTACAAACTAAGCACTTAGACACGTCAAATATAATACTATAAACAGGTTTACAAATAGTCATTATTATCAAATAAGAAATAAGATGTTATTGATTTTATTCGCTTCAATTTTTTGTCCACTAGTGGAAGAAGCGAAAAAGAAACCACTAGTAAGTTTTATAAAACTTAAAATTAATACATCATCTTAGTCTAAATATAGGTAATCTGATTTAGATGCCTATGTCAATATTTATATAAAACTAAGCTTAACATTATTTTCCTTAAATACTATTGTCGGTGCGGAACTGGGCGACATCTGGCCAAGCATTAACATCATTGATGTAATCATCGATGGAGTAATAGGCTTTCTTTATAAGATTTCGTTTTATGTATTGTTTAAATTTACGAATTGGGAGCTCAGTTGCTTCAGATGGAAGCTTGTTATAGAAGCGTACACAATTGCCCATAAACGATTTCCCTACCTTTCGTAATCTATATGATGGGATGTGCAGTTTGTTCTTGTTTCTTGTATTTATTTTGTGAACATCACATTTTTTTAAAAAGCTATCTTTATTTTTGTGCGTATATATTAGATTTTCATAGATGTATTGCGATATTACTGTCAAAATATTTATATCTTTAAATAATTCCCTCAAAGAGTGGCGTGGCTTTAATTTATAAATTGCGCGTATAGCCCTTTTTTGGAGAACAAAGATAGTCTGAATATCGGCTGCCCGTCCCCAAAGCAGAATACCATAAGACATTATACTATGGAAGTAACTGAAATAAACTAACCTAGCTGTATCTTCATCCGTAATATATCTAATTGTTCGAACAGCATAGGCTGCTGAGCTAAGTCTGCCTGCGAGAGCATCAATTTGCGGTCTCCATTGAAGAGATGAATCAATATGTAACCCTAGAAAAACGGTTGAGTCTACAAGGTCAACAATCTCATCCTTAAGCATTATCTTAGTTGGGAGTTCTCTTACATTTGGTAACATGAACTTTATGCATTTAGTTTTTTTAGCATTGAGCAAGAGGTTATTGGCCGTGAACCAATCTAGTATTTGTGAAAGCGAATTATTTACGTCGTCATAATTACATTTATTTCTGTCAACTTTAAAAATCAATGAAGTATCATCAGCAAATAAGACCATATCACAAAGATCTTTTGCTAAAAAAGGGAGATCATTTACATACACTAAAAATAAAAAGGGACCTAATATTGATCCTTGTGGGACGCCTAATTCAATCTTTGAGCCCTTCGATCTTTCTTTACCAATATCTACTTTTTGGATTCTATCAGATAAATAAGATTGCATAAGGTCCAGTGCCTTGTTGCCAATTCCATAGTGTTTGAATTTTCTGATTAGTGTATCATGATCCACACAATCAAAGGCCTTAGAAAGGTCACAAAATATACCAATAGCGTTTTTTGCTTTATCCCAGGCATTCAATATATGTTTTAATAGAGCTGCGCCAGCATCGGTTGTCGATCTACCCTTGGTGAAGCCAAATTGATTTTTATGAAGTAACCTATTAAGGTTAAAGTGAGAGGATAACTGGGTGAGAATAATTTTTTCAAAGACTTTACTTAATGCAGGAAGTATTGAAATGGGCCTGTAGTTGGCTGGATCAGTGTGACTACCAGATTTATAAAGAGGTACTAGTTTACTATATTTCATGAGATCAGGAAAAACTCCTGCGTCGACACAACTATTGAAAATATAGGCCAAACAAGGAGCAACCTCCTTAATAATTGAACTCATTACTTTGGTTGAAATACCCCAAAGATCCTCAGTATTTTTGATATTAATGGACTTAAATGTTTTCACTATATAATTAGCATTTACATGGCTAAAGATAAACACCTCCTTACATTTTTCAACAGATGATTCTAATAATTTAACGGCTATTGAAGGTGAGGAGTTTAGAGACCGGGTAACAACTTTAGGGACATTAGAAAAGAATGCATCAAAAGCATCGGCAATATCTTTATCATCTATGAGTATTGAGTTATTAATTTTTAACCTTATTTCTCTATTACGTGGCTTTGATTTGCCAGTTTCGTTATTTATTAGTCTCCATGTTGCTTTTATTTTATCTGATGAGTTTACTATTTTTTTCCTCAAGAACAGGCATTTGGCAGTGGTGCAGACTTTCTTGAATATTTTTGAGTAGTTGGTTACATATAAAAGAAACGCAGGATCATGTAACATAGCTTCTCTAGCACCATAAAGATCGTACAGTCTATTCCTACTTCTATAAATGCCGGGAGTGGCCCAATCTGTGAACCCGACCCTGTCTCTAACTATGCATGTTTTAAGTTTGAAGACTTCACTATGTTCTTTGTTTATAATATTTGAAAGTTTGGCAAATATGTCATTTGGTTCATCAGAACAAGTTATATTAGTTACTGCTAGTTGTACTTTACTTTGAAAATTCCTAATACGGCTCTCTGTGATAGGCCTGTAGGTGTATTTCTCGACTTTTTTTTTATCGTTAATATTATAACTAAAATGAACACTCTGACCATAGTGATCTGATTTGAAGTGCTTGATTACTGCCTTGTTAGTTGGAGATTGATTGCAGTAAATATTATCTAAACAAGTTGCAGATGTAAGGGTTACCCTAGTAGGATCATTGAAAAGATGTTGTAAAAATATAATACATAAACGGGCAGATTCTACGATCAAGCGGCAACATATAGATTGATGGAAGTAACTTATTGATTTATCTATCATATTTTCTGACATACCCACTGGCGATTTGCGAGCGATTTTATAGCGAGGCGAAATCGTCGTCAACGCCATTATTTAGAACGCGGATAGCACGCTACGAGCTCGCTTGACCGTCGAGGCTCGCAAAAAGCTTGCTCGCCTCGCTAGAAAATCGCTCGAAATTCGCCAGTGTGATAAGTGTTCCATTGGTTAAAACAAATGGAGTGAAATGAAACTTCATCAATTCAGCACTGTGGATTTTACCGGTTTTAAACCGAGAAGATTAGATCTTAAAACCCAAGAATAACAATGCTGGACGAGCTAAGCAGAGCTTGTGTTATGGGTACTAAATAACTGATATACATAATCCAATACATACATAGATATTTTTTAATTACATAAACATAGAAAACGACCGGAAAACCCTGAACAAATATCTGCAGACTGCAGATTGTACAGACATTTGTGTCGAGGCGGGAATCGAACCCGCAACCTCCTTCGTCACAGAGATCGTCACCGAGATATTAAAAGCTAGATACTCTAATCACTGAAGCAAATACATTAAATTAAGGCCACACACACGTAAGACTGGCACGTAAGACAAATAACTCGGGTATTCAAAGTACCTGGTAATTAACGGGAGCCCTCGAGGCTTGCCCTTCGTCAAGACCAGGGATACCAGGAGCATGTCAAAACATAGCTGTTACGAAGCTAAGTAAATTCCTAAGTTAAACCAACGGTTTTTGGTTGCCAGGTAGATTACGTGGCATTCGGAGACTTGCAGTTATAGGTTTTTCTACAACCTACCTTTCTCTATATCGAGCACTGCATCTCACAATTCCCGATTAACATAGATCTAAGCATTGTGCTATAATAACTTAATTTTAAGTTAAACCTGTTGTGAAGAGGAAATAAACTTACTATTTATTTACTATATCAAGCCCACCCAAAAGGGAATTATAGTTTTAAATAATTAAAGTTGCGCGCTTTAAATTTTTCTATAATAGCTTAAATCGCACTTTAAAGTTAATGGTAATCTCCGGGGAAATGCCAAATGTCGAATTCTTGCCAAAATCGAATTATTTTAGCATTGATAAAACCTTTAATGACATTCATACGTTTCGGCGGATGGTGGTGGTTGGGCCTGCCGCAGCCGCTGAATTGAATAATATGTATAGTAAAATAACCCTTAACTCCACTATCCAGGCTTTAGTTTTCAGTTAATTGTAAGAGTCGGACAAGTGTAGTAAGTAATACATATTTTTAAATACCAATGTATACTCATTTCAAGTGAACTTGTTTGTTCTTTTTGAGTATAAAATAAAGTTCTTTAAACCGAAGTGTAACTGTTCGGAGTAAGTATACTGTAAGTCATCCAAATGCCAGAATTAGGTAAAAATCCCGGGAAATTATTAAATTATAGTAGGGACGCTGAATGTGACAAGGGTTAAGAGAATAGGGTGCAATATCAATGTGCAGGTCTTGGCTGGTTTATGTTATCATTTCCATAGAACAGCTTAGGGTTTTATCATCATCATCATCGGCCTATACTGGTCCACTGCTGGACATAGGCTTCCCCTAATGAGCGCCATAGCGCCCTTTCTTCATCTTGCCGCATCCAGCATTTGCCGGCAGTCTTTCGCAAATTGTCATCCCACCTGGTCGGAGGGCATCCTACACTACGTTTGCCGAGTCACGGTCTCCACTCAAGAACACGTTTACCCCAGCGGTTGTCGGTTCTTCTCGAGATATGGCCAGCCCACTGCCACTTCAGCTTGCTAATCCTTTGAGCTATGTCGATAACCTTGGTTCTCTGTCGGATGTATTCGTTGCGAATCCTATTCTTCAGAGAAACTCCGAGCATAGCTCTCTCCATAGCTCGCTGGGCGACTTTAAGCTGGTGGACCAGCCCTATCGTGAGGACACTCACGATAGGGCTGGTCCACCAGTTTAACGTCTCAGCTCCGTAGGTCATGACGTGTAGGACGCACTGATTGAACACTTTTGTTTTCAAACATTGCGGAATGGATGACGAGAAGACTCGACGTAGTTTACCGAACGCTGCCCAACCTAGCTGGATCTTATATTGCTTTTGTAAATATGTACCAAGTAGGCAATGTGATCACTCAGCGGCAAAGCCTTTTGTTGTGTCATCATCAGCTTATATCAGTCCACTGCTGGACATAGGCCTCCCCTCATGAGCGCCATAGTGGTGGCAGCCACCGGGCTACCTTAGGCTGCCACCACCTGCCTTCCTAGCACCCCCTGAACCGCCGTTACCACGGCCGCTGCCATGGCCAGGAATAGTGAGGCGGCCGAAAACTGGGAGTCATTTCTTTATTTTTACCGTCATTTCGGGGGTAATGCCCATAATCTGGGCATGCGGGTTGGGGATCGCAGATCGTGTGTTGAGTTGTTCTGTAGGATGCGCTGCTGCCCGCCCCCCGGTTTGTCTCCCTTATCGCCTCCTATAACACCCACGGGAAGATTTGGGTTGTTACTATTCTACGCCAGCACCACACAGCCCGCCGGTACCTCACAGCCTTTGTGTAGAGTAAAAGAAAGAATATATAAAAACATTGCCATCCGTGCCGTAAGTGAGGTAACGCTTCGGTGTAAGTGCGCTCGCTATCTTCTCGGCTGAAATCATTCTCAACTTCATAACGCGATAGGATATTAATATTTACTCAACGGGAAACTATTATTGCTGTATGTGTGTGAATGGCTTGATAGATGAGTGCCTTTACGAGGTTATGAGATGATAGTAACGTAGTGATTTTCCATAACTGATGGTGCTGTCTGAATTATCCAGCATTATTTATTTTTGTTAAATTACTAAGATAGAAAATTACACTCAAATAATATAATTAATTTAAAACTAGTATTTACAATTCAAACAATTGAGCTAAATGCAGACTGTTGCAAACAATGTACAGGTAGCTCTTAACTGATCCATATCAATACCAGTCGCGCGCGTGCCCAAGACGCTGGCTGCATTGCCCCGCTGTATGACAATGCTGATGCGCTGCGCCAGATACTCACCAGCTCTTAGACGCTCAGATATATTTTTTTCATTGACCGCGGTTTCGCATGCGTATTTTCTATCGAAACCTTTTAAGTTTATATCTATCCCATGGAAATAGATTTGTTTTTTTTTAATCATATATTTTAATGTACCTACTTAGAGTCTAATTACAACTAAGACAGTCCCAGGGGATAAAAAGTAGCATATGTTTTAATCCAGATCTAAAACTATGTACCTTCCTATTCGTGTGTAAAATTTATATACTTGTGTAGTTTTGGCGTTAAGACGACAAAATTCCATCCATTCATCTATACATCCAAACTTTCACATATGTAATGGTACTGTGAGTGTTTTTAGTTACCCACCTGGTACTTTAAGTGAGATGAATAGTTCACGATCATCAAATAGTTACGAATCTACTGAAAGAACTTGTAGAATAAACAACCGTCTAACAAAACATAAACAGCAAACTGAAATTATTTAAAAAAAACATTTTATAAAGTTGCCGTGAAGAATGTAGATTTCTTTAAAACTGCAGATTTCTTATCAAGTTCTTGAAGATATCTTGGAAGAGATAACAAACAATGCTTTTAACAATGTTTTCAGAAAACAACCTAATGGGATAAGAATGAAAAAGAGGCCTTTAAAAAAAGGTTTAAATTTAAATTATTTAATTATTTTAATTTTAATTTATATTGCCATGATCTTTGAGATCTTACTGCTACTGTAAATATATATTACCTATATTATTTATATATATTACCATTGTAAATTATATATATGTATATACCATTTGTTTCTGTATAAAAGCACAACGATAGTTCTTTGATTATTAGTATAAAGTAAAAAATATCTAAAATATCTCAATTTTGTTCGGGCTTTTTTAAAATCGGTGTCAAATTGATCGAAGCTAAAATGTATTATCATATTAAATACTTGAGGACATCATATCTAAGGGATATTCTGTACATCATATCTACAGAATATCCCTTTCTTCTAATTGACCTACAAAGGTTATCGTACAGAACAGTGATTGTAGGTGAAAATGAATGTGAAAATGTATTTTGAAAAACACAATGATTGACAAAGTTCTGGGCAGTTCTGTCTTCTGTTTTAGTTATAAAAACTGGGTTACAGAAGGCAGTTTCTTTCCCAGAGGTCAATTAGAAGAAAGGGATATTCTGTACGATCAGACATGGGCGTCTTCTAGACCTTGGTACACAAGTATGTGCTTGTCTTACACGCCAGCGGATTCCGCTACCCGCGCCGCTCCCACTGTAATTTCACATTTTTAGGGTTGGAAACACAGCGTGAACTATAAAGGGTTTATGAAGCTTTCCTTGTCTGTCAATGCAACCAAGTATAAATAAAAAGGAAGTAAGGAAAATATATATCTTCTTGAAAATTGTCGTGAAATAACGTGGTAAAAAACCAAGCATAAAATATCATACATAGAGGCAAAAGTACCTATATGTATCAGACCAGTTTCTGTCTGCGGCTTCAGACTATTTATATCCCATGGGAACTGATTTATGGAATTAAAATTGGTCTATGTTTTATTTCAGGCATAGAATTACCTGTATGCAAAGTTTGTGCCCGATCCGTTGTGTAGTTATTGCGTGAAGAAGTAACAAACATCCATATTAACCATCCATACATCTAAACATCCGAAATTACGCGTTTATAATGTAAGTGTTATAGATTAGGTATTATTATCGAAAGTATAGAATATATGATATGGATCAGTTGAGCTACCTGTAGATTGTTTGAAACAGTCTGCAGTTAGCTCTCAATTGTTTCAAATACTAGCTTTAATTTAATTATATTTTTTGTTTGTAATTTTCTTTGTTAATAAAGATTCTTACAGAATATTTATTAATAAACAAATAATGCTGGACAATTCAAACAGCGTTATCTAGCCCCAAGCTAAGCAGAGCTTGTGTTATGGGTACCTAACCTACTAGATAACTGATACACGCGCTGATTGATACATAACAATACATAGATAGATATTTTTTTATTATACATAGAAAACGACCAGAACACCCGGAACTAATACCTGCAGATCGTACAAAAATTTGTCTCAGGGCGGGAATCGAACCCGCAACCCCGTGCGTCGCAGGCGGACTGTCGCCCACCGCGCCACAGAGGTCGTCAATGCTTATGGTTATGTGTTACGCACACAGAAAGAACCCTATATTTTATTACTAGCTTCACGCTGCGGCTAAATTGAAAACTGCTATTGTAAAACGTCTAATGTCTTTATAAAAATTGTAAAATTCTCGTTGGTTATGATCGCTGACCGGCCACTTTCAGTTTTATTTGCTTTCTGAATCAATCTCTGCTATACTACTGAGGCACTAGAAGGTACACATTAAGCGTTTTGAAACGCGCGCTTTAGTACCTAACGCGCGTTTTAAAATCATCTGTTGTGTGATTAATGTGATTATGCTAAAATCTTTCATTCAATAGATCGCCACCCAGAGAGTAGGTTTGAATGATTTCGTCCCACAACAAAGCCGGCCGACGAAGACGTCAACTTCAAAATATTAAATAACGTCAAACTCAATTGTAATGTTTATTTTCTTATTATTTGTGTATATTATTATTATATACACTATATATTACATTAAACCTCATATGTTACTCACGCTTGACCTTGTTTCGCTCGACTACGTTACATTAGTGCCATGTAGGTATTTACTAAATGATGATACAGAATTGCAGTGGATGTTAAAATTGCCGTCGCCAATCGGCTTCATCCTGCCAGAAAGTTGTATGCATTTTTAGTACTTACCTTATTGGAAACCGAAATCGTTAGGTATCGTATCCCAGGATGGCCCATTCGATGGGAATGGAAGATTTTAGTGTAATTGCTCCACTGGTCTCCTACATCCATTTACATCCAAACGTGCACCGTTCGTCGTCTGTATACAGCCATAGACATTAAATACCTATGTACCTAAACCTATTTCTAACTCTACCATGTGAAAACCGAAATCGTTTATGTCCAGCCCAGGCTCTCCAACGATGAATGAGAGGACTTAGCCCCGTTTTAAGGTTACTCTTCGACAACCTCTGTGGCGCGGTGGGCGAAGGTCTGCCTGCGACGCAGGAGGTTGCGGATTTGATTCCCGCCTCGGGACAAATGTGTGTACGATCTGCAGACATTTGTTCAGGGTGTTCTGGTCGTTTCTATGTATAATAAAAAATTATATATACCTATACCATACCTATATAATATATGTAATGTATTGTACCTATTATGTATATCAGTTATCTAGTACCCATTACACAAGCTCTGCTTAGCTTGGGGCTAGATAATGCTGTGTGAATCGTCCAGAATTATTTATTATTATTTATTTATTATTATTAACTCAGACATTGACCTGTGCATGAGCAACGATTTTATATGGCATAAGCGTTAAACAAGCGTAGTACCAAGCACTAAGCAATCTATCATATTGCGTGTAATCGCACAGCATGTGGTTTAGACGCGCGTTTCAAAGCGCCTTATGTGAACTTGCCTTTAGTCAGTGGAACTTTAACGTCTGAACAAAAGCAGTAGTTCAAATAGTTTCCGAATAACCAGTTATTGTGCTGTACAAGGAGATTATGTCAATATTAGCCTCGATCTACAATGGCGACGGTGGGTTGGTAGCTTAATGCTTAATTCCTTTGTTCAATTCACTATTCGTTTGTTTTATTGAGAACGGTTTAGATGGGGAATTGTGGGGTTGGTTATTATTAACTTACGATGTTACGTAAGCATTTATAATTGATATTGAGGTTGTATTACGTAACGGGCCTTTCAATCATGACAAATTCAACGCATATAGCTTTTTCTCTCACATTTTTCTTGATCATGAAATTAAGCCTTTGTGTCATTGGAAATTCAACATTAAAGGAATTGTAACTTCAACATTATGAGAATTCAACGTTTTGGGACTCAACTTTTTTGCCATGTCAACATTTTAGGACTCAACGTTTTGGTATATTCAACATTATAAGAATACAACAATTTGGCAAATTCAACATTCCGGGCCTGAAGGGTCAGAAGTACCATTGATTTGTACCATTGATTGTACAAGTGACACAACTTTGTATCCTTAGTACCAGTAAAATAGGTAATTAAAACAACCAGGTATATGAAGTGCTGACAAGTTGTATTTTTCGAGTATTTGTAATTTAAGTTCCTTATTCAGATTTTTATATTTGTATTTTTAATAAGTAATTAAGTAATTTAAACGTGCCAAGAAATTCATAAGAGAAATACTCAATAATTACTAAAAGAATATTATCAACAACGAGAACTGAAAAGGCCTGACATATAAATGGTGGGCTATCCGCGGGCGATCATGTTCTCGTCTCATCCGGTCTCACTTCGCACCGGAAGTGCGCCGTATCCACCTATATCCTTTACGTCCACTACATGTCTACTTACGGTAGAGTGCTGATATGGGTGACTTGGAGTTTCTAAAGGATTTACAAGGAGGAATTAGTAACGGTTTACGTTTAGATGGAACGTAAACTGTTCACACTCGATAGGAATTGGGCAATTTATCGTCTAGGTGTACAATATACTATTGTATAAGCCGAGGTGATTTGTAAGCAATGTGTATACTAAAAATTTGTTTCCATGAAAATTTAATAAAGTCCCAAAAATTTTCGATTTTGCCAGGATTAGAATCTGCTTACCAACCTCAGTGCGGGTGTGCTCTTATTAAATTATTAAATTTTCGTGGGAAATTGGCCCAGTGTGAGTAGGTAACGCACGAAAGAGCAAAAGCCAAGTAAACAATTGATTTCATTGAATACTTCTCATCTGCGTGAAAAGAGCTGAAGATATTCCGATCTCTGTATCGCATAGCATTGCAGTGCAACAAGGCCTATCTTCACAATATCACTAGACATAAATCACACAATGTCAGCGTTATGAGACTGCAGGTGTGTGCTCATCATCAGATATTTCCATACATCTATTCATAAAACTATATATTTTTCAACATTTATTCCATGCTAGGAAGTAGAAGACATGTAGGGTAGGAGTAGCTAGTTAATAAATACATAGATGGCTCTACGTTTGAGAAAATGGTGAATGGACAACCCTCTTGTCAAGTGTTTTATTGGGTTGATTTTTAACAAAAATTAGTTAACCAGTGTAGGTCACCCTCCGGCCAGAGATGACTGAATGATCTGCGAAAGACTGCAGGCAGATACTGGATACGGCAAACTGAAGATGGAGCTGAAGATCGTTCAAAATTTTATTTTTAGACGAAGCTCGACTGCCTTGGCTCGGTGCTTGCCCAAATGCCCAAATCTCTATTGTTCCAACGGCAAATGGACGGGCCTCTGTGTGAGTTGACACAGAATTGTTTGTTACAAACGTGCAGATCGTGCCCGTCTCCTGGCCGTTTTAAAATGGGATTCAGGACATCCAGCAGTGGACTATGATGATGATGATTCTTTGATAATGGCAATATGTCCTGACACAATTCTGCCGGTGTCAAGTTATAGAATATATTTGTAAAAATTATTTATTATAAACAGCAGTGTGGGGATTCTTGTATGACCGAACCCTTATAATAAGAGCCACCACCGGTGCTGTTCTGTAGATGTCTATGCCAACAGTGAACTAGTATAAGCTTGGGGGTTGAAGCGCCAGGATAGAACGGATCCTTGTCAAAGTAACTATAACAAACAAGGACATGTTAAGTACGTGTACGATCATAGGTCGTACCTAAAAGTTTTTTGGGTACAAACTAAACGTCAAAATGATGGAAATGATCCTGTCAAATCAAATGTCCGAACCTAGTCCGAACGCGGATGTTTAGTTCGAAACGCTTCTATCCCATATCCCATGAGTCATTCGTCAACTCACACCATCCAACTTGTCCCAAATTGTATGAGTTGATGAATCGTAAAAAATATTATTTTCGTTCGGCAACTCACACCACCCTTATTTGTTTATGATATACATCATATAATACAATACAAATATAGATATTTTTTTATTAGGTATACATAGAACACGCCCAGAACACCCTGAACAAATGTCTGCAGATCGTTCACACATTTGTCCCGAGGCGGGAATCGATCCCGCAACCTCCTGCGTCGCAGGCAGACCTTCGCCCACCGCGCCACAGAGGTCGTGAATCGATCATATATTTCGAAAACACGATATCATAAAACTTTGTCGTTAGAAAAAAATCGCAGAGTTACCTCTAAATTCTTACTAAAACTGAATTTCTCAATAAATACAGAAGTTAAGATCTTGAGAATAAGCATGGTATAGAAGTAAGTATAAAGAACATTTCGTATGTTTCGGTTTTTTCTAATAAAGTCCTTATTAATAGATAATAAGCTAAAACTTGATTTCTGGGCTTGCGTTGCGTTGTTTTGGCATGCCTTGTCCCTCCTATGAACGCAAAATCCTATGTCTATCCTTTTCACATAAACTTAAGGTTGTAAAGGCTCTTAAGAGCGAGCCTAATGCAAAAAATTGTGAAAAGGATAGGCATAGGATTTCGCGTTCATAGGAACGGGACAGAGTAAAGCAATGTTAGTGCAAAAATCAAGTTTTTGCTTCTTTTCTATTAATGATTCAAAATTTAAGCTTTAAATAGAAAAACTACACGATTACTTAAATAAAACAGTAGTTTGGCTATGTAATTCTTAAAAAATAATATGGTGTTGTCGCTGATACTTTAGAGCATTTCAATTAAAACAGTGTTTTAAAAGCGATTTTTGTATAATTTTTTGTAAAGAAACCAGTTTATTTTTCAAAATTCTATTCGATTACTCGACTTCTATGAGTTTTTCCCCTACCTATCGTATTTTTTTAATTAGAATATTTAAGTTCGTTACCATGTAAGGCTTTAAAAATACACAATTTGCTTGATTTTTTGCATTAGGCGCACTCTTAAGGTGGGACGGTACCTACCTCTAAGCTCCCATACAAACGGACTATTCGATTCATTTGGAAACTACGAACTAAGAAGAAGACTAAGAAATAGCTGTTTGTTTCTTTTCAGTTTTTCAATATACATAATCATAATTAAATGAGAGCGAAAGTTATAAAATCGCCTGAAAATGGATAAAAATGAATTTTCGCTCTCACTTAATGATGATAATGTATTTTGAAAAACTGAAAAGATACAAACATAGCTATTTCGTTTCCGATTATGCATGTAAAATTTCATTAAAATCGGGGACGTAGTTTCCAAATGAATCGAATAGTCCGTTTGTATGGGAGCTTAGAGGTACCGTCCCCCTTAAGGTCCTCAAAAACCGGTGCCGGAGACCAGAATGTTGAATTTCTGTTAGTTTGTGCAACTGTCGACCAAACTGTTTCAATATAAAACGTGACTCGAAGTGTGGACATAGAGAGAAGTTTTGTCGGTTTGTTAATTTCATTTTGAACTTTAGATTCTGTTGTAGTGGAGAATACAAGTTTGCGTTCTCGTAACTTGATCTTTGATCTGTTTTGTGTATAGATACTTATATTCGTAAATTGTTTGAATTTAAATTGCTTTGTTGGGGAACAACTTGGAGAAGAGGTGTTTATTTCCAGTCAAACTCAAGAAATGTATATTTGACGTGTCTAAGTGCTTGTTTTGTAAGCCTAAAGAGATAAAGTTATTGAAAATCTGATATCTGGAAATTTATTTGATGTTCATGGCTCCCGCCCATACTTATACTAAAATAACTTTTTTTAAGGATTTTTGTTTTAGTGCTTACCCGCACTATAGGCAACTCTAAGAAATGAAATAAGTTCCAAAAAAAAATCGAATTCTCCCGCAGAATTCGAAAATTTTTGGGAACTTATTTCATAACTTTTTTTTGTCTAATGTTTGACAGATGACTTCTCAAACTTGAAGCCAAAATAAATAAGAGCCCATTATCTAGATATTTTTTATTATACATAGAAAGCGACTAGAACACCCGGAACAAATACCTGCAGATCGTACAAATATTAGTCCCAAGGCGGAAATCGAACCTGCAACCTCCTGCGTCGCAGGCGGACTTTCTCCTACCGCGCCACAGAGGTCTATAAATAAATATTTGAAATGAGTTAAAAAAATGAAATAATTTAATTCTTGTTGTTTGTTTATTTCGGTGGAGATCTGGTAGATAATTATCGCACGCATAATCCGTGCTGCACTTTCTAATTCAGCTTTTTTGTGTAAGTTTCAAGTTACGTGCTAATTTAGCATGTAAGTGTAAACGAGTATCTATCTACCCGTGCTCATAAATTTAAAACTATTTAAGTCCTTGCCCGTGCTACGAATAAATTAGCACGGCTAATTATTAGTTGTTACAGCTTAGTTAAAGATATTTTATTTCTCAAAGAGTCTGAAGATAAACTCTCTAATTATCTTTGAAATAACGTTCTCCCAATAAAAACAAGGTGAGGTACTTTAATAGCAGCATCTCAAATAACAAACTGAGCTCATTCAACTCGCTTTAGTAGAGAATCAAAAATACATAAAAGTTCATAGTTTCTCGTTGTTTCCCTGTGCAGCAGTTTATGTTCAATTACGGAAGAATTGATGACCGGAAACCACCGTCGGTTCCGGTTACTACTTTATTGTACTCAGACTAGACTTCTGCCTACGGCTTCGCACGCGTTCTTTGGAGATAAAAGTCATTGTGTTTATCATCATCAGCAGCCTATATTATTCCACTGCTGGATATATGCCTCCCCTAATGAGCGCCTTAGCGCTCTGTCTTCAGCTTGCCGCATCCAGCATCTGCCAGCAGTCTTCGTCATTCCACCTGGTCGGAGGGCGTCCTATACTACTTTTGCCGAGTCTCCAGTCAAGAACAAGTTTACCCCAGTTGTTGTCGGTTCTTTTTAAGATATGGCCAGCCCACTGGTACTTCAGCTTACTAATCCGTTGAGCAATGTCGATAACCTTGGTTCTCTGCCGGATGTATTTGTTACGAATCCTATCGTTCAGAGAAACTTCGAGCGTAGCTCTCCAAAAGTTTAAAGCTATGTCACTGACATTGTCAGTGACATAGCTTTAAACAGTAGAACAGCCCTACCGTGAGTGTCCTGTCCACGTCTCAGCTCGATAGGTCATGACGGGTAGCATACAATGAAAGAAAACTTTCGTTTTCAAGCATTGACGAGAAGACTCGACGTAGTTTCCTAAACGCTGCCCAACCTAGCTGCATCCTACTTCCTCTGGCCTTCTCGTAATTGCTTTTACCCAACTGCAGACTCTGCCCAAGGTAAGTGTACTCGGAAACAATTTCGAGATGGTGGCCATGTACGACGACCGATAAAAAGTACCCTATGTTAATCCAGAAGTACCTCTATGCGAAATTCCAGCTTGATCCGTTCAGTTCAGGGGTTGTGCCGTGGTGAGGTAACAAACGCCCATTTTAACATCCAAACTTTCGCATACAACAAATTAATTGTTTGAAACCTTGTATATGACTAGTTTCTGCCCGCAGCTTCGCGCGCTTTGTGTAAGGTTATTTCTATCTCACGGGAACTGATTTATGGGACAAAAAGAAGCCTATGTTTTATTCCAGGTCATGGTACATAATATGCAAAATTTCTGCCTGATCCGTTCAGTATTTCTTTATTTTTAACATCCATTCAAACATGCAAACTTTCGCGTTTATAATATTTGTGTGATCTCATATTACATTGTTTGAAACCTATTTATTTCCTTCCTTTACCTACTAGGAATTAAGAGGCGGATAGGTATGGGCAAAACATGTTGCCAGCACGGCGTGCTGTATTATGGAGTGTTCACATACGCTAACCTTCTTTGCAGCTGCCCCGGTCTGAGTCACCGACTTTAATGAGCAGACTTCTTTACTTTGCATTTTGTAATGACCATCTAGAGTCTAGATGGTCAACGTTGCTCGGTCTAGATTCTAGACCGAGCATCAAGGCTTAACGAATGTCCACAATGTTGACAGAGTCTTCACGAGCTTTATCATGTTCCATCAAGCTGTCAAATCAGTCATCACAACTTTTATAATATCTTTGCCAACATGTGGACGATATGTCTAGGACAGACCATTAATTTTCTTACATCTACTCCGGTCCTGGTCCAAAGAAATCGGACCACGAAAGTTTTGGAAAATATATAGCCAACAAAACTCCTAGCGAGTTGCAATAATTTATCAGTAAATAAATTCAAAACAAATTGTCAAAATCTTTCTATGCAAAAAGGCTTGCTATAAAATATGTGATTATCTGTAGAATGAAAAAGTTTGGGACGGGTTTGGCTCCAACTCGAAAAATAACTATTAACACGATTTCTTCGTCGCTTCTTTAATTTAGTCTACATACCGAAGCGACAGAAATCAATAACACCACTTTATTTCGTGTCAGTATTTGAATTGACTGTCTTTTTTTTGTGTACTATTAATGTAATACTGGAAATAAAGAGTTTTTGATTTGATTTGAATCCTGTCACATTGTCATTGGCAGACAAGCGTACGGCCCGTCTGAGAAGGAAGAGTGAATAGGTAGGTGTCTTCTAGACCTTCTTGATACATCGTCGGCCACATATTCTCTTACCATCATCCGGTGCGATTGTGGTCAAACGAAGGTCAATTCAAGATAAAAAGAGTTACCGCACCCTAAGCCATTTGTGGCAGCATGGCCATACAACTAGGCAATGCAGCCTCTAGGCTGCTTGTAACAGTCTGCAGTTAGCTCATCTATTTCCACTGTAAATACAACATAATAGTATGTAATACCTGTAGATTGTTTGCAACAGTTTGCAGATAGCTTAATTGTTTCTATTGTAAATACTAGTTTTAATTTAAATTTATTATTTGATTGTTATTTTCTTTCTGAATAAAGAACATAGTAGGTACTAACAAAAAAAAATGTCATTTTGTTTTAAACTTCATTGTCAAAAATCCAGTAACACAATTCCTGAACTTAAATATTAATGAACTTTTGCAACTGATGTAATTTAGGAGAATTAGGAATTAAGGTCGGTTAAGGAACCTTGGAAACCTAATCCAGTCGTGTCTGGCGTCTCTCCCTAACCCGTCGGGAACCCGGCGCTGGCATTTTAAAACTTACATTTCTAATTAAGTTTGGGCGGAATTGACAACCTAGTGGCTTAGCGGTGTTGGGAAGTTGGTTCGATTCCAGAAGCGGGAAGTTTTTTGATGTCTGTTTATGGTGAGAGTAATTTTAACCTGGCTTTGCTTTTTGCTTGTTATATACAGTGTGAGTTTTATTTTCAGGGCAATTGAGGGGAAGTCTAAAACCGTGAGAGTTATCGAAAAGACAGGTACGTGCTACAGCCACGTTCTCTGTATTGAAAAAATAAGTTCTGCATGTTCTGCATTCAAGAAAATCAAAGAATTTAATTTAAAGTTTTGAAAATATTTTCATTTCATTTATGGTTTCTTTGTATAGCCAATAGATAAAGTAAAACGATCATGTGCCCAAATCTGTTGGAACTCCTTATTTTTATTGGAAGTTTATAAATTTATCTTTATGAATTCAGCAAAGGTTACATGTTCAAAATGCTTTCCTTGCTTTATAGTATGAAGTTATGAACGTATAAACTTTACTGAATTCGTAAAGATAAATTAATGAAATTTCAATTTT
Organism: Eupithecia vulgata; assembly: GCA_946478455.1. Taxonomy (NCBI): domain Eukaryota; kingdom Metazoa; phylum Arthropoda; class Insecta; order Lepidoptera; family Geometridae; genus Eupithecia; species Eupithecia vulgata. The sequence goes on along the minus strand of OX297879.1, from coordinate 10,753,648 downwards.
GAAGGAAGAAACTAAAAATTCAAAATTTTACTTTTCAGAAAAAACTTATGTTTTTGTTCAGTTTTTCATTTAATGGAGAACTTTTTTTTAATCGAGCACGTAACTCCTCACTGACTTTACGATAAACTGTCCCTGCCCCGAAAAAAAACTCACCTATAGCTTATAATTAAGAAACCATTAAAGATAGACCCCTAAATTTGTATGTGTGTTTTTATGGGTCTTCATGAACCCACCTGTCTTCCGTTTTCAGCGTGACATTGAGTTTCGGGACACCCTGTATGTGGTTAGAGGATGCTTTGTGAAATGTCCAAATTATTTATTTAATTCACAAACAGAGGGTTCAAATGCATTTCCAACGAATAAATAAATAGTGTAATGAAACGCGGTTTTTCCAACGGAATAGTAATGAGGATGATCCGCTGCTAATTCTCGAATATTCCGGAAAATTCCGGAATATTCCGGAATATCCAGCTTTTGGAATTTAATGCGCGGTTTATTGCGTTAATATGTTTGTTTCTATTGCCGGATTGTTCGATAATTCTGGTCATTACATTAGGAATTAGTAAAGTTTAATGAATTCAGATGCATTGACAAGAGGTGTTAAGAAATATGAGAGCTTTGAAAATGATTATTATTTATAAGCTAGTAACATACGTAAGAACAATGCACAGGCCGATTTTTTATAGTAATAAGTTAGGGGATGTTCCTTACTCAAAAAAAATCTGTTGTAGACCTCTGTCGAGGCCTAAAGAGGCTCTAGTTGACATACGAGGGACACTCAGAAAGTTTATAAAAAAAAAAAATGTGTTTTTTATGTAAATATTTTTTTACTAAACCTTTTCAAAGTACTCTCCACCCGCCTCTATACAAAGTTTCATGCGTCTGTACGAGTTTTCGAAACACTTTTTCAAGTCCGCCGAAGACACCTCGCTTACAGCCTGCAGAGTGATTACGCTATTCTCAATGGATCAATGGATGGGCGACTGGGTTCGATTCCATCAATGGGATAAATAAAATTGCACTAAATTTTATGGCTGGATGGTCAATGTGAGTGAACACGGAGTGAACGAAGTGGATTCCCCATTTTACGTTTCGTTTTCGATTTTGCCTAAATATTGTCCTAAAACTGATTTTAACAAATTTTAGAAAACGTCTCTTTTCTTCTCCAAGTACGTTAGGGGCTTCATAGTCTGTGTTGAAATAATAAATATTAAGGCTGAAACATTTAATAGTTGGGTTGCCTAAGAAAATATAAGGGTACATTAAATAAAAATATCATGAAGGTTATGTTACTGTATTTGGAGTCAGAATTGCGGCAATGAAACGTTATCAAGAACATGCATCGGAACTGTCATTGTCATGGTAGAAGTTTTCATTGAAATGTTGCCAGTTTAGCATATTGGGCCATTTTCTTGCCTTTTTTCTTTTTGTTGATTTATTTATCTATTTTTTACGACTACCTACCTACCTACATTACATTTTTTATCTTAATGTGAATGTGAGCAATATCAACTTTTATAAAATCATAATGAGGGGTTTTCGATTAGCATTTTAAAAAGAAAAAAAATAGTTCCAAATAAATCGATAGGTGGCAGGGGGCGTCAACTGGAAATTAGGGTATGTCAATGTCAAATGAAAAGAAAACAACCTTACGTCAAAATCGTTCTATTTACTGTCAAAAGCATTCATCTCATTCATTCATGGGCTTCAATTTCGGCTGGGACTGGCAATCGTCTCAGTGACGGCTATTTTATTTACAATTGGATGGATGGGAGGCTCGAAGGCCATCCTACGGGCTTTCAAATGTCAAATTTGGATGGGGTATTTTACCGTAATCGATCTGCTGCTCGATCGCTGACGACGCATCTTCCGGCGACGAAATTTGTATCTCTTTGAGCTGATTTTGTATTTTCGGGAAGAGAAAGAAGTCATACGGTGCTAGATCAGGGTTTTAAGGAAGGTGACCGAGGAGTTGGACCGGCGCGGCGTGCTGTTCAGGGAGTGCCTCGTTTTGAACGAGTTGTGCGAGGGCGCGTGTCGTGGACGTCGTGGTGGAGCAACAGCCCGCGGATCCTGTATTTGTTCGCTTATTGCTCACAACAGAGAACATTCTTGCATAGCGTTTGATAGTAGATTTGGAGTTGATGCTTCTTTAGTTACGTAATAAATACCAGATAGCAAGTCAAATTGAAAATGCTCGCGATCAAATTCTTTCTTAGGCTCCTAGATCGTTTCACTTCGGTAGGCGTTGATTCGTTTTGAAACCCACCTTAACCGTCGACGGGCGCTTCTTATTAATAAATCCAGGACTTTTTGCTCCGGATAACATCACCATTCCACCCGGGCCTGCTTCTGAGCATCGTCGAGGTTATGTGTATCGATACCATTTGAAGTCTATCGTTCGATTTGCCCTGTTTCAGGCGACACTTGAAATCATAAAAAATTATACCTCGAAAATATTTCCAGCGCAGATCCATTTTCAATAAGACACGATAATTTAAATTATCTGTCAAGAAAAGTGGAGGGAAATTTGGAAATGGTTGGTTTACATAAAATAATACAGAAGAAAATAAAACGTCCTCTTGAACTCGGTAATAAAGAACAGGCTATTGGCTTTTGCCTATGGTGCGCTATGGTAAGGAGAACATAATTTCATTCTTACATATTTGTTTATTCTATAACAATTACTACGGTTGACGTACAGCTCAGTATAATTAAATTGCAAAACGATTAAAACACAAAAGTTGCAATTATTCGTATAATTGTTTCGCGATTTTCATCAAAGTTTATGAATAATTTCCAGGAATTAAAACCTCTTTGTGTCGGAAGAGGATAAAAACAAGATTCGCCAAGTGCGAGTGTAACTCGCGCGCCGAGGGTTTCAAACATTTGCCAATTATTTGGACAATCAATTTTCTGAAATATTTTAAAAAGTATGAATCTTACAGAAATTTCAAAAAGTGTTTTGAAATGGTCAAAACGATACCTTTCATTTGATACCCCACATGGGTAGGTACCCCTTTTTGAAAAAAATCCCCTTTTTTGACCATTTTTCAAAAACTATTATTATTACAGACTTCTCTATATTTTTCCTGTAAAATATAGATTGATATCTACAAACGCCTAATACATTGTACATGGATCGGTCATCAATCTTCGGAGCTAGGGGGGGGGGGGGGAATGGTCAATTTTCCGTCTTTTTTTGAAATATTTCAAAAAGTATGAAACTTACAGAAATTTCAAAAAGTGTTTTGAAATGGTCAAAACGATACCTTTCATTTGATACCCCACATAGGCAGGTACCCCTCCTTTTGAAAAAAAATTCCCCCCCTTTTTGACCATTTTTCAAAAATTATTATTATTACAGACTTCTCTATATTTTTCCTGTAAAATATAGATTGATATCTACAAACGCCTAATACATTGTACATGGATCGGTCTGCAATCTTCGAAGCTAGGGGGGGGGGAATGGTCAATTTTTCGTCTTTTTTTGAAATATTTCAAAAAGTATGAAACTTACAGAAATTTCAAAAAGTGTTTTGAAATGTTCAAAACGATACCTTTCATTTGATACCCCACATAGGTAGGTACCCCCCCTTTTGAAAAAAAATTCCCCCCCTTTTTGACCATTTTTCAAAAACTATTATTATTACAGACTTCTCTATATTTTTCCTGTAAAATATAGATTGATATCTACAAACGCCTAGTACATTGTACGTGGATCGGTCTGCAATCTTCGGAGATAGGGGGGGGGGAAAGGTAAATTTTTTGACTATTTTTGAAATATTTCAAAAAGTATGAAACTTACAGAAATTTCAAAAAGTGTTTTGTAATGGTCAAAACGATACCTTTCATTTGATACCCCACATAGGCAGGTACCCCTCCTTTTGAAAAAAAATTCCCCCCCTTTTTGACCATTTTTCAAAAACTATTATTATTACAGACTTCTCTATATTTTTCCTGTAAAATATAGATCGATGTCTACAAACGCCTAATACATTGTACATGGATCGGTCTGCAATCTTCGAAGCTAGGGGGGGGGGAATGGTCAATTTTTCGTCTTTTTTTGAAATATTTCAAAAAGTATGAAACTTACAGAAATTTCAAAAAGTGTTTTGAAATGGTCAAAACGATACCTTTCATTTGATACCCCACATAGGTAGGTACTCCCCCTTTTGAAAAAAAATTCCCCCCCTTTTTGACCATTTTTCAAAAACTATTATTTTTACAGACTTCTCTATATTTTTTCCTGTAAAATATAGATCGATATCTACAAACGCCTAATACATTGTACGTGGATCGGTCTGCAATCTTCGGAGATAGGGGGGGGGGAAAGGTCAATTTTTCGACTATTTTTGAAATATTTCAAAAAGTATGAAACTCACAGAAATTTCAAAAAGTGTTTTGAAATGGTCAAAACGATACCTTTCATTTGATACCCCACATAGGCAGGTACCCCTCCTTTTGAAAAAAAATTCTCCCCCTTTTTGACCGTTTTTCAAAAACTATTATTATTACAGACTTCTCTATATTTTTCCTGTAAAATATAGATCGATATCTACAAACGCCTAATACATTGTACGTGGATCGGTGTGCAATCTTCGGAGATAGGGGGGGGGGGGTATGGTCAATTTTTCGACTTTTTTTGAAATATTTCAGAAAGTATGAAATTTACAGAAATTTCAAAAAGTGTTTTGAAATGGTCAAAACGATACCTTTCATTTGATACCCCACATAGGTAGGTACCCCTCCTTTTGAAAAAAAATTCCCCCCCTTTTTGACCATTTTTCAAAAACTATTATTATTACCGACTTCTCTATATTTTTCCTGTAAAATATAGATCGATATCTACAAACGCCTAGTACATTGTACGTGGATCGGTCTGCAATCTTCGGAGATAGGGGGGGGGGGAAAGGTAAATTTTTCGACTATTTTTGAAATATTTCAAAAAGTATGAAACTTACAGAAATTTCAAAAAGTGTTTTGAAATGGTTAAAACGATACCTTTCATTTGATACCCCACATAGGTAGGTATCCCCCCTTTTGAAAAAAAATTCCCCCCCTTTTTGACCATTTTTCAAAAACTATTATTATTACCGACTTCTCTATATTTTTCCTGTAAAATATAGATCGATGTCTACAAACGCCTAGTACATTGTACGTGGATCGGTGTGCAATCTTCGGAGATAGGGGGGGGGGGTATGGTCAATTTTTCGACTTTTTTTGAAATATTTCAAAAAGTATGAAATTTACAGAAATTTCAAATAGTGTTTTGAAATGTACAAAACGATACCTTTCATTTGATACCCCATTTGCCTTCCTAGGTCTCTTTTGAAATTTCAACATCAAAATTTGTACTGAAAATATTCATTTTTATTTTTCATTTATTTATATATTTTTTTCTTAAAATCAGTAATGGCGCACGAAATGTATCATTATTTCAAATTTCAAGTTAATAGCTGCAGTAGTTACTGAGATATTCAAGAAAGAGCGGGGACGGACAGAGCGAGACCATAAGGGTTTCAAAACCGATCTTTGAAACCCTAAAAATAAAGTGCTGCATTAATTTTCAAGGTTTTGTATGTGTGACGTTTAAATCTTTTGTAAAATTTTAGTAACACCTATCTTTACGCCTTGACTTAATTTTAATTTTGTATTTTTAGTACAATAATATCGGTCCGCCCCGGCTTCACTCGGGCATTTTCTATCGCTTACGTTCATCAGAGATAATGAAGGATTCTAATGTAGAAAGAATTTTTCAAATTGGTCCAGTAGTTTCGGATCCTATTCAATTCAAACGAACAACTTTTCCTCTTTATTATTTAGTGTAGATAAATGATGAAGCCGAAGCTTTATTAAAAATTAAAGATATTAAACCAGAAAGTAGTTTCAAATGATTTCGTAAGCTCATTCTATCGAAGACTGACCCATGTGTGGACCAAGTGATAAAAATACACCGTCACAGGTAATGAGATGATAGAACCGTAACTCAATGTGGAATAAATTGTTTATTTATTTATTTAATCTTAGGGTACCTTCCTATGCTAAGAATAAACAATTTATTCTTCACATAAACACAACATAATCCAGCGAAAGAAAAAACATTAACACGAATAATATCATTATCACCGAATGTGATTATACCTGGTACCTAGCTAGGTACTACTGTGTTTGTAGGGTCTTTGTTGTTGTTTTAGAATTTTCCTAAAATACTACCAATCTACTGTCTCTTTCTCGAGCCTGGTTCTAATCACTGGATTGAGTAACATAATCCACAAGCACTAATCTCGACAGAGTGACATGCCAAGAATGGTACAGGTAACCATTGAGATTACCAAACACAGGAACTTTAAACGAGAAGAAGGTTCCCAAGTACCCAAAACCTGAAACTGTAATGAGAATGTGTGAAAGACGAACAAGAACAAGATGTAAGAAATTAAATAAGTCCCAATTTTTTTTTTAGTAAATTGTTATTTAATTTCTTAGATAATACTCAAAGTGCGAGGGCTTACGCACTATAATACAAAAACCTAAGTACAACTGTTGTACCCAACCGGTCCTCGATCAAATAAAATCAGTAGGTATAGGATCTATAATGTATGTATTGTGATCCAATTGCTTTCGATCATGAAAACAAGCAAAATAGTGGTAATTTTCTCATTCTCATTATTAATTTTATTAAAAATTTCATATTTTGACCCACGAACGGCTTGGCAGAGTGCTTGCTCTGATGCTGCTCTCCTCGAAATCTATTTTGTCCCAACGGCAATGGAATGGGCCATTGTATGACACACAAAAAACACGGTATTGTTTGATACAAACGTGCTCCAGCTCTGCAGATCATGCCTGTCTACTGGGAGATTTCTAAATGGGAGGCAGGTCACTGGTTGCAAGCACTTCCTTCATATAAAACTGGCACTTTATTGGACCACGTAACTTTCCATGCCGTAACATGTCTTCGGTTGGGTACAAGGTATTGCGCGCGTTATCAATGCCTGTGCGGTACTGCTGTCGAACAGCTTGGTCATCACGGATTATCAAGGGGGTCTATATTTTCTAGCCCAAATGCAGTGTCTCTGATTTCAGGGCTTTTTTCATAATATGAAGAATTCATAAGTTTCGGTTCTATTAATACTACTATATGCTTGGCGAAGTTCCAATCAGTTCAAAACTGACGCGTTCGCTCTAAGACTTCACGTGTTTTACTTCTGAACAAAACCACACACAATTCATTGAAAATATCACGAAAATACCTTTATTTGCAAGTTCTTTGAAGTTATAAAGCCAAAGAGACCGTAATAGTGTACTGTGATGTATCCTTAACGTTCAAAGTTGAAACTGCAGTGTGGTTCCGGCAAAATGTGTGTATTTATGTGTTTTGAATTTGGTTAGCTGAATTATTATGTTGTTATGTGTACTTTTATTCAGCGTTTGGCAGTTTGAATGGGTAATTTTGTTACTGAAAGCTTTCATAATAAAGCTCAGGCAGCTTCAGGTGAAGGAATTTTAATTAAACCTAGAACTTTCAGTTTAATGCAACCGGTCATATCCTAACGTCATTTGTTTGTTTAGTATTGAACTTAATCAAAGTTTGGTAATTTTATCTATGGTAATAGGCATAGTACCTACGCATGGAAATAAATGCTAAGCTAATAAAAAGTTTTAACCAGAGAGTATCATTTTTTAAAACGGAGTCCGAGGGCGCAGCTTGTATTATGCCTGTGGTCCAATCACAGAATAACTAAAATAGTTTTAGTAAGTACAAATACAAATACAAATTATTTATTACCCACAAAAAAAACATTTAGGCATACATTAACTAAGAAAAAAGAAAAGTACATAGAGCTAATTATAATAGGTAGTAGGTATGTCTAATAGGTTGCCGACGGCCCCACACTAGGCTCATGGCCCGTGTCGTGGGTACCCGTGCACGATATTCAGAAAATATAACAGTCTCTAGGGTATCAAACAAAACTTTACAGATTAATTATTCGGTATGACAATAAGTAATTTATGATTATAGAGGTGCGGTATGCAATTTAGTTATGAAAGGTAGTGTAGTTGAGAAGGTGTGTGTGTAGGTGAGTGAGTGTGTGAAGGTGGATGAGTGTATAGTGTTGGTGTGTGTGTTGAGAAGGTAAGGTACGTTATGATGTGTGAAACACTTACAAGGAGATCGAAGCCACCCTGTTGCAATCTCGGATGTTGCGATTACGGAAGGATCGATTCGACCTCCTCGTAGGTCTTTGCCATTAGCCAGGAGCGGACCACGGATTTTGCTTTGGACGTCGGCAGTGACTTTACGTCGCATACTTTGCAGATAGAGTTGTAAATACGTGGGACAGTGGAGTTTGGGAGTCGTTTTGCGAAAGATGTTTTTGTAGCGGTGAAAGGAATTTTGAAGACTCTCTTCTTAAGCAGATCCGGGTATGTGTCAGAGTTTATTGTTCTAGTGTGAACAGCTGAAAAAGCCTTTATAATGAACAGCTGGCGAACTCTTAGAACTCCCGCTTCCTTATATAATAAATCGGTGGAATATGTAAAGGGCTTGCACAGCATTACCTTGAGGACTGCGCGTTGGGCTCTTTCAAGTTCGATCATGTGAGATTTTGCAGCGCCTCCCCAGATAAGGCTGCAGTAACTGAGGATTGATTGACACATTGTATAATATACCATTTGAAGCGTGTTCTTGTCGCAAGAGGATCGAAGTGCCTTCATAATGTACATAGATTTACGAACTCTGCCTGAAACGTTGTGAATGTGGTGCTTGAAAGACAACTTACTATCAAAGTCAATTCCCAGGTAACGAATGCTATCCGCCATAGTAATGCTGTCTGAGCAGGCACATGAGGGTCTTGGAAAGGAGAGTAAGGTGTTAGAGCATGAGTGGACTTTTATAGACGGTATTGATGATGGTGCTGAGGCAGAAGTAGTAAGTAACATACCTACTACCATGATAGATGATATCCAAAAACTAGCCGGGGTTACTTGGAGGAGGCTAACCCATAACAGGAAAGAATGGCAAGCTCTAGGAGAGCCCTATGCGGGAACGCAAGACAATCTTAATACCGGTGTCTAATAAAATCAATAGATATAATATAAATATGTAACATGCTATTAACTAATTAAACCTAGTTAAGTCTCAATAATATTGTTATTAGGATTGTTGAATAAAGGCTATTATTATTATTATAACATACTACCAAACGTGCATTTTTTTAGGCATACTTACCTAGTATACCTACTATAAGTACAACTCAAAATAAAACAAACTCAGGTCATGAATACCGCCCTGTGAAAAGGATAGGCATAGGATTTCACGTGCATAGGAGCGGGTTAGGCTTATACGACATCCATTGTAGGTGTTGAATTAGAGGAGTGAATTTACGCAGTACCTGTCTAATAAATCTAAAACAACTAGTATAAATTTATGGTTATCAAATAAATCTATACTTAAAAATAATACAAAACTAAAAACTAAACAATTTTTTCTATCCAGGTGGGTGAAATACCTCCTCTTCCTGGCCACAGTCACCACTGCTTACAGTGAGCTGACGAAATGTGACCAGACACCCCCTGACGCGACGGTCAAGGAGCCTAGCCCTGAAGACCATCCCTTCGTACTGGACATAGGCAATGCTGCGAAAAAAGATGGGAAGATCATGTATACGCCCGACCAGACTTATGTTCGTGAGTAATGAGATAAAAAGGTGTAGTAGTAAACAAACCAATTCACATGTTCAAAATTGATACTAGCACATCTAGATGCAAAAGACAGGTGTTTAGTTATTTAGTAATACAATACATACAAAAAGGAAATGCTTTAATTAAAGTACAGGGCGGCGGCAATACTTCTGTGACGAAGATAAAAAAAGTGTTGCAAGATACTTTACGCATTGCGTTAACTTTTTTACAAGGCGCCGGAAACTTGTCTTATTTTTCGGAGAAAATAGTAACATAGATATTTTCTCTGAAACTACTCAAGAAACGATAAAGCTATTAAACATCATCAAATCACCAGGAAGGAAGTAAGTGTGTGACAGGGTGTCACACACTTACTTCCTTCCTGGTGATTTTAAGCCACTGTTATTAACAGTGACTGAAAATCAAATCACCAGACGCTAGGTAGGTAGGTACCTATCTAAAATACCTACGATGCATACAATACATACTAATGGATTTATATGAAAAATATAAAACAGGTCCTAAAATAGGTCCTAGCACCTTTAGAGGTCTTAAAACTGTCTTCTGTTTCAGTGTCAATATCAACAACAAACATAAACCGCACCTTCCGCTGGTTCATGATAACGGCTGAAGACCCTGAGATCGACGACGTGACGGCCATCATGCGAGCCAAGGAAAAAGCTGTGGGCAGTCTGAAGTCGCTGGACATATCCGTGTCGAGGCATAGCGAACGGTGTGCCAATTCTGTGGAGAAGTTTGATAACTCTGCGAAACCTAGGGTTGAGGTGGGTATTCTAACATAGACAGTGTCATACATAAAGAATGTCTTCGAAACACGCGCTGTGGGCAATCTAAAATCGCTGGTCATAATATCTGTGTCAACGTAAGATGAAAGTAAAGTAAAGTCAAGGCATAGTGAACGTTTCGCCAATTCTGTGGAGAAGTTTGATAACTCTGCTAAATCTAGAGGTGCGTATTATAAATAGGTACCTATTGCTCTGTGGATCACAGTGAAGTGGAGCTTTTTTCCAATGACTACACGAAGTACTTTCATACTGTAACGTTGTACGGTATTCCTAATGGACTCTACTCCAAATCCCAGCGGGTTGGATTGACGTTTCAGCGTATGAATGTTGTAGGCAGCCGACAGTGTTTTGTAAACTATTCGGCGCCCCGCCGGCGATTTTACACTGGCCGACCCCATCAATCGCCGACACCGACACCAAATTTAGTTAAAGACTTCGTTTATTTCTACAGATCCACTGGGTATCCCCACACGAAACATCGGAAGTCCGGATCCGCGCAATGGTAGCAGAGAACGAAGAAACGTGGTACGTGGGACCCAATCTGACCATGACCCTGGTGAAGGCGGAGAGTCTAGCCCAGGACAGTTCGCCCAATCCTCCTAATATGGATTGCAATATTTGCAGCGAAGCACGATATGAGGTATGGACACATTTTATTCCTGCGACTTGGAATGGAAACGTGGAAAATAATCATCTGTCTGATAGAGACTAGCGCTTTAGAAAATGCTCCTAGTAAAATAAATAGCGCCTTATAAAAAGACAGTAACCAAGAAATAAAAGACACGACAAAATTCAACGTTTTTACTAATAAACTAAAAGTAAATGTTATTATCACAGAGGTTAATAAAGTGTGGAGGAATTGTTGACAGATAAGTAAATTTAGATTATTACTATTAATATTAACAATTGAAACTGACATTCGTACACGAACAGGACATTTAGATTATTTTATTTTAATAAAACCCTAAACGTATGCCTGCAGATTATGAATAAAATATACAAATTATCATAAAACGTAATGTTATTGACTTTAACTATAGATCTAAATTGCAGATTAAAATAAGATCATAAGCTCGCAACCCTGTGTACAAATTGGAGATTAATAAATAAAATTAAATGACTAAATCCATGGTCCCTGAACGAAAATTCGTAGGGATTTTCTACTTATACACTAAAAACACTCCCCGCGAAAGCTACATTGTCGTCGTTCTATCAAGTTTATTTCCGTCGTTTCATTCAACACTTCCTTTCATGTAACATTATGTATTCATCAGGTAATCTTCAACGGTCTCTGGTCCCGAGTGGCCCACCCACGGCACTACCCGAAGAAACCCGATGAGAACGGCTACACCCACATGGTCGGGGCCTCTCATGACGTCGGATACTTCTTGTGGAAGGCAGGTGGCAAGGCCGGTGATGGACTGAAGCTACTTCTTGAAGATGCAAATACTACTTTGATTGAGAGGGAGATCATTAATGAAGTGAGTGTGGTTTTTAACATCGTCTTTTACGACTCTTGATGTAGTTGTAGATTGTAGTTCACTCTGTTCACTGACACTGTGAACTGCAGGTTACTACTACTATATGAAATATTTTTGAATTTAAGTTTCCCTTAAAGACTTCTGATAAATTCAGAAGTAAAGTCGGCTTCATGGCTTTTGAGTCGTTACGTTCCCATGAGGCTTGTGAATTTAATATGAGCTAATCATTATTTGCTTCACGTAATTTCTTCATTTGTTTTCCGATAGTTGAATCTCCTCCACATAAAAGAAATTTCGGTATGAACCTGCTTCATTTTATGCCTACCTGAAATACTGTTTTCGAAAGCTGCTGTTGATCCTTATAAAATGACTATGTATTATGTATCAATCGATTTCCCAGATGGCAGTATCATCAGGCACAAGAACCCTGATCAGAGGCAAGCGTCGCCACCACCCATACATGTTTGAGCCGTCTCACTCTCTCTTCCGAGTCGACAGTGTCCACCACATGTTCTCTATCGTTGTCGGCATGAGGCCCTCTCCCGACTGGTTCCTCGGCATGACGCAGTTTGAGCTCTGTGTCAAGAACAGCGATGGAGAGGACGAGTGGGTGGACTACAGTGAGGTGCCGCTGTTTCCTTGGGATGCTGGGACAAGAAGTGGAGTTTCTTATGAGGTGAGTGATGCCTGTTATATAAATAAATTCACATTCTACCATCATCATAATCAGCCTATACACGTCCACAGCTGGACATAGGCTTTCCAAATACTGACGCCACAAAGAGTGGTCCTGGTGGCCGCCTCTATCCATCGACTACACGCGACCGCTACGATGTTGTCAGTCCATCGAGTTGATGGTCTCCCAACACTCCGTTTCGCGTTGCATCGCGGCATGGGATCGGATTAGTGGCCTTGCTGTAGAAACACATCAATACTTTGATATACCGGTAGTCCATTTGGCACCGTCTGGAGGGAAAATAGCACTTCCCAGGGTTTCGATTGAATTAAAGGCTTTATCGTAGTCTACAAACGCTGGGCCCCGGTCAACAAAAGTGTAATATAAGTGTGATAAGTCTGATTGTACCGTGGTTAAATTACACCTTCGTCAAAATGAACAATGGACATGGGTCAAAATATTCAAACGGCCTTAATGATTCTATGAAAGAATATTTGAATACCAAAATGTGCAGTGAAAGTGGCAATACTTGGGTGTACTGCCTGCTTGAAAATAATCCTGTGACAAAATGTGCACCCGAGTAATAGTGCAAGTGGCTATATTACGCGAACGTAACGGTTATCGCCCTCTGTCTTCTGCATAATCTTCCGGAGCCTATGAATGTGGTCTACGGTACTAAATAAGTAAAGTTAGGTACATTCCATCTGGGAATTTTAGCACAAGTTTTCAGTTTTCTGTGATGTGGTCCACCACCGCACCTGGCAGCACCGAAAGAACCTAACTAATCTGTAACGTAGATCCTGTTCGATACATCGATCACGTAGGGCATCATCAGCAGTTTGACCTAAGTAGGTTACCCGTGCCGCGAGCGCGGACCGAGCGCCTACGGAGGTGCAGTGCATCAGCAGCAACCATTCAAACCGCACTCATAACATCATAATTAGTCGTAGTTTTATACAATATAACTATTGTTTCTATACTCGACTTTTACATCAACACTCCGGGAAGAGCTAGCCGCAATTCCTACATGGTCCTTTCGAGCCTTTCTTTACACCGTCCTACATGGTCCTTCGAGATATCGTTCGAGGATTCATAGCGCGATCGTAAACATCGAACCAACGTCGTACCGTGAGTGCTTCGACCGTACCAGCAGCCATTGGATTGCAGTGGTATTAGCTTTACCAGTGAGCTTATTGGAGAGCTAACATCGACACCTGACGTGGGGAGCTACCCGGTCAGGCTAGCAGCAGCAGTGAGCGCCATGTGCTGCCATTCATTTCTACTACAATTTATATTTCAAATGCTTGGATAATCGAACCCATTTAGTTCAAGGAAACTTCGTAAATCCTTCTATCTTGTCGAGGAAAATCAGATATCAATTCTAATAAATAAAAGTCGTTTGAAATGTTTGGTGGAAGTCTAAAATTATATTGAAACTGTTCTCTAGCGAAAATTAATAATTCCAAATAGGTACCTATACGAAATATTACCATCTAAGGCTTAGAAACTTCCCAGTTCGAGATGGGAAGTTTTCACCTAAAAAACGAATGAATTCATGGCGACAGCACTTATTTGTCATCCAGTTTATCCAACCTAGATTCTGACGGACAGAATCCATATGAAACGCATTCTGTTTCACCCGCTGAGTAATATGGCACTCAGGGAATTCAGGGACATCAGTCTTCCCGATGCCAGCGGCGGGGGACACTGTGAACTTGATTGATTGATGTCTCGATGTTTACCAGCTTTCACACATTGAGGATATAGGTATGTTTATGAATAACGACACTTAAAAGTTGAGGTCTAAGGCTGAGCGCAGACTTCAGTCACGAATCACGTTATTTTTAGGACAGACTATGTTTATAAAAATTACAACTAACAAAAGCCGTGACTCATGTCTGTGCTCAGCCTAACTGTGGGGTCTAAACTAAACTGGCTAAGGGTCAGTTCACCAGTTCACACCGAGACGCGACACTGCGCGCACTTTTGATGATAGTGATTCAAAATACATATAACTTTATACTACACTAGTAGTCCGCTCCGGCTTTGCACGGGTATATTCTATATTCATCATAGGTTCACCAGGGATAATGAAGGATTCTAATTGAGAAAGAATTTTTCTAATCGGTCCATAGTTTCGGAGCCTGTTCAATTCAAACAAACGAATCTTTCCTCTTTATTATTACATATAAAATGAGGGGTTCTCCCTAGGTCCCCAGCCCAGATCCCCTAGGAAGGTCATATGTTACTTTTATCCCGGTTTCGCGTGTGAAGCTGCGGTAGAGAAGCTAGTGCCTAGTTAAAAGCTGACGTTGAAATATTTATTCATTTAATATCTATTCGGTATTTTCCAGTCAGAAACAGCACCATCGCAAGACAACATCGAGCGCGTGGAAGTGGGTTCCTTCAACCAGGAGTCACCATTCTACCAGATGAACCTGAACGATCTCCATCGGTTCGCGACGTTGCAAGTCAGGAGGCTGGATGTTTACCAGCTGGAAGAGTCTTTGTGTCCAAGTGAGAAGGTTTAATTCACTTTGGCAGCTTTAGCAGCTTACCCGATGAATGCCCTGTGGTTGTAGAAGCGCCTGCTTTTATTACAAGAGCAAGCACGAAATAATAATAAATGTATTATTTTTATTTTAGGCGGCGAAGAGGCCGAAGAACGGTCCGTTGAAGAACCACGCAACGAGTAAGTTTATTTACTATCTTATCTATAGTTAAGCTATAAATCTTGGTCCCTTTGCCGAATTGGAATAGTTAAGTAGTAAACCAAGCTTTCCAACAAATGTGAAATTGCTTCATTTAGGTACCTCAACTATTTTACTTTAGAAGCTATCGTTGTTTGAGGAATGCATGGATGTAGGTAAGAACCTTTTTAGTGCTATGTTGGTGTTCTTTCAATACAAATAAGTTCCGTGGCTAACCCGCTTACATCCTGTAATGAGTACCTACCTAACCTACTAAAATATCTGGTTGAAAAACTCCAAAAACTCATCATAGTCGGTAGGTAGGTACTTAGTAGGTACCATCTAAACAACAAATTCTACTATGTACTAACTCAGTCAACAGTGTTAGTGAGGTGCATCAAACTCATTTTTCATCGCCACGCTTTATTCCTTTATCGCATATTGGCACTATGTTTTACACACTGAGTAGGTACATAATATTATTTGACGACTGATGCGGCGCGGCGGGAGAAGGTCCACCCGCCTGCGATTCAGGAGGTTGCGAGTTCGATTTCCACCTCAGGACAAATGTTTATACGATCTGCAATAATTGTTCCGGTGTTCTGGGTATTTTCTATGTATAATAGAAAATGTATATCTATGTAATGTATTGTATTATGTATATCAGTCATCTAGTTAGTACCCATAACACAAGCTCGGCTTAACTTGGGGCTAGATGATGCTGTGTGGATCCTACATTATTAATTTATCCCAATTTTCCACTCGCAGCGAACCACAGCCCGATGATCCAATGGTCAGCGAGTCCAGACAGAGATTAGATGCCTGTGTTCCTGGGGAGTGGGAGGAATGGACGGAGTGCGTGCCTGATGCAGGGGTCTGCGGGCTGGGGACGAAGGCCAGGACTCGGCTGCCGAGGACTGTGAGTCATCTCGTACATACTTGTTTAGTGACCTTCTTAGTGCACCACATCATCATCAGGGGGTTATTGGTAAATTAGTAACACTACGTGAACTGCAGGTTCTGCCCATCATCACAACACGATTGTGAAGACGCTAGTTCTTAATTCTTGAACTTGGTCATATGTTTAGTCAATAATTTAGATCATAAGGGCTGTGGATTTTGTTAAATAAATAAATCTTTTTTTATGACAAAGTATACAAACTGACAAAATAAAAAAATATAACGTATAAAATAATAATAATTAATAACAACCTCGGTCTGCCTTCCACATGTTGTTTACGCCCAACAGGGTTCATATTGTGATACTTACTTATACATAACCTACCAGATAAAAACCAAACCAATGTGATGACAACAATAAATATATTGAGTATGTGTATTTTTACTTTCAGGAAAATGGTGCAAAGAATACCTTCAGCGATGGGAGCTGTGAGGGAGAAGAAATGATGCAGTTTCATCATTGCTACGTGGAATGTTAGGCATTTAATTTATTAAATTACCACTTACATACTAGATAATTAGGTCATCATCATCATCATCAGCCTATACAAGTCCACTGCTGACATAGGCCTCCCCTAATGAGCGCCATAGCGCCCTGTCTTCAGCTTGCCGCATCCAGCATCTGCCAGCAGTCTCAATCGTCATCCCACCTGGTCGGAGGGCGTCCTACGCTACGTATGCCGAGCCGCGGTCTCCATTCAAGAACACGTTTACCCCAGCGGTTGTCGGTTCTTCTCGAGATACGGCCAGCCCACTGCCACTTCAGCTTGCTAATCCTCTAAGCTATGTCGATAACCTTAGTTCTCTGTCGGATGTATTTGTTGCGAATCCTATCCTTGAGAGAAACTAAGAGCATAGCTCTCTCCATTAGCTCACTGGATAATATCACTCGGTCGATAATTAGGTACTTACCTACCTACTTACTTAACTTAATACCTACTTAATAATTAATTAATTATGTATCTAAGCAAGCAGTATGTTATAAATATTTTATGTGTATATCGAGTTTAAATGTAATAATAATAAATAAAAAACTATAAAATCTAATTTAGCTCATCTTTGCCCCCCTGCCTTTCTTAATTTAATATAATTATTTACATCCGGAGGTTGTTGTGTTGGAAGAGATCGCTTGAAAGCGATAAATCTGCCCATTGTAATTGGTCGTCATCCCACCTTCCCTCTACAACAGACTAAATTCAATTTCTAATTTTTACGCCCTTAACTATAATAATTGTGAAAAATCTATTAGATTTACACTTCAAAGTCTATCCTACGACGATACAGAGAAGCTTTTAGATATTATTAAGTAAATAACATTTTATACATTAAGTTAACCTAGTTAGAATAGTGATTAATCTAGTTTTATTCTATGTAAAAGTTAGACTTTCATTTATACACAAACTGTTCTCTACCATAAACAACATTGTTAGACTAAATGCCTACATCGTACTTAAGTGATTATTTTATGTAATAATTAGCACTCTAGTCGCCTGAAACACAGGATTACCTAGTTCAGGCTAAATTATTAAAGCTTGCTATTTTTAATTTTAGTGCACTTCTGTCTTGTCTTTTTACGTAAGTTTATTTGAATAAATTTTATTTATTTTATTTATTTTAATTGTCTCTTGTAATGTCTTTTTGTTGGGAAATTATGGAGATTTCGGGCTGCAAATAACATTCTATTTTTCTAGTGCAAGTACTTACCTAAATTAAAATATTTTTGTACTTTAGTAAATTATTGTACAAACAACCGGATTGTTTAAAGTTTTTGACTGAACAGCATCATTATAATTAAATCTAGTATCACAGCTAACGTTGTCATCATCAACAGCATTAAAATTATCATTATTAATAAAATTTTCATTATGATTATTAATTGTATTCATATTATTATCAAAATTAATCATGTAATTGAAAATAAAATGCTCTTTGCCATTCACATCATTTTTTAAGAACTTGTCCTCAAGAAAGGTGACTGTTCTGGCATATACGGCCTTTCGAGGATCAAGTGGATCGATAAATCGGTGGCCTTTTCAGGTTTCGCCATACCCTACAAAAATAAGCTTTTGTGCTTTGGCATCGGGTTTACGTCTTCGCTGAGAAGGTATGTGTGCATAGGCAACACAGCCAAAAACGTGCAGATGACTAAGGTCAATTTTTGACCCGGTCCATTCATATTCAGGTATCGCATTAAATAACGCAGAGGTAGGAGACCTATTTTTCAAGTAAATAGCTGTCATAACAGCTTCTCCCCAAAAACGATTAGGTACCAAGAAGACGCGACTCCTGTAACACAGTGTAGCGACCTCTAGCAAATATTGACGGAACTACAAAGCTGACTCCAATACTCATGAATACTCATGCTCATGGAAGAACATAGAAGCAACCTAAGCGCTTCAACCGATCTTCGCTAGATGTCGTTAAGACAAATTGGAAAATATTGGAATGCAAAAAGAGCACAATTTCTAGATCGCGCAAACGCTTGATTCAGTTGCAATGCAACCGACCTATAAGCAACTATTCAACAGCAACTGTTGTCAACTGTTGGTCTTTGGTCGAAAGACCAACAGTTGATGCTCTGGTTGAAGCTCTGGCTTTCTCAAAAATAGTGCGATTAACGCGCTCTGATACGCTATTTTGCTGAGGGCTATAAGGCACAGAATCCTCGTGACTAAATTGAATAATCCCTTCCTTCTTCAGGAAATCAGTAAAATTTTTGTTGACATATTCACTACCATTATCGGTACGTTAGATTTTAATTTGGAAACCAGACCGTTTTTCTGCCATATTTTTTAAAGGTAACAAAATGGGAACTCACCTCAGATTTATTCTTCATAAGAAATCCAAAGGTCTTTCTCGTTTTATCATCGGTAAAAGTTAACAAGTAGCGCGCTCCGCCCCAGCTGCTCACTTGCCACAAACGTCAGAGTGGATAAGTTCCAGTGGATCAGCAGCACGCCTCACACTTGCCCGGGGAAACGATGACATGTGCATCTTTCCGGTAAGGCATGAGCTACATGAGACACAGTTGCCTGGCACGCCATCTTTACTCTGAAAAAACGACACCAACACACTGATTCCTTCCACCTTTGTTTTTCCATCTTTGTTTCTCTGTTTTTTGGTATTTGCTGTAATAGTGGCATCAGAAATAGGCAGGTAGGTAGGTACCTACCTACTTACTTACATCCATCTGTAAAAATTTCAACAGTCTTACTATCATGATTCATTATGAGATACAGCCTGGTGACAGACGGACAGACAGACAGACGGACGGACGGACAACGTAGTCTTAGTAATAGGGTCCCGTTTTACCCTTTGAATATGGAACCCTAACTAAAGATAGTTTTATGGTTTTATCTAATTTATGGTTCAAATTAGTACCTAGTTCCACTGTCGATAGGTAGGTAAGGTAGTACACATTACAGTACATTTTTCTTAGGTACTAGGTAGGCCTAGTTTAGTTCGCCTAGTTATTTCATCTATGCTAGGCGGAGTATAATATTATTGTACCATGGGGCTACCTACTTGACCTAGCTAGGTGCCTAAGCTCGCAGTCTAATGTTCGTTTTTGCGCGAAAACAAACCAGTGTTACCGGTTTTCGCTTTGCCGGCCGGCCACTCTTGCACTGTAAGCAAAGCAGCGAACCATAGAGGGGCAGCAGCGGCTCCGGTGCGCGGGGGGAGGCTGTCAACAATGTCGTGCTGTCGACTATGAACATAGCCGCGGTCCGCGCATGCTTCAAGAGCGCCAACCGGCTAGCCCGCGCTCTGCCCGCAACTTGTTGATTGTTCACTCACTTCACGCCAGTTTGAGGCGAGCGATGCGCCGGACGGTCGTGTCTCGCGTCGCGCTGTTCGCTCCAACTTCGAAATTAATTTACGAAAATATGTGAAGTTACCAAACATAGAAACGTGGCGTAAACCCGTGTCGGAACTAAAGTTTAGTGCTTAAATAACTTAGAACGCTTCGTATAAGTAGTTTTAAGTCATTGTAATATTATAGGCTCTATCGTCTTACCTGCTTGCGTCCCACGACGGAGAAACCACAGCCTAGCTACCTTATCGGGTAAACGGATATTTTTCAAATGAGTGTGCGTTATGTAGTGAGATAGTGTGTGTTAGTGCTAAAAGACATCATTGAAGATCGTTTGTGACAAGTTTTTTATAGTGTCGTGGTTGGAGTAAGTTTGAATTGAGAACATGGTCATGCGCGGGAGTGAGACAGGCATGTTTGCCGCGCTGCTGGTGTGTTCGCTGGCGGTGGCGTCGGCGCAGTATACAAAAGGTAAAAACCTCTTCTACCTGTCCCAGGCAGCCAGGCTTGGCTGTGTATACGCAGCCTTTGTTCTTAGCCTTTTGTCCGCTTCTAGTATTAGGGCATTTGAATTTTAAAATCGGAATAGAACGTGACGTCAGATGCCATTGCGCTTACCTGTCGGCTTCGGAGAATTTCATGAATAATGTTGTTCGATACGATAACGTTTTTATGAATGGAAAGGTGTGATTCCGAGAAGAAATACTTAGTAGGTAGCAAGTTAGGTACCTAACCTACTCAAACAATCTAAGCAGGCACCTACTTATTTAATTACCTTGTTATCTTCTAGTGCCACAGTTAATATTACGTCCTTACTTAGGTAACTTGTAAGTTGTAGCACTGAATTGATTGGTTGGTTTGTATTATTCGTAATTGGATGACTAACTACTCGTGCTGGTAACACGTTGGTAGAGTAATAATAAAACAGAGAATGCTTTGCCTTTCTAAAGATGCTTGGTGTAAAACCACTTGAGACGGGAGCCCGCGGCAGCAGCGCTCTGTTGGTTCATAACCAAAAATTTATAAAGATAAATAGGTGTTTACTCATTTATAATAGGTAACAAATAAATAGGTAGTTAGAAAGAAAGAAAAAATATTGATTTTATCACATAGATATGTACATAGATAATAAAAATAACTTGCATACCTAGGTAGGTACCTACCTACTAGGAACTATTACTAAAGATAAAACTATACAAAGGAAAAAACTACCTAACCTACCCTACTACTACTACCTAGTTACTAGTTTACATAGGTATCTTACTCGATCCTTTTTTTAAATAGTGTAGTTACAAAAACAAATAAATATCTAGGCATTACTAGCTGGTGGATAATATTTTAGGATACTAGACAAACAGCAGAAGTTCCCAAAACTAATTATTAATAACATTCTTCTCTTATCCGTTTTACAAACTGGAGTTGCCGTCTTTTTCGTTGCTTCGACGCGAACCAAAGACTAAGTCTTGTAGTAGTAGGTACGTAGGTAGGTAGGTACCTAATTGCACTAGGTAGGTACTACTACAAGACTTCAAAAGTCTTTGGTTTTAGTGTAATTATATTATTATTGTTTTCTGTTATGTATTTATAATAGTTAACTGTCAGATCAGTGTTGGTTTTGTAAAGCTATCTTTCTTAAATGTCGGACATAATTATGTCAATTTTGTATTTTAAAACCGATTTGATTAGGCTTAGCTATAAATGCTGTCCTTAAAAAAATAATTTCTGTGGTCATCAGGGCATTGTTTGCACATGTATTTCTATCGAAAGACCTTTGACGTGCGTGATAGATGATAATAAGATATAGCTGTATATAAAAACAAAAAAGTCTGCCAGGTGCAGCAAAATCAAGTTTCACACTAGAACTTCACTTTGTGTGTTCCTGTTCTCTGAGTGTTCTTGCTATCTAAGGTGTGCCACACCTATAGAGATTAATAAAATACCTAGGTAGGTAGGTAGGGTAGGTGTACCAGTTAGGCGTCCAGGCCCATATCTCGTCCTTTCACGGCACTACTGGTAACATTTCGTCGAAAATAGCCTTACTTACACTCGCACACAATGATAATCAGTTATATCAATAAGCTGGATGTGTAAGCTACGCACACAAGCAAATTTCACATCACTAGCACCCAGCAAAATAGATAAAAAAAAATAATCAGTGTGCGGTCGAAAGAAAAAAGACGAAACGTGCCTGGATTCAACGGAAAAATTAGCAGCATGTCACATTTTTAACGGTAAGTTTTACATTGTTTTTATGCATTTTAGAGTTGATGGTTATTAATGTGACTTAATCTTGGATTAAAAAATATGGATTTGTGTTATTCTGTCTAAATTATAATCAATAAATTTGAAATTTTGCGTGGACGTGAACTGTACCACGATATTTTGAGATAGTCCAGTTGTCGACCGGGTGGACGCGAAATGGACATATCGTGTCAATAAGGTGGTCTCTTGTATTCATTATTGTATGAAAATTTACTCAAACTTTCAATTAAATTTGGACCTTATGCTCGTAAGCTATCTAAAAACCATATTTCGTCCAGGCTTAAGCAATGAACCATAAAATACTAAATGTATGAAATTTCTTGTGGACGGGAATTGGACAAGGTTAAGTGAAGTCCTGATTTCGACCTTAACTTTAAAGATTATGTAAACCGAACAATATTCTAATAGAATTGCGTATAATAAATCATTGCGTTATGCTCGTAAGCTATCTAAAAACCATATTTCGTCCAGGCTTGGAGCAACGAACCATAAAATACTGAGTTTATGAAATTTCTTGGTGGTCGGAAATTGGACAATATTAAGTGAAGTCCTGATTTCGACCTTAGCTTTATAGATTATGTAAACCAAACAATAATCTAATAGAATTATAAGGTTTTTTGTTACTATAAACTTTATGAAGACAAGGAAAAAACAAAGAATGGTAGAGCAGAAATATCAAGAAAAAGAAAATTAGCAAGAATACAGAAAAAGAAGGAAAAGGACAGTCAAAATCAGGTAAGACAATTGGAGAAGAGAAAAAAGAAAACACCAACTGGAAAAGTTAAACCTAGCTTTGGATCAGATAGTATTGTCGAAGCCGGAGATCTCCGCTGAGATAGAGGATTTCTATGGCCGTTTATACGCTGCACATGCCCCTCATGCCCAACGGGATGACCACGATTCACGAGCCACCCTGACACGCCACTACATCGACGAACTGCCAGACATCAGTCAAGACGAGATCGTGATGGCTCTGAGGCAGCTTAAAAATGGAAAAGCCCCCGGTGAAGACGGCATTACTTCAGAGCTTCTGAAGGCAGGAGGAGCCCCTGTTTTGCAGGAGTTTCAGAACCTGTTCAACACCGTTCTTCGCAGTGGGAGAACTCCAAAGGCGTGGAGCGAGAGCCTGGTGGTGCTCTTTTTTAAGAAGGAAGATAAAAACCCTTCTTAAAAACTACAGACCCATCACACTCCTGAGCCACGTCTATAAGCTTTTCTCACGAGTGGTCACGAATCGTCTCGCCAGGAGACTCGACGAGTTCCAGCCACCCGAACAGAGCCGGAGGATATGGCACCATAGACCACATACACACAGTGAGGCAGATTGTACAGAAGTCCGAAGAGTATATCAGCCCCTGTGTCTGGCCTTTGTGGACTATGAAAAGGCGTTTGACTCTGTCGAAACCTGGGCTGTTCTAGAATCCTTACAGCGTTGCCAAGTAGACTATCGTTATATCGAGGTGCTGAGATGTCTTTATGATGCCGCGACCATGACTGTCCAAGTACAGGGCCAGCAGTCCAAACCCATCCAACTGCGCAGAGGTGTGAGACAGGGGGATGTTATATCCCAGAAACTGTTCACAAGCGCGTTGGAAGATGTGTTTAAGACGCCTGGACGACTGGAAAGGTAAGGGCATTAACATAAACGGCGATTACATCTCACACCTCCGATTCGCTGATGACATAGTCTTAATGGCGGAATCGCTGGAGGAGCTTAACCGGACGCTGGACGGCCTAGCTTCCGCCTCACGACGCATCGGTCTTGGCATGAACTTGGATAAAACCAAGGTCATGATCAATGGCCATATTGATCCGGGACCTATCGTCGTACATGGCCACCTTCTCGAAATTGTTTCCGAGTACACTTATCTTGGGCAGATTCTGCAGTTGGGTAAAAACAATTTCGAGAAGGAGGCCAAGAGGAGGATCCAGCTAGGTTGGGCAGCGTTTGGAAAACTACGTCGAGTCTTCTCGTCATCCATACCGCAATGCTTGAAAACGAATGTTTTCAATCAGTGCGTCCTACCCGTCATGACCTACGGAGCTGAGACGTGGACGCTCACGGTAGGGCTGGTCTACCAGTTTAAAGTCGCCCAGCGAGCTATGGAGAGAGCTATGCTCGGTGTTTCTCTGAAGGATAGGATTCGCAACGAATACATCCGACAGAGAACCAAGGTTTTCGACATAGCTCAAAGGATTAGCAAGCTGAAGTGGCAGTGGGCTGGCCATATCTCGAGAAGAACCGACAACCGCTGGGGTAAACGTGTTCTTGAGTAGAGAGCGCGACTCGGCAAACGTAGTGTAGGACGCCCTCCGACCAGGTGGGATGACGATTTGCGAAAGACTGCTAGCAGATGCTGGATGCGGCAAGCTGAAGACAGAGCGCTATGGCGCTCATTAGGGGAGGCCTATGTCCAGCAGTGGACTGAAAAAGGCTGATGATGATGATAAAAACAAAGAACTTAAAGTACCTACCAACTTACCTGTTAAAATTTGTTATTCGTAAGTCAATAATAATCATTGTGTAAAACAGAAATTATTAATTACTGTCTGTTGTTTGTAGCTGATTAGGATTGACTTTTTATAATTATAACTTTATTCAATAATGTGTGAGACAGAACCTCTAATAAAAGATGACTAATTACTAAACACGAGTTTTAATAAACCCTCTTAGCATAATAATTTCTAGTGATTTTCCTATCAGATATATGGTGGTCGAAAACTGGGTAACAGGGGGTCGAAAACTGGAAATTTTGGACGAGAACTGGTAAAAATAGGTATTTCGGCTTAAAATATTTTTTTAAAATTAACAGATAAATTTATGAAGAAAGTCTTTTTTTCTAGTGACAATAGAGTATTTTAGTCATGTGGTGAAATCAATTTTATTCCAAAGAGCTCACTAAAATATTTTGTTTTCGATATCTGAATCTGACAACTCCACTAATTGGACGCAAACTGGCGCATTGACCCTACCTACCTACCTAGATATCTAATCAAAATGTAACCAACCGTCCATATCGTGTTACGAATCTTGTCATTATATTGACCTTTGGATTAGAGTAGGTCACACACGGTGGTGTATAATCGAAATCTTTTGTTATTAGCAAACAAAACAAATCAGAAACATGAAAATAAATGTAACAGAAATCAACTTAACTATGACGGTTTCATACAATATCAAATCACGTAGGTACCTACCTAGTTAGGTAGTCAGAATTAATTAATAAGTTAAGCGACAAAAATGCTGAACAGGGTTTAAAAACATTTTAGAACACGTGGCGTCTAATACAACTCCGTACATTCCAACGTACATTAATAAATAGCCAATTCTCCAAATTTGCACAATAGCCTAATATCGCTAGCACGTCATTTCTGTAATTGCTAGCCATAATAGGTCTTTATGCCGTACGTTGTTTTCACTTCGGTCAGCATCTTCATATGAAAAAAATACAATCTAACTACTCTGTACAATAAACGCCGAAATTGCGGGGCTTATGACTTATTTTTTTTAATTTTAATAAAGAATAAGTTATTAAAATAAAATAAAAAAAGACACCTCCATAGAGATAGTTTTTTCAATACCATCAACGTTTCTTTTGTTGTCTCTGGCGATTTCTGTCGTGTTGTAATACCGTCTCTTTACTTTAGCGTTCTGTCATACTCGCTAGGCTTGTAACACTTGCGATCCACTATGCCAAAGAGGTCGTCTAACTGCAGTAACATTATGCCGAACACATTTTAGGTAAACATACACCACCCTACACCGCAGTCGGGTAGAACAATAGGCAAGCAAACTAATAAAGATGTCCGATAAACTCATTTGCGTCGGTGAAAGCCGAAAGGTGATCGTGACCACGACATAGGAAACCTATTGTTAGTGGAATTAACTTTACAATAGATCCCGGTTAAAACCTGAAACCAACGGTTTATAAAGGTTAGGTTAGTTTACTCTGAAGGTGGATTACTCTGTGCTTATATTTGACTTGTCTGAGTCCTTATTTTGTAAGCCTAAAGAAATAAAGTTATTGACTTTGGCTTTGCTTTGTGCTAAAATTAAGACATCGAAAAAGGTGTTCCGGGTTCGTCCCACTCGCCTCGGCCCTTTAGTCCGATCACGGAAAATCAAATTCGTCCTATTTTAAGATTTCTAACAGAAAAGTAGCAAAAGTACTGACGTACACTTGCACAGTTCTCGTGCGAATTGATCCTGATTTAGGTGCCATTATTGGTCTCAGTTTCGTACCAAAGTATGTTATGAGTTTTCAGCTTACTATAAGTAGCATATTTTATGGTCAGATCAATCAAGCTCAAACTCAACAACTTTATTTCTTTAGGCTTACAAAATAAGCACTTAGACAAGTTGAATTTTATACTTAAACAGCTATACTTATTAAGTAGGTTAGGTACCTACCATACTTATTCTCAAGATCTTAACTTCTGTATTTATTGAGAAATTAAGAATTTAGAGGTAACTTTGCGATTTTATTTATGGAATCGTGTTTGCGAAACTTATGATCGATGGAGTAAGGCTGAGCGCAGACTTGAGTCACGATAGTTTTAAGACAGACTAATTGCTTTTGTTAAGTTGTGATTTTTGTAAAGCAACAGTCTGTCTTAAAACTGTCGTGGCTTAAGTCTGCGCTTAGCCTAAGTCCTGAACTTGTACCATACTATATAAATTTCTAAGTTAAATATTCAGTAGTTTGGAAGATTTGAAAATCTGACAAAGTTGATTTGAGGTACAAACTCTCTCATAACACCAGTTAGTATCCGACTTAGCAGACAAAGGCAATACAGTGTGTCCCTGGATAAAGTGCAACCCCGAAAGGGGGTGAAACTAGATCAAAAATTATCGACAAAAAAATAGAAAAAAAAATTAAAAAAAAATTCGTATATATACTTTATTGATGAATTAAAATTTTTATTGCTCACTAATGACTCTATTTAATAAAAAAATGATTTCTTCCAAAGTAGTAGGTCTATTTTGTCAAAATAAAAACCATAATCATGTCAGATATGTGACGATGACGATAAAATAACAAATAACTCACAAACAAGTGGCTATCGTGACTTAAGACGAATAGTAAGGCAAATGACCTTGGACCTTTCCGCGCGCCTTTATGCAGCAAAGAGTGCTTGTTTTCGGTTCAGCATACTATGTAGTGCCATAAACAACCAAATAATAGGATCCTCTGCGGTTGGGCGACGTGTAACTGGTCAGGTTTTAATCACAGATTTTGTAGGAGCAAATACGTTTTTACGTTTGATTTCATTAATTTGACTGCTTTTCGTAGCTAATGGACCTCGAAGCGGTAGGTATGAACTATGTGAATCACTATACTGAATTTGGTACTAATCGAATTTGAGACGCCGATAAAAAGTGGGTTCGAAGCCGCTACACATACACTATAACTAACAGTATAACAACTACACTATGATTAATAGCCAATATTTGGAACCTTCAAGCGACCTTTCAGGATGTGTGTTACAGGATATATAAATTTCAGAGCCCCACAATCAATATTTTCGTCGGAAAACGGGTTCGAAAACACCTAATTTTCTTGTTTTTGCCTTACTATGCGCCTTAAAGTTTAATTTTTGTATTAAAATTACATTTTTTATGCTGTTTTTTTCCAATAATCTCCAAAAATCTTAAAATTAAGCCTATAATACTACATATTTTTATGACTTTTTATTATTGTCTATCATAATAGCTTTTAAATAAAATAAAAACCTACGTTCTAACATAAAAAAATGTGCTGGCTAGGAGCATTTAAAGTTGACCACTGATTACGTCACCATTAGTACCTACGGGTGTGCTCTAACCAACTAAGCCACGAAGTCTCTGTCAGTTTTCGTCGAAAAGTCCGTAAGAGGTCCCAAAGATTTTCGAAGAAAACCGACGGAGACTTCGTGGGTTAGTTTTTTAAAGCACACTTGTACTATGGGTGGGGCGCGGGTTCGAGTCCCGCTGAAGTCAAATTTTTTTGGGAACTTATTTCATTTCTTAGAGATGCCCAGAGTGCGGGTAAGCACTATAACAAATATCCTTATTATCATTTTCTTCCTTTATTCCCTTTCTTCAAGCATTATCGATCAAGTGTCAAGGACGTCTTTGATTAATTAGTAAAGAAAACAAAAGTAATCCAACAACGACGACTCAAACCAAATATATTTCACACTCTTACAGCCATTGTCGAAAATAATCGGAAGTCGTTTGGACTCGTTTCCGCGAATCAAAGAAGATTGAAGTGTATTGAGTTCTGTATTTTATAGCGACTTTTGGATGTACGATTTTGGAGCTTATTGCAATTTCAAGTGTATGGGGCGCTTGTTAGACATTTTATTTTCTTACCAACTTAAAATACATACCTTAACTCAATTATTTACTTTTATAAACTTCGCTGACTAATTAATGGATTAATCGTAGGTACTCTTACACACACAAGAGGAAAAAAACTCCGTCACAGAATTTACGTTGTTTTTTAAAAGAATTGTAGGTAGGTAGGTACTTTATTTACAGAAAAGTGTACTTAGGTATTTACAAAATACATATTTTGCTCAACTCTTAAACACGCAGATAAAAAAACGTTACCGTGTCGTCACAGAATTTACGTTATTTTCTGTCTTCATACAAAATAAGTAATACATTTTGCTCTCAGAGAAAAAGAAACAAAAGTTACACGATAAATAATCTTTAATATGTTAACAAATCGCAAAAGTTTAAAAAGTTTTATTTTGCTCACTCAAAAGAGCACTGGTTTCCTAGTTGATTTGTAGCACACGATTTTAAATTGAAGGCAACATAACCAACGCATTGCCACAAAACAATTTAAATTCTATCCAAAGCAGCCCATGGTTTATTTTTGACCGAGCCCAGCTTTGCACCCTCAGGGTTTAACAGAACAGACGTTGAAAGCCACTTGTGCCTGTATCAGCCGACGATAAATTACTCTTACGTATTTTTGAATGTCATTTCGAAGAAAGATGCATTCGAAAGACTGCAGACAGATGCATCCGAAGACAGGGCGCTATGGCACTCATAAAGGGGAGGCCTATGTCCAGCCGTGGACTAATATAGGCTAAGGGCGTTGATGCTTAAGACACACCTGATAATAAGAGGCTCCTGTAATTTAGAAGAAAATATAACAGGGCGCTATGCTAGGGCACTCGTAAAGGGGAGGCCTATGTCCAGCTGCGGATAATCATGCAAAAGACAAAAATATTATTGAAAAAAATTATAACGGCAAAAAAAGTATGTTATACTAACAAAAATTATAAAGGACACCTGAAATGAGGCTCCAAAAATGTAGGAGAAAATATTAAAACCGTTACTGAGTATGTTTATTTTCGTTCCTGGTCTCTTATATCATAGAAATGTGTTAAATTTTAATTATTATTATTATTTATTCGGGTAAAAGAAACAACATTAATTATAATTTGGTTAAATGTGTCTTAAAGCCTATGTTAGGTTTAACTAGACAGAGTTCTTACGTCACGCACGAGTTGCGTTGCGAAATTCAAAATCGCTAAATCCCAACTATTCCCAACTCATCTGATTTTTTAACGCATTCAAATACTGGCTAGATTGCTCGAAAACATTCAGTCCGTTCTATTTTCGTGTGCAAATAAAAATGGCGCATGTAGTGTAATTAAGGCGAGTAAACACAATAGATCCCTATTAGAGCTACAATGTCGATATGCCTCTCTAGGGCACACTAGCCTGTGGCCCTTATATCCCACTCCTGAAATATCAGCTTTTGTGGGATATGATGGGATTTTATGTAAACTGTGATACTTTTCTTAGTGCTGGCTGAGGCTTGAACTATTCAAAATAGTATCCAAATTTCTTCTACTAATAACTATTTATTTATGAATATTGCTGTAAACCTATATATACATTTATACCTGAATCAGTTTGCCAAATAAATATGTATCTTTTATCTTAATCTTCTATTGCCGGGAAAGTCTTACTGGATATCTCGTGAATTGTGACGACTGACTACCACTGTGGCGCGGTGGGCGAAGGTCCGCCTGCGACGCAGGAGGTTGCAGGTCCGATTACCGCCTTGGGACAAATATTTGTACGGTCTGCAGGTATTTGTTCCGGGTGATCTGGTTGCTGTCTATGTATAATAAAAAATATCTAAGTATGTATTGTATTATGTATATCAGTTATCTAGTACCCATAACACAAGCTCTGCTTAGCTTGGGGCTATTTAATGCTGTGTGAATTGTCCAGCATTATTTATTTATTAAAATCTAAAAAAAAATGGCGATTTGTGGTATGATTGTTATCGGTCGCGGCCTTATCGACCCTTCCAACGCTGCCCGTGGATAAAATAAATGAATAAATAAATAATGCTGGACTAATCCACACCACAGCATCATAATAACCCCAACAGAACTGCATGAATGTAACTTTTTAACCGGCTCAGTAGTTTTTGCGTGAAGAGGTAAGTAACTAACAAGTAAACATCCATTTATAAAACATTCAAACTTTCGCATATAAAATATATTATGTGTGATGTGATGTGATGGTATTGTTGGGTTCCCATCTAACGAAAAGAGAACCCTCGTCATCATCAGCCTAAACCAGTCCACTGCTGGACATAGGCCTCCCCTAATGATCGCCATAGCGCCCTGAATGCAGCTTGCCGCATCCAGCATCTGCCAGCAGGTTTTCGCAAATCGTCATCCGGGGCGAGGGCGTTCTACACTACGTTTGCAGAGTCGTGCGTGGTCTCCACTCAAGAACACGTTTACCCCAGTGGTTGTCGGTTCTTTTCTTATCGAGATATGGCCAGCCCACTGCCACTTTAGCTTGCTAATCCTTGGAGCAATGTCGATAACCTTGGTTCTCTGACGGATGTGTTCGTTTCGAATTCTATCTTTCCGAGCAACTCCGAGCATAGCTCTCTCCATAGCTCGTTGGGCGACTTTAAACTGGTGGACCAGTCCTACCGTGAGCGTCCACGTCTCAGCTCTGTAGGTCATGACGGGTAAGAGTAAGACGCACTGATTGAAAACTTTTGTCTTCAAGCATTGCGGTATGGCTGACGAGAAGACTCGATGTAGTTTGCCAAACGAACGAGAACCCTACGAGAATGTTTCTTCGAGAAAACAAAGAAGAATTCAAACCATTCAAATAAGCCATTGAAACGTTTCTTCATAGAACAAAAAACAATGAACAATTTTCTCATCGTAATTAACTATAACACAGGTGTTGTCCCATCCCATTTGCTGATCTAAAAGCAACCTTCAACAATAGAAAATAAATCCTAGTTGTTATTATTTACGGCAACCCTCCTTAACAATAGAAAACATCTTAGGGTCGAAGTAAGCATCGTTTCTCTGCCCGCTATCGGAAATTTACGGAACTAGGTTATATATATTTCATAAAACGTGGAGAATCCAGGAAATTCTACTCCCCTTTAATTGCAGTGTAAGTGTATTGCGAACGAAGAGAAAAGATAAACAGAGCCTATTTGTAGAACGGAATAAATATTGTTTTCTTTTGTGGCATCATCATCAGCAGTTATTGGCATCCACTGCTGGGTATAGGCCTCCTTTTTTACACGCCAGTTAACTCTGTCCTGTTCGAGCCTCAACCACAGTCTTCCGGCCACCCTGACGATGTCGTCCGACCATCTGGCAGGTTTTGTTGTGCTAAATAATTTTTAATTCTATTCTATTCCTTTCCCTGTTTTATACCAGCACACATAGGTACAGGGTGTGTCATAGTGAGTGATCAAATATTTACCTACAGGTAAGGGGCATCTTTACTGATTAGAAAAAAAAAACTCAATAAAATTGTCAGGGTAATTCGAGATATTAAACATTTTTCGAAATTTTCAAGTTTTTTACCCCTGTCCATACTTTTCAATGCCTATAGATAAGAAATCAATGAATTTTGACAATTTGTTTTTGTCGAATAGCATTGTTGGATAACTGTGCTATAAAATGGTAATGCTGTTTGTGTGCCAAAGGTATAGGTTTTTTTACATGTAATTTTTTTTCCGATTCTAGGTCATATCTCTCGTGAGTCGTGGTGTAAAAAAAGGTCAAATGACAAGAGTTTTTTGCGGACAATTTTTTTAACCTATAGACTTAAGTGCTTCATCATGCTTATTTGTTTTCATTTCAGAAATGTTTTCAAGTCTGAAAGCTTTTCTAGCCATGTTGCGAAATGAGTCTTCATATATAATGTTGGCAACACGCTCGCAACACGTACATATCGGCTCCGTAACTTTTGATTATTTTGAGACGCACAATGTCTGTAAAATCGTTTGAACTTGTGTTACGCGACTTGCAAAATACAGTGCAAACACTAGTTAATAAGGTGACAGACTTGGAATCCCAAGTTAATAAGCAAAACTTAGTTATTGCAAAACAAACCGAAGCCATTTCGGAACTCAAGAAAAATGACCCCACCGCTACCCGCACATCAACAATAAGTGGGATTACTGAGGCAAGCAAAGCCCCCTTGGTTGAGAGGCCTAAACGGCAGGCCCACATCAATGCCTCTGCAGCACTGACTACAAAAAGGAACTGTGTTGTTGGTGCATCATCACATTCATCACCAGCTGAGCCGAATAAATCAAACGGAAAGAACTGTATGACTGAGACGGGAGCCTCCAGCTCCACATCGAGTACGACAGCAGCCACGATTGCCCCCAAGAGCGTGACCAAATCATCGGAGGATAGCACCTCAGACCCTACTGCTAGACTGAATGACGACACATCTCCCTGGAGTGTAGTGAATAAAAAACGTCGCAAAAGTAAAACTGGCCAAGTTACAAAAGGGGCCGGCACCGGAAGCCTGGAACTAAAAACCGTAGAAAGACTCAGGTTTCTGCAAGCTTGGTCATTTAGTCCCGACACTACAGCTGAAAATATCCATAATCATTTGAAGAAAATAAAGGATTCTAACGACTACTCTGTCAAGAAACGTGAAATAAAAACCACTCGCCACGCGGCCTTTGTCGTCGGAATCCCGGAGTCACTCTTCGAATTAATAGCTCAACCAATGCAATGGCCAGCTGGAGTCTGTTTTACGGAGTGGTTTCTCATGCGGCCCCGCACCCCGCGGGGCGCGCCCGCAACCATTCAACAATAATCAGAACGATCAGTGTAACCCGCGCGCGCTTACTATTTGTCACCAAAATATAGCCTCTTTAGACAAAAAGACACTAAAACTAGAAGTGCTTTTACATTCCCAATTAGTTTGTGATGTTATCGCGATAAGCGAGCATTGGCTGTGTGAGGATAACCTAAAGTGTGTTTATTTAGACGGCTATGTTCTAGTGTCTAGCTTTTGTCGTAAACAACGAGCCCACGGAGGTTCATGTTTATATGTTAAAAACAGAATTAAAGCGACAGAATGTGTTGAGTTCACTGAACTTGCACAGGAACAATTTTGTGAAGTTTCAGCAATCGAGCTGTTAGATTTTAATATTATAATTTTGTGTGTGTATAGAACAAACTTGATAAGCTCGTCATTGTTCCTAGTATACATGGAACGTCTTCTTGAACGAGCCTGCGATATTGGTAAACAGTGTCTTATAGTTGGTGATTTTAATATTAATTGGTTAAATGAACACTGTTCCGACCGTAAACAACTTAGTGATTTATTATCAGTGTACAACTTTAGCAATGAAGTGAACTTTCCAACGCGTGTAGTCGGTACGTCCTCGACCTGTTTGGATCACGTGTACTGTAACATGGGAGCAGGTATGGTCGCGGCGGCGCCGGTGGACACCCAGCTGAGTGACCACCGCGCCGTCCGCGCCGTGCTCGCGGTGCCGACGCGACCGATACAGCCGAGAACTCGGCTTATCAGGGATTACTCCGAGGTGAGTCGTATGAACTTTTATGCGGCTATTTCGAGCATAAACTGGCACGAAGTACAATACAAATGTACTTCCCCTAACGCCCTAGCGACGTCCATAATAAACATATTAGCCAATAAAATTGACATCTGTTTTCCTCTCAAACGCAAAAACATCAGATCTAACTCATGGATTACCGGGGAAATAAAAAGCTTAAACGCCCTTCTTTTTGATATAACTAGTTTGTATGAAAAATATCCGGAATTTAGTTATTTAGAAGATTTAATTATAAAGATAAGTCTTCAATATGAGAACTTAGTTAATTGGTCTAAATCAAATCACTATGCGAATATAATTTCAGCAAATTCTAATACTCAGAAAGCCATGTGGAAGATAGTAAATGATGAGAGAGGAAAACACTCATCGCCTTGTATTAACTTTATGGACGTCGTCAAAGATCCTATCTCTGGAACCAAATTTTGTTCCAAGAAGGCAGCTGCCGACGCCATGAACGCAAGATTTGTGGGCGCGGCGGCCGCGTGCGGTGCCCCGCGCGCTGACCTGGGCGCCGTCGGCGCTGCCCTTGCGGCCGCCCGCCCAAGAGCAGACCGCTCGCTGCGGTTTGTGCGATTCTCACCTGCGGAAGTGTATCAAATTATAATGACGCGTATCCCAAGTAAGCCTACTAAAGATTTATTTAAGATTTCTATGGAAACGTTACGCATTGCAGCGATGCCGCTCGCGCCGTGCCTGGCAGTTTTATTTAATTACTGTCTGGATGCTGGTACCTACCCACTAGTTTTCAAGACTAGTAAGGTATCACCACTGTTTAAGGGGAAAGGTACGCGCGAGAGCATAGACGGCTACAGACCGGTGTCCATAATTCCAGCGCTAGCCAAGGTGTTCGAGAATGGGGTAAGTACTAGACTTACAAAGTACCTCTCGGACACCGAAGCATTATCAGAGCGCCAGTACGCATACCGCACAGGCCGCTCCACTACCTCCCTCGCGCGAGAAGTGCTCCGTGTTGTAGTTGACGCCTGCGAGCGCCGGCAGCGAGTCGCGGTCTTGTGCTGTGACCTCTCGAAAGCTTTTGATGTTGCAGACCATGGCGTACTCGCTGCCAAGCTCCGCCACTATGGCATAGACGGACCTGCGCATGCTCTCCTAACTGACCTGCTGCAGAACAGATCGCAGGTCGTAGTCGGCGATGGCGGTGATGTTAAGTCCGATCCACTAACAACCGTGATGGGCGTGGCACAGGGGTCGTCAGTCTCGAATTTGCTGTTCTCGCTGCTGCTCAACGATCTTCCTGTGTCTGCGACCAAGAGCGACATATTTATGTATGCAGATGACGTGGCAGCAATCGTCACGTCGGAGACTGTGGACGAACTGGAAGAAAAATTGAATGACGCAGCACAGGAACTAGCACTGTGGTTCAAACTCAACGGCCTCGTGCTAAACATTAATAAAACACACTTCATTCATTTCTCAATCGCCGGCCGGTCATCCAGGAACATGTCGGTGAGTGTAGGTGGCACTTCGATACACGAAGTGTTGTCGACGACGTTCCTCGGGTTCGAGTTGGACCGCGGGCTGACCTGGGCGGCGCACGTGGACAAGTTGTGCAAGCGGCTGGGCAGTGCATGCTACGCGTTGAGCAGGCTGGCGCGTCTGGTGCCTGCTGATATGGTCCGCATGTGCTATTTTGCGACCGTGCACTCATTGTTGCAGTATGGCGCCGAACTCTTTGGACGCGCTGCCGAAAGGGAACGCGTCTTCAGAATGCAAAAAAGGGCCGTACGTGCGATAGTACGCGTGTCGCGGAGAACATCTGTGAGGCCATACTTTGCCCAGCTAAACATTATGACCTTCCCATCGATAGTTATTTATCAGGTAGCAGTGCATGTCCGTCGAAACATAAATTTGTTTCCAAAACAAGCGGAGATGCACTGCTACAACACTCGCAATGCTGCAGGTGGCTGGCTGGTGCCTGCGGTAAGACGTCTGGCCAAATCGGATAGGTTGACGCACGTAATGGGACCGGCTACATACAACAAGCTTCCAGACAGGGTTAAGGACACACCAAGTCTCGAACATTTTAAGAATAAACTTAAACTCTGGCTCGTGGAGAAGACGTTCTACACCTACGACGAGTTTATAAACGATTTATAATATGTTTATTAATTTGATTTTTATTTTTATTAATTTAGACTTTATTAATATTATTCAGGTGATAATATTTTATGTTAAAATAACTAGAATAACTAGATTACTTATATAATTATGATAATTAATTTAAATTGTGACGTATAATTTGACAAATTATTAATAAAATGTTTATCTGTTTATCTGTTTATCGGTTTATCTTGATAACTGAATTATCTCTGATCCGTAGAAAACAAATTGAAAGATAAAATCTAGCAAAATGCGCGGTCTTTCAGGATAAAACCGGTAAGGATAACATGTTTTCTCCTTAGAATATTTCTCTAACGATTCGAGACGGTAAAACGTAATGGGCCATTTGAAAGAATGGAAAAACGTTACAATATAATTGCAAATGGTTCTTCAACAATAACAATCAATGGTTGCACTTGCAAGTTGCAACTTAAACCATATTTCACCAGATAGATTGCCAATTGATACGAATTACGAATCTATTGGGAAAATTTGGTGAAATGATGTACAATGACCAACGCAGACCGAGACAGGATAGCAAAGGATTCAGTCTTTTACTAATGCTATGCTTTAAAATGATACCGCGGCATCAAAACGGATTTTTCGCTGCCACGGCAAAATTTTATAGCATAGCAATTTATGTCGTATTTCTATATCAATACATTAAATAAATAAATAAATAATGCTGGACAATTCACACAGCATTATCTAGCCCCAAGGTAAGCAGAGCTTGTGTTATGGCCCATAACATTACATAGATAGATATTTTTTTTATTATACATAGAAAACACCCAGACCAACGGAACAAATTTCTGCAGATCGTACACAAATTTGTTCCGAGGCGGGGATCGAACCCGCAACCTCTTGCGTCGCAGGCAGACTCTCGCCCGCTGCGCCACTGAGGTCGTCAACATTTGAATGTCCATTGGTAAAAAATGAAATCCTTTGACATCCCGTCCCTGTGTCCCCGGTCTGCGTTTTCCCTAAACCGGATGCTTCCGTCGACTAGGACCACAGGTATTACCCGCACCGCAAACCCCGTGACTCAAATTGTCATACACAGTCGTCGTGTCAGATACGGATCCGTAATAAATACGATAATGTTTTAGTAGTTTATATAAATAGTTCCTGTCAATTTAAAACTAATATTTAATATGCCTCTTTCAACAAAAGTATGCAACAAATCACAATTGCTTTCAGACATTATCACAGTTCAATAACACACAGTATCATTTTACGTCCTCACCTCCTCATCTCAACAGCCTATAATAGTCCACTACTGGACGCAGGCCTCCCCCTGATTTTTTTATGTAATAGGGGGTAGTGCCCATAATCCCAACGCTGGGCATGAAGGTTGGGGATCGCAGTTCGGTGGTAGATCTATTCTGCAAGAGACGCTGCTGCTCGCCGCCCGGTGTATGTCTCTAAGTCGCCTCTTACGACACCCACGGGAAAAGTTGGGGTGGTGCAAATTCTTAGCCGGCACCACACGGCATTTTACATCACAACAATAGAAACTAATTAAAATAAAATAAAAATTACAAGGTAACATATAAAATGATAATGATTGATGGGGCAAATACGCAGTTCTCGACAGAGCCCACTCCTTAGCTTCCCTTTGACAACCTAACCTAACAATAAACAGCAGCTAAAACTGGAAAATCTTGTTGAATTCTTTTACTCGGCTTCCTATAAAGACAGCACGAGCATCGCAGAGCAACACAAATAAGCAAGGACATTTAAATTTGTTCGTTCTCCGCTAGAATTTATCGAGAGGAACGGCAATTGAGGATAGGAACTCCTAAATTAGGTTACTTCCAGTTTTATTCTTCCTCTTTGAATACGCTAGGCGGGTTTTTCACACCCCTGGCGGGAACTCTGTTACGTTTAGTTCTAAAATTGGTCTGCTGCAGCTTTATTGGATATCAGGGTAGCTGTTGAACTTTTTCATAGAGTTTTATTATTTATGTTAGCTTCGAATGAGTTGACACTTCCGTTCCCTGTGGGTACTGGACATCGACCTGATAATCAGGTCGATGGTACTGGATGAAAGTGGCTGTACTGGCAATTAATGGAACTGACCCATCTCTATAATAAAGGTACTTATAATACGATATTATAATTATATTTTTGGTCTAGAGCCATTAATTGAGACTGCATCTCTTTCGGTGGACAGCTGATGAGGATTTAGGACAGTTTTCATTCAGTTTTCATTCATAATGTCATCAAAATCCGCTAACGCTCTCATTCCGGCTGTCCACGGCAAACGCAGCCATAT
This sequence comes from Eupithecia vulgata, assembly GCA_946478455.1. Lineage (NCBI taxonomy): Eukaryota > Metazoa > Arthropoda > Insecta > Lepidoptera > Geometridae > Eupithecia > Eupithecia vulgata. The sequence goes on along the minus strand of OX297879.1, from coordinate 10,714,988 downwards.
ACATATAAACCATCATCAGCCTTTACAAGTCTTCCGACAATATAACAATATCTTTAGGATGATTATGGGATGCCTCGTTTCTGCAGTTCATCAGGGATGTTTGCCGAGTATGAAACTGATGATTTTGCTGTCATCCTCCGGAAAAAGACTGCGTCCCTGATGCGCAGAGTGCGGGACAGCCCCAATAGCATCCTACAAACCGTAGCAGGTAGGATTGATTCGCCAATGTGGCTGAAATTTATAAATAAAGTAATTTAAATAAGGTTAACATATTTTAATATATTCTGATTTACTATACGTATTTTCTTCATTTTGATTAATACCTAATTCCAATTTAATTTTAATTTAATTGTAATTAACTTCGAAATACTAACACTAATTGAAGACTAGCATAGAAAATTACTTACAAATTGTGGATCATTGTAGTCCGAAAAAAATAATTTTATTTCATTTATTTATAGGCCTCACGGGCCTCGACGGTCTTTAAACATAGTTATGACTATGACCAATCTACACGAATTCCACAAACATTTACGAGTCTATTCAAAATCATTCCATTGATTGCTTGCTATTAACAGCAACCAAAACTCCTCTATTACAACCGAAACTCGTCTCGAAACCACCAAAATAGCAATTACCTATCAGCCAATTAAACCAGGGGAATGTAGAACCGTCAAAATTGGCGATGTTGTTCGCGTGACCCGTCTCACGTAACTTGGCAGTGTTATACGTACCAGTTCTGTTATCATCGCATCGATAACGGTTAGTTGTCGGTTATCTAGAAGAATTTCTCGTATTTGACCGCGCCCGCGCACGACGTGTTAATTTACAAGCGGCAAACTAGGGTTGTCAATTCATGACCATCGGTATTGGTTCATAGAAACCGTCGATAAAATTCCTTGTCCATGTCGCCCATAAACTAAATTCATAACTCATTACGGATGTAAGCGGGTTAACTACGAACCTTATTTGTGTTAGAAGAACACCAGCGTCTAGAACCGCACTCGCCCCGAAGAAGTCCCTCGTTAAGGAATGAAAAGTTGGTGTTCTTCCAACACAAATAATGTTCATAGTTAACCCGCTTACATCCGTAATAAATTCGTCAAACTGCGATAGTTTTTATAGTAAATTCATAACGGTAGATTTTTTTATTTCAGATTTTAAAGTTATAGCTAGAGAGTTGACTATGTTCCCAATAACTTGTTTCTGGGCGTTTTTGCAGCAGTCATGAACAGCTACAATTATCATCAATCAATCATCCTGACTGACCGGTTAAAAGAAGCTCAAAGAAATTTTACATTGCACGTCATATCAAAGTAGAAAAGGGTTTTGAATTTTTTTGTATGGATTTGTTTGTTAAGTGGGCCAATCATTTTTTTTTTAATCGCGATTCTCAGTTTACGTTATATATTTGGAATTGGATAGAGGACACGTATACAAATAAAAATGTTCCTAATGTCCTAAAGCGTTTAGGTTTCTGAGATATTCAAGAATGAAAAAAAAACTATTGCTCTCATGATTATTTTCTTATGTGAATATCTCGGAAACCTGACGCTTGAATAAATTATTAATAAATTTTTTTGTGTTGTGTTGTCGCCTATCCCAATATCTACCACACATTACACACAGCTATTTAAAAAAAAACATTGGGTATTGGTATCCCGATAGTAGGCAAACAAATCTCAAAACTCCTTTGTTTATCCCCATTCCTCATTTTCTCAACCGCCACAACGCGCAGAAAAGTCAAAGAAAAAGTCGACCGTCAGAAAACTCAAAGAATCCAAGAGAATTATCAATTTCGTTCATCCATAACATTTTCAGTAAGTATCGTCAAAATTTAAGGTTTTAACCACCGCTTTCATTGGCTTTTTACCTTTATTGGTAATTCCGCCTGTAAATTGAAAATTTATTGCAGAAATAACTTCATTATTCGTATCGGGAAATCAATTTGCTCAGGCTTGAAAATTGAATTTAATTTTCACCTCTACATTATGTCCCTACGGCGGGGTTAGTCCTGCCTGTGTGTATAGCATACTAAGCGGCCTTATACCAACTGTCATTTAATAGTCAAGATGACGTCATTGTTCATGCCGTCACTAGCCTTGTCACTGTAGCCATACTTTTCTTCATTTATTAATTTAATCGGAAAATTATTTTGCTCTGGCGGTGTTTTTTAAAACCCAGAATTGAAGTTTCTTATTTGTTTTTTTCGCAAACGCTATAATATTATGTACCTATGTGGCTTTTGAGTAGGTTTTGTTTAAAAACGAATCAGATACTTTGAATTCGATTTTCCGACCTCAAAGCTGCGAAATTGAATTTAGTTTCCTTTCTACATTAACCCCCTTATTCATAATGTTATATAAACTTAAAACAATAGCTACAGCAGTAATATTTCTTTTATCACTCAGATTTTTGTTAATATTATAGAAGTTAACGGACTATAGATAAGGAACAGAACGGATATAAATAAGGAGGGTACACCCTACGGGTCGGCCCTGGCGGTGCATAACATACCAACCGTCATTGAATAGTCCGTTCAAGATGACGTCATCGTTCAGGCAGCCGCTAGCCGTGTCACAGAAGCCATACTTTAGGTCCGCTGTCGACTGTGACTAATCGCTAAGTGCGGTTTGCATTGCCGGCTGAATTTACGATTGGTTGGAACGGTCGGTGCTCGAACGGCGATGGTGAGCAAATACGTTAGGGACACGAGTTATGCTTTTTGAATAGTTAGGGGTGAGGTGAGTGCAAGAAGCATAAATTAAGGCTAATGAATGACTTATTGTGTGAGGGACAGGAAATTGTTATTGTTAGGTCGGGTTACGAAGGGTTAGGTGAGTGTGTCTGGTTGTTAAAACATGAAGCTTGTTTTTAAAACCTGATTGTTAAGTCTCTAAAGTCCTGTTACTATGACGACTGATGTGGCTAGGCAAGAGAAGGCCTGCGACGCAGGAGGTTTTGGGTTCGATTCTCGCCTCGAGACAAATTCTGTAAGATCAGCATAATATTTTTTGATAGGTACTTATACTTGACCTCTTGTAAGTTTTACCAATCCCCAGTAAAAAATTAATAAACAGTTATCTAGTACCCATAGACAAGCTCTTTTGTCTGTTGTCTCAAAAATGTTATCCATCAACTGGGAATGCGGTCCCAATACCTAGCGGTCCCAGTTGACGGAAGCCTTCTGGCTATGGGTGGATAGTCCAGCAATATTAATTGTAAAAATATTAAGTTTATTGAAGTCAAAAAGAAAATCTTTTATCAATAAATTACTAACCTCACTTTGGTTATAATATTTTTAGGGTTCCGTACCCAAAGGGTAAAACGGGACCTTATTACTAAGACTCCGCTGTCCGTCCATCTATCTGTCACCAGGCTGTATCGCATGAACCGTGATAGTTAGACAGTTGAAATTTTCAGATGATCTATTTCTGTTGCCGCTTTTACAACAAATACTAAAAAACAGAATAAAATGAATATTTAAGGGGGCTCCCGTACAAACAAACGTGTTTTTTTTCGCTGTTTTTTTCATAGATAGTACGGAACCTTTCGTGCAAGAGTGTGACTCGCACTTGGCCGGTTTTATTTGTAATTTAAAGTGTAGTTCATTTTCTGCCACGGTTTCCAAACCCACGTGGCACGTAATGATCGAGAATGCAAGAAAAATATCCGCATTTCATTATATTATGCGATAATTATACGCAATCTCATAAAACCCTCATTAACATAACACACGTGGTAGAATGGAATAAAATTTTAATTTCAAACCGCACTGTTTGCTTACTGACTACTTCGTATTCTGTGGATCTGCGTGACGTCACAAGAAAAATGTTTAAAAATATGTACAACTTTTATTATATTTCCTCTCATTTTGCAATTTATAAGTAAGAGTGTAATTATAATCTCGGAAAACCAGTGTCGTATGTTATTTGTGTAAATATTACAAATTTTTTATAATATATTGGTTTTTATGATAAGTATTATTGATGTCCATCCTATATTTATTGAAAATACAATAAGCGCATAAAAAATGTAACGAATTTTATTATCATCCATTTTATAATGATCGTAAAAATTACGAATGGTTAGCTTATCAAGGTAGTCTGGGAACGTTAGCTATGTAGGGGTATGTGGGTTTGTAATATTCTTTATTACCTCTTATAATGCAAGCGGCTAAACTCATTAATGTTTAAGGTATCATTGGATTCATCTTGGCAATTTAACTTTATTATCTGACTGTACAAAACAGGGTTTATCATCGGTGTCCGAAATGTCGGTGAAGAAATTGTTTAAATTAGAATATGACATATCGGACAAAGTGTCCGATAATTTAGTGTCCGAAATGTCGGTTAGTCAATTATTGTGGTACTTGTGTTTAATAAATATGGACCTTTTTATCAACCCAGCTTATTTATATTATATTGTTACAATGGAGGACAATGGGTTGACTTGTAAATAAATCTTTAGCCTGCTGCTGTTTTGTAAGGAAGTCTCTAGTCTAGACCTTCGTAATACATCCTTGGCCACATTTACTTAGAATCGGAGAGATTTTGGTCTAATGAAGGAATATAATACAATACAAAGGTCTTTATTGTGTACACCACAAAATAAATAAAGACATTAAACATAAGAGTACCCTTATCGCTTAGAAGCGATTTCTTCCAAATTTCCAAACTTGTACATATTATTATTATGTACGAGGCAACTCGCACTTGGCCGTCTCATGGATATAAAGTTAAGCTACGTTTCATAGAAACAACACACGCAAAGCCGCAGGCAGAAAATATGCACATGGTTGACTAAAAAACTATAAGTTTGCCGACTTCCCAACAGAATGGTTAGAAACTGAAACTCTATATACCAGTGTCTCCAATGGTGGTACCCTTAATCAGATGTTGGTCGTAACTAGAGAATACAATCCCGAGCATGTTTTTCAATCCCGGGCTTACGGGATTTTTGAAGTCTTTTCCCGGGATCCCGGGCCTATCCCGGGATTAGACTATGTGGTTTCTAATTGGGCTAAAATAAAAAAACACGAGTAATTAAAAAAAATCAAAATAATAATAAGAAAAGAAAAAACACAAACCAAAAAATACCATACTTTTGCAAGAAATTAAAAAACAGCACCAAATAACTATTTAGAATTTCGAAAATATAATCGCAGAAATATCAGTTCAAAGCATCCAATGTTTGACTTCCGAGCCTGCTTCGTAGTTTATTGCCAACATAAGCAGCAGTTGAAAACGCTCGTTCAGCTTCTACGCTGGTTGGAGGACAATAGATACTTATATGCTGTTTCTAAGTGATATCCACGAACTCCTCCATTTTCGAACAGGCTCATTTCACGTCTAATACTATTTGCCAACCCCAATTCATTTTGTACTTGTACTTCAGGATCTGGGGATTTCATACTCTTGTTAATTTCCAGCAGTAACTTTTCCTTTAATGTCAATTGGGGTTTCTGACCTTAGCTCATCATCTGTTTGTGATCCTGACCTTGCTTCTTCTTCCGTGTAATCTCGACTATTAAGTCTTTTAACAAAACTCTTTATTTGCTTCCTCACTAAAGACTGTGTCGGAACTGGAAATAAGTCGTGCCATTCCAAATCCGATAATAACTGATTTTCAACATCCATTCGTGGATTTTGTAAATAATTTAACACGCCAGGCAAGGTTATTTTCGAGGCGCAACGGACTACGGAATACAAACTAGACTTGTTGGTGGCAATCCCGAAAATCCCGAGATTAGCCAAGTACAGTCCCGGGATTTTCGGGGCCAGAAAACGGTCGGGATCCCGGGATCCCGAGATTCGGGATCCCGGGATTGTATTCTCTAGTCGTAACTCGTAACGTACAGGAAGTGGTTCCAGAAGATTAAGGCCTCGTATACGACGCGGGGTGGACACTCACGGTAGGGCTGGTCCACCAGTTTAAAGTCGCACAGCGACCTATGGAGAGAGCTATGCTCGGAGTTTCTCTGAAGGATAGGATTCGCAACGAATACATCCGACAGAGAACCAAGTTTACCGACATAGCTCAAAGGATTAGCAAGCTGAAATGGCAGTGGGCTGGCCATATTTCGAGAAGAACCGACAACCGCTGGGGTAAACGTGTTCTTGAGTGGAGACCGCGACTCGGAAAACGTAGTGTAGGACGCCCTCCTACCAGGTGGGATGACGATTTGCGAAAGACTGCTGGCAGATGCTGGATGCGGCAAGCTGAAGACAGGGCGCTATGGCGCTCATTAGGGGAGGCCTATGTCCAGCAGTGGACTGGTATAGGCTGATGATCATACGACGCGGGGCGTCGCGCGTTTTGAGTAGAGCGAGAGAGGAGACACGACACGACACGCCACGCCACGCCACACTTGACGCGCGACTCCCTGCACCCCCGTAAGGCTGAGTGCAGACTTGAGTCACTTCGAGTCGACTTGCTTAACAAAAATTACAACTAAACAAAACCAATGTCTTAAAACTCATCATCATCATCAGCCTAACCAGTCCACTGCTGGACATAGGCCTCCCCTAATGAGCGCCATAGCGCCCTGTCTTCAGCTTGCTGCATCCAGCATCTGCCAGCAGTCTTTCGCAAATCGTCATCCCACCTAGTCGGAGGGCGTCCTACACTACGTTTGCCGAGTCGCGGTCTCCACTCAAGAATACGTTTACCCCAGCGGTTGTCCGTTCTTCTTGAAATATGGCCTGCCCACTGCCACTTCAGCTTGCTAATCCTTTGAGCTATGTCGATAACCTTGGTTCTCTGTCGGATGTATTCGTTACGAAACCGATCCTCCAGAGAAATTTCGAGCATAGCTCTCTCCATACCTCGCTGTGCGACTTTAAACTGGTGGACCAGCCCTACCGACCGTGAGTGTCCACGTCTCAGTTTCGTAGGTCATGACGTTTAGGACGCACTGATTGAAAACTTTTATTTTCAAGCATTGCGGTATGGATGACGAGACAACTCAACGTAGTTTCCCAAACGCTGCCCAACCTAGCTGGATCCTCATCTTGGCCTCCTTCTTGAAATTGTTTTTACCCAACTGCAGAATCTGCCCAAGGTAAGTGTACTCTGAAACAATTTCGAGAAGGTGGCCAAGTCTTAAAACTATCGTGACTCAAGTCTGAGCTCGGCCTAAGACTGGCCACGCTAAAGTAGTTTCTTCACAAATGTTCCATTCACGGTAACCTGGTAAGCCGACCAAGCTGGGATATTGAGAACGTAGTTCTTGAGGTGTAAGTATTTTACATACGCGGGCCCGGCATTGTTCTCCGTACTTATGCTAAGTGATTCAAAAGACAATAGGATTACAAGTTGGCATACAGTAGTTCGGTATTGGCAAGTTACCGGGAGTTGAGTGAGATTCAATGTTGGTACTGGGAATTAACGAGAAAAGTTTGGGTTTTTGTTACGAAATTCTAAGAAATGAGTGGGAATAGGATCCTTAAAACAAAGCCGTATTAAAAAACTTTTTATGACGCGGCGAATGATTCTGATTGTTTGAAACTTTTTCAAGGCTGTATGGATTGGACAGATGAATGAGGTTCTGTTCTTCTCTTCTCTCTCTTTATCTTATAATCAGTTTAGTAGGATTATTAACAATGAAAATTACAATTCAGGAATTAAAACAAATTAGAACTATTTACAATTGAAACTGTTGAGCTAACTACAGACTGTTGCAAAGATTCTAGATTTAGCTCTACTGATCCATATCCATATCAAACGGAAGCGTCAACAAGCTGGCTGGCTGCACTGCCCCATCATCATCATCATCATCAGCCTTTTTCAGTCCACTGCTGGACACACTGCCCCGTTGTATAGCAATGCTAATGGGGGCTGCCCCAGATACCCAACAGCTCTCGTTTCTTTTTTTGAGTTTTATTATACAACTCAAAAATCTCAAAAATCTGTCTCAAAGTCTCATACAGAACTTCTATAGGAGATTTTGCTTCAGACACTACGCCGAGGGTAGGTTCTATCGTGAAAGGTTATATGCCAAAATGTGTCACTCTGAGACTATACCATTGTTTTGGTATGTTCTAACCAGAAACTTACTGATCCTTTTATTTTTAGCTTTGGGTATTCTCATCTCTAATTACACACGCACGACACTAATTGGAGATAAGACGTTTTCATAATATTAATAATGTTGTGTTATGTTATAATGACAGATTATTTCTTAAAGTTATATCTTATAGGCTATTTCTGTCCCGTGGGAACTGACTTGTAAGTAGCCAATGTTAGGTCTCCATCCTATTAATTCAATTAACTCTATGATAAAAATCAAGTCCATTGTTTTCTTAATTAGGGCGTGAAGAAAGGACGAATAAACAAACAATCAAACACTGTCTTATATTCGATTAATATCGAACGTAAGAATAATGTAAAACTTTGGGCGCGTGACTGCGTGGCAGTCCATCCATACCGTAATATCTCCCTGACGCCTAAAATATTCCTCAGCGAATATAATATCCGACTGTCAAGCGCACTGACGAGCGAGTGAAGAGCCATCATAACGAGAGCCGTAAAATGAAGTACGAACCGAAGGCCACTATTAGCACTAGACCCAATGATTGCTTATTGTTGTCCACCACAATGGCCAATCAATGTCCATTCGAGCGGGCAAGATTTTGTTACAGTCCAATTAAAGGAACTTTGTCACTTACCTTTCCCACTTTGACCTCGCGTCGCGTTGCAGTAAATAAGGAGGGAAACGACAATGGCGCGGCGACTACCGGTTCTATAAAATTTTATTTTATTTAATGGTCTGCTTCTCCGTTTACAATTTAAAAACCCACTTCTGGGATAACCCAGAACATTACTTCTGCTTGTATCCTATCTGTTTGTTCTTTTCTATATTCTCTTATCTCCCTCTAGCCTGACAAACAAGTGATGTAACAAAAAAAATTACGACAAAATTTAAGTTAGGTACTCATAACAGAAACGTCCATCTATTTGTATTGTAGTGCGCTAAAATCATCAAAGCGTATGTTTAAATAGTTTCTGTCCGCGGATTCTTAAGCAGGTTCGCTTTTTCGAGACAAGGACGTGCGAACACCGCGCAATCAAGGCGTGAAAGGGAGGCAAGAGCCGGCCCGCGCGCAATTTCACTGCTTTTTATTCATAGATTTTGTTATTGCTCTAAAATAATAAGTACTCTTTCACAAAAAAATAAAACCATAATCGCTTAAAGTGTTTAGTTAAGTATTTTTTAAACGACATTTCATTAAAATATGTTAAACAACGAGCAAATAAAACTGCTTCTTCGTAGTAAAAATGAAAATTTAGAGAAAATTGTGATCTTTTTGTGTCGAGTTAAGTTTAGTCCATCGTATTTCGACTCCCATAACTTCGTATCCCAACCCAACTAAGTAAAATCCTAAAAGAAAGTGCTTTATTGCCATAACTTTGACATTCCGCAGTCAAAACGTTGGCTTTTCTCATTCAATTCATTTCACCTTAAAGGTTATATTCATCCCCCATAGAAACAGAATTATGGGATAAAAATCAGCATATTATGTGTTATCCCAAGTCTAGCTAGACCCACATCTATGCCAAATTTCAGTCCGATCCGTTCAGTAGTTTTGCAAAAAGTAAAAAAACATCAAACAATCATCCATCCCAACTTACGCATTCATTATTATTATCGTGATAGTGTTATGATCAGAATAGAAAGCGAGGTCAATTATTCATCTCACGATTGTAATCATCCAGATTCATCGCCCGTCTTCCTACGGATATTTTACCCCATCCACCTAAAATGCCGCCATTAAAAAGCTAGGGAAGATGAGTAGGTACCTACTTAAATATACTTTGCACGAATGCGCAAATTGATATAAAGTACTCCATCTTTTGATATCTGCTCTGAGCCGGCGAAACGTGATATATCAGTAACGTTATTGGATTGTAACCAGTGTAAGAAAAACTGTTGGTTTGATTTTTAGGGTCCCGGCGTACCTAAAGGGTGAAAACGAGATCCTATTACTAAGCTTTCGCTGTCTGTCCGTCTGTCCGGCAGCTGGGTGTATCTCATGAACATATTATGGATTTCTCTTGCCACTATAACATTAAGTAATAATTATAAAATGTTAAGAGCGGGCCTAATGCATAAAATTGTAAATAGGATAGGCATAGGATTTCGCGTTCAAAGGAGCGGGATAGAGTAAAGCAATGTCAGTGCAAAAATCAAGTTTTTGCTTCTTTTCTATTAATGATTCAAAATGTAAGCATTAAATAGAAAAACTACACGATTACTTAAATAAAACAGTAGTCTGGCTATGTAATTCGTAAAAAATAATATGGTGTTGTCGCTGATACTTTAGAGCATTTTAATTAAAACAGTTTTTTAAAGCGATTTTTGTATAATTTTTTGTTAAGAAACCAGTTTATTTTTCAAAATTCTATTCGATTACTCGACTTCTATGGGTTTTTCCCCTACCTATCGTATTTTTTTGATTAGAATATTTAAGTTCGTTACTATAGTTGTAAGGGTTTAAAAATACACAATTTGCTTGATTTTTGCATTAGGCGCACTCTTAATGTTACTCACCATCCTTTCAACTAACTCTATGCCAAAATCAAGTCGATTGGCTGCTTAGTTAGGGCGTGAAGGAAGGACAAACAAACACACTTTTGCATTTATAATACTAGCATAGATATATAAAAATTAAAGAGGGCACCCAAACAATAAAAATTTTCTCTTAAGCCGTAATAGGTTGACAATTGTTATTTATACTAGGTGTAGATTAGTACCTAATGCTATAACAACAAATAATAAAAATAAAATAAATTTCATAATAAAGGGGTCCAATGTCAATACCAGGTTTAGTACCGATTTCTAAATTTAAACGTCGTCGGGCGCGGTCAGTAATTAGATGGGTGACCGCGTCATGACATAACAATGATCAATTTTTTTATATCATTTTATCAGTTTTTGTAAGGAACCCGTGTGCTGTTTGACTCGAACTTAACGGTTTTTATTTCATATCGGAAACTTACCGATCAGCCTTCATAATACGTTCAATGCTGAACTTATCCCCAAAGAAGCTGGAGCCCTTCCTATGGTAGGTTATCTTAGTCGACTCTTACGATATCCACGGGCTAAGTTTTAGGGTCAATTCTTTAGCCAAGACCGCCACGAACATTACAAACTTATCCCGCTCTGTTATCAAATTAGATTATTTTATTTTTTTACATACAAAATTAAAGCTAAGAAGTTAAATAGGTTTCCAAAAAAAACGATTTCGACAGGACTCGAACCTGCTGCGCCACCCTCAGTAGGGTTGTGCTCTAACCAAGCCACTGTTCAGAAGCACCTGCTTCTGAACTGAAAAATTTACTGACTGGAACCTTCCAGTCCTGCCATAATCGATTTTTTTTGAGAATTTATTTAATTTCTTTAAGATACGTTGTTTTATTATAGTGCGATTGCTTACGCACTATAATAATAATAATAACCTTAAAATTAAAACTAACACAAATCACCTTTTCTTACACTTACACCATTCGGCATGTGTCAATTATTTCCGAATACCGTTTGTAACTGCAAAAATCTTCTAGCTGCTACCAAAAATACTATGTTTGAATCTAGCTCAGCGATTTTTATAGAGGTCTGCTGTGCTGGTCATCGGACTCGGTTCCAGTTCAGTTCGTGACCAGAAGGCGAATCGTGCATGTGCCAATTTGTACAGTAAGCATTAAGTTTTGTCAGGTTAAATATCGTCAACAAAGATTTCGCCAGTAACGATGTTTACTTAAAAATAGGTGTTTTTTTAACTTCCGCGATTTGTTTACATATTAAAGATATTTATCGCGTACCTTTTGCTTTCTTTTTAAGTTGCCCCGTGACCACGATCGCTGTAACGCGGTTGAAACGTTGGGGAAAAGAAAGCAAAAAGTACGCGATAAATACCCAAATAATCTTTGATAAGTATTTTTATGCCTTAGGAAAGTTTTTTTCCGTCTCATCATTGTAATGGTGTTCAAAGTTTTTCTTCTGGGAATACAGCAATATTATGTCTGCTGTCATCCTCACGAAGAGGTTTGACAAGGACTTGAATGATGTACTTACTTTGAGTTGTCTAGTTGGCGAAAACATAAATATGATTTAATTTAATGTCGTACGGCGGTAGGCAAACTGATAAGTAAAACTGTCATCAGCAACATCTGCGCATTGGTTCAGGGCTCTCATCCAACTGACTTACTTCATGACTACATAGCAATATTAGCAATATGGCGTCCACTGCGTCCAGCGTTTTCGACAAGTTACGCTTGAAAATTTGAATTTTGACACTGAGTTACATTACATTTTATTTCAATGATTTTTGTGTGCAATTTTCGGGTACATACTTAACGATAGGATGAAATAATTATATTTTTAGTGGTTTATGAGCACTACAGAATGTAATTGATACACTTTTCAAAAATTCCTAGTAGATCTAGATTATAAAGTATCTAATACCCTATTCCGCGAATATTCCGATATAAACAAAGTAATTCATAACATCATACATAACACAGGTATTAATCCATTAAACTTGTCTTCATCAGAAATCCTCTTTAATTAATCAATGAACCATTTATCATAATTAATTTGCCGCCTCGCTGTCTCAAACGTGGACTTATTCATCTCATATTTATTAGGTTACGACTAGGGCTTGCAAATATTCGAACATTTAGATATTCGAATATTCGATTTTTTATCGGGTACTATTCGAATTATTCGAATATTATTCGAATAATAGAAAATATCTATGTCTTTTATATAATCACATCTGCTTTTATTCCTATAAGTGGTTATTTGCCAAAACAAATTAAAATTATTAGAAGGTTGTGTCGCCGTAACGAGGCATTGACGATTTACAGGCACAATCAACCACAAATTCTTAGTAAAAACAATTTTCAAAATCTAGGTAAGTAGGTATTGTTACGAGCGTGGGGTTCGGGTTTAATAGAAAAATGCACTAATTAATCCACTAATTAAAACAAACAATTTACTACAAATTTAACACAGAATCTAACACAAACTGTACTTGAAAAATTCACATTACACACATTGTTTTGTATGGTGTGTATTATATTGTATCGCGCGAGCTCGTGTGTGGCATTCTAAGCACATCCGAGTATTTATAGTACTGAGTTTGATGTTTTTGATTTTAATCGAATATTCGAATATTGCAATTTCAGTATTCGAATATTCGATCTAATATAATATTCGAATATTCGAATGCAAGCCCTAGTTACGACTTACGAACGATAGGTATGATACGCGCTATTAACAAAACATATGGAGTTGGGGACAAAAAGTACACTTTTTTAGACACGCGTTGTGTCAGGCTTTTTACACGATCTCTCCAGAGTCTAGATCCACAACATGACGTTTTTATGATAGTTCAGTTCTTTAAAAAAATAGACATAGAAGAGAGTTTAGTAAATAGACCAGTCCTCAGCGTATATTCAGTAGGAGACAGAGATATTGATCCGGACCGGACATGAATGATGAAGTTTTCATTTTTCCATGTCCGGATAATTCGAATAACTGTAGTTTTTTTTTTACTTTCGGTTTGGCACGCAATTTCGTTTCTATATTTAGTTGTGAGCTTCAGACTACCTAACAAGAATATTTTTGCTGGACAATCAGCATAACCCTCCGCTTTGATTGATGCTTCGTAAATCGGTAAATCCAGTGTGAATTAGTTTAATAGTTGTACAAGTCAACAAGAACTACTCCGCCTAATAGTTTCTGTAGACTTGAACTGAGTAAATCCGAAGTTTAGATTATACAATCAATGGACTATACTCAGACTTGAATTGACCTTTTGCGGTCGATTACCTCCTCAAGTGCTTCCAATCGCAAGCTGAAACTTCGCTAAGTCAAGTTTTAGTAAGACGAGGTCCGCCTGCGACGCAGGTGTGCTGGTTCGATTCCCGCTTCAGGACACTCGTCTGTACGATCTGCAGTTATTTGTTGTGGATGTTTTCTATGTATAAACAAAATATTTTTAATTGATATAATGTATGAGTATATTAGACCTAGTACCCATAACATAAGCTCTGCTTAGCTTGAGTCTAGATGATGCTGTACCAGCATTATTTATTAATTTATTTTATTTATTTATTTATTTTTATTTATTTATTGAGTTTAATCTACCTCTGGTGTGACTTATCTACCACGAACTTGCGGAAGGTTCCCCGACAGGGTATTTTACTGGTCTACAATGAAAATATCAGACGTCGTTTGCCAGAGCTCAGGCTTGACACGTGTTTTTCCGAAACAGTGACATGTTACGTCGGGCCAGGGATTTCAGGGTTGGCAGACGCCCGTTACCATCGCCTCCCTTCCTGTGTTTGACATCCCTACAAACAATATTGTTTCCCGTATTGTTTGTGTACGCAATTAATGGTTCTAGATTTATTTTATACTCGATCTCATTTGCTGTGTCAGTTGGAATGAAAACAAATAGATTTAAATCGGTTTTCATATTATGTCGTCCGGTACAAATGTTGATATTTATTAGCCCGATAAATTTATTCTTCTTCTTTTTCAACACGATTTGTTTTAACTGGCATTGATAGAGTTTAACACCCTTTTGAAATATGTCTCAATTAGATTCTATAGAATGAAACATAAAAAAATATTATTTTTTTGTTAAATGAATATGTACACAATGATTGCAATGAAATAAATGAATATGAATATGAATGAATAAATCAATAATGACCCGAATAATGTATGTATAATTTACATTTTGAAGTTGCGGGCGTAACTTGTCTACAACGCTGGACTGGACAGAGTGGATGCCATATTACTCTGTGGTCATGACGTCAGTTGGATGTGTAGTTACCTGAATAAATGCGCTGATGTTGCTGATGACAATTGATACTTTCTAGATTGCCTACATCGCGTCTACTATTTCATGGTGTTTAAAAACAGATAAAAAAACGGAAATGTTTGAATTAAACTTTTAATTTATTTTGTTATTTTATGAACCAAACCTAAAAAAAATCGACTGTTTTTGCCTAAGCTAAGTACCTGTCTTAATCTAGACTAATATTATGAAGAGGAAAGATTTGTTTGTTCGTTTGAATTGAACAGTGTCCGAAACTACTTCATACCGATTTGAAAAATTCTTTGACCATTCCAGAATCCTATACATTATCCCTGATGAACATAGGCTATAGAATACACCCGTGCTAAGCCGGGACGGGACCATTTATAATTTTAGATTATTTTCTCATATTAATGAAATACCCTATTATCAATTAATTACTTGTTAACAGTAAATTTCTGATAACGATACCTTTATAGTTATCGTCACCGACAATCTAGTTAATAAATAAATAAATAAATAATAAATAAATAATGCTGGACAATTCACACAGCATTATCTAGCCCCAAGGTAAGCAGAGCTTGTGTTATGGGTACTAGATAACTGATATACGTAATATTATACATTACATAGATAGATATTTTTTATTATACATAGAAAACACCCAGACCAACGGAACAAATTTCTGCAGATCGTACACAAATTTGTTCCGAGGCGGGGATCGAACCCGCAACCTCTTGCGTCGCAGGCAGACTCTCGCCCGCTGCGCCACTGAGGTCGTCAATTAGTTAATACTCTGATAGTTTTAAAAACTAAATAGGTACCGACTTCGAATTAATTATTACTTTCTCCGTTTCTTCCATTTGCATTATTATAACAATTCAATGAGCCACGCACACCATTCAGTTCAATTTGTAGAAAACAATTTTGCGCTAATACGAGCAACTTTTTGGCTAAGTTCCTTCGTATTCTACCACGGACGGAGGAAGATTCACCCTTCTTATGAACATCCGACAATCACCAAGAGACTAGGTTCCATTTTCAAAAAAAATTTCAAATGATGTGTTCTTTGTAAATGGAACACCAAAACGTCTACTCCTTATGTAAGATGACGAATGCCTTGTACTGGCTGATGTTCCGGACAAAAATAAAAAATAAACCTATTAACCTTAGGGCGTAAGCTCGACTTTACCGCCCGCTAAACTACGCTTTCATGACACACTTTTTGAGCAAGGGAAGTGAACAAAATTAATCCATAACAAGTAGCTATAAAGAAGGATTCTTATCAATTTCGTAAAGTATTGATTTCCTATCAGTTGAATGATAAACGATTAGGGAGCGTCAACAAGCGATCCATTATTATAATGTTAGAATTACGAAACCTAACACAGTTTATAATTGAAAGGAGTATCGTACATCACAGTGAACAAGGAATTTTATTAAAGACTTAGCGAAGTTTTGAGGTATTTGGAGACTTGGGAGTTTGCGGACTATGAGGGTATTTTGTGCGGTTTATAACTCTGCTTGCTCACATACTTTGACGGAATTTTGGTCTTAATAAAGAACTTAAATTGATATTGGGCTTCAATTTTAATTGCGGCAAGTATAATCGTTCGTCCCACGCACGATGATACTTGAATAAATAATGCTTGACGATTCGCACAGCATCATCCAGCCTCAAGCTAAGCAGAGCTTGTGTTATGGGTACTAGATGACCATCATATCTATAGACCAAGCTAAGCAGAGCTTGGGGGAAAAAAAAGTAAAAAAATTAAAAAAAAAAAAAAAAAAGGAAATAGTGTATGAGAAATATCGACGTCATAAAGATGACGGAGCGGGTAAGGCAGTTTGTTAAGTTGGATTAAGTTCAAGAAGAAAAAGAAGGAACTCAAGAGATGTTCTCGTCGAGAAGAGCTGAGAAGAGGGTGAAACTCAAGAGCTCTTTGAATAAAGCCAATCAGAACAGGCATCGATCTAAATAATATTCGGAAGATAGGGTACGTTCTCCCAGCGCTAACCCAAGAAATGACCTGATTTATGTTACATCAAAACAACAAAAAACAGGCTTTTTTCCAATATTGTGCAATATACCTAATGAAAACGTTACTCATGCACGTCGACTCACAACAAGACGTGTTTTGTTATTAAATTATCTCTTAATAGGCACGAATGTATATATTTCAGTCCTATCGTTGTAGAATAGCAACCACGCGACACGAACACCACCGCCCCCGCCGCCGCCTACTATGACTGAGGTGGATGGACCTAATTGCACCCAATTTGTACCTTCCACTTTCAAGAAGCCAGTACCTAATCTCCCTTTTATACTTTTATCTAAGAGAAGATATTTTAGTGGTTTCGTGGCTTAGTTGGTTAGGTAGGACACACCCGTACTGAGGGTGGCACGGGTTCGATTTCATTTAATTTATTAATTACTTATATGTACTTAGTACTTACATAGGGTTAGTAGCTTAAGATCTAATTTTAGCCTAAGTTAGTACATACACCCTGTTGGGCACTGCAATTTTCATTTAAGTCACAATTTGGTCAGGTTTTAGGTTAAAAATATAAAAAAAAAAAAAACTAATCCTGCCGAAACCGAAAAATTTTGGGACATTATTAAATTTTTGTAGAAAATGTTTTCTTTTCTGCGAACACTAAACAGAAACTCAAATCTCGTTTCAAACCACGGTTCTTCGTTAGCGTTAGTCAACGACCGACGGTTTAACTATATCACAGGAAATAAGCAAACAATCCTCGGCGATTCTTGGAATGCTTCTTGGAATGTCGCTGTCGGTTACACGGGTAGTCTTCACACTTAGGCTGCGATTTTGCTGATAAGCAGGAGCGGAAACGGAATTTTTTACTGACTTCAAAATAGTCATTTACATCGTGATATTTACCATGGTCTGATTTGAAATATTGGAAAACTCGAAAATCAAATTTTGGTAAATATCCCTATCGTCAATGGCTTTATTTTTTAACCATGATAGTTTAAAAGGACTTTTATAATCTTCGCTAATTATTACCTGATTTTGATGATTATTGCTTTGATCTAGAAATTCCAGAGGCTGTCTTAAAAAACTTTTAAACCCTAGGGATTACTAATAGTCATTAAGGACGATTAGTAATCCCTTAGATTAAAGTAAAAAAGGGGATAAATGGTACGTTCTTCCAGCGCTAACTCAACAAATGACCTGTGTTGTGTACTTACAACTGAACACAAGGACACACGCCCATAATCCCCACGCTGGGCATGCGGTTTGGGGATTGCAGTTCGGTGGTAGATCTATTCTGGGTGGTGCAAATTCTAAGCCCGCACCACACATAAAACTGGTAAATTACGTAACTTTAAGAAAATATGGTTCCGCTAAAGCTGTTAACTGAAAACATAGCCTTAGTGATTTGATTACTTATAATAAGGAAAGGTGTAGTAGGTACCATTGTCATTGTATATCGCAACTTAAGATGCCTATTTATATTCTAAGTAGAATCAGAGATAATATTGCTTAGGACACAAATACAGGGTCAAACAAACAAACATTTCTTAGAATTTGGACTATTATAGTAAATTTTGTTAAATTGAACCTTTATTTACATAGAGGTAAGTATATAATAGAAAATAAAACTGCATCGCCGAATTTTGAAATTACAGTGGCCTTATTCTAGACGTACCTAAATTTAAAAAAAACAACAACATGTATTCCCATTCCCAAGCCGAAGAAAGATTATAAATATAAAAATTAGTCTTCAAATCCAAAAATTATCTTAAATCTTATTTTAGGAAGATGAGGCTAAACGCTTGTACATTACATACACCAATACAAAAACAACATAAGCGACCAAAAACTCCAAGAGAAGAAGTAAGTTTAACACAGCTCCATCGAAAATGGATTGCAGTTTGCGGCAAATTACTTTTAGAAATAACAGCCTGTATTCCTATTCCCGAGCCAAAAGTATCCATGAAACAACGGAAGAGAAGGAAAAGGAAACTGCCCGTATTTGTTTGTCAATAGCGACAAATAAATAGAGGGTAGTTGATTTTTATTCCAACTGTCGTCGCGTCGTAAATTCGACCGTAATGCTCATAAACTTTACAGTTGTTTTTACAATGACACACGTGTGATTGCGTGTGATATTCTAGAGCTGTTCTAGTACCTAACCTTTTCAAAGGAAAACTTTACGATTTTTCAAAATGGAATGAAACATAGAACCTTGTCAAAGTATATGTTCTACTGCTTTTGATTCAATATGATATTGTTCCATCTCATTCAGATTGCGCGCGGATTGAGTGCCATGCTTATTTTGGTTCTTACCACACCTGTTTAAAGTTCATTTCGGACTGTCTGAATTTTCGCAAGCATCAAGCAGCAACAAGAATGTTTTTACAATGACACACGTGTGATTGCGTGTGATTTTCTAGAGCTGTTCTAGAGTACCTAACCTTTTCAAAGGAAAACTTTACGATTTTTCAAAATGGAATGAAACATAGAACCTTGTCAAAGTATATGTTCTACTGCTTTTGATTCAATATGATATTGCTCCATCTCATTCAGATTGCGCGCGGATTGAGTGCCATGCTTATTTTGGTTCTTACCACACCTGTTTAAAGTTCATTTCGGACTGTCTGAATTTTCGCAAGCATCAAGCAGCAACAAGAAAAGAGCCCTAACTAAAATATAGTTAAGGCTCTTTTCTTGTTATGCGGATTTCCCCATGCGGATTTGGTCCGTGTCAATCTACAATCTATTAGCTATATCTACCAAAACCTATAATTTCATATATAAATGTATGTTTTTCCTATCAAGCGGTCCACACGCGGATAGGCGGACCAAATCAGCATGCGGCCGTAAATCCGCGTTGCAGGAAAAAAGCCCTTATGGCGGTGAGTCAGTCTGATCGAATAGTGTCGTAAGGCCAACTTTGCGTCTTTATTGCCTTTCAGACGAAGCCTTAAAAGTATCATTAACGGTATTTCTGTATGTATGTACGTATATGTATGTGGGTTCAGTTCAACTCACCCTCTGACGTGTACGCTTGTATTGTTTTTTGCAATGACCTGTGTGAGACACGTGGCTTTTGGGCGCGCGATTAGAATGAGACGGAAACATTTACTTTAAAAAAGATCCATGTTCCGTCCTCCATGACAAGGTGAATATTTTTCGTTACATTCCTTATACAAGCTGTGCGATGTCAAGATGAGATGGAACCTCGTCAAATTGAAGGGTTTTTGATTCAGTTCGAAATGGTTATATCCTCGCAGAAATAATTAAATATATATAGCAGTTATATCTGATCGCAAGCTGTCAGCTTGCTACATGCCAGTAACCCATACTTAAGCAAAATAATCTTATTAATGTAAAGTTTAAGTAAATTACAAATAGATTTATCGACCAGATTTTTTAAAATATACTTAATATAACATAATATAATGTAACTGTCAGGATCTCTCTGAGATTTCTATTCTAAGGCTTTTTAAAATTATGCCTCAAATGCCCTAAAATTACTTTCACCGCGTCTAAGTCTCACAACACAACCCTAAAGCGACAAAATAACCTTGGTAGAAACGTGGTAGAACCCTTCTAACACGTGACGTTTCAGTTCGTAGAGGCAGGTGAGAAACGCATTGGTATTCCAAACACAATGCGAAATACACTGTAATACCGCTGTTTAAATCCTACACTCGTTTGGAGCCTGATCAGAACGTGGTTTTTCATGTACGGTAGACTCTTATACGCCCTGCCTGATCAGGGTCTACCATAGTCATAAAACAGACCCCTGATTTTGGTCCAAACGAGTCTAGCTAGGAGGAGGGTTAAGGCTAAATTTACTTTGGCGTGTGTTTCTAATTTTTTTATGGAAAGGAAGAGAAGTATTTATAAGAAATTTCTTAACAGTTATCACTTCATCTTTTTGTGAGATAGTGGCTAAACGCTTGTTACCAATCAAAAACTGCTTCAAGAGTAGTAGTAGTAGTGAGAAGAGCTCCATAGAGCTCTGATAAAATTAGAGCTCTAATAAGAAAGAAGTTGAAGTTGAACGGTGAAATGAAATGTCCAAATGTAGAATCTCATTTGTTTGTTGTGGTTGTTTTGTTTTTGAAAATTTGATTCATTTAATGTACCGATTATTTTTTAAATAATATCACCTACCTAGTATAAGCATAAATTTTGCATGCCTTGACGAGGCAGAATGTATAGGGTAAGCTGTACTTTTAAGACCCCATGTACCTACATTCCTGCAAAATAAACAATTATGAAATTATGAAGCTCTATGGAGCTCTTCTCATTATGGTTAACGATTTACGGCAAATTCCGCTAGTAATATTCCTTGTAGAACGCAGAGAATAAAGCTGCAGTTAAATATTAAATCGAGCACATTATAATTCGTGTTTCATCATCTTATCCTCGAAGGTGCGTGTTGTTGTTTTTGTTGAGAACAAATAGTTACAGTTACAAAGTACAACAATATAAAAGTTACTTTGTCGTAAAATTGCACTACATAAAACCAGCCACTTGAAAAATGGGACGTCAAAGTCGCTCCTAGACTGTCCATAATATCTCGGAACTTGGAAAAAGTCTCGAAACTTGAAAACAACCGATACAGAAGATGTGGTAAGAATTATTTACTGACGCCACAGTGGTTACCTGTCCTGGAATCTACGAATTAACCTGGAATAGAATTTTCATAATTTTTTCCCTTTTACTGAAGAATTTCGATGCCATGTTAAATTTCAGTTTATAAAATCTTGTAATATTCAGTCGGTTCATTTTAACAAACGTTAACTGTTACGAAAAAGTATTTTATCTTATTGTGTGGTGGTCTCGTTCACCACAAAGTTATAACTTTGTTCTGACTTAGAAATGAAATAAGTTCCCAAAAATTTTCGACTTCGGCGGGACTCTAACCCGCACCCCCCACCCTTAGTACGGGTGTGCTCTAACCAACTAAGCCACGAAGTCTGTCGGTTTTCGTCGAAAATCTTTGGGACCTCTACTAAAAAATAAACTTTTTTAGTCAAAACAATTTGAAATATTTTGCGTATATTGTAAAGGTATTTACTACTCAATCTTGGCAAACAAACAGGTTTCAAGCTGCCACTCGTAAAATCCAAAGCTAATTTTGTAAAACTCCCTAACTCCAGCACCGAATCCATAACAGTACTATCCATTCCCCTACATAGAATACAATACACCATTACGGCTTCAACCAATAACGTCCGTTGAAAGCACCTGCTGTCTCGTCGAAAAACACTTCGTTTAATGCTTGTTAAACTTGCGTCGACCATTTTTTGCAGTGCCTTTGTTATTCAGTCTACCTTGTAATCTGCCGAGCATCTGCCTTAGCCAGGAACTGACGTTGCTTAGAGTTGTAAAGCTTCAAAATGAACTCTGATTTAATTTTGCTTGAAGTTGATTTAATTTCGATAGATGAAAGAGTTGGGTTGAAGCAGGGTTGAAGTTACGGTTGCAACTTGGCAGTGTTTTGTATTTCTAGAAATAACAAATGCCAAACGAATTCTTGAACGTTTAATAGTAATAATCACGTTTAACTGTTCTGTTTGAGTTTGAAGGTTATAATTGGTTAAGTTAGTAAGTAAAGTTAAGTTTTTTTTTTGTAAAAGATCAGATTGCGTTATACCTACAGAGTGTAGAAGTACGTTACGTATGCGTACGAAGCACCGTAGGCCTTTTTTAATGATATTATGCACATTCATAATTCTAGTGGTAATTGAATTTTTATTGATTTTTCGAAAAATTTGACTGGATTTTTTTTAAATATTTTGCGTGATCGAATGTGCCCCTCAGCACAGGCTGTTGTCGAGGCTAGAATAGAGAAAAATTACGTCACTTCGTCATCGAATGCGCAAATTATTTGAAATGCATTCCTCAACTTCAATAATGTACGCAATGTATGGCGATACGATGTCATTATTGTCTATTCCACCATAGACAACAATCCCGGTGCTAGCAGAACCCCCCCAAAGTTTTTCCTTCATTTTTGTTACACCCTGTATAACTCCAAACATAATTTTATTATGCGAATTGAGATTAAATTACTATGAATCTGTATGAATTGCAATTGGTAAAAAATGTTTACCAGTCATCTATATGAGCTGATCAAATAAAATATTCAAACTACATAGGTACGTTTGTAATACCAAAAGCTTGTTATATTTTGGACAGTCATACAAAAACAACAATATCTATGTTTCATAGCTTAGTATTACGAAACTTCCTATTCAAACAGGAATTTCACTGCAATTGTCGCTTGCTGCCGCTGATATGTATACAGGGGGCGTCCCAAGACTATGCGACATGAAGGGAAAGTACTTTAAATATTTTAGATAGGATATTCTGTTAAAAGAACACTTTATTTTATTTTTAAAAATTAATGAAACTGAAAGTGATCAAAAAATTCAAAGATTTTCTTAAAATTAATTTATTCGTTCGGGACTCGTACCTACTCAAATCAACACTTTTTGTCCATTCTTTCGATTTTAATCATAAAAATTACTCGATTGACTTCGGCAGTTCAAGTATTTTTTTAATTTGATTAAAATTATTAATTTACGTAATTTATATGCACTAATTATTATTTATTGTCCACTCTTTCGATTGGCATGATTAAAATACGGGATATATTTTTCACATTTGAGTATTTTCGATTCCCAGGCAAAGCAATTAAATTTTAGAAAATCTTCGAATGCATTATTACTATTATTTTTAAATAACTCATAGGTTCCTCTCAGCTAAATATCCCATCTCTCTGCCTTATTTAACTTTCCCTTCATGTCGCATAGTCTTGGGACGCCCTGTATACAACGGATGAGGACAATTTTGTCCATATATAATGAATGACAGACGAGTGACACGCGAAGTATCCATCGAAATGGTCATGACGTGACAGTTGTCTGGATAAGAGCCCTTTGGGTTCAAATGCGACCTGTTATTTTATACTAAAGCATGAGAAAATAGATCGAGATAAATTTCCATCTGACTTTAAGTTAATCTTCCAAATAAAGAGTCACTATAATGCACGACAATTTATTGTACGGCCGAATATTGTACACCTTGATAATCCGTGTCATGGCTTCCAATTTTAATAGTGTACATTATTCGGCCGTACAATAAATTGTCGTGCATTATAGTGACCCCAAATAAAGATAAAGATATATTTATTTGACACAACAACAAATGTTAAAATCATAAATTATGTATGTATGACGACCTCTGTGCCGCGGTGGGCGAAGGGCTGCTTACAACGCAGAAGGTAGCGGGTTCGATTCCCGCCTCGGGACAAATGTTTGTACAATCTGCAGATATTTTTTCAGGGTGTTCTGGTCGTTTTCTATGTATGATAAAAATATCTAAATATGTATTGTATTGTAGAATATTATGTATATCAGTTATCTAGTACCCGTATCACAAGCTCTACTTAGCTTGGGGCTAGATGATGCTGTGTGGATTGTCCAGCATTATTTATTTATTTACTACTAGCGGTCCGCCCCAGTTTCGCACGGGTGTATTCTATAGCCTATGTTACTCGGTTATGTAGCTTTCTAACGGCAATTTTTTTTTTTTAATCAATCTAGTAGTTTATTCGTTACATACAAATCTTTCCTCTATAAAATTAGTATAAATGACATGGACCATGAAAGTATCAGTCATTATGTCAACCGTTCCACCCAACGCAAAATCTAAGGTGCCAGTTGCCAACCCTATTAACAATCAACCAACCTATCATAAGAACGGTTTTTGTGGCAACCCTAAGAAGTGTCAAGGGACAACATTAGGTACAGATTCAAACAGCGCTTTACTTTTCTTAAGGTTATCGACCAGACAGTAAATCAAGGGAGATTAAAAGGGAGGGCAGGCTCGACAAATCATTCTGACTCAGATCTTGTGGCGACGAAAATACCCGAAGGAATTACGGAAATAAAAATAAATGTACCTACGTTTGTTTATTTTTTTTCCAGTTAAGTACGGTTATTAAATTGCAATTATTTGTGCCAGTACTTTGTACTCACTCGTTTCTTACAAATCCATACTTAATATTATACATTCGGAAGTAACTCTGTCTGTCTGTTATCTTTTTACGCAGTGATATAAGCTTTAATACAATACATTTCAGTAACACATTTTTTTTAATATACCTACATAAACATTTGTCCCAAGAAGAATCGAACCTGCACCCTGCTGAGTCGGCCGTCAAAGAACCTTGTCCTTCACTCTTTCAAAAGTTAATACAATTTATAGATAGATAGAAAATGCTTTATAAATATTGCTCACATAATATACATAAAAAAAAAAAACAAAAATAAAAGAAGTAAAAAACAATTATGTAACAATTGGCGGTCTTATCGCTCAAGAGCGATCTTTACCAGACAACCGTGGATGGATAGGATTATAACACGGGTTGTTCTTGAACTCGAAACTCGGAACTCATTGGTGTTTTTGCACATGGTGTAAGTTCTTGATTGTGTGCGTTCACATGGAAATGATTGTCTATATCTATAATGGTCATTGAGTATGCTAAGTTATTCCAAGTTAGAGCAAGCCAATCGAGTGGCATTATAGATGCCTACATCCGTCCACTTGTTGGAGACATCCGTCTCTCTACAAGCCACATCATGCATCTTCAGTAGATGCTGAAGTTGCATTATTGCATCTTTATATGATTCAAATTCAAAAAGGTTAACCTTAAAAATAAATACATACTAAATTTGGTACACGATAAATTTTTACGTACAAGACATCTGTGTAGAAAATTTAAATATTCGGTGTCAGCATCTAGATTGTTGTGCCTTTCGGCATCTTTATATAAGGTTGTTGAAATACATGAGTTCAGTTATGATTGTTATGAATACAAGGGATTTTGGGATATTTGTGTATGATTTCTTAGAACACTAAAAATATAAATTGATGACAAGAAATCGTAAGGCGAATTAAGAGGACGATAGACGTAGATAGACATAGGATTTCGCAAGCATAGGAGCGGGACAAAGCATACGTTTTTGGAACGGCGGCGAAGGCGCAAAAAACCGGAACCAAATATAACCTATAATAAGCTACGAATCAATATACCGCGGGGTTCCTAAAATTTGGACCAAATTATGTGCTCATTTTTCACTCACACTTTCATGTTTTTTTATTGTAATTTTTTTCTTAATTGTGTCAATACATTCAAGAAAGCAACGAAAAAAAATTTATTTTACGTAATTCGAGTTTTTACCACTGGGTTCCTATAAGTACCTACTGAGATGTAGGCCTTGTTGGTGGACCTCTCAAAAAGAAACTACAGTGGTCGGTCATCAAGAAGTTAAAGTTACAGCGGAAACGAGAATGTTAGGTTGAAAAAGGTTATGCACAGTTTTTGTTATGCGCAAACCAAAAGGCTGGTCGCAAAAGCTCAGCAGCCATGTAATCTTTGTACAAAATTTGATTAACCCCGTCTGCAACGGTTCACAATCACATCAGAATTGGCGAAGCGTGTGGGTGTGAAGCAATTTCAAGTTTAACAATGTGTTAGGCACGTTCGCGATGCATCATTATTTATTCGTTTGGAACCTTATTTTCCAGTTTCTCTAAAGGATAGGATTCGCAACGAATACATCCGACAGATAACCAAGGTTATCGACATAGCTCAAAGGATTAGCAAGCTGAAGTGGCAGTGGGCTGGCCATATATCGAAAAGAACCGACAACCGCTGAAAAAGGTAAACGTGTTCTTAAGTGGAGACCGCGACTCGGCAAACGTAGTGTAGGACGCCCTCCGACCAGGTGGGATGACGATTTGCGAAAGACTGCTGGCAGATGCTGGATGCGGCCAGCTGAAGACAGGGCGCTATGGCGCTCATTAGGGAAGGCCTATGTCCAGCTGTGGACTGATGTAGGCTGATGATGATAGATAGAAAATACTTTTATTGCACACTTAAGCTAAAAACAATGATGATGATGAACCTTATTTTCCAGTAATGATTCAAGGAATACGAAAGAAAATAGATATTCCTATAAAGAAACAACCGATAATAGCAACAAAGACAATATGTTTGGAAACCCCAAAAGCCGATAACAATGAAAGAACACATACAAGTTACAACATAATAAATAATAATAATAAAAAAAATGTAGGTCTTACATATGGGCGATTCTCTGTAAACTCGTAATCGGCTGTCTCGACCGAATTTTTCATCAAGTAATTTAATTATTTAAAAAACAAACACTTCCATAAAACTTTAACAAAGAAACTATACGAGCCCATTGTTTGTAGAACCATACTTATTTTAAGTTTTTTTCTAGACGTGATAGAAGCTCTAAAAACACAGTCCACTGGCTGTCCCCATCACTGTATTCATACCTAAAAATGAGACTTAAGAAGAAATTATTGAGACTATTTACATTTGGCAGTTAATTTTGTAAAGAAAAAGAATCAAATTATATTATTTTCGTAAAACAAGGTCTCGTTACGAATTTTATTTATTTAGTTGTGTCGTGCAAACTTTGTCTCCAGAATTTCCATACAGTCCCCTGCCAAAAGTTGAAATCCCTAATAAATAAAAACTGTAATGTTTAAAAACGTTTTTTAGCGTGAAACGAAACGCAATCATTGTCAAGTTTCAACCTTTTCGAATGCGGCGACGAGACGCCTTTATGTTTAAGTGTCAGAGAGTCATTTGTGAGGTGAATAAGCGTTTGGACTGCTACCACACACAGTCCTCTGGTAAGTATTACTATTTATGTAAATTACTTTAATTATCTCTATGTACAATTTATCGTTTTATTGTTCATGTCTAAATTGATCGGTAGGTTCTTAAATATTTTTTTTACATTACATTTGTAATCATTGTGAAATTTAACCAAAATACACAGTCCCCTGGCAACAGTCCTCTGCCTGAAAATTCAGCAGGGGACTGTTTTACACAACAGGGGACTGTGTATTATGCGTATTGGTTATTTTTTTAAGTATTGTTTGTGTAAATTTATCTGCTGGTCTGTTTTATTAATGTAAGAATCATCAAAATATCATTGCTTTGCGTTATTTTAACTTAAATTATTTTACACAGGCTAATAGAACAGACAATGTGGCTCCTAAAAAAAGTTATCCCGACAGGAATTACTTCAGAAAAAGAGAGAATCAGAACGACTACGATACTAAAGAAGAAAAAATGACCCTCAAAAGAGAGAAGAAATGAGAGAAAAGGAAAAGTTAAAGTACCAAAAGAAGAAATAAAAAGGTTTGCGGAAGCTAGTAAAGAATATGTCACCTCGTGAGCACAGAGCTGCCTTAAAGAAATGGACAGAATATTGTACCGTAAGCCGAACCAAAAGACTAAGACTGAAAAGCGTCACTAATACTTAAACGGAATTACACCGAAAGTGGCCATGGCTAAGGTGCACCAGATGGTATCGGAGCAACGTACAAAAGAACAGCTGATTTTGTTGTTAATTCTGGAGGGGATATTAACAATATAGTTGGTTAAAGTAATCCAAAAGCGATGGCCTGGCATCATTTGTATCGCCATCGACGGTAAAGACATCCAGGCAATGGTCTATAAAGTTGAAAAGAAAGCGAACGATCAGAAGGTTTTTTTTAAAGGCACTTTAAATGAGCATCAGGTCGCAGGTGTTTATTCCAGCTCCATTCTCGGCCTTCCAACTAAATGTAAAACATTTACAATGAAAAGTCTACACACTATACACTTCTACTGTCCATCTAGGTTTTAAAGCAAAGATGATACTGCCAATCTAATTATGCTCACAAGATCCGCTGTTACAAAAGCAGCGGATCTTGTGAGCATAATAAGATTGGCAGTATCATCTAAGCTTTAAAACCTAGATGGACAGTAGAAGAAGTGTATACAGAGTCCGAACCTATGAAGGTAGATCTTGAATCTGCAGAACCTAAATTGACACCTACACCAAACATGTCGCCTCAAAGATTGGATGATGATATAGCAGGAACGAATGGCAATCGAAATTCATATTACAATGTCGGAGATTACGTTCTTGTGAAATTTCCAGCTAAAATTGTAGAATACCGTTATGCTGCCGTAATTCATGAGATAGATGACGAGAAAAAAAAGCTGCTGACTTTTAGAACAGAGGATAATGAAATTTCAGACGTATCATTTGATCAAGTTATCCAGAAGTTGGATAGTCCTGACTTGGTTCTAAAGGAGAAAAAAAATATTTTATCACTTTTCTGCTCAAGTAGACATTTTCGAGCTGTAATTTTTTTAAATGTTAAGTTTATTGTGATTAAGCTTCATTATGTACCTTACTTGATAATTATTGGAGATCTCAATTAAAATATCGTATATTTTGGAGAAAAGACTTGAGAAGATTTTCTAATAATAATAGTAAGTATTTCAACGAATATTGCATAAAGTATTTACTGATTGATATTATTATATTAAGACTCTATGTTACATTCAATGAGTACAAAATATTACTAGCACTTAAGGGTAATTTTTTATATGAATGTTTGAGTTTTGATAAAGAAAGTTATATTTTCCGTTGTTTTTTCTAAAGAAACTTTGTAGATTATTGATGCGCAAATATATCATACAAATAATAAATGATTGATAAATACAAAATGAAACTTAACAGACACCTGGAACATTTAAAACAGTCCCCTGATTCCCCAAACAGTCCCCTATCAGGATTTTTTGGAAAATCGTTAATTACTCCCAAAATACGCATAAATTCAGTGGGCCTCCTTATTTAACTAAAATAATAGTTATTTTTCTTCGAAATAGAACACGTTTTTTTTGGAAAAGGTTTAAAAAAATGCCAGGACAGCATTTGTATGAGACCTGTACGAGCTTACAGAGACATACCCATATAACATAGTATGTACACTGTTGTGCTCAATACCTAATTCACCATTTGGTTCATCACCTCGCTCTAACTAAGTAAGAAAAAACTTGTGGAATAGACGCGAGGGATTCCTACTTCCCTACCTACAACCTACAACAGGGTAAAAGCAGACTTATCACTAAAAACAAAAACAAACTACAACACGAGCAGCGATAAGGTTCAAATGCGAATTCTAAAACGGACGAGAGATATAATAGGTACAGGTTGACCACCTTAATAAGTCTCATCGGCAAAATTCGTCTTCACAGAAGACAACATTTTAAATACGATTTTTTCACGCCCACCAAAATTAAAGCATCTGCGTAAGTACATATCGGTGTAACTTATAAACGTGGCCAAATTGTACATTGTGTTGTTGCCGAAACGTGTCAATAATGTATTAGTATGTATTTTATATTATACATATATGTATTTTAGTATTAGGTGTAGTATGTATGTATTGTTTATTTTAATATTAAGCCACCGTCTATACGCGTAGGTACATCTTATACCTTACATCTTCAGTCCATCCCAAGGTTGTCTGAAAGAGATCGCTCTTAGCGATAAGGCCGCCCATTGTGCAACTCTGTTTTTACTATCTTTTCCTATTTACTTTTTCTTTGTATTTTCTTGGTGTGCAATAAAGTGTATTGTATTTTATGATCCCTAGGTTAACTAACTAGCAAACTAAAACTAAAACTAACTGAACTAGGCTAGGTCTGTATCGAGGAAACCTATAAACGGCAGTTCAGAGATAGTTAATATTATGAATATAGGGCCCGTTTACGAAGGCTTGCTCAGTCATCTGATCAATCTCTGCTTGAGTAACACTTTTTTATTAATTCTTAGTCATCTGACTGAGGAAGCTTTCAAATACGACTTATGACGAGTGTCCTAAAATATTTTCAACAAACATTTCATCACCTTCCTTCCGGATTTTTGTTACAGTGCTTACCCGTACTCTGGGCATCTCTAAGAAATGAAATAAGTTCCCAAAAATTTTCGATTTCGGCGGGACTCGAACCCGCGCCCCACCCTTAGTACGGGTGTGCTCTAACCAACTCAGCCACGAAGTCTCTGTCGGTTTTCGTTGAAAATCTTTGGGATCTCTTACGGACTGTAGCGCCGGTGACTCCACCTACAGAGAAAAAATTAAAAACCGACTGAGACTTCGTGGCTTAGTTGGTTAGAGCACACCCGTACTAAGGGTGGGGCGCGGGTTCGAGTCCCGCCGAAGTCTAAAATTTTTGGGAACTTCTTTAATTCCTTCCCCTTGTTTGCAAACAATAACTAACATTCTAGTACCGACGTGTATACTAATTCGAAAGAAACTAAATATATAATATACATAATGCTAAGGTACTCAGAAGGGCTTAGTTCCGAGATCCCGGATATATCTGGCACCAACAAACCTTGGATATATTTATCAGGCCGAACTACTTCACTTGATTTGATACTTTCTTTGAACTAAAATCTGCAGATCGTACAAACATTTTCCCGGAACGGGAATCGAAATATGTAACTGCGTAACATTGGAAAATCCCAGAGCGGGCCTAATGCAAAAAATTGTGAAAAGGATAGGCATAGGATTTCGCGTTCATAGGAGCGAGACAGAGTATAGCAATGTCAGTGCAAAAATCAAGTTTATGCTTCTTTTCTATTAATGAATCAAAACACAATTTGCTTGAGTTTTGCATTTGCGCACTCTTAATGTATACTTAATATTATAAATGCGAAAGTGTGTTTGTTTGTTTGATAATAATTACTTATAATACTATAATTATTATCAATGAAACAAACACTTATAAAATTTGACTTGTTTATTTGGCTTATTTTATAAGCTTAAATAAATAAACGTTATTGAATTGAATCAATTTTTTTTGTCATTCCTTCACTCCCTGACTAAGCAACCAATTGACGACCTCAGTGGCGCAGCGGGCGAGAGTCTGCCTGCGACGCAAGAGGTTGCGGGTTCGATCCCCGCCTCGGAACAAATTTGTGTACGATCTGCAGAAATTTGTTCCGTTGGTCTGGGTGTTTTCTATGTATAATAAAAAATATCTATCTATGTAATGTATAATATTACGTATATCAGTTATCTAGTACCCATAACACAAGCTCTGCTTACCTTGGGGCTAGATAATGCTGTGTGAATTGTCCAGCATTATTTATTTATTTATTAATTGACTTTGTAATTTTTTGCATAGAGTTAGTTGAAAAGATGGAGAGTATAGAGTAAGATAGACTTTTTATCCCATAAATCACTTTCCATGGGATAGAAATAACCTTAAACGTAGCATTGGGCTTCTAGCCGAATTCTACACATGCTGAGGTGGGGGACCCATTTTTTCCCATTCTTATATATTTTTGTTATTGACTTTTTTGTATCTTTTTAACTCTAGTTATAGCACCTAGTATGCCTCGTATCCGTGTGTATTTTTAAGGAAAAAAACTAATATTTTTCTTCTTCTTCTTGTTCTTCAGATACAGATTTCTTTATTGTCATAAAACAAACATATAAAAAGTGTACAATGTAAAGGTAGCTTAATTTAAGGCTATGTCTCGTCCAAACACAATAAAATTAAATACAATTTTGCTGTATAGGGGCATGTTAAGAAATTTTAAAATAATATTAGTAACTTTTCTTACTACTCTAGTTTAGGTGATGTTACGAGATATCGGGTGATTTTTCTACAGATCGTTCGTGATATTGACTGTAATCATTTTCTTTAATCTTCTTCTTCTTAAACAACGCGTGCGAAGCTGCGAGCAACCGCTAATACGAAATAAAACGCAGTCATTAGTTCACAACAAAATCGATAACATAGCATGCATTCTATGTAATTTATTCCTATACAATAGTGTGACCATAATGTCATTCACATGCCACAGAGAAGAAAAACATGAGGAAAACCAAACAAAGACTTTTCTGACTCATAATGTTCTCAAGATAACGGTAAGGTAAACGCCATGGACTTGTTGCTTGAATCTGTGGCATCAGTGCGGTTCGACTATTTATGACGACCTCTGTGGCGCGGTGGGCGAAGGTCCGCCTGCGACGCAAGAGGTTGCGGGTTCGATTCCCACCTTGGAACAAATATTTGTACGATCTGCAGGTATTTGTTCCGGGTGTTCTGGTCGTTTTCTATGTTTAATAAAAAAATATCTATCTATTAAATGTATTGTATAATGTATATCAGTTATCTAGTACCCATAACACAAGCTCTGCTTAGCTTGGGGCTAGATAATGCTGTGTGAATTGTCCAGCATTATTTATTTATTTAATATTTTATTTATTTTCTTGGAAACAGTTAGTGTGGGTGGACAAAGACCTGAAACCAGGTGGCGCCACTAACCTTATTTGGGAATATAATAACTTGTCGCTTTAAGTGTTTAGTACGGTTTGTATGCATTATCTTAGGGTCCCATTCCACTCATCCAAGTTCTTGATCCAATATTTGATCAAATTTCTTAGTTGAAGGTTAAGGTTTACATCAGGATAAGCCACATCTAGGCCGTTGAGTTTAGATTGTTAGAAAAGTTTTATTTCTTAGAAAATATGTATTTAAATATATTATTTACTTACTGGAACATAATAAATAAAACCGGTCAGTGCGAGTAGGACACGCGCACGAAGGGTTCCGTAGTTCCGTACCATTATCTGTAAAAAGGGCAAAAAAATGTGAAAACCAACGTGATTTTATCCCTTTAATATTTATTTATTATATATTGTTTTTTAGTAGCAGCGGCAACAGAAATACATCATCTGTAAAAGTTTCAACTGTGTAACTATCACGGTTCATGAGATACAGCCTGGTGACAGACGGATAGATGGAAAGCGGAGTCTTAGTAATAGGGTCCCGTTACCCTTTGGGTACGGAACCCTAAAAATATTTTTATACTGAAAGTTAATCCTTTTGGTTATTTATTCTGTCAAAAACGGCGGCCGCGGCGCCAGGATTCGCGCGCCATGGGATTGGTACGGCTTCATTTATTATTCAATCTGTGCTGACAATAAATATGTCAATGCGAAAGCTATCAATAAGTTCACTGTGAAAATCCATTGAAAACTCTAGCTCTCAAAATATTGGAAAGTTAGTTAGAAAATAAATGGAAATCTGTAAAATACCTGGAGATAATTTGTTGCGTTTTGTTACATGCTATGTTGGACAAAAGACTCGTTTTACCATTTTTTAAGATAAAAGAAAAATACTTATAAGGGCCTCCTTTATACTTCGTCTACTCGTATCATTTCTGTGCTGTTTTCTTTGTTTGCGTGGTACAATAAAGTAGTATCTATCTACTTACATAAAAGTGTTGAGAACAAGGCTAAAAGATAAGTTAAGACCTACCGGTTCGTATTGTGCTTTAAAAGTGCGCCTAATGCAAAAATCAAGCAAAATGTGTATTTTTAAACACTTAGATTTATATTAACGAACGTAAATGTTCAGATTTAAAGAAAGAAGAATTAAAAATCGAGTACTTAATCGAATAGAATTTTTAAAACTAAATTGGTTTCTTTTCCTATAAAATTACAAAATTCGCATAAAAAAACTATTTTAATTGAAATGCTCTGTTATCACTGTTATCAGCGACAATACCACATTATTTTTACGAATAACATATCCCGACTAATGTTTTATTTTAGGCATCGTTTAGTTTTTCTATGCTTACGAGTATATTTTGAACAATTAATAGATAATAACTAATAACCAAACTAGATTTTTGCACTGACGTTGCTCTGCTCTGTCCCGCTCCTGTAAACGCCAATAATCCTACGCCTATCCATTTTTACAAGTTTTTGTATTAGGTGTTTTTTTTTTCAATGCCATAATTTCCTAGCCTAAGTAAGAAACCTGTCAATTCTTCTACGAAAATTTAATAACATCCAAAAAAATTGTCAATTACTTTTCCAAAATGACGGTTGACTTATTCAAAATAGAGCCTCCGAATGCTACATATCAGTATGGGTAAAGTAGCGGTTGAAGTTGGCTCCAGTCAAAACCGGTTTTACCGGAAAGTGGAACATTGCCCTCATTCCTGCCAAAGTGTAGTTTTGATTTCTTGTTTCACGTTACTCACAAATACTCAAAGCTTGATTGGTATACTGTTATTGAACAACAAAAAGAACCAGTCGAGACTTCCGTAGTGAAGAAGCGACGGAGTTATGAGGGAAAACATCGTGGGAATGCAAACATATCGATAAAAACACGATTCAAAATTAATACGTTTTATCGCGGAAATTCTAGAAGAACCAAAGCGAAATATATCTCTTTTTAAATGCTGGGTATAGATTAAGCAAAATAATCCACTAATATTACAAATGCAAAGGTTTAGTTAGATGGATGTTTGGATAGATCTATCATCATCAGCATATATTTGTCCACTGCTGGACATAGGAGCGCCATAGCGCCCTGTCTTCAGCTTGCCGCTACAGCATCTGCCAGCAGTCTTTCGATAGATCGATATTAGTTTGCTAATTCACTCCAGAACGGCTGAACGGAACTGGATGAAATTTGGCACAGAAATAGATTATAGTCTGGAATAGCAGATAGGCTATATTTTGTCCCGGAATTCCCACGGGGACGGGACGCGATTGAAACCGCAAGGCACTGCTAGTTTATAGATAAAATTATGAAATCCTGCTAGCTGATACTTGACCACGGCGGCCAGTCTGAACGGAGACTAGCCAGTTGCGCTGGCATTATTTTAGTGCACAAGTGTATGCACAAGTGTATGCACAAACACAGGTGCACTCTATTCCCTCACTCTCATAATCCGATGGGACAGGAGACCGAAAGGAGAGAACACAGGACCAACGGCTTAGCGTGCTTTCCGAAGCACGGGGTGTAACACCGCAAACTTCCTGACTCCAGACAATATACATTATAACGGGAAATTCTATTACAGAATAATTTATAGATAGATAGAAAATGCTTTATTGCACACATAATATTCATAACAAACAAAAATAAAAGTAAAAAAACAAATATGTAACAATTGGCGGTCTTATCGCTCTAGAGCGATCTCTACTAGACAACCGTGGATAGATAGGATCGTTGGATTGATCGGGGATTTATAGTACTTATCTCTACAAAAATTTTCTTTAAAAATAGCTATCGTTCTAAAACCCGCCTTAATATAAGCAACTTTTAACCTCCATTTTAACCCAGCTTAAAAATTCCCCATAACGTTGGTTTCGAACTGAAAACTTTTTATTGCGCTGAAATTTTTGCATGCGGCTTCGTTATTTATGCCCGAGTCCCGTTAAACCTTTTTATCTTACAATGCCAATTGTAAGCTTAATTTTATTGGAACAGGTCACCAGTAACCGCAGTCTCATTGAAGAATTTCGAGAGCTTAAATTTCTTAGCGCTTTAGAATTCGTAAACAATTCGGTTACAGTAGACTTGAAGTTGGTTAGAAGCCAAACGGGTCACCAATATTTTTATTAAATTTTCTTTGCGTGGCAATTGGGCTTCTATATTGTCTAAAACTGTGGTCGGAATTGCCCGCTTCTCATTTTGACTTTTGTTCTCAATTCTCATAATTGTAGTTTGTATTCGAGAAATTCTGTAGAGACAGAATAAATAGTTACTACGTCTAATATAAAAATTCACGCTCAACAATGCAATGCTTTTCACATTTTTCGTGTAAACAAAGTGAAAATAGGTACACAGGAAAAAGCCAAATTTCTAATTTAAATGAAAACATCCTGCGAGGGATTTTCACACGGTGCCTTCGCGATCCCGAATTCCTGGCGTTTTTCCATCTGCTTGTATTATTTTCGTTTCTCCCTGTTTTGTTCGCGGAAATGATTTTATTGACACGCTTAAAGCTAAATTATCTTACGGTATGTTTACTTGGCTGACAAAGCTTTTGTGAAGTTTTGTATATTGGACCGTTTTGTGCTGATGACCTGATGACATGACGACCTGTGGCGCGGGGCGAAGGTCCACCTGCGACGGTTGTAGGTTTGATTCCCGCCTTGGGAAAAATGTTTGTACGATCTGCAAATATTGGATCTGGGTGTTCTGGATATTATTCTTGTATAATAAAAAATATCTATCTATGTAATGCACTGTATTAAATATAAAGTATCAGTCATTTAGTACCCATAACACAAGCTCTGCTTAGCTTGGGGATACATGAAGCTATGTGAATTGTCCAGCATTATTTATTTATTTGTCTTTTACATTGCTTTGTCAGGTTAATTCGGATCTTCTCCGATACTTGTAGTTTAATCTAAGTGATTCGCAGTATTTAAATTCAACGCGTTTCATCTGATTCCAGGAAGGACGTGTTAGAAATGCAATATCCTGTAGGTATCTAAACCATATATAAAATTGTCGATATCTAACAAAGCGATTTAAATTCCTTACTGAATTTTCCCATGATATCTCGATTCCCATATATCATTCGATTCCATTATGCGTGACTAATATGTTACTGATTTGAATATCCGAGTAAATTTTTAATGGCCCTAGTTCGATAGCTGCGTGAAAAACGACTAAAAATTTATATAATTTTCTGTATTTTTTTGTTACAGGTAATTTTCGACTAGTGGATCTTTTTTAACTAGCTGATGCCTGGCTTCGCTAGCACATCCGGAAAAGTGCGTATAAAACATACTTCCTTCCAATTAAAATAAATATAAACTGAAGTGGTAATACAACTCCTTTAAAAGCGCCTGTGTAGAATCGTGTAAACCAAGATCAAACGTCATGGTTCCCATTAAATCGGCTTAACATCTTTCATAATCCATCTTTTTATAGAATACCAAATTTTACGCTTCATATTTGGCTTCCTTATAAGCACCACTAAAAAGTGAGGCCGTCACATAACTTGCGTTTATTGATTACGTTTACGAGTAGTAAACAACTTTACTCCAGCTAGCTTATGACTGCGCGTTTCCATTGTCCAGTCTTTTTCCTGCACGGACACGCTGGTTGTCGCTGGTCGATGTTCGCGCATAAGTGGTGACGCTTGGGCGTGTTGTCCAAACTTAACTTTACCGGCGAGGCGTCTTCTGCACCTGTCAGAAACTAGATCCGTTGACAACCATCTGAGGTCAACAGCATTTTAGCACTTTCGAAAAAAAAAAAGGTTGTTCAATTTAAACCAAGAATTTGCTTTTTTTTGGCCAGACTATTTAATTGCCTTATCCACCAATAGAATCTTTTGATTACCAAAGCTTGGTCATGCAGGTCTCATACATCTTTTTATTCTGTTTTCTCCCTGTTGATAGATCTAGCTCGTCAATGCCCATAGTCCCAAAATAACACGTAACTCTACTTTAACATGTAATTTCGTCATTCTATGCACATTGCCTTAACGTAGATCTGGAAATTATGCTACCGTACAGTCAGTGGCCAACTGTCTTTATGAATTTTCTAACTTTGATAAAAAGCTGACAGCTGAAAGTGCATTTCGTTCGATTCTTGCACCATAGAATCAAAAGAGGAGAATCAGATTATTATTATTTATACAGAATATAGATTATTTTAAATTTAACTAGAACAGAAATGGATTTGGCGGCCTTATCGCTTAAAGCGATTTCTTCCAGGCAACCAAATACTATTCAAACAGAAATCGTCTTCCGTTAAACAATGGAAACAGGACCGTGTGGTGATAAAAGTAAGGCGAGCTTATCTTCAGTTTTTATGGTACATTGCGTCGTAACGCACCGGCTGGGCATGGCTGTTCAGGATAGCGCTGTGGTTACACAGGCACTTGTGTAAGCTAAACATAACCGACGACCTCTGTGGCGCAGCGGACGGTTCGCTGCGACGACGCAGTGGTTTGCTGGTTCGATTCCCGCCTCGGGACAAATTATCTGCAATATCTGTCCCAGACGTTTTATAAGCATGATAAAAGTATCTAAGTATTCCGGAATAAAAAGTAGGCTATGTCCGACATCGGGATACCATTTACCTCCCGGTCAGCCGTTTAGGCATAAAAAGGTAACAGACAGAAAGAGAAATTTTATATTTATTAGTATAGTATGGATGGATACGGATAAATACTTAGTTAAATAAAATTTCTTCCTTGATTTTGTCTTACAGATTAAAATATCTCATCTCTTTTAGTTTCTGGTCGTCGTCTTTCTGGTCGTTTTCTATATATAATAAAAAATATTTATCTATGTATTGTATTATATTATGTATATCAGTTATCTAGTACCCATAACACAAGCTCTGCTTAGCTTGGGGCTAGATAATGCTGTGTGAATTGTCCAGCATTATTTATTTATTATTTATTTATTATTTATTTATTATTTATTTATTAGATTATCATATCAAAATGTTGATGTGTTACACAAGACGAAATAAATATTTTTATCTCTTATCAGTATCATTGATCATCTATACAGCAACATTATTATTTCATCTAAAAATATGAAAGCCAGTGTGTGTACGCCTTTACACGGCGTTATGCTTTGTTTGCTTACTGAATAATATAACTAACCTGATGAACTGAGGTTAAGCTCGGTTCTAACTGTTATTCTAGGACATTTTTTGTGTAGAATTAGAGCTTACCGTACCGTACTAAAAGTTGTATGTACGGATAAAGACTGTCATTTGTTCCAAGTGGTACTCAACTAGGTCACTGACCTTTTTGCATTTAAACTTAGATTATCTCGAACTGCTTTGTGGTTTTCCTAAAATCCTTCTTTGATAGTATTTAGAGGCCAAAATGAATGCTTTATTTTAGTTTATTTTGTTGCTGGAAGATTAAAAATAAATAAAAATTCATATTTGCTGTAGAAAACCATCCCCCTTCCTCTCCAGGATAAGCAGATGCACAGCACATTACCTACCACCCCTACTTGGTGGATATACCGTCCACTCGCACTAAGCTGTTATCCTCCACCTTCATCATTTGTAGCGCTGGCGTTTAGAACACGCTCCCTGCTGCTGTTTTTCCCGTCAACGAAGGTCTAGACTATAAAAAAAAGTATACCTATGGACTGTTTTTATAGGAACACAGTTTCGTCATTGGGGTCGATTCTGTGGGTACAACAATTCAAATAAACTAATTTCACAGCTTTTAAATGTTGCCGTCCATTTCTTAAAGATCATATAACGACGTCAGAGTCGACACCATTAACGGATCAAGCAGTTATTTTTCCTGGTCTCAGTTTAACCCCAGAAACAAAGTTCTATTTTACGAATGCGACTCTAAAGCTGTTAACTTATATTCATGCAAAAATAAGTCTTATCATTACACAAATGTAGCAAAAAATAAGAACCTATTCTTTGACGAGTATGCAACATATTTAAATGTTGAGTCAGGAAGTCGACATAGCAAAAAATCGCGACTTGCATTTAAATTCACAGACTGACGGTATGGTTGAGAGATTTTTTACATCGTCACATTGTGGCACGTAGCGAAACCTATAAGGTTAAGCTACATTTGACAGCATTGTGTGGCATTTCAGCCCGTATTTATAAAAGCTTGCTCAGCCATCGATCTATGCTTAAGTAACGTTTTTATAGCAAAAGCGTTACTCAAGCTTAGATTCATAATACAGGCCTGCATGTTTTTTTATCAGTTAAACAACCCTACTGACACACAGCTATGACGAGTTCATAGGCTCAAAATGACATTTTAAATTAATTGTATTGGACGATTTTTCATTATTTTTAGGTAGGTATTGATTTAAATTTTTTATATAATTTTTAATATTATTTATTATTATTTTTTTTTTATTATTTTTATTGTGTTATTGTATTTAAGCTACTATGCATAAAATTGTTTAGCATAAGTAATGTGTAATCTAAGCCTAAGTCTTAGAAACCTGACATGTAACATCCTTGTTATTAATAAAGAACTATTGAACTTATTGAACTGAGGGTAAGGTCTGGAATATTTGCAATCATTAATCGAAATAATGAATCAGTAGACAAACACATTTAGTGGAATACAATTATGCATCAGTAGAGACTAGAGACAAACACATTTAGTTGGTATAGTTTGTTGAATTTCTTGAAGTACTGATATGGCGCATTCACAAAATTTTGTTCTTGCTAGATATTGATCTAAATGGCCACTTCAGTTTAAGAGGATGACTTAATCTGTGGTTCAGTCATTGGAAGTCAAGACAAGAAATACTAATTAGGACGGGGAGAGTACGAAAATATACATGTTTTATATTCCCAAGAGTCCCAGTTTTGTTTTAAATTTAGGATTGGTGTATATATTACAAATTCATTTTCTTGCAGACTATGCGTTCAAAAAGGTTGTTATACTTACTTATTTTAAAACGCGCCATATGGGTGCTATGACGCTCATTATGTGTAGTCTTTGTCCAGCAGTAGACTAACATAAGCTGATGATGATGCGATATGTTACCAGCTGTTTCTTCGTAGGCCGTCGTCGTATGGCTTTACCTTGCTCAGGTCTGAAAATGCTGCATCAAGCTTACATTATATAGAGTCTAACCTAACGCGCCCCATGTGCTACTTAATATTCTAGGCCGTGATTTTTATTAAAAATACCTTTCTTGTAAAGCTTTAGGTAATAATCTTATAATTAAAGATTATCTTTAACCTCAGTCTTTTCAAAACAAAAGTGAATGAGTGAGTTATTCCGGATTCGTTTCACTTTTGGCGTATTCCACTGGGACGAGTCCGG
The DNA here is from genome assembly GCA_946478455.1 of Eupithecia vulgata. Taxonomy (NCBI): domain Eukaryota; kingdom Metazoa; phylum Arthropoda; class Insecta; order Lepidoptera; family Geometridae; genus Eupithecia; species Eupithecia vulgata. Next base: position 10,673,660 of record OX297879.1, on the reverse strand, counting down.
AATCTCTAATTTTATGCTAAAAGCGTCCGATTTGTCCCATTTTGAGATTTCTAACAGAAGAGTAGCAAAAGTGCCTTCTTAATACATCGTCGGCCACGTCGTCATTTACACTAAGATGCAATTGTTGTCAAAAAAGGTCTATTCAAGATGTGTATCATCATCACAAAATGTAAAGGTAAATCAAATACATAAAAAAAACTATCTTACGAGTTAACCATCAGCATCAACTTTATCTGGAGAAGCAGACATACAAAATAACAGTGGAACTGTTATTTTGTCGCTCGGGGAACTTGGCTCATTTTGGATGTGAATGTGAACTCTGATATTAAAACCAGGCTGAAATGATAAAGCATTCGCCAAAAATCTATGTCAAGTGGCAAGTTTTTCACTTCAATTACGCGCCAACTATTTCCCGCCCGAATGTTGCCAGCCAACCATAGAACAGAGTGTAATAGATCGTAAATATAGCTCGTGAACGCCATAACTGGCGTTTTCACATATTTTCGCCATTTTTGGACACGTAAAAAATAACCATGGCCGTTTTCGTGGTCAGCAACAGATGTTTCAATTAATCGGGTTAGACTAGAATAAGAATATTAAATATTATTTATGGGTATTAATCGCGTATCTTTTGTTTTATTTCCCCATATAAAAGGTATGCGATAAATACCCGATAAAATAATAATCTTATGTATGGCTGGTGGTATAAAAAGCTTAATAAGAGTAAATGGGTACATCTTCAATCTCATCATACATCTCTTGTAGTTTAATAAATAAATATTCTTCATTCTTTTAATATTTAATATCGTGAAAGTTTAAAAAGTTTTTTAAGAATTAGAAGTTCGGATATTACTTTACTTCGCATCGTCTTCTAAAATTCAAGAAATGGTACTTCTGAAAAGGTATCTAGTATAAATTAGTTTCAGAAATATTTTTTCGTGTATAAACTTTATTTACGAAGAAAATTCATCATCATCATCCTCAGGGTTTTACCTACTACTGGATATAGGCCTTCCGAAGTTTGTGCCATCTACCACGGTCCTGTGCTAACCGCCTTCATTACTGTTTTATTAAACCCCAGACTGCGGCGCAACTATGTCGTTTACTCACCTTGCAAAACAAAGAAAATTACACCTAAGAAAATTACAATAAATTAATAGAAATAAATCAGAACTAAGTATTTACAATTGAAACAACTGAGATAACTACCTACCGTATTTTTTTGTCTTGTGTTGTAGTTAAAAGTTCTACTTTTTAAAGGTAGTTCTTTCTTTTTAAATTTAATAATTTTTGTCGTCGATGTCACAACGCCTACAAATTTACATACAAAGAATGATGAACTCATGCACGGAAGGAATGGTATCTTCATTTATGTATTATAAATCGTGTTAATCGTCACCCGGCTTCTAAAAACTGATTTTTACAGTAGCGCGAGACCACGGTTTCAGACCATGTAATAACGTAAAGAAGACGCGCCTTCGACGCAAAATTGACGCCGAAAGTGATATTAATTTCCATGGACCTACCCGCATCGGTATATTTAATTTTCCTAATTGACAGGGGAACCGTTAATCCGGTACATTTCTGGCGACCGCGACTTATATACGCGATCTTTTACTAACTCTAGAGTCGCAAACATAGAGAAGTTCTTAGACAAAATCTTATTATTTATTTGCTTCACACAATAACATTTTAAAAATTTTATTTGATTTCCATAGTTCCATGAGAAATTAAAATTAAAAATTCAAAGTGCTTTATTTCTTTTAGACCTTACAGGACTCTTGGACACACCACAAAACTCAGATACTAGGAAATAAAGTGATCACTTTGATTTTTTGTCTACTTCAATATTTTTAAGGTAAAGTAAAGAAGCAAACAAGAAACCTTTACCTTGTTAGAATGTTAGTTTTCAAGTGGAGCAAAACTCGTCCCAAGCTTTTTTACCCTCAAGCTAGAATCTGATATTTTATAGTTAGCCTTTTTACAAAGGATATGTTTGACAAAAACGATCATCTATACGATTCGCAAAAAAAAAATTTCGTTCGTCCAAAGTCGGGTGCCAAATTCACACAGCTTGATTTCGCAGCGAAATTCTCAATACCCTCGCAATTATTCATTACCTTTCATTCCAATTAACGCTTTTCCATGCTCACGAAAATCACCGTAAGTTCCGTTCTCGCGACTAATTTCAGCCACTCTTCTTTTTATTAATCATCTTTTTTTTAGTAAGGCTAGGTCGCGTCTGAGACTTCCAAACCCAGTGCCTTTTCTCGCGTTTTCGTCATTTAAGTAATGAATGCTCGCTCGATGAGTTTTTTATGTTAAAGAATTGTGATTTATGCTGTTAACGAAGCCACTTTGTATGTAATTAAGAGTCGCTATAATTTGTATGGGGTTGGGGTTAGTTGTGTTGAGTATATATTACTTGACGACTTCCATAGGACATAGCCTAAAAAGCGCCATAGCGCCCTGTCTTCAGCTTGCCGCATCCAGCATCAGCCAGCAGTATTTAGCAAATCGTCATTCCACCTTGTCGGAGGACGTCCTACACTACGTTTGCGAAGTCGCGGTCTTCATTCAAGAATACCATAGTTGTCGGTTATCATCCTTAGTTTGATTGATATGCTATGTTTTTAAAATGTGATTGATGAAAATGCCTCACATTTTCAAATTAAAGACTACACGCCTATACTCTGTATCCATTAATCAACTTCAAAAAAGGTGGAAGCTATAGTACACCCTAGCTAGATTATGGTTCGTGACTGGCCCCGCGTTTATGAAGATTTATTATTCTTTCTGAATGAATGGCACTGCGCAATCAATTCTCGGGGAATGACAAGTTAATCTGGTAGCTTAGCTTCATTATTTATTCTGCCATAAAAAAATGCGAATAAAAAGGTCAAAAAAATTATAAGTTAATGTTGGTAGTGATTCTGTCGGCACAAAACTTAAACTAAACTAACGTAAAATAGTTGCTGTCCCGTTTTGTTCGATCGAAAAAAAAATAGACTTCCACAATTTTAGGCTAGTTTAGTTTAGGTTTTATGCCAACAGAATCGCTACCGTTATTTGCTATAAAAACTAACTTATATGTATTAATTATTAATATTCACAAATACTTGAACTAATAATACTTCATTTAAGCTTTCTAGGATGTATTTCTTCATATTATTCTGTTTAATTTAAGCTTCTGATTTTCCAATAAATAAATACGGTCTTCATACGGGCCTCTTCTGATAATCGCCTTATTGGTTTTTATCTCATGGGGGGTAATGCCCATAATCCCTACGCTGTTCATGCGGGTTGGGGATTGCAGTTCGGTGGTAGATCTATTCTGCACGAGGCGCAGCTGCCCGCCCCCCGGTGTATGTCCCTTAGTCGCCTCTTACGACACCTACGTTAAGAGACGGGGTGGTGCAAGTTCTAAGCCAGCACAGCACCACACGGCTATAGGTACGAGTACATAATGAAAATAATAATCATTATTATGTATCTACTACATTATATAATTATCTACTCGTTTACCCCAAGCATATGACAGTCTTCTTTTGCAACAAAGCAATCGACCACCAATCAGTAAATGAAAACAATAAATATTTATTGTTTTCATTTCATTTATTTATTGCATCATATTATGGTAAATTTGTCACAACATAATTGAGTAGAATATACACACAATATGTACCCATTTAGGGTGTTGCAATGGGAGACGGCCAGACAATTTCTACGATTTTTAATATGTACGGTAAAAAAAAAAACGAAAAAAAAAGTACGGTAAAGGTATATTAATATAAGTTTATATTTCAATTCCATTTTCATTTCCATTCAGTTTTTTAATATCCGTTATTTTTTTTTAGTAGGTAATCTTTATTCAGAAAGAAAATAACAATCAAATAACAAATTTAAATTAAAACTAGTATTTACAATAGAAACAATAAAGCTATCTGCAAACTGTTGCAAACAATCTACAGGTAGCTCAACTGATCCATATCAATACCAGTTGGAAGCGTGCCCAAGACACTGGCTGCATTATTTAATTACCTCCAATAATAACATAATCGTCAACAATGAGTAAATAATGGTAATGGGTGTAGGTAACGTCAAAATAATGACTCTTAAATAAACACAGCAAGATTTTAAGTTAGTCATGTAATTTATAAATCTCTCTTGAGTCATTTTTAGATAGTAATAAGTATACTTAGTAGGTTTTGTTTTTTTTTAGTTTGATATATAAATTTGTGTCTTAGTAGGTTTTGTTTTTATAATTTTTGTCTACGGGAGTGATATAGTCACGTTGCGACAAATTTTTTAAAATTAAATAAAAGAAAAAAAATTGCTAGGAAGGCTTTTCAATACGAACTTTAAAAAAAATGGTTGCCATAGACTAAGATGATATAAGCGCTGACTGAAGTGTCAAAAATCTGTCGAAAATCAACAAGCAGAAAATTATTTCGATGTTTTTTATGACACTTGACATTTATACTTGACTTTAGTGCAGCGCCATCTAGTTTCAAGACAACAAGCGTGTTTTTTTTAAAGAATAAATTGAAAAGCCCTCCTTTCTCACGTGAGCGAACTTGACGCGAGCGAGAAGGGGCAGGAAGCCATACATTTTTTAAATTTGGAATTCCAAAATGTTTGGGTCGCCTGCGCCGCCGCCCGCGAACGGAAGACTTCAGCGGCCTTAGATCCGTTTGTTTTCTTATTTTGAAAATTTTTCGGACATACTCGTTATTATAAACAAAAGACAACTAAGCTCATTATAATTATGGCGGTAGACGCACACTAGCCGCCACCTATTTTATTATTACGTTCGACAAAGGATCTTTAAAAAAGGAAACCATTTGGCAGTTTGTGATATCTAACATAAGTTTTTTTAATGCGTCTGTAAGTTTTAATTCTCTAGTTTTGGCAGTCATGCTAAGTAGCTCTTCGTGGCCACCAATTTCTGTTTTGGTATCTCTGCCTATACGATACGAAATAAAACTATCATAAGTAGATGAATAAAAAAAACTTATGTGTTGGTATAGCAATCTCAAACTGCCAAATGGCTTTTAGAAAATTCTTTTGATTAACGTAATAATAAAATAGGTGGCGACGTAGTGTGAGTCGGGGCCTCAAGTTTTCAAAGGAGCCTTGAAATAAATAATGGGACAAAATGATTCTAGAATGTTCTCATTCGAAATGATAATATCTCAACAACAACACTCTTACAAAAATGGCAAACAGTACTTGAAGACGTCGCATTGTACACTTAACAAATGTACCAATGTAATAAGGAAAAAAATCTGTGACTAAGGTACTCGACCTGTCCTACATACATTGTAGAAAAGAAATCAACACGAGCCGATATTTGATTACTCAATGAACAGAATGCTTGTTCGGTTCTCCTTGTAAGCAATGTTAATGTTTGCAAATTCGGCATCCGAACCCAAAACAATACCATTCTTTCAAAGCACCGTTCAGAATTACTCAGCCATCAGATGATCTCATCGACGAGGTGCTAATTTGCCGGAAAGTGCGGAAAGTTCGGTTTCTAAGAGAAAGCGGGAAGCGATCTGATTACACCGCCATTTCCTTAATGAACCGTTGTGATAGATAATGTTTCGAACACATAAAAACCGTGGTAAAGGTTTAATTTCATGAAAATAATATACTTATTAAATATCGATGTACCTCGATTTATTTACCTACACTAACTGTTATAGGTACTTATTCCTCCTTTCAGACAAAATAGCAAACACAGAAGTGAAAAAAAAAACAAAGAAAGCGCAGATTTTGAAGACCACGAGTCGTTTAACCTGCATTTAACCATATATTTGTAGTCATAATGAGCTGGAAAAAAAAATATATTTACGAATATCTAGGTAAAGAAAACGGCAGGTAGCTTAAGAGCCTCTTAGAGTCTGACAGAAGAGTTGGCTCAAGATCGCCATTTTTGACGACACGACGCAACGTTTGGGGCATGCCTCTGTCCAGAAGTGGACGTATGTCGGCATTAATGCTTAAATGATACATAAAACTTTACTTGAGTGCACTCATAATAATAATTTTATTTATTCAAGTTAAGGTTAAACAAAAGTTGATCTCACAAAACAAAGTAATAGGTCCTAAAGACTATTTCACTTCTTAGTTTCGATTTCGACACTTCACCCTAACTTAGTTCACTCGTAATTTTTATGACACATTTTACAATGACAAAATGATTTGCCGCAGGCTTCAAGCGAGTAACCCGCGATCTGTCTGCTTTCTGATGCCGGCAATATAAAATGCATCTAAATATTACCAGGTCCAAGTCTGTCTCAATCTTTTCTAAACTTACCTACAAACATAAATGGGTCGGGACTAGGGGGTGCAGTTTCGATATTTTTCAATTTCGAAACTGGCTTACGAAATTCGGAAGCTCAATTTCGAAATTTCGAAATTCGTACAGAAAATATAATTTTTATTCTCGAGACCTGCGAGTCTCTAATTCTATACAGGGGGCCAATTCTGAGCATCACGTGATATTTATCGAGTGAAAAGCAGTATCACGGGATAAAATATCAAGTGATAAGTTTGTATCAATTCTTCGATAATATATCGAGTTCCGCCAAAAACGGCATTCTCGTACACTCTTCGATATTTCTAGCATAGACAATTTGATTTAATTTATTTATTTATTTATTTGATGGAAAACCAGAAGCTTTTATACACAGAGTTAAAAATTGATAGATACCAGTAAGCTTATCGAAGGTTTTCACGGGTAGCTATCAGAATAGTAAAATAAGACTATGAACTTAAGTAACCTACCTACACGTATCACATAATGTATTTTAGAGTTACAATATTTTTAATATATACAATTCTAATCATCATTATCCTCATTGGTGCCAAAAAATTCTCTGCTGACCCGCCGCCTGGCCGAGCTGACGCTAGTACAGAATAGGTCAAGGTCAAATTGTTTACTTAAGTGGTTAAAATTGTTACTAGCTCGCCACAAGAAGGAATTTTGCCGGTAGTTAGTACCAGCAAGAGGAACGTAGATAGGGAGATTGAATCTAATAGGCTTATATAATAATTATGTCATGTCATTACATATTTGAATGTCAAAGTTCCACACTTCACGAATGTCAATGTCTGGTTATTGTTTCGTCAGTAATTCCAACTTTATCTGAATCTAGAAATTTTAGCAATAGGTACCATCAAAATTTTAAACTGTATTTATGTTCATTAATTTCATATTTTTTATTTGAATATAGCATAATCTGAATTAGTATTGTTTTTAAAGATGTATACGGTTATAATAGCTGACTAACGACATCTCTGCTGTGTAGGGATAGCTGTGCGCAGCGGGCGAAAGTAATTTAGTCAGCAGGCAACACCGTTTACAATGTTTACAATAATTTTGTTCGGGCACACCAAAGGAAATGGAAAAAATAGAATTTATACCACCCCTGACCCCAGAAATTATACTCAAAGTAAATAATAATGATGCAAAAAGCTATTTTATCTAATAAGTACCTATTCAATAAAAACTAGAGGAATTTGTAATGCATATTGCACTATTAATCTTTGACTTTAGTTGAGAAACAAACACCATCGCGTAATTGTTTCAAACATCAAACAAAACAAGCAGAACTAAACTAAAGACAGTGTGCGACAGAGAGATAATGAATGATGTTCTTCTTTCACTCTTCGATAATGCGAACGAGTGCCTAGGACCACTCGTTGCATATCGAGCAACTTATCGAAGAAAAGCCCTCGATAAATATCGAATCACAGATGTTGAGAATACGCTTGTTTGATTCGAAGCAATCACTCGATATTTTGACAGTTGTTGCCATATTTATCGAGTAGATTATATTGCGAGAATTGCCTTCCAGATAGAGTTACGAGTTAGCAAAATGATTTAATAATCCAAAACATATGAAAATACTTAGTTTACCTACCACATTTTACTTCATATGATCTGTCTGTGATAATGATATGGGAGTTAATAAAAAACCGTAATAATATCAAATAATAGGTACTCTGTATTTATGATTATTTTATGCATGTATCATCATTTATTAGTAGATTAGTAGCCAAGGGCTGTAAAGCATCAATTGCAGCCCGATATTAAGGCGCACGAGCGCAGCGAGGGCGCCTATAGTTAGAGGGTGCAATTGGTGCTTACACCCGAGCTAACTACTCTGCTTTACATCTCAATTGTGAGGTAAGTAGAAAAAAACGGCATTACAAGAATAAAACATTTTATTAGTTAAAATTTATAGTGAAATAATAACAATTTTCAAATTTTAAGCATAGGTGTTTTTTGGGTATGTTAATAGTTTGAGATTGCGATATTTGTTGGTCATGGACAAAATCTGACGGGATGAAGTTTTCTTCAGCTGAAAATGATGGTTGCGGATCATCTGATCATCTCTTGAAAAGTTTTCGTTATTTTGTTGGTAATTTTACTTTTATTTTGTATGGAATCTTCAATGTAACCTTCAGCCACCTTGCTGGATTTTCACCCACCGTGCCTTTTTATAGTGGTTAAGTTAGCCCCATACTTCTGATGGTATTTTTTCCAATAACTTGTTTGTAGCCCTTGTCATTCACCAACACAAATATAACTGATCTAGTCAAACGCTCGCTTTCAAATGCGATGAGAAGCGACCGACAGACGCGAAGCGAAGGCTCCCCGCTGCCACCTTCACCCGTCGCCGCGCGCCGCCTCGCGCCGCGTCACCATTGTCGCTAACCGAGCGTAGTAAACCAATCAGAGCTCGCATTTCACTCTTTCATAGCACAGCACACGCGTTCCGCGAAATTCGAAACTTCGAATTTGGGGCCACCAATTTCGAAATTGAAAAATGGTCAAAAAAGGCTACGAATTTCGAAATTACGAAACTTCGAAATTTCGAAATGCACCCCCTAGTCGGGACACATAATAATGACGAGGATAATAATACCAGGTATCTATCTATAATCTTTATTATATTCCCCGGCTACCGTATGATCAGCATGGCGCCATACTGGCCGCTCGCTTAGGTCAACCAATACCAAGATGAGAAAAGGCAAAGTCGTAAAAATGCCATATTCTGAACTCAGATGCGCTGTTTTCATTCCTGTGCAGTTGAAAGCATTCTATGACGTCACAGATCGCCTCGCTCGGAGCCCAAATAGTATATGCGTGTATTTACCCAACCTTCCACGTGTGTGGCATGTATAGCTCGACAGCATGTACAAATACTTGTTTTAGTATAGTATGCGCGCCGCAACATTTGGGAGATATAGTCCGTTGTAGGCTTCCGTACATAGTATCTGCTAAACAATCTCTTGCTTCAGAGTGTTGTGACTTGTGACATGTGAGTCTCGACGGTTTGATTCAATGCCCAAAGGATAGGAATAGGAAATTAACGAAATATCAGTTTCATCCAAGTCTCCGCCTGTAGATTGTAGACGTCAGCGGTGTTTTCCTCATGATCTCAGACGATGAGTGTCCAGCTGGATATAGGCCTCCTCTAAAGTGGCCACATTGGGTCCTGTGCTATCCGCCTGCTTCAATAGTAACCGATCTACCGTTTGGGGTGGTTTGCCCACGTTGCGCCTTCCGATACGTGGTCGCATCTCGAGATCCATCGAGGTTCTCAGTTACGTAGCTATTTTATTTCCAAGTTTCTATGGTGGTATAATTGGTATAAACTTCGATGAACTTGCTATCTTCACGTATCATGTTCAATAGCCAATTTAGCAGCAATGAATCCGTATAAAATTTCAAACTTCGTGCACTACTTTGAATTCTTGGGAGCAGCCGCCAATATCGAAACTATTGATTCTGTAATCTATCCCAGGAGTCCAGGGAGTTCACTGACTGGTAGTTCTCGTGTCCAAGTAATTTTTGAATTCGGATTCAATTTGATATCTTACGTTTCGAAATAACAATTTGTTTGCAGACGACGCTCTCTTCTTTGACCTTGAATTAGCTCATTGCAAAAAACAAACATTGGTTGTTTCCTAATCCCATTTGGTTTGGATTAAGTATCGATTTTTTTGTGGCGTGTATCTCAAATCGTGCTATTTTCTTTGTATATTTTATCTTTAAGAGGGGTTGAAAGAGTTAAGTTTTTGCCACACAGTGAATTTTCTGATGATGATGATGATATTTTTGGAGTATTCGTAGTAAGGTCCTGCACATCCCTATAGACACTAGACAAAGTGCTTCCGTCTAGAATTCTAGATTGTTCCCAAGATACGACGACTGCTAATTCGCTGTTACGCATGCTTACCACGTACTCGGCCGTATCGTATGACAAATAGTTCTGAAACACCATATTTTTGTCCTTTATCAACTAAGACGACCCACATAAATTAACCTTTTGGTGAAACCGTACATTTGAATGACTATAGACAACTCTGGAACGTAAAGCTATTTCTGCCTGTGTCGGTCTGTCAATGAGGTAATTTGAGCTAATGAGACGTATTTTGGAACCTGAGTCTGGGTCAGCATAAACGAATGTGCTTTGTTCGGAACAGCTGATTAGAGGCAAAAGTACGAGTTCGTGTCTCAATGAAGTCGAATCGCAAAAATATCTTCCACATTTTACACAATAATGTCCTAACTGACTCTATCGAGGATCGTTACACTCGGACGGAAATGAACCCCTTGGGGCTGAATCGGTCAACACAGCTTCTTTTAGTTCATCGGTCGTTTTAAAGTATATTCACTGAGGAACTTTATATAATTTCGAAGTTTAAAATTTAAAAGCAACAAAAGCGAGAAGATGCGAAGTTAAAAAGTTGCAGCACTTGTTACGACATCTTGTTTAAAAGTTTGCCTTCCAGCCATAGATCATAACATTGCTTGGAGGAGCAGAGATTGGATTATATTTGTGTCACTTACACGCATTGAATCGTAGATTTTTATTGTTTGTTTAGTTCATTAAAATGATCTTACATATTCAGACTTTATAACGACCACGACCAATGACCATACGAATCTAACTCCCAACCTAACTTTACGTTCTGACAGACACTGCTGTCAGTGTCCTCTACAATTTTTTTTTATATCTGTATATAAAAAAAATTTGCAGAGGACGCTGTCGAGAATCAAATGAGGTCTTATACCCAATAGTGGATAACTTAGGAGCTGCGCTGAATGTGGCCTAGTTATTGTTACCCAATGGTGTATTCTGCCTCATTGAGAAGTTCTCAAACTCATGGAATGTACGTGTAAGAGAGATTCTCATAACACGTTTGGCGCGTAATAATGTTTTGGATATGGACTTACCACATAAACAACTCTGCCAAGATAAAACAAACAATAGCTTTAAGTCTCCTAAGCTGGCTTTTTGTCTTACTGCTAATTTATAGATGCACGCAGAAAACGGCGAAAATTTGCTTACAGGGGTTTGCGACGATTTTTATAGTATCTATTGGACAAGACTTTAAATCCTTTTCTTCCAGTTGAAAGTAACATCTTCCAGCGGATATAAAACTTATCCTCTTTGGCTAAATGACCTTTCCGGTCTTGACCCGGGGGATATGTCCGAGGCAGACTACCCTTTGACTCTGAACTGTTCTAAAGCACCTTTAACCCTTACTATCGGAGTGTTTATACCCCTTTTCGCTCATGTGAGTGACATTGTGTAATTTTTTCTTCGTTAAACCGAAACTGAGATCTATTTTCGTGTACAGCTTCCTTCGCCCTTCTATGTACAGTACACCGTAATACCAATGCATCAGTATGACTATGATATGGACTCTACTGCTGCAAACCACCTTAGACCTTCACCATCAAAGAATAAAGATCTGTTTTATCTAAGCATACGATATGCTTAGATAAAACAGATCTTGCCCAGAGCATCACTATCACATTATGGCATGCACTCCCGAAGACGTTCTAAAATTATCAAGTGCTTATGGAGTAACCTAATAGCCGGGAGCCACAATCGATCCTCTTCATAGTGGTCGACACGGTTAAATGTACACACAGACCAAATTACTAGCAGCTGGTGTAAATACACTGAAATTTCTGGTGTATTCACCATAGTCTTTGTATTTGTCTTGGTATTTGCAGATAAAACCCCTTCAGCGTAAGAGGCAAATGTTAGTCTGGTAGTCTGGTCTAAATGAGATCTGCTATTTTTCGTCGGTCGTAGTAATGTTTTTGTATTAACAAACTATATAATAATGGTAGTAAAAAATTAAAGTTAAATCATTGTAGAAACACCGATTGTATCAGGTTTTGATGAGTTTACATGTTGGCATAGTCAAGTCGAGCCTAGGTTTGTAGAAACTGTCAGAGCGCTGTTGTCGCAAAGGACACTGATCGCTGTTGTTTGCAATAACGTTGTCATCGTGTAAAAGGATCATTTGATCCTTCGGGACTGGTTCAGCTATCCTCCTAGCCTGTCCTACCACAGATATCTCGGCAGTATCTACGGTAATAAGTTCTGCGCTATCCTCAAGATAAGCATCGGTAAACATGCTTCGGTCGCTTCCTGCGGTGCCGTGGGCTGTGTGAATCGTGCCTTATATAACGTTGTTAGGAATTATGTACTGTTTTGTCTTGTTTTTATCTGGATTAGGGTTTTCCTGGTCCGATTCTGGTATAAGATAGACATTGTTTACCAGTTATTTTACATTTGTGACCGTAATTTGCATTTGGTGAAGAAGCTCCTTTTGCAGACGATTACACTAATTTTCGTAAGCTCGTAGAATAAACGTTCTACTAATTCTCCGTAAAGCTTTAAAGGATTTCTCACATTAAATCCCTAACAAAAATCACGACTCCACTTATCGTTAGCAGTTTGGGTTTGATCACCTAAGTTCAAAAACTAATAGAACAAAGGTTTGACTCCCAAATCGATAGCAGTAATCCTCTTTATACCCGAACAAATTAGAACTTCAATGCCCAAAGAAAATAACAACTCCCCAACACAATTATTTGAAACCGTATAGAGAGCTATCGAATAAAGAATCTTTAGTTTCCAATCCAATTTGCTCTATTCCCTTGCGTGTCTTAGTGGGAAGCGATTTATTTTGATTATAGTTGGAGCAGTGGAAAACATGCTATAAATTAACACGGAGGACTTAATTAGGACCGTGTTTCCAATAGCAGTAATGGCTGGTGATGACAGGCTGATGCCTATTGATGTTGTGGGGGATACAAGTGATGGTGTAATTGATGACTCTAACACACTTGTTTATAGTGTTTATTTTTATTTGGGCGTTGTTTATTCGAAGATGGCTTTTTGGATTGTCTTGAATGGCGCAGCACACCAGAGGATCGGCAGCATCTTACGAGTACTTAACGCCAATACTGTGTAAGGTGGTGATGGCAAATCCCTCATTGCACACTTTGTCGGAGGCCCATCAGACTTCCTGAGGGCCTTGAGGCATTTGTGTTTCTTGCCGTAACTGTCGAATTTATTCGTTGAGAATACTATCGTTTAAGACTGATTTCGACATTGCGATGCACTGCACATCAGAGGATAGGCAGCATCTATTGAGTACTTGACGCTAATACCGTGGAAGATGATAATGATAAATCCCTCATTGCACTCTTTAGTGGAGGCCCATCAGACTTCCTGAGGCTAACTTGTTGTGTCTTGCTTGAGACTGTGTCTTTGTACTTCTTAATTTTGTAAAACGTAAACCGGTTTACGGGACTGACGAAATTTAACGAAATTTATCAGTAAGCATAAGAAAACCGGGTTCAGAAATGAACATTACCGAGTCTGGTATTGGTAAAAATCGGTAAATAACCGTGGATTTTTTTTTAGTAAGTAGGTAGCTTTTAATATTAGCATGTAGGTAATTTGTAAATAATTATTCAAGAATCTAGGAGTTGGGCGTTGACACTACCACACAGTATTTAACCTTCGGTAGTGTCATCGTTTCAAAAGCATCAGTGTACCATTGTAAAAACGATCTGAATAAATGATTTTTATTTATAATCGTAATACTTAATATCGTTTAAGAATGATTTGTACCTTGACTTCAATTACTGAATAACTAAACATTTCTTGAGAGAGATCTTCATGAAATTCTTATCCAATAGCGCGTGAAATTTTCGGACCCCTTTCTCAAAGAGATAGCTGTACCGGAACGATGAATTTGGCAGCAAAATTAAAAGAAAACCTTTTCATAAAAATCATGGCTCATTATCCTCGAACAAAAGGAAATTTATAAGCCAGGTTACTCGTCCTACAAAAGGAGTTTCTTAAGAAGTTTACGGCGCTATATTCTGACGGAAATTATGAGTATCAATGTTGTATCAGTGAAATTTTATTCCTCCTTTTTGCTTCTGTTTCGTGGATTAAAGTCAAAGTAATTATGAATCTCGGATTTCTGTTTTGAACGATCCAGGAAACTTTTGATGAAACAGATAGACATTCGTAAAAGATTAAAAAAAAAACAGACATTATTAGGACGTTTTGTAAATGGAACGGTGAGGATGTCAAGACGAGATCTACAAACAGGCTCAGATTGTGAACATTGAAATTGCAATTAGCTCAATTGTTTCAATTGTAAATACGAGTTCTAATTTGTTCTAATAAAGACATCTTCGGTCTAATATTTAAATAGGTCAGTAAACAATATAATTTGGAATCTTGAAATCTAGAATAATAGAATTGAATATTTTATCGTAAGAATATTCTTACGATAAAATGTTCAATATTCAATTCGAGAAAAATATTTTTTGAAACATTGTTTTCACCAGTAAAGCTATATTATTTATAGTTACGGATGGAAGTGCTCCAGTTAGTCCAAATTTCAGTCGAATGCCTCTAAAGACCATACCGCTGTGTCTACCCGTATCTTTACGAGGTGTTAAATCCCTCACTTTTTTATAACTCCCGTTGTACCGGTACTGTCGAGAGCAAACGACCGGCTAGAACAAAGGACTTTTCGTTATGACTGTACCCGTGTTATTAGACGAATATTTTCCTATTCATAACTCGAAAATTTTAAATGACTATGAAATTCGTCGTGGACTCGTGGTAGTTGCGAACAGAAACCTTGATAACAAACAATATGTTTGGTGTGAAACTGTAATTGACTTTCTAAAAGGTGTCATAATCATAGGTGATATAGTTTCTAATTGGGCAGTGAAAAAGACAATTTGTTGTACGCAAGAAAAGTTGCCAATAACTCTTGCACTTTTTTTTTTGACCAATTTTTTTGTAATAAATAAATAATGCTGGACAATTCACCTAGCATTATGTAGCCCCAAGCTAAGCAGAGCTTGTGTTATGGGTACTAGATAACTGATATACTTAACAATTTCTATTATATTTTTATTACACTTAGAAATATCCAAAAAATGTAGATCGTACAAACATTTGTCCCGATGCGAGAATGGAACCCGCAACCTCCTGCGTGCAGGCGGACCTTCGCCATCGCACAAGAGATCATCGTCGGTATTTGACTCTCATTATGGTCAAAATGAAAGCAAAAGAATGCAGTTTAGATTAGATTTAAAATTATTACAGTATTTTGGGGTAAGCCGATGCTCTGTGTTTTGTGGACTTATTGGGATTGATGGATGAAATACAATATTGACACTTGACATAATCAACTTCAAGCTACGGACAAGTTTAGAATGATGAAAGGTATGTACATAGAAAGGTTACAAACTTAGTTGGACCTTGTAGGCCTGTCTAAACAATTACTATCCTACTTAATAAACTGCGCCGACGTCATCTTATATTAATGCCGCAACTCGACGATTCTAGGCTCCGACTATGATGCACCTATTCCGGTACAACTATTAGAAAGTAGAAAAAGTAAGAAAATTCATTACGAATTTAAAAGATATTAAGAAGAATTCGAAAGAGTAAGAAAATTCATTACGAATTTAGTTATCTTCTTAGATGTGTGTAACGGTGCGTAAGACGGCTTTTCTTTTGTATCTATAAAATACAAGATTAATCCAACCAAGTAAGCGCGACCGAAGCCGGGGCAAGTGGTTATAGCGCAAGCGGTGGAAGGGACACCCATCTACCTGCTGCCGGAGTGTCAGATGGCTTATTCGGACAAAAATCACCTGGATGTTGAATACACGAAAGGTAGATAAGAAAGCTGTAAGTACGTCAGATAATAATTCCAAATAACGAAATCCTTGCCCGGGAGGATTAGGAAAAATCATAAGTGAGACAAAAACTTAAGTTTCTTCCAATTTAAACCAAAAAAATTACTAAAGCAAAAACGACCTCTTTGGTGCGGGGTGGGCGAGTTAAAAAAATGGTAGTCATATTCCCTGCTTGTGTTGTGGCCTTTACCGTGCCTCCGAGTCGTGGCCTCTTCCCTAGGTGTGGATCCTTCATACGTTATTCATCGACAGTCCATTACGCCGGCCATTACAGGTTAACAATATTTGGTTTTGTTCGCGTTGAGTGAATACATGTTTTTTTTGGAGAAATTGGTATGGAAATGTTGAGTTAAAAAGTGGCATGGTTTTTGTGGGCAATGGATAAAAAATAAAAACCATGACAAAGAATAAATAAATAAATAACGCTGGACAAATCACACAGTATTACGGAGCCCCAAGCTAAGCAGAGCTTGTGTTATGGGTACTAGATAATTGATATACATAATACAATACAATACACGAAGAGAAAATTCATTTTACGGAAACATTGGAAATCCATAAGTTGGAATTATGCTACAAGTAGGTACTTATTTATCGTACCTACTTGACATAATTATTAGCACTAAATATATACCTAACCTACCTACTTAAGTTTAAGCTACACTACCTACACTTAAATATTTTCTTCCTAACTTATATTATAAATGCGAAAGTATGTTTGTTTTTCCTTACTTTGTTTGTATGTTTTTTTTTTTGACGACCTCAGTGGCGCAGCGGGCGAGAGTCTGCCTGCGACGCAAGAGGTTGCGGGTTCGATATCCGCCTCGGAACAAATTTGTGTACGATCTGCAGAAATTTGTTCCGTTGGTCTGGGTGTTTTCTATGTATAATAAAAAATATCTATCTATGTAATGTATAATATTACGTATATCAGTTATCTAGTACCCATAACACAAGCTCTGCTTACCTTGGGGCTAGATAATGCTGTGTGAATTGTCCAGCATTATTTATTATTTATTATTACTGCACGCCCTAACTAAGCAACCAATCGACTTGATTTAGTAGTTAGTTGAAGTTGAAAGGATAGAGAGTCACCATAACATAGGCTAATAAATGTAACATTCAAATTTAACGCGGGTGAAATCGCGGGTTACACCTTTTAAAAATAACCTATCTAAAATACCTAAAATAACCTACCTACATACCTTTACCTTGTGGATGTCGGTAAAAAGCGGCGGTATAGACTAACATCGAAAAAAAATTAAGCATGTACAACTTTGATCTGCCGTAACTACCTAAACCTACACGTACTCAATACTTATCTAGCAATTTAATACTCATCCTAATTAAGAAATGAAATAAGTTCCCAAAAATTTCTGTCTTCGGCGGGACTCGAACCCGCGCCCCACCCTTAGCACGGGTGTCAACTTATTTCATTTCTTAGATATGCCCAGAGTGCGGGTAAGACTATAACGAAAATCATTCTAAGTAGTAAACTTGTTTATTCTTTTTTTCGATAAAATAATTAAACCGATTTCGCACACTGTCACACAAACACCAACAAAATCAGTGACAATTGGCTGTCTTACGCTGAAGAGCGATCTCTACCAGACAACATGAAATGCACATAAAACCAGTTTCCATATCCTACCTTATTTATCAACCATCTTCTACATCTACCGGGTAAGTGCAAACGGGTCAGACAGACGGAAGGATATAAACATAAACAACTCGATTTATATCCGAACACATTAAAACTTTTACTTGCGCGTCGTGACCTTTTGAATTTAAGGGGCGGTTCTACCCCGGCATATAACCTTGCGATCGGATGGCTCACCCTTAAGCTTCTGAGAAACCTCTCGACCCTCAATGCTCTCGACCTTCGGTAGATGATGCTTTGGAATAATAAAGGATGATGATGATAGATGATTCTTTGTTTAATGGCTATATGAGTCTGGTTGGACTCTTTTCTGCCAGTGTCAAGTAATGGAAAATAATTGTAAAATATGAGTTATCAAATTATGAAGATTGTTTGATATTTTCACCAGAGCCTAGTTCATTATCTAGCAGGATGCACCACGTGCAGGTTAGGTTGGTTTGGGAGACGAGATGTTGGAGTCCTTACCCCCCTAATAAATGACATATAACTTATACTTCAAAATAAGTGACAATGACAAAACGTAACACCAACATAATTCCCAGCGTGGGGTTTATGGGCATTATCCGCCATGAGAAAAAAAACAGAGGGAGGCCTGCGTCCAGCAGTGGGCCATTATAGGCTGTTGAGTGATAAAACGTAACACTCGCAGAGGTGCTCTCAAGTATGAGTTTTAAAGCACGCAAGAGTACACACAAGAGTTTTTGAGATTCTAGGATCGCTAAACTCTTATCTCAAGCGTGAATACACCCTTATTCGCCATTTCCAATAAACACAAACCAATGCTGAGTGTACAACTGCTAACTTATTGCGGAAGAGGATATATAATGTACATTCGAATAGGTGTTTTGCTATTTCTAGTTTTCTTTAGTTGCATTGGCTTAAGTTCTACTTAATCTCTTGAAATCGAACGCAGAAAAAAGTTAATAATTTAAGGGAAGGCATATCCGCTAAGAAGTGACAGTGGGCCGGTCATATCTCGAGAGGAACCGACAACCGCTGGGGTAAACCTGTTCTTGAGTGGAGACCGCGACTCGGCAAACGCAGTGTAGGACGCCCTTGACCAGGTGGGATGACGATTTGCGAAAGACTGCTGGCAGATGTATGCGGCAAGCTGAAGACAGGGCGCTATGGCGCTCATTAGGGGAGGCCTATGTCCAGCAGTGGACTAATATAGGCTGATGATGATGATGATATCCGCTAATATATGACTAGTATGACTACTAGTGGTCCGGTTCGGCTTCGCACGGGTAATTCTATAGCCTTCATCAAGGGTTACGTAGGATTCTAATGGTGAAAGAATTTCTCAAATCAGTCTGATGGCCTAGATTTAGGTGTTGAACTTTTCAGATTAGAATGTTCGAGACAATTATCGTACGGCACGTCATTCGACGACGTTTTCTCGTCGCGTAGGTTGCGCAAAAGTTAGCACTTACATTAAAACTTATTAACGTCGAATTGTTCTGATTTTGCATCTCTTTCTTTTTCAGGTAAGCGATAAAACGAGCCTACAAGTTGTCTTCTGCGTTACCTCTAGGATTTATGTAAGTTTTAGTTTTCTCCTCACAAAATTCTCTAAGGGTACTTCAAGATGGACTATGAATAATTATACCACAATTATATATGAGGTGAGAAACATAAAGATTATGAAATAAATATATTTATATTTTATAACAGAAGCACCCTAATATGAGACATACACGCTACGGTATACCTACCGGAGAGGTTACCTGGACAAGTTTGCATGTGAGTTCGATGCGTGTTTGGGGATGTTCCGGTATACCAGAGCGGTCTTCAGTTCATTTTGCGATACCGTACAATGTCACTCGAATTAGTATTTTTTGATCTCGCGCCGCGCCGGTCATTAGCTGTCATCGATTGACTGTGTAAATAAATGCCTATTTTTTATTGTTATTACATGTAATCTTAGTTATTGTAAGTATTATCAGTTTGTTTAATTTTTATATGAAATTCTTATACTTATGACTAGTGTTATTGGAAACATAATTCAATAAATAAACAATAAATAAATTAGCGCGCGGGTTACAAAATCTGCCCTAAGTGCCTGCCTATGTATTCCCACATACGCTCCGGCCTCTCCACCGGAAAGGTCTTCCCTTGCAGGTAGACCTCTCCGGTGGACTGTAGCGTGTATGGCCAGCATAAGCATTACAATAATAAAAACAAAAAAAAACATGAGCATGCTTATTTAGTAAAAACTAAATAAAAATGCCACGTTATAAAACCATGCCATTGTCGACTTAGCATTCATTAGAATCTAAAATAACTTGAAGGTATGTTTCTTCGAAAGTGGTAGTTAAACACGGTTCCACGCAAAAGGAATATAACACTTGAAAAATTAGCGGTATTCAAGCACCGTATTATAGGCAGTTACGAACAAATATGCTAAAATCTTGCGTGACAAACTCAAGACCTACTAGCACTATGAAAAACCCAAGAATCAAGAGGCTTTAAAAACTTTTTATGGGGGTAAAAGTCCATTTTTAGATTCAAAATATGTAGATGGACATTGAATAAAATGTTGACCCAAATATGTAAAACAAAGGATCTTATATAATTGTCGAGAAAATCCGTTACTCGTATACGTTTTAAATTGGCAGTATTACACCTCCGTTCCTTGAAAGCACGTGCCATGCAGTAAGGGGTTAAGCGATAGGGTATTTTACTCTATATGAGAAGATACATGTATTATATTATTGGGATAGCTTAGGCAAAGCTGAAAATCTTAGAATTTAATAAGTTCAGTTTTTTTTTAAATTCTACTGTTTTTAAATTCTAAGTTTTCAGTTTCTTAAATATGTTTTTAACACCATGAAATAGTAGGCTCGAAGTTATTATGTCATGACGGCTATGTAGCCAAACCAAAAAGTATCAACTGTCATCAGCATAATCAGCGCATTTGGTTAGGTACCACCCAACCAACTGACGTCATAACCAGAGAGCGACGTGGCGTCCACTTGCCTCCAGCGTTTTCGTCAAGTTACGCGCGCAACTGAAAATGTAAAATATAATACATATTAATGACACTCATCGATTGAAAAAAAATAATAATTTGTGGTTCTGAGCACATAAGAATCTAGACACTATTAAAAATTGGGTTTATGGGTGGTATTAAATAATAATAATAAATACATATATTACCCTATTGGTCCTGTGCATAACGTCTTCCATGATGATGACGATAACGTCTTTCCGGTCGTGTCAGTCTGATCAAACCTCTACCTTCAGCGATCCATTTGAAAATCAAATGAAATTTAAATCTACCGTCAAAATTTCCCGCTAAATCGGCAGTTTGTAAAATATTTTGAAACTAAATACGCAAACGCAGCTAAAACGCCAAAGGTCAAACAAGTTGTATAAATAACTACCAGTCTTTGTACAGGCCAATTAAATACGAAACTTGGAAAGCTGTAAATTAGATCGGACGGATAAACAAAGCCTTATTAACTTCACGGTTGTAATTTAGCCGAAATATTTCATGATGTTTTTGGGCAGTTTGTAAAGCGTAAGTTGTTTTAAACTGGAGTTGGTTTTTTAAAGTTTTAGTTTTTGGTAATTTGTGACGCTTTTAACGAATTAATACCGCAAAATATGTGGTAAGTGGATTATTAATCATACTAATATTAAAATTCGTAAATTTGGATGTACTTACGAATGTTTGTTACTTCATCACGCCAAAATACTGAACGGTATAGGCAAAATTTGTGCATACAAGTAGTTTTAGGCCTGAAATCCAACATATGCTACTTTTAATTCTATCCCATGAATCAGTTCCATGGGAAAGAAATATCCTTTGAACAATTCGATAAAAACAACGCGTGCGAAGCCGCGGGCAGAAATTAGTATACAATAAGCTGAGGTCAACTAGAGAAGACAGTAGGAGCTAAAAACTTTCTGACCAAAAAAAGTTTTTCTTGCAGACTAGAAATAGAAAGTATCTCACTCTCCCTATTCAGCATATTATACTCGAAATAAACGACAGAGTGCGAGACTTCCGACGACCGATGTGGCGCGGTGGGCGAAGGTCTGCCTGCGACGCAGAAGGTTGCGGGTTCGATTCCCGCCTCGGGACAAATGTGTGTACGATCTGCAGATATTTGTTCAGGGTGTTCTGGTCGTTTTCTATATATAATAAAAAATATCTATCTATGTATTGTATAATATTATGTATAATCAGTTATCTAGTACCCATAACACAAGCTCTGCTTAGCTTGGGGCTAGATAATGCGGTGTGAATTGTCCAGCATTATTATTATTATTACTTATGCACTACAATAGCAAAAACAAATGATATTTTATGTTCACAAAGGAACGGTTTTGCTTGTCATTTGTGACATACTTAAACGGTACCCCATTAAAACAATTAAACCAAAAAATCCTTTATAATTAAAATTGTCAATTCCTTAATTGTTTCCTGAGTTAAACCTCCACTTATTAAGGCAAAGCCATAAAACCTCGCGTGTCCAAACCCGTTCCACGCGGCATTTACGGTTGCTTTACTGAATATTGTTTATAGGTAGGTAGGTGCTGTTCTGAAGATGATAGCAACAAGTCAAGAGCAGTTAATTTGAGGATGCGGTTTAGGATAGCACTCAAGTTCATACAAACGGGACTGAATAACAGCTTCCAAAGGAAATCTTGTTAGTAGTTTTAAAATATCTACTTATCTTATGTTCTGCTGTCGCAAAATTCTGGTAACCAAACTCTTTATTATGTCAATGATAACATGCAGAAACGTCCATAGATGAAATAAGTGATCTCTAGATAGTGCGTGCGGTGCTATTTGCACAAAAACCAAAACAGAAACCTTGACACTTTTGAAACGCGTCCCTCCATAAAGTAGTCGCTTTCGTCAAAAGTAAAAATCATTCTGAGACAAAATATGATGTAAAATTCAGCCTATTTATTTATTTTTATTTATGGTCTTTAGTGGGTGACTCGTTTAGACTCGCTTCTACGAATACAGCTGAATGTCATAAGAATAGAAAGGCACTGCAGTACTAGAGGGAGCAAGGTATGGTCTCTAGGTTGTAGTATAGTTCATTTCCATAAGGCCAGTTCATAAGTTGGCCAAGTCATGACTGTTTTGATTATGACATTATTAAAAAAACCTATATCTAAGGTTTGACTTTAAAAATACCATGACCTTCATAATCGGTGCTATGTTTGTAAATTCTTCAGCAACAGTAAAGCAGAACCTATAGCATTTAGTTTGGAGCGTCATCATCATCATTAGCCCATGCTAGTCCACAGCTGGATATAAACCTCCTCTAATGTGCACTGTAGTGTGTTGTGTCTACAGTTAGCCGCAGCTGTCTGCGGAATTTCGCAGGATGTATGGAGCGAGCTTGCGACAAAACCCATAGCGCAACTGGGTTCACAGACGCTCTTTGCATGTCAAATTTTGGGACTTGGAGAAGTCAACTCCAGAATGGAAAATTATATTGTGAGCAACAGAAATACACGAACGAAACTAGCACGATATTCACATTACAAATTGTCTCATACCCACTGCATTGCACCAAGTAGAAGTTTATTATAAAATAATCGTGGTAAACGTAGTGTAGGACGCCCTTCGACCAGGGGGATGACGATTTGCGAAAGACTGCTGGCAGATGCTGGATGCGGCAAGCTGAAGACAGGACGCTATGGCGCTCATTAGGGGAGGCCTATGTCCAGCCGTGGACAAATATAGGCTGATGATGATGATGATGAATCGTGGTAAAAATGGTTTAAAGGGTCCAACGACAGTGAAAGTGAACTGCTTGACAGGTTTAGATTTCAGTACCTATAAACCTACCATTCATTAAGTACCTGTACCTAATCTGGAACCAATTTGCTAGCAGTTCACTTTCGTTATCCACGACGCACATGCCCATCTACGGATCCATGGATCGAGACGGTAAGTGACGAAAGTTCAGGCGTTGGGTTCAGGGCATCGCATACTATTTTAGTTCGCTATCAGCGGGTAATATTCCACTATTCCCACTATATGTAGATAGGACAATGGAATCCATCAGTTCCCCCCACCTACCATTATCTTCAGTCTTCTGCAAGAAAGGCATCCTACCGGCTGAGCCAACAACACTTTTATCTACGTATTATAATTTTTACAATCTTTTATCATGTTTTCTGAGTTCTTTGTTCAGTTCCCGATGTCTGTCTTCCTCTACGTTTTCTAGGCTACGTTACACATTCCGCCGTAAAGGGTATCTCAACCGGCATCTCTTGGTCTTTCCTCGTGGTTGTCATAGCGTGGATAGCGCATTAATTGCCCAGACTCAGCAATACGACTTCTAAAGGTGCGCTGCTGCTCTATACGCTATTGAATGACGACATAATGTGCCATGTCTGCCTGCGAAGCAGGAGGTTGCGGGTTCGATTCCCGCCTCGGGACAAATGTGTGTACGATCTGCAGACATTTGTTCAGGGTGCCCAGGTCGTTTTCTATGTATAATAAAAATATCTATCTCTGTATTGTATTACATTATGTATATCAGTTATCTAGTACCCATAACACAAGCTCTGCTTAGCTTGGGGCTAGATAATGCTGTGTGAATTTTCCAGCGTTATTTATTTATTTTATTTTATTTATTTATGGGCACTGATTGTATAGAGCATCGTTTGATGGAAGAGCAAATTGATCAAATCTTGCTTTTAAAAAGACGTAGGTATCTAACTTATTTCTCAGAAGAAAAAGTCCCACTGGTACAAGCTCGCAATAACTCACGAACAATACAAAAGACTAATCCAAATATTATGAAAGTTAATTAGCACTAGTATTTCCCCTCGGGTTTACTGCAAAAGTTTTTAAGAGATATTCCATCATCGACTTCATTTGAAGTAAAGTGAATATTCTTTAAGGCTAGACATTTCTCTTCACTTATATTTCGTATCCAGACGTGTGTGGGCTGATCATGTTAACAATAACAGGCTTGTTTCCTAAAAATATCGAATTAGTCCCGTCACTTCGATTCTCAGAAGATATTTTATCAGTTTTTCTTTTGTTATTTAAACAAAAAAATATGAATTTATAGGATAGATCGTTAAAGTTTCGTCACACTGTGCAAAGCTTTTTAGCACGGCGTGACGTCACGAGTCCACCAAACTTTAACGCGTTTTATCATTGTAATTTTTTGTTTGCCACAACCTCTATGCGTTTTTTTCCGCCGTGAGCTTAACTCATAACAACAATTTCCTTTGTAAAACTTTTAAAACTATTATGATTAAACATTAAAGTTCTTCTGTGATCATGACGCATGAAACTGTGCCGAAATATGAGATAACTCAAAAATCTAATCATGGTAAAAATCCCGTTATAAATGACTTTAATTTCCCTAATGCGGTATAGGTAAGTATACAGAATATACATATTCTAATATAAGCAACAGACAGTCTTTTCTTTTTATATGCTTTAGAATGAATAGAACTCATGGAACCCAACAATTAGTATGCAAGCCATGCGAAATAAAACAATAACGCTCCGTAGTTTATGAAAGAGGCCAGCATTATTCAAATTATATTAATAAACATTGTTATACTATGAGTTTAAAAGGCACCATTGAGATTTTACTACCGTTCACGTATTTCTTTTTTGTTTGGTAAATGCAGGACTATAAAGTTCACTAATCGTAATCACTGTTATAGTATAAAATAAAGTCGCTACCCGCTGTCTGTCTGTCCCTACGTCTGCTTAGCTTAGATCTTTAAAACTACGCAATGGATTTGGTTGTGGTTTTTATGTAGCATATGGCCTATTGTTGACAGGCGAGTGTATAAACACTGTATGACAGAATTACGTATTTCATAGACACGGTTACTTTTGACGGATAGAGACAATTTTTTTGCATTTTTTCATTTTTGCTCATAATAATCATAATCATTTTTTTATCTTCAAAAATGTAGTTTCAATAAATAAATAATAATCTGTTGGAAAATCCACACTGCATCACCTAGCCCCAAGCTAAGCAGAGCTTGTGTTATGGTAGTACCCACATAACACATGCAAAAATGGGCTTATTCCACTAATCCCCGTTGAAAATCCCCGTCAACGGGGATTAGTGAACTTTTTGTTCATTTTTCCCCGTTGACGCCGATGCGAACTCGTAACGGGGATTAGTGAACTAAAAAGTTCATTTATCCCCATTGCGTCCAAAATAAAATACTAATACCTATTAGAATCATGTTTTTATTTACTCTTACTATATGAATCGCTAATTGATTATTTTTATAATCATATCGAATTGCATAGGCAACGATACCTACATTAACCTTTTTAATAATATCCGATTTTTACCTATTCCTTTTTTTTTGTTTCTTCAATAAAATCACAGACCTATAAAAAAGCAAACATAAGTATTATAAAATAAAATACGGATTTGTACTTATGTTATCACAGATTTTACGTTTATTAATACCTGCAACCACAGTTTAACAGTTAAATCAGTCTAATATACATAATCAAATCACAGTTTGTTACAATTATAAAATAAATAAATAAATAAATAATGCTGGACAATTCACACAGCATTATCTAGCCCCAAGGTAAGCAGAGCTTGTGTTATGGGTACTAGATAACTGATATACGTAATATTATACATTACATAGATACATATTTTTTGTTATACATAGAAAACACCCAGACCAACGGAACAAATTTCTGCAGATCGTACACAAATTTGTTCCGAGGCGGGGATCGAACCCGCAACCTCTTGCGTCGCAGGCAGACTCACGCCCGCTGCGCCACTGAGGTCGTCGAATTATCAATTAAATAGGTAACATTAAAAACGTAAAACTCCTATATAAACCTAATAAAATCACAGATTGTTACAAGTATTAGTTAAAAATAAAGCATTAAAAAACTACACTCCTAAGCACTATTATAAAATGCAATTTGGGCAGCAATACCCACAAAATAAACTCTTACATAAAAATGACGTGATAATAATAAAAAGTGTTGAATCACCTAAGTTTTTCTAAGATGTTTTCAATCGTAATTTCGCCATTAATAAGTTCCATTTGGACCTCCTGTATATGTTTGTCTCGATTAACGTTTTTCATGGTTTTTCCTATTATACTTTTACCTTCAGAAACCCACAATGCAAGAACTTCATAATACGATGCATCTTCAGCCAACGCTGTAAGAAGCTTCATAATATTAAAAATAACATTTATATATATTTATAACATTATTATAAATATTGGATTTATTTTTTACCACACGTTTTTTGATTTTGTTGTTCCATGCTTCGACTAAATTAGTAGTGCCCATCGCACTACTAATTTAGTCGGTCTAGCCAAATGCACACCATATTTTAATAAAGTCCTCTTGTATCCATTGTCTGTGTATGTAATTTCTGAAGTACCAAGGAGTGGTATTATGAAGTCGAAATGGAACTTATTAATGGCGAAATTACGATTGGACACTTATTAGAAAAACTTAGGTGATTCAACACTTTTTTATTATTAACACGTCATTTTTATGTAAGAGTTTATTTTGTGAGTTTTGCTGCCCAAATTGCATTTTAAAATAGTGCTTAGGAGTGTTGTTTTTTAATGCTACATTTTTTATTAATACTTGTAACAATCTGTGATTTTATTATGTACATATAAGAATATTAAGTTTTTAATATTACTTTTTTAATTAATAATTGTAAGAATCTGTGATTTTTTTAGGTTTATATAGGAGTATTATGTTTTAATGTTACCTATTTAATAAATAATTGTAACAAACTGTGATTTAATTATGTATATTAGAATGATTTAACTGTTAAACTGTGGTTATAGGCATTAATAAACGTGAAATCTGTGATTACATAAGTACATTATCTGTATTTTATTTTATAATAGTTATGTTTTCTTATTTTATAGCTCTGTGCTTTTATTGAAGGAACATAAAAAAAGGAATAGGTAAAAATCGGATATTAATAAAAAGGTTAATGTATCGTTGCCTAGGCAATTTAATATGATTATAAAAATAATCAATAAGCGATTCATAAAGTAAGAGTAAATAAAAACATGATTCTAATAGGTATTAGTATTTTATTTTGGACGCAATGGGGATAAATGAACTTTTTAGTTCACTAATCCCCGTTACGAGTTCGCATCGGCGTCAACGGGGAAAAATGAACAAAAAGTTCACTAATCCCCGTTGACGGGGATTTTCAACGGGGATTAGTGGAATAAGCCCAAAAATGAAAGCAGATGCAAAAATAATGTTTATAAATACACTAATTTGATTACAAAATTTAACTTGCATATATTCAAATAATTTATTTTGCTGCTACCGCCATGGTTTTAAATCAAGACTTGTAGATCTGTCAACTTAAACTAAACGGAGCAGTGTTTTCGCAAACTACTTTTTTATGTCATAGAATCTACGACATGGATGATTTAGCTCAGGCTAAAAAAATACGTTTTTTTTTTAAGTTTTCGCCCTTTATTTTTGTGTTTTTACGGATACTAGAACTCTTGAGTCTTGATCAGATCACACAGCTCGATTTAAATATTATTTTGTTACCTTCAAGAAACGTCGTCCCTAATTATATATTACCTCACTCCCTTTCTATGGACACAGCTAAGCATTGATTGGCTAGTTCACTTTCAAGACTTGTCACTTGTCACTGACTATTTTATTTTGTACATTTAAATTAAAATAAAAACAGTTTCAGGTTCATTTATTCATCATAACGTTTTATTATAGTACATAATTAACAGGCAAGTCAATTACTTTGAAATAATAAACTTATGAAAGTTGTTGTAAACTGATTTGTATACAATAAGTATCTTAAGATTTAATGCATTAGTTAGAATATATAACTTTAACTTATATATTGTAATAATAAACATTGTAAAATAAAATGCATGAATTGTGGGTAAAATTATATATGAAGATACAGTAAAAATAATCTGGTTACCTAATACCTAATTTTAATACTGTAGAGGTCTTATGACCTATATTGAATCCCATTAGATGAACACTGGCTCGCTACATCCACGTATTGCAAAGCAGCACACGACCCGCCAACGGCTCCCGAGTAACTGGCGTTCCCGCGCTACGGACTTGCCTGACTGACACGTCAGTTGACCACGTCAACTGACTGTCTGTCACCCGTCAATTACGTATGACAGTGACAGCTTGCTTTGGCAATACATGGACCACGAGATAGTGTATGTTCGCATGGCATTTAGTTCCTGCAAACACTACAAATACAACAATAATTTTATTATAATAATTACCCTATTTACCTACGACATTAATTACAAAAATAGAAATAATTTACTGGTAGGATAATCATTCATTCATTTTCATTTTCATTTATTTCAGATAATAAAATCCATATTATAAAATTAAAATTAACATTAAAAAGTAATTATAATTAAATTAAATTTAGACTTAGACTAGTGAATTTATAACATTAATTACATTTAAATACAAATAAGATAACAATAATAATAAAATAAATTAATAATAATAATTGACATAAAATGAATGAATTAATTAATAATTTATTGTATCCACATAAATATAAAAGATAAATCGTGATCCTAATACATATATCGAAAATTGGTTGTAATGAGGAAGCAATAACTCTTGGGTGCCTCTTATCCCTCATAAATACAGATATTTGTCAGATTAATAGGATGAGAAAGAATCTTTGAAACTATCATGGTTATTTTATTAACAATAAAATCACTTATGTATAACTTCTTCAGTTATTTATTGATCGTGAATAGTCCTTTGTTTCAACACAATTCTGTTGATAAGAGACGATGTGTGACTAACTATACAGAAGATAATTATTTTCTCTGTTGTCTTGAAGAGATCCAGGTTATAGTCCTTTGTTTCAACACAATTCTGTTGATAAGAGACGATGTGTGACTAACTAAAGCACAGAAGATAATAATTTTTCTCTGTTGTCTTGAAGAGATCCAGGTTATAAGTAGTTGAAGGGAAAAAGAGATGCCGGCGTAAAGTTACAAACATTAATATGTGATCGCGGCGTTTGCGACTCAAACACCGAAAACCATGATAAATACCCAAATTAAATGTATATTTATGGTAAAGTTCAGGACATGCTCTATCTATACTAATATTATAAAGTGGAAAGATTTGTTTGTTTGTTTGAATTGAATAGTTAGCTCTAACTAACACCTGTGTGAATTGTCCAGCATTATTATTACTATTATCTAAATTTTTCAAAAAAAAATACAGAAGTTAAGATCAAAACAATAAGTATGGTAATTGAACTAATTGTATATATTAGTTTTTTTATTATTTTTGTATTGCGTTGTTCTGCCCTGTCCCGCTCCTATGAACGCGATATTCTATGCCTATCCTTTTCCTTTTCACACAAACTCGTCGTAGTATGCACCATTAAGGCGAGGATTCCCGGATTTCGGAATTTTTAACTGTCCGTACCTCAATAACTATAAGGCTTATAGTTTTGAAATTCATACATATTATAGTTGAGGATATTTTCTAGTGCATCACTAGACAAAAACACGATTGGTGATATTTCACCCGATAGAAAAAAATTACAAAGTTACCTCTAAATCAAACTTTGAATGATCAGTGTGAATAGAAAAATGAATAAAATGACACAAAATGTATACCAAAACATTGCAAACGTTATTACGCAGTGCATCACTAGAAAATATTTTAATATGCCATACAAATATTTTTCAAAACACCTAAATACCTACAAAATCGTGCTCGGCTGCCTGCGCATCGTCTTGCTCAGTAGTACTCGCCGCGCTATAGCATCGGCCGCTCGGGAATCCTCGCCTTAAGGGACTTACGTAAAGTCTCGTTGATACGATCAGAGTGTGCTTGGAACGAGTGGACTCTGATACATACAAACACAAACATTTACTATCAAACATAAAAAAATACAAACAGCCAGAAAGAATTCTGGCTGATTACGAGATATTTAACATAGTAGGTACTTTAACATACATTTAATATAGGTTTAACATTAAATGCATGGATAGGCTTACAAAAAACTGTAACTGATAACCTACTTTAAATCTGAAGCTGGCAACCCTCGCATCATCATATAAGATTATCGAAGTAAGAGCGAGGCTTCGAGAACTTTGTTTTTTTTTACATTAACTCGGACGCAACTGGTATTGTGGCAACCCCTAATTCGAGCGGACTCTGACGACGACGGCGTCCGATCTAAGTAGAATCGAAAAGAAAAACGAAATAGCGTCTAGTAACAAACGAAGGTTCTCAAAATATTTTTCGATGTTGACGAAGAAAATAATCCGAATAAATGATATTGTCAACAGCTATATTTATACACACGTATGAAGCTACTCCCACTCCCACGAGCCCACTCTGCCCTAGTCACGTCCTAGCAGACTGTGATCGTGTGAACGCGACTTGATCTAGCTGTATTCTGTTCGCCTGTGACACAGATGAGTAATTATACAATTACTCAACGACGCACCTAATAATTAGGTCTGACGATGGAACTTTGTTTTCGTCAGAAGTAAATTAATAAACAGGGCAAACTCTTTTTATTTTTGAAGATATTTCAGTGTTCTTATATTCAATAGCGACATTTTTATTTTTGTTAGTAGGTACTGTATACCTATTATATTAATATATAGGTATTAATTTTCTTTGTTACTAAAGGCCTTGGTACTGTGTTCATTTATTTTTGGACCTCGAGCTGTGGTTTTAGGTATACCTGAAGGCGGGGATAAGCGCCCCTTGCAGAACAGATCCACAAACTGCGATCCCCAACCAGCATGCCCAGAGTTGGGATTATGCCTTTACCCCCTTATAATAAGAGCCATTAAGGCGTTGTCCGGCTGTGGACTAGCAAAGGCTGTAGATGTTGTGAATGTGTTTCACCAGATTATAAGTATGTAAAAAATATGTTCGAACAGATGGTTTCTTCGAGATCAGTCATCTAAGCAGAGATATGTTCGAACAGATGGTTTCTTCGAGTTCAGTCATCTAAGCAGAGAGGTCGTATGGGAAGGCCAACGCATATATAAACAAGTCTAGAATTGGCCCATAACGACAGAAAAAACCCATGGACGAAGTCACAACATTGCCTTGAATGTTATGCATATGTAAAAAAAAATTGCGAGTCTTTTATCTTTGAAAGAAGGACATTGACATTATTCATACAGACATATTTCTGGACTAGTTCAGTAAATAAATACAATTTGACAAAATTGGGGCTCCATTCTGTTAAACCAAACCTTCAACCATGGTATCAGTCATAGGTCATAGTGAACAGTATAGCAGAATAAGGTCCCTCGCCCAAACAAAACGGACCTATTTTATATGCCCAGCTACATGCGTCGACACACTCGCGCCTTTCCAACTTCCTAGGACTTCCGTGAGGGCTGTTGCGGCGGCAGATCTGGCCGAAGATCTCAAGAGGCGCAAATATGCAGGACTTGACCTAGCCTGCGCATTTGATCCCCTTGGAGTCTTGACACTAGGTCCGTGGGGTACTGAGGTTCTCCGGGTTTTCAAAAAATTATCTGAGCGTCTGGTCGAAGCGACATGTGACCCGAGAGTTGGTTAGTATCTGGCGCAGCGCATCAGCATTGCCATACAGCGGGGCCATGCCAGTGTCTTGGGCAATCTTTAGACTGGTATTTATATGGATCAGTTGAGAGTAGATTGTTTGCAACAGTCTGCAGTTAGTTCAACTGTTTTAATTGTAAATACTAGTTTTAATTTAATTATTTGATTGTAATTTTTTTCTTAATAAAGATGACCTATTTTATAGCTCAGAAGAGCCATCGTCATCAGTTCAAAGTAGAAGCTGATATCTTAGTTCCACATTGATTCAGTGTGCGTCGTCGTCTGCAATCGGCATGCGATATTAGACACGTTCTCTTTGAGATCCAATGTCATTGAAGCACAGATCTGGCTCCGTATTGATTCTCATCTGATAGGTTTGTCAGGGTTGTGTGACTGCACAATTCTAATGTTTTATCCCATCATTTTCCAGTCAGGCAGGTATAGCATTCTAGTTTCTCCTCGCGGATTTACTTTTGCGGTTGCTAGATAAAACATTCTATGTCACTCAGGCATATTAGAATCTTCAAATTCATAAGATTACTAAGGAAGTAAACAAATTTTTCCTATTATAAATTTTTTGGTAGAGATAGACTGACATTACTCCAGATTTCATAAGTACTGTCTAGGGTCCTGTTTTGTGTGTAGGTACATATTTAAAAGTGGTCTTGTTCTCCTCAAGGCAAAGTAAACAATTTAATGATAGTTATAGAAATTAAAACCGTCAAGTTGATACATAAATGAGCTCTGCTTATCGACTGCAGTGGCAGTGCTGTGGTCTGACAAGCTTGGGCCTTAAATATTCCATCAGGTATATGTTTGATCAAACTCTGCATTGCAATTGGTAGAATTACAGGCTTCGCAGTTCTGGCTGCTTGCTTTTTGCTTTAGTGCCAGTCGAAAAGAAGTCTACATAAGCTATCTTTCAGGGATATTAAAGGCTGATGATAATGTTTACTCATATGGTTCAAAGACCCGATGTCTGTCTTGGCCACCGATAAGAAAAGGCACAGTTTTCAGTCCGTCTGCAGGTCCACGTTAAGATAATGGCGGCAAAATAAATACACCTTGCCAGCTAGAGCATAAGACATCCGAGATGTTTGGAGAAGTCGCATCTTCAAGGCACTCTTTGTATCGCTAAACCGAAGGATTACTTTTTTAAACTCGGCTGGTAGTCTTTCACTTTGATCCTGCGATACCTGAATAGCCTGGTCAAAGCATCTATACCTTCCCTGAAAGGCCTTCTTAAATAATCTATCTTCGTATATTTGCTTCTATCTAGAGAGAGGGGCTTATATTGGATATATTGACTGACGACCTCTGTGGCGCAGTGGGCGAAGGTCTGCCTGCGACGCAGGAGGTTGCGGGTTCGATCGTAAGATACGAATGCGTGTACGATCTGCAGACATTTGTTCAGGGTGTTCTAGTCGTTTTCTATGTATAATAAAGAAAATATTTATCTATGTATTGTATTGTAATATGTATATCAGTTATCTAGTACCCATAACACAAGCTCTGCTTAGCTTGGGGCTAGATAATGCTGTGTGAATTGTTCAGCATTATTATTATTATTATAAGCCCCTCTCGCATCGCAGACTTGTGTTGCCAGCTTAGATTCGTTCAGGGTCACTGAGCCACTCCAGTAGGTGATATAAACACGTGTCTTTCCTTCCTAAGATTATTCACATTCCAATGCACTTTGAATGCATAAATGGATACAAACTCAAGGTTAGATCTAATATGAACCGTAGCGTAGTTGCCCACGATTTTATAAGAGCTCCGATGTTTGTAAATTCTACATTTTCCTTTAAAAAGCAACAGGTCTACTTTATTTGGTCGTCACGTGAACTGATGCGGAACGGATAAGCCGTGATAGGTGAAAGATTGTTATGAAATAGGATTTGATATCGATCGATTGATGCGGAGTTGAGATGATTTGATTTGTGCGATTGTTTACTTGTTTAACTTCCGCTTTGTTCCGTTAGGTTTATTTTGTATGGAACATTGTTTTCGAAGTTATATTTGATATTTTCTATCAAGTGCCTACTACCTACCTACTTTACCAAGATGTGTTATTCTAAAAATAATTGAGTTCGAAATTTTGCTTTTCTACTATGCAAAAAAAGTGTCATTAATATTCTTGAGAGGTTTCGATTGTTTCTAGAGTTGAAGTGATGGAACGCTGCTTTATAAAGAATTTTTTTTTGTGTGTTTTTTTTTATATTTGGTCCAAAGATGAGGTCTTTTGAAATCACTAACTGATAGAGCCAGTACGCACTTGCGATTCAAACGCACGGTTAGCCACCATTTAGATGCTGGCTGACAATGTTGTAGATGGCGGCATAGTGCGTAAAGAATGAGCGGCTGCATATAATCATATAATATATACAATAAAAGCGGTATTATAACCGCCGCGGTTCAACCGCTAGTGCGTAACAGTTCTTAGGTGGAAAAAGAGCGAATTCCCACTTTCCTTTCTAAA
Source organism: Eupithecia vulgata (assembly GCA_946478455.1). Classification (NCBI taxonomy): domain Eukaryota; kingdom Metazoa; phylum Arthropoda; class Insecta; order Lepidoptera; family Geometridae; genus Eupithecia; species Eupithecia vulgata. The sequence continues at coordinate 10,638,883 of OX297879.1, read as the reverse complement.
TTAAAAAAACAAAAGTATTCTACTGTCTCAGAATAAGCTTTCATTTCTCCACTAAAGTATTTTTTAATAAAACAAAAGAATATCTGCGATAATATTGTCATTCTTATCTGAAAGCATCTGCAAAGTAATTCAATATTTTCACCTTTCTCTTTGCCTCGCCAGCGTGAATAAAACTTATTGTTCTAATGTATTAAAACTGACTGAATGACAAACAGTTCCTGAGAGCGCGTTTAATGGGGTCTACACACTAAAGTAGCTTAAGCAGCCGACACACAGTCCGACGGGTTGGATGATGCGGCTTAGTCGGCGCCATGTTGACGGCTTCACATCTATAGGAGTCAACACACCAACGGTTGTGTCGCCGAGTTGCGAAACATTTTTCTGTGACACGAAATCAGCAACTTTTGCTTACATATTTAAAAGTCGAACGACACTATTGAATCGCCACGTGACCCGACAAAACGCGATTCATGTTGAGCTGATACAAGTCGCATAAATTTAATGGCCAGATTTATATACCTAAGCCCGTTATGACGAAATGGGCTTAGGGACTGTAGCTTTTCGACACGGTACGTTGCGGATATGCCGCCGACATTTGTCGTGAACTGTCGCAAGAACTCGCCAGGCTCTGTCGCCAACATGATTTTATACAATAATGTTGCCGACATCAACCCCTGGGCTATGCTGCCGGTGTGTAGACTCCAAATCCAAAAGAATTCACCTCTACGTGCGATAGAATCGCCAGCGAATTTTTTTCGTGCGAATAAGACCTTTTAATCAACATTTAACAATTCAAGAGGATTCTCGCGATTGTACGTTTATAATTTTTCGGAAATTTCAACAGGCTTACACACTACTGCGCTCACATGATGACGTGAGACTGATGTAATTAAATTAACGATTTCCCGCCGCGCGTAATTCTTCATAAAGCTGTTTCTCGAAATTCAACAATCGATCCCGTTTGCGCTTCCGCATCAAAATCAGCTGGAGCTCTCGCTTCTTATGCTACTTACCTACAGTCTAAAAAAAATGCACTGTTGCCCTACCGCAGACATGTGTAACGGGCGTTGGAGCGTCAACCAATCGCGATCGCTATTTGCGTACACGTCACACATTGACCTTTTTTAATTTCATCTAAGATCATGACTTTCGGATAAGACGGCGCGGCGGCTTGCTGCCGCTTATGGATCTAGACCGCAGCGACGTTTTGACGCGACATGGTCGCTCTTTTCGGAACTTCACCCAAAAACTTACAGAAGCGGGAGTTAAATTCAAACTATTGACCCTGCGATAGTTCAACCAATGGCGCGTCACTTTACCGCATCAGCTAACTATGCCGGAAATAGATGCTCGGCTTAGCTTTGGACCAAATGCCGTGACTTGCAGCGACTTTGATGGAACTTTGGCGAAGTTATACAGTCGGATAGGTCCACAAATCTTTGATGCGATAAACTGTACTGAGATGAGTAGCTGTGACTTTAGATTATAACGTGTGTAAGTCTGTGAATGGCAAGCAAAAGCTTCAGTAAGCTTCCTGTAAAATGTAAAGATTTGTTTTAATAATTATTGAATGCAAAAGCAATTTTCATATTTATTTTCATTTTTCCAAGGTAGTATAAACCTTATCTGTCATTTTTTGATATGTTAGTGGTCATATTTTGTGATTTAATTCATAATTTATATAAGATTAATTTTAGAGGAATATTTCCCACAGAACGCCCAAGTCTGTAAGAAAAAATATTCTTTACTCCAACTACACTTCTTGAAGGCTCTATCTACATTAAATATATTCAGCGATAGCTGTACAACTTTACAAAAGCTATACACTCCTCGAAAGCAGTTTCCGCATCAGTTAAAACCAAATACGCAAAGAAAGTTTCATTATTTGAGAGTTATTTCACCTTTCCCCTACCTCGAGTCTGATTTAGCGCTATCTACTGTAACAATACCGTGCCTCCTGACAATTGACACATGATACCACTGTCATAATTCACTTAGTAACTGACGCGTAGCTTCCGACTCTGTAACGTTCCACTTCATTTACTTATTATGCCTATAACCTGCTGTCGTTGTATGGGGGTCTATATCTTATATCACAAAGGAGGGAGACAGCAAAACGATTAGCATTTGAATAAATAGTGGACATATTTAACTATCATAGAAACCATCATCTCGAAGTATCTGATTCGTTTTCGTGCAAAATCAACTATGTCGCATAAGATTACCGTTTGCACGAAAACGAATCAGTAAATTCAGAGCAAGTCATTATCTAAATAAAATAATGACTTTATTCCACGATTGAAATTTTTATATTACTGAAGCTGCTACTGAACTTACTACATGACTGAACTATCTAAATACTAACAGATCTTCTGCGGCGGGAATAGAACCCAAAACCTCGCAGATGTCAAACTCGGTCAAACTTTATTCATATTGCGCAAAATAAGGCGTTCTCCTAATATCATAAAATTGCCAGACTAAAAAGATGGCGCGTTTATTAGTTTGAAATTATCACCATGGCATTACATAGCATAGACCCTACATAGGTTGGCAAAATACAAAACCATTTTGCTTCCGCGAAAGATCACTGATCGTGATCATCATAGATGGCAATAGCTATGGATAATAGATGGATGGACCTAATGTCACTTTGTATGCTCCATTGTGAGAGAGAAGAATGACCGAGTTTGTATACCTACCTATTTTAAATTATCGTTAACAATGTACAACTTTATTTTGTCATTTTTTATAGAAGATTAGATATTGTCCCTTTTTTTTATGTGTGTTTTTTGTGTTTTATTGTTTGTATATAAATTATAATTAATTAGTGTAATTGGCCGCCGTTTTAATTAATAATAAATAAATGACTAAAATAGCCAATAGGGTTTTTTTCTGTTATTGAAAACGCCTCATTTGTAACGCGCTAGCTTATATTTGCGTTCTGCCTTCTCTAAACGTAAACTCCTCGTAACTTCTCTAAACACGGGGAAACAGTATGACTTCTGTCATTGCCAATGGTCTTTGGTTACTATTAGCTATGTCTATAGAACGGGTCACCATTACCCAACCACGCAAAAAGCCCTCAAACGAGCAAAATCACAGCTTATTCCGTCCATACCTCACAATTAGGAGGCTCCTGGCCATCTTAGGCCAAGTAATAGGTTGGGTCGCATCGTATTTCGTACCCTAATAATGTTGTAATGGCGATTACGACAATTTTGCGGTCCTCTGACATATTGCAATATGTTTATCGCGTTTACGTACTATGTTTTCCCCTTTATATCTTCGCTCGCCTCGCGTTACATTTTCATCAGAATTTTCGGTACAATAGAACCAGTATAAACGAGAGTACGTCCAATATTTTCTGTCTGGGTTTTAGTATTTTTTGACACAAAGCTGAAAATAAAAACTCTGAAATAAAAATCTTTGATTTAGGTAAGGTACCGTTCAATTTATTAGGTACATTTAAACGCACACGTCTGTCTCGTTTCAAATCAATTCCAGTTGATCTATTATGAATCATTTGATGTAATAAATGACTCAGGAATTTTAAAGTTGAACTCACGAAATCTTGAGAAAGGTAATCTTGCGCAATAAAAAATCCCATGATTCACCATAACCCCCGAACTTAAACGAATATATCCGATTAGTTCCGAACGTAAAACTAATGTACTTTACCGTTCAAAATAAGAACGAAGCAATTTCATTTTAAGATCTTAATTTATTCCTCCATAAAACGTCCACAAAGGTCTCTTTCTAGCATGAAGAGATGGTTTTTGATTAAAAAGAGACAGATAGTTGAGTCATAAGGAATCCGTGAGTCACGATCGCTCGTGGTCACTGAGTCACGTGGCCTGCCGTGTCCTGGATTAATCATTGGCGCCATTTGCAGTCCAGCTATCATTTATTTTACAATGTTTTATCTTATCAGGCACAGAACAAATACCTACTACATAATCCACACGCTTTAAGAATGGGATGCAATCTTGTCTAAGTATAACTACGACCGATCACGCTTGTTCGAGAGTACGATCCCATTCTGATTGAGCACGGATTATGCAGTAGGTTTACATAGTATTTTATTCTTTATATATGAATAAACCATATAGTTGACTTCGCAAACATTTTTTTTTTATAAATATTCCCTTGTAACGTTGAATAGCATTGTACAAAATATTCAAATATGCATGCTTCTCAAAATGTTGAATAATCATAATGTAACTTCCATAATGTTGAATTCCTCAAAATATTAGTTTTCTTCGAAGAAGGTATTGACGAATGCTTAGGCTGCGTTTTCGGTAGCAGCGGAAGCGGGTTGCGGAAGAATGTGGCCAAGCCCGTCTCATGCAATATTTCGTTTTAAAACTGTCAAAATACCATTACCGTCTTTTTCTTGAAAATAACGCTATTTGCAGCAGAAAACTGCTCCGGTTGCTTTTTATAAGATAAATTGTTACTCCTAAAACAAATATCAGAAACTTTAAAGTTGAAGGGCTGGGGCGCAGGTTCGAATCCAGACAAAATAGAAAATTTTTAGGACAGTATTAAATATTCGTAGAAAATTTCCCCAGTGCGAGTAACGCACTACAAAGGAAAAAAGCTAAATATCCGAAACATAATAAGAGTATCAGATGTGCATAAATCTCTTCCTCATTTAGAAGAGATGAATCTCATTAGAGATAGCCTTTGAACTCTGGTTTAAGTAAACAGTTTATTAATAAATGAACAAAGGGCAATTGCTTAATTGATATTCAACCTGAAAATTAGCTGTTTTTGTTCAACGACGTACATTTTGGAGAAGGTGTACTAAAGCTTTGTAATGTTGGTGAGTCGGGTAAAAGGATAATTTGCTTTAAAAAGATTTGCAGAAATGCTTTGAACTCTATTAAGAGGCAGGTATATGGTATGACACCATTTTGTGAATATGATAGGAATAGGATTTCGCGTTTAAAGGAGCGGGATAGAACAGAGCGGTGTAAGCTCAAAAATCAAATGAAAAAAAAAATCATAAAAAAATCATACGAAGTTGCCCCTGGTGGCTACTAAACTCTATTTTCGCATCTCTGCCTAAACCATACATTAAACTTAAACTATGTAAGTATTAGCTATAAAATAAAGCTTTTAATAGGTATCACAAACTACTCAATGAAACTTTTAAAATTTCTCTTGATCAACGTAATAATAAGGTAAAATAGGTGTCGGCGCTATTTTGGGTCGTGGTAGCGCCTCAAAGACGCACAGGTTGTAGTTGTCCGGAAAAAACAAAAACAGACAGCGAATTTGAAGAGAAAGTAATGTACAAATCCAACTTTCAAAAGGTCGAAGTCTAAAATTCCTTCTATCTAATTATAACTTCAAGTGACTTTTAAAATTAAACACAATAATGTAAAAGTATGATGTGAAGTGAAAGTACTACGTCGTATTTGTGAAAGAATTAAAACGTAATGGTGTCTATTTCCTAGGACAAACGATTCCCGGCACCAGGGTCCATAATACCAGGAAATCTGATCAAATAATCAGTCTACACGTAGATCAATGCCTCGTCATGAATAGTGAACAGGGATTCGTGATAATTGACAGAGACGTAGGCGTTACACCGCTTGACCTTTTCGTAAGTATCTTACTACTCTTCACCATCATCATCATCAGTGGTCTTTACGTCTATGAAAGATGTTTTATTATATATTGCTGGTTTGGAACCACTTATTTAAGGCCTTAGGCTTAAGAATCATACAATACAAGTGAAGTTGAGAATTCTTTTAGAAACTGTGTCAAAAAAATTGTTGAATGATTTTGGAATTTGATATTATGTACAGCGTCCTAAATCTACAGCTACTAACGTATTACGTATTTTACGAAATTCATAGCTCTCCGAACAAACGTTTTAGTTCTATGTGGAGTGGACCCTGCCAAATTCTCCTAACTTTTTTACATAAGTAGTAAACTTACGAAATTGTTGGAATATTAACCATTGTTGGCGACCGTAGGATTTAATATTTTAACTCCTGAAAACCAACTCGGTAATGCTGGAAACGGCAAAGTTTGTGTGTTTGTTAATCCAGGATTAGCCCTGGCTTTTAATCCCAGAAGAGAAAGTAGCAGGAAAAGGCGAATAAATATTTGAATGGCAACATTGAGACGGTTTCATTGCATTCATAGTCTCATGACAATACTCTACCGACAGGCGGACTTACATATCCACAACAATAATAGGACGCGAAATTCACAGTAGAGGAAAGTAACCAAATGTGAAATAGTATCCCTTATATAAAGAATATCAGAATTTCTCGTAAACTAAGAATCTTAGGGAAAAAGAGCTGTGATCGTCTACCTCCTCAATTCACTATACGCGCGTTAGAGATTTCGAGGAGTCAATCGAGCGAGTTCTTCGGTTGCAGTGAGAACTTTATGTTTTGACGCTGTCAGTAAACTTTCAGAGGTAGGTATGTAAACGAAAAAGGTGAATTTTTCTTCATTTTATCACAAATATTAGTGTGTACATTTACAATTACAACAGCACAGCACAATACATCTTCTACATAATATAGAAGTTTTTTTGAAAGTTCGTAAGGTATTACATTGTCTTGGTTTATTAGGAGTTAAATTTGAAATCTAGGTTTATATTAGTTAGAAATACCATATTATTGAATACCGACATGTTAATTTTGTTTTTGAGAAATGAGAGTACTTACAATGAATAAATATAATACAAGAATTTTACTATGTAATACGCAAATATTTCATTGTTTTTGATTGCGATTTTATGATTTTATGATATATAATATAATACAATACATAGATAGTTATTTTATTATACATAGAAATCGACCAGAACACCCTGAACAAATGTCTGCAGATCGTACAAACATTTGTCTCGAGGCGGGGATCGAACCCGCAATCTACTGCGTCGCAGGCAGCTTCGGCCGCCGCGCCACAGAGGTCGTCACTTGCAGCTACCGATGTTTGGCTAGGTAGGAGGCATTATATCATATTATTCATAAAGGCGAAAGTTTGACTAATTATATGAATAGATGTTGGTACGCGAAATCTTGAAAGGATCGGGCTGAAACATTGCCTTAATATAATTCTAGATCTGGAACTTGGAATAACATTATATAGTGCGAGCGGAACCGCGAGCAGAAGCTTGTATTTCATATACATCTGAGTGCAAATTGCACTATCTAGAAGAGGCAGGTCAAAATATATAGATATATTTATTCTGTTGGTCTTGTATTGCTGGCGCGTAGCCAACACCGTGGTATGGTAGACCACCAAGCCATGCTGTCCTATTATGGAGTGATTGATGACAATGGAACCTTATAACAATCTATTCTACTAATAAAGAAGCAAATTAGAATACTAATTTACTATTGAAACAGACTTATCGTCATAAAATTATAGTTTATGGTGATTCTATTTTCCAGAATAAACCACAACAGTACCACACAGCATTCGTTTTTATGCGGCGAATATACGTTTCTTCATATTTATCTACCAAAAGCAGAGCCATAGAAACTATGCCAAATTCTATGGATGGGAAAATGAAAGGTGCTATTGTATTATTGACGGTAAATCACCCAAGCTTCGTTACAATATCCTCCGTTCGCCCCGTTTCATAAAATGTTCCACGGCTTACCGGAATCCCGTTAACGCTATTGGGGGCGCGACTAACTAAACACTAATTGAATTACCGTCTCTCCAAACTATGAAATACGGTTTGTATTGGCTTAGAGAGGGGAAAAAAGTCGGTTAAGTTTTTAGAAGAAACGCCGGATGTGTTTAAATGTAGAGCGGTATAATATTTGTAGGCACAATCGGAACTTGATATGAGAATGTAGCAATTTTGAAAAGGAGGAAGTTACTTTCACTTTACTTCAGTGGCGCAGCGGGCGAGAGTCTGCCTGCGACGCAAGAGGTTGCGGGTTCGATCCCCGCCTCGGAACAAATTTGTGTACGATCTGCAGAAATTTGTTCCGTTGGTCTGGGTGTTTTCTATGTATATTAAAAAATATCTATCTATGTAATGTATAATATTACGTATATCAGTTATCTAGTACCCATAACACAAGCTCTGCTTACCTTGGGGCTAGATAATGCTGTGTGAATTGTCCAGCATTATTTATTTATTTATTTATTTCTGTATTGATGAACGATGTAATTCGGTATTTTAATTAATTCTAGTAAGCATTATTGAGAGAATTATTATTATGCTCGGATATGTCAGAATTGTATGTGTTATACATAATTAATCATAAATAGTCTCAAAGAACAGATAAAACTAATTCGCTTAGTCATAAAGCGGTTTTTTCTTGGCATAAGTTGGTAGTGATTTCAACCAAACCAACGCTGTTCTTCCGACGGAGTCAGTGGTCCATCCATTACACTTAATAGATCAAACTCGCAACGAAACGAAATGTCGACCCCGGTCTTAGATTAATCTATTACATACATCCTGTTGGTCTATTTACTCGTGACTTTAAGAAATGACTTGCTCCAACAATTTTCGCGTAAAAAAGAACCATTGAGCGGCGAAAATAGTCCTACTCTAAGAGAGCCATACACGAAGTGTCAATAAATAAAATATCACTTTATTACCTAGTTTTACTTATATAATTTAAAATGTCTGGCGTATTCAAGAGAACTGTAAGGTCAAAAGGAATTAAAACAGTTTGAGTTTAGTCATAAATTGACTATCCGGCTAATTAATTAAGTGGCCGGATGGATAATATCCGGCCAGGACAAAAGCCGGAGTGCCCCTCCCTAGTATCGAGCTTTTGAGAGTAATGTGGATTACGTTTGGATATGTAACTGTTTTATTTATTGGTTTCCGTTCATGTGGTATGTGAAATTCGAATTAGGACTTCGAAAGATTTCGGTGAATTCAAACCTCGAGTTTTGATTGCTTTTATTTATTCAAAGGGTATTTGTTATTTCACTAATTGTTTTAGTTTGTTCTAAGTTAATTGTAACTAATCGATGTTTAAAACTTTGATAATGCTATCCTTTTTTGCTAATTAATAATATTTTTGTTACAGGTATGTTTACAAATATGGCGATCAAAATTCAGAAACAGTAAGGATAAGATATCGGCAATTAATACTTTCATGGCCCACGACGATCTCGTTGATCCGGAGCTCTGTGTGGCGGGCGGGGCGGAGCGCCCCTGCTTGTCACACTGGAGACTGGGCAGTGAATGAGTTAAGCTGCTGTCAATTTAGGTGCATTTGTATTTTGCCGCTCATTGGATAATGTCCTTTTTTATTCGTTAATATAGGTACGTATCGTAGGTAGGTAAATCATCGTAGGTAAATCAAGATTGACAGGAACGATTTCAGTGTTGAATTTGATTTTTCGTTTTCGGGCTATTTTAGGCCGACGCGACGCGAGTGGCACGAACCCGGAACACCTCAATGCGGTCAGTGAGTGGCGAAAATAGTACCTATAAAAACATCTGAATTGACCAACAGAAAAACACGGAACAGAAAAACAAACAGAAAAACAATATTTACCATAAGGTATAATTACAATTAGCCTCTAACAGTCTACATCCCACTGCTGGGCAAAGGTCAAGTTAAGGCAAAGTTACCATCTCTCTTAAATTCTCATTACACCTACTTCATACAATAGCTACACATCTTAATACACTCTGCAGTCCACATCACAACGGCTAATAAAGGTTAACTCTTAAAGCTCGCCGGCTGAATTAAAAGTAATGAACTCAACCTACATTCCCGTTTCAACTGTAGAAAGCATTAATCAATTCTTTAAAAGAGTCATGTCGAGTTTTCGCGTGATATGATGTTTAGTGAGCACTTTTGAGGATATTGCAATTTTTTTATTCAGACGAAAGTTCTGGAGAAAACCCATTACGAAAACCTTTTTAGGAGTTTTAGACTGTTCAATCCCACGGCAAAGACCTTAACGAAGAGGTAAGGTTGGACTTTTGTTTTGAAAACAAAGAGGATTGCTAAGATCGTCTCTGTTTCAAGCCACTAAGGTTTAGTCTTGCAGGCATAATGGATTCTCAGAGAAGAGCTAACTTTGCGATACTCCGTGTCAATTTAGTGACGAACTGAACAAACAAAAAAAAGAGAGGCACTTAACTCTGCTGGCAACAAAACTGCCATACATGTCGTATTCAAGACCGAACGTGAACGAACCGAAGTTGCCCTTGGTGGCCACCAAAATCTATTTTCGTATTTCTGCCTAAACTAAATAGAATAAAACTATTACAGAGGCATTAAAAAAAAGCTTATGATAGGTCACATACTGGAAGATGGAGTTTTGAAAATTCCTTTGTTAAACAGAATAATAAGATAAATTAGGTGGCGGCGGCGCCACTTTGGGTGGGGTATGCACTATATGCCTTAAGATTCAAAGGCTTTGAATCGTCTGAACGAATCTTAAGGCGCATAGCCAAAGGTAACAGCCACAGAGTTACTTTCAAATTTATTTTAGTAAGTATGCATATACATAGATCAGATGTATGCTTTTGGCGAGTTGTATACTTTACTATGAAAGAAAATCACAGATATTTTTTTTTCCTTTTTCAATTTATTTCTTAGTAAAGTTTACTACTCGCCTTATACATTATATTGAATAATATAGTATGGATAGATGGATTATAAAGCATCAACTGAACATACCTACTGACTCCTGGCTGATGAGGAATATCAATGTAACGTTCACAGATATTCGAAATTTTCTTGAATGGCTTTTTATACATTTTCGTGGAAAACAGAATTTATTTCAAATTTATCGACAGTTATACGCTGAATTCCTGATTCATTAAAAATATGAAAATGGTTTCAATCTATAGAATCTTTTAAATGTCACGATAGGAATTACGCCCACACAAAATAAATGTCAAGTGCGAGTCTTTTTTTTTCTACTCGCGCTCTGATTGCGCCGTATAATTAATAGAACTGCTTCGTGTCAAATATTATGGCATACAAGTATCATGATTTAAGTTCAACACTTTAGATTTTGCTCCCTTACGAGTACATTTTTTTGTATGATCAATTAACAAATATTTGGGTACGTTGGATTGTTACTTTTTTATGTATATTAAGATTAAAGGCCGATTTACATTTAAATAAGTACAGTAGCGAGTTAACTTGCCTCATTGGTGAATGGGTCAGAATTAATATACAGCTAGGTTACCCATTTTTTAAATCCAAAAATACAGTGCAAATATCCCTTGGTAGTTCCGGTCAGGTGGAATGACGTTCTGCGGGAGAGGCCTATGTCCAACAGTGGACTAAAATATGTTAATGATGATGATGAAGTAGCCCTTATATATATTTTACAAAACCAACATATCTGCCTGAAACCGGATTACGTAATTTACGAGACTTTACGCAACAATAGAACCTTGACACGCTTGTGTCAGTGTCGGTACCTACCAGGTATTTAGTGTACTAGGTACAGGCAAGCGGTAATTGTACTGTCTCTATTGTAATTTGTGGCGTATTGAATGACAAACACACTGAATATATTAGCTATAGTAGATTAGAAATTTCCTCATAACACAACAATTATGAAATGCTCTCCCCCTGGACATCAGATATGCCAAATCACTTCCAATCTTTAAAAAACTTACTTTAAAATTCACGCTTGCTGCTAAAAAAAACTCGTTTATTGCAAAAAAGTCAAAAATCAATGTATTTGGACAAAACATTCAATAAATATCAATAACGTTTATTTAGTTTAGGCTCACAAAACAATTACTTACTTGTCATATTTTATACCTACTATAAACAGGTTTATAAATTAATATTAATTATTATCAAATAAGAAACAAGATGTTATTGATTTTGTCCACTAGTGGAAGAAGTGGAAATGTAAAAATTTGATTCCGGGCCTGAGTAAAATTTTCTCATTTTTTGCTTGAGGCTAGAAGTGACATAATATTATAGACATCTAAATTAAAATCCAAATCACATCCATTCAAATTAGTGATATTTGTTTTATCAGTGGAGTATTTTCCACTCTTGGATTTGTGTTTACATTCTAAAATCGAAAACAGATTAAGAACGGAAAAAGCTGGAAAGTTGGTGTTTCTATTTTAATATTTTAATTCTAACACTAATTGACTTTTAACACTTTGTTTTAGAATGAATGTATCCGTTATCTAAAATTATGGAAAGAATAAAGCAATTCGATTTAATCAGTGATTTTATAAAAAAAAATACTTGATTTTAATCGTGATTTAATTCAATGTGATTTAATCATGCCAACACTGGAGTATCAACAGTGATCAAAGGACTGGGTTCCTATTCAGTCGTCCATAAACAAATACATCAAATAGAACACAAATGTAACTTTGTGTTTAGAAGTCCTTTGAAATGTCACATGCTGTAAACGTGATATTTTGGGTCGATATTGTGTATTGTAACATTAATTATAGAATTATACCTCTATAGCTGTTGATACAAGCAATATCATTAGCGTGCTAGGTAATTTTTTTCCGTTAACAATATGACATAAAATGTGTCTACCGAAACTGTCCGACACAAAAAACTACTTTATTTGACTTATTACGGTTTAGATAATGATCTATGATTTTTTGATCTACCTATGAAAGTAGAGCATATCTTTCTATTTTTTTAATCGCTTTGGTTGGCTTGTTGATGGCCTATTGTGATCACCACTTTATACGTTTAACCCTGAAGCTGCGGCGTTCATAATTACTCTTAACCCTTGCAGCTGCTAGGAACTGTAGGATTTCCTTTTATATATTTCCATCTAAAACACTCGACTTTTAGCCCTATTAAAATCCATCTATGATATTTGATCTATGATTTACCATAATTATATTCGAAAATAAAAATAGACTTAGTGTTTAGAAATTACCGTGGAGATCATACGCATCCTGACTTCATCCACTGCTGGATATAGGCCTTCAAGCTCAGGTGCCACTCCACAAGATCCTAAAAAAAAAAAACGATTTCGGCAGCACTCGAATCTGCCTATCTTTAGTACGGGTTAGCTTAAATCAACTAAGCCACGAAATCTTAGTCGGTTTCGTCCAAAATCTTTGGGACTTCTTACGGCTATAGCGCGAGTCCTAAAATCAATTTTTTTTGGGAAATTATTTAATTTTGTAGAGATTATCCAGAGTCCGACATTTTTTTTTTGCAAGGCTGTAAAGTTCGTTGATATTAAAACTATTTTACCTTGTTGTTAGTAAAGTTTCACCGAGTACGCAATAAGCACAAAGTAATTTCACTAGACAATAGCAAGGCGTGCATGGCAAACCACGACCGAAACCTGTTTTAATGCTGTATAAAGATCAGACTTAGGGATTGGTTACACTAACCAACTTTGTATATCGGGCTGTAGCAAAAATCATGTGTGTTGTATGGAGGGCTTCCATACAACACACATGATTTTATGGTAGATTGCCATAGATTTGCCCTTAAATATGTTTTATTTTATTTTAATTTAATTATATATTTTTAAAGTGAATTTTTAACTAAAATATATTTTGTGAATATTTTAAGCGTCTACCGAAACCTAAAACGAGCAAAAAATCACGTTTTTTGTATGGAGCTCCCTTAAATATTAATTTTATTCTGTTGTTTAGTATTTGTTTTTATGGCGGCAACAGAAATGCATCATCTGTGAAAATTTCAACCATCTAACTATAACGGTTTATGAGATACAGCCTCGTGACAGACGGGCAGACGGATAGCGGAGTCTTAGTAATAGGGTCCCGTTTTACCCTTTGGGTACGGAACCCTAAAAACGATACAAAATACACTAACTAAACATCAACGTTAATAAATTACTTACTCTAACTTACTTAATACTATGTTCTTTGTGCTATTAAGTTTCACGTCCTATCTGGTACTAGTTTATTCATCATCATCATCAGCCTATATTAGTCCACTGCTGGACATAAATAATAAATAAATATAAAAATAAAAAAGCCTTTATTATTCCTTAACAGATTTTTTTACAAATTAAAAAATATAAACTTTAGATTTTGTTAAGGAGCCCTTCTGCGGGTATAGGCCTCCTCCAACTTTAACCATCCTTTTCTGTCTTCCGCTTTCTTTCTCCATGCTTTTCCCCCTATTTCTATAATCTCATCTTGCCATCTTTCTTGTGGTCTGCCTTTTTTTCTCTTTCCATCGGGACCTTTCCAGATAGAGGTCTTATGAGTCCATCTTCCATCTTTTGAGCGGATTATGTGGCCTGCCCATCTCCATTTAAGAGCTTGTGCGTGTTGAAGAGCATCTAGAACTTTAGTTTTTTCTCGGATGACACTGCTGGACATAGGCCTACCCTAATGACCGCCATAGCGCCCTATATTCAGCTTGCCGCATCCAGCATCTACCAACAGTCTACACTACGTTTGCCGAATCGCGGTCTCCACACGTTTACCCCAGCGGTTGTCGGCTCTAGTTTATTATGAAGCAGTTATTGTTGAATTCGGCCCTTATTCGCGGTCGGACAGTATAACAAGCCCTTTAGTCTCATTTCACCGGCTTCAGTAACACGTATCTACTGCAGATAGAGCTGACTTTTGCCCGCACACGACGTTTGAAAAAGCAAACGGATAGTTAGAAATTACAGTTTGAATTTGCAAGCGAAAACGAGCTCTGCGTCTTGTGCTCGGCCGCTGTGGATTAAACGTGCATAAAAATAGCTGCTCAGAATAAATAAATGCATAAACTCGCAACTTTAATCTCTATGAAGGATTTATGTGGAAAGGCACTAAATAAATAAAAATAGCGTAGAAAAATAACATTATCTTAGTGCGCGATCATATAACTAACCTTGCGTTGGAAAGAGCTTCAGTGCTCTATAATTAAGTGCGTTAGATTGTAAACAAATATCTTACTACCCTCAATAAAAATCAAGCACCATTAAAATGTTTGCCGCAACGCCTTCACCAAAATATTTATGAATGAGGAAAACAGCCGTTACACACGCGAGGTGATATCTCCGGACACTTGAAGCAAACTTCACGATATTACCAATACAGAGAAGCTTCAATACTTTATCATTTATTGCATTCTATATGTGTACAGAGGTGCATAGAATCTACGTAGGTATTTAGTTTCACTATAGACCCTGCTGGGCACACAATATATTACGGAGAGAGAGGAGGACGTCATTGTAACCGAGTTAGATATATTAGTAGTTTGTATTTTTCTTATTTTTCGTTTAAATATTCGTCGACTGTGTAGTATGCTTTTGTGATTAATAAAAGCTTTAATTGTTTTATAAAGATTTTGTCGTTCTTCTCATTTTTTAACACATCTTGATGTGTTAAAAAATAAATCTAATAAATTAATCTAAGTTTATTATGTATTTTAGTCGTAAGTTTAGTATGTGTAAGTCTTTTAACAAATAAATTCATATTCTATTCTATTCTATGTATTTATTTACAAGTGCACTCTTTTAAGTGTGTATCAAAAGAGAATTGTGAACTCCGTCGCTAAAAATCGATCAAACAGCTGAATAGGTGTATTCTAGACCTTCGGTATAATTATAAGTCGTTGGCCACATCGTCACTTTCTTCAGGTTAAAGTTGTAGTCAAACGATTGGTTATAAAAATTAAACCGGCCAAGTGCGAGTCATACTCGCGCACGAAGGGTTCCGTACCATTATCTATAAAAACGAAACAAAAATCACGTTTGTTGTATGGGAGCCCCTTAAATATTTATTTTATTCTGTATTTAAGTATTTGTTGTTATAGCAGCGACAGAAATACATCATCTGTGCAAATTTCAACTGTCTAACTATCACGGTTGAGATACAGCCTGTGACAAACGGATAGACTGACAGACAGTCGGACGGACAGCAGGGTTTTAGTAATATTGTCCCGTTTTACCCTTTGGGTACAGAACCCTAAATCACAAGTGACACATCACTTGTAATGTAACAAAGTTGTCAGAGTTCTGGGTTAATAAGTAGGTAATTCATAGGGTAAGTCCGGGATATACGCCCAATCGGGATAGACGCCGCAGTGCAATCTTGTGAAATGCAAGACACGTGTACAAAAGAATACCTTATAATACGGACGCGCCCCTCCCTTACTTCGGTCTGCCACAAAGAGTTGGCGCGTGCGATTGTGCGTAGGAGCGCTAGTGACAGTAACGAGTCAAACAGTCATGATTTTACTTGATGCATGATTTTCGGTCCTCTATAACTTTGGAGTTAATTAGTAGGTTTTTTTCTTTTTTGCTTCTAAATAAGGAGTACTGTATATAGATTATTATTAATTACATTTTTAACTCTAAAATAAACGTATTAACCACTTTTTTTTCAAAGGCATCTATCCCTGTAAAAAGGGATATATGCCCCAATAAGTTTTGGGATATGCGCCCCTAAGGGCATCTATCCCTTGCCGTACTTTAGTGTACTGTTTACCTATCTTATATGCTTGTTTTTCTACAAAAAATAGGAAAAAAATCCTTTGGTACTTTTATGATTGTACTGTCGCATTTATAATATATTGCATCTGATTAAAATAACTTGCCTACCTCGCCTAATTATGGTACCTAATATTATTGATCCCTTTAGAGTTTTTAGTTAAAATGTTTATATAAATAGCTGAATCAATATATATATTTAATAAATAATAATGTTAATTGAAACGTATGTTCAAAATAATTGTTTTCTTGCAAAGGGCATCTATCCCCTCCAAAAAATTTGGTCTTGGGCATATATACGGCACGTGAGGCATCTATCCCATTATGCAGTTTTATTTTTAACTCAAAATATAAGATTTATTTATCGAGTAGTCTACAAAAAACACTTCAAGGCGATTAAATAGAAGATCAAAGTGACTGCACATACGAAAACCATGGGCGTATTATTTGTATTTAAAAAGATATGAGTAATATAAAAATAGTTGGGCATATATCCCGGATTTACCCTAATATTTTTTATTGTGGTGTCATGCTAATTACTGGATACGTGGACATTTGAGGTTGTGGAATATGCCCCGTCAAAAAATTTATATTGTTTCTTTTAATTTTTTTATTTAAGTAATAGTAAGAATAATTTAATCTTTATTAGCAAAAATAAAGCGATAATGCAGTTGTGATGTGACCATGTAGCTGGCCTCTATTATCTATTGGAGTTGTACCCTCTGTATGTATCGTTAAAACTCTATGGCACAAAACAGAGGGAGTACATTTTTTGTAGGCGATTTTCCACTGAATGTTTTTTTGTGGAAAATATTGTTGGTCGCGAAATTTACGGGTTTTTGTTAAGTACTTGGACCTTTCTTGCGGAGAACTTTACAATAGGCTTCCGAGTTAAGTGCCTAATTGGAAATAGGGAGTGTTGTTTTTGTAATTGTTGGTATCTTGACCTCTACAAACACTGGGCGTTATACCTATTTTTTATTTCCATTTCTGAGCACAAACTAGTAGAAATTGTTCCATGTTTATAATTGTGATCAATAAAACATGCGCATCAGCATTGCCATACAGCGGGGCAATGCAGCCACTGTCTTAGGCACGCTTCCGACTAGTATTGATATGGATCAGTTGAGCTACCTGTAGATTGTTTGCAACAGTCTGCAGTTAGCTCAATTGCTTCAATAGTAAATACTAGTTTTAATTTAATTCCATCATTTGATTGTAATTTTCTTTTTTAATAAAGTATACTAGCATAAACCATTATATTCATGGGAGTTGGGAGGCCTATTGTGTGGGCCGCTACATTCGTCGACACACTTGCGCCTTCTCATCTTCCGAGGACATCCGTGAGGGCGGCGGATTTGGCCGAAGATCTCAAGAGACGCAAATATGCAGGTCTCGACAGAGCCTACGCATTTGCTTCCCTTGGAGTGACTCTAGAATCGTGGAGTACCGAGGCTCTCCAGGTTTTAAAAATAACTCTGAGCGTCTGTTCGAAGCGATGCGTGACTCGATACCTCAACCTCAACAGCCTTTAACGGTCCACTGCTGAACGCAGGCCTCCCCCTGATAACCGCTATATTGGCTTTCATCTCATGGGGGATAGTGCCCATAATCCCCACGCTGGGCAGGCGGGTTGGGGATCGCAGTTCGGTGGTAGATCTAATCTGCAAGAGGCGCTGCTGCCCGCCTCCCGTATGTCCCTTAGTCGCCTCTTACGACACCCACGAAAAGAGTTGGGGTGGTGCAAATTCTAAGCCGGCACCACACGACTCGATAACTGGTGAGTAAATGGCGCAGCGCACCAGCATTGCCATGTCGCTAAAAATCCAAATTAAAAGTCTCTCGTCGTACTTTTAAACTAAGCAGCAATGCAGTTGACAAAATTAGCACTCGGCGTGCTCAAGGAGTTTCTTAATTAAATAACCACTCGTTAAAAAGTAGAGCTTTGAATAAAGTGTCTAGTTTAGATGCTTCAAGCTCACCAGGAACTCAAAATGTGATGGTTCTTAGAAAGGGAACTAACAATTTTTATGTTTTTTTACGTTTTGTGAAGCTGCTATCAAATCCAAGCTTAGAATGTTCTTGCTCTAATTTGATTCAGCGTGGCGATCTAAACGTTTCTAAGGCTACCTGCCTCTTTCTCAAAGGCTGGTGTTATAAATTATCAATGTGTTTTAAATAAATAAATAAATAAAATTCTTTTATTTCGGACTACATGATCCATAATTTGTTAGTAGTTTAGACCTTAAAATTAGTGTTAGTATTTTGAAGTAAATTACAATTAAATTAAAATTACAATTATATTAAAATGAGATCAGATTAAATTAAATTGAAAATAATAATTAAGATTATTAAATTATGTTAAATTACTTTATTTAAAAATTTCTGCCACATTGGCGAATTAATCCTACCCGCTATGGTTTGTAGGATGCTATTGGGGCTGTCCCGCACTCTGCGCATCAGGGACGCCGTCTTTTTCCGGAGGATGGCAGCGAAACCATCTGTTTTATATTCGGCAAGCATCCCTGATGCACTGCAGAAACGAGGCAGTCCCAACATCATCCTAAAGATATTATTATATTGCACTCGCAGGGTCTCTAGCGGCCGTTTGGTGTAGCTGACCCATAGGTTTTGTTTATTATTATATTGATCGATTTTTATTATTGTCTGTTTTTCTCGTCTGTTTGAGTAGTTAGTCCGTAAAACCAACATGTGTTTTGTTTTATTATTTTATTGATAGATTTTTATTTTTGTCTGTTTTTCTCGTCTGTTTGAGTAGTTAGTCTTTGGTTTTTGTCTGGCTCTGACGGAAGACCAGCGTTGGTTGCTAGCTTGCTAGTCAACCAACACATGCTGAGACAGAGCCATTTTGTTAATGGGCTTACACTACGACTTATATGTATGTATGTATATATATATGATGTATGTATATTAATCTAAGTTTATTATGTATTTTAGTCTAAGTTTAGTATATGTAAGTCTTTTAACAAATAAATATTCTATTCTATTCAATGATTTGATAAGACATTAAAACTGTCGTAGTTTGACGAATTCATTATGAACGCTCTCATCCAGAACATGGAATCAAACGTTGGTGTCCTTTCAGTACAAAAAAATCTTGTATTGTTTGTACTGTCAGACGGTAACGCCTCATTCACAATATGCGACTGATCAAAATTGTACGCATTCATCATCATCATCATCAGCCTATACCAGTCCACTGCTGGACATAGGCCTCCCCTAATGAGCGCCATAGCGCCCTGTCTTCAGCTTGCCGCATCCAGCATCTGCCAGCAGTCTTTCGCAAATCGTCATCCCACCTGGTAGGAGGGCGTCCTGCACTACGTTTTCCGAGTCGCGGTCTCCACTCAAGAACACGTACGCATTAGATTCCCTATAATACAGTCTTATATAATATAATAAAGCTTTTTATTACAGAGATTTTATTTACCACGGGCTGACGAAGAAGCTGTATTAGAAGTATTTTGATTATTCTAGCTATACTTTTCCTATGTAAGCTCTGCTACGTAAGGTAAAGACCTCAAGAAATATAAATAAATAAAAAATAAATAATGCTGACAATTCACATAGCTTTATCTAGCCCCAAGCTAAGCAGAGCTTGTGTTATGGGTACTAGGATAACAGCTGATATACATAATAAAATACAATACATAGATAGATATTTTTATTATACATAGAAAACAAACAGAACACCCTGAACAAATGTCTGGAGATCGTACAAACATTTATCCCGAGGCGGGAATCGAACCCGCAACCTCCTGCGTCACAGGCAGACCTTCGCCCACATAGAGATTTTATAACAGGGAATCTATGGCCCATACAATGATGGATTTAGATTCCCTATGATCAATTATTTGTTTGCTGCCAAAACTAAGCTTAATCGAGTTCAAATTCATTATGTATACATTATAGTGTTAAATGACAGCTCTTGAACTCCGTTTAGCGCTTGAACCGGATCAACTTCGCGTCGGTACAATGCGGTGAACTCGTTTATGGTCCTTAACTGAGTTAATCTTATATATAACACAACAAAATGCAACGTGAGCGCGTTTAATAGCAACGGTGAAATCGGACCATAGTAATTCTTATTCGATAGGCGTTTGGTTTGAACCAAGTAAACGAAAATCGGACCATTGGATTAGAAGTGTACTTCAAAACAAGTCTCTTTTATTTAAATCTCAACGAACTTGAAATGGGACGCCAAAACAATGAATTGGAGTGTACCACTTCAAGACTCTTTGGACTTAGTAAGAGCCCTCTTATTAACTCCAACCTGAAATCGAAATGAGAAATATCCAATGCTACTAATTTTATGAAAGACGCAAGTTCGTGAAGACACATTTTAGTGCGAACAGCGCCAAAAGTACTGAACTATTTGGGCTTAAATTTTGCATACTTACATGTAGTTTATTATCCCTCGGAATAAACGCTTCCATCTAGTCAGTAGTCTCTAATATGTGAAGATGGACACATCAGAATGGAAATCGGTCAGACCACGGGCTGACGAAGAAGCTGTAGCAGAAGTATTTTAATAATTCTTGCTACTTTTCCTTTGTTTAAGCTCTGCTACGTAAGGTAAAGACGGCAAGAAATATCATTACTGCAATTCCAGTCGTAAAACCAGTGTTTAAAGACTAAAATTACACAACCTTTCAAATAACAACATCTTATTGTCACAGTAAAAAACCCCACGTGGTATAGCGAACCTTGGTGCGCGGGCGTCGTCGGTCAGCCGAGGTCAACGGCCGCATCAACCTTTGTAGTCAACGGGTTGCTGGAACCGGTTTCCATTGAGTGGTGATACGAGTTATGGGGATCGTATGGAAAAATGATCTAGGATTCATGGCACAGATTATTGCAAAGCTTGTGTTAGTACACATTAGTTTTACAACACACTTCTCTTTTGTCTTCTCTGTCTCTGTCGTCTTGGGGGAAGTCGCCGTCATGGCGGTTGCGGAAGAATCGACACCTTTAACTCAAGCCCGTGGATATCGTAACGGTCGAAGAAGGTAGCCTATCAGAGGAAGGGCAGCGGCTTAATTCTGTGTATTTTCAGCACCTTAACTGCGTGCGACCCGCCTGCCAAGTATGGTGTTTATGGAAGGCACGGTCTTGATTCAAGGAAATAATGATCGTAATGGCCATGACCATCTAGCGCTATAATCTGTAACTCGAACTCGTACCTGGTCGATATAACACAGTGTCGAAACAAAAAATTCTGCTCTATGGTCAGGTCATGCACGACCAAAGAGTGGAATGAATTTCCAGCTTCTGTTATCCCGCCAGAGTACTGTCTTGGAGTCCTTAAATCCAGGGTGAATAAGTTAATTTTGGGAAAGCGTCTATCTTAGGCCCAACACAACATCACTTATTCAAGTGAGATTGTACCCACACGCTAATTTATTAAAAAAATTAAAATCAAATTATAGAAAAAAATTAGAACTAGTAATTACAAATGAAGAATTTGAGCTACAGACCGTTGAAAACAATTTACAGGTAGCTTAACTGATCCATACCAAATATACCAATACCAGTCAGAAGCGACCCCAAGACGCTGGCTGCATTGCCCCATCATCATCATCATCATCATCAGCCTATACCAGTCCACTGCTGGACATAGGCCTCCCCTAATGAGCGCCATAGCGCCCTGTCTTCAGCTTGCCGCATCCAGCATCTGCCAGCAGTCTTTCGCAAATCGTCGTCCCACCTGGTAGGAGGGCGTCCTACACTACGTTTTCCGAGTCGCGGTCTCCACTCAAGAACACGTTTACCCCAGCGGTTGTCGGTTCTTCTCGAAATATGGCCAGCCCACTGCCATTTCAGCTTGCTAATCCTTTGAGCTATGTCGATAACCTTGGTTCTCTGTCGGATGTATTCGTTGCGAATTCTATCCTTCAGAGAAACTCCGAGCATAGCTCTCTCCATAGCTCGCTGAGCGACTTTAAACTGGTGGACCAGCCCTACCGTGAGTGTCCACGTCTCAGCTCCGTAGGTCATGACGGGTAGGACGCACTGATTGAAAACTTTAGTTTTCAAGCATTGCGGTATGGATGACGAGAAGACTCGACGTAGTTTCCCAAACGCTGCCCAACCTAGCTGGATCCTCCTCTTGGCCTCCTTCTCGAAATTGTTTTTACCCAACTGCAGAATCTGCCCAAGGTAAGTGTATTCGGAAACAATTTCGAGAAGGTGGCCATGTACGACGATGCATTGCCCCGCTGTATGGCAACGCTGATGTGCTGCGCCAGGCCAGATACTCGCTCTCGGGTCACGCGTCGCATAGACCAGACGCTCAGATAATAACAAGAAATTTAAACCAGAGGAACATGTTGACAAAGTATTTAAAAACTAGCTGATCGCGGATTCGCATCTTTTTTGCATGAGTCATGCAAAAAACATGCACGAGTTCTGAAGATGGCCGCGAGAGCAATCTGAAATGAAATGGATTCGTAATTCCTAACAATCCGGCCGAAAGACTCGGTTATTAAAAATTTAATATCTATTAACTTGGAATTAGGTGGAGTATCGGTGTTACTAATTCTCGGATTAATTAAAGCAAGCTTACTAACCTCTTGAAAACAATATTGCCCAAACAATTCATAAACAAAGTAAATCTAACCCAACAGACCGTAAAATCTAGCAACGAAATCTTATTTACAACAAAGCAGTGGGATAATTTAACTTTTTCGTCTCATTGTTAGTTAGTTATTGTATTAATTTATGAATTCAGAGTATAAATTTGGAACACAATGCAATGCAAGCCCGCATATTGTCATGGACGCGATAACGTGGACGGAATTTTTTATTTCTAGTAATTATTGTTCTATCTTGAATTTAGTTTTGTTTTCCGAGCGTCGTCAGTTAACCACACTATTTGTTTTTTGTTTCAAAATCGCGGATTTTAAAGAAAATTGTATATTTGAATAGAAGACACTACACAAAAAAAATATCATAATTTCCTAAACGTCAGGTTTCTCAGTAATTGACATAATGAGCAATAGCTATTTTCATTTGTGGATATATCAGAAAGTTGATGGCATCGATATAGGTATATGTAAGAACTCAGTGGTTAACGCTTTCGAACAGATATGAAATAGTTACGAACATTTTATTTATATAAGTGTCTCAATCCAAAAAATATAAATTTCTTTCTTCACCATGATTTAACCTAATGCTTATAGTAAAGTTTTGCCTTCATCTGAATTAAAATTGCTTGTCAAATTTAAAAGAGCAAACATCAAAATCTCGTCTTCCTTTAAACATTTTACCATTTTACCTGTGAGTTGTTCATTACTTTATACTTTCATATTCAGGACAAAGCCCTTTACAGTATAGGCAAGGGATTACCTACGTACGGTTACCGCTAGTTACGATACGATGGTCGATTTGAAATGACGGTTCTTGCTTCCCTCATCTATAAGCGTAAAGGTTTTATACGATAGTTTTATAGTACCCGTAAGAAATAGGTGAAAATACTTGAATATAAACATTTTACAGTCGGTCAAAAAAGTAACGCAACTGGGTTAGAGAGCACTTTTTTGATTAGGGCTCCTAATAAAACATGTTACGACATTTTCACGGACTTTTCACTTACTGTTTTATGTGTTTTTTATTCGTATTTCTTTTGGAGTTTTATAACTTGTTTAAACAATAAGTGAAAACGTGCCGAACGTAAACGAAATACAGGCAAGTCTATTATTTCGTAGTTTAGGTCTCCGCCAACAGAGCATCATTGTAACGTGGCTCCGCGTTGAGCCTGCCCTTTAAGAATTGCATTTAGGACTGTATGCTGTTAGTACTAGACTTCATTTTACGAATGCACTCTGCATTCAATTCTTTCTACTTTTTGTTCTAAAATTATTTCAACATAACAGAACTAAACTTTCACAAAAAAAATTGCGAAAATACAAGTTTGCTACGTTTACAAAAAATTATCCTGTGTAAACCCAACCCATCTTTAATTTTATATACTACGGGTGAAGCAGTTGTTTAGAGATAAGTGGTTAACCGAATACTCAAACGCATCTCAGGTTTAAGCACGTCTCAAGTGACGATTTTTTGACACATTTTCATTAAATTATGTCAAAAAACCGCGACTTAAGACGAGCTTAAATGTAAGTTGCGTTTGAGGATATTAGTGGACGCTTGATAGGTAGCTGGTAGTCTCAACCGAACTAAAAATTATAAAGCTAAACGCAGAGCTATCGAAACTGAGCTTTGACAACCAAAGGATTTTGAAACAAATGAATTCCGACGATGTGCGCAAGTGTGCGAGGCTTCATTAGAGCTCTAAATTCGATTGATTCCTAGGCGCGTTCAGCTACATGGGCGACCTACAATATTTATGCACAGACATGTCGTACACGAATTTTCTTAATCAAATAACTGCGACGAAAGACCTAGATTTAACGGTGACTGACTTCGAACGATGACGGTACAATAGTGTTTATGTTAGGTTGTATTTTACACCGGAAGAACATTTTTTTACCTACCGTCTGGAACGTGTCTAGACATCCGGAAACGTCGATGAATATTAATAAGGAATAACTATGCTTACTAACACCCTATTAAAACGATAAGCTTGGTGTTGAAAGTGAGAACAATTTTACATTTACTAAACGTCCATTTCACGTCTATAGATAACTGATGTACATAATACAATACATTACACAGATAGATATTTTTTATTATACATAGAAAACGACCAGAACACCCGGAACAAATACCTGCAGATCGTACAAATATTTCTCCCAAGGCGGGAATCGAACCCGCAACCTCTTGCGTCGCAGGCGGACCTTCGCCCGCCGCGCCACAGAGGTCGTCAAAGTTTAAAAAATCCTTCAGAAAGGGTATGTATGGTAATCAAGATTACTTGCAAGAGATGTGTGCGGCTGACAGTACTTTCGCAATTTTTCCGTTTGAAATCTCAAAATAGGACGAATCAGGAACGTTTTCAGCATAAAATTTGAGTTTCTTGACTCTTCCTACTGGATTCGGACCAAAGTGGGACGAGTCAGGAATAACTAGGACAAAGGAACTGTTTATGTAACTCGTATTATCAAGTCCCTACAGTGCAAGTGTTCGCATTGGAATATCGTCATACCCAACGGAAGGTGTTTGTATCCAAACTAACACTACCCAAGAGCTTCCAAAATAATTCTTATTAGCCCGTAATAAGGACGTTACCGCCCCTGGCATGTAATAAAAAATATTACCTGGGATTATTAAGTCCCAATGAACATCTTCTTCAGACTGAGAAATATTTAGTAGGTTAGGTATTTACACAATTTGAACTTAATCTAGTAACTTAACTTATTTGTGGTAGAGACCGTAAAATAATGAATACCCGAATATATGCAAGGTTTTCATTAGGCCCGGTTGTCATACAAATTTTCTTGGCCAACGCGCTGGCGTTATATTGTATCAATCTCAACTTATGGGGGTTCGTCGTGGGTTAGCGCCAGATTACAATTACAAGATTCCAAAAATAAACAAGATCCGCCAAGTGCGAGTGTAACTCGCGCGCCGAGGGTTTCAAACATTTGCCCATTATTTGGACAATCAATTTTCTGAAATATTTTAAAAAGTATGAAACTTACAGAAATTTCAAAAAGTGTTTTAAAAGGCCGAAACGATACCTTTCATTTCATTTCACATGGGTTTTTTAAAAAGAAAAATCCCCTTTTTGACCATTTTTCAAAAACTATTATTATTATTACAGACTTCTCTATATTTTTCCTGTAAAATATAGATTGATATCTACAAACGCCTAATACATTGTACATGGATCGGTCTGCAATCTTCGGAGCTAGGGGGGGGGGATGGTAAATTTTTCGTCTTTTTTTTAAATATTTCAAAAAGTATGAAACTTACAGAAATTTCAAAAAGTGTTTTGAAATGGTTAAAACGATACCTTTCATTTGATATCCCACATAGGTAGGAACCCCCCCTTTTGAAAAAAAATTCCCCCCCTTTTTGACCATTTTTCAAAAACTATTATTATTACAGACTTCTTTATATTTTTCCTGTAAAACAGATCGATATCTACAAACGCCTAATACATTGTACGTGGATCGGTGTGCAATCTTCGGAGATAGGGGGGGGAATGGTCAATTTTTCGTCTTTTTTTGAAATATTTCAAAAAGTATGAAACTTAAAGAAATTTCAAAAAGTGTTTTGATATGGTCAAAACAATACCTTTCATTTGATACCCCACATAGGTAGGTACCCCTCCTTTTGAAAAAAAAAATCCCACCCCTTTTGACCATTTTTCAAAAACTATTATTATTACAGACTTCTCTATATTTTTCCTGTAAAATATAGATTGATATCTACAAACGCCTAATACATTGTACGTGGATCGGTCTGCAATCTTCGGAGATAGGGGGGGGGGGGGGGTATGGTCAATTTTTCGATTTTTTTTGAAATATTTCAAAAAGTATGAAATTTACAGAAATTTCAAAAAGTGTTTTGAAATGTACAAAACGATACCTTTCATTTGATACCCCATTTGCCTTCCTAGGTCACTTTTGAAATTTCAACGTCAAAATTTGTACTGAAAATATTCATTTTCTTTTTTCATTTATTTATATATTTTTTTCTTTAAATCAGTAATGGCGCACGAAATGTATCATTATTTTAAATTTCAAGTTAATAGCTGCAGTAGTTATTGAGATATTCAAGAAAGAGCGGGGACGGACAGAGCGAGACCATAAGGGTTTCAAAACCGATCTTTGAAACCCTAAAAAGAACTTGCAGTCCGGAGAAAGTCAATACGCCTAAAGCTATTTGAGCGGGATGTGTTCTTAAGTGTCTGGTAAACAGCTTAAAGCTTACTTAACTCAAAAAATGTATGTATATGTATATGTGTCATTGACAGAAATTTCAGGATACCATTTATTAACAAGCACGTAACTTGTTATTCACAAAGAAAGTTCAAGGTACAAAGTGTGGGCGTTGTTGGTGAAAATTTCAAATGAAATTACAGTGCTTTTGTAATTTTTGGAGGGCGTTGGGCTTAAACTAAAGTTTTTTGTACAATTTGAGTGTTGTTTTGGATTAATTGGAAAAGTTATACACGTGCTAGTTTTGTACCCACGTGGATCAGAATGGCTGAGTTTATAAGTTTCTTAATCCATTACACAAGGGAGTTATGCCGTCCTAGCCGAATTTCGGCCACGTCGGCCAGTCTCAACGAAGACTAGCCAGGTACGTAGGACATATTATAGTGCCCAAGTGTACCTACACACAAACACAGGTGCAATCTCTATTCCCTCACTTTACAATGTGACCTCTTTCGCAATCTTACAAGCTTTTTCTCATGATACAAATATAAATACGAAACCCTTTATAAATCTGCGCATATTATAAGCCATAACTTATGTAGCTTCATAGCTAACGGTCACATAAAACATATTATGTGGTCTACGATATAAATATGTGAATATGTGAGTACATCGAAGAAGCGGAAAGCACCCCACATATGAATCATAAAAATTATAGCTGTACATCACAAAAAAGGTTACATCGACTATTAAATTCTATGAAAGGTGCCTTGTATGGTCGTATTTTATTTTTTACATGTTCCAGCGTTCAACTGTAAATTTCAGCTTTTCCTTTCAGTTCGTAGATCATTGGAAAATCGCAATATCCTTATTCAAGTTTTTCCATACTAAGTTGTATCTCTTCAATCGTATTATTTTTCAATCGTAAAGTCAAACAATTAGCACAATATAAAAAAAAAACGTGTTAATATTATAAAATAAAAAGCTTATTAGTATAGATGTTAGAATATATATAAGAAATTTAAATTGAAATTTATTGAAATATAATATTACTATAAAGAAAAAGTTAGAAAAGTATTATAAGTAGGTAAATCTTGTACTAAATATTTACACCGAGATAAGAAAGTTTTTCCAAATATATTTTTCAACAAGAACTTCTTGCAGCTCAATGCCTCCTCCAAAGCCGTCCATTTTCCCCTATTTTGGGAAAAAATCTATTGACTACCACTATTTTCTAAAAATCTAAGCCATCACCAGAAGGCAGAGTGCCCATAATGCTGGCAGCATTTCCACATTGAATGGCAATGCTAATTCGTTGACCGAAATAAAAACCAGCATTCCAACTGTATATTATATGAAATATTTTTTGCTGTTTAATAAATGTTTATTTGTGTTTAGTAAAAAAAACTACCATGAAGTTATTCATAAATTATCTCGATCAGAGAAAATTTGGAGCCATTTGAAACTCGTTATAGAACCTCGCGATAGGTATTCAGGTGTAAATGTGAAGCAATTACTTTGTTCTCATATTCCCGAACAAGATTTTAATTACAGGGCCAATGAGATTCGCCAATTTCCCCCATTTATAAGTGTCTCGCCTAAATTAATTTCTAAAGGGACTATAATTCCCTAAAAGTTAATTAAAGGGCTAATCTAGTAGTTTAAATCCCGATTAAGTTCACGGCTGAGTGTTTATTTGAGAAATTGGTTTATTTATTATTTAATTACATCAATTTTAGGGGAATTGAATAGGTAGGTATTATATTTGTTCCGGGAATGTAAATTCCTTTGTTGTTTACATTTTAATACCAAAATTTCATAGGATGGTAATGGTAATCCTATAAGCATATACTAATATGTGAATATAGTCCGAATGGAATTGAATAAAAATTAACTGAAACCTTTCTGTATATTTCACGGAAATCACCTACTGTTAAGTAAATATCCCCATTTAATTGTGCAAGTAATCTACAATTAAAATGTTTTTTCACGTGAAATCTGTTTAAATTGTACCAATATGTGATCGGACCATTGGAACTTACCGCTCGTTCAGGTAAAGTACATACTTGCTTTGTTAAAACAAGGGATGTCGGTAAAGTCGAAATTTTTAAACGGCAATACAATACAATACAAAAATGCTTTATTTTACACCAGAAAAGTACATTACAAAAAACATTTACATGAGACAAGTACAATGGGCGGCCTTATCGCTTAGAAGCGATCTCTTCCAGGCAACCTGTGGATGGAATGAATTATATGAATATAAGAAAGGCAGGAGGAACATATATACAGAAAACAAAAACAATTACAGATAATGTACAATGGCCTTATCGCTAAGAGCAAGTGTTTTTTCCCAAACAGCTGTGGTGAGCTGCGACACGTATGATATAATTGATATAATTTAGGTACCAGAGGGGAAAATAAATGTTTTTCCATCAAATTATATTCTTTGTACAAGATGAAATTAAAAATGGCACCGAAATCATAAACAGAAAACATAAAATCTCATCAAAATACTAAGAAAGATTAAATTGTAAATTATGATTCTTAGGAAACCCTTAGTGGAACCAATTATTTCCATGTTTTCAGAATGTAGCGGTTGACTACCACGCAAAACGGAATTTGCTCTCTCCTGTCTGCGGTATTCTAATTACGTCAATTTCAGCGACATCTAAGTCGCCTACTATGACAAAAAGCTACAAGACAACCAATTATTCCGTAGACAACCCACAACGATTGGAGCCATTATTAATTTACAATTAAAAAACATTTTATCGAGTTACACAATAAATTTTTGGACTAAACGTATAACTTAATTCCCTTCGTAATTTTATTACCGAAGTCCCGGAAATTCGAACATAAGCCTTGGAATTTTCGATCCAGTAAGAAAACAGCCGCGAAATCTTCTTTCGAGTTTGCGTAAACATCGCGACGAAAAATTCGTAATCGCAATTTGAATTAAACGAACTTCCCAGAACAAATGTTTGTTTTCAATTTTACACGCGCAGATCGGGGCCTCAGTGATGCCTTACTTGGACGAACAGCTTTTACCTTTTTTTGTTTTGCTCTAAAGTGCATAAGATTTAAGTGATGAAAAATACCACATTATATAAACAAATAACTAATAATTATCTTTACTACCTCTTTTTTTCATTATTTTGTGTAGTTTTATAATAAATCACTGGAGAAAAATGCTTAAAAATAGCAGGGCGTTTGAGCCTTTACATAAAATATATAACTCCAGATGAAAAAGAAAATACAGGTACCGCTACTTCTACATCATATCTTTCTAATAAACATTCGTAATTTTTGTAGAATTCAATACAATAATAATAAATCCCAAAAAACTCATTTTTGTAAGGCGTTTTGCGAAGTAATTGGAACCTAGGTAATATTTTGCCACGATAAATTCAACCCTATTGATCAAATATCCCTTTGTATATAACTGAAAATCGTTTCCACTAACGTCAGTCGGGGGCTAGCCGCCTCCATGGACGGACGCGAGGTCATGTTACTTTTTTCGCGATGACAGCTGGACACGCCTTACGAATTACGATTTTCGACAACTTTTGTTTTGCGGGTTCAATAGTTCATTTGTCATTGTAATAGAATATATAATGGATTGCACCTACGTTACAAGGATTTTGCAGTATTTTTATTCATTGACAGAGTTATCAATTTGGTAGAATGGAATGGTAGTAGTTAAATGAACATAAATAAATATTACTGAATAATTAAACACGGTCCAGATGTAGACTAGTATTATAATATCTGTATTACTCAAGATGTTGGGTACTTACTTACTTACTAGGTGACTGAGTTAGTTATTACAATACATCATCATCAGCCTATGTTAGACCACTACTAGTCATAGGCCAGTAATGAGCACCATTAGCGCTATGTCTTCAGCATGACGCATCCAGCATCCGCCTGCAGTCTCATGGGTCGTCATACCACCTGATCGGAAGACGTCCTACACTACGTTTACCGAGACATGATCTCCATCCAAGAACACGTTTATCCTAGCGGTTGTTAGTTCTTCGCGAGATATGGCCGGCCCACTGCCACTTCAGCTTACTAATTCTTAGAGCTATGTCAATAACTTGGTTCTCTGTCGGATGTAAGTATTCGTTACAAATCCTATCCTTTAGAGGAACTCCGACCATAGCTCTTTCCATAGCTCGTGGCCAAGCCCTGTCGTGAGTGTCTAAGTCACAATCAGCTCCGTATAGGTCATGACAGGTAGGACGCGCTGATAAAAAACCATATTTTTTTACTATAAATACGAGGATTACATAACTATTTCGCAAAAGGATTCAATTTTGTATGTAAAAAGCCGTATACATATACAGTATGCGGTCATCCATCCAAGTCAAAATAAGATAATACTTGAATGTAAATACTTTATTTTTATCATTTGATTAAGGCACTAACCGAGCGCCACCACTTATTATAATTTTTTTTTTAATTATATTACATAGGAATTTTCAAAAAAAAAAAAAAAAACGTTGGTCCGTTGGTGATACCTACCATAAGGTTCTTTAAATACATCTGTAATACTTTTATTTTGTATAGTACCTATAGACAATTAGACAATAGGCACTTAGGCACTTGTATCCAGCAAGACAACTTCGCATCTCTGCCTGAACAATAAAAAATCAATCTATTACAGACGAAGCTTACGTTAGGTACCACAAACTAGCCAATGATTTTTTTGTAAATTGCCGTAGTAATAAAATAGGTAGAAGCTCATAAGTAGATCTTTGAGCGCTGGTCTATAATTTTCGGCGGGAGTTATTGAATTGTTCAAAATTTAAGCAAGAAATAGAAAATCTAAACGATTACTCAAATAACATATTAGTCTGGCTCTGTAATTCGTAAAGAACTTATGTGGGTTTTTTATTTTTACAAATCAGTTAATTTTCATACTAGGCGTCCGCCCCGGTTTCGCACGGGTATATTCTTTTGCCTATGTTCGTCAGGGATAATGTAGCATTTTAATAGTGAAAGATTTTTTTAAATCGGCCCAGTAATTTTGGAGCCTATCCTGTTCAAACAAACAAACAAACAAATTTTTTCGCTTTATATTATTACTAGCTGACCACTGACCAGCCAGCAATTTCGTTCGCGTGGACTTTAATAATACCTTATGTGTTGGTTTCCATGTAAACTATCAACGCCAAAGTTTTACAACCAATCCTTTACGATTTTAAAACTTTTGTAGAAAACATTCCTTCAAGTAAATTTCCAAAAATCCGTTCTTAGCCTACGTACTAAAAGGAAACTCCGTGTAAAATTCAGCTTCATATCTCTTGCAGTTTCAGAGATCTCTTGATATTTGATTTATTGTGGCTTAGGTACGCTTCCAACTGGTATTGATATGGATCAGTTGAGCTACCTGTAGATTGTTTGCAACAATTTGCAGATAGCTTAATTGTTTCTATTGTAAATACTAGTTTTAATTTAAATTTGTTATTTGATTGTTATTTTCTTTCTGAATAAATATTTATATAGATTATATTATATAATATATAGATAAATTCTATTCCATTACTCGGCTCCTACTGGCTTTCTCCTTACTTATCGTATTTTTTTATTCTGATCATTTACGTTTGTTACAGTTAAACTAAGTGTTTAAAAATACACCTTTTTCTAGAATTTGGCATTATTTTGACTCTCGAAACTCAAAATAAAATATATTATCACGTTTTAAAAATTATGATAATTTAAGCTAAAGCTATTTAATTTAAGCTGAAGTGGCAGTGGGCTGGCCATATTTCAAGAAGAACCGACAACTGCTGGGGTAAACGTGTTCTTGAGTGGAGACCGCGACTCGGAAGACGTAGTAAAGGACGCCCTCCTACCAGGTGGGATGACGATTTGCGAAAGACTGAAGACAGGGAGCTATGGCGCTCATTAGGGGAGATCTATGCAACAGTGGACTGGTATATAGGCTGATGATGATGATGATAATTTGTGAAGGTAAAACGTATTACCTACTAAATATACTTTTTTGAAATCAAGGATAACTGCGATATGTCAGCCTATCACGTTGGACTTTTTTTTCAGTTTGAAAAGTTTGGCGCCGTCGGGGAGCGATTTTCTGATTTTCAGTAAAAAGCTTTAACTATTGGACGAGATGGACCTTGAATTTTTATTTCTTCTGAGTCGTAATTAATACAACTGTTTTCCGTTTTCGGCTTGCCTTTGAGTTTCGGGACACCCTTTATAAGTCCCTAGACTTCTTCCATATTTGTCAGTGCGTATTTAAACCCATAAAAAAATCGCCGTTCGCTCCGCCGTTAACACTCCTGGCTAGTTGTCTTATTTTTGACTATCGACTTCTTCAAACCCCACGAATAATCTTAAATTATAACCCAACTGGTCGCTAAAAACCGAAGAATGATCTCCGCAAAGCCTTTGGCTGTGACCTGCTAGGCCCTTAAGTAATATAAACCAGGGCCCCACAAACTCACGGTGCGCCCCTGCAAGTTTTATTTGAGTTCATTCAGTATGTACTTTCGCCGTTATGCGTGGCCAAGATACAGATTTATTTATGTACCTACAAAATAGCAAAGCCGCAGGCAAATGTTAGTTAGTAATAAAATTAGTACCATGTGATTGTGCCAGCAACCAAAACAAAAGAAGTTTAAATCTTCTTCAAATGATAAACTTTGCATAAGTCTACGTAAAAAATAAGTGCCCTCTGTCGACTACTTTTGGTAAAATTGACGTGCAATTTGACAGCCATAGTTCTTCACGGCCAAGGCTTAAACAAAACGTGTTTGAATTAGAACCTATAGTTACAAATAATCGAGAAATATTGCATTACATTCGAGAATGCTCCATTGGGGGCATGATTCAATCGCATTGTTACAGTTTAGCTTGCGTAATGTGAAAATTGAGCTCTGGCACAGAAAAAATACGGACTAGAGTAGTTTCACTCTATCAAGGCCGACAAAATTGAGTCTGAGCGCAGGCTATAGTAAATTTTAAATCAAAGCTTTACAGCTCAATTTGAATTGACCAACGATATACTGTTTTCATATAAAAATATAACCATTATAGTGCACTATTAATTGTAACTGAATGCTGGGTAACATTGAGTCTAAATGCTCACTAATAAAGTTATTTTTACTGTAAAATCTATCCAATATCAAGGAAACGCTTGCTAAAAATAATGCTTTTCAATGACGAATAAGGAAGTGGGTAGTAGCGAAGTACTTTGGTTCTCGAAGCTTATTTATTCAAGAGTTCCCTTCGCGAAGAAACGGGACTTTATAGTACTACCGTAATTTATGAGAGTTTGAACGAAAACATAGCAAGGGAATCTGTGGGGTTCGTTCAACTCTATACGTCAGTATTGATCATTTCTGAATAACTTTGGTGAACCGTCTAATGTACCTAAAGCACTCAACTTATAATATTGATAGATATATATCTTTTAAATATCCGTAAATTAAGATCATGTTATATGTCTTTTTGTAATGTTCTTTTTCTGGTGTACAATAAAGTGTTTTGTATTGTATTGTATTGTATCATAGTCTGGAACGTACTAAATTAACAATTTAAACTCATTATTTATTTACTGAATTTGAAAGATCTCTTCAGGGGTTCGGAACTTAGCCGTAAGTTTTTGTTGCGCCAAATATCCTTAGCCGAAAGGGGGTAACGGTAACTGGCTGTTACATAATACACCTTTGAGCTATTCGAGGTAAAGCCTAACAAGCTTATATAAAAGGAAATACACCTTTGAGCTATTCGAGGTAAAGCCTAACAAGCTTATATAAAAGGAAACGAACTATGTTCTTAGTTGGATCTGCACTACAAGAGCATTTCCTATTTGGAATTGGACTACAAGAGTATTTCCCGTAATGTTAGCCCGTTCCTTTGTGCTCCGGTTTGCGTTATGGTACATACATACCCTACCTATTATCCACGCAGTGTGCCTCAAAGGAGAATCCGATCTTCCATTATCTACCTATCTAGCTAGCCTTAGCTGAAGTTAACTGATATTCGGAATATTTATCGAGTAAAGCAAATTGCCCGTAATACGAGAAACAGTATCATACATAGGGCAAAGAAAGATTGAATGAAATGTAAGATCAGTATTCCGAAAAGTGCATTAAGCTACAATTTGTTTAACTTATCGAATAATGCAATAAGACAAGCTGGGCGCTATGGTAATTATTAAGGGAGGCCTATGTCCAGCTGTGGACGTATGACTGTTGATGATGATAATCGAATAATTACGGCTATGTGGTAGGTGCGTAATAATGCGTAAAATAGCGAGTAGTGAATAAACCCCCGCGATGATAATTTATTTATTGAGCAACTAATAAAATTTACTAATGACAGACATTAGTCACTTATGATTTTTTTAAATGTCATTCGAACTACAGATGGATTCAAGAGAAAAAATAGATATCGCTCCATTGATGGTGCCTGGTGTTGGACGGGTGTCCCTTATAAAAATATTTCTTTTTCTAAGGAATCCATCCTTAGAAAAAGAAATATTTTTAGATGCAAAGGTAGATTTAGAAAGCTAAGAAAATCCCTATGGATCTACTGGTGGACTCAAGATAAAAAAAAAGTTGAGACGTGTCAAGGGACACCCGGATGGAACGAAGTTCCTTTCTATAAGAGAAAGAGAGACAGACAGAGAAACATGCGCACGCCGCCGCACGGCTTACAATAGCTTACTATATCAAAAAGTGTCGTTACAACTTTTAGTGAGAATTTTTTCCGTCCAGCCCCCTTTCACAACGCGCGATAATGAACTTAGTTCCATAAATTGCTTTGGCTTCACCGAGTTTGGCGGTAGACCTAAGTCGCCGAAGAGTGTTTTTGTATACTACTGTTTTGTGGTCAAAACACCTGAAGGCAGTGAACTGAACACTCTCAAAGACTTTGCCCAAACGCACACCCGTCACTAATGTGAACATGACACACCACATGTCATGTTCATCGTGAAACTATCAAACAATAGTTACATTACATCATAAATTACCGCAAACATCCTTAGACTGTGTTTATCTGTTTTTGCTGACTCATGGTTTTTGAAGTTGTTATCATCGTCAACTGGGGAGTCAGAAATCATCATCATCAGCGTAATATTAGACCTAAGCTGAACTTTGGGCTCCCCTAAGGCCACCATAATTATTTAGATTTAATATTATACTGTTTTCAAGCTTTAAGGAACAAATTTGAATATTCCATTGATTCACTAAGTCACTCACTACCTATGTATTTTTCGTTCAGCTTGCATCAATCCATCTACACCACAGTTAGACATCAGTACTCTACACTATTGTAGCTAAGAAACATGCTAATCCAAGTCAGGGATATTATTATCTTGATGTTACCAAAAAGTACAAATAGCACGCTTTAATCCTGTTACTTAGAGGGCCTGCGGATTTGCCCTTACAAACGCATTACCAAAATTATTTGTAAATCCAGCTTGTTTCCACCATATCATGTTGTTTTTTGTATTCAAGTAGTATTTTATTTAATGCATTTATGTGTTATCTTATCACTTGTTACTGTTTTATTATTATGTATACCTTTGTTATTTTATTTTATGTTGAGTTTTAAAGTATGTTAAAATAAGTAAAATTTATATGTTTGTGTAAAAACGCACTTTTACAGATCACGGTCGTGACGTGACCTGCTTTTTGGCCTACACTGAAAACCAGCGCTGGGTAGACACAACTGGTCTACCCAGCACAATGCTGAGTGTGGGCCATATTTGCACTAGAAACTGCTACGCACAAAAAAGATGTAGACTAAGTATAGGATTAATTTAGTTTAGTTATTGTGTTGTGTAGTTTTTAAGGCAAATAAAAATATTTTCTTCTTCTTTTTCTTCTTTTTATTTTTACTCATTTTTACCTCGAAAATGACGTGGTTTCATCCTATCTGTTTTGAATAAAAAACAGCAATATCTTACGTCTTTTATAAGGAACATAACTTATATTGTCTAGTAACAAAATAACAACACAATATCGAAATTACAGAAAGTTTTTAGTCATCATTTTTGGTAACGAAACATAATTATTTACGAATTGAAGTTGCGAGCAGCTGTTGCCGGATCCTTAATTTGTGGGAACCTAAATTTCTACATACATTTCATTATATTTAAGATACTTACAACCGAAGATCTCAAGAGGCGCAAATACGCGAATATGCAGGTCTCGACAGAGCCTACACATTTGCTCCCCTTGGAGTCGAGACCCTAGGTTCGTGGGGTACCGAGGCTCTCCGGGTTTTCAAAAAATTATCTGAGCGTCTGGTCGAAGCGACGCGTGACCCGAGAGCTGGTCAGTATCTGGCACAGCGCATCAGCATTGCTATACAGCGGGCCAATGCAGCCAGCGTCTTGGGCACGCTTCCAACTGGTATTGATATGGATCAGTTGAGCTACCTGTAGATTGTTTGCAACAGTTTGCAGATAGCTTAATTGTTTCTATTGTAAATACAAGTTTTATTTTGAATTTGTTATTTGATTGTTATTTTCTTTCTGAATAAAGATTCTAGATACTTACATACCTGTCAAATAACGTCAGAATTTGACGTTAAACAGTATCTTGAGCCGGATGAAACAGCAGAAAACACTGCAAGTCATCGCTTGCTACATTACTCACGCAGCTTTGTCATGTTTCTGTATAAAAAGGAACGTTTTGACCGACACGCCTCGACAATCAGTCAATAGGTGAGCACTTGGGTTCTATCGGAAACATTTGATTGCTTAGATTTATAAGCTTTATTGTAGTAATAATGTTAGAAACCCAGTTGTGGAAGCAAGCGTTCAAGTTGGACTTTGGTGGACGATATAGGCTGCAGTTCTGGTAAACTGCCAGCGTTAAAGACACAAAGAATCCATTTTGTTTCTGGTGTAAATAAAATAGGGTAAAAAGACGAGATGAGACGTTATATATTATGTGACCGTATGTGAGCAAATTTAACCTTACTTTTTTACCAATATCTGATTTTTGTCAATAGTAAATAAATAATGCTGTACAAGCACACAGCACCAGGCTAAGCAGAGCTTGTGTTATGGGTACTAGATATCTTATATTTTAATACAATACCTACCTACATAGATATTTTTTTTTATTTTACATAGAAGCCCTGAAGAAATATCTGCAGATCGCCGATCGTATAAAAAATTATCCTGAGGCGGGAATCGAACTCGCAACCGCCCGCGTCATAGGCGAACCTTCGCCTGCCGCGCAACTGAGATCATCAAGGTTGTTACTACGGCTTGGTTGTTACTAGACTCCATTTTGTTTTCCCATACTTGCTCTTATTCGAGCTAGCTCGGAAAAGAAGAACACCACCCGAGCCTTTAGGTTGGACGCCGATGACGACGTTTGGGTTGGCTTGGATAAGGGGTTTCCACAATAAAAATGGCGTCCGAGTAGGAATCAAAGTCCATTCGGTCCAAGAAGACTCTGATCATGCCACCAGCATTAGTTTCTCTCTTTTCTGAGACCCAAAAACGTAATTTTTCACTATTTTCTTCCAACAAAACAAATAGTACTTATGTAAAGCTGCAAACACTCTAGCATTCGAGGATCGCGGGTGTTATCGTGCCGCGTTTATGGAGACGAGGCCGTAATTGTTCGCGAAGCGGCTGGCAAATTATACCTGGCAAGAAGTATGGCAGTCATAACGTCGGAATTACTATACAAATCGTGGCCATGGATCCTTCTACCCTGGAAAAGACGCAAGATAACAATGCTGTGAAAATAGCCTGCGGCAAGACAATGTTATGGGAGAGCTATTTTTGTGCCCTCGGAAGGTCCTAAAGGTTACAAAGGAAAACTGAAAGCTGGTCGTAAATCTAGGTTACATGGAACAATAAAATACGATGTTGCAGGTTTTGAGGGGTCAGGATTCTCTTTGGGTTCTTAGACTTTTCCAAGGAGTACATCAACGTCATATTTTCCAACCTAACGGGTTTGGTGGTCAAACTAGATCTAAGTACTCACATTCCGTGAGTAATAATCTAGACCTAGTTAAAAACTAAATCCCGTGGCAAAAAACCAAAGACATAACATTAAACATTATTTCTTTGGTTCCTCTAATTTGATAACACGATTGAAAGAGAAAAAAATAACTATAAAAATGTATGCTCATTGGAGTCAAGATGACTTAGTTACTCACAACACTACCCTTCTGTGATTAACTAATAGTGACTCATAGTGACTACATAGTACTAATAAGTCTATATGACGACGTCAGTGGCGTGGTGGGCGAAGGTCCGGCTGAGATGCAGGAGGTTGCGGGTTCGATTCCGCCTTGGAAAAAATATTTGTACGATCTGCAGGTATTTGTTCCGGGTGTTCTGGTCGTTTTCTATGTATAATAAAAAATTATCTATCCATGTAATATATTGTATTATGTATATCGGTTATCTAATACCCATAACACAAGCTTTTCTTAGCTTGGGGATAGATAATGCTGTGTGAATTGTCCAGCATTATTTATTTATGACAGGGCGCTATGGCGCTCATTAGGGGAGGCCTATGCCCAGCAGTGGATTAGTATAGGCTAATGATGATGATAATGATGATGATTTATTTATATGTTTAATCTCCTAATTATGAGTTTAGCATAGATAAATTAAACACTAATAATTTATCCATGGTTTTAGTCATTTCGTCCCCAAATTACGACAGTACCATCTCTACTCATCCACGTCTACTTAAACCCAGTCTAAAATAAAACTATCATATTCTAAACAATGAAACCAGCATAAAATGATAGCGCATTCCGTAAAAAGCTAAGCTATGTAGCCATTTCCAGCTAAGCAAGGGGTAATTCTGAACCAGTAGCATTTGTTACCACACTACATATTGTGCGCGGTTGAATAATAGCCCACAACACACTTGGGGATAAATTTCATTAGGGCTTTATGTTTGAGTGCGAGAAATTCTTTTGTTGTTTTACTGAGATTTTTTATTTCATTTAAATTCGAGGGTACGCTTCTTTGTATTCGCGGGTTTATTTTACGATCCCAAGGCTGTTTCCTTTTAAGGTGGAACGTATACAATACAAACTTCGTGGGCATAATAGTAGAAATATAATAGAAAGATATTTTAGTAGGTTGGTTGACCGTATGCGTGAGGTATGGTTTCTGTAGGCGGCTGTCGAGAAAAATATAATATAATATTTGATACATCATCATCAGCCTATATCAGTCCACAGCTGGACATAGGCCTCCTCTAATGAGCGCCATAGCGTCGTATCTTCAGCTTATATTTGATACGACACACGTTTATCGAAAAAAAAATCTCCTGTAAAAAAGGTCTCCGGATTTTTTTGACGACAATCATAAAGTTTCATATACCTAAAAAGTATTATATTTATAAAAAAAGTTGTCTTCTTTTGTTGATTTTGTAATCATTACAATAGGTCACTTAAACGCTTCATTTAAAGATCTGAAATAAAATCAGTTTCTTGCTAGTTAACATCCAGTAACGGTTTTTATGAGTTACGATCCACCATAACGTAGGACGTACTTTGAGGACCGTGCACACTCTCCGTAACCGTGACGTGTACGTGATGCGAATTTAACGAAAGCTTAATCAAATTTTGAAAGTTTTTATAAGGGCGTTTGCTTAATTTTATTCAGTAACTTTGTCACGCATATTCTTCGGCACTTATGTTGGTCTCCGGCAACCAACGGCTTGGTTGCGGCAAGCTGGCTTAATAAGGCCTCACACCGACACATTTACCTCGCCACATCAGCGCCATATTTAAAGATGCAACAAAATTTGTAAGGACGATAAATTTGACGCGTACATTTGTACATACTGCTCTCGCTACAAATGCGTGCTATATTCCAATATACAATGTGTCTGGTTACCGGTGTCGGAGACTTTGCGGGGGTGAAATACGGTAAATTTTATCGATAAATCACTATCCCTATTTTTTTCTCTCTCCATGATAAAATGACAGCCGTTTTGTTTTGTTTTGCCTCGAAGCACGGGTGCTTGTACTGATTAAGCAATAGCTATCCATGTAGAGATTTCACGCTTATTGATACCAACTTTTTTTGTGTCTTCGTTACGCGCAACGCAAAATTACCTAAGCATTCTACCATGGAGGAATAATCACCATACAAAACATCCAACAATGACCAAAAAGGCTCTTTCAGTTCCATATTCAAAATAAATTCAAATGAAATGTATGTTCTTTGTAAATGGAACACCAAAAAGTCGATTCTTTATGCAAGAGGATGTATGTCTTGTACTGGCTGGTGATTTCAAACAAAAATTAAAAAGAAAACTACTTTTTAACCCTTGACCTGTTCAGAAAGTGTGTCAATATAGCACACTTTTTGAGCAAGAGAAGTGAAAAACTACTTTCAACTCCATTTTCAATTTTCAGGAATTTGTAGTTGTTTTTATAACACACCAAATTATTATTATAAATAATTATCTTTATTTTTTCAAAATGATGATAAATGAATTACGTCTTAAATCTATTCTGTCGAGCGAAATCATACATAGAATATAGGTAGGTTTTTATTTCACTTAAAATTCGATAATTACGAGGTTCTCAAATTATCATAACGAAATTCCATAAATTATAAAGATTAGGTACCCAATATTTATTTAAAACGTGGGAACTGAAATTTTAAGCTACTCGATTTAATTTTACGGCCACAAAAAACCTCGTTATGGGGACGGTATACTTACTCCATAGATTTGTATGGTATTTGTTACTGATTTCGAGTAATACGTTTTTAATTCCCTTAGTCCTAAAAAGTAGTAAATAATATGCTATACCATGACAGAAAGAATGCGCCCTTTAGCATTTTTAATACTTTATTCACACAGCATTATCTAGCCCCAAGCTAAGCAGAGCTTGTGTTATGGGTACTAGATAACTGATATACATAATATGATACAATACATAGATAGATATTTTTTATTATAAATAGAAAACGACCAGAACACCCTGAACAAATGTCTGCAGATCGTACACACATTTGTCCCGACGCATTGCTACCTCTAAGGTTTGAAACTTTTAGCTGCTTGCTTCTGATTTCTGCAACCTGGGTCTCTTTAAGACAAGAGTGAATAGGTGTCTTCTAGACCTTCGTGATACATCGTCCGGCCACATCATCACATTGATCAGGTGTGATTGCAGTCTCGATTAAAAACAAGAAAAAAGGTACTTACAGTAAATAAATTTTGCCTCGACAACCCAAAGGAGAAACCGAAAACCGCTAGGACTTACCAAAATTTAAAATTCCGTCTACATTGATTGAAGTACCTTATTATCAGTGAAACCCAGCCAAAAGTAATATATTCTGATTGAAAACATAAAAGATCGAAGGATTCCATTCAATTTGGCCCGTATTGCCCTCAAAACTTTTCGAGTCGAGTTAGAGTCAATTGCATTTAAGCTCTAATCTAAGTCACGCCTGCAGTTATGAGTTTTAGAAGTAATAATTGTTTCAAAGTTAGTTTAGATACAGCTTACACAAACCTGTAGTCCCCGTAGGATATGTTTTTATCGTTATATTTTTGATTATTTTGTGTCGTATGTGTTATTTTCCGTGACATCACCAAACAGCTCTGTCTGAAGACCAGTTTTTACTACTAGCTCATGCTGAGACAGAGACCGTTTTGTGACCCTTATATCGAAAGCCTTTACCAGTCCGCTGCTGGACATTGGCCTCCCCTGGGCTCTTATCATTGTGCGCATTTTGGTTTCGGTATAGTAGATCTGTTATCGATCATAAAATAAATAAGTCATTACGTGAAATATTTCGAAGAGTTACGTCGACCTTATGTGACGAAACTAAACGCCTTTCCACCCAAAAGTTCCCACAGATTTTCCCTTATCAAAACTAAAAGCTTAACTTTGAATGTGCAAGTGATTCTGACCCCTAACTTACCACTGACCTAGATCAAATCTGACGATATCAGATAACTTTGACGCTCGAAACCTCAATGGTGTTAACCTCGAAGCCTCGAGCCTTATCGACGAATCGAACAGATGAAAGAAATGGATGAAAGGGCCTTGGTTTACTAACACTAACACATACAAAGATGAAATTGTTTGTTTGAATGCCGTAACGTTGACTAAATAAGTTTCAAATATTTCGACGCTTGCAAATCTAGGGCACAACTTCGTCGACGCTTGCTGAGTCATCACAAACTTCCTTTGTTTATAAATATAAAAAATATCGTGGTTTGTCGAATTAATTAAATGAATGAATATTGAATGTTTTTTTATATGAACCTAGGACGTCTTGGTTATTTATTAACCGCTCACATGCATAATATATTTTTTGTTTTCTTTTGATTTTAAAATGGGGCTTTAACGGGTTTGGTAGTCAAACTAGGCCTAGATCTAAGTACCTACCACGGGGATCCCCCCCGTGGTAAAAAACTCTAATTACCTACATAAAATTCAACATATTTTCTTTGCTTCCCTGAACATAAAAGCAATATTATGGAAAAACTATTTAAAAAGATCATGAAAATGCACTGTTTAAAAATCCATATAATTTGGGCGAGATCTCTGGAACCCTGCGGTCGATTAAAATTACTAAGGTATGATTAAATTCGTAGATTATTATGTGTAGTTTTCTTGTAAATAAGCAATAACATGATTTTTTCGCATAGACCGTTCCAAAAACGTATACTCTGTCCCGCCTGCTCCTATGAATATGAACGCAAAATCCTATGCCTATCCTTTTCAAACGGCATACATTGCTTCTAATGCTTTTTGCCATCTATTGTGTGTGCATAGATGATCGCTTAGCGTCAGCGATTACATCTTCCATAATACTGAAGCGTTTACTTCGAGCCTTGATACTTTGTACACTGTGTTACTGTAGTAAAAAAGACAGAATCTATAGAAGACGGTGTGTGTTTTAGATTTTCAAAATTAATTACTATTATTTTTAAATAATAAGCACTCTGCTCACTTTGCTCTGACCCGCTCCTATGAACGCGAGATCCTATGCCTATCCTTTTCACACAATGGCGTCTTCATTATGCCCGCGCCAGAAATTCAAAGCTCTAAAACTAATATTGGTTTGCCTTTCGCTAAATCTAAGCCGTGGCGCACTCCTAGGCTTATCTTAGAAGTTGACAATCAAATAATTCCCCAAGATTATCTTAATTACTTTCAAACAAAGGCGGCCAATCAAATCACTTCCCCAGATAAGCTGGAGATAAGACCTTAAACTTTTTATCGGTAAGGAAACTCAGCGAACTCAACTCTCTTCTATTTTTAGGGTTCCTTGGGGTTCCCAAAGGACGCCAACGGGACCCTGTTTCTAAGCTTCAACGCTGTCTGTCAGCGGGTTGTATTTCATAACCCGTGATATAAATCGCCAGACCGGTAGACCGTTGAAATTTTTCATAGAGTGTGGTAGAGTGAGGCTTAAACAGAAAACGTGATTTTTTGGCAATTCTAAGTACGGAACTCTTCGTTTGCGAATTAACGCGCATTGGACCGGTTTATTTCAAGTACTCTTTGACGCTTATCGCCTGCCATTTCTATTATTTATGGTATTTTACCGCTGAGATCGTGGCTTAGTTTTTACACGTCTTTATCATTCGACACAGCAATAAATTTCTTGTATTTACGAGTATGTCTACCCACTTAAAGGTTTGAAGGTTGGAATTGGGAAAAAAATCCCCATTTTTTGTAATC
Source organism: Eupithecia vulgata (assembly GCA_946478455.1). Classification (NCBI taxonomy): domain Eukaryota; kingdom Metazoa; phylum Arthropoda; class Insecta; order Lepidoptera; family Geometridae; genus Eupithecia; species Eupithecia vulgata. Next base: position 10,594,001 of record OX297879.1, on the reverse strand, counting down.
GTACCAGAAAAAGCGGCTTATATTTTACTGAAAGAGAACATTCATTGGTTTATTTTGAGGGCTTCCACTAAATTGAAACAAATATGTAATGAGGTTATTTTTGGAACTCTGTCCCGTATAGTGGGTTTTTTCTGGTTTATTTTTTATTGGTTAGTTTATTGGGTATATTATATTGCCATTGTTCTTTGATTGAAACGCCCATGAATTTTGTTTACTAGTAGTGCTCTAGATTTGCCCGCGTCGAATTCACAATTTCCACAAGAAATAAACAACAAAAAAGTAGTTTTTTTTATAGACAAAGAAAGATCAGAGATCTTACAAAACTCCTAATAGAGTCCACGAGTGATCGGAATGCGGCTTTTATTTCGGTCGACGAATTAGCATCATTGCTTTTCGACGTGGCAATGCTGCCAGCATTTTGGGCACTCTGGCTTCTGGTAACGGCTTTGATTTTTAGAAAATAGATGTAAGTGTAAATATAAGCCGTAATTATTTTATTCGGTTTTTTCCTTAATAACAAAAACTACCCTATTTTATATAAATAGACGAATGTATTGAAAAACATCATATGTTCATAGTTAAGTTAGCTTGGTACCAAAAGTAAATTAAAATTTATTACACGTGTAGTACACGCTAACTACACAGAATGTGACCACACAGCTAGTAGTCGTAAAACAGTTTATATTCTACCTGCGAATGTAACTGTGCGTAGTGTGTGACTGTCATCACTCATCACATCACATATGTTTTTATATCTCGGTCATGCCATTAGCGAATATTTACACGTATTAAAGAAATATATTGAAACAGCTCATATTTGTTTGTTTGTTATTTTTATTCACAACACTACACGCCCTTGTCTCAACGCAGGGCAGAGACATACTAAACTCTCTTACACGTCTTTTTCTACGGCCGCAATTTTTCTTCTTTATTTTTAAAAGCTCGATGTTTTTATTACGATTTTTTTTAGAATTGGGTTAGCCTTAAATGTAAAACTGTCTACTTTCATTACCGATGTTTAAATACGTTAGATATTTGTGTTGGAAGAACACCATGACAGTCTACTTTGCTTGTAAGTTTATAAAAAGACTTTATTTTTTAACAGAATTAGCTTTAGGGAGTCTCCATGCTTTTGAAAAACCCACTCCAGCAACGCGGGCGTGCAGGTACAGACTTTAAAAGCTGCCAATTACTCTCAATTATTTTAAGCCATACCCACTTCGTTACCGCATTCTCCCACCCAGATTATCGTCCTTTGTTTTTGTCCCAATCATTATTGATTCAGTTGGCCATAGAGTCCCAAGAGAGGTGGCCATGCCCACCGGATTACAGACCCTTATTATTAGCAATTCTAATGAGACCCGAACAAACGATTTTTAAGTACAACTGTCGTAAACGCGCTTCTTAAAGGTTGGGTAATTTTGGAGAGAGCTCTTTTATGGACACGGACTGGCCAGTTTATAGGTATATCATGTTATGAGAACTGCAGTAGTTTTTGGAGGTGTTTTCGCCACTTTTACGACAGTAATTTAGAATGCTCACCATATCATCTGGATAGAGTAATATAAGAGCAAGGAAAACTTTATTACTGTGGTGTCGTGGTTCAGTAAAGCTTGCTGTGAAATTTGGAATTCACATGAGAATCCTCTTTGTTTTGAAGACTGTGCGAAATGCTGTTTGGAGATGTTTATGAATTTGGGGTTTACTTCGAAGAGATTACTACCACTACCGTTTCTTAGGTATCTTGGTTGTTTAGTGACGTCTATTCGCTATTGGTAAAGTTTCTATATGTATAATTTGATAACGACGACTCATCTTGATCATCAGCCCGTATCTACCATATGCTAGACGAGGCACCTCCAATATGCTCCAGTTAAATCAGTTTCCGGCTGATATAAGCACGAAATCTAAGATTGCCAACAAAACCTGGATTATTCGCTTATTAATCCAAACACCAATTTGTTTTTCACTTGAAAATACGTGCTGGTATTATGACCCATAATGGATACAAAAATACACGTAGTCCATTAAAATTAATCAGTACATTTGTAGGAAATGGTGTGGAAGTGCGTAATTATTGACTCTGTTTCTGTCATTTACATAATTAGTACGTTGCTATCAAATATTCAAATTGCGTATATTGCCATCGAAATTACACGTTTCGACGGGTAGGACCAACATTTGCGTACGGACGAAATATGTAAAAATAAAAAGCTTAAAACAGCAAAGAAGTCGTGGTTATAGCAACACTGAATTAAAGTAGATACCAATTAGCACAAAAAAATACGATTGCGAACTTTGGAATATTAATAGACATCCTGAACAGAAAACCTAAAACGCAAGTCCTTCAAAAGCGCAAACGTCAAAAAAAACAAAACACAAAATTTACAAGTGTCGTGTCTGTAAAAAGCTACGCGAGGCAACCGTATGCCTGTAGTATTTCTTTTGCAAGGACCGAGCTGATAAAACGACGGTCAGAGGTCCGTCCTATCTCACCCCGATGATATTTCAACCGGGAAAATAGGAAAGCCCACTAAATCTACTCTGAATTTCGTTACATTTATTGATTTAGATGTGTGTAGTGTAGGAGAGAGGGCTAGAACGTTACATCTAAACTGTGCTTCCACCGGATATAAATCGCAACGTACTCAGCAAAAAGGTTTGTTGCTTTGTTTTGATTTCTAGGTACAGCGTGGACTGGTTCGGAATATCTCCTTGGAGACACAGCGTGCCTTTGATCAGATGTCCAAGGATTGTTAAGATCTTTCATGATAAAATAGGCGCCCCCGATCTAAGTGATGTGTTGTGTCGTTACAACGTTTTCTAAAACTACTGTCGGGGCCGGAAGCACAGGTGAACCATGTTGGCGTTGGTGTTGTTGTCGTGGAGGAAGGCAGCTGTGTCGCCGTTCTCCACGTCAGTCAGCGCTTTCCGTTACCCATCCCGCGCATCCTCGCTGCACTTAACACGTCGCCTGCGAACCTTTTTTCTCTCTTTTCTCTCCCTTCTGAACATTAGTCCAGACTGCAACCTATTCGCGTATAGTTTTTTATTTTATTATTCAGTTAATATCTATAGTAACCAAGCTCACGCAAACACAGTTCAAGTTTATTTCAATGTACTACATGAGACGAAAATTTGCTTCGTTGCATCTCGGTCTATGTAGGTCTATCAAATAATGGCATCTGCCTTATTTTGGGAGCCTCTGATGGATTTTGGTACCTACATTATTACGTTGAATAGAGCCAATAACTCCGGGCCAGATTTCTCTTCAAGATAATTTACTTACCACATATATTCGAAGCCCATGGGGAAGCCCACTTATTTCAGTAAAAGTACTTTTCTACAAATGTAGGTTTACGTTATATTTATCGAGCATATTCCTTACGTTTTATCTAATCCGAAAAGATTTACTTACACAAAACAATAATTTCGTATTCGAGTCACTTCGGAAATGCTTGGGTGATTTCGGGAGCGATAAGGGTGCGCTCACAACTTGGCAAAGTTATTATTCACAGATTTCGTTTCAATAAACGTATAGTAATAATTTATAGGCCTTATTACCGTTTTAGTGTCGTATTAGATGTTAACGGTGAAATATCCTAAGAAAATGCTACTAGAATATAATGTGCGTAATTAACACAAAACTTTCGCGTTAACAATATTACCGGGATAAGGGAAAGAATTGAGCTAACTGTAGATTGTTGCAAACAATCTACAGGTAGGTAAACTGATCCATATCAATTACATACCATCCCAGTCTTAAGCGTCCCCAAGACACTGGCTGAATTGCCCCACTGGCAATGCTAATGCGCTGCACCAGCTCTCGGGTCACGCACGTGTAACTTCAACCAGACACTCAAAATATAAACACAACAAAATGAAAATTATTTTATTATTCGAAGTAAAAAGTCCGCGAGATTTCTAAGTGTTACCAGTGTGTTATCGTGTTCTGCCGCTTAGAAGTATTTAAATAATATTTAAATATGATTTTGTGACAGATGTGCAAACACACGGCTAATTTGGATATACAAGGCCGTCTCAAAAGGCAGTAGACGGAAAGGAAGACACGTTCATAATAAGCAGCGTAATAAGTTATTTCGTATATTCTTTGGGTAACAGTTGTGACATGACTTGAATTTCAATCAATGTTATGCGCATTTTCAGCCGTCTTTTGCCTCGCAAAGGAGACCAAAATTTTTATAACGTCGCGTAGAATCCCTGTTGTGAGTGTGAGTGAATTCTGCATAAATTTTAAAATTCGTGGATCAAATTGATACAGTTCGGAATATCAGAAAATTTGAAATCTAACCCAGTATTCCAGTGGGTATTCCGGACGGACAAAAGTTTTACATTGTTCAGTTTTGTTTTCGCGTTATGAAATAGTTTGAAACTTTAAAGAACAAAGCCGTATCTCACAGAACGAAAATGAGCATTCAAATAATAGACTCGAAATTTTGAGATATATTTTATTGTGACAGCATAAAATAGCAGTAAGTTAGTTTGCTGCCACTAGTTAGGGGAGGGGAGCCTAAAGCGGGCACTGGGCCTAAAGCGGTCACCCCTCATTAAAGTCGAAATTTATCTGACAAATGCGGCACGATTGCGCGCGAATACGCCCCCCGCCACGAGCCCCCCGCGGCAGTCACCCCGGTCTGCCTGCGACCGAAAGCACGCGTGTGGGAGCGCGTAAATTTATTTCGGTGCTTTTTGAAAAAAAATACACGGTAAGTTGATTGTGTTTTCACTTATTGTATGTCAGTTGTCTTAATTTCAAAATGTAGTTACTGTTTCGTATCTATCTGGTAGTGTTTTGGTTGTTTTTGCTTGACTCTAATCAATCAGTTTGGGGTTTGCACGTGGTGATGAAAAATAACCGTCGCAAAGGGCAAAGCGGGCTGGGCAAAGCGGGCATGCCCGCTTTGCCCAGCCCGCTTTGCCCTTTAGACTTAAATTATTACCCGAATAAGACTTTTTTATCAAACATAACTTTTTTGTTGTAGATGGTAAACAAGTACAAAAGAAAAACCTTACAAGCTGCCTGGGATGAAACATCTATGAAAAAAGCCCTTAAAGATGTTAATGAATTGCATAAATCTGTAAAAAGTACTGAAAACTGTTACTTATATTGATAATTTGATACATAAAAGTGATATTAGTATTATAATAAGAGATACCTAATTTGTGATTTAGTTAGCTTATTGTTTATAAATAAACAATTTCATTAATAATAACTGTTTAATTTTTAACTTCGACGGTAATATTTCAGACATTACTCAAGTTTTTATGCGATACTATTAACATGCCCGCTTTGCCCAAAGCACATGCCCGCTTTAGGCACCCCCCTGGGGCAAAGCGGTCACCAGTAAGGGTTTTTTTTAAACTGCCCACACCTTGGCATTTCAGAAGTTATGAATAATTTAACCATGCAAAATTAAAGTATATAAAATGCAGTCTACGCTATGGTAAAATTTTTACAGAAAATCTTTTAAATAACCTATTTTATTTTCAATTTTAACTTAAGGTGCCCGCTTTAGGCCCCCCTCCCCTATTAATTGGTTTACGTCTTGCTTGCTAAGCTTCAAGCGTGTGGCCCACGCACGTCGGAGCCGCGTGGACCGCTCGCTTCAAGTAAGTTGCACAAAGATACGACTCTTTGCTGGCCGTGCGTGGACAGCGAGCTAGCTGCTAGCTGTCGTCGCGTGGAAAGCATGCGGTCAGCACGAATTGAGGCTAATTCTGTGCGGGAGCGTTGTGTGTGTATATGTATGCTACAACCATGTAGTTCATTAAACACTCCTTGAAAGTATCGAAGATTTTCTCCTCACACTTCGTTGGCACAATAAAAATGGTATATAATATAAAAAGTAAAAATATCATAACTCAAAGAACCGTGATCGGAAAGCTAGCCTCACTGTGCGCTGCGGGCTATGAAATCGCTCCTGACAGCTAGACTCTGTTGAAATAAAATAGAAATCGTATGAATCTGAAGAAAATGAACAGTTATTAAAGACCATGTTGTCTCTCCCATTTTTATCCTGACTAATTTATCATGAGACTGATATTCTTGGATGAGACTTACTACTTTGTACCTTAGCCGTAGTTTGAATTACACCGTTTGCTGCTTGATCGAATTCGTTATACCTTGTGTGACATGACAGCTCTTAAACTCGGTTTAGCGCTTCATTTATGCGCTGAACTTTACAACGTTAAATTAAACCATAATTGGGCTTGATTATGGTTGGATGGTTTATGGTACAGCGCGGGCCGTACGCGAATTAAGTAACAAAGAAAAACTCGTTAAAGAACGTGCTTTCGTTACGTTCGTTCACCATCGTACGCTAGTTCACCAGGCATCGAATGTAATAAAGCAAACGAAAAATGATCAGAACACAAAATAAAACGGTCTAAATAATATGTTCCTACTAGAAACCTAAGGTACTCAAGAATTCCGATCTCTATCATCGCCCAGGCAAAGCTCTATCAAAGCTCCGGCCAACAAAGATATCGAAGACTCAACCGATATCGAGTAGACTCAATCGACATCGAATAGACTCAATCGAGCAATCGGTATGCAATGGAATCGATTCTAAAACTACTAGGTAGTCGATTGTTTGCTGTGACGGTACCGGGGTGTAAATGGAGGAATCGAGACATTTGTCTGCACTGAATTATACTCACAGTTCGCCTTCGTCGATTTTATTTAGGTAGCCTACAAAACGTATTTACTTTCGATCAAGAGATGTGTATTGGTTCGTGCATTCATAGATATAATAAATAAATAATGTTGGACATTAATAATAATGATAATCTATCGATATATTTACCTAGTAACTACAGCTTTCAGCAAAGCTATGACGTATGCATGCATAAAGCTAGTATAGCTAGTAACGCCTGTTTTCCACATTAGCAGAAGATAGGTAAAAACAAAAAGGAAAAACAAAGGAATACATAAGAATACGAGATCAATTTGGTTAATTTTAAGCTTCTCTAAAATGTTATTGATATACGGTGGCGTTGTGAGCAAAGGTCTGCTTGCGACGCAAGAGGTTGCCTGTTCGATTCTAGCCTCAGGACAAATGTTTGTACGATCTCCAGATATTTGTTTCGGGTGTTCTGATCGTTTTCTTTGTATAGTAAAAAATGTCTATATGCTTTGTATTATATTACGTATATCAGTTATCTAGTACCCGTAACACAAGCTCTGCTTAGCTTGGGGCTAATGCTGTGTGAATTGTCCAGCATTATTTATTTACCTCATAGTGTTCTATAGAATTCAATTTTCGGTTAACACACCTTAAACAGAACTCCATTCTGATCTTGATTGGTGGTGGATCAAGAAATTATACAGCGCGTAAAGTTTCTAGTTTTCCAAGGTTGTTCTGTCTTCAAGGTTAAGCAATGATAACCTTCGTTAAATCGCCTCTAATCGTCTCACCAATCCCCGGTAAAGGCTCCAAGAAATTCTCAACTCAAAACTCTGAAGTCCTTCATAACTTGTTGGCTGCTTTTTGATAACATTTTGATTTCCATACACCTGATCGGAATATAATTAAAATTATATTTTATCTGAACACTTGAACTTTGGGTAATATTGAGTTTATCTTCGAAGGACCTTTTAAAGAACGCATATTTTAACTTTCATTTTCATTAAAATTCAGTGAAATATTTTCTCGACAGGCCAGTATAATTTTCATTTTAAAATTTATCGAGATATCTTCCATAACTGTTCCCGTTTCACTGGCTGTTTCAAACAGCATTGAACGTTTTGAAAACCGGAACAATGGCTTTGTCATTTTCTTCTTCCTGTTCCTTAATAACGTTACCTTTGAGTTTATTTCTGGGAACAGTTTTTGTTGATGATGATATAACATCGACTTTGGTCTCTGCAGTACTTTACTTAACTACGTTAAATTTCCATTTACATCCCAGAACTACTACTTTTTATTATGATATCCTAGTAAATTTCGTTGCATTTGAAAACTCTTATAAACGACAAAAAAGGAGGACGTTCTATGTTCGGATGTTTGTTTGTTTGCCTATTTAGCATTAAAATTTGGGCCAATTTTGATTTTCAATTGAATTTTATATAGAAAAAAATCACTGGTCCCAAATGTGTTTTCTCACGAGATATTTGTTCCGCATCAACAGTTAAATTTAAAGGAATTGGATGTCGATTTTTATTTTTTGTAAAATACATCAAACTATTATTCAATTAAGGTCTAACTACCATGTAAATATGCTTTACGACTGCATCATCAGCCTTTGTTAGTCCACTGCTGGACATAGGCCTCCCCTAATGAGGGCCATAGCGCCCCGTCTTTAGCTTGATGCATCCAGCATCTGCCTGCAGTCTTTCGCAGGTCGTCATACCAGCTGGTCGGAGGCCAGCAAATATATGTCATGATTGCATGATATATATTTCCGATGACATTATTTGTAACAATGGCGTTATAAAGAACTTATACACTTACTCATATTTGATCTCGCAATCTCGCGATCTCGAATCGCTCTAAATACGACCGAACGATTCACACGTGAGTAGTGTATTAACATAGCTTTTAGAATTAGCAAGTTTAAACATGTGTAGAGCTTGCAACACTGGCAAGAACCCTAGGGGAATAGGGACTAGTTTCTGAAGCGGCAACCTCGGATGGAAGATATCTGGAGCACTTAATCCAATAGGAGTGGAAATCACATCACGCTAATATTATAAATGCGAAAGTTTGGATGAATGGATGTTTCTTACCTCTTCAAACCATAACTACTGATCGGATTGGGCTGAAAAACTAGAAAATTTTGCATAAAGCTTGCTCACAAAACCTCAAGTAAAACTTAGGCTATTTTTTGGAAAAGTTAGAACAACACAAATCATGAGTTATATATCCCTTTTTAAGTGATTTTAGTACTAATAAAATAAACAGCTTGTATTAAAAGTAACACGATATGCAAAAGTTTTATGGTGATCATTTACTTTTTATGAAACCACTGATGCACGTTTTAACATGACTTAGCAATTGCTAAGTATTTTCAGATATATCGTAGCCAAAGTGCTTGATTGAGAGTCAAGGAGATGATCAGAGAAACTATGTGTGATATATAAATTGCTCAAAGGCTTATTATACAGTATGCACACTTTTCCGAGCTAAACGTGCCAAGAGCCAAGCCAAAGGAATTAAGGAATTTTGCATAGTTTAAGAAAAATATAGAGGTAAAGGCTTTAGATTCCTTCCATGAAATAAGCGCCTTGCAGTAGGTACGTAGAGGAGTAGTACCCCTAACGGATACTTTTGAAAGTATGACATGACAACTATCAATCAAATATCAGTTCATACGAACTCTCTAAGGCTACGTACAGACTTACAGTAATGCGAATGGAGCATTTCACCAGTGTGGACGGACTGCGAGCACGAACCGAACCTAACCTACACGCTTCTGTTTCCGGCGGGCTCTCGAGGGCGTAGCGTGAGATCTACTCGGAAGTTTGTTCGTGTTCGCGCTCGTCTTACTACGACAACCCGTCCGCACTGGCAAACCGGGCACACTGCGAACAACTTTGTGTTCGTTCGAAAAACGATAAAGCACGGATCGCGGCGAAATCGCCTTAAAATGCTCGTAGCGTGCTAGTGAATGGCTCGGTTTGCGCACGCAACGCGTATGCGTTGCGTGCATAATCATAATTAAAATTATTCTAATAAGTGTGTATACACTTATTAGAATAATTTTAATTATGATTATGTGTATAATATACCTAGGTATAACCCTGCTTTCTTGAATTTGACGACTGATGTGGCGCGGTGGGCGAAGGTCTGCCAGTGCCTGCTGATTGGTAATCGAAGGTTGCGGGTTCGATTCCCGCCTCTTGACAAAACGATCGACACACGAAAACGAGTTGTGTACGATCTGCAGACTTTGTGATCCAGATTTCAGATTTGTTCAGGGTGTTCTGGTCGTTTTCTTTATATAATAAAAAATATCTATCTATGTATTGTATTATATTATGTATATCAGTTATCTAGTAACCATAACACAAGCTCTGCTTAGCTTGGGGCTAGATAATGCTGTGTGAATTGTCCAGCATTATTTATTTAAAATTTTCTCTCCATTTAAAGGTTGCCTGGAATGAATAGTTTCTAAGCGATAAGGCCGCCCATTGTACTTTTATGTTTAATGTCTATGTCTTGTTCTTGATTTGTCTTGTGGTGTGAAGTAAAAAGTTTTGTATTGTATTGTAATTAAAGAATCGGGTTTCATTGTATGCGGGTAACATTACACATGTGTGGACGGAAAATTCTTTCATTATCTTGTTTCATTTCATGGTACACTTCATGTTCGTTGCGTAAGTCTGTGCGCAGCATAATAAAGTTTCACAATAATTTTGAGTGATTTGTTGCTTTTTATGAGAATATTTTGTGCCAACACTTACCAGACGATCTCAGCTCTAATCCTTGTTTCTGATACTCCGCGATGGTGAAAGCACTCTGATATTTTAGTTTCTAATACGCTACGATGGTGAAATAAGCACTTACGGTATTTTTATCACAACACATAAACCAGGAAGCATATTAATATATATACCCATATACTTGCGCCGGATCGCATGAACTAAAATATAAGTCGTAGCCCAAAGTAGATTTCCTTATTATTGGTTAGAGTTAGAGAAACGTGAATGTTGCATCTGTGAATTACATGTTTGGTTTAATAGGCATCGTAGATGGTTACGAATCGTCTATTTAGCAATGGTACATATAGCTTGAGAAACACTTTACCCCCAGAAAATCGTTACTCAAGCATAAATCGGTAACTGAGCAAGCTTTTTATAATACGAGACATATATTGGTTACTAGCCGTCTGCCCCGGCTTCGCACGGGTATTTTTTTATTTTATATTTTGCCTGGAAGAAATCGCTTTAAGCGATTCCGCAATTCCATGCCTTTGTTTTGGATAACTTTTATAATGTACTTAATTTATTTTTATGGGCTAAATAAAGCATTGTTCTATCTTTATTCTATAGCCTATGTTCATCAAGAATAATTTAGGATTCTAATGGTGAAATAGTTTTCAAATCGGCCCAGTAGCTTTGAAGCCTATTCGATTCAAACAAACAAACAAATCTTGCTTCTTTATAATATTTAAATTGTGAATTGTGTCTGTTTTGTTGACCGTTTGATATTATGAAAAGATTCTAAGATCCTCCTACGTTCATATTATGATTGTACCGTTTTCTTTCTTTTGCCAGAAATGGAATGAACTCTGAGTCTTCTCGTAGGTCGCGTTCATAAATGAACCATGACTCGATTTCCGTTTTAAATCTTTACTGATGTTTACAAGCCGTTTAATAAAAATGTGCCAAATATTTCAAAAAAATTACGACCTATTTTACGATTCTAGACCTCGTACAGAGTTGTAAACCGAAAGATTTTCATTAGTTCGTTTCGTTAAAGTGACACTTCGATTGATACCCAGCAGTTTCCATGAAGGGATGGTTTGGCAATAAATCTCGCAATGGTTATATTTCACATGTTCCATTCGATTTTTCTTCGCGAGCTTCGGTATTTTTATTCGCTGAAATGTTTGCTGAACTCAAAGCGGGAGATAAAGTTTCGAACAAGGTTTTAAAATTACGACATGATGGAAAAACTTTGAAAATAAGAATAAAAATATTGTTTTGCATTAGAAATGCTTCTTAATAAAATTCAAACTAATCGGCAGAGTGATGACAACACAGATAAACCACAGTTTAGTCTGTTGTTTTGTCTTGAAAACCATTTAACATCCAGCAGCACTCCAGCAGCTTCGGAGACTACGTAATTCAAAAAAACAAATATTTCCTCTTGATAATATTAGTATAGAAAAAAATCTTCTGTTATTCCAGATCTACATCAGTGCAAAATTTCAGCCCGATACGTTCGGGTGAAGAAGTAGCGCTACCCGAAAGGGGTAAGAAAAACAGCGCTACATGCATTACTTATAATAATGTATGTAGCAAAAAGGTGTATGTACTCCCATTGCCTTAATATTAATTTTATTTTACGTTTAATTGTTAGTCTTATTTGTATTATGTAGTGTTTAAGGTAATAAACTTATTTTATTCTTATTCTAGTGACGTAATTTAACTACAGCTTCACGTCTATAGGTACTAATATCTTAAAAAGGTTAAGTTTGTTTGTGACGTTGTTGTAGGAAGAAATCTTTGGATCTACTGAACCGGTTTCAAAATATCACCATTAGAAAGCTTACTTTTCAGGGAATGTCATAGGCTATGTTTTATCCCATAATTTTTACAGGAACGGAAACTACGCGGGTGAAACCGCGAGGGGTCCGGTAGTATTATATAAATAGTATGATGCGATATTGTGATGCGACTTTTAGCCCCCGATTTAGAAAGTGATCAACAGAGTCAGTTCATCGGACGATTAGATAACTTACCACGTAACCAACCCTACTAAAAATACTTACACCAACCGCGACAGGAAACCGCAAATCCATAACTGCCACATATCGGTTTCGACTATAAATAGGGCCATATATTAGTTCACGATCAGCCCGCCATAGAAGACTAATAACCCATTTCCACTTCCTTAGTCCACTTACCTGGTAGTTATATGCCCATGCTCACCTAAAATGGTTCAGGAGTCAAGGAATAAAATAAGAAAATGATCGCAAAGTTGTTTATTTTGCCAAAATAATACCGCATCATTCTTATTACATCATCATCAGCCTATATTAGTCCACTGCTGGACACAGGAATCCCATAATGAGCGCCATAGCGCTCTGTCTTCTGCTTGCCGCATTCAGCATCAGCCAGCAGTCTTTCGCAAATCGTCATCCCACCTGGTCGGAGGGCGTCCTACACTACGTTTGCTGAGTCGCGGTCTCCACTCAAGAACACGTTTACCCCAGCGGTTGTCGGTCCTTCTCGAGATATGACCGGCCCACTGCCACTTCAGCTTATTAATTTGAGCTATGTCGATAAACTTGGTTCTCTGTCGGATGTATTCGTTGTGAATCCTATCGTTCAGAGAAACTCCGAGCATAGCTCTCTCCATAGCTCGCTGGGCGACTTTAAACTGGTGGACCAGCCCTACCGTGAGTGTCCTGTCCACGTCTCAGCTCCTTAGGTCATGACGGGTACGACGCACTGATTGAAAACATTCGTTTTCTAGCATTGCGGTATGGATGACGAGAAGACTTGACGTAGTATCCCGAACGCTGCCCAACCTAGCTGGATCCTCCTCTTGGCCTCCTTCTCGAAATTGTTTTTAGCTAACTGCAGAATCTGCCCAAGGTAAGTGTACTGTGTGAAACAATTTCTTATTACGAATGGGTTAAATTTTTATTCTCGGTGATCGTCAATCCAGACCATCAATTTCTAGATCGTAGGTACTAAGGTGGGAGTATGATTACGTATGACCTATTTATGGCGAGTATAATATTAACTACGGACTTACGTAACGTTCTTGGTTGAAGTTAGTGGTATAAATCTAACTATGATATTCCCACATCTTTGCAAAACTAACCGCATTTTAACCACACTAAAATTCTTAGCGACTATTTGTTTTGAATCGAACATATTCATTGGAACTGAATTCATAACATTATAGCCAACCAAAGCAACAAAATCAGTGAGCTCTTCGATCGTGTGACGCAGAAAAGTTGGAAGTTTTGGCGCATTGGTTTTATGAGTAAGCACAGAAAGTTAACTAATAGCAGGCAGTTACAAAACACTTGTAAGTACCTGAAGCGTGGAAAAGTATCAATGAACACGCTTTCTATAGGTTACTCTTTACATACCAATCCACTTTTTTTTTACATAAAATAATCCATTGCAATCGTCATGTAAAAAGATCAGAAGCGGTTTTAATTTACATTGTTATTTTCTCAGTTTAATAAATGAGGCATTCGAATGAGAATTACGAATTAAAAAAATCTGGTGCATAAGATTTCAAGATAATTTTCCTTAGATCGAGATGAAATCTTAAATTTCTTAAAAGCAAATTTTCGTAAACCGCTAAAATTTAAAAGAATTCTCTTAATAGAATTTGGCCTCTGCTTCGCGAGCGTAATTGAAACGTAAACTAAGGTTATTTCTATTACATACGAACTTTTTAATACGACAAAAATAGTAGCCTATGTTTTATTCCAGACCTAGAAAAACCTGTTTGCAAAACTTCAGCCTGATCCGTTCAGTAGTTTTGGCTTGAAGAAGTTACAAACATCCATCTAAACTTTGCCATTCATAATATTTGTGTGATGTTATAATTTTATTTATAACACAATGGGTATCCTACCACTAGACGATCACTTTGGCCATTATAAATCACTTTTCTATAATTTCGTTTATCCACATATATAGTAACTAATCTCATTTGGAGGACGTTTCTTTGGTATAGGATGGTTTTAATCTATAAGATAACATAAGTTATTTAATATCTTTGCAATATGTTCTGCAATAAATATATTGAATCTTAAATTTTGTATTTATACTTCTTTGTTTACAATTTAGGTAGGGTTCGCACTGTTACAATATGATACTTCTAAATTAGCTTGCACATGAACGAAATTAGCAAAGAGTCACCAGAATATTGCCTCAAGGAAAACCATACCGTATTTCGTCTATTAGCAACTCCCCAACTCTCAACTTTACCTGACAGAAACTCTTGATCATGCTCCAATATTACCTTCAACTCCTCAACTATAATCAGGTTACACATAGTGCTTACCATGAATACTAAATCGGTAGTACTAATACCTTTGAGTTGGCATAGAGTAAATATCAGTTCCCTCCCAGGTAATATATTCATTGGAGCCTTGCAACTTAGACGTGAGATGCAAAAGTTTAGATGCATAAATAGATGGTACTACATTTGGTTTTTTTTAAGTTGTTCTTACTGCTGAGAGGGATAAAGGTGTTTCTAAACGATTAATCTTTTGTTTACCGGTTTAAGAAGTCTTTTTACGGACGTACCTACGCAAACCCAACTGCGGACTGCGACTCGGCAAACGTAGTGTAGGACGCCCTCCGACCAGGTGGGATGACGATTTGCGAAAGACTGCTGGCAGATGCTGGATGCGGCAAGCTGAATTTAGGGCGCTATGGCGCTCATTAGGGGAGGTCTGTATCCAGCCGTGGACTAATATAGGCTGATGAGATGATGATGATTACCTACGCAAAAAACGTTTGTTTTGTAACCTACCCACCATTACTTTAAGCACAAATTAACACAACATGTACATTAAATAACATATTTTAAAAAACTGTTCTTAAAAAGTCATCGAGCAAAAATCCAGTCATAAAGGCGCCGCAAAAAGTTTTTTTTTATCTCAATAGCAAAATTTTAGTTACAACTACATTTTAAGTTTTATATCTGAATGAATTTCCCGATATTTCTGAGCCTTTCTACCTTCACCATGACTTGGTCAAAGTCTGTAAAGGTGATTAATGATTTTGCGCTTTTTGTTCCTTTGGAGATGTTAGTCGACTTTGTGCTTTTGTTGAATGTATTTTATTTCAAGAGCTCTTAGGGTAATAAGTTTATGTATCAAGGGTTTTGTTACGGAACTAAGTAGGGATTAGGTAATGATTAATGTTAAAGTACTGACAGTTCAAAGCTAGTTCGCTTGGTAACTATTGTGTTGTTATTTCATAACAGAATGTAGGTAACCATTAATAGTAGAGGTAAATGTGGAACTTACTAGTTTCATAGTAAAGGTTCTAATACAAGTTTTATAGATTTCATCAAAAACACCTTCAATGAGAAAAACCATTCACAACCAACAAAACCATTCAGTAATTCCTCAGCCGTGGGCGAAGGTAGTAGGTGCGATTTCCGCCGTGGGAGATACATTTGGTTCGTCAGATACATAACACAAGCTCTGGCTTAGCTTAGGGCTAGATGATGCTGTATGAATTGTCCAGAGTTTATTGCGAGTCGGATATATCAATCAGTCATCGCATGACAAGCTCTGCTCATGCTTTGGGGCCAGATGTTATGTGAATAAACTCGGTTAGTAATATTGATTTATCCCCAAGCTAATTCTAGAAGCTTGTTAACAAATGATGTACCTAAATGACATTGGCTTTGCAGAGATTGTGAACTTTCATCCTACATTCTTGTGTTCAAGGTTCACGTAATTACCGTCATTACTCATATGAAAGGGAATAGAAGGGACAACTCAACACCCGATTCTAGGGCACTCGGATTTAAACCTACGACAACTTGTTGGGTAGTTTGGACTAGTTGATGCTAATTGCTTGATTTAATCAATTACATTGTGTAACTAGTCCCTAAACCAAACCTAACTATTAGGTACCAGTGAATTACAAGCGAGTACTGATTAAAACAGTACAGATAAACGTGAATTTGAAACTTAATGGATGTAAGGATAAAATCTAATACTCGTAACCAACGTAGATCTAAATGGTAAAAACAAATAGGAAATTACAAGCGTAAAGAAAGTACCGGACACCAAACGCCTAACAGATTTGAACAAGTCTCAAATTACGACAAATTTTCATTGAAAACTGTTATTTATCGTGACTGGTGCCGTGGCGTGGAGCTAGGTGGTGATTATCCAGTTTTATTTAACTACTAGTTTCTGCATTTCGCACGCTTTGTTTCTATGGAAATATTTAAAGGTTACTTCCATCCTACGGGAACTATTCTATGGGATAAATTGCCTATGTTTGGTTACAGGGTTAGAGCTACATCTATACAAAATTTCAGCCCGATCCATGCAGGATTTAATCTGAGCTCACCGTAGCGGTCAGTGCTATATCAACCACCTTCTTTCGTTATTGCGGCACGCAGTGCTACATCCACCACTGCCACTCGTACTCTGTATGGTGATGTAGATCAAAACGATTCCGGTCTTACTCCAATAAGAGTACCAATAAAGAGTGGAAGGTAGTTCCTTCTCACTTCAAGCCCCGATCCTGCACCAGTTTTCCCAAACCAATACAATCTTAAAATCAAAGTGAATAAGTTATTCTGGAAGAACGAAATCTTCGCTTGAATTGCCAAAAGCTTGACAAAAAAGTCACACCTAAAACGATTATTCCTTACTTACGTTTTACTCCATGTGCCTGGCGAGTCTCCTAAAAGATATGTTTTTGTCCACAATTTCTCCAGATTCCAGCCGTGGTAAACTAACGTGTGATTAGCAACCCCGCAAGACGTAAGGGGAGGTTCTGGAGTGGAGCCAAATTTTCTCACAGCCCATAATGCCTTTCCTTCCGATTTCAAAACACTCTCGGAAACATTTGAGGGTCTTAAAATCTTCAGGGTTCTTGGCATTCTGTAGTAAAAGTAAATGATGCCTGTACAATGGGTTTGGTAACTCATCGGCGATAAAACTTTTGAATCTATGTTTGATACTCACTTACTTCTATAATGGCTCAACGACCCGATGGCCTGTTAAGATAAGTCTTGATTTTTCCCTGTCCAGCGCAAATTCGCCGCAGTCCTCCGCTTGTTTATGGTGGTTAAGAAATCTGAAATAAGCGCAAAACATGGTAAATAGTTATCAGCTATATTTACATGATAAATAGACATGATAGGTAACTGCGTTAGTTTAAAAAAGGATTTTGCTTAATTACATGTTGTATGAAAAGTGAACATTTTGAAGGAAACGAAATAAGAAGTTATTCTAATAGGAAGACGCCGCAGTGAATTAGGGTTTACATGTCGTTGTATCTTGTCTCAGACAGCGGTTTGTCTGGCTGTTAAATTTGCACGCGTAAACGGCTGAAAGGATCATAATGAGATAGGCAGGAATGTAAATGGTAACCCAGGGACGGACATAGGTTACTGAAAAGCACGTGCGAATCCGTAGGCAACCGCTAGTCAGCTGCAAACCTAAGTAATAAAAGCATAATTTATTTTCATAACCTTCTTTGAGCAATGTCGACCTTTCCTAAATAGGTAATGGAAAAAAACCTAGAGATCCAGGCTGTAGTCGCGGTGAAAACCCGATGTGTTTGTTTCAAAGCCAGTGCGTGAGTTTACCATTTAGTATTGGCGAACACAAAATAGTCGCCTGCCGTAGAGTTGCTAAGTCAAATGCTACCTCAGATCACCCTCGGAATATAATTGTTACATACAGTTCACTCTGTTATTCGCATAATAACTGTTCAAATGAATCTCATAGTTGATGACACATTATAGTATGTCTTAGATAAATTTAAATCATTTAAATTTTTCTCGTAAGCCTCGGGCTATTCCGTCGTGCTATGCACTGGCAGGGCAGCTACTTACTAAAGCTACTGGCATGCGTGATCTTGGAGTCTACCATGACTCAAAGCTACTTTTTAACGCGCATATAGACAACATAATTAGTAAGGCTTCGAGATCGCTGGGATTTGTCATGCGGATTTCTAAGAGCTTTACAAAGGTCAAAACTCTTAAACTTTTATATTGCACGTTTGTAAGGAGTCATCTAGAATACGCATCTCAGATATGGAACCCGCGTTACCAGAAGTACATTGATCGTATAGAAAGTATTCAGAGGCGTTTCTTAAGATACCTGTGTTTTAGAGTAAAGATCCCTTACAAATCTTTGACCTATGATGAACTCTGCAAGAGGTTCCATTTCTTGCCACTCAAAAGTAGACGTGACATAGCTGATTATCTTTATATACTTAAGATTATCAACAACGATGTCGACTGTCCAGAACTTCTTGGCAAATTAGACTTCAATGTACCACGTAGGCAGCTTAGACACAATCCCTTACTACATGTCCAACATGTTGGAACTAATTATAGACAAAATTCATTTATAGTGCGAGCGAGCGGCACTCTCAATGAATTCAGCAAAATGTTGAACATTGACCCTTTCAACACCAGCATTCACAGGGCAAGGCGATGCATAACTCTTAACTTCTTTTGCACTTGATGTAGCTATATTTTTAATTTTTACATATTGTACTTGTTCTTTTATTACTTTATTAAGTACAAAATTGTCGACGATTTTTTTTTTGTTTTGTGTTCACACTTAGGTATTTTATTATGTTTCTATTAGCGAGTGCCTATTATTAGCTTTCTGTATCTATTTTAAGATCTATTGTTAATAGTTAAGCTGATGGCAATCCGAATAAAAATAAATAAATAAATAAATAATATCATATTCTAACTACATACGACCGAAACCCGTAAAGGGGTTAAAAAAATTAATTATTCGCGTCGTTATTATCTTTTCGTCTAGAGTCTAGACTGCTACTTAAACATTCAGTAGGTTAGACTACCTACTATGTATGTAGTATAATTAACCCTTAAACACTGACTGTTTTCAAGATAACTATGAGTGAAAATAGAAATCCTATATTTAGTGTGTTAATTTTTAGGATTGCGTACCCAAAGGGTGCCAAAATAAATAATGAGATAAAATATGTATGTATGTGGCGGCGCTAGTTTGGCTCGGGGTATCGTCTTAAGGTGAAGTAGGTCCCAAAACTCAGGTTTTGCCTAGACGGAAAATCAGTTTTAAGGCAAGTAAACACAATTTTTTAAAATCTTTTTAGATGAGCATCGAAAGTTTAGGATTTTTGTTAGTAAGTTATGTGAGCCGAAACACGATTGACTCAACTTGACTCGATCGAAAAAAATCGTAAAGTTTCCTCTAAATTTTGCATTTTTACTACGGAAAACCAGTTTCATTTGCTAGTTACTTAACATATTTGCATGAAATATCGTCTAAAAAATACTTAACTAAACACTTTAGAGGATTATGGTTTTAGTTTTTTGCAAAAAATTGTTATTTTCGAGCAATAACAAATTTATAAATAAAAAGCAGGGAAATTGCGCGCGGGCCGGCTCTTGCGTCCCTTTCTCGCTTTCACTGCGCGGTGTTCGCTCGTCCTTGTCTCGAAAATACGAACGTACTTCGCCTTAAGTTATTTTATTCCTATGCTAGCACTGTCATGGCTGAAAACACAAAGTGCGATCTGCGGGTCCGTGTCGCGACGGCGCGCCCCTGCGGGTCGCACCGACGACGCTAGCAGTGATCGCGTTAATAATTAACATTCCATCTCAAATTACCCAACAACAAGTAGCACATTATATAGATAGGTTATGGAATTCCGGTAAACTCCCTCGTCTTTACCAGATCGATGCATAATAATTATAATACAGACACTCGATGTACCTACTACACGAGGCATTATCATAATTGACTTATACACATCAGAAGTGTAAATTTAGGTTAAATATCTATAGAGATATCTATAGAAGTGCTATGATGTGTATACAGGGTTATCAGGAATATGTAAGTAAATTATTAATGATAAGAGAAGAATGCTAATGTATGTTTAAAATAAATAGTTTTGATGGACAATTCATAAAACATCTAGCCCCAAGTTAAGCAGAGCTTGTGTTATGGGAACTATACTATGATTGATATACTTAATACTATATATTATTACCTCAACCTCAACAGCTTATAATAGTCCACTGCTGGACGCAGGCCTCTCCCTTATTTTTTATCTCATGGGGGGATACCATAATATGGTATCCCCATTACTCTATTTAATATAATATATTTTATCATATATTTTTACTATACATAGAAATACACAGAACACCCGAAACAAATATTTGCTGAGCTAACAAACATTAGTCCTAAGGCGGACGGAATCGAATCGGCTACCTCCTGCGTCGCAGGCGGACCTTCACCCAAGACGCCACAACGGTCTTGGATTTTTTTAAAATTCAAAATTAAATTTTATTACATTAATTTAAACAAATACATAGTTATTAATCTATACTAATATTATAAAGAGGAGATATTTGTTTGAATTGAATATAGGCTCAGAAACTGCTGGACCGATTTGAAAAATTCTTTCACCATTTGAATCTTACATTAGCTGTGATGAATATAGGCTATAGAATATACCTGTGCGAAGACGGGGCGGACCACTAGTATATATGAAAAAAAAGTTATCCAACTCGCAGGTATCGCAAAACAAAACAGTCCGGGCTTCTACTGTTAATGTAATTCACTTATCTTTGTATAGTGTGTACGTACCAAGATTTCATTTAACTCCTTCAAAACCTTCTCCTCTCGAACTTAAACCAATAGTTACTAATAGCCGTCTTTAACCAATATATTAATATATAAGAATCGTTTGTTTTTAATAAGTAAGAATGATAAAAAAACACGACTAAGACTTCACACTTTTTTATTATGAAATAACGTAGACAGACATATCTTCGAATAAAGTCTCCTGTCCCATAATTGCTTGTCACTGTGTTCATGAACACATTGACAACGTGATATTGTGAAAATCAGCGCTGGGTGTACAAACATCAGTATGCACCCAGCGCAATGCTGAGTGAGGGCCATATTTGCCATTGACACTGCTACGCACAAAGTAAATTAGTTTACTTACCTAAGTAGTAGTAACATAGCTTTAAGGTTTTTGTGTATCAGAGTAGTTTTAAAGTGAATAAAAATATGTTCTATTATTTCTATTGTATATTAGATTTTTATCACAGTCACTGAAAATATTCACCCAAATCACCGCTCCAAAATTTGATTGGTTCAAGAAGAATACTTCAACAAGTCCCCCTTTGCTTTCCTCTCTGTGTTCCCATCCCATCCTGTAGTGACCACCGGAAGCGCTCGTCTCGGTCGGTACTCCACAACTTTCGAGTTTTTTTTGCTTCCTTTACCTTCACTCGTTAAAGGGTAATGAACTTAAATTATTGGATTTCCTCCCTTCCTTCCAGTCTCGTTATCTACATCTACCTACATAAATATAGGTTCAGTTTACGTTTCTTTGTAGGGGAATTTTTCCTACATTTAGATACCGTCATTTGATCGGATAAATCTAACATAGACATTTTTGTTTTGAAACATATTTTGTCATTGTAACCACAACACAAGCTGAACTGATTAAAAATATATATATATATATATATATATATATTATATGTACTTTGACGCGGGTTTCAATATTTCTCTCTTTTCTCAATATTCAATACCTATTTTTGTGGTTTTTTTCTGCGTTCCACAAGCTATAAAACTAGCGAAAAAATAATTTGGCGCAAATCGTAAACCATTTTCTGTAAACTCATGTTAAAATCGACTCTGATTCATTTGTTGATTCTTAGCACAAATTCTTTAATTTTGACTAAAGCTTCAAAAATGCCAGTGAATCGAAGTTGTTTTCATCATGACTCATCATGAGTCCAGAGAAAATGGTTTACTATAATAACTTTTCCGCTAGTTTTATTGCTTATGGAAAACAGAATAATTACTTACTTAATATAAAACCACAAAAACCATAACTTGCGCGCATCCGCGTCGAAACACCCTAATCGACTACAATTACTTAAGTTTAGCTAGGTACAAGATTATATGTCAAGAAACAAGAACACGCACAACAAACTCTTAATTTTACGGAACCTTCGGTGCGCGAGTCCGACTCGCACTTGACGTTTTATTTTTACTATGTAGTGATGCTCTAGCACACTGACAGCCGCATCATACAGGGCGATTCAAAACCGATTAAGGCAATACACACACACCATCGCCAACTAGCTGTATCTGCAATTACCTCAAAGATGTAAAACTGGGGCGCTCAACGAGCTAAATTGGTTGAATCCGTTGACCTAGACCCGTTTTAGATCGATCAGGTAAACGGTTCTTTGCCATGTGAAGTGTGGTTATGCTAGATGTGGGTATAAATAACCTTAGGTTAGAAATGTAGTGGATATTAGATGGAGCCCTAAGGTTATGTATGCCAGGTTTTATTCTAAAAATAGCGAGACCGGGTCATATTAGTTTGACCGGTTGAAGTTTTTGAAAGGTATTAGAAACAGGATGATCATCATCATCATCAGCCTATATTAGTCCACTGCTGGACATAGGCCTCGCCTAATGAGTGCCATTGCGCCCTGTCATCACCTTGCCGCATCGAGCATCTGCCAGTAGTCTTTCGCAAATTGTTCTCTGTCGAATGTATTCGTTGCGAATCCTATCCTTCAGAGAAACTCCGAGCATAGCTCTCTCCATAGCTCGCTGGGTGACTTTAATCTGGTGGACCAGCCCTACCGTGAGTGTCCACGTCTCAGCTCCGTAGGTCATGACGGGTAGGACGCACTGATTGAAAATTTGCTTTGAAACTGCTTGAAAACTTTCGTTTTCAAGCATTGCGGTATGGATGACGAGAAGACTACGTAGTTTCCCAAACGCTGCCCAACCTAGCTGGATCCTCCTCTTGACCTCTTACTTCTTCTCGAAATTGTTTATACCCAACTGCAGAATCTGCCCAAGTTAAGTGTATTCGGAAATATTTCGTGAATTATTTGTGTGAACAATTATTCATGTGGCGTACTAGAAACATCATTGCCCTTGTAACGAATTCTGAGACACCCACACACGCAAACATATCTGTATTTTATTTGTACAGACAGACTGTTTACGCAAACTACATTCAATATTTATATTGACTTGACTCGAGATTGAAGCTACTGAGGTTCATTCGAAGAAAACATGAGTTTTTGACTAGCTGCCAGCGACTTCGCACTCGCTTTCCAAGTAGCCTCGGTGTCTGACAGGTGTCTGACATACCATTTACCTCCCTGCCAAATTTCATTAAGATCAGTTCAGCCGTGTAGGCCTGAAAAAGTAACAGACAGACAGTTGATTTTAATTTACAATAATAATATGGATTCAAGTTTTTTTTTTTACCTAAATTAGTTAATTTTTAAAAGTCTTGTTTATTTGGCCCCGGTGCACAAAAGTGTATATATCTGTTGTACCAGGGTTAAATTGCACCTTCGTCAAAATGTACAACGGACATGGATCAAAATACAGGGTGGGCCATGAATTAGTTTACATTTAAGTTTGATTTCCCGCACAAACGCCTATGTCAAATATAGGCTGATGATTATTATGATGGTTCGAAACCGATCACGAAACCCTAAAAGTCGATTCATGATAGATTAGATAATTTATGTATATGTATGTACTTACGACCGTAATGTTTTTTTGTAATTCTTAAACCGGTTATTTTATTATAGTTACCCTTCGTACACTTGTTTCAAATTTATGCACTACCTATTCGGAATCAGTGTTCCGTAACCTGCATTTTTTGGGGACCTTCATTCGGCGTTTTAGGGTTGTCACCTGTTGTTATTTCACTAGGGTTCTATATATTTGACAGAGTCAGAACTAAATTATCTGAATATGTAGGTATTTATTCTTAAAAATATTGTATATATTTTTTTGGATAAACGCAACACTAATTCGTTAACTTCCATTTTGTCGGCGATCGCATCATTATACTTACTTAACTTCCAGTAACTTTTGCATTTGCCTTTCTTGTATCTTCAATGAGTTTCAGGAAAGTCGTAGAAAACATACCTTAAACTATAACCTGCCCACTAAAAATGACCGATTGAAAGACAGCAATAAAAATATGTTAAAAAGTACAGCCCGACCGTAATAAATTCATGTGTTGTTCATAGGGTTGCCGTTTTGCTGTCGGCATTAGAGGTGATCAAAATTCAAGTCATCCCTGCGGGATGCCAACTAAAATAAGTCACTAAATCGCCCCTGTTGTGTTCTATTTGTGATTTAACGAACCATTATTGTGTTTAGTCCCCTAAATCCGATTTTTGACGGTCTATTGTACTGACAACCCTAATTTATTGCAACAAGTGACGAACATTTGCTGTGTTAATAAAACCTCATTCTACTTGACTAAATTCATGATATTTTTTGTATGGCAATTATGTATTCATAATTTATGAAATACATATTTTTTTTATTCAATTGGGTAGTAACGTATTGTATTTTTGAGTTACATTTTAGTTTTGATATTTTACGTTAGGTACGCATTTTTATATGGTTGTATATAAGTATAATAGACGACCTCAGTAGCGCAGCGGGCGAGAGTCTGCCTGCGACGCAAGAGGTTGCGGGTTCGATCCCCGCCTCGGAACAAATTTGTGTACGATCTGCAGAAATTTGTTCCGTTGGTCTGGGTGTTTTCTATGTATAATAAAAAATATATATCTATGTAATGTATAATATTACGTATATCAGTTATCTAGTACCCATAACACAAGCTCTGCTTAGCTATGGGCTAGATAATGCTGTGTGAATTGTCCAGCATTATTATTTATTTATTAATTAAGCTTTTTGTGATGCAATGATGGTTTTGTGATATTACTCACAAGTTATGATGAGCTATAGACACAAGCTTAAGATATACACCTAAGGTATGATTAAAAAGGTCTTTTAATTTCACAAGTATTTAATAGTTAGATATATATAACTAAGATATGTATAACTGATAGGTATACATAATACAATACACAGATAGATATTTTTTATTATATATAGAAAACGACCAGAACACCCTGAACAAATATCTGCAGATCGTACACACATTTGTCCCGAGGCGGTAACCGAACCCGCAACCTACTGCGTCGCAGGCAGACCTTCGCCCACCGCGCCACAGAGGTCGTCAAATTATAGAAAAAGTGCTAAGATTAAGTGATTATTCTACGGACCTAAGCACATAGGTTCTATTAAAGGTAATCGAAAACAGTAGGTATAATTTAATAAACAAGAAACAGACAGACAAACATTAAACATAAAAGTACAATGGGCGTTCTTATCGCTTAGTTATTAAACGATTTCTTCCAGGCAACCTTTGGATGGAGAGAAATTTACACTGCTCTATCAATCTTCATCTTCCTTTCCCATATATGTCTTCTTACACACATTCTTTTGTTTAAAAGCTCTGATATTATGAGTAAATATTTGTATAAAACATGATTTCGGAGAACCGCCTGAGTGGTGTAGGGCTGGAAGTGTGGTCTTTGTTTGTTTACGCCTATTTTGCATATAAATTGTTCCGGTCGTCATGAAATTCTAATATGAGTTACTGTTTCGCAGCAAATTGCGAGTTTAGGACGTCAGATGTTGTGTTTTGAAATTTTCCATTTTCGATTGTCTATGGTTATTAAGAACACCAATAGAAGTGGCAGTGGCCTGGCCATATCTCGAAAAGAACTGACAACCGCTGAGGTAAACGTGTTCGCAGACCGCGATTCGGCAAACGTAGTGTAGGACGCCCTCCGACCAGGTGTGATGACGATTTACGAAAGACTGCTGGCAGATGCTGGATGCGGCAAGCTGAAGACAGGGCGCTATGGCGCTCATCAGTGGAGGCCTATGTCTAGCTGTGGACGAATATATGATGATGATGATGAATATCTATTCTCCTTTTTTGGTACTTACACTGCTCTATACTCTGATCACCACGAAACGGGAATAATTCGCATAAATATATAAAATTAGTATATGAAATAAAATTAGCAACGAAACGTGTCGCTTCGAGGCGAAAACCATTCGTATAAAAGCATATAAATAAAGGCCTATGGGTAATATTAATCCAGGTCTAGAATTGGTGTTCTCAGTAGAGAATACACAAAAGAGGAAGCTGCTGTAGGTACCGCTTTAGTACAGCAAAAGCTAACGACACGTTTCGAAGCGAATTTAATTCCATACCATTATTTTATATATAATAAGCGAATCACTCCTGTTTCGTAGAGATTCAGTACATTTCCCTTGTCTCTTACATCATCCACTGGCTGAGCTGGAGGTTCTCTATTCTTTCGCTCCGATAATACTTCACGTCATACAAAAATTGACCTTCACCTAGCTTATCCAACCCGTATAGTTACGTACGCGTAACTACACTTTGCCACAACTTCCCAATACCAAAGACCTTCAACTACAGTACCCTCATTAACCCTTAATTTTAACCGATAGAACAAAAACCTGTAATTCCTTTCCCCAAGTTACAATTACTGAACCCTTTGTCCCTGACAAGGGCCCTTCAACTTGGAACAGTCAATCGACTTTCATTTACTCAGGGTTCACGCAAACACCGATTTGAATATTTACAACTAGTCGCCGCATTTAAACTGAAAACTGGTTACCCGCGCTTGTTACAGTGGCTTGTGGAAACTTAGAAACATGAATTCAAAAATCGTCAGCCTGCAATGCAAAGACAGATTGGGGAATGCCTTTGTATAGTATTCATTTACTCTCGGACGACCTCTGTGGCGCAGTGGGCGAAGGTCCGCCTGCGACGCAAGAGGTTTCGGGTTCGGTTACCGCATTGGAACAAATATTTGTATGATCTGCAGGTATTTGTTCCGGGTGCTCTGGCCGATTTCTATGTATAATAAAAAATATCTATCTGTGTAATGTATTGTATTATGTAGTGCCCGTAAAACAAGCTCTGCTTAACTTGGGGCTAGATAATGCACTGTGAATTGTCCCAAAATTACAAAAAAAACTCTTTAGGTATTATAAGGTTATCCGAGGTCACAGCGCTTTGTCACTACACAAATCTAACTTTGAGTGAGGCACAAAAAAAATATTGTTCGCTGTATATCTCACATTCTTAGTTCATCAGCTGAGAAGATTAAGATAAAAAATTTGAACATCAATTAAGTCTTCATTATTCTCAGACCAGTCTACACAGGTTCTTATTATAAATGCAGTTGTTAAATTCCCGTAAAATTGCCGGCACCGAAATTAATGTAAAACACTTGCAAATTGGTCTATGTTAACTATGTGGAAACCTTAAAATATTCTGTCTAAAGATTCTGAAAGCAATCGTGAAGAGCGTGCCCTACAAATTAATATGTAAATACGTAAGTACCTTGTCATAATAAAGAGCGGTAAAAGACAGATTTAACGCGGTCTTCAACTAACAGCCGGTTGTTCGTGAGCCCTAATTCCACTAAATTGATTGCTTCGCCATTACAATGGTGTTGTCTCAAAATGACACATTTTGGCTTTTTACCTTTGATGAAACAAACTACAGATGGCGAGAAATGTGTCAAGGTTGAAACCATTGTACCAATAACTCCGAACTAAAAGCACCGCAATAATAATATTATAAATGTGAAACTGTGTTTGTTTGTTTGTCCATACTTCACGCCCTCCACTAAGCAACCAATCGACTTGATTTTTGGCGCATAGAGTTAGTTGAAAGGATGGAGAGATTTGTGGTATAAAAAGTAACCTATGTTAAGGCTACTTTTTATACCACAAATCAGTTCCTATGGGAAACAACGCATGCGAAGCCGTGGGCAACAGCTGGTAATAAATAAATAATAATTGGAGCGAAACATCCCTAAAATAAATATGTTTACTCACCTTACCTCACCTCAAGCCTCAGCCTTTATTGATCCACTACTAGAAGCAGGCCTCCCCCTGAAAAAAGCCTCATTGGCTTATATCTTTTAGGGGAATTGTCCATAATCCCCACTAATATATTTTTACTCATATAGAGTAAAATTTCATCCAGCAGTGGACCAATATAGGCTGTTGAGGTGAAGTGAGAGTAAAGTTTCATATTTCTCATCTTATTCTGAATTGCATCTATAGTAGGTAAATTATTTTGACCTTAACTTATTCCTGTGAAACTCAAAACCTTACAAAGAAGTATCTAAACAAAAGACATAAACAGCACAAACCTCATCATTATAATTGCACGCATTAGGACAGCAAAGGGCGATGGAGTTAATTTACATCCGCATCTTACAACCCTTTTGTGTATAATCTTGTGTGGGTCGCAGTAAAGGGAGAAGAGAGACTAGGATAATCCGGGAAGCGGTATGTGACGGCAGGAATGGGTAAAAATTAAGTACCTACGCAATGGAATAACAACGCCAACAATAAGCGATTGTTTAAAAACAAAGAAAATTACAGTAAAATAATAGAATTACTTTTATTAAAATTTATTAAAAATTTGTATGTAAAATTGAAAGCATTGAGCTATCTGCAGACTGTTGCATTCAATCTACAGGTAAACTCAACTGATCCATATCAATACTAGTCAGAAGCGTCCCCAAGACGCTGCAGCGCTGGCTGCATTGCCCCGAAGTATGGCAATGCTGATATTAACCAACTGGCGACCAACCCCGGCTTCACACCGTGTACAGACGTTAAAGCCAACTTCACAGAGCTCAAGTTGTTTTGCGATCAACCTAAACATCAGCTCTGCTTACGTTAGGGCCAGATAAGACTGTGTAAAATTTTCTTGTACTAGTTATTATTTATAATCCCACGTCTTTTGACGGCCGCTATTCATGAAGCTTTATTCAACACATATATCATTTAAACCTACCCTTATTTATAAAGGCTTTAAACTCGTGAGGAATTTCGCGCAGCTAAGCTATCAAGCGTTCTTCTTCTTCTTGCGAGATTAGCTTCAGACTCATTAGCCTAAACTTTGCAGAGATAAACTTTTTCAATGGGATTATTTTGTTCGAAATAAAGTGTGGATGAAAGTTTGAGCTTGTTACGCCCGACATGTGGTGGTGAGAATTCAACTTTAAAATTAAGCTCGACTGGTTGTTTGTTTGTGCTAATTTTGAAAGGAAGTTTCACAACAAAAACAGAATGAAACAATATGCATGCAACATACATTAAGAGTGTAAAGAACCTAGAACGGACTTGAGAAAGGGAATGAAGTCACTTATGCTGTCCAGCTCAGATCGTATTGGAACTGAGCAGGACAAGAGACGTCATTCTCTCATATTCTTTAAGTAGGCAAGTTAGACGATGTATGCGTAAAGTACAAAACAGAGGATTACGGTTGTTTTTGGAAACTAGCCCCGAAATCTAAAGTCTAAACAAAAGTTCCTTTCTAAATGTAAGATATTGTATGCCTACTTTTCGAGTAACCTTAATCAGGTTTAGATTGGACTTCCTCCCAATTAATTTTTCAAGGTTTTTAACGAAGTTAGGGTTTGAACCCTAACTTCGTTAAAAAAGTCATTGCTTTGACCTTTCTGCTTCAAAAACTTAAACGTTACTTTATCAGAAATTCAACCTAAGTTAGTTCACTAGGAAATTAGCGGTTTGAAAGCACATTACAATAAAGTTTGCCTTATAAAAATACGTATCCAATATC
The DNA here is from genome assembly GCA_946478455.1 of Eupithecia vulgata. Taxonomy (NCBI): domain Eukaryota; kingdom Metazoa; phylum Arthropoda; class Insecta; order Lepidoptera; family Geometridae; genus Eupithecia; species Eupithecia vulgata. The sequence goes on along the minus strand of OX297879.1, from coordinate 10,564,051 downwards.
TTCAGATAATTTCACTGACGGACTGAATATACCTCTAATAATGTTTTTTTTATGCACATGACATTACTCTATTGATGGCCAGGATGATGATTCTCGATATGGACAATTCTCGTCATCCATACGGCAATGCTTGAAAACGAATGTTTAATCAGTGCATCCGACCCGTCATGACCTACAGAGCTGAGACGTGGACACTCACGGTAGGGCTGGTCCACCATTTAAAAGTCTCTCAGCGAATAGCTATGCTCGGAGGTTCTCTGAAGGAAAGGATCCCTAAGAAATACATACGAGGGAGAGAACCATCGACATATTTGTCTTGTCTAAGTGCTTATTTTATAAGCCTAAAGAAAATATATTATTGAATTATAAAAGTGGAAGGCCATATCTCGAAGCACCGACAACCGCTGGGGTAAACGTGTTTTTGAGACCACAACTCGATAATAGTAGTGTAGTACGTCCGCGGGCCAAGTGTGATGACCACCTGCGAAAGACTGCAGCCAGATGCTGGATGTGTCAAGCTGAAGATAGGGCGTTATAGCGCTCATTATGGAAGTAATTTCGGCAGGACTCGAACTTGCGCCCCACAGTCAATACGAGTGTGCTCTAACCAACTAAGCCACGAAATCTTAGTCGGTTTCGTCGAAAATCTTGGGGACCTTTTACGGTTCTAGCGCCGCCGTTAGCGCTTTTCCACGGAACCGATAAATTTAATAAGTTCCCGTAATTTTTGGGAAGTCCATCATTAAGCCAACGTTCAAAAAAAACCCTTAACTCCTCAAGTCCCAGTAAACTTTAAAAAAGTCGCGAATCCCGAATATGAATGTAACAAGGTTATCCTCGCCGAAGCAAATTGCTCTAATTCAGAATGCGGTTTCGTCCAACGGCTTGGATTTACATTCTGAGCTGGAGTCTTGGTGTAAATCATTTGTAATTTCATTTCGAATGCCGCACTGCTGTTTCAGTAGACGATCTCTTCCCTCCGATATAGTAGTTCAACTGAGTAGTTCAACTATATTATGTGTACAACTGGTGCATATCGATGTTAATTGTCTACATATCAATATGTCTACTTGAAAATAGATACTTAACCTTCTTTGTAGATATTGAATAATAAACAATCATAACATAACTAATGAAATTGTCAGAACGCTGTCAAATAAAGTAAAAGTTCAATTCAATATTCAGTTTTGTTGTTGTTATCTCTTGGGTTAGTATGAGTTTGCATAATACCAATATTAATGTTTTTTTTATATACCTACCCATAAAGAAAAATAAATAAGACTATGTAATTACATTAAACGTAAGTACACCTAGATCGAGACCCTGCTAGCAAATTTTGCTTTAAATAAATAAATAATGCTTGACAATTCAATCAGCATTATCAAGCTCCAAGCTAAGCAGAGCTAGTGTTATGGGTACTAGATAACTGATATACGTAATAGAATACAATACTTAGATAGATATTTTTTTATTTTACATAGAAAACGACCAGAACACCCTGAAATATCTGCAGATCGTACATACATTTATCCAGAGGCGCGAATCGAACCCGCAACCTCCTGCTTCGCAGGCAAACCTACGCCCACCGCGCCACAGAGGTCGTCTTTTATAGAGGTCTTCTTTTATAGTAGCTTCACTAGTTTCACTTGATAGTAGCTTTATTGTGTACACAACGTTTTCGACCTAAGCAGTTAGTGTAATTTTTAAACTTTATAAACATATAAACGCTCGCGTACCTTTTATTTTTTTAATTTCTATATGATTCCACCACGTTACTGCGATCGTGATCACGCGACTCACACTTGGCCGGTTTTATTCCTTTCAGTAGCACAGAATTCTCAATCACATGAGTATTAACGTTGAACGCCTATCTGCTAAGCCGTATTGTGTGCAGAGTTTGGTCCTGATTGAATATTGAATGCCGCTTTTTGTCTCGGGATTTTGTTCTATACATAAATTCCGGTTTATAACTATGCATAAAATCCGCAGCATTGTTCTCAAAGGCTTTGTTATTTATAGAGTTTCATATAAAGATTCATGAAATGGTAGCAGAAGATTCGTGAACGGCTAGCTTTTTATTATCAAGCTCTTGTTTTGCAAGTGCAAGGAGCAAACTAACAAGGCCCCAATCCACTAAATTAATCGCTTCACCATAAAATTGGTATCGTCGCAGAATGAGAAATTGTGGCATTTCACCTATGTCGAAAGAACAGAGGCCCTAGTACGACTTGTGCGCATTATCTTTTGAAAACTTCCATTGTTTTCGAGTCCTCCCTATAAATTTAGCGCCTTGTAGCGCCCCTACCAGATCAAGAGGAACTACTTATCGTAGTTTGACGACGAACCAATCGTTTCTTACTAATATGATGATAGTTTTCGAATAATTTTGTTTGCAACAATTCTCTTGATTTCGAAGATTTTAACGAATTATGTGTGTGTGAGTTGACAATCATAATTACAACTTCAGTGCTTTCACGCATTGCACGAATACAAATAGGAAATTGAGACTTATTTATCGCACTTTTTGGCTACACCTCGTTTGTGTCTACCATCATTCTAAGATATTCGTGAAAGACATCAATGGTTCTCGATTACGCGAATGTTTTTTGTATAAACTTAGACTAAGGCCTCATATGGAGGGAAGTGCATTATTATCATCAAAAAAAAGTCCTGCGTAACTGTTACATCCCCTTTAAACACAAAACCTCTTTTCGATGTTCGATGATGCCGCGGGTCGTTAACCCGCGGCATCATCGAGGTGGGCTACGCACGTTAGATGCGATAGATAAAGATATTAATTTTTATCAGACATCATAAGTTCATATCTCATAAAGTTCTAACACAAGCTTAGTCAACTTACCTTCAAATTCTCAGCTAAACTAACTACGCTCCAGATTTCGAGCTGAGCTGAAAAGTTGACTTATTTCTGGTCAGCAAACCTCTGGACAAATAGAAGTTCCAACTATTCCACCTCCGAGCTAAATTGAGCTACATTTGCTCCCAAAGTTATTTCCATATTCTTTTGCAAGCTTGAAAATATCCTGCAACATACATTATTACTCATTCTACAGAATTCCTTGCGGTCTGCCGTGTAGTACAATCACTGCTTCACCTACTACACTTAGAATACGTTGGTAGACATTAGGCGTTATGAAACGTGCGTTAATTTTTACGCATTCACTGCCCAGGTTCGGCGCGGTGGGTCCCGTAGGGACGTGTCGTCTCCGATCGACTGGGCTATAGATGGACGTCGGATGCGTCGTAGGCCATGGAAGTTTAAAAAACCATCTGGTCAATACGATTACACACACATCCCAACGCGTGTTTCTAGGTATTAAAACGCGTGGGTGTGTACGGGTGTAGGTAGCTGACGGTTTTGAAGCGAGCGCTTCAGAACGCCTAACGTGTACTTGCTCTTAAATTCCTTTCGTACAAAGTTCCGTTCCTTATGAAACTATGTATGTTCATTGAATCACATTGTTGTGAACGTCGAGTGCTGATATTTTATTTAGAGCTTGTAGTGGGTCATGATTTGAGTGCACAAAGCTAGTACAGAGCTTGATTTTAATTATGAGATTCTTTCGCTTTATAATGCTGCACGATTTAGAGGTGAAGTAGCTGGTAACGAAAGCTAAATAACTGAAATGGTCCGAACACCAACTGTAGTTCGCCAAGTTACTGAAATGGTTAAATTCTTTAAACTAAATAGACGTTCTTTTGACTGCAATGTCATCTAATAGAAAGTAGGGATGTAACGAATGTCAAATTTTAGACATTCGCGAATGCGAATGCGAATGCGAGTATTCGATGCTCACATTCGCGAATGCGAATGCGAATGCGGATGTTGGTATTTCGAACTTGCCGCCAACTACACGCACTGTTTATTGGCGCGCGCGTTGTCCTATTACCAACGCTTGCTATTAGCTATCTTCAACTACCAATTACGTACGAGTAATTATGTTTATTTCATTCATTCTTGACATTGACAATTCACAACCTTGATAAATACAGAATTTGAAACTGATATTGGCATAATTGTATCAAAACAGATGCAGAGCAAAAAATAAAAGGAGATAAATTGCTTGATAATTGCTATCTTCGTCTACAAATCGCGTTAATATAATATATGATAATATTTTTATCCTCACATTTGTCGGTTGGAGTTGGATTTGTTTTTCTTTTTATATGTTATTGTGGAGAAAATGAGTGCCTCCATTAAAACAATGAGTAAAATTTAGACCTCGTTTAGACTTATTTTACTTAGTAGATGCGGAACATGAAAAATGTAAACTTATAAATATATTAATAAATAGGGGTACTGGTTTAAAAGTTACACGCTATGCGTTAGAAAAAAAGTTACAGCCCTTCTAAGTCGGAACCCAACTACAAATCTCAACCTTTCATATATCTAACCATTTCATTGATATTTTGTAAAAAAAAATTGGCCACTTCGTAGAGTTAAAAGAAACACTTAAAAAACTTCAATCCTCTTTTCCTTTGGGGGTGCAATTTCCAAAACTCCTATGCTTCAAATTTAAGATTTCTAGCTTATGAGTTTTGGGTTGGGTGTAACTAGAAAATAACTTGTTTTTTTTTTAATTTTAACTTAATAATGAAAAATAAAAGATGGCCTTGTCCTAGGTCCTCCGATCATGGCCTGTGCACGCCAAAAACAAACCATAAATTTTTCAAGTGATTCACGCCATTAAAAGGTTAACTAAAAGGTAAACTAACTACCCCTGGGTTAGAATAATCAATACATTGTCATTGAAAGCAAAGGCTAGGCTATTTTCAATCCCAGAAATTACAACATTAAACCTTTAGTTTCTTTAATTTTGTAGAAACGCTAGCAAAGCCACGGACAGACACTAAATCAAAGTCAGTTCAACTTTTTTTTCAATTAAGTTTTTAAATCGTTGTCAGAGTTTCTTACAAAGTTCCTATTAAAGTAAGCAATAAGAGTGCCGTAATAAAATATAGTAATAGGCATGATGATTGATTTTGAGACTACTCATTGATATTTTTAAACATCTACTGAATAGAAAAAACCATATTTCTGCATAAAACATGGATTTTGAAGGTGAAATTGAGTTTTTAAAAATATAATTTCAATTTCGCCTATGACGACTGTCTATGACGTCACCGATGCACTAATTTTTATGATACAGAATTACCATAATATTTATTGTTCATAAGTATGTCTTTACAAATAAGAAATACAATCAAATAATAGAAACAAGTATTAACAATATTGTTAAGAAACAAAGAAGCAAGCTATTGATTGAAGAAAGTCATACGTTTACCATTACTTATTTCTGTGGTTATTCTGTGCCTTCCATTTTACTTTGTGACGACATGAAGTCATGGGTTTGTGTTCTCTTATTGGTGTTCATCGTGTCACGGCGGATTATTGTATTTTGTAGATGTTATTTATCAAAATAATAATTGATCTTGATCAAAATAAAAATAAAACACGCGTTTTGTCATGTATGGATATAATTTGGTAAATACATAATAATGTTGCTTTTTTATTACTGTCATCATCCCTATTTACGAGATATGCAGTTTTTTTTATAATTTCGCATGTAAAAGAGAGCAGTTTTTTAAATATATTAGGTACGTTTTTGCCCCATCAACATTCGCCAAATATTCGCATAGATTTTGGCGAATGCGGATGCGAATGCGAATATTGAAAATCCTGCGAATATTCGCGAATGCGAATGCGAATGCGAATATTCGTTACATCTCTAATAGAAAGTGATTATTATTGTAATTGGTAATAGACACTGCGTGAACGAGGTTCTGCCAACATCACGATCATGTTCGTGAAGACGCCAGATCCTATTTCTTAAAAGTTTATACTGTCTAAGAAATGGAATAATATCCTAAAACTTTTCGTTTCATATTTTTTGTGGGAATTTCTTAGAGATTACCGCGCCTCCTATGGCTTACGCACTATATTCACAAAAACCTTTAGTTTATATTGTGTAGATTTATTTAATACCAACTTTAGGCAGGAGACCAAAAGCTATCGACTCCAGTCCTCGTCGGTTGAAACATGCATGGTGCTGTTACTTCCATCGTTGAGCCTCATCAAAAACCTCAGCTCCATTGACAAAGATTCCTTCTTCACAGTTATATTTACCACCGGTTTAGACCGTTCACCGTAAGATGTCCTCTGCCTGGGAACTAATCCCATCACGGGACATCTTACGGTGAACGGTCTGTAAAGCTTTTATTTGTCATGATCTTGCGTCAAAAGGACAAGACGGGACTGAAATTTGATTTTAATTGAATGCCATTAAATGATTCAATGGAGAAACGAGGCGATCAAATTAAATTATCCATCAATCTTACTGAGAACGTCGATTTATTCTCGTTGTTTCGTTTGAAAACATTGAATAAATTATGAATTGGTACCCACTTGTTTTCTTTTAATTTGTATCATGACTTGCACTCGACCGTGACCTACGCAGTTTTTGAGAGAAAATGGAAAACTTGTTGTGCCTATGCCAAATTGGCTTACTTTATGCCTATTTTGCTAGTATTTTTTGTAATTCTTATGTTTCGACTCTTGGAAGTTTAAGGTGAAGTAGGTCCCAAAACTCAGGTTTTACCTATACGGAAAATCAATTTTAAGGCAAGAAAACACATTTTTTTAAAATCTTTTTTGATGAGCATCGAAAGTTTAGGGTTTTTGTTAGTAAGTTATGGGAGCCGAAACACGATTGACTCAACTTGAATCGATAGAAAAAAATCGCAAAGTTTCGTCTAAATTTTGCATTTTTACTACGGAAAACCAGTTTCATTTGCTAGTTACTTAACATATTTGGATGAAATATCGTCTAAAAAATACTTAACTAAACACTAGAGGATTATTGTTTAATTTTTTTGCGAAAGAGTGTTATTTCAGAGCAATAACAAATTTATAAATAAAAAGTAAAAAGCAGTGAAATTGCGCGCGGGCCGGCTCTTGCCTCCCTTCTCGTTTTCACCGCGCGGTGTTCGCTCGTCCTTGTCTCGAAAAAGCGAACGTACTACGCCAGTCCACTTGTCCTCGTTAATGCATTCACTGCCCAGACTCGGCAGTGCGGCTCGCAGGGGGGCGGCGGGCCGACGACGTTACAACGGAGCCGGACACGGCTTCTGCGTCGGGCCATGGATGTGTTAATGAATTTTGAATTTGGCCGACATTTCTTGCTTTGATTAAAATTATCATCAACATTGGTTAAGCTTATCAAGGAATGCTCTGCCTAGACGTAGACTAGCCTATGCTAGTCGATGGCTGAACAAAGCCTTCCATGATAAGCTCCAAAGCGCCCTGACTTCAGCTTCCCGCATCAAGCATCGACCTAATAGCCTTTCGCAGATCGTAGCCACAAAAAGGGCTTTCTACGCTACGTTTACTGAGATTTAGGAGAGCTGTAATTATTAACTATTAACTGCACCAGTCTTCAGAATATGGTGGACGAACCCACAGCGGTCTACCATCGAGCCGTACGGCTGTAGTAACTTTCAAAGACTAACCTTACCCAACTTAGCTTATAGTATACAGTTTTTTAACAAAACTTATTTCTCAGCGCCTTTTGCAAAATATTTGACTAATTAATACCTCAACATCAACAGCCTATACTAATAATAGACAAATAATTAAGTTTTTCTCAAATATCTACGTTCCTTTTGCAATCGGTCTAGCTATTCTACAAACGGCCTAAAAACCGGCAAACGGGCGGCATAGAATTCGCATCACCCCAACTCTTCCCGTGGGTGTCGTAAGAGGCGACTAAGGGACATACACTAGGGGGCGGGCAGCAGCGCCTCTTGCAGAATAACTCTACCACCGAACAGCGTTCCCCAAAACACATGCCCAGCGTAGGGATTATAGGCATTTGGTGCCTCCATGAGATAAATGCCATTACGGCGATTATCAGAGGGAGCCTATTATGGTCCACTGCTGAACGTAAGCCACGTTCAGCAGTGGACCAGAATAGGCTGTTGAAAATGATGAGGATGATATATATCTATGTGAATAGCGTTGTCGTACATGTCTGTAGGCATGAATTTGATGGATTAGATTGTTAGCGCCCTAAATCAAACCTGTGATGGATGGTATCAATCAAATGTCTAAGACCTAAATTTCTAACTAGGTATCTGTAGCATTTAGGATGGATTATTTTTGATGAATTATTATTTATTTATATATTATCAAAAAATAGAACATTGGCAAACTTATAAAATAATATCTTTTTGTTCTTCATAATATTGTATACGGTCTATATTACACAATAATTTATTCAGAAAGAAAATAACAATCAAATAACAAATTAAAATTAAAACTAGTATTTACAATAGAAACAATTAAGCTATCTGCAAACTGTTGCAAACAATCTACAGGTAGCTCAACTGATCCATATCAATACCAGTTGGAAGCGTGCCTAAGACACTGGCTGCATTGCCCCGCTGTATAGCAATGCTGATGCGCTGTGCCAGATACTCACCAGCTCTCGGGTCACGCGTCGCTTCGACCAGACGCTCAGATATTTTTTTGAAAACCCGGAGAGCACACTATTACACTGAGTTAAACAGAATATAGCATTGGAAGAAAAACCAGTTATAGACATTTATGTAATAATTATACCTACTTTTCTCTGTTTTTTTAGTTAATTTAGTGATAGTCTACTTGTGATATACCTAATAAAATGTAAATCCTTTATTGGCTTTGGGTTAAGATAGTATGTACATTAAGTTTTACTCTAAGAGCTGTGGATTTTGTTAATAAATAAATAAATAATATTAGGTATTATATTAAACTGAATCAATGAATGTGTACCTACTCTTAATTGCACTTAAAACATAACAAAAATATACAATACAAAATGCTGCCTTATCGCTGAGAGCGATTTCTCGGAGGCAACCTTGGGATGGAGAAAAATATATAACTCTAAAGAGTTAGGAGAGCACAAAAATTTAAATAGGATTATCCAAAAAATAATAATACATAATTAATTATATACTTACTACATACATTACTATGCAAGTATATAAATAAAAATAGTATAAGTTTTTGATTAATAAAGAAATACAATACAATACAAAACTATATATCAAAACAAATACTTATTACCTAGGTAGGTATTATATGTATATTTTAACTAACATTAATTTTCTTATTTCAGGTAAGCGAGCTTCAAACATTACCAGAAGAAATGATTCCTTTGTACGTATAACTGTTAAACACCATCTGAGTTGGTTATTACTGGCAACATTTTTATCGCACGCTTTACGTCTACAAGCGGTATGAAATCGTCATTATTACATTTCGTGTTGGCAACACAGTTCGTCGAGTTCAAATAAAACCTCCAGGGATAAAACCTTGTTCAGTTCACTCGTAATTTTATTAACCTCAAGTGCGAGACGTTTTTGGCGACTGAAATACGATTGTGTTCGTATCTTTCTTTATTGTATCATCATATTGCGTACACGGGTTTTATGTTATGGGCCTATACAATACAAACCTCTAGTTTTTGGGAAACTCAAACTCAATAACTTTATTTCTTTAGGCTTACAAAATAAGCACTTAGACAAGTCAAATTTAATACTATAAACACAGGTTTATAAATAGTCATTATTATCAAATAAGAAATATGATGTTATTGATTTTATTCGCTTCAATTTTTTGTCCACTAGTGGAAGAAGGAAAAGGATAGACATAGGATTTTGCGTTCAGAGGAGCGGGCCAGGGCATGCCAAAACAACGCAAGCCTAAAAATCATATTTTAGCATTATCTGTTAATTAGGAATTTATTTGAAAAAAAAAAAACCGAAACATATGAAATGTTCTTTGACTAATCGGCTGAAATTTTGTTTACCTAAGTACATTGTTTCCTATATTAACATACAACACCTATGTACCTGACTCACATGTATTTGATGCAATAAAAATATTACTTACTTACTTACTTACCAACATAAAGATGATTTAGTGCGCAACTTCGGAATATTACAAACGCTTCTTTTAATAGAGAATAATTTTCGTAAAATTCGTCCGAAGCCGATGGCCAAAGCTAGCTTATAAATTATAATATACGTCTTCCTCTAAGGACGAATAAAATTGACGCCAGGACCTAATTGAGTCAATTTCTACCCGCATTGCGAAGCACACATTTGAATTCTATTCAAGTAGTTAAAGATACTGTGATTTATTATATTCGTGCTACGGATATATCGTGTCGCAGAAACTATTTAGTAGTCTAGACGCGGGAATACGATAGCCTTTTTAAAATATTACCTGGTTGTTTTAGTTTTAGTAAGATACATGGTAGAGGAATACGACAAAGTAGAAAAGGTAAGTAGAAGTTCTAATAAGAGTGCGCTTAGTGCCGGCAAAAAATCAGTAGAAGATGGATTTGAGCTCTGGGCTAATTTTGGGTGCGATTTTATTTAAATATTTATAATATGAAATAGAAAAAATAAACGATTACTTAAAAAAAAAATAGTCTGGCTATGTTATTCGTAAAAACAGTGCTGTTATGGCTGATAATTTAGAGCATTTTAATTAAAACCGTTTTAAGGCGAAACTTGTATTTTTTTTTACCAAAGAAACAAGTTTTTCTAAATTCTATTCGATTCCTCGGCTTCTACACGTTTCCCTACCTATCGATTTTTTTTTAATCTGAACATACTTTTTAAAAAGAAGTATTTAAAAATACACAGATTGCTTCACTTATTTTTTGACGATCAGTAAGTAGCATGGTCGTTTAACTTTGACGTAGGTATACCTAATGTACATACTTGCTTGCTTCTGCCCGCAGAGCTATGCACACAATTTTGCGCTGGAAAAAGTATTCGTCAATCCAGGTCGAGCACTACATCTATGCAAAATTGCAGCCCGATCCGTTCAGTAGTTTTGGCGTAATGAGGTGAAACATCTTAACATTCAAACTTTCGCATTGGTTGTAGATAAACTTAGGCTGGGGCCAAACTGTGTAGTTCGTCCTCCCGAGTTCTGGTGAATCGCGTAAAATGGATACTTTCAACATAAAAGATATTGAAATTTGCGTAGCCCACTCAAAGCTTCAAAAATACACTCATTCTGGCCCCAGCCCAATGCCTTGGCATATATAGAAGACTCACCTCATCTCGACAGCCTATAATGGTCCACTGCAAGACGCAGACCTTCCCGTGATTCTCACTTATTGGCTTTTATGTCATGGGGTAAGCCCATAATCCCCACGAAGTTCGGTGGTAGATCTATTCTGCAAGAGGTGCTGCTGCTCGCCCTCAGGTGTTTGTCCCTTAGTCGCCTCTTACCCACGGGAAGAGTTGGAGTGGTGCAAAGTCTAAGCCGGCACCACACGGCTAGAAGATATTATATACGCTATAGAATATTATATAGGTTAACAGAAACAAATGAATATCACTAAGCATTTTCTTCAACTGCACCAAAAAGCCTTTCCTTAATAATCCATCAGCGCACATTCCTTTGATAAATCCACAGATAATGAAATGCCTAAAATACTCATGTTAATGGCCACAAGCTTTAATAGGTACGTCTTTAACGGCTCAGTACATTCAACATTCAAGTAATGAGGTCATTGACCTGACCTCGTTATCGCAGAGTAAGTGAGGCACAGAGAATGTTTCTAAAAGCTTGATGGATTAGAGAAGTTGAGATCTGTTATTGAAACTGTTTAAATTTTAGCTTTATTGCCAGTTTCCTCGCCTACCTATAAATATATTCCTCTTTTGTATAGGACTCTCTTGAATAGGAATACTAACCATAAATAATGTTTATAGATTTATGCTCAACAAGTTTTTTTTAATTGTTTGTTCACTTATTGGTTTTGTTTGTTCACTTATTTGAACATGCCACCCTTGAAAAGAAACAACATTTTTTATAAAAAGACACCAAAAAAAATAATGAAAGAAACAGATTAAACTTAGTATATACCTAGTACGAGTAACATTTTGTTCGTTCATAAATCTTACGGTAAAAAAGGTCACGATAAGACTTATATTATTCTAATTATATGGTTATATCACATCTACAGCCAAAACTAGTCCACTACCCCATATTGGCTTTTTTAAAAAAGGGGTAATGACCTCAATCCCCACGCTCTGGGTTGGGGATCGCAGTTCTGTGGTAAAATTGTTCTGCCGAATCCGCTGCTGGCTGCTCTCTGAATATCCCCTAGTCGCCTATTACGACACCAGCTAGAAGAGTTGGCGCATGTGCTCATAAATAGTTATGTTAAAAGATTTTGAATTTCAGCTTGATTGAATTCATGATTGAAGTGCCATACGCGTCCTCTTTCAAAAAACTTAAGATGAGTTAAAAGGAGTGTTTTCTCTGTTTCTTGCTTACTCTGTCCTTGTTTAATCTCGTTAAAAATGAGCTTAGCACCACTGAGTTAGTACTGTATGAAATAACTCGGATTTCCGCTGTTTTCGGGCGCAACCTCATAGTCCATTTGTTTTCAGGTTATGTTTTAAAGTAGCTTTTGTTCGCGACTCCGCACGCGCTGTTTGCTTCCGCGTTAAAAAGGTAGTCTCTGCCATTCCCCCCCCTAGCATGGCGATTGTTGTCTAGGGTAGAATAGACAATAATGACATCGCATCGACATACATTGCGTACATTATTGAAGTTTAAGAAATGCATTTCAAACAATTTACGCATTCGATGACGAAGTGACGTAATTTTTCTCTATTCTACCTAATTCTAATCTATTCTAATTCTGGAATGACATTATTCTGTAATCCTGAATTATTAGTATCAGTGAAGGTGATTCGACGCGTGGCTGGTGCGAGTTTTTTTTTGTGGATTTAATTTTTTTCTGGCTTTCAAAAGCAATAAATTTGCCTGAAAAGTAATTTGCCGCCAATCGTAAACCATTTTCTATGAACTCATGATAAAACCAACTTTGTGTCATTTGTATATTGGGAGCATTTAGGAAAAAGTTGATTTAAGCGCAAAATCTCATATTTTACTTAATGCTCTAAAACCAATGAATCGATGGTAAGTATTATTACAATTTGCAGCCAATTACTGTTTAAAAATAAAAATCCCAAAAAAAAACTAGAGCCAACCTGCTTCGAACCACCAACCTTTAGGCGTGAAAAGTTAACGGACAGAGAATTTAGAATATTAACGTACCTTTCTTAACCTACCTATATATTAAAGCTACAGCAGAGGAGCTAACCAAAATAATATCAAACGCGTAATGGTCTTGTGAATCATTCCATTTCGGCCTGAACGGACCCATTCCTACACTATTAGGTTTTATCTTTAACATCATGGAATTGGGTTTTAAGTTGTGCACAACTTAAAGATCAAAAATCATCGCTCTAATCGAGAAGGTCTAATCTAATCTAAAGAAAAGAAGCACAGAATACTTATGGTAAAGACACCTTTGATCATATTAATAAATGATTAATGTCAGTTGACTATTCTATCCACATTTCAATTTACCGTCTGAAACAAGGCTTTCAATTCCAATTTTTCATACGACGGGACATGCATTTAGGTCACGTCTAAAATAGAAAATTGAAATAGCCGTATCATCGTACGTTACTGAAAATATTTATATTTTACCCGATAGAGAGAGACTGCGCGAGGCTTCAACTCATAGAAGTTTTAGGATGATGCATGTTTCTTTCTATGGATGTGTAGGTATAGGTACCATTTTCCTTTGATGTTTCTACATCGCACTGTCTAGCTTTTTATTACTGTAGTGTAGTGTAGTAGTGTACCTATCAAAGCAAATTGAGCCATAACGTACCGTTTTAATAGATGCTAACTTCGTTTAATACGTTGGCATAAAGCAAAACTGCATTCCTTTAGCAACGTAAAAAAACCAAGGGTTGCGCCCGCGCACCGAGATCCTAAGATACGGAACGGACCTTAACGAGCCATCCCGAAGATATCCGAAGAAACCCGAGCGGAGGTCATTCAACGCTTTCTATAATCGCTATCCCTTAGCGACCTATGACGACGTATATCTATCCTTTTCTATTTGAATATTCTTTATAAGGTAGCTACAGAAAAAGAAGTGATTTTAATATACCTCTGGCTCAGTCGCTCTAATGGTACAACCTTGAGAGTGAAAGGGAGGCTGAGCGGGAATTACGGCTGATTTACTTCTATTTATCATGACGATGATTTAGATGCAGTGAGGGACATTTATCATTCGAGGGTCTTAGAATTAATGTGGTCATCAATTTGTAGGGACAGTCGCTGGCTTCTTGTTTATCTTAGGACGTGATTTTAAATTGAATTTGAAATGCAGTATAAAAGCTGGTTTATTTGATATAGAAAGAAAAGGCTATGCATCGTTAAGGCTTTACTTAAAGGCAAATATCTGAATATCCTTTCATCCTTCGATTTCATGATCTTTAGGTTATATATTTCGCGTTCAATTGAGATCGTGATGGTTCGGTCTACAGATTTTCAAAGCTGTGTGTGTGCTTTTGGTACACAGCTAAGCAGCTTGATGTGCTTTCTATATTTCGTTCTGCGAATATCTATTCTTTCTGGATACCGGTATTTTGACTTCCGGTATTCCGTAGTACGTATAAGTGTTAAAAAATCACATTAAGGGTGCGCCTAATGTAAAAATCAATAATCAAAGATTTATGGTAACGAACGTAAAAGTACATACAAAAAAATACAGTAGGCAGAAAAAAAACTTGTAGAAGTCGAGTAATCGAATAAAATTTATGAAAATTAACTGGTCTCTATAAAAAAAAAACAAATTTCGCAAAAAAAAAAATACTGTTTTAATAAAAATTCTCTAAATTATCTGCGAAACTACCATATTATTTTTTTACGAATGACATTACTTGACTAATGTTTTATTTAAGTACCTAATCGTTTCGTTGTTATATTTTAATTTTTATTAAATTTTCATATGTCTATTTCGGTGAATTAATCGACAATAAGATGATCAATCGGTGAAAAGCTGTACGGTGTGGCAAAGATCCGATTTTTTATAGACTTTTTTCTGGTTTTTCGAATAATATATTCATCGTACTTGACAGAATGTTTGATTATTCGCGAAATTTGTTAATTTGTAATTCCTTAACAAAAAGAATGTTTTGTTTAATTGAGTTTAAAAAGTGTAGTTTGATTGTTTTAATTTCCTATTGTAAAGTAACATTATCCTGTCATGTTACAGGAAATAAAAAAGTAGTCTTTTGCTAGTAAACGTGAGATTTACCAAGCGTATAGGAAATTGCTTGTTACCCTTCTATCTGAGGGCTCAATTTTCCTTATTTTAATCTGAAGAAATACGTGCGCATCGGTGAACGTGCGAACAGATCCGTATAACCCAAAAATACTTGTAACTTTGACCTAATTTTAGAATTTATATGTATGAGAAGAAACTGCTTGGATCATTTTTTTAAATCTTTTGTATACTTTGGTTGGACCACAATCCTTAACGGTAATGATTTGGCCGACGATGTATCACGAAGGTTTAGACAAATGAAATGATGGCAAAATGTATATTTATAATTACTAAAACTGAAAAAACAAAACGTCCGATTTTGATCTATTTCGCCGTTTGTTTGAGAATTGTTTTTTTTTTACAATATTAGTATAAGGAAATTAAGTATGCAGACTGTAATCAGATAAAATAAAACGTCAAGTGCGAGTTGGACTTTCGCATCAAGTGTTCCGTACAAACTTGTACTTGTAATGTAAGTAAGTAAAACATTTTTGAATGTGAATTTGTGAATTAACAACAATTTTACGTTTTTAGGTGTTTTCATTTACTTGTGCTATTATAAGGCCTTACTTCTTGCCAAATTTCGTGATTCTAGGTCAATGGAAAATACGCTCTATATAAGTTTTTTGTGCATGTGATTCCCTTGAAAAATTCGTAAAACTTGGACATAAACGGCTGTATATTTTGATTCCGTTTACTTAGAAGTTTGATTTATATCACGGCTCAAAGAGGTTACGAACCAGAGTGAGATGTAAAATTCAACGCGATAACGAGAAAAGGGGGTTGACAGACGGACAACAAAGTGATCCTATAAGGGTTCCTTTTTTCCTTTTTACGTACGGAACCCTAAAAAGTACATTCTAAAAATATTTGACCATTAACATTCCGTTACTAACAGCGTCCCAAACTGTCCCCGATCTCACTTACATGACGTGACCCACTGATGGGCCAGTAAGATAAGAACTAAGTGTACAAAGTACAAAGACACTGTCTAACTTTGATACTATTATGACGACCTCTGTACCGCGGTGGGCGAAGGTCCGCCTGCGACGCCGGAAGTTGCTGGTTCGATTCCCGTCTTAGGACAAATATTTGTACGATCTGCAGCGTGTTCTGGTTGTTTTCTATGTGTAATAAAAAATATGTAGCTTAATGTATTATGTATTATACCTATCTGCTGTCTAGTAACATAAGTAACACAAGCGCTGTTTAGATGGGGGCTAGATAATGCTCACGTTGTTTTTACAGATTAAATTAAATTACTCTGAAATTAGGTTTAAAGTAGTAAGTAATTTACTTAAAGTTTTATACACTGTAAATAAACAGCATTGAATTTTAGTCATTATTTTCTTAATTATGTGTAAATATTTTATTCAAAATTGTTTTAGCGTTTCGTAATTAGATTTATAGTGATAGTCAATTTGTTTTTAATTACACAAAAAGTAAATTTTGTATTGGCCTTACGTTTAGTCAATAAATAAAATAAATAAATAAATAAATAATGCTGGACATTTCACACAGCATTATCTAGCCCCAAGCTAAGCAGAGCTTGTGTTATGGGTACTAGATAACTGAAATACATAATATAATAAAATACATACATAGATATTTTTTATTTTATGAAATATATAGAAAACGACCAGATCACCCTGAACAAATGTCTGCAGATCGTACACACATTTGTCCCGAGGCGGGAATCGAACCCGCTACCTTCTGCGTCTCAGGCAGACCTACGCCCACCACGCCACATCGGTCGTCAATAAGTACCTTACCTATGTCAATTTTAGATCAGAAGGGCTGTGGATTTTGTTAAATAAATGCTGTGTGAAATGTCCAGCATTATTATAGAAGTATTTAGTATTTCCTCTCCATTATAAATCGGTCACTGTCCGATGCATCCAAGTTCATGGACCGTTGTGTAGCAGATACAGATGGCCTGCGCGGACGCATATCGTCGATCAATTACTGTATGTCACGAGCGTATATCATTTGGTACGACAAGTATCTTTGCATTTACACAGAAACCAGTTTGAGTCTCTGAGTTTCTTAAGATTAAACAGTTTACCAGAGACATCTGTTCGACATACACATGCCCAACTGTGGTATATTTAGATAAAATACTTACTCGAAGTGCAAAAAAATTTAAAAGTTTTTGAACACGGATTCGCTCAATGGAAGGTACAAAGTAAAACGATATCCTGCGTTAACAGGAGGGATAGATTAAGGGGGATCTAGAAGGAGTTATTCTGGATTGCATTTTTTTATTCCAATTTTCCCTCCCCGAGGGAGAACTCAAATAAGCCCAATTTGGAGACCAGTTAGGTTTTTGGACTATTATTACATTTGTATTCAATCATCATCAGCCTATATCAGTCCACTGCTGGGCATAGGCGCCATAGCGCCATGAGGGGACATAATGAGCGCCATAGCGCCCTGTCTTCAGATTGCCACATCCAGCATCTGCCAGCAGTCTTTCGCAAATCGTCATCCCACCTTGTCGGAGGGCGTCCTACACTACGTTTGACAAGTCGCGGTCTCCACTCACTTCGCATTTTCATTTGTATTAAAGTTCGGTAAAAGTTTACCAGCCAGCTCAAGTTCGTCTTATTGCCCTCGGTAAACAGTCTAAACTCAGCTCGATTACTGAATAGCCCATAGAATGCGGAACAATGCAGATTGAGATAGAGCGCACAATCGCACGACTTCCTCAAGCCATGACCAATGAGTCCTAATAAATCTTAACCTTATAGATAGTCCAAATTGATATTTACGTGGACCGCTATTATTACACTGGGCCTCATTTTCGCTTTGTTTCCGGAACATTTTGTAAATTAGTCTTTATTTCATTGATTTATAGTGTTACCAAAAACTATCAAGGACCGAAACAAGTTTTCTTCATTTCTCAAAAAACATGAAATTTGGATTGAGCCAGTTTACGACTGGAGGTGCGATATATCTGAAGCCATGGAAGAAGTTGAAACTCGAAGCGGTTTTTAATTCACTTTGAGATTATGACTTCTGTGGCGCGGTGGGTGAAGGTCCGCCTGCGACGCAGGAAGTTGCGGGTTCGATTACCGCATTGGAACTAATATTTGTATGATCTGCAGGTATTTGTTCTGGTCGTTTTCTATGCTTATAAAAATATCTATGTATGTAAACTTGTAAAATATTGTATTATGTATATCAGTTATCTAGTACCTACCCATAACACAAACTCTGCTTAGCTTGGGGCTAGATACTCATTCATTCATATATTTATTCGCCGTAGAAGCACAAAGTACACTTGGTTATGTCTATTTACATTTACATAGAATAAGTATATCTAGTATATAATTATGACAAACAAAAATAATTAAAATTTACTAACATAAACATCAAATCAAAATTATATCTATGTCTGCATCGTCAAAAATAAATGAAATTGAATAAATAAAGAATTAATTACTAAGGCTGCTATAAATCAAATCAAATCAAAAAGTCTTTATTTCCATAAATACAAAAATGTACACTTAAAAAAGGTCAAATGCTTAAAATAAAACATTGACACGAAAATAAAGTGATATTTTTGATTTCGGTCCTTTAGCTTTAGAAACCTTTAGCCTGTTAGTTGTTATTTTTCGAGTTGGAGCAAAACCCGTCTCAAGCTTTTTTATCTTCTAGATAATCTGATATTTTGTAATAAGCATTTTTCACAGAAATTTTGTGTAAAAGGGCATTGTCAAAATTAAGCTAGCAAGTTATGATATCTGTGTGTATTGCCCAGCATTATTTATTGGTGTGTGTGTGTGTACTCCCTTTTCCGCACTAAGACTCTATTGGTCCATTGTGCGTAGTTGTTTTGCTAGCTTAGCCAGCCCAGCTCCGTCCAGAAGCGCAGAATCTTCCTGGGGTCTTCGCAGGCTTCGCGGAGTGACCTCGGTTGGTCGAGGATTTCGTTTCTTTGCGCCGTTAATCCCTCGCATTCCAGGACTACGTGGGCAGCTGTTTCTTCGTTGCTGAGACACCCCCTGCAGAGGGGGCTGTCTGTTGCTCCGATGGTGAAGAGGTGTTTGTTCAGTGGGCAATGTCCTGTAAGTGTTCCCACTAGGACGCGTAGATCCATTCTGGTAAGGTACAGTAGGCGTTTGGTTAGCCTTGGTGATGCACTCGAAAGTGCCGCTCTTGCCTGGCGGCACTCTTGTAGGTGTGTCCATCGTTCGATATGCGTTTCTCTGGTTTTGAGCCTTATCCAAGATCTAAATTGGGAGAATGGTATGGGAAGGAACGGAGGTGGGCCTATTGCCGGCGTCGCCGAGCCTTTCCGTGCCAATTCATCGGCAGCGTCATTACCCAGAGATCCGCTATGTCCCTTGATCCATTGCAGGGTTATCCTGTTTGTAGAGGAAATCCTTTCAAGTGCCAAGTGACATTCGTATACGAGCTTGGAGTTACAGCTGTTCCCTGCCAAGGCCCTGAGTGTAGCAGCACTGTCAGACAGGATACGCACACGTTGGTTGTTTATATCCCTCCTCTGTACAGCTGTGGCTGCCTCGGTTATAGCATTATTTATTTATTTGAAAGTCAGCTGTTTTTAGTATTTCTAAAGAAGCCGTAGAAGACTTGTAGAAATTGATGTAATAGAAAGCAAATTAGGAGAAGTAGAAATGATCGCAGAAATTTTGCGTTTTCAAGGCTGGCAATATTGTGTTCAAGACAATATTGACAAACGTGCTACGCCAACGGTATTTCTTCTTACCCGGCTTCACAAGACTTTGAAGCATTTCAAAACCAATATCTCATTTCAATAAGCATTTGACTCTGACTGTACCGCACTAAAATAATAATACAAACATGGTTTACCAAATGGGAATAAATGTATGAAGTAACAAATTGTTTACCAAACGCAACTTTTTAATAGGTAAAGTTTGAGGTTTACCAAATGGGAAGCTTACCAAATGGGAAGTAGCCAAAAAAAGAAGTAGTATCTCAATTCGGCGTGTGTAATGTGTATGTACGCTTGATATACATTATATGCTTAGTAATGTTCGCCAATGGTTGTTGCTTGCCATCGACATACCTAATATTATAAATTCGAAAGTAACTCTTTCTGTCTGTTATCTTTTCGCGCTTAAACGGCATCTTGGAGACGGTAATAGGGTTCTTGAAAAGCGCGTACGAAACCGCATAACAACAGCTAGTTAATTAAATATAAAGATACCCGTTTTTGCACATTGTATGAGTGTGCGTGTATATTACTATTCCTATCTTAACAAAATAGCCAGTGTACAACCATACGTTAAAAATGTTGAATAAAATCTAGATTCATCAAGCCTATTAGTAAAAATAGAACCTAAAATCAGCGCGATAAGCTTTAAAATACCGTGTACCTCTCCCACAGTAATATAGATTTACCAATCAATTTTCGGCTCCCCTATAAATCATCTAAGATGTCACTCCAGGCTTCTGGCGAAATCCGTGAATTCGTCTATATCTATACAAAAAGAAATTGAATGACTGTTTGTAAAATATTGTCAAAATAACAGCTTTTTACTAAACTGACAAAGAAAATTACAAACAAAATAATAGAATCAAATTAAACCTAGTTATTACAATTGAAACAATTGAGCTAACTGCAGACTGTTGCCAACTTTGCTATGTGTTTATGAGAGTATCATCTTAATATTAATAGTCCACTGCTGGACATGGTGCTGTAGCTAGATGAGTAATAATAATAAATATGTAATTATAACAATAAATAATGCTGGACAATTCACACAACATTATCTAGCCCCAAGCTAAGCAGAGCTTGTCTTATGGGTACTAGATAACTGATACACATAATACATAGATTTTTATTTAAAAAACGGCCAGAACACCCGGAACAAATTCCTGCAGAACGTACAAATGTTTGTCTCAAGGCGGGAATCGAATCCGCAACCTCCGGCAGGCTGACCTTCGCCCACCGCGCCACAGAGGTCGTCCTGAAGATAGAGTATGGCCAATATTAGTACCTGTTTAAAAAATATTTTGTCTGTCGGCTTGCTTCAGCTTAACTCTGAAACGGCTTGACTGATTTTGACGAGGCTTTCACAGACACATAGCTGATTATTATAGCCGGTAACTGAGGCTACTATTATTTTATATACGATAATAGTACTACGTAAAAAAGAATAGAGTCCACGCGGGAGAAACCACGGGCACAGCAAGTATCTAATAAATTTGGACGACAGAAACCGTATCTATCTTCAATCTTCATTGTCCATTAGGTGGTGGACCGCTACTTCCTCACATTGTAAATGAATGTTTGATAAATGCTGAAATTCCTTTCAAGCTCTGTGAAATTCAGGAAAAGGTGAAACCATATTTTTGGTTCTGTGTCTTATTCATTGAATTTACTGATTTAATATGCCTATAAAGATATCTATGCTCGGATTTTCTCTGAAGGATAGGATTCGAAACGAAGAAATCCAACAGAGAACCAAGGTTATCGACATAGCTCAAAGGATTAGCAAGCTGAAGTGGCAGTGGGCTGGCCATATCTCGAGAAGAACCGACAACCGCTGGGGTAAACTTGTTCTTGAGTGGAGGCCGCGATTCGGCAAACGTAGTGTAGGACGCCCTCCGACTAGGTGGGATGATGATTTGCGAAAGACTGCTGGCAGATGCTGGATGCGGTAAGCTGAAGACAGAGCGCTATGGCGCTCATAAGGGGAGGCCTATGTACAGCTGTGGACTAATATAGGTTGATGATGATGATGAATATGCCTTGAACTACTTGTGCCGCGCCGTGTGGTGCCGGCTTAGAACTTGTACCACTCCAACTCTTCCCGTGGGAGTCGTAAGAGGCGAATAAAGGACATACACCGGGTGACGGGCAGCAGTGCCTCTCAGAATAGATCTACCACCGAACTGCGATCCCCAACCCGCATGCCCAGCGATGCTACGTATTAAGGGAATTATGAGATACAAAAAATTATCGGGAGGCCTGCGTCCAACTGTTGTAGGATGTTGAGGAACTATTCGTGTTTAGTAAAGGTTTGTTATGATTAGATTTGAAAAAAAAAAAAAACTGAAAACCAACTTCGAATCCATTTATTTTACACTGTTTTTTAAGTTGCACCGGATAAATCCTTAAGTTTTGTATTGCTATTCGATGCAATTCGAGTCCTCCCGAAATCGTAGTTTTTTGGGAACTATATAAGTTCCCAAAAAACTACGATTTCGGCAGGACTCGAACCCGGGCCCCCACCCTAAATACATTACCTCAGTGGATTTCGTGGCTTAGTTGGTTAGAGCACACACCCGTACTGGTGGGGCGCGGGTTCGAGTCCTGCCGTAATCGTAAATTGTTAAAAGTTTTATGGGAACACCTCGATGAATGGTCATTCTCCATACAATATTATGTATAATAGAAATTATTATCTAAATCGGTCCAAAATTTGTTTAGTTTAAATTTTGTTTTCGTTTTGTCAATTAAAAACAATACCACGAAACCAAACATTTCTACATCTAATTCGCAAAATTTCCTATCAAGTTATTTGATACTTATTAGCCAATAAAACTGTTTTTGAACGCATTCAAAGAATTTCTAGAGAATTTGCATAGCATGTTTTCACGGAAAAGCCGACCTAATAACACATTGTGTTGGTTGTAACGTTTCCGGGCTTTGCAATAACTCAAAAACTGTACGATATAACTACTGTGCCTTTGAAACAAACGAGTGACTTTTAGTCTTACGTACCCACTACTACATCGTCATCATCATCAGCCCATACTAGTCCACAGCTGCTTCAACTCCGCCGATCTCCTTGTCTTCCAAACTACTAAATATTTAACTTTAAAATATGTTTATGGTAAAGTTCAGGACTTACTCTATCGATCATATGTTTCGAAAACACGATTCCATAAAATTTTCTCGAAAGAAAAAATCGTTAAGTTACCTCAAAATGTTTACTAAAACCTAATTACTCAATATATACAGAGGTTAAGATCTTGAAAATAAGCACATTTTTATTCTTACGTGCTTATTACCATGTGGTAATAAAACCAAGTAAGAACAATTTTTTATATGTTTAGGTTTTTTCAAATATTATCCTAATTAATATAATAATAACCTAAAATTTGATTTTTGGGTTGCTGTGCCCCGTCCCGCTCCTATGAACGCGAAATCCTATATCTATCCTTGTAACAAAAACTGAAGGCTGTATAGGCCCTTACCCGGAGTGCGGGTAGCACTAGCAAAAACCTATGGATTCAGCGTTTTATAAGAGAAACTGTGGTCAAATGTAAATAATTAGTCAGCAGGTGTATCGTCATCTTTTCATTAAGTATTTCTAATTTAAATTCACATAATCTAAAACACTCGTATTCGAATTTCATAAAGCATCGATCATTTTGTTGTATTCTGTTTGAGTTGACCACCCATGGGTGGCCTAAGGCCATACGATTGACCAATCAGCAGGCTCTCCGGCATCATACAGGTAGCCATCTTCATCAAGATCCTCAGAAGAAAACAAGATGGCAGTTCACTAACTGCGCCGCAAAGCCACGACACTTCTCTCGGAGAAATAAACAAACGTTCCTTATTGAAATTACCGATAGATCTATCAAATTTCGTGTGTGTTCTTCAAAATTAACCAAACCTTGTGAAAGACGTTTTAAACTTTAACTTGTCTTGACCAACCTCGTCGCTGTCCTACTGGATGGAGGCCGTTCGCCAGGAGACCAGTCCAAGAGATTCTACTAAGTCATTCGTATCTATCCAGAGGTATGTCAATTATTAAATAGAATATAACTTAATGATCGTTGCAGTGACAATTCGAATACATATTTATCTAAGGTCATTGCCCCCTACTGTGCCAGACGCTGATCTGGTCACAGCAGGTATGGCAAACGCGAACGAAGTCGCGGGTACAGCTAGTAGTATACCTAAGTAGTAGTATATATAAGTGACACTCCGACCCGTTTCAGCTACACGTGTCAGTGTCAACCCGGATATTCATTTCTTAAGTAATAACTCCGTATAATGTGGTTAGATATTCTGTGGTAATACCTCCATTAACTGATGAACACCAAAATCGTTATTGATGGACTGTTAAGCCTATAAGCCATGCTGTTAACGTTGACACACATAATAAATCCATTGATATAATCCGCATTGATATAATTTTATTGATACGATCCGCGATTGGTATGGGACAGAACTTTGTTAGAGTAAATATTTACGACACATTACTACAAGGGTTATTCCCAACGTCTTTCGTGAGACTTTTTCATTCCCAAAGTCTAACGAAAATCGCGAGAGTCTGCGAGCATGGTCATTAATACGCGCGTGGTCAAAATGTAATGGATCCTCGTCAAAGTAAATGTCACCGCGCTTAATTCGGAATAGTTCCATCACATAACTACTGATCGCGTCCAGATAACATAATTTGTATTTCTAGATATGCAGTTTTAAAAGACCGGAATAGCTATAGGTATCAATTTTTCTGGTCGAAACGACGCGTGACCCGAGAGTTGATGAGTATCTAGCGCAGCACATCAGCATTGTCTTGGGCACGCTTCCGACTGGTATTGATATGGATCCTGTAGATTGTTTGCAACAGTCTGCAGTTAGCTCAATTGTTCCAATTGAAATACTAGTTTTAATTTAATTATATTGCTTGTTGATAATTTTCTTTCTTAATAAAGATACTCGATTTAGTCCTAAAATATGTGCTGTTATTTTATTATGAATGAGGGTTCCTAAAATAGTGCCAGTAAATTAAAGTCTCCGATTAATTGTGCCTCATCGACAAATTATGTCAGATAGCATTTCGTGAACGGTTTTCTCGTGAATTTATCATGTTTTCTTTTTATATAACATCCTTAGTCCAATAATACAAAGCGATACAAAAAGTTGTATCATAAAACGTCCTGAAAAACCTTCAATTCATTCTTCAACACTGAAATTACGAACGTGTTGATGATAATGAATCAAGGTAAAACATGCACTGGAATAATACTCTTAAATTGAGTACAACGGGATATTAACCTTATTTTGCCAAAAGAGACCTGTCCATAAAAATGTTAAAGACAACGTATTTCCGTTTATTATTTCCTTCTCTTGTCGGGTTCCGAATTTCTATTCAAAACGTCAATTCTGTCCATCAAAGATACTTGTTTTGTAACGTTAGAAATTCAAATACCCAGCGTTCTATTGTTTTGTTTTTGTGAATTAAGAGTTTCTCATTTCAGTAGGGTTGACAAGCGTCAGAGCAAAACAACTGGCAAGAAAATTGTAGATTCCTTTATACCAACCAGAAGATAATTCTTGACCTATAGAGTTACAGGCTCAGAGGGATGGTGTCACTCAACAATTCTCTTGAATTTGAAACCAAAAGCAAATCTGTGAGTTGCCAACCATATTATAACTCGACTACCTCTGTGGCGCGGTGGGCGAAGGTCTGCCTGCAACGCAGGTTGCGGGTTCGATTCCCGCCTCGGGACAAATGTGTATACGGTCTGCAGACATTTGTTCAGGGTGTTCTGGTTGTTTTCTATGTATAATAAAATGTGCGATACAGTGCACTTTTATGATATTTTTTTAGTATTTTTTGACTCTTTAGTGAGGAAACAAATAAAAAAATGAAAACCCAGTTTTACCACAGGAATGCTGTGATGATATCTAGACCTAGTTTGAAAACCGATCCTGTTAGGTTCGCCTCTTGAAAGCGAGGCGTCTTTACAATAACTACCTGCAGTGTATGTGTTCTCTTTGTACACGATAACCTCTTTGGTAAGACTGTAGATACATTTCTATTCTAGACATTCTAGCATGCACACAGGCCTCAGAAGTAAATTGATTTAGCCACAGATCTTCAATATCAAAGGAATCGAGTTATTTGTCCTCGCCAGTGTGACACGAGGTGAATAGCAAAATCGTCAGTACAAAAGTCAATTTGGAAAAAACGATTTTTTTTAAAACAAATGCATAGACCTCTGTGTCGCAGTGAGAGAAGATCCACCTGAGACACAGAAGGTTGTGGGTTCGATTCCCGCTTCGTGACAAATGTTTGTCCGATCAGCAGGTAGGTAAGTATTTGTTCCGCGTGTTCTGTGTATGTGTAGTAAAAATATCTATGTAGTGTAATAGTGGTTTTACACTGCAAGCGCGTTAGCTATCTCTCTGGGTCTGACATCCCGCTCAGTTTGGGTAATGTAGAAAGAGAGGTCCTCTACTTCAACGCAGAAAAACAGCTGCTAGCCATTTACCGCTCTGAAGGAGAATAACATATGCACTTTATTGCCTAGCTTTCTAGAATATATTTTTTTATCAAGGCACTGAAAGATAGGTCATTAAAACGAATGTATTTAGGCCATAAACAAGTATTGTTTAAAGCACATATTATCAGTAACCTAGTACCCATAACCCCCTACCCCAAACCCTTCCATTTTTTAGATGCTAGCCTAATTTCCCTTTAGTTCATTCCCTTTAGTTTCACCTAAGACTTAATTTAGTCGCTTGTGTTGTGCGTCTCTTCAGCTTCTCCATGTGTTTCGTTTCGAAGCTTTTAAAGTAAAACTATTTCTTAAAATAGTTCCTCGCTTTAAATTCTCCAAAACCACGGCGTATCGCAGTTTATTTAATAAAAGCACTATATTTCGTCACGCCACGCACGTGGGTCGAGGATTTGTGAGGTCGGGAAAAGGATTTTGTCGTCCCTCTAACGGTAGATAAATTGTTCGAGAATCGCCGGAAAGTTTTTTTGGGAGGTCTGATAATGATACTTGACCCACAGCTGAAGTAGTTCACTGAAGTGGGGTCTAACGTTCTTTGGACATGCAAACTGCATCCTTATGTAGGTAAGGTTTTTGCCCCGTGAAGATAGAGGGAAAAATAAAAAGGTCTAATGGTTACTTACACAATTTTTGTTATATGGTTTGAAATTCTTCTTTACTTTCTAAACCACATGTAACCGAATTTTAATGATCACGTTTTTTGATGCTTGATGACGTAAATATCTATACACTATCTAAACACAAATATCTATCACGGAATTACCTCAACATTCTTGTAACTATTTCATGCTTTGCATTTATTTTCAGGGACAGAGAGTCCATGTTTGTAACAGTTCAAGAACTACATCTAAGCAAAATTTCAGCCTGATCCGTTTAGTATTATTAGCGTTAACGGTCAACAAACAAACACCTAAACATTTACTTCATCATCATCATCAGCCTATACCAGTCCACTGCTGGACATAGGCCTCCCCCAATGAGCGCCATAGCGCCCTGTCTTCAGCTTGCCGCATCCAGCATCTGCCAGCAGTCTTTCGAAAATCGTCATCCCACCTGGTCGGAGGAAACATTTACGGAAACATTTACTTATGATAATTTTATTGTTATGATGAACAAAACTTACTGTTACGAAACAACCTAGTTCGATTTCCTTAATATTATAATTTTACACACGTTTTTAAGTTTCGCAGGATAATCGGTAATCTCTCGGAAGTAAAAGTTTTAAGGGGCGACTTCGGGATCATAATCTATATAATAAATAATATAATTTTTAAAATCGGTCTTTAATTGAAATACAAATTCGAATTTCATACATAAAAAAACATAAGAGTACATACAGCCCAACATTGAACCTCCTTCCTCCTTGTTTCGAAATCGTTTAAAACTAGTATAAACCATCAAAAATCTAAATAAATTCCATCCAAAATTTCGCATTAACAATATAAGTGTGATGTGATTTTTATTGGTCGTTTTGCTAATGAGATAAGTTCTAATTCAAGATGATAAAGTTTTAGCAGAAGTTTTCCTTGTTTTGAATTTATAATTTCTTGTCCCTTAAGATGCTTAGTCATAATATAAATCATCTTTGTTATTTACGAAAAAGGATCTTACTGCACCATTGCGAAGAAAAAGATTGTTACTTGTTCAAATGAAAATGAGTGATAGGCGCTTTTAACATTTGCTTTGAAGTCTTCTAAAGGCAGATTTTCTTATTATCTGAGCTTGAAAAAGATTTTGAAATTTTGAAAAGCTCGAAAACTTCACTGTCTTTTGTGCTTTGATTGTAATACCAACATTGAAAGGTGAATAATAACACTACCAGAACAATATATTAACCCTTAAAAATGTTTACGACAAGTAAACATCGATATGTCTGTCATTTAGCAAAATCTCCGCTTCGATTCACTTTATAAAATTGTGAATTATAAATACGAAAGTTTGTTTCGTTAATGTACTCGTGTATTAATTTTGTAAGAGATGAAGCGAAGCAACTTTATAGGATGTTAATAGAAGATTTTTTTTTTATTAACACTTTCATGGCTCTTGACGCATTCGTTCATCCGCTCTCGTTCATCCGAGCTCGGTCTAGCGGCGCCGGACCTGGGCAGTGAATGCGTTGACAAAGAGAAAAACAATCAAATAATAGACACAAATTAGATCTTGTATTTACAATTTAAACAATCTGCAGCTAGCTCAACTATTCCATATCAATACCTACCATTTTTATAAGTATCTAATTAAATATTTCAAGAATTCTAGTTGAATGTTCTATAATTTGAAATTTTGTACAAGTGTTTATTTTTATTTGTTATAATTATAATGCACGTTTTAGACTAATAATTATATACATAAATAATAATTGGACGCCCATATTGGACAGCTGAAGAAGACAGGGCGCTATGGCGCTCATTAGGGGAGGCCTATGTCCTGCAGTGGACTAATGTAGGCTGATGATGATAGGACAACTTTCATTGCTTCACTATTATTTTACTATACCATCTTCTTACATGTAAATAACCAATAAATATACTTTTACAATATTAAAAGCGAAGCCAGATGTAAAAGCTGTAAAATCTTGTAAGATTAAATTTTGTCTAACAGCGGAAACTTTAAAGCTAAATAAACTCAGAATACCCAAAGACGCTATGCTTTGGTCATCTCCTACAAAGCCATCAAAAACTTCACTTGTAATTTGAAATTGCAGCTGCAAGCAAATTACCGCCTTAAAGTATAAATGAAACAACGCCTTGTGAGAAAATCGCTTTGAACACTAGTACCGTCTTGGCGTCAAAGAAAACGCTCCTTATAACTGTTTCTGTAATCCATGGAGTTTGCTCACTACCTGAGATTTGAATGAAGGTTTCTTCCGGTAGTACTAGGTGGAGTATTATCCTAATTAGCAACTACCCTTCTTAGGCCCGTTTATGAAAGCTTGCTTAGTCATAATTCTATGCTTGAGTGACGATTATGCCTAAGAAAAGCGTTACTCAAGCATAAATTGATGACTGAGCAAGCTTTTTGACGACCTCTGTAGCGCGGTGGGCGAAGGTCTACCTGCGACGCAGGAGGTTGCGGTTTCGATACCCGCCTCGGGACAAATGTGATCTGCAGACTTTTTTTCAGGGTGTTCTGGTCGTTTTCTATGTATAATAAAATATATCAATTGTTTATTATGTATATTAGTTATCTAGTACCCATAACACAAGCTAAGCAGACGCTTAGCTTGGGGCTAGATAATGTGTGAATTGTCGATCATTATAGATAATACAAGCCTTAGAATCTATAGATACACAAATCAAAGTCGCCGGTCCGTCCACCGTCAAAATACTTATGGATGTTTGTTACTTCTGTAAGCCAATACTATAGAAAGATACGAACGGGCAGACATTTTGTATAGATGTAGGACCAGTTAAAGAACTGCCACGGCTACTTTTGATCCCATTAATCAGTTCCCATGGGATAAAAATAACATTTGAACGTTTCCATAGAAACTACGGGACTAATTATGCGATATTTTAGAATACATTTCCGCAAAAATAAAACCCGCTCTACAACTCAAAGAACATTAAAAATGAAGCGCGTGAACTGTACTAGATTCTACGAAAATTTAATAATATCTCAAAAAATTTCGATTTTGGCAGGATTCGAACCTGCGCCCGATCCTCAGTACGGGTGTGCTCTAACCAACTAAGCCATGAAATCTTTTCTTATACGAATCTAAGGGTTTCGTCGAAAATCTTTGGGACCTTTTACGGCTCTAGCGCCTTTAGAACTAGATTCATTTTATTCCTTCTTTCTGCCAGAATCTATGATTCTCTATTTTAAACAAACAATTTTATTACCTAAATATAGACGTTCCGTCGAAGTTGTGCCAACGAAACGTATACCATGCAATCCTTGAGTTAGCAAGAAGAGCAGCAAAGCAATACCCGAAACTTCTGACGTTCGAGATTTGAACCGAACGATAGCAAAATATTTATTGAGTACCCGTGACGAGACTCGCAAGGACCCTCAATTCGATATCGTATATCAGTCAGGGCGGATAAGTGAAAATGTCGACCAGTTTCTGATGAACTCTGCTTGAGTTGTAGGCGTGGATTTGCATGGAGGGATTGTTACAATCGATTTACTCTGCGAAACTAAAAAAAACCGAGTATTACTTCTATTAATAAGAATGCTTTTATTAGCTGTAACGCATTCACTGCCTACCCCCGCGGTGCGACCCGCAGATTCACGGAGCTATAGATAAGCATAGTGTGGGCAATGAAAGTGTTAATGTGTCACATTCACTGCTCAGCCTTGGCGGTGCGACCATCAGGGCCGGTCGCTCGGGCAGGTCAGATCCTCACTTCTATTGAATAGGTGTACCTACTAAGCTGCGAAAGCACCATGCGTTCGCGGTACACCTGCGGAGAATTTCATATCTTGATATGTTTCCAGCTCATTGTATTGCTTATTAGAAAGTTGTTCTTTGCTTGACTGAAAAGTTATGGTCAAGAACCGCCAAGGATAGAAACGAGTGGAAAAAGCTGGAAGAGGCCTATGCTAAACTTGGGCAAACAGATAACATGTGCTTAAGTTAGATTAAGGAAAATTGTTAGTTATCTGAATAATGGCTCGTATTATTATTATTTGACTTGAAGAGTGGCCAATATTGATAAGACATCCCTGAAATTACACTTAAACCTAGAAAAAAATAAAAAAGTTCTCAAAAATGTTCGATTTCGGCAGGACTTTACCTGCGCCCAACCCTCAGTACGGATGTGCTCTAACCAACTAAGCCACGAAATCTTAGTCGGTTTCATCGAAAATCTTTGGGACCTCTTACGGCTCTAGCGCCCATTACCCAGAGTGCGAGGGAAAATTGCGAAAAAAAAATAATTACGACACAATACCTGTCTATTCCCTGTAAATGTTGCATGTTTGCAGTTAGCTGTGTGTACATTGTCCAACCGTGACTGAAAGCTGTTAAATATTTGCAAAACCACAGCTATGTCACGAAAATTGGTGTCAATCAGGTTTTTGTTGCTGCCTGAAATGAGAAGTGTCGATAAAATTTCCATTTTACTAGCTTCGTTGAATTTTATTACGTTGAACGCTAGCTTCCAGCCAGATTTAGCTTTTGCATAGTTTTGTAAAACAAAACTTGGTTTGATAAAATATTAAACTGCTCTGCATATAAAAGGCATGTTTCGGAACCAATGTTGTGCTGATTTCGTAGTCTTATTCATGGAAATGTTCTTTATGAATCTGAGATGTAGATGCCAATTTTGTTTGTAAATTGGATAGTATTCGAAAGTAGGTTTATTCAGTAATACTTTTGAATTTGGCATATAGTTGGTGAGTCTGCAAATATTTCCGGCAGAATGTTTGAAGTCGCGTAGCTAATTTTTATTCGCGAGAACTTTATGTTTTTGTGCGTATGTAAGTGGTTGTCTGAGATATGAATAACAAAATTGGATAAAGCTATTTTCACAAGATTTAGATTTAGGTATTAAATCACTAGTTTGAATTCAAGGTTATTTTCAAGACTACCCCTTATATCGCGAAAAATCTATATCTACATATACTATTTATTATATATATATATATACGAAAGTATGTTTGTTTTGTTTGTCCTTACTTCACGCTCTAACTTAGCAACCAATCGACTTGATTTTTTTCATAGAGATAGTTGAAAGGATTGAGAGTAACATACTTTTTATTCCATAAATCAGTTTCCATGGAATATAAATAACCTTAAACAACCCGTGCGAAGCCGCGAGCAACTGCTAGGATAGTCTAAAACACAAAAAAAAGTTGAGGTGTCAAGGGACACCCGGATGGAACGAAGTTCCTTTCTATAAGAGAGAGAGAGAGACAGAGAAACATGCGCACGCCGCACGGCTTACAATAGCTTAATAAAGCAAAAAGTGTCGTTACAACTTTTCGTGAGATTTTTTTCCGTCCAGCCCCCTTTCACAACGCGCGATAAGGAACTTAGTTCCAAAAGGTAAACTCACTGTTTCCCTTTTTTGCCGAGTAAATTTTTTTATAGTTTCAATTAAAATCTCGGTACCACAAAATGTCAGCGAGACATGATTCCAATGTGGCAATGACAAATATCACCATTTTCAATAGAATTCGATGGGCAAAGTCGTAAGCGCAAAGCTATCTCTATATTCAGGTTAACTGTGTCATAAGTTCTGACAATCAGCAAGAAGTGGTGTTCCTTCTCGTGGGAATTCCAAGTACTTACCTACTTCCATTCTCAAAATTGCAACGTAGTAAAAGGTTTGGACTTCCTCCTTATGGGAGAACCCGAGTTTCATGTTTTTTTAAGAGATTGTGAAGTGTCTTCAGCTTATGAGGTTAGAGGATTGCTTTTCAGAGATTTTTTCAGTAAATTATGAGGAAGCAAATGATAAAATGTTTAAAAATATTCACATAGCACGAAACTGTTTATACCTACAGAGTAAACACTAAAATGTTAACATCTTTGCATAGGTTGCTTGGAAGAAATCGCTTTCAGTGATAAGGTTTTAATTTCATTTTGACGACCTCTGTGGTGCGGTGGGCGAAGGTCTGCCTGCGGCGCAAGAGGTTGCGGGTTCGATTCCCGCCTTGGGACAAATATTTGTAGGTATTTGTTTCGGGTGTTCTGGTCGTTTTCTATGTATAATAAAAAATATCTATCTATGTAATGTATTGGATTATGTATATCAGTTATCTAGTTTCCTTAACACAAGCTCTGCTTAGCTTGGGGCTAGATAATGCAGTGTGAATTGTCCAGCATTTTTTTTTTAATCATTTGTTGCAAACTTTACCTTATTAAAAGAAGAAAACAATAAACAAAATCTGGCTTTAATAAAACTCATTCGTTTATTTTCTGCGTGTTAAATTAAAATCAGTAGACTGCCGAGTCAAAATAATGAGTGCAAATTGACAAACGAAGCCATCGCAGAAATTAAAGTAGGTACTGAAATGATTTATAATTGCACCATCCCAGGGAATGGCTGAATATTTCCGAATCCAAAAATATTCGGATTGCCATCACGATTTGTCTGTGTCCAGGCAATCTTGTAAAAGCCCTGCATATTTCATTGACTTTATTTGCAAAGTTTCATTCCGTTCGTTGAAAGCTTATTTCACTATCCGATCCGACACATCTGCGATTATTATCATAGTTAAGTATCTCACTGAAAAATGGTTTAAACAGCGTATAAAATTTGTGAGCGCTACATGAATTTTTTATTATATTAAGACAATTCAAATTCTATCAGTCAGGTGTTTAAAATATTTATGCATTCATTATGTTTCCACTTTCCCGCTGGGAATCTAATGTTCCTTTCTAATAGAAATCTGTGAGTCCTTACACAACAATCACCAATAATCAAATAATAAATAAAGCTAGCCAATTCACACAGCATTAATCTAGCCCCAAGTTAAGCAGCGCTTGCGTTATTTATGAGTTCTACATAATATAACTGATAAACATAATAAATAATATACACATAGATATTATTTTATTATACATAGAAAACAAACAGAAAACCCGGAACAAATATCTGCAGATCGTATACAAACATTTCTTCAAAGACGAAAATCGAACCAGCTATCTCCTTCGTCGCAGGCGGACCCTCGCCCACTGCGCCACAGAGGTCGTCATCTATATAGTTAATTCCAAGCTTTGTTTACTTTAGTGCTTTATGTTTAGGTAAATTTCTAGACGTATTTATAATTGCAGGTCTTTTATACCATTGTCTGAAACTTACCGTTAGGAAATGGATCCTACGTTGACCAACGACAATCAGTGCAGAACAGAAACAAAACAAGCTGGACCGGAGTCGCCGTGAATGCACAATAAGCGGACGAAGTTTAGCGGCAAATACGGAACTATAAGCGGAATTGATCATAATGGCGGAAAAGGCGGAACTAAAAGCGGTATAGATCAAAGTGGCGGAAAGGCGGTACTTAAAGCTAAATAAACTTAGTTCGTGCCACCAGCCACCACTAGGTTTTAAG
This sequence comes from Eupithecia vulgata, assembly GCA_946478455.1. Lineage (NCBI taxonomy): Eukaryota > Metazoa > Arthropoda > Insecta > Lepidoptera > Geometridae > Eupithecia > Eupithecia vulgata. Next base: position 10,529,564 of record OX297879.1, on the reverse strand, counting down.
TTGTAATATTCTGAATGGAATTTAAATTAATTTTAATTATATTAAATTCTTTGTATTCTTTTAAAATAAATGCGATTAAAAACATTGGATGAACATGATCAGTGATCAGTACAAAACAAAAACAAGACTAACGAACAAAACCAGAGTGTTGCGATTGGTTAGATTTCCCAACATATCAAATACAATAAAATGGTAAATACATAAAAGACAAAAGCCACATAAAATTTGCTTTAACTCCGGTTACCTTAAAATCTAAAACAACTTCATACCTATAAGAAATTTAAACAATAACTGACACAGGCACATTCGTTTATTACGAATTCCGCGAAGCCATTAGATTAAACCGCTACAAAAGGCAGCGTACCTTTTCCGCTAAAAAAACATAGATTCTAAAACGGCGCGAACAGAACCTTCGCCAATTCCACTCCGGGATTTTCACCGGAATTCTGAATTTTAGAACTGAAAGAATTCCGAATTTTAGAACTGAAGGGTTCCATCGCATGTGTTCCTCCAATTAACGTGACTTTTCATTATGATTATTTATTTGTTTTATGTCTTTTGCATTGTTCGTTACTGTTTTTAGTTGTTTGTTAACGTCTGTGATACTGCAGTAGCTGGCATGTTTATGGCAATGTTTTGTTCCTGTTATAGTTTCTGCTTAGCTGCTTTACTGAAATATAGTCTTAGTATATTATTTAATCTAAATATTCTATGAAAATCTAGGTAAATCTAAGGAATCTCTAAGAAATGAAATAAGTTCACGGGTCTCGGTATACCTGCCTACGGGTGTGCTCTAAACCAACTAAGCCACGAAATCTTCGTGATAGGTTCGAGTCCCGCCGAAATCGTAAATTTGTGGGAACCGTTTTCTTTTCTAGGTAAATCTGTCAATGAAAACTGTTTGACGAAAATGAGATTGAACGCATTAACTGCCTTGCCTTTGCGATATGACCTACAGCTGGTGGAAATCATCGATATGAGTCTGTGGCAATCGAAGTGTTAATATCTAGAATACCACATCCCAGACTGTCCCAGACATGAAATACCTAGTGCTTTGAGGAAAAAGTGGAACAAAAAGGCTTTCCGTTTCTACATTTCAAAAGCTTTATCATTTCATTTCAACGCAAAACCATTTTTGCGGACTGTTGCGAACTAATCAAAAATATCACGCGATTTGCTAGGCTCCTCATTGGTTATCGATCACGTGATGACACCTCGACCTATATTTGACTGTTACTGAAATAGATGAAACAATTTTTAATTCGAACTTTGATCGAATTCTCTAGATGGGTATAAACACGGTATAAATTATAAGGACCTTAAATGGACCTTAAAGATAGTCAGCTTTTAATTAGCCTACAATAAAGTCACAGAAATTATCATTTAAATATTTATTATAGGAAAATATTATAAATATTATATTTTGTGTTAACATGAGTGTTTGCATCAGCATTGCCATACAGCGGGGCAATAAATAAATAATATATACAAATAAATAAATACATGGAATATTAATTTGTTACATTTTTCCTACCTATATATAAATGTCACCTATTATATGTTCCGTGGAGTGGAGGTCTTGGAGACTTGTAGTTACAGGTTTTTCATAAAACCTATAGCAAGCTCCAGCCTCTCACAATACAGGTTAAATACAGTTCTACGCACTGTCCTTGTATAACTAGATTTTAAGTACCTATTGTGAAGAGGAAATAAAGAAATTTTATTATTTATTATTATTATTAAGTATAAATAATGCTGGACAATGCAGCCAAGCTCAGCTACCTGTAGATTGTTTGCTACAGTCTGCAGTTAGTTCAATTGTTTCAATTGTAAATGCTAGTTTTAATTCAGTTCTATGATTTGATTTTAATAGACTTTGTAGTGTAAGTAAACTAGGTTTTTAAAAATTGGCATTGCCGAACAAAGGTTTTGTTATTCTCTAGGATTTGTGCAGAAGTCATTTTATTTGTAGAATTTCCGCGGTTCGTTTAGTTTTTAACGCAGTTGTATCTAATTCGCTTTGTAAACAATGTTTACAAACAACACATTCTTAATTGGCCCCGCGGTGGCGGTGTTGACAGCAAAACGGTATTTTGCTTGATACGAGTAAAAATCCAATTTAAATTAGTAACGGTTGCGTTTACGCGGTTTTATTGCCGCCATGTTACCAAAATAATTAATATTGAGAATTACTTTTGATTGAGATTCGATTGAAGTTACAATTATTTCCTGAAAATGGTTTCAATTAATTTTAATGTAGGTTAACATTTACGTTGGGTAAAAATTAATGATAAATTAATTTAGAGTAACCACATTTAATGTTTTTTTTCTAAATTTGAACAAGATCAAGAAATTGTATCGGTTTCATACACATTTGTTGGAGAAACAGGCAAAAGTACAACGAGGTAGGTACACCAAAAGCCAATTAAGGCCACTGCTTGATTGATTTACGTTTTCGAAGCTCTGGTAGTGATGGCTGAAAACGAAAACGAAACTTTAGCCGAAGAACTGAGAAACAAACGAGGCCGAATAGAAAAAAAACCTAGTGGTAGGTGTCCCTTAAATTAAAATTTTGATATTATAATGGCGTTCCATTGTTAATTATTCTGGAATTTCTTTTATGTTTCTAAAATTCTCTTCCAAAATTCATAATCAGTCACTGTCATTTTGAGGCGAGTATGTGTGAATAGTGGAAATACCAAATACTATTCTCTTATAATTAACACAGAAAATTGAAAAGCTGTTTTCCTAATAATGAAGCATAACTTAAAATTATTGCTAATTATCTAATTAGTTATTTTAATACCATAAAATTTGCCAGACAATAGCTCTATAGTCTGTATCTGCTATAAGATTAAAGCTATCAAATTCATTTCGCCGAATAGTAACTTAATAAAGCCGAAGCCCATTTGAGGCACTGCTAATACAAAGGTTAATGGTGCTCTTCGCGCCAATTTGTTAAAAGTAACTGCGAATTCCGTAGCACTTAAGTGATTTCGAAAAATTACTCTACAAACTAACTTCTTAAATTAGTCGAGCAATAAAGACTCCTGAAACTATTTAATTTGGCAAAGTTCCCTATTAGTGTCAGTTTGAAAGTTAAGTACAGAAAAAAATCTAATTGATTTCCCATTTTCAGAAAAAAATTCCTTGGCAACATTCCAAACATGCTTAGAGAATTAAATCGTCGCTCTTATTTTGACGTTAAGAAGTTTGAGTGCCTTATTAGTGTTGAGACTTATTTTGCTCTCATAAAAAAAATATCAGACAGGAGATTATATTAGTAGCTCAACCGTGGAGCTGAATTGCTGGCATTAAAAAAATATACGTCATAAATTATGATTTTTCGTCCGGAAACTCGATAAAACCTTGTTATTTATTGTGAAAACTGTCTTGTATCATATTTCAGGAATATTTGTAGGCAATGAAAATCAGAATAAACGAAAAAGTTTCAGTTATTCGAGGTTCTATAATAACATTTTGTACCGATACGTTTTTCTTGATAATCGTTATAAAACTGAATAATACCTAGCCTTTGAACTTATTTTGTTATTTTTAGATTGAGAATTATCAGAAGCTTCGTAATATAACCTAGTAAAAGTAAATCAGCTAGGCAACTCATTTTTAGAGACGCGAAGATGATCGTTTTTAGGCTTTTTACTAAAATGGCTTTTAAATTAATAAAATTAATAACACTTACGAGAATTTTATAATAATTTATTCTACTGAATTTGACTTATTAGAGTGCTTATTCTGTAAGCCTTAAAAATAGAAGTTAACGAAATCTGAGATAATTAATCATTAAAAGTAAAAATAAGACGCCAAAAAAACCTACATGTATATAGATTTTTTAATAAAAAATCCAACGCCAAGGTAAGAATAAAAATATACAGTCGAACAATTCTCATAATATCAGTCACACACAACCGCTTAGGATCACGTTGTAAGGAAAATCCGTAGAGATTTAGAAATAATGCTAAAAGAAAGAAAAATTTATGCCTTTATTTGTTCGATACTACAAGAAATTATTATTACATTGACGTTATTATATTTTTATGGTATATAATTATTATTATTTAACGACCTCTGTGGTGCGGTGGGCGAAGGTCCGCCTGCGACGCAGTTGCAGGATCGATTCCCGCTTTGGGACAAACATTCTACGACAACATTGTACGTCCTGCAGGTATTTGTTCCGGATGTTCTAGTTGTTTTCTACGTATAATAAAAAATATCTATTTATGGATATCAGTTATCTAGTACTCATAACACAAGCTCTGCTTAGCTTGGGGCTAGATAATGCTGTGTGAATTGTCCAGCACTATTTATTTATTACAGAGGTCGTCCGATGTACTCAATAGTTAAACATTTATTGCATTTTATAGAAAATGGTTACAGAGGTGCTTAGAATTGTTATAACCTAGGTAATTTAGGTTCACTATAGATCTTGCTAGGTTCACAATGTGTATGTTGGAGAGAGGACGTTACTGTTAAAAGCACCTACTATTTACTCCCATTACAAAATTTGAGCTAGGAGAAAAATTAGGTAATCCTAATCAGACAAACCTTTAAACCGATAAACAGGATAAGTTAATGATCCTATTCATCCGATGTTGTCTGGTAGAGATTGCATCTGTCACTTGGTTTAATATGTTTAATATCTATCTATGTAATGTATAATATTACGTATATCAGTTATCTAGTACCCATAACACAAGCTCTGCTTACCTTGGGGCTAGATAATGCTGTGTGAATTGTCCAGCGTTATTTATTTATTTATTTATGTTTTGTTGTATTGTTTCTATAGATTTATGTGTGCCTATGTTTCTATTTTGTCATGTAAACCAGCTATTTCTGCCTCAGCTGCAATAATTAATGTTGGGCGTCTGGTTTTCTTTTGCCATCGTACGTTCACCTCCAAAAGAAACTATCCTCTTCTCATCTTATATTATGTAGTGATCTGGTTTTAATCTGTTTTATTAACAACGTTTATTTTCATTGCAGGTAAATCTTCAAGGGCGTTTATATCCGGCTGTGTTAAGTACTTAGAAATTTTAACAACTAGCTAATTCTCGCGGCTTCGCACGAGCTTTCGATCCCGTCGTAGGGGTCCAGAATCACCCCCTTTCGACTTACTATACTTGTTACGTGACACCCTGTTTATGTATACGTTCACAACTTTTTCGATAATTTATATTATGAAATAATTTTTTCAGACCATAGAAAAGCTACTGATCTTATTAAGCTTATGCTTCGGTCTATCATCACACCAATATTATAATTGCGAAAGTTTAGATGGATAGATGGATGTTTGTTGCTCCGTCTGAACGGATCTAGATGAAACTTGGCACATAGATAGCGCATAGTCTGGAATAGCGCATATATTATATTTTATCCCGGAAATCCCACGGGAACGGGAACTACGCGAGTGAAACCTCGAGGCGATGCTAGTAGTAAGGTACTCTGTAAAACTTGTACTCGGTGCATCTCTACTTAAAACTAACATTATATACAATATTAAAAACTGAATTAGTGACACTTTGTTTGTGATTAACGTAGTATAAACTTTACCACATAACTTGGCCTAAGTGAATGAATATAACACAAGCCGCTTTCACACTGTCTCATGTATGTAAGTCATTTTAATAACTTTGAGATAAAATAAATATCTTTCTTTCATCTTGCACCAAATTAAGAAGGATATATGTATGTACATGAATCTTAATTCATCCGTTTCTGAAATATCTTCATATTATACCAAAATCTCCCACATTTGTCATTACTAATGCAACTTCAAACCCATTCCATTTATCCAATTTAGATCGAGCCCAAATTATCTCGATTTCCGATTGAATATGCCTCAGCGGGAGGAACGCCGGCGGGCATGATACTGGTAATAAAATGCAATTATGCCTGAATGTTGCCAATTTGATATCGGCTCATTGTTGGCCCCCAGGCGGGCAGACAATGAATAGCTGGGCTACTTAAATAGGACTTGGGGAGCGTTTCGAGGTCCCTTGGGCGATTTCCTTGTTGGGGATTTAATAGACAGTGTGTTAATAAAATATTCATATTTTATTAAAGTTTAGTATTATATGATATTCAAAAGTTTATAGCGCATAGGTTAAGTATATGAATAGAATACTTGTGGCAATAATTTGTTTGTTTTGAATAAAAACTAAAAATAGATTTACCTTTCCTTAGCATTTTACACTGTATTTTTTAAGTTTTTCTAAGCAAAAAATTATCTCTCGGGAACAAAATTTTTATATGACCATCTCGAGATGAAATACCTAAAAAAATCCAAATCAGTCCATAACTAATGGAGATATCGACGAACATATAGTAGTTAAGAACATAAAAAAAAATATGTACAGTCGAACATATAAAGTCTTCCTCTGTTTTTTGTCGTTGGTAAAAAACAAACATGCCCTACTAGCAATCAATCCTAAAAGCATCATCATCAGTCCGTATGCGTCCAATGCTGATAGGTCACCTGCCCTATACGACGATGCCACAAAGAGTGGTCCTCAGCCGCCTCCAACCATCGACTCCCTGCGACCACTACGTCGTTCCATCGTGAAGTCTTCCCACATTCCGTTTCCTTACATCGCGGTCGCCACTCAAGTACCTTCACTCCCCAACAGTTATCGGTTCTGCGAGCTATATCACCACTTCAGCCTTCTAATTCTGAGAGCTAGTCGGTTTATTTTATTTATTTATTTATTTAACACTTTATTGCACACAATTATAAAAAGTACACAATTGGTGGGCATAATGCCGATGACATTTTCTGCCTGCCAACCACACAGAGTCAACATAAAAATAAAGGCGTGCTTTAAACATAACACAAAAAGAAAATAAAAAACCAGGTCTAAATTACAGATTTTGAACTAGTACTTAAACTATAGCATTTAGATACTTAAAATAAATTATACAATATTCTTGACAATAGTGTATTAATGAACTAATAATATTATTCAATCAATTTAAATGTCTACTGTGAAATACAAAAGCAAAATAATTACTAAAGTAGGACCTACACAAATCAAAATGTTATGTAGTATATATATTAAGTTTATTTAAAGTGAAATGATGGTTACCTAACTAGAAGATATGTCGAAATTTATATCGGTTATTTATCGGTTTATTTGTATCGGTTACTGTGGTTCTTCTACGGATTTCCATATTCCGGATTCTATAGCTTAAGGTAGTTCCTACTAGCGCTTGAATTTTCAATCTATGATGTTTCTCAGTAATACATTATATAACCGTCTAGGATTGGATCTATTCCGAGAATTACTTCTCCGTAGATCCTATTTAGGTTGCATTCGATATTGGATAAGGATCAATTCCGATTGAAATACCCTCTTCACCGAAATACTTGTCTTTACTCGATACACTTCCTATGCAAGATGAACTATAATTAGGTATATTGCATCATCATCATTTTTTGTACTTTTACCTCTTACGCGTTTGGCAAAACATAATACCTAACCATATTTGTTGAATTTTAGCACAAAATCTCATATTCGGTTCGAGTCCCGCCCGCCGAAGTCGAAAATTTTTGGGAACTTATTTCATTTCTTAAAATCTCATGTTCCCAGATGCTCGAAAAGATCTTTGAATCGAAGTTAGTTTTATCATAAGTTCATATAAAATGGTTTACAATTTGCGGCAAATTACTTATTTGCTGGTTTTAATGATAGTGAAGCGCAGAAATTTTTTTAAACCGCAAAGAAAATTGACTCGTGCCCATCCGCGTCAAACCACCCTCACGCCGTTTTGTATATATTGGTAGATCTGTAGTCAGTTGTTGTTTTGCTTATCAATCGATATCATAGCACTATGCAAGGCCACCATTTCAAGCTCCAAAGCTTAAGCACACGTAAGTTTTTGAGATATGCCAATAATCTTCTGTGCAAAACGGCTTACTACAAAATATCAGATTATCTATTCTAGAAGATAAAAAAGCTTGGGTTGGGTTTTGCTCCAACTCGAAAAATAACAACTAGCAGGCTAAAGGTTTTTTCGTCGCTTCTCTTCTTTAGTCTACATACCGAAGCGACCGAAATAAAAAATATCACTTTATTCCCGTGTCAATGTTTTATTTTAAGCATTTGACCTTTCTAAGTGTACATTTTTGTATTTATGGAAATAAAGACTTTTGACTTTGACTATCTATAGTTCTGAGATTATTTATATCTGAGGCAGTTCACACAATCTATTCTTATTTGCTCTGTATAATAATAACTCTGAGTCTGACATGACAGCCAGAAATACACGTGCCCTGTTTGTGTATTCGGTCATGACGACTGTCGGTCACGCGTCTAGCACTCACTAGGAATTCCTTTTAGCTGATTGTGTGGGGTCATAACTACCCTTCACTACTCCACTGGTGGATACTTGTATGAAACCATTTCCGGGTTTCTTTGATTTGATGCAGTGCTTTGGGATTCATTATGTGGTTCAGGAAGTGGATTGATTGTTATTAGAATCTCTAAAGGGTGTAACAGAAATGAAGGACCAAACGGGAATGTAAACAATTACGTGTGCCTGTTTTGAATGACAATAAACATGCGTCAGTCTATGGTGAATTCATTTTTATAATTTTTGGTAATAGGGTCTTTATCCCTGTGCACCTGATTTTTACTAAGACTCCGCTGTCTGTCTGTCTGTCGTCTGTCTTTCCGTCTGTCACCAGGCTGAACCGAAATAGAACGAACTCTCACGAACCGTAATAGTTAGACAGTTGAAATTTTCACAGATGATGTATTTCTGTTCCCGCTATAACAACAGTAGGTACCTACTAAAGAACTGGATAAAATATATATATTTTTGATTATCTCAAAATCACGTTTGCTGTATGGGAACCCATACATCAAACGTGATTTTGAGATAATGGTACGGAACCCTTCATGCGAAAAAAAAGTCCGATTCGCACTTGGCCGGTATTTTTACATTTTTCCCGTGTTCTGTGATCATAGCTGAACTGCCTTGGGCTGAAAGTATAGTCCTTTATTTTGTTACTCTGTATAATCATTAATCACATTAAATAGTAACTTTTGAATAGTATATCTTTTAAACAGAATAGTAAAAAGAAAGAATGGTGGTCTTTATGCAGAGTGGTAGTGCGGCTCGTGAATCTACAATATAAATTGTACTTGAATTTCACTCTTTACTATAAGTAAATATTTTTTTAATTGAAATAAGCTTTTGCCAGTAAATGCTTTTTCCGACCACTTTTATAAAAAATACCCATCTCGCAGTGCCTACATGCATTCCATCCAAACGTAATTCGAGTAGAGTACTTACACTCAAACTACCAAGTGCTCTCGAAATAGAAAATATACTATTTCATTCCTATTATTTTGTCGCATCTGTTAAATCCCAAATAAAATGGGTGCGTGAAAGCAATTACTGTATTATTCTATGGGGTCAAAATTGCCCCGGGACAAAAACACCCCATAAATTAGGGACACATATGTGCCTTGACTGCTGTTCTTTGATTCGGACCATTAGCCGTTTCGACCGTGAAAATTGAAGGGGCAGTTTTGTTTTGGGGAAAATGTAATAACGAAACAACAATATTGAAGGTTTTGTTGCGTTTTATATTATTTTCGTCCGCAGTTTTAGGGTGCTTTCCTGATATTATAGTAAAAATAATATAAAAAGGGAAGACTTGGGTTGGGATGTGACTAGGTGTGTGAAGTCGGGCCGTTGATGATGGAAACAAATAAGTTCCGCCTAAATCAACATGCAAAGTAATAATCGAATCAAAACTAAACCCAACACGTGCGAGGTGCCGACCTAACGAGTAACCCGCTAATCCAATCCATTCTAATATTAAATTCCAAACTTGAAACATGATTTTCCACAAGCATGATTAATAAAAACCGCCAACTGTATCCAATTTGGGAAATGCACTCGGTGGGGTACTTTTTACCCCACGCTCCCTAATCAAATAGAGGCTATTGCCAATTATTTATTTGAAAATACTGAGGGTAGTTCGTAATAAGATGTGGGGTAATTTGCACCCCCGTCATCAGGGGTCGAGGGAGACCGTAGATAAAAGTAATAAGAATTTTATAAGACTTAGTTTAGAATGATCACAGTGGGGCGTTTTAATTTTCTCTGAACTGTTTTCAGTTCCTGTCGGACTTGAAACGCCTGAACCAGTCTCACAGTTGCCATAGCCGAAATAGGCTTGGATGCGAGGAATCGGCACAGCATCGGCATCACCATCAATCAACTGGTGTTGCCAAAACCAGATTATGCGTGTATTTGTATTGTATTATGTACATCAGTTATCAAGTACCCATAACACGAGCTCTGCTTAGCTTGAATGTTGATGCTTGATAATGTTGTGTGCATTGTCCAGCATTATTTATTTATTTATATATGTTAACTCTATTGAAGACGAACATGATGAACACCATTTTATGGCATGTGAATGTGAAACCTGAGAAATGTAGACAAGTACCGGTTTTGGTCAGGTTCTAACATAGCGCATCTATTTCTCATCGGCGCCGCTACGTATGTGGAATGTGAACCTTATTACTGTACTGACAGTCTAGATTCCTCGCATCCAATTAGATCTTCCTTTAAGATCCAGGACAAGAAGTTAATGGCAAAGGGAAACATTATCGACGACCCAAGTGTTCTAATTGGTTTTAGGATTTATCGATGGACAAAATGGACCTTCAGCAAAAGGAAGTAAATTGACTTTTATGTTTTGAATTTAAACTTGAATTTGTATTTTATTGTAAACGGATACCTAAATTGTTTATGAGATTTTTTTAAACTGGAAGATATAAATGAATATTTTTCCAATGTCAACAGACAGTATAAATTGGTGCACAAAGACAGACGACAGAAAAATAGGCCATAGGTACATAACACAAAAAAAAACAAACGACGACGCCCGAATTTCGAAAAAAATACTGCAGTTCCGCACAAAGTTTGGATCATATTCTGCGAATAAAAGCAGCTCAACCAACAAGACTAAACCTCTAAAATATGCGACGGAAATTTATCATGAATGTCGCTGCATAATCCTGCCTCCGTTATGAACGATAAAAGCAAGTATGCGATTGTGAATCCTTAGCAGATTCTAGACTAGACTGATCTTCTGTGTTGCTTGCTTGCAAAACCGGATGCGTAATCCTTCAAAGGAGTTCCAGATATGGGCATTATGCTCATATAATATAATAATATAGAAGATCTGTACCTATCGCTCTACAAAGAGCATATTTCACAATGGTTCATTGAGGAACACGGTTACTAACATATTTAAAATTGGAAGCGGAACGAGCAGTACAGAAAAAGTTGTGTTTGACCTTGGCAAAAGAAGGATAAAGCGGTAAAAATACTCACGGAAAATTTCATTGTGCGCCAAAAGTTTTTGTGCCTCACAAGCGTTACATTTATATTCTCTCCCCATTGTGCAGTATTGAACCGGGGGGGTGAATTGACAGCAGAAAACGAACTAATGCAACGAAAGTATCATAAGCCTTACCAAGCAGGGGACAAATAGCTTAGGTATAAAATCCGTGACGAAGCGGCGATAAAAGCACGAATGGCTCCATTTCCATACCGAAGGGTGACGTGTTAAATTCGAATAAATTCCCGCAGTAAAAGTGTTGCTAATCTAATAGAGAAGTGCGAGCACGTCCGACCATAACGCCAAACGCGCGAAGTGCCTCTAAAGAAGCTATCACACGTGCTGACAACCGGATCGCTTTCACGGAAGATGCTGATGCAGTCGTCAACCAGCTTGCGGCTAACGAAGAACTTGTTGAGATTGGGTAACTAAAAGAAGAAGTAAAGTCAGATTGGCTTTGATTTTTAATGCGAACCATCTGCAAACCGTCCTAAAACTGTCTATAAAACCTAGCACCTCTAAGAAAACCTACACAGTTGTTTCTAGAACTGCATCATCCTGCTGATAACAAACTACTAATTCTTTTTTTAGCACAAATGTTTAGAACTATCAAAGAAGCGAGCTCTACTGATACTTACTACGTGCAGTTATAAAAAATCCAAAGTGTGAATAACTGTTATGATCATGATCACTGATCGTCGAAGATTTGAATTAAGAACAAAAATTGCAAGTTGCCAGCACGATTCCGACACCCGTGAAACCACGTCTGTCGGGTTCTGTCTGAGATTGTTCGATCCAATGCGTTTTGAAATTCGAATCCGAGTGCACTTTATGGACTCGGTGATTGCATTCTTCGTCGTGATTTGGATTTCGAACACAAAAATCAGTAGAAAGTACGTGTAACTATTCAAGAGATTTGATTGGAAATGAAGGAGGCCGAAATCAGATGCAAAATAAGTTTTTCGAAAGTTACATCGCTAGTATACTTTGTTGTTTCAAACACCGTGGTTTAAGATATGCCCTTTGGTTCCTAAATCATTCTTTTGCAGAGTAACCAGCCCTCTCTCCAATTTTATATAAAAATCGTAATAAATGACCGCAGAACTCCATTCGTGAGTCGTGAGTCATATCTTTAACGTTAGGTAAGGGTCAGGCATATGAGGGACATAATAAAAATTACGTAATACGTCAACTTGACATTCAGGGGTATCCCAGCTTGATTAACGATGGGTCGGATAGGCGGACCCCTAAAATTAGACCTTGTATTTATTGCTTATCCATTTTATCAGTGGAATCGCAATTTCATTTCAAAAATGCTTTCGTTATGTTGTATTTTATGAGTGAAATGTAATTTATGATATGAATTTGATTCGGCAAATGAAATATTGCGTCTTTTTGAAGTATTTTTATGTGAAATTAAAGTATTTGAATGTACTTACCAGTAAATCAATTATCTAATTGTTTTGCTCTCATTTGACAATCTTATCAGAATCAAGTAATTTGATCTGATGATATCCGAAGCGTCCGCTTAGTTCCAACTTTATTTGATCACGTTTCACGGTAAATTAACCGCTATTACACAGTACATTAAGGACGAGATTGGTTTGATACTTTGTTCGGACTGACACCGGTGTCCGGGCTTCAATTAAAAGGCTCATTAAAGTCTCGTTGGGGTGGAGGATCAAATTTAAATTGCAAGTGTCATCCGACGCCGATTAAATTAACAGTCAGCGACAAAAACTTAGGCGTTAAATGAATTTGAACCAGAGTTTAGAGGGCTGTCTCTTAACTCGAGAATAGTCTCAGCAGTGAGTGAAATCGGATTACGTATGTGATAAAATTAATGTTGAAAATTATTTATCGGGTTTAAATAATTTTCTATTTGTCGGGGATCGCAATACCTACTACAAACTCAATAATAAAAAATTATTCCCAAAAAGCCACTCTTACTCCTAAACGACTTCTGGAAGTTGATTTTGTTCAAAGATTTTTATTGTTGACTGTACATTGACTCCAAATTACCTGTTCAGTTGACGAGCCTGACTTTGCATAACTCCTACGAACGAATTTTTTCCCCCTGCTTTAAACTATTTAGTAGCAATCATTTTATAAACCGTTTACCAGTCGTCTTCGTTATATAAATTTATTTATTATGGTGGAGATCAAAGAAGTTTTAATACTTATGAGTAGAAGCAGTGGTGGTATAGCGTTATGGGCCTTTTTTGCATTCACTATTTTTTGGGCGAATTAGCCGTAGATTATCATCTAAGGCTAATAATATATATCGTCAGTTATATGGATCACTATGGAAGCTTGTTTATATACGCAGCCACGCTACGGCACGGCGACGCCGTATGCACCGTGTCTGCTCCTCGGCGCGCAGCGTACGCCGGACCGGCGCCGGACGTTTTCCATGGCGGCAATTAGGCATTTTCATAAATAGTATATAGGCAGTTGATTTTACCATATTATCAGGGACGATCAGGTCGCTCACGGTTTAATAGCGCTGAGTTTGAATGCGCAGAAGCCGATTTTTGTTGTTTCGCGTGAATATGCACAAAGCGGGTTAAATTGTCTAAGACAAGCGCAGACAGAACCGAGACGAGACGTGTAGGTACCTATGTACAAGCTCACGCGGTTTCTTAACCGTACGGCGAGCTAGCCGGAGCCTCTTCTCCGTCGCGAACAAGTCCTAACCGTGTCGTGAACAAGAGCTTTAAGGCCCGTATTAAAAAAGCTTGCTCAGTTATTGATCCATGCTTGAATAACGCTTTTCCAGGCATGAACGTGTCTCAAGCATAAATCTCTGACTGAGCTTTATTCATAATACGGGCCTCAGAGTTTAATTTTTAGTTGTACCGTAACACTTTAAAATAAGAACCGTACGTAGTAAGTATCTAATTGGGAAGAAGATTGCCCCCATTTTCACCATACTCAGCAATGTATTTTGGCCTCCCTCCAAACTTTAATGTTTCACTTTTTCCATCCTTGACACTTCTTACCAATATTTCAGCGATATTGCCAGTTAAAATAAAAATATGAGTAGAAACGGTCCAATTTCATTCATAAAGCCAAAATCTGCAAGTTTGTAAAGCTGTTCGAAGAAAGGATAACACCAAAATTAGTTTTCTATTCCTGTTCCATCCGACCCCTCGGATACTTTTGTTGTGAACGCCGTAACATTTTCCCTATAAGTAAACAGCGGAAACTCATAATATTGCAATATCTATAATGTTTAACACTTTCATTGCCTACGACGCACGTGAAGCTCTGCAAGTCTTTTTAGCTGCGACGCGATCCGCAGGGACAGCTTGTAGGACTCGAGGCTGGTAAATGGGATATACTAAAACTTTTATAACCATCATGGTTATTAACATTAAAGTCATTTATAACAGGATATTTAATTTACCATGACTCGATTTTGATTTTTGAGATTTACAAACACAGAAACTTCAACCGAGAAGAAGGTTTCCAATTATTAACCTGGAACCCTGTGGTGAGAATGTGTAAAAACTGAAGAAGTGATGAACCAACCAAGCCGTGTTCAGATACCGTTAGTGTTGTGTGTCGTGATCGAATTGCGTTCGGGTGGTAGTGGTAACATTCTTAGCAAAATACAAAGAATGAATGTAGATCGATATATCTGCCAATAACAACCAACTCGCAGTTCTTCCGTGATCATGGCGCATGAAACTGTGCCGAAATATTGGAAAACTCAAAAATCGAATCATGGTAAATATCCCGTTATAAATGACTTTAATAGTAAGACTTTTATTGCCAACGCCGAACTCTTAGTTCTGCCAGTCTTACTTGCTGCGGCTGGGCAATGAATGCGTTAACAAGCAACTACCCCGGGTATCGCCCCATAAGTAAACATCAAAAATTCATAACTCCGAAAAATAGAAAATTCATTATCTTGCAAATGTATCTGAAATGTTTGGTTAGACAAAAACTAACTCGGTAGCTCACCCCAAAAGCAAACAGCAAAAATTCATAACTTGCACTTGCAAGTGTGGGTAGAATAATAGAATGTATTTGCGTAGGGGAAATGAAATGGCGAGCAGCTGGGAGTAAATGCATGTGGCACAACGCTAGTTTTGTAAATGTACGTCCTATTAATAAGGGCATAGAATTATCGGTCCCTCTTTGCAGGTGTGCTATATTTAATTCAAAGCTTATGCACGCGACTGCATGCGTTTTTCTAAGATAATAATTATCATTATGTTAAATTACTTCCGCCAATCTAGAACTATCTGAATGCAAAATTTCATCCCCGTCCGTTTGCAGTCTTGCAGAGGTAACATATTAAAAAAAAACAAATACAAAGTGCTTTATTTCCTTTAGGCCTTAAAAACTCAAATTACATAAGTAAAACTAGGAAATAAAGTGATCACTTAGATTTTTTGACCACTTCAATCTTTTTCAATTCGAGCCTAATTTGATTTGCCATGGAAACCATTTGTTATTGTGAAGATTATCATTTCATGATGTTTAAGGTACATTTCTCGGAGCTCATATAAATTCCTCGATCATTAAACTTCTATGGAACCACTTCGGATTCAATTTGTATATTATTTATTTGTATATATTATATTCAATTTATTGAATAATTATTTATTTAAAATCAAATTGTGTAGGTGGCTGAATGACCGGATTTTTATGATATAGATGACTTTTTTAATGCTAGATCATAAGTACCTACTGAATTAGTTTTAATTATTGCATGCTAAAATATAGTGAGACATGAGTGAATTATTTATACTTACCACCTTTATACCATGTTTGACGCAATAAATATCTTTGAATCTGAGTAAATTATTTTGTTTAGATGTTCGAATACATACCCCATAATCTTCATTCAACAATTTGTCGACCGTGTCCATTAGTGTTATGTAGTATTGGATACGCACGATTTAGTGTGAAGCTAAGCTATGCACTATTGCACACATTAGCATAACAGACATGTTATTCTACAGACACAGGTTTCTGGCATGAGCCTTATGTAACTGTGCAGACCACTACACACTTCAGTAACATAAACTTCAGGTATCTATAACTTTAGGTATGGGCGATTCTCTGTAAACTCGTAATTGGCTGTCTCGACCGAATTTTTCAACAAGTAATTTAATTATTTAAAAAACAAACACTTCCATAAAACTTTAACAAAGAAACTATACGAGCCCATTGTTTGTAGAACCATACTTATTTTAAGTTTTTTTCTAGACGTGATAGAAGCTCTAAAAACACAGTCCACTGGCTGTCCCCATCACTGTATTCATACCTAAAAATGAGACTTAAGAAGAAATTATTGAGACTATTTACATTTGGCAGTTAATTTTGTAAAGAAAAAGAATCAAATTATATTATTTTCGTAAAACAAGGTCTCGTTACGAATTTTATTTATTTAGTTGTGTCGTGCAAACTTTGTCTCCAGAATTTCCATACAGTCCCCTGCCAAAAGTTGAAATCCCTAATAAATAAAAACTGTAATGTTTAAAAACGTTTTTTAGCGTGAAACGAAACGCAATCATTGTCAAGTTTCAACCTTTTCGAATGCGGCGACGAGACGCCTTTATGTTTAAGTGTCAGAGAGTCATTTGTGAGGTGAATAAGCGTTTGGACTGCTACCACACACAGTCCTCTGGTAAGTATTACTATTTATGTTAATTACTTTAATTATCTCTATGTACAATTTATCGTTTTATTGTTCATGTCTAAATTGATCGGTAGGTTCTTAAATATTTTTTTTACATTACATTTGTAATCATTGTGAAATTTAACCAAAATACACAGTCCCCTGGCAACAGTCCTCTGCCTGAAAATTCAGCAGGGGACTGTTTTACACAACAGGGGACTGTGTATTATGCGTATTGGTTATTGTTTTAAGTATTGTTTGTGTAAATTTATCTGCTGGTCTGTTTTATTAATGTAAGAATCATCAAAATATCATTGCTTTGCGTTATTTTAACTTAAATTATTTTACACAGGCTAATAGAACAGACAATATGGCTCCTAAAAAAAGTTATCCCGACAGGAATTACTTCAGAAAAAGAGAGAATCAGAACGACTACGATACTAAAGAAGAAAAAATGACCCTCAAAAGAGAGAAGAAATGAGAGAAAAGGAAAAGTTGAAGTACCAAAAGAAGAAATAAAAAGGTTTGCGGAAGCTAGTAAAGAATATGTCACCTCGTGAGCACAGAGCTGCCTTAAAGAAATGGACAGAATATTGTACCGTAAGCCGAACCAAAAGACTAAGACTGAAAAGCGTCACTAATACTTAAACGGAATTACACCGAAAGTGGCCATGGCTAAGGTGCACCAGATGGTATCGGAGCAACGTACAAAAGAACAGCTGATTTTGTTGTTAATTCTGGAGGGGATATTAACAATATAGTTGGTTAAAGTAATCCAAAAGCGATGGCCTGGCATCACTTGTATCGCCATCGACGGTAAAGACAACCAGGCAATGGTCTATAAAGTTGAAAAGAAAGCGAACGATCAGAAGGGTTTTTTTACAGGCACTTTAAATGAGCATCAGGTCGCAGGTGTTTATTCCAGCTCCATTCTCGGCCTTCCAACTAAATGTAAAACATTTACAATGAAAAGTCTACACACTATACACTTCTACTGTCCATCTAGGTTTTAAAGCAAAGATGATACTGCCAATCTAATTATGCTCACAAGATCCGCTGTTACAAAAGCAGCGGATCTTGTGAGCATAATAAGATTGGCAGTATCATCTAAGCTTTAAAACCTAGATGGACAGTAGAAGAAGTGTATACAGATTCCGAACCTATGAAGGTAGATCTTGAATCTGCAGAACCTAAATTGACACCTAGACCAAACATGTCGCCTCAAAGATTGGATGATGATATAGCAGGAACGAATGGCAATCGAAATTCATATTACAATGTCGGAGATTACGTTCTTGTGAAATTTCCAGCTAAAATTGTAGAATACCGTTATGCTGCCGTAATTCATGAGATAGATGACGAGAAAAAAAAGCTGCTGACTTTTAGAACAGAGGATAATGAAATTTCAGACGTATCATTTGATCAAGTTATCCAGAAGTTGGATAGTCCTGACTTGGTTCTAAAGGAGAAAAAAAATATTTTATCAGTTTTCTGCTCAAGTAGACATTTTCGAGCTGTAATTTTTTTAAATGTTAAGTTTATTGTGATTAAGCTTCATTATGTACCTTACTTGATAATTATTGGAGATCTCAATTAAAATATCGTATATTTTGGAGAAAAGACTTGAGAAGATTTTCTAATAATAATAGTAAGTATTTCAACGAATATTGCATAAAGTATTTACTGATTGATATTATTATAATAAGACTATGTTACTTTCAATGAGTACAAAATATTACTAGCACTTAAGGGTAATTTTTTATATGAATGTTTGAGTTTTGATAAAGAAAGTTATATTTTCCGTTGTTTTTTTCTAAAGAAACTTTGTAGATTATTGATGCACAAATATATCATACAAATAATAAATGATTGATAAATACAAAATGAAACTTAACAGACACCTGGAACATTTAAAACAGTCCCCTGATTCCCCAAACAGTCCCCTATCAGGATTTTTTGGAAAATCGTTAATTACTCCCAAAATACGCATAAATTCAGTGGGCCTCCTTATTTAACTAAAATAATAGTTATTTTTCTTCGAAATAGAACACGTTTTTTTTGGAAAATGTTTAAAAAAATGCCAGGACAGCATTTGTATGAGACCTGTACGAGCTTACAGAGACATACCCGTATCAGTGTAATCGATAAGCTATATTGAGGTTAATATGCATCAGCATTGCCATACAGCGGGGCAATGCTGCCAGTGTCTTGGACACGCTTTCGACTGTATTGATATGGATCTACTGAGCTACCTGTAGATTGCTTGCAACAGTCTGCAGTTAGATCAATTGTTTCAATTGTAAATACTAGTTTTAATTTAATTATTTTATTTGATTGTAATATTCTTTCTTAAGAAGAAGTGGTGGGCTGCGCATCGCGTTTCTGAGGGGGTGAGGTATGAAGCGGGGCGGGAGCAGCGCGGGGCAACCCATCTTCCGCCCCGCGCGCCGCGCGTAGCGGCGGCGGCGACCGGGCGAGCGAGTTCAATGTTTACCCTCGTATATTATCTTGTTTGTTGGTTTTTTGACACATTTGTTTCTTTATTCTTTTTTTGATATTTTTTTTCCTCAGTAGGCATGAATGATTTGAAGTGAGAATAAGGGTCACCGCACACTTGACCGGGTATCGGTATTATCTTGTTTTAGACACATTTTTTTTCCTCAGTGGATATGAATGAGTAAAAATTAGAATAAAAGTCACCGCACACTTGACCGGGTATCGGTATTATCTTGTTTTAGACACAATTTTTTTCCTCAGTGGATATGAATGAGTAAAAATTAGAATAAGGGTCACCGTACACTTGACCGGGTATCGGTATTATCATGTTTTAGACAATTTTTTCATCAGCAGGTTTGAATGATTAAAAATGAGGATAAGGGTCACCGTACACTTGACCGGGTATCGGTATCGGCATTATCTTGTTTTAGATACTTTTTTCCTCAGTAGGTTTGAATGAGTAAAAATGAGAATAAGGGTCACCGTACACTTGATTGGGTACTGTGTGGTTTTGTACAATATCGATACCTCTTTTGTTAACACCATATGGCAACCTGATAACGCATTGCTTAAATTTATATTTATTGGAATTGAAAACATTGACATAAATTATTATAATGATCTTTATTTATTATTTTCGGCACCTCTGAGCGACATCCCACGTGTTTGTCGCGAGTCTACTAATTCTGGAAGGATGTGGTTGTGATAAAAATCTAGAATTTTTTGCTTCGTTATGTCCTTCCAAAATTGGTCTTCTCTGTTTATGTAAATCACTTCCATGGCGATGGTCATATGTTGACACCTCGTAACAATTTTATGACAAATTTGACAGTAGATAAAAAAACTTTCTAAACTCTGCAAGAGATGATTAAAAAATTAAACAAAAATGTACCTACTTCGTAGATAATTGGTTTATTTTTAAAATGAAATCAAAAAACAAAGGGTCCATTTGTTTTTTTTTTCCAAAAAATGAATTTATAACTGTTTACGAGTAGACAATTATAAAAAAATCTTACAATGACTGAGTTACGAGCAATCAGCAGTGGCGTAAATAACGTGTTGAAGATTGAAAGGGATCGCTCCAAACTAGTACATTCGTAATAATGTACTAGTTCAGACTTCTAGTACTATTAGTACATTTAGTACCTCGCTCGCCAACATTTTTGAGTCCACGAATCACCTATCTTATTGTACCTAACCTAAATTAATTCACATCTATTGTTGCTAATATTATAGTCTAGCCAAATTTTCTGTGTAATGTTCGTAAACAAAACGCCTGTCCATAAACCTAAAATTCAATAAAGGTGCAGTGTTTTTTTTTGCACTTCGCTAACGAACGCTAACGACATTATCTAGATAAATTTAACGGTTTTTTAAATTTAACAGCATTATAGAAATGTACGTCAAGTAGAATTATAGCTCATCTCTTTTACACTACAGCGGTTTATCGCTGCCTATCTCTGTTTTCCCTATTCTGTGTCTTTCAGAAACAGGGAAAGATTGAACTAAAGGGAACATTAGAACGAACTAAACGACGGAATCGCAAACAGTTCTTTTTATTATTGTCATTAGAAATTGAACTTTATCTCGTTGACAATAAGTAATGATTCCATAAAAGTGAACTAAACGAAACACTAGTACTAATGAACTAGAGAACAAAATGCGTATCTCCGTCTCTTTTACTAACGTGGATTATGCGCTGTCTATCTCTGTTCTACCTTCCTAATAGTTCATTTTAGTGATTCCGGGTTTTCGTGACTGATGAGCAAGTGAACTACTAGGAACGAGTTGAGCTGAACTATTCTTACTAGTTCACTTGTGGGAACTAATTCCTTTTAGTACATCGTTCCTGAACTACACAAGACTATTCGTTATTTAGTTGTGTGGTAAGTTGTCGTAAAAAGAGTGATAATCTGCAGGAATTACACTTTTAAGAGCTTCCAAATCTGCCTACTTGGTAGATGTATCACCTATTCGGAAAATCATCATTGCAGACCATACGAAATATTACAATAAAAACTTACCTTTTTCTGACACTTTCACGGATAAATTAACATAAACCAACTCTTAATTTAATGTGAAACTAATTTTAAGTTAATTAAAACTCTCAGCGTACTCCTTCCATAACAAATAACAAGGACTAAGTGCCAAAAAGATGGTGCCTATACGTTCATCGTTAGTATTGACAACTCGTATCACGCTTGTAAGTGTGAGCAGGTTGATACATGAAACTATGGGGTGTCAACTGTGGAAAAAAAAATCGAGTCATATTTACAGTGGATTACGAGCTAGCAATTCTAAGTCGTGCGTGGCGCGTAAATTTGAATTTTTTTATGTGTGCAAGTTGATTTCGTAAAAAATGTAAGTTACGAGGTGTCAACATTTGACCAACGATGGGCTCTTTTTCTTTTCCCCATATCCCAAATAAGCAGTTAAGTTTTTAAGTTTCTATTATGCGAGTGTGTTATTTTTGCTAAATCGTTTTCTAATGTTTTCAGCTAAATTATCATGTGGGTTTTAAAAATAAAAAATAGCGTTTTCCCCAGTTTTTGTCGCTTAACACCTTATTCCGCGTGCATTCTTCAAATTAACGCTATTCTAAACGCCTTTGTGACCTTATTCCACGAAGATTTCGCTTCGCGTCGTCAAACTAAAGGGTAACAATGGTCTTTGTAAACTTATTCGACTAAATAATCCGGACAATTACAACTACTTCAATATTCTTAGTGCCTACAGATCCCTTTGGCCTATGTACTGTACCTACATTTCAGCAAATAAATAATTATGAATTATAAAAAAAAAGATAATACCGATTACCGATACCCAGTCAAGTATACGGTGACCCTTATTTCTATTCAATGTTTTTTTTTTATTTTTTTTTTAATAAATAATGTTAGACAATTCACACATCATTATCTAGCCCCAAGCTAAGCAGAGCTTGTGTTATGGGTACTAAATAACTGACATACATAATATAATACAATACATAGATAGATATTTTTTATTATAAATAGAAAACGACCAGAACACCCTGAACAAATGTCTGCAGATCGTACACACATTTGTGCCGAGGCGGGAATCGAACCCGCAACCTTCTGCGTCGCAGGCAGACCTTCGCCCACCGCGCCACATCGGTCGTCATTTATTCATACCTACAGAGGGAAAAAATAGTCTAAAACAAGATAATACCGATACCAGGTCAAGTTATTAGGTTACTATAAATGGTGTTAACAAAAGAGGTATCGATATTGTACAAAACTACACAGTACCCAATCAAGTGTACGGTGACCCTTATTATCATTTTTACTCATTCAAACCTACTGAGGAAAAAAAGTATCTAAAACAAGATAATACCGATACCCGGTCAAGTGTGCGGTGACCCTTATTCTCATTTCTACTCATACATGCCTAGGGAGGAAAAAATAATGTCAAAGAAAGAAAACACTGATACCCAGTCGAGTGTTGTAATGTTACACTTTTGTGTAACACCAAGTTATTCGAGAAGCTTCCTACCTAATTTTCCTAGGCAGAAAGATCCTAACAAATTAAAGAATATTAGAAATTATGTACAATTTTAATTTTTATTTACAGACTTTTATAAAATTTTGATGCGAAGGTTTCGAGTTAAGCTGGAGACGTTACAGGTTTGAGGAGATGTTGAAGGTTTTGAGTGAAGCTGGAGACGTTGCAGGTTGAGGAGATGAGACGTTTTAAAGGTTTTGAGGTTAAATGGATGCTCTTCTGGGCGTAGAGGTCGACACCAGGTGGTGGAGCTCTACGCCAGGTCCGGAACTTTGCCGTTTAGGTTTTTGAAGGTTTGAAGGGCTTTCTTGAGTTTCCCGGGCCAGCTGGGCCCGGGAAATGGCCTTTTAGAAGATATTCGTCGCGAAGTCAGAGGTAAACTGATCCCTCGGCCGTTCTGGCACTGTTTATATATATTCCGCCGTTCCAATGTAGTTCCAGAATTGAGAATTCAAAATAATGTACGTTTTTCAAAATTTGTACGATTTTCTTTATAATTTCGTACGAGGTTTCATCCAAAACCTATGTTACCTTTCCTCTTTGCTTCAGATCGGAGCAAATTTTGACATTTTCAAAATTGGCATTTATGTCACAACAATCTTTACCAAAACAAATATTTTCAAAGAATTTTAAGAAAAAAGTAGAAAAAGAGACCAAAATGGATACAATAATTACAGATGTTATAAAAAACTGGATATAGAAGGTAATATTTACATTGTTATACAAAATTAGAGCTAGAACAGAAATAAAATATTACAGTGTATAGTAACCCTTATTTCTACTCATTAGTCATTTCATTAGGTATGAATCTACTCATTCATGCCTACTAAAAAAAAATGTATCAAAAACTGAGGAGAGGGAGGAAAAAATAAAATGGTATCCATAATATACCTACCTATGTACTTAGTACCTACTTACCTACCTCCGAGATCAAGTGCACGGGGACTACCAAAGATTGAGAATTACCGCTTGTGAAATACTAAGGAAATTGTAGGTAGGTAGGTAGGTGGGTAACTATCTAATTAAATTTCGTGGGAAAGGTATGTAGGTAGGTACTACCCACCGTGATACATTAGTTTGAACGATTCTTCTTCTCCGCAAACGGGATATTTTTTTCCGGTGCATTTGTTTTTATTTCCCATTTTTATCAGTCTCGTAAAGAGCGGGCGGACGAATTAGTACGTGTCTGCTCGCGACAAGGCTCCGCGGCCGACTGAACCGCCGCCCCGCCGCCCCGCCGTCGTCAATGCGAGCGTTTTATGTAGGTTTTGTTTAATTTTGAATGAAAAACTATTATTTTACTAAAAAACTTAATAACCTTGCTACGGGATTTGATGAAAGGTTTATGAAAATATAAATTTTGAACTAAAATTGTATATAGTTTCGCCGTAAAATGGAAAAATTGCAATAAAATGACGATTTTTGACGATTTTCAAGATTTTTTGTATCGAGGCAAATTACTGTAATCGTGTTTCGAAGATAATGACGCTATTAGGCATATCTTCATCTTTTTGACGGTATGAATAACAATGTATGAATTTTAGCGGTTGATACCTAAAAACAGGTTCAAAGATACCCTATATCGCGATATTTTACGCTTCTGGCCCTACTATGTCATCTTAATAATGCATGTGACTTCAAAAGAGCTGATTATTATTATTCGTATTCTCTATCTATAAAGGAATATAACAGCATATATTTTTGATTTTTGTGTTGTGAAATTTCATAATTGAACAACATATTATAAGACTTAATAGCAAACTTTCTAAACGTGACGTCACCGTTCACTGCATTGTCATAAAACTTTAGTGAGAATTATATATTTTTGAATGAAAAAAATTAGCAATTAAGATACCTACCAATATAAATAAATAAATAAATAATGCTGGACAATTCACACAGCATTACCTAGCCCCAAACTAAGCAGAGCTTATTTATTTATTCTTTATTGCACGAGAAAAAAACAAAATACATACATAAAACATTAAATTTGAAAAATATGGCAAAGGCGAGCTTAACCCTAAAAAGAGTTCTCTTCTAGCAAACCTTATTGGGAGAGAGAGATACCAAGTTATAAAGGTGCTTGTGACATGGGTACTAGATAACTGATATACATATACAATACAAAGATAGATATTTTTATTATACATAGAAAACAACCAGAACACCCTGAACAAATGAAAGCAGATCGTACAAACATTTGTCCCGAGGCGGGAATCGAACCCGCAACCTCCTGCGTCGCAGGCAGACCTTCGCCCACCGCGCCAGTTCAGTTCAACGTTCCAGTTCGCTCTTTCCAGATTCAAAAACTAACTACCCGTTTTCCGCCTCTTCAGCAACGAAGGTATTTATCCCTGTGAGTGCTATGGGTTTGTTATCATAGGGTAAAGAGTAGGCGTGTATTAAACGGGTTCTGATAGCGCGTTAATCCTCGCGTGTCTTTTTTCCTCTGAATCCATGCGATGGGTAGATAAGCTCTTGCACACATTAAAGGTAGCATTCGGCAAGTGCCGGGGCTCTCGACCAATCTAATCTATAGTGGGCGAACAGAAAAATGGTTTTGTTAACTGGAGCACAATATGATGGGGGTTACAGAGTTTGGTCTATAGTTTTCTCTTTGGTGTTTTGTACGGATCGGAAAAAGCCATAAAATAACCTGCTAAAGTACGCAGACTTATTTGAAATGTCTTATTATTATTAATAATAAAATTGTGTTAAATCCGTACTAATATTTTAAGCCTGAAAGTAACTCTGTCTATCTGTCTGTCTGTTTCCTTTTCCGGCTGAACGGATCTCAATGAAATTTGGCAGGTAGGTAGATGGTATCCCAATGTCGTCAGACATAGGCTACTTTTTATTCAGAAAAAGAGCGTGTGAAGCCGCTGGCATTAGCTAATCCTATATCATAGAATAACTAAGATGAAGAATCCTCCTTACGAAGAAAACTAAGAGATATTGGTATTGTTATATTTTTGTATCGTATTTGTTAAATCATCCGTGCGTGCTATTCATACTGTGCAAGAAAGGGCGATGAAGACAGGGCGCTATGGCGGTCATCGAGGGAGGCCTATGTCCAGCAGTGGACTAATAGGCTGGTGATGATGATGACTGCGCAGACTTTGAACAAAAAGCAGGGCATTAGATTATGAAACCGACTCTGCCAATCACGCGAGAGTTACGATGTCGGCGAACCGTGACGAAAACAGCTCAAAATTTACTCTCTTTTTCAACAAATGTCGCTTCGCAAAGAAAACAATCGATCACGCCCCTAGCCGTACGTACGCCGACCACAATTCCATCAGCCGACGACCGACGTTCGGATTTTTTGGGCCTCATGGAATATAAATGGAGTATTCCATCCCTTGTTTTAATGGTGTAGTAATCCTAGGGCGCCCGATCTTTTATCAAACATTGCTAATCTAATTTACCCTGCCTTGTTTGTAAGGCCGATGAAGCCATGTTTTTTTGCGTTTTTCGATTAGTGACAAAATTGGTCTGAGGGATACAGGTTTTCCAGGATTTACAAGGGTTTGTGGGTCAATTAGGGATATTAGCTTTAGCAACACTGGCGATAAAAGTAAAACTCTAGCACAAACCTATATAATTATACGTTAAAGAAATAGGGCTAAGTTTTTGACATAATTTAAAATTCTCAGACGTGTTTTTGCAGCGAGATCCTAACACTGAGTAAAAGGAACTTAATTACCTAGCCTAAGCTATGTGTCAGTCGTACAACGCAACGCTTCCACTCGATCAGGGGCCCAATTCTGCTAACCAATCGGTTTAACAATGATAACTTCGTTGTCAAGTAGAATCCTTAGATGAATGAAACTCTAGAATTCTAGATAGTGCTTTCATCTAAATAGTGAAGCAATTAGTAGGTACTTTTAGTAGAATAATATATAAGTTTCTACCAGAATTCTAGCTTGGCAAGATGTAATACTTAATAACTCACAGAGTTCCATGTAACAAAATTGAAACGTCCTCAGATTTCTAATAAATTCTACCACACGAATCTATATACCCAACTGGCAGTAAAATATTTTTTATTCCTACATCCGAATGTCAAATACCATAAATTTTACGAGTGCACATAAAACTACTAGTCATAGTGAACATACAATTTTGGGTCTAAAGTTTTATCTCTCTTTGAACATTGGTTCTTGTTTTGTCCGTCGTTAAAAACGTTTGTATTTGCTGAAATAGGTATGCTTAAGTTTAAGCCTGTAGATATTCTGGTGTCTAGAAATTATTATCGAAGCAGTATCTGGGACTTGAACACGCTCCCTGTTGCTGTTTTTCCAGTCAATTACATACTGGGTCTCTTCAAGAAATAGTGAATCTTCTGTACCTACCACTGTAATACACCGTCGGCCACATCTTCACTTTCCATCAGGTGAGATTGTGGTCAAATGAAGGTCATCGTCAGGTGAGAAAAAAAAATTGTTACATATAAATATTACCATAAGTAATGGTGAAAAATTCTTGAATTTCTCTTTGTGTTTTGATCTTTAGTATACCGTACAAAGAATTTGTCGCCAAAATAAAAAAAAATACATTTAGGCCACTTCTTCGGGCGTGGAGTACGTGAATTGGGTTACATTTAAACATTTTTCTACGTTATCTTTATCGAAAAAATTACATAATAATCTGGTAAAAATGAGGTACAATGCAGATCCCCTTCGTTTCAAAAATGAAAAAGAAAACTATTTTTAATTTCAGAAATAATTGTGCAAAGTACCTATCATGTGTTTTCTTAGTTAATACCGTTTTTCTCCTAATCTAACAATCACAAGATTTTTGTTATCAACGTAATAAATAATAGAATACCAAGGGAACCTTTGGCTTAATTTTGCAAATAAATTCCTAATTAACTGAAAATCTATTTATATGATAATCGATTTTGCGCTTACGCCGCCGCCGCTCTGCTCTGTTCAGCTCCTATAAACGCGAAATGCTATGCCTATCCTTTTTTTGCTTAATCTCGTCATTATATGGCCCCGTTAAAAAAACCCCTGCGCCTATCAATGATATGGCATACACAGACCCCACAATTGAAACATTATTACAAATTGTCTATTTCATAGACAATGCATTTATGCATAGTCTGACATAACATCATCCCAATGACAACCTATTATTCTTTCGTATAAGATCCGCGCCATCTATTGAGCTCTAAGGTGCTTAAATAGAGTTTTTTTGTTTTGGATCGTCGTTGAACGTCTCACTGTAGATTCAATGACCATAACCACCACAGGCAACACAATAGCATGACCAAATATTATGCGGCCATTTTTGCCTTTTGAGACACCACATTCAATATAGCCATTGTTGATTTCGAATGCATTGCAAAAAATAATAATCTCTTGACACTAATATGATTCGACACTATATTACTGGGGTCCTGCTCGACCCCAATAATGTTCGCTCCATTTAATTCTGAAGTTACGTTGTTCCATTGGTCCGTTGGTCGGACCAATGAAAATAATTGTTCCGATGTTTGGGCGAAGCGTGAAATTATGTTATGGAGCTATTATTGAATTGAAATCGATATTATGATGAAAAGCGTTGATTAATTACGTTGTAAGTGTTTTTACCTGTATTGAAACTTTTCTTTAGGCTAGAATTTTAGTTTTTCACTAATTATGTTTGGTCACGTTAGTAAAAATGGCTGAAATTTCTATGCATATATGTATGTTGCTGCCTGGAATAAAACATAGGCTACATTTTAATCCCATTAATAAGTTCCCATAAAACCCCATTTAAAAAATGTTGGTTACTTTGCTGGGCCGACTTTGTTCAATCACATTGTCTTTCATAAAAACGTAATAAATGTTTGTGAAAACTTTAGAAAACATCTAAATCTTGGTTTTATCCTGTTCTATACATATTTTAGGCCAAACAAAACAGTATCGCGGCACAGGTAAAAACTTTACCAAATGTAAACAAAATCCTCAAAAGTTTATATAAATGGAAGAACCCATAGAAGCCCCTGTAAACATTCCACACCCCATCAAGGCTCCACTCAAAGATATTTGTAAGCAAAAGCCCGCCGTATAAAGAAGTAGACTTTTCTAAAACCCCAAATCCCTTCCCGTTTCGTCCAAAAACGCGATATATCCATGTATTACCATAATATTTGTTATGCCAATCGGCATCCTCGACAACCGCGGTATTACGAGAAACGTTATGTAGATTAAGTGCTTTCTGTACGACACGAATAAAGAGGGTCAAAGTTATAATATATATATATATATATATAACACACTTGTGTATGAATTTACTATCCAATGCGGCAGTTTTCTGGATAGAGATTAGCAAAACAAACGTCACCTTTATTTAGTAACAATTCTGCGCAAAACCTTCTCCTTAAACCTTGAC
Source organism: Eupithecia vulgata (assembly GCA_946478455.1). NCBI lineage: Eukaryota > Metazoa > Arthropoda > Insecta > Lepidoptera > Geometridae > Eupithecia > Eupithecia vulgata. The sequence continues at coordinate 10,500,150 of OX297879.1, read as the reverse complement.
GACCTCTGTGGCGCGGTGGGCGAAGGTCTGCCTGCGACGCAGGAGGTTGCGGTTTCGATTCCTGCCTCGGGACAAATGTGTGTACGATCTGCAGACATTTGTTTTTTTTTTTTTTTTTTTTTTTTTTTTTTATATATTATGTATATCAGTTATCTAGTACCCATAACACAAGCTCTGCTTACCTTGGGGCTAGATAATGCTGTGTGAATTGTCCAGCATTATTTATTATTATTTATTAAAGCTCAAACAAAATGTAGTCCGCGTTGTAAAAAAAACCACACCAACTAAATTACGTCTCTCCAAGAGACGAAACTAGTTGGCGTCTTGCTTTGATAGATTTCTTTTCATTTTGTTGTTGGTGTGGTCAAACCTTCTTATTGCGCAAATCGTCTAAGAATTAAATAAAGATCTAAGAAGAATATTTACAAACAAAAATCAAATTAGCAGTATCAAACAATCTGGTATACTGGTATATACTCAGTGTTAGATAGCTTGGCAATACAGGTACTAATACAAGATTAAATTCATTTGACCTCTAACCTATCCTTTCGTGAAGGCAGTAATCACAAATTCCTGTTTTTTTTACTAGAGTCACGTTTAACTTCAAACCCCATATGTAGGGTTAAACTAAATATAACTTTTATTCGTATGCGTTTTTACGAATTGTTTGACTAAAATGTGAGATTCCTTGAATCGCGTTTGTGAGGTTCGGATGTCACCATTTTGAGCTCCAATCCGACCTATTTCTTTTTGGTGTTTTTTCTGTAAATATCGATCTGTTTTCGAATGTATAGAAAAAACAAATGTTTGAAAAACTCTACAAATTTTCAATCGACGACACAAAACACTCACATCATGTTTCATTTTTAGATATAGAAATAGAAAGTTTTTGTGAAAATTAAAGATACAGTCGACTCTCGTTAATTCGAAACTCGAGGGACTCTTAAAATATTACGAATTATTGAGTGTTTGAAATATGAAATGGTTCGAAATTTGTGAGAGACAATAAATAAAACTTCGAATTATAAAGTGTTGATCAATTATTATTTATTTAATGCTATTCTATAACAATGACAAAAGTTTTAGAGGTACATTCGTGTACATACATGTACATATTCATAATGTGAATTAATTAATATTTCGAAAGAACTCTGTTATACTGGTTTGCTTCAAAGCACATTGCTGCTGCTCAGACTGTTCAATAACTTTTTTTAACAGAAAAAGTGCCAACAAGTGAAACAACAAACAGTAACTGAAACACAACTAAACAAACCAATTCGTGCGGAAGTGTCAAATAGTCAAACTAATCATAACAAAAACAAAGGCTCGTGTTCGTTGATACAAGTTTGAACTTGTCGCAAAATGTACTTCCGCCTCTTTCTCTCTGCAACTTTGAATTGTCGAGTGTTGGACGCCGATGAGTTCGAATTAACGCGTCGTTTTGTTTCATAGCAATGATTTTTTCGTTCGAATAACCAAGTGCATAAAAATGTATTGATTTAGTTCGAAATATAAAGAGATTTTGTAGGGAACTCGTGATAACTTTGAATAATAGAGAGGTTCGAATTATCGCAGGTTTGAATTAACGAGAGTCGACTGTATATACATTTTTTAAATGTAATCTTATAATTATTTAAGATAACGTATACGTAACGATATGTTAAATAATAATAAATAAATACGATGGTACAATATTAAAAAGCATTGAGCAGGTTTGGAAACTTTTAACGTTTCCCCTGTAGGTGGCGCTAACTACGCTATAGCCGTAAGAGGTCTCAAAGATTTTCGGTTGAACCGACTAGTGGTTTCGTGGCTTAATTGGTTAGTGTACCTACTGAGAGTGGGGTGCGAGCTCGAATCCTGAAGAAATCGAACATTTTTGGGACATTATTAAATTTTCGTGGAAAATCTTCAAAACATTCATATTTCTTGTTCCATTTGAAAATTAATCAATATAAGCAACATACCTATCCACTTGATGAACCATATTTGCTTCTACATATCCGATGCCTGTTCCATTAAATGCAATAACCGGGAGATTGAAATCATAACAATACTTCTCAATTCTTCTATGCTATAGGAAAACACTGTTCACTTTGTTCCGAGCCAACAAGAAAATATAGCGGCTCCTGTTGCACTCTAGCATAAGCTTTTACTCACTCTAACGTGCATGAACAGCTAGCTCACTTTATAAACAAAGCTAAGCTTCACGGTGGCGCTCACTTGGATAAAGCATAGCCATAAGCTATGCACTCAGGCGTTATGTCTTGTGTAAAATAATATATTTGAGTCGGGCCTATGTTTTCAGAAATAATTATTTAACAATATATTCGAATCGGGCCTGTTCTTTCGGGGATAATTCATTATCACTTATCAGATCACAGTTTACTAAATATAATAATATAAAAAAAAATGCTGGACCATTCACAAAGCCTTATCTGGCCTCAAGTTAAGCAGTGTTATGGGTAGTAAATATCTGATGTACATAATACAACACAAGGCATAGGTAGATATTTTTTATTACACAAAAAACATCTGCAGATCGTACAAATATTTGTCTCAAGGCGGGAATCGAACCCGCAACCCAGCTAAGCTAACATCGCAGGCGGACCTCTGCGCCGCGTCCGCCTGCGACGGACATTCGCCCACAGAGGTCGTCATAATCATAATAGATGAAATGAAAAGGTTTACCTTAGTGTTAGATAAAACATAACAAATAATGCTGGACTATTCACACATCATCAGCTAGCCCCGAACTAAGCAGAACTTTTGGTATTGGTAACGACGAAGATGATCAGTATGAAAACAAATACATGCAAAAAAAGGCTCTGACGGAAGACCAGCGTTGGCTGCTAGCTTGCTAGCAATAGCAACCAACCCATGCTGAGGCAGACGCCATTTTGTTTCTTTTAGGCTTACAGTTAATAATATTTTTATGTTCTTTTAAATTTAAGAAATATGTATTTGTCTAATTGAACAAATAAAGTTATTTTATTCTTTATTCTTATTCAACGGAAAGAAAATTAACTGCCTACCTCAATAAATTCATCCCCGGACGCATCGTTGATGATTTGGTTTTATGGTTTTTACTTTTCAATAACGATACGGCTGACTTTACAACCCTTGATTTTTTCGAATCGATTGTATCGCAACACGTTCCATAAGCTAAGATCGTGACGCAGCTGTGGTTCGTGCTCAACGATCACGATCGACAATGGACTTTACTAGAAGCTTTTACTGAACTATCTGTTTCAAGCTACGTTAGCTTTGCTTTTACGCCGTCCCATATCATATAATAACATGTTCTCATATCAAAACTCCATGCCCGTGATATCGGCCGTTGTCGACCACTTTGAGGGCACCGTAATTAGGGTTGCCAAGATGGCACAATTTCCCCAATAATCGGGAAATTGTAACGCTAGCAAAAATCTTAATAGCGGTCCATGACGTCATTAACGCCAACATGAGCCGGGTAGTTTGAGAATTTGAAATTTAAATTTGCAGATTACGGTCGCTTTTGCTTAGTTTGTGAATTTTGCCGCGTAATTGGTACTGAGAGATGATTTAATTTTGTTCCAGGTATGAACTTTTCGAGCTTTAATAAAGAACCAGACATCGGACAACCCTGCTGTAAATGGATTTGCCTCGCTATCACTTCCCTCACGTGGTAAATGCATTCGATAAGCCAATGGTTACTCCAATACTTTCCTATTTGTCGCTTGTATTACTTTTTAAGTTGTTCCTGTTATCTTTAGCCTTTTAAGATGTTGTGTTTTGAAAACTTTTGTAACTAATGGATGTAGAAACAGAATAATTCCTTGCTACAATATTTTCATGACCCAGATACCCTACCATCTTACGAGTAGTAATAGATTAGAATTGTTGGTCATGACTGCTGTCTTGTCGTCAAATTGGGCAACCATAAGAATCGTCAGAGATTTTAGTAGGACCTCATGCCTAGTAAGTCTTGTTTCGGAGTTCTTCATCATCATCATTCAAAATTGACACTTACTGCTGGGCTTAGGAAATTTGTTTTTCACGCTAGCTTCTTAAAAGTTGTTTTGTTAGTCTCATCCAGTCTTAAAGTCCATTTAAAATAATTTAAAGGACTACTGCGTACCATGTCCCCAAAAGCAATTATAAATTAAACCACGTTTATGTAGGTCGGCATTTTTTATGCCAACCCTCCATATTTGTAGAAGGCTCATGTCCAAGTGGTCAAGACCTGATGATGATGTATGATATCCGGTCCGAAACATGGCGGAACCTAATCAAATTAAAGTCCCCTAAAATATTTATGTCGACTCAAAAAATGGACAAAAAATACGGAGCATGGCAACACTGATCTACACTTTGCGTACATTTTTTAAACAAACCCGGTGCCTTATTCACACGCAAAAAACGCGGCGTTACCACGAATTACAAATGAAACGCGGACACTTTGCCTGAACTTTTGTGCTGAGAAGTCCAAAAGGACTTATTTCTTAGCTTCATCCTTTGGCTGAGCGACTGTGACGAAGTGTGTCTTGGGCAACAATAAAAGAAGTCGCCATTTTTTCCGCCTCCACAACATATGCGTTTGGAGTTTTGAGATGAGCTTACTTTAAACAATGGGCTTTTTTACATTAAGACTCTTATTACTATAAAATACCGTTCTATACTCACCGTTAGTCGCTATTTAAATATCTCGTCTGAAAATACGTTATTGATGCGTTACGGAATCGTAGCGAATAAGCCCCTAGCACGAGTGAGCGAGCGTGAAACTGTCGCTGTTTGATTGATGATCGTGTGTCTCCGGTTTGGACGGTGTTATGCGAGGAAGAACAAGCTTTATTTGTTTTTTCTGATCCAGATTTTCCGCAATGGTTCCAATTTTTGGAGCTGCAGAAAGTCAGTTAAAACAGAAAATTCGTTTTTACGAATTGTTTGATCTCTAATTAATTCCTCCGAACAGTGAAATATATTCCATTTGAAAATCAGAGACAAAAGAAGTTTTTTTTTGGATATCCGCTTGACTCGACTTGTTTTGTCATTTTAGATATTTCATGTTTTTTACTAAATAATAAGTTGTTTATGTGAAATTTCAGTTCGATGCAAAATTTCTGCACATGTCACTTATTAGTTTTGGGATAAAGAAGTACCAAGCATTGATCCATTCCTACATCTAAAGAATCGCGTTAATATATTAGTTAATAAATTATATTAATGTCAGTTTTGTAAATAAAACTACTCACTTCTAAACTACGCCATGCAACCCGGCCATGAACCTAAATATCAAACACATGCAACAGGAAAAATTAATTATTAATTTACGAAGTAACATTAATAATTCAAAGTCAGGATATTATAATGTTAGTCATAGTTCCTAATGAAAATGCATCGTATGCGTGACTAGTGCAGTAAAAATCCTAATAAATTAATGATTTTAATAAAAAAAATATCTGAGAAGGGTGGTGAGCTAGTCAAATTTATTAAATTAAATTAATCAAAATATTAATTGAATCAGATGTAATGAATAATAATAGTGATCCAACGCAATGTTGCATGATGACATTAATCTTTGTTAATATCGTTAATACGGTGATGGCCTGACCTGGCCATGTTATAAATACAGTTGACGGATCAACCACCTATTTACTACGCTTAACGCATTAACTGCCCGGCCTCGGCGGCGCGACCTTCAGGAGTGCGGCGCCCGCCACGCTCTGGTTCCGAGCGACAGTGTCCTTCATAGGGCGTAGGCCATGCACGTGTTAGTTTAGTCTATTGCATTAACTGCCCCGCCTCTAGCGTGGGACATTTATGCTTCGTAGGCCATGAAAGTATTAAAAGTGCGGATATTATAGCCTAGCTGCGCCCGCGGTGTTACATGCGTTGATAAACATACCTACTTAATAGACTGCACTGTCTTAGGATCAAAATAGCCTATATTTTAATTCGGGATATAAGCTATCCTGGTACAGAATTTCATTCAAATCCGTTCAGCCATTCGAGCATGAAGAACAAACATACACAGTAAAAACAAATTTTCATTCATAATTTTTTTTATGTTTGTTTTGCTTAAGTACCTATAGGTGTTAGCATGGATCGGGCTTACTTAAACTTTGCATGGCTGGAGTTCTAGACCTGGATTAACAGACAATAAATAAAATCGAATAATCTACCCTCAAAACGTTAAAACCTAATACAATTTTAAATTACTCATCATCACAAATGACCTGAGAGCTGGTGAGTATCTGGAAAAGCGTATCAGCATTGCCACACAGCGCGGCAACGCAGCCAGCGTCTTGGGGACGCTTCCGACTGGTATTGATATGGATCAGTTGAGCTACCTGTAGATTGTTTGCAACTGCAGTTAAGTAGCTGTTTCTGTTGTAAATACTAGTTTTACTTTAATTCTATAATTTGATTGTAATTTTCTCACACATGAAAACAGTAGCAAATTAAGCTAATCCATCCTGAAAACTTTATAATAAAATTCTTTTCGCATTAGCCCCCAATCCATTACCCACGCGGTATCAATTAAGTAGTGTAACAACATGCACTCAACACCAATACGGCTGAGTGCATCATTTGCAACGGCGCGCCGCCGTCGCGAGGCAACGGTGACGTCGTATGCATCACTGTCGGTGATGCATACGACGACACATTAAGGGTGCGCTAAATGACGCTATTTCGTGAAAAAGATAGGTATAGGATTCTGCGTTCATAGGAGCGGGACGGAGCAGAGCAACGTCAGTGGAATAATCAAGTTTTTGCTTAGTATCTATTTAGTAAAATTATAATCTTTATTCAGAAAGAAAAAACAATCAAATAACAAATTTAAATTAAAACTAGTATTTACAATAGAAACAATTGAGCTATCTGCAAACTGTTGCAAACAATCTACAGGTAGCTCAACTGATCCATATCAATACCAGTTGGAAGCGTGCCTAAGACACTGGCTGCATTGCCCCGCTGTATAGCAATGCTGATGCGCTGTGCAAGATACTCACCAGCTCTCGGGTCAAAAAAAGTTTAGTAAAGATTATTTATCGGGTATGTATCGCGTACCTTTTGCTTTCATTTCCAAAAATTACTGTTAACATCGAGAAAAAAACAAATACATAAAATATTTTTCCAAAGACTGACTGTGTTACAGCTGCAAAAAGGTCTTCACTCAGCATAAATGCCTTAACACTCAGGAGTACATAGGCGCTGATATTCTGCCGGAACCAATATGATCACAAGACCTTGTGAGGCTTACGATTAGAGTAAGTGTTATGTGTTTTCTAAATAGTAAATAATTTGCTTGAATACAAATTATAAATAATATTATGTAACTGGTGCGTATCTAACTATGTGAAACTGATGTAAACCTATAGTTAAACAAACAGAAATAAATAAAGATTGTTAAGGCCCAGTAAGCTGGCAACTCTAGCAAGAAAAATGTGCACCATGACGGGTCATGGCAACCCTGTTTCTTTGGACTCAACCACACCCAACAACAAATAAAAAAATGTTTTTATAAATTAACAATTTAGGTACTCGTAAGGCATATATATATTATACCTTATATAGATAATACAAGCGACGCGTGACCCGAGAGCTGGTGAGTATCTGGCACAGCGCATCAGCATTGCTATACAGCGGGGCAATGCAGCCAGTGTCTTAGGCACGCTTCCAACTGGTATTGATATGGATCAGTTGAGCTACCTGTAGATTGTTTGCAACAGTTTGCAGATAGCTTAATTGTTTCTATTGTAAATACTAGTTTTAATTTAAATTTGTTATTTGATTGTTATTTTCTTTCTGAATAAAGACCTATACAAGCTAAGAATTAATATATTTAATTGTAAAGAAAGAGCTTTCTATCTTTACAATTTTATTAATTAATCATAGATGATCTTTTCTATAATAATAGCACTCCAGTGATGATGAATTAATAAAATACAATTGTAGAAGTTTATGTAACTTCCTATATTATTACCCAAAGTGCTTTTCTTGTTTAGACTATAGTGACAAATACACATTATGTAAGTAATATTCTGTGATAATAGCGCTTATATGTATTGTAATAAGAACGAAAACTGTTTTGACGTGTAATATCATCCATCATGCTAAAGTGTCCATGGGTAAACTATTCCGTGAGTTGGTAATTAATGGGAGTCTGAACAAATTTGCTTTCTGTTACTGATGTCTTGTCGAAGTGCTTTGTTGTGCTGTGAAAGACGGCTTTCTTGGCTTAGTAGTTGAATTGTGCATGCCTCGGTGGGGTCAAAATTGTTACTGACATCTTTCTAGTAAGAAAAATTCACAACAGCCCGGTGTACCTGTGTTCCTGACCTCGGAATAGAAATCGTTAAGACGTGGGACCTGCAACTGAACTCTCCCCGGTCTGGTATCGGTCTGCGTCTCATCGACTATGAGAGCGAAGGCATTATAGAGTGTGCTCTTGTGTGTGCCTGCGACGCAGGAGGTTGCGGGTTCGATTCCCGCCTCGTAACAAATGTGTGTACGATCTGCAGACATTTGTTCAGGCTGTTCTGGTTGGTTTCTATGTATAATAAAAAATATCCATCTATGTATTGTCTTATATTATGTATATCAGTTATCTAGCACTTATAACACAAGCTCTGCTTAGCTTGGGGCTAGATAATGCTGTGTGAATATTCCAGCATCATTTATTATTTATTTATTATAATAAGTCCAGCGCACTTGGCTAGTCTCTGTGTAGACAACCGAATAGGGATGTTAACAATTTTTCGGAATTGCTTTTATTTTGAAGATGGACTCTTGATTAGCATAAAAAAAAATATTTTCTTTAAAAATATTACTATTTTCGATAAGAAAATGTACAAAAATAGAGTAATTTTAAACTTTTCCGCTAAAACACTAACAACTGTCACGTAACAGAAATGACGTCACGAACCGCAAAACGATGGTCGCGATTCATGACATGACTGTATGTTGTATGTCCATTGTTCGATTAGGACATGTGTTTTCTTAATTTTACTTGAATACAAACAATCAAAATGAACACAAAGTTTTACAAAACCTGTGCAGTGCCCCCTGTGTAAAAGTACAACAATTACTATACCGGAAAAACTGTTTATTCATGTGCCAAAAGATAAGCAAATGTTACGAATTTATTGTTTTAGCACATAACCTAACTTTGTAAACAGTGATTTAAACGATGTTCTAAACACGATAAATTATATATAAAAAGCAGAAAATCATCTATTACACATGTACTTGACTGTTATTTATGTATTCGTAGATAGATAAATGGTATTAAACGTAAAAGAGTACCTACAAAGATGTTTTCACGTTCCTGAATTCTGAACCACAAAAGTCTTCGTTTCTTGCAAAAAAGTTTGCCACCATCAACAAATCTACTTTTGGTAAGTTGGAACTATTCCCTTTAGTAAATCCGGATTCCATCATGTATTAATATTATGTAATTTACTGACTAATTCGTCGTTATGAGAAAATGCAGAAAGGTAAACAAACAGTGCGACAGCTAGTTTTGCAGCTAGTGACGTCATAAGCTTATAATGGCGTTTGCAGTCACTTGACAACAGATTATAAATATAGCATTTAAAATCATTTTTAATAAATTCAATAAGTTATATTATATTATAAAAATGTGATTTTCGATATTCTAATAATACAAATGATTATAAAATTAACACTAAACTTTAATTTGTGATTATGGTTAACATCCCTATTTCGGCTAGGAGGACGTTGTCATTAGAAAGCAGACGGTAGTAAAGGGTGTCTCAATAAAAGTGTACTATATAAATTTCGTAAATTTTTTCTTGGCAACTCTGAAATTTGACAGCTGTCATCTATGATTATTGATTTATTAAAGACGCAACGCGTTAGCATTGTGTAAATAAATTTATTCGATTATACGTTCCGTGTTCTCTACTCAAAGGGTGTCAATTCCTAAATAATTCACACAGCATTATCTAGCCCCAAGCTAAGCAGGGCTTGTGTTATGGGTGCTAATAACTGATATACATAATATAGTACAATACATAGATAGATATTTTTTTATTTTACATAGAAAACGACCAGAACACCCTGAACATATGTTTGCAGATCGTACATACATTTGTCCCGAGGCGGGAATCGAAACCGCAACCTCCTGTCGCAGGCGGACCTTCGCCCACCGCGCCACAGAGGTCGTCAATCATAAATTCATAACCTGTCACTTTGTTGAGCTTGCAATTATTTCCCTAAATACTCGTGAAAAAAAGTATAACAGCGGTTTCATTCTTTGAATATTATAATTTAGAGAAAATTTAAAGTAACTGGGTAAAAATTACCTTTATTTCCGAGTTTCTTTTCTTCTAGTTTACTGAATGAAACAAGCAATTAAGCTGTTATGTTAATCAGATTTTCCCCATATTAACATGAAATGAACATTTTCAGGTCAATTTTATGAAAAAGTTTAATATTCAACCCTTTGCTCACGCAACGAAGTCTCATTTTAATAAGTTGGTAGAAAATGCGAGTTTTTGCATTAAGTTTTTTCCGTTTAAGTTGGCTATAGATGTGAAATGGGCAAATTTGGGTTACATTAAGACGGTACCCCGAGCCAAACTAGCGCCATCGCCTATTTTTTGAACAAAGGTAATTTTAAAATTTTCAATGGGCGATTTGTGATAAAGGTCTGCCTGCGACGCAGGAGGTTGCAGGTTCGATCCCCGCCTCGGGATAAATGTTTGTACGATCTGCAGACATTTGTCTAGGGCGTTCTGGTCGTTTTCTACTTACTCGTATATTAAAAAGTATCAGTCTATGTACATTATACTTTATCTGGTACCAATAACACAAACTTTGCTTAGCTTGGGACTAATTCATAATTCAATAACGTTTATTTCTTTAAGCTTACAAAATAAGCACTTAGACAAGTCAAATTTAATACTATAAACAGGTTTATAAATAGTAATTATTAACAAATAAGCAATAAAAGTGTTATTGATTTTGTACACTTCAATTTTTTGTCCACTAGTGGAAGAAGTGGAAAATAATCCACTAGTTAGTGTATATATGAATTATACTACATAGATATGCTGTGTGAATTATCCAGCATTATTTATTCTTTATGTCACTGCAAATATCAAATCAAATATCAATAACGTTTATTTCTTTAAGCTTACAAAATAAGCATTCAGACAAGTCAAATTTAATACTATAAACAGGTTTATAAATAGTCATTATTATCAAATAAGAAATATGATGTTATTGATTATATTCGATTAATTTTTTTGTCCACTAGTGGAAGAAGTGAAAAAGAAAGCACTAGTACTGCAAGATGAGAAGTAGATAGGGTATCTACTCACGTGGAATCCCAAGCTAAAGGCCCGACCCATCTTTTTCTATAATTATGTTTAACAAAGGCTTAAACTAATTATTGTCTTTAGGCTTTTTAAGCTAGTATTAAACAATTTAATTTCGCCAGCATAATAAAGTAAGTCTTTTTGCGTTGAAATGTCGAGCTCAGCCACAAAACAATAGTTTTTGTTTAGCTCTGTGCAACCAGTTGATAAATTGCATACAGGCGGAAAATTAAATAATTTCAACAGAGACTTTGTTTGGAATTCAATCTCGTTTTTGTGAAAGTTTTAAAAAGCTATGTACAAAATAATGGGTTAACGACCCAGGATCGTTTTTAAGTGTAAACAAGGCCTTAACAGGAATGGAAGTGAGAAACATTGTAAGGTTATTATTTTTTTGACATAATCTACTCTTTGGATCACTTTAACGCATTCACTGCCCAGCCTCGAAGGTGCGATCCGAAGATCGGAGATCGACTTCTGCGTAGGCCATGAGTGTTAAGACGTTTGGATAATTAATTTCTTCATCATCATCATCATCATCACCAGTCCACTGCTTAATTAATTATTTAATTTCTTACAATAGACTTTAACTTCACAGATTGTATCATTCATTAGGTTTGTCCATTTATTTTAAAAAGTATATCCTAAGATCTCTCCCTCCCCTCTCTTAATAGCCACAGTTTTAATACGAGATCCTTAGACTGGTTCATTCCGTGTCCGTTGAAGGAAGTTAAAAATGAGGACTCCGCGGCAAGAAAAAACAATGAACGCACACGATTTCACAACGATAATGCGATGTTTCTATTTTCTTGCATAAATCTAGTCAAAATACATCAAAGAAGCTTTGGATACACATATTAGACGCACATTATCGAGTTGGTAGGTTATTGTTATTATGTACTAACATTTCGTAAAATAATATTGTAAGTCTATTTAGAATTTTGTAATTAGCTTCTTATTTATGCACACAGATCCCCGTTCAATCCAACGATCCTATCCATCCACGGTTGTCTGGTAGAGATCGCTCTTGAGCGATAAGGCCGCCAATTGTTACATAGGTATTTGTTTTTTACTTCTTTTATTTTTGTTTGTTATGTATATGTATGAGTGCAATTAAGACATTTTCTATCTATCTATTAGTAATATTTTCAAACTATGCAATGATTTGTAAATTCTTGATTAGATTTAAGGCAGTTGCTAGTTTTTCTTTTTCTAAAGAGCTTAAGGAGTTTAGGTTCTCAAGTGGTTAAAGTCAAATTCAGTCTAGCTGCGATATCTGGATTCCAGCTAAATCAGCTAACTTCTACTAAACAGTTCCCGTTTCATTTTGCACAGTAATTACTATTAGGCCGCACTGTAGGATGGTAGGCAGGCAGCACAGCAATTTGTTGCTATGGTGGTAGCTACTCGCGTGGCTTAGTAGAGTTAAAAATCCGAACAAACATTGCCTCACTACACTACATCCAGGCCGTTGTCTATGCGCATGCATACTCGTATATGGCCGATCTCGTACAATTTCATACGTTTACTTTTTAATCTACCTGTGTCTCTTCAATACAAGAGTGAATAGAAGTCTTCAAAACCTTCGTGATTGATCGTCGGCCACGTGGTCACTTTCCATCAGGTGAGATTGTGGTCAAAAGAAGGTCTATCACATGGAAAGAATGAAGAAAGAATATGAATTTATTTCAGACCATTTGAACAAAGATTACGACACATTACAAATAACATATTACAATGACACAACAAGTATTTAAGTTGATAATGTATGTATTTGTTTTTTTTAGTGCATTTTTTTTACATATAATAATTTTTACATAATTCTTGGATTATTTTTTGGTCTTGGAGCCATCGGAGGTCTTGGAGTCATCGGAGAGAAAAATTAATACGCTATTAATTTTTCTCTTATTTTATTTCTACTTTAACTTCATAATTTTTTGGTTTGTAATCCAGATATTGCACACCGCGCCAGTAGAAATACATTGGCTCATCTCAACATCAACAGCCTATAATGGTCCACTGCTGGACGCAGGCCTCCCCCTGATTTTGGCCATGACACGACATAATAAAAACTGTGTACTATATTTACATGTATTTCAACTGCAATAAATTATTACCTACTTACGTACATCACATGAATATCATAAAACTTAAGTGGTTTTGGCCTGGCCGAAAACACTTAAAGGATCGGGCAGACATTTTGTATAAAGGTAGTTCTAGGCGTGTAATAAAACAAAGGCTACCTTTTATCCCAAAAATCAGTTCCCATGGGATAAAAACACAGAAATAACTTTTAATCGTTTCCATAGAAACAACGTGAGCGACGACGCTGCGGGCAGAATTGAGCTAATCTTCTATAATATAAAAATGAATCGCAAAATGTGTTGGTAAGCGCATAACTCAACAACGCCTGGACCAATTTGGCCAAATCTTTTTTTAAAATGTTCGTTAAGTTCAAGGATGGTTTTTACGGCGAGAAAAATTAGAATTGTTGCTGGAAAAACCCTAAAAATAGCCCTTCTTTTTCCCATACAAATGATTTGTAACTAAAACGTAGTCAATTTGAGCTTTATTGCTAAAATAACTACCCGTGCGAAGCCGGGGCGGACCGCTAGTTATGAATAAAAAAAAAATTGCAGACAGATTTCAGCGGAATCCTTCATTCTGTCATCCGTTACGTCGAAATGAGGTTTGAGATGGAAATAATTTAGGTGGGTTGAATTTTTCACTGGGGGCGGTATACGCAATGAGCTTCTTTGTTTCTCGTAAGACAAGAATTTTACTTTTTGTATTCAACAAGCGTTAGGTTTTCCTTTTTCTCCGTAATGCTTTCGGGAACTTTTATTGGGAAATATTTTACACGTTATATTTCAATTTGAAAAATACTAGGGTTTGTCTGAGGCTTTACTTGTGGTTACCTATCTTTAACAAAATCAATCTATCTTTCTACAAAACTAAAAATATGTCGTCATTCTGATTCACTAAACATATAAACAAAGCCAAACTTCAAACGTTTACAAATAATTAACAAAATCCCAATTCTCGAAAGCTAAATTAACCGATTCGGGCATTGAATAGAATTCTTGATATCACTTTCTCATTCAATTGTGTCTCGTTTCAATGACTTGAGAAAACAACGTTTTTGTTTAGAAACATTGACAAAAAGCGTGTTCACTCGAACGAGCTTAACGTTCCGTTAACAAGTCAAATTAACTTTAAAACGTAGTACGTCTAAAGTATCATATTGCGGGAAAATAAAATTAAACAATAGGAAAGGAACGGGCGGTGAAGTGAAAGTGGTTCCTTCTTAATTTTCAATTTTGCTGAGATCTCTTCAACACGATATTACGTTGCCTTTATTAAATTCTCCCGCGTGAACCAACTTATTTTTCACGACAAAATTGAAAACACCTTCGCAGGTTACACGTTCACCGTGTAAGGAGGGGTTTTGGTTCTTTATAGGCATCACGGGCTTGCCACCTTGACTAGCAAGATCTTAACAGACGAGCGGACAGGCCAGTCAGATAATGCCCATAATTCATTCAATTTCATTTGATTTATTGCAAGAAATATGGTTTAAATACAAGGTCTTAAACTTTAGAATAGTGTCACCTACTTCACCAAAACATTGGCATGCAAAATTTCGAGTAGGTTTCTATATAAATATTGTTTAAATGATTTTCGTTAATTAAAATTTAATAATTAAACAAAAATAAATGTCAATAATGTTGATTACCCACTAATTATTTTTGTTATAGTGCTTATCCACACTCTGGGCATCTCTAAGAAATGAGTTGGTTAGAGCACACCCGTACTAAGGGTGGGGCGCGGGTTCGAGTCCCGCCGAAGTCAAAAAATTTTGGGACCTTATTTCATTACCCACGACCCACTAATTTCACAATTTTAGGTCCGTGACTTCCTTAACACTATAGAAAGCTTTTTCAATGAGCCATAATCTTCACTTTATTATAAATATTTTTAATGGCAAGTCTTTGATGTCACTTGGGATTTTATTTTATTATATAGAGCCACATATGGCATGACAGTAAGACATTCAATAAGTATATACGTCGTCGGTTAGTTACACTCTTTGCCACTGGAGCCAATTTAATAGCTAACCTGCTGAGATTATTTCCTTTTGTTTCACACACACTGGCAGCTAAATAAGGATGGACTGGCTGGCCTAATGAAAATACATCATCTTCTGGTTTCTAAGCACATAAAGTTTCGCCCTGAGATTCTTCGTGCTCTTCGTGTTTGCCAGCCAAAAAATCAAGTTTTAGCTTATTATCTTTTAATTAGGACTTTATTTAAAAAAAAACGAAAAAATAAAATGTTCTTAGATCTTACCACGCTTATTCTCAAGATCCTAACTTCTGTATTAATTGAGAAATTAAGGTTTTAGTAAAAATTTAGAGGTAACTTTGCGTTTTTTTTCTTTAAAGAAAATTTTGTGGAATCGTGTTTTCGAAACATATGATCGATAGAGTAAGTCCTGAACTTGTACCATGTATAAATTTCATAATTAAATATTTAGTAGTTTTGAAGATATTTCGATCTGACGGAGTTGATTTGAGGTATTATAGGCTCTTAAAGTGCTACTGCTAAAGTAGCAAGAAAGTAAAATAGTATACAAAGACTAAAATCAAAGGACTGATTAACTTGTTAAAATCTGTCTATCACTGACTATATTCCGTTAACACATTTGATATCTCTGACTTGATGAAACAATACAAATTTTTCATACCCACGTTATCTGTCAGCTCGACAAATATAAATAAATAAATAAATAAATAAATAATGCTGGACAATTCACACAGCATTATCTAGCCCCAAGTTAAGCAGAGCTTGTGTTATGGGTACTAGATAACTGATATACGTAATATTATACATTACATAGATAGATATTTTTTATTATACATAGAAAACACCCAGACCAACGGAACAAATTTCACATTGTACACAAATTTGTTCCGAGGCGGGGATCGAACCCGCAACCTCTTGCGTCACAGGCAGACTCTCGCCCGCTGCGCCACTGAGGTCGTCAAATAAAAAATATAGATACCGTTAGTCCCGATACTTTTAGAGCTGATAGATTCGCATTACTATACTTATAAAGAATCAGTGTGACGAAGCAAAGTAACTCTATATAGTCGCCTATACTGCATAGAGTTACTCATCACGTTACTCAAGTTGTCTGACCATTGTTGCAACTAGACGAAACCTCCGGCATGAACTGTTGCCAGATGCCACCAGAGATACCTATTGTGCCATCTGACAACAGCCCTAGCCGAGATTCGCACCTAAGTGGTGGCCCTAGAAATGTTACCAGCTAAGCGCTCTCTGCTCTCGCCATAGTCCAGGAAATCTGTTGACCATATCCGGTCAACTGCATTTAAAGGTATAACTTTCAAAAAGGAAAAAAAAACTGAAGAAAACGAAGATACAAACCACGGGGCATGGGGCAAAGGGCAAGCAAAGACCCAACAAAACACAACAAGTCGCCATATAGTAAAGTAGCCCGTCTACCCCGACCTAAGGTCGTAAATCCTTTACGACAAAATAAAACACACCTTCTTCAAAGGTTCTTGGCTGGATAAATCATTCAATCGCTCTGGATTTCGCTTTTTTTCATTTAATTAAATACATTTTCCGGTAAAACACCCCTTTCTGTTTTCTCATTGGCTGTGTTTATGCCAGTCTTGTTAATCTGCTAAGTCCTCCGCAAATTGCTTCTCTAATTGCGAAAATGAATGGGGAATGGATGAGCGGGCAATGGTTAAACATAATCTTTCTTGTGGAACTAAATTGTATGAGAGATAGAGGCTAAATAACACCCTAGTTTATGTAACAACTTATCCTTATAATCACTAATATATCGATCGAGTAATATTAATAAAAAAGAATATTAAAATCAGACAACTTATCTTATGTTCATGTGTTTATTATAATTTTGTAGGTTATGTAGATGTTATAAGTAGTGCAAGTACTATCTATATATTTATTTTCCAAGTGCCACCGTCTTTGTTGTTCTTACATGTCCAGTCCATCCCAAGGTTGCCCTGAAGATATCGCTTATAGCGATAAGGCCGTCTTTGTACTTAGTATTCTCGTAGCATTTGTTTCTGTACTGTTTTCTGTGTTTGTGTGGTTACAATAAAGTATTATCTATCTATATTACATTCAAATAATAAAATAATAAAGTAACAAATTAGAACCAGCTTTGAACAGTAGGTACTTTTTAACAAAAAAATACAATTAGAATAAATCTAAAACTAGTATTTACAATTGCAACAATTGAGCTAACTGCAGCTGTGATAGAAATGATAGATCCAAGACGTTGGCTGCGTTGCCCATGCTGATGCGCTGTGCCCGATACCCATCATAAATAGGTTTATTCCCATTTGTCACCCTGATCTGTCCCCTTAGGGGGACAAATAGGAAAAAAAGGTTCTATCTGTCCCCCTGTTAGTCACAAGGGGACAGATAGAACTTTTTAAATAAAAAATAGTTTTATCTGTCCCCCTGTTAGTCACAAGGGGACAGAAAGAACTTTTTTAATTTAAAAAAGTTCTATCTGTCCCCCTATTTGCAATGATGGGACAGATAAAACATTTACAATAAATAATAGTTCTACTGGTTAACATTTTTCCTACCGTGGAAGAAAAAGTGACAAGAATTTAAAATATTAGTATCCCTTTCGTCCCACCATTACGTTAAGGCACTTCGGCACCATTAATTACATCCAAGTGATAGAAAATGTCAAAAATTAAAGGCGATGTCAAAAATGACAGGAAATGTCAAAAAGACGAAATATTTAAACACACAAAACCTATCCATTTCCAATGTAAGCTGTCAAAATAATTGTAAGTCGCATCAGAACGACAGTTAATGTAATTAATGACAGACCTAACCTGTTAGTCATGGTTCTAAAGTCTAAATAAAAACTAAATCTATATTTTGATGACAGCTGTCAAAATGACAGAAAATTTCACTCTTGACAATACCTACGGAATACAGAAAACTAAAAAAATAACAGAATAGACATGAATGGTCAATTGTGTAACTTAAGTAGTAGCAACATTTATTTCAATATATTATTTATTTATTTTATTAATGGCAAGTAATTTATCGAAGCAAATTGCGGTTTTATAATTAAATAATATTCCAAATTCAAAAGTCATTTCGTCACTATTAATCTAAACTAGTTAAAATAGATGATCTAAACCTAATATCTCTACAATATATATATAATATAAGGACAAATAAACACACTTTCGTATTTTTATTATTACTAGCTGCTCCCCGCGGTTTCACCCGCGTTAAATTAGATTTTAACATTTCTAGGGGGATTATTCCCATAAATCTCCCTTGGGAATTAGATGTTTTACCAGGATAAAAGTGTGTTACTCACCACTCCATCCTTTCAACTAATTCTATGTCAAAAATCAAGTCGAACACCACTATAGACTACTCACACCCTCACATAAATTACGAAAGTCGGAGAGATCAGTGTACATAATGGGCCCCGCTGTATACAACCGATTACCCGAAAAAATTAGGGATGCTGCTTCCTCCAACATATTCAAGCACCGACTTAAAAAATGGCTACTGGAGAAGGTGTTCTACAGCTTTGGTGAGTTCCTAGAGCTACCTGAGCTGTAGAATACAACCCCCGGACTATTTCGTTAGGCTTACAAAGTGAGCACTTAGACAACACAAATTGTATACTTACTAGAAACAGCGTTTTTTTTGTATACTTATGATAAGTAATTTGTAATCAAATAAGAAATAAAGCATGCTACCTGTACAAATCACGAATTATGTTTGTCACTAATAATAATAATTAGGGACAAAATGTAGATTACTGATAATTTAAAATCAATTAATAAAACGAATAATCTTAATAAATAATTAAATAGAATAAAAATAGTAAATACATTAATTGAATGAAATGTTATATATGTATATCATAAGATTAAGTATGTGGAAATGTTTATTCTTATTGACTTGTAAATGTATAATTTTACCAATAAAATCTTGTATCTTGTCGATTGGTTGCTTAGTTAGGGCGTGAAGGAAGGACAAATAAATAAACACACTTTCGCATTTATAATATTAGTAGGGATTACAATACTAGCTGTACCCGCGACTTCGTTGGCGATTGCCGTACCTTCAAACTAATTATACACATTTAACGCGATAAATAAACAAGAAACAAATCATTTTGCCAAAAAAATTATCAGTCATTCTGAGTTCTGACGGTGAGTGTCTTACAATTATTTTGATAGCTGTCATTGAAAATGCATAGATTTTGCATGTATTGACATTTCCTGTCATATTTGATATTTTCCATCATTTTTGACATTTCCTGTCATTGTTGACATCTCCTTTAATTTTTGACATTTGCTGTCACTTTGACATACTTAATGGTGCCGACGACGTGCGTAATGGTGAGAGAAATTGGAATATTAATATTTTAAATATAGGCTCTTGATGATGATGATGATGAATATTTTGAATAATTTGAAATAATAATATCCCGTTCGTCGACATAATTTTAATTCAGCCTACTATCTCCCAATTATCCTATATATATGTCGCATCTTGTGTAGGATGACCGGGAATAATAGGGCTATCTTGGGTATCGGACATTATATTGGACGTGCGTAGACACCAAAGAAAGAAGACAAATTTAACAGGTTACACGGCACGTTTATTTCCGTACGTTACAGTGTGTAGGTTAGGCATAAGTCCAGTACGTTACTTGGTGGGAACAGACAAGTCTCCTCGCACAGGTGTTACTTTGACGACGTCTCGAGCAAAAGCACAGATGTACTCGGGATGCTACGATATCAGACACTACAAGTAAAATCAATATCAATAATGTAAATTCTACATTACACTTTCACGAAGATTAGATTTTTGATCGCCAAAGTCACTCAACCCTTTTCAATCCCTCAGTTCAAAGTAACGTCTGCCAAGAGCCATGTCCAAGCGCGCGCAGTCCACCGTTACGCTTGCGTTTCCACCAATCACATTGAACTTGTTACAGTTCACCAACTTATCAGAACAAATCTTTTAAATCTCATTGGATAACCTTGATCAAGCTAGGCAACTTTACAAAACGGAAATACTAACCGTCTACCGACATATCGGCACTAATCTTTAGAATCTGATTGGATACCTTGATCAGGCTATCCAACTTTACAAAACAAAAAATACTTAGAGCTTACAATGTTGCTAGTTTAAAAAGTAATATCGCCATAGACAAACTTGACAATCAATGAGGACTAACTTATGACGTATGGCGCCATCTGTTGGTAACGTTAACAACTTTTTATCAAAGACAAGGAGCATGGATAGAGTATGAGGTTCTCGTTCAGAAATTTACTTGATGGTACATCTAAATCATAATAAATAATCGTTGTCGACTGGTGGCGCCAAACGTCTTGATTCGACACGGCCATCTTGACCTTCACACGCCCCCGTGTGTCTGATCTGTAAACAGAAACATTCTAAAAGTAGTCTGCTCGGCTATCCTGCATCCTTATCTTATCAACTATGCTTCTACAATGATTGCGTCAATTAATTTTTTTTTTATTACGATTCATTTATTCTAGCATGTCAGACAGAACCAAACGAACAACATGTTCAATTTTCAATGTCAAATATGAGAATCATTAAAAGTAAAGAAAGTAAATGAGAGCAAATGATAACACAAATTTGCTAGTATATCGATGGTGACACGTCCATCGGTTTGTCATGTTTTGTCAGTCCGTCAGCAGGTAGCCAGTCCATCGGCTTGTCATGCCCTGCCAGTCCATCGGCAGGTAGCCTGTCCATCGGCTTGTCATGCCCTGCTAGTCCATCGGCAGGTAGCCAGTCCATCGGCTTGTCATGCCCTGCCAGTCCATCGGCAGGTAGCCAGTCCATCGGCTTGTCATGCTCTGCCATAGTCACTGTGATCGGTCTACAGAAGCTAACCATCTCAGCTGCGTAAGTGCTACCCCTCGGAAAGGATATCCTGCGCATAAAAAGCAGGCCACGTGCACCTTTTACATGCTCCGGTGCTACTGCAAAGTTCACAAAACATAATTTACGAACAATCGTCAACTGTGTCTTGTTCGGGTATCTTTCTGACTCTATCATGGGAATATTTGTACGTTCTTTTTGACGTTAATGTTTTTAGTAAGTACCTATCACCGTCTAATACTTCAATGATTTTAAATGGTCCTTTAAATTTGGCATCTAATTTTATCTGATTTCTCTCCTCATTTTCAATAAGTACAAAGTCACCAACTACGCATTTCTGGATTTTTGCCTTATTACAATCAAACCGTTGTTTGTCATAGTTTGCATTTTCCTCTATACCACGGGACGCCTGTTCTCTCATTGTATCGAGGTCAATAATTTCATCATTATCATCTATGGTCATGAGATTAAGTGGACGCGCGACCTTACCTACAAGCAACTCCAGAGGACTGGCTTTTGTGACCCTATTGATGGTTGAATTCAAAGCCAATTGAACATCACCTAACGCATCCTGCCAAGAACTTTCCTTAGAAGACTCAACCGCTGTCAACATACCTTTCAAGGTACTCATCAGAAGTCATGTTCACGTTAAGGCCTTGGCTAAGAATTTCACGACCCACCATGATGTCGCTTTTAAGGAATTGGTCTGGCACTACATGAAATAAAATTTCTAAATTCAGGTTATCAATCTCGATCTCACACAAAATTTGTTCTGTACTGAACACGCATGATTGACCAATCCCTGTTAAAGTCACAGTATTATGTAGCCGCTGTCCAGGAAATTTTGATGCAACCGATTCCTGCATGAGAGAACATTCAGCGCCCGAATCATAGTGAAAAACAAAATGCTCACAAGAAATGGTTAGTTGTCCAGTGGGGTTGCTGATGCTGCATATGTCTACTCGACGCTGATTGCCGGCGCTGTTGCTCGCTGTCACGCTGGTGTTGTTGCTCGAACCGCTTGCACCGCCGTTGCCGGAACCATTCTTTCCAGCAGTGAAAGAAGGGGCATGAGTGCACTTGTTTGCATAGTGGCCAGCACCACCGCACCTGAAACAAGTGATACCAGGCGCATTTGGTCGTTGCTTGCTTGCAGAAGTAGAGCTAGAAGAAGTGGAACGATCGCATGACCTTTCGGGATCCTTGGAGCAGCAGTCGGTACTGCGATGTCCCAATTTCCCACACGCGTAGCATCGTAGAGGGCCTGGAGGTCCTGCAGGTCTGGGTCGCTCGAAGGTAGATGATCTATCGCTCGGATGGGCTTCGTTTTGGCTTGTCTTCCTCTTGAGGTAGGAGCATGCTTGCAGTTCACGTTGCAATTGGTCACGAGTCTTGATTTCCGTTGTGAATGCAGCGTGTTGTAACCTCCCATCAAATTGAGACACGTGGGCTAAAACCATGGTAGAAGTTATCTCTTCCGCCGTCATGTCCTTGAAACGGGCCATCAAGGTCGTTGAAAGTCTCGCCGCATAGGATGCCATATTCTCGTTCTCCTTCGGTTTGCTATTGTGCATGTTAATGAGGGTAGCCGCGGGTGTTTCGATCAAGCCATAGCGAGCCAAGAAAAGATCCTTAAAACTGCACCATGTCATGCCAGCAAAAGATATCTGGGATAGCCATCTCGAGGCGTTTCCTTTGAGAGCTCCACTAAGCGCAAGAATAAGCGCGCTTCCTTCTTGTTCTTGTTCAGACAGACATAAATCTGCGGTAGCACACCATGCACGTGCGTCGACGTCGGGTTTATCAGGGTCGAAATCCGGTAAAATCACTTTTCGGGTACTCACGGGACGCATCGCGTTGATTAGAGACATCATGTTCTGGTTCTGGGCTTCCAGCAGCGTGCGCAGAAGATTTTCATCCACACGTGGTCCAATCTTTGAAGTCCGATTATCCCCCGCTTCTGATGTCGCATCTTGTGTAGGATGACCGGGAATAATAGGGCTATCTTGGGTATCGGACATTATATTGGACGTGCGTAGACACCAAAGAAAGAAGACAAATTTAACAGGTTACACGGCACGTTTATTTCCGTACGTTACAGTGTGTAGGTTAGGCATAAGTCCAGTACGTTACTTGGTGGGAACAGACAAGTCTCCTCGCACAGGTGTTACTTTGACGACGTCTCGAGCAAAAGCACAGATGTACTCGGGATGCTACGATATCAGACACTACAAGTAAAATCAATATCAATAATGTAAATTCTACATTACACTTTCACGAAGATTAGATTTTTGATCGCCAAAGTCACTCAACCCTTTTCAATCCCTCAGTTCAAAGTAACGTCTGCCAAGAGCCATGTCCAAGCGCGCGCAGTCCACCGTTACGCTTGCGTTTCCACCAATCACATTGAACTTGTTACAGTTCACCAACTTATCAGAACAAATCTTTTAAATCTCATTGGATAACCTTGATCAAGCTAGGCAACTTTACAAAACGGAAATACTAACCGTCTACCGACATATCGGCACTAATCTTTAGAATCTGATTGGATACCTTGATCAGGCTATCCAACTTTACAAAACAAAAAATACTTAGAGCTTACAATGTTGCTAGTTTAAAAAGTAATATCGCCATAGACAAACTTGACAATCAATGAGGACTAACTTATGACGTATGGCGCCATCTGTTGGTAACGTTAACAACTTTTTATCAAAGACAAGGAGCATGGATAGAGTATGAGGTTCTCGTTCAGAAATTTACTTGATGGTACATCTAAATCATAATAAATAATCGTTGTCGACTGGTGGCGCCAAACGTCTTGATTCGACATATATATATATATTACTATCCCCTCTATAAATCCCATTCATCAATATATATAAATATTAATTATCCCCCATCATAAACAGGGGGACACATAGAACATTTTCAGTCAATAACAGTTTAATCTCTGCCACGGTTGAAAAAAGGGGGACATATAAAACTGTTATGTATTGAAAGAGTTTTATCTGTCCCACCCACCGTTGCCAAAAGGGGGACAGATAGAACTTTTTAATTTAAAAAAAGTTCTATCTGTCCCCCTGTTAGTCACGAGGGGACAGATAGAACTTTTTAAATAAAAAAAAGTTCTATTTGTCCCCCTATTTGCAACGGTGGGACAGATAGAACTTTTTTTCCCATCTGTCCCCCTAAGGGGGACAGATCAGGGTGACAAATGGGAACAAACCCATAAATATACATTACTAGCGTCGGCGGTGCGACCCGCAGGGGCGCGGCGCGCCGTCGTCGGTACAAGCATATCGCACTCTGTGTTTTCAGCCATGAAAGTGCTAGATTATTATTTATTCGAAATTATTTCGTTTTTATTATTAACAGACTTAACTAGTGATTCGTACAGGTAAACATTTTGATTTAAACCAGGCCCAGGATTGTATTTATTGTTGTTCATACAAAGGATTGTTTACGATTGTGACATTGTTGAAGTTTTAATGAACAAGTCTAAAATCTTTCAGTAAAGTTCATTATCTCGTTAATTGTTTTCCAATTCAAAGGAATGTTTAATTTAATGGTTCTGTTAGCGGTCCAAGTTTTGTTTCTAATTGTTTTGCCCGCGGCACGAGGCTTGACCTGACCTTTAGTAAAGACCTAAAGAAGAGCTCAGAGAACTAGTGTATGTAGGTAAACTTAGAAGTGGTAAGTTCGAAAGGGCCTGGCTGACCCAAGCTTAAAGTTCGGGTATTAGGCTTTATAAACCACTAAACAAGATAAAATCTTATGAAGATGTTTACAATGTCTAGGGATGTTTAGAAGAAGAAGAAAAATATTTATTAGACACAACACAACACACAAATTAAACTTTAGTACATAGATATAAACATAAGTCTACTTATTTAGTACCTACTAGATATGTAGAACTTATACTAAGAAAACAAGGATGAATTATTTAAATACTAACACATGGCCATTGGGTTGGTATTGGTACTGGTCACAGAGATCTTTGTTTTGATATCTGTGGTACTGGTACTAAGTATCCCACTCAACAATTACAATTAGTACATTACCGTTTACAATGTCTTGGGTGCATCCACTAATTATGTGAAATGATTTTGGTAGTTTTTCGATCACACCCCCATTCCCTTAGTTAGATGTCGTGAGATTTCGCTCGACCTAAAATCACGTGAGATTTTTCAAAACTAGTATTTCTAGGTATGTAAATTTTTATGTGGCTTTTTTGCTTTCTGCAAGTAATAAAACTAACAGAAAAGTAGTTGACTGCAAATCGTAAATGTTTTTCTATAACAAATTGTAATCTCGCGCCAACAAAAAACGAACAAACAACCGATAAAATTTGTAAAAAAAAATACGTGTTCTTGCTGAGAGCCGCCCTCCCTCTCCACGTGAGATTGGAAGAGAATTGGCTCGACCTCTACCACCCATAATTATTGATATCTGACTTGTCAATGTTATGTTGTGTAGCGGAATGTTAAAATAAATAAATAGACATTCAGTGGATCCCAAAAATACAAGCCAAATAAAAGTAGTTTGACTTGACAGTGAGAAATTCCCCCCGGATTTCTTCGCACCCTCTGCCAAGTTCAAAACAATAATATTTTATAACAAAAAGGTATTATTTTCAATGTTTGAGTATTAACACCGTAACTCTGAAGCAAAAGGAAGAACGACCCTAATAATCCCCCGTTTCCATTTCATAAAACGGCTCTGACATTTCAAAAGCCGTGAAAGAAGAAATTCTTTAGAAGCACCTAATAATTTAAAATCATTTTGAAACTCCGCAGGGAACCGATATTTATTTGAAATTCTATCGTCCGACCCCCAAATTTTATGTTGCTTTTTAGGGTTCCTTACCCAAAGGGTAAAACTCTATTACTAAGACTCCGCTGTCCGTCCGTCTGTTTGTCTATCTATATGTCTGTCCGTCTGTCACCAGGCTGTCTCATGAACCGTTATAGTTAAACAGTTGGAATTTTCACAGATGATGTATTTCTGTTGCCCCTATAACAAGAAATATTAAAAAAACAGAATAAAATAAATATTTAGGGGGGTTCCCATACAACAAACGTGATTTTTTTGCTCGTTTTTGCTCGATATTTATTCTAGAACTTAAATTATCTGTATACCAAATTTCATGTAATTAAGTTAAGTAGTTACGGAGATAAGTTGTAACAAACATTCACACATACTTGCTACTAGGAAGAAGGATAGCATGGAGTAGCGATATTAGTATGAGCGAACCACTCACTCAATAACATAGGTTGAGCAGCTGGAGTGTAAAAACACAGGCTCTAAAATATCTATGCTATTGTTGATATTAAAATGCTTCTAAAACCTCGTCTTACGCATTCAGTCTTGAATACCTTCAGATAAGGTAAAAATTCCCTTGTCCAACTCTATCACGCACGACTCAACATCCCTGCCGCTTGCCGTCCTCAAAGCGTATCGTTCATAGTGATACACCAGTTACTCGTATATCCCCAGATAACCGTATGAGTAAACTAATTGGTAATGCGGTTCGTCTGTCAATGGCTCCTAACTATAATGGTGTATAACGAACTTCTTGTTTGAACAGTCATACATACGTAATGTACTGTCGACGATATAAGGGCCTCTTACCAGGTCGTTATAGGCATAGGATTTAGCGTTCATAGGAGCGGTACAGAGCAGAACGCGTGTGCAAAAATCAAGATTTCTTCTAATTAAAAGAGTACGGTTCAAGGAATCGAATATTAATTTTGGCGAATCTGTTTTTGTGCCTTTGCTTTATTTTTCAATATAAAAATCAAGTCAGTAAGTCATATTGTTTGGGAGAAGAAGGCAAATATGTATCAAATATGACATAATTTAGATTATGTTTTATCCAATTTATACAACTAACCAAAAAACTACATATGTCGGCGCTCTTGTATAAAATGTAATGAAATATTAGGTGTCTAAGAATCCTAGATTTCATATTTGAACAGCAGTAGTATCTCGAAAATCATGTAAGTGTTGATTTTTTCGAAAGACCGAGCCTTGAAGGGGTCGACCCAGACGCCATTTTGTAAAAAGGATAGGCATAGGATTTCGCGTTCATAGGATCAGGACAGAGCGGAGCGGCGTAAGCGCAAAAATCAAGATTTTGTTATTATTAACTGGTACATTTGTTTGCAAAAATAAGTCTATTGGTGATGACTATAAAAACATCTTGTGATTGATATCTTACGAGAAAAAAAAGTTTTTTTATCATTTTTAAACGAGATATCCTAGATAAATATATATATTGTCCAGCATTATTTATTTTTGTTTTGGGCCTATATGATGATATGGCCCCAAAGCTGAGCTTACTACAATTCCAATCCAATTCTGATACAATATGTCGTTTGAATTACTTGTGATGAATCTAAGGTTATTTATGTTACGGGTGGCAGATATATCCACATCGTTTGTCATAAATAATGATAATGACTTGATCTCATCATCACAGTAATTTATCGTTGATTTATGAAGCTGATTGTACCTCATACGTGATCTGGATTTAATTTGTCCTAATGATACCCTTGGCGCCTTTATACGTCATACTAAACACTAACCACACTGTCCTTGTTTCAAATGTATTTAGCTTCTATGTATCTAGTAATTAGTAAAAAACCGGCCAAGTGCGAGTCGGACTCGCGCACGAAGACGGAACCCTTCACCAACCATTTTCTATAAAACGGCAAAAAAACACGTTTGTATGGTTTTAGTATGTGTTGCTATAGTAGCAACAGAAATCATCTGTGAATATTTCAAAATTAGAACTAGTATTTACAATTGAAACAATTGAGCTAACTGCGGACTGTTGCAATCAATCTACAGGTAGCTCAACTGATCTTTATCAAAACGAGGCGGAAGCATCCACAAGTCGCTGGCTGCATTACCCTGCGCCAGATACTAACCAGCTCTCGGGTCACACGTCGAATGAGGTGTCGCATGTCGTAACGTCATCGACCGTTGAATTATGGGATTTTTTGAACAAAAAACGTGTCAAAATCGACTGAAGATAACCAAAACCATGGAAAGATTCTTCTTAAGATGGCTCTCTGCCGCAGATTCCTTCAGCTTAGCGAATAATCGCACGATCTTGCGCCAAGTGGAATAAGGTCTTCGACGCTGGATAGATTCTCGAGAATGGGTCTATCATGCCACGAAAACATTCCCGTTTCGATAAATATCTTTGACATAAAAATACGTAACTATTTGCATAACTGATAGTAATATCAAGTCATATCACGGGTTATTGAATCTTTATCAGAGGTCCCTGACCCCTGTGTTTGCTATTGGGGTTCGGTCGATAGTTCGATGTAACTTATTCGAGGTTAAGCAAACATCTATCTGATAACATGTGAAATACGTTTTTTGATATTCATTTACCGATCGAAAGTTGATTTTGAAAAATATATCAAGTGTGTCTACGGTTTTAGATTTTATTTCTCAAAAGAATATACATTCGTTTACAAAGAAATACAGGATTATCTTAATGTAGGTATAACATTGTTCAGAACGGATTTAACTTAAATTTTAAAATTAGCCTAGTATTTTATTTCTTACATAAATGAAACCTTATGGATCAGTATTTAAAAAGACTAAATTAGGTACTTAACTTCCCATAAAAATATTCCAGATTCACTATTATTACAAAAACAATTAAAATAATGATGTAAAAGTTGCAACAGTCTACAGTTAGCTCGATCATAGATACTAGTGTCTACACAATATTACCTGCACCACGTATTTTGTGTAGATATATAATATTTTTATTGTATTTATGGGTTGGTATAGCACAAATAATCGGATTTTGATACTTGCCATTGTTTTGCGCACGATATTTTTATGCGCCGGGTTTTTTCTGCATACGATGAAAAATCGAATGGCGTAATAATACTTATGGACTAAGGTAAATAAATCGTAGATATTATTTAATCAATTACCAGTCGATTGCGTAGCTGTGTCAATATAAAGCAAAGTAATATTAACAGAAAGGTAATCCTTTCCGTTATTATTTCTATTATCGGATGGATTAGCAAACCTTATCTTACTTTCACAGCTTTGGTCATCGGCCCATTAGCTCAGTTGGTTAGAGCGTCGTGCTAATAACGCGAAGGTCGCGGGTTCGATCCCCTCATGGGCCACTTTCTTTTTGTATTAAATATTTTTCCGTAATTTACAAGACGGATCAGGATAGAATAAACAAAAATTAACCACCGAACACCCAACAGTAGCTATTTTTATACACTTTAATTAACATTTGTCTAAATTCGTTTGCACCTGCCTATATAATGGTCCTCACTAGCGACCCGCCCCGGCTTCGCACAGTTCGGTGGTAGATCTATGCAAGAGGCGGTTCTGACCCCCCCCCCCCCACGGTGTGTGTCCCTTAGTCGCCTCGTCTCCATAAATCTTTAAACGTAGGTACTTTGAAATTAGCTATATATGCTACAAAATACCTTCACTTAATATCTACATACGTTACGATTGCTGTAGACTTGTAGAGCTTTTAAACGGTTATCGCCTATTAGACGTTTCAAATGTTCAGTTGAACGTCAAGATGGCGGCAATCTGGTGGAATCGTAAAAGTTGTCGACTTGAAGACGTTTGACAGAGATAAAGACAAAGTGGGGATAGGAAGTTTTCTAATAATAATAAACTTATACTAGATGAAATATTAAGGTTCCTTTCCTGTTCCTTCCTATCCTATCTATTTATTAGGCATACATTAAATACACGTTTATGACGTGAAAGTGACTTTTGATTTACCTACCTGCAGAAAAATGTATGATAGATTCTTAAGACGTAGTTTGAGTTTGAATGGGCAGTTTGTGATACCTATTATAAGCTTTTTTTTTAATACCCCTCGTCGTCGTTTATGAGGAGATATGATGTTGCACTTTATGGCCACCAAACTTAATTATTGCATCATCTCCTCCTAAACTTTACATAATAAAACTATGATTGAAACTTGAGCTACCGTCTTAAACTTAATTTGAAAAAGTTCAGAGAGTTTGCTAACAAGTTGTCGTAAAAATTACCCTTCGTCTCTGGCAAAATGATCTCAACTGTAAATTGATTTTAAGCCAAAAGTGGAATTAAACTTTCCGAAGAAATCCCTTCTAAGTCTTGGGACCCGATAACAAATCAGGATTTAATTCAAAATTGCAAAAACAATCTCATCCAATGAAAATGTCCGTCAAAATCAACTTCTAAGGATCTTCTGTCTCGTTTGCATAATTCCAATTAATAATAACGATTATGAGTAAAACTTGGAAGGCCTGGCTGTCGGGTTATAGGACATTAGAAATGTACGAATATGCCGGGTTTTCATATTTCGTACTTTTCCAGTCCTATTATTCATCACAATCATTTCCTAGTAGCTTAAAGAACTGATCTTTTGCTCGCCAACACAATCAGTCCAACGAGTTTTATCCACAATCTATTAACGTAAAATGGAAAATATTACTATGCAAGTACTGTAACTAGCTAAGAAAGAAGGTAAAATACTGTTTTGCGGTAAATGCTAACACATTGATGTACATTATGTATACATATATATATATTATTGACGAAGCTTTGGCTGATAAAAACATTTTTTGTAATAAGGTAATAGGCACTGTAGATAAGCTAGTTGTAACATATCATATAATATCTTACGATAAAAACTGTTTGACTCGTCAAAGTACATGTAAGTGAATAGATAAATAAATAAATGAATGAATTATAGGTCCAACATGACTGGTTATACTAACCAATCTGGTTGCAATCAAAAAACATCAACTGTGAACTAAAACGATCCGGTTGAAAATAGGAACATCTACGAAGCACTAGTACATTACTCATGTTTCTTCGTTGAATAAAACCGGATATTCTAGTATTTCGTCCGGACTTTCAGATGACGTATTATAAAGGGAAATATTGTTTCAACAAATCCTTCGACAAATTTGTGACTTTGATCAAATAGACACAGAGATTAAATGAAATAATCATGCTAAATTCAGGATCCAGGACAGACTGGAAAGACTTAGGCCTGTATCATGAAATCTTGCTCAGTCATAAATCTATGCTTGAGCGACGTTCATGCCATAGAAAAGCTTTACTCAAGAAGAGATCGACGACTCCGCCAGCTTTCATTATTATAGGCCTTGTTTTTTTTTGGACGTGTTCATGGTATAATATGAAGACCATGTTGGATGACACAGACTCTGTAAGCTTTTACTCATCATAATCTAGAATCCTCCACGAACGCTGGATCTTTTTGTATTTATTTTTATTTACAAAACACGTATTATATAAACGTAGTGTTCGTTTGGCGGAACTAACGTAGGTAAATGACGTGTATGGTAACTTCTATCATCATAATCAGCCCTCCGGATCCCATGCTGGGCATAGGCCTCTTTGGTAATCCCATTCCACCTAGTTCTGCGCTAGTTTGGGACAGGTCTGGCCGGGTTCCAGCGGGGCAAAAGGTGTAAGGCCTATACGGGAGTCGGGGACATAAATGACAATACTGCGATTTCATCTGTCCTCCCCAGAAAATGGTTTTTCAGTCGGTCCCGTAGATACCTCCTCAGTGATGGGCAGGGACGAGGTTAACTCGATCCTGTCAGTGGGTATAAATCTTCTATAATCACCATGATTTAAAATTTCCGAAAATATCAAGGACAGAGCAAACTAAAAGGCAATAATCACATTACGGGAGGTATGTAAAATTCACGCAAAACTTCTTCATCCAGTTTAAAATAGTAACTCTCATACCTAAATAATTTACATTCTATTAATATTTCGCCCGTGATTCCGAGAGCGGAATTCAACTCCACATGTCATGAAAGCATTTCAGATTCAAAAGCAGTCTGTATTTTTATCAGCTTGAATAATTCAATCCTTATATTGAAGGCAATTCGACACCAAAACAGGTATCGGGTTCCGAAGGTCCTTCCCTTTTATACACGAGCTTTAAAATATACCTCAAAACTTTTATTATCTCCTTCGGAATAGTGAATGGATCACTGGATTAGGATATAATAAAATAACCGTACCAGGAGTTGACGTATATAAAATTTGACGAAAGAATGACTTGACGAAAAGAGAATTTGACTTAAAATGTAAATTGGCTAAAAGAGAACTTGACGGAGCAATGACTAGACGAATAGTGGATTTGACATATAAAATATGACTCTAAAATATACATTCAATGTTCGAAAAGTTGTGTTATTGACTGTTAACATCAGACAATACACGTTTCTTTGATCATGTAGTAGTTAGTTATACCTAATCTTTTTGGATGTCTAGTAAGCGTTCCTATAACAACAACTATCGGTAATAATACAAATGATATTGGATTTGATTCTTTCAACAGAACTTATAAAAATACAATGTCTATTATAGAACTTAGATCAAACCAAATGTTTGGATACGCGACATATCGCACATATATTTATCGATAAAAATCTGAAAAAAAAAATAATAATATTAGGTTAGCTATCTAAATCTCTAAGACGATTTTTTTAAATGAAAACTGCATCAACTTGTTTTTAGGTTATATTTTACCTGAGTAAACGGTGTATTTTATTAAAAGTATGTAAAAGCTAGATAATCGGCTGATTTTTGAGATAGTAAACATATAATTTTTATATTTTATGTCGCGTATCTGCGCATCTCATTTAATCTCGTTAAATTGTATAATAACCGCAATTAAATTTAATAGTATTTGACAAAATAGAAAATAATCGGTGCAGAATATGGGTTTTTTTTTAATTTCTTACTTTTATTGTAAAACGCCGACATTTGTTTTACATTGATAAGAGTGCCTATATACGAATAAAAATTACGCTTAGCCCATCTCGTATCACACAAATTTGACAAAAACATTAAAATACATATGTAGATTCTACTTATCTAAGTATTATTATTATACTTTGATACACAAAAGGGTATATTAGCATTTTTTTATCAGAACCAGTTGGCATACGTAAACGGGATCGACCCGAAAAGAGCCAGGTGGTTATACCATTATGCGTAAAAACCTGACCGGCACGACAGGTGTTCAAACTTCATCCAATGTGCTCCTGAAATTAAGAGATTTGAATTCAGATGCGAGGGAGTATGGTCGATATTTGGCTGTGAGAGTTTTAACGAAATCTGTAGGCTTTGATAGGCTATCGATGGGCAGATGGCAAAACTTGGCATCGGATGTTTTCGTGAGATTATTTGAGGCTGTGAATACTTATTAAGTTGGTTTTAAGAAATCACAAGCAATGCGCTGTTTACAGTTCATAAGTTATATTGTTTGATCAAAAACGCACGTCTTGATTTGAGTGCGAGATATAATTTTTAGGCAGAAGCCTAGTATTTTAGTTTCAAAATAAATTTAAAAACGCAAAATTATTTATTCATCGCTAATTTCACGGTAAACAACTTACGCTGACGGAAAGGTCCCGATGGAAAGAAAAAAAAGGCAGACACCAAGAAAGATGTCAAGATGAGATTATAGAAATAGGAGAAAGAGCATGGACAAAGAAAGCGGAAGTCAGAAAAGGATGGTGAAAGTTGGAGGAGGCCTATACTCGTAGAGGGGTCCTTAGCAAAAACTAAAATTTATATAAGTACCTTTTATTTTTTCAATTGTAAATAATCTGCTAAGGAATAATAAAGGCTTTTTTATTTAGCAGTAGACTAATATAGGCAGATGATGATAATGATGATCGGTAAACTGTCTTAAATTTACCATAGAAATCTTGCTTGGTATTGAAATGTCACATAATTTGTGTTCGGCGCTCACATTTTGAGACCTAAAGTGGACCAACCCTCGCCAACATAATTTTCTTAAAGCTTAGGTCTGTTCTGAACGTCTTGCATATTACGCTGCCAATTGCTATCACCGGCTTTTTAAATTCACCAGCAGCGTATTGAATCAAGGTGCAAACCCCGTCCGAATTTGCACACAACAGATTTCGAGCAGATGTTTTTCTGAATTGTTCAATGAGCCTTGAAGACGCGACAAAATGGAGTTAGCGAGGCAATAAGAGCATTTTAACGTACTTTTATCTGGCTGTTTTTGTTATTTACGTAAGAACGAATATTAGACGGTTAGAAACTGTTTTTTGAGTGCTTAGAAATGAATTGTCAACAATAAAGTTCACAAAACATCATCTTTTTTGATGATTTGCGTTATTCGTCTTAAACATAAAAAAACTGGTTAAACACCTTTTTTTTAAATTGTATCTCGTATTGTATTGTATTTTGTTTTGTTGTTACTTTAGGACCACATTAATGAAAAACTAAATACAATGATCCAGCCCAGTTGAATTCCCTTTTTTGCAAATATTGATAGAATTGACTTCCCTCTGAAAGGCATGTAAGGTAATTATTTAAAACACTTCTACTGAAAATAAACCGTATTTACGTCGCAGATGGGCTCAATCCAGTTCACATGCGGATTCGGACAATTTCGTCTCAATATTGAAATTCGTCTCATTATCGCTGGAAATGTGCTTAAAATTATCCATGAGCATCGGTAATAAGCCGAAATGCCTCGTTAAATGGAATGTCATTTCAGCTTCGGAGGCCCATGATCATCAATCCATGTGGATCCGTTCCATATCATCATCATTATTGGCTTTAGTTTTATGAATATCTAGCTTTCAGCCCTCGGCTATATATGCAGTTTTCGTAGATAAGTAATATTTTTTATATTACATATTTATAACAAAAAAAATTAGAGGATTTTTTTAAGTTTTACGGGCTAAATATTTATATACTGGGGAATAAATTTTATTTAAGACCACCCTGGCCCCACCATAGCCAAAAGAATCATCAAAATCGGGCCATAATTGATAGAAATATCGGCGGAAATACATGAACAACACAATACGGTGATATGATAAGCTAATTTCAGAAAGTTTTTTCTGAAATTAGCTTATCATATCACCGTTATCATCATGGGTCGGCAAGTTTTCGTTTGTACCGCTGGATCTTGATGGACCACAACACAACGAAATATTGTCTCTTTGAGCAGAGTGAGTGTAGTGTGACGATCTTTATAATACTTAGAATCCAGCAAAAGGTTCTCAATAGAAAAACGTTAGCAAGGAGATTCGTCATGGGAGCGAAACGTCATCAATTGAAAAGAGTCACACAGCGAAATTACTTTAATGTCAAACAACCGATACTAAAAATAGTCACAGAAGCCAAAAAGTCGTCAATTTAATACGCGATTCTAAGCAAGTGAACTGATCAATATTTTTTTTTACTTTAACATTTAAATTATCGCTATATTGATCCTCAAAAATTCAAAAGGTGTTATTCGGATGTTTGAACTCTGCACGCCAAGTAAGGTTGAAATCTTGCATAGTTAGTCTAGAATTCTCATTACATTTAAGGCTTTTGTTATGCTTTTTTTCTACGGGAAAAGATGTGCGAAGCCCCCGGCAGAAATAGGTAAGTTAAAAAATTAAATATTTCAGTGTTTCCAATACCTTTTCGAATATAAACGGGAGAAAGGATTAAATACATAAAACTGTATTCTATTCCCGAGTCTTCATAAACAAATACAGTTCAACAGTATAAATTCTACGAATAATCCGATATCTATTTTAAATTCACATTCACATGCGCTTTGTATGCACTTCAGACAGACAGCTTATCAACGATTCTCCCACTCGATTATCTACCTTATCAATGGTTGATAAGAGCTCAATTCCAGGTAGTTAGCTCGTGCAAATAACCCTTTGCGCGTGACGGGTAATTTCTAGCTGATGTATCACGGTCACTGAGACAGGGTGTGCTGTTAGTAACTAACTATCTTTAGTACTCTACTAGTAACTAACTATCTTTAGTACTCTACTAGTAACTAACTATCTTTAGTACTCTACTGAGACTTAATTCCACGAAATTAAACTCTTCACAATAATAATGGTTTCGTCGTAGAGTGACACGTTTTGGCATTTTACCTTTGTTAACAGAAACTATAAATGGAGGGACCCTTTGCGAAGTTGCGTATATTATGAAAATTTTACGTCTCTTGCACTATCATTGCATATGACGCATATGGACGTTTTCCCCCTACTGTTAGCTGGGCAGTGAATGTGTAAATCTGTGTTGATTGCCAGTCGACTACACGTTGATATACTAAACTATTAAGGCGGGTATTGACGACCGTTTAGGGCGTAATGTAACGTGTAACAGCGAGCGTTCGTGCAGTTAGTACGGTGAAAGGAGGCGATCGCTACGAGCGACGAGACGGATTGAACCACCTTGTACCTACCTAACTTAGCATGTACGTTGCGAATGGTAGGTACATTACGCCTCGTAACACTGGTCACTAAGTACAATAAATACAATACAAAACTTTTTTATTGTACCTACAACACAAAATAAAGGAAATCAAACATATAGGTACGTTAACATATAACATAGAAGTATAATAGGAGGCCTTCAAAGCGATAGCTTTGAAGTGATTTCTTGCAGGCAACATTTAGGTGGAAAGAAATTAAAAAAAAATTGTGTATACAATATAATTAATAATCAAAGGAACTTACCCTGTACGTGACGTTCGATCATAATTATATAAACAGCTTCATTCGACGAGATTTTAATAATCATTTGCAATACCCAGTTGTATTTTATTTTACTGTACATTATCAATATAACACTTTAGAAACACGTAACCCACTTAGAAATAAACAGCACTGTTTACGTTTCACATTCCATACATTGATATGGGTTCTGTGAACGCTCAAGGCGAAGTACTAGAATACGTTGGAAGTAGTTATGCCAGGTGTGGAACTAAGCCGTTTCAATCTTTAATTGTACCCCTAGGTACGGTCTTACGTAAATCTTTGAAGAGTTATGTATGAGGTAGGTAAGGTAGGTAAGTTTAAATTTAATGCTCCGGCACCTTAGTGCATTTGCAGGGTTTTAATGTAAAAATCCCAGGAGCTGAAGCTGAACTTAGGTACCGTGGTACCGGTACATCTTGGAAAACAGGAACCTGTACAAACGGACTCTTTTTTGCAGAGAAGAGGCAGGCTTTAGCTTTTTTTTTCAGGCCACACGATTAAGGTTGTAATTCGAGCTCGAAAACGCGCAAGAGAATCATGACGAAATGATAAATGAAAGATTTTAAAACCAAATCTATTTCTAGCTTTTAATGATACCAGTAGGGTCTCGCAATTTTATTACCACTTTGATTTCTTTGCATATGTTACTGTTACTCATTTGTTTACAAAATCTATCTCGGATGTCTAGAACCTTGATGATGATGATAAGTATGAACTTATCATCATCATCAGCCTAAATTTGACCACTAAAGAACAACTGGTACTTATATAAAGTGATAAAACTTAATTTTCGTTGTGCCAGAATTCTGATCAAAGCACAGTTTTTAAATTAAATGCTCCGGCGCATTAGTGCATTTTCAGGATTT
The DNA here is from genome assembly GCA_946478455.1 of Eupithecia vulgata. Lineage (NCBI taxonomy): Eukaryota > Metazoa > Arthropoda > Insecta > Lepidoptera > Geometridae > Eupithecia > Eupithecia vulgata. The sequence goes on along the minus strand of OX297879.1, from coordinate 10,462,395 downwards.
TTGGGTAAAAATCCTATACCTAACATTTTTATTATTTATACAAGTCGAGATTTTAGAAACGCAAAAGCGGTGTTTATCTAAAAAAAAGCGTTAACTGGGCCCGGACAATGATAGGCATTGAATGCATTGAGCAATGTTGGATGACTGCTCAATGCATTCAATGCCTATCATTGTCCGGGCACAGTTAACGCTTTTTTTTTGGCCACACAAAAAAGGTAGAAATTCGAGCTCGTAATACCTCGTCAACTATGACATCCTATGGGCCAAGTTAACAGCTGCTAATGTACCTGTTCACGTGGTTAATCTGTTGAGGTACTGGTACGGAAACCAAACTAACTGTGTAAGATGGGGTGACGCGACTTCTAGTGAGTACATGCTAGAATGCGGAGTTCGCCAAGGTGGATTGACCTCGCCTGACCTTTTTAACCTCTACGTCAATAGCTTGATCGAGGAGCTGAGGAGCTCCAAAACCGGCTGTTATTTAGGCAACGTCTGCGTAAATAACCTGAGTTATGCTGATGACATGGTGCTCCTCAGCCCCTCCGTCAAAGGGTTAAGGAAACTGTTATTAACCTGTGAGCAATATGCCATTGGTCACGGGTTAAAATACAATGTAGCAAAAACCGAAATGTTGGTATTTAGGTCGGGTCGAGGTCCGGACAGGGTGCCCGAGGTTCGCTTGAACGGCTCTGCCATTAAGGTGGTAGAGCGGTTCAAGTACTTAGGGCACATGCTGACGGGGACGCTGAGGGACGACGAGGATATTGAGCGGGAACGAAGGGCGCTCGCGGTGAGGAGTAACATGCTCGCACGCCGCTTCACGAACTGCAGCACGGAAGTTAAGAACACCCTTTTCCGTGCGTATTGTCTGGGCATGTACACATGCCAGCTGTGGTCGAATTACACCAGGAAAGCCATAAATACCATCAGAGTCCAGTACAATAACGCCTACCGGGCACTTATGAGGTTGCCGAGGTGCTGCAGTGCGTCGAGCATGTTCGCCGAGGCGGGAGTGCCCGACTTCTTCGCCATCGTCCGTTCTCGCGTAGCATCTTTCTGGGGTGGGTTAGTCCGCTCTAAAAATTGCATTTTGAAGGCTGTCTCTGACCAGGTTTACAAAAATTATATTTTTGTGAACTGGATTTCCCTTCATATGGAGGGAAACAGGAAGTGACGTGCGGTAGCACTATGCACCGTGTTATTTATTTTTGTTACCTAATTTAAATCTATTTTGTATAATTTTGAAACTGTGTGTGATTTTCTGTTTTCTGTTTCTTGTGATATGGGTTTTTTGCCTGAAATAAACGAATTTATTATTATTATTATTATTTATAATAAACGCTCAACATCTAAACGAATGATAATACTCGTGTCTCGTATTTTCTTTCCAATTTGATTTCTTTGGATTTGTAACTCCTTTGTTTACTAAATATATCTCGGATATATAGAACCGAGTACTTACCCCTTTCTACTCATAAAACTGATAAAACTTCGATATTGTTTTACCAAAATAAAAGAATTTTGGTAAAACTATATAAGTACCAAAGTTTTATGCAAAGCGCAGTTTAATTTACTTAAGTTATCTCGACATTCCATAATAGGCTTTAAGTCCAAGTCCAAAGAACCTTACTTAATATAGAATTCTTTGTTGCAGGTAAACGTGCGTCATTTTGATCCATCCACAAGGAATGTGACCGGTTGCCGTATGCCGTATTTTTATAGTTTTTACTCGTATAATATCTGGGGTAAGGTGACTCACTACAGTCACTACAGACAGACTCCACTCGCACTCGGTAAGACGGCAATGATGCCACCATCATAATCCGCAGCCAGATTTTACCCACTGCTGTGTATTGGCTATAATATCATGACCTACGGAGCTGAGACGTGGACACTCACGGCTGGTCCACCGGTTTAAAGTCGCCCAGCGAGCTATGGAGAGAGCTATGCTCGGAGTTTCCCTGAAGGATAGGATTCGCAACGAATATATCCGGCAGAGAACCAAAATACCAGGAAAATAGAAATGCATAGGATATAAAGGTACCTAATTAATAATAGTATTAAACGCCGTGTATAAACGTCTCATAATCTTCTTTCAGATTCACCTAACTAGAGAAATCTATACTAATATTATAAATGCGAAAGCGTGTTTCTTTGTCCTTCCTTGACGCCCTAATTAAGCAACCAATCAACTTGATATTTGGCATAGAGTTAGATGAAAGGATGGACAGTAACATAGGCTACTTTTTATCCCGTAAATCTGTTCCCATGGGATATAAATTACCTTAAACATCAGCTAGTAGATGATATAACAAATCCAATCTAGCAAGGCGTCCTCCTAGCTTAACTGAACAATGTTAATGCGTTTTGCGTCCTTATTACCGCTATAACCTCCGCACTGTAATTTCATTTCTCCTGTGCATTCTATTATCTTTAGCAATTTCCTTACGACACTTCTGAAATTATTTCTTGTGAGTTTTCAATATCAAGTAATACTGCTAGTAGCTGATATTTCTAATTTCCTATTATTTTCCATGTTTCCTGCAGTTATTTTTCTTTTGCATTGCATTCGAGCTCCTCGTTGGAACCTTTGTTGGAGATCAGTTAATTCTTGTTCCTTTTTTATTTGTTTTTGATCTCTACATTTCTTTGCCCGATTTGGTCTTTTTCATATTGTAATAAGTGACATTATAGATTATTCTCTACATAGTATTTGACTCTTATAAGAATAAAAAAAAATTTTGGTTCCCAATGTTCATGCATGCCCAGCGTGGGTATTATGGGCATACTACCCATGTGAAAACAAATCAGATGGAGGTCTGCGTCCAGTGGACCATTATAGGCTGATAAGGTGAGGTTCACAATATTCAGAGACACAAGAAAATACAGTAAAAACAGAGATAATGAGAAAAACAAACATTTTCTCTTTGAGTCACATAGTAATGTTAATGTAGTAACCTTTCTATTGATTCTTGGTAACGGTTCGATAGGGTTTGGTTTCGATTCAGAGTTGTCAAATGTGTGGTTGGCCAACGACTCTCGCTTATCTACCTTAGAATACAATCCCACTATTGTCTGACTGTAAAAGATGCCACGAAACATGTCAACTAAGCCGAAAGGGGGTGATTCTGGCCTCCGATCAACGTTTGTTCAACGATTTTTTTTATTTAGATTTTTTTTCCGGAATAATTATCGAAGTTTGACTAATGCTACTTACATTATGTGTATTCTTAAATTAATTTAATTTAAATTTTCTTTTTTGTTATAGGTATTTAATGACAAAACACTGGTTTTGCGGAACAAACAAGCAAAAAACATTAGTGAAATATTTTATAATGCTAAATATTCCAAGAGCGCGTATATAAAAACACGAATACGAAAAAAGGATTTTAAAAATTAAAAAAAAAAACTACTTTCTATCCTTCGGGGTCCAGAATCACCCCCTTTCGGCTTAGTACACATTATATTACGTGGCACCTTGTATATATTCCATTTGTTCCTTTAATACTGACAAGGTATGCTTCCTTTGTTGGACAGATCTCTCCGCCTAATCTTGTCCACCAAGCGAACAGCTCTGAACAATAACACGGTTTCGACTCGTGTGGATTATTCTATTTGCTGTCTATAGAACTATAGATACTGCCTTAGGTCATACACATACCTACTTCACAACACTAAAATTATAAATGCGAAAGTTATGATGGATGGATGGATGTTTGTTGCTCAGTCACGCTAGAACGGCTGAACGGATCTGGATGAAATTTGGCACAGAGATAGATTATAGTCTGGAATAGCACATAAGCTATTTTTTATAACCGAATTCCTACGGGAACGGGAACTGGGCGGTTGAAACGGCGGGGCGCTGCTAGTACAGGAATAAATATGATGAATAGATGAAGTACAAAAGCGGCCTGGAACATATCGCTATGAGCGATATGTTCCAGGCAAACTTGGGATAGGCTGGACATGAACACAACACAGACGGTGGCACTCGAAAATAAAGAAAACAATAATACCTACTATTAGGTTCATATTGGACGTAGTTTTAAATTTACTTAGTTTTTTTATTAACGAAAACTAACATTTTCGGACTGCTTCTTGCCTGAGCTACTCGTATCAATAAATCTCAATAATATATTTTTTCTCATATTAGTGTAGAAAGAAAAGAAAGAAAATATATTTATTTACAACTACAATCATAAAATAAGACGCATAACAAGTAGTCGCTTACAGCTAGGTATCATTGATTGTAATTATGAATTAGGAAACGGCTCAGCATGAATGCTGTATATGCTGGATGGTAGAACACACACAGCGCTGATCTTCCGCCGTTTCCTACAGACTTGCACAACGATAATTAACTTGCTTAATTTTGATTAGTGAGTTGTCAAACCATACAAATACGTCAAAGTTAATCAAAATTAGACATTTAAATATTATTGTGCAAGTGGGGCTTAGTGCCGCTTGCACAACGATAATTAACTTTCTTAATTTTGATTAGTGAGTTGTCAAACCATACAAATACGTCAAAGTTAATCAAAATTAGACTTTTAAATATTGTTGTGCAAGTGGGGCTTAGAGTTAGTAAATCACTCGAATGTCATCTAAGAATTACATATTTTACATCTTCTCTTTTCTTACACAAATGTACTGAAAACAGACAATCTGAGTATGTTTTCATGCGAGTACAGCGATTATATTTTGCGGCTTAGTACAAAACTTTGCGCATTCTAGAAACTTTTGTTTTAAGTAACATGCAGACCTTCTAGTGCTTTCTGCAAAGAAACGTAAAAATATCATAGAAACGAAATAATAAAATATATGTTTAACATTGAGATGCACCTACTTACTACAAGTAAATAATATTAAAACTTTTTAAACTTTCGCGATTTGTTAACTTTGTTATATTCAAGATTATTTATCGCGAACCATTTGCTTTTTTTCTCAACGTTTCAACCTCGTTACAGCGATCGTGGTCACGGGACGACTAAAAAAGAAAGCAAAAGGTACGCGATAAATACCCGATAAATAATCTTTAATATAGTGTATGTACATGTATTAGAGAACAATATAAAACAAAAGATTTTGCAGACACCAATAAAATGATGAAGAAAACAAAACACAGTTGGCCACATTAGTCCTTATAAGCTGTCATAAATATGGCAAATTTGTCATCTTGCCACATACAGTCTCATTGTACGCTTGTTACACAAGTTACATCTTTCACCATCAAGTATCCATCAGACATATGTATCTGTCAGTATATTACCACCATGAAGCTTTCAACACAGCTTCGTCCTCACAGCTCTAACAAAACAACTTCACGAACTCTGTTTATTTTTGTTACATTCTCTGCTTTAACTTGGATAAAGGTTATAAAAACAGACTTTAAGTTGTTTACAAGGATTATTTATTCACCTTTTCGAGCGAAGTCGAAGTTGGCTTATGAAATGTAAGAAAACTGTTTTGACTAACTTTTTCACTGTTATTATTATTATCATATGGATTTTAGCCGAGGTAAGTGACCTCGAAGTCTGTTTTCTAGAACAATCTATATCTTGAAACAGGGTATTTTGCTATGAGAACATATCTAAATTGCATATGTTTAACTAGGGACCAAGCGAGGGGAAATGACAAGACCGAGTATTATGATTAAATAAAAAAAATGTTCTGTAATAGTTTTATTTTGTAGTTAGACATAAATACGAAAATTGAGTTTTTGGCCACAAAGTGCAACTTCGCAACTTTGCCTACACATTAGAAAATAAAAATATACAAAGAAGAAAAAAAAACCTATAATAGAAATCTCAAATTAAATTTTTGGAACATTATTAAATTTGCTTAGTACGAGTAACGAACTATAAAGCAAAAAGTGAATTTCCTTTTGGTCAACGAATTAACAAGGTAAAATCGGTGGCGGCGCTAGTTTGGCTCGAGGTATCACCTTAAGACACACGCTGCACGTAGCAATACAGCTACTATCATTTTGACTTTACATTGGATATCCCCAAAGGTAAAATCTTCGAGTTACGCGTCTTGTTTGTCTGTTACATCGACGCTTTGGTCGGCCCCGCGGTCCTGTTTCTCTCTGGGGACCTATTCTGTGGTATAAATCACACACAGCTCTTCCTATACGCGATAGACGTGACAGTCTCACTTTAGCTTACCCGCTTCTTCTCATGACGACCTTTGTAGCGCGGTGGGCGACGGTCTGCCTGCAACGCAGGAGGTTGCGGGTTGGATTCCCGCCTCGGGACAAATGTGTGTACGATCTGCAGACATTTGTTCAGGGTGTTCTTGGTCGTTTTCTATGTATAATAAAAAAATATCTATGTATTGTATTATGTTATCTAGTAACCATAACACAAGCTCTGCTTATCTTGGGCCTAGGTAACGCTGTGTGAATAGTCCAGCATTATTTATTTATCTATTCTTGACCATCAATTTGTATGCAAGTATATCAGTCATCTAGTACCCATAGCACTAGCTCTTCTTAACTTGCGGTTAGATAAGGCTCGTCGTTAACCCGCTTAGGTACATCCATAATGAATTCGTCAAACTTCAATAGTTTTTATAGTAAAATACATCATGTTGTGTGGAATGCTCATCATCATCAGCCCTTGTCAGCCTTGTCGTATTTTTCACCTAGAAAAACGCGTTAAGACAGATAATTTTTAATACATCAAGGAAAAGTCACCTAGAATAATCTATTATGTCGTCGGCCCGATAACTATTTTTTTAAGATTCTTTCCACATTCCATATTTATCCAGTCGACAGACTCGCATTTCTATCTTTCTCTCTATCTGTCAAAATTATATGCACAGATTTATAAGTATAGTACATTATATGTCTATGAAAGACTTAATTCTGTAATTCACTTACCTGTCAACAATTAGTCAACTTCATAGTCGTGCATATACCAAAAAAAAATGATCAATTCTTAGACGGGGTGAAGTCTGACATCCAGCTTAATAAAAGAAGTGAATGGTAAAGAAAAACCGCTTTTATCAGTGTGATAAAAAGTGCTATATTTAAAGCGAGCGTGCAATGCCAAGCAGACTTGTAAAGTGGGCTTATTGTTAATGTGGCATAGTTGGCGGAGCTGGCGTATGGAGCGGCTACACGTTTAAAGATCCTGGTTGTAGACCCATCGGCCATGAATGATGGCTCTAAATCGCTCACAGCAAACGCTGATGCGAGATGTCTGTGCAGGTCGCAGTTCTCGCCTTAGAATTATAATAACAATTTTTCCCGCCAAAAATATTAATTATTATTTAGCACAAGTTATCTCGCTCTTTTCTAACGCTGCTGTCTAAGGCGTGTATAATGTGAGTCTTGGTACATCTAAGCGAATCACGAAAGCAAAAATTTACAGGATGACCATAACCGCTCTGACAAGAGTGTTATGAAGAAAAAGAGGTGAATGTTGTGTTGTGTACTTTTATTATTATCTACAGAAAAAGCTGTATTTTTTGTCAAAATTAATATTGGAGCCACTTAGTGTTAAAATTTAAATATCATTTACATTGTCTTCTCACAAAATGTTAAAATGAAGAAGAAATGTTAGTCTCAAAGCCGTGTTTTTTTTTCACTCTGACTTATGTAAACAGAATGAAACTAACTACTCTTAGTGAATACAAAAAAATAGAGGTGATTCGATGGATGGCGGCGGCTCAGGACAGGACTTCTATTTATGGCGTCGTATGAGGGATGCCTGCCTATGTCTAGCAGTGAATGTGTATGGGCTAATGACGAAGAAGAGAGGTTTATAAGCAAGAGGATGATACAAAATTTGACGATTTGTTACATGCATATCTGAGAAAAAGTGACGGAAAACGATAAATGGCTCAGGACCGCGGTAAAAGCGGTATATGTCCTCCTACGTTATCAGTTGGGCTTTCGGCCAGTTCGCCACTTAATTTAATTGTGAAATCTACTGTGTACGAGCACTTCTTAGCAAAATTAATTTTTCTATTCAATTTTGAATACCGATAAAAATATTATTAACTTTTATCAACTTACTATTGCAAATTTATGTTTAGACTATTGTGCGATAGGTTCGTGAAATTGAGATTAAATTTTTTTTTTTTTTATAAATGTCATTTTTTCATTCGAGTTTTTCAACTAAGTAAATATTATTCTGCAAGTTTACATAGAAAACTTTCAGGGTACCTCTCCAAGATAAGTTCGCCAAACAATATTCAATCAACTCCAATATTAGCATTCCAATTTCTATAAGCCTATTTCCGATAAATCCCGTATCTAAATTAATTAAAATTCGGCCCCATAAGGTACACAAATTGTTTTTCAGGATTAATAAAACAATCATTGACTTTGTGAGAAGCGTTAAGCTAGGACCGGACTGTGCTTATGCCACGCAACGTACGCAAGTAGGAAAAGTTGGATAGCGGGGTGTACGTTAAGTGTTTCTCTAGGTATACCATCTGTTTCTATGATCTCGGCTGTGTACAACGGCATTACCAGCTCGCAATCCACTCGGTCTTTTTAAAGTTGAAAACATGGCTGATACCAGTGATAACTCAATTTTATTTTATGGTTTTGCAATTTTTTGTCTATAATTTATTTATTTCTTTCTTTATTGGTAAATCACAGCTTTACATAATTAAGATGTGGTAATACATTATATAATAAAATAATATACTTAAAATTAAGCCATAGAAGATTTACATCTTATTACTAGGTAAATATTAGGTTTGGGATTGATAAAGTGCTCAAATTATACTATCTGATACATTATTTCAACAAAGGTTAATTTGATTGGTAGATAAATGTAAAGATACTCACTGCGTTGGATGTGTTTGTGTGTAAGTGTGCGATGTGCGATTGCTCTTCCGAGACACCAGTCTCTTAAGAGTTTGATAAATAATGTTGTTTAATTCTAAATAAAATAAATAAATAGTGCTGGACAATTCACACAGCATTATCTAGCCCCAAGCTAAGCAGAGCTTGTGTTATGGGTACTAGATAACTGATATACATAATATAATACAATACATAGATAGATATTTTTTATTATATATAGAAAACGACCGGAACACCCTGAACAAATGTCTGCAGATCGTACACACATTTGTCCCGAGGCGGGAATCGAACCCGCAACCTTCTGCGTCGCAGGCAGACCTTCGCCCACCGCGCCACATCGGTCGTCAATAGATTTTTTATTATTTAATAATTGAGGTACTCATTACATATATTGAATAACTAACCTGTAACATGCTTAAGTTATCAATAAAGAACTATGAACTATGATCATGCGTCCAGATCTCATAATGCGTCGCATACGTTGCGTGACGTGGGCTCAGTCTGTTGCTAGCTTTATAAATTTTACGTTACGTGCATAAAAATGAGAAGCAAGTGTCAAAACACGTGTGAAAGATGATACACATGCTATGTTTTTATGACAAGGTTACGAGTTTTTGTAGGTTATGTTGGAAGATGAAACGGTTGGTTTGGTTATGGTACTGGCATTTGGCAGGGTTTATAGTTATTCCGTTTATTTGCTGCTGAATATGCAAGAGCGAGGAAAATGATGTTCACGAGCTACATGTTCAATATCAGATAACTTTAGTTACCCATAATAAAGCAAGTTCTACTTAGCTTTGACTAGATGGCGCTGTGTGAAATCCCCGCATTATTTGTGTTTCTAAAACATTAGTGCGTAAATTCTCTAACGGCTTCCGATCTGTTTATGCAAAAGATGATTTTGTAGGGTTGGCCTAACGAAGTCATCTTTGCCTGATCTAGACATATCATCAAAATAATAATAATAAATAATGCTGACAATTCACACAGCATTATCTAGTCCCAAGCTAAGCAGAACTTGTGTTATGGGTACTAGATAACTGATATACATAATACAATACATAACATAGTTTTTTTATTATAGATAGTTAACGACCAGAATACCCGGACCTAATACCTGCAGATCGTACAAATATTTGCCACAAGGCGGGAATCGAACCCGAAACCTTCTGCGTGGCAGGCGGACCTTGGCCCACCGCGCCACACAGACGTAATAAATATTATAATGTATTCCAATTTCTCATTCCTTATTCTTATTTTATCATACTTACAAACTCAAAACCTTTTTATTATAACTTTCGCTGTGTCAAACAAAAAGGTTCTTTACAGGAAAGCTCGGAAGTCCTTGTAAAACTAACCACTAAAGCTTTACAGAAAATAATGTCGGAAAAGCCAGTCCTAATTAGTTCTCGGAAAAAGCCCTGTTTTTCTTCACCACTTAGTTCCCGAGCTTGAAGCTTATAAGTAACAGACGTTATCACAGCTCGGATAAAAAAGAGACAGTTTTCTTCTTGGAAGTGCGATTGAAATAAACTTTTTACCTGTTTCATGAAAGAAAACTTCTTGCTTTTGTTCTTATTTTACATTATGTTTTCATTTAAGAATAATGCTGAACAATTCACACAGCATTATCTAGGTAAGCAGAGCTTGTGTTATGGGTACTAGATAACTGATATACGTAATATTATACATTACATAGATAGATATTTTTTATTATACATAGAAAACACCCAGACCAACGGAACAAATTTCTGCAGATCGTACACAAATTTGTTCCGAGGCGGGGATCGAACCCGCAACCTCTTGCGTCGCAGGCAGACTCTCGCCCGCTGCGCCACTGAGGTCGTCTCTTAGTTTCTGGCAGTTGATTTATGTTAGTGAATTGATGTTTTATCATTATTATTATTAACCCATTGTCAACTGATTCTTTGACATAATAAGTGTTGCCGGTTTAATTATTGAAATGTAATTAAAATTGATATGCTGAAGCTTTGGATTTCAAACCTATTTATAAACGACGATAAACAAAAGAAGAGGTTTCTAGGTTCGGCTGTGTATATTTTTAATGTCTATTTCTCCGTCAATTATGGACCGATTTGGAAAATTCTTTTGCTGTTTTGTGGAGAACGATTCCGGAATAGGCCTTTAAAAATGTACCTACTCCTGAGGTAAAAAAAAACTTAAAAATCTGTGTTAATACTAAGGAATTTAAAATCGGCTTTTAGTTTATCACAAAACAATCAAAATTTTGATAAATAGCTTTGACGTTATTTTACTAATCATGAAATACGCGTGAAAAAAAAATGAGTTGTTTTGCGAATTTGTGTTAATACCACGGAGCAAATACAGTATTTCTGTATTTGCTCCGTGGTTAATACTAAGGAATTTAAAATCGGCTTTTAGTTTTTACAAAATTTTGAAAAATAGATTTGACGTTATTTTACTCATCATAAAAAATAATCCGCGTGACAAAAAATTGAGTTGCTTTACGTAGGTGTGTCCAGGCGACTCAAAAAGTCTCCTCAACCAGCCCTTTCACTATTATATAGGTACAATAAAAATCCGGGCAAAGAGCAAATCCACGGAACTTTCGCCCGTCCGTGACCCGCGCCCACTGATGGGCATCGGACCGTGGCCGTGGGAAGCTCCCTTTGCCTTGGCCCTTGCCAGGGCGCCCAGCTTGCGTGGCTCCTATCAGATCATAATTATAGTTATTGTACATAGACCATTTAAACTTCCTCGCGTGTTGAGTCTTTAAAAAGTAGCCTATGACTGTATATTAAGTACAGATTGATCGTGTAATAAGATTTTGACTTAGTAAACTTATTTTTGATCCATAGAAACAAATCGTAAAATTTTGAAACAAAAATTAATCTTCATTAATCCAATTTAAGCTCTAAAAAAATAACTAGTTAGGTAGGTACCACAGATAAATAAATAAAATAAATAAATAAATAATGCTGGACAATCCACACAGCATCATCTAGCCCCAAGCTAATCATCTAGCCCCAGAGCTTGTGTTATGGGTACTAGATGACTGATATACATAATACAATACATTACATAGATAGATATTTTTTATAAAACGACCAGAACACCCTGAACAAATATCTGCAGATCGTACACACATTTGTCCCGAGGCGGGAATCGAACCCGCAACCTCCTGCGTCGCAGGCGGACCTCCGCCCACCGCGCCACATCGGTCGTCAATATCTTGGTACGGTAGCGTTTTTTTGGGTATAGACCGAGTGTTATCTAGATAGCACATGAGCTGCGAGCAATGAGTTAGCATCATCATCATCAGTCCATTTTAGTCCACTGCTGAACATAGGCCTCCCCTAATGAGCGCCATAGCACCCTGTCTTCAGCTTCCCGCGTCCAGCATCTGCCAGCAGTCTATCGCAAATCGCAATCCCACCTGGTCGGAGGGCGTCCTACACTACGTTTGCCGAGTCGCAGTCTCCACTCAAGAACATGTTTACCCTAGCGGTTGTCTGTTCTTCTCGAGATATGGCCAGCCGACTGACAATTCAGCTTGCTAATCCTTTGAGCTATGTCGATAATTGGTTCTCTGTCGGATATATTCGTTACGAATTCTATCCTTCAGAGAAACTCCGAGCACAGCTCTCTCCATATCTCCCTGGGCGACTTTAAACTGGTAGACCAGCCCTACCGTGAGTGTCCACGTCTCAGATCCGTAGGGCATACGGACCTTAGTGTTCAGAATTAAAAATGCAAGTATACATTGTAAATTCATAACGTACTAAGTCAGTTTAAGATTTAATGCGTTAGTCCAGAGCCGTTAATCCAGGCTCGTTAATGGATCCCTTCAAAGCCTATTAAATCTGGACTAGGCACGCGCGTTTAATGCGAGAATACCTTACTCAAGACTTTGTAAGAGGTACTCAGAAAATAAATATACCTGATTGGTACAAAATTCAATTATTGTGCTTGTGTAAAATTGAAAAATTTGACGACCGATGTGGCGCGGTGGTCAAAGGTCCGCCTGCGACGCAGGAGGTTGCGGATTCGATTCCTGCCTCAGGACAATTGTTTGTACGATCTGCAGATATTTGTTCTGAGTATTTCTTTGTATAATAAAAAAATATCAATGTCTATTTTATTATACATCTGTCATCTAGTACCCATAATACAAGCTCTAGGAAAATAATACAGAAAGCGATCCACACCTCCATACAACAAAAGTACCTATATAACCTAAACAAGCGAACAATAAACGAACAATTTCTCCAACCGCAAAACTTGTGATCTTCAATACCAACAATGAAGAATCGAAAAATCTCATCAAAAGGTAATCTCCCGAAAATCACTGAGCCATCAATAACTCGGATTCTTTATGGATAAAATCAGTGTAACCTATTTTCGGATACGTGACGCGTCGAGTCACGAACCGGCACTGCCTAAATAATGAGGCGTGAAATGAGCATTGACTGCTTTTCAGGGTTAAAGTAATACTGATTTCTTTATATGTTACTTTGAAACTGAACTTTTATGCAGCTGGTCTCGGTATCCACATAAACCACCTTCTAGTACCAACAAAAAAAATGTTGAATACTTAATTCACACACAGCATAATCTATCTAGCCCCAAGCTAAGCAGAGCTAGTGTTGAGACTGATATCCTAGCTAATATTATAAATGCGAAAGTGTGTTTGTTTGTTTGTCCTTCCTTAATGCCCTAACTAATCGACTTGATTTTTGGCATAGAGTTACTAAAGCGCATACCCCACCCAAACTAGCGCCGCCACCTGAATTTTCAAAAATCCATCTTCCAGTTTGTGATACCTGTCATAAGCTTTTTTTAATGCCTTGTAAAAGTTTTATTCTATTTAGTACCAAGGGCAACTTGGTATCTCTGCCTAATCTCATCTGATGAAAAGTCACGATGTAGTCGCACGAAGGTCTAGAAGCCTTAGCTTGAATGTCTTGTAAAAGATTTCTCCTGCACTGCCGAAACTGCTTATCGTCATATTATTTTCCTATCTAAGCTTTAAAAATAAATAAATATTACATTAATCCTATACCTTACTAAAATTTTCAGATGTAGGTAACATAGACCTGAAATGAAAGGATTTTTATACAACCACGCGCGTGAATCCGCGTACAGAAGCTTTAGCTTAAAACATTAACAGAGAGATTAAAAAAAAAACTTTGACTGATTTAGTCCACCTCGTCTTATCATTTAAAACTAACCAAATAATTAACGCAATCATTGCGTCTAAAGTCCGTGCCGCCCCTGTTGGCTATGAAATTTTTAATAAGCCGATTAAAAACATCTAACATGTTATAACAAAGTCCTTTCTAGTACAATGACATCTAAGGACAGACGCTTTTAAAACTAAAATGTAATCCAGAGAACCTTCGCGAACCTTTGTCAAGAATTTTATGTCGTAGTTACGTTTTAGCACTTTTCTAATTCACTTGCTAATTTTATTCATATTCTAATTATTATTTCAACCTAGCTAATCTGACTTTGGTTTTATGAGCTTTCTAAAAAACTTATTTTAATATGGTTAAGTTTTACTCTATCAAAACGATAATGGTGGGGTAACACTCAAAATTCAAAGTGATCTATTTCCTTTAGACCTTACAGGACTCTCGGACACGTAGAGTAAACCCATTAACAACAACTAGAATTTTATTTGTTGACATTTTTATACCTTAACCATTTTATTTGTTGACATTTTTATACCTCGACCTTTTTATTTGTTGACATTTTTATACCTCGACCTTTTTATTTGTTGACATTTTTATACCTCGACCTTTTTATTTGTTGACATTTTTATATCTCGACTATTTTAAAGTTTGTCATTTTTATACGAATGGACATTATTATACCTAGTCATTATTCGTTTTTGACATTAGTCGCCTAAATCCTCAAATCTCAATATATAAATAAAACTAGGAAATAAAGTGATCACTTTGTTTTTTTTTCCACTGCCATCTTTTTTTTACTACAGTAACCATTTTATTTTTATTTTATTTGTGATACCTATACACCGCTTCAAAACCTAGTTTTTTGTATACAAAGTTACAAAACCCAAGAAATATTCCTTGGTGGAAAATATTTAACGACATTGGAAACCAAGATGCAAAGCACTAAAGCTCGGAACATGTTTTTGGTTATGAAAGCTTATATGCTTCATTTAATTGATTTCTTGTTCGTTTTTGAGATAATATGTGTCGTTGAAGTGTGTGTTAGTCTTCAGTGACCTCATTGTTATCGGTTTTTGTTAAGTTTCTTTTCATATTGTCTTTGTTGACACAAAATATCTTTGATTCTAAACTGGAGTATAGGTAGATACTATTATATCATCCATAGGTCAATATAAAATGGATTTCATTGCTTTTAGCTGGACGCTTAGTATTACCTGACCCATTGTGTTTTTACTACGCACCTTCATAATAAACCAAGGAAAAATTTCTGAAATTAAGCACCGAAATAATATCAACAACAATAAAATTATTTTTCCTTATTTACTTTGCCCTACGGACCTAGCAATTTACGGGCATAAAATTTAGCATAAAAACTCGTTTTAGGGCGGTCTTATCGCCGGCACGGCAACCTAGGAAGCAACTTTCTCACTCCTGATAATAATCATAAAGAAACCTCTAAATGTTTGGTTTTAGTGATGGGACAAGTTTTGTCGATAAATGTCGAAATGTCTATGGTAAATTACGTAAAATGGTGGCAGATCTTGCTAATGATTAAATTGGACTAGAGTCTTTTATGTTGTACATCTTTTGTCTGGTCATTGAATACTTAAGTCAATTTCGCAAAAAAATATTTCAAACGTAAAACTGAAAACTATGCAATATAGTAAAAACAAACAATTAAAAATATGAGCCTCTTTTACGAATGAAGTTGTTCAGACTAACATCAAAGCTGAGATTGTGTTAAGTTAAAAACTTATTATTACAAAGCTCAATTAGAACTTAAAAAGCAATTTCGTCGAACTTAGCTAAGTCAAACGTCTTTTTATTAAATTCCCGACTAAAACCAATTAGTTTTTTATGAATATTAACTTCACTTTGCCAAAAATCCTTTGTAAAATTAATGACATCACAATTTCATGAATTCATCGATAATTTTGTTAGCATTTAAAGTTTCACGCTTAATTTACTATTGACCTTTTAAAGAAACGATACGATCAATCTGAATAACTCAATCTACATTAAACTCAATATCCAAAGCATCTAAAACTAATTGCTCAACCCGTAACTGGTGAAGGAAAATACGTTAATCCTCGGTTATCGACATCAGAACGTGCCCACACTTGAATATTCAAATTGACCCAACACAATGGGCCGCCCCTTGCCTCGTGGGCCAGCGCTAAAGGAAGCCCAACAAAGGATAGTTGAGAAAAAAGCTAGGTTCCTGTGTCAGATACACGCGATATAGTCGTGTTCCCGACTTTGAATGGGGCGACGTTGTGTTGGAAATACCTGGACATTTTCTCTATTTCT
Source organism: Eupithecia vulgata (assembly GCA_946478455.1). Classification (NCBI taxonomy): domain Eukaryota; kingdom Metazoa; phylum Arthropoda; class Insecta; order Lepidoptera; family Geometridae; genus Eupithecia; species Eupithecia vulgata. Next base: position 10,446,084 of record OX297879.1, on the reverse strand, counting down.
ATTATTTTCAGGGGTCGGTAGCGGAATGTTAAAAACGGTTTCGTATTTTCGATTGCATGTGACAGAAGTCGACGTAGATTGTAAAATTTCACACTTTTCAACAGTTATACGTATACTCTCAATTTTTTCTTATCGTCTATAGATCTTAGTGTGACCACAATCTCACCTGATGGAAAGTGAAGATGTGTCCGACGATGTATCACGAAGGTCTAGAAGATACCTATTCACTCTTGTCTTGAAGACCCAGGTTGTAATTGACGGGAAAATCTATGCTTCAATTAGATCAATTACCAAATTATAATCTCTCCCTGACTCCAAAGGATTATCTTTTATTTTTCTTATCATTCAATTATATCAGCATAACATCCGTTTTCATTTCCCAAAAAGTAATCCGGTAGGTATTTTTGAATACAAAGCACATAACGAAATATTTACCATGACTTGCGGTGCGTAATAAAATGACGATTATAGCATAAATATGTTTATTCTGAGAAAGAACCCTGTAACCAACTATCGCTCTCGCTTGCCTACTTTTATTTACCTCTTATAAATTCACCCGCTTATTCTGTTGGCGGCTTTTTTTTTGTAGTAAGTAAAATAATGCTGCATGGTTATTATTATTATTTCCGTTTTTCAGGAAGTCTACTTTGCTTTGACTTGTTTATTGTACTTTGGATGTAATGAGGGTATTTACACATGTGTTTTTTTGCAAGATGAGAGTTATTTTTAGTAGAGAGTTTGTTTGTACTTGTACGTATTTTGTGTTTAAATAATTGCAGTTAGTCATAGAAAGACAGTTTGTATCGCTATAATAGAAAAAAAAATGTCAATTTTTTTTGTATTGCTTCCCGTAGATATGTTTCAGCTTCGATCACAGAATTGTGGTCAAACGAAGGTCTTATAAATTAAATAAAAACTGATTTTCTAGTTATACGAATGTCAAAAAATAGTCTATTGTTTAAAATCCCATAGTTGAAAACTAGCATTTACATATTAATGAAAAGATAATTTATTAAATTCTCATATCACTAAAATTTAATATTACTGGTATCGTGGCTTAGTTGGTTAGAGCACACCCGTACTGAGGGTGGGGCGCGGGTTCGAACCCTGCCGAAATCAAAATTTTTGGGACATTATTAAATTTTCGTGGAAAATTTGCCCAGTGCGAGTAACGTACTATAAAGCAAAAGGCTAAATATCCTAACACTATTAATATCATAAAACACAACAATCCAGTTCCTCTTGAAGACAGTTACTGTCTCGGCTAGAGCACTAATAAGGCTCTCGTTACAAATACATTCATTAAGGCAGAACCCCCGGCGGAACCCCAGGGGGTGCTATTGTACCGGGTGTGTGTCATTCCAATCAGTTTGTTAGAGGAATATAATCTTTATTGCGCTGTGAGAAGATTCTGTTTCAGTTTTGTGAGGTGGGTTCAGAATTCAACATAATATCTGATATTAATATTCAACAAAATAGTGGTACCAATTTAATCAGAATTGAGGCAAGATTATGTCGAAATTAAGCAAAACTACGATATGTATATAGCCGTTACTCCTTTTTTTTGTGATCGAAGATTGATAATTGGTTGCATTTCTCCAAAATTGCGATAGCAAATAAGTAAACCTCGCTCGAAAGTAAGTCACTGATGACGTTTCTCGAATACCATTGTGAACTTACACAATGGTATTCGAGAAACGATAGTAGAAAACGCTTGTGGAAAAAAACCTGACATCAGCTTACGAAAAACAAAATGACATCTAGCGTGCTTTTATGTTTCGAAGGCTGCGTAAACTGGAACCCTGTTTTCTCCACTTACTGAATTCCTTTCTTCCTTTTACGCACATGGGTCAGTGTCAGTCACGCCTAAACCGATCTTTATGAACTTTGGCATGACGGTAGGCGCGTGCAAAGCCGAAGGCACAAGCTAGTACAGTATTCATATTGATGTGCAGTTTTGCTTGTCAGTTGTTGTGCAGTGAAACCTTTCACACAGTTATTTGAACTATTTCATTACAATAGCACCCCCTCGGGTGCACACACGCGCCTGCCATAATAACAGGGTTAACTGTTATTTCAGTGTCAGTAGCATTATTTTAGTAAAATGGTTCATTTCATATTAACCCGCTGTTACAAGGTGTAATTAATTACTTTCAGTGGATCTTTCAAGGACTTTCACTCTCCTCCGATCTTTTGGGCATTTTGAGAATTAGGTATATTTTTTTCGAGCTATTTTTAATGAAAATCATTAGAGATGATTCTGTACACCCGAGATTTCAATTGAAACCGATAAAAGTTTGAACTTTTTGTAGAACTATTCATATGCATAACTTTATTAAGAAAGAAAATTAGAATCAAATAATAGAATTAAATTAAAACTAGTATTCACAATTGAAACAATTAACCTAACTGCATACATTTGCAAACAATCTACAGGCAGCTCAACTGATTCATATCAATACCAGCCGGGAGCGTGTCCAAGACACTCGCTGTATGGCAATGCTGATGCGCTGCGCCAGACACCAGCTCTCGGGTCACGTGTCGCTAAGATAATTTCCTTACCGAACATTCGCGAAAATAAAAATCCGTGTAAAAAACATCATTGACTTTATCGTTGCCATTAAATAATTTGTCATTATTTCGTATTTGATGTTCACACAAGCTATACATGAAAGCCCTTTATCCCTTTGAGTGAAACCTTGCGTGTTATTTCCCATTTATACGATAATTTCTCAGGTATCGTACCTAAGAGTCGCACAAACGAGCGATTTTCGGTATCTCCGCACTGTGGTCCAGGAAGAAGAGTCTACTCTTCTATTATTTATTGTAATTTTTAGGGTTCCGTACCCAAAGGGTAAAACGGGACCCTATTACTAAGACTCCGCTGTCCGCCCGTCCGTCACCAGGTTGTATCTCATGAACCGTGAGTTAGACAGTTTACAGATGATGTATTCCTGTTGTCGCTATAACAAATACTAAAACAGAAAATAAAATAAATATTTAAAGGGGATCCCAAACAACAAACGTGATTTTTGTCCCATTTTTATGATGTACGGAACCCTCGCACTTGGCCAGTTTTTTATAAAGTTTATTTGGCACTACCTACTAAATAGTTAATGAATTATCTTTATCTAGGTTATTTTATAAATGGTTCCCAATTTTACCTAAAGGTAAGCAGGTAGAGTATACTATCTAGCATTATGTTCGCCTATGTACAAACTAATAAGGACAAGTACATAAAATTTGCAATAAAAAATATTCTACCGATCTATCGGGCAATGGGATGACGTTTTGAGAAGGACTGCAGTGGAATAGCACAGGCTGGGGAAAGACTTCGGTGGCTCGTATGCGCAACGCCGTACCTTAAGGCGTTTGTTAGATTGCCCTTTAAGGGACAGTGTAGAACACGTGTATAATAAGCCTTTGTAGCGTTCCCACAATCTACGGCTAAGGCTTTGTGTTGCCTGTACGAAATGTTTTTGAGAACATGACAGTTTAAAGCTAACGCACACGGGACGGGATGGCAAGGGATTTTGCTGTCAGACAGCGCACACTAGCCGCTTAGATCCCGCGGCATTCCAGCCCCTTGCTACGACATGCCACGGCACGATAAAGTATGCCTCGGTAGCTCCTGCTGCCCGATGAATATTCAGGGCCGACGTGGGCGAAAATGGTGTACATTAGGGTGGGCTGAAAAAATATTTTTTTGATTTTGATATAGCACTAGTACTAAAAAGTTGTGTTTAGAGATAACGATTTCTTGTGTATAAATATTTTGTTATATTAAAAGGATCTTAAGGTTCCGCAAACCATTTGAAGTACACAAAATAATACGAAATTTGTGGTGTTTCAGTCGTCGATAATAAGTAACTTAAAACATATTTTCTTATGTTATTTTATGAAAACAGTGAATTCGCGAAACACCTTTTAAATTTATAATAATAATCCTTCGGTATCGTCCCGCCCCCGCTCTCCTATTCCCCCCTCACCTGTACTGTTTTAGTGCGAAAACAACAATTATTGGCAGGAGCGGTCGCGCGTGCTTTACGTGTTGTAATTATGAGCAAAATCAAAACCCGACAGTTAAGTAAGTGTCCTGTACTTGGTACACTTACAGTACTTCAAGATAATGTGTTGCCGACGTACGAAGATGTATTAAAATGTTGTGAATGGGAACGACTAGAGTGGAAGTCGATACATGGCGCCAAGGACCCTTCATTTCGAGATATTATTGAGAAGGTAACTGAAAATATTTTGAATGTGTGGGAAAAAGCTTCTTTGCCAACTGTTTCGAAAGTAAGAATCATTACAATGATTAAAGCCTACCATCTGAAATATAAAAACATGTTAAAATCTGTAAAAAATAGACAAAATTCATTATCATTTCAAGATAAAATAAGGCAGTTTAAAGAAGAAAGCTCACGACTTTTCGACATTTGTTCGTGTAAATGCAAAGACACGTACCTGTATAAAAACAAGAAAGGTTTTGTCTGCAGAAAAAACATTTCTGGCAGATCAACGAGGTGAGAGAAAAATGTTTATAGGAAATGTAGACATACCGACTTCGAAAAAACTACAAAGCCGAATGAAACGGCAGATTCCCATTGAAATGAAAGAACCAACTACAAAAAAAGATTTAGACTTAGTAGATACTGTATCTTCTAGTTCCGCGTCGACATCGCAAGCTTCTTCTCCTATAAAATCAAGCAGAGAATACGATCAAAGTTACTCGATTTCTTCTATAACTACTCCTTCAACCAAAAAGTCCTCGTACTCACTAACAGCTCTCTCAAAGGTGTGTGACCGGTTCAGGATTTCAGATAGGGCTGGTGCAGCAGTTGCTTCTGCTGTTTTGAATGATTACAGGATTATCACAAAAACAACCCTGACTTACCCCCCTATATTGGCAGACGTGACAAAAGAAGAACTCGAGGCTTTCTTGGAGTCAGACATTGGCTCAGTTCTTCTGAAATTTGAAAGATATCCTTGTCACACTCAATCCGTGGAACGTTGCGTGAAGGCTGTAACTGAAGCGGCTTCAAAAGTATGTGGAAAAAAGAACAGAGAAGGACTTATCGCTACCACCATAAACTCGAGGAAAACTATGCCAAGGATTGAAACAAAACAAGATTTTGTGCCCGAGTAATGTATGTTTTGTATAATACAAGACTACTATGTTTATATTTTTATGTTTATTTATGTTTTTAACTACACGTTTTTGCAATAAAAACCATTATAACTATTTTTGTTTTATTCATAATCTCCGGACTAACTAAGCAGAAAAATGACTTTTTTTTGAAACTTCAGTCACCTTGCGGAACCTGAAGATGATATATAAGAAGGTTTTAATTATGATATTCATTCATTAAAAAGTCATACGCAACTTTCTATTACTAGTGCTTTGTGAATTTACAACATTTTTTTTTTCCCATACTAAAACGGCCCACCCTAGTGTACATCCCCCGCTTCTCTACCTCATCCTCACCCCGCGGTATGTTACAACGAAATCCCTTTCGATGCCATGGCAACATTTTAAAGCATAGCAATTTATGTCGTATTTCTATATCGATACTTTTGTTTTTGGTTTGTATATTGGTAGAAATTTAAATCCCTTGCCATCCCGTCCCGTTTGCGTTGGGCTTTACTATTATTTTTGACATTTGTAGGTTCTGCCACAATGCAACAAATTACTCTAAATTATTAAAAACTTTATAAAACTATAGGATCGCGCTCATACTATGAAAAGTAGTTCCTTAAAATATCCGGTAGGGGTGGTGCAAAGAGCAAATGTAAGGAAAGGTAAACTTTAATCGTTTTCGTAAACTATGCAAATCTTATACTAAGACGTCGTTGTAAATTATTATAGAATCCCTTTTCAGGCTTGATTCTCTTACCGACAATTAGAAATTATTTCAATGCTATTTAACTTACAGATGAGAACTGTTACAGCCTCTTGAAAACGTACTTTTTGAGTAGAATGTCCTGTTGTTTGCGGCCTGTGTATGCCTTTTCTCTCTGAGACTACTTTAAAGTCCATCAAAATGCGATCAGCAGTAGCCGTTCTATTTGAAAAACGTAGATTTGGATATCTTATATTTATAAAAGAGAAAGGGTGACTCATCAAGAGATCTCTGAAACTACAAGAGCTACGAAGCTGAAATTTTGCATTGAGTTTCGGTTTAGAACGTAGGCGCCGCTAAGAATGGATTTTTGCTATTTTACATGAAGGGATTTGGCATTGATAGTTTACATGAAGACCAACATTTCTAAGGATATTACTAAAATCCACGCCAATGAAATCGCGGGCGTGTCAGCTAGTTATATGATAAGATTATCAGTAACTTAATATTCATAATTTATAGGCCCAGTAACTTCTACTTAGAAATGGACCATCAGATTTTGTCAGTTTCCACTTTCCAGAGAGAATAGATAATTTTGATCGACGGTCGTACATTAATTATTTTGGAGCATAATAAGCAATAAAACGCTGACTTGCAAATTAATATTAGCATTAATATGGGGGTTAATTAAATGTTAAAGCACAGAATAATGTATAGTACTTACGTTAACGGTATTGATTTAATGTTAATATTGACGTCTATTTGGTGATGGCAAGGGATTTTTGGTGAAGTGAAAGATTTTCTACCTTTAAGAAACTGTATAAAACCTATAAAAAGTTAGCCTCAATTGTTTTAATATTAAATACAACTAGTATTTACAATTGAAACAAATGAACTTATTTGTTAAATTTGCTTCTATTATTTGATTGTAATTCTATTTTGTTTATAAATTGATGAATGAAATGAAGTTTGTTATTATAATGCGTAAGCCACTCACAATTTAAGAAATCAATTAATAATATAAACCGTCTTCGACGGGATTTAAACTAGCTTGTTTATAATTTCTTATCCTCAGGTAAGGTCTAATCAGATGCGGTACCTACCACGAAAAATCTTGCTCGATTTCATGCGTTAACTCGTCCGCTTTTGTTTTGTACTGCACTCTGCTTTCTCTCCCGCTCCGGGTAGGTCAAAATGCCTTAATAATCGGTAGCATCTGATTTAAATTTACCAATGCACCCAATGATCTTCAGCTAGAATCTCAAAAGCAATCGTTGGTGTTACGTAGTCAACATACATGAAGAACAAAGCTATGCTCAATGCTGTTGTCTCGGTGCAAGCTTTGAGACATGTTTGAGACCATCTTAGATCAGTTTTAGACGGTCCGACACGACCCTTCTGACTGGGTCACTTATGTATGTGGCAGTGACATATAAGATGATTTTGGACTAGCTTTTTGTGGAATTTGAAAACTATAAAAAACTTTTTGTTTTGTTTGTATAAAGGCCAAGGCTTCTAATCTAGTCTCCCAGATTAGATAGAAGTCTTGGCCTTTATACTTAGAAGTTTCAATATGCTGGTCGTTACTTTATTGTAGTGGTCAAATTATCAAGTTCAAATGTTATTGTATCATTCGTAGGGTTTACCTATATTTAAAATAATGTGTTAGTAATGCTGGACAATCCACATTCACATTTATTATCTTTATACAGATCTTTTTCGTTCTAGGTTTTGTCAACGAACGATATATTCGAACTCGTTTTCGCTGTCGCTTTGGACGACAAATCGATGAAGCGTTTGTGATGATGACTGGTCCAACATGAGTACAATATAAAAATATTCTTTTTGCTGCTTCAATAATTTACGCCTATCGTTATGTCAATCGTGTCGAGCGTTGTAAATGTCCGTCTTATTGTTTTATTCCAATCGGTCGTGATGAAGTGTGAACCATTGTTGGTATTGCTGCTATTCAGGATAAAGCCTCTGTTTTGGGTTAGCGGAGATTCGTGGAATGATTTCAGACGATGCTTTGGAACAATGCTTTTATGGTTTCTATTGAATGTTCTTGTTCTATGCAAACGTGGGCGAGTGAAGGAGGTACCATGTGTTACTAGAATGGATAAATAAGAAAGGGCCGCGGCGGGCGCGGTGTTAAAATCGACCTCTCCAACTCTTCCCATGTTTGTTTGAGTCGATTTAGGGAACTTACAAGAGGAAGGACAGTAGCTTCATATTATGTATTTTAAACTTGGCCAGTGCACCATGTATCCACCTGCCAATCTCGATGATTATTTATTTTATTTTCTCTTACTAACAGTTACACTCATCTATTACTGGTAATCATAAACTTCAGAGGCAAACCTAGCGTGTTTGCTTGTCAACTTAGAACTTTATTTCCGTACTTACGGGATTCCCGTAGTTAAAAATTATACATTTTATTCTTTGGTTCCTTCAACGTGAAACTTTGAGACAATTCCAACATTGAGTTAAGTGTACAATGATATTTTTTTATTCGATAGTAATATCAGAAGATAAGGTTTGATGGCTTTCTTAAACAAAGCAGGTGAAGCAAGAAATGGATCAGTTTCAGAGAAGGGAGAGAGAGACATGTTCGACAATGGACGTATGTGTGGAAAGAGGACAAGCCTAAGCTCGCCTTAACTCGCCAAAACTCGGCCAGCAAACGGATCCTTAAGTGAACACTCATGTTAAAGCCAAAACACGATGAACTACATTCCAAACTTCATATTACTAAAGTGAGCAATCATAAAGTGTTCTCCGAAAAGCCCCACCTGAGGAGGGCCAGGGACATTTTGTTACAAAAATATCTGTTCCAAAAGTGGATAGACAGACAAAGTTTGAGAGTTACAATATTTTCTACACTTTAGAGGTTTGTCGAAACTTTGACAGCAACTTTCTCGAAGCGGACATAAGTTTTATAATCAATCCGATGGCATCTAGGTTATTCTTATTTTTATGAATTTATCGAACGTGTTCTTGGAGAATTCATGTCTTATTTTATCTATTAATCTTGTAGTTGTATTATATTCGAGTATAACGTTTCTTCTTCTTCGCTAGAGTAGAAGTAACGTGGCAAAAAGTATTAGAGACGAACATTTAAGATTACATGAAAAAACGGATTTTCATCCTCTCTTCCGAAGAGGAAATAAATAAATAAATAATACTAGACAATTCATACAGCATTATCTAGCCCCAAGCTAAGCAGTGTTATGGGTACTAGCAAAACTTGAAAAGGAGTACAAAGACCTTTTCAAAAGTCTTTGTCATAGTTTAGCAAATATATGTTACTGTAATTTACATATAGTATCTGTCTTTAAATACAGAAACTACTACCTATAAACACAAAAGCTAATATATCCCTTTCTTCCACAGCACGAGACTTCACACCACACCACATCACGAGATTAAGACATTCGAGGCATCTGCCAATCCACCCTGCGCCAGTGAGTAACCATCCACCATTCACATCACATCATATCACATACTACCCAGCCCCAACAGCTTTTATCCCTATAGATTTCAATTATTTTACTGCTTCTTCAATTTATATATCTTTAGATATACGAATATAGATGTACAGTACAAAACAAACGTAGGTATATGCATGCTCAGTATTGCAACAATGAAATTCTGTATTGTTCATACCACTAACGATCTGTCACTTAATTTCAATGCCCTGACACGCTACACAGGAAAAACGTAAGGTATATATTATTATTGTCTTATCTAATTCAATTCACTCAACATTGTCCTCACACAGTACCTACAGCTAGATTTTGATAACATTGTGAGTATAGCGTATAGCCTATATGTATAGCATATCTAATATAGCAGTATATTATACAAGTCTATACAGGTATTCGCCTCAATTCTGCTGTGTATAACTACCATAAAAATAAATTTCAGTCGTTTAATGATGGGTTATACTCTCTATAAAGTTTGAAATTTACACATCAGAGTTAAGGCTACCATAAATCTTTCAACAGATAAATTATTTCTAATGCTATATGAATCTTTATAAAAGCACCGTTTAGACTATTACCACGAACGAACCCATTGCATGTTGAACTTATCCAGCTGTGACAAACTTGCCTAATGGGGTTTACACACGATAAGATTTCACGGCGTCGAAACAATCGCGTTAAGGCTTCGTTAACGTGATTGATGTGCTTTACATTAAGTTAGACAGCATGCAATAGGATCTAGGTTAGTTTTAGTCATACGAGCGACTGAAATACACAACATCAGATAATTATCTCGTTTTGTTGTTTTGGGTCTTTGTTAAAAGTGTGAGCAAAACTTTAATTTTGGGGTGTACCTACCCTACACACAAAAATTAAAGCTTTGTAACTATGATATGTACCCAATGAGATTACTATCTGAGTAGGTAACTGTAATAATTATATTTATTTACCCAATATGTTATCTAGTGGAAATCATTTGCCACGTTTCAAACCCATGTCTCTTAAAATTCCACATAAATCTATGTTTTCTAACACAAGCATAATTATGCTTAAAAGAGAACTCCAACCCATGTTATTGTAACCCACCTATGTACAGAATAAACCATTGTTCATTTTCATGTTTTGTGTAATTGAAACGGTTTAATCATATTTGTTCTTTCAAGTTAACAATAAGGATACAAGTGTTTATAGAAATACGAAAAGAATGTGGCAAATAATGTCCTCACATCTAGCAAAAACAGTTGTCCCTTACATTGCGCGTTTTCAGTTTTCACCGGCCATGATACCGAAGCTGGCTGTGAAGGACAACCACAAGCCCTTATTCACAGAATGCCTGAGCTACAGGCCCACTGTGAAGGAAGAACAGCCGGTGGGCACCTATGTTTTTACGGTGAGTAAAAAACTACAATTGATAACTTAGTTCTTAATCTTCCTTGATGGTTAATTTAGGAAGTTTATTTTCACAAAAAAATTACAGATGGAAGATAGAAAATAACTTTTTATTTTGAATACATAATAGACATAGATAAACGTGGAAGGTCATTTGTTTGTCTATCGTTTATTTACATCTTCTCGCGGAAACCATTGCCTGCATGGATGGTTTTTATATCGAGGATTTTCGTAGAAAGTTCCTTTGAGAAAATATTTAATATTATTATAATAAAAACATGATTATTATAATATTATAAGTTATAGAAAGAATCAATGCTTTCGATTTTTTAAAGGAAAATGGTATTATTGTTCTTACTTCAAATTAATAATAATAAAAAATGCTGGAACATCCATACAGCATCATCTAGCCCCAAGCTAAGCCAAGCTTGTGTTATGGGTACTAGATGACTGATATACTTAATACAATAATATATTATCTACATAGATAGATATTTTTTATTAATAGAAAATAACTAGAACATAGATCGTTCAAACAATTGTTCCAAGGTGGGAATAGAACCCGCAACCTCCTGTGTTGCAGGCGGACCTTCGCCATATCGGTCGTACACAATGAGCCTGCGAAGCGAGCAGTGGGATACTCCTCCAGTTTTCAACTCAGCAGCTGCTGAACTTGATGATGTAAATAATGGAGTTACTCATAATAACGCCTCTGTATTTTATGCACAGGTAAAAGCAGAAGACAGAGATCCACCCGAAATGGGTGGGACGGTCACATACAAGTTTGTTTCCACTCCTGGTGAGAAGGAAAGATTCCACGTCGATCCTGAGACTGGTAGAATAACAACGGCCGATGTAAGTAAATGAGTTTTACTTAAACCCAGAAAAAAAAACCGTTATTTCAAATTTATAAATTAAGGTTCACATAAGAGTTATAAAGTTATTTGTTACTAATCAAATGGTTTGACAATCACATGAAAGTTATAGCGCACAATAAAGGAAATAATGTAGGTAAGACTATTATTTATAAAACTAATGACTTTGATAATTAAACTAATAATCTGATACAGATTTTCGACCACGATGAACCTTCGAGGGAGAAAGAAGCCTATATTACAGTAAGAGCGAGTGATAACGGACAACCACAGTTAGACGACGCGTGTACTATCAAAATACTAATAGAAGACATCAATGATAACCAGCCTGTTTTCGACAAAGTGGTAAGTGATATTTACAAAAGTGACATGAACATTTTAATAACTAAAAATGGCTATGCCACTTTTGGATCTTTAATGATTGTTACTAGATATGTAGTAACAATCAATGCCAAACCAAACTTACGCTAGAAGATATTGGTTATATTGGATAAAATCAATATAATTATTGGATTTATAATTATATAGCTAATATAATTTTTGGATTAGTAATTATATTGGACTAAGTTAACTAAACAGTAAAATTGAAGGTCGTGCTATAGATAATATTTTGTTCAACTGAATTAGCCAAATATGTTGAGCTTGCTTAATGTTATATGTTTTTATGACTGATATTATTATGTACGTTTACAATATTGTGACTCGAACAAATATGTATGTTTAACAATATTTATTAATCTTGTTTCATCTGAACGAAAAGGTTAGAATGATTATATTATCTGTCTCTATTTTTTATGTGACTAACAATACTTTCGTTCATTAGCCTCAAAACGTGGCGCAGATATTATTAACGCTTGCCTGTTTTTCAAAGGTCTTCCGTGGAGACGTATGGAAGGTTTGTCCAAAACAACTGAAACTATCACAATGAGAGAGAGCGTTTCGCACTAAATCAAAATAACACTAACTTTTCCGTGTTTTACATCGGTTGTCACCATCGCTATATTTTATCTATATAATGTTTTTTAGCAATGGTAACAATCGAAAGTCTTGAGATATCTGTTTCTTTACTTGCATGTTGCTGCATGTCTGATTTAGGATCATAGGCCGCCACTCAAGGCGTTATTGGTAATATACATATATTATTGTGTTCGTGTGTTTTGGTACACTTTCTTTGCACATTTGTAGTTGATGTGTTTTCTTTAGCTAGGCCGCTCTTTCCCCCTAGGCGCATTTTACCACACCGCACGATTATTATTATTTACGAAATGAAATCTTTCTCTAAGCTTTGGGCATGCTTCGCGTAGAACATGTCAAGATTGTCTTGATTTTAGATGCTAAGATTTCACCGTATTGGTCTACAGATATGTCACTATCATCAAGGATTTCTGTTGACGACTAGACTAGATCCTAAAAGAATCTGAAAGTTTTGAACTGTTTCACTGTAAACCTATCCTATGTGTTGATTATATTAATAAATTTAGATTTTGTTTCTTAATAAAACAAGGAACTAATATTTTTTTTCTGTACAGTCGTATTCGGAGTCAGTGCCTCAAGACCTTCCAAACGGCCGAGAAGTGATGAGGATATCAGCGACGGATATAGACGATGGGAACAACTCCATAGTACACTATAGTCTGGACTCAAACTCGCCAGATCAAGCATATTTTTACATAGATCCAGATAACGGAGTAATATTTCTTAACAAAACTATTGATGTAAGTATTATAGACTTTATTCAATTGCTGGAAACATAACTCATTTATTATAAATACTTATTGCATCTATTTAGTAAAAACCCCTAAATTTCGCAGCTCATTTGAATTAAACTTGTCTCAAGTCTCGTCACATGATCAAAACTATTATCGTAGTTTTAATCATGACACATTTTTTCGTTTTCTGTAAGTCATTCAAAAAGTACAATGCTGAACTGTACCAATTGTGCTGTACATTTTAACTAGCTTGGACATTTTTACATTCTTTTGCGATAACTTCATAAAAAATCTTCTGGAGTTAAAATGCTTTGTAAGTTTGTACACTCATAAGTCATAACTCCCTATGCTTCCGCAGAAATTACCGGGCTACAAGTTCAAACTTAGCGCGATAGTGAAAGATATGGGCGATCCCCCGCAACAAAGTTCCATAACTTTAGACATCCAAGTCGTGGAATCCAACAAGAAGAGCCCATCTTTCATAGAAGTTCCCGACGAGGCGATAAAATTAAAAGAAAATTACGCAGATTTCAATACGCCTATAGCCACAGTGAGAGCGATGTAAGTACGAATTAATTGAGAGTTTAATGTGAATTTGAAATTCTGAAGTTAGAAACAAGTAATTCGACTGTGTCTACGTCAGTCACTTTAGAAGTAGGGCGCCGGTCGGGGCAAATAGTAACTCCCTGCGGGAAAATAAAATTATTTTATTTGCGTGATGTATGAGGGTCATGCCTATTGTTTATTTACAGCTCAAATATACCTGAAGAGAAAAAGCTACAGTTTGAACTAGTACAGGGGCAGACGGAGCAAACAAATAAATGGCATACATTTGTGTTGGAACCTGAGGCGGACTCGGCGGTTATCAAGCTGGGGAACCATTTGGACTATGAGAAAATTACAGATTACACGCTCACGGTTAGAATACAGGTAAGAAATACGTGGTGCATTTTCTTCTTGAAACCTGGGATTTTGTATGCAAAATTCTTATCCAACAAGTGGTTTTACTGGAACCATTTTAAAACGTTTTCCCTTGTTTTAAAGTTGAGTTTCTGTTATTTGCATATTTATGAAATTTAGAGCCAGCCATTAAACTGATTAGTTCCTCTCGACTTTAGACCCTGAGGTCCCGACTGTGAGATCATTTTAGGCTGACTCTATTTCACTACAAAATGGTTGAATATTTTATTCTTAGTATTTTATCGTCTTAAATCTTTTGTTTACGGACATTTGATCTAAAATTATTCGCGAACAAAATCGTTTTAATTTTAAATATATTTAAAATATTTTCTTTTAGAATAACTACAAACTAGCTGCTGAAACCATTATCCAAATAGAAGTAGAAGACGTAAACGACAACATACCAATCTTCAGTGAAATCAGATCAGGAAGCGTATTAGAAAACGAAAACCCAGGCACTCCTGTCATGCAAGTCAGAGCTTTTGATGCTGATGGTACCTCTGCCAACAACCAAATATCCTACGAACTTGGAGACCCATCAGATCCCTTTGCTGTAGACCCTAACACCGGAAACATTACTACACTAAAAATGTTCGATAGAGAAGAAAGGAGTTTCTACAACATAAAGATTATAGCAACTGATAATTCAGAATCAGCACTGATACCAGGGAAGCATAATGCTGGACAACAAGTGTTTTTAATAGAAATAGCTGATAAGAACGACAATCCCCCTCATTTTACTCAAGATACGTATGTTGCTGAGTCTATAGCTGAGAATGCTAATATCAATGAGCTGGTCACTGTGGTCAGTGCTTTGGATATCGATACAGGTAATATACTCGAAACATCTTATTTGAATCTTTAAAATTATTACGGCGATTTTAAAACAATATACAAAGTAAAAAATACAGGTAATGCGATCAAGGATTTACGTAAGCCTCAAACGATTAAAATTAGATAAAGTGAAAAATACTACAATTCAATATCTGCAGATCTTTTAAACAATAAGTCTCATACCTCGGCAAAATATTTTCTTTTATTTGATAGACATCCACCTCTGGACAGGACATTGGTCTCCCCCAAAGATTGTTCGCACTAAAGACAACATTACAATCAGCCAGACACTAGACAAAGGTTTCACTGGTCCCTAACCTTTTTCTGTGTTGCAGCTTCGGTAGTAAGCTACAGCATCGTCGCCGGTAACACCTATGATGCCTTCGTGATCCGAAACTTCACCGGTGAAATCCGAGTCAACAACGAACTCGACTACGAAAACATTACCAGCTACAGTCTCGATGTGAGAGCATTTGATGGCATCTACGAAGACTATGCGAAGGTCATCATTAATATCGAGAACTTGAATGATAACCCGCCGGTGTTTTTGGCGAACTATACCAAGACTATTGAGGAGGAGAAGCTGTATGAAGGATGTATTGTAAAGGTAAGATGCACACAATACATTACTAAAATAAATTATAATGAAAAGGGATCCATAAGTTTGTAAGTAGTCTTTATGACTGCGTTTTACTCGGCGTGAGCGAAGCCCCAAGCAGAAAATAGTCTGTATAAGTCGAGTAGATAAAGTCTGCCACAGGCAAAGCGGGGCAGCATGAGAGAGGCTGTCATTTTGATCAATCTTTATCTACACGACTTAAATACATTAATTTGGCACATTAGTATCGTCTTTTTGATGGATCCATTTTTGGATCCCTCAAGTTCCTAAAATTGTACTCAGATGAAATAATGTTAACTTCGCTCAGACTTACCTACCAACAGAGCGTGATTAACAAACATAATGTGGTGTAATCTTCTTACTGTAATCCCTTGCTCATTCAGCATTTCTCGAATTAGGTCGCGTCACTGGACTTATCCAATTTTGACCCAATTAAAAAGACTACCATTAAATGATAAGAGCCAATAAGGTGCTTATCAGAAGCTGCCCGTGTCCGTTTTCGTTTGTTGATGTGAAATAGACTATGTCGTGAACTAGAGCGATTCGATTACTCCAGTCTCCCAATGGATAGCGTAAGAAAACTGAATTTATTCTTTATTCTATATTTTGTTTGAAGTTCCCAGTTCCAGTGATCCGTCAACCAAGAAAAATCGAGGCGCGTTTTTTAAATATTTGTGGTGTAAACTTGCCCCAACCAAGGCATTTAAGAAAAGGCTAAATAATTCATACATCATCAGCTAGCTTGAGCTGATAACTGATAAGAAGTGTATACCTACTCAATAACATTAGAAATTTTAACATTCTACAAAGATATATTTTATAATATACCTGTATAGAAAACACCCATTTTGACGATTTGCGAATGACTGCTGGCAGATGCTAGATGCTGCAAGCTGAAGACAGGGCAATATGGTTATTATGGTTATTTTTATAATTGGTTCATTAGAAAACACCCAGAACACCTGGAAAAAATATTTTTATATCGTACAAACTTGTGTCTCTAGACGGGAATCGAAGCCGCAACCTCCTTCGTCGCAGGCGGACCTTCGCGGCGCCAAAGAGTTTGTCAAATCGTGCCTTTATTTGTCGACGGTTCTCCCATTTCTGGCCACGACCACGAAATTCATAAATTCTCCTTAAAAATTTACTTCCCTTAATTTTTATTAAAATTAGTCACATGAATAATTAAAATAATTCATGTGACTAATTTTAATAATGTAATTTTTTAGCCTAATAATAATTTTGATTGTATTTATTTTCTGATGTTAATTTAAGAAACTAATGTAATTGGTTAGTTTTAATCGTATTAGTTGCTCATTGAATATATAAATAAATTTACAGGTGGAAGCTTACGACCCTGATATAAAAGACAGAAACGCGCCACAAAACATCGTGTACTCCCTAGTCAAGCACGAGCAGAAGGAGTATCTGCAGATAGACAACGAGGGCTGCTTGCGGTTGACGAAGCCCTTGGACAGGGATCAACCTCTTGGATTTACCAGGTATAATGCTCAAACCTCAATTAGAGTCCATTCCACCACACCGTGGTGTTTTCGGCAAAAGAATCTACCCTTGCGACTCGCAAGAGCAACCTACTATGGAAAGGTTTCCTTATGTGTATTCTTAACACCTCCCTGCGGTTAACAATCTGGTTGCCAAGCGTGGTGATTATGGAAACCTCCGTTGTCTGGCGGAGACGTGTTCAGCGGTGGACGCATGAGTAGTGATCGGACCAGTTTGCTTAAAATAAGAGGCAAAATAAGCGAAAGTTATTTATGGATCAGTTTTTAATTCCTATCCTAACCTCAATAATTTAAAATAAAAGGATATTTTAGTAATAGTAAAATAACGACTCATACATCGTGTTTTTTGTACCTCAATCATTCTGGTTCTAAAAGTTCGAAATCGACACGTTAATCCAAACGTTACATAACTTCATATATTGCACAGGTTTTTCCAAAGAGGTAGGACACAACACGTAACCGACCTTTTTGAATCTGTTAAAACTTTTCCATTTTCTATCGATTCAAAAAAGGTTGTTGCAAGCCAGTAGCAAACTTAAACCACCTTGATGGAAAACTATGGTCGGGCGACCATAAGTTGTGCCCCCAGTTAATAACATTTTTCTTCCAGATGGCAGATTCTCATCATGGCGGCAGACCACGGAGGCAGGCTGGGCTCCGACAGCCTGCGATCTACCACCGAAGTCATCCTAGAACTGACTGATATCAACGACAACGCGCCTTTCCTTACTAATGTAAGTATCTTCTACTTAAGACGAAATTATAATCAGTTTTAGGGTGTCACGAACACCAAACGATTGGAAGAAGAGAAGGGTTGATTTTCCAAAACTAGGTCAAAAAAACTGAATCCAAAACGGTTCATCAGTTTGGGAGCTACGAAACCACAAACGTAGTGAAAAAATTCTATGTCTATGCGAAACCACAGACAGGCGTGTCAAACTTATTGACAAACCTCATTTTTGTCGGGAGTCAGCAGTTTCGGATTTATTTTTTGATGCCACTTTAGAAAGATCACAATCCTAGCCAATGTAAGAAAGCAATAAATTGTTTCGTTCTGGAATTCTGCCTTTTACACCACAGCCTTCGAGCGAGAGCTACTCTACAGTAGTGCGTGAAAAAAATAACTACTGGACGCATAGAAAAAATAAACAAATTCTTCCTCAACCAAACTGTATTAAATTTTGACGAAGTTAGTAATTAATTAAAAAATAGGTATAAGAAACCAGGTCCTCACTTTATTCACAATTTCGCAAAATAAGAGGAAAAAGGTAAAATGAAGAAAAATTCCCGGACGTTACCTCATTTACTATTTATGTTCTTATTCCATGAAACTATTTTGTTTTGGTATTTCGACTGAGAATCAAATAGTGATGTCCTAATGCTTAACCGATTCCATTTTATGATTGTTGCTCAACATTTTTATTTATTTTTTATATATAAGTGTAATTATGATATAATTTAAATTATTTTAAACTATAATTGTATACTATTTTCAATACTTTTTACGGAAAATCTGTAATAATTTTTGTTGACGGCTTCATAAAAATCGAATCTTTAGTCCCTATAAATTCAAATCTCATCTGTCGAAAGTGACTGTCTATGAAGTACTTCATTCTGTCATGTCCGACTTCAAACTCTCTCCTGTTATTTAATTAGGGAACTTCATAGTCGAGCTATATACCAATTATAAAATAATTCGTAGACGGGGTATAAAACCGATAATGGCGTTTTGTTGCTTTAAGGTGGAACGTAAGCTACTAGGATCTTTACTTTGAGGTAATAAAGAGTCCCACCCAACCAACCACAAGGGCACGCACAAAAAACAAATATACCCTCGCAGGTCAAAAATAAGTAGGTATTTTAATTCCCCGAGGTGACTAGCGCTATTGCGAGGGTTATAGCTCTTGGCTCTTGAGCTAGGTCGCCACTTAAGACCTAGCCCGGGATCTCGTTTTGTCTATATGGCTCACATCCTAGATCCCAAGATTTATACAATTCAATCCCTCTTTCAACTGTTTTAGTGGCCAACTGCTGTTTGAATTATACGTTTTCTTCAGTTGGAGCTGAATGAGGTTACGATTGAGACTTTTAGTAGGTTTTCAGGAGATTTTTAACGTATATGGTTGCGTTTTTAAATCCCAATGAATTCAGAATTTAGTAAAAAATAAAAGTAAGAGGTTACCTCGATAGATGGGCAATCCCAACGTTTCTCGGGAGGCGTTCCAGCACACTTATGAGAAGACAACATTTTTATTACTTTATCAAACCAAATGTACTGAAATTTTGCATAGAGTTTGACTTAATGTTTTTCAACATTAGTATGAGTCATAGTGGGACAAAATCGGTGGGAACACGAGTCAGAAACCAAATAATCAATGTCAAATAATGGCTACATACACCTATCAACGAAAGAAACGTCCGAAGTTGCGGGCAAAGCTAGTTTTTGTATACTTGAACATTACCACGTAATATTACAAATGTCTAAAAATCCACGATTCCTCGAAACCCTTGGGAATTGGAATTCGAATGATTAAGAGCGATTTGGGACGGAGGGCCCTGTCAATTTTTTATGCAAATTTTTGTCTATCGACTCGCCCGAACCCAAATGCGGTATCTTACCCATTTACAAATTGGCCGGCGAAAATGCCTTTTTAAATGTAAGAAGTGAGAGGAAAAAAATCCGTATCTCTGCCTTTTTGCACAACACTTACATTAACATCATCTACTCAGCCCGTTGACGCCCACGCTTTAGACACTTTAGAATAGGCCTCCAAGTAACATGGCAGCCTGTTATTTGAGGGAAAGAAATAATGATTATATCATACTAGCAGCGCCTCACGGTTTCACCCTCTTAATTCCCGTTCCCGTGGGAATTCCGGGATAAAATATAGCGTATGTGTTATTCTAGACTATAATCTATCTCTGCGCCAAATTTCATCCAGACCCATTCAGTAGTTTTTGCGTAGCAGCGCCTCGCGATTTCACCCACGTAGTTTCCGTTCCCGTGGGAATTCCGGGATAAAATATAGCCTATGTGCTATTCCAGACTTTAATCTATCTCTTTGCCAAATTTCATCCAGATCCGTTCAGTAGTTTTTACGTGAAAGAGACATCCATCCATACTTACAAATTTTCGCGTTTCGCATTAGTAGGATAATGCCTGAGTTAAGAAATTCAGCTCACTACCAAACGTATGCAGAGCTTTTGTTGTGGGTACAACGGGAGTGGGTACGTGGGAGGATTGATAGACTTATAGAGAAGAAGTAGGTAGATATATTGATTGTCCCTTGAAGGGAAGGACATAGGCCCCTTATCTAGGACAATTCAGGAAATAACTGTACTCTACGGTGATTTCGTACTGCTAATGTTTGGAACTCGCTGACTGCTTCTCTATTTCCGGCAAATTACAACCTGGGTCTCTTTAATGCAAGAGTGAATAAGTGTCTTCTAGACCTTCGTGATACATCATGCGTTAACCACAGCGACACTTACTATTTAGATTGTAGCTAAACGATGGTCCATTCACATAAAAAGACACCCATACCACACTAAACACCCAGAATATTTAACCTTCACTTATTAGTTTCTTTCGGCCGGTAAAGCTTACGGAGGCGTCTTAATCTGACCGGATTGGAACCGTTTCATCAATATTCCTTTCGTTCGCTTAAATAATTCCAAGGGATGGATTAGGAATGTTCTCTTGCGCCCTGGAATCATTCGCTGTACGGATTAGGGGTTGAGCCTCATTCGTCAGCTATCATTCTCTTATTTTATTTCGTTGAGAGAAGTAGTAATTTGTTTCGTTGCTTTTGGTGAGAACAAGAGTCGAGTCTATTTAGTAAACGCTCATAATTCGTATAACTGTCCCTGTCCGATTTCCAGATTCCGGTACGAAAGTCTTTGTTATGCTCAATGACGTTGAGCTATTTGGTTATTCTCACTCGCTTCTTCATCTTCTCAACATTATTCAACCAGTTGTTGGTAAAGGTCTTCTTGATTTGTCCCTTTCTTCCTTTTTTTTTACAGTTATCATGCCTTTCGCACATGATAAGGGCACTGGGTCCAGTTGCTGGTTGCCGCTCTCGTTTTAAATCACTCTTCTGTCTTTTGTTTCACTTTCATTTCTGTTGTAGCATTCTCTATGTCAATTTTAACTTATTTTTCTCGTGCTGTCAAATATGGAGCGAAAAAATCGAAAATCGTTTTTTTTGATAAATGGGTTCCAAAAGTGATCATACACCTTGTGCCAAAAGAACGAATGTGTAAAGTCAATAGATTACTAGTTCCAATGTAACGTATCTACCAAAATAGAAATTGTAATTAGAACCAAAAAAACGCAAATTGACCAGGGTCAAATCAGCTCAAGATTTATTAATAATAGTTAGTGCCAAAATAACGCATCATAAAAACCTTTACTTGAATCCTTAAAAAAAAACCGAAACACCTATTGTGTACCAGCCAAAACAACGTATAAGGATTAGCGTTGTTCTGCCTCTAACAAATTTTCCTGAATGTCTATTTTATACGAGCCAAAATCAAGTATAACGTTTTGCGTGGTTCTGGTTCTAACTTTTATTTCGTTTTGAAGTTATACTTAAGTTCAACAATAACGAAATGTCAATAAACGTTATTTTGGCACTAACATTTAATTACTCTTATTCCAATGGTGATGTACAAATACGACGTTAAAGCTTAAACGTTCCTTTGGCCCTAATAATTTTCTATTTTTTCTGAGAATTTATTGAGTTACGTTGCAAGGGCTCTTAATAATCTTGGTAGGCCCAAAGCACCAAGCAACGCGGAGTGCGGGGGAACCGCCAAATATAAGTTTTGGAGTCGAGCTTTTGCTGTTTTTTCATAAAGTTACCGAAATGAAAAAGAACTATCGCAACTGGAAAATGATAGAAGCGGTGAAATCACAAGAGTCGCTAATAAATTTCCGAGAAATTTTTAATATGTTGGACCAGGTGAGTTCTGTTATCGGACTTATTTATTTATAATTAACTTTATGTTTGTCAATTTATCATTACAATCTTAGAAGTTATTTTTCCTCATAATTTAGACACTAATAAAATAGATACATAATAAGTTAGAAGTAAATACGCGACGGAAATAATTTATCTGCAACGTAACTTCTTGCCAACAACCGTGGATTTTTTATTTGAAATTTTGAGATCGTAAGTTTGAATTTGATTTGAAAAAAGTAAAAAATATCCATAATTATCTTTTCAGGATTCTATAGATACAATTGAATCCAACTTGTCTAACGGAGCAACTGGTTCTGCAATTATTTGTCCACAATCAACTGCACACATTATGGATAATAATAATGTGGTAAGTACTTCTTAAAGCAATGACGACCTCTGTGGCGCAGCGGGCGAAGGTCTGCCTGCGACGCAGGAGGTTGCGGGTTTGATTCCCGCCTCGGGACAAATGTTTGTACGATCTGCAGACATTTGTCCAGGGCGGTCTGGATGTTTTCTATGTATAGTAAAAAATATCTATGTAGTGTATTGTATTAAGTACCTACCTATATCAGTTCTAGTACCCATAACACAAGCTCTGCTTAGCTTGGGGCTAGATAATGCTGTGTGAATTGTCCAGCATTATTTATTATTATTTTTATTTATTTAAACCGCGTGTAGCTAAAGCTAACCTATTAATGACTCATTTTACCTCGAAATGTGAGTTTTAGGGACTCATTTGTAGACATTTCGTTGACAACATGCGAGCTGTCTCCTTATTTGTGTTGTCAATGTAAAGTACGCCTTCAGTACGCCCTAAAGAACACATTTCAAGGTAAAATGAGTCATTAATGGGTTCGCTCCGCTTGCGGTGTAAACTCGGGTTAAAAATAAATCAAGTGTCCAGCTAACTTTTTATTAGATACATTTCCTTATTGATTCTCTCTTACATTTCCGAAATAACTTTTAATTTTTTTTTTCAGGAAACCTTGGATTCCGCAGAAAACAAAATCCGCTGAAAAATACGGCGATCTTCAAGATTTGTGTAGACAGGGTATCATTCCCACTCAATATCACACTTTTTATCAAAGTTTTAAGATTGGAAACACGAATAATGATGATGAAATTGAATAGGGCTTTATTTTGATACAAATGTGATTTTATGTTAGTCATGATAAGTAAGTTTGCATTAAAGATTGAAGTTATAATTAAGATTTAGCCCCCAGTTTTTCATTTATTAAATTCCAAAATAACGTACTGTTATAACAGTCAAATACGCTAGATGGAAATGGATTAAAGCCAAAACAACGTAGGTCAACCAATTTTAGTAAAATACATGATTTTTCGTAAATTTTGTTCCATGAAAAAAAAATATCTTTTCCTCCTTACCTTGCCTTATATTTTATACATATTTCTACATTTTTATTTTTAAATTTGAACAACTAATATTCCTCAAATATGAATTCAAAGTTCGATGATGTGCGATTAGCACGGTTTTTTCGCTCTCCTGTAAAGTTGAAAAAAGTCAGAACCGTTGTTATGGCTCTTACACCGCGAAATGCTCACCGACTTTGTACGATGTTCAAGTGAGTGGCTTGCCTGTTAGTAGATATTTATAGCTCAAGAAAAAGACAGGTTGCTTTGCGTTGTCTGTGTCTCTTTCAGTCATAAGCTCGCACATTTGCAATACTTTCTTAATTTGTTTAGAAAGTATTGGAAATGTTTGGTTGTTTGAGGTTATTGGTAACAAATCAACGGTAACAAAAGGTACATATTTCAACATATTAGACTGAATTGCATTTTTTCGTCACACATACTCTTGGTGATCGATGCCCCAAGCCAAACAAACCATCCTCCTAGCAGAATTTCGGCCATAGCGGTAGCCAGTCACAAGGAATGTGCTCGAGAAATATGATTATTATTATAGTGTACACAAGTGTCTACGCAACGCAAACATAAATTCACTTTATTCCCTCGCTCTCATAATCCGATGGGACAGACAATCCCAATAAAATTTGCAAAGCGTTCTTACAATAAAGGTGATAAATGCAAGTAAAGACACGAACTCGATGTAGTCCATAACGGCGCATATCAGTCGGAGAACCTCTTACCTCGGCCCCTAAATACTCCCTAAATCGGGTACGTAAACGTTTCAGATTACGGCTTTTTGGAAATATTGCCGAACATAAAAATAACTCTGCTTTTGAATGTTTATATCTCCGCTCGCAATTGCTTCATTTTTGATGTGTTAATACAAAAATATATAATAGCTCACCGAACGTATCCGCGCTGGGACCAATAGGTACATGTTTGGCGACCACGTAACAGAATATGAAGGTGGACCGTTCCCTGAAGAAGGTCCCGGGATAACATCTGTATGCGGGTAGCGCAAGTCCAGACATTGTGGCGATCTTGGGGGGAAGGTCTATATTATTATATATTATATATATTAAATAAAACAGATAAGGTATAATTTTAAATAATAATAATAAAGAATGCTGGACAATTCACACAGCATTATCTAGCCCCAAGCTAAGCAGAGCTTGAGTTATGGGTACTAGATAACTGATATAGGTACATAATACAGTACAATACATAGATAGATATTTTTATTATACATAGAAAAAGACCAGAACACCCGGAACCTGCAGATCGTACAAATATTTGTCCCAAGGCGGGAAGCGAACCCGCAACCTCCTGCGTCGCAGGCGGACCTTCGCCCACCGCGTCAGAGGTCGTCTATAGGTCGTCGAGGAGGTCTATAGACTTTAGTTTGACCACAATCACCTGATGGAAAGTGAAGATGTGGCCGACGATGTATCACGAAGGTCTAGTCTAGAAGATATCTATTCACTCTTGTCTTGAATAAAAAGTGCTCAGGAGTATGTTTATTAATATGAGTCAAAGAGTAAATACTTAGTTAGGGATCAGTCGAGAGTCGAGACCCTAGGTTCGTGGGGTACGAGGCTCTCCGGGTTTTAAAAAAAATATCTGAGCATCTGCTCCAAGCGACACGTGACCATCCACCAACTAGTGACCATCCACCCTTACCATACAGCGGGGCATTGCAGCCAGCGTCTTGGAGACGCTTCCAACTGGTATTAATATAGATGAGTTGAGCTACCTGTAGATTGTTTGCAAGAATAAGAAGATAAAGAATAAGTTAAGCTCAGTTGTTTCTATTGTAAATACTAGTTCTAATTTCTTTCTAATATTTGATTGTATTTTTTTTTTTGTAAAAAATACGTAATTTTTTGGGAGCAGTAGTTTTGAAGATTACACAAACAAACTTTTGCCTATTTACCTACTACTCTATACTACTGTAAATATTAGAAGAATATTTACCCGCTCCCCGGGTAAAAGGTAAACAAATTGAAAATATGTGTGCCTAATAGGGTGTACGCAAATCTTGGTTATTGCGAGTAAAAAAGAAAACGTTTTTGCTTTGAAATAAAGTTGTTTAGAGAGCGTTTATTAACTTTTCATGATATTTTTACCCAAAAATGTTCAGCCATTTAGCACGGAACTTATGAGCTAATAAAGAAACATTTCTAAGTTCAGGCAATCTGAAAGGGTTTTTATCACTTATTTAGAGAATGTCTATGAAAGGGTTTAACTTCTTAGAAAAGTTACATAATGTAGCGAAATGGGTACAAAAGTAATCTCGTGTTTCGTTTGAATTTAGTTTATTTTCGTTAGTTCTCAGTATTTTTTTGATATAATGTCGCCTAAGCTAACTTAAGTTTGCTTGATTAAAATGTCAACCTTGATTCTCTTTATTTATATAAAAGTATACATGGGTACCGTAGAAGCTAGGTTAGGTACAAAATGTCTAGTATTTTATTCCTCCTATAGTATAAAAGTGATTTTTATGTGAACCCTTAAAACGTTACAATTATAAATCACTTTCAAACGTGTCACAATTTAAAATAAAAAAAAAACTATTCGAATTTCAAATATACATATCGTACAACTCTTCTTTGTTTTACTTTATTTATACTGATAAGTAAATTAATAATGCTGGAAAAATAATTGTCAAGTAAACAAAATTACAATCAAATAATGTAAACAAATTAGAACTAGTATTTGCGATTGAAACAATTGAGCTAATTGCGACTATTGCAAACAATCGACAGGTAGCTCAACTGATCCATATTAATACCAGTCGAAAGCGTCTCCAAGACGATGGCTGCACTGCCCCGCTGTATGGCAATGCTGATGCGCTGCGCCAGATACTCACCAGCTCTCGGTTCACGCGTCGCTTCGACCAGACGCTCTTAGTGCCTGGTATTTATTTATAAACCCGGAGAGCCTCGGTACCTCTCGGACCTAGGGTCTCAACTCTAAGGGAAGCAAATGCGAAGGCTCTGTCGAAGTCTACATTTTTGCGCCTCTTGAGATCTTCAGCCAAATCTGCCGCCGCATCAGCCCTCACAGATGTCCAAGGAATATGGGAAAGCTCAAGTGTGTCGACGCATGTAGCGTCCCTCACAATAGGCCTAACATAACTTCCATAAAAAAAAAATAATAATAATAATAATAATGAAATTGATTCTTGAAAACACAAAATCATTCACAAAAGAGTTTTAAATCTATGATGATGATGAATATAAATCACAGGCATTTTTTTCACGTTCTTGTTTGGCTGTCACTGATAAAATTGACGAGGGTGAATTGAAAAACGTTTGGGGCACTATCATTTTCTTATTTTGACGCCGTTCTGTCTTTTAAGAGGTGCCTTTTAAAGGTGCCTTGGACAGATTTTAGATTGAACCTTTCTTTATTATGATTTACTTGTTGCTTTTCGTTTTTTTTAATAAATGGAACAGAAAATGTATTTGTCAATTTCTTCTAAACTCGCTTTTCCAATTCAGTACCTACCACCTACCTATTTATGTTATTTAGTTTTATAGTGTTAACCCA
Source organism: Eupithecia vulgata (assembly GCA_946478455.1). Lineage (NCBI taxonomy): Eukaryota > Metazoa > Arthropoda > Insecta > Lepidoptera > Geometridae > Eupithecia > Eupithecia vulgata. The sequence continues at coordinate 10,418,963 of OX297879.1, read as the reverse complement.
GACTTTACACTTGACTTCTCGACATCGCGATCCCATACACAGTGATAGGGTGCTGGTTTAACGAACGTTTGAGTAGAAAAACTGATTAATAAGAAAATGACTACTACATACATAGATGTAGAAATTGGTTTCTAAAAATAAGAACTAGTAAAATTAACAGTTGAAACATTTCAAGTACCGCTGGAGTAGTAAATTTTTGAAATATCTAAAATTCATTATTAACTACGTAAATAACTACTAGATCTAGAAATTTGTTTCTACGAATTAGAACTAGTTTTACAATCGAATCAGTTAGGTACTTGAGCTAGTTAGCTCAAGTACCTAACTGATTCGATTGTCAGACTAACAAACAAAAAAAATATATTAATTAGTACCTTCCTACTTGTTTTACTTTTTAACACATTCACTGCCCAGTCACCAGATCCAAAGTGCCGCCGTCGTCGTCGCTCCACGAAACTGATATTGGCATATGCGTCGTTGATATTGAAAGTGTTAACCTTGTTCACAGCATAATCCAAACACTTATTTCCCCTGACCAATATAGGGTGGGTTGGTTAATTTCCATTTCGGGACTGTGGGAGCTTTTAGAGGGTACAGCGATATATGTATATCTGTGCTGGAAACCGCATAACCTGAATATTATGGCCTTTGCCGTATGGCTATATCCAAACATTACGGCTTTTAGCGTTTGTATCATACTCACGATGGGGTGCGATTTAGGATGGAACGATATAAATAAATACTAATGATGGAAAATCCACACAGCATCGTTTAGTCCCAAGCTGAGCAGAGCTTAGTTGTTATGTTATGGGTTCTAGATGATTGATATACATAACATTGATAGTAGTTAAGGTTTGGGTGGATAGATGGATGGATATTTTCCATTTCTTCACTTCAAAACTGCGGAACGAATCAGAGTACGGGCTGTGCGCATCATCTTACGAATACTTCCATCGTTTTCGAGTCCTTTTTATATACAGGGTGTAACAAAAATGAAGGACCAACATTTCAGGGGGGGTGCAGGTTCAATCACATCCTGGAAAAATATTTAAAAAAATCCCGGCCTAAAGCTTTTTTTAAATAAATACTAACGAAATGACCACTAAATTAGGCAATGGACTGCTACACGAGTCTATTTGTCATTTAAAATTAAATAAAAAGGCCTACGTACTTGAAAATATCTCTTTTGCAAAACCAAAAAATCGCTCAACGACGTTCATTTTAAGAATTAATATATCCCAAAAAATTACGACCCAGGCGTTACACGAACCCACAACCGTCCACTCGTACGGTAATGCTACCAAATTAAGCACCGATTGAGTACGGATCAGTGGATAATCTTTGGGAATCGGCTCTTGTGCTGTACGACGTAGGTAAATGAAATGAAATGAAAAAGTTTATTTAGCTCGACACAAAACATAGGTATATACATACATAGGGAATAACTTGGTTAGGAACTTACGATTCTAATTTAACAAAAATGTAAAAAACAATAATGATAATAGCAATTCAATGGCTTATGTTATGTCCAAAGACTGCGTCTTAGGTATATAGATGTTAAAAATATTAGCTTTAGTACCTACTTCCGTAAGCTGCTTGGCCACCATGTGTCGAACCAAAAAGGTGTCAACTCAGCATGTTGCTAGGTACATTTTGTTCTCTGAATTCCAAATTGCAGGTACCTAGTACCTCAAGCTCACGTTAAGTAGGTGCTTACGTACTATCGGTTTCTTATTCAACTAAAATGCTTCAGCATCGCCATACAGCAGCCAGTGGAGCAATGCAGCTGGCGTTATATTTAAATCATTTATTTCAGGCAACATTAGTATTAGTACAAGATGTAAAATACTTAAAATCTACGGCCCATATAAATATATAACTTAACTAACATACATAAAATAAACCTATTTACTATAATGTAGTGTCGGTGACGTATGACACTCAATGTTATGGGGGACGCTTTCAACTGGTATTGATATGGATCAGTTGGGCTACCTGTAGATTGTTTGCAAGTCTGCAGTTAGCTCAATTGTTTCAATTCTAAATACGGTTCTATTTTGTTTCTAGTCTTTGAGTGTTTTTCTTTGTTTATTAATTTATTACCAAAATTAAGTTAACTATTTTTCTTCAGACGCAGCCTGTCATCTGGTACGAGAATGAACCACCAGGCCAGGTGGTGATCCTCACTGCTAAAGACTACGACTCGCCGGAGAATGGACCTCCTTTCACCTTCGCTCTCAACGAGTCATCCTCCTTTGATATCAGATCCAAGTTCCAGATTCAAGGTAAGAGAACATGTAATTTTTTAAGGATACAATTAAGTTTCTCAATCTTAGGCTCTATTTTATATTTTGATTTATACGTACATACATTGTTCGCTATGTGGTGTGATTTTGACGGTTCTTCGCTATTGCATAGATAATGTTCCCTAGATGGTAATATAATAATGTTATTTCCAGGGGTATTTGTCCCAAAAACCTACAAATCTCGATTAAAAATTAAGAAATTCCAAAGTTGATTTTTAACGTGCAGCACGCCCTCCGACCAGGTGGGATGACGATTTGCGAATGACTGCTGGCAGATGCTGGATGCGGCAAGCTGAAGACAGGGCGCTATGGCGCTTATTAGGGGAGGCCTATGTCCAGCAGTGGACTAATATAGGCTGATGATTAGTTGATTTTAGTTTTTTTTCAAAACCAATGAATAATTTATGGTGAATTAACCTTCGTTTGACTACCATCTCATCCTAGTAGATGTTGCCGGATATATTACACTAAGGCTCAGAGGTCCCTATTGAAAGTAATGTCCTTTAAGCCTTATCGATATCCTACGGAGAAATTATATTCAAATTGTAGTATTTTGACGGTGAGAAAGCTCTACATTTTACACGCTGTACTAAAATTACATAAAACAATAAAATATGACCCGGCAAAACTTGTTAAAAGAAGAAAAGATAAGATAGTGCCTACAGAGTTGGCACGCTCAAAATTTGCAACTCGTCAATACGTCAAACAATCGAACCATTTGTATAATAAAATTAATAAAATTATTAATATTTACCCACTTACAAAGCATGCTTCTAAAAAACTTCTAACAGACTGGCTACTGACCCTTACATACCAGGACACAGAAAACCTACTGGAGCTAATATCGTGATAGTGCACATAAAAACCCCACCTACATACACAAAACACAACACGTAAGTTAATATAGCAACACTGATTAATTTTAGTCATTTATAAAGGATAAGATAATGTATGTGTTACCTATTGAATCTACTTAGTCTATAAGAAGGATTGTAATAATATAAGGCAAGAGCGAAACCCCCTAACACAAGTATTTCTATACTTAAAAGGGGATTTCCAAAGCAATTTACTGATTTGTATAGATTAAGTTAAAGAAATAAACGATTTATTATTATTATTATAAGGCGTTTATTTTTCCAGTCCAGCCTCTAAAGTGTTAACTTCCAATGCGCAAACAAGACGCAAACAAATTGGCTAAACTCATTCAGACAGTTAAAAATGCTTTAACCGAATTTCCTATTCATTAGTTCCGTATTGGCTCAAATACGTAGATTCACATCTGATTGGTACATTTCGACTGTTAATTGTAAACTGACCTAAAACTGCAGTTAACGCTTCAAAAGTCAAAGCATCGCTGGATTGACACAGGTAGAGCTATAGAGCTGGTACTCTGCAGCGTGCATGTGACCATAGGTTGTGTATTTGGTGGACAGCAAAACATAGCACTCCTCTTTTGGCTAGTCATTTAATCATATTAGTACACGTTTTCGTTTTTAAATTCTTTCTTTAAAAAAATATAAAGCTTGCTCAGTTCATTTCAGTTTCTTTATTCACAAACAAAATATTACTTGTGTCGGAATATTTGGGTACATAAAAAAATAGGTATACAATCAAATAATCACATAAACCATATTACAAAGAGATGTCATAAAAAATAATAATAACAAACACAGAAAATAAATTAACACAGAGCACAAATTAGGTACAAATTTTGGTCAAATTTAAAATAATACAACATACTTAACTAACAAGAAGTTGTTAGCCAAATGCACCCAGTGCGTCTCGGGGACGCTTCCGACTGTTATTCATATGAATTAGTTGAGCTACCTCTAGATTTTTTGCAATAGTCTGCACTTAGCACATTTGTTTCAATTATAAATACGATATACTTTAATGATTTCTTTGTAAATATTAAAGTAGCTACAACAATATGATAGAACGAACCATTCTCACTCATAGCTGTGCCATGAACCGCTGAATTATTTACTGAGCAGAAATCTACTGAATTATTTACAAATTTACCGCGTTCGTAAACATCCAAATAATGTAAACTCGTTTCCGATATTAGAATTCAACACTACGTTCAATTTGAATGATTAATTGGGAATTAATTATTTTGTACGGGCTGTGGTTTAGTCGAGCTCTCAACTCAAATATTCTGATATTGGTACTCATTTAGAGCGGTAATTAGTTGTTTTAATAAAATACTTCTACCAAAATGTGTGTGTCGCAATGCTAGTTGGGACCTCCCACTCGATACCGACGACATCGTAGAGGTCACAGGGAGTCGATGGATGGAGGCGGCTCAGTTGTTAGCAGAACTCGGTGTCGATTATAGGAGGCCTATGTTCAAAGATAGACTTATAAAGGCTTATAATTATGATTTAGTTAGATAAATGTTTACGGCTAGAGAAATACAAAAAACACCGACTTTTTAGTTAACTGGTTTTCTACAAATCCTAAACCAACCTACACACATCGTCGTTTGTAATAATGATAACTTAACCGTAAGGTTTGTACAAAAGACGATTTCAAAATATAAGAATAAAAATGTATAGAAACAATTCTGTTCGAAACCTTCTCCGATAAGTTCAAAATGTAGTCCGCGCCAATTGGCGCGCGGAGCTCGGAGTGCAACATCTCTGGTGCTACTCTGCGTTGTTTGGCGCTAACGCAGGTCGAGTATTGTGGTGTCCTGATGATGTCTCATGGAGAGATGAAACTAGTTGACGTATTTTCTATAGATTTTTTCATTTCGTAGTTTGTGTTTATTCTTCTACAACGGCGGCATTTTGTTAGCATTTAACGTAGAAGGTTTTGCTCGGAATTGTTACTACAAAATTTTATTCTTATATTTTGAAATGGATTTCCACAAAGTAACGCCTGAATCTATTATTTATATCAAAAGACGATTGTCATGAATTTGCGCTTTTGTACAAACCTGACGGAAGTTGTTACAAACAACGTGTAATAACTTAACCGTGTAGAGTTAAAGTAAAAGTTGGAAAGTTGTTTGCTTCATAGTTAAGTTACATCCTGTATTCATGACAATCATCTTTTCCAATAATTTGGCATTATTTAAAAAACTAAAAACGGACTTCAAAGCATCTACTTCAAATTCGCTTATGTATATTTTTGTTTCTATACGCCTCATCATCAGCCTACATCAGTCCACTGCTGGACATAGGCCTCCCCTAATGAGCGCCATAGCGCCCTGTCTTCAGCTTGCCGCATCCAGCATCTGCCAGCAGTCTTTCGCAAATCGTCATCCTACCTGGTCGGAGAGCGTCCTACACTACGTTGGCCGAGTCGCGGTCTCCACTCAAGAACACGTTTACCCCAGCGGTTGTCGGTTCTTCTCGAGATATGGCCAGCCCACTGCCACTTCAGCTTGCTAATCCTTTCAGCTATGTCGATAACCTTGGTTCTCTGTCGGATGTATTTGTTGCGAATCCTATCCTTCAGAGAAACTCCGAGCATAGCTCTCTCCATAGCTCGCTGGGCGGCTTTAAACTGGTGGCCCTACCGTGAGTGTCCACGTCTTAGCTCCGTAGGTCATGACGGGTAGGACGCACTGATTAAAAAAATCTTTTTCAAGCATTGCGGTATGGATGACGAGAAGACTCGACGTAGTTTTCCAAACACTGCTCAACCTAGCTGGATCCTACTCTTGTATACGCCTATTGCCATGGAAACCATTTGGGAAAATGGTGCTTGTGAAAATTATCATGTGATGATGTTTTAGATATGTTTTACGGCGCACATAATATAAATTCCTCGAGAGTCAAACTTTTACGAGACCACGCCGGAATCAACCTTTTGAAGACAGAATTTGTGAAGATATCACCAAACATTTTTTTTTTCTTTTAAATACAGTTTGTAGAAACAATCATACCAAATACATTTAAAATCCCTTTCTGATACCGCTAAAATATCCCCTTCCGTATCAAGTTCTTCTATCTTGCCTCCCATCCCTTACAATCCATCGATAGCATGCTTACGACGTCATTAGAATCCAAAGATACGGGAATAACGCTTATCTTAAACCAATTACTGGGGTTGAAGGGCTGCAATTTCCGTGGCCAGCGAAGTTTTTTGACGGTACAAAAAAGCCTCTGCAAGTAAATTGAAAGGTATTATTGTAATCAAATCAAATCAAAAAGTCTTTATTTCCATAAATACAAAAATGTACACATAGAAAAGGTCAAATTCTTAAAATAAAACATTGACACGCAAATAAAGTGATATTTTTGATTTCGGTCGCTTCGGTATGTAGACTAAAGTAAAAAAGCGACGAAGAAACCTTTAGCCTGTTAGTTGTTATTTTTCGAGTTGGAGCAAAACCCGTCCCAAGCTTTTTTATCTTCTAGATAATCTGATATTTTGTAGTAAGCCTTTTTGCAGAGAAAGGTTTTGACAATTTGTTTAAAAAATATAAAGATGAAAATATTTAGTAACAATTCCGCGCAAGACCTTCTCCGATAAGTTCTAACAAAATGTAATCAGCGTCGTAGAAGAAAAAACACACCAACTACAAAATGAAGAAATCTATCAAAGCAAGACGTCAACTAGTTTCGTCTCTCCACGAGACATCATCAGGACACCACAATACTCGACCTTGACATTGAGAGCACTAAGCAAACTCCGGCAGGGTTCCACCAGAGATGTTACCACTCCGAGCTCCGCGCGCCAAGTGAAGCATTGCCCGCAAAACTCCCCCTTTTATACTGTCACTGGTGACACATCGTGCCTGTCACCACTGTCCGCGCTCGTGCCGGTACCGCGCTCCACCATTCGAAAAAATTCGTAATAACGGCGACCTAGGTAAACCCGTACTTAATTCATTCAACAATGTATTATTACTGTATTTTGTAATTTCTAAATTTTCTAAGACCGACAACCTAAATCCCTTTTCACAAGTATGTAAAATAGAAAATGAGTGATTATCATTTAATGAATGACCAGATTCTAATAAATGTTTTGCAAAATTTGACTTTTCTGCATGGTTGTTTCTATAGGCAGCTAAATGTTCTTTATACCTAACCTGAAAACTACGACCCGTTTGACCTACATAAATACCATTACATTCATCACAAACCAACTTGTAGACCCCCGATTTTATATTGTTATCTAATCTGTCTTTTCCGTTACAAATCTGTTTTAATGAATTGTTGGCTTTGAACGCTACACTTACTTTATTTTTGGACAAAACCCTTGAAACTCCCTCACTTAATGGACCTAAATAAGTTAAACTTCCTACATATTTATCTATCCTATCTGGAATAACAGGATACAATAAGGAACGGACAATGCTACGTTGTTTACTCCTAACTAGACCATCAACCATATTCCTACTATAACCGTTTCTCTCTGCCATGTGATAAATAATAGATAACTCCTTATTAAAGTTCTCCCGTGATAAAGGTACTGACATCATTCTGTGGACAAAACTACGGTAAGCTGCTAACTTATGTTGTAATGGATGACAAGAAGAATTCGGTATGATGATGTCTGTATAAGTCGGTTTTCTGTAAATTTGGAAATCATGCCTATTGTTTAACCTAGTTATTGTCAAATCTAAAAATAATATAAAATAATAAAAATACAAAAATAAATAAAAAATAAATAATATAAATACAATTCATCCAAAAATTAAATTCAAACTTGAATTGGAAAGCAGTGGATCGTTAAACTTTTTAGATTTGACAATAACTAGGTTAAACAATAGGCATGATTTCCAAATTTACAGAAAACCGACTTATACAGACATCACCATACCGAATTCTTCTTGTCATCCATTACAACATAAGTTAGCAGCTTACCGTAGTTTTGTCCACAGAATGATGTCAGTACCTTTATCACGGGAGAACTTTAATAAGGAGTTATCTATTATTTATCACATGGCAGAGAGAAACGGTTATAGTAGGAATATGGTTGATGGTCTAGTTAGGAGTAAACAACGTAGCATTGTCCGTTCCTTATTGTATCCTGTTATTCCAGATAGGATAGATAAATATGTAGGAAGTTTAACTTATTTAGGTCCATTAAGTGAGGGAGTTTCAAGGGTTTTGTCCAAAAATAAAGTAAGTGTAGCGTTCAAAGCCAACAATTCATTAAAACAGATTTGTAACGGAAAAGACAGATTAGATAACAATAAAAAATCGGGGGTCTACAAGTTGGTTTGTGATGAATGTAATGGTATTTATGTAGGTCAAACGGGTCGTAGTTTTCAGGTTAGGTATAAAGAACATTTAGCTGCCTATAGAAACAACCATCCAGAAAAGTCAAATTTTGCAAAACATTTATTAGAATCTGGTCATTCATTAAATGATAATCACTCATTTTCTATTTTACATACTTGTGAAAAGGGATTTAGGTTGTCGGTCTTAGAAAATTTAGAAATTACAAAATACAGTAATAATACCTACATTGTTGAATGAATTAAGTACGGGTTTACCTAGGTCGCCGTTATTACGAATTTTTTCGAATGGTGGCGCGCGCGGTACCGGCACGAGCGCGGACAGTGGTGACAGGCACGATGTGTCACCAGTGACAGTATAAAAGGGGGAGTTTTGCGGGCAATGCTTCACTTGGCGTGCTCTCAATGTCAAGGTCGAGTATTGTGGTGTCCTGATGATGTCTCGTGGAGAGACGAAACTAGTTGACGTCTTGCTTTGATAGATTTCTTCATTTTGTAGTTGGTGTGTTTTTTCTTCTACGACGCTGATTACATTTTGTTAGAACTTATCGGAGAAGGTCTTGCGCGGAATTGTTACTAAATATTTTCATCTTTATATTTTGCAATGGATTTCCGCAAAGTAACGCCTGAATCTATTTTTTTTTTTTTTAAATTTGTTTAAATTTATTTACTGATAGATTATGCAACTTACTAGGAGTTTTGTCGTGGCAGCGTATACATTGCCATTTAAAATATATGTACATTAATTTTGTGAAGCCTGGTTGTGTGTGTTGTACCTACACAAGTAGAGTTCGAGTAGGCAATTCACAAAGTATCATCAAGCTCTAAACTAAGCAATGCTTCTGTTATGGGTTCTAAATATAATTAGTTGAAAATTCTGCTTCAGAAGTGACTTCTCTAATTTAGGAAACATAAGTCCATTTTTGCGCCCTTATAAAGAAAAAGTAAAAATACGTTTCTTCTACATAAACTAAAGCTGGTTCTTTAAAGTATCGTAATTTTTTTCTGTTCACTGAAAACACGTGCAAAGAATTATCCTATAAAGCTGCTCCAAAATCAAAGAAAAGTTGACGGGAAATGAAAATTTCCTGACTCAAACAAATTAATATTAAATTTAATCAAACTGGATACGTAGAATTATTTGATAGATTCTTAAGCTTTACAGGAAATTCTTGTTTTTCCCTGTAGTGAAAAAATACTGAAGCGAACCGAAAGTTACACGTAACCGTGAAGTTATAGATTGTCATGGATGTTATGTGATCGTCAGCTAACTAATAGCTAGTTCATAAACTCACCAGTAAAAGAAGAACAGGAATCTAATCCTGTTTTATATTGTACTACTTCCTGCCCCTGTTTTCGCAGGCGTTCTCTTCTTTTTATGGACGCTTAAGAGCGGGCCTAATGCAAAAAATTGTGAAAAGGATAGGCATAGGATTTCGCGTTCATAGGAGCGGGACAGACTAAAGCAATGTCAGTGCAAAAATCAAGTTTTTGCTTCTTTTCTATTAATGATCCAAAATTTAAGCATTAAATAGAAAAACTACACGATTACTTAAATAAAACATAAGTCTGGCTATGTAATTTGTAAAAAATAATATGATGTTGTCGCTGATACTTTAGAGCATTTGTAACACCCCTACCCTGCCTATTATAAATAAAATAAATATAACTTCAAAATTATAGATTTTAGACATTTATTACAGAACTTATTAAACATAGATCATTAGATAATTTATGATTATCTTAAAATTCAGAGAGAAGCTGCAAATCTTCCTATACCAAAGAAACGTCCTCCAAAGAGATAGTTATTGAAGATAAACGAATATATAGAAAAGTGATTTGTAATGGCCAATGTGATCGTCTAGTGTCGTCTAGTGGTAGGACAACCGTTATGTTGTAGTAACTCAGATTCTTTTAGAAGCTAAGACAAACGAACTAACTACAAATACTCTAATTCTGAAGAATACCAACCTACTTAAACCTGACAAATCCCAATCCTCCATTTACACAAACGACTAAAATAACTTTCAATCCCACTCTCGCACACCGAACTTACGACGGCAAGGATGAGGGCACCGCCTCCGCCCAACATCTGTGATCCTCGACATCCTGACTGGACAGACCTCCACCGTCAACACAGATAAGACCGCATGCTGGGTTTCCATGCCTATTACTGTGTATATAGGTAAAGGTACTGGGACATATCACAAAAGAGTCAGTCGGGAAAGGAGGGCATTATCTTTTAGCAACCTAAGCCAGCCTCAAAGTCTTGTCATAATCTACCTATCTAAATTGAAACACTTTCAGAAGGAGTTTACTTTGTGATGTTTAATTCAAACCTTTCAGTGGGTAAGCTACGTTAAGATATTATGCAATTCAACTCTTCCATACATCATCTCTCTAACTAAAAAGCTAGATAAGTCAAGTCATCTGGTCCCTAGCTGTACTTAACCAGAGAAGTAATGAAGTTCCAAATTTATCTGCGGAATCAAACACTACTAAACTGGTGAAGTTTAGCACTATTCGTCTCCTATTAGGTCCTCCTCCCAGAGTAGGAGCTTTAGTAGAAGCCTGGAGACTTCCCTAGAATCTTAAGATCTGAATTTCAAGCTTCACTATAACTCTTAGACCGAAAGAATATATATAATAACCCTGAAATATCCGACGAAATGATCATCTAAGGATATTCCTTCAGCCGAGAACTTTGTCTCACGAATTATGGAAGACGACCGCTTCGAATTCGCTTGCCGAATTTAAAGTCTTCAGTACGGTTGCTTTTCACATACTAAAGACCCATAAATACAATATTCAATTTAAAGATAGTTAGAGCAAACTTGGAATTCATTTCCTTTAGGCAAAATATACAAATTACAATATCGTTGAATCGAAGATGACCTAGATGATGAAATAGGAATGATATAGGTACCTACTCGTGATATACACACTAATCCGAAATAGCCCTGTATTGAAAATAAAATAGATTTCTGACCTGATTCCGGTAAAACCTTTACCAAACGTTGGAATCCTTTCTCTTGTATTTAACGTATTATAACCGCTGAGCGTTCTGTCCTTTCGATATGCATTATCCGCTTCTCTTTATCAAGAACATTATTTATATTAAAATCACATGCGTCACGTCTGAAAGCAATTTTCCAACCCTCTCCTATTTTGTTTTCCGTCTTCTCCTTATGTCCGCGCAACCAATTCAAATTATTTGTCTATACTTCTATTCAGAGTAGTTTAAAGAAGTTTTTATGTAATGCACCAAAGCAGTTTCATAATTGATTTATTTTTAGGGTTAAATATTATTTAAAAGAAACGCTTAATGTAAAATATTTGCATAAAACAGTGTAGCCACTGTCTGGACTGTTACACATTTCAATTAAAACAGTTTTTTTAAAGCGATTTTTGTATAATTTTTTGTAAAGAAACCAGTTTTTTTTTCAAAATTCTATTCGATTACTCGACTTCTATGGGTTTTTCCCCTACCTATCGTATTTTTTTAATTAGAATATTTAAGTTCGTTACCATAGATGTAAGGGTTTAAAAATACACAATTTGCTTGATTTTTGCATTAGGTTAGTTTGGTGATACGGAACCTCTAAGCTCCCATACAAGCGTACTTTTCGATTCATTTGGAAACTACGTCCGCGATTTTAATGAAATTTTGCACACATAATCAGTTAAGAAATAGCTATGTTTTTATCGTTTTAGTTTTTCAAAATACATAATCATAATTAAATGAGATCTTGAGAACAAGCATGGTAAAAGAACTGAGTACAAAGAACATTTCATATGTTTCGGTTTTTTCAAAAAAAATCCTAATTAATAGATAAAGTTAAATCTTGATTTCTGGGCTTGCGTTGCGTTGTTTTGGCACGCTTTGTCCCGCTCCTATAAACGAAAAATTCTATGTCGATCCTTTTCATAAAAACTTGAGGTTGTACAGACTCTTAAACAATCTTACAATTTTCACTACTACGTTATGGGAACTGATTTATAGGATAAAAGTAGACTTTGTTTTATTTTATGTATAGGCCTACATCTTTGCAAAATATTATCCCGATCTTTAGAAGTACATAGCCATTATCCATGGATAATGGGTATGTACTTGACGGGTGGATGCATCCACCCGTCCTAACTTTCGCATTTATAATATTACCTACTTTAATAGAGTGACTAAGTACCTGGTAAAATTACGACCGGAAAGCAGCTCCTCGAAGGCAAATTTTACCTTTAGCCATTTTAATCGCTGTAAAAAGCAATCGAATCTTCGTGTTCCAAAACAGAGCCTCTCTAAGCTACCTCTAATAGAGCAATCCAAACAAATTCCATCGGAATCCAAATTTCCAAACTTGTTACCAAATAGTTAACAGAAACTTGTACCATAGTGACGGAATTTAAGGAATTTCCGTTTATCAGCAGAGATTCCACTTGAAGTTCGTTCACATTGCAGCTGAAAGGTTTTGCATTTCGGTCTTCCACTTTCATTCAGTAGGTTCTGACAAAGTAGGTCGACTTGGTTCGATACATCCAGATGTATCGAACCAAGTCGACCTACTATGTCAGTAGTACAAGTAGCACGTTGGTAAGATGTCCCAGGACATCTTACCAACGTGCTACTTGTACGAACATTCGATCACAACGCTCACTAGAGACATCAAGGTTCAGGAAACGTGCTAGCCACAAATAAATAAATAATACTGAACGTTTAGAAAACTTTTGGCATCAAAGTGATCCTAGGTTATGGGTACCACACTACTGATCATATACCATGGTCGGTCGGCCTTTAGATGCCACGTGTATAGATACAAAAGTACCAGTAAAAGGCCGGCTGCGTAGCAACATCAACGTTCTAAATGTTGAAAATACGCTAATGATGACCGAGGGTACCTGTTTGAGCCGTTCGGGATGGAAACCCATGGTCCTTTCCTTGGTCCTTGGTCGTGGGACTCACGCAATATAAAAGATCTTACCAATCTTCTCATAGAGTCCACAGATAATCGGAATTCTGGCATTTATTTCGTTCAACGAAGCACTGCTATTCAACGACACAATGCTGCCAGCATTCTGAGTACGCTGCCGTGTGTGACGGCTTAGATTTTTAGGAAATTGATATTATACCAAGCTGTAGACAGGGCGCTATGGCGCTCATTAGGGGAGGCCTATGTCCAGATATGGACTGGTATAGGCTGATGATGATGATAATATAAAGATGTAAATTCTAGTTGTAATTTGTCGTTTTGTCATTTGAATAAATATACATAAAAAACCATCATAAAAAAGACACCGCTGCAGATCAAAACCGCCACTTTATTATTCTGTATCCTAGTTTGTATCCAGTAGCGTCGACTCAGCGCATGATTATCCACTGCTGGGTATGCCTTCTCTGTTCTACGCCATTCTGTCCAGTCCTGTGCCAACCTATTCCACTAGGTATCCTATGGTATTAATTGAGCGAAAATCTTTTTAAAAGAAAGAAAAGAAAGAAAATACATTTATTTGTACCCAGTAACACGGAATACATACATACATTGCAACGTTACATACACACACATAAAACAGGTATAATTATTTAAGTTGAATTATTATGACAATATAGTTACATACAAAGAATAAATATAAAACAAACAAGCAAAGCTCAGCTGTTTTTGAAATCTATCTATTAATCCCAAGTGCACTATGAGAGCTCGGCAAACACTCGTTCGTAAAGTCCGTCCAATCGACCAGAAACGCGTCCAGATAACCTCGGACATTACTAGTAACACCATCTCATCAGCTATATAACTACTACAGCCCGCTGCCACTAATATGCATTTCCTATTTTTTCCTGATTGAAAAGCCTATGTGCTATTCAAAATCCAGAACCTCAGGCATGGAAAACATAAACCCTATCCGTTTTCACGTTGTCTTTTGCGTGACAAACACTCTCATCTTCACAAACTTTCGTCAAGGTTAACACGTTAGTGCAGTCACTAACGTAATGGTAATGGTCAGTACCATTATCATTCCCACTGTAGACTAATTCATAAACACAACCTCAACAGTCTCCAGCAGAAAGGGGAATTCTCTCATAACTTTTCCTCAATAGCGGAATGTTCCAGAAATCGAATTCCGATCAATTAACGTACTTAACATGCAATAAAAGACACCAACCCCTAACTTTGTTGCTGGGGTGCTGATTCAATTTCGTTTCCTTCGCGTGTTGATAAAACTAAAGGCTAGGATCACCTTCGTCCCCAGAGTTGTAGTAAGGGTAGGATTTTATGGGGCAAGTTTTCAAAGATTTAGTTGACCGTGGACAACTAGCTTTGGTCAGTTATTTTATCCCTATTATTGTAACTAATACAACACCTATGCCGAGCACCTGACCTTTCGCGCCCTTCTTAAAATGCCTATGGGTTTTACGTAGAATCTGAATCCTTTGATGTGTATCTTTTCAAGTCCTTTCTCTTTGACTCTAGCAAGGTCCTCTTAATTAAAGATACCTTCTGGTTTTGTGTTGTGGTCTTTGTCCTTTTTTTTGTTATCTAATAATATTCTATCTAAAAATTTAAAACTACCTTCATTGAAATAAGAATTCTTTATTCTCGCTCAATAAATTATAAGTATGTTGGAAAATACATAAAAATTAAACTTCAAGTTGTCGGAGAAAGACGTTCCCTGTCATAATTTATTAAGTATCTTATCCCGCTTGTCTTCTAATTTGAGAACCCCCTCAATCCCCTTAGAGACGGACCTGGCTGGTTCTAAACTTAGTTCTATTTATGACTAAAGGCAGTTTTAGTTTTAAACTTCACTGTGCTTCAGACATTGACTCATGTGGGTTATTCATAGCTATGCGATAGTTTTAGAGTAGATTTATGTATAGATAGGTCACGTTTGGCACGTGCTTTTGCAAATATTCATATAAATGTTTTTCTTCGACCCTATAAGGGGTTCGTTGTTGCAGTTGAATCATAGGTGATCCATTGTACTTTTTCTTTGAAAAAGTTTCTAAATACGCTTTATGCAAAGTCACGTTTCGCAAGTAACACTTTCAAAGATCATCACCAGCCTATAGAAGTCCACAACTGGACATAGGGCTTCCCTAATGAGCGCCATAGCGCTCTGTCTTCAGCTTGCGGTATCCATCCAGCATCTGCCTTTTTAAGACAATGATTCAAAATAAATAGTATAACTTTATTTACTACGCAAATACATTCAATTAACATTGACAAAATACGGAAACTCGACTATAATTCGACCGGACTTTTCAGTTCGGTCGAATTATAGATAAGAAAAAAACGTGACGCCAGCATGAACTGTGCTTATTGTGACATGACATCCTTTTCTCCCCGCAAAAATCTTTGCCGGTAGGTTATTATTATTACACTCATGCTTTAAAAGTGTAAATTACATTCTATACTAAATTTTCTGACTGCTTTTTTCTTACTTTTGTCATAGAGTATAATACCCTATTGTTAGACCGAAACGTAGAGGTTTAAATAAATTTAAACGTGAAACATGGCAGGTCCCAAATTAAGTCTTATAATAGTACATTAACTTAAGTCGAGTCACAGACACGCAAAATGTATTTAATTAAGGATTTAAAGTATCGAATATGAATCTATTAAAGCAACAAACAGTACTTCACCGTAACCTCCAGTCTTTAGAGGTTATATTTGAATGTCATCAGTGACTGCGGTGACTCCAGACAAAGATTGAGAGGGATTTTGAGGCTCAATGAGTATGAATTTAAATCATACATTAAAGGAGAAATAATGGTACACGACGACGACTTAAAGAGAGAAGTTTATTTCAGGTTTAATGATTCAAATTGTAATATCAAATATGGCGTTGTGTGAACAGACGGAACTTACGGACGGACTTTAAACTTTGACTTTGTTTTTGTGCAGATTATGTATCTTTTAATTTGTCCACAGGAAACATTCTCTCAACTCTCGTATCCTTCGACCGGGAACAACGCAGGGAGTACAGAATACCAGTTGCCATCACAGATTCTGGCACTCCAAGACTGACTGGGGTATCTTTGCTTCATGTGGTCATCGGAGACAGGAATGACAACCCTATGGGCCCTGGGCATAGTGATGTCTTCGTTTATAATTATAAGGTGAGTTTTACCCATTGGGACTTATACTCCCAATAGAACTTATACTATCCATAGGGGCTTATCGTGCCTATTGGGATTTACAGTAAACTATTTGGACTTAATACTACTTGCTTGATAGATAGATAGATTATTTATTCTCCAAAGTAAAGAGCCTACAAAATTGTTCTTAAAACCTAATGAGCGGCACAATACAGTGGAGTCGTCAGATAAGATTACACATAAGTAGGTACACAATTCTAAAAATCTTAAGTATTAATAAGAAAATAGTAATGCCTTTCTTGTGATAACTATATCAATTTTATTTAATGGTGTTAAACAGTAGTCAAACCAACTTGGACTTCTAATGTCCATTGGGATTATACCTAATAGGACTCAAAGTAACTATTAAGACAGATCCTTTTGTAAACTATGCATAGGGACTTATGTTAACCTTTAGAACCGATGTTGCCTGTTGGGGTGCTATCATTTCACCCATTGGGACGTATGCTACCCAAACGTACTTATTCTACCTATTGGGAATTTAAAAATCTTTTTGACGATGTTGAAAACTGCCGTAATATGCTTAAAGCTATCTGATTTCCTGTTCCTGACGGGTAACAGATAAGAAAATGATAGTAAACAGCCTGAGCCCTTCTTATTTGAGGTTCAATTACTTACGTGTCGAAATGTACATAATAGTATTGGGAAAAGGTAAAAAATCCCTTGATCCTGAAGGACCTCGCATTTTTCTTTGTGCCGAATATCCCTTTAATATAATTTTGCTTTACGTACTTCTCGTTTCATTGCTTTGTATTGCGAGATGAGAATCACTTTCTGTGATTTAGGTTATTGTACTTAATTTTAGATCTACTACATTGAACGAAAAGAATATACCTAACATAACAACCTACTAAAAATAAATGGCAATGCTAAAACGTTGATCGAATACGTTAAATTTATAAAAACTTTGTGGAGAAAATCAAAAGCTAAAATTATTTATTTTCTAAATAAATAATGTGGATTCACTACGAAAAAATCAAAATCTAAAATAAAAACTTTTTCTTGTAACGTTGTGAAGTTTGAATAAGGTTGTTATTGTATATTTTTATATTTAAATTGGATATTTTAACATTATTTGCCCAATGTTTCTAATAGAATGTGTTTTCCCAATGCAACCAGACGGAATCGTACTACAATGAGTTGTACAGTTGGAGATATTATGTGAGTATTGGTACAGTTTGGATTGTTTTTGCATTGGCATGGCGGTTTTAGGACATGGACTTTATCAATGCTTGATCAACGAAAACAGCCGTGTGGTGCCAGCTTAGAATTTGCACCACCCCAACTCTTCCTGTGGGTGTCGTATGAGGCGACTAAGGGAAATACACCGGGGCGGGCAGCAGCGCCTCTTGCAGAATAGATCTACCACCGAACTGCGATCCCCAACCCGTATGCCCAGCGTAGGGAATTATGGACAATTATGGACCCTGTGACACACACAATGAGATAAAAAAATCAGGGACCTGCGTCCAACAGTGGACTATTATAGGCGGTTGAGGTTGAGGATCAACGAGACGATGATTTGATGATGTTTTGTTTTATTTTATATTACCGTCCTAAAGTTGCCTGCAAATGTTTGCCTTCTGACAAATGCTTTCTGTTATTGACTAGCTGAAAATTTGACAGAATCGGTATTTCCGTTGGTCACATTAAGGTGAAAGGTCCCAAAACCCAGGTTTTGTCTGTACGGAAAATCAATTTTAAGGCAAGAAGACACAAAGCCTTTGGAATACATATAAAGATTTAAAATCCAAACAGAAAGCTCAGCAAACCTATTTACCAATTATAATATTTGTTAATCGGCGGCGTTAAGTTATTTTGCTAATTCAGAATTGCCCAGTGTTTACTGATAACATTCGATTATACCATACCATCAATTGTTTAGCAAGGGAATGTTTAAATTCAATTTAAATTGCATTTGAATAATAAAGCGTTTACAAATACCTGAATTGAAATAATTAATGATTGATAGGGAATAAACTATTGTGAGTATTGTGGATATAAAAGACAGCTCTGTAGTTTTTGTATTGTGGTTTTGTTTGCTATTTGAATTTGCCTTATGTTCTGAGGTAGGGCATCAGTGTCATTTAACGATATCTGTTTTTTTTTAAGTATTGTATTCATATTTCCTGTCATGTTGGACATTTTCTGACACTTTAATATACCCAATGGTGCCGAAGGCCCCAAACGAAATTGGTGGGACGAATGGGATTATAATATTTTAAATTATTTGATATCTCGTTCGTCCCAGTAATACGTATCGACGACGATTGGTGTGACGAACGGGACATAATTTTAAGTAGAATCCTTATATCAATACGAACCTGGTGGGATAAACGGGACATCACGTGTTTTTTGACGCTTTGTTATCGAAAAGCACAAGATGTAGATGGAGTGAAAGAGTAGGCTTTAACTTTCTTCAGCTTAGCAGACCGAAACCTAATCATATCGATAGGTACACACGTAGAAATCGTACGGCTTTGTACGCGTTTTTCCGGAATAAAAGGGAGTCCGTATGCCATTTTAGGACTAGAAAACCATGCAATATGTCACCCAGATGTCAGATGTCATCGGCCATCTTTTTTCACATCTATGGTATTGCTGTGATTGCCATGAGTTACAGTTCGAATCAATTATGATTTGACTATAAAACTAAATAACAAATACGCTTCCATTTTGAATTTATTAGCTCAATTTAGGATGATAATGGTTGTCATTTGTTTCAATTTAATTTTTGATGGCGATAAATGCGGGTGTTTTATTGGCATATGAATTACTAGAAGTCCGCCCCGGGTTTGCACGGGTATATGCCTTTGTTCATCCGGGATAATGTAGGATTCTAGTGAAAGAATTTTTCATATCGGTCCAGCAGTATCGTAGCCTGTTCAATTCAAACAAACAAATCTTTCCTCTTTATAATATTAGTATAGAAAAAGTACACTAGAATTGCATTGAATTTTATATTGAAAGAAAAAATATTAAAACATTAAATCGCACAATTAAAAATAAACAATCACTGTATTACTTTAGTTAAGACTTATAAAATAAAACTAAGAAAAGACAAATTTTAAAACTTAAAACTAGTACATTAAGTAGGTGTATTGTGGATTGTAGAAATTAGGAAACGGCTCAGCATGAATGGTAGGTACGTGAGACTTGACATGCCATCCTTATAAAAAGATCTTGGTCCTTTATAGATTTACAAAAACTATTTACTAATAAACTTTTTGATCTATCGTAAAAAAAAATTGCAACTACAACAACCACAAAAATATAATAAATATATTAACAATATACCAATAAAAACATCAACAGTCACCAAACACCGCTTACACACTCCTTTACCCCGCAAACTACAGACAAGTATGTACATAAATAAAGTCTCCATGAAATATTTAGATCACAGCTTTTCTTTGCTGTCTTTGCGTCGTTTACTCGCATTTTCATTACAATTTGTATTCAGAGTTGTTTAAGACCACGAAAAGTGGAGCGCGACGTTCATAGAATCGTAAACTTTACGATTCTTCATGTAGATATCAGTGTATTGTTAAATTTAGTTTTTGTACTGGAATGTTTTGGTAATTAGGAATATTTTGACAGTATTTTAAAGCGCGTTTTTATTTGTATAAGATTGTGAAAAAAATATGATTGTCCATTAAAATGTTACATAATTATCGGGTTACCATAACGCAACTTTGCTTAATTTGGCGCTAGATGTTACTGAATTTTCACGTAAAAAAAGATTCTCAACTAAGTTTTATTTCATTTTTCATTTCATTTATGTTTTGCATACATGTACATACATACTTAGGTCTAGGTGTTTATATCTACATATGTACAGTACATGCACCCTGGAAGGGCACTGCAAAATTTGTTTGTCTTAATTTTAATTACAATAATAATATAGAATTTAAAAAGAAAATAAAAATAAAAAGATCACTTACATACAAAATTGTTAATAACACATAAATTTCATGCCAAATTAAATATAATTGAATTAGAATAAAATAAAATAAAATTAAAGTAGAATTAAATTAAAATTAAAATAGAAGGCAGAATGTCATTTATTTATTATTTTATTATTAAGGTAATGTCATTCGAGTTTATCTGTAAAAAATTGGTTTAGGGAATAGTAACATTTTTCTACTAAAAATAGTTTTAAGTTTGTAACAAGATAATCTCTCTAATCAAATTTAAATAATTTAGTTTGTCAACGTTTGATGCAATGTAAAATAAAACAGTATTGGTTATTTAGACTCGAAAGCTTTTCGCAGCTTTATCTTACTAAAACTGTCTCCGACGTGATATAATTCACGGGTGTCTGTTAAAATCATCGTCAATTTCGTACATTAAAACCCTGAATTAAATAGGATTTCGACGACTTCGTATTAAAATTATTATAAAGGTCTTAGCGAACGCTCGACGCTAAATAATTAAGTCAATATATATTCGATACCATCCATAAACCTAACGTTAATACCCGTGTTTTATATTAATATATCGCTATTAAAATGTTAATTTTCAACCTTAATGAAAGCTGTTTTAGTATCGTATAAACGAGGATTATGGTGGGAAAGCAGTTTTTATTATTACCACAATGAATTTATATACAGTTAGTTCAGTTCAGCTCCTATTTGTCGTACATGCGTAAATGATGCGTTAAGTAAGCCATTTTGTGGGGAAGCAAACATATTGCGGGGTTTTATTATGTAGGTATATATATTAATATGTAGATTTTAGCGATGGGTGATGACGATGATGATACCGCTAAAATTATAGCTTTTAAAACTATCATGGTTATCAATATAGTATAAGTCATTTATAACGGGATATTTACCATGATTTGATTTTTGAGTTTTCCAATATTTCGGCACAGTTTCGTATGCCATGGCCACGGAAGAAATCAAATCATAGTAAATATCCCGTTATAAATGACTGTTACTGAAATTGACCAGCATTATTTTACTTAATTCAGTTAAGTTGATTAAGCGATTACTGTAAGGCCGTCTAACGCCGTCGCCGTCACCGGGACGTCCTCGAAAACGAGATTATTTCGGACCGAGTTCAAGATAGCGTGAGGGCGATTGTTAGACGGGTAGTTCCACCCGGCTCCAAATCCCATACATAGCAAATATTTTATTTTCATACTTTGATTCCACCGCGCCTCAATTTTTTTTAGTAGAGTTTGCATAAAAATAAACTTGGCATGAAACATAAGGTAAGGTATGAAATCATAATAAGGCATATAAAATATTGTCATAAAAGAAAAAATCATAGCAAATACATATCTTTATTCAGTAAAACTAAGTAACACAAAATGATATAACTACTCATACATATTCTTAAAAGTTTAAAATAGTGTCCTAAATTTTATTTTTTAAATCACTTATCACTTTCGACAGCCACTGTCACCGGGATGTCACCGAGAACCATAATAAGGTTCTCGATGACGTCCCGCCGTTTGTCTGGTTTTTTGTTTTACATACTTATTATGTAAAAATTGCTGGCACTTGAGCACGTCACAATATCGAGCCGTGTTCTAGCGGCCGCGCCGTCCACTACACCACACCACCGTCGCTAGAGTGACGGTCGTGCAGTGGACAGGCGGCATAGTAAATGTACGTATCGATACTTCGGCGCCGTTATCTCGTTCTCGGTGACGTCCCGGTGACGGCAGCCGTAGACAAACAGCCTAAATCGACTGATTACTGCTTAGTAAGCATTCGTTTCATGTTCTCTAGATTTCCATGAAAAACAAAGTCAAAAAAATATAACACCTTACTGCCAAAGATAAAGAAACATCCTTACTTACTGTTTCAAACTAACCCTGTGCTGCTCTGATTTCTAAGTTACGACGGGGATAAAGTTTATTCTGTGCGTTTGCGATAGTGGGACTCTTTATGTGTTAGTTTTACCCATAGGTGGTTTTACCAGTAAGCGTTATTCGGGGATTTCGTTTCTTATTAGGTTTGCTTGTTATTATGCTTACCTGTAAGTACAGCGATTAAGCTTTGCAGGATATGTGTGCAAATCGAAATTTACCTCCCATATACCAGATAATTCTTACTAGTCTAGGATTACTAGAATACCTAGAGATACCTACTAAGAAAGACTTAGAAGATACGTGTTAGTAATTTCATATTTGATCTAATATGTACATATATTATGTCTTAAGAGCCCACTAAGGATGTGTATGGATCCTTGCGTGTTTTTTTAAGATATTGGCAAAACCCCTCCTTGTTTAGGGAGAGGATGTTCTTCAGCATTAGGGCATATTCAGCTTTAACAGGGCGTAGCGCCATTTTGTAAAAAGAATAGGCATAGGATTTCGCGTTTAAGAAGCGGGACAAAGCATACATTTATGCGCTTACCAGCGTAAGCACAATCAAGTTTTGGCTTATTTAAAAGAAAGCTACAAAACTTATGAAGAAACTGGTTCAAGGAATCACGTAATTAGTAATAACCTACTTATCAAAAAGTAGTCATTTCAATGCCGAAGGATTCCTAAGATCTAGCTCAAATTATGGGCTCAAAACGATATTTTTTTCTTAATTGTTTTTCACATTCAAAGAACCTATGTGTTTTTTTAATTATATGCTATTTCGCCTCGCATGATTGCTGATTAGTGGATATGTACTTATGTAGAAGGCAGGTAACATAATACAATGTTCCTAAATCATTCCCATCAAATAGTTGCCTCGTGCGGGGGCCGCTAGTAATATGTACCTTGTCTATAGTAATTGGCAAATAAATAATTTTGTATTTTTGTATTGTATTGTTAGATTGGCATCAGTTCCCATTCCAAATCGGTCTACAAAACCAGCATATTAAAATGATCCAACTGAGTTACTATTTCAAACAACTTTCTAACATTCCTACTGTTCACTTGTTTTAACGACGGCTTTGGCTAAGCCTGGCTTATGTCCCAATGTCCCAACGTCCCAAGTCCCAACTTAACTCAACTTGCGACCACGGGATAATTGATTTGTCACTGACTGATTTAGAGCAGGCCTCGATGGAAAGTTCTCGCATTTATTCTGGACCGAAAAGTTCGAACGTTTCAAATCCTTTTTGGTGACATTTAACAACTGACATTTTTTGACTGGTCATTTTTTTAATTGAACGCCTCATTTTGCTTAAAGCTAGTGAGTGGGTTAATCTCACTCAGTTTTAAGCTAAATGAGGGTTTATAATCACTGAAAGTAAAAAAGCGGTTGGAGTCGAATGTTTTTACCCAACTACCACCTCAGGGGTTCTTGTTATACCTTGGCACCCTACATATATGTATATTTGTGTGTATCTGGTCTTATGTATTTTATGTACACACGTAGCGCCTTAATCGTCCTTACCTCTTGTCCGATTTCAACAATATTTGTTAATTATTAAGTAGTAAGTTAATACACTCTTATACAAGATAAAGTATTTCAATCAAAATACCCACCTCTTTAACTTATAAATAACCTAACAAATACATTTCAAACTTTTCCAATAAAACCGTAATTGATTCAAAATGAATTTGCAGACAAGAGTACAAAACGATTTTAATTATCGAAGGATAAATCTATTTATTAAGAGCTTTTAAATATTCTAAATTAATTAAATAACACACCCGGACGAAAACCCTCGTTAGTGGGTAAATAATAGGTTATTCTAAAACCCATCAAAATATTTAGTGCAAAATTTCGGATTATTTGAATTTACTTAATTACTATTGAGGTTGGTTAGTAATTATGTGGGTAAACTCAATAGAAAATAGGTTAGCAATTTGTTTATACATGTTTGGTGGAAACTTACTCTCGGAAAGCTAGAGAAATAGGTGTACTACAATTTACTTCACCATCGCTTAATTTTCATCTGAAGGTGATGTGAAGACTGAATGATTTTTTTTTGGTATAATTTACACTTATCACTAAATATAATGAAAATCTACCGACGTTTAGTGAAAGAATGGATCAGTATAGAATATTGGCTTATCACTGGTAATTTTCCATTTTATTGAGTGATTGATAAGTGTAAATAATACCAAAAGAAAGTCATTAGTCATCATCATCACATCACATTCAGATGAAATATTATTTTGAATTATTTCATCACCTCCACCTTCGTATTTTATCCATAACCATAATTTACGATCTGGCTGGGCATTTTTTTTTTTTAATTTACCAAAAATCCGCCCTCTCCCGCTGAACACAGAAAATACACCCTTTGATAGGGGTTCCAGTAGAAGGTAAAGACAGGCAGGGAATGTTTTATTTATACCACATAGGTGGACAAGCGTGCGGCTTGCGGAAACGGTTACCGCAGCCTATGGACGCCCCGTTAAGGGCCTATACAACCAACTTTTTGCGAAAAGGATAGACATAGGATTTCGCGTTCATAGGAGCGAGAAAGGGCATAGTAACACGCAAGCCCAAAATCAAGTTTTTTAGGTTAGTTTTAGATTTAAGTTAGATAATAATTTGTTAAAATACGGAACTGACCAATGACTCAAAGTTCCATTAAAAAAAAGAATAAAAAAAATATATTTTTAATTAGGACTTTATTTGAAAAAACTGAAGCATAAAATGTTCTTTATACTTAGTTCTACTACCATCCTTATTCTCAAGATCGTTATGTCCATGTAAATCTGTATTTGTTGAGAAATTTAGGTTTTGTTAAAAATTTAGAGATAACTTTGTGATTTTTTTCTATAGAGAAAATTTTATGGAATCGTGTTTTCAAAACAAAATGGTCGATAGAGTAAGTCCTGAACTTTACCATACATAAATGTCAAAGTTAAATATTAAGTAGTTTGGAAGACATGGAGATCTGACGAAGTAGATTCGAGGTAGTATAGGCAAGGGCCTACGTACATTACATACGATATTAAGGAATATCGTATGTAATGTACGTACATCTTACGATATTAAGGAATATCGTATGTAATGTACGTACATCTTATGATATTAAGGAATATAGGATGTAATGTACGTACATCTTACGATATTAAGGAATACCGTATGTAATGTACGTACATCTTACGATATTAAGGTGAAGTACATTCGTAATTTCTAGACAAGGACGAGCGAACACCGCGCAGTGAAAGCGAGAAAGGGACGCAAGAGGCGGCCCGCGCGCAATTTTACTGCTTTTTATTTATAAATTTGATATTGCTCTAAAATAATACTCTTTCGCAAAAAACTAAAACCATAATCCTCTAAAGTGTTTAGTTAAGTATTTTTTAGACGATATTTCATGCAAATATGTTAAGTAACTAGCAAATGAAACTGGTTTTCCGTAGTAAAAATGCAAAATTTAGAGGAAACTTTGCGATTTTTTTCTATCGAGTCAAGTTGAGTCAATCGTGTTTCGGCTCCCATAACTTACTAACAAAAATCCTAAGCTTTCGATGCACATCAAAAAAGATTTAAAAAAATTGTGTTTTCTTGCCTTAAAATAGATTTTCCGTCTAGGCAAAACCTGAGTTTTGGGACCTACTTCACCTTAAGGAATATCGTATGTAATGTACGTACATCTTACGATATTAAGGAATATCGTATATAATGTACGTACATCTCTACGTAACACGCGCGCTGCCACTCCGTAAATGCTACAGAAAAACACCCAAGAGATAAAATACTTACGATCATCATTGATGGTATTCTGACAAAAGACGATTGAGACAAAATGCGACATAATCTAGTATAACACGATCACTGCTAGCGTCGGCGGTGCGACCCGCAGGGCCGCGCCGCCGGGACAGGGACTTGCATATTGCACTCTGTGTTTTCAGCCATGAAAGTGAATAAAACAGCTGATGACTAATGCATTTGAGTTAGTATAGCTAACAACCACAAGGATGCACAAATGCACATTGATAATGATTTTGATGAAATAAATATAACCCGTATTGTCCTTTACAGGGTGAAGCACCAGACACAGAGATTGGCCGAGTCTTCGTCGATGACCCTGATGACTGGGACCTACCAGACAAGAGATTCATGTGGCTTCCATCCTACGAACAGAGGAGTCCGTTCTTCGACGTTCATAGCAATACCGGCATGATCACCATGAAGACAGGCACGCCGAATGGAACCTATTTGTTGAAGTTTAATGTGAGTATTTTATTATCAGCTCAAACCTACAAAAAGATTTTAAGATGGCATAAGACTGAACTGACGACCTTTGTGGCGCGGTGGGCGAAGGTCCGCTTGCGACGCAGGAGGTTGCGGCTTCGATTCCCGCCTTGGAAAAAATATTTGTACGATTTGCAGGTATTTGTTCCGGGTGTTCTGGTCGTTTCTATCATCATCATCAGCCTATACCAGTCCACTGCTGGACATAGGCCTCCCCTAATGAGCGCCATAGCGCTCTGTCTTCAGCTTGCCGCATCCAGCATCTGCCAGCAGTCTTTCGCAAATCGTCATCCCACCTGGTAGGAGGGCGTCCTACACTACGTTTTCCGAGTCGCGGTCTCCACTCAAGAACACGTTTACCCCAGTGTTTTATTATACATAGAAATGTATAATAAAAAATATTTATGTATTATTATATTATATTATGTGTATAAGTTATCTAGTACCCATAACACAAGCTCTGCTTAGCTTGGGGCTAGATAATGCGGTGTGAATTGTCCAGCATTATTTATTTAAGTGGTCAGCTTCTACAGAAGATTTAACGTATTTCCGTAACTGTTCATAATTCACGGCCCCAGTGTGAATTCTGACAGATGTCATGCCTTTGAATTTATTACGTGCCCTTTCTCACGATGTTTTTCTTCAGCGAAAATACAAAAACATCGATAAAGTTATACTATACATGCTTTAATTTAGTAAATGTTTCCGTCATTGAGGTATGGATGTTAAATATAAAACCAGCGCTCATTATCGATATGTATCGCTTCTGGGCATATGCTGAGCGTTGTCCCCTTTTTTGTCACTTATTTTTCTTTGTTTGTCTTTTCTTTTTAATTTGTTTTATTGTGACAAAAATAAAACCTTTATACTTCACTTTTTTTTTTCGGCAAACGTAGTGTAGGACGCCCTCCGACCAGGTGGGATGACGATTTGCGAAAGACTGCTGGCAGATGCTGGATGCGGCAAGCTGAAGACAGGGCGCTATGGCGCTCATTAGGGGAGGCCTATGTCCAGCAGTGGACAAATATAGGCTGATGATGATGACTTTACTTTTCTTTAAACAAATAAAAATAAACACTCAGTACGTTCGACACTTCATCACGATGGAGGCGGCTCAGGACCGCTATTCCTGGCATCGTTTGGGGATGCTAATGTTCAGCTGTGGACGTAAAGGGGTTGAATGACAAAACTACACACACCACCACGAAAATATAAAATTCCATTTAAAATTTCATAGGAATTTAATATTTTCCGGTTGTGGACTGGAGGCTTATTAGTATAACTACATTCACTTCAGACCTAGGCAAAGAAGGATGTTGGTATTAATAGAAAGACAAAAGCAACTCTAGGAACGAGACAATGTACCTAAGCTGAGCTAAAATTGGGTCATAGTAAACAAAGGTCTAACAATCTAAAAAAGCATTTTTCGATAAAAGCAAGTATGATAGGCGTAAAGTACCTAAGCATATAGTAAACAGAGTTCTAATTATGAGCAAAATGTCCCGTAAGCCTATATGGACCTTTAGTTTAGATATGTATCTAAATTGCAAGTCGTTACTGCGCCTGACAGCTTACTACACTCATATTTCGCGACGCGATACAATTTTATAAAAGTTTCGTTGTTCTAAAAAAATATGGGACGTTTTTATTGGATTTTCGGGCAGGTTGGCTTCAGTTAGTTCAAACTTTAAATTTTGTGGTTTTATGGTTAGTGAATACCGTGCCAAACTTCTGTCTCATAGACGTTTTGTATCCCGGAAATATATGAATAGATATAATTATTACATTAGTTATAGTTATTTTAGTTAGTTCGGGTTTTCAAAAAAATATCTGAGCGCCTGGTCGAAGCGACGCGTGACCCGAGAGCTGGTGAGTATCTGGCACAGCGCATCAGCATTGCTATACAGCGGGGCAATGCAGCCAGTGTCTTGGGCACGCTTCCAACTGGTATTGATATGGATCAGTTGAGCTACCTGTAGATTGTTTGCAACAGTTTGCAGATAGCTTAATTGTTTCTATTGTAAATACTAGTTTTAATTTAAATTTGTAATTTGATTGTTATTTTCTTTCTGAATAAAGATTTTTAGTTAGTTATTAAAATTAGTAAAAACAAATAACTTTTCAATTAACGTTGATGTGTTGATGGAAACACGTAAATCATATTCCGATCTAATGAAGTATTTTATGAAGTCACTTGATAAAGTCACTCAAAACTGCCACTATTAAAGGAACAAAGTACAAAACTTTATTACGTATGGATAATAAATTATCGCACAAGATAATAAAAATCTCAAGTCTTCTGTAGAAACCCCTGTTTTGGGTTAGGCTTCCTACAAGGTTTTCCATGTGACCCATTCATGGGTTGCTTGTGTGTGAAATATAATAAATGTACATTCAGTCATTGACAATTGTCGTTCATCAACGAGTCGACAATTTTCTCTGACTCACTGCCAACAATCTCGAAGAAGATGAGAAGTAATGAGAACTTGAAGATATGATATCTCCTCATGATCATGACCATACTAATTATCTTTTATTATTATAGGTGACAGAAGAAAACGAACCAGTAGTGCCTTTCCACTGGGTAGAAGCGACAGTAAACGTGACCATCAAGGAGATCCCGGAAGAAGCAGTTGACAAGTCAGGATCTATCAGATTCGTGAATGTAACCGCTGAGGAGTTCATTGTTCCCGAGGCTGATGTAAGTAAACAAACCAACATTCATTTTTTTACAAGGAAATTTACAACTAAAATATATAAATATTCACAAAATACACATGCAACTGTTGAGCTATCAGCAGATGGTTGCAATTGCAAACTATCTTGAGGTATCTCAACTGATCCAAGTCAATGGAAATCGGAAGCGTCCCCAAAACACTGGCAGCATTACCCCGCTGTTAGGTGATGCGCTGTGCCAAATACTCACCAGACCTTAACGCTTCGACCAGACGCTCTGAGAGACTTTTCTAAACCCGTAAATCCTAGATACCCCACGGAATTAAGGGCAGATTTATTGATCTACTCGCTATTTGTACTTTTTATTTATTTTATATTTTAATAAAAAGTCCAAATAAAATAATAGTATATTCAGTTGACAAAAACAAAAAAGTAGCTGGCTATCTCTCTGATCACTTTAACGAAGTATTAAGCAAACCGCACAAATTAAGTTATACTTTATCTATATATATAAAAATCAATTGCTGTTCGTTAGTCTCGCTAAAACTCGACAACGGCTGAACGGATTTATCTTATCTTGGTCTTGAATTATTCGTGGAGGTCTAGGGAAGGTTTAAAAGGTGAGAAAAATTCGAATAGGTACCCGTGCGAAGCCGGGGCGGACCGCTAGTAACTTATATATACTTCCCGAAATTGTTTCTAAACCTTATAATTTTGTTTAAAAAAGTTTCTTCTAAAACGTTACCGATTACCCAATAAGTGGTTATTAGTTAATGTCCCGTTTTCCGTAGGTCCCTTATATTCTTTTAAGTTTGTCTTTTTCTGTTCTACTCGAACATCCATCCATGCATCGAATAATTCGGTTTGAAATGTGGATAGATAAAGCCCAAAGCCTGAAATCAAACTTAGGCTATTTTTTATCACACAGAACACTCCATTCAGCCCATCCGTTCCCATTGGATAGAAACAACGCGTGCATAACCTCGGATAGAAACTAGTATCAAATTTGTACTTAATATTATAAATGCAAAAGTGTGTTTGTTTGTTTGTTCTTCCTTCACGCCCGATCGACTTGATTTTTGGCATGGAGTTAGTTGAAAGGATGGAGACAATACTAATAACATATAAGCTACTTTTAATTCCATAAATCAGTTCCCATTGGGTTGAAATTACCTTAAACGCGTGTGAAAACGCGGGCAGCAGCTAGTCTATACTAATATTCATCATCATCATCATTAGCCTATATTAGTCCACTGCCGGGCATAGGCTTCCCCAGAGCGCCATAGCGCCCTGTCTTCAGCTTGCCGCATACAGCATCTGTCAGCAGTCTTTCGCAAATCGTCATCGCACCTGGTCGGAGGGCGTCCTACACTACGTTTGCCGAGTCGCGGTCTCCACTCAAGAACACGTTTACCCCAGCGGTTGTCGGTTTTTACGATATATAGCCAGCCCACCGCCACTTCAGCTTGCTAATACTTTGAGCTTTGAGCTATGCCGATAAGCTTGGTTCTCTGTCGGATGTATTCGTTGCGAATCCTATCCTTATATTATAAAAATTTAACTTTGTTTGATTAAATTGAATAGGCTCTAAAACTACTGGACCCATATGAAAAATTCTTTCACCATTACAATCCTACATTATCCCTGATGAACATATGCTATAGAATATACCCGTACAAAGCCGGCTCAGATCGCTAGTATAGAATGAATTCGTGGACGTTTAGGAAGCAAAATTGAATCCCAAACAGCCAAGCTAAATTTGACATCAGCCCAACATTGCATTCCCCGCAGAAATTAATCAAGTAACACGACTATCTAACGAGAGGCCTCGGTATTATGCCGGTTAGTTTCATCATGGGACCCATTCAGGGTGTTTAACGAGTTAGTGCCAGTGTAATTGGAGGGTGGAATGGGGTTAAGAAACAAACATGCATTTATTATAGCTGAAGTTATAACTGGGTTGTTATGGCTAGATTTTGTTACCAGTTTCATTTGAGCTGAATTGACAAGCAAGGGAACTATTTTTGGATGGCGTTGTATGAAATCGCATCATTTCATTTATTTCCACCGTATGTGTTATTATACACGTGATGTGGTTAATTCTAACTTGAGTATTAGTAACTGGTGTACATATAAAAGGTACACAAGTTATTCATTTATAAAAGGAAATGGAAACACCAGAAAAGATTTTACAATTCAAGATAAACAGAACGACAGTGACTTCTGTTAAGTACCTACGCTAAACTTAATAATAAATAATAAGAGTTGGCTGTAAAAGGAATTATACTCTTTCACACAGTTTTTACGTTCCTTTAAAATATGTTAGTACAGTACTACAGTAATACATTTCTAGACAATAACACGTTTTATCACAATGTGGTTAAAATTAAAGTTATCAGAATTCTAAGAAAGTTTCGATTTTTTATGCAAATTTTAACGCTGACGATTACGTCACAAATCAAGGTCTACAGGCCGCAAAAATAAGAGTACATCGCAACAGCTTTTCTAAAAAAAAATATAAAAGCCTTATCGCATTTTTTCGAAGCATTTCGATATCAAACAAAACTATCTAATTCCTATTGTCTACTATATCTTTTAAACTAAACCCCATCTTTCTCCAACAGGGCACGAGCAAGAAGGACAAGCTACACCGCACTCTCTCACTCCTTTATAACACTTCGATGGAAAACGTCGATGTATTCACAGTGTTCGGTAAAACAACCGTCAAAGACGTGTTCCTGGATGTGAGGTTCTCAGCACACGGATCTCCTTACTACCCCCCGGAGAAGCTGGATAGTATGGTCATTGGGATACAAGAAAAGGTAAGATAATCCATACTAATACTATAAATTCGAAAGTAAGTGTGCCTGTCTGTCTGTTACCTTATGTATGACGCCTAAACGGCTGTACGGATCTTAATGGAACTTGGCAGGGAGGGAAACGGTATCTTGGGGACGGATATAGCACATGCTAAGCCGCGGGAAAAAACTACTTTATAATTATAGGGCCTGGTTGGCAGATTTCAGGCACGGAACCTTAAAAAGCTGTTTTGTTATTGTTGAAAAGTAGATGGCGCTTTAACGGATACGATACTTTAGGGCTCAGTGCAGGACGGTAGCTTGGATGGTAGATAGATAGCAGATGAAAAAAAACGTATGAATATGTACGGAACCTGCTCACAGTACAAGCATTTAGCTTAACTACTCGCCGGGTTGTAGCGAGCCGATATCTGATTTCGGATTCATTGCGACCTTTTCGAGCTTTTAAAACGCCTGGTCTTTGATGTAGACAAAGTATACAATTATTTGACACCAATTGGCACAGCAACAGACACTGAAATTAATCGCCGTTGCGTCGCTGCCGGCCACTGCCATTCCGGTGTAAACAGAGCCAAAGTCACGCGCTTAGCTACTATAGAAGCAACCAACAAACTTCTCCGCACACCTACTATGCTATAGTGCGGCCATCGCCCAAGACATTTGCCGGTTGCTACTTTGTTAAAAATGCTATAAGTAAGTCTTTAAACAATTCATTTTGCAACGAAAAAAACCTTTCAGAAAAATGGGTTATTTTCATTGTTTTTTCACTACCGCAATCAATCTGAATAAATTATAGCCAAAATATTTCAACGCTCTCAAAACAACAGACAAAAATGTAAAAACGTTCGATCGTAATGTTCGTACATAATATCCATTGCTGTATCGCCCGCTTTGTTAGCCGAACAGTCCTATTTACTCAATGTCCGATGTAAACAAAATGATTTTTCAACGAGTAATAAATATTGTCTGCTGTTGCAAGCTTGTTGTTTTATATCGAGAGCTTGCAACAGTATTTTTGAGAAGAAATAAAATTGCCAACTCTTTTTCTTTGGGAAATAAAGAAATATGACGAACTCTGTGGCGCGGTGGGCGAAGGTTTGCCTGCGACGCAGGAGGTTGCGGGTTCGATTCCCGCCTCGGAACAAATGTGTTTACGATCTGCAGACATTTGTTCAGGGTGTTCTGGTCGTTTTCTATGTATAATAAAAAATATCTATATGTGTATTGTATTATATCATGTATATCAGTTATCTAGTACCCATAACACAAGCTCTGCTTAGCTTGGGGCTAGATAATGTGTGAATTGTCCAGCATTATTATTTATTTATCATAGACTTTATTGCTATATAATAGATTTTCGAAGGTATGTAATTTTTTTTTTTATTTCCATGATACCGTTCAGGACTCTTAGAAACCCAAATGATTATTAACTGCAATCACAAAACATAATGTCACTAGTATCTTTGATTAATGATACATTTTTTTCAATTTATGTAGGTAAGGTAGAGTACATCCGTGAATTGAGGTAATGTCAATAAAATCAGGGTAATTTTTATCAATACGTTCTGTTCCCATTTTTCGCATTGACAGATTGCCAGCCTATAAAAAGACGTAATCAAGTTTTTTTATGACCGTTCCTACAATCCATCTGGTTTATTATATTAAGGTACCTGAAGTTATACCAACAAGTTAGAAACATTCTTTGAAAATGCACAATTTATTATCTAACTTGTCTCGGGTGTTCACTGTAGTGAATCGGTAACTATATTAAACTTCTCACCGCAAATTATTGGGAAGCCACAGATTATTTCCAACTTGAAACTTACTATTTAGTTTGGGACTTTGCAGTTAGTTATTGATTTTCGCGATTAGGTTTAAGTGCTCTTGAACGTGTTGACCTTTTGTAACGGTAGGGCGTTTGTTACGGTGTTTATGGACAAGTTTACGACTAAAACAAATGGTTAGGGTTCGCATTTCTTACAGAATACAAGTAAGTACCTATAGCTTTGATTTTTCTATGTGCTCGTTTATTATAATCGACAGGAGCTTTTGACACAGAATGTGTGTATAGTACAGTCCTGATTTAGACGATGGATAAACTTACGCCATGTAACGATTGCTGAAGTTGATAATTTTTAGGCTGCCTTCTTTAAAATTCACCTAACCAGTAATAAAGTAACTACATCGTAGGTAATAAACACTTGTGGGGCAGTACAAGGATGTTTCATGTGTTCTTCCGTATTCATTTCTTTCATCTCTCATCTAATATTATAAAGAGGAAATATTTGTTTGTTTGTTTGAATGGTGAATTTGTGGCGCGGTGGGCGTAGGTCCGCCTGCGACGCAAGAGGTTGCAGCTTCGATTCCCGCCTTGGAACAAATATTTGTACGATATGCAGATATTTTTTCTGGGTGGTCTGGTTGTTTTCTATGTATAATAAAAAATATCTTTCTATGTATTGTATTATGTATATCAGTTATCCTAATACCCATCACACAATCCCTGCTTTACTTAGGGCTAGATAATGCTGTATGAATTGTCCAGCATTATTTATTTATTTAATTGAATGGTGAAAGAATTTTTCAAATCGGTCAAGGGGGTTCGACTCCTTGACCGATTTGTAAAATTCTTTCACCATTAGAATCCTACATTATCCGTGATGAACATAGGCTATAGATATAGAATATACCCGTGCAAAGCCAGCGCGGACCACTAGTATTCAATTTTCTAATCACAATGTTCCTTTGCAGTTGGAAGAAGAACTCGGCGCTAGGATCTACATGGTAAAAATAGACGAATGTCTAATAGAAAAGGAGCAATGTGAAGATTCCTGCAGAAACGTACTGCTGAAGAATAACGTACCGCTGTCTGTATACACGAACAGTACGAGTTTTGTCGGCGTCAGCGCAAGGGTCGAGTCTGAATGTACCTGTGAAAGAAATGAGGAAGACGTCGATCTATTTTGTTTGAATGGAGGTTAGTATAAAAGAACATCGCTACAGATGCAGGAGAGTAGGGAATTTAGCACTATAGCTTTCCATCCCCGGGCGAGATCTAGAGGGCGACCCAGGGAACGAAAGAAAAATGTAGTGCTAAATTCCTTACTTAATCAGGCAGCCTTCTCTCCTTACTCCGCACAGGAGACAGTTTTAGTAAGGTAGAGATTATAAAAAAAATAAGATACTTTGTAGAGTACGAATTAGCATTGTGAAGTCGTTGACTGAAATAATTGCCAGCATTTCGATTACCTGTGGAATTTATGATACTATAATCAATCATATTTTGTGATTATACATGAAAAACCAAGAGAGGCAGAGATATGAGAAAAACCTCATGTTCTAAATTAAAATGACGCGATAAAATATTTTTTCGTTCTAAACTCATATTATCTAGTCTGAAAAGTTTCCGCACGTAAGCATTACCATCAAGTTACCTAAGATTAAGCCATACTCGAACTTTGATAATAAGAAACCTTGTATGTTCTAGAACTTGGAACTCCGTAAGTAATCCCCTGCGAAGTTAACTTCTCACTCAGGGAGCCCGTACTTTTGTATTGCATTCTGTTACCCGATAAATCTGGTACGGGCGCTTGTTTTACGAGCGAAACTAAAGGTTGTCGTTGATCTGGACCGCACCAGCATCAAAGCACAAAAATGTACATTCGAATTTTGACCTTAACTCGAACTCCATAAATACATTTTATATTGACGGCATCGCATAACAAACAGCGCGCGGGCCACTCGCTTGAAGCTCGTGGAAAGCAATCATGTCACTGTAAAATGAATCTAAAGATGAGGAGCTTAAGCACATTTCACTTATTGTCACAGAGTCTTGTGATCATAATGGTTTCGGCAGTATATCAGCGCCTATCTACTTCAGAGTAGTCAGGCAATCATGCTAAGTCGAGACCTTTTTGCTGCTGTAACACAGCAGTCAGCCTTTTTTATTACTTTTTTTTTAACTTATATTTTTATGTTTTGTACTGCAGCAAATAAATAAATGTCTATGTCATTATTGTTCATGTCGCTTATTGTGTGTGAATCTGAATTCTTTAGATTTTTTTCCTAATTTTTCTGTGGAGTGGAATATTCAAAACAAGACGATATAAAACAACAACAAAGCTCGGGATCCAATTCTAATAATCCAATCTGCACCTGCGACGATACCTTTAAAATAGTCTTCTTGCAGGTATCCCCGCAAGAGATAATTTCAATTGCAGGATACTGTTTATTAGTTTTAAAAACCTCGAACTGTTACTATCTAGGTATACCTAAACTGGTATAAGATTTTTATTTATTTATATTACCTTAACCTAAACAGCCTATAATAGTCCACTGCTGGACGCAGGCCTCCTCCTGATTTTTTATCTCATTTGGGGTAATCCTCACGCTAGGCATGCGGGTTGGAGATCGCAGTTCAGTGGTAAATCTATTCTGCAAGAGGCGCTGCTGCCCGCCCCCCAGTGTATGTCCCTTAATCGCCTCTTACGATACCCACGGGAAGAGTTGGGGTGGTGCAAATTCTAAGCCCCTCACGACTATTTATGTAAAATTGTAAATTAACGGAAGGTTTATTCTAGGTACCCCCTTCGCAAACAAATGCGAGTGTCCCGAAGGTCTGTCGGGTCCACATTGCGAGCAGACCTCCATCGGTTTCCATGGTGACGGCTGGGCGATGTACCCGTCACCTCCGGCGTGCCACGAAGGGCACGTGACCTTGACCGTGACCTCTCATACGAGGAACAGTCTCATCTTCTATGTGGGGCCTTTGAAGCATAATCCGCTATTGGATATCCAAGGTAAATGTTTAGGAACTTATTAGAAAAAAGTAAGGTATTAAGTTTTTATTTAGAAACATATTTATGTTCCTAGATAAAAACAACAAAAAAAAGAATCGATGTGGCCTGCAGAATTAAAAAACACTGGTCTCTTAAGAGTCCTCTCATGCGAAGAACAGTCTCATCTTTTATGTGAGGCCTTTTAAGCATAATTCGCTATTGAATATCCAAGGTAAATGTTACGAAACTTATTAGAAATAAAACGTCAAGTGCGAGTTAGACTCGCGCATCAAGGGTTCCGTACAAACTCCTACTCTTTAGCAAAGAAATCAGTCAAATCCAGACGAATAAGGCACAATAATTTTCTGATTTGATAACGATTATGACGTAACTTATTTAGTCCCTCGAACTATTGGCGTCTCGAGACTAAATAAGTTACGTCCAACCCTAGTGTAACAATGTACTATTTTGAATGAATAAACCACAAATTTACGGTTTTCTGATTTTTCCCTTTACTTGTGCTATAAGTCATTGCTTCTTGCCAAATTTCATGGTTCTAGGTCAACGGAAAGTACCCTACAGGTTTTTGGTCCATGGCGAGATTCGAAAATTATTTTTTCTGTGAATATACTAAAAATTTACGGTTTTCGGATTTTTCCCTTTACTTGTGTTATAAGACCTAGCTTCTCACCAATTTTCATGGTTCTAGGTCAACAGGAAGTACCCTAAAGGTTTTTGGTCCATGGCGAGATTCGAAAATTATTTTTTCTGTGAATAAACTACAAATTTACGGTTTTCAGATTTTTCCCTTTATTTTTGCTATAAGACCTTGCTTCGTGCCAAATTTCATGGTTCTAGGTCAACGGAAAGTACCCTATAGGTTTTTGGTCCATGGCGAGATTCGAAAATTATTTTTTCTGCGAATAAACTACAAATTTACCGTTTTCGGATTTTTCCCTTTAATTGTGTTATAAGACCTTGCTTCTCACCAAATTTCATGGTTCTAGGTCAACGGGAAGTACCCTGTAGGTTTTTGGTCCATGGCAAGATTAAAAAAATATTTTTTCTGTGAATAAATTACAAATTTACGGTTTTCAGATTTTTTCCATTACTTGTACTATAAGACCTTGCTTCTCACCAAATTTCATGGTTCTAGGTCAACGGGAAGTACCCTATAGGTTTTGTGTGCATGTGATTCCCTTGGAAAATTGAAAAAAAATAGACATAAACAGCTGTAACTTTTGATTGCGTTGACTTAGAAGTTTGATTTATATCGAGGCTTCAAGAGGTTACGAGCCTGCGTATATGATGTGAATATCAACTCAATAACTCTACGCGTTTCTGAGAAAAGTGGGTTGACAGACGGACAGACGGACAACAAAGTGATCCTATAAGGGTTTCTTTTTTCCTTTTGAGGTACGGAACCCTAAAAAGTAACGTAAAAAGAATAATTGATGGCCTTCAGAATTAAAAAACAATGTTCTCGCTGGTCTCTTAAGAGTCCGGGAAAAAGAAGTCATTTTGTATGTGTCTGCGACTCTGCGTTACACCCACGTCGTGTAGTTATAAGGTTCTACAAAGGTTTCCATCGTGACGGCTGGGCGATGTACCTGTCACCTCTGGAACGTCACAAAGGGCTTGTGACCTTGACCGTGACCTTTCATACGAGGAACAGTCTCATCTTCTATGTGGGGCCTTTGAAGCATAATCCGCTTGTGGTTATCTAAGGTAAATAATTAGAAACTTATTTGAAAATGTTAATGTAAAATGTTTTCATTTAGGAACTTAAGCAAAGGGCAAAATAAAAATAGTAGAAACCATAGACATAGTATTTTTTCACTGTAGAAACCATAGACATAGAATTTTTTCACTACGTAGAAACGATGTGATCAGCAAAAGCAAAAAAACACTGTGTCCTCTTTGGTCTCTTGAGTTTGGCAACAGGAGCCAATAGGGTGTTTGTGTGAGTGCGTGGTGTGTGTGTGCGTAACACACACTTCGTAGGGCTTCGTAAGGTTCTACGTAAGCTGGTACGATCTTTAGGTTCTGTGAAGGTTTCCAGGGTGATAAATAAAATAAAATATTGCTGGTCTATGTACCAATATCAACGTCAAAAACAGCTTTGAAGGTTCGTCTTGCGATGCGACAAAGGTTTACAAAGGTTTACACAATTACACATTATAAGTCGCGTAGATGAATATTGAAACTGAAAATGACCCGCTTTCTGCTATCCTCCTTCTTCTTCGAATAGTGGACATAAAATAGAAGTAACACATTATTTCTAGTAATAGTAATAATTTATTGTAAAAACTTTCAATCAAGCCTAAAGAAGCAAGGTTATTGAAATCTGAAATCAGATCATTGAATCAAAGAAGATCTAAGCGAGACAACATGAGAGACGCTGACATTTTCAATGACATCTTTATCTACGCGACTTAGACCAACTGGTGAATTTATGGCATTCGTATATAACCGAATTCGAAAAAAGAGGAGTTTCTACTTTCTGTTGTATGTACGTACGTTAGTAGATTTTTCCGCCAATTGTGGCCATATTTTAAAAAGAATTTATTAACACATAGTCACAAAAAAACCAGAGGGATTAGTATTTTTCCCACAAAACTTAAAGAAGTCTAAAATGTAGGCAGTCGAAGTCAGTTTTAAGTTTTATAAAACATAATTATATGTTATGCTTATTCAGAAAACAGCGAATGACCGGCGAAAATAGTTTCTGAGATAAAGAAAATTGACAATAATCAGTATTTTTGTGTATGATTTTTATCTGTCACACGATATTAATTTAAGAAAAGCACGGCAACACAAAAAATGTGCATTTGAATACGGGCTTTAATTCGTAATTTTTAGGTTTACTTTATATTGACGGCATCAGATGACAGACCGCTTCGAGGACATTGGAAACTTTTGAAAGTCATTTCATCACTATAAAATGTGTCTAATGTTGACCGTGTTTATGCCCATATTTGTATGTACATTGTGCTGGGTGGTAGTAGCTGTGTGTCTCTAATATTTTAAATCCTTGTTTTCTATTAAAGCAGGAGTTAATTTTTGGGCTTCGATGCTTGAGCATGTACTTAAATATAACCTTAACTCCACCTCCGCACATTAATTGACCTTTGAAACTCAATAACATTTCACCTTATTTCTCGCTAACACGGAGACCTTGATATTGGTTATAATTAAATTTCGTCTAGAAGTTTAAAGAGTATTTTAAAGTTTCCGCAAAGATATTAAAGTATACAATTGAAAGTTCACGGCGTCAAGTGTTGCCAACTTGCCAATTCGCAGAAGTGGCTTGCCCAGTTACTTTGTATCAACTGC
Source organism: Eupithecia vulgata (assembly GCA_946478455.1). Lineage (NCBI taxonomy): Eukaryota > Metazoa > Arthropoda > Insecta > Lepidoptera > Geometridae > Eupithecia > Eupithecia vulgata. The sequence goes on along the minus strand of OX297879.1, from coordinate 10,378,582 downwards.
ATTTTGTTGATGCAAATTATATCTTTGGGTAACTTAATTTTAGGTTCGAAATTCGGCTAAAACTGTATTCTTGATGTTAAGAATACTAGCTTTTGTGATTCGCATCTGTTTTTTCCGGAATTAAGACACGTACGTACCTACTACTACCATGTCTTTTGTAAATATTCATAATTAAATTAATGAATAAATTAATTGTTAAATATAATATATTAATATAGCTTTGGAACTACATTATGTGCAAATTTCAGGTAACTTTTAATATCCATACATTAAAAAGTCCGGCCAAACTTTCGCATTAAAATTTATAATTTTAGTGCGGCATTGCTTGTGTGCGATGACGTCTTTCTTAAACGACAAATAAAACTTACTATCAAATTCCAAAGACAATTAGAAATCTTACCGCAATAGAGCAATATCATCCAGACAACTGATTAAATCAGAATATTAGCAGGATAACTAAAATAATTTACCTTCTCAAGGACATTCTCAACCTTAAACGTTTCGAAAGTGCTTCAATTCGGGTTTTACGTCTGATTAAAACCACAAACCACGGTTCTATTGTCGAACATTCCAGCACAATTCCAGGCCATTCTACCTTACTGCCTTAGAATTACGGAAAATGCCGTTATTTCTTATTATTGGTATAAATATTATAAGGAGGTAGGGTTTTTTCAACAACTTATTGTATTGTCTGGCTGAAGTGACATAATTTGTAAAGACCAAACCAGTGACCAGTGACTTTACAAATTGTATAATTCTTGTGTTTTTATTCTGGTTTCTGGGTCTAACAAAACTCAACAGATCGGACTGAAGATTTGCACTGATCTGGAACCTCTAGGTCTGTAATCTCTAGGCCTGAAATTTTAGATCTGGAATCTCTAGGTCTGTAATCTCTAGGCCTGGAATTTTAGATCTGGAATCTCTAGGTCTGGAATAACTTAGCTATACAATACAATTTTTTTAGTACTGCAGTATAAAAATGCGTGGTGATAAGTAGAACGCAAGCGAAGTCACCGGCAAACCGTAGTAGCCCATAACAATGAACATGTCACACAAATTGGCGTTACGTCACAGATGACGTCATAGTCGTCGGCTGAGTAATGACTTGGTAAGAAAAGGAGGTAAAGAACTGTTTCTACTCGAAGGGACGAAAATGTATGGGACTGATTGTATATTAATGATGTTAAATTGATGTTGTAGGGTACTGTATATGTTTGTTTGGGAGTTATACATTGACTATAAGGTTTTTGCTCGTTCTTCCACACCATGAATCAAAATTGTGCGTAATATAATAAAATAAAAGTGTTTTTTTTTATAAAAGGTGTGTGGTGGTTCATCGCGGGTGGCAAGAGATAATTTTTTTATGGTTTTTAATTTAATCTGCTTGTCACAAGCAATAAAACTAGCGAAAAAGTAATTTGCCGCAAATCGTAAACCTGTTTCTAAGAACTCGTGATAAAAGCAACTTCGATTCACTGGTATTTTTGGAGCATTTGAGAAAATACGAAATGTTGTGCTAAAAATTATTTATTTAAACCACAACAAAATTAGTCTCGTGCCAACCCGCGACAAACTGCCATAAACGACTAGTTATATTTTTTTTTGTCCTTGATCTCAAACAAAAATTGCAGATAATGGTCTAAATATTTTTCGCACACATTTTTTTTAACTGTAGAGAAAACCTAACATGGTATTCAAAATCTAGATCAACATCTTTGCAAAGTTTCATCCCTACTGTAGTTTTCAGTCCGTTAAAAAACACACCTTCACAAACTTTTGCCTTTATTTTTGTAGGATCTTACCTTTTTATGTCACAATCTTTCGTTGCTTTTGGTCGTTCCTACGCGAAGGTTGTAATGATTCTTTAATGATGCCTTAATGACTGACAGACTGATGATTTATGAACCTCATCGCGTGATAGGTAACGCACAGCTGGTTATAAATTATTATTAAACAGGGCAGCATGGCATGTACTTGAGAACAACGTAAGTGCTTTGACAACCAGTCATGTAATGTTATAGGTCATTTTGGTACGTGGAATTGACGAAAATAAAGACAAAAAATAGATTCAGGCGTTACTTTGCGGAAATCCATTGCAAAAAAATAAAGACGTTTATATCTTTTTTGGTAGATGGTGAATTGAAGTTCCACTAGTGGACAAAAAATTGAAGCGAATAAAATCAATAACATCATATTTCTTATTTGATAATAATGACTATTTATAAACCTGTTTATAGTATAAAATTTGACTTGTCTAAGTGCTTATTTTGTAAGCTTAAAGAAATAAACGTTATTGATATTTGATTTGATATTTGAAGAAATTCTTGCGTGTCCAGAATACGCTAGGACTACGGATAGAATTAGAATACGAGTAGTGAAATAAAAATTACCGTGTAGGTTCATAAAGACTTCTCAAAAAGTCAGCCTTACATTTTAGGGTTCTGTAGTCAACAAGGAACGGTTATAGTTTCATCTGTTTATTCGCGGCTTAGCTCAGAGACTGTTATTCTAGAAAACCTTAGTTTGACATGGGTTTATACAATAAGTACCTATTAATGAACTTCAAGAATACAAAAACTAAAAACCTAGGTAGGGACTAACAGGTCAATTAGGTACCTACCTAGGTTTTTAGTTTTTAAAGTCATTTAAAACGGGATATTTACCATGATTCGATTTTTGAGTTTTCCAATATTTCGGCACAGTTTCATGCGCCATGATCACGGAAGAACTCTTGAGTTCTCTTGAGTTCTTGAGTTCTTCCGTGATCATGGCGCATGAAACTGTGCCGAAATATTGGAAAACTCAAAAATCTAATCATGGTAAATATCCCGTTTTAAATGACTTTAATGTTAATAACCATGATAGTTTTAAAAGTTTTAGTTTTTATTCTTGAGTTTACTTTTATTTGTTATTTTCATGTTATGTTTATTTTTATTGTTTGTGTGTTGTACCTAAGACATATTATGTTACTTTTTGTTTTCTTACCTATACTCGTATCATGATTTTGTCTCGTACTGTCTATTTTTGTAAACCTATAAATCATCTATCCATCTGAGCCGACAAGGTGGTTGAATCAATTTTTTTTTTTTTTTTTTTTACGGTTATGAGTATATCGTGTGTGTGTGTGTGTAAAAATCATTTTTCAATTCAAGGATTCGTTTCCTAACCATCAACCTTTGTCCACAGATTTCATGTCCCTCGAGTTAGTCGAAGGATTTCCCGTCCTCCTAGTAAACTACGGCTCGGGAACCACCCGCCTCAACAACAGCGTCGTCCAGGTGGCAGACGGGAAGCCTCATCTCATCGAGATAGTGCTGATGCGGAGCTCCATTGAGATGTTCGTGGATAGGTGCAAGCTCTCTACTTGCATGAGTCTGGCTGCGCCTACTGGACCTAGGGAGATTCTAAATGGTGAGAACTACTACTACATCATTATCAGCCTATACCAGTCCACTGCTGGACATAGGCCTCCCCTAATGAGCGCCATAGCGCCCTGTCTTCAGCTTGCCGCATCCAGCATCTGCCAGCAGTCTTTCGTAAATCGTCATCCCACCTGGTCGGAGGGCGTCCTACACGTACGTCCTACTACTACGTTTGCCGAGTCGCGGTCTCCACTCAAGAACACGTTTACCCCAGCGGTTATCGGTTCTTCAAATATAGCCAGCCCACAGCCACTGATCTAAGTATAGGTTTTTACCCAGGCATGGAAGTATTAGACAGAGACCTGGAACACTCAGAAAATATTTCAGCTATCATAACATAACAATAGAAGTTTAGTTTAACAATAAATATAAATACATTACATAGATAGATATTTTTTTATTATACAAACAACAACCAGAACACCCGGAACAAATACCTGCAGATCGTACAAATATTTGTTTCAAGGTGGGAATCGAACCCGCAACCTCCTGCGTCGCAGGCGGACCAAATATCAAATATCAATAACGTTTATTTCTTTAAGCTTACAAAATAAGCAAAGTCAAAGAAATCTTAGACAAGTCAAATTTAATACTATAAACAGGTTTATAAATAGTCATTATTATCAAATAAGAAATATGATGTTATTGATTATATTGGCTTCAATTTTTTGTCCCTTCTTTCTTCTCTTCTTTTTTGTGACCTTCCCCCACCGCGCCACAGAGGTCGTCAAAAATGTTTAAATAATATAATAATAAAAAATAAATAGTAAAATTTAATATTATTCAATTCACAATAATTAATCATTCTTAATTAATTCTTCGTATGACTTTAAATTTCTTAGCTTTAGTTTTGTCTCGATATAAACAATTTCTTAAAACTCCAACTGGTATTGATATGGATCAGTTGAGCTACCTGTAGATTGTTTGCAACAGTTTGCAGATAGCTTAATTGTTTCTATTGTAAATACTAGTTTTAATTTAAATTTGTTATTTGATTGTTATTTTCTTTCTGAATAAAATATTATTTCTTAAAACATAATGTTTTATCCCAACAGTGAACGGACCGCTTCAGCTGGGAGGGGCGAGCATAGACTTACAGTTCTTGGCCCGAGCGTTTGGCTGGAAGCATGTCCCGACGAACCAGAACTTCGTTGGCTGCATCAGTAATTTCACTTACGAGAATTATGTAAGTATTTATAGCTTATTATGGGCAATTATATTTGTATAGAATTCATTTAAAAACCTCAGCCAAAATATAATTTTGAACAACCTTTTGATTTTTTACAAACATTGTTAACGAAACCAAAACAAAATAGAGATAGATAATAAACTTCAATGGGGCCCACACATAGATAAGTTATCGAAGAGACTTAGTTCTGCAGCGTATGCAGTCAAAAAAATCCGTTTTCTTACAGACGTGGATACATCTAGACTTGTTTATTTCAGCTACTTCCACAGTATTATGTCATATGGTATACTGCTGTGGGGGAACGCTGCAGATATTAACACCGTATTTGTGCTGCAGAAGAGGGCTGTTCGTGCTATCTATAATATGGGTCCCAGAGAATCCCTACGTGATAAATTTAAAGAAATAAACATAATGACAGTCGCCTGTCAATATATTTATGAAAACTTGTTGTACACTCATAAAAATATCAAAAGCTTCCCTAAAAATAGCGATATACATAATATTAATACTAGAAATAAACATAAACTCGCTGTGCCCACAACCAGGCTTCACAAGATAAATGTATCTTTCAAAGGGCAATGTATACGCTTCTACAACAAAACTCCTAGTGAGTTGCAAAATCTATCAATTAATAAATTCAAACAAATTGTCAAAACTTTTCTGTGCAAAAAGGCTTACTACAAAATATCAGATTATTTAGAAGACAAAAAAGCTTGGGACGGGTTTTGCTCCAACTCGAAAAATAACAACTAACAGGCTAAAGGTTTCTTCGTCGCTTCTTTACTTTAGTCTACACACCGAAGCGACAGAAATCAAAAACATCACTTTATTTCCGTGTCAGTGTTTTATTTTAAGAATTTGACTTTTTCTAAGTATACATTTTTGTATTTATGGAAATAAAGAATTTTTTTTTTTTTTTTTTTTGTTAAGAACTTTATCGATAAAGATTTTCAATAATGTTCTAAAAATTTGTGACCTCGACGGGACATGAACCCGCAACCTTTCACTCAGTTCGGTCCCGACGAGGTCGTACCATTTTGGGATATTATTTAAATTCTTAGAAGTTTCCCTAAATTTGTAAGCACTATAAACAAATTACACTCGATGAAAACCTTTCATAAAAAAAACTAAATTGGTTTAGGAGCTCCGATGACATAGATAGACACCCTATACAGGGTGGCTTTTTGAGATGGGCGTGGAGGGCCAAATCAGAAACCATGACAATTAGAGAAAAGTCGTGAAAGGAGTATGACCTCGCTTTTTAACCAAAAACCTTGTTTTCACAAACAGGGGCTGTAATAAGTTTCACGAATGTAATCTGTCAGTATGTCTAGGTTCAAACCTCCAAATCCGAAAACTTGTTTTTTTTGTTATTTTCATAATTATGTTTTATTTCAATTTTCAAATTCAAATTTATTACTTTTTAAAAAAATGTGATATTCACAAAATAAATACAAGAAACAAGAACAAACTGCACATCCCATCATATAGATTACGAAAGGTAGGGAAATCATTTATGGGTAATTGCGTACGCTTCTACAACAAGCTTCCATCTAAAGCAACTGAGCTCCCTATTCGTCAAGTATTTTTCTAAGTACCTACCTACTAGCATTTTTTTAAAACTATACTTCATGTAAATCGGGACAGTTTTATAATGACCAAAAATTAAGATGTCGGGCTATGTCAGGATTGTTAACAGACTCATAGGAGAAGAAAGAGTTTTTTTTTATTTAATACTGCCCCACTGCTGCGCTGTGTATTTTATAAATACCTACCTACCAACTCGTAAATGATTTTAAATTTAAATTAGGTATGCAAAAATCTCCTTTATATCATTTTCCCTCTAAAAAGTTTATTTTATTCACTGTTTTCAGTGAACACTTTTATAAAGTATGCAACTTTTGAATAAAACGGATATATGTATTTCTATCGAGGGCTATGAATCACTCGCGTCGCTCAGGACTCTGACGTCTTTAGAATCCTTCACTTGTTCGTGATTAATCTAAGGCCCTCGCATTAAATTCATCCTTTATTAACGAATTGCCTACATACCATAAAATTATAATTAAACTGCATTTTTTATATGGTTCAATTTATAATTATATGTAGGACTATTTAACAAAATTTTAGCAGAGCCTACCACCGACGCAGCGAAACAGTTGTTCACAGCGGTGAGTCATTTCAAGTGATTGCCATAATGTACTTAAATTAAGTATTTTGTTATTGTTTAGTATTTTTGTTCCTTGTTGTTTGTTAAGTTAAGTTAGTTCATTAATTATTATTGAGGATACACAATAGGACCGACATGTATTTAATTATAAAGGTTCTTACAATAAATATGATTAAAAAAAAAAAAAAAAAAAAAAAAAATTATAATTATAAATAAACTTATCGCATTTTATTTACATTAGCTCGAGCATAATACGGACAATATAATCTTCATTACTCCGAAATAAAGGGTATTCCCAAATGGATGGAAACAGTGAGTTGATTACAGCAAAGTTAATTTGGAATGCTTTTTATTTAATTGACATGAAAGCCTCAGTTTTTATTCACTTTCACGGAATTTCGGAAATGTAATTAGACACATGGCAGTTTTCTGTCACGAACGTGAACGGATCTGGTAGCCGGAAGTTCCATAATTATATATTACTGGCTTCTGCCCGCGGTTTCACATGCAGTTGCCGGCATAAAAATTAGCCTATGCCTGGCCACGGGATACTTTCTACCCCTATAAGAAATGAAATAAGTTCCCAAAAATTATCGACTTCGGCGGGACTCGAACTCGCGCCCCACCCTCAGTACGGGTGTGCTCTAACCAACTAAGCCACGAAGTCTCAATTTTTGGGACCTCTTACGGACTGTAGCGCCGGTGACTCCACCTACAGAGAAAACATAAAAGTTTCCAATGTTCTAAGACTAAAGTTACATTTAGTTCATTTGAAGAGAGGTATTGCCGTTGCTAAATTCTAAGGATTCTTAGTTGGTTAGAGCACACCCGTACTAAGGGTGGGGCGCGGGTTCGAGTCCCACCGAAGCCCACTATAGCAGAAATACTTTCTACCTCCCTTCCTTATTTCACTAAGATCTATTCAACCGTTTAAATGATGATGACAAGGAACAGGTGATGTTATATCCAAATAGAATTTTTTTGTTTGGATTTGATTAACTTACTTTTTATTTCCAAGATAAACAAATTAGTTTTATTCCTTTAAAAATCATAAAAGGGACTATAAATGAACATTTTGACTAATACGAATGTATTAGGCTTTAGGGGTGGTGCTGGTCTTTGACAATAGCATCTATTCTATATCTGACGTCAAATCTAATGGATAATTGAATAATGTTAATGTATGAAGATTGCCTTATGAGTGGTGTTCTTCTAAAAATAATCGTAAAATTAATATGTATTAAATTGACGTATTTGTCAGAATTTTTGTATCTAAATTTAAGTCAAAGTTAAGGCTTCGGCGACAGATGCACGCAACTTCAATTCGTGAATTATTGGGTTCCGTAATATCAAAAATGATGACTGAAAACTTTTTGTATTTTCGACAATGTGTTGTTATTCTGTAACTAGACAATGAACCTAAGCTATGTTCCTTCTCAAACAAAACGTAAGATATTTTTGTTTTTAATACAAAACAAATAGGACGAAATCATGTCGTTTTCGACGTAAAGTTATGCAAAATCGCATTTTGAATTATTTTGGCTTATATTACATTATAGGTGTTTAATATTACTAGACTTATTAGACCTAGATAAATACTATTCTTATACGAAAAACAACATGATATGGTGGAAATATGCTTGAATTACAAATCATTTTGGTAGTACGTTTGTATGGGCAAATCATCATCCGCAGGCCTCTTTACCGACGAACCTGCTAATTGTCCGATTATTTTTTGGTGGACACCGACCTTACTAAGGTATATATATATTGTAAGTATATTATTGTTCATATTTGATGTTTTTCCCAACAGTTGTATAACCTAGGGGAGCCGTCAGTCCATAAAAACGCGGACCCTAGCTGCCAGCGAAGCATGTTCACAGCGGTTACCTTCGGGATAGACACCAACTTCCTTGTCGCTATACTAGTGTGCATCGCCATTTTAGTCAGTGAGTAACTTACTTTATTAACGCGTCAGCACATAGCTCGCAGAGATATCAGTGATTCTGTACAACCTAGGTAGTCAGAACAACCCAGGCAGTCAGTACAACCTAGGCAGTATTTACAACCTAGGCAGTCCGTACAACCCAGGCAGTCCTTATAACCTAGGCAGTCCGTACAACCCAGGCTGTCTATACAACCTAGGCAAAAAGTACCTAGGCAGGATGTACAACCTAGGCAGTATATACAACCTAGATAGTCTGTACAATCCAGGCAGTCTGTACAATCCAGGCAGTCTGTACAACCTAGCCAGTCCTTATAATCTAGGCAGTCCGTACAACCCAGGCAGTCTATACAACCTAGGCAGTAAGTACCTAGGCAGCATGTACAACCTAGGCAGTATGTACAACCTAGGTAGTCTGTACAACCCAGGTAGTCTGTACAACCTTGGCAGTCGTACAACCTAGACAGACAGTATAGGCCATCAGTACAGATAAGAACGCAGACCCTGCTTGCTGAAAACGAAGCTTGTTCATAGCGATTACTTTCGGGATAGATACCAACTTCCTATTTGCTATACTAGTGAACATAGCCATTTTAGTCAGTGAGTAACTTACTTAACGCGGCAGCTCATAGCTCGTCTTATTACTATCATTCCAGCTACCTTACCACATTGTTAATCATAATGCTTCCCCCCCCAGTTCTTCTCCTAGCGGTGGTTGTACACCGTCGCAGAGCTGACGCGTGGCCCGAGAAAGAAATGGACGACATCAGAGAAAACATCATCGCGTACGACGACGAAGGCGGCGGCGAGGGCGATGCCGGTTACGACCTGCAAGTGTTGCGGCAGATGTACGACGCAGCGCCGCCAGATACAGACGCCTTCATGCAGAGGGGAGATCATTTGGGTAAGATAGTAACATATTTGCTTGAACATGTTGGACGCCAGTTAACAAATTGGCGCCCAACGTGGGGCTACAACTCTTCTTTTGATGATACGTGATCCCACGTTGGACGCCAATTAACAAGGTGGCAGTTAACGTGGACCAACGCTATTTGTTGGATTCCTACGTTACCTGCAAACTGTTTCGGCAGGTTTATGATGGCGCATCACCTTTTTTTCCTTCATGAGGGAGAACAGAAGGAACTTGGTCTTGTAACTTGGTCTTGTACCTACTATATCCCTCATGAAGAAAAAAAAAGGTGATGCGCCATCATAAATCTGCCGAAACAGTTTGCAGGTATCGTAGGAAATGGTCGCGTTGAGACCAACTACGGCCGATTGAAGTAATAGAAGCATCATCTATTTTATGCAGCGGGTTGCGGTTAGTTACTTAAGGTAATAAGTCTGAATTGACGCCCTAATTGGGGCATCGAACATAAAATAAAAAGTGAATAGATACAAAACAAAAAACATTTTAATAATTCAGTAATGACATACTCTGACCTTCATAAACATTTTACATTTTTGTAAAGTAAAGTGAACTAAAATAAATAAAAGTAATGAATTTTGATTGTTAGATTTTTATCTGCTTATTATTTTATCATAAACCCTAACTCATCCTTTGTCCCCAGGCTTGGTTGGCGCAGCACCCGACCTATCAGGGTTCCTAGACGACAAGAAATCAGTCCTAGACCGAGATCCAGATATCAATCCATATGACGATGTGCGTCACTACGCGTATGAGGGAGACGGCAATACTAGCGGCTCTCTTTCCTCTTTAGCAAGCTGTAAGTATGACTTGAACTTGGTCTTGTAACTATGGTGAACTGTACTGGAAATTAACAATATTCTTATATTTAGCTTGGGGCTAGATAATGCTGTGTGAATTGTCCAGCATTATTTATTATTATAATAGTCTCCTCTCGCCAGATCCCTGAGAGGGACTGTCAAATAAAACCTTTGACTGGCAAGAGCATTGAGAAGGACGATTACACTGTCCGACTATAAAATTAAATATCAAAGATAATACTTGATGCAACTGCTTGCTGCTAACTTCATTGGATAAAGGACAAGCATGTCGACATTCTTTAATTTCTTCCGTCCGAATTAAAAGTAAAGAATTTAAAAAAAAAATTGAATATCCACCAATTCATAAAAGTTTAGATCTTCAAAGTGGGTACCATGTTTTTTTGTCACTTATTAAGTAATTTTCTTTTCTCTAGGTACCGATGATGGTGATTTAAAATTCAATTATTTATCCACCTTCGGACCACGATTCCGCAAGCTGGCAGATATGTATGGCGATGATGACGACAGACCAGCCCCGCACGAAGAGTCGTGGTGCTAGCAGCGCGCCTGGCTCGTGTAACCTAAACACGACCACATAAGGCTCAAAATGTCTCTTTAAACGCTCAGTGCTGAACAAATATGAACCTTTTGGGCTAGCGCCCAGTGCTTGGTAGAAAACCGAGATGCCTTACCGCTTGTATGTTTTTGATATTTTGCTTTCTTTGGTACGAACAATAAGTGACGAAGTTTTTAAGGAAGTGGACCTAAGTTTTTAAGAAAATGTACCTAAGGTGTGTACTTTATACACAATTGATTTATTTTTCGTAGAATTTCAATGTAAATAGATATTAACACATGACATTGTTTGAATACATTTTTTTCTGTTTATCGTTTCTTGTGACTTTGATAATTTTAGTTTTAAGTTAGTGTCTTTTATATTTTTTGATTTGCGTCTGCGATGAGAGACAGAATTAAACAATTTTGACACACTCAAAAGAGTAAAATATGATGATTTTTTTCCTGCGCTTCTTTAATCGTAATTTGAAGATAGGTTTTATAAAAGTGCCATTTTCATGTAACTAGGCTGCTAATGGTAGGTATTTTTGATTTGTTACGTATCCAGCTGATTATACACAATTCTTAAATTTCTTATGACATTAAAATCTAAAAGTTTTTAATATTTCTTATGAAGTTTATTAGTTAAACTTTTGCCTTGTGAATTAGGTTACTAATTTTTATCTTTTGATTTCGACATTGTAGCTATTTCAATTTAATATTTAATTAATGTCATTGTAAACACAATGACTTACTGACTTTTAAAATATTACGTAAATGTTAATGTAAATATGTACAGAAATAATTAAAGTGTTTTTGTATGACTATTATTAGGAAAATGTACAAGGTGTCTTAACAGTATGCATATCAACGAATTTTAAGATATTGTATTGTGTAAATCGTTGGCAGTTTTTAATATAAGCTGTTATTGCATTCAATCTCATATCGGCACGGATAAAGAACCCTGATGAGAGTTAGTTCGTCTTTATGACTATGGCGGGAAGGTTTAAATTGGTTTGTATGCAAGTCAATAGGGACCATGCGTGTCGATATATTTTATAACATTCTCATACCTACTAAATATTATATAGTTCATGTTATAAGACTTCTATGTATTCTACAAAACCTCACAACTACAATATTTTGCATTATTATTTGTTTTAAAAAACGTATTTCCTATTAGAGACGTGTTATACAATTTGATAATTAATATTATATCTAAAGCTTCTGTAAAACGTGATACATTCCATTCTGAGAGTAAATAACATGTAAAAATATATTTAAGTATAGTTTCTAAGTTATTGGATCAATTATTGTACTTAGATTTCCGTTGGTGGACATTTTTTAACAATAAGCGTTTTTATCGTTAATAACGAACTAACGTTTAACGTTTTAACGTTAATACCACGTTCCGGCCAGAAATGTACACCGACGGGATTGTCACTGCCATGATATAAACGCGTAAGTAATTTTTAGTGTAAGCTGGTAAGTATCATAAAAATCTAAGTCAGATTTTGTATCTACCTAAAATAATCATAATGTGACCAAGGTTTTAATGCTTTTCAGTGAATATTCAACTTTAAATAGGTTCTCAATTCGAAGCGTATTTTATTTATAGTTAGACTTCTATTTAGTTGATTTTTTTGTCTTATTTCAAATTTTAAATTTAATGCCTATGTGATATTGCTGTCAAAACGGCCTAATAGTACGAAAATATCCGTTAATCTGGCAACACTATTCATGATGAAATAAAATGTGAAGGTTTTTTTTAAACTTGAAGAAATTATTTTCATCGGTACAAGGCACTACATTGTTAAAAGATGTGAGTTAAATATTCCAATTGTTTAGGTAATTTTCGGACTAGAATAAACCCATCGTTATAAATAAAAATTTCAAACAATTTTTGTACTTTTTTATTTATATTAATAACTATTCTAAATATACCACACTGACGGTATTCATTTGACTTAATATTTGTGACTGTAGTAATGGTTTTAGTGATGCCTTAAATATGTATTTGATAAATAATTTTGTGACAAATTTTCTGTTCTTATCAATTCGTAGATGCTTTTAGTACATTCTTCATTAGCACATGCGTAATGAAGAATGTACTAAACGTTATGTTCATGATTTTACAACCTAATGTACATACATTTAAATGATATTTATCGCTTACCTTTTGATTTATTTTCCACTACGTTTATAACGTAACTGGTTACGGGACAACGTAGTGGGAAATAAAACAAAAGATACGCGATAAATATCCGTTACATAATCTTTAATATGCTAACAAATCGCGCAAAAGTTTAAAATATATGAACAATTGTACAATAATGAGAATAACATCTGTAATTTTATGTAATAAATTACAGTAAAATTTTCTTTTACAGAAATTGGTACCAAAATTATTTGTCACTAGAAAATTAATTGTCACTTGAATGTTATTCTTTTTTTATTTTTTGTAATTAGTTTTAAGAATATGTGATCACGGGTTTCATGTCCTACGTGATTGCGGTTGTCAAATGTGTTAAATTGTAAAAGAGAGATTGTGCATTAAGCATGTGTACTCCTCTTGTACTAAATTGTACTAAATTTCGTATATTGTACTAAAGAAATCGACTGACGTTTATCGTAAGATTTTCATTGCATATAGCTATTTCAATGTGGTTATTATTGTAAGAGAATGTAAGGTACTTTATAAAATTGTTTGTATAGAAATAAAAATATTCAATTCAACATTGATGAATAAAGTGATGTAATTGATATAAAACATGTTTTATTATCTATAATATAAAAATGAATCGCAAAATGTGTTGGTAAGCGCATAACTCAACAACGCCTGGACCAATTTGGCCAAATCTTTTTTTAAAATGTTCGTTGAAGTTCAAGGATGGTTTTTACGGCGAGAAAAATTAGAATTATTGCTGGAAAAACCCTAAAAATAGCCCTTCTTTTTCCCATACAAATGATTTGTAACTAAAACGTAGTCAATTTGAGCTTTATTGCTAAAATAACTACCCGTGCGAAGCCGGGGCGGACCGCTAGTTTTCAAATAGAAATATCGTAGTTTGATGATATGAATGGGATAAATACAAAACTATTTTGTGTTGGATAACACCGACGTTTTATCCTTTAATAAGGCGATGAGCGCCATCTTGTGAGAAGGATCGTAGGATCGGGACAAACGTAGATCGTACTTTTTTGGAACGGCGTAAGCGCAAAAATCATGTTTTAGATATTTTAAAAGAAAAATATACAACTTATAAAGATACTGGATCAAGGAATCAAATTAATCATCTAAATAGACCGCGGGGTTCATGATATCTCGACCAAATTATGGGCAAAACAGTATACCTATTATATTATAATATTATATATATATATTATATTTCGTATTTTCTTTCTCGATCATGTTTTTACGGTCATGGAACCAATAAAAACAGGTCAAACTTTATGTAATTCGATTTTTAACTACGGGTATGAAAAGGAAAGGCATAGGATTTTGCATTCATAGAAGCGGGACAGAGCATACTCTTTTGGAACGGCGTAAGTGCAAAAATCATGTTTTTGCTCTTTTACATGAAAACTACACAACTTATGAAGAAACTGGTCCAAGGAATCAAATGATTAGTAATAACCTACGAATAAAAACATAAGTCTAAGAAATGAAATAAGTTCCCAAAAATTTTCGACTTCGGCGGGACTCGAACCCGCGTCCCACCCTTAGTACGGGTGTGCTTTAACCAACTAGGCCACGAAGTCTCTGTCGGTTCTCGTCGAAAATTTAATTTAATTTTTGGGAACTTATTTCATTTCTTAGAGATGCCCAAAGTGCGGGTAAGCACTGTAACAAAAATCCTTAAAAACATAAGTCATCTAAACAGACCGCAGGTTTCATGAGATCTCGACCAAATTATGTGTAAAATAGTGCACTATCGTTTTTTTAACTTTTTTTTCTCGAGATCTAGGCCTAGTTTGACAACCAACCCCGTTGGGTTCGCCTCTTAACGAGGGACATTACAGTGTGAGTGCGGTTCCTAACCGAAACCCGATTATAATGTCTGAGTGCTGTTCTCAACCGAAACCCGGTACCCAATTTTAACTTGTCGAAGTGCTTATTTTGTAAGCCTAAAGAAATAAAAATGTTATTGAAATTTGATTTTATCAGTGATTTTGCCTTCCACTAAAACCTAGCATGCCGTGACTCGAAATGTACGTAAGGGATTAATGCCACTACTTACTTGGATGGCTAATCCTAGACTGAACTGAGCTTGACTGATGTCCGGGCTTTTATGTTAAATTTTGGGGAGACTTTGACGAAGACTTCGTTAAATACTTATCTATCAAAACTGCTAAGGTGGCAGTGGGTTTATTCCGGAAATCCCCCACGTCCATCCCCCACGTGGGGGATTTCCGGAAAAAAATTCCGGAAATCCCCCAAATCGAATCGATCAGTCTCATGGGGGATTTCAGGAAAAAAAATTCCGGAAATCCCCCATATAGCTCGACCATAGAAATATATTAGTTCTTAATAACCTTTAACTCGTCACCGCTGGCTGCTAGTGGTAGACCGCTCACCACTACAATGAGAAGTCTTCCAAAGCAAAAAACATCAAATGCGATAGAATTTGCCAAAGACACTAACAGCTGTCGAATTGACACATACTGTCAAAATGACACATACTGTCAAAATGACACATACTGTCAAAATGACACATACTGTCAAAATGACACATACTGTCAAAATGACACATACTGTCAAAATGACACATACTGTCAAAATGACACATACTGTCAAAATGACACATACTGACAAAATGACACATACTGTCAAAATGACACATACTGTCAAAATGACACATACTGTAAAAATGACAATGTCAGATGTGACTAACAGATCGGGCTTGGGGCTAGACAATGCTGTGTAAATTGTCCAGCATTATTTATTTATTATGTCTTATATACAGAAAACAGACCGTTTCGACCAAAATTGTTAATGAATGTCGATTGCAAAAATCAGATTACATAAGTATAACTAGGAAATAAAGTGATTCGTACCTATCATTTGAGCCAGGAACTGAAAGTCCAGCACTAGTAGTTCCCGAGATATGATAGTTTTAGTTTTGACAGCTGTCATTAAAAATGTAGATTTTGTTCGTACCTATCATTTGAGACAAGAACTGAAAGTCCAGCACTAGTAGTTCCCGAGATATGATAGTTTTAGTTTTGACAGCTGTCATTAGAAATGTAGATTTTGTTCGTACCTATCATTTGAGACAGGAACTGAAAGTCCAGCACTAGTAGTTCCCGAGATATGATAGTTTTAGTTTTGACAGCTGTCATTAGAAATGTAGATTTTGTTCGTACCTATCATTTGAGACAGGAACTGAAAGTCCAGCACTAGTAGTTCCCGAGATATGATAGTTTTAGTTTTGACAGCTGTCATTAGAAATGTAGATTTTGTTCGTACCTATCATTTGAGACAGGAACTGAAAGTCCAGCACTAGTAGTTCCCGAGATATGATAGCTGTTTTAGTTATGACATCTACCGTCAATACGACATTCATTAACAATTTTGGTCGAAACGGTCTGTTTTCTGTATATAAGACATAATAAATAAATAATGCTGGACAATTTACACAGCATTGTCTAGCCCCAAGCCCGATCTGTTAGTCACATCTGACATTGTCATTTTGACAGTATGTGTCATTTTGACAGTATGTGTCATTTTGACAGTATGTGTCAATTCGACAGCTGTTAGTGTCTTTGGCAAATTCTATCGCATTTGATGTTTTTTGCTTTGGAAGACTTCTCATTGTAGTGGTGAGCGGTCTACCACTAGCAGCCAGCGGTGACGAGTTAAAGGTTATTAAGAACTAATATATTTCTATGGTCGAGCTATATGGGGGATTTCCGGAATTTTTTTTCCTGAAATCCCCCATGAGACTGATCGATTCGATTTGGGGGATTTCCGGAATTTTTTTCCGGAAATCCCCCACGTGGGGGATGGACGTGGGGGATTTCCGGAATAAACCAGACCGCTCGATTTTTCAAAAAAGTTTTTTTATGCACGTTCTGGGTGATCTACTAATTATTAGTCGCTATAATAAAATTTAACATCGTATTGAGTCAGCTCTGCGCATATTAATCCAACGCCGCTACCACGCAGCACAAAAATATAAATTCAAACATGAGCTTTAACTCGCATAAGATACATTTTTCAGTGACAAAATGGCTTTCCACAAGCTTCAAATGAGTGGCCCGCGAGCTTTCTGACATCTGATGCCGTCAATGCACATAAATAAATAAATATTTCTGGACAATGCACACAGCATTATCCATCCCCAAGCTAAGCAGAGTTTGTGTTATGCGTAATAGATTACTGCTATATTTAATACTAATACATAATATATATATTTTAATTTTTTTTGCTGTGTGAGCTTTAAGGCCGCTCACCCACGGCGCTTTCTACTAACCACTACACACTAACACTAACTTGCCGATACAATCCGGTGGGTCGGTGCTTTATTACAGTGTATGACCGAATTCAAAGGTTGTTATTTATATGTACTCCATAGATTTCAGGTAAGTCCCATCTAATGGCCAAGTAGGTTCTTCAAAGTAGATTGTACGGATCCTATTCCACTCCAATATGACCTATAGTCGTTAGCCAGGCCCGACTGCGCAATTACCGTCCATTACATTACAGGTTAGCCGAATCGAGTTATCCAGTATCGGTGGTGGTCATCTAATATTGACATGCATGACCTCTATTCCCAAGAGAACAGAATTATTATCGAATGTGACATTTAGATAGGTAAACCTATATGGAATCCTTTTGTTATTGATGATTTCTTCTAAATATAAATACCAACAGTACCTACCTAATAAAACGTATCTAACGTTTTATTCCCATTTGTCACACTGAGCTTTCCCCGTTGGGGACAAATAGGAAAAAAAGTTCTATCTGGCCCCCTGTTAGTCACGAGGGGACATGTAGAGCATTTTTTCCCATTTGTTCCCTTAAGGGTCAGATCAGGGTGACAAATAGGGATAAATGCTAGATATGGAGGGTGGTAAGTATACCTAGATATCACCCTCCGTATCTAGTAGTTACAGGGTAGGACATTAGACAGGTACACTTCTGAAAAGTGGTTCGATTTCTGTTGAGAACTATAGTTATGCTTATACAGGGTGTAACAAAAATTAAGGACTAAAACCTTCAGGGGGGTTCAGCTACAATCACAGAACATTCTTTGTCGCTTTGGTGCTGCACTGTAATGGCAATGTAAATATGTGTACTGTTAAATAAATAAATAAACATAGAAAACATATTTTAAAACTAGACATGGCCAAAAAAACGTTAGTCACTGCTATAAAGTATCTTTAGTACCTAGGTAGTAGGTACAGTCGGTACGTAGCAGAATCTATGCACTGTTGAACTTACTTCAAATCCCTTTTTAACAAATTTTAATAGTAACAGTACCTACCTAAATACAGAGGTTTTTTTTTTTAAATAGTTATCCGACTAGAATAAATTATTGTGCAACCACCTCGGATCTTCTTTTTGTCCCATAAATAAGTTTCCATGGGATACAAATTATAACAAAACAGGATAACCTTCAAAAGTTTTATAGAAACATCGCGGGCAGAAACTAGTCATTCTATAAATAATAGCAAGAATTTTCATAATCGGTCTATAAGTAACGCAGAAATGGAAGAACACACCTACATTGAAAGTACAGTTATAGAAAAAAAACAGACAGACAGAACATATTCAGCTGTATGTGATTTTTCTTCTAAATAGCCACACACTCCTAAAATAGCAACCTTACTTCTAAAATCAGACGCAAACCTTTCCCGACTTCAAGTTAAAAATACAAGCAGTAAAAGTAGATTTCGACAACTGACTGAAGTGAACTGTCGACGCGAGAATAGAGTCCGGTCGACATTCTCTAACGTGAACTAGAGCAAAATATTTTAACGAGACTCAACGAGTGACCCTTTACGCAAGTAGGTACTTACTTAGCTAATAGAATTGTCAATCTAACCTTTTTTATTTGTTTGTTTGACTTATTGAAGTGGTACTTCGCAACTACTCACTTTATTAACACTTTCATTGATGCTATGTCCAGGTAGTGGACTACAAACATAGACATATAATTTTTTCACTACAATTACAATGGTAATTACCCAGGGAGATCAGTAGGCCAAGTACAAGGATTATTGGCTATGGTAGAATAGAGAAAATTTCGTCATATTGTGATCTAATGAGTAAAATATTTGATGGAGGAATCACACAGTCGTCGCGTTTCTTTATGTTTGATGACGCGATGTAATTTTGGACTATTCCACCCTGTACAATCATATATAATAACATTCCCTGTGTTTTATTTACGCGCTGCAGGTACAGCGCGTCCCTCCATGTCGTACTGCAGAGGCTGGAATGAAGAAGTTGAAGCCTATCTTCGAAAATTCGACGCTACTAGCTGGCTAGAGACAGCTCGGAACCGAGTTGCCTGGAAATGTCTTATCTTATCAGTCAAGGAAGATGCACATTGGGTCGCAGAAGTAAAAGTTGTAATATTGGAAACAGATATCGTGGAGGCCTAACAGTGTTATCTGGGGCTAGTTAGTGGAATAGAAAGATTCCTTTTATGAGTACTTATACTTAACTTACTACGAAATAAGAATCAAACACTACAATTGAGCCAGTCGACATCGTAAGAGCTGATAGGAAACCTTACCAGAGAATGGGCATCTTATGTATTTTAACACCTCTACTGGGCTAATACGCGTACAATCTTAGTGATTATGCCAAATCTCCTCTTTTTTAGGAGATGTACGTTCTGCAGTGGACGTAACCTTCTTCGAACGTAGCACACCGCACATCACAGGGTTTGACTCATAGGCTAATTAGATGTGCTTTGTTATAAGTACAGCATTATCTAGCCCCAAGCTAAGCAGAGCTTGTGTTATGGGTACTAGATAACTGATATACATAATATAACCGCAACCACCACCGCGCCCCAGAGATCGTTATTTATTGATGTATATTTATTATATTGTGTGCTAGGTTGCATGAGTAAATAAGAATTGATGAGTATCAGGATTTAGGATTATCAGTGCAATAAGAAACCTACATTATAAGTACCTATACCGTACGTAGCTGTAGCTACGTCGTAGCAAACACGTAGCTTTTGCTACGGCGTAGCATGCTACGGCGTGCTTTGTGCTTCGGCTACGGAGCGTTGCAAAGGCTTATTCGCTTACTCCCTTATTTATAATGATCTGCTAATTTTAAAAACCGTAAATTTTAAACTTCTCACTCTGATTTCTGTCAATAGAAGAAGATAGAGTTAGCATTAGCAACGTGATATTATGTTTATGGGGGAGAGGCTTTATGAATTCAACAAAATCGATAGAGTTTTTATGATAATTACTTGCAGTTTTGCTTTTATAATAACTGAAAATAATCTTGGCTATGACGCCAAAAAGAGTCAAATTACGTTTCCCATCGAAAAATATAGCTTATTTTTTGACTTTAATTATAATGCTCAACCCTGTCTAAAAATGAAGCTGCTACAAAGGTTTCCTTTCTTAGTAAAAATATACCCTTTACGAAATAAAAATAAGGGAGGCAGAGTATCTAAATAAAGCAGTCCAAGTCGGCAACTTTAAAGGAATTTTCCATATTTCCTACTTTAAACTCAGGTGAGACGGTTCAAAGTGCCAAAACCATTCTGCCTCATTAAAACCTCCATTTGTGCTGTAATTAAAAACATGGATACATGGTCTAAAAGTCAAGCAAGTCATTTTCCATACAAAATCACACCACTTTACACGTCCCCATCCCAGAAAAGTCATGACTATGATGACAGTAATGTTAAATTGAGATTTGTCAAAGTTATAAGTTTTTTATTAATTTTGATGGTGCATTAAAGCAATGAGTATCTTTCAATGTTTTTATTTTAAGAAGGAAGCATGATAATTCCTTCCGTATCTTAGTTTCAAAAGGAAAAATATCAACAATATTTTTTTTATTTCACAATTAAACGGGTTTAAATAGCACTGAGTATTCCGATCCTATTGGATCAATTAATTTTCAAAAGAACAGTGGGCACATCGGAATTTCCAACCATTAATCAAGCTCCTTAACGATACAGCATTTCACAAATTTCCAAGAATATAGTGAAAGAATTCAAGCATTTCTAGATTTCTCTGAAAGCTAAGGTGTAAAGCTATTTAAGGAGTCACGCAAATACCTCTTTATGCCAATTAAAAGCTCGGTAAAAACCGATTAGGGCTATGAAAATGTCAACTTTGTTGTTCCTGTTAAAAAACACAATTGGTCACTTCTGTTCACAAAGATTAAAGGGAAAATTACTTTTCAACACACAATCAACTCTGTCACCACAGGGTGTAGGTAGGTACCACCTTGTAGTGAGAATCTTGGGTACAAATATTGTCAAAGCTTTTGGTCAAAACAGTAGCTTTGTGAAGCTTCAAATCTGAAAACTTAATGACACTGTGCTGTGCAAGCTTGTAAGGTAGACGTTTTTAGTTGCGTATTGAACTCAAACTAGCGCCGCCAGCCGCCACCTATTTTATCTTATTATTTCGATGACGTAATTTCAAAATTTTCAAGGGGCAGTTTGTGATAGTTATAATTAGCTTTGTTTAATCCCCCTATAGTAATTTGTTTTCCTGAAATCCCCCATGAGACTGATCAATTCGATTTGGGGGATTTCCGGAAAAAAAATCCGGAAATCCCCCACGTGGGGGATGGACGTATGGGATTTCCGGAATAATCCTTTTATTTTGTATAGTTTAGGCAGAGATACGATGTTGCACTTTGTGGCCACCAAACTCAATTATTGCAAATTAAATTTTTAACAGATCAACTCACATCAACCACAAACACATCACCAATCCATCTGCTAGAATGGTGATTATGTTAAAACCGCCCTCGATAGGGCAGAGAAGTCAAGCGAGACGAAATTGAGAGAAATGAAGCGGCGAAGAGGAATTTCTGAAGTCTTTTACAAACACACATAATATTTAGTACAAAGAAAATGCACATAATTGCCTCATCAGTGGCTTTGAAAATACATTCACACTTGTTTGCAGCAACGGGTGAAAATATCAAAAGTTTTATTTGATGTCGACATGAAACTGAATAAATGAATATCAAATGAAACGCCGCTGAAAATAGGGCATATTGTATGCTCGAGACTTGTTTCTGCAACATATTTTCTAAACTGACTGAAATGCTGAAACTTGTGTTTTTCAAAACTAATATCAAACCTTCTTCTTATGAAACTTTTCAATACATGAACGACTAGTTTCTGCACGCGGCTGCGCACGTGTTGTTTTTGGAAAAAATGGGATAAACAATACGTCATTGCAAGTCAACAATCATAAAAACTGTATTGATCTATTGAAACTTTTTTTTTTCTATATTGGAACTGAGAGACACAAAAGGTAGTAGTTCAAGGTAGTAGTTCCCATGCGATTAAAGATCACCTTAGATGTGTGTTTTTTTATGGCATTTGAAGACAAACGTTTCTCGGACCACTCGTTTGAAGCTTGTGGGAAGCCATTTTGTCACTGAAAAATTATTCTAAAAATAACGAACTTAAGGCCATATTTGAAAACACGTTTTTGCGATTCGGGGTAGCAGTATCAGATGTACCTAGTCGATTTTCACGCGGTTCCCACCACGGCCGATTCTATCTATAAATAAATAAATGTAAATAAAGCTGGACGCAATTCACACAGCATCATCTACCCCAAGCTAAGCAGAGCGTGTGGCTAAATGTAAGTATCCTCATTTAAAGTTGTTTAATTTTCAATATATATTAAATTTACACGTGCCTTAATTGACCAACTATCGATAAATAAATTAAAATTATCAATAAATGAAACTGTTCATTTTACCCAAGTTAATTCAATACATAGCCGCCGCAAATTATCAAACAGCGTAACAGGATAATGGAATTCTGAAAGTTTGGGTTAATAAATTTGGGCTTAAATTAAAGAGGAAATAGTAAACTTTATCAGAAATTGTTTATGACTGCCGATGAGGAATTCTGATGGAGCACGGTATACGCTGCAGCGTATACCGTTGCGCTGTTGCACTTTAGTCACTGCCACAGAAATTAATCTATTTAGAGTATTTAGTTAACTTTTTAAATATATATTTTTTTGGTTATAGACCTTATTTTAGCCACAATCTCACCTGATGGAAAATGAATATGTGGCCGACGATGTTTCACAAAGGTCTAGAAGATACCTAGTCACTCTTGTCTTGAAGACACCCATGCTGTATTGACTGGAAAAACAGCACCATGGAGCGTGTCTCAAACCCCAGCGGTACGAATGTCGAAGGTGGAGGAAAACCGCTGAGTGGACGGTCTATCCACCAAGTCGGGGTGGTAATGCGCTGTGCGTTTGCTTGTCCTAGAGTGGAAGGGGGATGTTGGGATCATTTCATGTAGTTTCTGTGAGCATTCTACGAAGTTTATGGTATAAAAGATCGAGAGACAAGCGATCTTGTGGTTGTGTTGGAGACTTTGGACCTTAGTACTCGTCGTCAATGAGTCTGAAGGCTCTTCGCTCTATCGAGTCTAAAGCTGCAAGCCGGTACTTGGCCGAGCCGTCCCAAACATGGCAGCAATACTTCAAACCAAACTGGACCTGTGCTTGATAAAGGGATACAAACTGTCCATGTGTGAAGTATCGATTAACCTTGTTAAGGATTCCTTAGTGCTTTTTTAGAGTCTGACTACGAAGGCTCCGAAGTTTAGAGTTGATGTAAGCGTGGCACCGAGGAGCTTCAGTTGATCTTTTAAAGGTACCGGTACATCTCCGAAAATGAGTCCGATGAGTCAAATGAGTGACTCATTTTTGCAAAGAAGCGGGAGGCTTGCGTTTTTGAGGCATTGAAGTTGACCCGATTGGCCTCACCACAATCTGAGACTGCCTTCAGGGTCAGACTCAAGAGCTTCAGCATGTCTTATCTTTTCGTCTGTATCTCATTGAGACTGGCCTAGGCGTTGGAAAGGTAACTGTCAACCACGGATATCTAGTACCTACATAACACAAGCTCTGCTAAGCTTGGGGCTGGTTATCACAGTGTGAATTGTGCAATATTATTAAAACACTTATTTTTAACTGATGTCATAAAGGAGGAGGTTCACAATTCGCTAAATTTACCATTTTCTATTCGACGACCTCTGTGGCGTAGCGG
Organism: Eupithecia vulgata; assembly: GCA_946478455.1. Lineage (NCBI taxonomy): Eukaryota > Metazoa > Arthropoda > Insecta > Lepidoptera > Geometridae > Eupithecia > Eupithecia vulgata. The sequence goes on along the minus strand of OX297879.1, from coordinate 10,354,321 downwards.
TATAAACAACACGTCAATACACTCAAAATCAACAATAATTGAATCAGACGTTTCAGTTCTATTAGTTTAAAAAAAGTCGCAAAACCACTTTGCAGTTAGCTATTTTACTTATATATATATTAAAAAAGAACAGAAAAATTATTTCTCGCACAACTGTAACGTTCCTTCATAATAATATGGTTGTTTTGATTGCATTTTGCGAAACTAAAAAAACGGTCTTGAATCCCTTAATCTTACACTGTTTTTATTTCTGAGGAATACTGATCCCACGGGTATAACTCTTTTATAGGACCACCTCCGGATAATTTTCTATCAAAATTTATATAAAAATAACGAAAGAATTTTCAAAATCAGTCTATATTTGACGGAGACATCGAAGAACATTAGATAAAAAAAACTACATGAAAAAACACTTGCACAAACAGCCGAACAAACCGTCCCATATATTTAATTCCCGCAGAATTCGTATTTATCCCGCAAAACTAAATAAAATAATTCAAAACCAAGGCATGCAAAGTCAGTTTGAATTTTTTTAAAACAATCTAATGATAATTATTGTAAAAAACACATTTTTATTTTTGATGCACTAAGTTCTAAATCCGCTACAATAATCGATTCTATCTCATTAAAATAAGGACTAAAATTCACAAAAGGGTTGCTGACATCCCAAATCTCCAGCGACGTAAGCCTCGCTGTTTGATTACAGGACTGGTCAACCGAGAGTCTGCAGGATTAAACTTTTAATTAAAGGACTTCCAGCTCTATAATCACTGTGCTGAACGTGCATTTCAGCTTGGACCATGGACCTGGGCCATTTGGTTATGTAGCTATGTGAGTATATTAGAGTGATCATGACGACCTCTCTGGTGTGGTGGGCGAAGGTCTGCTTGCGATGCAGGAGGATGCGGGTTCGATTTCCGCCTCGAGACAAATGTGTGTACGATCTGCAGACATTTGTTCAGGGTGTTCTGGTTGTTTTCTGTGCATAATAAAAAAATCTATCTATGTATTATATGTTATTATGTATATCAGTTATCTAGTACCCATAACACAAGCTCTGCTTAGCTTGGGGCTAGATAATGCTGTGTGAATCGTCCGGCATTATTTTATTTTTTGTCATTTTTTATTTTTCATTTTTGTTATAACGTGAGAATTGAATGATGACTTCATGATCGATTCACACAGAATAAACGAGTTTTTTATAGAAATTATGTATAGCCTAATAATTTATTTATTTATCCTATTCCACGGAATCTTATACCTTTTCAAATGTCACTTAAAATGTCGTAAAAGCGCTATGTATTTTGAGAATGCTTATGAAGAGTATTTAAGAATAAAAAACGAATAATAGTAGGTATAGCGCAAACAAGTCGTAGTCGGCATTTTCATTTAAAAAATTATTTACAAGTTCGACCATTTCCTTTGACCCCGTTACTTTTATCGTTAGTACGTCTACACTGATTTCCGTCAATCATGACTGTAGTGTTTGCAGGAACTCAATGCCATGCAAACATACACTATCTCGTGGTCCATGTATTACCAAAGCAAGCTGTCACTGTCATACGTCATTGACGGGTGACAGACAGTCAGTTGACATGGTCAACTGACGTGTCAGGCAAGTCCGTAGCGCGGGAACGCCAGTTGCTCGGGAACCGTTGGCGGGTGTGTGCTGCTTTGCAATACGTGGATGTAGCGAGTAAGTGTATGTTTGCATGGCATTGAGTTCCTGCAAACACTACAATGACTACGAGCATTAATTTTTGTTTGGACATCAGCCTGAATTTCCCTACCCGCTGCTGGAAAATCCCCGCATTTTTAGCCAAGGGTTAAAAAGAGGTGAGTTAGGTCCTAGACCACGGCTAGTGCCGTCTGCACCTGAAGCCCAGTGTTCGGATGTAATGGCGTAAAAAGTCGTTCTCAAAATTAGCTATAAGCCGGGTACGGCTCGGATTTCATTTCAAAGTCGCATTTACAAAGAAAGCTTTTTTGCTACACTATCTTTCATATATAATTTTAAACGATTCCGAAAAAAGGAGGAAGTTTTATGTCCAGCTGCGTGTTTATTTCTTTGTCAATTTTGGATCGGTTTTGATGATTCTTATGCTATTGCACACAGAGAAAATTTTATTTCTAAGGGAATTTGAGGCCAGTTTCTTGTTGTTTCAAAATAATAAAATTATACACAATTTGGTTACCAACTTATTTTACTACCTGGATGAAAAGAAGGCAATTTATTCAAGTACCTAGTTTTGGCGTAAAAGTTAAAGATTATGACGACCGATGTGGCGCGGTGGGCGAAGGTCTGCCTGCGACGCAGAAGGTTGCGGGTTCGATTCCCGCCTCGGGACAAATGTGTGTACGATCTGCAGGCATTTGTTCAGGGTGTTCTGGTCGTTTTCTATATATAATAAAAAATATTTATCTATGTATTGTATTATATTATGTATATCAGTTATCTAGTACCCATAACACAAGTTCTGCTTAGCTTGGGGCTAGATAATGATGTGTGAATTGTCCAGCATTATTTATTTATTTATTATTTAATTTTTAATTTGAAATAAAGATTGTAATTATTTTATTTGTGCCTTGTTCATAAAATTACATGCAATATTTTCTCACTTATGGTTTCAATTGCTATAAAATTAATAAATAAGTGATAATGTTATCCGTCTTAAGAACCGCTATAAACCAGTAAACCGGCGCGGAAGACCTGTTTTCTCTGTAAATAAGCTAAGGGCAGGTTTTGAATTACTTTATCCCGCTGATGCCCTAAACTAACAAATGGGCCCTCGGAATTACTTACAGGAGGCTAACCGTTAAACTGAGTTAACTCGGTTTAAACCCAGTTAAAATTGTAGAAACAATGTGTTTCGCCTGATAACCAATTACAACACGTTATATGGTTTTCAACACAAATTGCAATGAAAAAAAAATTTTAACCTATTTTTTAAAATAATTTTTGAGTTAATGCCAACGGGATGCAATAATCTTTATAAAATAATAATAATAATGCTGGACAATTCACACAGCATTATCTAGCCCCAAGGTAAGCAGAGCTTGTGTTATGGGTACTAGATAACTGATATACGTAATATTATAGTACATTACATAGATAGATATTTTTTATTATACATAAAAAACACCCACACCAACGGAACAAATTTCTGCAGATCGTACACAAATTTGTTCCGAGGCGGGGATCGAACCCGCAACCTCTTGCGTCGCAGGCAGACTCTCGCCCGCTGCGCCACTGAGGTCGTCCATATAATAATCATTTGTTTCAGACTATAGAAAAGTTACAGTTCTTATTTAAGCTATGCTACGGTCGATAGTAATTATACCTTAAAACTAACATATGTACATACAATATTAAAAACTAAAGTAATTACTTTTTTACGGCGAGACGTGTAGATTACGCAATCTGGGTGTTAGCTGACGACGATGCATGGCGGCGTCTCCTTGCAGGCGGCCAGTGAACCGTCGGAACTAGACACCCTTCGGCAAAAACTCTGCGCTTGAGTAGGTCGAGAGATGTTCAGTTGGAACTCTGACCATCAATGAATTTAAGTTCACATTATGTTATGGTGAGAGTCCAGCTTCTCGACGCGCATCGAGAGTCCGGCTTGGGCACTTGGGCTCCACTCCACACAGTAGCGGACGCGTGAGACGTAAAGCTGGACTCTTTTTATGTAAAGCAGTTGAAGCTATAGTTTTTAAAATGGATAGAAGGTTTATATATTTTTGTTCTCAAGTCAGAAATAAAACTAAATCTCAGCTCATCCATCCAGTACTGAGTGTGTTTGTGTTTACGTAACGTGCATACAAATGTAGGCTTAAACTCGTTATGTTTAGATACATCTTACATTAACAAAATATCTTTCAACAAGCTTCAAATGAATGGTCTGCGAGCTGTTCGTCATTTGATGCTGTCAATATAAAAATAATATAAATGTTAACATTCTAAGATCAAAATTCTATGTTTATTTTTGTGCTATGTGAGAGTAGCAGTGCGCCTGTTCTGCGACAACCTAATTGCCCGGCCACACGCTACGTCTTACCTGCAAGCATTCTAGCACAAGCCAGTTTGCAGGTAAGACGGAGCGTGTGTACTGTGTACGGCAAGACGGTAGGTCGTGCAAGCGTGGAAGTGCGGCTTGTGCAATCTTTACAATGCTAAAGATAGGTGTGTGTAAATTAGATTTGCCACGTGTCATTCAAACCGCGCTTCAGTCCGGCATAGTATTTTTGACGCTTCTCTTGTTTATTGTTGTTTTTTTGTGAGCAAACATAAAAAAGAGGCTCATTAAAAAAATGTTCTTGCTTCATGCCACCGAAAATAGAGAAATAAAAACATATTATAACCGTACTGACAGTTCATTTTTGCGCAGTTCAGTTGGCACTAGCTTGCACGTGTGGCCACTGTACACTGTGTTCCGTCTTTTGCACAGTTATTACTACCCAATCTGAACTGTGGATGCAAGACGGAGCATGTGGCCGGACTATAAGTCAAAATGCTGCCGGAAGCTTTATCCTCGCACCACGAATAATAATATTTTCGAAGCAGAAAAACGTCTTACTACCAAAATAAATTTAAATTTAACGATGCATCTTATTTCTGAGAGACCTGTAGCTACAGGTACCTCTATATATACCTGCTTTTTAATCCAAGCTCTTAGAAAACTAATTTTGCCTGAAGAGCGGTGTTCGCAATTTTGCAGTTTAAGACGAATAGTGAGGCAAATGACCTTGGACCTTTCCGCGCGCCTTTATGCAGCAAAGAGTGTTTGTTTTCGGTTCAGCATGCCATGTAGTGCCATAATCAACCAAATAATATGATCCTCTGCGGTTGGGCGAAGTGTAACTAGTCAGATTTGTATCACAGATTTTGTAGGCGAAAATACGTTTTTATGTTTGATTTTATTACTTTGACTACTTTTTGAATCTAATGGACCTCCAAGAGATAGGTATGAAGTATATGAATCACTATACTGAATTTGGTACTAATCGAATTTGAGACGCCATAAAAAGTGGGTTCGAAGCCGCTACACATACACTATAACTAACACTATAACAACTACACTATAATTAACGGTAAGCATTTAGGACCTCCAAGGGACCCTTCAGGATGTGTGTTACAGGATATATAAATTTCAGAGCTCTACAATCAATATTTTCGTTGGAAAACGGGTTCGAAAACACCTAATTTTCTTGATTTTGCGTTACTATGCGCCTTAATACTGACTTAGGTACCTATTTTCAAGCGGAGAAGCATCTTTAAATCGATTTGAAACAAATAAATAATTTGACGATCTTTCAAATTAGACGAAGGTCTGTCTGCGACGCAGGAGGTAGCGAGTTCAATTCCCGCCTTGGGCAAATGTTAGTACGATCTGCAAACATTTGTTCCGGATGTTTTGTGTATTTTTTATGTATAGAATAAATATCTATCTATGTAATGTATGTTAGTATATCTATCAGTCATCTAGTACCCATAACACCAGCTCTGCTTTCCTTGGAGCAAGATGATGCTATAGGAAGTGTTGGCTTGCTGAAAATTCTAAGCCAGCACCACATGCCATCAGTGGACTAATATAGGTTGATGATGATAATGCATGCTTTTGTCACCGCTGAGTGTTTGGCTAGGTGCTGGGTCTCTGGGTATTCTCGTCAGCTTTCTCTGTCCTGCTTATCTCACGCAGGTATGCACTTTTTTATTGTCGTCAACGTATTTTCGACAATATGCTGACTCCAGTTTTATTCCTTAGGGGGTATTTCAAGAGTGTAGTGACACAGATTATACATTTACATTTTTTTTATTACAGAGGAAAACTAAAATAACTCCTTTTGATGTAGGCACTTACAAATATAAAAAAAAATGTTATTTAATGAAATTAAAACCGTTTTTTTTTTCAAATTACTCGTTTTGCTTCACTGTGAAAGAAAAAAATTAAATAACGAGATGACGGTAAACAGAAAGCGTCGACCGCTTTTTAAAAAACCTTGTACATAAACGTGTCAGGTGGAGCGGGGTCGAATTGTGCCGATCCTGAATGCAAATTAGGAGGCCCGCTCGGCTAATGGATGCACTGCCACTGGTGGCCTCCTTTCATCTGGCGGGCCATTGTACGAGCGGGCCTTTACTTGGGCACCTGGGAAATAAGCCGGGGACGCCTGAGAAATAAGAATATATAATTTTCTTGAAACAGGAAACAGCCTTAACCTTAAGGTTTTGTTATTATAGTGCAAAACCCTCCTCGCACTCTGTGTAATCTCTAAGAAATTAAATGAGTACCCAAATATTTTCAATTTCGGCGGGACTCGAACCCCTAACCTCCAGTTCGGGTGTGCTCTAACCAACTAAGAAACCAAATCGATACTTGCCTAGTCGAAAATCTCTGGGATCGCTTACGACCCGTGCGCCGTTAGCGCCACCTACAGATTTCTTAAAGAGAACTTCAAATGTTTCCCCTGTAGGTAGAGCTAACGGCGCTAGAGTGGGCTTCTCTTCTCTTAGATACAGGTCAATATTTTTATAAAACTAACTAAGCTTAACATTATTTTACATACTATTGGCGTTGCGGAACTGTTTTATGTTCTGTTTAAATTTACGAATAGGGAGCTCGTTGCTTCAGATGGAAGCTTGTCATAGAAGCGTACGCAATTGCCCATAAATGATTTCCTAACCTTTCGTAATCTATATGATGGGATGTGTAGTTTGTTTTTGTTTCTTGTATTTATTTTGCATACATCACATTATTTCATAAAGCTATCTCCATTTTTGTACGTTTAAATTCCATTTTCATAGATGAAAATCTATGGTCTATGATAGGTGATATTTTAATTTTAATAATTACTAAATGAATAATAAATGAATATTGACGACCTCGGTGGCGCGGTGGGCGAAGGTCCGCCTGCGACGCAGGAGGTAGCGGGTTCGATTCCCGCCTCGGGACAAATGTGTGTATGAACTGCAGACATTTGTTCAGGGTGTTCTGGTCGTTTTCTATGTATAATAAAAAATATCTATCTATGTATTGTATTGTATTATGTATATCAGTTATCTAGTACCCATAACACAAGCTATGCTTACCTTGGGGCTAGATAATGCTGTGTAAAATTGTCCAGCATTATTTATTTTATTATTTATTATTTTGCATACATCACATTATTTCATAAAGCTATCTCCATTTTTGTACGTTTAAATTCCATATTCATAGATGAAAATCTATGGTCTATGATAGGTGATATTTTAATTTTAATAATTACAAAATGAATAATGAATTATGGAATTTGAAATTATATATTTTTTTTAAATGTCAAAAAATGTTTTTTATTAATTTTAATGTCAACTAATATTTTAGCAGTTATAACTAAAAGTTCACAAATTCCAATTGCCGGCATGATTACCTGCAGCAAATAGTTATAATTTGCTAGGGTGGGAAGTGGGAACGAGCAACTGCTCCCAATCCAGTGAAAAAAGCTCAATTGCTTAAGATGAAAGCTTATTACAGAAGCGCACCTTGCCCTGCCCTTAAATGATTTCCCTACCTTAATTAATATCATGGGATGTGTAACTTGTTCTTGTTTCTTGTATTTCTATTGGAAAAATCGCCACATAGGGCGTCCTACACTACGTTTACCGAGTCTCGGTCTCCACTCAAGAACACGTTTACCGGTTGTCGGTTCTTCTCGAGATATGGCCAGCCCACTGCCACTTCAGCTTGATAATCCTTTGAACTATATCGATAACCTTAGTTCTCTGTCGGATGTATTCGTTGCGAATCCTATCCTTCAGAGAAACTCCGAGCATAGCTCTCTCCATAGCTCGCTGGGTGACTTTAAACTGGTGAACCAGCCGTATACATTAAATTTATGTAAATGTATTTGCAATATTAGTACAGAATGTTCTACGGAATACCGGAACTCGGAATAATGTAAAGTTTGCATAAACATTGTTGTGTACGTAAAATCTTGTTATATTGGTACATTCATCAAGAATATTACAATATCAGAATTACATAATTACAAATAATATTTTTCACAACGAATATAGGCTGATTCTAATTCTAATTCTAAGTGGGGGAACTGGGATCTGCACTGACATCTCGCATAGGAGTGTATTGTGCATTATCCCCCTGCCTAACCAGGCCCTAACCAGCCCAGCTCCTTGAAGTATCGGAGCAGGACTTTTGGAGATTGACAGCTTCGTTTCAGCTTTTCTATGGGTGTGGACAGGTTTGATGTCTCTATGAGACTTTTCAATCCCGTTTTCTGTCTGGCCTCCTCTGTGGCCGCGCAGTGTACCACAACGTGTTCCACAGTTTCTTCTTCCAGGAGGCAGCCACGACACAGGCTGCTGTCTGTGGCTCCTGTCTTAAAGAGATGGTGGTTAAGCTCGCAGTGGCCTGTGATGATACCCGCCATTGTTCTTAAGTCCTCGCGGCTCATCTTGAGCATCGTGTTTGTTGTTTTCCTATCTTTGAAAGGAAATATTGTTTTAGTGTGTTTGCAGTCTGTTCGACGTTCCCACAGGTTTTGGTGTTCCTTTTCTGAGTTAAGTTTTAGTCTGTTTTTGACTTCTGCTGTGGGCGGGTTTGAGAGACTGATGTCCTGTTTTGTTGGGATCAGTTTTGCTCCCTCCTTTGCTAGTCTGTCTGCATTTATGTTTCCTGGACAGGATCGACTCTCTGTCCACTGTATGCAGACTTTACTGTGTTCTGAAAGTTTTTGTATAGGCTGATGATGATGATGATGAACTATCACATAGATTTATTTTTTCAGATATTTAAAGAATAATAATAAGTAAATAAATAATGCTGGATATTTCACACAGCATTATCTAGCCCCAAGCTAAGCAGAGCTTGTGTTATGGTACTAGATAACTGATATACATAATATAATTAATTCAGCAAGAAAATAACAATCAAATAACTCTCCGGGTTTTCAGAAAATTATCTGAGCGTCTGGTCGAAGCGACGCGTGACCCGAGAGCTGGTGAGTATCTGGCACAGCGCATCAGCATTGCTATACAGCGGGGCAATGCAGCCAGCGTCTTAGGCACGCTTCCAACTGGTATTGATATGGATCAGTTGAGCTACCTGTAGATTGTTTGCAACAGTTTGCAGATAGCTTAATTGTTTCTATTGTAAATACTAGTTTTAATTTAAATTTGTTATTTGATTGTTATTTTCTTTCTGAATAAAGTAGATTGATCAAATAACAAATTATTTAATTATTTGATTGTTAATACAATACATTACATATATGTAAAACACACACACTGAAAAAAAAAATTGCTTGCATTAATTAACATCTTGTTTAATGTGATCACGCATCATGAATCCATATGAGCCTAGTAAGATCTTGTCTGCTGTGACTATGAGAACTTAGTTAAATCCGTCTACCAAGTTATGCATTGGCCTTATAAAGTTTAGATATGTCATTTAATTCAGAGCTTGCCCAATATCATCATGAAACTTAAACAAACTAACAAATTTGTTTTGTAGATTCAACTAAGTTAGTATTTGGCCGAGCAATGTTAGATAATCATTTCCGCTAAGCTCGTGTACTACATCACTAAGTTACTTTCTCAGAATAATTATCTTAATTTGTTGATTGAAATAAGTTACTCAATTGCATTAAATAGGTGTCTAGGTCAGTTGTAATAAGGTCTTTGTTGTAGTTAGCAAGAATGTATGTTGATGTAGCTATGGCCGGTAATAGGTTCACCTATGAACTTTGTCATATTAACGCACTGCATTCGGCAAATCAAACATTTACTCAGTTGTATCAACGGTGCGTCATGGTCATCTCTTGGTTAAAATTACCTCTTATCTTTGTCAAATTGACGATGTACAATTTGTAACATAATATCCCCATTAGCCCGGAAGGGGGTAATTCTGCACGTCTTGCTAACGAATAACTTTTGTTCCACGACTTTTGGAATTTCGATGTTTTTGAGAAAATTTTGTGGTAAGGTATAGTAAAAACAGCTGATTTTTCTGTGACTTTAGCCTCATTCTTTTTTCAAATAATATCGAAACTCGAGAAGTCATATAACATAATGATATTCGTCATGACGTGCAGAATTAGTCCTTTAGGGCTTAAAGGGATATTATTATGTCACACAATGTAAACGCGACAGCACAGCTATAGACAATAACACATTCCAAATGATATACCTAATAAATAGACAGAATATAATATTTCAATCCGTACCTACTACCTAAAAGACGAGCGACCCCGTATTATCATTAATTTGACAGAGAAATCTGAAATTAGGATGTTTGATTAAGGGTAGGGTAGGGGCTTCTTAATAAAACAATACGGTTTGATTTTTTATATACTTTTTTATTAATTATTATTATGCGCTACACTAATAGCTATGCAGTTACATTAAGATAAGGAAAAATTAAAAAGACATACATTGAAATTCTGACAATTATCTCGGAAGCCGATCACTACTTGTGACTGGAATGTATACAATGTAGGTAGGTGTAGGTACCTGTGAATCTTGGAATGAGATCGGGAAGCTCCCACGTCCTTAGCAATTCGGAAACTTCGTCCATATTTATTCACTTGTAGGTAGGTATTTTGAACAGAAAACACAAACCGAGTCAGTTGCAGCGCGTATCTCGTTGTCGTTACGTTGTAGCCTCCGAAAAGCCTCCGAAGATACACTAAAATAACGCATCAGACCACCCGTGTCGCGTGCGTGTGACGCGTTAATACTTGCAATATTAGTTGCAATAAGCGAGCGGGGTAGTGGAGGACGCGCGGGGAGATCTCTTGTTTGTGGTGAACGAATCGTTATTAGATTCCACTAATTTACTTCTTAGATTCTACTAAGAAACTTTTTTGATGTAAAGAGTTGATTGGTTAAAACTATAATTGTGATATGTGGCTGATCCAAACAAGATAGATAGTAGGTGTTACTAGGTACCTACCTATCTTGTTTAATTCTTAAAAGAAGCTTTGTTAAATGTAATAATTATTTGATGAACACCACATAGTAAATGTTTTAATACAATGAACATACACTGTAAATGCTACAAAGTTGTTTGCTTAACCCGTGCAAATCAATGTTTTATTACGAAAATGTGAAACGGTAAACTTAATAAAGAAATGTTTATTTTGATTGAGAGCTTTAGTTATGACAATAATGTGACAAATAATTGTGACAAATAAATTGGATATGTTGCAGCTACGATGCATCCTTATTTTTATTGAATATGATTTTTATCATTCCATATATTTTGACGGCAAACAAGTTAAAATGCGTCTTAGTTGGACTATATTTTTTTCAGTGTAGATTGATATTATTTATTATACATAGAAAACGACCAGAACACCCGGAACAAATACCTGCAGATCGTACAAATATTTGTCCGAAGGCGGGAATCGAACTCGCAACGCAACCTCTTGCGTCGCAGGCGGACCTTCGCCCACCGCGCCACAGAGGTCGTATTTAGGTCGTTGATTGAGCAGCTAGCTCGTAAGGTAAATGTAACATGATAAGTACAATTTCAAGATGGCTTAAACCTCGTCATTCGTAGCCCAACTGGCTCCAAGACTAGACGTGTCTTTGAGCAACCTGCAGGCCTTTATTATTTTCTAGTCTATCTAGAATCTAGACGGTAGACATACCTATCGCAGCTCCGTTAAATGACTTCCATACTTGACAACTAAATTGATTTGAAGTTTAGTATTGCTCTGTATTATTAACTTTAAAAGCGAATTTTCAAAGCCAAATTCTGACTTCTGTGACGCGGTGGCTTCTGTTTACGATGCAGGAGGTTGTGGGTTCAATTCCCGTTTTGGGACAAATGTTTGTACGATCTGCAAATTTTTATATGTATTGCGGGTGTTCTGGGTATGTTCTATTCCTAATAAAGTATATCAAAAAGGATTTAAAAGAAAAATCTGAGCGGTGGTTGAAGCGGTTCGTGACCCGAGAGCTGGTTAGTATCTGGCGCAGCGCATCAGCATCAGCCACACAGCTGGGCAAAACAGCCAGCGTTTTGGGGACGCTTTCGACTGATATTTATCTGTCAGTTGAGCTACCTGTAGATTGTTTGCAGTTAGCTCAGTTGTGTCTCTTGTAATTCTGATTTGTATTTAATTAAATTTTTATTGTTAATAAGGGAATTCCACCTTATTTTGTGTTATGTAATGTATGATCTGTCATCATTACCCTTAAGCTCTGTTTTTTGTCTGTAATGGCTAGATGATGCTGTGTGGATTATCCAGAATTTTTAAAATTTATTTGTTTATTAATTTATAAGAAGGTAGTCACTTTAACGCATCTGTATTTACGTACCTGCGACGCCACCGACGGGTATCTAGGTTTATTTTCACTATTCAAGTAAACTTATAGTCTTATAGTACAGGGTGCGGTACACCTCCTGAAAACCGCATCAATAAAGAACAATATCGTTTGGCAGGAATGGCGACCTTCCTATAACGAAACGAAGGAAAATTTCGTCCGGAATAACCAACCATATTGGTATTCCGGAACGAGATAGGTGTCGTAAAATTTGGAGTCGTACAGAAATGCTGATATTTTCATGAAGTGACAAATATGATTAGGGATTCTATTTCGCGGAAAGATCAGGGATATATTCTGACTGGTTTGGTCTCCGTGAAGGAATGATTGTTGATTATAATTATGACGATACTTCAAGGTTCCTTAAGTACAAAAAGTCCTTTTGGAGTTTCGGAGCCCGGTCTGAAAATGCACTACAAAGAGATTTTGGCATTGGCGTTTCGTTCGTGAAATATAATAATGTAAATAATATGATAGCTAAAATAGCTAAGTTCAAATCTACTCTATTTGAACTCACAAACATTTGTATATTTACAGCTAAAAACTAGCGAAGATAAGTTTAATAACATTAAAAACTTAAGCTAGGTAGGTACATGAATACCTAAACAAAAGTTCAAAAAAACAAATCAATGTATATTAAAAACGCAAGCAAAATGCGCGCTACACTCTCGTAAATCGTTTAGTGGCTAATAAATTTATAAAAAGCTAGCCAAGCGATTGAGACCACTCCCCCCCCCCCCATGGTGTTTGTGGTAGGCGCGTAATACCCAAATCAAAAAGGAAAAACATTTTAAGACACTCTTTACTAATAGTTGAACAATGAAAATACCCACTACTCGTGTCATGGTAGTATTCCCATTTAGAGCACCGATTCTAAGAGCACTACGTTTATGGCACCTATTTTATTCCCGCTTAGAGCACTCATACATAGAAGTCATCTTGTTTATACATAGAAATCATTTCTGGTGAAAGGGGTTTGGTAAAACTAGATGTAACATTTTATTTTACAAAAATACAAATCTTTCCTCTTATAAAATTGCGTGGCTTATAATATCTATGAGTTTCACTCAAAGCTAGAGTAAGTTATATTATTTACCACCTTTTACAAAGATCATAAAGTGAACTAAAACCTTTACACCTTTTTAATAAACAAGAGGTTTATCAAAGGATCTGTGGATGTCCGGAGCACAGAGAAACTAATCAACACGGGAGGCTTTGAGAGATTTGTACGCTATTTTAGGACAGGCGCCATATTAGCTATGAGTTTACTGTGGGTACTTGTCACGGAATGACCGAGTTTTGGTTGATGAAAATGTAACCAATTAAACTGAACGCTGCAAGGTTATACAATTCAAAGGTACAGTGCGTAGCGATTACGGGCATAACCCCCATGGTATAAAAAATCGGGGGGAAGCCTGCGTCCAGCAGTGGACCACTATAGGCTATTGAGGTGAGTTGCAAGTACCAAATTAATTCTAATGAATTTTACTCTAAGAAAATATAAAATTGTTCCCAAAGTATTTTCCAGCAATCTGTTTTCAAGTAATTAAATAAGCCGTACTCATTTCCACATAACTCCAAGAATTGGTCATACGATATTTGATTGCATACTACTGCAGAAGATAGCTGACGTACAGCGTGATGCAAAAATTTGAGTAAAAATATGTTTAACTATGAGGTAAAATTGACTAAAAACACACATTTCTATCTTCATGAAGATAGATTACCTAAAATAACAAATAAGGCTTGTACCATTTGGCAAACAGAGCTTGTTTTGGTGTCCCTTCTTAACTCATGTTGAGTTGTACTTTGGCGATCTGATTACATGGAGAAATTAATTGAACTAACAAGTCTATATGGATCACCTCGATAGACGAGTAAAATTGCCGACAAGTTTCTCGTTGTGGCACTTATGTTTAACAACTCTATAAGCGTCGAAAAAGTTAAAAAGTGCAGTCCTAGCATAATTCGGAACGATAAAGGTTTGGTACTTTCTTGCAGAATGGAATCAATAAATTTTATTGGTTCTACGGTATCACTGCTCAGCAGTGGAATGGCAGAGTAAAAGTTAAACAGTAAGTCTGATGTTGAGCTTATTCCAATTTTCCCTCTTGACAATTCAAACAACACTGAAAACTTACCTTCTTCTTCTTTCATTTATTAAAGTCCAGAATTCCCCATCATGTTTTTTTGTCGTTTACCACCCACGATACGAGCCATTTTGTGACAAAGATGAGAATTCGTGTGAATAGGCGCGGGTCAGAACTTAAGTTTTTGGAACGGCGTTAGCGCAATAATCAAGTTTTTCTTATTTACAAGAAAACTACACAACTTATAAAGAAAGGAAACGTTGTCCCGCTCCTATGAACGCGAAAACTTATACCTATTTCACAAAATAGCGCGCATTGCTCCCTCATAAGAACGGCATGTTTTACTAATGGAGTCTACACACCAAAATCTGCAGACACACTTGACAAAACACTGTTTATTATAGTAACCAATATAGAAAGGCAGTAACAAACCGCCGGGTTCTGCATTCGACTTTGGTGTGAAGACTCCTTATATTTATCTTTCATCAGTCTTCTTTACTATACTTGAATTCATTAATTTGTTTCAATTTGTTTCCATAATCGATTTGAAATAAATTAATTCGTGATTATGTTAATTAGATTGCTAGATCAAATACGATACGTATTTGTTTTGGTTAAATTTTGCCATAAATGAACTATTTGTTATTATAGTAAAACATAGGTTATAAACACACAGTAACACACATAGTGTCAGCCAAAATCATCTAAATATTTACAATGTAAACAAATAAAAAAATCCTCAAAGTTAAGTTCGTACCAAAACATGTCATTTCTGTAGTAGTTTTCTTACTGTTGCACTTACTTCACTGTGGTTTCAATGTGCTATGAAATATTAAGGCTACTCGATTATATTTTAGTATCTTTATTACTGCATAGAGGGCTTTGGACGAATTTAGTGGCATTGTAAAATACATTGTGAAGTCAGCAAATTTAGTTATTGCGAAGTAAAATTGTGATCCATATCAGTGTAATGTACACTAAGCTTTTACGGTAAGTGTTTTTTATAAGGTTAAAGGACAAAATCTTGGAAAATTTGGTACCTATACTTTGAACACTTACTAGGTATTCAATTCATAGACTTTCTCTTAATTTTCGTTTTTGGAATTTATTTAGAATTTTCTAGATTAACGACATAACGATCAATTTCATTAATATTTAGTTCTTCTAATAAGACGTCAATAAAAAAACCGACGGCGCGTTTTGTATTTTCTTTAACTCCTTGTTCATATATCCCTAGACAATCAAAACTCTAGCTCACACAATTGCCTTTGCATTACATCATATTACATGTAATGCCCGAATGTCACAGCCAGAACAAAAATGGATTACATGTAATGCACCACAGACAGTAAACGTTTTAAAAGGAAAAAATATATAGGTGGTACGAAGTTTACGGGGTCATCTAATTCTGAATACAAAAACTCTTTCGAGGGTGGAATTTTATTCGGTTGAGGTTTTTGCTGTTTGAATACTGAAATTATATCGTTTTATCTAAAATAACAATGCGTCTAGGGCGACGAGATGACACCAGCAACTTAAACATTTAAATATATTTCTCCAGTTTAACACCTTAATATTTTTGTACCTACCTAAATAAAAAAATAAAACCACATTAATGTCGACACAATAATTTGAATAGTAGTTTGAATAATATGAACGAAACGAAAATTAGGTCTAAGCTTATTTTACTGTAACTTTGAAAATGTAGGTAAAAATACATCATGTAGTGATATCGATCACCTACCTGTACATTGTTTGCAACAGTCTGCAGTTAGCTCAATTGTTTCAATTGTAAATACTAGTTCTAATAATTTGTTTCTACTCTTTGATTGTTCTTTGCTAATAAAAAATTGTGAGAAGCGTTTTTTACAATTACCTTAAACCAATGGAGTTATTTAAAAAATTTTGTGAAACAAATAAAAAATACGTAGGTATGTTACTACGAATTTTGCTTTTGCCAATAACTGAGCGTAGCCAAAAAATACCTATCTAACATAGAATTCACGCTGCCTAAAAATTCGCATTGTTATGAAAATTGAAGATCTTATTTTATTCAATACCTTTTGGGGACAATTCTCTCCAATACATCTGAATTAGGCTGATTTCGCGAATTCTTATCTGTGGAATTCATGAAAAACTTTTGCGTTGGATGATTTTGGGGCTTATTGTGAAGAGGAATAATAAAATTATGTTCTTGAAAATGGAATGGAATATAATTTCGAGGTCGACGAAGTACTGAGCTAGTCTGGAACCTATTGGTCTGTAAGATTATGAGATGTCGAGACTCTGAATGAGGCTAAGAAATAAATTCTGGTAAAAATTATGTGTGAATAAATTCTGGTAAAAATATTCTGGTAA
Source organism: Eupithecia vulgata (assembly GCA_946478455.1). NCBI lineage: Eukaryota > Metazoa > Arthropoda > Insecta > Lepidoptera > Geometridae > Eupithecia > Eupithecia vulgata. The sequence continues at coordinate 10,337,548 of OX297879.1, read as the reverse complement.
GGGGTATTTTAGATGGCTGATGGTCGGGGAATTTCCGTCAAAGTCTGTCTATTAGACCAGATAGATCTTGGTCAAAACACAACAAATTATGAACGGAAATACTCTTCAACAGCTTTTTTTGTCATCTTTTTCGTGTATATCTTGCAAAATTGTCCAGGCCATAACTATTACTACTATAAAGGTAAAAGCCCTGAATTCTGAAAAACACTTCAATTTTGATGAAATAAAATCCAAGAACTGACAGTCAATTTACGTTTTCAACCAGCGAAATCTTATTTGTATAGAAAGCCGGTGCATTATTCGTCCCTAGCTCAGCATGTTTGTATGACCAAAACACCCATCATATCGGGAGTTTTATGAGGTGACATTAAAAACGAAGGTAAGGCCACCAAGATCCTCCAGGTTTTTGCCCTGGGTCCGAGATCCGATCTGCACAGGATTTTTTTTTGAATGTTGTTTGTTTAGTTATGAAATCAGTAAGTAAGTAGCAAACGAGGATCTTTTCGGTAGGGTAGGCAGCGAGTGAAGGTGCTAGTGTAGATTTGGCGGTTTTAAGGCGCATACAGCACCTAAACTAGCGCCACCACCTACTTTATGTTATTATTTTGTTTAACAAAGGAATTTTCAAAAATCCTTCTTCCAGTTTGTGATACCTATCGCGCTTGATTTCTTTTGAAAGATCCTATTTTAAATTTCCCCTTAATTCACTCTCATCATAATAGAACGATTTTTAAGGAAACCCAACAGTTATGTCTTAGGAACAAATATTTACATAGTGCCCTGCCGGCACAGACCAGCGCGTGTGTACGTAAAAGTTTTCGCAGGAAAATTAGAGTCAATCGAGTGAAAGAAAGAAAATTGACAACACAAGCAAATTTAAGAAAGTTAAAGTTAAACTATTAAAACACATTCATAGTTGAGCAAGCGGCCTGGTAGACTTAATCCACCTGGGGTAAATCACCTGGGTTCATTAAGTGTTACTCAGGGTAAACTCAGTGCACCTGGGTGAAATAAGTACAGCTTTCCATAAAACAGCGGGTAAACTTAATTCACCTGGAGTAAATCACCAGAGCGAAGGCATTCCTTTCATTTACAGAAGGAATGTCTTTCTACTCTTCAGAGAGTGTCTCCATCACCTGCGTTCGGTGTAAAGCAAGCAGAAAGTCACGTACGAACGTTTCGAATTGACGTGCCGGCAATGCTGATGACTTCTGCAGTTTTGGCCACTTTCAGCAATGGCCACGCGAACTTGAAACGACAATTTATTCTTTGGATTTACGTTCTTATTTTACTAAAAAATTCCATAAATTATAGATAGGTTTATGCTTATAGGTTGTGGTAGACAGAATTCACGTGGTTATTATGGCAAATTGTTCTTTTTGCCGGATTTTTTCCTTAGGTTGGGATTGTGTCAAATGGCTGTTCAACTCTGTATGTTACACTAGCTTGAACCTGTGGCTTTGCACGCCTTTTTCGGGATAAAATGTAGGCTATGTGTTATTCCAGGTAGACCTTTATGTGTGCAAAATTTCAGCCCGATCCATTTAGTAAATTGTCATTTACTTTGACCAAACATCTTGACAACGGCAAAACTCACAACACAATCTATCGCTTTTTTAAAATTAGAAGACTATAATTAGAGGCTTTAAATTGTTAATTTAACTTGGTTTTTTTTTGTAATGTTTGGTGTACTGTGTAATTTATGGGCTGCCTGAATAAATATGCATATTTTTTATTTGTTTTTAGTGAGAACGTTCAACTGTGGACGTATTTTGTATGCTGATGAGACAGAACTTAAAAGACCCATCTCTAAAGTTCTGTCATATGCATATATGTTCTGATATAGGGGCTCCATCACACTCAAACTATCATATTTTTGTAGTAACACAACTATATAGTACATTGTTACTAGTTCCTGTTCCTGTAATTTCGGAGTAAGTGTATACGCAGAAGACGTGAGTCGGCAGTCGCTAGGAAGTAGACGTGGCGTACCAGGGAACCGATATCTAAAATCATTTAATCCATATTATATATTTTGTTTAATAATACAGGAATATAGTTAAGGTAGCCGTGTGGTGCTGGCTTAGAATTTGCACCACCCCAACTCTTCCTGTGGGTGTCGTAGGAGGCCACTAAGGGACATTCACCTGGTGGCGGGCAGCAGCGCCTCTTCAAGATGGATCTACCACCGAACTGCAATCCCCAACCCGTATGCTAAGCGAGGGGATTATGGGCAATACCCCCCATGAGATAAAAACCAATAAGGCACTTATCAGGGGAAGGCCTGCGTCCAGCTATATAGGTCCAGGATCAATATAGTTTTTATTTTACTGTTGAGAGATACAATATCCTACGACTATGCAGATGAAAGTTAGTATGTTAGGATGGATTTATAATTTTGTTCCCCTTTCACTCCAAAACTACTATAGTGATAGAGCTGATTCGAGTTTCATGTATAGATATAGTTCCTGCTAGACCTGACATAACATCACGGACGACATCGTAGCGGTCGCAGGGATTCGATGGATGGAGGCGGCTCAGGACCAGGATGGCGTCGTACGGGGGAGGCCTATGTCCACCAGCGGACGTGTATAGGCTGATATGATAATAATAGTAATAGTTGTTAGTTAAAATCTTTGGGACCTGTTACAGACTGTGACTCCACCTTTAGACGCTACAGTCCGTAAGAGGTCCTAAAGATTTTCGACGAAAACCGACAGAGACTTCGTGGCTTAGTTGGTTAGAGTAGAGCACACCCGATTAGGGGTGGGGCGCGGGTTCTAGTCCCGCCGAAGTCGAAAGTTTTTGGGAACTTATTTCATTTCTTAGAGATGTCCAGAGTGCGGGTAAGCACTATAACAAAAATCATTTTTATTAAATTACATTTCTTATCTATTTAGTCGAAAAGCGCAGCAAAGGGTATTTGTATAACTTCCATACCAAGGATTAAGACAAGATCCGTAGAAATCTCTCAAATGCTAAACCTGCACCATCCGATCCTATCAACCCCCTGAGTGCCTTCACAAACTATTAAAGTACCTAGTTCGAATAAAAAGAATTTTCATTCCATCTTGCTTCCATTAATTAAACTCTTTTAAACGAATCTTTGTGGTTTTATTCATAAAGAAGAATCCCAACTTATCGTACTGAATAACTTTATGGCTTTCTAAGGTTGAGTTTTATGTTTCAAAAGCGCAAGGAAATATTTTTGCTTGCTTAATGTTTATGTTTTAATATTTTGACTATGAACTATGCTTTTGTTTGCGACTTTGTTCGTAAAGAACGAGAATATGTTGAAAATATTATAGTGTTTATATCTCGTGTGATAAATACAAACTACCAGACGTTTTTTTAAACTGGTTTATGAGCGCAGCTTCATATACGCAAATGCCGAATACTAAGAAAAAATTATATAGACGGCTTAATCTATATCTATAGAACCCCTAAAAAAAGGGTAAATTGTGCTTGAAGTTATTGAGATTTTTTATCTATATGTATATATAAAACAAAGTCGTGGTTAGTTACACCATTTATAACTCAAGAACGACGGGACCGGTTTTCATGATATGTTGGATTTCTCTTAGTCTCTTAGTTCAATTCTATGGAAATAATATGTATAGGCAATTTTTACATAAGCTAAAATTAAAATACATATTTCCGTGTTAGGGTTTTGGATTTAATATGTAAAAAACGTGTTCATATCGCCACTTACAAACATTTACTTATATAAATAATACCTGTCTAAACAGTGAAAGAGAGCCCGTTCTAAAAAGTAAGCAATTTATATGAAAAGTAGTTCTGATGAGTAAGAGAAAATATACTCATGTTCACCAATTTAAGTCGCTGACAGTATAAATAAATAAATAAATAATGCTGGACAATTCACACAGCATTAGGTATCTAGCCCCAAGCTAAGCAAAGCTTGTGTTATGGGTATTAACTGATATACATAATATGTAGATAGATACTTCTTATTATACATAGAAACCTACCAGAATCTACCAGAACACCCTGAACAAATGTCTGCAGGTCGTACACACATTTGTCCCGAGGCGGGAATCGAAACCGCAACCTCCTGCATCACAGGCAGACCTTCGCCCACTGCGCCACAGAGGTCGTCTATATGAATATGTCTTGACACCTTGCAGATCGCGTTTAACATCTGGCTGGTAATAAATGATGACTCCAGGAATGAGAATTTCAGTTATTTCAGTTAAAATACTTCGAGCTCGCTACGTTTACTTGCGCTTGCTTAGATTGAGTTTACTGGGAGATTTTCTTAGTAACTTCTAGATGGGGAAGGATTTTTAACCGACGAAAAACGGTGGAGCTTTTTGTTCGGTTGTATGTTTTTTTTGTATGTTCGTCGATTTCTGGTCAATTATAGACCGATTTGGAAAATTCTTTAGCTTTTATTGTATGGAGAAATAAAATAAAAAGATTATTGTATGGATCTATAAAATTGTTATTCATGAGGGATAAGCAGTTTGGCAGAAAAACTTAAAAAAACTGTGTTAAGTAAGAAATATTAAGTCGTTACTAGCGTTGTATTAGGGCTTTTCCTCAATAAAAAATCGTAATGAATTTTGCTTGCTTTAAAGGATTTTGAATCCTTAAAAACTAAAGCCTTAAGTAAACTTAAACTATCAAACTGACGCTTTTCTATGGAATAAACGTCACTAAGGCATATATCTACGACTGAGCAAGCTTTTATAATACTTGTCTGAGTTTGCAGTTTTGGTTTGTTTATAAATCGAGGTCATGACATGACTCTTTACAGGACGTTTCTCTACTTCTCATGGTTTCGGATTTGGTTAATACTCCTACCTCAAAGAGCCACCCTGTATAAACTTAATGTGTAAGACCATTATATACTCGTATAGGTAGACATTCTTAATGCCCGGGAACAGTCGCGTATGTAGAACATTAAAGGATAACGACTCAGAAACTTGCTTCTAATGTTCATAATAATCTGTGAAATATTGTTCATTACAGAGGCTATGATGCGGAAATAAACAATTTGTGTAACACAATTTCTTACGGTGGTGCGTTATTGATAAAAAGCTTATGTAAAAAGTACAGACACCGATATTTTTGTTTTATTCTTTATTTTTGTTTAGATTTCCTTCCAGCTTCTCCGGGAAGGAAATCTAAACCTTAAGATAGATAGATAGATAGAAAATGCTTTATTGCACACATAATATACATACAAAAATAAAAGAAATAAAAAAAAACAAATATGTAACAATTGGCGGTCTTATCGCTCAAGAGCGATCTCTACCAGACAACCGTGGCTGGATAGGATCGTTGGATTGAACGGGGATCTGTGTGCCTAAATAAGAAGCAAATTACAAATTCTAAATTGACTAACAATATTATTTATGAAATATTAGTACATAATAATCTACCAACTCGAATTTAAAACTACTAAGAACGCGCCTAATGGCAGAAAAAAAATAAGATTTCACCCGCGCATCATGCATCGTAGTGCAATTGAAATTCAATTTTTTTCAGTGCAAATACGCTAAGTCAAATTTCATGTCAGGATTCGAGCTACACCGCTGTATTGTGGGTAGCTAAAATTTTAATACTAAAAATTTAAATTTTTATATTTAAATTTCACCCTGTCTAAGAGTCTACCAAGTATTAGCTGTATGAAAAAATATAACTTTTATTAAGTTTCAAATTATAACTTACACAGTCTAAGATCCATTTACAATTTTTTCATCTACGTAATTTAACAAATAAACACGTCATTAAAATCATATTATATTATTAATATGAGGCTTCGGCAGTATCGCTTAGGTATATAATAGTATGCAGGGACGAGGGAATACGACGTAAACAAAATCACCTGAAAATCGTACAATTTCACACCACAAAAGACTAGACAGAGTCTCACAGTTTCGGAATTACAATAGAACACAGGTAAGTAGTGTAAAGATTTATCAAAACTCGTATACTCGCGATAAAGCCAGGCAGCAGTAATATGAAGGCTAATTTTAATCGCGCTGTATAGCGATACTAATACCATTTATTGGACTTTTCAGTTACTGGAGTCGCCTTTAAGCGAACCAATCCAGAAAGATTCGTAGGAATTCTCAACTATGCCCATACTGGACGAACATTGTATATTTTCACTTCTTTACTAGATAACTTTAATACTTCTTTGCGTGTATATCCAGATTGGATATCTATAATAAAATTTAGTCTATAATTCGTCGGAGGGCGTCAAAGGAGGCGGCACGGTTAGCACAGGGCTGTCGTGGTGTGCCATCCAACTTTGGGAGGCCTATAACCAGCAGTGGATAAATTCCCAGACTGCGGATGATGATGATTTGATCACAAAAAAAATCACCGTCCAGTACTCAAAAGCTCCACTGACGCAGCTTACCTGTGAAATTGGTGCAATTCCAAGAGATTGCACGCTGCAATCTGCTAACTAGGGTAAACTGAATAATGAAGCATACAGTATGCACATACCAAGCCGTTTTATCATTTCTGGAATAGCACTTCTGTGATTTCACTAATCACTAGCGTCTATGAAAGTTTGTGAAATGTAGAGTGCAGTGTTGCCAGATCGAATTCGATAAATTCGTTAGTAAGTCGAGTAAAACAAAACTTTAGTAGATTGACGAAAAATTCAGTAGATTAAAAAAAACAGTAATATTAGCACCTTCGACGAAAAACGTTTGTTAATTCTTCTCTGTGGCTGAAACTGGGTGTGTGTTTGTGTGTATAGTCTGCGAGCCACTGATCGGTGTAGGTATATCTTGATCAATGGTGTCAAGTACATGTGTATATGTTCCGTCTCAAGGATTTGGGGACAGATTTCAAGTTTTTTAATTGGTGCGGTGTGTGGTATCAAAATCCATTAATGGATATACCCAGTGCATCAGAGTGGAATAGAGCCAAATGAGATGGTCTTATGAGCCCTAGCGGTTTGGTTGTCAAACCAGTCATCAACATCTTAGTTTTCACGGGTAAAAACTAGAGTTGCATAAAAAAAAAATCTTTGGGTCTTTTAATGTGAAAATATAATTAGGAAAAAAATACGATAAAAAAAAACATGAAACTGCACTGTTTTGCAGATAATCTGATCGTGATCTCAGGAGTCTTAAATTAGTATTTAAATTATTTGGTTCCTTGAACCAATTTCATTATGTGTAGTTTTCTTGCAAAAACTTGATTTAGCGCTAACGCCGTTTTAAAAACGTATGGTTTGTCCCGCTCCTATGGATGCGAAATCCTATGTCTATGTTTTTCACAAAATGGCGTCTATTGCCTATAACATCATGACACTCTGTGATGCAAAAGACAGATATGACAATAAAGGAAACACATTTTTTTAAAATAAATTATTCTATTAGATACTTATCTACTGGGTAATCTGCTTGTTTATATTTAACACCATTTAATGGAAATAATAGGAATATGCCATTAATAAGTTGCTGAGAAAAAATATGATTCCTGCTCTTAAAGTTATCAAAGCATCGACTTAGTAAACAATTAAGTTTTGCACTTTTGCAGCAAAAATATATTTTTTATTTTACATCTACATAATATGAACTCTTTTTAGACATAGGTACTAAAGATTATCAGCTCTCTCTGCGATTAAACATTTTTCTTTAAAATATAGTACCAGTAGCATAATAAATAAAATGATGTCAAGTCAGGCCGCTAAAACTAAAGTAGCTTATTTGACAGCACTAAAAACGTTGCGGTTCCTTTCATTGCTAAAATAATAAGGATGACGCTATTTGTCATCATCATCATCATCATCATCACGGCCTTTATTCTACAGCTGGACGTATGCTTCTCTACTTTACAGGTCCCTATGGCGCTCTTTAGGGAAGAGCGCCATAGGGACCTGTCTTCAGCTTTCGCAGGTCATCCCCCCACTTTTCGCCAATCCCACCTGGTCCGAGGGAGCCCCACACTGCGTTTGCCGAGGTGCGGTCTCCACTCAAGCACTCGCTTACCCTAATATAATTTTTAGTGCTGTTAAAATTGTTTAGTTTTGGCAACATTGACATATGATTTAATTTTTACTATATTTTAGGCAAAAACTGTTAATTTAGGAGCCTCCGTCTCTTTCTTTCCTTCTTCGACATCTCTATCGCCGTCCTTTACACACTTGGCTTCCATTGGTTGCTCAACAATCAGGCATTCGACGTATGGAGGAGGTTTTTCGATGACTTCTGTTACTTGACTCACTTGGTTTTCAGCTTGCACAACCGTTGCGTATCTTTTGATCACCATCAGAAGGTAAAATGCAATCACTGAAAATAAAGAAAAACTTGTAAAACAGTGGAAAAGGTTAATAATCGAGTTGTAAAAGTCGTATGGAACAGTTTTGACCTCGCACTAGGTTTTCCTTGTCTACGTTTTCTTTCCTTTTGTCATTCGATGGACGTCGAAGTTCATTTGTTTAAATCACAGATTTTTTTATTGGCGGCTGCGCCCTACAATAGTGTATGAGCATTGTCTTTTTTTTATAGATTGTTGGTGATAAGTAACATAAGTTAGAGTAACATTACCTAACGAAGAAAAATATTCACAAAGAATAATGGCAAGGTTCCATACATCTGCTGACCCAACTTTTTTGGCGCCTTGCATTACCCAGGCCATTTAAAATGAATAATACATACACAAAGGATTCCGAAATCATTATAATAATCCTTTTACAAGTTCAAAAAAAGTTAAGGATTATTAGAAAAATTTAATAAAAAAAAATTCGGCAGTAGTTGTTACATGTCTGCACATCATCATCATCATCATCAGCCTATACCAGTCCACTGCTGTACATAGGCATCACCTAATGAGCGCCATAGCGCCCTGTCCTCAGCTTGCCGCATCCAGCATCTGCCAGCAGTCTTTCGCAAATCGTTATCCCACCTGGTCGGAGGGCGTCCTACACTACGTTTTCCGAGTCGCGGTCTCCACTCAAGAACACGTTTACCCCAGCGGTTGTCGGTTCTTCTTGAAATAAATGATATAAATGATGCCATGTCTGCACGGTTTTTATTTTTATTCAGTATGGGTCGGGTATTGCCATCCTTCTTTTAAATTATTATGGGAAAAAATAAAAATAAACTCAGTTTCGAGTAATAAAACGCTGCACTTTCAAGGTCACATCACTGTTCAGATGTCCACACAAAAAGCCACTGTTGTTTAAATCAAAATAAAACTTTCTTTTTCTTTTCATTACCGGCAGATGAATATTTTTAGAGCCAGCTATATCTGAGGTATGCTCAATCATAAAGAAAATGGTGTTTAGAAATGCCGCTTAACTCAAAATTATTGCCTGGTTGGAGTTGATACGCTCACCGGAGGATCAGTGTTAGAATTTGAAGATTTCGCTTATTCCCACTGCTACGAGTGACTGGCAATGTACGAAGTTCCTGAGCTACATGGAGACCATTACAGAAAATAACGGCGATTTTCAGAAGGTGCTTTTGCGTAGAACTGGACAAGGCGGATGCTTAGTGTGCATGCAAAAAGTTTGATACAAAACAGTTAGCAAAACTTTTTTTAAGAGTCAGTGTTAGTTCTTAGAATTTGTTTCATTTGTATCAACCTAAACGATACACGGTACGGTAACTTGAGAGCCTCACTCACACATTGTAATGTAGTGAGCTATTTGCAGAATTGGCAAAATTAAAATTGTTGTTGTTTGAGATTATGTCTAATTATGGCGTAGGTAGGCGATATGGCGTTAACAACTGACTCAAAGTATTTTACAAGCTTGTTTTTAGCTTGCCCTGTAAGTATGATAATTGATAAATCTTTATACAAGATTTAATTCTAATACAATTTAGATTTAGATTAGACCCACACCAACGTACCTAGTTGGTGTGGGTCTAATCTTGCAATTGAATTTTAGACCAAATGGTCTTTGAACTTCAGCTAAATCGGTTTAGGATAACTATAACCGATTGAGCTAAAATTTGGCTTATGTAATGCATAATGATAATGATGAAGTATGTAATGCGGTACTATTAAGCTGGTCTGATGATGGAGACAGAAGGCGGCCATAAGAACACCTAAACAAAACGACGTAACCCTGCCAAGTTTGGGTTATTTGGGTTTGTCTTCCCAAGCACTTCGGTAAAAGCTTTTTTTTAGAAGATCATTTATAAGAAAAAACAATATTATTTTATCTTGCGCATTTGGTTTCGAAGGATATGTGGTGTTCTTGACAACATAAAGACCAGAACTTTTGTAGATACTTTTCTAGGTAATAATTATTTAAGTAAAATTATCACCTATATCCAAAAACTTGAGCAGACAGAACGTCTGGAAGTTCATGATTCCGTCGAACTTGGGAGGGTAGTAGCCAATATAGAGGACTTGCATTAACAGCTTCACTATGAACAGCTTTATCAGCATGAACATTGGCTTGTGGTCATTCTGAAAAAAAAAACGGTTATCTTCAAGAATCTAGACTAGATTCTGTCTAGGTGTGTAGGGAAAAGCAGGACAAGTTAGAAGTGTCATAATATCGGTATCCTGGACGTGTTTTCCGAGCGGTGGGACTCGCCGTTGCTAAAAAGGTGGACGCGGCTGCATGCTAGCGGTCCATCTTATACATAATTTTTTATTTTTCTACTTTGTGTCTATAAATTGTGTGTGTTATATTATTAAGTACCTATGGATTAATCTGAAATAAATGTAAAAATAAAAATAAATAAAATAATATAATAAAAATAGTAATGCGGGACAATCCACACTACATCATTTAGCCCCAAGCTAAGCAGAGCTTGTAGTAAAGGTACTAGACTGATATACTTAATAAAATACACAAAGTGAGAGCTGGTGAGTATCTGGCACAGCGCATCAGCATTGACATACAGAGGGGCAATGCAGCTAGTGTCTTGGGCACGCTTCCGACTGGTATTGATCAGTTGATCTACTTGTGGATTGGTTGCAACAGTCTGCAGTTAGCTCAATTGTTTCTATTGTAAATACTAGTATTAATTTAATTCTATATATTATTTGTTTGTAGTTTTCTTTCTCAATAAAGAACTAATAAAATACATTACGTTCACAGATATATATTTTTTACTGTAGGTACATTGAAAATATCCAGAGCACTCTCTAAATCTATCTATCTCTATCTGTCGTACAACTTTTGCCCCGAGGCAGGAATCGAACCAGCAACTTCCTGCGTCGCAGACCGACTTTCGCCAGTCGCGCAACATCGGTCGTCAAATGTGTGTACATTTCAGAATCTCGTTTTTCAAAAAACATTCAAAATTCAACGTGCTTTATTTCCTTTAGACCTTACAGGACTCTTGGACACAGAACTTAGTTAACTGAAGAGACAGCAACTAGAAGATGATTCGAAGGGTCTTTGCCCTAAAGTGTGGCAATGCGGATGAAAAATACTAAAACTTGACAAAAAGCTAAAATTTGGCAGCATTATCCATTAAACCTACCGTCTTAATAGCCTGAATGTATCCAATCAAGAACTTCACCCAGATGAGGTTCACAGTCAGATTGAGTACATCTGTGATATACACATGAAGCATCCCAGGGTAGCATCTCGCGATGTTGCTCACAGAGACGTGTTCCACGTAGGTATTGTACTGTGGACTGATGATCTGAGGGAACGGGTAGAAGCCGTGGGTGCCTATTACGAGGACGAGCAGGATAGGTTCCAGGAATTGGAGTCTTGAGATGGCTTGCAGCTGGAATAAGAATTGCAACGTTAAGAAAGTTAAAACGCTTATTTTAAGACATAGTGCTTACTAAAACGACAACGCTATCATTGACCCATTAGTTATCCCATTAGCGTATAAACAAGTAATGTAGGTAGGTACCGTACCTTAACATGATATTATAAGATTTCTAGATCAAGTCAATGAGGAATCGCTTTGTTTTTTTGTTTGTTTTGTTGCGTAAGGAAATTGAGTGTTATGCTTAGACAAGACTTCATATCCAAATTATCGAATGCAGTGTTTCAATACCTTTTGAATGAGTCAATTATTATATTATTATTACTATGTATATTGTTTAAGAACAATGGTAATTATTATATAATTCTGACATAAAATAACTATTGGTCTATGAGATTTGTCACCTACTATGTTATTCAACATCATCATCATCAGCCTTTTTCAGTCCACAGCTGGACATAGGCCTCCCCTAATGAGCGCCATAGCGCCCTGTCTTCAGCTTGCCGCATCCAGCATCTGCCAGCAGTCTTTCGCAAATCGTCATCCCACCTGGTCGGAGGGCGTCCTACACTACGTTTGCCGAGTCGCGGTCTCCACTCAAGAACACGTTTACCCCAGCGGTTATCGGTTCTTCTCGAGATATGGCCAGCCCACTGCCACTTCAGCTTGCTAATCCTTTGAGCTATGTCGATAACCTTAGTTCTCTGTCGGATGTATTCGTTGCGAATCCTATCCTTCAGAGAAACACCGAGCATAGCTCGCTCCATAGCTCGCTGGGCGACTTTAAACTGGTGGACCAGCCCTACCGTGAGTGTCCACGTCTCAGCTCCGTAGGTCATGACGGGTAGATCGCACTGATTGAAAACTTTCGTTTTCAAGCATTGCGGTATGGATGACGAGAAGACTCGACGTAGTTTTCCAAACGCTGCCCAACCTAGCTGGATCCTCCTATGTTATTAAACGAGCTAAATTCTCAAAAAACGTAGGTAGGTACCATCGTTTATCATCTTATTCGAGCGGCACTAAGAACTTATTATTTATATTTAATTGACCAATTCACATTCAAACAAAAAACATATATTATATTATATTATTACATATATTATATTAACCTATATCCAAATCAGTTTTCTTTTCGGAACTACGATCACGCGGGAAATGAAAAATGTTTTTGGTTTCTTGTTAATTCTCTATTAGTAAAATCTAGCTAGAAGGCTACAGAAATAGTTTTGCCATTTGCTATGAAGTATGAACCCATACTTGAACAAACTTGGATTAAATTGTCGTTACAACAATAGCTGGCTTACAAGTGTCGCAAATTCCACTAGCTAGATAGATTACTTCTAAAACACAGAAAAAACAAATATCCGGAAAAAAATTAATTTTCCGCGCGACTTCTGATGACTCGCAGAGTGGTGGCTAATCTGCGAGTCTTAAAAGTTGTGGGACAAAATAAGTATTTCTTCTTCATCAAAAATAATGAATTATGATTATGATATATGTCCAGCATGTAGTGGACTAGCTAAGTCCACTACATGCTGGACATAGACCTGTGTGCCTAAAAGACCTAATGAGCGCCATAGAACCATGTCTTCAGCTTGACGCATTCAGCATCTACCTACAGTCTTTCATAGGTCCTCATTCCACCTGTCTTCAGCTTGACGTATCCAACATCTGCCTACAGTCTTTCACAGGTCTTCATTCCACCTGTCTTCAGCTTGACGTATCCAACATCTGCCTGCAGTCTTTTGTAGGTCCTCATTCCACCTGAAGGGCGTCCTACACTACGTTTACCGCATCTCGGTTTCCACTCAAGAACACGTTATACCTACCTATATATAGCCGTATACGATATAGCCAGCTCAATACCACTTCAGCTTGCTAATTATTTGAGCTTTATCGATGACTTTGGTTATCTGTCGGAACTATTCGATACGAATCCTTATCCTTCAGAGAAACTCTGAACATAGTAGCTCTTAATAGTAAAAGTAACATGTAAATACTTACATCATCGCTATCAGCATCGCATTGGAATCCGCTGGTGATGTAACCGATTGTCAAAACGTGGCAGCAAATGTCCACGAGAACTGAAACCTGAAACGGAAGACAGTTCTTGAAACAATTTGTTTATTGTTTCACGCTAAGAGACCGTGTCTTGTGTTTCTAAACGGTTGGTAGGTATGTATGTGATTGTTATTGTAAGTGGTCCATGTTCCGGTTACTTCTGTGGGAAATATACGAAGTTTTTATGACGACCTCCGTGGCGCGGTAGGCGAAATTCTGCCTGCGACGCAGGAGGTTGCGAGTTCGATTCCCGCCTCAGAACAAATGCATGTACGATCTGCAGACATTTGTTCAGGGTGTTCTGGTTTTCTATTTATAATGAAAAAATATCTTTGTATGTATTGTATTTTATGTATATCAGTTATCTAGTACCCATAACACAAGCTCTGCTTAGTTTGGGGGTAGATGATGCTGTGTGAATTGTCCAGCATTATTTATTTTTTGTGAATAAGTTACTAAGACAGCAAATTGCGTGGAGAGTACGTTTGGATAGGTATATTTTTCGGCTTTCAATTTCATTTCGAATAAGTTACAGCTACCTATTTATTCCATGACATTTATATTTAAGGCGATGCATGACTCTTAACATTTTTGCACATAATGTAGCTATATTTTTAACTTTAACTTATTGTATTTGTTCATTTCATTACTTTATTATGTACGCAATTGTCGACGACAAAAAATTTTTTAGAGTTCACACTTAGGTAGTTTATTATGCCTATTATAAGCTTTCTGTACTGTCTATCTATTTTAAGTTCTATTGTTATTAGTTAATCTGATGGCAATCCGAATAAAATAAATAAATGAATAAATATTTACACTAAAAGTATGATAGTAAGATATAGTAATAGTATGAATGATAGTATCCATTGAAGCTTTGAATTTTTTAAATTACTCACTTTTTATTTTTTTTATTTATTCTTTATTGCACGAGAGAAAAACAAAATACATACATAAAATATTAAATTTGAAAAATATGGCAAAGGCGAGCTTAACCCTAAAATGAGTTCTCTTCCAGCAAACCTTATTGGGAGAGAGAGAGAGACCAAGTTATAAAAGTGGGTAAATATAGGACATTTTAACCAATATTTGTACCTTTTTGTACGCGTTATCTGTATAAGTTCTTTCATGTCCTGTATTTTTGTCTTATTTGGTGTGCAATAAAGAGTAATTCTATTGAATCTCTAAATACTCAAGACATGGCACTTCTCAATCTCAAGAGACTATATTGGTCCACTGCTGGACTCAGGCCTCCCCCTGATAAACGCCTAGCTTTTATCTCATGGGGGGTAATGCCCATAATTTCCACGCTGGGCCTACGGGTTGGGGATCGCAGTCCGGTAGTAGCAGATGTACCTACCTATTCTGCAAGAGGCACTGCAGCCCGCCCCCTAGTGTATGTATATATATATTGGTGGTGCAAGTTCTAAGCCGGCCCAAACACACGGCTTGGCTCATAAAATACCGGTAAAAAAATTACAATGACTATTCTCTGACTGAAAGAGGATGGGCTCAGGATCGAAATAGATTAAGTAACCGCTTTTTATGTCATTTTCGACACCCAAGTTTGTAAAAGGCGCGATAAAAGCACCATGAAAAATACAATGGGCTACTGGTTTTCAGAAAATTGATATCTTCTCGGTCAAAAAAAGCAACCTTCCTTCGTTACTTCATGCACGAGCTGGTGTATACGTCACAGTTTCTGATATCAGCGCGAATGTTGAGCCTTGACCTTGACGCGCATGCGCGAAACTCACAGACGAAACTAGTTTATTAGATATTAAAGTTTATATTTTACCTTCTCACGATTGACTACCTATTTGGTCTCATTTTATGTGCAAGGAATAATAATAATAGTAGTGATATTAGATTATTAGACTTAAATAAATAAATAAAAAATGTTGGACAATTCACAGAGCATTATTTAGCGCCAAGCTAAGCATGGCTTGTGTTTTGGGTACCTACTGGATAACTGATTTACATATTACAATACATTATATAGATAGATATTTTTTATTATGCATAGAAAACGACCAGAACACCCGTTACAAATACCTGCAGATCGTACAATATTTGTCCCACGGCGGGAATCGAACCCGCAACCTCCTGCGTCGCAGGCAGACCTTCGCCCACCGTACCATAGAGGTCGTCCACTATCGTGCTTATACATACATAAGTCTAATAATCTTATTGCACTACTTCCTTTTATGATGGTACGTACCACCATCAAAGTTGCGCTTTATTGTTTTTGCATGCCACGTCGAAAGAAGAGTTTTTACATGAAAAAAACAAACACTTACCAAATGCACGATACCAATAACACAACAAAGTGTACGCAACTTCATCCCACACAACAAATCATTTTTTTGAAATAACATAATGATTTATTCTACAATAACAAACAAACTTTCAAAACACTGATATATCTAGCTCACGCGCACTTTTTGTACTGAGAGATCTTACACGGAAAACTACCAACTGCCAGTTAATATACCTTACTCTTTCTACGGGCTTTTAATTGTCTATGGTTTTCTCGCTCTAAATTAGTTCCTAATTTAAACTGAACAGCAAAAGAGCTGGTGCTGCAATGAGGCAGGCGACTGCGCAGGGTTTGAATGTGTGTGTGTGGATTGTGTTGCTCGGTTTTATATGTGTGTGCTACAAGTTGTGTGTTCTGATGTGTGGGAAGCGACGAGCGGAGCGAGCAGCGATAATATTCTTCCTTAATTTTCTGGGCAGATATGCCAATCTTGTTCTTTAAACATTATTATAAAAAATTACGTTAAATCCCACCACTTAGAATAGAGAATTATCAAAAAAATTATCATGTGATTCTCAAATCTTCCAGGATCAACTTTTATGTGACCACTTCAAAATTATTTTAAACACTTTTAAAAGAATCATCAAAATCTATTCAGAATTAGCGAAGATATCAACAAAATTGTTGTTGTAAAGTGTACCTACTGTCGTGATTTTTCTAAAGAATTCAATTGTCAACTAATGAATCGTTTCGTCATCAGAACCTTGATATAGATGTTTATTAAGAAGACAAACCTCGAGATCCTAATAAATTTTAACCTCACATAATGTAAACAGAAGAAAAAACGCTTCGTCTTTGCGTTCAGTTACTACCTTATTCTGCATCATCGAATTCAATACGCACGCACACATAAATAAAATGAAACGCAATACCTACTTGACTTGTTGCACGTGTTTGTGTAGCTGTTTTAATGTGCATGTGTGTGTTATTGATGTTGTTATTATGGAGTCTCAGAGCGATAACCTAATGCCACTTGAGGAAAACCATTGCTGCTGGGTTCGAGTTTTATGGTGGACATGAACCGTTTTTGGTACAGATTTGTAGTATTTTTTTTATAATTTAGTTTTGTGTTGTCTTATGGTTCTGTAGAATTAAGGCACGGATTTAAGGTAAAATATATACTTTTAGCATTGTCATGTCACGTCAATTCATAATCGTTAACCAAAATTAAAGCCAGCATTCCTATAACCTGTGGATTCTGTAAGAAGTTTGTAGGTTTATGTATGATCATCAAATCAGTACGCATGTTATATTATAATTTTTTAAGCTTACAAAATTCTTTTTATTTGATCACGCGTGCTATTAGCACAAGGAACACTTAAATCAATCTTTTTCTATAAAGACAGTAGCCCCAAGCCAAACTAGCGCCGCCACCTATTTTATCTTATTATTTCGTTGAACAAAGTAATAAAAAGTAATTTTAAAATATCAATAGGCAATTTGTGATACCTATTATAAGCTTTTTTAATGCCTCTATCATAGTTTTATTTTGTATAGTTAAGGAGGAGATGCAATAATTGAGTTGGCCACAAAGTGCATCATCGTATCGTATTATATACAATATGGAGGCGCTAGTTTGGCTCGTGGCACAATCGTAAGCATGTAGCTCTTGTTACCTTTATGTAGCACCATAATTAAATTGTATGGAGACTTCTTGGAATAACCCCATTGCTTTTTTCTTGGACATCGTAGAGGAAGTTTGTATATGTATTGTGTTTGTAGTTCGTTGCCGGTTTTGTATTGTAACGTGATTTCAATATAGAGTTGAAGAAGCATTGGTTATGTATGAGGTATTGGTTTATACACCTAATGACTACAACCTCAACAAACTCAAGGCACTTCTCAATCTCAATCTCAAGAGACTATATTGGTCCACTGCTGGACGCAGGCCTCCCCCCGATAAACGCCTAGCTTTTATCTCATGGGGGTAATGACCATAATCCCCACGCTGGACATGCGGGTTGGGATCGCAGTTCGGTGGTAGATCTATTCTGCAAGAGGCGCTGTGCCCACCCCCCGATGTATGTCCCTTAGTCGCCTCTTACGAAACCTACGGGAAGAGTTGGGGTGGTGCAAATTCTAAGCCGGTACCACACGGCTATTACGGATAATCTGTACTTCTTATTATAAATGCGAAAGTATGTTTGTTTGTCGTTCCTTCACGCCCTAACAAAGCAACCAATCGACTTGTATTTTGGCATAAAGTTAGATGAAAGAATGGAGAGTTACATACACTACTTTTATCCCATAAATCTGTTCCATAGGATAGAAATAACCTTAAATAATCACAACGCGCGCGAAGTCGCGGGCAGCTGCTAGTTCATTATAAAATAATTTTGAAAAATTCGTAGATAATTCTAGTTGATTTTGAAATTTAAATCTTAGTGGTATCTACGCGATCACATGCAAGAGCACATGAACCCGCAACCTTTTGCGTCATAGGAGGACCTTCGTCCGCGCCACAGAGGTCGTCTAGTACAGAAGTCGTTACTCGGTTGATATGATGATGATGAACCAGCGTACGAACAACAGACTGAGAAAGAAGCTAGGATAACTACCTATCATAGTACTTATGTACTTACCTACTTAGGTACACGTAAAACATTTTTATACTTCACAGTCATCTTGCTCAAAATGTGTGTCATTGTAGAGTAGCTTAGCGGACTTAAAACTCGAGTATGCTCCCTAGGGTAATTTTTTTTTCCATAAAATACTTTTAATCTTGACTCGACTTTTTTTGGTATGCAATGCAATATATATCATCATCATCATCAGCCTATATTAGTCCACAGCTGGACATAGGCCTTCCCTAATGAGCGCCATAGCGCCCTGTCTTTGCAGTAAATAAATATACAAAGAGACAAAAGAAACAACTGGATATTTTTTGTTAACTACAAATTGAACTAAAGGCATATTTTAAAATGTCTTGCAACTAAAATTTAGTTAATAATAATAATAACTATGATTGTACCTGTTACGGTAGAAATCACGTGAAAAATATTTAAAGATAACAAATTCTTCAAGTAGAGAAGTGAAAAAAGTAAAGTTTCTAACTCGAGCCAAAACCACCCATTATTACTCGGAATGTTACGGAGTGGTTTAGTTCCTATTTTATTGATGATCCTCAAGCGTTTGACCACCATCTCACTTCAGAAAATAAAGGTGTGGCCATAAAATGTAGCATGCATTCCCAGAAAGCTTAGCTTTTTGAAAAAATTGTGATGTTCATAATATAAATACAAGAAATAAGAACAAACTGCACATCCCATTATCGCTTCTTCCACAAGTGGACAAAAAATTGGAGCGAATAAAATCAATAACATCTTATTTCTCTTGATAGTAATTACTTATACAGCTTTTTATGTATTAAATTTTATTTGTCAAAGTGCTTATTTTGTGAGCCTAAAGAAATAAAGTTATTGAGTTTGAGTTTTGAAAAAGAACTTATTTACTGGCTTCGAAGAGCCCAACAATATACCTATACCTACTCTATCGGGAAAACAGATGTAAGAGAGAAGAGAAGAGGATGCAACAAGCACAAACACAAGTCACATGCATAAAATGATTCAATAGTTACCTACTAATGTTACAAACCTTATCGTGTTATGACTAGCCGGCGCATCGAATTGCATTAACATGAGCAATGTACAAAGACTTTTATTGTGGCCAGGTTTTCTCGCCTATTTACCAATTTTTAATCGACTTGGGTGGCGTTTTTACGATCGGTCGTATGTATGATTTTTATTTAAGTTCGTCTATAGCTCCGTTATTTATGGACTGATTTTAAAATTTCTTTTGTTATTTTTAAGGTAGAAAATTATTTCCGTCCCAAAACTTTTATTCGTGGATGTTTATTATTTTGTAAAAATCTAAGCCGTCACCAGAAGACAGAGTGCCCAGAATGCTGACAGCATTGCCACGTTGAATGGCAATGCTTATTTAACTTTCAACACGAAGTTTGAGGGACTCCGCTGACGTCGCTGGGGAGCCCTCAAACGTAAAAAAAAACGAACGTTAATAGAGTATAGAGTAATTTGGAAGATATGGACATCCGGCAGGATTGATTTAAGGTAGTATTATATAGGCCCCTAAGATCTGCTTAGCTATTTGGGCGTGAAAAGTCAACAGACAGACAGATATTATACTATGGATGGTTGGAATGGCATCAACATAGAAAAGTCTTTGCCCAGCACTAGGTCGACAAGGGTTGATGGTGTTGATGGTTAAAATATAAATTCTTGTCTTCGTGTGTCAAAAGTATCCCACCGTAACTTATTATTTATAGTATGTTATTGTATAATTGAGGAGCCTAGCTCTACCTAGACCTATTTTATATTTAGGTCTTCTAGTTGCGTGCTCTTTTATTTTATGTATAAACCTTAAAATGTGGATAGCGCAGTGGTCTACATTACCGGTAAGTGGTCTATATGATGGTACCCCGAGTCAAACTAGCGCCGCCACCTATTTTATATTATTATTTCGTTGAACAAAGGTAATTTCAAAATTTTCAATGGGCAGTTTGAGATACCTATTATAAGCTATTTTTTATTTTGTATAGTTTAGGAGGAGATACTATGTTGCACTTTGTGGCCACCAAACTCAATTATTGCATCTCATCAAGGTTATAATAGGTATCACAAATAGCCCATTGAAAATATTGAAATTACCTTTGTTCAACGAAATAATAAGATAAAATAGGTGGCGGCGCTAGTTTGGCTCGGGGTACCGTCTTAAGAATAACATTTAACTTTAGATAGATAGAAAATGCTTTATTGCACATAAAATATAAATATACATAAAATAAAAGAAGTAAAAATCAAATATGTAACAATTGGCAGTCTTATCGCCTTTATATTTAGTATAATTTAAAGTATTTATACAGATGTAACATTTGGGTAATTTAGTAGTTAGTTATTCCTTTATATAATTAATTAAATAATATAATTTATTCCAAACATGCACTCTGTCCATAAGTTCAGTTAAATTTTGTTCTCAACCAAGGGTACTTGAAATCGTTCAACTCTTCAAAACAAACCTATTCCGTAATTACAGTTGACTCGGTCACCGATGCATTTTACCGTGGATCTATCCAGGTCGAACGAAGGCACAGGTGTGTTTGAATAAAATATGAGCCACCGGCCCACCGGCTACCACCTGGCTAACTACGTGCACTAGATTCTAGATATGTATATTATAAAGTCTTTGCGTGACTGTCTGGCCCATACAGAGCATAAGTATAAGTCTAAATTAAGGCGATGACCCGACTCAAACTAGCGCCGCCTCCTATTTCTCGGATTAATTCATTGAACAAAGGAAATTTCAAAATTTTTGCGTTTGTAGTAAATATTGTACGCTTTTTTTAATGCCTATGAAATATTAATTTTAGGTAGAGAGACACTTTGTATTGTGCAACTCTATTTTTGCATCTCTTCCTAAGATATACAAAATAAAACTGTAAAAGAAGCATTAAAAAAATGCTATAATTAAAATTATCTATAAAATTTTGTGAATAGGGATCACAAAATTCCCATTTTTTTTTAATTTCCGTTGTACTACGTAATAAAATAAGAAGATATTATAGGTGGAGGCGCTATTTGGGTCGGGGTAGCCCCTTAAGTGGGTCTTTCTACCAAGTATTCTGGTGGAGAGAGCTTAATGACTATTTACATATAAACTTACTACATATAAACATGTTTATAGTATTAAATTTGACGTGTCTAAGTGCTTATTTTGTAAGTAAGTAAGTATAATTTATTCATAAAAAAAAAATTCGTTACATTATCTGGTTAGAAGTACCTTAAAGCCTATGTTAGGTTTGTCTAGGCACTGAGTTCTCCTCTTATATATCTAATAATTAATGTAGTTACTATACTAGCCTTAAACTTTTAAAAGTTCTAATAAATATAAAAATACCAAAAGTTTAAACAAACTTATAAACTAAATTAACATTTTTGAGCATGATATACACATTCTTACATGTAGCTAAAACAGGTTTACAATTCCTTATCAACGGCCGGAATGTTGCCATGAGTTCGTGCATACAGCGTGAAGCTAGCCACGTATCACCGCTAATATCCACACAAGGTGGTCCAGATCAACTTAGAGTTTTTGCTAAATAGTGTTTTATTAAAATGGTTTTAATATTTTTCGCATTTATCTTATTTTTAACTTCTATAGGTAGATCGTTCATGAGATGGGGAATTAAATATTGTGAAGTTCTTTGGCCGTAGATGTTACTAAATCTAGGTTTTGTTAACATTTTGTGAGTGATGCTCCTAGTAGTGATCGTGTGGTTTATTAGAGTTTGAATGTCAGTGCGGAAGTATTGTTCAATAAGGAGATTAAGTTCGACCTTTTTATGTATTGGTATTATCCCACAATAATCGAAAAGTTTTTCAGGATACTCTTTGAATTTATTTTTAATCGTAACAGGAACTAGCAATTTTAGAATTCTCATATCTTATGTAAGCCTAATGAAATAAAGTTATTGACTTTGACTTTATTTATCTCATGAAATGAGTAATCTACGTAGTCACGAGGTAGCAAAGCAACATAATCTATTTTTTACCGATTTCAGTAGGAGGTTCTATGTATGTTCGGCTATATTTTGTTTGCGATGATTTTTTGTTCATCGATTTCTCCGTCAACTATTAATAGTTTTTTAATATTCTTTCGCTATTAGGTATAGATAATGAATCCGAATTATTATCTATACAATCGTCATTATCTATACAAAATCGAATAAAAATATTTCCCAGGGATTACTATTTATGCCGTCAAGCAAAAAAAAAAAATTCTTCTGAAAATTTTCAAGCCTGCGACTGGTCTAATCGCAAATCACTAACTTATTTAATTTCTTTGGTTACAACTTTTTTCCGCGAAAAGGAGTGGTAGACAATCATAACTGCTTGCTCCATCCGGTTATGAGGCAAATGCTTCTTCCTATTTCACAATGGGACTTAACATGATCTTTTGGTCATTGGGAACTTGAGTATGGTTTGACACTAAAGGTAGCACTGCTGCATAAATAAAAATCATGAAGGAAGCACTCAGATAATATGGGCTTTCAATTATAATATTTCATCATCATCATCAATTTTATTTGGAGAACAAACAGTTGTATTCACTATTTATATAAACTTACACTATAACTTCTAACCATTGGTGTGTCCTCGCATATAATAGCTAAAAAGACTGCTTGCTTGCGGAGGAAAAATAGAGACACAGCTCTCTCTTGGTAACAATAGTAAATTATTGAGAAAAAAGGAAGTAAACTAAAAAAACAATTAACAAAATTTTAAAATTACTAACAAATAATTATACAAGGCAAGAACTGATGAGAAGAAAAAAAACATAATATATAAGAAAAGAAACAATATATAAGAAAATCAACCTATAACAGTCTGGGCATTGGCCTTCCCTCAGTTTGCAGCGTTCAGCCTCTGCCTAGTCTTTCGCAGTTCATCGTCCTATCTGGCCGGAGGGTATCCTACACTTCGTTGGCCGAGTTGCGGTCTCTTTTCAAGGACACGTTTATCCCTGCGGTGGTCGATTTTTCGCGATATATGGCCGGCCCACTGTCACTTCAGCTTGCTAAATTTTGACGGATGTCGATAACGTTTGTTCTCTGTCGGATATCTTCTTTAAAAATCCTATCCTTCAGAGAGGCTCCAGGCCTCTTTAATATTTAAACAAAACAAAAATATCTGGTGTCTTTGCATCTAAAATAGCTTCAAGCACTCGCAGTTAGTCATTTTATCACTGTAAAATGTAACTCTATGAGTTTATCATGAGTTTTAGATCATATTTGATTGCTTAATTTAGTGCTGAGGGGCAGCGATGCTGGATGTATGTGCTGTGCCCTTTATGTGCTACGACAGCTGCTCGCAACTCCAATTCGTAAATTATTGTGTTCCGTAATACCAAAAATTATGTCTTTTTTTCGACATAGTGTTGTTATTCTGTAACTAGATAATCTAAGTTATGTTCCTTATCAAACAAAACGTAAGATATTTTTGTTTTTAATACAAAACAAATGAAAACATTATTGTCATTTTCGACGTAAAGTTATGCAAAATGCGATTGCATATTTTTGCTTACTTTTCAATATAGGTATGTCTTATTAAGAAAAAAAAACAACCAGGGACCTAGATAAATATTATTCGAAAAACGAAAAACGACATGATAAGGTGGAAATATGCTCGAATTACAAATCATTTTGGTAGTACGTTTGTATAGGCAAATCATCATCCGCAGGCCTCCAATGAGTTGTCAATGAAAATAAACTAAGATAATGACATAAGGCACTCGACGCGAGATCATAGCAACTCTGTCATGCCATTGTCATGACAGTTATGTCATATTGATCAGCTTAGATGAAGGACAAATAAATAATCGAACTAAGTACATTGATTATTGTTGATGTAACGCCTTCATCAGCTTGCCGACGATTGTTGATCGATGATGTAACTGAATTCACACTAAATTATAATAAACTAGCTCGTCCCCGCAGTTTCGCACGCGCTTATCCGGGATAAACAGCTTATACGGTCTACCACTTTGCAATTGTTTTTAAGTTCCGTTCAGTAGTTAAATGTGGCGCATAACCCACCCAAACTAGCGCCGCCACCTAATTTATCTTATTATTCCGTTTAACAAAGGAAAATTCAAAAATCCATCGTACAGTTTGTGATACCTACTCATATCATAAGCTTTATTTTAATGCCTCTGTAATAGTTTTATTCTATTTAGTTTAGGAAGAGATACGAAGTTGCCCTTGGTGGCCACCAAAATCTATTTTCGTATCTCTTCCTAAACTAAATAGAATAAAACTATTACAGAGGCATTAAAAAAAAGCTTTAGATAGGTATCACAAACTGGAAGATGGATTTTTGAAAATTGGGTGAGGTATGCGCCTTAAGGAGAAAAAGTAGCCTATGTCGTTTTAGTGGATACCATCTAGCTCGCTGCTTTCAGACATATGTATATACAGAAAAACCTCGTGACAGACAGATAAACAGAATAACTTTTGCTTTTATTATATTAATAACACATGGATTTTTGCAGAAGTACCTACTAATTTTGCTGTTCGATTACGAATATAGTTTTAGAGTTCTCGATATACTACAACTTCTAAATTGACAAATATAATAAACAATAAAATAAATTAAATTAGCCTCCATAAAATTTATCAAAACTATTCCAAAACTAAAGTTTTATTCGAATTAAAGAAAGATTTAGATTTTTAAAACAAAGAAAGTTAATTCTTCTTTATTCGGTAGAGTCGCCGCAAGGCGCCAAATGTATGGAAAAACACAATAACTTTTTTCGTCATCATAGACTATAATAACGTGCTTACTCGTACTAAGGACTCGGATCGAGCGATATCTTGCTATAACTTAGTTTTTAAGTTAAAACTGAGGTTATAGCCGGAATTATCACACTTATTCTGAAAAAAAAAAAACGTGTGAAGCCGCTGGCAGAAGCTTAGTTGAATAAAAGTAAGGAATGCAATTAAACATTTCTCTGACACCGATTGCATTCAGTTTGCTTATTAACTAGGTTCTGTCCGGGCTTCTCAGGTTTTTCCGGGAAAATAGTCCTAGATCCTGTTAGATTTCATCTAATTATCGCGCGCGCACACAAATAATTTATACTTTCAATAAATTTACTTCGTAGTCAACTTAGTAATTAGTTCTCTTTAACTTTTATTGACTTATTTCTTTATTATCTGTGTAATCCTTTTTGGCCTTATTGTTTTATATATTTTAAGTATTTTAAGGAATTTGTAACGCTGTGGTTTACTTCAATAAAAAGTATAAAAAAAATATAATTACGTTTACCCTTTTCCTTGTACCGTGGAGTTCATAGTTATTTAACACCTTACGGGTTCCATCCAAGTTGCGTAATTTTACATTCGATTTGATATTTTAATAATTAGTTTTTTTCTTCTGAAAAGTGGTTCGATTTCTGTTGAGAAATACAATAATAATATAACTGTGTTCAGTAGTTTTGGGTTGAATGTATATTTATTTGTATCTTTCTTTTTTTCTTTCATCAGTCATCATCTTCATCATCAGCCCAAAGTAGAGCACTGCTAGACATACTAGGCCGAATAAGCGACATAGCGCCCTGTCTTCAGCTTGCAGCGTCCAGCCTCTGCCGAAGTCTTTCGTAATTCGACATCCCACCTAGCCGGACGGCGTCCTATACTACTTTTGCCGAGTTGCGTTTACTCAAAAACGAACGTGTTCTAAGAAACAATGCAAGTGAAGTCACTGGCATCGTGCAGCAAAAAAATTTTATAAGTAGATTTGCTCACTTAACTTTGAAATAATATACAAAGGAATACCTAGGTATCTATAGAATAAGCTAGAATTGGCGATCTTATCGTTCGAGCGTTCTCTTCCAGACAGCCTTGAATAGATAGGATCTCTGGATTTTTATATTTGGTAATATCTGTGTACATAATAATATTTGTTGAGTAAAATAATGTAATGTATATTTAAAACTTTCACCGTATTTTTAAAAGTATACAAAATACTAAAAGTATTTTTTTTAAACTTAAATATGACATTAAAAAACTCCTTTTAAGTATCAAATACATGAAGCAACGCTCTTCCTTATCATAATATGTTATTCATATTCCTATTGGTAGTTTCTTACAAAAAACACAGTATCCGGGATAACAATATAATGTAGTTCGTAAATCATATACAACGTAACGCTACTCAATGAAAACCATTTATTTCCTTTATTCTTGCCCCTTCTGTCAGTCTTCTGTATTATTAAATTAGGGCGGGTACGTAATGCAGCGGAAATACCCCACCTGGCAGACATATCGATTGATAATGTAATCATTATTTCATGGGACATTCTTCGCTGCAAATTAAGTGGGTTCGATTGAAATAGACTGTGGTAAATGTTTCGCGGCGGGAATCGAATCAACGACCTGGTTTTTGGCTCCTTTAGTCGGTTAATCATCCAATGAACTAAAGAGGTAATACGCGGTTTAGTCATTTCGCTATACGCGGCTAGAGAATTTCAATGTGAATGACAGCTGTCATAAAAAATGTAGATATTCCACAGATTTTATATTGGCGTTTGCGCCTTACTTTTAAGTTTCTGTGAGATATTTCTCATTCCTTTCATTTGAGCCCAAAACTGAAACTCTGGAACGAGTAGATAACCGAGAAATGGCTATTTTTTTTGACAGCCATCATAAAAAAATGTAGATATTTCCCTTACTTAAACGAAACTCTAGCACGAATAGTTTCCGAGATGTGGTAATTTTAAAAAGCAGTAATAAATCAATGGCCCTTAACATTAGGGGGTATAGCCATAATCCCCATGCTGGGCTGCGGGTTGGGGATTGCAGTTCGGTGGTGGATCTGTTCTGCTAGGGCATTGCTGCCCGCCATTCGCAGGATATCCCTAAGTCGCCTCTTACGACACACGGGCGATGAGTTCATCACCATCATCAACCTGGTAATAGTCCTCTGCTGGACATAGGCCTCCCCTAATGAGCGCTATAGCGCCCAGCCTTCGTCTTGCCGCATCCAGCACCTGCCTGCAGTCTTTGGCAGATCGTAATCCCGCCTGGCTGTAGGGCATCCTACACTATGTTAGCCAAGTCGCGGTCTCCACTCACATGTTTAACCCAGCGGTTGTCGGTTTCAGAGAAGGGCAAAGAGTTGGGCTGGTGAAAATTCTAAGCCATGACCATACACCACACTTTAGTAACCTCCGCATTATGACAAGAGCCCTAACTGGACACTGTCGCCTCAACAAGCACATGTTCAAACTGGGACTGAGCGACACACAATCCTGCAGATTCTGTGAGGAGGCGAAAGAAACGCCTCTCCATCTGCTAGGAGAGTGTGGAGCAATAATGCAAGAACGTAGCATCCACCTGGGCAAGCATCTGCACAGCCCAGATGAGCTAAGAGACATCTCTTCGAAGAAAATCCTACAGTTCCTAGCAGCTGCAAGGGTTAGTGGCGAATTATGAACGCCGCAGCTTCAGGGGTGAACGTATAAAGTGGCGATCACAATAGGCCTATCATGGCCGCAGTGACACACAAGCTACCCAAAGTAAATTTAAAAAAAAAATACACCACACCGCATATAACCGCATATTAACCGCATGGCAGGTCATTAGGGAAGGCCTTTATCCAACAGTGGACTAATGACGGCTGATGATGACGATTACCCCTGTGTAGACATAGCTTAAGCTCATCCCAGTGTAACTAATCAAATCATATCTAAATCATAATCAAGGGTGAGTATAAACTATGAGTACATTGTGTAATGAGCATTATATGGTCAATTTGAGCAGAGTAATTTATGCTTACTTTGTACGTGGTGTAAGATATAAACTTGAAGCGACTGGAAATTAAGTGCAGTCATCGACAAAAATTAGTGCACGTCTTGCGTTTTAGCGGTTTAATAAATAGCAGTGTCTAATATTTTATTTATACATGGAGTTTTGAGTTTTATCTGTTCATCGTTTTAGGCGGTGGTATACCAATTAACAAGCTATATTCAGAAAAACTGTATCCTAATTGTATAAGCAATTCAATTCAATTTTTTTAATATCCCACACAATCTTTGCTGTATATTTATCTAATTTTGATAACTTAAATGTATCTGTAGGACAAGTTAATTTCTAGAATGGCTAGGCTGATTACAAAACGGCGTAATTCAGTTAATTGCATAGTGTTAAGTACATGTCTATTTTAGTTTAACTTAGGTAGACCCCTTGCCTTTTTTAAAGTCATATTATTATTTCCATGTAAAGGTTGCCTGGAAGAGATCGCTTCTGTAAGTCCATAGACTATAAAAAACGTTTAAAACAACTTATTTATATTAAGATTTATAGGGATTATGTCTCTCGCCGTGTAGTGCCGGCTTAGAATTTGCATCACCCCAACTCTTCCCGTGGGTGTCGTAAGAAGCGACTTAGGGACATACACCGGGGGACGGGCAGCAGCGCCTCTTGCAGAATAGATCTACCACCGAACTGCGATCCCAACCCGCATGCATGAGATTATGGACATTACCTCCATGAGATAAAAAAAGAAGGAGGCCTGCGTCCAGCTGTGGACTATTATAGGCTGTTGAGGTTGAGGTTTGTCGTTGTAACTGGAGCTCCACGCTAACCGTATCAAGGGACCTGATTAATGTATTTGACCGTACCCAATAACAGTGATTAGTAATCAACCCAAAGTGCCGCGTAGTTTATCATTCTAGGTAAATTATTATATCATCTGGATTTACTATGCTATACAAAAAACTACTATACGAAATGAACTTAATGACAGTTCCCTGACAATATATTTATAAAAACTTGTTGTACACTCATAAAAATATCAAAAGCTTCCCTAAAAATAGTGATACATAATATAAATACTAGAAATAAACATAAACTCGCTGTGCCCACAACCAGGCTTCACAAAATTAATGTATCTTTTAAAGGGCAATGTACCTATACGCTTCTACAACAAAACTCAAAATACGAATTCAAAAACGAAGAAGAGATCATTGAAATGATGTATGAAAGTTTAAAAAAATGTTATTTTCAAGCTTCTGTGTCTCACAACATTATCTAGCCCCAAGCTAAGTAGAGCTTGTGTTATGGGTACTAGATAACTGATATACATCACAGAGGTCGTCACAACTAACTAAACTAACGAGTGTTCTGGTCTTTTTCTATGTGTAATAATAATATCTATGTATTGTATTATATTATGTATGTATATCAGTTATCTAGTAGCCATAACACAAGCTGTGCTGTGTGAATTGTCCAGCGATATTGATTTATTTTTTAAATTACTCTACATAATCGCTTATTTACTAAGAGGTAAAATTTTTGGCATCAACTTTTAGTAGATCTGAAAGAATGCTATTGCAAATGCCGATCAATGAAAACTCTAAATTACAATTTCTCTCGCAAGATCTGTACACATTCTCTTAAAAATTAGCTAAGAATACTGTGGAAATTTCGACGAGTGTTTCGATACCTGTTTTACCAAATAGCTTTAAACTTGTCGCACATCTGGAAAGCACGACTGTAGTACAGCACAAAAATGTGTATTCAAATATGGGATTTGACTCGTAACATGAAGATGCATTTTATATTGACGGCATCAGTAAGCTGTCAGACAGCTCGCGGATCACAGGATTGAAGCTTATGGAAATACATTTTGTCGCTGTAAAGAGAGTATCAGAAGATATCATCCTATATCCACTGCTGGACACAGGCCTCCCCTAATGAGCGCCATAGCGCCCTGTCTTCAGCTTGTCGCAAGGGATGACGATTTGCGAAAGACTGCTGGCAGATGCTGGATCTGCCAGCAGTCTTTCGCAAATCGTCATCCCACCTGGCCGGAGGGCGTCCTACACTACGTTTGCCGAGTCGCAGTCTCGACAAGAAGACGTTTACCACAGCGGTTGTCGGTTCTTCTAGAGATATGACCGGCCACTTCAGCTTGCCAATCCTTTGAGCTATGTCGATAACCTTGGTCACTAATCATAAACAGAAGATAACAAGTTATAAATAAAATGAAAGTACTAAATCGTTTATTTCGACATTGGTTTCAAGCCCATATTTGAATTTACAACTGTATGGTGGCGCTATTAGATCAGAGCTTTGGCCTTTTTGATGCTTCGAGGCAGTAAAGAGTGTAGAAACGGAGTCGAAGAGCTATACAGAAATTCTCGAAAAACATAACCTAAATATTTAAAACATAACATAAACATTTAAAGTATAAAATACAAAAAAAATAAAAAATGATTTATTTGCAAATTACTATAGACATACATAATACTGGCGGCCCCCGCACGAGGCTAGGCTGTGTCGCGGGAAGCCTGTTTACAAAAGTCAAAAAGTCTTTATTTCCATAAATACAAAAATGTACACTTAGAAAAAGACAAATTCTTAAAATAAAACATTGACACGGAAATAAAGTGATATTTTTGAAAATAAAGTGATTATTTCGGTCGCTTCGGTATGTAGAAGTATAGAAGCGACGAAGAAACCATTAGCCTGTTAGTTATTATTTTTCGAGTTGGAGCAAAACACGTCTCAAGCTTTTTTATCTTCTAGAATATAATCTGATATTTTGTAGTAAGTAAGCCTTTTTACACAGAAAGGTTTTGACGATTTGTTTGAATTTATTTACTGATAGATTTTGCAACTCACTAGGAGTTTTGTTGTAGAAGCGTATACATTGCCCTTTAAAAATACATTTATTTAGTGAAACCTGGTTGTGGGCACAGCGAGTTTATGTTTATGTCTAGTATTTACAGTATTTTAACTTTAACAATTAGGATTAGTTGTAACTTATACAGGGCAAAAAACGAAAAATTATTACAATAAATCTTATCAAGCATGTGATGCAAAACTAGTCTTCAAAAACTTCCAGAAGTATCCAAATACAATATTCTAATTGCTAACACTATCCTCCTAAGGCCCGATGTGATTTTTAAAGTACGAAATGTCATGGCCAGTACAGCCCAAGGAAAAAAATATGTCGAAGAACTAATGGCCCACTGTGATTTTTTAATCACATATTCTTTATTCCCGCCCCGATTTCAAATAACGCGTCAAAGTGCTTTTTTAGAGGAAACCTCGTTGCTGTCTTCTTTTTTTTTATTGTTGTCTCTTCTTCTTCTTGCAAGCGTTATTAAACCTCTTATAGCTAAGCTCAGCAATGCACTATCCACAAATTGAATCTTCAAGTTTAAACTTCAGAGTCTAATCTCCTAAGTTACTAATCTTTAGTAACACAATTTCTCTACTAATTAGTAATTACTCTGTGTGTGTGTCGCATTCTCAGATTAGGCGGGTGTCTCTGGAGGTATAATTGCTGGTTGGCTCTATTTCGTGACTTGAAGGAAATATAAATCAAAAAAACAACTTGGAAATAATTCCTGTGTGTGGGCTTAGAGAGATGTCACACGGGCGCTGCCGCTGCGCTGCGTCGGCGCTGCGTCTTCGCAGCGTTGACGCTTCGTAGTTCTACATCCAAACCTGCCCGGCATACCACACGATGCGCTGAAACAACGTGCATCGAAACAACGCACGCGCAGCGCACAAGGAGTGAGGCGGGAAGGGGTGCTGTGATGCGACGACGCTGTGACGACGCAGGACAGCGCAGTATTGTTTAGAATATCAAAGATGTTGCGTCGCGTCGTCGCAGCGCTCATTGCGTTGAAGTCACTGCGTTGTGAAGTCGCAGCGCAGCGGCAGCGCCCTTACGCATTATAATAACAAAAACCTTTGAAGGAAATAGGTAAGTAAATATACGTGACGTCAGCAAGAAATTGTTGATTTATATGCGGGCTCATGGGACGCTAAGCAGCGCAAGAGTCCGTAAGGATGTCCCAGAGATTTTCGACTGCGTGTACTGATTCATGGCTTAGTTGGTTAGACACACCGCACTGAGGGTGCAATCGAAAATTTATGGGAACTTATTTCATTTCACTGTGGATGTTTGTATGTTCTGCAAATATTTTTAGTACGTGTGTTCTAGGTATTTTCTAATAAAATATCTATCTATGTATCGAGTACGCGGACGCAGTAGGACGTGTCGGACGCCCTCCGACTAGGTGGGATGACGATTTGCAAAAGACTGCTGGCAGATGCTGGATACGGCAAGCTGAAGACAGGGCGCTATAGCGCTCATTAGGGGAGGTCTATGTCCAGCTGTGGACTATTATAGGATGATGATGATTGTAATATATTAAGTATATCAGTCTTTTAGTACCCATATTTAAAGCTCTGCTTAGCTTAGAGCTGGATGATG
This sequence comes from Eupithecia vulgata, assembly GCA_946478455.1. NCBI lineage: Eukaryota > Metazoa > Arthropoda > Insecta > Lepidoptera > Geometridae > Eupithecia > Eupithecia vulgata. The sequence continues at coordinate 10,304,675 of OX297879.1, read as the reverse complement.
CTTTGTGGATTTTCTAATTATTTAATCACTTTTTCCTGTTATTTATGTATCTAACAATATGGTAACTATCTTCCTGAGAAGATAGTTTCAAGTGACTAACTCACAATATTATATTCCGCTTTAGGAAAGTTAACTACCAACAATATATGTAAGTACAATAGTTTCAAAATTTCTAAGCCCAAATGCTTCTACAACTTACTGAAATTCATTAATAACGCGGTACAAGTTTCTTTGAATACAATGCGGGGCTTAAAGTGTTCCACAGTAGTTCCCAGTTCTGAAAACATATGACAATTTGGACTGGATTTCCATTATGTGACAAACATTAATTTAGAACTAACAACTCCCCGCGGCTTCACACGCGCTTTTCAAGTAGTCTGTCTGTATCCGTCCCCGGAAAACCAGAGCGGGCCTAATGCAAAAAATTGTGAAAAGGATAGGCATAGGATTTCGCGTTCTTAGGAACGGGACAGAGTAAAGCAATGTCAGTGCAAAAATCAAGTTTTTGCTTCTTTTCTATTAATGATTCAAAATTTAGGCATTAAATAGAAAAACTACACGATTACTTAAATAAAACAGTAGTCTGGCTATGTAATTCGTAAAAAATAATATGGTGTTGTCGCTGATACTTTAGAGCATTTCAATTAAAACAGTTTTTTTAAAGCGATTTTTGTATAATTTTTTGTAAAGAAACCAGTTTATTTTTCAAATATTACAATTGCGAAAGTTTGAATATTTTTTCTCGTTTCACGCCAAAACTATTTATTGGATCGGTCAGGAATATTGCGTAAACGTATTGCAGAACGCATTTATCATTAAAAGGCTACTTTATCCCGGAAACCGAGAACGTAGCCGAAAGCAGAAGGTTCTTAAAAATAAACATCTCCCGTGATAGCAATAGAAGCCAACCTATTCCTATCACAACACGTAATCCACACAAAGTACTCCACAGAAATTGGACACTAAACGCGTTAGTGTTAGAAGTAATAAGATTGCTTACGAACTCGCTGGCAATACCAAAGTGGTCATTTAAGAATTGCTAAGCCATTTCTTTCAGGAGTTTCAGACTTGGTAGAGACATTAAAGTGATTTGTCTGCTTTGACTTTGACTCAATTATCATTGGAGATTTGGTTTCCAGTGACCAAATCAAAAACTATTTTTTTTTATAAATTACCGGTCGTTTTGTAGGCTAGTATAGACTATTTAAAAACTCAAATCGTTGTAAATATCCCGTTATAAATGACTTGAAAATAACTTTTTATGATTTTCATATAGTTTTCCTATATATGTTTCACTTTCAACGACCAACTTTGCTTATAATGAATGTGGGTGTCTAATGTGGGTTGCTATAATGAATGACTCTGAACCTAGTTTGTGTTGGAAGAACACTAACATTAGAAACCATATAGGTACTAAAATGGACTGAACTAACACTTATCTACGTGGCCCCAGACGCACGTGTCCGTCGACACCACTGCTGGGCAGCGCGACGTGTCCCTGCGGGTCACACCGCCGAGGCTGGGCAATAAATGCGTTAAGGGGCATACCCCACCCAAAGTGGCGCCGCAACCTAATTTATCTTATTATTCCGTTTAACAAAGGAAATTTCAAAAATCCGACGCACGGTTTGTCTCTTATAAGCTTTTTTTAATGCCTCGGTAATAGTTTTATTATATTTAGTTTAGGCAGAGATACGAAAATAGATTTTGGTGGCCATCAAGGGCAACTTCGATTCACTGCCTAAACTAAATATAGAATAAAACTATAATAGAGGCATTAAAAAAAGCTTATAATAAGTATCACAAACTGTACGAGGGATTTATGCAATGTCCTTTTTAAACGGAATGATTAGATAAAAGTAGGTGGCGGCGCTAGTTTGGGTGGGGTATGCGCCTTAACGAGAGATATCATCAGGATCAGTGAAGACCATCTTTGTTTTTGTTTCCGTTATCGAAATTTTTAATATATACCTATTTTTACGTTTGTTCACTAAAATAAACAAACATTCAAATTTCATATTACTAAAATGTAGGGCTAAGTATTATGCAAAACAAACGCATGAGTGCCAAGTAGTGTTCCGTCGCGGTACAGTGAGTGAGAAAAGTGATTTCATTGTTTTGCCAAATTAAGCACAGTAGTGCTTGGAGATGTCGGCGCATTTAGAGTAAATAGGATTTATAAGATTTTAATGTGAAAAATGTGTGAATAATTTCAATTAAATACTAGTTGCTGGACTACGGCAATCATCCTTTTTAACTACTTTTTTATCCACTAATTATAAAAAGAATAATGGTAATAAGTAATGGTGTATTTTTCGTTAGTGGTTCAATAAATAAATAATGGTTAGGTTAGGTTGCTATCGTATTTTTTCTAATTTCATGGTTGTTTACGAACGTTATTTTAGTAAATATAACACTTAGACAGTTTATCAACACAGCTTTACAAAGATCCACAAATTTTAAATATTTTTTTCCTAAATAGCAATAGCATTTAGGTTTTGTCTAAATAGCACCAAAAATAAGAAAACTATAGCCAAAATAAACTTGACTGTTTTGATTTTTGCCTCACCTGTAAAGTCGTCTTTTGTCTTTTATGCCCTTTGAGCCCAGAGGTATGTAATGTACGTACATATATGTTTAAGATATATATTTTATTTGACACAATTTTTCTAAGTCTGGAATGAGGGGCATATTGCCGATGACATTTTCTCTCACAACAAAGACGCGGGAAACATAATATAAATATTTTAAAAAAATAGTTTAAATTACAGAATAAAATAAAATAAATACCAATATACAATATGAATAATATACAATATGATGTTTGTGTATACAAACAGAAATATGATTTTTACATTGTTTAAAGAAAAAAAATTTAAAACATCTATTTAAATGTCTGTTTGTTTCTATTATATTAATTGTTAGTAGTTTTATGTATAAAAAACTGTTGTTTGCGACTATACTCTTTCATTGCTTATGGACGAAAGCTCTAAGCTCAGACAACAATGTCTTGCAAGTTTCCTAGGAGTCCTGTAAAATATAATCTTGTTTGTCCTTCGACTTTTATTGCGAAAACAACTTTGCATTGAAAACCCTGATGCAGTGTCAGCTTACACAGGTCTTCAAATAAAAATAAACAAAAATATCATGATATTGAGTGTAAATCGAATTTGACGACCTCTGTGGCACGGTGGGCGAAGGTCCGCCTACGACGCAGGAGGTTCGATTCCCGCCTTGGAACAAATATTTGTACGATCTGCAAGTATTTGTTCCGGGTGTTCTGTTCGTTTTCTATGTTTAGTAAAATATCTATTTATGGAATGTATTGTAAATTATGTATATCAGTTATCTAGTACCCATAACACAAGCTCTGATTAGCTTGGGGCTAGTTAATGCTGTGTGAACTGTCCAGCATTATTATTATTATTTATTTATTTAATCACAATACTTTGACTTTCATGACACTTTGGGAATTCCTTTCGTAAGACGTTGGGAATAGTTGCGCCTCTTGTGAGACATTGGGAATCGTTATCGTGAGACGTTGACAATAACATATTTTGACAAATGCTAAAGCTACTAACTAACCTTTTAATAAGTTATTCCTGACTCGTCCCACTTTGGTCCGAATCAAGTGGGACGAGTTAAGAAACTCAAATTTTATGCTGAAAACGTTCCTGATTCGTCCCATTTTGAGAATTCTAACAGAAAAGTAACAAAAGCACTTTCGGCCGCACATTGCACGAGAAGTGTGATCTTGATTACCATTGTTTCTGGAGGATTTGTTAATTATTTCACGCAAAATACTAGGAAAGTAGAAATGCATAAGAGATAAGGTACCTAACAATAGTAAATATTTTGATTCCATGTGGATCTTATTGAACAACGTTTATAACACTCAAAGTACCAGGCGGGTAGAAATGGACAGGATATAAAGGTATACAAAATTATTTCCACTATATTCGACTTCCACGAAGGTGGAATTCGATTGGATTTTCTTATTTTTTATTGGTAACGATCAAGCGTTTGGCCACCATCTCACTTGAATAAGTGATGATGTGGCCTAAGATAGATCACGCTTTCCCAGTAGGAACTTATTCACCCTGGATGTGAATACTCCAAGATTGGACTTTGGCAGAAAGACAGACGTTGGAACCTCATTCCAGTCGTTCATTGTATTGTATTGAGTATATAATTCGGCTAGTACCCATATCACAAGCTCTGCTTAGCTTAGGAATAGATGCTGTGTGGATTGTCCAGCATTATTTATTTATATTAATTTAATAAAAGAGGGTACGTAACTTTTCACTAAAGGTAATGCATTCACTGATATAACTTAGACAATTTAACCCGCTGTTGATATAAGTATAGCAATGGCTCGAAGTAAGCCTTATTAATCGTAACTCTTTTCACATCTAAGGATTTTGTTACAGTGCTTACCCGCACTCTGGGTGGCTTTGAAATGAAAAAGTTACCAAAAATTTTCGAACATAACAAAAATGCTTAAAATTTAGCAACGGCAACACCTCTCGTCAAACGAACTAAATGTAACTTTAGTCTTTGAACAGGTTTGGAAACTTTAATGTTTCTTCTGTAGGTGGAGCTACCGGCGCTACAGTCCGTAAGAGGTCACAAAGATTTTTCATGGAACCTACTGGGACTTCATGGCTTAGTTGGTTAGAGCACACCCGTACTGAGGGTGGGATGCGGGTGCGAGTCCCGCTGAAGTCGAAAATTTTTGGGAACTTATATAATTTCTTTTCACCTTTCTTTACTGGACTGGAAAGGTAGGTACCCTAGCTATGTTCTATCTACCTACTTATTAAACTTTTTAACCAAAATCTTAATTAATGCCACAATGTTAATAGTGGATTTGTGCATCTATGTAGGTTTTAAGGTTTTCATTCGAAAACACGAAAATTTTGTATCTCCTTTTTTTTCGGTTGGGTGCATGGTTAGGTTTCGGTTGTATCAATTCTGTGTCTATCAAGAATGCTTATAGTCACTAAAAAAAATTACTCGAATTTTCCAAGACTACAATGCTGAAGAATCAGTGCCTTATTCTTTCGCTTCTACATGACCCGATAATCTACCTATAAGTTGTTGAGTAGGTATATCTGTCGGCCAGGTGGTGTCTGGTAGTGAATTATTAAGTAGCACTGAAGATAGCATTTATATCGATCCCCATGGATATTGTGCAATTGCACTGTTATTATGTGTGGAGTTGCGAGCTAAACACCGAAAGCACGCGATAGTCTGCCTGAAGGCCAGACTCCACCAAAAGACAGCTGAAAAGAGCAGAGAATTGAAAAAAATCACGAAATGAAGCACAGCATAAAGAAAATAAGGAAAATTGACACATCTCGGTCGAAATTATTTACTTATTGCACAATGTTTGTCAGGCTACTATTGTATAGTTTTCCATTATTAATCGCTTATCGATCACTACTACCCACTACTACTGTAAGTAGAAAAAATAAAAGCAAATAGAAGGAATAGCTTAAAATAAAATAAATAAACAAACATGTTTCATCTTTGATTTGGTTTAAAATACCCATAGACTTAAGATTTTTTTTTATAAACGTACCTACCTAATAATTTTTAAATTCTTTTTCGTTTTTTATTTCGTATATTCTAACCGAACGAACTGGGTATCCGTCCGGTATAACTTAACTGATAATCTATTCAGTTTAACAACTGGCAAACCGTTCAAAACCGCTGACCGGAAGTCAGAAACATCCATCGATATATTCACGCGCTGTGTCGGAGGCTACTTCCGCCGGAAGTGGTGTGTCATTTCCGGTGCAAGGGACATTGCGGTAAGATCCATTCTGTTGGTAGATATAACGGTTCGAACAGACTTCAAAACGGGATTTGTCAATTATTTTTGTTTCAAAAGTAACTCTGTCTTGTTACCTTTACGTCAAAACGGCTAAACAGATCTTAAAGAAATTTGGCAGAGAGGTAGACAGTATCCCGAAGATGGACAAAAGCTACTTAAAAAGTAGTTACCGATACTATAAAAAAATATATCATGAAGTTAACATTTTGAAAGTATGTTAACATTATGAATGGGGATTCAATGAGATAAAGGTTTCAAAGATGCTTACCTAGATATTATAAAACACGTAGTGTTAAGTACTCAAAACTCATTTAAATGAGAATCATAATTAATTATATATACTATTTAACGGGTATTTATCGCGTTTCTCTACCTATTTTGTTGTCCCGACGTTTCGACAGGTTTACACACTATATATTATATTATAGTTGTTCCTTCTGGCTGCCTATTGTGGACAGAATACTAGGGGGGGGGGGGGGTGGATTGAAACACTTAAGACATGACAACTTGCAGACACTTATAGGGGCGCGGATATAGAGCTCGGGCAACTGTTTCCTGCCGTTCACTGACTGATTAACTGTCAAATTTTTCTAAAAACCCTTCTTATACAATTCAATGCCCCGCGCCGCTATACGCTGTGTCGAGCAAAACTTTATTCCTTAGAATCCTAATACAATTATTCTTTTAATTTTTCCCTTACATAAACAGGCTAACTTATGTTTAACTTTAGTGTCTCTAATCTTCTGTCGTGCACAATAGTATTTATAATTATGTCTTCAGATCGCGTAAGTTTAAAAACATTTAGAATCATAATTGTTTTGCCTAAACGATAAAACAAAGTAGAGCTTTGCTGAATTTTAATTTGTCCCATCTTATAAGAAGATTAAAGTATGGCAAGGCACTTCGCTAATTAAAAAGTCAAATTAAAAAGAAACAAATAGGCGCACAGATATAAATGACTTTGGATAAAATTAAGAAGTGGGAGTAAATCACAAAAATAAATGTATAAAATTCCAAATTCCGCGGTAAAGAATTTTACGCAAAATCTTAACAATCTTATTTTCAATAAACTTTCTTCAAACCGTCTTATCTCTAAACCTATTACTTTTAATACCGATTTACTGCAATTCGAAAAGCCGTTTGAAAGGGACCTAAGTCTAAACAGCATGACTTTGAACCTCTGTTTGGGGTCAGTATTGCTTCAATTAAGTTGGTGCTTAAGTTTGTTTCGTAAATAAAAAGTTTAGTCTGGGCTACCAAGTTAGTGTAAGGGGCTAGAGGACCTACATTAAGCCTCTTTCAACTTAAACAGTAATAACAATAAACAATTTGTTATAGATGGGACGAATAGGTCATTCGTAAATTTAAATATAACATTAAACAAAATCCTATCAAGAAAGCCTAAAAACTCCTTAAATGATTACATCAATGATGTTAATGCTTGGCCAGTGGACGCTCAATTTCACATCGACAATAGTATGTAAGACATTCAGTGTTGTGCTTAGCTTTACATAAATATTGACATGTATCCAAAATCGTACAATATTTAAATTTTGGTAGGCGAAACAAACATGTATAATATAATAATGAAGAAAACAAACATCCGTTCATCAAAACTTTCGCTTTTTACTGTGATTTGATATTAATTTATAGTATGAAGTTAGATTTCTCTAAATGTTTATTTTGTAAGACTACAAAAAAAAAGTTATTGAATTTGAATCCTGCAGGGCTATTCCAATTCTAACGAAATAAGGTTTCCGTGTAATCGGAGTCTTTGAAGAACTAGTGTTTTTTTCGTGGTTTTAATATTTTCTGCGTTCTTCAAGAAACAAACTAAGGGAAAAGTATTTTTCCATAATTCGTAAACCATTTTCCACGAACCCATGTTACAACAAATTTCGTTTTATAGGTACTTTACTTACTTAAGGAGCATTTGGTAAAAATAGAGAATTAAAAGTTACGTGAGTTACGCTACCGGGTAATGGAGTCCAGATGTAATTCTTCTTTCTTTCTTAACTCTTTTCTTAATTCTTTCTAGATGTAACGGTGTTTAGACACTTACGTCGGCAACACAGCCCGGAGGGAAATTGCGACATTTCAGTGTTAAACTTTGGTCTCTTGATCAGGACGTACAACGCTACAGAATGCGGTGTCGGACGCACGCAGACGCAGACTGCGACGGAACAATATACCATTCTAGACGTTCTTCATACGATTGTGTCCCGCAGCGTTGTGCGATTAAAGCTCTAGAATAAAACAAATGAATATATAAATATCGCTGGACAATTCACACAGCATTATCTAGCCCCAAGCTAAGCAGAGCTTGTGTTATGAGTACTAGATAACTGATATACATAATACAATATATTGACATTTATTTAACAGCAAATAATAATTAAAACTAATATTTACACTTACATCTATTTTCAAAAAATCTAAGCCGTCACTAGAAGACAGATTGCCCAGAATGCTGGCAGCATTGCCACATTGAATGGCAATGCTAATTCGTTGACCGAAATAAAAACCAGCATTTCGATCACCTGTGGACTCTATTAGTAGTTTTGTAAGATCTTTATAGATAACGTGTGCCCCAGGACCCTAAGGACCTAGGGTTTCCACCCCAAACGGCTCAAATAGGTAATACAATACATTAATTTTATAGATATTTTTTATTATGATAGAAAACGACCAGAACACCTAGAACAAATACCTGCAGATCGTACAAATATAGTTCCAAGGCGGAAATCAAACCCGCAACCTCCTTGCGTCGCAGGTAGACCTTCGCCCACCGCGCCACAGAGTTCGTCAGAAATTTGTAGGCAGTGTTTTGTCAACTTGTTATTGACCTCGCGTCTTTGGTCTGAAGACTCCATAAAAATGCGAATAGAAGATAAACCACTTGCCCCGGTGTTTGACAATTCCGCAAATTGAAGGTGACCCTTTGATTTGCGGAATCGTCAATCGACGAAGATCTTCATATTAGTATACATCGTCATCATCATGCCTATTATTAGTCCATAGCTGGACATTGAGCTCCCCTAATGAGCGCCTGTCTTCAGCTTGCCGCAATCAGCATTTGCCTGCAGTCTTCGCAGCTCATCCCACCTGGCCGGAGGGCGTCTTACACCATGTTAACCGAGTCACGATCACCACTCAAGAACTGTTCCTGGTTTACATTAAGATGGTAAAATGAATTTACGCTTCCGTTTAGTGCAGAATGCACTTAGCAGCCCTAGGGACATCTGGTAGCTCTAACTTTCCACTCCGCTATCTTTATTTGTGAAAATATGAACCTTTTCGGTCTTGAAATAAAATAAAATTTTCTAGTTCTCATAGCTTGGGAATAAAAGTTATAAATACTTGTTTATAAGCTCGAGTGTTTGTTTTGTAAGGGTTTGTGATATTGAATAGACCTTAATAAAAAGCCATCTGATATTCTCATATAGCTTTAAGAAGACAATGTGATGTGCTATAACTATGTAGCTAGCTAGATACTGTTTGACCACTTTATCCCCAAAATTCGTCTGCACAAAAGAGACAAATTCAACCAGATTGAACACGAATGCAAACGCTGTTGAAATGTGAAATGACTTTAGTGCGTTGTATAGCCCGAGGATCCCGAAGTAGCACCATAAGTGTTATTCCCGAGGAATTAGTATTTATTCCAAAAAACTTAAAAACCCTAGGTGGGGCACCGAGGTTCCCCGGGTTTCCAAAAACTTAACTGGTGAGTATCTGGCACAGCACATCAGCATTGAGAAATAGCGGGGCAATGCAGCCTGTGTGTTTTGGGTCTGTCGAGCTACCTGTGGATTGTTTGCAACAGTGAGTTAGCTCAATTGTTTCAATTGTAAATACGAAATTTAATTATATTATTTGATGTTTAATTTTCTTTGTCAATAAAGGTTTTATATATTTATAAACGACTACAGGTTTATAATAGTTAATTTACAAGTTGGTAAGTAAAATAAAACTTTTGTATTTTCTTCGCCCATTTACTAACCCACAAACTTTTTTTCTGTTTTTCCCGGCCATTTCAGCAAAGAGGTAAAGTCATTCACACAGTGCAATGTTTGCTGTTACTGTGTGTGTCCATCCATTACAATAGGGCTTACATTCTGTGCCCACTATGGTATTGCAGATCCTAGTAGACTATGGACATAAAGTTACTTTGAAGATTTCAGGCGCTGCGCAAACTAGATACTTTAGTTTCCAGTTACCGACACCGAAGACTTTTGATCGTGAAAGTACGACGTATGCTCAGGGAGTGGATGATTTCATGCTGGTTCTATAGAAATCTATTCATCGGTAGCTTGTATCTGACACAGTGTCTACGTTAGCACAGCGCCCCTGTTAACTTCTGAAGCATCTTTACTTTAACCAACGAAACGAAAAACAAAAGAGGAGGCAGGTCAGATGTAAATATTAAGTCATTTAAAGTCAGATTTTAGTAATTTATTAGAATAAATCAAATTATTTTGTTTGACACTTAAATTTCTTGGAGGCCTATTTATACCCCACCGTGATGACCTAAGGCTGGTTAGGATGATGATTAAGAAAAAGAAGGGATACGTAAGAATTTTATTTATTTTGACATTGAATGAAGGTTATAGACATCATAGCTCAGACAAAATTTCGATAACAGAATTCATTTACACCTAGGAAGTGTTTCTTACATGTACCTAGTTGTAAAATTATGTAAATGCTGATGATGAAGTTTATCTTATAGATAGATAGAAAATGCTTTATTGCACACATAATATACATAACAAACAAACATAAAAGAAGTGAAAAAAACAAATATGTAACAATTGGCGGCCTTATCGCTCAAGAGCGATCTCTACAGACAACCGTGGATGGATAGGATCGTTGGATTGAACGGGGATCTGTGTGCATAAATAAGAAGCTCATTACGAAATTCTAAATTGACTTACAATATTATTTTATGAAATATTAGTACATAATTACTTAATTACCTACCAAGTCGAATTTCAAAACTACTGAAATAAATAAATAATAAAATAGAACAAATAACAATACATAAACATACTTATATAGATACATAAATATCTACATTTTTATGGAAAAAAAGGATTATATCTTATTGCAAAAGTTACAGCTAGTTATTTCAAAACCCCATCGCATACTTCTTTGTGGGTGCTCTAAATATGAATAAAATGACACAGAAGAATATATAAAATGTACTAGTGGTTTCTTTTTACTTCTTCTACTAGTGGACAAAAAATGTAAGAGAATAGAATCAATAATAGCTTATTTTTCAACTATAATAATTATAATGTTATTTATAGTATAAAACGTGATTTGTATAAGTGTTTATTTTGTAAAAAAAAAAACAATATTTGACTTGAATCCGGCTAAAATGAAATAAAAATTATATCCAAATATTAAAATAATCAATCTGACTGCCATAGCTGCAAAAACTCGGAAAATGTATATTTTAATTCTCCCTTGAAAAACCCTTTCCTTGACAATTATTCTTTGTTGAACCCGCGGCGTGCTTTGCATTTGGAAATAAATTCTTTTTACGATATTTAAATTCGAAAGCTAATTAGTATATTGTTTTAAAGTGCGGTTGAATTTTGAGGTTCGAGAGTTTAGAACTGGTTGAAAATTTTTCGTTTTATAAATATTTTTGGAAAGTCTTCTCTAAATAACATTAAAAGATTTAACTTCAATTATGAGTTTTATTAGTTGCATTGTTCACATAATGAAGGAATTTAGCAACGGCAACACCTCTCGTCAAACGAACTAGATGTAACTTTAGTCTTTAAACATTGGAAACTTTAATGCTTTCTCTGTAGGTTTAGTCACCGGCGCTACAGTCCGTAAGAGGTCCCAAAGATTTTCGACGAAAACCAACTGAGACTTCGTGGCTTAGTTGGTTAGAGCACACCCGTACTAAGGGTGGGGCGCGGGTTCGAGTCCCACCGAAGTCGAAGATTTTTGGGAACTTATTCATTTCTTATAGATGCCCGAAGTGCGGGTAAGCACTATAACAAAAAAAATCCTTGTTCACATAATGTCTACATATTCAGGTACTTAAAAAAGAGAGTCGAATCAAACCTAAAAAAAAATGTGACCCTACCTTACCTCATAAACTTTGTTTTTGTTGAAATAATGATTCGAAAAATAAGTTTTATGAATTTAAAAATATCTCGTTTCAGTAATATTGCAAGTTACATTTGAGGTGAGGCAAAACAACTGAATTTCTCAGTAATAATTGATTTACCAACATTCATGTTAAGTCAGGCTATAAATCTACAGCATTCAATGATATTGGTGGTTCCTGGATGAGACATTTAAATGCAAGCCTCATTTAAAGTCGAGACACCCTGAGACAGGCCGAGCACGGGTGAGTACAGGGCGTGCTCCTCTCGCCTTGTCTTCCAGGCGAGTGTCTACGAGGGACCTACTGCGAGAAGAGCGGAAAATACCGACAGGAGACCGATTCAACGACATTTTCTTGGCCCCAGTTATTTTAACCTTCATGAGTCAAGATCAAGATTCTCCTTGACCCTCTCGAGGCCCCCTGGTTCAGCTCGTGGGTCTTGTAAGAGTCAGACTAAGGGAACCTATCAGACTTCTCTCTTTACTATTTATTTGTCCTCTAGTGGACAGAGAAAACTAAGTGAAAAGAAAGTCAATATTACGGTCTTTCATTACTGATAATAAAGCTGTTTATGGTATGTACTTGTCTAAATTCTTGTATCTCGTATTTTGTTAGTCTCAAAATAAAGTGAAAATTTAAAGATAAGTAGCAACTTCCTTCTGCGTATTTTAAACTCAATAACTTTATTTCTTTAGGCTTAAAAAATAAGCACCTGGAGTAGTCACTGTGATTAAGATTAACAATATGGAGTGGGGCAATACCTCACTTGTTTGGGGAGGCGCGTGCAGCAGTAGACATTTACGTATGGCTGAAGAGAAGAATAATGCTCATTAATCCAAAACCGCTACCACGTAACACAAAAATGTGCATTCAAATATGGACTTACAGTTGTCGCTCAGCAGATATTTGATCAAAGTGTTTCCGTTGTTTTCTATGTATAATAAAATGCATCTATGTAGTAAAATCTATTAAGTACCTAAATAAGTTATCTAGTACCTATAACACAAGCTCTGCTTAGCTTGGGGCATCACTTAGCTAGCTAGAGGCTAGGTGATGCTATGTGAATTTTCCAGCATTAATTATTTACTTATAGCCTTATCCAGTGTAGAGAGCCGTTAAGATCCGTGTATGCATCAGAGAATGCGTATATTAAATCCACAAAATGATTTAGATGCTGTGTTTGTATCTCTGGATATTGCTGCTCTGAAATGTGCAGAATATCAAATGTCTAAAGTTCAAATTATGTTTACAGGAATTCATGAAGTCATGGCTTATATACACTTCTACACTAATATTATAAAGAGGAAAGTTATTGTTTGTTTAAAACGAATAAACATAAAAACTACTAAACCGATTTCAAAAATTCTTTTGCCGTTAGAAAGCTACATTATCACTGAGTGACATAGGCTATAGAATATACCCGGGCGAAGCTGGGGCGGATCGCTAGTTGTTATAAAGTAAATCAAATTCAAAATCATGATTTAAAGTAAATTGGTGTATAACGCAATAACTTAAGAAAATATAGATATATTCTTTAATTATTGCGTTATCAGTAGTAGGTAGTTAGTTTTCCTGGATCAGTCCAGGAAAACTTAGATAAAGCGCACATCTTGTTATGGAACAATAAACTTCATCTTATCTTGTACAGACACGTTATGAGCATACGAGAATCCCCTGGGAGTTTAAGAGGAATAGGGGCTGATTACGGTTTCCATGGGGACTCAGTCAAGAGGGTAAATTGATAAGTACAGGAATAGTTAACACTGTTTTAATTATCATTTCACGAGAATTGTCATTAAGGCTTAGGACAAGCGAGTATTTCCCGTATAACCTCTTCTTTGTTTTTTGCAAAATTTCATGATTCTAGGAAGGGAAGTACCCATTTACCTAGATTCATGAAATTTGGCAAGATGCAAAGTCATAATGCACAAAAAAAAAAACGAAAATCAAAATTTTAGAACATTCACAAACAAAAATTACTAATCACGCCCTGCATGGACCAAAAACGAGTGACTACCAAGAATCATAAAAGTTGGCAAAAAGCAGAGCCTCATTTATATGTACAAATTGATATATATAATTGTAGTACACGCGCAACCCTCGTTGCGCGAATAAGGCTCGCACTTGAAGTTTTTTTAAGTTCCTATCCTATTTTTTTTATTGTAAAACGCTTTAAATGAGTCGAACTAGCGGTAAATATCCCGATAAAATGTTAATAGCACTACCAAAATATTTCACTTAAGGGTTTTTAATCACTTTAAACTTATGTCCTGCCACGTCGCATACCGGAAGGTAAGGGACGTGGCCGGCCAAGAGTTGTCAGGATAAAACTGAAGCCTGTTCGTGAGCACCGCTTGATGACTGATAACATTTAGACACGGTGGGCTAGTTAGGGAAAGGATACTGTATTAGAACCTTTAGCTTTTTGCTTTTTATGGTGCGTTACTCGCACTGGGCAAATTTTCCACGAAAATTTTATTAGAACCATAAATAAATAATGCTGGACAATTCACACATGCTAGCTGCATCTAGCTGCAAGCTAAGCAGAGCTTGTGTTATGGGTACTAGATAACTGATATACATCACTAACACAATACATAGATAGATATTTTTTATTATATATAGAAAACGACCAGAACACCATGAACAAATGCCTGCAGATCGTACACACATTTGTCCCGAGGCGGGAATCGAACCCGCAACCTCCTGCGTCGCAGGCAGATCTTCGGCAGATCTTCGGCAGGTCGTCAATATTAGAACCATAGTCGTGAGTTGATCCAATTTACAAAGAAAATTACTACAACAAATTCTAATTTTAGTATCTATTTTGTGTCGAGAAGCTGGACTATCTGTTGACTTTCGTGTGAGGAGATTCGGCCGAGGAATGTCAAATTCCGACAGTTCACTGGCCGCCTGCAAGGACATCGCCGTGCATCGTGTTCATCTGACACGACACCCTGATTGCGTTTTACACGTCGCCGCAATAATGATTTACGTGTTATTGATAAGTTTTTATATTTAACGAGTATGTATATTAGTTTTAAGGTATATAATTACTATAGACCTTAAAATTAGATAATATGACGTTTTACAGTTCTTAGTTGTCTAAAATAAATTATTTATTTATTTGTTATTTATTTATTGCCACGCCCTGCTTGGATACCATTGTGTCTCTTTTACATTACCTAGATACTAAGACCAAAAACAAATTTACACAATTATGCAACAAAGTCACTAATTTCATAAATGTTTAGATGTATGGATGGATAGATGTTAGTTATTTCTACACGCCAAATCTACTGAACAGTTCGAAATACTTTTTATCCTATTAAAACATTAAAACGTTGTCAAAATGTAGTAGCCAATTGAGGAATATGAAAAAATGGTCACCTTACTTGGTCTAAATGTCTTATTAATAAAGCAATCCAAACTACAAATTATATATTAAGATATATATTATTATTATTGGTAATTAATAATAATATGCAAAACCTTTGTCTGTATCACGCATAATAAAAATAGAAAATTAATAAGAAAAAGATAATGCAGGGTCTATAGTGAAACTAAATACCTACGTAGATTTTAAGCACCATTGTACAGCTATAGAATGCAATAAATGATTGAGTATTGAGTAATGCTGGACAATTTACAAAGCATCGCGATCAAGCTATCGATTTATCAAGCTAGATTCTAGCTACCCACAAGGGTACCTAAGTTGAGCTTGTGCTGTGTTTTTTTTTGTTATTTTTGGCGTAAAGAGTTGACTAACAATATTTAATACTTCTTCAACTAAAATCTACAGAGCATCTTAAAGGCGAATCTTTCCCATGAGTAGTAGAATTCTAGTGATAACTAGCGAATGCAAAATCCCTAACGCGAATCGCCCGACGCCATGACACTTCAGTTTAGGATTAGCCTGCGACTCACTTCTAATCCGACAGACCACTCGAGGCACACGTACCCTTTATACGATTAATGACAACATTACAACTACAACCTTACTCCGTCGGCATAAGATCTACAAACTTTAAAGACTGTGCACAAAACATAGGTGGTTTTTCAAGCTTATGCCAACGACATAAAGACTCGTAAAGGTAATCCCTCACCGAGTGCATTCGCTTGTAATATAATAGTTATGATTTTCACAAGCATTTATGTTGTAATAGTCTATTGTAACGTAAGGCTTTCATTCATTTCCATATTTCCACAATAAGGGATAAAACTAGTACCTATTTAAAAAAAGCCTATCGTAACACTCAGAGTTGTTTCTTGAGTTGTTACAATGGAGGAAATGCTCCCAGTGAGGGACCGCCCTTAAGTTTCCAGATGCATTGCATTATGGTGCACGACTGGCTACCGTGCCTACAAAGTGCTACGACGTAGCATTTGCTACGAGCATAGAGATTGCTACGGCGTAGCTGTTGCTACGAGTTACTTGTCAGGTAAGATGCATTTCATGAAATGGAATCAGTTCTTTACCTTTAGTATATTAGCCAATTTTAATCAAAAGTTTCTACTTTTTATCAGAGGTCTTAGTTTGAGAAAACATTCAATAAACGTCTTCGAGAACCATTGATGTCTTCCACGAAAAAGGCTTAGAATGATACTGTGTACATTCAAACATGTCAAAGTGCAACAAATCACTGAAAATTATTCGAAAACTAGCATCGAGTTTGTAAGAAACGATTGGATCGTTTCTTAGTCGTCATACTATGATCAGTAGTTCCTGTCGTTCCGGTAGGGGACGCTACAAGACGCTATTAATGTATTAGAAGACTTGATTTTGATGGAAGTATTCGAAAGATAATGCTTACATAATTTTGTTCTTACATAATTTTATTAATATTGATTATGTGATCTGTAACCTGTGAAAGTTATTAATAAATGAACTATGAACTACAAGTCGTACTGGGGCCTCAGCTTATTTCGTCCCATTAGTGGGCAAAGGTCAAACTTTTTACCAAAAATGTTGTAGGACCTTAGCGGGATGTAAAAAATATTTCCATGGTTTGTCAATTTACGCACCTCACTTTTGGCCACTCTGGCTAAAATTGAGTTTCACAAAACTATCATCATTTAAAAGGTAAACGTAGGATTGGACTCCTAACACCTTTTAGAAGAATATAATAGTTACAAAAGGCTTATTAACCCCTCAAATGATGAACTTTACTTAATATCTCTTATCGCACCGGGTATAAAATAAACTTATTTTAAGCACTGAATATTTCTCCACATGTGGAGAGACAGAAAGTGACCAGCAGCAGCTTCATGCGGGTCACTATAAGGCACGACAATTTATTGTACGGCCGAATAATGTACACCTTGATAATCCGTGTCAAAACCTATTAAAATTGGAAGCCATGACACGGATTATCAGGGTGTACATTATTCGGCCGTACAATAATTTGTCGTGCATTATAGTGACCCCTTCATGCGACGTATATTACTTATAATTCAGACATCAGATTACTTATAATTATATTAACCTTATTTGTTTGATGATGTTTTTATTTGTGATAATGGTTTTTTTGCATTATTTTTTTGCTTATTTAGTTCAATGCAAGATTGAGTTTAGAATCAAAAGTGATGTGGCCCTCATTATCATATATGACAACGGCACAGAGACGTAATCGTGACATCTAATATGACTTGACTTCTTTGTTTTTGGCAATATGTGTCTGGTTTGTCACTTGTATGGGATTTGAGTAGATCCCTGTAAGCACGATAGAGGCGCTGTATCTAAACGGTGGTACCAGGGCACAAACGTCACACGCTTCTCGAATGCCATTCATGTAAACGTCAACCAGCTGTCACGTTTTCGTTCGTCCAAGGCAAAAATTCTCTTTTCTCTTGTCCATGTACGTAGGCAGGTCAGGTATCACTTTTTATTATATAATTACATAATACTCCTCACTTGGGCTCCACCTGAAAACCAGCGTAGCATTGGGCCCAGCCAAATGCTACACATTCTGAGGTGGGGACCTTTTTTTACTATTTTTATGTTTTGTTTTTGTTTCATTTGTGTTTTTGTTTGTATAGTTTTATCTGTACCTAGTAATAGTTCCTAGTTAGTATGTAAGTCATTTTTTAATTACTTTGGAATTAAATAAATAACTTTCTTTCTTCTTTCTTTCTTTTCTAAACCTATGGTAAAGTTCTGCAGGCCCAATTCAAAGACTGCTTTGATGCACAAAAGTATCTTTTACATGGCGCCTTCAATTTATAACAAACTAGCTGCGAACCGCGGCTTCGCCCCCGTGGAAATTTATGTTTCCAACTTTCTTAATTTTTTCTTTCATAAGAACCTTCTCCTGACAATAACAAACACAACAAAGAAAGATTTGGCCAAATTGGTCCAGGCGTTGTTGAGTGTGAATGTAATGTGAATGATGAATCGCAAAATGTGTTGGTAAGCGCATAGCTTACCAACACATTTTGCGATTCATTTTTATATTATAGATTACCTAAATCGCTTAGAGAGTTACCACGTTCACAGTTTCAGAGACAATTAAAAGCCATTTTGGAACAAAAATGTTATTATACTGTAAGTGACTTTATGGCAGACAAACATTTTATTGATAATACAAAAGTAGGTAACTAATAGGCTAAGTTTTTTTAATTTTTTTAATTCTGATGATTTATTTCTATTTAAATCTGTAA
This sequence comes from Eupithecia vulgata, assembly GCA_946478455.1. Classification (NCBI taxonomy): domain Eukaryota; kingdom Metazoa; phylum Arthropoda; class Insecta; order Lepidoptera; family Geometridae; genus Eupithecia; species Eupithecia vulgata. The sequence continues at coordinate 10,286,046 of OX297879.1, read as the reverse complement.
TTTTAAATTTCACTATTTTATTTTAATCTATATTATTCTTTGATTTTTAACTCTTTATTATTTTGACATTGTGAAAACATGTTGCACGCCAAACAGGTAGAAATACATTGTTTCCTTTATTAACATACAACACATATGTACCTGACTCACATGTATTTGATGCAATAAAAATATTACTTAATTACTATGGATAAAGGAGACGTAACGTTAACGTCAAGAGTAAACGGTCAGGTGGACACTCGCACTCGCTTTTATAGCGCCATCCACAAACACATTTAATCTCTGAGGATTAGATATGACATTCCCGAACTAACTCTAATGTATATGGGTTTAGTTCCAAAGTGCTGTAAATAAGCTAAGTCTGAATTAGTTCCTTGCTTTTACTCGAAACGTTTAGAAGCATTAGATACTAGTTTTTCAGCTTTGCACTTTTGTAATGAAAATTGGGGAGAACAGTTTTGTTAGCGTGTATTTTTACTGACTTCAAGGAGGTGGTTATTTATCTTTGACGACTTCTGTGGTGCGGGGGGCGAAAGTCTGCCTGCGGCGCAAGAGGTTGCGGGTTCGATTAATGAATGTGTGTACGATCTGCAGACATTTGTTCAGGGTTTTCTGGTCGTTTTCTATGTATAATAAAAATTTATCTATCTATGTATTGTATTATATTACGTAGGTACTCGTATATCAGTTATCTAGTACCCATAACACAAGCTCTGCTTAGCTTAGGCCTAGATAATGCTGTGTGAATTGTCCTGCGTTATTTATTTATTTATTTATACCTACTCCTTTTTCAGCTTTGCACTTTTGTAATGAAAATTCTGACTACAAGGAGGTTCTTTATTCGGCTGTAAGTTTCTTTTTCTGTGTATTTTCATTGATTTCTTCGTCTACTGGTGATAATTCTATCGCTATTGATCATTGGTCGAATCATGCCGAATTCTTCTCATAAAATATTTCCAAGGGATTAGTATTTAGGTATACCGTAAAGCTTGCTCTTGCAGAATATATCTAGCACCGAACTGCTATCCCAACCCCCATGCCCAGCATAGGCATAGGCCTCCCCTAATGAGCGCCAGAGCACCCTGTCTTCAGCTTGCCGCATCCAGCATTCAGATGCTGGATGCGGCAAGCTGTCAGCAGCGGTGTGCCGCAAATCGTCATTCCACCTGGTCAAAAGGCGTCCTACACTACGTTTGCCGAGTCACGGTCACCACTCAAGAACCCGTTTACCCCAACGGCTGTCGGCCATGGAAACTGGGCAACATCTGACCAGGCATTTATATCATTGATGTTATGGAGTAAAAAGCTTTATTGATAAGATTTCGTTTTATTACTGTTTTATACAACGGCAAACGTAGTGTAGGACGCCCTCCGACCAGGTGGGATGACGATTTGCGAAAGACTGCTGGCAGATGCTGGATGCGGCAAGCTGAAGACAGGGCGCTATGGCGCTCATTAGGGGAGGCCTATGTCCAGCAGTGGACAAATATAGGCTGATGATGATGATGATGACTGTTTTATATTCGATTATTTCCTACATCATTTTATCATGTTATTTTTGTATTTGAATAGTTTTTATCTAGGTCCTTTGTTGTTTTTTTCTTAATGATACACACCTATAACGAAATGTAAGCAAAAATATTACTTTACGTCGAAAACGACACGTTTTCGTCCTATTTGTTTTGTATTAAAAACAACAATATCTCACGTTTTGTTTGATAAGGAACATAGCTTATACTGTCTAAGTATAGAATAGCATTACAAAGTCAAAAATACATAAAAAAATCGGTCATCATTTTTGGTACTACGGAACACAATAATTTATAAATTGAAGTTGCGAGCAGCAGTCGCCGAAGCATAGTTGTTCACTTTTTACGACATACACAAACTGAGTCTCAGTGGTGGATTCTTACGCCACAGTCGGCGTCGTGGCGGCATAAGAATCAGAATAAAGGTCAAAGACTTAAAATAAACAAGAAATTGTGGTTTTTGTGCTTAGCCCAACAAATTTACGTGTCTAGACAATGCTCTACCATTAAACATTAATATTTATTCTTCAATACATTCAAATAAAAGTTATTTTACCGCAAAAATCGGTTTGATATTCCACGAAATTTCACAATTCAAGACGCATTTCTTTTCTGAACCATCCACACGTCAATTTGTTCACGTTGAATAATTCCGAGACAATTTCAGTGTAAATACGACTCAGGATAGTTGTACAGGGTGTACTTTTATTTCGTGCACTGAAATTATAAACGTAAAACCTAATCCCGCAAAACAGGCCTAGCCTAATGCGGGGACCATAGGAAACTACGAGTATTTGTGTAGTAATGTGTTTTAGATAAATAAATTATTTTGTATTATTTTGTATTAATCCTCGTGGGTAGTAGAAAAATAATTAAGAACTTGGAGAACCTAAAAAAAAATGATATTATATATTAGAGCTTTCTCCCAAAAAGCGATTAAAATTTTCGACAGAATTTTATAAATACGGTGAACGGTGACGTCACGTTTGGAAATGTTGCGATTGAGTTTTAAAATGTCTTCTTTTTAATGATTAAAATGCATGATAAAAACATCAAAAAAATACAAAGATAATATTTCTAATAATTAAAAATAATCATCTTTTTGAAGTCACATGCATAAACCTTATTATTAGAGGTATGTGAGTCTTGTAGATTCAATAAACCAATGATGACGACCAACATTAAGCCCGCTTCTTTTAATCTAAGACTGGAGCACCCTGTACAAGAGACATTTCTATCTGCAATAAATCTAAATCGATGGGATTGGTCTAGACGTTTTGTCTATAAGCTATTCGTAAGACGCATGGCTATGACAGCCATAGATCACTCTGCTTTATTTGGGGTGATATGATGCGTGGTAAGATCATTCTTACCATTTTCATTCGTACTCATATTGAAATAAAGTATTTGTGTCATCATCATTATCACCATCAGGGATGTGCCGAATGTGGTTTGAACCGATTACGAACTTCAGCCGAACTCCGGTTTAATTTCGCCGTGCTTTCTCAAAAGCGAAACGTCATGACTTGTTAATGTACTGACTTAAATTTTTGTTGTTGTAGTCAGCCTCACATAACATCGGCATCACACGGTTAGGTACCTACCTACTTCATCATCAGCCCGTATTTACATCTACGGATGAACATAGGCCCCCTCGAAATACACCATGAATCAAATCAAATCAAAAATGCTTTATTTCCATAAATACAAAAATGTACACTTAGAAAAGGTCAAGTTCCTAAAATAAAACACTGACACGGAAACTAATTGATATTTTTGATTTCTCTCGATTCTGTATGTAGACTAAAGTAAAGAAGCGATAAAGAAACCTTTAGCCTGTTAGTTGTTATTTTGTTATTTTTCGAGTTGGAGCAAAACCCGTCCCAAGCTTTTTTATCTTCTAGATAATCTGATATTTTGTAGTAAGCCTTGCACAGAAAGGTTTTGGCAATTTGTTTGAATTTATTTACTGATAGATTTTGCAACTCACTAGGAGTTTTGTTGTAGAAGCGCATACATTGTCCTTTAAAAGATACATTAATTTTGTGAAGCCTGGTTGTGGGCACAGCAAGTTTATGTTTATTTCAATATATATTTATATATATATATAGTATTTATATAATGTACATCGCTATTTTTAGGGAAGGTTTTGATATTTTTATAAGTAAATAATAATAATAATGCTGGACAATTCACACAGCATTATCTAGCCCCAAGGTAAGCAGAGCTTGTGTTATGGGTACTAGATAACTGATATACGTAATATTATACACTACATAGATAGTTTTTTTTTTTTTTTATACATAGAAAACACCCAGACCAACGGAACAAATTTCTGCAGATCGTACACAAATTTGTTCCGAGGCGGGGATCGAACCCGCAACCTCTTGCGTCGCAGGCAGACTCTCGCCCGCTGCGCCACTGAGGTCGTCAGTGTACAACAAGTTTTCACAAATATATTGCCAGGGAACTGTCATTATGTTGATTTCTTTGAAAATAGCGGTCCTGAGCCGCCGCCGTTATACATCGACCCCCTACCTAAATCAAACAAAACCTATTGATATTAGAATTTCAGAGAATGCCAAAGTTCAAGCAAGAGCTGAAAGAATCATATTTTAACGGCTTCGGTCTAGCGAACAACTTTCTTCCTAGAAAACATTTTATAAGCATAACGCTTTAACCACAATTTATGCGAGAAATCTTGGTTCATGATTTTGTAGTCTAGATAACAGAATTTACTGAGTTTCGTATACAAAAGGAGTGACTCGCAAAGCATATTTCATCCCGCTTTGCTGTACAAAGGTTTAGAATTTCATAAATCGTTAGTAACGGAACGTTTTTTTTAAAAGATAGAACCTAGTTAAGGCGAGGATTCCCGGATTTCGGAATTTTTAACTGTCCGTACCTCAATAACTATAAGGCTTATAGTTTTGAAATTCATACATATTAAAGTTGAGGATATTTTCTAGTGCATCACTAGACAAAAACACGATTGGTGATATTTCACCCGATAGAAAAAAATTACAAAGTTACCTCTAAATCAAACTTTGAATGATCAGTGTGAATAGAAAAATGAATAAAATGACACAAAATGTATACCAAAACATTGCAAACGTTATTACGCAGTGCATCACTAGAAAATATTTTAATATGCCATACAAATATTTTTCAAAACACCTAAATACCTACAAAATCGTGCTCGGCTGCCTGCGCATCGTCTTGCTCAGTAGTACTCGCCGCGCTATAGCATCGGCCGCTCGGGAATCCTCGCCTTAACAGTGGACAAAGGCGAGTAAGCTCTTACTCGCCTTGCTGCTCAGCAAGGATCTAAGATTTCCCTTTTGAAACTTGAATGAAAATGATCTGTAGGTTTCATAGAAATATATTAAGAAAAAGGTATACACGGTACAAACAATAAAATTTTGATAATTCATTGTTTTGGCTTTGAAATTGCTTAGCCAAGATTGACGACCTCTGTGGCACGGTGGGCGAAGTTCTGCCTGCGACGCAGGAGGTTGGGGGTTCGATTCCCGCCTCGGAACAAATGTGTGTACCATCTGCAGACATTTGTTCAGGGTGTTGTGGTCGTTTTCTATGTATAATAAAAAAATATTGTGTTTATTCTATGTATTGCGTTATATTATGTATTTCAGTTATCTAGTACCCATAAAACAAGCTCTGCTTAGCTTGGGGCTAGATAATGCTGTGTGAATTGTCCAGCTTATTATATTATTAAGCTGCAGCGGAGACAAGAACTGATTTGTACCATCGCAACAAACATCCAACGCTCCGCTCGCCCCACGCTGCTCAGTTCCGCCTTAGCTAGCACACATCTCCGTTCTAGCCAGCACTCATCTCCAGTCTAATCAAGCCAGTCCGCATCTCCGCACAGCTTCGGTGGATAAACCCTAGCCGAATAACGTATCTTCTCATTGATCATTTATTCTTCTCGTCTTTGCTTCGGACTTTCGGTGGAGTCCGGGCGACATGATCGCTGCGAATGGTGCATTACGCCGCATAACATTCAGTACCTGGTTCGAAATTTCGATACCGATGGATCCTGCTGCAAGGAATTCGCGTTACTTGCTCAAAACATATAAAATTATATCTTTATAGCTACCGTAGTAGGCCATGTCACACAATAGAGTGTGAGTCACAAATGTGAGTTATAATCTTCAGGATACTATGATTATGTGTGTCTCTGGATAAAGTGCCACGCCAAAAGGGGGTAAAACTAGATCAAAAATTATCGTATTTAGTATCTGCCTGCAGTCTTCGTAGATCGTCATCCCACAAGGCGTTTTCGGGTAATTATGGTAAAACCTATTTTAGGGAGGCATTTATATCTATAGGCATATGAGTGCAGACGAGAAAAGGCCTATAGATGCCTATTACACCAAAGGAACGTCCATCTTTTGACTTATCGCCTCAGTTGATTTGTTAAACAAAAGGCGTCCAACTTTTAATTGGGGCTTAAAACCTGAGACATCCGAAAATGAGGGCCTTTGTTACCGCGTTCGTTAATACCCGCTCACCTGATTCCCCTTTCTTTGAAACTCTTTGATGCTCCAATGGTTATTGAACAAGTTTGAAAAATCTAGGTTCCGGATTTAGCAAATATTTGAACGGACGGATGGAAAATCTTTATGTTTTTTTAATTAGATAAACGTATAGAATGTTTGCAGTGCGTATTTAACTGCGGATAATGACTGGGTACAATCAACATCGAGAGATTAGTGAATAAGTAATTAACTAATTACCGAGAACAGACTTAAGTCTGTTTATATTTATATGAGTAATTAGAACAAAAATATATAGCGACGCTTGAAAGGCAATAATTACCAAGCGACATTTTGGCAACTTTACACTAGAGCACTTTAAAGTTTATTTTTTCAGAAAAAAAATCATATTAAATCGCCTATTTGGCATAACTACTCGATTCCAACGAATTTTAAATGCAGTTTATATGATTAGTAAACTGGCATATAAAAAATATGATTTTTTTCTATAGTTAATGAAATAGTGTCGGTTAGTAATAATTTTATCAAAATAACAAACGAGTAAAAATTACTTACCGACAACAATATTTTATAATAAAACAAGTAAAATTAACTAAACCCCATTAGTTCATAATTGTGTTTGAAGAAAAATTAGGTATCTAGAAGTAACGCTTGCTTGTCAAATAGGTAAACTGATCTAAATAGAAACCAATAAATCTTTTCTGTCAGGCAATTTTAAACAAAGTACAAATTCAATAAGGTTAGTGTAGTATTGTTTTGTACAAGTAACAATGAATTTAGGTTTATGTTCACATAATTAACGGCTTTCGCACCAAGGTTTTTGACAGATATCGTCTTAAATTGCTTTTGACTAGATCAAGGTATTCACGGGAATCCCGTGGTTAAAAACTCGAACTACATAAAATTCTATTTTTTTTCCTTGGTTCCTTTAACGTGAAAAAACAGTTAAGAAAAAAATACCATAGAAAAATTCATGAAATTGCACTGTTTTGCACATACTAGTTTGCTCGAGATCTTAAAATCTCATCTCTATCTATTGAAATGACTTATGTTTTGATTCGTAGGTAACTAATTACTTGGTTCCTTCTGATAGTTTTTTTTTCATAAGTTGTATAGTTTTCTTGTTCCGCTTCTATGAACGCGAAATTCTATGCTTAACCTTTTCACAAAATAGCGCGCATTGCGCCCTCTTTAGTAATTATTTTAAAGTATGCACCATCGTCGAATTATTTAATTAGTTAGTTCTATTTGATTAGCTTAGATGTTGTTAACACTCTTTCTTCTTCAAAAACAGGTTATCATTATCACCTAGTTCAGGTACACATATTTTTGAATTCCATTTGTTACTCATTTATGATTGTGTACTTTTTTGAACCGAGCTGAGAATAACCAACAGACGACAGAGAAGCATAGCTAACTGTGAAGTTGTGCAGAGCTACATCTACTTGGGATCTACCATCACCAACATCAGAGGTTGTGAAGATGAAATCTGAAGACGCTGCGTCATACATAACACGATCTGCTGCTGAAAGGCTGACCAAGATTTGGAAGGACCGCCGGATAACCAAAACCACCTAGGTTCATCTGATGCGGAGTCTGGTCTTTCCAATTCTTCTGTATGGAGTTGAGATGTGGACGTTGAGACATAAGGAGCGAAGGAAAATTGATACACTAGAGATGAGGTGCTGGAGACGTCTCCTAAAGATTCCGTTTAAAACAATAAAACAACATTAAAAAGTCAAAAATGGCCAGATGAGGCTTAACGGCCTTCTAGTTAACAGACGGCAGTGTTGTTAAATGTTTGTTCCTGGGTGTTGCTTGTAGTGGAATTTTCCGGTAAAAAGTCAAATCATTATCAATGCTTGTAAGTTTTTTAACTAATTCTATTTCAAGCAGGCCAATCTGAACCACAGAATAATCATCCGCTTGAAATATACCTTGTTCTTTAGATAGCTCTGCAGGTACGAAATCTACGGTTAGGCCTGAAGGGCCACCGACAAGCTCTTCCATCAATGCTTCACTATAACTTTGAACATCAAAGTTATAGTGAAGCATCAGCTGATCATCATTTATTGGGCCAGTCATTTCAATTCAATTGGAAACACTTACCTAGTACTTATTTCAAGCGTAGCGACAAGTACTAAGTGCGATGCGCGCACGCACGTGGATTACCTATGCGACAATTCATTGAACACTAATTGATATTTTGTTACCAACAGCCACTTTAAACCTGTTTTACAGTGCGTATAAGCGACAAAACAAAATGCTTGCAATAGGGATAAGCATGTTTTTGTATAAATTTCATATCGGAAATAGTTATCTTAGCAACGAAAGTAGAAAATAAAACGGCAGGTAAAATATTACCAAACGACAAACTTTATTCGTTTTCGGCAGGCAAAATACTACTATATTATCATAAGTAAGTCCATTGCAATCTGTAAAAAAGTACTAAATGACAATGAGTACATAATTAAGTTGAGTTAAAAAATCTTAACCGACAACAAAAATAAATATTTTTTCTGGTAAAATTTCTTAAGCAATACTCACACCCTAGATACCGTAGAGCAAAAAATACTTTATGGTTAAACGTATTTATTCGAGTCAAGGCAAAAATTACTAAGTGTGCAAAGCTAAAATCAATTACATACCAAATGAAAGTTATTTATTAACCGCAAAAATTTTGGTCGCTTGGTCGCCGAAAACTGCGTCTTTTTAAGTTACTAAGCGACATCAAAAGTCTTCATAGCGGTACGAGAGTAAGACCAATCAACGCAGTTTTTTTTGCTGATTTCAGTAATGTATATAACTCAATATCACCCAACATGTCGCTTGGTAATTATTGCCTTTCAAGCGTCGATAGATAAGTATGACATAAAATTAGGAAGGTATAGCACAATTTTTCAACTGGAACCATCAATAAGTACCTTTACAAGAAAACAGCCAGCGCCCGTGACAGTAGGTACTTATTGCCATTACAGTACTAATACATAAAAAAAGGAGGATTGACGAGATTTATGTTTTTTATTGACAACGTTTTAAAGTAGGTTTACTTTTGTGCTTTATGGATTTCTAATATTAAGACTAGTTACTATTATTGCATTGAGTACACCTGTAATAATTGAGATATGTTTTGATAAATCATAGACATTTTTGGCTTTGGTAGTTTTGGCTTTAAATTATTTCGGTGTGTCAGTTATGCATACATACAAGGATTTCTATACCTTAGCAATGACTAATAGCATATTTTTCTAACTCGTCATGATTTAAGCAATCTTACCTATTTCACATGGTTTCAAGTCGGTTATTAGATCTGCAGGTATCGCATAGGTAGATCCTTACTCATATAAGCTATCGAAGAAGCTATGCTCTCTGTTGGGCTGAAAGCCAGAAAGGGTAGTCTTTATGGCTTGAAATGAGGGCTCCAGTGCCTATTTTGGTTATTTACATTATTGGTTATCAAAATGCTGCCTGTAAACAAGGTATACTTAGACCATTCACAGATACAAAAGTAGACATTACTTTAGAGGAAACCACTGAAATAAGCGTTTATATTGTGTGCCACAAATTGAATTAATAGACAGGTGTAACAGCAATAATAGGTTGTACGCTGCTCATGTCTCTTGTTAACTTATAAATAATCAAATCCGATTATTGTGCAGAACTACTGGAACTAAGTCATCAAATGTGCTGTGTGAATTGTCCAGCATTATTTATTTATTAATTAAATCTCTAAGCAACGTCAATTCGACGAAGAGTAGGAATTGTATTATAAGAAGAGAATCATGGCGTTAAGTAGGCCGGCCATATCTCACGAAGAACCGACCACCAGGTGGTCGGTTCTTCGTCCTCTGGAGTAAACGTGTTCTTGAGTGGATACCGCGACTCGGCAAACGTAGATCTGAAGACATGGCGCTTTGGCGCTCAATAGGGGAGGACTAATTATCCAGCAGTGGACTAATATAGGCTGATGATAATGAAAAGCATCATCAGTATATGAAGAACCGTGAAGTTCGTCTGCTAGAAGACCATTTTTTACGAAGGGACCTGAAAACTTTAAACCCAAATTTAAAATTTTATAGGTCCATCATTTAGCCCGCTATTATCTTGTCATAGATTGTCCCCCTAGCATAGACAATACACAAAGCCGTATTGAGACTCCATAAAGTGATACATACAAGGCTGACTGACTCAATCATAACCAATCAGATCTGAACCTGTGATCTCCTGAAGCCTATCCTGACTCAAATTACATTACTTTCCTACCAGGGTTGGCTCAGCAGCAGCAAACAAACAACCAAATAAATAACCTTTACCTAATTGTTTTAAAACCTAAAAATAAAATAGTTTTTTTATGTTTTGCTACCGCCATTTCCTAAGGCTGTACAACCTAAAATGATAGTGTTGCGCTGTTCGATTATCCAAATACTAATTTAGATTTGGGTAAGAATATAATGCCTATAATTATTTTCTAATATTTTCGAAATTACAAAATAAACTTTGGATGGAATACCTACCATCAATGATCATAAATAAAGAACGCTGACGATTTTAAACGACACCATAAAGTCATAGCCACCGTCTGTGGCAGCTTGCTATACCGTAATATATATAGCTTACTATATTAATATTATATTATAGCTCCGTCTGTTGTGGGCTTTAAGGTGTATAGAGTAAATAACAATAACACAATTCAATAACTAAACACTGTAAACCTTTGGAAGGTCAACCGTACAACGATTTATGCCGTCGACCGTACGTGCGTATGAACAGACCCGGCGTTACCTAACTAGTTGAAAATATTGGATTAGTGGACATGCAATTGCACGACCGGTCCGTGTTGTGGTTGAATTAGTCACCGGACGACATGTGATATTCATGCCAAAACAAAACTCGCCCGGATTGTGGTACGAGATAAAGAAGACAGCTTGTTTCATTGTTGGGTGAAACGAAGGGCACAGGGTTGTAGAAGTTGTTTTTGGTGCTCGGTGATTTTAAGGTCCGCCACCACTTGTTACAGCAGAGGGATATCGTATTGACAGCACAAAAATCGAAGAAAAATATAAATTTTTGCTCGCACTTCGGGTCGGTCCGCTCGGCTATTGCCGCTGGAAATGTAATAATATCGTTTATAGGTACTGGCCACGGTGCGCGACTCCAACCCTGCTGTAGGTATGTCACTTCGAGAAATATGCAAATACGAATTTTTGCCTACAAAACCAAGAAAAATTTGCGGCTCGCTCCTTTTGCCAATAAGATACTGTACTTCAACCCCGCCTACCCTAAAATTATTATGGTGATAAGCCTTTTAATGAGTGGAAGGTTACAAGTTCAAGTCGTAAATTGTTAGGATACTTCATCTCTATGAACAGAAGCCAATCACCAGCCTATGGACTCTTCTACAGGCTGGTGATTGGCTTATGTTTCAGTCAAAGAGTTAGCATCGACATTCAACGGCCGCATTCTGGCCACTCCGCCTTCGGTAACGGCTTAGACTTTTAGAAAATTGATAAAAGTAAATACTAGTAAGAAAGAAAATAACAATCAAATAATAAATTTAAATTAAAACTAGTATTTACAATAGAAACAATTGAGCTACCTGCTAGTCAGTTTAACTACGTTGTTTACGCCACACTATTTGACGTATCCTACATTTCGTCGCGTACGTTGCGTGGCGTGTGCTCAGTCTACTTCAATACGCTTCCTCTCATGACTTGTAGAAGTACACATGACAGTAATTCGAGTGTCAGTGGAGATAACCAGCGCATCGCATCGGTTTGATTGCAGCATGTCAAACAAAGCTACGTTATTTCCGATGATATTTCCCATTCGTATGCTAAATTAGTTATAAGTTGTATTCATAGGGCCTTACCATAATTGTTAACATCATTTTATGGCCTTACCATAATTGTTAACATCATTTTATGGCCTTACCATAATTGTTAACATCATTTTATGGCCTTACCATAATTGTTAACATCATTTTATGGCCGACTGTAGAAGACTAGACTGATGATGTTAACAATTATGGTAATAATTGTTAACATCATCAGTCTAGTCTTCTACTGGACATAAGCCTCTCACCGTTGGACACATCGGCACGCCCCTTCATATAAATAAAACGTCAAGTGCGAGTTAGACTCGCGCATCAAGGGTTCCGTACAAACTCTTTAGCAAAGAAATCAGTCAAATCCAGACGAATAAGGCACAATAATTTTCTGATTTGATAACGATTATGACGTAACTTATTTAGTCCCTCTAACTATTGGCGTCTCGAGACTAAATAAGTTACGTCCAACCCTAGTGTAACAATGTACTATTTTGTACGAATAAACCACAAATTTACGGTTTTCTGATTTTTCCCTTTACTTGTGCTATAAGTCATTGCTTCTTGCCAAATTTCATGGTTCTAGGTCAACAGGAAGTACCCTAAAGGTTTTTGGTCCATGGCAAGATTAAAAAAATATTTTTTCTGTGAATAAACTACAAATTTACGGTTTTCAGATTTTTCCCTTTATTTTTGCTATATGACCTTGCTTCGTGCCAAATTTCATGGTTCTAGGTGAACGGGAAGTACCCTATAGGTTTTTGGTCCATGGCAAGATTAAAAAAATATTTTTTCTGTGAATAAACTACAAATTTACGGTTTTCGGATTTTTTCCTTTACTTGTACTATAGTAAAGTAAAAAGTAAAGCGCGTTTCTGAGAAAAGTGGGTTGACAGACGGACAGACGGACATACGGACAGACGGACAGACGGACAGACGGACAGACGGACAGACGGACAGACGGACAGACGGACAGACGGACAACAAAGTGATCCTATAAGGGTTCCTTTTTTCCTTTTGAGGTACGGAACCCTAAAAACAATAAAGAGTTTATCCTGCATCCAGCAGTGGACCAATTATATAAAGGCTGTAGAGGAGAGAGGTAAGTAGGTACAAGTATGTCTTGTTTATACTTGACCTGATATAAATAGGTTGTAACCGTTTACCATTAAGGCTATGAAGCATTTCAGCAAGTATCTACTAAAAGGTTTCTGAGCACAATGAACCATTCGGAGCGTTTTATGGCATAGTAGTGCATTATCCACTTGTGAGCCTTGGTAAAGTATTGAGGTTCAGTTTCCTTGGTTAAACCGGGTTAGGGTATATTCGTCCATGGAACTGTGAATCTATTGAGAATATTTTTATTTTCGCATAGATCTAAATGAATCAAATGGAAACAAAATTTTCTTAAATTTTGCGTTGTTAGTAAAGACTAACAACGCAAAATTTCTACAATAATATTATAAAGAGGAAAAATTGTATTTTTGTATGTAACAAATAAACTTAAAAACTACTGGACCTTTTACAAAAATTATTTTGTCGTTAAAAAGCTACATTATCACTGAGTAACATAGGCTATAGAATATACGCGTGCGAAGCTGGGGCGGAAAGCTAGTGATATATGAACGATTTTTTCTCAATTGGATTGGCTCCGAAATAAGATCCAATGAACAAATTTTCAGTAAATCCATTGAGCAAATATTCATTGGATATTCAGAGAACTATTAATTAAAATCTTATGATTGAATTCATAACTAACATGAGTTTCCTGAGTAGATTCAAAGCTTATATTGGATCTAATGGAAATATTAATTCCCATTAGTTCCAATGGGGTAATCGCCTTACTCATTATTACTTATTATTCGCCGTATTGGGTTATCAGAGAACCACCTGTTAAAATTTACGTGTATGTTACGGTGTATGCGTAATATGTTAAAATAAACATATTTCAATAGATCAGTCATTGAGCATGTGTCCAATGATTTTAATCGATTTTAAAAGAGGAGTAATCGGTATGTTCCGCTGTATGTATATTGGAACTAAGTTCCTTATCGCACGTTGTGAAAGGGGGCTGGACGGAAAAAAATCTCACGAAAAGTTGTAACGACACTTTTTGCCATAGTAAGCTAATGTAAGCCGTGCGGCGTGCGCATATTTCTCTGTCTGTCTCTCTCTCTCTCTTATAGAAAGGAACTTCGTTCCATCCGTGGTGTCCCTTGACACCTCTCAACTTTTTTAATATCAGCAAATGCCTATTATTGGCTTTCTATGTTTATATTAAATTCTATTGTAATAAGATAAGCTGATGGCGATCCAGGCTAGGTATAAACATAAAATCACACTACCCGATTCAAAACTTAAAATGCCAAGTAGGTAGGTAGTAGTACTGGACCAAACGCAATGGCATCAAACATGTTTAATAAAACTAGCAGTGCCTCGCGGATTCACCCGCGTAGTTCCCGTTCTCGTGAGAATTCCGGGATAAAGTAAAGCCTATGTGCTATTCCAGACTATAATTTTTATCTGTGCCAAATTTCATCCAGATCCGTGTAGCCGTTCTGGCGTGATTGAGCAATCACACATCCATCGAATATGAATCCGAATTAAGTAAATAAACAAAAATAAATGTTTTTTTAAGTAGGTTCGTCTATTTAGCCGTCAATTATTGTGCAACTCATGGTTACATGTAGTAGGTATTATTTCCGTATAATTAAAAGAAGAATAAAGAAATTTATTTATAGCCACACACAATTATGTTGTACAAAAAAAAAGGGAAATAGGTACAAAAACTATAGGTACATGATAATTAATAACATTAACCTTTGGAATCAAAACTTTAAACATAAAATAGGCATGTAGAAGAGTCCCACGAGTTAGAAATAAAATTGGTCTTTTCCTATATTATGCGCGGCTAATCAGGTCCTGCCTCAGCTTGTTGTCGAATCGAGGACAATAACGACACTGGTTTTCAGTCAGAACCTTAATTGGATGACATCACGTCACGAGTAACAGTCCACAGATTAAACATAACAAAGACTAACTTAACAAACCCAAAACACCCACATTATTATGTAGGTATATTAGATGTAATTATTATTTATCCAGCAAAACAAAACGTGTTAATTTAAGGGAATTTGAAGTTGTAGGGTGCACTGATAATGTAAAATCGATTCAATATCGATTATTGTTTAAATCTCCGCCTTACCTTTCATACACTCATTCTTAGCATTATATCATTCAACGATCCCATTCTCTCTCTCGAATAAATGGGAAGTTCAGTTGGGATCATGTACTCGGTCGATCGCTTCGTACCTCGAGGAAAATGAATAAAACTATGTGAAATCCTACCAAATTGATTTTTTGATTTTTCACAATAATTGCGCGCAAAATTGTAACGAACAATCTTCTTGAGGATCAAGAACTTCTAGGTTTATTAATATAGTATCTCAAGTAGCGCATAGTTGTACCTACACAGGATTAGAGCTGGAACTGTCATTGTTTCAACTTCGTACCAATCGCTTTCCGAGAGTACAGTCAGCTACCGAATGTCGCTTTTCTGCTTCGTACACTCGTTCTTTTCAGAGCGATCGCGGTCATCATTTTTATTCTTGTTGGGTGCCTGTTTTGATTCACCTCACCATCTTCCTTTATTTTTGGTTCTACTGCACTCATGTATAAGTGGTCGCTGTCTTCAGAATCGACAAGAATTTGTATTCAAAATTTCTTAGAACTTCAAAATTACCAAGAATAAGAATTATTAAGATGGATATAGCGCAAATTATGTGAAACAGCGGCTAAAATTCGCAGGTCACTCGCTGTAAGCTTGTAATAAGCTAGTTTAAACCGACTTATAAAGGAAGTAGGAGGTTCTATCGTTGGCTGATGTAGTGTTTTTAAATGTATTTAATATGTAGTATTAAAATGTGTCTAAAGACAAATAACTCAAATCTACAGGGTGATTGGTAGCTGAGTGCTAAGGAAAAATAAGACTATTTGGAACAATTTGAGCCAAGATTGTCTAAGACGCAGTCTCGTGTTACGAAATTTCAACAGGTATGATAGCCAGTTAGATAGCGAATGATAGCCAGTTTTAACAAGAAGTAAATTGTTTTTTTTTTAATTATGTAAATCGAAAAAAACATGTTTTAGCTTAAGCTGCAGTATTTATTTATTACAGTCATTTATAAATCAAAGAAATTTTCAGAAATTAAAGAAATCGAAAAATTTTGGCTGAAATTATCATTTTTTTTTTGTTCAATCCTTTGTTATATGCCTATTTATTGCACTTTTTTTATTTATTCATAATATTATGTATAAATAAAAAAAAAATTGTAAGCTAATAAATTAATCAATATTTTCGTTTGTAATCACATATTTGTTGTGTTCAAAATGAGTGCGGCAGTCATTTGCACCAGCTACCAATCACCCTGTCTAATATAGATAATGCTTTATTGATGTGCGACCCAGATGAGCTCTATCCTTGAATAAATAAATAAATTTAATTGACTGATGGTGCAATAAAGATTTCAATCTATCTATCTACGTTATCCTTATTGTTCTAAAATCCAACCATTTCCGTAACTGACTGTATACCTAGTAATCCCCATTCTAGAACTCCGTCACGTTTCGATTCCATTACAACTGTATCGAGTTCCGTCGATACCTTCAATACCTCTCAAAATTTGATCCGGTTATGATTCGGATAACTTTAGAATTAAGTTATATTGTGTACGTGCGCGGTATAATGCCTTACTTCGCAAGATTGCCTCATTGTTACTTTGTAGGGATTTCGAGATTCAATTAAAGGTAGATGAACCACTGATTCGTCTCAGAAATAGTCTCATCACATTGATAATTATAAATGCAAAAAATATGTATTGCTTGATAACGACTGAAAGCGGGTTAACTACGATCCTTATGTGTGTTGGAAGAACAGTCAATGCTCGGAGATATGCGGAACGCGCGCTTCTAGAATCGCACTCACCCTGAAGGAGTCCTTCGTTAAGGGATGAAATGTTGGTGTTCTTCTAACACAAATAAGGTTCATAGTTAACCCACTTACCTCACCTCCTAACAGCCTATAATGGTCCACTGCTGGACGCAGGCATCCCCCTGATTTTTTATCTTGTGGGGGGTAATGCCCATAATCCCTACGCTGCGCATGCGGGTTGGGGATCGCAGTTCGGTAATAGATCTATTCTGCGAGAAGCGCTGCTGTCCGCCCCCCCGGCATAATTATGTCCCTTAGTCGCCTCTTACGACATCCACGGGAAGAGTTGGGGGTGGTGCAAATTCTAAGCCGGCACCACACGGCCGGCAACCTACTTACATTCGTAATTAATTAATCAAACTACGATAGTTTTCATAGTAAAATATACGAGTAGATGGATGTTTGGGGTCACTATAATGCACGACAATTTATTGTACGGTCTAATATTGTACACCTCGATAATCCGTGTCATTATTGGTATAAGGTGTTCATTATTCGGCCGTACAATAAATTGTCGTGCATTATAGTGACCCGATGTTTGTTACGTCATCATGACAAAACTACTGAATAGACCGACTAGACGGGCATGCAGCCGTCACGGGCAGTCAATGGATGAACGCGGTTTGGACGGCTATTTGTAGCGTCGTATGGGGGAGGCCTGATGTACTTTGTACGTACACACTGTAATATTACGTACCGCGAGGCTTGTCGCTGTTGAGGCTTGCCGCCAACCTGGTCGAAAATTCCACAAGGACGACTTTCATTAGAAGCATACTCGTATTTTCTACACTTTTGGTAAACACGAACTGATAAAGTGAGACAGACTTAAAACGCATAGAGTATGCGCTCATATTTGATTTCGATCTTATGTATTTATTTATACAGTTAGGTAGCTAAGGCTGATAGATAAGGTTTTTTCTGGCCGATGAAGGTGCTGTTTCGGCGTTTTTGCGGACGATTATCAGTCGCAGCACATAATGTAAAGTGTAACACGTCAACGACACTACGTGCTAGTAAATAGGTTTTTTTTGTAGTAGTTTTTAAGTATTTTAAATCTTGTACTAGACTTATGTTGCCTGAAATAAATTATTTTATTTTATTTATTATGGCGAGCGCACTTAAGGTGAAGTACGTTCGTAATTTCTAGACAAGGACGAGCGAACACCGCGCAGTGAAAGCGAGAAAGGGACGCAAGAGCCGGCCCGCGCGCAGTTTTACTGCTTTTTATTTATAAATTTGATATTGCTCTAAAATAATACTCTTTCGCAAAAAACTAAAACCATAATCCTCTAAAGTGTTTAGTTAAGTATTTTTTAGACGATATTTCATGCAAATATGGTTTTCCGTAGTAAAAATGCAAAATTTAGAGGAAACTTTGCGATTTTTTTCTATCGAGTCAAGTTGAGTCAATCGTGTTTCGGCTCCCATAACTTACTAACAAAAATCCTAAGCTTTCGATGCTCATCAAAAAAGATTTAAAAAAATTGTGTTTTCTTGCCTTAAAATTGATTTTCCGTCTAGGCAAAACCTGAGTTTTGGGACCTACTTCACCTTAACCTAACAAAGTAGACTTTAATCCACAAGAAGATATATGCTTAGTGCACCAATTTATTACAGGCCGAAATATTTGACGACCTCTGTGGCGCGGTGGGCGAAGGTCTGCCTGCGACGCAGGAGGTTGCGGGTTCGATTCCCACCTCGGGACAAATGTGTGTACGTTCTGCAGACATTTGCTCAGGGTGTTCTGGTCGTTTTCTAAATAAAATAAAAAATATCTATATATGTATTGTATAATATTATGTATTATGTATATCAGTTATCTAGTAATGCTCTGCTTAGCTTGGGGCTAGATAATGCTATGTGAATTGTCCATCATTATTATTATTATTATTTTTTAATAATATCAAGCAAACACATCAAGCTAACTTAAACTCTGATACACAGAAGTAGATTTTGTAGAGATAGAAAAATGTTTAAAAAACTTACATGCTAAAAAACATTAGATAACAAAAAGCAACAAGGTGATGTGTAAGTACGTAATTTACACATTAAACAAGGTAATAAGGTAAAACAAGGTAAGGGAGGTAAACAAATTCAATTCAATTCGTCATTAATTAAAAATAAGTACAAAAATAAATAAAAGTGTCAATATTCGATTTTTTGGGTACAAAATTAAAATGAAAATCAATATTAAATTCTAAATCACAGATAAGTTAAATAAAATTTAAATAAAATACCATAAAATTTAAACCACAATTACAATCACTAAAATTAAAAATACCTCCAAGTATTTATCAAACACTGGTCAAGAGAGCACAATGTACGCTCTTGTCCAGTGTACCATAAAGAGACAGTCAGTGTCCAGCCTCTCAGCAATGAGCTGCAGGTCTGTTGAAGTAGAGAGTAAGAAACCAATAAATTCGAAACACAAACAAAGCAAAAACCAGCACAATGGCAGTAAAGACAATTAAATTAACATTATCCAAAAGTGAAAGGCATATAATACCTATAATTTCGGTACACTTAACAATTTAACAGGATTTGAACCCACAACCGTCTGCACAAAACCGAAACACCTTATCTAAAGCCTATCCAGCCCAAGCCTAGCCATTACATTAGTGGTCAAAGCAGCGTTGGATGGAACGTGACTCTTTCGCAATGAAGACGTATGGGAGAATTTCCCTTTGCATAACAAATACCTTAAGGATAAATTATGTTGGGTTGTAGAAGTGAAACTGAATAGCAGATAGCATGATACTCATACCCCCGAATACTCAAACGCAACTTAGATTTAAGCTCGTCTTAAGTCGCGATTTTTTGACATAACTTAATGAAAATGTGTCAAAAAATCCTTGAGACGTGCTTAAACCTGAGATGCGTTTGAGTATTCTGGGGTTAGAAGATCAACGTGGATGATTGCGAGGAGGTAAAGAAATCAAATGGATGCAAAATGAGGGAAAGGCAGAAATACATTCGTGGTTTAGCGTAGGTACGTAGCATCATACGAGTATTTTAGTGTCACATACCGAGATGTATACTGATCGTTTTTTAACGTTGACAGTTCACCTGAAATGTATGTATACCTCAACCACAACCTCAACCTTAATAGCCTATAATGGTCCACTGCTGGACGCATGCCTTTTCCTGTTTTTTTATCAAATGAAGTATAATGCACATAATCCTTACGCTGCGCATGCGGGTTGGGGATCGCAGATAGATCAGTTCTGCAAGAGGCGCTGCTGCCAGCTCCCCGGTGTATGTCCCTTAGTCGGCTCTTACGACACCCACGGGAAGAGGTGGGGTGGTGCAAATACTAAGCCGCGTGGTGCCACACGGTTCATGTTTTATGATCTGCAAATACTTGATCTGGTTCTGGATTTTTTTTAAATAGTGTTTTTATTATAAAAAATAACTTATTTTAACCTTTTAATCATCGGTAACCAAAATGCAAGCACTGCTACTTATGTTACTTTATGTATGCTGTTGGTACTGAAACACTATTGTTTTTCTTGTGACCTTCCTAAGTTGGAAAGTGGCTTGGCCATAAAGGAAACACGGAGAAAGTGTTTACAAATATATTGAAGCAGTATAGTTGGGTCTGAGTTCGTTGTCTCCGAATAACGCTACTTGGATATAAATGCCACTGGCCTTAGCTGGAGAGAGGTCCGACGCTGCAGGACGTCAAGTGGAGCTAGGTACGTGGGCTAGCGGCAAGAGCGGCTAACAGAACTCTTCCGGATACCGGCGAATCCCTCCGGATACCGGATGTTTGACGCGACGACGAAGAGACGGCGCGGCGTCAGCGTTGCCGTGTCGTCGAGTGGCTGACAGGGTAGTGCAGACGAACGTGTCACAAGCGTTCCGGATACCCGCAACCCGTAGGATGGAACCCCGATATGGGGTTTCACTTGTATTTTGATTGAGTTAATTACAAAGGAAAGATATGATGAAAATAAAAATGGAGCAAAACAATCAATTCTTTGTTCGCGAGTAAGTCAAGCGTCGTCACCTCAAACCCGTCCGAGACCAGCTCACGACGCATAGCCCCAGTGCCGCCAACCTATTCACTACGTTCCGAAGTTGGGTGCAGCGCGTGGCGCGATAGTTTTAATTTATGAAGCGAACGGACGAACGGAATCGTTACAGTACATAATCTATACTAATATTATAAAGGCGAATGTGTGTTAATTTGTTTGTCCTTCCTCCACGCCCTAACTAAGCAACCAATTTACTTGAATTTTGGCACAGAGTTAGTTGAAAGGATGGAGAGTAACATAGACATACTTACAATACTTACTTACATACTTTTTGGATAGAAAGAACTTTAAACAACATTTGCAACGCCGCTCGCAATTATTCAATTTTATATGCTAGCTACGCCATAGCTCGCTACGCTACGGTGGCGTAGGCGATTCGTAGGGTTTTGAGTCATGAAATGTTAGTTTTCGTTTCTATACATCTGGATTACCTCAACCTAATACAATAGGGGTTTTTGTTCCCTTTAATTAAGACTAATTGCGGCATCCTTCGAGGGTTGGATGGTAAAGAATATTGTTTGTTTGTTTGTCGGATACAGTCGCAATGGGACTCATTTACGATGCCTTGAGATTCGTTTGTGTTAACAGATTTAAGATTTCGTGTTACGATTATTCTATACCTTTAAACAGATTCCGTACATAGTCATTTGTGATTTGTACCTTAACTCCAGAAAATATCGATATGAAATGATTATAAAGAAACTTAGAACTAGTCTAGAATTTTCTATGTTGTCGTCTGTATTTTTTAAAATCATCGTCGATTTAAGATCTATACTTAATTTTATAGCTTCCAAAAACGTTTATTATTAAAGAAAAACAAAATTAATAATTATAATACTAAGCCGTCACCACTATTTCTAATAATAATGCGAACAATTAATTATGTCTCAAACTCAACAATTCTAATATAGAATATAGCTGGAGTATACTAAATATTTTATCAATTTATATCTTCTCCCAATAATAAACATTAAAAATAATAAAAATAAAATAAATAAATAATGCTGGACAATTCACATAGCATTATCTAGCCCCAAGCTAAGCAGAGCTTGTGTTATAGGTAGATAACTGATATACATAATATAATACAATATTACATAGATAGATATTTTTTATTATATAGAAAACGAACAGAACACCCAAATGTCTGCAGATCCGTACACACATTTGTCCCGAGGCGGGAATCGAACCCGCAACCTTCTGCGTCGCAGGCAGAAATTCGCCCACCGCGCCACATCGGTCGTCAAACACATGATCCTAAACTCGAACTTCCGAGAGAAAATATAGATCATAAAAAAAAATGTGCACTGATCCGATGACAAAGGAGTTTACCAACCTAACACACCGTATAATTTTAGCCTTTGCTCTAAAGAAAAAGAAACAACAAAAATTTACTAACACTCAAAAATTTTCGCATTTCAACTAATTTGGTGTAAAGTTGATCCCTCCAACTTTGGAAGATTCTATTAAACTTTATTTCTATTTTATCTACAAAACTATTTGAAAATTAAATTGTATTTCTCTCACTTCGTATCATTGCAGCAGATAATAAAATTCACAAGGAACTTATCCAACAATATCGTTCTTTCGATTCACAATGTAACGGAGAAAACAGTAATCCATCCATCAATATCACACGTTTACGAAGCTTATAGAAATCGAGGCTTTCGTTTTGAAATAAATTGTTATTCCTAAAATATTCTTTCGAAATTCTACTTGGTAATAGTAATTTTCATATGAGAAAGTTCATGTAGGTGCTTGATATTTATTACGCGGATAAGACTATGGTCGATCTTAAAGTTATCTGTCAATTATGTCAACAAATTAGAATGCAGAATAATAGAATTCATTGGCTTGGAATAAAGATTACGATATTTAGTACCTACCTAATAGCTGCTTTTTAAATAACCAATAGAATTAAATTAAAACTAGTATTTAGAAAAGAAACAATTGAGCTTACTGCAGACTGTTGCAAACCCTATACAATGTAGTTCAACTGAAATTAGATTGCATTCATCATCATCATCATATCAGCCCATACACGTCCTGGACATAGGTCTCCCCCATACGACGCCACAAAGAGCGGTCCTGAGCCGCCTCCATCCATCGACTCCCGTCTCATGGAACCACTCCATCAGTTCTGCGAGACAGATTAGATGCGACTTTGCAAAGGCAGAAGCTTAGAAAAACAACACAAATCGTTTCAAAAATCAAAAGGCGACACGTATTTGAAATGCTTGTAACCAGCAAACAAAATAATTCGGCATGTTTTAAAAATTAAAAATCGACTTGAAATTCCTGAAAATGGATTTGGAAGTACATATTTTTAAACCAGAAATACTTCGACAGAGCGATCTAATTTTTAAAGTGGCGACATCTAGTCAAAGTTCGAGTCTAATTTAGTGTGATGTGATGAGTGATTGATGCCAAATTTTCGTCTGTTGCCATGGAAACCATTTTTGATTGTGAAAATTATCATGAACTATGCGTACGTATTATGGTAGGTACATGGAAATTCCTTGAGAATTAAATTTTAATGAAACCACCATATATCCAATCCACAACAACGAAAGTATTATCAAAATCGAATAACAAATGGCGGAGATATAATCAACATTGTTGTAATCAAGTCGTGATTTCACAGAAAAATTATGGGTTCTATTTTTTTTAGTTTTACGGGATATATCATTGAAGTCATTAATACATTAGGATAAATCATCCTGGAAATCATCATGGAACCAGCAACATCGCTTTACTATTGACGGAGAAAATATCGTTCAATTATGGTTCACTCATTATGCATTTGTCCAGTCTTCGATATATCAAGTAACATTTTGTATGAATGTACAAAAAATACATATAATTTTTTGTCGGTCGGAGTCGGTTAAAAAACTCAAGGTCTACTTAATCTATCGAAGTTTTCTGTTTTTTATGAACAAAAATGGTCAAACTGCTACTGCAACAAATAAAGGAAGTAAGAAAATTGTAAGAAATGGTTAATAAAAACCCTTGCAATACAACACTGTACTATGTTTACACAGTGAAAATGCAGTTTAAAACGGTCAGGTCACGTATGTAGAAAATCGTATTTGCCCGCAAACACGTCTCGCTACCAATAAACTGTTAACTCTGATACGAGCCGAGTATTTGCGGTGTAGAAAACTTATCTTGTATCCACCATAATATTTTATTTTTATAAACTTATCTTGGAAATGGAATTGTGTGGAGCTGAGTTTGTTTCTTGGAAGACGTGAGTCTGTAGCAGGAGATTGTTTGCCTCTGCGGCTCAAGATTTAGTTTTTTTATTGTTCCGCAAAGAACATAGACTTTCCCCTATCCTCCCTATTGTGGTGGTAAGGCCGTAGTCGTGATAGTCAATTCATTATTTTTAAGTGTATCAGATGTAAGTTAGATTTGCTGAGAAATTATGACGTTGAGGAAATCAGATTATTCGTGTGAATTCGTTTACGTTTCATCTAGCGTTTGAACTTTGATAATGATTATCTAATTGACGATCACGACTACGGCCGTACCACCCATAGGCTTAGAATGTACAAGACCAACAGTGACAGATTAAAGGTGTTACAAAAAATGAAATGTAAATGTGTGCGTGAAATAGTGCTGCCTTGACTCTAACATAATATTATCGATAGTCTTACGGGCGAAGTCACAGGACATAATGAGTTAGTTTAACAAAGTGATATAAAAAGTGTTTTATAATATAAAAAATCAAATACTTTTCAAATAGGTAAACAAATAGCAACATAGCTAAAGCTAGGTAACCTATTATTTATAAATGAAATTACTTGGTTCAGTTAATATGAAATAATGTATGTTTATATACATATAAAATGGATATTTCTGTGTGTCTGTTTATTACCATGTTTGTAAAATAAAACGTATCCAAAGTTGTTGTGTGAAAGTCCAATGCATTTATTATAAGTAGGCAATGTAAAGCACTTAATAAAAGTCAAAAGTACGTCTCATCATCACAAAATTAAAATAAAACTTTATCAGTATTTGACTTCCGCTAACAAATTTAACTATATGCTTCCTTAATCACATTCACACATTGTGACTAAGAAGAATTTATATCCAAAAATAATGGCTACTAAAACAAAAAATTATATTGGCTAACTAATTCAATAAAAATTGTATAAAAATCTTAAATAAAGAGATAATCTCATGTTCTTCTTCTGTTTAGGCTTGTTTAAAATTTTGATGTCTTGTGTTAACTAGTTTTAAGGTGGTTTCAGTGTTTTGAGCTTCCATGATAACGTTGTGAACTCGAGTTTTCTATTATAACCCCTTATCAGATTTTTTTATATTTCGAACGAAAGCTTTTTAAGAGAGCGGACCCACTGAAACAAAGACGGGGGTTAAAAGAAAAGCAAAAATATTAAAACAGAGATGTTTTTAAAATAATCTGAAAAAAAAATATATTCATAGTTTTGATTTTTTAAAAGGGTGCGAGTAGATTTAATTTGTTTAATTACAACAATACTCTGATATTATTTCTAAGTGACAAGATAATAAAATATAAATAGTTATAAAGAAAATAACACTATGTATTTTTAATGTAAATTTTTCGAAATAAATTTATTAACTTCAAAACCGTAAATTATCGTGGAACATTATATGGCGCTCAATTCATAGCTTAGTACCTCCCCAATAAGCACTTAAATACAGTATTGTGCTGAATTGCTAGTAGTCCTGTATATTATGTTATAATAACCACCCTGTACATTACATTACGTTC
Organism: Eupithecia vulgata; assembly: GCA_946478455.1. Classification (NCBI taxonomy): domain Eukaryota; kingdom Metazoa; phylum Arthropoda; class Insecta; order Lepidoptera; family Geometridae; genus Eupithecia; species Eupithecia vulgata. Next base: position 10,260,387 of record OX297879.1, on the reverse strand, counting down.
TTTTTATTTTACAGGAATGGAAAGTAGTGTTTTATTGTACTTTACAAATCTAAGCCTGTAATGTAATGATAATCCTAGCCAATCACGTCGAACCTACCGGCCGACACGTATTATCGACTATCGATACAATGACATCATCACTTTGTCAATCCCTATCGTAAACAAACAATTTTAATTTTTACTCAAAATTTCCTAAAATTCTTCATTTAGCAATGTAATTTGATGATAAGTCTTAAGAGAAACCTATTATCTAAGCTTTCAATAGCTCTTTTGCCTCATTTTCATACAGCAAATGACGAAATAATGATTATGAAGATTTCAGTAAAAACAGTCATAAATTACCTGTAAAACGTGTTTATAAGCGAGTTATTACGTTTGTAATGTCACATTCACTCGCTGAACAAGACACCATTGTGGCAGAATAATGATTTTATGTTTTAATCGTAAGATTATTAATTAAAAGCACAAAATTCTTCTCGACTTGGATTAGCGTGGGCTCTTAAGGCCTCTTACTCAGCTAAAACAATGACATATCGACATCTTGTGTCGCTATCTCTTTTTCTCTCGTGGCAGTGTGTATTAACTAAATACCTCTCGCTCCCACGCTTTGTTAGTCTATTGAACGTAGTGAAAAAATTCTATGTCTATGGTACCACCACACTATCCTACAGATGTTGTTAGTGTATGTGACTTAGAGGATTATTATCAGGGGATTGACAGCAGCATCCATCCGAGAACTTAAAACCAATTAAAAACCATAACCTCACCTGCCAACTGTGGTCCAGTACCAGTTAAATAATAAATGAACTAACACAATGAGGGCTGGTGCGGCGGCAGATTTGACCGAAGACCTCAAGATGCGTAAACAAGTAGGTCTCGAAAGAGCCTACGCATTTGCTCCCCTTGGACGGACCAAGTACGTGGGGTAACGATTCCCGGATTTTTTAAATTTTCTGAGCGTCTGATCGAAGCGACACGTGACCCAAGAGCTGGTGAGTATCTGACACAGCGCATCAGCATTGAAATACAGCGGTGCAATGCAGCCAGTGTCTTAATTTTATGGGATCAGATGAGCTACGCGTAATTTTTTTATTTATTTTTAAAAATTATACAGGTTGTTTGCGTCTGCAATTAGCTCAATAGTTTCAATTGTAAATACTAGTTCTAATTTGAATCTTTAATTTAATTGTAATATTCTTTGTTAATAAAGTCAAAACACAATCAATATCTTTTAAAGATCTAGTTATTTGCTCTAGCGAAATAATGTTTCAGATTTTTGAAGCCTTTTGTGGCGCGGGGGCTAAAGGTACGCCAGCGACGTGGGTGGTTGCAGGCTCGATTCTCGCCTTCAATCAGCAGATATTTGTTCTGGGTATTCTGGATGTTTTTTATATATCTACTTAAGTGATGAATAATAGCCTAACTGTGCAAGTGATATTTATTTAAATGAAGGGCATTTTTCAGGAAAAGCTTGAAATGTTCAAGCTTATTCAGGACCAGTCCTCGAGTTTTACAGCCCCATAATGTCTCAAGTATCATGAAAATGAAAAATCTGGCGTTATATGACTTCATCAAAAACTTTTTATAAAGTACCAAGTTTAAAATGGCAAGTTTGAGACGGTCAGGGAACTCGTTAAGAGTACACAAAGTCTGGAACTTTTCAAAGTGTTTTGTGAATTTTTACCGTTTTTTTAGTGCTGTTGTAACGTTTTTAAATTGGTGCTTTGCAAAACTATTCAGTTTTATCGTTTTATCAACTTGGTAGTTAACAAGAACTTAGCCCCGAGTCCGGTTGACTATAGAATCGAGACATGATTGTTACGTCTCATTTTATATGGGATTTGCGATGCTTTTGATGCTTTTGAAAAAATGCTACAATGAACTTAAATGAATATTTAAGCAATACTTTTGCTGACCTATATTTGAAATTTAGCATAAATTATTTTACATACCTCAAATACCATTAACAAACTAGTATTATATAAATTATCTATTAGCCATCTCCAATCGCGTCACCCTAAATGGGTACATATTGTGTGTGTGTCAACTCAACTCAACAGCCTATAAATTGTCCACTGCTAGACACAGGTATCCCCCTGATAATCGCCTTATTGGCTTTTAAGTCAAAGGAGGTAATGCCTATAATCCCCACGCTGGGTGTGCGGGTTGGAAATCGTATTATAGTGGTAGATCTTTTCTGCAAGAGGCGCTGCTGAACGTCCCCGGGTGTATGTCCCTTAGTATCCTCTTACGACACCCACGGAGTAGTTGGGGTGGTGCAAGTTCTAAGCCGGCACCACACAGCATTTTTGTTTTTATTCTCTATTAATTATAGTTATTGATTTCCATCATATATTTATTTGTATTTATAAATGAGTAGCTTTATACATAGTACAATTATATTTAGATAAAATTGTTTTTTATATGCGTTGTTTGCTGATCATACTTTTTAGGTACAGTTTCATTTGTTTATAGCAAATTGATTTACAAGGTATACTTACTTAAGTACCTGTTATGACGTCATTCATTACATACAGCTTATTTAGGTTTCATCCCTGTGCTTATATACCAGCTGGAACAGCCCATGATGGATTCGCCATTTCCTTTCCTTTGACCAAGATAAACCAACATTTGAAGTTAAACTACCCTTTAATTTGAAACTAATTGCATCCACATGCATCATGCATGAATAAAACATTCATTAGAACATATCCGAGTTAGTTTTACGTACAGTTTACTTTAGGTATCGAATCCAATACTTTGAAAGCGATCACTGTCCATTTGATAACTGGTAACGAACCCGGATCTATGAAATTCGAGACATACGGGTGGAAAATTAGTAAAACTAAAACGTTTTCACCTAGTTTTAGATCTTCTTCTTCTTGCGTCGTTTCCCCATTACTGGGGGTCGTGACCCATCACGGAAGCAGCTTCTTCTTGACGATATCGCGCCATCTGCTCCGGTTTTCAGCGACATGTATCGCTTCAGTCTTGGATATATATCTTCATCGGTAACCAATTTCCCACCTATCGGCCCGAGTACCGATAAGCGCCGAGCGGCAGTCAGATCGCATGACATACCACGATTCATATTATTACTTGTTTCCATGATGAGGTTTTCTTGGGAAAGTAATGTGGTGGGTTCCCGTTTCCTTCCACATCAGTATTTTTGAGGTGATTTGATTCCTCAAGGCCACTGGATGCCACTACGCAAGTTACCACGAAGAGAGCAGGCTAATTAACTGCCGGCCGCTGCTCGGCGTTGACTTTTTACGGATGGGTACGTCTCCTCCAAGACCAACCCTCCTCCTTTTTCATTCGGGCTTGGGACCGACAACGGCGGAGTTAGTTTTAGATAGATAACTCTTTATTATACCACACAGTACAAAATACAATACAAAAGGAAATATATTGAATAAAGGAAGTACAAATCTTATCTTATCGTCTTATCGCCTTGAGCGATCTCTTCCATGCAACCTTGAGATGGACTGGACATAAAAGAATAATATAGACGGAGGCATTTGAGTAATATGAAAATAAAATAATTACATTATACATACACTACTTACCATAATGCCTTAAATGCATTATATTATTTGCTATACTCATGATAAACTTACATACACTTATAAAAGTAGTATTTCTTTGTCACATAGATGATACCGCTTCTTCCTCGTGCTCCTACTAAATTCTCCTACTGGTAGGAGCACCGGGACACCCATGTCCTGATGCTCCTACTGAACATAAAAACCACGGGGAATAATGTAATATTCTAAATTTAATTCCTCCTGCTCCTATCACATAACATATTGAACAGTCAACTACAAAATACTTTAAGCAAAGAATAAGCTGTAGCTTATCTATGAATTTCCAAAAAATGACCCACAGTTATATCACCATGTAGAAGTGATAACTGAGTTTCGCAAATTATTGTGTCCTTTTCGATTTGATCACGACGTCGTTTTCTCGGAATACTGCCTTTTTCATCGGTTGCTTTCGAAAGAACATTGAGCAAGCGCAAAATGGTCACATTTTTACTGAGTGCTTTATTCAACGACGTATTCCAGCTCTCTGCAACATTGTTTGTTCGATGTCTTTCTTGATGAATGCACCATTGTTTTCGGAAATCACCCTTTAGCCAAGTTTGATGTACATATTTTAAAAATCGTATAAGAATGTCTCTCTACGCACAAGTTATTAAAGTAACGTAAGAGACTGAAGGTCTCTTACGTACTAAATAATAAAATACATTACACAGATAGATATTTTTATCAAACATAGAAAATACTCTGAAAATTCGTAACAAATATTTTCAGATCGTACAAATATGTATGTGCTCCGACGAAGGAATCGAACCCGTAATCTCCAGCATTCGCCCCCAATAGTTCGTAACGCAGGAGACTAAAGAGCTCCTACGTACAGCCTAATAAAGATCTTATTAGTTTCAGAAAAGAAAAGGCTTTAAGATTGTTACAGGATTTATTTTAAAAGATGGATTTACAAATGAGATGAGTCTTAGCCTAACCTTATTTTTAGAATTGAGGGATCCGGAATTAGAAGTTGGTCAGCGATGATAAGTACTGAATGGAGCTGTTATTGACTGAGGTCGGAACTGCTTGGAGCCGGATCTGCTGCAGCTGGAAGGCCGTGGGTTATTGAATTTAACTGCAAAGAAATCGGGTGTGAGTAGGTTTACGAGTTCCCACAGCAGGCTCTCGGGAGAAGATCTGGGCTTTCAGGTGGACCCAGGAGTCAGGGTCTAGGCTCCGTCTTCTACAGCAGGTGTAGTAGTGGACCCAGAAGACGGGTGTTAGGCTCCGTCCTCTTCAGCGGAAGTGGAACCAAGGTCTTCCGGTGGGCCCAGGAGACGGGTGGTAGGCCCCGTCCTCGTCACCAAAGGTTTAGAGAATCTTTTAGGGTGTTCAGGTTTGCTTTAAGACTTTCTTCAAGACTTTCTTTAAGAGTTTAGAGCATGGTAGCTGATGAAGATTAGTTAAGTACTTAATGACTTTCCTGGTTGAAGTCCGGGAGTCAACTGAACTGTAGGCACACTGTAGGGCGACTCGAGCACCTTATATATGCTCGAGCGTTCAAATTCCGAAGTTCCAAAACAATAGTTCGAATACTCACTGACTAATGTTTTCTACTAAGGTTTTACTAAAAAAACATAGAGAAACATCAACGAGACCTTATTGATAAAAAGTTTCCGTGCGAAATGTATACAACCTGAACCAAGACATTTTGACACCTTGTTTACAAAAATATGACAATCTGTCAAAATGTAATTACGACAATTTCATGTTGAAATCGTAAGAAAATTTAATAATAAATAGTGAATTTCGCATCAGAAAAATCAGAACTGTTCAACAAGCTCAAGATATTTTTAAGATAGAAATTTGGATTTAATGGTCTAAATGCTCAATTTCCAGCTCTGGAATAGTATTTAATGATAAAACCAACACGGAAACTTTCATTATAAAGTAAGTAATCTTATTATAATGTGCAAGAAATAGAATATATCAACAGATTGAAAATAAACATTGGCATGAACCAATTCATAAAATCACATTAGATGAGATAATTCTAAGAATAGGTAGTAGAAAAACAAGAAATCTAAGTATTATTATATTTACAGACTGAAAAGCACCTTTTCAAGTGATAAGAATGATATATAATATCTATTCTCACGAAATCAACAAATGAACAACAAAGGTACATAATTAATAACATTACAACTGATGAAGCAGTTTTTGAATATAGGAAGTGATTTTTCACGTCTGATGTCCAGGGGGAAGAGCATTGCATAGACGGATAGCTTGTACAGTGAAGGTTTTATCATAAAAAGTAGTAGATTGAGCAGGAACTTAGTGAGAGTCGGACAGAAATTCAAAGCTCTTCTTAAGATAAGATGGGCTGGGAGGATAGAACAAGATAACAGTATCTTGTTCTATCCTCCCAGCCCATCTTATATAATATCTTATATAATATAATAAATAAATAATAATAAATAATGCTGGACAATTCACACAGCATTATCTAGCCCCAAGGTAAGCAGAGCTTGTGTTATGGGTACTAGATAACTGATATACGTAATATTATACATTACATAGATAGATATTTTTTACTATACATAGAAAACACCCAGACCAACGGAACAAATTTCTGCAGATCGTACACAAATTTGTTCCGAGGCGGGGATCGAACCCGCAACCTCTTGCGTCGCAGTATATAATCTCTCTTGTACAGACAAGAGAGATTATACTCGTATGTGAGCATTCCCGCTAAGTCGGATGGAAAGCCACTTGAGTTTAGCGCGATACTCTAATACGTGGTCATATTTGTTTTAGTGCTTTTTTCCGAGTCTGAGCAAAGGTTGTACATACATTGGTCCCACTGCTATCATACAGCACCCGCACACCGCCGCCGTAGGCAAGAATAGGCTTGTGCATTATGTATACAGTGTGGAAATTAAACTCAGGCCCTGGAGGGAAACTACTTAAAATCCTTAAGCTAGCTCATTTTACTTAAAGGAGACATTCCTTTATTTTTAAAAAGAAACAAATCTGCATTAAAATATTTTTTTAAACTCGCTTGCTTCGCCCGGGACTCGAACCAACTAAAATTTAAAAAAATAAACACTCTTTATTTTATTATACTAATCGGTAGTATTAATATTCAGGATAAAGTTTCTCTAAAAAATATTTGGTTACTGTTCACTTTTAACAAGTAAAAGACACGTAACAGTTCTGTTATCTCTCCAACACAACACGATTAGATGGCCTGCAAGAAGTCCAGACCTGACGCCCATGGACTTCTTTTTATGGGGTCATGTAAAAAATGTTGTTTATGAAACTTGCTATGAAACCGTTCAAGAGCTAAGGATTGCGGTAGAAAATGTTATCAGGGGCATACACCACAACACTTTGCTGAAGGCTACAAGAAATGAATTTCAACGGCGACTAATGTTGTGTAGCCGGAACGACGGGGCTCATTTCGAACAATTTATCAGTTAAATAATTTAAGTGTTACAAAATTGATAGTAAAATAAAGTTGATGTTAGATTTAACGATTATTTTTATTTTTAAGACCAAATGTTTGTTACAGAAACTTTATCCTGAATATTAATACTACCGATTAGTATAATAAAATAAAGAGTGTTTATTTTTTTAAATTTTAGTTGGTTCGAGTCCCGGGCGAAGCAAGCGAGTTTAAAAAAATATTTTAATGCAGATTTGTTTCTTTTTAAAAATAAAGGAATGTCTCCTTTAAGTAAAATGAGCTAGCTTAAGGATTTTAAGTAGTTTCCCTCCAGGGCCTGAGTTTAATTTCCACACTGTATACTATAAAATCTGTCATCAAAAAGGCCGTTTGCCGAAAAGATGACTCGGTCAGCTTGTGACAATAAATAAGCCAAAGTTATGTTTGGGCATGGGTCAGCTAATCTGTCAGGTTACAAAAAAAAACTGAGATACAAGAGCAGTCGAATCTTTATTAATTTCGCCACGAAAGGTATTGCTGAGTATAATCAACAGTTTAACTATGTTTACTTTATCTCAACAGCCTATAATTGTCCACTGTTGGACATAGGCCTCCCTAATGAGCTCCATAGCGCCCGTCTTCAGTTTGCCTCGTCTAGCATCTGCCAGCAGTCTTTCGCATATTGTCGTCCCACCTGGTCGGGGGTTGTCCTACACTGCATTTGCCGAGTCGCAGTCTACACTCAAGAACACGTTTACCCCATCGGTTGTCCGTGCTTCTCGAGATAATATGGCTAGTTCACTGCCACTTCAGCTTGCTAATCTTTTGAGCTATGTCGATGGTTCTTTGTCGGATGTATTTGTTACATATTCTATTCCTCAAGAAACTCCGAACATAGCTCTCTCCATAGCTCGCTGGGCGACTTTAAACTGGTGGACCAGCCCTACCGTAAGTGGCCACGTCTCAGATCCGTAGGTCATGACGGGTAGAACACACTGATTGAAAACTTTCGTTCCAAGCATTGCGGTATGGATGACGAGAAGTAATCCGGTCAGTAACTCAGTACCCGTAAACACTTTTTGAAAGAGGCACTGTTTTTAGAAATATGTTCGTTCCTCTTAAAGTGACGAACGAAGAGGTTTTCTGATCTCCTCGCCCGTATGTCTCCGCTATAACTTGGTCCCTGACCACCAACTGTTATTTTCACAGTGTCCGACTTTCGAACAATAAAGCAATTGAGTTTGTGCCCGACAGTGCCGCGGTTCGCGAATATCTGCTGGAAAAACAACGCGTGGTTTTTCAGATGGCACGCTTTGTATAGGAAAAATGTTTTGATTAAAAATCTCTCGTTATTTTGAGAATACGTTTTAGATTTTCATCCCAATCTATTTGAACTGAATGTACAAAAAGAGATGTAGTAATTTTAACAATCAAATCGAAAATTTGGGAGCGCTAGTCGAACGAGTCGTCTGGCCAAGCCTTGTTGTCTAGGGTAAAATAGAGAAAAATTATGTATCAAATGTGTAAATTACTTAAGGCGCATACTCCAACCAAACTAGCGCCGCCACTTATTTTATCTTATTATTCCATTGAACAAAGGAAATTTAAAAAATCCATCGTACAGTTTGTGATACCTAGTATAAGCTTTTTTAATGCCTCTGTAATAGTTTTATTCTATTTAGTTTAGGCAGTAAATTGAAGTTTCCCTTGGTGGCCAACAAAATCTATTTTCGAATCTCTGCCTAAACTACTAGGTATCACAAACTATACGATGCATTTTTGAAATTTCCTTTGGTTAACGGAATAATAAGATAAAATAGGTGGCGGCGCTAGTTTGGGTTGGGCATGCCCCTTAACATTCAATTTCATTAATGTACGCAATGTATGACGATGCGATGTCATTATTGACTAATTAATTAATCAATCCCATATTCTTAGTACGTATCTACGTTCCGGATAATATTCTACAGCTTTAATAAGAATCAAATTTTGATTCCTAATTCGATTTTAGTAACGATAACTCTCTCTCTCTTCCCAGTTAGTTATCCTATACGGTGGTCCACCACGATGACCTCTTTAGAAGCTTGCCACTCTCTTATGCCTTTACTCCGCTATTCCATCGAGTCCTGGGTTTCCCTAGAAGTCTAAACTTTCGCCCGGGGATGGAAAGCTGTAGAGCTAAGTCCTTACATAATCAGGAGCCTTCTCTTCACGTGTCCATCACCTACTTTCCTGCAGCTTGTCGGTGATGTCGTGCACGCCCTGGCTTCCTCGTGCGTATTTGTACTACATAAAAGAGCAGTAAAAGCTATAGACTCGGACCCGGATATTTATTTATTTTATTTTTTTGTTTATCCTACTACAAGGTTTTAGAAGGTTAGTAAGTCGTTTATAGTGAATTGCGTTAGATTTTACAAAACGTTGCCCGAACATATCACCAAACTAAATGAAAGATCATTTAAAATCTATTTGAAAAAGACCCTACAGGAGAAGGCTTATTACAGTACTAAAGATTTCCTCTCAGATAGAAATGTTTGGAATGCTTCTTCTTAGCAATGTTATTACCTAATTGTGTTTTTTGGAAACATTTTTATGTTATTTTCACTTTTCTAAGTGCACTGTGGAATGCCTATTGAATGAATGAATTTGAAACTTGCAACTTTAAACTCATTACGGATTTTGTCGTGCCTGGTGATGCCACACATCCACCTCAGCATCTACATTTCGGCGACTTGGATGACTGAATTCTAACCCATATAAATATTGCATGTTTTTCGTTTTATCAAAAGCAAACTGAAAACCTGTGTACTCTTATAAAATGTTCAATCTATTGGGAATTCTGAAAGTTTCACAAACAACAGCTACGGTGACGTAAAAAATAGATATAGACATATAATTTATTTGCCACTACATTTACACACAAGATAAAACAATATTGAAATCAAAAATAAAACACAAAAAAATCATTATCTCCTCTTTAAGAAACAAATGTGGTATTTAATTTAACTTTATTTAATTAGAAACAGTGCTATTTGTTCAATAATTTCGCTACAGTACAGCAGTTAGATTAAACTGTATAATTTGCGAACGTGGAATAACTTCTTGGTTTAATTGTGGATTTACCAGAGAGCAAGAAAATACTTTTTCTTTGTACAACATAGAGACAGACCTAACAAATGGTGCCTCTGTTTGGCAACACGTTGAACTTCATTCGCGATTGCGCTTAGTAAACTAAGATGAAGGAAAATTAATATATTATTGGTTTTCGGCATCTAAGTACCTGCATTTTTAATCTTACCTGCTTCTATATTTTTTACGGTAACGTAGAGTACGTTTTATGACATATTTTTTTAACGAGTTGAGGAACGCTTAGGTATTGTGCGAGTCTGATTGCTGTTGGCCGGTTCATTAATACTTTGGATCCCCACAACGCACAAGCCGAAGTGCAACTCGTCATGGTGGCGGCGGCGGTGCGTCCCTCCGGTTCTCACTACCGAGCCAAAGGGCCTACTCGTAAAAACGAAACCGAAGTTTCTGATTTGTTTTTGTGCAAATCTTTATTTAAGTGATATAATAGTGGGTTTCGCAATCAACGAATCGGAAGCTTTGATTTTTGTTTTCCGAGTAGGCCCCTGGAGTAGTGTTATAGTCGTCATGTTCCGTCGTTTCGAACCTTAACCACTGTTAATCTAAATAACGATAGTCTTGTCAAGAATTTTAGTATTTGAGTGTATTAAGGTATTACTAAAATTCTTGACACAACTACCGCCTCTATGATAGTTGAGTTAAATTCTCTTCTCCGTGGTTCTCCCCTCGGATGCGCTCATAAAGTTACCAGCAGCTTTCTTAAAGTTTCTTCCGATGTACTCGAGTATCTGTTATGAAAAGTTTATCTCGCATTCATAAGTTTAGAAGGTTACGTTGATGCTAATTGAACGAACAGGTGTGAGCAAAACTTTAAATCTGAAAGGCATAAGGGGGCAATTTCGGTGCACAATGAGAACGGGAGAGAACGGGAGCCCAATTGGATCGTGACTGTTTTCAGTGTCACGAAACACTCCCGCCCCATCCCCATCAAAACTATGTTTCAAAACCGTAGTAAATCCACCCCTACTAAAATATGGCACTCACACGTAGAAATAGAAATAGAAAAACTTTATTTGTCACTCGTACAAGTAGGAACAAACATAAATAAAAAACACAGAAATAACAACTTGCTCGAGTCACAAAAAGGCCCTTGTCTCAGCATAATGTTAGTCGCGTTTGCAACCAACGCTGATCTTCCGACAAGACCGTTTGGTGACGTCACGGAAAATGAAACAAATACAATACAGTATTGATACAGACGTCTTATACACACAACACAAAAACGAGCATCCAAATTAGTGCTGAAACTGTCAATATTAATAGCCGTAGCACATCTCTGCCGCGAAATCGTAGCATTTTTTTTACTTTACTTTCGCAAATCGTCATCCTACCTGGTCGGAAGGCGACCTATACTACGTTTGCCGAGTCGCGGTCTCCACTCAAGGACACATTTACCCCAACCGTTATCGATTCTTCGCGAGATATGGCCTGCCCACAACTTAAGCCCTCGATATAGAATAAATACTGTTACCATCAATTCAAAGGAACACCAATTATTATCAATCAGTATGAAAGAACATGCCCGAACACGAGACCCAAAAGACAATCATAGCATCTCTCAGTTAAATTAAACCGGCATAGTTTACAATTCAGGGCTTTTCGCGTTATTACAAAATAAATATCAAACATCATAGTAGATATTTAAAAGTTTTCGATAGCAACCGCTAAAAGCATTGCAATCGGAACGAGCAAAAATAATATCGTGAATGGACGGCACATTTATGACGTCGCGGGAACTGCAAAGTTTAGCGGTGAAATGTTTGGTTTCGTGATTCACGTTATTCGTTATTGCAAACGTACGCAATCACGGCTAGCTTTGGCAGTTGCAAAGAAGATGGGTAGCTGATTAGATTGACTTTAAAAACCAAACACTGCTATAACGGTTTGGAAGCATTCTAGAATGATCCGTTAATTTGAGTAGGTAGATAAATGATTGAGAATTTTTTTACGTGATTTATGAAATATCCCATAACTCATCGACCCATGGAGAGAGCTGTGCTCTGAGTTCTCTGAAGGATAGGACTCGTAACGAATACGTCGAACAGAGAACCAAAGTTATCCACAAAGTTAAAATAATAAATCACTTGAAGTCACAGTGGGCCGGCCATATCTCGCAAATAACAGACAACCGCTGGGGTACCCCGAAACTGCGACTAGGCAAACGAAGTGTTGAATGCCCTCCGGTGAGTCGGGATGACAATCTGCTAAATACTGCAGGCAGATGCTAGATGCAGCAAGCTGAAGACAAGGTGCTCTGGCGCTGAGTGAACTTATACAGGCTAATGATTTGACGACCTCAGTGGCGCAGCGGGCGAGAGTCTGCCTGCGACGCAAGAGGTTGCGGGTTCGATCCCCGCCTCGGAACAAATTTGTGTACGATCTGCAGAAATTTGTGGTCTGGGTGTTTTCTATGTATAATAAAAAAAAAAAAAAAAAAAAAAAAAAAAACTATGTAATTATTACGTATATCAGTTATCTAGTACCCATAACACAAGCTCTGCTTACCTTGGGGCTAGATAATGCTGTGTGAATTGTCCAGCATTATTATTATTATTATGAATGCAATACATACATCTTCAATGATGTTGATGAACACCCATGCTCTTTCTCTTTCTCCCTCTCACTTTCCCTCTCTCATCACAGGGTCTCTGTTCGTTCTCTTTCCCATAAAATAACTTTAAAGTCGCCCAGCGAGCTATGGAGAGAGCTATGCTCGGAGTTTCTCTGAAGGATAGGATTCGTAACGAATACATCCGACAGAGAACTAAGGTTATCGACATAGTTCAAAGGATTAGCAAGCTGAAGTGGCAGTGGGCTTGCCATATCTCGAGAAGAACCGACAACCGCTGGAGTAAACGTGTTCTTGAGTGGAGACCGCGACTCGGCAAACGTAGTGTAGGACTGAATTTCAAAACACCTTGTTTTCGATACACCTGAATCTGAATCCCAAAAATATCTTTTCCCAAATTGCCTGAAAGTCAAAATGACTGAATACTGTTATGTCCGAAAAGTGGAATGACAGATTGATGTACAGTCAATGAAAAAATAAACATTATTGATAACATATTTTATTTTCTACATAACATTTTTTAACTTAACAATGCAGCCAGTGTCTTGAGCTGATATGGATCAGTTGAGCTACCTGTAGATTGTTTGCAACAGTCTGCAGTTAGCTCAATTATTTCTATTGTAAATACTAGTTTTAATTTAATTCTATTATTTGATTGTAGTTTTCTTTCTTCATAAAAACTAAACAATGCTTCAAACTACTACATTTAAATGGCGTGTATTGATTTCAGGAAGGTTACGTTCAGTCTATAATAGACTGAAAAAGACCATAGAGTAAAAATATACCCAGATTCTCAATAGCAGTAAACAATTCAACAAACAGAATAAAGAGAACCGTGGGAAGACCAGGAACTATTACAGTGCCGCAAACTTAATTCCCCCGCATCAAATGCAGTACACACAAGGTGGAGAACCAGTTTTAGATCAGTTTCCTTTGAAATGTACCCCCTTCTATTTGTTAAAAATGATCAAAAGACTCCAAAATGAGTTTTCCTGGGAGGTTTGATGTAGCCGGTTTGGAACAGCTGGGTTACTTCTGATTGATAAATCTTTTTGTAGTTATTATCTAGGCGAGACATAGAAGATAATAAGACACGTAGAAGAGACAAATTATGGCATTTTATGGCGAAACTAAGTTTGGATCAGTTTGTCGAAGAGATACCTTAGTGATGTATTTTTTTATTTCTGATTTATTTATGGAAAAATTTATAAAACTTCGCTACTATACTGTAATTTAATAGTTTATCTCTTGTAGGAAGAATACTTCTTACGTGTGCCTATATATTATAAAGTCCCGTAGAATTCTAAAAATAACTGACTGTTACTGTTACTTAACTGTTATATTATTTGATTTGAAATGTGTGATGATACACACAATTTTACAATGTCAGTGCTAACCACCCTCCGTAGATGTAGACCAATGATGATGATGATGTATACATACTCTTAGAAGATAGAATGATGTTGTAATAGTTATAGTCAAATATTTATTTATATGAATCATAAGTGCATACAAAATAACGTCTTAATCTAGATATAAATTAATTATGTTCTACCATGTCAATGCAAAATTTTTAATTAAACAGAGCGAGACAATTTTTTTACTAAGCTGTTTAATTACTGTCCCAATCACAGCCAGTTCATAATTGAAGTCAGTTTTTTCTACAGTGGTCAAAATATTCACAAAACGAGTAAACGCAGCTGTCAAGCATCCTTTTATATTGAACCACAAGAAAAATGACATAGCTGTTTAATCATAACTATGACACCAGTTCTATTCTCCTCCCAGCTGTCTGGGAAACGAATTATGTTCACAATTTAATCTTTTAAAGTTCCCGATTGTTTTCATCCGGTGAATCTGATTACTTGCTAGTGGAATGCTGAATCAGTTTTTTCATTTTCTGTTGTGCTTTGCAGTTTATTTAGATAACTCTAATTGGTGTGGGGTGTTGAAACATCGGTTGAAACCTACGTTGAAACGATCTGTCTAGTTGCAACCAAAATTTGCGATTGTGCTTTGTTTAAAATTCGCTGTTTTGCTTGCTAAAAGATTGCATCAGATTTGAAATTGAAACCGTAATATTTTTTCTTGGTTTTGGAGCTGTGTTCTGACTTTGTCGGTTGTATTGGTTGCTTTTTGAAACGATAAAAACATTCATTATGCTAGAACCATAACTCTTAACTGAGAACAATGTAGGTTTATTTTTATTTATTTATTTTGTAAACAGTATAAACATCATAACAGGTTTTTTTTTAACCCTAAGGCGAGTTATATGTAAGTAATTATGTATATATAATATAGGTACTAATCTAAACATTTTATTAGGTATTTAGTTAATGTTATTATTTCCTCGCCGTGAAAATCGACGATTTCCATTGTGATAATTTTGTAACCTGTGATACATAATTTTTTGTAAAAGCTTACTAAGAAACTTAAGGCAAACTCCAAATTCCAATTACATAATCTCATCTCTTCCTCCATTTTTCGTTACAACAACTCGTTACAAAAGCAGGCAGTTTATAAACATCACAATACATCAGCCTTAACAGGGCGTCCAAACTCGATGGCAACTTTAAAAACTCTACTTACAAATTAAGAGGAATGGCTCAAGTTAAATTAAAATCTTAGGCCGGCGTTACTCTTTAAATTTATGCCTGTTGTGTACTTTCTCAACCGACGGTTCTGGACGTATTTTAACCTGGTTTCGACCCTTGCCTAGCTTGTGGAGATGAGCTGGGGAACTCCTTTGTTTATAATCGAGGGAAAAAAAACTCCATATACAAACCATATACCAAATGGCGACAGCTGCTCGCAACTTCCATTCGATATGTTGATCGGTATTATGTTCTTATTACCAAAAATGATGAATTAAAACTTAATAATTTATTAATTAAAACTTGCCTTTCACATGGTGTTGTTATTCTGTAACTAAACAATATAGATAAACTATGTTCCTTATCAAACAGAACGTAACATATCTTTGTATAGTTGTGTAATTCAAAATAATTAGGATGAAAACGTGTCAATTTCAACGTAGAAATGCTTACATTTCAATTTTCATAATTTGCTTACATATCATTACAGGTGAGTATTATGTACCTACGTCGAGTCTTCTCGTCATCTATACCCCAATGCTTGAAAATGAAAGTTTTCAATCTGCATCCTACCCGTCATGACCTACGGAGCTGAGACGTGGACACTCACGGTAGGGCTGGTCTGCCAGTTTAAAGTCGCCCAGCGAGCTATGGAGAGAGCTATGCTCGGAGTTTCTCTGAATGATAGGATTCGTAACGAATACATCCGACGGAGAACTAAGGTTATCGACATAGCTCAAAGTATTAGCAAGCTGAAGTGGCAATGACTGGCCATATCTCGAGAAGAACGGACAACCGCTGGAGTAAACGTGTTCTTGAGTGGAGACCGTGACTCAACAAACGTAGTGTAGGACGCCCACCGAACAGATGGGATGACGATTTGCGAAAGACTGCTGGTTGATGCTGGCTGCGGCAAGCTGAAGACAGGGCGCTATGGCGCTCATTAAGGGAGGCATATGTCAAGCAGCGGACAAATATAGGCTGATGATGATGATGAGTATTATGAAAAAACATCCAAGAACCATATAAGATAAAAAAGATAAATTCTATACGAATACAAAAATTTACCTGAGATTTCTTACCGCGTACACTGCGGACGCTGGGATTGACCTGAGATTTTTTACACTGCGGACGCTGGGATTCCGATGGTGGGTGGAGGCACAGCTTTACTCAGCTATTTGCTCATGAGCTGTATAGGAATGTAATAAGTTACTTTCTTGATGAAGGCTACTCGAGTAAAGTTAGGGGTTAATTTGAAGATTCCTGTTTATTGCAGGTAATCCTGTGAGAGCCGGTAAAGTTTGGTTATGAATATTTACTCTTGTTTTAATGTTATTGAAATATATTACAAATGAAAAAAGTTCTAAAAGAGTGCGAGCATAAAGTTCAGTTTTCACGCTTTCAAAAGATCATCTCCATATTTCAACCATCATTTTGTGTGATGCTGTTACCCGCGACATCGTCCGTATTTTTGAACCCTAGTCTGGGAGTGGAAGAAATAGAAAAATATATTCAGAATACGATATTTTCTTTTAATGTTATAAGTATAACGTTAATTAGGAAATTAATTCCGTTGTATCTCGATCTTTATTTATCTAGCCTTTTCATGCCTTGAACAACTGAACGAATTTCAATGAAATTGGCAAAAACTGCTCTAAGGGAATATATAAGGGAATATAGGAGTTTTTACGTACATTATTGTCTTCTTTAAGTCGAAGTGGGTTCGCTTTTTCGAGAGAAGGACGAGCGAACACCGCGCTGTGAAGGCGAGAAAGGGAGGCAAGAACCGACCCGCTCGCAATTTCACTGCTTTTTATTTATAAATTTGTTATTCCTTTAAAATAATACTCTTTCGCAAAAAATAAAACTATGTTGCTCTTAAGAGTTTAGTTAAGTATTTTTTAGACGACATTTCATTAAAATATGTTAAATAACTAGCAAATGAAACTGGTTTTCCGTAGTAAAAATGAAAATTTTGAGGAAACTTTGCGATTTTTTTATATCTAGTCAAGTTGAGTCAATCGTGATTCGACTTATATAACGCACTAACTTAAACCCTAAACTTTCGAGAATCATCAAAAAAGATTTTAAAAAATAGGGTTTTCTTGCCTTAAAATGGATTTTTCGTACATACAAAACCTGGGTTTTGGGTCCCACTTCATCATAACGGAAAATTCGTGTAAAGCCGTGGGCAGACACTTCTGTACAACGTTAGTGAGATTACTCATTGGGATTAGTCAATCCGCAACCCGGTTGCAGAGACGACAAAATGACCGTTCAATAATGCAACCCGCAGGGCAAGTTCATATTTGATTCAGTAGAAAATACGCGATAGATTTATATCAGAGGTTAAATTATTCATTGGTGGGAAAGGCAATGAATTGGCGGTGACCGGAGCAAAGGCGGATGTTGGGTTTCAACCTATCTAAATACTACAGCGTTTGGTTGCATTGACATACGGGATTTAGTAGACATAGATATAGACATTTATTTATTTGCTGCTGCAGTACAAAACATACAGAATATAATTTAAAAAAAAAAAGTGATAAAAAAGACTGACTGCTGTATTACAGCATCAAAAAGGTCTCGACTCAGCATGATTGCCTTACTACTCTGAAGTAGATAGGCGCTGATATTCTGCCGAAACCATTATGATCACAAGACCCTGTGAGGCTTACAATTAGAGTAAATAGTGTTAGGGGTTGCGTAGTAAAATTCATACTTACAAACTAGGATAGGATAAGTGCATGATACACGATTGGTAGAACCTGGTATGTTGCACCCATCTCTTATTGTGTTTGTTTGTAGTAGATAGATATAGGTACGATGCAATGTTATGTATGTACCTATTTTGTAAACTGTATTTTGAGCAAGGTTAGAGTTGATTATTTAGTATATGAAATAATTTTACCAAATGTATAAAATCTAGGCAGGTAGTATAATTAGTAAAATCATCTATCTAAATAAGTATGTAAAATATCTTCAATTTTGTATTCTACCTTGTGTGTGTATGTCTGTCTGTGATGTTCTTTTTAAATCAAATAAATGTATGTTTATCTTTACTTCGTATTCGTACACAGCGAGCCATCCAAGCACTGCACGACGGGACGCGGAGCGCGCGCTGCTAGAAATCCACTCATCAAATTTAATTTAAAATTGCGCCGTAAAACGTATCTAAAACATCATCATTAATGATAATTTTCACTCACTGGTCGATGTTTACTCGTGGTTTCCATGACAACGGGCGTAAAGAAGAGGTCTCAAAGTTGTCGGATAGCGGATCGCCTAAAACTGATGATTTTGTTAGGTTTTTTTTTACACAAAGCGTCCCAACTTAAATCCTCTTACTAAGCCTCATGCCTGTCTGTCCGTCGGTCAGCGGGCTGTATACTATCAGTATTCAGAAATTACAACGTCAAAATTATCTCGTGTGATAATGGGAACGATGTCAAACTAGTCGGATGCGCATCGGGGATAGTTCTCATAATAACAATCGCAAGCGCCCTCTAGCCGCATAATTCGAAATACCTACACTATGAATGCATTTTGCAAACCTGTGCTGTATTTCATCATCATCATCATCATCATCATCATCAGCCTATACCAGTCCACTGCTGGACATAGGCCTCCCCTAAAGAGCGCCATAGCGCCCTGTCCTCAGCTTGCCGCATCCAGCATCTACCAACAGTCTTTCGCAAATCGTCATCCCGTGCTGTATTTGCTGTTTGTTAAATTATTTTTGGTGGTAGGTACACAATAATAGGCGGTTAGCATATGACTCTGGTAGATGGCACAAGCGTCGGGAGGCTTAAACCAGCAGTGGGTAAAATCCAGCTGCGGATGATGATGATGATGATGATGATACATAATAAATTTGATAAATATAATATTGTTGATTTAGATACCTCTAGATTGTTTACAACAGTCTGCAGACAGCTCAACTCTTTGAATGGGTCATTTGGATCTAATATCCACGTAGTTGCACTTGCAATGGTCTTTGTTTGAGTATCATACGTTGAAAATTGCAATTAACTTCAAATTTTTTCGGCAGTACTACATGGATAAAGTTTCATAGATTTTTTACTGCGATATTTATTTTTATTATTTGTCTGGCTCAGGGTCGAAGCAATAACTAAGCAGTAATTTATGTTATTTAGGTAGAGTAGGTACTGAAAACGACTGAACAAAGTCAAAAACTTTATTTCTTTAGGCTTACATTTTGAATTTGAATTTTTTTGAATTTTATAAATAGTAATTATTATCAAATAAGAAAACAAAAGCATAAAACACGCGAGAAAAGTCACGTGCAATCCCTACCTCTCCATACTAAGTTAAATAAGAAAACCAATCGGGAAGCGTTAAAGCCGACTCGTGTTAATTTGATGCTGAAAACTAGAAAAGTTCCAAAGCCCGATCGGGCGTCGAACTTTCAGCAAATAACCGTAGGAAGTCATTTTACTCCAATTTTAATTGCATTTCGAAACTGTGGTGTGGTGAACAAGCTTGCGGATACATTTTGGATTATCGACTATATAATTATCTGACTATGAAGCCGAAAGTTTGTAACATGTGAATTTTATTTTGTTTTCTAGGATCTCCAAATCTACTGACAAGATTAAGATGAAATTTAGAGTACTTTTAGAACATAGACTAACTAAGATAAACTAAAGCAATTTATAGAAACTATAATTCTTATGAAGATTAAATCCTGTCTAACCTTCTTCCCTTCGATAAGCTAAAATGGGAGAGTTCCAACTTCCTTTACAAAAAGTCCATGTACCTATTTTTTAACAGATTATTTAGAGATGTCGCTGGCCGCCTAGAGGAATGATGACTAGGTTTTTAAGGTACACAAATAATGGCACTGCCTTCCGCGTGATACTAAACCTCCCTGGTGCAGATTACGTAAATGTTACTATTTTTCGGCTCCGTCCATAGACTATCTATAACTTATTATCCAAATGTATTCCAACATTCTGAATTCAAATAACTTTTTTTAACAATTTTAATAATGTTTTCACTACTCTAACTCGAAATCGGTGACTTTGTTATTCAAAAACAGTGAGCAAAATCGGGTTTGGCAGTGCCATTTTTTGTGTACCTTGACAACTAAGCTTGTGATGACCATTCTTCTTGGTAGACAGCGCTTTCATTAAATTTCAAGTACATGTATGACTATAAATGGGAGTTCCATCTCATTTTAGCATCATCATAAGGAGATTAAACCGCATTTAACCTTCACGAAATAGAATAATTTCGTTCGTTCAAGGATTGAAATAGGTTTGTAGCTTTAAAATGAGCGGTTTTCGATTTGCATTAATAGTTCCAGGTGTCTCAATAGGTGGCAGGGAGTCTACTGGAAATCAGTCAATGACATTGACATAATATCCTAATTTCCAGTTGACGCCCCCTGGCACCTATCGAGATATCTGGAACTATTTTAAAAATGCAAATCGAAAACCCCTCTTTATGGTTGTTGACCAAAATGAGTTACTGACATTCGATCTCTTTTTAACAAAATATTTTCTCAGTTGTCAAGGTGAAAAGTTGTATGATGAACTCGAAGGTATTTTATTTGTTTCGTGCCTTTCAAATCCCTTACTAGCTCAGCAGTCTACTTTAGAGCGACTCGCTACGCTCGTGACTCTGCTCTGGACTGATTCGCAAAACCTGTTTTTTTTTTAAATCTATCCCACTCTTATGAACCCAAAATCCTATGACTATCCTTTTCACAAAATGGCGCGTATTGCGCCCTTTTAAGAATACGTTCATTCCTTTTGCAAACATTAGAAGACCATAGGTATTTGATCGTATACCAGCACCAATAAGTTTTCCATAATTGAGTAGATACAAGTCGAAGTAGACGGCGAAGTTTGATCACGTTTTCAATTTTCATAAAACTTATGAGGAATTGGAACACACATCTTGTTTCTGTTGAAATTGAGCTTTTGACGAATTATATTTATTTTATACACTTGTGTTTGTTTGTTTAATAGCAAACCGAGCTTGTTTCTTGAAAACTTTACAGTTACAAAGAGAATAATTTATTGCAAATAAGAATTCAAGAAAGCAAAAGAAATTCTAGCTGCGCACCGCGGCTTCGCCCGCGTGGTAATTTATATGTCAAATAGAGAAAAACATAAACCGGGGGGCGGGCAGCAGCGTCCCCTGCAGAACGATTCCAACACGAAACTGCGATCCCCAACCTGCATGCCCAGCGTGGAGATTATGGGCATTACCCCCCAATGAAGATGCGAACTACGAAATGGCCCCCAGTTCCCGGCCGCCTCGCTATTCCTGGCCATGGCAGCGGCCATGGTAACGGTTTGGCAGGGGGTGCTAGGAATCACCGGGCTACATCAGGCTGCCACCAACAACTGACCCTGGCTACAGGGCGCTATGGCGCTCATTAGGGGAGGCCTATGTCCAGCAGTGGACTGGTATAGGCTGATGATGATGATGATGAGAGAAAAATATGGATATCGAAGATTGAGGATAAGACTTTTTTGCCTATGTTTCACATTCACTGCAATGTCTCAACATAATTAATATCTATACTAGTCTATACTACTATTATAAATGTGTTTCGAAAGTGTGTTTGTTTGTTTGCATTTCCTTCACGCCCTAACTAAGAAACTAATCTACTTGATTTTTTGGCAAAGAGTAAGTTGATGGAGAGTAGCATAGGCTACTTTATCCAAGAAGCTTATATCCTGTTATACCTACCACTGGAGATTGCAGACAGCCTTAAAGCAAAGAAATTTGACCTTGAATGACGTCACTTACGTTATTTTTTCTTTCGTTAGGGTGACCACGTTCGATCATGAATTTAGGATACATACTTACGGTTTACGCAATTTTATGAAAAATAAATGAACGTAAGATATATCATAATAATCATCAGCCTATGTTAGTCCACCGCAGGACATAGGCCTCCCCTAATGAGCGCCATAGCCCCCGGCCTTCAGCTTCCCTCATCCAGTATCTACCAGCAGTATTTCGTAGATCGTCAGCCCACCTAGTCGGAGGGCGTCCTACTCTACTTTTGCCGAACCGCGGTCTCCACTCAAGAACACGTTTACCCCAGTGGTAGTCGGTTTTCCTTTGAGCAATGTCAATAACCTTGGTTCCCTGTCTTCGTTGTGAATGTATTGGTATTCAGTTCATTTCTAAAGTCTTAAGTCATCTCGGAGTAGTTGTAGTATCAAAATCAGCCATATTGCCTATTTTAGTAATTCACTAAACATAAAACACCTAAACCCAAGTCCACACACACACCCAAAGTCTCACCCACCCAAACGCCCACGACCACGCCGACCACAGCAACACCCTTAGCGAAGCCCATGGCCACCCCCAAGCCCGACCCTACGCCCACGGCCACGATCGCGGCCACGGCCACACCAGTGCCCACGCTCACTTCTTCTGCCACGGCCAATTCCACGCCAACGCACAGGCCCGCGCCTGTGAACACTAATTTGACCAACCTGAGAGGTTAATTTTTCAAAATTAGATTAGCCTGTGTGTTATTCTAGAACCTGACCTAGATAGTTCAGATTCTAGAATAAGTACCAATTTTCATCTAAAATTATTTAGTAGTTACGGAGATACATATAGTTTTTTTTATGAATTTTCTGAAAACGTGGTAATATTGTAAAACTAAAAACCACGGGACTTTCTTGTGATTTACTTTGTAGTTTATTCATACCGAGTTTTGTAGAATCAAACCAAGGAATAATAATTTTCATACAAACTTTACCACCGGTAAAACAATAGCGACTCTACCCTATTGACTTAAAACTCGAATTGGTGAAACTCCAGATAATGACTCGAAAGCTAAATGCTTCGTAATTATTGTTCAAATAGAGCCTAAAATCAGGAATTACACAGATGTCAAGGTTAAATTATGCATGAAGCTCACATACATGTATGAGCTCGTGGGTTCGTTCACATGTGTTAAACAGTACGGACTTACACGCACAGACAGCACAGATTAAAAAATGCAACTCGCTTCGCTCTCTGCTTAATTTCGTTTTGTTTGTTTTAGAATTGCAAAATTAAAACTTTGACCTTGTCATCAAAAACTAAATTATTTTGTTGCTGAGGACAAACTTAGTTAGTTACTATTTTCCTTAGATCCTAAAAATATAAAAAAACTCAAAAAATGTAGTGACTCGCTCCGCTCGTCGTTACTTATAATTGCTATTGTAAGAAGTAGAGGGTAAGGATTATCAAAAAAATAAAATTTTTAACAAAATTAATATGTCTGGCTCTACGAATAAATTACAAGGCCCGGCTACAATCGTTTTTTTCGGACAGCGGTTATTAGATTTATTTTGGGATGCTTTTTTTCTGTATGTCGGGCCATGCGCTGGAAAATTCTAATGAAGACATATATTTTTGTATTTAAAAATTACTCATTATTAGGAAAAACAATTACGATCAAATAATAAAATTAAACTAATTTTTTTTTTTACAATTAAACAATTGAGCTAACTGCAGACTGTTGCAAACAATTTTCAGGTAGCTCAACTAATCTATATCATATTTAAGATTATTTATCGGGTATTTATCGCGTACCTTTTGCTTTCTTTTACCCAACGTTATATCAATACCAGTCGGAAGCGTGCCCAAGACGCTGCCTGCATTGCCCCGCTGTATAAAAATGCTGATGCAATTTATAATATATCATCATCATCATCAGCCTATACCCATTATTATAACAAATAGACATTCCAATTCCACTTGTCTATACATGCTGCTGAATGCGACATTTGACACGCACAGGTAACAAAATTACCAATCGCAAACACGAGAGCTTGATAATTTATGTATACGCGTAATTTGAGACCGGGTTCAGATTAATAAGCTTAATTTCTGTTATTTTGGGGTACATTTGTAATATTGACAGCTGTTTTCGCGAGTGTATTCGCATTTCGCTGGCTGAGATGAGCGACAGATCGACTCCGAGCGAGGTAGCCGAGTGAGGTAAAATATGCAATGGATCAAAAGAAAAGGCCTCACCTCACCTCACCTCAACAGCTTATAATGGTGCTGGACGCAGGCCTCCCCCTGATTTTTTTATCTCATGGGGGGTAATGCCCATTATCCCCAAGCTAGCCATGCGGGTTAGAGATCGCAGTTCGGTGGTAGATTTGTTCTGCTAGAGGCGCTGCTGCCCGCCCCCTGGTGCTTGTCCCTTAGCCTCTTACGACACCCACTTGAAGAGTTGTTGTGGTGCAAATTCTAAGCCGGCACCACACGGCATACATGGCAATAAAAGGGCAAGTTTGAGTAATCTAACAATTGACTTTTATTTAGTTAGGTATATCTTGACGTTTACGTTAAAAATTCCGTCGCTGATCGACTCCATCCCGCCAGAAAGTTGTATGATCTTTAGTACCTACCATATTGGCAACCGAAATCGTGTATGACCATTCTCCTCGGATGGCCCATTCAATGGGAATGGGATATTTTACCGTAATCGCTCGACGGAACTTGACTTAGGTTGTTTTATAATAATTTTGTAGTTGTGTTTCTGTGTGCTATTTTTTATTCTTTTTCTGTTTGACATCGTTCTGTATTGTATTGTACTACCTAATAACTAAGTTAGGTTAGTTATTTTAAGTACATATTGTATCGCTGTGGTTTGGAATGAAACTGTTATGGATGTAATATATATGATAAAAATAATAAACTATAAACTTGAAGTGAGAAGATAATTTATACTTGATAGATAAGATGAATGCAATTTTATAAAACACTAGCTGCGCATTTTCACCCGCGTAGATCCCGTTCCCGTGAGAATTCCGGGATAAAATATAGCCTATGTGGTATTCCAGACTATAATCTATTTCTGTGTCAAATTTCATCAAGATCCGCTCAGCCGTTCTAGCGTGATTGAGCTACAAACATCCATCTTCCATTCATCCATCTATCCATCTCCATCTAAACTTTCACATTTATAATATTAGTGTGATTAATGTAATGCTAAACCAAACTTTATATGCTAGTTCAAGAGCGATATAGGCTACTTTTTATCCTGGAAAAGCGCAAGTGAAGCCACGGGTGGAAGCTAGTAAGTTATGTATTTATTACGGAATATTAAATTGATAAAAAAATTGCCATACAGCGGGCAATGCAGCCATTTTCATGGACACGCTTCCGACTGGTATTGATGTGAATGAAACTTTAAACTGTCATGGTTAATAATAATTAAAGTCATTTATAATGGGATATTTATATTATTATTATTTACCACTCAAAAATCGAATTATGGTAAATATCCCGTTATAAATGACTAATGATATGGATCACTTGAGCTACCTGTAGATTGTTTGCAAAAGTCTGCAGTTAGCTCAATTGTTTCAATTGTAGATACTAGGTTTTAATTTGAAAAATACGTTTTAATATCTGAGGTTAATTGACTAACTCGTTAATGATGATAAAACGCTTTAATTTTCCTAACAGGTTACCACTTAGTTAAAATTCGCGTTAATCTAAAGAAGCGTAAGCAATAATAATAATAATAATAATGCTGGACAATTCACACAGCATTATCTAGCCTCAAGGTAAGCAGAGCTTGTGTTATGGGTACTAGCAATAAATTACGACTGACCCGGTTTGCTTAATAACCCATTTTAATTATAGATTTAAGGCATTAATTAAAGGGGGATTCCCAGATCATTAGTCTGGATAATTTCGGTTTCTTCTTAGGGTTCTAAAGATAGTAAATGGATACCTACAAAGGTTTTCTTTTTATGACTAGACCATTTTAAAGCCTTACTGACCATATCACACTAATATTATAAATGTGAAAGTCTTGAAGGATAGATGGATAGATGGATGGTTGTTGCTCAATCACGCCAGAACGGCCAAACGGATCTGGATGAAATTTGGTATAGAGATAGATATTGTTTGGAATAGCACATAGGCTATATTTTATACCAAAATTCCTACGAAAACGGGAACTAAGCTGATGAAACCGCGAGGTACTGCTAATTGTAACATATGACAGCGTTATCATACTGGTAATTTGCGAGCGATTTGCGTCGTGATGACGACAATAAATATACAAGAAACAAGAACAAATGATACATTCCTTCATTTAGATTATGAAAGGTAGCGAAATTATTTGTGGGAAGTTGCGTACGCTTCTATGACAAGTTTCCTTCTAAAGCAACTGAGATCTCTATTCGAAAATTAAAACAGTACATAACACGAAATCTTATCAAGAAAGCCAAAAAACTCCATAGATGATGTTAATACTTGGTCAGAGGTCACCCAGTATATTAGTGTTATAAATGAGAAAGTGTGTTTGTTTGTTTGTCCTTCCTTCACGACTTAACTATTGCTTAGTTATCCATTCGACTTAATTTTTAGCATTGAGTTAGTTTAAAGGATGGAGCTACATAAGCACATATGTAGGCTACTTTTTATACCATAAATCAGTTCCCATGAGATAGAAATATTCTTAAACAACGCGAGCTAAGCCACGGGCAGCAATTTATTAACTGCAGTGCAGTTTTTTTTTGTTTTGAATTAGGAATTTCGTGTCGTTTTGTGTATCTATCATTATACATTACGCTCCGTAACACCGGTCAGTATTGGTAACCCACCTTAAGGTTTGGAACTCACTGTCTGCTTCTGTTATTCCAACCTGCAACCTGGGTGTCTTCAAAATAAGAGTGAATAGGTGTATTCTTAGACATTCGTGATACATCGTCGGCCACATCGTCACTTACCTTCCTGCTGTCTGGTTGAGATTGTAGACATACGAAGGTCTATTCACGAAATAATAAATAATAATATTGTTTATTTCTGGCAACATTATTCTAGTACAGGATGTGAAATACCAAAAACTACGGCCCTTATAAAATACATAAAATAAACGGACGTAGTGTCAAACGCGAAATAAATTGGTGATAAGATTCGATTTCAAATTTCTTCTCAGATTGTAGACAAACGAAGGTGGATTCACAAAAACAGACTCAAAATCAAGTTTCTGCTGATGTCAACAATATCGGAAACCTGCAAAAAATTCTAATCTAATTTTGCACAGCGCATCAGCATTGCCATACAGCGGGGCAATGCAACCAGTGTCTTGGGCACGCTTCCGACTGGTATGGATCAGTCTCAACTGATGTTGCAAACAATCTTCAGGTAGCTCACAACCTGAAGATTGTTTGCAACAGTCTGCAGTTAGCTCAATTGTTTCTATTGTAAATACTAGTTTTAATTTAATTCTATTAATTGATTTTAATTTTCTTTCTTAATTAAGGATTATACTATTATTTAATAAGGTACCTGATTGGGTTATAGACCCAAATACTAGAATACTATCTAACTAATCGTTAAATCCAAAGAGGATCGTCAAGCCATCATTTCGAAGTACATAATAAAACCTAGTCCAACATTGTTAGTAACTTTCGACTTCTTTACAGTCCTGAAACTTTATAAAGCGTTGCGAGTGACATGATATTAAAATACTTAATGGACCACATAATATGGTAATGGTGCCTCGTAAACTTACAATGTAGGGTAGGATATACGAAGAAGTAATTTTACGGCCTGGAAAACTTTCTTGATACCGCATGGATGGTATACACCTGGTCTTTGAATTGAAATTTTGTAAACAATCGATATGGCGTCCGTCGCACACGCAACGTTAACGCGACGTGCTGGCATATGGCTGACCCAGACTCGACTAGTGATATTGATGACGTCATCAATCATGGATTTGATATCAAATGTCGATTAGAACAGTTGGCCACTTGAGATTTGGGATAGCTTAAGTTTTCAAGTACCTACATAGAAATTCTCATTTTGAAAAAAATATTATTTTTAACTAAGACATAAACAGGAACTCTTAAGTAGAGAGCAGATGAAGTAAGAAGTCAAGAACTTTATATGTTAAGGATTACAAAACACTCAGACTACTCAAATTTAAACCTATAAAATCGTATAAGAAATAAAGTGTAATTGATTTTCACTTCACATAATTTTTTTGGCCTTGTGGATGAACCGAAAAGAAGATCATGAGGAATGAAATCATATAAAAAGAGATGAAAATCATATAAAAAGGGCAAAATAAGCAAAACACCAGGATTTCGAATTTTTTTTGAAAATATTACAATATTATTAATTGATTACTATATTCTTATGTTATTATTGTTTCTGTTCCTATAAAATTCTCGTATCATTCAAGACTCCCACGGATGTCTAGGCTTGACAGTAAAAGCCGGGTTCTCATCGGTGTTACGACGCATAATACAGCATGAGCATGATATATCACCTCCTCCTCATGGAATCGCTTCACCAATACTAGAGGTCGTGACCCATCACGGAAGCAGCTTCTTCCGAACGGCTTTCAGCGAACAGGTATCACTTCTGACATTTTGATGTCGAGTGTGGTACGGATCTGGTCAGAACAGCGCTTTGAGCTCCTTCCTATCGGTCTTTTTCCCTCCACTTTTCCTCTATATGATCAACAAGCTGCTGCTCGCGGCTTCACACGTGTTGTTTAAGGTTATTTCTATCCCATGGCAACTGATTTATATGATAATAGGATAAAAAGTCCTTTCAACTAACTCTATGTCAAAATAGCTAGGGCGTGAAGGAAAGACAAACAAACAAACACAATATCGCATTTATATTATAATATTAGTATAGGCAGTGGGCCGGTCATATCTCGAGAAGAACCGACAACCGCTGGGGTAAACGTGTTCTTGAGTGGAGACCGCGACTCGGCAAACGTAGTGTAGGACGCCCTCCGACCAGGTGGAATGACGATTTGCGAAAAACTGCTGGCAGATGCTGGATGCGGCAAGTTGAAGACAGGGCGCTATGGCGCTCATTAGGGGAGGCCTATGTCCAGCAATGGACTAATATAGGCTGATGATGATGATTAG
Organism: Eupithecia vulgata; assembly: GCA_946478455.1. Classification (NCBI taxonomy): domain Eukaryota; kingdom Metazoa; phylum Arthropoda; class Insecta; order Lepidoptera; family Geometridae; genus Eupithecia; species Eupithecia vulgata. Next base: position 10,231,192 of record OX297879.1, on the reverse strand, counting down.
TATAGATTACGCCGTTTTTTTTTTCCCTTCCTGGTATTGCCAGCGCGCTGTGGAACATTATGCCCCGTAACGCCGTTCAGTACCTATCCACACCTATGTTCCTAATCTATCTTATACTGGTTGTAGAAATGTGAAGTGCTCTACACCTTTTATAAGAAACTACCTTCAACTTTCCGAAAAAACTGCCATGTCAACATGTAGGTCGGCTAACAGGATAATAAATCCTTTTCAAAGAATTCTAATACACCGAAATATCGCCTAGAAAACAGGTTGAAGGAGCGTAGCGATGGCCCTAGACTGAGGTCTCAGACTAAACGAGATGTCCCGTTCGTCCCACCAATCGTAATCGATGCGTATTAGTGGGACGAACGGGATGGCCGTGACGAGACGCCAGTGATGGACAGCTCGCTTTTATACATTTTTCAAAGTTATTCATTTGCATCAAACATGGTATAATAGGTAATATAACTCACTAATATCTAGCATGAAATATAATAATGATTAATTTAATCTATTAATAATCCATTCAGCCATTTAAACAATTTTATTTCGTCGTTCGTGTCTCCCTATCACATATATAAACCGGGATGAAATTTTTAATAGGTTACTTGTTTATCCTATAAATAGTTCCCATGGGATACAAATAGGTAACATTTTTTTTCAGTTATCTAGTACCCATAACACAAGCTCTGCTTAGCTTGGGGTTAGATAATGCTGTGTGAATTGTTCAGCATTATGATATTATATTATTTTCACAAAAAATGTTTAATAATTTATTGGGCACAATTGTAGTCATCATCATCATCATCAGCCTACATCAGTCCACCGCTGGACATAGGCCTCCCCTAATGAGCGCCATAGCGCCCTGTCTTCAGCTTGCCGCATCCAGCATCTGCCAGCAGTCTTTTTGAATCGTCATCCCACCTGGTTGTAGGGCGTCCTACACTACGTTTGCCGAGTTGCGGACTCCACTCAAGAACACGTTTACCCCAGCGGTTGTCAGTTCTTCTCGAGATATGGCCAGCCCACTGCCACTTCAGCTTGCTAATCCTTTGAGCTATGTCGATAACCTTGGTTCTCTGTCGGATGTATTCGTTGCGAATCCTATCCTTCAGAGAAACTCCGAGCATAGCTCTCTCCTCTCCATAGCTCGCTGGGCGACTTTAAACTGGTGGACCAGCCCTACCGTGAGTGTCCACGTCTCAGCTCCGTAGATCATGGCGGGTAGGACGCACTGATTGAAAACTTTCGTTTTCAAGCATTGCGGTATGGATGACGAGAAGACTCGACGTCAATTGTAGTGTTTCAGTATAATTTTGAATTCGTTGGGTCTTAAATAGTTTACGCTGTATCCTCAACCTCAACAGCCTATAATCGTCCACTGCTGGATGCAGGCTTCTCCCTGATTTTTAAATCTTATGAGGGGTTACGAGGCTGTATGTCACGAACCCAATTTTCTCTTTTTATTCGTATAACTCTAAACAATAGCAGTGGGCTACATTGTGAACATTGCTCATCTTTACTTAGTAGAGTACTAACACATTATGTATTTATAATAAGTTTAACATATTCATTGGTTATTCCTCAATAAATAAATTAACTAAATAAGTAAAAAACAAGTGTCAAACCACAGGCAAAAACTAGAAGGTAATATTTCTTACATCTATCATGACCTCCGTCATAATGTTATAAAATATTTTGTACATCGTCTATACACCAACAGGACGAAGGATCTCCGTTGTAGGCTTCGTAGGTAATGATCCGAATATAATACTTCCACGAAACCGTCCAGCCGTTATATATTTGTGAATACTAATAGCTATAGATATTCGATGAATTAGGAGTAGTTCAAAGGTTGCCCTGGATCATTGAAAGATTCGCTGAGTAAGCGTTCCTTTGAAATTTAGGTTTTATAGAAATCTGGAATCGTTAAAAAACATTGATTGCTAAATTATATAAGAATTGCGTTAGTAGAAAAATAAAAATAGAATTTCATTAGATAAAAACTATTAATTGAAAAACTGAAAGAAAATTACAATCAAATAATGTAATTAAATTAAAACTACCAATTATAATTGAAACAATTGAGCTAACAGCAGATTGTTGATGTGTGTGTGATTTATTTTGGTACTCCAAAATGACTAAAATGAGTCATTCTGTGATGAAACGCTTGCAATAGTAAAGCGATTAGTTTAATAGAATAGGGTCCCCTCTTAATGAGACCACGCTACTTGGTCAGAAGTGTCTGAACTACTGACCAAAAACACTTTAACCCCAATTTTAAAGTAGATCTAATTTAACTAATAAACTTAGTCTATAATTTACGACGCTTCGCTAGTTTTTCAATTACCAAGTGTACGGTTATTTTACGGTCGGTTCTAGCTTTTATGACGCTATAAGAAAACTGCACGTAAGGTGTGCCCAGAGCTCATTGGAGTAACTAGACGCCATGGTGTTTATTCCTGAACCGATTGCGAGGAATTTTGCAGAATTAAAGTTTTTTTTAATTTTTGAAAAAGAAAAATGAATAAAGAAAATATATTTTTATGTGCCTTAAAACTACACAACACAATAACTAACTTAACTAAATTAATCCTAGACTTAGTATTTTTTTTTTGTACGTAGCAGTTTTTAGGGCAAATATGGTCCACACTCAGAATTGTGCTGGGTAGACCAGGTGTGTCTACCCAGCGCTGGTTTTCAGTGTAGGCCAAAAGTAGGTCACGTCACGACCAACTGTGGTAGTGCGTTTTTACACAATCATATAAATTTTACGTATTAACATATAAGGAGTATGTCCTGGTACGGCGCCATTAATATTAAACTTTATTTTAATTCTTTACACAAATCATTAACCTAACAAAAGCTCTTAGCAGTATAACATTACAGCTCTTTCGCCCTAACCCTAAAAGATTACCAATTCTATTACTCATAACTTCCTTATTTCTTAACCTCATAGTAAAACCGGATTAAGGCCACTGTCCACAATGGTAGAGCGCAGCCAGTCATAAAATAAAATTATGACATCATCGACAGAATAGACTTTTTAATAATAACTGTAAAGCTGGACTAATTTAAGTAAATATTTAGATACCTACCTAACTGACTGCAAATGAAGCATCCATTCCGTACTGTCAACAGTTGTCAACTAGTAAGATATTAACTCTGCAAAAACTACTCAATACAATTCAAGTATATACTCTGGCTTTTTAAATTTTCCGTGATAAATACTTTATCCCTCGGGCATCAATTTTTTATGTGACCACCTGACCCACAAAAAGAAATCAAAATCAGTCCGTATTAATTAACGGAGAAAATATCAACGAACATAACACATAAAAATTAAAAACACATACAACCGAATGTTTTTCGTTTGATAAGTAATTAGTTAGAATCATTAAGCACATTCCCCTTTCGTGTGTTAGGCGCACTTCAGAACTCATAAAAACACGCGTGATTATCGCGCTGTACATATTTTTAGAGAGGCCTCCAAACAAGCGCCATTTTGTGCAAAATGGTCGCCGCCATTTTGCACTCAGACTAGAGATACTCGATCAATGCATTTTTGCATCGTTACTAAGGCCATCAGTGTTAAGTCTCTACTGTAGTTGGTATTATATGATTTCATGGCGAACCAACAACCAATCCAAGACGTGTTCAGTTCTTGTAGTGTACATCATCATCATCAGTCCGTATAAGCACACGGCGGGACATAGGTGGTCCTGATCCAGCCCTGCGACCGCTACTATGTTGTCGCTCCATCGGGTGAGAGGTTTTCCACATTCCGTCTGGCATAGCATCGTCACTTGAGAACTTTTTGGGCTCTTATACCCGAGCGACAAGTTGCTGACGGCAAGGCAAACCAAACCAAATAATATTATTATTTTAAAATAACCATGTATACTCATTTAAATGGACTCTTTCTTTTTTGAGTATGATTCTATAACCCGAACTCCGCAGATACAATTTTATCCTTCCACACAATCGGTTAAAAAAAACCTGTAACTTGTAGTGCGTTTTGCTATAGCCAACAAGTTCCTTAACTTTTACTGCATCATTCTTATAATATTTTTAATTGCAATCTGAATAATTTAACGGTTAACAACGCGAGAGTTCGCAACTTTATAGCGACCCGCAGTCACGGGAACTATGTAAGGAATAGTTGCGATGTACGAAACACACCATGCAATTTTAATGTCGTTGTACTGAGCCAAATTCCTGTTCCTAAATAAATAAATAAATAAATAATGCTGGACAATTCACACAGCATTATCTAGCCCCAAGCTAAGCAGAGCTTGTGTTATGGGTACTAGATAACTGATAGACATACCTAATACAATACATTACATAGATCAGATATTTTTTATTAACTATTATAGGAAACGACCAGAACACCCAAATGGTTCCACCAATTGGTGAACGGGATATAATTTTGATTCGGCCTATTAAAATCCCATTTGTCCCACCAGTGAGATGAGGCAGGTGGGACGAACGGGATATCACGCAAAAACCCGCTTACGCTCCAGCTTCTGCTACCCCCAATAACCGCATCAACTTGCAGTCTGCCTCATCAGTGAAATATAAACTATCGGGTCAGTCTGTTTGAAAACACGAGCTGGCGGCGTTAATTGCGCACCTGAGTTCGTTAGACCTCATCTGAAACGTCCAAAGGTGGAATTGGTTTGTCGGGCTGTGAAGTCCTTGGGATGGCGTTCACCGTTATGTTACGGCCATCATCATATTTGATATGAAATGAAATATATCTAAATCAGTCCTCATAGAACCTCCTCGTGGCACACATGTCTGACTGCTGGTACAATGAGGTTACGAATATTTGAACGATTATTATGAAATACAAAACTCAAGAAAGAAGAGTAAAAGAAAAATATACCAAACCTAGAAACAATTATTATAATCTATGTAATGTATTATGTGTATCAGCAACATCAGCGCATTTGTTCTGCTCTCACATTCAAGTAACGTCATGACCACAAAGCAATATGGCGTCCACTGGCAACGTTTTCGTCAAGTTACGCACGCAACTTAAAAATTCTAAATTATAATAAATTTTGGGCACCTAACGATTGAATTAAAATGATGTTTTTATGTGATTCATTAGGAGCATAATACCTAATTGAGACGCTTATTAAAAATGGGTGTAATACCCTATTCTTACGTTATTCACGGGTTGAGTTGGAGGGGTCAATTATTACGCCACGATCGCCACGAAGTTGCCCTTAGTGGCCACCAAAATCTATTTTCGTATCTCGGCCTAAACTAAATAGAATAAAACTATTACAGAGGCATTGAAAAACAGCTTATAATAGGTATCACAAACTGGAAGATGGATTTTTGAAAATTCCTTTGTGAAACGGAATAATAACATAAAGTAAGTGGCGGCGCTAGTTTGGGTGGGGTATGTGCCTTAAATCATAATATAGCGGCCACCGCCATCTACTAGAACTAGGTTTATACTAACACGTTGACTAGATTGTGGTAGGTTTGTAATGAAGGTGTCTCATTGGTGTGTACCTACCATGTAGACCTTCCCTTCGTATTGAATTCCATTTACACTACGTCTTATTCAGTCGACTATATCTAATGAACCGAAGGCCAAACTAGTAGGATCCCAATATATCCTCAACATCCACCTGATAATTGACTTTTATCTCATGGGAGGTAATGTTCACGCTGGACATGCGTCTTTGGGATCACAGTTCGGTGGTACGCCATTACTGATTTCCAGAAAAATATAATATAAATAAATGAAAAATGAAAATTAATATGTTCAGTACAAATTGTGATGTTGAAATTTCAAAAGAAACCTAGGGGGGGCAACTGAAAGGTATTATGTATAAATAAATAAATAAATTGCTGGACAATTCACACAGCATTATCTAGCCCCAAGGTAAGCAGAGCTTGTGTTATGGGTACTAGATAACTGATATACGTAATATTATACATTACATAGATAGATATTTTTTATAATACATAGAAAACACCCAGACCAACGGAACAAATTTCTGCAGATCGTACACAAATTTGTTCCGAGGCGGGGATCGAACCCGCAACCTCTTGCGTCGCAGGCAGACTCTCGCCCGCTGCGCCACTGAGGTCGTCTGACGCCATGTATGATTATTATGTACATTTAAAAGAAAATATTTTTGTAGGTTTTATACTTTTGGAAATATGTCAAAAAAAGTCGCTCCCCCCCCATCTCCGAAGTTTGCAGTTGTTTAGATGGATCATCCATGTACAATACATAGGGCGTTTGTAGATAATATAGATCTATATTTTACAAGAAAAATTTAAACCGAATCCTGTACATGGTTATAAGATACTTATCATTTTCAGTTCGTTTTATTTCCATAAACCTTAAATATTGTTTCCCAAACGAAGACATTCGTTTCGCTACAAAATGTTTTACGTTCCTATTTGCATTGAAAAAGTTTTATCCGGCCCTAAAATATACAACCTAATGAAAAGGTAGGAATATCATCTTGTAGATCGACAGGGAGGTTAGACAAGGTGTGTATGTGAAAGTTACTTTTTGGTAAAGCACCTGCAAATAGATAAGATAAACGATAAAGATAAAAATATTTATTTCGCCTTGTGTAACACATCAATGTTTCTAGACATAAGAACAGATAGTTGTTTTATAATAATTTGGACACGTGTTAAAAAGACCCGTTTTAATAATATAGAAATTTTATTTCTTACATTAACTGCCCAGTTGTGAAATGTCATGCATAAGAATCGGTGGCGGTAAATAATCTGAAAATATTATTAAGAGCTCTGTTAATATTTTATTCGAGGCATTTTTTATACATATATTTATGTAAAATGCATAGTTTTACATTTCATCTCTTTCATAAACTTCTTTTTTGCTATGAAAATTACCCACTTTTACTATCAAGATTAACTGTTTGGCTTAAAATTTAATATTTGACATCAATGAGTTTGATATAATAACAAAAAATTAGTATAGCTGGACCATTAAAACAGCATCATTTAGCCCCAAGCTTGAGTTGTGGCTACTAGATGACTAATTTAGTTAATATATTATATAAATCTGTTATAGGAACGTTATTACTCTTCTAACTTGTATCTATACGTAAATGAGCAAGAAAACCCTTTCCAATATAAGCGAGATGTTAAAAGACTAATAATTATTTACTAATTCTTTTTGTCAAGGTCAGGTCATCTTAACGTGGAAATACAATAAACAACGTAACTATAGTTATTTAGATCTCTAAATAAGATTTTATTAAGGTACCTTAGTAAAGATTATTATTAAGATTGGTTCAGGACCGTGTGAAGTGGCAAAACAGCTTGGAGGCATGTAACAAGGCAGCAAGGGTGAACTAGGATTGATGATGATGATTATAACCTCAGTAAAACTGAAATGCACCAAAACTCCACACTTAGCGAACTTGTAAAACCACTTGTCTATCCGACCAGGTGAGCGAAGGTCTCTCGTATAAATATTTTATGGCGATTGAACGAGCCAGTCAAAAAGCAACAATAAACAGTACCAACTGGGTCACGGGTGGGTATAATTTTATATTCCAGAACCATATTTTTCATCAGATATTTACCCCTTGACTTCTACCTTGGACAAGCGGAAAAACAAAGATAAACAATGTTCTACATTTTGCTGTAAAGCCTACTTGAGGTACTCTTGATTAGTTCCACAAGAGTGCAGTTGAAAGACCAAGAATAAAAAATATGCGAGACTTTTCCCGTTTCAGAAAAAAATATTTCTGTGTTCGGACTACTTTGCCAAGCTAGTGGGCCCAAGCTAGTGGGACCAAGGTTATCGACATAGCTCAAAAGATGAGCAATCTGAAGAGTCAGTGGGCTGGCCATAACTCGAGAAGAACCCCCAACCGCTGGGGTAAACGTGTTCTTCTCTCGGCAAAAGTAGTTCGGACGCCCTCCGACTAGGTGGGATGACGATTTGCGAAAGACTGCTGGCAGATGCTGGATGCGGCAAGTTGAAGGCACGCTATGGCGCTCATTAGGGGAGGCCTATGTCCAGTAGTGGACTAATATAGGCTGATGATCATGAGAAGACAAAGCACATCAGCCCTTTAGCAAGATATAACCACGACCACGACCTGAGGGAGTGCTGAATGTTGGCGACCTCTGTGGCGCAGTGGGCAAAATGGTCCACCTGCGACACTGGCGGTTTCAGGTTCGGTTCCCGCTTCGAGACAAATGGTTACCATTTGCAGATCTTAATAATGTGTTCCGGGGTTTTCTCGGTGATTTCAGTATATTAGAAAATAAGAACTTATGTATGTAGTATACAAGGTATTTATAAAGTTTCAGTTAACTAGTACCCATAGACTAAATGATGCTGTGTGAATTGTCCAGCATTATTCATTTATTTGGTTTTATGAAATAGAAGAAAATCGTAGTTGTGCATGCAAAGAGAAAGAGCTTTTTATTTTACTTCGACTTTGAATGTCTTTGAATTGAAGTATAATATGTAAGCCGTGTTTAAAATTCTCTCTACCCAAAATCTATAAATCTTGCCACACTTCTTAGAAAAGCAATAAAACCTATACTCGTAAGTGAGTAAGTTTTTATGAATCAATTTCCAACCGTGTCACCTTCAATTACAAGGTTGAAATCTATATAGCAGGCTGTCAGAGTTTGTGACTGGTCTTTTTATGAAATTAATATAAAACAACATCTTTTCAGTAAAAAGTCGGATAACAACGTAAGATACTTGATCAATCGGAAGGGGTTCAGAGTTGTCTTATAATAAAACAAACACACTTATTGTATGGTGAATAGGGTAAAATCAGGATAGTTGCCCCACTTTTCAAAAAAGCTCTTTTACGAAAAAATATGTACTTATTTAGAATAATGCAAGATGTATATCAATATATTGGTCTTTGACCTATTATATAAGCCTATTTTTTTTTAAATAATTAATAATGGTTTTCAGTAAATCTTGTTTTATTTAACCTCTCAAAAATGGGATAGTTGCCTACTCTAGCGGATAGTAGCCTAACGATAAAAATGCTTCGGAGGATACTTGCCTCGTGTGGGGATAGATGCCCGCACTTAAGATTTTGTAAATAAAAACAAATTTATATAAGTTAAAGTAATCAGTCTTTATTATAATACTACAATCTTTTATTAAGTACTAATCAATATTATCAATTATTATTAAGTTTTATTCTTGAAAACTATAAAAACATAAATTGGTATGTTGGGGTAATGTCGAACGCGTTGTTCATCCAACTCTTTGAACGCAAGTGCTAAACTATCTTCTGTCCAGCTTATTTGGCGCGACACCACGCCTGGTTTACGCCGATACTTGCGAGGCATTTTGTTCACCTAGAATGAATGCATTTTTATGAGGTAAGTACATATTTATTTCATGTAAGCTAAGTTATAGTCATGTCAAGCAAAACTACAGGCAATGTGCACTAATGAAATATTTAGTTGGTGACAAAAAAAAATACAAGTGTACCCAAACTTTTGGCAGAGGATTTACATTTCAGACTGATGTATTTTCAGATTTTTTACAAATTATATTACAAAAATTATGAAAACTAGAAATTTTTACAAAACTGTTTTGAAATGTCTTGTACATTAAATAACATAAGTTATTAGTTTGTATTTTTTTACAAAAAACGAGAAATGAAAATTTTCGATACAAATTGAGACTTATAAGAGACTTATAAGGTCAAATGGGGTATCAAAATATTTTGATACCCCATTTTACCTTAAAGTCGCTTTCAAAATTTAATGTTTACTACAATAAATTTAATGTTTACGACAAACTAATTGCTTCAGTAGTTGCTGAGATATCTATTCAAGAGGAAATTATATTAAGGGTCCCGTTTTCACCCTTTGCGTAAATACGGAACCTTAAAAAAGGACGGACATAGCGAGACCATAAGGGTTTCGTGCCCGAACTAAACCCTAAAAACACAAAGATAAAAAAAAATTACTTCGCTAATTAAAGAATTCATGGTTGGGGATAGTTGCCCTAAGGCGACTATCCGTAAAAGTAACTAGGGCGACTATCCTTTTTGATACGGATACTTGCCCTTTTTATTTGAAAAATAAATACAAACTATTGAACAATAAAACATAATAAACAATGTAATTTAAACCCTAATACATGCAAAGAATTAATAAGTTGACTGAACCAACAAACAGTAATAAAAATATTCAATAGAGATTACTTACCAATATAATTACAACGCCCGTCGAAGTTTCGCCGCGGAAGATATTTGCTCGTACTGACGAAATGCGTGCGCCGAGGCTGACGGTTCACATGGCCATGAGGTCACCGGGAGGGGCGCTTACAATTATAGTAGAGCGCTAATGCCACTGACATCTCTAACATAGCGTTTTCAAAACCGCGGCAAGTATCCCACTGAGGCAACTATCCTGATTTTACCCTATCGCTACATAGTATAAAACAAAGTCGCTTCCCGCTGTCTGTCTGTCCTTATATACCTATGCTTAGATCTTTAAAACTACGCAACAAATTTTGATGCGGCTTTTTTTATTGGTCCAGTGATTTCAGAGGAAAGTATGGAGAGGAATGTATAATACATGCATGATATAGTACCTACCCGTGCGAAGCTGGGGCGGGTCGCCAGTTAATAATATAGCAAAACTAGTTTTTTACTACAAAACTAGGTAATTTTAACAAAAGTTCGCTGGGCCACAGTCCAGACAGCAGCTCACATTTATGTATTTTTAACACCTGCTGTCACCAACACGCCTGCCTAGCTTGGTGACGTGCTATGGCAAAGCCCCAACAATGGAGGTTTATGTGCTGACCTTTGAAGAACACTCTTGATATTTTTAATTTGTAACTAGCAAACTTAATTCAAGTCGGTTCATTGGTTCAAAACTCTGCACGCAATAATCCAATGCTGCAGCGCTGCAACAAACACAGCACAAAAATGTATTTTAAATAACTTTTCATACTACAAATCGATATCTTATGAATCTTATGTAACAGTGTCAAAATGGCTTCCCACAAGCTTTGAAAGAGTGGCCCGAGAGCTGTCTGTCACCTGGATGCCGTCAATATGAAATGCATCTGAATGTTACGACATAAGGTTTATCACTCGTTTTCAAAAAAATGGAGCGCGCAAAGCAAATTTAATAAAACACCAAAAAACTCAGACTAGGAACTAGTCTAAGTTTTTAACAAATTAAAAGAGTTCTATGATAAATTCGGTAAAAGGGAGGTAGAAGTAAATAGGTTTAATGATGTTTAACGATGTTCTAAATTCAAATTACTTTATCCTCTAGAGGATAAAAACAGCTTTTAGGTACACTCAGAAATACAAGAGCAAAAATACCTACTCTTTCCAAGATGGGGGGATGAAAAATACATTTTAATCTATGCGACTTTGACCTTGCATCGCTAGATCAGCTTTGTTTCAAAAAAGAAAAACACACTACAAAATATAAAAATGTACTGTGTAATGTTGAACCTAAAGTGTCAATGTTAGATTTTTTATTGTCATCACCGTATAAAATATTAAAATACCAAAGGACCCTTTGGCTTATTTTTGCAAATAAATGTCATAATTAACACATGATAGGCAAAATTAATTGATTTTTGCGCTTATTTCGCTCTGCTCTGTCCCGCTTCTATGAACGCGTACCTACGTCTACCCTTTTCAAAAAATGGCGTCATAAGCCGCCCCCATGCGTACTCCAACATTTTGGTCGTGGGCTAAAAGTAGACGTAGTTGAACTCAAAAAATTATGAAAATAATTTTAGTCATGCTCATAAATATGCACGAACCCTGATAAAAATCCTTTCTGGTCCCCTCACGTACAGAACAGTTAAAGACATTATGAAAACAGCTTTCAACATTGCAAAAATATCAAATGGTTTTCTTTAGGCACTTTATCAACTTCATCGTATTACGAGCATTAGGGCGATAAAGTGCGTCTGAGCAGTTTTATTATTGACCTGAAAATGGCTGAACTATTCGTCTTGTAAAATGTAAGTTTTTTATAAATTCTTCGTCCTTTTTCTACTTTACATGGTATAGATGAAATACTATATTCCTCCCGGGGCTCAGTTAGATCATCACACAGGAGGTTGCGGGTTCGATTCCCGCCTCGGGACAACTGTTCGTAGATCTGTAAATATTTGCTCAGGCTGCTCTGGTCGTTTTCTATGTATAATAAAAAATAGCTTTACATGTATTGTAATATATTAGGTATATCAGTTACCTATCTAGTACCCATAACACAAACTCTGCTTAGATTGGAGCTAGATAATACTGTGCTAATTGTCCAGCATTATTTATTTATATTAAAATACTTCTTTCCTACCACAATACGTAAATACAACTCATGTTTTAGATTTCTATAGTGAATCCCAATTATCCAATTCATCGCGTTTATGAGGGACATTTCCTGCCAACTATTCTAAAATAACAGCAATAAAATACACAACAATGTATTAAACTCGCGGACAGGCCTAATTGGTCCCATAGACACGGCTATAATGATCCAGCTGTAGGTGGCAATACTAGGAATTTGTTGAACTTTGGGGTCCCGCAACTTTGGTCGAAGCTCGTTGGGCAGTGTGTCAAGAGTAGATAGTGGTAGGATGACCACCAAGTTTCAAGCATCCAGGATATTAGTATAAGTCTACATATTATCATAGATAAATTAAACACAATATGTAGATCATGTAGAATTTAAAAAGACGACCTATGTGGCGCGGTGCGCGAAAGTCCGCCTACGACGCAGGAGGTTGCGGTTCGATTCCCGCCTTGGGACAAATATTTGTACGAACTGCAGGTATTTGTTCCGGGTGTTCTGGCCGTTTTCTATGTATAATAAAAATATCTATCTATGTACTTTATGTATTATGTATATCAGTTATCTAGTACCCATAACACAAGCTCTGCTTAGCTTGGGGTTAGATAATGCTGTGTGAATTGTCCAGCATTATTTATTTATTTTTATTTAAAGGTCGTGGTTGTTAGAAACTTAGTTGTCATATGTAATTATTCCCGCAGATATTTGTTCCGGGTGCTCTTTGTTTTCTATGTATGATATAAAATCTCAACTCTTTACATAATGTATTTAGTAAAGAAGAAACCCAACACATAACACAAGCTCTGCTTACTTTGTGGCTAGATGATGAGTGGGTTGTCGCGAGCCTGTCTGTCATCTAAACAAACAATATAAAATAAGTAACCTAAATGTTACGGGTTAAAGCCCATATTGTAATGCGGTGCTTTTTAGGTGTGCGACAAGCTTTACTGTAGTATTATTCATCATCATCATCAGCCTACATTAGTCCCCTGCTGGACAAAGGCCTCCCCTAATGAGTGCCATAGCGCCCTGTCTTCCCCAGCATCTGCCATCCAGCATCTGCCAGCAGTCTTTTGCAAATCGTCACTCCACCTGGTCGGTGGGCATTATTATTACAGAAATAAAAATATTTTATTTGTTAACAAAATTCATCATGACATTGCTTTTAAAACTCATAGTAAATTTAATGTAACACAAAAGTTCACCGGCACATTGTGGCACTTATGCTATAGCAGCGCTGGTTTTCATCGGTGTCAGGTAGCTAATTGCAGCGCCACTCGCGACACTAATAATAATATAAAAATTATTATATTTTCTATAGTAAAAAATGTATTTTTAACGAGATTCTTTATTTATTTAACAGCAAAAAATAATTACAACTAATATTTACACTTACATCTATTTACTAAAAATCTAAGCCGTCACCAGAAGGCAGAGTGCCCAGAATGCTGGCAGCATTGCCACGTTGAATGGCAATGCTAATTCGTTGACCGAAATAAAAACCAGCATTCCGATCACCTGTGGACTCTATTAGTAGTTTTGTAAGATCTTTATAGATAACGTGTGCCCCAGGACCCCAAGGACCTAGGGTTTCCACCCCAAACGGCTCAAATAGGTAACCTCTGTCAAGACTAGCGTATTTTCGCCGTTTGAGGAACTCCGCTGATGTTGCTGCGGAGCCTGCCCTTACTGATGTCCCTGCAAGATGAGAAGGTGCTAGGGTATCTACACACGTAGCATCCCAAACTAAAGGCTGACCCATCTTCCAAGGAATCAGAGTCATACCGTCAGGCCTTTTACCATCATCTCGCATTAGGCCACGTGGTTCGAGAGTAGCTGGCACACTGACGCTGGTAAAAGCCCGACGAATGATGTCATTAATTGAACCATGGCGGGACACACGTCCTGCACTAGAGACACATGCCAGTGCATGGTGACCGAACTTATCAACGGTTTCACCGCACTGGCAACGGTGTGGCACTAGACAAGGAGAACCTAAACGCAAAGAGGTAGCCACCCGAAATGAGTTATTGTCTAAAAGGGTACCTAAATTTTTGGAAGGCAAAACATATAACCAAAGTCCTGATTCCCACTCGGAAACAGCGAGTAGACGAGCGCGTTCTGATGAGCTGGTAGACGTATTAATAAGATTTTTCCGTACCAACTCACATAGCGGCTCATCCCACAGTCTCTGAGATGAGATTTAAAATGAATGAAGTGTAATAATATAATAATAATGCTGGATAGAAAAATAAGTACAGTTTGGTCGTAGTTCCAAGCTCTGTAAAAATTGTTTTGAATATGTTTACGTACTGGTATGTAAAAATATATCTCTATAAGTAAGTCTTACCTGGGTAAGACTTACTTATAGAGATATATTTTTATTTAAAATATTGTAGAGATAAGGTGCTGAAGAACTCTGTGTGGCGGTGCACAAATGACGTTTTGCAAGGTTTTTTGAATACCTTGTTTTTTCTTCGTTTGCATGCTGTATCAATGTCTTCTGGTGGTTCCTTGTGTTGATAAAGAATAGGTTGCTGTATGAACAGTTTCCAGACAGAGAAAACACTGCAGCCCATGTAGACTGTGGTTTTTGATATATTTTTGATATTGTGGTTTTAGGTATAAGCTACTTTGAGAACCACCCCTTGAGCCCAGGGAACATGTGTGTCTTTACAGTTTCGCTAGCAGTCGAACAATAAACCAGAAAACATTGACTTATTCTAAACTATTGGCTTTTATCATATGGGGGGTAGTGCCCATAATCCCCACGCTGGGCAGGCAGATTGGAGATCGCAGTTCGGTAAATTGGTGCCAATTGTACCAACAATGGTACTGCTTCATGGTACAAAAGGTCCGGCGACATATATTCTGTAAGAGGCGATGCTGCCCGCCCCCCGGTTTAGGTCACTTAGTCGCCTCTAACCACACTCACGGGAAGAGTTGGGGTGGTGCAAATTCTAAGCCGGTACCACACAGCCTAGGTAGGAAGGTATAACTATTATAAATTAAATGTATCATAGAGTAGTGTGAGTATATATATTCTGTTTGTGTGTGTGTGTGTATGTGGTGTGAGTGTATTTTCATATCACTTTCCATTACCCCACTTCAGGACAAGCGTTCCTAGATCCATTCCTCACATTGCCGTCTATGGCTAATTGTGGGCCAATTTCTCTTCAAAACGCAATAAAACAAAAGGAAAATGTATAAAGTCCCAGGAAAACTACAGGGAAAATGGTAACGTAATATTTTTACTCATTCACCCAGAAAGCATTATCTACGAAGCTTAGCCGACAACTGAAAAGAAAGCTTTTCCCATCTCAATGGATGAAACAAAGGTGAATAAAATTAAATAAAGAGAATAGCGTGTTAATTTAAAACAAAACACATTATGTTGGTAGGTATTTACGTTATTGAAGAATTCTTACTGCTGCTTTCTTGTCTGCTTGCTTATAAAAAATGTTAAGCTAATAAGGTTTGTTGCATGGTCTCTCTCTACAAAACGAAATCACTGTGAACGCCTCTGTCAAAAATGACGCTTGGCCTTGTTAATGATAATGATAAATGTCAAACGGGACGTCCGCTGTCGCGCTCACGATTATTTAGAACTCGTGTGAGCGCGATGGTATTGCTAAACAAAAAATTAAGCTGCCTGCTGAACCTGCCTTAGGCAGGGTCGCCAACTCAATTTAAACAGTTTTCCGAAAATATCTTGCAAAATTTTATCATCATTACTCTATTATCATCAAGGAATATTGCCTATAATTATTTATTAAAAAAAATATAATCAAATAATAGAATTAAATTAAACTATTATTTACAATTGAAACAATAGGGATGTTAACTATTTTTCGGAATTGCTTTTATTTTGAAGATGGACTCTTGTTTAGCATAAAAAAAATATTTTCTTTAAAAATATTACTATTTTCGATAAGAAAATATAAAAATAGAGTAATTTTTAATTTTTCCGCTAAAACACTAACAACTGTCACGTAACTGAAATGACGTCACTAACCGCAAAACATTGGTCGCGATTCATGACTGACTGTATGTTATATGTCCATTGTTCGATTAGGACATGTGTTTTCTTAATTTTACTTGAATACAAACAATCAAAATGAACACAAAGTTTTAAAAAAACCTGTGCAGTGCCCCCTGTGTAAAAGTACAACAATTACTACACCGGAAAAATTGTTTATTCATGTGCCAGAAGATAAGCAAATGTTACGAATTTATTGTTTTAGGCACATAACCTAACTTTGTAAACAGTGATTTAAACGATGTTCTAAACACGATAAAATATATATAAAAAGCAGAAAATCATCTATTACATATGTACTTGACTATTATTTATGTATTCGTAGATAGATAAATGGTATTAAACGTAAAAGTGTACCTACAAAGATGTTTTCAAGTTCCTGAATTCTGAACCACAAAAGTCTTCGTTTCTTGCAAAAAAGTTTGTCACCATCAATGAATCTACTTTTGGTAAGTTGGAACTATTCCCTTTAGTGAATCCGCATTCCATCATGTATTAATATTATGTAATTTACAGACTAATTCGTCGTTATGAGAAAATGCAGAGAAGTAAACAAACAGTGCGACAGCTTGTTTTGCGGCTAGTGACGTCATAAGCTTATAATGGCGTTTGCAGTCACTTGACAACAGATTATCAATATAGCATTTAAAATCATCATTTTTAATAAATTTAATAAGTTATATTATATTATAAAAATGTGATTTTCGATATTCTAATAATACAAATGATCATAAAATTAACACTAAACTTTAATTTGTGATTATGGTTAACATCCCTATTGAGCAAACTGCAGACTGTGCAAAGAAATTATATATTTAGTTAATAACATTTTATATACATAATCCAAGTGTTTTACTGGCGGATACGCTCCCATTTGTCGAGATTGGTGCAACTATCATATTCTGCTGTCTTCTCAAGCCGCGACACGATAAAAGTCTGCTTGGAACGAGTGGACTCGCATACCTAGTCGGACGCAACTCAAACCCCTAATCCTAGCACAATCAGACGTCTCCGATGGAGATTCGGACCGTGTTCTTCTCAACTTTTCCGAGTCACAACCAAGCACCTCATGACATGCTTCGATGTTTAATAAGAAAATGATCCTTGGCCGAGCAGACTCTGATCGTGACAACGCGGCTTTATTGATGTGCATTCAAATATTGGCTTTAACTCGTAACATTTAAATAAAATTTATATTGACGGCATTAGATGACAGACAGCTCACGTCACCATTTGAAGTTTGTGGAAACCCATTTTGTCACTGTAAAATCTTTAGATACATTTTGCATATGTAATATACATTTTAAGGGAGCTATCTATACAGGATTAACGATCGAAGAGCTTATATTGACGGCATTACCACAGACAGCTTACTTACCACGGTTTGCTTGTGGGATACTTGTGGGAAACCATTTTGTCACTGTAAAATTTACCTAAAGATACAGGATCTATAGATATATTTTACATCTGTAATAATATATATTTCTGTATAGGATTAATGAACGAAGAGCTTATCGCTTCGGTGGACGTTTTCAGTATCAAAAACGCTGACCGAGTGGTGGCTAAGAGAGGGGTCTATTAAACACGTCCAGATCTGCGACAACTTTATTGGTCACCCTACAGTATGTGGCTCGTGTCAGGGGTCAAACCGGACGCGCTAGGACATGTTAACGAGTTGTGAAAATACTGACCAATCCAACTTTACAACTATCTCGCCATCAAACATAAGGTTAACAGGTATATAAAGTTTATTCAAAGGTATTATCCAGTTGCAAACAAATTTTAGCGAAGTACTAAGTGAGTATTTTTTATGGTTCTTAGTTTTGCTGTGTGTCCTAATTTTTGTGTGTAAAGAACTAAAAAAGACATCCGTTTGTTACTTTTTGAAAACAAATGCATAACTTATTTTAAGTTTTAGCAAGGAACGAGCCTTGCTAAAACTTAAAATAAGTTACCTATGCTTCTATATTAGGTTTTCATTCATACATTCAATAAAGCTGTACCTACCTAAATTTTCAAGAAAATGCATAATGATTACCTTTATGAATTTTCACCAAAAATGTAGCATACCAATCTTGTAGCTCTGCGTACCACCTAAATACTAGGTATAATCTAATATGCTTTTTTCGGTTACGTTGTCGGTAAAAACTAAAACAGGAGTTATTATAAGACCTAGCTACGTCTACAATGCCACAGACTATTAAATATACACGTGTAGAATGACAGACATACAAATATAACATTACAATACCCCCGTTAAAAAGATCCGGTTTCGCTCCAGCGTATCCACGCAACTCTAACCCTTACCCATCTTACCCTTGAGAGGCAATGTAAAGTTACTAGACGTAGTAAGTAGCTCGGTGCGACACGTAGATTGATGAGCCTTCCATTATAGCTGCATATTGGTTACTGAACACGGCCTAAGTTTAATGTGAAACTGACAGGCGCTTAGAACTTTGTCAGTTTACAACAGAAAGCTCTTCTGAATATGCATGAATCTTAATATTGACTTTTTATACTACAGGTAGGTAGTTAAGTATGTATTTTGTTGCGATTTGAAATCAAATGGTCCTTAACCCCTGTCCTAGCTGATCTTTTCTCGTAGCTGCTCTAAACAATGAAGTATTTTTGTTACTAAATAAAACCGGTTAAGTGCGATTCATCCAAGTACTGACCGCGCCCGACATTTCAGTAATCGGTACTCAACTTCTGGTTAAAGACATTTATTTCTCATAAATATAATATTACATTCACTTACATGAGAAGCAATCTTAAATTCTAAAATATTATCTAAACTTGATATGGACATTGGGCCTCTTACTTAATAAATTTATTTTATTTTTATTATTTTTTTAAGCGGCTAAAGTGATCTACACCCCGTTAAAATTTCAAATCTATTACGGGACAAAAGATACATCCTCGACAAAAGTAGAGCAAAAATCGCCAAACTATGACGGTTTTTGTAAGTCTCTAAGTCTGTAAGTAAAATCCTTTAATTCGAATAGTTTTAAAGATCTAAACATACATAGGGACAGACAGACAGACAGCGGGAAGCGACGTTGTTTTATACGAGGTAGTGACTAGTGTGTTTTCGCTTCTTCCACTAGTGGACATAAAATTGAAGCTAATAAAATAATAACATCTTATTTCTTATTTGAATAATTACTATTTATAAAGAAATTTGACATGTCTAAGTGCTTTTTCTGCAACCCTAAAGAAATAAACGTTATTGAGTATGAGTTTGAATGTTTTCTTTTCTTTAGAGCATTTACATGCTGAGTTAGGAGATAAAAATATTGACAAAGATGTGTACCACCTTCCTACTCAAGCTGATTGCTACGCATTCCAATTTGATTCACAAATATATTCCAGGAAATTTCCAACATTTTCTGTATTAAAATATGTTGTAAATAAAAGATTTTTCCTACACAACGGACTGATGATAGCAAGCTATGAAGGCAAATCTTGACTGTTATCAGTGTTAGCAGCGTTAGCAAAGTCAAAGATCAAATAATCATTAATAAATTGACGCTAAACAAACGTCGAAAACAATATCCATATCAAATTTGTTGGTTGGGGTCGGCGGTTAAAGGGGTTGGGGGCGTGGGAGAGTCACAGCACTTGCTATTGTGCTATAAGTAAATGATTTTTTAACTGACAAAGATTTTTCTGCTTCATGATCATGACATTTGTTATTTTAAGTTGCTTTCATCTAACATTGTGCTGGCATATCTCGACATGCCAGCCTTAACGACAACATCCGGCGGCCTTTGCCACCGCTAACTTACCAGCTTTTCTCGATCCGAATGGCCTGTTGCGTGCCGATGGTAAGAGCCCGACAGGATGTCTCTAGAGGTAGTCCCATAGGAGTTAGAGAGGCCCATTGTGCGGGACTTTACACGCGTCGACACACTCGCGCCTTTCCATCTTCCTAGGACTTCCGAGTGGGCTGGTGTGGTGGCAGATTTGGCCGAAGATCTCAAGAGGCGCAAATATGCAGGTCTCGACAGAGCCTACACCTTTTGCTCACCTTGGAGTCGAGACCCTAGGTCTCTGTGGTACTGAGGCTCATCGGGTTTTCAAAAAAATATCTCAGCGTCTGGTCGAAGCGACGCGTGACCCGAAAGCTGGTGAGTATCTGGCACAGCGCATCAGCATTGCTATAAAGAGCGGGGCAATGCAGCCAGTGTCTTGGGCACGCTTCCGACTGCTATTGATATGGATCAGTTGAGCTACAAGTACATTGTTTGCAACAGTCTGCAGTTAGCTCAATTGTAAATAATAGTTTTTATTTAATTCTATTATTTTATCGTAACTTTCTTTCTTAATAAAGCAGTAGTCTCATATTCGTTTCAATTTCAGTTTTATTTTATTTGCTCAATGCTGCCCGCGGCTTCACACGCTTTGTTTAAGGTTATTTCAATGGGAGCCATGTGCTATTCCAGACTATAATCTATCCCTGCGCCAAATTTCATCCAGATCCGTTCAGCCATTCAGGCGTGATTGAGCAACAAACATTCATCTATCCATCCAAATAAATTTTCGCATTTATAATATTAGCGTGATCATAGTTGCAGATGCTTTTCCTTTGGATTTGACTCTACAGCTTCCTCTACACTACTCTCCAGGTTTTCCATCTTCGCTCGCAAGTCATCGGTTCGAGCTTAGATAAAGATGGATCCAAGTCGAGTTAATACATCTCCTTAAATTATTATGTTGAATTATGCAAACAGGACGAAAAGGCGTTTGCAGGAACGGCTACATTTTGTTTTATTTTAACCTGAAATTGATCAAGCAAATCATTTGCTTGATATTGAAAAGGGTTTTAAGATAGAGGTTTACTTGTGGTTTTATTCATATTATCCCAGAAGCTCTTTTAGGGTAAGCAGGGAGATTACTGTCTAATCTAGGGTATAATACAAAAAAATTCAAACTACATGACCTGATTCCATCATCCCCCTTCCACTCCAGGACAAAGACGCACAGCGCATTACTACCTCTACTTCGTGGATATACCACGCACTAAGCTGTTTTCCTCCACCTTCATCATTCGTATCGCTGGGGTTATGAACACGCTCCCTGCTGCTGTTTTTCCGGTCAAATACAACCAGGGACTCTTCAAGACAAGAGTGAGTAGGTGTCTTCTAGACCTTCGTGATACATCATTGGCACATTTTCACTTTCAGGTAGCCAAATAAGGCATTAGACTAAAAACAAAATAAAGTCACTTGAAGGTTTTGACTAAAAACAAAATGACGTCACTTTGCGTATCTAATACACATACAAAATATTGTTACAAATACAAAAATGTGTTTAAAAATGTCACGTTCTTCCTAAGGTTATCCTTAAAATATAACAAATAAAAAATTGCTTTGAAAATTTGTTCATGGGCAAAATGTACAATTAGTTTTCGAGATTCTAGGCAGAATATATTATATGTAATCGTATACGAGTATAATTGGAATAAATGATAATAGCTTTAAATGGTTTTTTTAAATTTATTTATTAATAACACAATGTACTGAGTAAAATTCTTTATTAACAAAGAAACATACAATCAAATAATAGAATCAAATTAAAACTAGTATTTACAAATTAAACAATTGAACTTACCGCAGACTGTTGCAAACAATCTACAGGTAGCTCAACTGGTCCATAAAAATACCAGTCGTAAGTTGTATTGCCCCGCTGTATGACAATGCTGATGCGCTAGATAATCACCAGCTCTCGGGTCACGCATCGGTACTCCACGGATCTAAGGTTTGGACTCCAAGGGAGTTCCCTTTTAGTCGAAACTTGAATATAATGTACTATGTTACCTTGGGGCTAGAATCTAGCAATACGATATCATAAAATGTTTTATTTATTTATTCAAATAGGTAGTTGTAGTAAAGACAAAAGCCACATATTTCTACAACTTGTTTAGCAGAGATGCTATCTGGGCTAACAGTAAGATTCCCCGGGGTCGGGTAACCTTCAGTTACATGGGTCGAGACGTCACAGACACGGGTCGAGTTCTGTACAAGGCAAGAAGCCAAGCCTGAGGCTATTTTGAAAAACTTATTATTTTTCACACTTTTCCAACCAAAGAAAATAAAATGGTCTATGTTCATAACAGACAGCATGCTCGCAGTTTTGTTGAAGGATAGGATTCGTAACGAATAGAAGATAGATATTGTTTGCAACAGTCTGCAGTTAGCTCAATTGTAAATAAAAGTTTTTATTTTATTCGATTATTTTATTGTAATTTTCTTGCTTATTAAAGCAGTAGTCTCATATTTGTTTCAATTTCAGTTTTTTTTTATTTGCTCAATGCTGCCCGCGGCTTCACACGCTATGTTTAAAGTTATTTCAATGGGAGCCATGTGCTATTCCAGACTATAATCTATATCTGTGCCAAATTTCATCCAGATCCGTTCAGCCGTTCTGGAGTGATTCGGCAACAAACATCCATCTATCCATCCATTCATCTAAACTTTCGCATTTATAATATTAGTGTGATCATAGTTGCAGCATCTTTTCCTTTGGATTTGTCTCTACAGCTTCCTCTACACTACTCTCCAGGTTTTCCATCTTCGCTCGCAAGTCATCGGTTCGAGCTTAGATAAAGATGGATCCAAGTCGAGTTAATACATCTCCCTAAATTATTATGTTGAATTATGCAAACAGGACGAAAAGGCGTTTGCAGGAACGACTCCATTTTGTTTTATTTTAACCTGAAATTGATCAAGCAAATCATTTGCTTGATATTGAAAAGGGTTTTAAGATAGAGGTTTACTTGTGGTTTTATTCATATTAGCCCAGAAGCTCTTTTAGGGTAAGCAGGGAGATTACTGTCTAATCTAGGGTATAATACAAAAAAATTCAAACTACATGACCTGATTCCATCATCCCCCTTCCACTCCAGGACAAAGACGCACAGCGCATTACTACCTCTACTTCGTGGATATACCACGCACTAAGCTGTTTTCCTCCACCTTCATCATTCGTATCGCTGGGGTTATGAACACGCTCCCTGCTGCTGTTTTTCCGGTCAAATACAACCAGGGACTCTTCAAGACAAGAGTGAGTAGGTGTCTTCTAGACCTTCGTGATACATCATTGGCACATTTTCACTTTCAGGTAGCCAAATAAGGCATTAGACTAAAAACAAAATAAAGTCACTTGAAGGTTTTGACTAAAAACAAAATGACGTCACTTTGCGTATCTAATACACATACAAAATATTGTTACAAATACAAAAATGTGTTTAAAAATGTCACGTTCTTCCTAAGGTTATCCTTAAAATATAACAAATAAAAAATTGCTTTGAAAATTTGTTCATGGGCAAAATGTACAATTAGTTTTCGAGATTCTAGGCAGAATATATTATATGTAATCGTATACGAGTATAATTGGAATAAATGATAATAGCTTTAAATGGTTTTTTTAAATTTATTTATTAATAACACAATGTACTGAGTAAAATTCTTTATTAACAAAGAAACATACAATCAAATAATAGAATCAAATTAAAACTAGTATTTACAAATTAAACAATTGAACTTACCGCAGACTGTTGCAAACAATCTACAGGTAGCTCAACTGGTCCATAAAAATACCAGTCGTAAGTTGTATTGCCCCGCTGTATGACAATGCTGATGCGCTAGATAATCACCAGCTCTCGGGTCACGCATCGGTACTCCACGGATCTAAGGTTTGGACTCCAAGGGAGTTCCCTTTTAGTCGAAACTTGAATATAATGTACTATGTTACCTTGGGGCTAGAATCTAGCAATACGATATCATAAAATGTTTTATTTATTTATTCAAATAGGTAGTTGTAGTAAAGACAAAAGCCACATATTTCTACAACTTGTTTAGCAGAGATGCTATCTGGGCTAACAGTAAGATTCCCCGGGGTCGGGTAACCTTCAGTTACATGGGTCGAGACGTCACAGACACGGGTCGAGTTCTGTACAAGGCAAGAAGCCAAGCCTGAGGCTATTTTGAAAAACTTATTATTTTTCACACTTTTCCAACCAAAGAAAATAAAATGGTCTATGTTCATAACAGACAGCATGCTCGCAGTTTTGTTGAAGGATAGGATTCGTAACGAATAGAAGATAGAGAACCAAAGTCATCGACATAGCTCTAATAATTAGCAAGCTGAAGTGGCAGTGGGCCGGCCATACAGGCCATCACGAACAACCGATAACTGCTGAGGTAAACGTATCGTAGGATGTCTTCCGGCCAGTTGCAACCTGCGAAAGACTGCAGGCAGATGCTGAATGCGTCAAGCTGAAGATAAGGCGCTATGGCGCTCATTGGGGGAGGCCTATGTACAGCAGTGGACTAATTAATATAGGCTGATGATGAGTATTGTTGACATTGTTGCGTTCTGTCAACTTGAAACGAGATGCAGCGGACTAGGTTATTGAAGAAAAAACCACTGGGCTTTGGACTTCATCTCCGAGAAGTGCTCCACAGCGTCTGTCTAAAAAGCTAAGTCTACACTTGAAGTGTACAGCTGCGTAGTAGGGACTTCAGCTCTGAAGTCTGAATCGATATCCAGCATTTATAGCGTCATATTAAAGGAAGGTAACGGAACCACTGGATGAGTCCGTCTAGCTTCTCTCCGGCTCAGTCGACGTAGCCTCCGATACAAGCTATTTATCATGTCGTCTGTTCGGTATTTATGTCCGTGTTTTATGATTTGTTACCTTAGCCAGGCGTTTTTGCTTTACAAAAGGTCTGGGGCTTTTGCCTTTAGTTTTTTATCAGGGAGAAGTGAATTTATAAAGTGTTGAAGGGTTTTTATAGTCTTAGAGAAACGGTCTATTTCTTCTATTATCGCCTTAATTTGCTACGCCTTTTGATAGGGAAGTCACGACCGAGTTTGACGCCCTCTATGGCACGGCGGGCGAAGATCCGCCTGCGACGCCGGAGGTAGCAGGTTCCCGGCTTAGGACAAATGTTTGTATGTTCTGAAAATATTTGCACAAAATAAAGTTATGACTTTCACATCGATTTATTTGACATAAGACCAATATTAATGTACTAGCTGACCCGCCTGCGATTTCATTCGCGTGGACTTTAGTAATACCCTAAGTGTTGGTTTCCATATAAACTATCATCGCCAAAGTGTTACAACCAATCCTTTATGATTTTAGAGTTACTGAGAATACCTATAATCGTGAATTTCCAAAAATCCGTCCAAGGCGCCTACGTCCTAAAAGGAAACTCCATGCAAAATTTCAGCTTCACAGCTCTTCTAGTTCCTAAGATTTCGTGATTATGTCAGTGAGTCGAATAATTTTGACTCCACATCATTGACCTTTTAAGGTGTGAATTTCAAAAAATCTCGAACAACTGTTTATTTTTAATCATACTAGAGAGTTATTTAAAAATGACTTTTGACCCTATTTTAACTAGCTTAGAATACGAATTTTGTCTTTTTTTATAAATTTAGATAATGTTAGGTAGGTACACCTAGTAAACAACCAAAAATGATTTAAATTAACCCCCATAATCATGCTTTGTTGTGGTTTATTAGCACTACAGAACCGTTAGGGTTTTAAACACGCTACCTGGTGCTGTTTTTTCCGTCAATTACAACCTGGGTCTCTTTAAGGTAAGAGTGGAAAGATATCTTATACGCCTTGTGATACATCGTCGGCCACATCTTCACTTTCCATCAGGTGAGATTGTGGTCAAACAATGGTCAAAAATGACAATAAAAAAGACCCTAATTGTGACACTTTCCAAAAATGGATGAATATACAAAAAGTGGAAAACCTCGACAAATAATTTTAATTAAAACCCTTTTTACATTTCACGAGAGTTTCGTATAGAAATGAACGTAAAAGGCTTGGTGCGGTGACAATGACGAATGCTTCAACGCAGCAAGGTATAATCTCGCTAAGGCTTATAGCTTAGGGAATGCCGCAGAGTTCGCTGGTGGTATGGCCATGATCTTAGCGACAGAACGTCAAAAAAAACAATATCAAGAACTTAGCGTTTTTCTTTTAAGTGCGTTACTCGCAGTGGGGACATTTTCTACGAAAATTTAATAATGTCCCAAATTCTGCCAAATTCGAACATTTTTGAGACATTAATAAAATTTTCGTATAATATCAAGAACTCTTTATTTCCATTATTTTAATAACACTTAGAAAAGGTCAAATTCTTAACATTAAACATTGCACGGATATAATGTGGTATTTTTGATGTCTGTCGCTGCGGTATGTAGACTTAAGTAAAGAAATGACGAAGAAATCTTTATCCTGTTAGTAGTAATTTCTCAAGTTAGAGCAATTCTACCAAGCTTTTTTATATAAACCTTTTTGCATATAAAGGTTTTGATAATTTATTTATTTACTGATAAAATTTTTGGAGTTTTATTGTAGAACGTATATGAATGCTCATCGCCGTATTGTGTCTCTTGTGTTACAAATACGCTTCTGACATGAGAAGTGTGTGGTCAAAAGTACTCAAGCATGTTTTAAAAAAGAACGTTTTTTGCGTAAGATTTAATTTTTCGTATTCGGATCTCGGAACTTTATTTATTTTGTTAGACATTTCGTAAGGACATGCATAATGCACATCGCACTAACAGAATACATGACAATAATTTTATTACTGCGTCCTATTTTCACATACTGATTAAAAACGCTCTCGCCTCCGCCTATAAGCCCGCCACTTTAGCAGCGCTAACCTCAAGGGGCACTGGTGCCTCAGAAATGGAATCATCGAGGAAATGTAGATGCTTTCAGATCTACACTCACTCCAACTGCGGTACAGGCTTTTTCTTTTACGTTTTTACTCCAGAATACTTTTATTTGGGACTGAGTGAACTTTGGGAGGCTGAATTTTGACAGAGAAAGCCTTGGTGTTTTGAAAACGGGATATTATGTGAAGAAAGCGTGTGATTTGAGGTAGGTATTATATAACACATAACACAACTTACTGTAATCGTAAGCCTCACAGGGTCTACTCTTGTGATCATAATGGTTTCAGCAGAATATCAGCGCCCATCTACTCCTGCTTTTTAAGTATGTTATTGGCAACCGAAATCGTTTATGACGATTCTCCCCGGATGGTCCATTCAACGGAAATGGGATATTTTACTGCAATCGCTCGGCTGAGTGGTAAGGCACCCATTTATGCTGAGCCGAGACCTTTTTGCTTCTGTAACACAGCACAGTCAATCTTTTTGAAAAATGTTTTATGCAATTGTTTTTTTCTCGATGTTGAACTGTAACTTTTTTAATTATATTTCATGTATGTTTTGTACCGCAGCAGCAAATAAATGAATTTCTATGTCTATTTCATTGATATAGAAATCCTAATTTATTTGAGAGCATTTTGAAAGGTATCCTATATTCTGCAAATACTATACTTATCCACACTAAAATTATAAATAGGAAAGATTTTTATTATATATGTATGTAACGAATAAACTTAAAAAGAACTGCATCGATTTTAAAAATTCTTTTGCCGTTTGAAATCTTTATTATCACTGAGTAACTTGGGCTATAGAATATGCGCGAAGCTGGGGCGGAATGCTAGTAAATTATATTTTGTAACTTTGTAGTGCTTTTCATATCTGCACTTAAGGACACACTAAAGTCGGCGACACTGCCCTGCGTGTTGGTCTGCCAGATAATTTAAATAAAAATCACCCGTTTTCCCATTTATTTTGGGTCAGACTTTCTTGTCCTTTTTCTCCATTACGCACAGTTTTGTGCGGTTTGTTTGTCGAGCTATCTTTTAGGTATTTTTCAACCATTATTAACCAAGTGGACGATGGTCAATCGATGCAAGGCCCCTTGCACCGATTTGCATTCGTTCGCATTGGCCTTAGCTCGGCCAACATGTATTGGAGGCTTAAGACGATACCGTTGATAAGGGAAAGCTATTAATATAGTGTGGAAAGTTCTTCGTTTAAATTTGAATGATTATAGAAAAAAAGCCATGATACGTTTTATTAACTTCCCATCTATCTATATATATAAAAATCAATTGCTGTTCGTTAGTCTCGCTAAAACTCGAGAACGGCTGAACGGATTTATCTTATCTTGGTCTTGAATTATTCGTGGAGGTCTAGGGAAGGTTTAAAAGGTGAGAAAAATTCGAATAGGTACCCGTGCGAAGCCGGGGCGGACCGCTAGTAAAGGATAAAATTTGTTTACCTCCAAAATACGTTTCAGCCGAATCGTCTTTCGTCCTATAAGCGGTTTGGCAAGAGTCTGTACGCATTTAGTCCAAATAGTGGTTCGTCCACTAAACAGTTCGGTGTCGTTGAGCCATTTCACCATTCAGAAACACCATTCAGAATCTACTGAATGGATCACCATTCAGTAGTTTCGGCGTTGTCTACGGACAAACATCTTCACATCGGCATAACGGCACCGAACTGTATAGCGGACGAACCGCCATTTGGACACACATTTTGGGATTAAATTATTTGGATTATTGACGAACCGCTAAACTTTTGCACACTTATAGAACTGCCCCCCTAGCACGGGATTGCTGTCTAGGGTAGAATAGGCAATAATGACATCGCATCGCCATACATTGCGTACATTATTGAACTGAAAGGAGTACGTTTCAAATAACTTACGCATTCTATGACAAAGTGGCCTAATTTTTCTCTATTCTACCCTAGACAACAATCCCCGTGCTAGGGGGGCTGGACCTGGAACAGTATAGATAGATAGACAGATAGATTATAACTATAGTGTATATACTATTTTTTCTATCCCGGGAAAAACCCTTGCGAAGCCGCGTGCTGAAGCTAGCGAAAAACAGACCAGCAACAAAGGCGATCAGATACAACATTCATCCTTCCGAATTTCAGCACAAAATTATGAAATTGTTTAGCTTTGAAGGCGAACTTACAAAGGTGGAATTTAGGTATTGTATCTTAGCCCCGAAAGTTAGTTCTGAAATTAATATTTCAAGAACAAGGTCTTGCTCTAGTAGCCCTTAATTTACGACACAAATATTGGAATATACTTACTTTAAATTTTAACCAACACGTTTTAAGATTCAATATTGTTGGTTTTCACGATAAATTCGAGATTTGACGACCGATGTGGCACGGTGGGCGAAGGTCTACCTGCGACGCAGAAGGTTGCGGGTTCGATTCCCGCCTCGGGACAAATGTGTGTACGATCTGCAGACATTTGTTCAGGGTGTTCTGGTCGTTTTCTGTATATAATAAAAAAAAACTATCTATATTTTGTTTTGTATTATACTAAGTATATCAGTTATCTAGTACCCATAACACAAGCTCTGCTTAGCTTGGGGCTAGATAATGCTGTTTGAATTGTCCAGTATTATTTATTTATTTATTTCTGTTCTCCCAGAAACAATATTTGGTTAGTTTCACGTCACGTCAGCCAACTAGGTATGTTTGAGCCTTTAGGGTGCGTACACACTGCGTTTTTCTGACCGTTACAATTTGTTTTATGGAAATATTTTATTGTAGTCATGGCTGCTTTATAGGTATGAGGTTAAGATTTGGAACTCGAGGCTTGTTTCTGTTTAACGGCCAACTTCCTAACTACTACCAACTACCTGCGTCTTTTAAACACAAGATAAGAGTATTTTAAGTCTTCTAGACTTTCGTGATACGTCCTCGGTGAAAGATGTGAAATCTTACTTTGTATCAAATTTTACGCTTTTACCTATGAAACTTATTTCAATTGATTTATCTAGTAGGTAAACGCAAAAATTGGGATAGGGCGCTTGACTGGTTATAAGAAGTTATGTACCTTTCCCGAAAATAAATGCAGATTACAATATTACTTTACACATTGTAAATATTAGTTTTAATTTTATTCTACAATTTGATTGTAATTTTCTTTCTTAATAAAGTACTTTACGTAAAATTACCTAAGTAGATGCCTACCTATATTATGTATTCTAACTTAACATAAATTCACACATAAGTTAGCAACCACTATAATTGTTTTCTGATGGTTTGTTTTTGGTAAACATTTGTTTATTAATAAACTTTTATTCGTCTTATAATTCAGGATTAGCTAAATTCGTCATCACTCCTCAGTGAATACTCTTCAGTGACCCAATGAGAAACTGTCCTATCACCAACCTGCATATCAGTTACATATTGTCGAACCCTGTTTTAAACAAATGGACCTAAGTAAACAGTATCCTGAAATACTAAGTGATTTTGTGAAGTATAGGGGTGCCATCCATGGAACCTTTTGAGATAGGACACGTTGGGGAATAGTTTGGGAATAGAATAGGGATAATAGTTAGAAGTGTCAAGGGAAATTATTCAAATTTACCTTGATAATAGGGTATTCTACTCTAAATGCGAAAAAAAATGTTATTATTGAGAAAGCTTAATATACATAATTAAACGAATAATGTTCGTTTTAGTTCCTAAAATATAAAAATAATTATAAAATTAATTTCAAAGTTTTCAGTGTTTTTAATCTGTTTTAAACATCATGAAAAGTAAACATTGCGGCAATGTTATGTGATGCGGCTGTGCAAACTAAAATGTATCAAATGTCGTCAGCAACATCAGCGCATTTTTCATATTTCAAATCCAAAATCCAACTGACGTCGACCACATGAGCAATATGGCGTCCAGTGCGTCCACCGTTTTCGTCAAGTTAAGCGCGCAACTTGAAAATGTAATAAAATGCATAGGGCAGTTACCGATTGAATAAACATTATTTGTTTTTTAGTGGTCATTAAAACTTTATACCATCGAACTGCGATCCCCAACCCGCATGCCCAGCGAGGGGATTATGGGCATAACCCCCATGAGATAAAAAAATAAGGGGGAGGCCTGCGTCCAGCAGTGGACTATTATAGGCTGTTGAGGTTGAGGTTAAGACATTTTAATTCGGTAAAAGCATATTCTTTTTCCTTTTAAACATGCGGTCCATAGAAGGATATTTACGAAAACGAATATTTTTCATATCAACAGAACAACGCACCTAATTTGGGGTAACACATGGCAAGCCTAACCTTCCCGAATGGGATTACATTTGTAATTCGTAAAAATTCACGACGTACCGCTGAATTATTTATATCATTTTTGTTATACAGCAAATATTAGAAATCCCGTTGGAATCCCCGTCGATAAATAAATCGTGGACAGTCCCCTGTCCCCGGGGTCACCAATATTACCCAGTGTTGCCAGATGTGGACGTTATCCCGCGTTTTTAGCAAATTACAATGTTCCGAGAACAATAAAATTCTTGTCGTCGACATGTGCAAAATTAAAAAGTTTCAATGGGTCAGATATTAATTTTGAGGTAATTTCTGTTAGATCTCTTGCGGCTATTCTTTTGTGTCCACATAATTTTATTAAATAGTCTGTATTCTTTCCGTGGCTACCACTATAACGCAGAAAACCCTATAGGTACATTTTTGTATGCATTTCAATGGGTATCAGGACACTTGCGCGAAAGACATGATATGATAGAAAATTATTGAAACTAAATCTCACGCGGGTACTTTTAAAAATTAGGTAACAACTCTTTCACTAACTCGATTGAAATATTCAGATACACAATACATAAAAAACTATTTTTTTTTTTGCAAAATGATTGAGTTTCGAACAACAGCAGACGTACTAACGAAGTCAAGAGCAATTTTTTTTTTAAATCCATACTAACAAACAAGATACTCGACAACCGATAACCATTGCAATTGCAACTCAAGACAATAAAGGCGCATATACACTGAGCATAAATCTCGTCGGCTAGGCGATATTGTCGACATCTGTTACGTCATTTGCCGTCGTGAAGCTATTGGCCCCGCTTCTCCCTCGATAAAGTGTCTTTATCATTCTCGATGGATTACTTCTAGGGTTGTGACTTAAGACTTTTATCTTCGCTTTTGATAGAAAAGGGTCTGTGACTCATAGTAATTTATATACCTAACCGTAACGCACAAAGTTCAACACCGAGACAGTAGAACTAAACCGCCACTTGGCGTCTTCGTGACTATGGTTAGAATTCGCAATTCACGCAGTGCCAGTGAATTACAAGTAACCCTTTAAAAAAGTATCGGTTATTTTGAATTTCAAATGACAATGGGCTTAAACATACCAATAATATCCGTTCTATATAGAATGTGTGTTCGAGTGGTCGCATTAAACAATACGATGTCAATAACAAAGCCTCAATCAAGCGCGCCAACTCTAATGTATTTGGGTCCAAGAGTATTTACTTCTTAAACAAATTAGAACCCGTGTTAACAATTGAAACAATCTACAGGTAGCTTAACTGATCCATATGAAAACCAGTCAGAAGCGTTACGCGTCGCTTCGACCAGAGGCTCAAATATTTATTTTAAAACCTGGGGAGCCTCGGTTCCCCACGGACGTAGGGTCTGCAAGGGGAGCAAATGCGTAGGCTCTGATGAGATTTATATTTGCGTATCTTGAGATCTTCGGCCAAATCTGCGGTCGCACCAGTCCTCACAGAAGTCCCAGGAAGATGAGAAGGTGCAAGTGTGTCGACGCATGTAGCGTCCCACACAATAGGCCACCCCTACTCCCATGGGACCAGAGTCATACCGTCGGGCTTGTCTACAAACTAAATATAAGATGCACAATATGAATTTGATAACGAACTTTGGATTTGGTCAAACTTTTGATAGAGTATTTGGTTAGATAGAAACGATACTATCAATTTGAAACTATGTTGCTGTCTGAATGTAACTTCGACGTGTAAGTTTCGCTGGCACTCACACGATACATTTCAATGTGGGTACGTGGGTAGTAAATGATATTTCAATACATTGAGAAACATAGGTACCTAAAATGTTAATCAGATATATTGTTGCTTTAATATTTATCTTTGATAAGTGGCCATGGCGCTTGCGGCGTTAGAATCGACCCCTCTCTCCAACTCAACCCGTTCGAGTCGTAAGATCCGACAAAGGGCAGTTAAGCAGGGCAGACATTTTATTCTGTGTTTTTCTAACACCTTCACTGCGGTTACCAAATCGCTTTGAAAAGCGTGTTGATAGTGGCAAAACATTATCGGCAGGCATGTTCATTGTTCAACACGGCGTATCACAATTTTAAATCTTAGTGACTTTAGTGGTAAGATCAAATTATTTAATTATGAATCCTGAGTAAGAGGAATTTTGTTAGTATAGTACGTACGCCTCCACACTCGGGGTAATTTCTATGATCAAATACCTACCTCCACACACCTCAATAGCCTATAATGGACTCAGGCCTCCCCCTGATAAACGAAGAAATCAAATAATATCCCAAAATTTCATGTCTCGTCAAAGTTGAAACATTTTTGTGCTATTATTTGATTTCTTAAGAGAAGAATTCTTTGAAAAGTAAATTATTAGAATGTTTTTTCTATGCTTATCATATCTTTTTTTCTACAGTGCCATGTTCTTTTGAATAAACAATTCTCTCAGTATATTTCTCTCTATTTTCTACTGTTTAAAATACCTTTTTTACCTGACCTGTAACTTGTAAATGTTTTGAAGAAAGAACTATGAACTACCTAGGTCAGATAAATAGAGAAAGAGTGAATAGATTCCCATCCGATAGTGCGGTCTCTATCTTGTTTGCTCTTTTCCATACCACTTTGCCTTAACCATAACCAATGCATGGTTTTTCTACCTATGCCTACCTGTCTTATAAAAAGGGTCACCTTCATTGGATCCTTACGAAATTATTTATTAGGAATTCTTTTCGTAAAATATCACACTACCGGTCTATCCATTTTCAGTTATGGAAAAACCGATACGACGCAAACAATCCGAATTGTACAGGGTGTGCGAGGACAACTTACTTAAAGTGTTACATATTTTATTTTATTTTGAAAGTAGTTATTACTATAATATTACAAATTTTACTAAAATTCGATTGAACTTTGAAACACCGTATTATTTAAAAGGCCACGGTACTTTCAACTAAGTTTTAACACAGGTAAAAACAGTAAGGTGCTATGCAGACATAGCAACTTTTCTGTGATCTCCGTATTGCGGCAACCGGCAACTCGCAACTAGCTGTTAACGTAATTATAATCAATTCAAAAAGTTGCGCTGATTATAGTTGCTCTGTCGGCCTAGCAGATGAAGTTGCCTTTAAAAAAAGGAAAATCAAGCAAAACTATTTTCGAGTTACGAAGTGAAGAACACTTTTCCCGTGGGTGTCGTAGGAGGCGACTAAGGGACATACACCAGGGGGAGGGCAGCAGCGCCTCTCGCAGAATAGATCTATCACCGAACTGCGATCTCCAACCCGCATGCCCAGCGTGGGGATTATAGGCATTACCCCCTACGAGATAAAAAAATCAGGGAGAGGCCGTGCCAGCAGTGCACCATTGTAGGCTGTTGAGGTGAGGTGAGGTGATGTCAAACACACACAGTCTCACATTACACCCGACAAACTTAAAACCACCTCTCTGTTTGCAACGAGGTTAATAAGGAAAGTTTCATAAAATATTTAAAAGCATGAAGTAAACCCAGATATTCGTAAACAACAGTAGGAAAGCAGGAAAATCAGCAATCAAGCGTACGTTACACACTTATCCTTCGGGACTATTGTGAATGCAGTGCCATATGCCCTATTTTCTATGTTTATGTGTAATGATATGTTTTCTTGTTACGTTTGTTTATGATACGGGACTTATTCTATTTACTTATTGTTTATTTGAGAATCTTCTAGAAATAATATAAAAAAAATACTTAGAGCAAGTTGGGACACTGTTCTTGCAAATAAAGGGGGCGCTGTGGCAGACACATGTAAAACAGATTCATCACCGTGAGCTGCCTTTAACTTAGAAATGGCAGAAAAATGGCCACATACATAAATCTAAATTCAAGAAAAAAAATGGACCGGATAATGTTTCTTTTTCCTATTTTCTGAATAAAGAGAGTTGTTTCTGTACACTCTGTACCCAGCCCCGTCGCTCGAAGGTTGGCAGAAGGTGCGTGGAGATA
Organism: Eupithecia vulgata; assembly: GCA_946478455.1. Taxonomy (NCBI): domain Eukaryota; kingdom Metazoa; phylum Arthropoda; class Insecta; order Lepidoptera; family Geometridae; genus Eupithecia; species Eupithecia vulgata. Next base: position 10,195,873 of record OX297879.1, on the reverse strand, counting down.
TCATCAAAGGAATAGAAAGGCCTTTTGTATAGAAAGGAGCTGCTACCTACAGTTGCCTACCTTTGTAGAGTTGCGTAATAATATAAATGTAGGTTGTAGGTATTTCTAGTTTTCTCGTGTTGTTGTTTCGAGTTCGGGGAAAAGTTTTTGTGTCAATAAATAATTTAGAAATTTTACCCTAAAGTTAGGGGAACAATAGATATAGAGTCGTGAGATAAATTTAACAATTTAATGTTATTAATTTTCCATGTTCGGACTAATTTGGGCCGAAGCGTGCGGGACGAATACGGAACACCTCCCAGCCAAGTCAATGAAAAAATATTTTTTGTGTATAGTACAACAAATGAGTAGACAAATGTAATATACTAAATCATAATCTTTCTCCTCATCCTCATCAGCCTAAGTGGTCCACTGCTGGACGCAGGCCTTTCCCTGGTTTAATAATAAGACAATCATAAACCATAATTACAGAAAAACATGAAATAATATTGCAATACTGCTGCCGCTGGTCGGTCATGTGGCTGTGGCTTAGTTAATCAGGCTATACCAATTAGTCCGATTTACAGTGCGAATATTTAAGGAGTTTGATCCAAAAGTAAAAGCGATGATTGGAGAATGCAAGTTAGTATCTACCTCCTTCACGTTTATGCTACCCTAGTACATTAAGTAAATCTTGTGCTGGAAAATGATACTAGAACTATGGTGGTAGGGTTTCGTTCTGGCCTTCCACCAGGGGTAGACATGATGGTAGGCGTTTTAAGGTACCTAAATAAAAATATCTTCTTTTTTCTTCTATTCTGCCATTCTCACTACTCCAGACATGGATTAGGCTCAGAACTAGAAAATCGCAAAACGAACGATGGACACGCCTGCTAGATTGCAAACAAGCCAGACCGGCGCTTCCATCAACATCACCGAAGCTATCAAAACGCCTACTGAACCTAAACAGATCGGACCTGCGTATCCTGGTGGGAACACTAACAGGACACTGCCCACTAACTAAACAAACACCTATTCACCACCAGAGCGACGGACAGCCCTCTCTGTAGAGGGCGAAGCCTGTGAAGACCCCAGGAAGATTTTGCGCTTCTGGACGCAGTTAGGCTGGCTATGCTAGCATAAATAACGCATAATGGACCAAAAGGAGTCCAAATGCGGACAAGGGAGTACTCTTACCTTACCTAACCTGTGTCCCTACAACTTCTGCTCTCTCCTTACACACAAGTCAATGCTGACCGTAGATATTTGATTTGCTTCCCCAATCCAAAGCATTGATCATTCATGTTTCCATTTTCAGATCCTGATTGAAAACCACGGTCCATATCATACCTGTTAGCTTTCCACGGATTACGTATACTGCCTATGCTAGTACAAATTCCAGCACAAATTTATATCTGAAGATTCTTGCAGACTTTCTTTTGTTAACTTTCATTGTAGAAGAAAGAAGCGGCCGTAATAATTTCATTGCAACTTGCTTATAATAGTCTTATTTCTTTTCGAATATCAAATATCATACATATATAGATATTATTAGAAGAAGAAGAAGAAGAAAAATATTTATTATACACAACACAGCACAACACACAAATAAAACTTTAGTACATAGATAAAAACATAATACATTACACAGACAAGTCAAATTTTTAACTATAAACACGTTCATAAATAGTAGGTAATTATTATCAAATAAGAAACAAGGTGTTATTGATTTAGTCCACTTTAATTTTTTGTCCACTTGTGGAAGAAATGGAAAGAAGTGGTAGAATTTTTAGACAGAATATAGAGAGGTGTCGCCGAAGTTTTTTTAAAACGAATTTGAAAAAGCTGTAGAGTTAAAGCGATTCGCCGGATCTCGTCGATTCACCTTTTTTCGGTTTTCGTTTACCCATTTTGATTCACACTGGGCATATAACCGTCCATTAAAATAAAAAAAAATGCGAAAGTTAGGTAATTATGTCTGTCTTTTTGCTATCTTTTTAAGAGTTACCTGGACGTGGACGTAGTGGGGGTGAACGGACACGTTTTTAGAAATTTGCATTTGCATGGATACTTTATACTCTGCAAGGCCCAAGATGAGATGGGGTGATGCCTGCCACAGCGTTGGATCTAGAAAGGTGACAGCTGTGGTACAATTGCTTAAAGCAAAATCAAATAGATTGTATTGGTTTGATGGATAAATCCAGAAAAACGTGTGCAATGGCAGAAATGTAGTAGTTTTAAAAGTCAGAACAAGAAAGAACCCTTCAAACAACAATCGAAAACACATCAAGAGCATCCCTTCTGACGGATGGTTCGATTCACACATTGAATTATTTATGGATGAGTTATTAAATACCTCATGCTAGCACGATTTATTTGGATTAATTCCACCGGATCAAACGTAATAAAAAACGCAATATTTGAAAGTGTAACCAGCATAACGCCCTTCCAATGATAAATCAAAAGCTTTGGGAACAGACAAGTCATGCCCGTTTTGCTACGGTTCTGTGTAATATTTGTTTTTATGATGTAGGTATGGTATTTCGATTATTAACGACGACCGATGTGGCGTGGTGGGCGAAGGTCTGCCTCCGACGCAGAAGGTTGCGGGTTCGATTCCCGCCTCGGGACAAATGTGTATACGATCTGCAGACATTTGTTCAGGGTGTTCTGGTCGTTTTCTATGTATAATAAAAAGTATCTATCTATGTCTTGTATTATATATTATGTATATCAGTTATCTAGTACCCATTACACAAGCTCTGCTTAGCTTGGGGCTAGATAATGCTGTGTGAATTGTCCAGCATTATTTATTTATATAGGTACTTGAATAATTATTTGCGAATTTGTCCCGAGGCGGGAATCGAACCCGCAACCTCCTGGGTCGTAGGCAGACCTTCGCCCACCGCGCTACATAAGTGTTTTAGTTGTTTGAGCAAAAATGTCGTTGCCTATTTTCTGTTTCCACCATTCAAATCAGGAACCCTAAAAAAAATATGAAAAACAGACATCCAGAGAGTTTTAACATTTTATTATCTCAATAATTCAAATTGTCCTCAAATTATTGTATCAATGCTTACAATTTGTGAACTCATCCCATGTCATGTTTATGTTTGGGTCGGAAATGTACCAAATAACCAGGTTAATATTGAACCAGCTCCCTTAGGGTTTGTGGTTATTAGAGATAGGGACATCGAAGCCCAAATAGAAAATACCTACATACGTATTTAGGGGAATTTGCGGATCTATTACGGAGTTCTGAGCCAAAGAGGTCCAACCGGATTTGATAGGTTTTAAATGCAACCTTTTTTCTACCGGTACCTATCAACCTATTTATACTTAGTCTTTTAGTCAATGTAAATAATATATGGTTTGTATTTTTAAGACTTTACGAACAAAAACGTCGAAAGACAACCCACAGACAAAAAGTACCAGTTTTTAATCACGAAAGTTTGGATGGGTGGGTGGATTTTGACTACTTCTATAAGTCAAAACTGTTGCTGTTTTTCTATCTGATTACAACCTCTTGAAAACTAGAATGGAAAGGCGTTTTTTAGACCTTTGTGATATATTGTTGACAACATTGACACTTTTCATCACGTCAGATTGTAGTAAGAAAGGTCTATTGCTTTAAAAAAATCTGATGGTAATGTAGTTACAGGTCTGAAATGATGTATAGGTACATGCAAAGATTACTTTTTAGTGGGAAAATAGAGAGTGTACCTGTGTTTACACACACTTGTGCACAATAACATGCCATGCACAGTGCACACATAGCTAGTCTTTTTTGATACTGGCCATCGTGGGCAAACTCTAACTAACTCGGCTTGGAAGATAAGTTAGTTTTTATCCCTGCAAAACGCATGTGAAGTTTCATATTAATTTTTCATATTTGCGTGTCGATGGTAAGAGGCCCGACGGCATGACTCTAGTCCCATGGGAGTTGGGGAGGCCTATTGTGTGGGACGCTACATGTGTCGACACACTCGCGCCTTCCCATCTTCCTAGGACTTCCGTGAGGGCTGGTGCGGCGGCAGATTTAGCCGAAGATCTCAAGAGGCGCAAATATGCAGGTCTCGACAGAGCCTACACATTTGCTCCCCTTGGAGTCGAGACCCTAGGTCCCTGGGGTACTGAGGCTCTTCGGGTTTTCAAAAAATTATCTGAGCGTCTGGTCGAAGCGACGCGTGACCCGAGAGCTGGTGAGTATCTGGCACAGCGCATCAGCATTGCTATACAGCGGGGCAATGCAGCCAGTGTCTTAGGCACGCTTCCAACTGGTATTGATATGGATCAGTAGAGCTACCTGTAGATTGTTTGCAACAGTTTGCAGATAGCTTAATTGTTTCTATTGTAAATACTAGTTTTAATTTAAATTTGTTATTTGATTGTTATTTTCTTTCTGAATAAAATCAATTTTTTCAATAAAAAGATAAAAAAAAAACAGTTATATAGTGTTGTCACAAGTTGTGACAACATCAACAACATCACAACACTCGTATTACATTGTTCATTTAGTTTCACACTATGCTTTCCTCATTGGTCCTTATAGAGGCGATTGGTCCGGTCATTGGTGCCGTGACAGTAAAAATCTTTACGACAAATAAAGCTACGGCAGCGTTAGGGTTAAGTGTGATGAGGGGTGAATGTGATCGACACCAAAGTACGTTTGAGGGGCCATTTTGATAGGAAGAATATGGTGTACTAACTGCAATTTCGCCCGCGTTGTTTCTATGGAAACGTTTTAGGGTTATATCCAGTTCATGGAAACTGATTTAAGGGAGGAAAGTGCTAATCTATGTTTAATTCTACGCTTAGAGCTAGATTTATGCAAAATTTCAGCCCGATCCGTTCAGTAGGTATGGCGTGAAGAGGTCACAAATATATACCGACCGACGACCTCTGTGGCGCGGTGGGTGAAGGTCCGAATGCGACGCAGGAGGTTGCGGTTTAGATTCCCGCCTTGGGGCAAATATTTGTCGATCTGCAGGTATTTGTTCCGGGTGTTCTGGTCGTTTTCTATGTATAATAAAAAAAATATCTATGTAATGTATTGTATTATGTATATCATTTATCTAGTACCCATAACACAAACTCTGCTTAGCTTGGGGTTAGATAATGCTGTGTGAATTGTCCAGCATTATTTATTTATTTATTTATTATTTAATTAAATATTATATCTAAATATGACCATGGTGGAAATTGTTTTGGAAAAAAAATTGCTTCAAAAGAGAAACTGTATTTATCCCCAGAGAAACAAAAAACTATATATTAACATAAAATTTTATAAAACTCTATAATTGCTAAAAACTCATATCTGACAAAATCGTCACAAGAGTCTTTAAACTTCTATGATCCTGTGACGATTTTGTTACATATTTAATAGCCTAAATATGTAGGTATTTTCATGAGAACGTAACATACAAAAATTAGAAGGTAACGAGCTCCATTTCCATTTACAAATAACAAACAAATTGCATCATTAATTAGTCTGGCGAGTCATTAGAACGGACACTTCAAAATATATTTCATTTTTTTTCAGCAAAAACCATAAATAAAATATTTGTGTATAGGTAACATTATATATAACAAAGCTCCTGTCATCATCAATTTCAGGAAAACCAAATCCTTGCAGGTAACCAGTAGTCACGGAGGAACTGCTTTTCCTTACAGACAACTATCGAAAATATCAGTTTACTACAAGGAAAATTTAATCCTTGCAGGTAAGTGGGCTGGGAGGAAAAAAATTCTTCACAGATCACTGGTTACCTAATCCCGGTTACCTAGACGGAACAAGTCATCATTATTAACCTTCCTGCCAAATTTCATTGAGATCGATTCAGCCGTTTAGGCTTGAAAAGGTAACAGACAGACAGACAGAGTTACTTTCGAATTTATAATATTAGTATGGATTAAAATAGACAAACAAACAAATCACAGACATTGACAATTTTGAACATTTTAAACTTAAAATTAAAAATTTCTTGGAAAGCCATGCATTTTATAGTATTAATGAATTCATGTGTAGCAATTTACTGATTTAATTTATTGAAAACCTCATTTAACGACTTGAATTATTATGAATGGAATATAAATATTGTGTATTATATACTGTTAAATTTAAATTTCTCAAATATGGTTTGTACAGCAGGACTTGACTTGTATAACTTCCTATGTTATAATGGTCAATAAATACAAAAACAAAAAAGTTGAGAGGTGTCAAGGGACACCCGGATGGAACGAAGTTCCTTTCTATAAGAGAGAGAGAGATAGACAGAGAAACATGCGCACGTCGCACGGCTTACAATAGCTTACTATAGCCAAAGTGTCGTTACAACTTTTCATGAGAATTTTTTCCGTCCAGCACCCTTTCACAACGCGCGATAAGGAACTTAGTTCCAAAATTGCAAGTAAGTGTAAATACTGAAGTCATTTACAAACATTCAGGGTGTCAAATTTATTTACTTATTTTGATTGCGCGCTGGTGATAAAGAACACCATCATGTATTAGTACAACTTCACCCGAATCGTTGCAATAGTCCGTTCTGTGCGTTATATTATTTACCTACCTAGTTATCTACGTTCTATGATACAAAAGTATCTACGAATGATCAGCAGTCAATGAAGCGAAACTTTACTAATAGCTATTGCGCAGATACCTTAATTAAGTCCCATAGGTAAGTAAAAACTAATGGGCCATCGGATATTACGTCAGTCTTGTAATGAGGATGGTGTTTTGGGGTAAATGTGGGCAATTTGGTCCTAGTTGCACGTTGTTAGACAGATTACGATAAAAATAGGAACAAGAATGAATGAATGAATGAATGAACACTTTATTGCACTTAAATAAAAAAAATAACAAAAATGAACCTATCATAAATAACAAAAAACTAACAGTACAATAGGCGGCCTTATCGCGGAGAGCGATTTCTCCCAGGCAACTCAGGGATGGAGAAAAGGATATAAGAATTATAAGAGTTGGTAGTGCACAAATAGTAAAAAAAATTAATTAAATGTAACATAAAAATTAAAATTAACATACTACATAAAACACTAGGTATTAAAAACAATACTAAAAAGTTTTTTTTTTTTTAATTGAAATTCGAGAACATTTGTTTTTGAAACTACCTGAACTTCAATGCAAAAATATTTATCATTGCAAAAATATTTACCATTGCAAAAATATTTACCATTTTTAGATTAGGTACTACCTTTAATTTGATATTTGAACGGCTGCACTTATTAATGTCAATCAATTTATTTGATTAATCAAAATTATGTATTCCTACCTCATGTGTTTTAAGCGGACCTCAAATGACACACTCGATAGGAATTGGCCATTTTCTCACCTAGGTGTACAATGTAGATACTAAATAAATAAATAAATAACGCTGGAAAATGTACACAGCATTACCTATAGCGGCAAGCTAAGCAGAGCTTGTGTCATGGGTACTAGATAACTGATATACATAATGCTAAGCGATGAAATGAGTAAAAGAAAACCATAGGTAAGCCCACTTGACTTTTTTCCCTGACTACACTAATGCAATCAAAAGTTCTCACATCTGATGACTTGAGTCCATCCAACTAAAAGTTCAGATTACTTGTTATCACCCTCTATTGAACACCAATCGACTGGCCGAATAATTTCGTTACTTGTTTGAACTACTTGTGACAAACTTTGAGTTGTTTTCTAACAATACAACCTCTTTTAACCGATTTCTTTTCCACCTTAAAAGAAATAGGTTGGTTACTTCTGAAAATCACAAGATAAATCTGTGTGTATGTAGAAATCGGTTGTTTCTGAAAATTGCAAGGCCTTGAATTTTTATAGTTTTAAATAAATAAATAATGCTGGACAATTCAAACAGCATTATCTAACACCAAGCTAAACAGCTTGTGTTATGGGTACTAGATAACTGATATTATGTAGGTACATAATACAATACATAACATAGATAGATTTTTTTTATTAAACATAGAAAACGACCAGAGCACCCGGAACAAATATCTGCTGATCTTACAAATATTTGTTCCGAGGCGGGAATTGAATCCGCAACCTCCTGCGTCGCAAGCGCACCTTCGAACACCGCGCCACAGAGGTCATCGTTTTAATTTTGGTCTTAGGTTTTCAACCTAGGTAGATATTTTAACAAAAAACAGAAACTAATAGCGATAGGTATTTGACTTGAGTACCTATACGTGTGGCCGTAGTGTCTGCGGTGGAAGAATCAGTCCCTCTCTTATAGCCCATAAATGTCGTAAGGAAAATCTACCAGACGAAGAAAAGAATAAACGAAACAATAAAATATATTATTTGAACAAAACAAAACCAAAAAGCGTAATGTTGAAGGCTAGCCGGAGCCCATTTGAAAAAAGAATCCAAATCGCAGAATCTGTTTGTGCAATATGCACTTTTATATTTCGAACCAGCCAGTAATCACCGGGAAGTGACACATCAAAGTGACAACCAATAAAGCGCGCATTCGAAATTTGAAATTCACGGTAAAAAGCATGCACGTTCCGCAATACGATGTGTTTTTATTTTATCATAACTTTTTTCTATTTCTGATTTATTGAAATTGAGACAGCTTTAATAAATTGCGATATTTGCCTATGTACCCAATTCGTTTTCGCGTTTTACTTACATAAGTAAAATCTATACAAATAATAGAAAGAGGTAAAGTTTGTGAATTGTTAGCGACGTTGTAGGGGTAATTTCTGGATCTACTGAACCGATATCAAAAATTCTTTCACCGTTAAAAAGCTTACTTTTCAGCTACTTAACTTTACTTACTGTACTTTTTAGCTTATTTTTCTTATTAGTGGCAAATATTTTTTTTTCTGTGAAATATTATCCTTTTATCCTGTCCAGAGGAGGGTGATACTGAACACGACACAGTTTATACTTTTAGCGTCAGTATGGTTGCATTGGCAGGGCGCTATGGCGCTCATTAGGGAAGGCCTATGTCCAGCAGTGGACTGGTATAGGCTGATGATGATGATGATGATGGTTGCATTATGTTTTTATAAATATGTAAATGGTACGAAATAAACGTTTTTGTATTTTTACTAGGCTATATTTTTTTATCCCTAAATTTACAAAGGATTGGGAACTCGGGCGGAACGCGGGCGAACCCGCGGCCTAGCGCAGCTAGTCTTATATAAATGGTATAAAAAGTTTGTTCAATATAATGATGATAATACTAGCCGAATCTTCGGCCACTGCGGCCGGTCTCATCGTAGACTAGCCAGGTGCACATGACATATTTTAGTGCCCAAGTGTTTGCATAAACACAGGTGCATTCTCTATTGCCTCACTCTTATAATCCAATGGGATGGCGTGGGGATGGCAGACCGACACAAAGTTAGTTATTATTTAAACAGGAAACCAGCAACTTAAGCTTAAGAGGTAGGTATATGACACCATTTTGTGAATAGGATAGGCATAGGATTTCGCGTTTAAAGGAGCGGGATAGAACAGAGCGGTGTAAGCTCAAAAATTAAGTTTTTGCTGATTATCTTTTAATTAAGGCATTATTTCATAAAAATAAGCCGAAGGTGCCCTCGGTATTCTTTTCTTTAATATGGTGATGACAATAAAAAAATCTAGTGATTGATAGTTTAGGAGAAAATTTTTAAAAACTAAAAAAACAGATGGTACTTTGCACAATTATTTCAGATATTTAAAATAGTTTTTTTTTTTAAATTTGCGAATCGAAGGTGCCCTTGCCTTGTATCCCATAGATTATTATGTATTTTTCGAAAGCTTTTACAATAAAGATGATGGAGAAAAATTGTTTAAAAATAACCCAAATTCGCCCAATTCACATGGGACCTGGGCCTTAAAGCAACTTATTAAGTACCTACAAAAACAACTTTATAAAATTCAGTAAACAAAAAACATTCTACAAAATGGCTGAATGTTTCGTAAAATAATCTAAGCCATCATCCTCTTATTAAATTCCTGGTTTTCTAAAACGACACGTCCATTTATTTTTCTAACTAAACCACATTTTTAATAACGTGACCACAGCGAGAAGTGACTTAGTTACTTATATACTGTCCGTCGTATGTTGTATTTTCCGCTCAAAACATTAGGCAAACATCCGAAATAAGCGGAGCGAGAAGCTTATTATAAACATGTTATTGTTATGTGATTTAAAAAAGGCAATTACTTTAATTTTAAGTATATTCTTATAATAATTATTATATGTCCGAAAGGACAAACTGTTGAAGAATGTATAATAGTTCATAAGACCAACTATGTTACATAAATAAATAGTGCTGGACAATTCACACAGCATTATCTAGCCCCAAGCTAAGCAGAGCTTGTGTTATGGGTACTAGATAACTGATATACATAATATAATACAATACATAGATAGATATTTTTATTATATATAGAAAACGACCAGAACACCCTGAACAAATGTCTGCAGATCGTACACACATTTGTCCCGAGGCGGGAATCGAACCCGCAACCTTCTGCGTCACAGGCAGACCTTCGCCCACCGCGACACATCGGTCGTCATACATAGTTCACAATAAAGTAAAAAAAAAAACTTATTCTTATTCTTAAAAAGATTTCTTGAAGCAATACAATCAAACTTATACAAGTCAGAAACCCTCCAATTTCACAATTTTTTTTTTGTTAAAACCACATTATTATGACATTAAAAATATCACATAAGCCGATTTTATTGTTTCTTTTTTGCCCTTCCCGATAAAACGCAGAATGTATGTAACCTATAAATCCTGCGTTTTTTCGCTCTCTATTTTTGGTCATTGTCCTTTCTTAGCAATTTTACATATCCTGCTGATACCAATATCTCGTAAAATTACGATTTTGTATGAAATCTTTATAGTTTTATAACAACTTACCCTTACGCTCCAACTCAAAAACGCTACGCTTCCACTCAATAATAAGTACTCTATGGTACGTTCTTAATGCGCATACCCCACCCAAAGTGCCGCCGCCACCTAATTTATCTTATTATTCCGTTTAACAAAAGAATTTTCAAAAATCCATCTACCAGTTTGTGATACCTCTCATAAGCTTTTTTTTAACGCATCTGTAATAGTTTTATTCTATTTAGTTTAGGCAGAGATACGAAGTTGCCCTTGGTGGCCACATGAATAATAACATAAAGTAGGTTGCGGCGCTAGTTTGGGTGGGGTATGCGCCTTAATCGCTACGCTCCCACTTAAAATAACCCTTACGTTCCAAGCAATTTCATATTCCCCGCTCATATATCTCGTAAAATTCCCGCTAAGACTGGACGGTTCATTAGAACTCGTCACGATTCCGCTCGCGCTCTGCTGTTTAATTTAGTTAACTATTTTTGTGTCCACGTCTAGAGAATTTTTGCGAATTAGCTTGGATATGGACGATCTCTGTAGCACTGCGGGCCACGCAGAAGGTTGCAAGATCGATTCTCGACTCGATTCAAATTTTTGTACGATCTGCAGAAATTTATTCCGATTGTTCTAAGGCCCGTATGAATGCTTGCATAAATATACGCTTAAGTAAAGTTTATGCTATAGACAATCGTTACTCAAGCATAGATCGATGACTGAGCAAGCTTTCCTAATAAGCGTCCTACACTACGTTTTGACGAGTCGCGGTTTCCGCTCAAGAACACGTTTACCCCAGCGGTTGTCGGTTCTTCTCGAGATATGACCGGCCCACTGCCACTTCAGTTTGCTAATCCTTTGAGCTATGTCGATAACCTTGGTTCTCTGTCGGATGTATTCGTTGCGAATCCTATCCTTCAGAGAAACTCCGAGCATAGCTCTCTCCATAGCTCACTGGGCAACTAAACTGGTGGACCAGCCCTACCGTGAGTGTCCACGTCTCAGCTCCGTAGGGTTGGGCTAGCTAGATGATGCTGTATAAATTTTCCACAATATTTGAACTGAGTTTTCATGTTCATGACTCACAGTAATTGAGAAAGTGCAAGCTTTTAAACGATAGGTAAATCACAATATGTTTTTCGTTTTCTATTTACTCCCACAATCTATTTTATACTCATAACATATCTACTAATTTCAATTCAAACTCTCCTACAAAAACACACGGTGCCTAGCTCATATAAAGCGTAGTGCACAACTTGTAAGATATCAAATTCCTTTTTACGATCCTCGCGTAATGTAAGAAGTTTCTCTACCTTAGATACTGGTAGCAGGAACCCATTCCAGCAATACTCGCTAATCTATATCAATATAAGACTGCTTGTCCTGACTCATACACTAAAATAAATAAGCTATCCATTATCCTAGGTTAAATACCCTAGGAAAATCATGTTAAGCTTAGTTAGTTTTATATAAATATTGAGTTAAATATAAATTAGATTTAGATTAGAATTAGATTAGACTGAGATAGGTAATGTATTAATTTTAAGTTTTATAAAACTTACAAGTGGTTTATTTTTCGCTTCTTCCACTAGTGGACAAAAAATTGAAGCGAATAAAATCAATATTTGGTAATAATGACTTTTTATAAATCTGTTTATGTCTAAGTGCTTATATTGTAAGCCTAAAGAAATAAAGTTATCGACTTTGACTTTGACCTCCTAAAATTGCCTATTTTTTCTACTTATTATATTTTACTAGTTTTTGCCCGCGTTAAAACTTCCTCTGAATACCGTAAATATTAAAAACTCGTAGTTATTGCAAAAAATGTGTTGATTTTATTTTAGACTTCAGTTGAAAACAAAAAATATTGACAGGTACCTAATAAACAAAAATTTCTAATGGCCAGCGGTCCTCCAAAGAGGCTGTCGTCTACACTTCCACGCTTGCACGCTTTGTTTATGGTCGTTTCTTTCCCATGGGAACTGATTTATGAGATAAAAAGTAGCCTATGTTTTATTTTAGGTTTAGAACCTGTATGCAAAAATGTGCAAAAAGATTCAGCTTGCAAATCAAGCTTCAGTAGTCAAAGCTTCAGTAGTTTTAGCATGAAGAGATAACAAACATCCATCCAAACATATTATTTATTTAACCATTCACATTTATAATATAAATAATAATCATCATCATCATCAGCCTATACTAGTCCACTGCTGGATAAAGGCCCTGTCTTCAGCTTGCCGCATCCAGCATCTGCCAGCAGTCTTTTGCAAAGCGTCATCCCACATGGTCGGAGGGCGTCCTACACAAAAAAAAAATTATAAATAATACATTGTTTTATTCTTATAGAAGAAAACATAACAAAAATTGTTATAAATCAAAATGTTTTTTGCGGTGACAAAAAATTTGTTTTATTTGATGATGGGCGATTAGAGCAGTGAGATTGAGAGAAAAACTGACAGAACCAAACCGTTTGTGTATAATTCTAAAAAAAGTATGAAAATCCAATCCACGTAGGCGAAGTCGCGGGTAACTTCTTGTATCTAATATCGCTTGTTTACTTGCGTTAAGTAATCGTAGATACTAAAGAGTTTAATCAAGGCACTATTACTATGAGAATAAAGGAAATTCCTAATGAAGTTAGTTTGAAAGTTTTTATTATTTCATTTGGACAGCAATCTTAAGGAATACATCCGACAGTGAACTAAACGACATACCTAGCTTAAAAAAAAGCTGAAGGGGCACTGGTCGGTCATAATCTTGCGAAGAACGGACAACCGCTGGGGTTAGCGTGTTCTTGAGTGAACTGACGACACGGTAAAAGTAGTGTAGGACGCCCTCCGGCCAGGTGGAATGATGATCTGCGAAAGACTACAGGCAGATGCTGGATGCAGCAAGCTGAAGACAGGGCGCTATGGCGCTCATTAGGTGAGACCTATGTCCAGCAGTTGACTAATGTGCTGATGATAATGACAATTATGACAACAAACGTGGTTATGTAAAGTAAACATTTTTCCTATTTACTCTGATGATTACTACGTTCTTTCTTTTTTTTATAAATATTTAAATACGCAGCATTATAGCCCCAAGCTTAGCAGAGCGTGTGTTATGGGTACTAAATAACTGCATGATATAAATAATACAATACGTTTATAGATATATATTTTTAACTATACATAGAAAACGACCATATCACTCGGAACAACTACCTGCAGATTGTACAAATATAGGAAGTAGGAATCGAACCCGCAACCTCCATCCTCCCGCAACTTCGCCAGCCGCGCCATAGAGGTCGTCACTATTGGTTCTCTTAGTTTCTAGTTCCATTTATGTCGCAAGCAAAGGAAAACAAATGACAGTCAGAACTTTTAAGCAATGCAGCAAAATAAGAAAAACTCTAACCTTTAAGTTGAGTAGTCGGTTGTGGAAGAAACCCCCATATCGTTTTTCTGGTAGTCAAACCCAGTGGTGTAAAAGAAGCTTTAAAATAAATTTTGATGACAACCTAAAATGCACCAAACTTTCCGGAAAATAGCAATAGCATAAAAACAAAACTCTTAAAAGTAAATAAACACACAAAAGCTTCGGGATCTTAGTTTAGTTCGGAAAGTTCTAGCGGTAGGATTTCGCTTACGATCATTCCACTTTCTAAATAACCCGCCTTTTAGCTTTTTAGAACTTGGAGTTTTTCTCCATTATTTGGACAATAGGTGCCTTAACTCGAATGGATGGATTTAACTTTATAAAGTTTCATGATAATGTACTGAATGCATTCATGGCTTCCTTAAGCATTGTAATGTTTATTTTCATGCTAGCGACCTGCAACGGTTTCGTGTGTGTAGCCAAGCAGTTTAATAAATTCTATATTGAGAATAATTCCGTAACACTTTGTTTTAACCGACTTCCAAAAAAGGTGGATTTTCTATGTTCGGCTTTATTTAGTTTTATATGTATGTTAGTCGATTACTCCAACAATAAAGGACCGATTTTATAAATTAATGACCCCTAGGGAAAAACCCCTAGGGAATTTTGATATTAATATTATATTAATATTAATAATATTAATATTTTTTTTGGACCAACTCGATCCCGAGTTGGTCCAAAAAAAATATTCCCTAGGGGTTAGTTTATGTCTCGCAAAGCTGTCTGTCATCTGTTAAAGCCAATAAGAAATGCATCTAAATGGTTAAATCCGGCTCGAAGGACCGTGAAAAGTGTTATGGTTTGGATGTTCATGGTGGTTCCCCAAACTACCCTTTGAGGTTGATTATTGGCATTTGTTTAAAAAAAGCTCCTGGTATGTTATGTTATGATACGCCTGTATTTACAATGCATAATTTTTGTGCTGTGTGTTAACGGCGGTGAATAAACGTGTACCAACCCTACTAAAAATATTTGACCAAATTCGGTGCACACTAGGCTGACCAAGTCTTTCAATAAAGTTTTTTGGTCGTTATGCTCCAACCTCAAAGCTGGATGTAGTCCAATTCTCTGTAATTTGTACAGCTACCTCGAAGAATAGCATTGTACCTACTGGTCAAGACTCAGCCGCTGCCAAGTTTCAGCAACAGATGGCACTGGTGAAACCACCGATTGGCGTCGATTGATTTGTTTCATAAGGTATTTAGGAAATAGTGAATTTTATGCTATATGAAAACAAATCTAGAAATATATTATTGGGGTAAAGAGCATTTGGAAGATGTTATTTAAGATTATAAAATAACAACTTTAATTTTAAAATTTCATTAATTGTTTTCAGTTTTTTTTTTTTAGGGCCGTAGCGAGTGGGACGGACCCGGAACACTTCCTTTTGAGACCATGGAAAAAACTGACGTCATGACCACAAAGCAGGAGATATGGCGTTCACGAAAATTTAAAATGTAGAATTGTAACATTCATAACGATTGAATATTTTTTGTTGTCTTAGCACTATATTGAGAATTTAAAATGGGTATAATACCCTATTACTAGGATTAAGAAATAGCTTAGCTTTATTATTATTTATTACTAGATGCTGTCTGCGGCTTCGCACGCGTTGTTTAACGTTATTTCAATTCCATGGGAACTGATTTATGGGATAAATGTTACTCTCCAGTATGGAGAGTAACATAGGCTACTTTTTATCATATTTCAACCAACGTAATGATAAAAATCTTTAATTTGATTGTTTAAATTAAATAGGCTCCGAAACTACTGGATCGATTTGAAAAATTCTTTCATCATTAGAATCCTACATTATCCGCGGTGAACATAGGCTAAAGAATATACCCGTGCAAAGCCGGGGCAGTCCACTAGTTGAAAATAATTCTATGACAGTGATGTCAACGAAGCAAATCGTAAAACAACTTTTGATATCGTTCGTCTATATGTCGGTTTTTAAAAATAATTCAAGCCCTTTTTGTCGTGTTTGTCTAGAAGTTTATGTTTTCTTTGATTGCTTCCTTGTTATTTTCTGTTTATTTAAGATAATTTGCTGGCGGTTTTGGCCAGTAAAAAAGGGTGTGTAAGATTAGTAGATAGGTAGACGATTCTGCTGAGGTTGAGGAAGCAAGAACACTTCTTACTTATTTATTTATTTATTAGGACTACCAGCTAGAGAAAACACAATAAGAATATTATAATAATAAATTTTGATACGGATCAGTTGAGCTACCTGTAGATTATTTGCAACAGTCTGCAGTTAGCTCAATGGTTTCAATTGTAAGTTAGTACTTACATTATCATTATTAAATTAAAACTAGTGTTTTAATTTAATTCTATTCATCATTAGCCCACATTAGTCCACTGTTGGACATAGGCCTCCCCTAATGAGCGTTATAGCGCCCTGTCTTCAGTTTGCCGCATCTAGCATCTGCCAGTAGTCTTTCGCAAATCGTCACCCCACCTAGTCGGAGGGCGTCCTACACTACGTTTGCCGAGTTTATTAATTATTTGATTGTAATTTTCTTTCTTTTTATACATTAAATAACTATGATGGGGTTCTTAGGTCTAGTGCTCTATAATTTATAGGTCTGTAGGCAGGTCTGTAGGCACTGGCTATTGCAAGCGACAGGATCGTATCTTCTGGATCCAGCTGGATGGTTGACTGATTAGGAGCCACACTCACAAGGACACACAGCAATAGTTCACAGTTTTTTGTTAGGACGTCTATCTTGACAACACGATTATGGCCCTATACTACCTCAAATCAACTCCGTCAGATCGAAATATCTTGGAAGCTACTAAATGTTTAACTTTAAAATTTATATATAGTAAAGTTCAGGATTTACTCCATCGATCATATGTTTCCATAATACGATATCATAAAATTTTCTCGATAGAAAAAAATTCCAAAGTTACCTCTAAATTCTTACTAAAACCTAAATTTCTCAATAAATACAGAAGTTAAGACCTTGAGAATGAGCATGGTGATAGAACTAAGTATAAAGAACATTTCATATGTTTCGGTTTTTTCAAATAAAGTCCTAAATAATAGATAATAAGCTAAAACTTGATTGTTGGGCATATGTTGCGTTGTTTTGGCATGCCCTGTCCCGCTCCTATGAACGCAAAATCGTATGTCTATCCTTTTCACAAAAACTTGAGGTTGTATAGGCTCTTAATATATCTTATACCGAGAGAAAATAACGTCTCTATCGTAGTGTCGAGCCATTCGTAGTGTCGAGCGATTCGTTGCGTAAAACTTTCCTCACATTAGTGTTATCAGATTTAAGATAGGTAGATAGTATACTACACAAATACAAAAACTGTACAGAAATAAACGCTACAAGTAAACGAAGTACCTACAAAGACGTGGCCTTATCGCTATAAGCGATCTCTTTCGAAAATGAATGCTAAGAATAATAAGCCTACCTTCTTCTGCATGCCAAAAGTACAGAACAGATCGTCCTGAAATTTTGCATAGTTTTAGTTCTATAAGATGCCTTTCTTTTCTTCTTCTTTTATACCTATAACAGAACCTTTTTTTAGTGTAAATGGATCATTTCCCTGCGACCAAGTCGAAACCAAAAATTCTATCCACAGACTACACTGAATATCTTAATATATTTACATGATTTCACGTAAAAATCACGCAGCGTTTTATAAATCTCGATAAAGTACGCTCGTGCGTATAAATTAGAACGGTTAGGAATAAGTATTTCTCTCGTCAAAGATAACAGCTCGCCCTGGGGGATGAATAACGAACGCGGGGGGAACAGGCAAATTGTCTGCCCTTGGTACAGTGTTACACAGTTGACATGTCTTTTGAGATCAGGAAAAAAGTCTATTGGAACGGAACAGATTTAACTGTCATAAACACTCGGAAATATGCCTAGGGTTTTGTAATGTATACCTACAAATATCAAGGCAACACTGGAAGTGTAAGGAAACCTTTTGGAAGACAAGACAATAGATGTAAAGAGTAAAAAGAGTAAAGATCTAATGTCAAGAGTAATATCAAAATTGTCCTGAATAAAACCTAGTGGGCGGCACAATGGAGTCGTCAGAAGAGTTTACACATGAGTACAGAATTCTTAAAAGATATAATTAAGTAGAAAAAAGTAATGACTTAACCTTACATCACCTTTATTAAAATATTGATAAACAGGAGAAGTTAATGTCATAAAAACGATGGCTAAAATTTACAAAACTGTCAGGCAGTCAATAAATTATTCATCATCATCATATCATTATACACGTCCACTGCTGGATGATTCGTAATGTGTTTATTTGTTTTTTGGTTGGAACCGACATAAGTCCATAATAGCTTATATATAGCTTGTATACTTACAGAGGCCTTAATCTAAGTTTATACAAAAAACTTTAAATAAACGTAATCGACAACCATTGATGTCATCCACGAAAAAGGCTTGGAATGATAATAGACACAATCGAAGTCTAGCCAAAAAAAATGCGATTAATACGTCTCATTTTCCTATTCGTATTTGTGCTATTTAGATTTAGACATTTATTCAAGCTTAATAATTAACTAACAGACTACTTAGTCCAATACATCAACTATCTATAATATAATACAAATGTGCGTAAAAGCAATGATGCTCTGCTTAGCTTTTAGCTAGTTAATGGTGTGTGAGCATTATTTATTTAAATTATTTACCATTTGCAATTCAAGCAGATTTATGTAGAAAATTACTATATTTACTTTTGCCCTAAGAACCTAATAATACCTACCTTATCCATTTCAGCTAACCCTAATCTCTACAGCACTGTAAAAACTCTTATTTGAAAACATTAGCCATGTAAAAGACTTAACGAGCGCTCTCGCGGGTCGTTGCTAAAGTACCTATGAGAGCTGATGAATATCTTGAGCAGCGCATCAGCATTGCCATACAGCGAGCAATGCAGCCAGCATCTTGGGCACACTTCCGACTGGTATTGATATGGATCAGTTGAACTACCTGTCGATTGTTTGCAGCAGTCTATAGTTAGTTCAAATTTTTTATTGTAAATCATCATCAGTCTATATTTAGTCCACTGCTGGACATAGGCCTCCCCTAATGAGCGCCATAGCGCCCTGTCTTTAGCTTGCCGCATTCAGCATCTACCAGCAGTCTTTCGCAAATCGTCATCCCACCTGGTCGGAGGGCGTCCTTCACTACGTTTGCCGAGGCGCGGTCTCCACTCAAGAACAGGTTTATCCCAGCGGTTCTCGGTTCTTCTCGAGATATGGCCAGCCCATTGCCACTTCAGCTTGCTAATCCTTTGAGCTATGTCGATAACATTAGTTCTCTGTCGGATGTAATAAATTGTAAATATTAGTTTTTATTTGTTTCTGTTCTATTAAATCGTATCTATGTCATTTCAATGTATTCACGAATAAATTTACAATTCAGGGTTTTATACTCAACTTCAACACGAAAAACAACAGTAAAATTAGAATGCAGAAACAAAAAGATCCATGTCTCAGTGTTTAAAAATCTGAACAAGTGGTTAAAATTATTCATACAAGAACTTAGTATTGGCGGTTATGTGTAGAACTTTGTAGATTTTTTCACAAACACCTGTTCACTACCCGAATACACTCTAAAACCCATCCGCACATAGAAACAATTTTTTAATATGTCAGTCTGCACCACAAACTAAGTGAATCCCAAAAGAGCACATGCCACAAAGGGTTGGGACATCAAAACCGTCACAGCACTCATGTTGGTAAGCCGGCGCCCGTGCCAAATGTGCTACGGATATTGTGTGAAGCACATGTACTAGAATACGGAAATCCGTAAATACCAAATTTTTAGGTGTGATCTCATTTGCAACATTAAAAAAAGGTAATATTTATTCTTCCTTTGATAAGTTCACCTACTCGGCTTTTGACGATCTCTGTGGCGCAGTGGACAAAGATCCGCCTGTGACGCATGAAGTTGCGGGCTTGATTATCGACTTGGTACAAAATGGTCGCACAAAATTTTTTTAAGTACTTATATCTGTTATTATGTACCCATGACGCACACTTGCGGCTAGATGATATTGTTTGAATTAATCAGCATTACTTATTTATATGTTTTTCGACAACCACGGTTGAGTTGAAGGGCTTAGTACTTATATTAGAACATTGCGAACGCCTTAGCAAAGCTCGTCAAAGAACGTACGTACTACCCTGTACCATAACTCTCATTCACTCACTATCCTGACGCAATAACTCCGAAGCGAGTGTTGGCCTCCGTCACAAAAGATCGCCACTGGCTGAAGCCAGGCGGCGGCGTAAGACGTCAGTCCTACGCCGCCGCCTCCATCCAGTCCAGTACGAAGACTTGTCTTCCACTTACATCCGGGTCGCCCGACAGGTCGGCCGACTGGTGCTCCACTGAAAGCCCGTTTTACAGCCCGATACTCCTCTTTTCGGCCTCTGACAACCTCTGTGGCGCGGTGGGCGAAGATCTGCGACTCAGAAGGTTGCGGGTTAGATTCCCGCCTCGGGAAAAATATGTGTACGAGCTGCAGACATTTTTGTTCAGGGTGTTCTGATTGTTTTCTATGTATAATAAAAATATGTATGTGTGTATTGTATTATATTATCTACATATATCAGTTATCTAGTACCCATAACACAAGCTCTGCTTAACTTGGGGCTAGATAATGCTGTGTGATTGTCCAGCATTATTTATTATTTATTTATTCGTAGCACGTGAGTGGCCACGGTTGGCTTGGGCCAGCGCAGCGTAATGTGATTTGGTTTCGCCAATGATTTTAGGCTCGGCCACTAAGCTCAGCGATCTCCTGGTTCTTCTAATCTATACCATAATACATAAAATGTTTTTGGGTGTTAGTTCAATACATATTTTAGGTATTATGGTACATGTAGCAGCAATGTGGCATCAAATAACACGTGTTTCGGTGTAAAGTGCACGCGATCGGGGTAATGTGATGCTCTTTGACCCAGACATCGTTGAATGACGGAATGATGGATAGTCTGGTGCAAGTGTACGTACGTCTTTATAGAGGAACAAGGCTTGCAAGGGTTCTTTTTCCATTAACTTTTGGACACTTGATATACATTTTTTTTTCTTGCTTTGTTCTATGAGCTAATTTGTTCCGACTTTGCTCGGGTAGCATTTTTCAAAAGGCAAATTCATGAGTTTTGTTGTTGTTGTGTTTTTATTATAGTGCACGTTAACAAAGTTTGATTTTTCTGCCACTTAGCAGTCATCAACATATTTTTGAAAGACTTACATAAACCAAAAGTTACAAACACAGGTTTTTTTATTCCTTTACCGTAGTTCATTTGAGGATTTCATTACTTTAGCAAAGAAAATTACAATAGAAACAGTATTCTCAACTGAAACTGTTCACCTAACTGCAGACTGTTGCTAAAAATCTAGAGGTAGCTCAACTGATCCACATCTGAAAGATCCTCAAAGCGCGCTGGCTGCATATAACTAGTTAAGCTATATTATAGTTCTTGTCAACCAGAATAAGAAACCTTACAGCTCTACCTAGAGCGGTCTCTAGATAGAGATAACGAGCAATACGTACGTTGTAATAATTGGATAACAGTCGTGACGGACGCCCTGGCCCAGCGCCAGCAATGTGTACTATAATGGTCAGAAGTAGCTAAACAACTTCTGTGATCCAAACCAGCTATACAGTAATTTCACTGTACTTATATGAAGGTAACATATAAGCACAGTGAAATTACTGTATAGCTGACATTAGCTAATGTAATCATCATCACAGTCCATACACTTTCACTGTTGGATATAGGACTCCCCACACAACGCCTCAAAGAGCGGCCGCCTCCATTCATCGAGTCCCTGCGACGACGCTACGATGCGTGGATGGTCATCCACTCGGATGAGATGGACCGACGACATGCGGCCGCTCTTTTAAGCGTTGTATGGAGGAGACCTATTATCCAGGAGTGGACGTGTAGGGAGACCTCCCAACACACTATTTCACATTGCATCGCGGCCGCCAGTTAAAAACCTTTATTCCCCAGTGGTTATTAATTCTGTGAGCTATATGATCTGCCCACTGCTACTTCAGCTTACTAAATCTGAGCGCTATGTCGTATAGTAGCTAATATAAAAATCCGTAATTATGTTGCTACACCCAGACCAATATGTAATGTTTTCTATGATGAATCAATCCATGGACGGAAGATCCCTAGAAGAACTTCTGAAGCCAGCCAAGATAAAGGAGATATAATATAGATTATACTCTGATCTACATTTAATATGGCAATTTCAGAAAGCCAGCAAGAAAAGTCGTTTCAGACAGGCAGGTAGAAATGCTTGAAGCTTTTATGGAGGCGAACAGGGGTTTCCCAGTAAGCTGCCATATGTTTTATACTTATTGTGATTGCTTGTGATGATTTGCTGTTATTTTATTCACATCACTTTTTTAGCCAACAGTGGTAGTTCATGGTCAAGTCTGGAATGTTATTTAATATGGCCGATATTGTATAACTAAAAATGTGACGCTTTGATCCTAGCTTAGTATGAATATTTCAACTGTTCACCTATTTAAAACAGCGGTTGTATAGCAACTTTTGATAGTGATGCATTTCGATACTTATTTGTTCGGAATGTCCGGCTGTTTATTGTACTTTTAGCGCGATGCGAGCAGCGACAATGTTGCCCGCTGATTTATGAAAATGTCGCGATCTCTTGTGTACACGGAGCTTTATTTCACGATGCACAGCAGAATGCATGTAAGAAAATTTGCTGAATTCTAAGCTTTTTTCAGTACATCATCTTGTTCTAACATAAAAAAAATTGGCGTGTTTCAGAATACTATAAACATGCTATAAGCCGACTTCAAACTCCTGAATACTGATAACAGCTCGCTTACAGAAAGATGGACAGTTAGACAGGCTGATAGACAGGAAGCTTAGTAATAGGATTTATGTTGGAAACAACCCTTTGTGTCCAAAATCCTAACATAATCATTAGTCCAGGGGACCTAGCACGGGGATTATTGTCTAGGGTAGAATAGTCAACAATGACATCGCATCGACATACATTGCGTACATCATTGAATTTGAAGGAATTAATATTAAACAAAATCCCCATTGTTTGCCCAACAGCATCGGTCGTCCTTCGTTTTAGCTATCCGTCAACTTTGTTAGACATCTTGTTTACGCTCGTTGCCATGGAAACCATTAGACCAGTGAGTGAAAATTACTATGTGATAATGTTTTAGATACCTATGTTTTACGTCGCACTTAGAAATTCCTCGGAAATAAACCTTTTATGGGACCATCTCAAAATTAACTAATCGTCCTTATACAACATCATACCTATGTTAGGTATGATGTTGCTTAACGAAAATAACACAAATAAATAAAAATTAAACATAACAATTGAGTTTCATATTGACGTTGACTGCTTTGCTGGTCCATCGATGCAGAAAATTGTTTTTTTTTTTAAATATGTTGGTTTGTACCCTTTAACATACAATTCTAAATTACGAAGGCCATAGAGGTCATAGGGCTAACTTTAAAAACTTAAACAAACTTAGATTGGCCAGTTTTTTCTAGCTAGTCATTCATAATTAAATACCTACGGTAAATAAAAGAACAAAATGTTATCTGCATGCAGCCTTGCTTGACAAGTCTTGAAGAACCTAGTAGGTATATTTCGTGATAATAAAACCCAATCTCTTATAACGTTTTAACGCTCTATTTTCCATTTAACCCATTGAGTGGCTTACCCGCAGAATGTATATGCATCTCCATACACCTAAATAAAAACCAGTGCATTGCCGTAAAGGACTACGTTCACTATAGCACAACAATAACCGTCAGAGTTGAGGGTGATCATATTCGATGTCGTTCGATTTTACGCTCTCAGTGTTTACCTGGGAATATACCCAAGTGTTTTGTTTGGTCAGGTTGGCTAAATGGGAGGTTCGTTCTGCTGGTTGTTGGTATGATACTACCATGTAGTAATGGATTTACAGCGTTCCTATTTTAAATAATAATAAATCATAATGTGACCTTTGATCAATGCATACTTCCAAAGCGGACTTACGGTTGCGAAACCTGGACAATCTGCTGCGTTGTAAGAATCGACCCCTACAAGTCAGCCCGTGGATAATGTGAGTGTCGACTTAGGGAACCTACCAGAGGAAAGGCAGTACCTTCCTTCTGTGTATTTTTAACACCTCTACTGCGTCTACCAATCCCCCCGCCAAGTGTTGTAATTGTATCAAAACCTCTGATATAATATTAATAATGCTGGACACTCCACACAGCATCATCTAGCCCCAAAGTAAGCTGATATATTTATAACATAATCTATACTAGTATTATAAAGAGGAAAGATTGGTTTGATTGTTTTAATTGATTAGGCTCCGAAACTAAAACAAATGAAACATTTGTTTCATTTGTTTTATTTTTATATTGATAGATTTTTTTATATTTGTCTGTTTTTCTTATCTGTTTGAGTAGTTAGTCCGTAAAGCCAACATGTGGCTCTGACGGAAGACCAGCGTTGGTTGCTAGCTCGCTCATCAACCAACAGATGCTGAGGCAGAGCCATTTTGTTACTGGGCTTTCATTTTGTATTTTAATCTAAGTTTATTATGTATTTTAGTCTAAGTTTAGTACCTATGTGAAGTCTTTTAACAAATAAATTTAAATTCTATTCTATTCTATTAAAAGTTTGAAAAATTCCTTCAACATTAGAATCCTACATTATCCCTGATGAATATAGGCTATAGAATATACCCGTGTGAAGCCGGGCGGACATCTAGTACATGATATGGATGCTGCAAGCTGAAGACAAGGTGCTATGGCGCTCATTACTTTTAATTTTTTTATACTGTAAGAGCTGTATTACGAGTTCCGTGGAAAGCTCGTCCAAAATTTCTTTCTCTGTAAATCATGACGGTGCCTGGTCTAGTGATGTCCATGTATGCTCGGAGCCACCTCGAAGTGTACTCCAGGTTCGGCGAAGCTGGTGCATGTGATGGGGCCGTCTTCCATCTGTAATCATCAGTGCTACTTCAACGTAATCCTTCAAAAGCAAACTAAAGTTCTGGCTTATTGAAAAATACTACTATAAATTCGAGGAATTATTTAATTAATATTTACTACCTATTTTAATTTTTATAATTTTCAAAATAATATTTTAATATGTAATTAATTTAATTTTTTTATGCAATACCTATGTATGAATGTTTACAATGTCACTGTAAACTATATTTAAGAACTGACCTGTAACCCAAAACGTTATGAATAAAGTAACTGAACTGAACATTAGGGGAGGCCTATGTCCAGCTGTGGACTAATATAGGCTGATGATGTCATAGGAAACACCCAGAACACCAGGAACATTTGTCCCGAGGCGGGGATTGAACCCACACCACTAGCGTCGCAGGCGGACCTTTGCAGCGCCAGAGAGGTCGGCAACGTAAAACTCCTGATAGGAAGGTAGGTACACAATAGAAGAAAAATATTTAACTTCACGTATTTTTGTTAATCATAATCGTAATAAATAACTCTCTGAGTAGTAGATATAGGTGAATTACTAAAGCTAGTGCGATTTTCTTTTGTTTTTTCGCTTTTTGTAGAAAGCTATTATGTGATTGAAAGGCCTTCACGTACATATGATCTAAACGATTTTAAAATTAGTTTATTCAATTAATATCTACTACTAACCGCGATGACGTCACCAATCTGTCAGTTCTGGAGGTCTACTTTACATCCGCAGTTGCGAACGGCCGCAAACTTTTACGTGGAGTCAAGTCTTACTCATTAAAGAACCGTTTTCGGAAGACTCTGACTCACTTCAATACATTTTGACATTAAAAATCATTCTAAGAACCAAAATTTCAATGTCAACTCAAATAGAATGAAAAACATACTTTATAATTCCAAAATTAAAATAGCTTATCATCGTTACAAACAGTACACATTCGATTTGAGTACCGATCGAACGAATCGAAACGAAATTTGACAATGTCTTTCCTTCAGAGTACGAAAAATAAAAGACGATCGCACTAGTAGACAGCGGTCTTTATAAAGTAAAAACTAGAACGTGGTGTTAGATTAAAGTATTTCTGTGTACAGGAAGAGAGCTTTTTCTTGTAGTATGGCTGTAAAGAGAAAATTTTTACGGGTGAGTACAGAAGGGGTGTGGTATAGTGGACGTGAATCTTTATTTACTTCTGTACGTGACTGTATATTTTAACTGGGTTTTAAAATTATTCTCGCTTTTGTAAAAGCATTATTAAAAATTATTTTACCTTAAACCAGACACAAAACTTGGTAGCATCTTATTATAGATCCGGATAAAACTGATGAGCTAATATCTAAGCGATTTCATTAAATCAAATTACAATATATTAAATTTCTTTATTTTATTATTATTAAACTCAACAACGACCCCACGAAATATAAATTAGATTATGTTACATTACTTCTAAGTCATGCAATATGTATAAAACAATTTTTTACATGTAAATAAAAGGAACTCTTACATTACAAACAATAATTTGTATTTTAAAATTATTGTGTACAATCTAATGAACATTAAATCACTCCTTTGAAAAAAGGACGACAAGTTTCATATTTACACTTTAACTTTAAAAGTTAATATAATTCCGTTTTACTTTATTGTTACAAAACAAGTTACACCAATGCAACAGGATTATTTTTAACTGTTTCTGTCATGTGCAAAAGATTTTGAGGTTATACAAAAACATAGATCAATAATCGTGACTAGGTTAAGGCTTCCGATACATAAATTA
The DNA here is from genome assembly GCA_946478455.1 of Eupithecia vulgata. NCBI lineage: Eukaryota > Metazoa > Arthropoda > Insecta > Lepidoptera > Geometridae > Eupithecia > Eupithecia vulgata. Next base: position 10,168,846 of record OX297879.1, on the reverse strand, counting down.
AAATTTCATAAATTATCACATTCCTCATGAGTATTATTTGAAAGTATATCGCAAATGAGTTATGAAATACTTTATTAAATGCTGAGGCAAACGGGCCACAAATTGTAGTCAGTCTCTCATAAAATGCATGTTTTATAAATCAATGACATTAAACACATAGCCAAAATAAATTACAAGTCTCGGGTTTAATTTCATTTTTAATTTTACGATATTATATAACTTGTTGAGTTCTTTTCTAGCTAATGACTTAAGTCTACGACAAAGTGTCGTGAAAATAAACATAGAGGAAGTGCGAGTGTATCTTTTTTTTGTTTTTTATTGTTTTCTGCGTTCAATATGTAACATACCTAGGTAATTTTCGTCAATTTTAAGCCATTTGCTAAAAATCTCCGGATCAATTGTGGTTTTGTAGTCCATTGACATTAAAAAGATTTGTTACTACCATAAGACTTCAAAACGACAATTCAATGGAAGTTAGTTTATGCATGGGTATGGTTTACAATTGGCGCAAAACTACCTACTTGCTAAAGATACATTCATTGTAGAACGCGAAATATAAAAAAATAAACAGGTATTTAGGAATTTCGCGCGCAACCGGTGACGACCTGCCATAAAATCCTTTCTTAAGTTCGTTTATGCATTTAATTGTGGAGTTCATTAAATTTATCTACGACTGTATCTACAAAAGTTGCTCGATTGTCAAAGCTTTTCACTTTTTCAATAATGTGGCGGTTTCCTAATGTTATTTATAAGCTACATAAATGAATCGAAATTATTAGTTAAACCATTTATATAAACAAAAACTTATAGGTACGTATATAGTAAGGACCGTTTACAGCTTGTTAAAATAAGTTAACATAACATACAACCAATCGATCATATCGTGACATTCGAATTGCATTCAAAATCTCCAAGAATTCATTTTAGAATATTGGGATTCATCTGCAAATTAACTTTTGCGCTTACAAACATTGTGTAAAAACCTTCAAAAACTGTATTTCCATGAGTTTACATTTTTGGCAGAAACATTGCCATCTGTTTTGGAAGCACTGCTTTGAATTTTACACAATGTCTTCTATGCATTTAGCTAAAGACTAAGCACTCAATCTTCTGTTCCTGTGATCCACTGAAGGTACTTGAAGGACCTGGATTGGAACGGACTGGCCCTGGTATCAACTCGCTGTTTGGGCTGCTGGTATACGGGTTGCTCTCTGAAACAGATTTATAATAATTTACTGACCAGTTCACACATACCAAGCATTGCTTGTTAATATAGCTATGTTTCTCATTTTCCTTATTTGTAAACAATTTGCTTTGAATAAAGAAAACTGTATAACGGGTATAAACAAAATAAAAAACAAATGACATCAGAAATACGCAATTTAAATACATAAATAAGACTGACATAAAGACAGCCCACTTGCACAAGGATTTTAAATTTCTAATCTTAGTTAAATTTGGCGAACATATATATTTGTGTGGCTTGATAACTCATAATAAAAAAATTAAACTATCGTGGTTATTAACATAAAAGTCTTTTATAATTATATCTGGATATTTACCATGATTTAAGTTTTATCATGTCGCATGACACTGTGAAGAAATATTGAAAAACTCAAATCATGGTCTAATATCCCGACTTTTATGACTAATCATATTTTAGGCGGTCTAATATCGTTTTGCGAGCGCTCCTCAGAATTCAAAAGTAAGGTCAAGTTTGACTAAAATACGGGGTGCCACAAAACTTGGCTACTAAGCCGAAAGGGGGTGACTTTTTTCTTCATATTCATGATGAACATATGTAAAAGACGAGTGTTCTTACAGTATTAGTATCGTTTTAACATTTCCAAGAATCTACGTAATTTTTCTCAATGTTATCATATCAAAATATAGGTATTGCTAAAAAAAAACAAGAAAAAAAATGAGATTTTTTTTATGTTATTATAATGCAAGAGTGCGTGCTAACGAACACGAATAGAAAAAAAAACAAGTTGACAAGCTCTTGGTCCAGAATCAACCTCTTTCGGTTTAGTACCCATGTTACGTGGCAAACTGTTTATGGTAGATTAACGGAAATATGGTTATAATTAGAACGTACCTTGGTTCAGCTGAAGCACGGCTGGCGTGATATGCAGGCACATTCGGGTTGTGGTACCCTGGACCGTGAGGAGCCGGAGGGGTGTGGGTAAACGTCTGCACCGGAGGGTGCGGCTCAGGCACCGGCGACTGGTAGCTATTGGGGTTATATCTATCAACGGACACTCCTCTTGTTCTCTCCGAGATCGACGACTCACGCCCGTAGGAGCTTAGGGGACGACCTCTGCCAAGAGTGCTGGTCTTTGGAGATTCTTGAGACACAAATTCCGACTCAAAACTCCTTTCACGCCAAGACTGCGGCCTCAATGTTTGGCTCCAAGTAGGGGTTGCTGTGTATGTTGTCTCCTGAGTTTTAGCGTATTGTGATGAGGTTTTGGTCTGTGTAGAGGTCTCCCACGGAGGCTGTACGTTTGCTGGCTGCGTTTGAGACTTTTCTGCGAACTCCCTGAGTTCTTTTCGCCACTCGTGCTCAACTTGCTCAGCTGGTTCGTTGTTGTCGTAGTAGTAAGCTGGAGAGGGATCAGGCTGCGCTTGGAGGTGCGATTGTGGCTGTGGTTTAGTTTCACCAGGGATGTAAGTGGATTCGGGGACAGAAATATAGCGCCTTTCATATTCGCTGTAGTATGTCTTACGGCCTGGTTGTTTGGGTGGTTCAGCTATGGTCACGTGTTTGACGAATGATTGGTTGGGTTTGGGAGGGATGTAAGCTTTAGGGGGCGTCTTGTTGAACTTACTAGCTGGAGCTGACTGCCAGCTTTGACTTAGGTCTGGGGTGAAAGTAGTTTGTTGTGTTGGCTGGTAGTAATTTTGGGAGTTGTCAACTACGTAGGTAGAATCTTGTTCCCAAGGAGGAGGGACGTACGATGACGTCAGTTTCTGTGATTGGTAAGAATCTGTGTATTGTGTTTGTGTGCTGGGTGTATAGGCTGGCTTTGGAGTGTATGTAGAGTATTGCTGGCTGGTGTAGCTGTCCTGTTGGCTAGAGGAGTTCTGTTGTAGGTTTTCAGAGTACGATTGGAATTGGTGAGGCTGCGTTTGCGGTTGGTATTGGGGAGTCTGCGGTTGAGGTTGATATTGAGGCTGAGTTTGGTACACAGGTTGTGGCGATGCTGGCTGGTACGCAGGTTTAGGAGCTTGGTATGAAGGCTGAGGTTGATAGGTAGGTTGGGGCCGAGCCTGGTACGCAGATTGACTTGGTGGTTGGTAAGCGGGCTGTGAAGGAGGTTCGTAAACCGGATGCTGTTGTTTTGGCTGAGTCCAAGAGGAAGCTACAGGGGGTGCTTGAGCTACATTATTGTAAATAACATCCTTTTTCTCCGATTGTTGGTACCATTGCTGATTGGTTATGGAGCTGGGCTTCACATTTTCAACTGTCAAAATCTCCACTCGAGGCTCTTGTCCCCATTGATTTTGTTGTTCAACAGTTTGACTGTATTGTTGAGTGTTTTGATAGATTTCGCTTGTCGGTATCTGACGTTCTACACTTAGTCTTTCTAGAAGTAAACTGTGTCTTCTTTCAGATGTTGGTTCTGATGGGTATACAGGTTGATACGGTTTATGAGTAGGTTGTGGAGAAGGAGGGAACTTCTCGATGTGAGGCGTGAAATAGGTAAGAGTTGGGATAGTTTGAGGTTGAGCATTTTCATATTCTAGAGTTTTCGTCGTTCGGTTTACAGTCACAATGTTCTCTGTTCTGTTAAATTCAGTAAGCAAGCCTGTGGGTTTATCAGGAACACCAGTAATGATTTCCGTGGTTTCTGTGCTTGTTTTTCTGATGATGTTACCAGCACCAATCGGCCTTATTTCTACTTCTTCGACCTTTTCTAAAGGAACTGATGGTTCTCTTAATGGTACGCTGGGTTCTGGTGCTTCTAACTTCTCAGTTTTAGTTTCTTCAGCCACGACATGTTTTAGTTGTTCTACTTTTTCTACAACTATTTCCTGTTTATCATCAAACTCCTTAATAATTGGTATTTCTACTTCAACTGGTGCTGGTTTTTCAACGGTAATTCTAGTATCTTCTGAAGTTTTAGTTTCTTCAACGGAGATTTGAGAAGCATTAGATATAACTTCATTTTTATTCACAGTTTGTTCAACTTCTACTTCGATTTCTGACTGTTCTAATTCTTCATCTGCAATTTTTTGTGTTATTTGATTGTTTTCAGGTTCTTTTTCAACTTCTTGTTCCTTTTCTTCGACTTCTTCATATGGTTCTTCTTCGTCTTCTTCTTCTAAAAGTTCTTCTTGTTCCGCTTCTTTTTCTGGCTGAGCTTTTTTAATTTCTACCACAACCTCTTCGGATTGTACCTTTTCTTCGGTCTTTAGAATTTGTGCTTCTTGAATTTCTTTGTTAACTAACTCTTTTTCCTCCTCTTCTTCAACTTGAGCTTCTATCTCATTTTCCTCATCTTCTTGGGGAGGTGCAGTCTGCGAAGGCTTTTTAAGGACAACCGTAACTGGTTCAGTTTCTTCAATTTCTTCTTCTACTTCTTCTTCTTCTTCTCCTTGTTCATTTTCTTCTTCCTCGTCATTTTGAATAACCACCACTTTTTTCGTAGATGTCGTTGTAGTTTCAGATCGTTCTTCAGTCTTTATTATATTATCTTGACCATTTTCTTTACCCTGTGTTGCTTTAATAGTTACCGTAACTGGTTTTTCATTTTCTTCTTGAATTTCCTCTTCTTCTTCCTCTTCCTCTACTTCCTCTTCTTCTTCGTCGTTTTTCGGTATAATAGTGGTCTCCGTCTTAGTTTTGATTTCAGTTTTACCGTCAATAGTGGTTGTAGTGATTGTCTTTTTCACTTCTTCTACCGATCCATCTGGTAATGTTTTTTTTGATATTTCAACTTTAGTAGCCTTTTTGGCTGATGAAACTACTGGTGCCGGTGGTAGATCTACAGTTACAACAGCCTCTGTATCGCCATTTTGGTCTCCATTTTGTTCTTCAGTTTTTGTTTCTTTTTTTGATTCGGTTGTGACAATTTTGACTTGTTTCTGAAAAAAAAAATTATTTAAGATTGTCTCATTTTTTCTTATTTTCAATATATGTTCTGTTCACACAAATGTTAATAGGTTAGAACATTAGATTCTGTTGCAAATTAAGTGTGAAGTGACGAAAACTTGTAAGGTAAATTTAAGAAGGGAAAACCTTTTGTAAACAAGGTTATTTTAAATAATAATTCTATAACAGGTACTGTGAAATGATGTAGACTCACAATTATTCCCTCATAAGTCTTTGATGCTGTATAACAGATAGGTGTAACAAATAATAGTGACAGATAAATATACATAAATATAGTAAGTGTACAGTAATTTTAATTGAACCTGTTCATTACTGAAGCCCTCATCTTCTGGAATGGGCAAGGACAATTCTGGTACCAATATTATAACTTCAGGTGCAGTAGCTTCAGATTTAAAATCAAAAATTGGTATTTTATCAGCTGGAGGTGTGTAAAACTCTTCACTCTGTACATGGTCGTAATAACTTTTTGTATTAATTCTTGGTGAAAAAGACACTTCTTCGATTGCCTTATTATCTTCATAAGCAACGACATTTTGAAAAGTAAAGTCCACTTCTTTGTTGTCTATTTGTCTGTTATTAATACGCTCTTCAATTTGCGCAGCTTTCAGAGGTTCGGAATTTATGAGTTTATTATTTAAGTTTGAAGTTTGAAAATATTGCGCATCGTAACATATTTCTGGAAACGTTTCATCGTGCGCTCGACATGTATTGTTAGTATCACTTCCATAATTCTGAACCGGAGCATTCGAGTATTCTATCACAGAAGTCGGTTTGTCATTGAATTTCTGCGAGTATGACTGCGTATTTCTATTAGCGAATGTGTCATATTGTGTCTTATTGTTTACAAATTGAGATTCCACCCGTGGTAGAGGAGGCTCCCGGGAGACAGGGTTGCTCCTGGTTCGTAACAGTGATTTAGGATTCGCCGGTAGATTGAACACCGGGAAAACTTGCACCGGCGAAAAGTTGAAATTATTAACGGCGATCGATGTGGCTGGCGGTGATTGTATCTGTTGGACCGGCTGCTGCGGAACCCCTTCGTTCATGGCATTCCGCATCAGCCGCTTGGCCATCCGCTCTGACTTGATCTCCGAGAGATCCAACCCTCCCGGGGTGTAGGTGAACGGCTTCCGGTCGCGACTCATGGCGCCGTGCAGGGCCGACGGCGGATTCATATCGCTGGAATAAACGCTCAGCTATCAAACCCGTCATTCCTATTCGATTTATCAAAAAATATGAAACGCTTAAAGCGTCGGGAGTTTTGGCAATTTGTCAAGTAAGAAAATAGACAGAAGATACTCACGAGGTCTCTGCGAAATATTATATTTACTTCCTGCGGCGCTCGTGTTTGTTTATCCAGTACACTCGGTATCCGACACTGGAGGGAGGCACTCTGTTCTGATCTGCATCACACGAGATAGATAACTTATTTTGTTTGGTAACATGCAGTTATGAACGTGGTCGCAGCGGTTAATAATAGCGCGGGCTATCCGAGCGGTTGGGTTTGTATCTGGGCGGAGAAGCGCGGTCGGCGCGTGCGCCGCCTGCCGCCTACTGCCGGCCGCGAGCCGCCGACGTGTATTTCGGTACCGACCTCAATAACGAGCGCTGTCCGCGATATTTCTTGTACAGATCGTCAAAACACCGAACGCTTCCGACAGTTTCGCGATTATTGTTTACTAGCTTCCGCCTGCGTGTTTCGCCTCCGAGAATAGCCGATAGCTCCACGCTACTGGTGCTCTAGATTTGCCGTCACTGTGTGAAGTGACATGACATGCGATCGGACTTCCGCAAACAATATGATTGTTTGTGGATTGTATCGATCATTTCAGTTTACAATGAGAATCAGTAGCCGTGAGAGGTCGTTGGCAAATAGAATTGTTTGGGTGTGTGTGGCAATAACACCTGTATGTTTGCGGAATGCAGCACGTGCCTGCCAACAGACCTCATTACGATCCATTCGATTTCCATTTTGCTCCGTTTAACTGATGTTTGTCTTCTTGTTCATCAAAGAGTATTTTACATGGACTGGTCTCGCAAATATTGATTGATGTTGTATTTCTACCACAGATTTATATCTGTGTTGCTAGTATAGTTTTATTATTAATACTATACTAGCAACATAGTAACAGTAGAATTAAATTAAAACTAGTATTTTCAATTGAAACACTTGAGCTAACATCTGCTGTTAGCTGTTGCAAATAATCTACAGGTAACTCAACTGATCCATATTAATACCAGTCGGATTTTTTTGTCCAGCCAATACATAATTTTTAGATTTTTCGTTCCCAATAAACAATGAAGACACTTTCCTCTAATTTTCGTTTAACCGTTGACCTTAAGGCTAAACCCGCACTGCGAAATCTCTTCGCGCGATGTTTTTTTTACTGAGATTTTTCTCCATTTTTCCTTTTTTAAATTTCTACCTATGTATGTCCTAACTTAGACTACTAGTTCCTGTAGGTTCCCTACTTAGTGTACTTTAAATTACGGTCATTATATATTTTTGATAGGATATCTTAGTTTATACATTTAATCTGAAAAAAAATATCAAATCAGTTAAAATCAAAGACAAAATCGCTAAAGCGGCAACACTATCGCTAGCAAAATATCGCGTATAATTTAAAATTAAGATGTGTTTTTTTCCGGATTTTCTTCAGCAAGTGGAGGTAGCTTCTTACAACATCCATTATGTTACAGAATCCTGCGGATAAAAATCTCACCTTTTTTTAGGCTTACCTAACTATCAGCTATACATATGTATATGTGAGCTACCTCTTCTCTGACACGTGTTATGAAAACTTGACACAGAATTTGGAGACCATCTGGCTATGAAAAGATTAAGATGGAGGTTTGTCCTGTGGGATTTTACTCGAACTGAGAAGTCGAGTTTCAGATTGACGTCTTACGACGTAGTGCGATTTCAAGAAACAATACACATAAGTCGTAAAAGAGTTTATTGCTTGAATCCCAAATAATAAAGCATTCCTATATTTTGCCTCCTCCATTGTTTCCATCTCTAAAAGCACATTTATTCCAGACAGCTGATTTGTATCGAAATGTTTATTTAACTGCAGCTTTACCCCGAGATTTACAGCTCTTCTAAATATCCGAGCTGTTAATGTTGGCTGCACACCAAAACCGTCGGTATTGCCAGCAATCATTGGATTGTGCTATTTGTGACGTAAGTATGACGTTGTGTAGACACTAGTGCATGACTGGCGCCAGTAAATACGTAGATATTCTACATTTAATGTGTATAAAATTATAATTTGTATTAATATCACGAACGTAGGAGTTGTTTCGTGTGGGAGAGATTTTGGCACAATTTAAGTCAGAGAAGAATTTAAATGATTTATTTTCCGCGTTATTAATTCTCGCTAATTAAACTAAAAACTAAAACATGTTACTATGTAGAGTGCTGTATTATTATTACGTCAAAGATCACAAAAAAAGTGAGTTAATATAATACGTTTATTTCTGCATCAGTGGTCTCAACTAAATACCGTATTTAAGCTTTTACAAATTCTGTCATTGAAATAGATTTACGTTGAAAGAAAATTACTCCGAGATTCTAACAGGAATATTCGTACACTCGCCTTCTAAAAACACAAAAGTTTCCGCAACTATTACCACAAAGCCTAACATTTGTTATTTGCGCGGGAATAAACTTTAACTGTGTACTGTTAAGTTGAGTTCTACAGAGAGCCATACAAATAAATGAAGAGTAATGTGTGGTGATAGGGATGGGATAGATAAGCTCCGGTTTCACTCCGAAATTATTCGAAAAATTTCGTTTGGGTACTACTCCGAATTTTGGATAGGAAGAAATAGTTAATAGGAAACGAACTTCAACACACAGCCGTGTGGTATCGGCTTAGAATTTGCACTACCCCAACTCTTCCCGTGGGTGTCGTAAGAGGCGACTAAGGGTCATACACTGAAAGCCCAGCACCAGCGCCTCTTGCAGATCTACCACTGAACTGCGATCCCCAATACGCATGCCCAGCTTTAGGATTATGGGTTTTACCCACTTTGAGATAAAAGCCCATATAAGGCGAGGATCATGGGTAGGCCATGACTGTTGAGGTGAAACAATTCTGAATAAAATTGAGACTATAGTGATATGGTGATGAGACGATAGTATAATGAGTAGACTTTTTCATACAAGTAAGTAATAAAAATAATAAATGCACGACAATTTCCACACGGTATTATTCAGCCTCTAAAGTAAACAGTGCTTGTGTTATGGGTATTACCTACCAGATGACCAATTTAGACAATACATAAACACCTAAACCCACAGCAAAACGGATTTGGGGGACAATCTCAAGAGGTGCAAATATGCAGGTCTCAACAGAGCCTACGAATTTGCTATCCTTGGAGTCGAGACCGTGGGGTAGTAAAAACAAAACCACGCGTGACGTGGTGAGCAGCTGGCGTAACGCATCAGCATGCACCGTGGTTATGTCTTGCGGACGCTGCCGACTGGTATTGATATGGATCAGTTGAGCCACCTGTACATTGTTTGCCACAGTGTGCAGCTCAATTGTTTCAATTGTAAATAGGTTTTTTTTTACTAGTTCTAATTTATTTACATTATTTGATTGTAATTTTCTTTGTTAAAAAAGAGTATAATCATGTCATAATTAGATATTTATTATATTGAGTTAAAAAAAACAATAACAATGTCCAATCATAGTCCAGTTTATTTTTAAGATAACGTTCAAATTTATTTTACTTCGAGAAACTTTCGAACTCCGAAGGCACGCTACATCCCTACGTGGTAGACCTTACTTTATGTCAAGGTCGCCGTCCGTGCCAGATTTTAGGGAATTTTATTTGCTTTCTGTAGTCTAGTTTTATTCTCGTCTGGCAATATTTTGCCGTACGTGATTAGAGTTCGCCCATTCTAAACTTGCTCAAACGCTCACGCGTGGCTTTTACGCACTAAAATATGTATAGACGAAACTAAAATAAAATAAGAGTGGGCTGCTCAATTTAATTCTAGAATGTCCTTAATGTTAAGGCTAGTTTATTTATGTTCTTTCATCATTTTATACTTAGCTTCTTGACACAAAGGCACCAAAACCTCGCGCAATTTATCACCTTAACCAGTTCAAAAAATTATCTTGACGAATAATATGTATGTATAAAATTACCTTAACTCTACATACCTACCTACCTTACTTCATAAAATGGCATGTAGATTCATGGAATTCTATACCTACTCGGATCCTAAAATTAAATTGAAACACTAAATATTTAAAATTAACGAAGGTTAACAAAATTAATAAACAGAACGAAGGAAATTATGGAACAAAACTTCACAAACTTTTAAAACTATCATGGTTATTAACATTAAAGTAATTTATTTATAACGGGATATTTGTTACCATGATTATATTTTTCAGTTTTCCAATTTTTTATTTTACAGTAAATGGCGCATGAAACTGTGCCGAAATATTGGAAAACTCGAAAATCTAATCATGGTAAATATCCCGTTATAAATGACTTTAAAACTTTACAAAAGCTGACAACAATAACAAAAAACTACAAATAGGTTTAACAGCTAAGTAATCTAAAAAAAGAAAACAGAAAACTTTAACAACGCTTAAGAGCAGCGAAAAAGATTCAAATTTAAGATCTAAAATGGACAAAAAGACTTTTTCGATTCAGAAACCAAAAACAGTTTCTGATTTCTGCGAAATGGTCCGATGATACCTATAGCACTATCCTAGGATACAATATATCCTTCACCAAAATTCTTCAATTTTGTCCCTTTGTTTCCGAAAAATATTAAGAATTCTAGAACAAAATATAGAGCTGTTTGTTTGTTTATTTAAGTTATATATAATATTTGTTTAACAATCTTCTGATTCTTACTTTGAATCACAATGAGAAATCCGTTCACATAACATGCGCAGTGCGTACATTGTTTCTCAATAACAGCATCTACTACTTCATTACGGATGTAAGCGGGTTAACTACGAACCTTATTCGTGTTGGAAGAACACCAACGTTTCATCAGTGCTTGGAGGGATGAGCAACGCGCTCGTCTCGGGCTGAAGAAGTCACTCGTTAAGAGATGAAACGTTTCTTTCTTTTTCTTTCTTCATAGTTTTTATAGTAAAATAGCATCCACTACGTATACATTAACTAATCAATCATTTTGAAAAGCCAACAAGGTACTTATCATGAGAGGCTTATGTCCAGCAGTGGACTGGTAAAGGTTGATGATGCTGATGTTTATGTTTGAAAATAAACTTGTCTCTATTGCTATGAATATTACTGAGACACTAAACACTATTTAACAATCTTTTCAAGCTTAGTTGGTTAGTACTAGTTAAAAAAATAGTACCTCTTTAAAATTCTAACATGACATTCAATAATTTGAGCGGTGACGAATTTACAATGACAAAGTTTTGCGATGACAAAGTTACCCGGTGACAAATTTACCCTAACCCCTATTAAGTAGGTAGTACCTACTTAATAGAAGTAAGTACATGTTAGTAGTTTTAAAGTAAGTAATAACACACGATACTAGGTAGGTACTTACTTTTACTTCAGTTTTTGCTGACTCGGTTGTGGTTGCCATTCTGTAACAAATCACACAAATATTATAAATGCGAAAATTTAGATGGATGGATGGACAGATAGATGGATGGAATGACGACCACTGTGGCGCGGTGGGCGAAGGTCTGCCTGCGACGCAGGAGGTTGCGGGTTCGATTCCCGCCTCGGGAGAAATGTGTGTACGATCTGCAGAGAATTGTTCAGGGTGTTCTGGCCGTTTTCTATTTATAATAAAAAATATCTATCTATGTAATGTATTATAATTATGTATATCAGTTATCTAGTACCCATAACACAAGCTCTGCTTAGCTTGGGGCTAGATAATGCTGTGTGAATTGTCTATCATTATTTCTTTCTTTCTTTGTTGCTCAATCACGACAGAACGGCTGAACAGATCTAGATGAAATTTGGCAAAGAGATAGATTATAGTCTGTAATAGCACATAGGCTATATTTTATCCCGGAATTCCCACGGGAACGGGAATTACGCGGGTGAAACGGTTGTAACCGCGAGGCGCTACCAATATGAGCATAAATCCATACTAACTATAATTATATTATATAATTATATATAAATTCGAAAGTCTGTCTGTCTGATACTATTTCACGTCTAAACGGCTGAATAAATCTAAATGAAATTTGGCAGAGAGGGGTTATATGGTATCCCGGGGACAGAGGCTACTAGAAAAGTGCGTCCGAAGCCGTAGGCAACAGCTTGTATATAATACATTTCAGTGAGTTTTATACTAAAGGGAGTTAAATAGATATTGATCATATAATTTGCTTGTTTTAATCACCAGTTTGTAAGTTTTTCGGGATAAATATTTTCCCTCGGGATGTTACTTATCCCTCATGATTTTTATGGGGCCTAATCGAGAGCCCTCCGACCAGGTAGCATGATGATTTGCGAAAGACTGCTGGCAGATGTGATCAGCTTGCAGCTGGATGCTGCAAGCTGAAGACAGGGCGCTATGACTCTCATTAGGGGAGGCCTATTTCTAGCAGTGGATTAACATAGGCTAATGATGATGATGATGATGAATCAGGATCATTCTCCACACCATAATCAAAGAACTTTACAAATTGGTATATATTTGATGGAGAATTCAATGAATATTTTGTCTGTTAAAAATATGAAGAAATGTAGCCAGCAACAGATCTTAATCCGAGGTTAACGACCTTTCTGGAGCGCTGCCTAATGCGCCAAATGATTTGTTATCGACATCTCGACAGACAAACTGCATTTTAATATATAGATCTGTCTTATTCCTTTGCGAATGATATAGAGCTCAGTTTGCTATAACTTTTGTAGAAAATTGATATTTTCTTTAATACACGAGATATGGTTTTTGTTTGGCTGAACGAATCTGGATGAGATCGGCGCAGGAGAGTGTGGAGTGTCACAAAAGTTGGGAAGCCTGGACCCAGCAGTGGATGAAGTCCGGTTGCAGATGATGATGGATATTCAAAGATTTTTATGAGGTTGTGTGCAAAAGATTTTACTTCAACAGCAAAAACATTATTAGGTACATCACAATCATCATCATCATCAGCCTATATTAGTCCACTGCTGGACATAGGCCTTCCCTAATGAGCGCTATAGCACGCTGTCTTCAGCTTAGGTACAGGATGTTAAAACTAAACACCATCTGAAGTTTATTCCTCTACATTATTTTGGTACAATAAAAATAGTTTTTAGGGTTCCGTGCAAAAGGATAATACGGGATTCTATTACTAAGACTTCGCTATTTGTCTGTCACTTGGCTGTATCTCATGAACCGTGCATAGTTACAAAAATAGAATTCCATGTTCATTTTCTATTAAATCATGATAAGTTGTAGTTTTAGAGTTCCTTACCTCCAAAGGAGGTACAGAGTTGAAATTAACATCAAATACTCAAGTCGGTAACCTCTTGGAGTAGTTATATAAATCAAACTTGTAAGTCAACGCAAATAAAGGTGCAGCCGCTTCTGTCCAAACATTCTGAAATTTCCATTAAAATCACACGCAAACAACAACATTATTGAGTACTTCTCATTGATCTAGAGTCATGAAATTTGGCAAAAATTAAGGTCTTATTCATAGCACAGATAAAGGTTAAAATCCGAAAACGGTATTACTTTTCTCAATTATTATTTTTTTAATTTTCTCCATGTAGCAACCTATAGGTAGGTACTTCCCGTTGACCCAGAATCATCAAATTTGGCAAGAACCCTTGATGTGCGAGTCGAACTCGCACTTGACGTTTCATTGATCTCCACCGCGATGGTTAGTTACTACCATTATTTGGTAGTTCGGTCCTAATAAGACAGGTAAACATGATATTTTCCAAACTAAATTAAAATTAAAAATAACATCGTTACATAATTAACCACCGAGGATTCGGCACAATATTATAAATACGTTTGTTTCGCGCAATCATAGCAAAGTGTTACAAAGTCGTAGCAAAGCGTAAATAATTCAGTGTATTGCACAAATACATGCACAGTTTTGTAGAGCTACTTCTGCCAACTGCGTAATATTATATTATGAACTACCAATTTACAATGTAAAAGTGAGTACTTGTACTATTTCTCGAAAATTGTTTACATACTACAATAGCTGTAATTTAGTGTGAGTCATATAAATCTTATGAAATAACGCTTGCTTAGTCTAAAGAGGTTTATGTTATTTTGGATTTATGATGACAAATTGTTAGTAGACTGTAAGCCAAGTATTTCAATATGGCGGTGAATATGTTAGCTATAGAGTAGGTACGCTTGTTTTGACTTTTTTTAAAAACCATTTAGTAAACATAGCTTTGGTAACAAACGGCGAAATCTCAATTTAGTTAAGCTTCTTTATGTTGGGGCTCAAATAAAAATAGGCTGAACTAATTTATTCATAGGAATTTTGTAGCTATTACAGCGACTCTAAACTGATACATAATTCCAGGTATTTTTTGAATTTCTTACAGCATAGAGCTATTAATACTGATCAACATTCGATATCAATCTTTTTTAGGCTAAATCGATCTCTACTAAGGGAAATTTCCTTCTGTTGAGTGACGAAACAGATACCGTTGAAGAAATCATTCTGACTGTTAGGTAAATATTCTTCAATGAACCGACAATGGTAGTGTGAATTCGTAATACATGTTTCGCACAACACAATTTGAAATTCGATTCCTACACCTTGACGACTTTGGTTGTAAAATTGGGCTTCTGCTATAAAAGTAATAAGGACAAGAAAAAAGGAGACTAACTCGTTTTTATTCAAACACAACAAGCGCGTGTTAAGCCGCAAACCACCTTCACTGCGGTAGAGTAGTAAATACCTAAGTGCGAATGAAAGATATATGATATGGATCAGTTGAGCTACCTGTAGATTGTTTGCAACAGTTTGCAGATAGCTTAATTGTTTCTATTGTAAATACTAGTTTTAATTTAAATTTGTTATTTGATTGTTATTTTCTTTCTGAATGAAAGATAGATAATAAGAAGCTTAAAGTCCGGCCCAACGACCGACACAATAGAAACAAGAGTAGCAGTATCTCATAATGCGTTGGACAACCGCAAGGATCCTTTTTGCTGTCTCGAGATAGCACGATAAAATACTGCCGAGATGCCAGGACGGAAGCGTTCAAGGCGAGTTCTAGCATACGGTTGCGGAATGCTGCAGTTTTACGAAAGAAAACAATCTTATCTTTGCGTTTACAAAAAATACCAGACCGTATCTGGCCACACGCCAGTACATGCAGCCAGCGCCTTGGCGACGCTTCCGAATTTCTGTTTCGGTATTGATAATGGATCTGTTGCTACCAATACATTGTATGCAACAGTCCGCAGTTAGCACATCTATTTTATTTGTAAATACTAGTTCTAAATCGATTTTTTACAAAAATCTAAAAACCTACTTTAAATTGCTTATTATTTTAACAGTATTGTAAGTTTTTCTGGACAAATACTCGGAATCATTCTTCATACAATAACGAATGGTTTTTCCAAATCGGTCCATAAATATAAATAATGCTCGACAATTCACACAGCATTATCTAGCCCCAAGCTAAGCAGAGAATGGTGGAGAAATTCTCCATGGCGGAGTATTTGACTAACATTCCTTAAAAATACATAAACCCGAACATATAACCTCTTCGTCTTTTATTTTTCGTTTTGACGGTGAAAAAATGAGCGATCTTTTCAATATTTTGACAGCGTGCTTTCACACGTTTTGCAGCATTTCGCATCGTGTGCTAGAACCAATGCGGTTGCGGTTAGTTTGTGGCACGAGTATTAACTCGCTTGAAATAATGTGATGCGGAAAATCTCGCATGAAAGGCAGATTCTGTTCCGTAAATAGGTTCAGAGGTTTTCTCGATAGCGTTTGCACAATGTAAATATGATGCTCCATCAATTCTTAACCAAATTGTTTGCTTTTTATTGGGTAAAAACCTGAATGTGATAGTTTATTTTAATATTTCTATAGGTACTTTAATATTAAAAAGAGGAAATATTTACAAACAACAAACAGTAAGGATAAGGATGTCGTGGAAAGATTTTTGTTTGAATTGAATAGGCTCCGAAACTACTGGACCGATTTGAAAAATTATTTTACCATTATAATCCTACATTATCCCTGATTAACATAGGCTATAGAATAAACCCGTGCGAAGCCGGGGCAGATACCTAGCGTGATAAAAATAAGTAATATATGATGTGTTAATTGTCAAGCATATATAGTTATATGGCCCAAAGCTAAACAGAGCTTGTTTTATGATGACTGATATACTTAATACAAAAAATTACACAGATATTTTTACTAAACGTAGAAAATACCCTGGACACACACATTATTTTGAAGATATCGTACAAACATTTGTCCCAAAGCGGGAATCGAACCGCAACCTCCAGCGTCACAGGCGGACCTTCTCCCGCCGCGCCACATCCGTCTTCACCTGATGTTGATATAATACAGCTTTAAATACATTTTAATTAGATTGTTTTTGCCCGCGGCTTCGTTCGCGTTGTTTCTATGAAAAAGTCTAAACGTTATTTCTATCCCATGACAATATATGTGAAATGAAATAAGTTCCCAAAAAAATTACCCTTCGGCGGGACTCGAACCCGCGCCCCACCCTTAGTACGGGCGTGCTCTAACCAACTAAGCCACGAAGTCTCTGTCGGTTTTCGTCGAAAATATTTGGGACCTCTTACGGACTGTAGCGTCGGTGGCTCCACCTACAGAGAAAACATTAAAGTTCGTGGCTGAGTTGGTTACAGCACACCCGTACTAAGGGTAGGGCGCGGGTTCGAGTCCCGCCGAAGTCGAAAATTTTTGGGAACTTATTTCATTTCTTAGAGATGCCCTGAGTGCGGGTAAGCACTACCTATAACAAAAATCCTTAATATATGTGAAACCCAAAACTGCTATAAGTGGTTCGCTGAACCATTAGCTCTTTCATAAATACCTACGCAAAAAAATAACGTTATTTTAAAAAGCTTTGATGTTCCAAAATTGTTTTCAGTGGTCCCTGTTCCATTGGCTTTCCTTTGGTATGCAGATATAGGAACGGCTTAAAAGCCATTTTTGCATGTATTTGATGATATAAAAGTTGAATCAACAAAAAATTATTTGATGCGAAAACTAAAATTGAAGCGAGCTGTGGTGTGGGTCGATACAGACGGGCAACTCTATGTAGGCAACAGATTTAATATTCCACTCACACAAAATGAGTGGTCCAGTTAACTGTACCATGGAAGAAGTTTTTTAACGTTGGTCTAGTTATCCAGTGAACTGGACTACGGAATGAAAGAATCTTCCTTGGTACAGTTACCGATAAAATAATTTACGGTGGTCCCGTCAATACCAGCTCAAATGGACCACGGACAAAAAGCGATGTTACGTTTTGTACTTGTAGGTACTCAACATTTTGTGTAGCAACATTAAGCTAAGATGTTTTAGTTCACATGATGACACTGGTCTAACTATGTTAAAACTAAATTCTCTGTAAACTTACTGTATTTTCCTTTATGGAGAAAATATGAATTTATTATTATCATTAAAATCATATTTATGTTACTAGTTTTTTAAAGATGTTTAACTTATGATGTGAACTAATAAATAGATAATCTTTCTTTCTTATTCTTAGTGAATATAAGCACCTGTACAAATATACTATAATAAGTACTTATCATTCTTAGTTATTGCATTAATTTTGTAAATTCCCTTATAAATAATAAGATAGATAATCTTATTATTATTTAATTTATATCAAAATAATTAAAGTGACGCTTCTATGCAACCAAAATAAGGTAATGGCGACTTTGTTCTGCAACTTTGTTGTAGCTCGTCTATACATCCCATAATCCCTTTGGCTTTTAAATTTAGTACTCATGGTTTTGTACCAAATAAAGCCAATGAAATCGGTATAGCTTGGTTTTAATCATTCAAAAAATCTTTCAAAAGATATTTAACAATGACGATAAAATTAATATTCGACCTTAATTTAAAGATTAATATTCAAATTTAGAATTTTGATTAAATAAATACAAAACAAATTTAAAAATTTCTGTTCGAATTTAGAATTAAATAAATAAATAATGCTGGACAATTCACACAGCATTATCTAGCCCCAAGCTAAGCAGAGCTTGTGTTTTGGGTACTAGATAACTGATATACTTACATCATATAATACATAGATAGATATTTTTTATAATATATAGAAAACTACCAGAAAACCCTGAACAAATGTCTGCAGATCTACACACATTTGTCCCGAGGCGGGAATCGAACCCGCAACCTCCTGCGTCACAGGCAGACCTTCGCCCACCGCGCCACAGAGGTCGTCAAGTCAATCAATTATGATTTAAGTAAGTAGTTTTTTGAATGGTTGAACTCTCAAAAACATATCGCCAATAGTAAAAGTCATTCAATTTCCAACCACAACTTTCAAAGTTGTGATCGGGTATGACAACAGCTTTGAAGCGTTTTTCTCTATAAAAGTACACTTTAGGTTATCCATTCCAATGGACTAGTATTCAAATTTTCACTTACTACTACCTTCAAACATTCATTCAAACTTTTGCATTTTATTATTATTAATGATGTGATATTTGTTTATATGAACTTACTTTGTATCATCTATTTCAAATATACCTATTTGCGGAAACTTGTAATTAGCCTTCAAAAAACATGCATTGGTCTATCCAGGCATGTTCTATATTTTTTTATTCTATTGTCAAACCTAGCTGTAAGTTTTCCTAAAATCTTGTAAATAAATAAATAAATGAGGAGTACAAAATGATGATTAATTATAAAAGTAGGTATTACTGGCTACTTGGCTTGATGCTTATTAAAAACTAGCTAGTCTAGCAAACCTTGTTCCTAATTAGAATCAGAGACATACGAAAATGAGAAAACGTTTTTTTTTTTTCGTTCGTGATTTTTCATATTTTTAGTTAGGATATTCTGCTATTAGGTATCATTAAAATCGGTCGATAATTATGATCTATCTATCTAACAAGGCTTTGTTACGAAAAGAATAGTTATTTACAGGCAGCCAAATTAGCGTAAATATTTTCTGAGACTTCGACCTTCAATCCGTCGTTTCCGATAATGTAATTCCTCAAGGCTGTCTTGAAATATTATATTGTAAAACAGAATTTCCCCTTATAAAGTTTCTCTGTAGATCTCAGTCCAAACTTTTGTATTTTCCAGCGTTAGATGTCTGTACAATACAACATTGTTGTTTTTATATTTTTGAAGATATTTTATTTGTATTTATTCACCATTATGTTATATTATTTACCATTATAACTTGCGTACAACAGAATTTTGTTTATATGTGTTTTTTTTATGTAAATGCTTTCTAAAGACAGGAATGACATGAAAAAGAAACGGATAATATACAATTTCTTTGGTGTTGTGGGCAAATAAGCTGTTAAGGGCGGCTACGCAGGAAATATTTCAACTTATTTTGCTTAAATGAATCTAATATAACCTATGAAACAAATCACAAAACATTACCACCATAGTATCAAAATATGACCATTAAGGTTGAATTTTTAATAAAAATATAAATAGTCTTAAATCTAGTCAATAAAAATAAAGGCAATCTTTATATTAAGGCGAAGTACGTTCGCTTTTTCGAGACAAGGACGAGCGAACACCGCGCGGTGAAAGCGAGAAAGGGAGGCAAGAGCCGGCCCGCGCAATTTCACTGCTTTTTATTTATAAATTTGTTATTGCTCTGAAATAATATTCTTTCGCAAAAAAATAAAACCATAATCCTCTAAAGTGTTTAGTTAAGTATTTTTTAAACGATATTTCATGCAAATATGTTAAGTAACTAGCAAATGAAACTGGTTTTCCGTACTAAAAATGCAAAATTTAGAGGAAACTTTGCGTTTTTTTTCTATCGAGTCAAGTTGAGTCAATCGTGTTTCGGCTCCCATAACTTACTAACAAAAACCCTAAACTTTCGAGGCTCATTAAAAAAGATTTAAAAAAATTATGTTTTCTTGCCTTGAAATTGATTTTCCGTATAGGCAAAACCTGAGTTTTGGGACCTACTTCACCTTAAAGAGGAAAGATTCATAATTCAATTACGTTTATTTCTGTAAGCTTACAAAATAAGCACTTAGACACTACTTTGGAAGAAATCATATTTTTGTATGTAGAGTTAATGACTACAAAATTATAACTTATCATAAAAAAACTACTCTAGTTTTACACCTTTTGTTGTTGCACTTTATCCTGGGAGACACTGGTATATGTATATAAATAAATAAATAAATAATAAATAATGCTGGACAATTCACACAGCATATCTAGCCCCAAGGTAAGCAGAGCTTGTGTTATGGGTACTAGATAACTGATATACTTACGTAATATTATACATTACATAGATAGATATTTTTTATAATATATAGAAAACGACCAGAAAACCCTGAACAAATGTCTGCAGATCGTACACACATTGGTCCCGAGGCGGGAATCGAACCCGCAACCTCCTGCGTCGCAGGCAGACCTTCGCCCGCTGCGCCACTGAGGTCGACAAATATAGATCAGTTATTGGTCATATTTTGTGATAAGTTTCATTACATAAAATAGATTAATTTTAGATACATTTTTAAAACGGTGTGAACAGCATTGCGCTATTTACCTCCCTTAAGACGTTAGAGGTAGTTAACTACTAGTAGAAGGTTAGATATCGACCTATCGCCATAATTTAAAAGGTTTTTGTATTAGTAATCGTAAGTGCGAGAGGCACTTTGGATAATCTAGAAATTATATAAGTGCCAAAAAAATTCGATCTCTAACTACTAACGGCGCTAGAGCCGTAAGAGGTCCCAAAGATTTTCCACGAAACCGACTAAGATTTCGTGGCGGTAGTTGGTTAGAGCACACCAGTACTTAGTGTTGGGAGCAGGTTCGAGTCCTGCCGAAATCTAAAATTTTGGGAACTTATTTCATTTCTTATACATAATTTAAGTTAGATAACTATCGACCACTTAAAAAGGTATTTACTACTCGGAATGATTAGGGTACAAGAAGACCTTACCTTTCAATGACGAGACACTTTGAATTTTTTTATAAGCACCAAAAAACCACTCTTGAAAAATATTAGAATATCTTTTAAAACGTACTAAAATTGAATATCTATGCAAGCGGTACAGCCACGTACAACATCGGTAAACAATAAACCGATAATGTACTAAAGATAGCTGTTATTGAACGAATCGTTTTAGATCTGAACTGGCAAAAGGCCATAACAGATAGTGCAAATAGCTCCAACATTTGTAGGTATTTAGGTAGATTCGTCTACAGTGAGTTGTAAAAGTTGATTTGAACTGCGATTTAAACCCCCATTAAAAAACCTTTTTTATCGGGGGTGATGATGACTGGTAATGTCAATATGGTCTAGTTAGACACACTTCTCTCAGTGTCAAGTAATTTAAACTAATATTATAATTGCGAAAGTGTGTTTGTTTGTCCGGTTGCGGCTTGAAGGAAGGACAAACAAACACACTTTCGCATTTATAATATTATTTTAGGTTAACATTGATATCGACAATGATTTTAATGGTTCGCCCTAATTCTGTAGTAAACTCAAACTCAATAACTTTATTTCTTTAGGCTTACAAAATAAGCACTTAGACAAGTCAAATTTAATACTATAAACAGGTTTATAAATAGTCATTATTATCAAATAAGAAATATGATGTTATTGATTTTATTGATTTTATTCGCTTCAATTTTTTGTCCACTAGTGGAAGAAGCGAAAAAGAAACCACTAGTAAGTTTTATAAAACTTAAAATTAATACATTATCTCAGTCTGAATATAATCTAATTTGTATATAACTCAATATTTATATAAAACTAACTAAGCTTAACATTATTTCCCTTAAATACCATGCAGTATGATACTGTCGAAAATGGAGGATTAGTTATGAATCTGATTAATTTAGGAAATTGTAAAGAGAAATGAGTATACTGTTTAACATACGTTTTTCAAATTCTGTTATTATGAATCTGATTAATTTAGGAAATTGTAAAGAGAAATGAGTATACTGTTTTACATACGTTTTTCAAATTCTGTTATGTTATGCTTTAGTTGTTTTAATGGTGACTGTACTATATAAGGTTATGAATGACAAAAGTGTTGCAATTTAACAAAATCGTGTTATTGCAAATATCTTGGCTACATTACAATTTGGCATCAGTATCAGAAATTTAGCAATTAAATTGTTTTCAGGGATTGCTTATTTGGTTTCAGACCACCTATAAAAAGTGTATGTAAAGTTTTTATCCGTATTATTTCCCTTTAGATAATTTTTTTACACATATATAACAACTGCGTTAATAGAAACAAGGGAATCCCATTCTGATAACGAGCGGATTGTGATAAGAAACATTATTTTTTAGTAAACTACGGTTTCGCACGTGTAGTTATTTTTTCGTCAATTTTCCAATGTTTTTAGTCCTTGTCATCTTTATATCCTTTTCCGGACTAAGAGAAATACAACAAATCAAACACCATGAGAATCGGCCCCTTAGTCGTTCTTGAGTTTTAAATGGTGTAACTAACACGACTTTGTTTTAAATATATAGATAAGAAAATCTTTATTCAGAAAGAAAATAACAATCAAATAACAAATTTAAATTAAAACTAGTATTTACAATAGAAACAATTAAGCTATCTAATGATATAATATAATATATATAGATAATATATATAATATCTATAGATAATATCTATAGATAAGTAATCTACTGCTTTAAAACACAAAAGAGATCAATGTCGTAATTTTTTCAGACTAAAATAAAGTGGCACAGCATCAAAATCACGTCAATGTTTTGAATATTTTGATTTTGTCATAATTATTGTGACATTCAACGACAAAAGCTGCGAGAGTTGCCAAAGTTTATTTCTGCACTCGTATCTGTCAAAGAAACAAATGGAAAGCATTATCTGGCAATTATTAACGGTCAATATGGGTGACCTTAACACATTAAAGTGACTGAAGTCCGGTCAATTTGAAGTTAAATGTGGGCAATTATAATAATAATAAATCATTTATTTTAGGCAACATTAGTCTAGTACAGGATATAAAATACTTTAAACTACAACCCATATAAAATACTAGCAGTCCGCCCCAGCTTCGCACGGCTATATTCTATGGCCTATGTTACTCAGTGATAATGTACCTAGCTTTCTAACAGCAAAAGAGTTTTTGAAAACGGTCCAGTAGTTTTTAAGTGTTTAGTCGTTATAACAAAAGTCCAAATCTTTCCTCTTTATAATAATAGTGTATATATGCCCTAGTCTAACATACATAAAATAATCCTATTTACGTCGGCAACGTTTGACATTCAATATGTGTTGCGACCGGTGATCGTCCGCGAAAACGCCAGACAGCGCATTCTTCAGTCGGAATTCTTAATTAGTGACACGGTAGAAATATTCTCAGTTGGAATACGCACAACAGAGGATTTAAAAAATCATCCTTACTAAATATTATAAATGCGAAAGCGTGTTTGTTTGTTGTCTTTATTTCATGCCCTAACTAAGCAACCAATTGACTTGATTTTTGGCATATAGTTAGTTGAAAGGATGGAGGGTACTTATATGCAAATTTTTGAAGTTTTAACATCAAGTTTTTATGAAAGATTAACGGGAATAATCCCCAAAGAAATATGAAATTCTAATTTAACGAGAATTTAACTCGGAAAATAGCTAGTTTATCATGATCACTATTTATCTCTAAGAGTGGCAAGATGACTGTTATAGTTTACATGTAAATAAAAAAAAACAGAAAATGACTTAACTTGTAGGTACGTGGTTTTATCCCGAATTCTCAGAATCTTCTATGAAAGCAACTGTAGATATCTAGTGCGCACGGTGTTATTTGCACGGAGAGATTGGTTTCAACCAAGACCAAAATTTTCTTGCTCTATGATTTTAACCACGAAATTAGGGACTAAAGTTTGCTTACTCTATGATTTCTACCTTGACTCTTTTTAATTAAGGCTTGTTGAGTGGGGTATGCACCCCACACAAAGTGGCGCCGCCACCACCTTTATGTTATTATTCCGTTTAACAAAGGAATTTTCAAAAATCCATCTTCCAGTTTGTTATACCTATCATAAGCTTTTTTTAATACCTCTGTAATAGTTTTATTCTATTTAGTTAAGGCAGAGAAACGAAAATAGATTTTGGTGGCCACCAAGGGCAACTTCGTAAGTTCAAAATAGCCTCATGAGCTAAAAAATCAGGGGGAGACTTGCGTCCAGCAGTGGACCATTATAAGCTGTTGAGGTTGAGGTTGAACCATTCAACAATAAAAAAAACCAAGCCCTTTTCAGGCTCTAAACGAGTGTAGGAAATAATAACAGTTTAGATTCATATTCTGAATCCTTCCTCAAATTACCTACAGAATTACCCGCGGAAGTGCCAGATCGGACCTGCAAACAAGTTTTATTACTAAGCAGCCAGACTGCGCTGTAAAATAGCACTAAAACTGTTTACAAATAGCATTTTGCACGATTATTTGACTCGATAATCGGAGAAAATGTGCGATGAGCTTAATAAATGTTAAGTTTATGTTAAGGCAATACGTCACTATCGGCGGACAAGAAAATAGGCATGATGACAGTAACTAAAATTCGCTAAAATTATGAATTTACTAATTATAACCGAGCTAACAAAACACTTAACACGTTTTTACTGTTATCGAGATTTATGACATATTAGTTGCTCCTCGCGGCTTTGCACGTGTTGTGTAAGGTTATTTCTGTCCCATGAAAAGTAATTTATGGAATAAATTATATTATATAATAGCCTATGTTAGTCTCCATCCTTTGAAATAACTCTATGCCAAAAATCATGTCGATTGATTGATTAGTTAGAGCGTGATGGAAGGACAAACAAACACACTTTCGCATTTAAAATATGAGTATAGACTAGTATAGATTATTATTTGATTAATGTTATTTTATTTAAAAAAAACGTAGAACATACAGCAATCCGCCATGACACGTCAAACACCAAAAATAGCGTTACACAACTATGACGTCATGCCGTCACAATATTTAATGTGGCAATGAATTTATTGTTAATTTAATTACTTTTAATTTATATTCTACTGAACAACAGTTATTTAAATTATGAATAATGTACCTACTTACTAATTACATATAACTTTAAGTAAAAATATATGTACCTATATACAGAAAGACCTGTAACTATGTTGCCAATAAAGAATCTGAATCTGAAGAAAAGCCATAGAATAACTATGGTAGGTAAAGGTTTGACTTTCTTCTCTTCGACAATATTATGGTTTTTCTGTATAATCACTTCATCAGATGTTCGTGCGTTTATAATGAATGGATTTGAGAATGACGTCACCTTGCATACTGCCCCGCTAAGATCGGATTCAAGCAGAGCAGGGCAACATGAGAAATGACGTCATACTAAAAGTACGTAGGTTATACAAGTACTTACAAAACCAAATTTTAAATTAATTTCACCAAGCTTGAAAAAGGACTCTTCGGACTCACCGAACAAAAAACATAACTGTAAATATATTATGTGTAATATCTTGTTTAACAATGTTCTAATTTAAAATACCCTTTCTTTGTAATTGTAATAAAACGTAGAACGTAAATAGCTACTTCAAAGGCCTTTGAGTCCTGTTATTTTAATAAATCTTTTAGGAGCTAAGGAGGCCGAATCTCTACAGTTATTTCTATGGTTATTTCATACTAGTTTCTACCCGCTTCTTCACACGCGTTTTTTGGAATAAATGTACCCTTTATGTTAGTCCAGGTCCTAAGTCCCGAGTATATTTGGCTATAACGATAATAATAATAATAATGTTGGACAATTCACACAGCATTATCTAGCCCCAAGCTAAGCATAGCTTATGATATGGGTACTAGATAACTGATATACGTAATATAACACAATACATAGATAGATATTTGTTATTATACATAGAAGACCCTGAACAAATGTCTGCAAATCGTACACACATTTATCCCGAGGCGGGAATCGAACCCGCAACCTCCTGCGTCACAGGCCGACCTTCGCCCACCGCGGCACAGAGGTCGGACGATCCAGACGTGATCGACTTATCATATTTGTATGGGATTTTTCTTCTGCAGTTCCAACTTGTCAACATGTTTGATTCATAATTCTTATATTTTCATATTTCAGCACAAGACTTGACGAAGAAGCGGCCAGACAGATTGATGACAGCTCCAGGTCAATTTATAATCAGTGAAGAGCCTATTTAAGTTTTCACTAGTTTTTTATCCTTTAGTTTTGTTCTGTAATAGAAATAGCTAACGTTTTGGACTAAGCATTATAAAGCTTAAATAAATAAATATTTAATAAGTACAGAACATGAACATAGTCTTGGGTTTTGTAGATGCATATAAATACATCTACTCACTCAACTGCCTTTAATGGTGGACCATTATAGGCAGTGGACTGCTGGACGCAGGCCTCCTGTTTTTTTCTCATGATGGGTAATGCCCTTACATCTACTCACCCAATTCTAATTTCTACCTACCCATATAAGCTCTCTAGATCAGAGGTAGGTACTTACTTTCTATATGAGCTTTACGACGGTTTTATAGAGTTATAAAGATAAAGAATAAAAGCGATCATCGTAAAATTTACGTAACGTTACCGCAGACAGTATTCGGACCTTTCAAAACCTAGGTCTATTACACTAGTCTAGATTACAGACTACTCTAGATTCTAGTACTATGAGTACTAGAATATAGTTTTTTCTCTGAGTGCCCTATTGTTAGAGTTTTACTATTGTTAGCTTGGTATTGTGTAGTTTTTATGATTTAGGACCTAAATCATACTATCAAATAAAACTAGTACCTAAATTTGTTTACTAGTTTTGTTTGTACTAATTGAAAATCTTCTATTTAATGCGTAATTCATGTGCCTATACGGTTTTTGTAGTGGAACAAACGTAACGGTAAAATAACGTCAAGCTTTGTAATGGGTGGGTTACTGGCCGTGAGAATGGTGGCGAAATCGAAGCGTAGTACAGTTCCAGGCCATCACAGCGCGGTCAGTATTGCAGCCCAAGATGGACAAAGCTGAAATACAGGCCGATACCGAAGATAGCCTTTATAGCAAAGATAGCAAGGGTTGCATAATGATCAGGCTGAAGGCCGAGACCATAGCAAGCCTAGCTTGAGGCCATCATAGCATGGCTAGCATTGCACTTTTTTTTATTCAAATAATATTACGTGTAATTTAATCATCCCATTTTATCCCTAAGAAAATAAAATAAAATAAATAAATTTGCCGCCGATTTGTGTAGCTTTTTACTTTGGCGTTCTCACTGTTTCAAGCTTCTTCATTCTATCAATGAGAGTTGACTTACAATAAGAAGGTTTTATGTAAAGCTGTATATGTTTTAAGTTTTTTTTTATTTCTGTAGATTTCTTCGTCAATTATGAATCGATTTTGAAAATTATTTTGTTATTTTATGGAAAATAATCCTGAAGATGTCTTACAATTATTTTATTCTAGAGGAGTTAGTATTTGTACCGCAAATCTTAAAAAATCAGTATTACAAAGTAAAAATTTTTAGGCCGGTTTTAATTTTTTGAAAACCATAAAATGTTACTTGTATATTATTTGTACAGTGTTTAACACGATCACTGCTAGCGTCGGCGGTGCGACCCGCAGGTGCGCGCCGTCGGTACAAGGAGTTGCAGATCGCACTCTGTGTTTTCAGCCATGAAAGTGTTAAATTTATGATGCAGATATAGCAGGGTCAACTCCATGGTGCGTGGACGCCTGTGAATGAAGAATAGCCAGGTCTATGGCAAGGTGCCAGGTGACTTACAGGTGCGCCAAGTGTTAATGAACTTTACGCTGTTATGATATGAATGGAATTTGAATGACAAAAGACACGTGGGGATTTCTTACAGTAATATTAAAAAGTAATAATATGACATAACTGTAATTGGCTCTCTGATGTTATATGCTAAAACTATTTATGTTAGTTTAAGACGCAAACCTAACCCAAACTAGCGCCGCCACTTACTTTATCTTATTATTCCGTCTAACAAACGAAATTTCAAAGTCCATCATACAGTTTGTGGCATCCATTATAAGCTTTTTTTAATGCCTCTTTAATAGTTTTATTCTCCTTAGTTTAGGCAGTGAATCGAAAATTGATTATGGTGGCTACCAAGGGCAACTTTGATTCACTGCCTAAACTAAACAGAATCAAACTATTACAGAGCCATTAAAAAAAGCTTCCATCACGTATCACAAACTGTGCGATGGATTTTTCAAATTTCCATTGTTAAACGGAATAATTAGATAAAGTATATGGAGGCGCTAGTTTGGGTGGGGTATGCGCCATAAGCCGTTGGTTTTCTAACAAATTAAATATAAATATTAAATTTGAAATTCGATATTCAGGGCAGTCAATACATATAAGTTTTGTATATTTATTTTCACAGAACAAATGTATGAAAATAAAGATATTTCAAAGTTTTACTCCAAAACCCTGAAAATTGTTTTTCATTCTCTACAAATATTAGCCGGCTGTGAAATATAAACAAAACTATTTTAGAAACAATAAAGAAAACTTCCACGTAGTTTAGCATGTCTTGCTTCAACAATCTACGAATAAATAAACAAACAAATGGTTAGGAAACGGGAAATCAATGAAAAGTAGATGAGATCATGTGATAAAAATTTTGCACACCAGCATAACATTTCAAATGTATGGAATGTTCGATAGTTTTATGTCATTTTAATATTAAAAAAATATTAAAAAATATATAAATCTCAGATATAACGATCATTGGACCTATTCCACTCTGATTCACTGAGCAAATCCATTGATTCAACATTTGGTTCCACTCCAATCGATAGCTCGGGTGGATTTGTTTGGTTCTATTCCACTCTTTCTTATCGATGGCTTTTGGTGGATCAGATAATTTGCCAAAATAATATTTGAATGTATTGAAAAAAACTTAAAAACAACCTCGAATCTCTTAATTATACACGTTTTATTAAGGCAATTAATTGAGTTGTCGTGTTTTGTAATCGGATTAGCTATTCAACAAAAAGGCTGATTCTACGATGCCTGCCCGCGGCTTCGCACGCGTTGTTGTTGCTTAGTTAATGCGTAAAGGGATGACAAAGAAACAGGTTCGAGTCCTGCCGAAATTGTACCTGAACTATTGTATGAAGATAGTAAAGTAGGTAATTTTAAGAAATGGATAGTATATGCTTAATGTAATATATAATAATAGCATACACATATTGTAAAGCTATTAGGTAAGAAAAGTAGATAGTAAACAATAGACATAATAACAATATAAATAAGTATACATGAAGTCTGATCATTAAGTTAATGGAACAGAAAAAAATACTATAAAAAAAAAATTACATTACGTAACACCAGTCAGTACTCGGCTTAAGGGCTTACAATCTTAGACACTAACAATTACTCTTAAGTTCCCAACCATATTACTGAAATAACTAATGGGTACTATAAAACTGTTACGTACAGTAATTTATCTTATATTACGGATGATATCAACTTCAGAAATAGCTGAAATTATGATCGTTGTTATTTTGAGACGGTTTTTACGGTAACTCGCGTATTGTCTTGGCACTGATCTCTGAAATATACGTAATGTACGCTAGAAACCAACTGTTTGTTAACTAAGAAATTCGGTCTGAAAGTTGGGAATCAAACATTCAGTCCGAATTTCTTAGTTCACAGAGGCCATTTCCACTAATGCATCTACTTGTTTCTGGACTGTTTTCCGCAACTAGGCCACAGGTGGGCCCTTTTTGCGTGTCGGGTGGGGGGGCTGCTAGTCTAACCACCCGATGTCCTCTAGGAAGGCCAGCAGCTCGCTGACGCCGGTGCATGCCTCCCCAGGCGTCCTCTGCGTACCAAGGTGTTGCAGTCTTGGAGAAGCTACGCTATCGCACTCTACAAGCACATGCGCGGCCGCTAATGCATCTCGATCTATCTTACTTTTAAAGATGGCTGTTACTGGAAGATTAAAAAGCAGTCCTTGTTTTCTCGAACCGATTCTAAGGTTTTGTATGAAATGAAAAGAAATTAGGTGTTATCAGTTTCTATTATTTGTTATTGTAGTTTGTATTATAGTGCGTAAAACCCTGGCCTAGATATCTCTGAGAAATTATGAAAGTTTACAAAACCTTAGATATGATCAACGGCAACAACTCTCGTCAAACGTACAGCCGTAGAGCCGTAAGAGGTTCCAAAGATTTTCGATGAGTATCGCATCATATTTGTATGGGATTTGCGTAGTTCCCTGCATGTCTGTACGATAGAGGCGTTGTACTATAAGACGGTACCCCGAGCCAAACTAGCGTCGCCACCTATTTTATCTAATTATTTCGTTGAACAAAGGTAATTTCAAAATTTTGAATGGGCAGTTTGTGATACCTATGATAATCTTTTTGTAATGCCCCTATCATCGTTTTATTTTGTATAGTTTAGGAGGAGATACGATGTTGCACTTTGTGGCCACCAAACTCAATTATTGCATTTCCTCATCAGGTGAATCATGACGCCATTTTGTGAAAGGATAGTCATATAGGATTTCGCATTCATAGGAGCTGGACAGAGCAGAGCTATGTTAGTGCAAAAATCAAGTTATTGCATGTTTTCTATTAAATATTAAAAATATAAGTATGAAATAGAAAAACTAAACGATTAACTCTCGGACTCCAACATCTCGTCTCCCAAGCCAACCTAACCTGCACGTGGTGTAGGTACCCTGCTGGATAATGAACTAGGCTCTGGTGAAAATATCAAGCTTCATAATACGATAACTCATATATTTACAATTATTTTCCATTACTTTATAATGACAGAATTGTGGCTGCCCAGACACATATTGCCATTAATAAAAAAAATTATAAACATCATTAAGTTATTTAACGTATAATATTTACTTTGACAAGGTTGTTTGGATTTCAAAACCTTCAATTTAAAATGTGACCTGATCCCAGCCCAATGGTAATCCTCATAGTCAGAATCAGCTATATCTCCAAGGCAATTTGATCGTTGATTTATGAATCGTCTTCCAAACATTTTAGAAGCAAGTTTATCATTGAAGCTTATTTATGTATTCTGCAAATAGATCCGATATTGCAATGCCCGTGGTTACAAAACGTCTGCGCCCACGCATGGTAAATAAAAATATCGTATTCGTTAACAAGCGCTGCGTATTTCGAAATTATATGATTTCTGTGAGTGTTTAACAAAGATTTTAATTAAAAAGACTGAAAGACACATTTTTGCCTCACATCTTTGATCTCCAACAAAATTACTTTATGCTTTCTGTTAGAGTTGATCTAAGATTCAATTGCAAAAACGGTAAATAGAATAAATAAATAATACAGTTTCATCATACGCATGCCCAGCGTGGGAATTATGGGCATTGCCCCCAATGATATCGCACATTAGTGGAGAGCTTATATGAGTTATGTCTAGCATGCTTTTGGTTTCACAAATTTTCACAAAAATCTACGTAGTATTGGATGTTACAGAACCAAGCACGGGGTTTGTTGTCTAGTATAGAATAGAGAAAAATAACATCACTTTGTCATCGAATGCGTAAATTATGTGAAATTTATTCCGTCATGTTTAATAATGTACGCAATGTATGATGATGCGATGTCATTATTGTCTATTCTACCCTAGAGAACCATCCCAGTGCTGGGCCTGCAGGAATCTTCAGGGCAAGCACGGGATTGATTGCTTGGGCTACTGCTGTAAGTAAAATAGATTTCTTTAAAATTGCGGCATTAGTTTTGGTAAGTGTGGCTCTTGAGGGCCCGTTTTGAATAAAGATTAACAAAATATGAAAGCGTTAAGCGATAATGCTTAGGATAAACTTAGATTTTAGCGTAAATACTTATTCTGTAATAAGACAAGCTCTCATTCTTCTAGATGAGAAATGAGGGCTCGAGTTTTCAGCTTGCTCATTGCACTCACACAAATTCTTGTTTCAATTTTCACATTCCTTTAGGAGTTAAGGCATACTTTTATAGATTTTTATGATTGCGCCCTCACATCGCTCACGGACACCGTATTTTTAGCTTGTCATTGAAATTATATCTACCATGAGACGAGGTCTGTGGCGTCAGTTGACGAAAAGCCGATGGCAATAGCAGGTATACAAAATACAGACACATAAGCCACTAGACAACAACAATACCTAGCATTGCGTAACATAACGTCTGTTATGTTGCTAATGATGATAGAATATAAGTGGAAGAGCCATTTTGTCAAGAATTAAAGGACAATTTTAATAATCATATCGAAACAACACAAGTTCAAAGATTTCACAAAATACCCGAAACAATTTCGAGTGGTAACATCTAAAACGTTAATTTTCAATCAGGGCTGCTCGTTTTGAGACAAAGTTAGAAAATTATTAATTTCTATGCAAAGTGCTGTGTGCGCTGTTTCAACGGTCATTAACATACTTCCCTGTGTAATTACTTTTCAAGGCTTTCACTTGCAAGATTTGGGGTTTAACCACATATAGCCGAGAGAGAGAGGTATTATTTCGTCTGCTTCACATAGAGTAAAACTTGCTGATACTGCTTTATAATACAATTCAGTTTCTGTAATGTAAAACTCCTGAGTCTGTGGCCCTAGATGGCTTGAAATGTCGAGAAATGTTTGTTTATTTTTTTATAATTTTTGATTTAGTTTATGCCTCTTAAAAAGAAACGTTAAATAAAAAAATTAAAAGTTTCGTAGCTCCATAAATAATCGGTGGACTGAAGACCACTTTAAAATCCAAGCAAAACATTGCTAAATAATTTTTCAGTGTCTTCATCTATCAGATTTTTATTTGAAATGTCACTCTGTCTGCACCTGTATCTTTGGAAAAATACATTTTCGGCTTAATATGTTAGCTTCGACCCTTAAGTACCTTGTCCCTTCCCAGAACCATTCAATGGCGCTATCGCTATTAATAATTTTCCATCTCAGATTATAGAACATTTCTAAGAAAATTATAACAATTAACAAAAGCCAGCAATGCTATGTCGTGGTTTGATATTAAAGGGACAATTTCGACCTTATTCGTAAGAAAAATCACAACTTTTCACTACCTTGATTAGTCAACAGCCACTGTTGACGATCTTCGAAAAGCTTCAAGGACATGTAAACGTACTCGCTCTAGACTCGTATGAATGAAGTGTTAGATAATGACACTGTTAGGCAGGTGTCTACCTGTCAGTTGGCCAGGTGTTGTCAGTGGTTAGCCAGGTGTACCTGTCAGTGTCGCGTGCGCAGCGGCCGGCTCCAGACCTCCAGAACACTGACTAGCCTCGACTACACAGCCACAGCTATTTTAAACTCTTTCGATTTTATTGTAAACGCGAAAGCGACAACTCTACGCGACTGGCAGCACACTAATGCGAAAGCTCTTCGAGCTTCCAGTAAATGCGAATGAAAAAACTCCAGCGTCACGGTTTTTTGTAATTTTACTAGTATTAAAAAACCAATTTTGTTTGGTCCAAAGTGACGCTGGTGACCTTTGGTGATAATGCGGTCAGTGGTCTGAAAGTTACACTTGCGCCAGATAAATCAAAGATGTTTTCAAATGCATCTTGAATCGTGAATTATGCGTGAATAATGCTGTGAGTGATTATTTTGTCAAAATATTTTGAACAGCAAATTTCTCGCATTTTTAGTAACTATTTATTAAAGCAGTACTTATACAAAATCTTGACAACATTAGCTTAGTAAAGCGATTAGAGTAGGTACCTATATTTCCCGTCGATCTCTTTCTTGCTCAAACAGCCAATCGTTAGCGTCGACCTTGGTTAATTTAAATGCTATGATATCACGTGACCTAATTAATAACTATTGGCACAAAACTAGAAGCAATTAAAAGATGATATAACATAGCTTACACTCAAAATAGTTGAGTTTAATTTTCTAAGACATTTGTATCCTACTGTGGATAATTTATACATTGTCAGGTTAAATTTACAGAAGCTATAGGGTT
Source organism: Eupithecia vulgata (assembly GCA_946478455.1). Taxonomy (NCBI): domain Eukaryota; kingdom Metazoa; phylum Arthropoda; class Insecta; order Lepidoptera; family Geometridae; genus Eupithecia; species Eupithecia vulgata. The sequence continues at coordinate 10,134,600 of OX297879.1, read as the reverse complement.
TTAAATGCATGTCTATTTGATGAACCATTATTTTCATATGTTCACATTTTGCTGCATTTTGTTGAACATTTTGATTTCGATACACGGTCAAATATCGTTTTACTCTCGGCAGCAAGTATTAAGGTTTCAGCATAGACTAGAAGAATACTTTTGCAGTAAACGCAGCGACTAGGTAAACGTAGTATTTAAATGCATGTCTACTTGATGCAACATTATTTTCATATGTTCCATTATTTGTATTTAAAGTGTTTGAACATTTTGATTGCGATACACGGTCAAATATCGTTTTACTCTCGGCAGCGAGTATTTAGGTTTTAGCTTAGAGTAAAAAAAATACTTTTGCAGTAAACCCAGCGACTCGGTTAACGTAGTACAGGATGCACTGAGACTTAAGTTCAGTTTAAGGATAGGATCGAGACATCGTGATGTCTAATTTTTCTATGGGATCTGGTACAGCAGCGCCTCTATCGAGCGGACGTGGAACTATGCAATCCCATAAGAAAGCGATACGTCATGACCGTGATACTAACGTTATTCAGAAGTCAGGGCTCTGATGGGATAGCCTGCAAAAGACAACTGCTAGATGTCGGTTGCAGCAAGCTTCAAGCTGAAGACAGTCTTAATTGCTGGGCCTCCCGCCCATGCGCAATGGACTAGCTTAAGCTAATAATGATAAAATGAATCTTAATCTGTTTTAGTACAAAACTTGAACCAAATCGGTACTGAACTGAAATATACGAATAACAGAGAGCAGAATACTTCCCACAAAACAATAAAATGCACTGAATATAAACTCTAATTCCTTTACGAGTTTGCAATAAATTCATCAGTTTTACTGCACGCATTGCCGCGGCTTGCTGAACTTTACTGTAGATAAAATAATAGTACCAAGTATAGATTTTCACTGAGGAAATAACCGGGGTTTCCTCAGTGAAAATCTATACTTGGTACTATTATTTTATCTACAGTAAAGTTCAGCAAGCCGCGGCAATGCGTGCAGTAAAACTGATGAATTTATTGCACACGAAGTTATAATTTTTTTTTAAGTAGTTTTAACCCACATAATTTACTCTACCTAGATACTTTAGTAGACTATAATACGTCATAGTTCTACATACGGTAGTATACGTAATCTTTAAAAATTAAGTGTCTTACATGAAAACAACATGTAAATTAGTAACGATTATGTGTGGTCAATAAATAACAACAAAATAGCGTATTAAACCGCGAACTTTCAGATTTTCAGAAAATTCTATGTTAATTTATGGACAAATCAAATTTAAAAACGACTAATCCATTTGGAATGACGTATAACTACGAAATAAATTAACTTACAACCGTAACTGACTAATAAATTAAGTTGACAAATCTACACAGCTCCAACTATCGTAAAACCTACCTTATCTGGATTAAATAAGGCACATTTCACATCCCAAGCTAGCGTGCAGTGGCGAATACCGGACATTAAAGCGATAATAGCCCGGCTAATGTACACTGACGAGCCGCGGACCATACGGCGTCAGAAGCTGACGTAGTGGATAATGTGAAACGCACGTTACATACAACAGCGAAACTGAAAGGGACAATGGGAAACAGTGACCGTAACTTGGAGTAGTTTTAAGTGGATATTTTATCTAGTCGTGCTACGCCCGATCAGTATATTTCAGGCGTTTCTGGATTAATTAAGGAAATTATTTGCATATTACTTTTAACCTTGAAAAGTTAAGTTACAATACAACCCATATTTTACTGTCACTTGCCAACAATAGTTTAAGGCGCATACCCCACCCAAAGTGGCGCCGCCATCTAATTTATCTAATTATTCCGTTTAACATAGAATTTTTCAAAAATCCATCTTCCATAACATAAAGTATAATAACATAAGTGGCGGCGCTAGTATGGGTTGGGTATGCGCCTTAACCTAGAAAAGTTAACTTACAATACAACCTATATTCTAGTGTCACTGGCCAACAATAGTTTAAGCAGTGTTTTTTTGTCGTAAGTTACTTGTGTAACGTTTAAATACGAGAACGACAGATGCAGCCATAGTATTGACGGTCGGTGGACGTATGGACGGACGGTTTCAGATAGTGTTCACGGCAGCTGCTGAAGCCAAAAGCGTGAATGCAAAAGTTGTTTAAAAGGAAATCTTAGGGACATGAATTATTATTTTATTAATTTGTGTGTATGTACATCATCATAATCATCATAATCATTTATTGCTTGAAATACATGTAAATATAGTACACAGTTGTTAGTATGTCATCTCATGAACCAATGTATTTCTACCAGCGCGGTGTGCAATGTCTGGTTTACAAATGGTCACCTATAATAAAATATGTAGTTAAATTAAAGATAAAATAAAAAATAATAATTATTTGCGTCAAAAAATACAAATACTAAAAACTGATGATAAATGTAAAAATTATGACGAGTCAAAAATATACTTAAACAAATCAATCCATTATTGTTACATAAACTACCTACTACATTATGTATGTACATGTAATATGGATTGTGATCGATCTGAAATAAATGAGTTAATAATAATAAAACCATACTTTTATTTTAGTTACACGTGCGCACTACATTACTGTTGGACCCTATGGACTTGGAACTTTCCATTAGGAACGTCACATTGGTAGTATAAAAAAATTACCGTATCGGTATATCCAAATCTGCAAAGCATCATCTAGGTTGGGACCTAGATGATGCTTTGTAGATTTGTCCAGCATAAAACAAAGGCTAAGCAAATCTTGTGTTATGGGTCGATGACTGATATCCTTATCCTAACTATTATTATAAATGCGATGTTTATTTGTTTGTTTGTCATTCCTTCACGCACTAAGTAAGCAACCAATCGACTTGATTATTGACAGAGAATTAGTTGAAACGATTAAGAGTAACATAGGTTACTTTTGTCCTGGTAAAAAAATCAAATTCCTACAGGAGATTTACGTAAATGTGAAGAATTGAACGCGAGTAAAACCGCGGTGAACAGCTGGTACTTAATAGATATGACATTACATAAATAGATAATGGATTGCGTTAGTACCAGTTCCAGTTATTTGGCAGATCTGTAGCAGTTCCTAGCTCTCGTAGAATGCTACGACGAAGCAGGGTCTACGGCTCGTCAGTCGTAGACCCTGCTACGCCGTAGATCAAGGTCCATTTCAGGTTCAATAAAGTAGAAAAAATCTACACAATATTAAAATAATTTTAACGTGACATATTTAAATTAAGAATTATTTTTTTTAGCCGACTATAGAACCTCTTCCGTAAGTCGTTTAGAATAAATAAATATAAATCAATAATGCTGGACAGAATTCACACAGCATTATCTAACCCCAAGCTATGCAGAGCTTCTGTTATGGATACTAGATAACTGATATACATAATATGTAGATATTTTTTATTTCACATATAAAACGACCCGAACACCCTGAAAAAATGTCTGCAGATCGTACACATATTTGTCTCAAGGCGGGTATCGACCCGCAACCTCCTGCGTCGCAGGCAGACCTTCGCCCACCGCGCCACACAGGTCGTAAAATTTGCTTACCTTACTTTTTAAGTAATAAAAGTTTCCACAGACGTTTAAAATATTTTGACCTACTTGAATCTGAAAACGATAATTTTATTTTCAGTAAACATGCTGAAAACTGGAAACATAAAAATGTCGCGTTCGAGGACATTTTCAATATAGATATTTTTATCGCAGTAGGTACTAAAATAATGGGCATTTAGTCTGATTCCGTTTAGTTTCATCAACTAAGGATTCTTCTTATCCTTTCCTAATTTTTTTTCCTATCGTGCATAACTATCTATACTTGCTGCACCAAGATTTGTTAACAGCAAGCGATCTGCATACCCCGGACCCGCTAACAAGTATCATGATGTTGCAATGTCAGTGTGGCCGCTTCTTCGTTAAGTCTTGTGCTGTAATGTGAAAATATACGAATATATAAGAATTTCTTGTGAACTTGCATAGGCTTCTAAGCGCCATATTGCACTGTCATCAACTAGTCTTTACAAGCGTCTGTCAGTTGACAGAGTTTTTTTAATTCTTTGGAATAAATTGTGAGAGAAACTAGTAAGAATAATTAGTTCAATTAACGATAATATTTCTTGTTTTGTTACTTGTATGTTAATATTTAAATTGTAATAAAAAATTAAGAGCCGACTTCAAATTCTTTAATTTTACTTTACTTTATCTTTTGAAACAAACACCTCGGGGTAATCACATCACATTTCTATTATAAACTAAAGTCTAGACACGTCTAGCCGCGGCCTCGCATGCGTTTTTCTCGTTTCGCATAATGTTGTTCTTAGTCTAGAATAAAGCATAGGCTTTATCCCATAAAACAGTTCCCTTGGGATTGTAACAACTTATAAACTCGTGTGAAGACGCAGGCTGAAACTAGTCTTCTATAGAACTACAAATAAATCATCCAAATCGGGAAATATGGACGAACATACATACAAAAACATACACATACACAACACAAAATATAGTAAAAAAATTCTATGTCTATGGCTATCATAGACATAGAATTTTTTCACTATATAGTAGACACACATAGAACCTCCTTTTTATCGAAGTCGGTTAAAACCATGGATAGATTCTTTAAACATAAACTCGATAACAACCATGATTGGCACTTACTGTGGTTTTACATTGTCGCCCTGAATCTAGTCTTTTCTTGGAATACTTTGTTACCCTCCTAAAACTGGCATATCTCAACGTGTGTCGTGTAAATATACCTGTAATAAAACAAAATAGCTGAATAGAATACACAAAACAACATTGAGCCCTCGAGAAAGGATCTAGTTTCTTGAAAATTCCAAATGTTAGCTATAAATGAAAATGCGCGTGGATATAATATTGTCCTTACTATTTGTGCTACAGTGTTTTGTTAAGGCCCAAACTAGCGCCGCCACTTATTTTATCCTAATAAGGGAATTTCAAAACTGACATTGGGCAGTTAGTCATACCTACTCTAAGCTTTTTTAATGCCTTTGTAATGTTTTTATTTCGTCTTTTACAGTCAAGCCAGAGATACGAAGTTACGAAGTCCTGACACCGCTAAAAACCAGCGCTGCTTTGGCATAAGTGCCATAGGAGGATTAAACTGCGCCGGTGACCTTTTTGTTTCATTTGGTATATCATTAGATAAGAAAAGCTATTTAAGTCATGTTAATTTAGTAACACAAATAAAAAAAATCTATTGAATTCTAAGTTACACTTTGTGGCCACCAAACTCTGTTTTCGTATCTCTGCCTATTACAGAATCTTTAAAAAACGTACGTATCACAAACTGCCCAATTAAATTTTTGAAATTTCTTTTGTTCAACGAAATAATAAGATAAAAATAGGTGGCGGCGCTAGTTTGGCCTTAAATGGTAACCTTAAACGTAAATATAACCCGCAGGCTGCGGTTTGTTAAACATTGTGTGTGGATTCCGTGTGCATTGTTCAAGCTTGCATTCAGGAGAAATTCAGGGAATGCATTTATACACTACTTTTGATGTAACGGTAAAACAGTAATTGCAACAAAAGAATCGTTAGAAATTCCAGCAACAATTGAATTCGTTTTCTATTTTTTAATTTCACAAAACAAGCGGATGGAAGCCACCTGGGGCCAAATTCAGCTAGCCAATCACTTTACATTATGAATTGTTCATAGATTTGTAAACATTTGTCCCGCCTCGTGACAAATGTTTGTAAGATCTGCAAATATTTATTGCGCTTTTTCTGGTCGTTTTCTTTATTATAAAAAACGTCAGATGCTAGTCACACTAGCGAGGAAGAGAAAATACAAAAGAGGGTTACGTATAATTGCAAAGGTAACTAAAAGACCTTGTTTTTTGCTTGCTTCAAATATCATGATTCTAGGTCATCTGGTACCATATGAGTTTTAGGTCCAAAACGAGAATCAAAATTTTTTTTGTCAATAAACAACTTTATTGCTTTTGAATTTCTGCCTTTGCTTGTAATACAAGATCTTACTTCTTGCCAATTTTCATGATTCTGGGTCAACGGAAAGTACCTTATAGGTTTTTGTATAAACGGTTGTAACTTTTACTGTGTTTACTTAGAAGTTTGATTTATATTGCGTCTCCAAGAGGTTACAAGTCTGAGTATATAATGTAAATTTCGAGTCGTTAGCTCCACGGAAGAGTTGTAGCTCCGAGAGTTTGGATTTCTTGCCAGTACGCTGCTGTTTACAAAACTTGATGCCTTCGTGCCTCAGCGTTTCGACCAGATTGTGCAGGGTCTCGTCAGCGTCATCAGTGGGTTCCAAGGCAACAAATCTATCCCCGAGAAGCTGCTGGAACTTCTCGGTGCCCGCCATGATTTGGATTGGGTTAGGTCGGAGCGTGGACTTCATCAGACGGTTTCTTTCAAGCTTCAAGTTGATATTCAGAGAGCCTCGGAGGAGTCGGTGATCAGATCCGGTATTGAACCTGTTGATCACTGAGACATCTCTGAATATGTGCTTGCTATCCGTCATGATGAAGTCGATCTCATTTTTAGTCACAGTGTCGGGGCTTCGCCATGTCCACTTCCTTTGAGGCTGCTTCTTAAAGAAAGAGTTCATTAAGAACAGCTCCTCTTTCTCAAGGAAATTGACAAGCATTTGCCCCCTGTGATTCCTAACTCCATAACCATGCGGGCCTATTCGGGATTCGTTGCCAATCTGGGTTCCCACCTTGCCGTTAAAGTCCCCCATAACAACGTTGAAGTGGGCCTTAGTGGTGTTATGCAAGGCTCTGGATATGTCTTCGTACATATCCTCCACTTCATCATCCGAGTGTGCCGAGGTCGGTGCGTAGACCTGAATTACCTTCATGCTATACCGTTTGGATAGCCGAAGGATCAGGTACGCTACCCTGGTCGACACACTGGAGATTTCTTGGACGTTGTTAGAGAGGGCCTTATTGACGAGGAAACCTACGCCACCCTGGGATGTTTTATCACCCTCACGAAAGTAGAGAAGATGACCCGAGTCTAGGGTTATGGTGTCCTCCCCCTCTCTGCGGACTTCACATAACCCTAGAACATGCCATTTGATGTTCTCTAACTCCACTTCCAACTGCGCTAGATGTTGGTCAAGCCTCAGAGTGCGTCCGTTATACGTAGCCAGGGTCAGTTGTTGGTGGCAGCCTGATGTAGCCCGGTGATTCCTAGCACCCCCTGCCAAGCCGTTACCATGGCCGCTGCCATGGCCAGGAATAGCGAGGCGGCCGGGAACTGGGGGCCATTTTTTGTTGCGTCGTACCATTGGGGGGGTAATGCCCATAATCCCCACGCTGGGCATGCGGGTTGGGGATCGCAGTTCTGTAGTGGAGTTGTTCTGCAGGGGGCGCTGCTGCCCACCCCCCGGTTTGTGTCCCTTAGTCGCCTCCTACGACACCCACGGGAAGAGTTGGGGTGGTGCAATTCTAAGCCGGCACCACACGGCACCACACGGCCTATTTGAATGCTAACTAATATTACTGTAAGAAATTTTGTACTCGAAATCACACAAGCCTTTGAACTAAAACAAAGAAGAAAGATTTTGTGTTTCTTTCTAGTCGGTTATTTATTCAAGCGCACTAGATTTAGTTCAAGATCGAATCACATTAGCGCCTAGGTGTTTCGATGCGGATTAACGCGAGATTCAATTTTTTTATGTGGTTTGTATTTTTTTCTGCTTACCACAATATTAAAAGTAGCGGACAAGTACTTAGCCGCAAATAGTAATTAAAATTTAACGTTTTTCTATGTTATAACCAACTTCGTCGAACCACCTCAAGAAGCGAACAGTCAGCGATTTGGTTGTCAAACTAGGCTTAAATTTCAGTACGCATGCGATCCCCGTGGTATAAACTCCAATCACATAAACTTCAAAACTTTAATAACATTAATATATAACTAAAATAATAGTTAATGTAATAACAAGATCAAGAAAGAAATATACGTAAAAAAATATATGAATGTTGTTTCAAACGTAAATTGATCAACTCTCAAAAACCCTTGGCATATTGAAGTGACTTGGGTTTTATCGTAGGTACGAGTATTTGTTACTTCTATTAGTACTTATTATTTAGATCCTCTAAGTTAGTTTATTCATCAAGTGTGTAGGTCTCTCATCGTGAAAATTTTGCCCTTAGGCCTTTCCTATAAGATATTCTGTCCCGTTTCTATAAACGTGATATCCTATCACTATCCCGTTCCAAAAAGGGCGCGAAACGTGCCCATGTGCAAGTACTAGATAATATATTAAACTATTCATCCAAATAATTCACCAACTACATTATAACTTCAGGAAAATAAGGTCGAGTATCGCGTAAACAGACAGTAAAAGTTTATGTACGACTGGAGATCTATCAATGTCGTCGCCAAGGTCGGCGCAGACGCAGCGTGTATGTATTTTCGTTCGCGTTGCGCAAGACGTGAATTGGGGCGGCGTAAAGATTAAAGAATCACTGTTAATCCGCGATTTTGTTATTTAAATTTAACCACCACAGTGAAGGTCACGTTGCAAAAGTTGGTTTTTTCGATATTGAAATAACTAAAAATATTAGAACTATTATAATAGCTACCTACCTAAAACGTGTAGATAAGAGACAGAAGTTTCTTTGTCACTTTTTGCTTTTTTTTACATCGATGCGACAGAAATAACTTTCACTATTTCCTTGTTTATTTTAATTTTATGAATTTGACGTTTCTAATATGTAGTTATTTTTTTCACAAAATAATTTAAATATACAATAATAACCATAAATCAAACATTTTTTTTAATTTGAATTATATAGTTTTGATTTGCTGTCATTTAAAAATAAAACACTCAGTGCACTAAGTTTCTCCATACCCAAAAAGTTTGATAAACTCTTAACTCGTAAGAAAACTCTTTTCAGGTTAAGCTCACCATTGTACATGGTGTTTATATTTTTTATCAAGATATTATAAATTATTTATATTGTCAACTTTCAGCATTTTATTTGTGTACCATAAGATTTTAAGACTTCGTTTTTTATACAATTACGATATTCTATTCGTAGTTTTACGAATTCATGGATATAAGCGGGTTACCTACGAACTCAATTTGTGTTGAAGAACACCGTTTTATCCCTTTACGAGGGACTTCTCCAGGGTGAGTGCTAGTAGAGGATGAGTTCGGGGTGGGTCAGGGTGATGTAAGCCAATGACTGTATGGTTCATATTATGCTTTCTTCGGTGTACAATGCTATGAGGTGTTATTACAACCTGTTTTATCTTATGTTAATTCTTAAGTTAGCAGCACCAGCTTCCTTTCTTTTTAGTGTTTGAAATCACTCAACAGCTCTAAAATAAAGTTTCGACAAAAAATTTACAATCGCTGTTTTTTAACTCATTTCCGTTTCTAGTTGCTTCCATTTGTCAGAAACATAATGAATACATATTTCATAAAAAAAATTGTTTGTAGAGCTGTTAAAATAAAGAACTAATTTGTGACCACGCTAATAATTTTATTTGAATAGCGTTTTTGTTGAAGCACGCCACTCAAAAAAAAATTTAGATTTATAAACAATTTTTGTATCATACGAAAACGTCGTAACTGAGCAGGTCAATGAAAATAAATGTTTTGGTAATAATTTAAAGAACTTCTGGCATCAGACGGACAAAATTGCCAACACAAGAATATTTTATGATTTTCGTCCTACTATTTGATTCTAATGCATTTGCTGGCATCAGACTTTGTATCAAACGAAACGTCGTTCAATTATTAACTCCATAAATAACAACCTCATAATCCGCCTCAATTGGAAGTCTAATAAAATAAATAAAGTTTTTATGTTAAACTAGGGTCAATATTTTTTCATACATTAGAAGTGGCAGAAAGCGAGTTAAAAAAAATAAAATACAAAGAGTAATTGTTGAATTTTCACACCAGAAAGAACAATACAAATAATTTAAAAACAATGTAGAAAGTTGCACAATGTAGTAACTTTATGAATAGAAAGTTACTCTTTTAATAAATGAAAACGTGTTAACTTTAACTGCCCAAGACGCACAAATTTAGGTTTGCGCAGTGAATACAATAAATGCGCGCAAAGCCACGAGCAGAAGTCACCTACAAACAAAAATATGTACCAACAGACAAGTCAATGATCTGTAGAAAATTTTAATTGCTCGATGTATTTTTTTCAGATTGCGGGATGGGACGAAATCCAAGTTAACGTTTTTGGTATGCAGCTGCCAACGTTTAGTGCTCGTCGTGAAAAAAAACAACGTTAGGACACCGTCAGCTTGATTGGCTGTATTTTATTGGAACCTTGTCAAATAAATTATATAAATACTTAATAAAAAAAATAGTTTAAAGACAGAGTGCTATGGCGCTCATTCGGAGAAGAATATGTCCAGCCGTGGATTAATATAGGCCGATGATGATGACGTAAAAGAGTTTTTACGTCACATCTATGGTACAAACCGCGCATTTTTGGATTCAAGCTGGTGTCGTATCTCTGAGTAGTCTGTGCTGGTGTCATTGCATACTGAAAGCACAAGTATTATATCGCGTCCCAAAATGTTAGTTAATTGAATTTTCTGTGAAGGATTTATGAAATTTCCCAACATATCTAATAGTATGCCCCCCACACAAAACCTATGATACAAATGGTAAATACAGACAAGGCATCGGAAAGATTCAAAGTGTATTGATGTGCCTCAAATTTTTTCTCTCAGACAAAGAAAAATTGGACTACGATGGCTCGAAGAAAAAGCAATTTTGTCTGTGTGTATCCCGTTTACCTAAATGGCTTAATGGATTTTATGATTTTTGGCAGGGCGGGGTCCCAGGAACGCACATTGGCTACTTTTTATCAAAAACTAGTTTTATACAATGTGACGTATAAGGTTGAGCACGGTGCCATGACAAACGGACATATTACTAATATCATTTCAGATCCATAACTACCTACAATAGTCGTTATTAACTGTCAAATTAGTTGCCATGATGAGCTACCGTTAAAAAGTTAATTAGCGATATTAAGTGCGAGGCGATTATTGGTCAACAAATTCATGGTCTCGCTCACACGCAGAGCTTAGCTGATATTGCACCGTCATCGTCATCAAGCAATGTAATGTTTTAAATTTTGTTTCACAAATAAACGTTTTCTATTCTATTCTATTTATCTGTGATAACGCTTAACATACTACGTTATTTTCGTATATGCAATAGTCATTGATGAGGACGATAACGACGTTCTTAAAATTACAATAGGGATGGAAATAATGTTATGTTTTTTTAAACGCGTCGTTCGTTTCTATCTGCCTAAACACGGGCTGAAATAAAGAAGAGACGTTAAAATCATTAGCTATACCACAGATATAATAATACTATACTAGCTGTACTATAATTTTATAGCAACTAGCTTATAACTACCTCGCTTAAAAGGATCTACTTTTTACCTTTTGCCTTTTTATCAATCTATTTTTGTATTTAATAGTAGTTTAGACGAAGACAACTAACTGCTGCCCGCGGATTTTTAAGTATCCTATATCCGTCCTCAAGATACTATTAACCTTCCTGCAAAATTTCATTAAGATCTGTTCAGCTGTTTAGGCGTGAAAAGGTAACAGACAGATAGACAAAGTTACTTTCGAATTTATAACAAAAGTGTAGATAGTAAGTAAAGATAAAGTTTTTTTTATTTATTAACTAATTAATCATAGCATGTAAACTCCGCTGGGATACCTGAGAATAAAATAAATATCGCTGGCTAGATGACATTCGACCCTGTCTACGCCGTAGAGGGTCTACGACGTAGTGGTCTACGACGTAGGCGCCTACAACGTCGAGGTCTACACAGGGTCTACGACGTTTTTAACGTTATTTATCTACATAATATATACATAATCGGAATCTGCCTTTAACCCTGGATTCCTACACTGTTTATACCAGACTGATTTTGCTACATGGGGTGCTGGAGAACCCCAAATTTTAATGTCGTATATTTTTTAAAATAATAACAGATACTAAAAATATATTTTTTTAGTTAGAGTAGGTGACTCTAGAGCGGAGATACGCGGGAGCATATAAACCTGAAAATATTGTAAATAAAAAAAGAGCTTAATGCAGTCTGTTGCAAACAATCTACAAGAGCTTTTTTTACCGTTTTTTTTTTTGCTCCCTTTTAATCAATGTTGAATCTGTATCTATCGAGTAAAAAAAGTTTAAAGCATTAGTGGAACTCGAATCGTTACTAAAATGTGTTTTATTGTGGGTTAATCTTGCAAACAGAAGATAATAAATAAATAATAAAATATTATAGTGCTAGACAATCCTCACAGCATCATCTAGCCCCTTGCTAAGCAGAGCCTGTTAGCTTGTGATAGATGAATGATATCACACTTATATTATAAATGCGAAAGTTTTGATGGATGGATGGATATTTATTACGTCGTCGCGCCAAAACTACTGAATCGGTCGGGCTGAAATTTTGCATAGACATTACTTTAAGCCTGGATTCAAAGGTAAAGGACTATTTATCCCAGTTTCTGTGGGATAGGCATAACCTTGAAAGTTTCTACAGTAGCAACGAGTGCGAGGCAGTGGAAGGAACTAGAACTTAATATGGAAGAAACTAGTACTTACATAACATAGATAGTTTTTTTATATTAAACTAAGAAAATATCTAGAGCACCCAGAACAAATATTTGCAGATTGTACAAACATTTATCGCAAGGCGAGAATCGAACACGCAACCTCCTGCATCGCAGGCAGACCTTCGACCGCCGCGCCACATCGGTAGTCAGAAGAACACAATTTGAACTGTGGTACCCTATAAATCAAAATGACACGGGCAAATTCAAATAACTTCTAGAAACAATGCAGCAGGCCCGATATATCAATTAAGATCGTTCTCAGTTGGGAACTGGCCCACTCTAACTGAATAAAAGACGTCAACGGCGTAAAAGCTTAAAATAATTTACTGGTATGAAAGTAGCGTTGGGATAGTGTAGCTTCTGCTCTTGTTTTGTCTGGGCTTCACAAAGAAACTATAAAAAAGAATGTTTGATTTTTAATACAAAAAAGTAAAAAATAGCGACCTTAATTTTAGATTACCGAGCCAAATGGAAATCCCCTAATATTAAAACAATTCGACAGACCACCTATTGTTGACGACCTCTGAGGCGCGGTGGGCGAAGGTCCGCCTGCGACGAAGGTGTTTGCAGATTCGATTCCCGCCTTAGGATAAATATTTGTACGATCTGCAGGTATTTGTTTCGGCAGTTCTGATCGTTTTCTATGTATAATAAAAATATCTATCAGGGTAATGTATTGTATTATTATAGCAGTTATCTAGTACCCATAACACAAACTCTGCTCAACTTAGATAATGCTGTGGGAATTGTACAGCATAAGTTATTTATTATTATTTATGTATTGGATATTTCTACTTGTGTGTAACTGTGTCCCGAATACCGAATCGAGAACATTCTAATTGTCGTTCTCATTGGGGTATGATACAAGGTCACGATGTCATGATAATACTGTTAGTATTATAGGCCGTATCGCAGAGCTCTATCGCATTATCATGGTGATAATGCGAGATTATCCAGAAATCACGAAATCCGCGAAAAGACACGCGATAATGTTATTTAATTTTATTTTTTATTTATTTATGTTGTTAATTAATAAATAAATAAAATTAATTAATTAAAAAAAACACAGAACAAAGACACACATTTCGGTACAGGAAGAAGCGAAGCTCATCCATAGACTATAACACAATGATTTATTCTTGTACGAAACCTTAGACACGACTTCATTCTAGTAAATTCAAAGACAAACTGATGACGTGTAATAGACCAACTCCAATACTTGCGATCCTGCGATCCTGCGATACTAAGATCGTGATATTATTGACTGTGTAACACGCCCCAATGGCCTATTATTCTCTCATGTGACGTCACCAATCCCGGCGCCATATTGCGTAGATTACGGACTATCTAAAATCGCGTGTGACATCGTAAAGCGCCATCTTTACGAGTCTCAGAAAACAATACACTGTTATTTTTAGAGTTGCGTTTTACAATAGAATAAATAGCATTGTTGTATGCTCATTGTGTGGGGCAACGTAATTATGAGTTTTATGGACTCCATATTTCGTTGATGTTATATTTTGCAACCATTAAAATGTTTGAATTTGAAAAATATTATGTTGAAGATTAAAAAAGTGTTCTGTAAGTGTGAATATTTGTTGTAATTATACTATAGTACTCGTCTAAGAGAAGTGACCTTAACTTATTAACTTAAATATTGAAAAAAAATAGCCTACAATATATGAAATGGTATTCTGTAATATAAATACGTGAATATTTTTAAATCTGTTTTGACAAAATAAAAATAATTTTTCTTTTACTTTACTTTAAGGTACTAAAAATTAAGACGTTAACCCACTTCTGTTATTTTATTTTTTTACCGTAAATTAATCGATCGCCTTAGAAGATATTTGTCAAAGTGAGACTTTAATTTCGGTAGTTACATATTTTAGATTTTTGATTAATTTTTAGGTTTTTTCTGTGGTTTGTATACCATCATTTCACATCAAATTTGACTGGAGTATCGTTTCGCAGGATACTCAGTCAATGTGACAATAGCAATATACGTCGTGTACGGAACCCGTTAATTAACAATTTCATGATCGACTGGACCCCAGGATTAGTGCGCAGTGGCACCGCTTCTCAATGTTTACGAGAACTTTCTTTTAGTTTTGAAGAAGAACAAAATTTACTAAAAAGAAAAGAAAAAAAAATTGTGGAAAGGCTTTTAAAGCTTGTACGGTACTTAACTACACCTCACCTCCCTCACCTCAACAGCCTATATTGGTCCACTGCTGGACGCAGGCCTACCCCTGAAGAGCGCCTGATTGGCTTTCCTCTCCTGGAGGGAAATACCCATAACCCCCACCCTGGGAAATGCGGGTTGGGATCGCAACTTAACTACACTTTTATACATTACCTATAATAAAATTTTAAAACCATTTTCATGTTATTTTTTACCACAATGAGTACGGTGCGGAAGTACTGGTACAGTATGTTCCCCTGTAGATGGAGCTAATGGCGCTAGAGTCCATAGGAGTTCCCAGAGATTTTCAACTAGACGAAGATAGATTTTGTAGCTTAGTTGGTTAGAGAACACCCGTACTGGTGGGGGGGTTCGAGTCCCGAGGAAATCGAAGTTTTTGAGAACTTATTTAATTTTTTAGCACTATGATAACAAATCTTCGTACTGGTACAGTATGTTACTACAATGCCATGTGTTTGGTAATGCAGGAGAGCCCGAGAGAAGGGCATTGCTATTCTCTAGTTAGAAGTGCATATAAAAAACATTGTGGTAAACCGATTTCAGGGCCAAAAACTACAAACCCTTTTGCGTTTTCTGTGGAAAACAAGTAAGCAGATTTGGCTTCGAGCGACTATGTATTTGCTCACTGTAGGACAGTAAGTTATTTAACAGAGCAACAAAAGTTTGAGAATCCCTGCCTCAAAGTATTACCTGCGTTGATAGGATACAAACATAAAACGTCTTGACCACCTCACCATTGTTGTCGTTAATTAAGTTTAGAAGACCGATAGCTCAAATAGCTTTGGCGGATTGGGCTTGCTCAGGCACCGATCTCTGCTTGAGTAACGCTTATCTATGACAAAAACGTCACTCAAGCATAAATCTATCACTGAGCAAGATTTCAGTAACGGGTGTCTTTAAGGAGTCGACTTTAAGGATAGTGTTTTTTACCGATTTTTTTATTTTATTCTTTGCTGAAAAAAATATAAAACCCACAATTTTTTTAGTTATCTACCAAAAAACGAATCATAAAACAGCACTTAGTTTCAGTGCCGTGTAGTGCCAGCTTAGAACTTGCACCACCCCAACTCTTCCCGTGGGTATCGTAAGAGGCGGCTAAGGGACATACACTGGGGGGCGGGCAGCAGCGCCTCTTACAGAATATATCTACCACCGAACCGCGACAGCGTGGGGATTATGGGCATTACCACCAAGAGAAAAATCAGGGGGAGGCCTGCGTCCAGCAGTGGAACATTATAGGCTGTTGAGTATGAGAATTCAAAGAATTGAGAATTCACACAATATTATCTAGCCCCAAACTAAGCAGAGCTGGTGTTATAGGTACTACACAACTAATATACATAATAAATACAATATATAGATATTTTTGATTTGATATAGAAAACGACCAGAACACCCTGAAAAAATGTCTGCAGATCGTACACACATAACCATAAGTCACGGGTGCGGGAATCGATCCCGCAACCTCCTGCGTCGCAGGTAGACCTTCGTCCACCATGTCATAGAGGTCACAGGCCAAAAATTGTGTTTGATACCCTAATGGCAAATAAATTATATTTTATTTTTGGTAGACATGTAGTACAGAAGTGACATTTATTCAAATGCGTGAGTGAGAGAAGATACGTGTAGTCAAATTGATATTGACGGCGGCGGCCAATCGGACTAATCGGATTATCGCGAGTGACACAGTCGGCTCCGTCATTGGTTGACGCGATGCACTGTGGTTTTAAACGAATGGACTAAGGTGAATAAAACAGGGTTACAACCGAACGTGTTTGAATTTTGTCTTTAGAGCTTCAGTTATTTGCGTTGATGGGAGTAAAGCTTTAAGTTGACAGCGGGTTAAATTGTCTAGGCTGTGAAATCTGAAAATGCGTGCGGTAATCCTAACATATTAAAAGTTTGACCCGGCAAAGGCGAATTTTTTATATGAAAAATAGTTCAATGAGATTGAAAAAATGGCGGTTTAAGATTATAGCAGATCAGAGAAGTACTGCTAACACGCAGCAAAAAAATTGCATGGATTTTAACCTCTAAGGTTTTAACTCGTAACATTTAGATGAATTTCATATTGATGGCATCAGATGACAGACTGACTTGTGAAAAGCTATTTTGTCTTTTTTTAAAATAAATCTAAAGATAGCAAATTTAAGTTTATATTTGAATTCACGTTTTTGTGCTGGGTGGTAGCAGTGTTGGGTTAATGAGCATAGAATTTTAGTTTGAAATTATATGGGCTATCCATTTAATTCAAACTAAAGCTGCACTGGTTGACATGACGCTCTTCCACAACTGTCATTTTATTTTCCCGCGAAAATCCCTGTCATCTCATCTATTGAGGTCTAAGAAAATCACCTCATTAGTGCAGCCTTTTTTAACGTACGAAAAACGATCGATAAATATTTGTTCTGAAAAACTTAAACACAGTGTAAATTCTAGTTCTAGTTTGTTGTTATTATTTGATTTTAGGTTTCTTTGTTAATAAATGAATAGAAACAGTTTTAAATGTGTAAATACTAAGGAATTTAATGCAGGATTTTAGTAAAAAATGTATGTATGTATGGTATGTAGCACAACACCATGACAATCTTGCTTTAATATTGGATGGAAAATAATAGTTTTTAAATTAATTAAAACCAAGGACTGCTCAACTAAATTTTATTTTTATAATACATCCAAACCTAAGTACAGCCCTGACTTGATGAATTCTATTCGAAAAATGATAGTTTGCGAAACTGGTAAATTAATCCAATTCCATTGATAGCATTTTTATTCCAGTTAAAATAATCCTTAACTGTAAAGAACTTAGGTAATAATAAAATGGTTATCATTTTGTGGTTAAAATCCTTTGAAAGAAAACTTAATGATATTATTGACCACTTGCTTCTGGCCGCGACTTTGTATGCGTTTTTCCTTGATTAAAGTTAGTTTGCAGCCAACAAAGGGTGCAACGCCATCTAACTTTTGTCATCATCATAGAATAGAATAGAATAGAATTAACTTTATTTAGCATACACACAAAAAACAATAGGGAAAGTTCTTAATAAGTATAAAATAATAATAATAATAAAACTTACACTAAACACTACAATAAATGAACGAAACAATCAAACATATATATAAAAAAATCATCATCATGATAAGCTAAAAATTGGTTAATCTGGACCCTGAGGGGAACAACTTGTGATATACGATTTATTGAATTTCGTTTTTTTGTAAGTGCTTTAAACTTGATTCCTATTTCAGTAAAAGTGAATGTATAAGTTTGACAATAATAAGAAAAAAATAACGAAACATAAACTACTACACTTCGGACATAGTTACATAGTTAAAAACGTATTTATCTGATTTTACATTGAGGAAAAAAAATAGTAGAAGACTAAAAACTGTCTCTGATGTCTCAGAATGCAGTCTTTATATACAAAATGTTTTTTTTTTTAATCATATTTATTGTAAGATCCTTTATAATTAAATACATGTCGGTCCTATTGTGTAAACTCAATAATATTTAATAAACTAACTTAACTTAACAAACAACAAGGAAAAAAATGATTATTATTATATTCATAATCCACGCAAAAAAACCTGAATGTCTATTTTTCTCTTAAAACGGGAATACAAAGCGCTGTGAGTTAAAAATAGTTCCTTTTGTCTTTGCCCACGTTTAAAATAAAAGTAACTAGGTGCGCTCAAAGGAACTCCTACTCTAAAGAAGAAAGGAAGTCTGTTGTCCGAGGTACAAACTACTATACCACATAATCATCATCATTAGCCTTCTGCCGTCTACGACGATTTAGATAATGCCTGCAATTCGGTTGAATTTATATTTCTTGAGAATCTATAAGCTCTCATACACACGTACTTTCCGATTCATTTGGAAACTATCTATATATATATATATCGGATAACAAATAGCTATGTTTGTATGGTTTTAGTTTTTCAAAATACATCTCAACAGCCTATATTGGTCCACTGCTGAACGCAGGCCTCCCCTTGAAAAGCGCCTCATTGGCTTTAGAAGAAAACAATCAGTATTAAATGAGAGCGAAAATTCATTTTTATCCACGGCGGGTACGAAAGGCCTACCATTGATCTTATTTTGAGTAATAACTTAATAAGACATCCTTGCAAATCTAATATTTTGGCTGCAATTGCAAAATTTAACCTGAAATCAGATTCTGAATAAAATTTTACTAAAGTCCCAATAAATTTTGATGGTTCAAAATTTATTTGGACTCTGGTAATATCGTAGAACATACATGGGGGTGAAATCGATAGATACTGAGCACATCCACCCCTCAGGAGGATCCACCACTCATGTAACACCGTGTAGAAGATGTAAGGCAGAACTCGACGACAGGAGAGTTTTATCGCTGGCGAGATGTCCCCCTAATTCAAAGAAACATCGCCGCAATAATTTCTACATTTTCTACCCACTTGCTAGTCCTGTGTATGTAGATATAGTAAATTCCTGAAATACAGTTTATTCTGTGGATAAGCCAAGTTATATTGAATGAACAGGTGCGTTTGCCCTGTCAATACAATAATATCAAAGATATAGGTTTCAGAAATCTTACAGCTCTACCAGATGTGTCGTAAAGGTGCGTTTCTTCAAGCTCCAATGTTTAATAAAAATAGACAACTTTTTTTTAATTAAATTAACGCGCTATAAAAAAGTCATAAAACTTTGGCCTTTACAGCTTTATTGCTGGTTTGCTTTGGACGAGGTTTAATTAGTTAAGCTTGTCTATTTTATCAAACAACATATATGCTTGTTTTTTGCAAAATCATTAGATACGGTCAGCTGCGTCTCGTGGATATTCAACACTTGCGCGAAAGACATATGCGCGAGTAATTTGCGTGAGCGACCAATTTGCGCGATTTGCACGAAAAATCACGAAACTCAAAATATCTCTCAAACTAGACGTCTAGTTTGAGAGATATTTTGTTGTAGAGAGTTGGAAGAGTTTGTGTAGGAAATGTTGTCTTCTTTCTGCTGATAAATCTCGCTTTTCCCCACTTTGCCCCGTTCCTCCTCTATAACGATAAACATCTTTATCTTTGATGTTCGTAGCTCGTGCTACGATGCTACAACGGACCGGCGGCGTAGCACACAAAAGACTTCAACGCACACCGATTTTTCTACTACAAAAGGTATCGTATCTCAGACTCTAAATACTTAGACTTAACGATTTGTCGTTTTAACTATGGTAAGAGAAAACTTTTGTCTTTACTCGGGATGTCCCTTTCCCTCCCCTTTCTTTCCAGTATAGATAAATATGTTAGTTCGTAGATCTTCGTAGCGATGCCGAACCGGCGGCCGCGCGTAGAAAAAACTCGTTAGCTCGTTACTTATGACATTGGCAGTTTTCAGTAAGAGGTCTCTGATCTTCTTGTTTTCTTCATGGTGCGTGGGAAATCCAAGATGGTGACCGAAAATGGAATGCGCGCCTTCTTGTGATTACTTTGATATTATGTGTATCGTTTTGGACTAACCCTGGGTTATAGATTATGAATATATGAGTAAGTTTTGAAACACAAGTTAGCCTCTATTTTTATTCAAATTTTAATGCTATGCAAATTTATGTGTTCTCGCATTAATATCTTTCGCGCAAATGTTGGCCACGTTGCGAAGGCACGTAGGTACTTTGAAGTTGTTTATGCAGAACTTAGCATTTTTGGCAGGTACCTACCTAGTTATAAATTTGCTTCCTACGTATAATTGACTCTTAGTTAGACTGAGTTATTTGTTCGTAAATGACGGTCGTCGAAGTTAGTCCCCGTAATATTGGAGGCTGAGACTTTTGAGTTATTATCGAGGTTAGACGAAACTCTGTGTCATGTGGCGCGGTGCCGAAGGTCTGCCTGCGACGCAGAAGGTTGCGGGTTCGATTCCCGCCTCGGGACAAATGTGTGTACGATCTGCAGACATTTGTTCAGGGTGTTCTGGTCGTTTTCTATATATAATAAAAATATCTATCTATGTATTGTATTATATTATGTATATCAGTTATCTAGTACCCATAACACAAGCTCTGCTTAGCTTGGGGCTAAATAATGCTGTGTGAATTTTCCAGCATTATTTATTTATTATTTATCATATAAGTTGTTATTGTTTTATTCTGTTCTAGTTGTAATTATTATTCTATGCTATAAGTTGTAATTGTTTTATTACCCATGTTCTAGTTGAAATTGTGTTTTTCTGTGTATGTTATTTTCGTAAATACCCGTGATCCCCCTTTACTTCAACATAAAAACAATGTAAGCCTTTTTACTGATATTATTAAGGTAGACTGATATTATTGGTTGACTATTTCTCAGAAACTGTAATAGCACATTATATTAATCTGTCATAAACAAATAGTCGTCTATAATTACTGTTCCTTTGGCACAATAACCGCTTTGTGTTGAGCATCGGGATTGGTTTTCTGTTTCATCTTAAGGATGAACGCAAGAATAAGTACAGAATAACGAAAGTCTAATGCATATAGAAAGAGAGAAAAATATTTATTAGACACAACACAACACACAATTAAACTTTAGTACATAGATATAAACATAAGACTACTTATTTAGTACCTACTAGATATGAAGTACCTACTAATACTAAGAAAACAAGGATGAATTATTTAAATACTAACACAAGACCATTGGGTTAGTGCTGGTACTAAGTAGCCCACTCAACAAGTAGAAAAGCGCGCGTGAGTGTCATATCTAATTATTTAGTTGATTAGGTATAGTGTATTCTTGCTTCTTCCCGTGTAGGTTTGAATGCGTTTTTAAACAGCTTCGAAAAAAGGACTAGGGTTCATATACGGCTGTATGGCAGCGCGTTTTTCCTTTATACGACTGTATGTCTTTTTCTTTTTTTACGCATGTTCGTCGATTTCTCCTTCAATTTCGGATCGATTTTTAATATGTATTAATTCGCTAGTTTATAGAGAATGACCCCAAAGCTGTCCCATTAAAAAAAATCTGCGGAATATATCAAACTTATCCCGAAAAACTTAAAAACAGTGTAAAATTATGAGATAAGATGTCGATTTTTAGTTTTTGTAAAAAAAAAAAAAAAACGATATCACAATTTGTACTAAATTCAAGATAGGTACATGTAGGTCAAGACCTGGAATCACATCACACTAATAATATAAATGCGAAAGCTTAAATGGATGGATTATTAAATGGATGAATTATTAATTCTTCACGCCAAAACTACTGAACGGATCGGGTTGAAATTTTGATGTAGCTATAAGCCAATGTGGATGATGTGGAATCAAACATAGGCTACTTTTTATAGAATAAAACAGTTCCCATGAGATATAAATAACGTTTCCATACTAACAACGCGTTGGAAGCCGTGGGCAGAAACTAGTAACATATAAATTAGACTACCTACTTTTTATCCCAATAATCAGTTCCCATTGGATATATATGCTAAAGGATATACATATATATGTATAAGTATATACGATTTTTTTTTTTATTTTTTTTTCTATTTTTTTGTCGATAATTTTTGATCTAGTTTCACCCCCTTTCGGGGTTGCACTTTATCCAGGGACACACTGTATATATAACTAGTTATTAAGTACTTAATAAAACAGATTCCCGTGCTTCTTTTCTCTGACAGTATTTTATTTTTAGGTATTATGTTTGTTTGTTGTCCAAACTGAGTGGGTGGTGATAAATTATTTTAAGTGGTAACCCTAACTACAGACAAAATTGTGACTGTGTTTATTTTTGAAGCAAAAATATCTCATCACGTAATAGATTTACATTTATTGCTTTCATTCATAAAATTCATATTTTTGGTTCGAATATTAAGTGACGACATCGATAGGTAACATTGGAGGGATTTTTTACCCTTACAAAATTATTCAAATCTTTTTTTTTTTCTTATAATGAAGATACAAAAACAACTGGATAATAAATTTAAAAATGAGCCTGTAAACCTGTCAATGAGATTAACTATCAAATCAATACAATACAATACAAAACTCTTTATTGTACACCACAAAAAAATACAAACAGACATAGACCTTAAACATAAAAGTACAATGGGCGGCCTTATCGCTTAGAAGCGATTTCTTCCAGGCAACCTTTGGATGGAGATAAATTTGAAAAATTTAAGAAAGGCAGGGTTGTACCATACATATACACAATAATATATAATCATAATTAACAATTATACTTTAGGAAAAAGTAGATTTTTATAAAATATAGAATAATAAATACGGAATAAATAAATACCAAGAACAAAAAATAAATAAATAAAAGTACCTACCAGTGTTCACTTTTTCGATAGATAAAAATCTTTGACGCGAGCTTTGAAGACAGGCTGTGCAATGCTGGTTACTGTTCCTATAGTAAGGTAAATAATAATAATAACCCAGGATGATACTCCCCCATATGTAAACCTTCGCCTTTAGATTTAAGTCTCATAAAGAATCAGTGCTTCAATGCTTTTGGCCTCCCTAAATACCGGGTCAATTTGACCCGAGATCATGCAAATGAGAGACACAACAATCTTACTGCTAGAACATCCACATCGAACTAGATAAACAGCTGTGTACCCTATAAGAATATTAGAAATGAAAAAGTGTAATATCATTTACATTACAAGAATACATTTCTATTCTAATTTTTTTGATCCTTTTTAGGGTTTCAAGATCGGTTTCGAATCCCTTATGGTCTCGCTCTGTCCGTCCCCGCTCTTTCTTGAATATCTCAGTAACTACTGCAGCTATTAATTTGAAATTTGAAATAACAATACATTACATCAGCCATTACTGATTTAAATAAAAATATACATAAATAAAGAAAAAAATTCAAATGAAAATTTTCGGTACAAATTGTGATTTTGAAATTTCGAAAAAGACCATTGTTGGCAAGTGGGTTATCAAATGAAAGGTCCGATACCTTGATCTTTTTTGCACATTACAAAATGTTTTTTCCAATTTATGTAGGTTTCATTTTTAAAAAAATATTTTGAAAGAAGTTGAAAATTGACCGTTCCCATAATATTAATGAAATAGCAATGTCTCTATCCGGTACCTTTAATAGTGTATGCTAATTATTTTTATAATTGGCAAATGTTTGATACCCTCGACGCGCGAGTTATACTCGCACTTGACGGATCTTGTTTTGTTATGCAGGAGTGTTAGAGTTGATAGGTTAAATAAAAAATAACAACTGCGGTTTTAGGTTTTATTAAAAAATATTTTATGGCTAATTTAATAACTAACATATCAGCGCAACATAATATAATTTCAAAACAATTATAATAAGTAGATATAATAATTTACAAATATATTAAAACTAAGTATTTAGATAAAAGATCACACTGACTAGATTGCCACACCCCTTGTCTGCTTTTAATGATGCTTATTATTGTGAAGAGTATTTTAAGCCATAAAATAGATAACATCATATGTAAATGTATTGTCAGTGCATAAGGTGCATGTAAAAACACATGTCATGTTCAGCACTGGGACTTATGTGTGCTAATGAGATGAATACATATAACTTAAATATAAATTAATGAAAAAAAAATGCTGGGCAATTCACACAGCATAATCTAATCCCAAGCTAAGGAGAGCTTGCATTATGGGTGGTAACTGATATATATATTTACTGATAACTGTTATACATAATATATAAATATTATACAAATATTTTGCTGAAGTTGCTGAATTTAATTTTTATTTTGATATAATATTATATGTATTAACTTTAAATAAACTAAAATACTCTCACATTAATAAGTCAAACATAATATTAATTTTGTTAATCAAATCAAACTTTTTTAAGGTAAGGGACAAACATCAACGAATAGTTAGTTTTGTGGTATAATTTTAACCGAGTCACGTTTTATTTATTTAAAAACATGGTGGTAAACATCAAATACATAAATATACAAATTATTTTAATATGGAACACACAAGAATAGTTTTATTGGAATTATAAAAATGATAATTAATATTTCATATACATAGAATATCACATAATATGTAAATATTTCAACTGTTATATAGTTAGTAGGTTTGTTAATAGTTAAGAGGAGTAAATATATAAATAAAATTTGTTATATTGTAAAATGAATATATCAAATAGTATAATCTCAAAAAGCTTAGATTAGTAAAGATAAAGACAAAATATTGTCCTAATCACCAAGATTGCATGATTTAATATAAATTTTATGACTATCTATGTTAAATAAAACTATAATTTCTTTGGTAAGCTAGCTGTTTTCATGAGCATTAGTGATTAACACTCAAATCGTGCATTAAAATCTATCAAATTATAAAATTAACCTTAAAATTACGATAAAGCTAAATAAAAACTTTTTTGTCATTTACTAAAATAGCACAATTATTTTACTAAAATATCTACAAAAGTCAGTATATAAATTAATAATGCTGAGCCGATTTATAATTTACATATTTTCACACCATTGCAATTGTAAAATATTACTTTTATAAATATAAGTTTTAACGTTAGCCTAAAATAAAAATAAAAGACTATTCAAGTCAACACATACATAAAATAACAATTACATTATTTACAAGGTAGGAAGACCTCAGCTATAAATTAAAAAAATATTATTATCCACAATAGACATCTAGAGAAAATAAAAATTTAGATACAAGACAACAAGGAACGAATCGACCTTTATCTTAACGCCATCAAAATCTGTCAGACTGCCATAGATTTATTTGATTACATAATAGAAGCTAGAGTTTTCAACGTCTCAAGTAACGGATTTCCATTAAAAACTGTCGTAGAAAGCTGTCAACAGATCACGACTTGAGACTGCGTTTAAGTCACAGGTTTTACTCGGCGTTAGTTTACAAAAATGGATCGGCTCGCCGAGACGATACCTATATCAACTCAATTAATTCACCCCTCGGATGTGTCTCTAACCTTTACTCAAGTAGAGTAAATTTTCTGACTTTCTATAATATTTTAATTTTCTTGCAATATTTTTTAAGACTGTCGTCATAATAGAAATGTGTTTATATTCTTGACCAAAGCGTCGTCATAGCGCTATCAATGAAGTCATAAAAAAATGTAGATACGCGCTATAGGTCCGAGAATCCTTGCTGAGCTTCAATTTGTTGGATGTCATCTGCATCTTC
Source organism: Eupithecia vulgata (assembly GCA_946478455.1). NCBI lineage: Eukaryota > Metazoa > Arthropoda > Insecta > Lepidoptera > Geometridae > Eupithecia > Eupithecia vulgata. The sequence goes on along the minus strand of OX297879.1, from coordinate 10,108,625 downwards.
AGTTCCAGTGATGATCTGCAGGACTTTGAAAGCTTTTGATTGCCGAGGGGGTCCCTCTTGAGTAAACTTGTGGTAGTAGACACTGAAAATTAACTCAAAATATAGCTTTGATAGGGTACCTGCAATATCCTCTAATTTCATCATAGCCTCAGTACTGCTGGCTAGGTAGCAATCTACCTATATATTTTATTGTATATAGTTTTTTTAAGTTAGTAACATGTATTTGCGTAGGAACAAAAATACTTTTTACGGTTTGCAATTCGAACAATAATGTGTAAAGAAAAGTACTTAAATTGCTGTAAGTAGTAGAATATCATAATTCTTAAAATCCTCTTAGTAAGTATTGGTATTTTGACCTGCTATAAAGGAACAGAATTAAATATGTTGCATTTCCTTACAAAAGAACAATCCATTTTTTGCAATTTTTAGAATTTAGAATATAATTGTGTCCTTGAAAGAAAATTATGACAATGAAAATAATGATGATGCTAACAAGATATTAAAAGCCAAAACAATAAATACATGTTAGGTCCTGAAAAATCTTAAAATATCAATCTATGTGATAAAAATCAGCAACTTGATACGTAATGTAATGATATCGATCAAATCGTGACCAATTATAACACCCAACATGAATGTAGATGATTCGATTAGTGAAATAAACAGAATTAGAGCGAAGCAGCTAAGTATAAAGCAAACGCGTGAGTCAGAAGCGGTGCAGTAAAAATTTTGTTTACTTTGGACCAGTGCAAACCGCCGCCCTAGTACCGACCACCAAAACTGAAATGAGGACATAGAGAACCAATATAGCAAACGTTTCATACGTTTTTCACATATACATAACTTACAGAACAATACAGGGATGTAAATGTAATAAACAGAACATATTTATTAGGGACATGGGAATAGTTCACATCACATCATACAAAAATACACACGAAACATAACAGGTGTGTAATGTATTGGTTTAAAAGTAAATAAGTAATATATGACATGTTTTCAGAATTAGTAGCTAATAATTAAAGGATGTAATCTCAAGAATATCTGAACAAAAGGAAATTAAAATCGGTGGGTAATATAAACAAAAAATACCTTTTCTGGGGTCCACCATTTCCACCTTCAATCTGAATCGGAATGATCCTCGTCTTAGGCTGGTTATCTTGAATCGGGAACGTCCGATTTAAGGTCGGTAGTTCATGCTGAGGCTCATCTGTCCTCACTAATTGAGGAGATAGCACCCTCATGATGCGTTGAGTTGGAGGTGAGAAGGGGGCGCGGTTGTCCTGAGCAGGGTTCATACCGATGGTAATGCGGAGCTGTGGTTGTGCCTGACCCCCTTGACTGTTCCTCATGTCACCAGAAACTTCCATTTGGATTGGAATAACTCTAGACGGAGGTGAGTTCCCGTCTCTCGGCAAACTCTTGCGATTATCTGACGGTCTGGTCGACCAAGTCGGTTGCGGTTGCTGATATTTTGGCGGGCTGACCACCTCACGAGTTCCTCTTTGCATTTCGTTGCTTTTCTTCACCCATTCAGGTTCTGTTTCCCTAGGTGGTGTGACTAGGTCTCTGGGTAAGCTTTTCCTACCGTCCAAAGGCCTTTGTACCCATTCTGGAGGTGGAGTTTTAGTTTTCTCTTTCTGTGTTTTTACCCATGGTGGTAAGGAGTTCGGACTTTCAGGGCAGAAGTATACGGGTTCCTGGTTGACATAAACGGCTTCTTTCTGAGGTGCAGGGGGTTGAGTTTGAGGGGGTTGTTTCCGCGGAGTCACAGGTATCGACATCGTCGATTGGTATCGAGGTTGCTCCTGTGGCTGGTACCTCGGGGGGGAAAGAGCTTTCTCGTTTTGTACCCGCCACGGCGTGCTATTGTCCTGGGCCTTATTGTTATTTGCATCCTGGGGCACCCTAGCTGGTTGATACTGGTTCTTGTTCTCTTGTTTGACTTGCCAAGGCGGAATGTAGACATTTTCGTTGTTTGCTGGTTCGTTTGTTTTCCATTGTGGGGTGTACGGTACATTATTCGTCTGGTTTTCAGCCTCTTTTGGATATCTGTTCAGAGTCTGTGTCCTCCAAGGTGCTACTTCTGGTGGGGTTTGTGGTTTCTGGTTCAAGTTATTGTAAACCACGTTGTTTTGTGGAGCTTCTGGAGTCCTTTGAACCCTCGGTAATGTATGAAACGCAGGACCTGAGTTTGTAGATGCACTTTGGCGGTTTGGTGAATACTGTGGAGAGATAGGTGATTGCTGTTGCAAATTCGGGGAATATTGAACGTTTGGTGAAAACGGTCCACGATTGTTTTGTGGTGTTGGTGGACTGGTGATGATGGGAGAGTCTCTTTTCTCCGGCTGCCTCCAATTGTTATTTGGAGATGGTGAGTATGGGGAGTTAGTTCCTACGGGGGATTGCCCAGAGAAGGGCTGGGGGCTCTTGTTGAACTGAGAGTCCTGCCGCACCAACATTTCGCGTGTTGGAGGGGATCCGTTTGTAATAGGACTATACTGCGCTTCAGGCCTGTGTATCGGGCTTTCTGGATGTCTCTGGAAGTTATTGCTCTGTGGGGTGTATGTCTGAGGTTGTTGTTGTGAGAAGTGAGAGGGTGGCATCTTCACAGTCAAAGGACTCGGGACCTTTTCGACAAACTTCGGTACAGCTCCAATTCTATCCTGTTGCTCTTTCTCAGATTCCCAATGATAGGGGCTGTTCGTTTTTCGTAGCATTCCAATAGGGTTTTCGGGTATGACAATTTCTGGTCGTTCGCCTAGCGCAACGGGTTTTGGGGATTTTGCATTTGGGACTTGTATGACAATTGGGGGAGGTGGGGGAGGAGCCGGGATTTTCATAGGAGGCGGAGGTGGCGGAGGTGCTCCTTGAGGTCCGTAGCTGCCGGGACCTCCTTGGGGACGATAGCCTCCATTCTGGGGCTGTTGGTATGCTTGTTCTTGCTCTTCTTGGGACCTCTGTCTCGCCAGTCTTCTAGCCATGCTGGGTGTTTTGATCTGAGATAGGTCTAAGCCGCCTGGTGTGTAGGTGAATGGCTTCTTATCCTTCGTCATCATTGCGTTTTGGATGCATGCTGGCGGCTCGTAGTTCCCCGTCGGCTGGAATACGGAGAATAACATGTTAAAATAGAACAATTTTAGCGGAATTGTTTGAAAGCGACTGAAATGTTTACCTTGAAAATAAAGGTGTTTGGATTAAATACAATAAGCAAATCTTCTATATTTCACTTTCATGGCTGAAAACACATACAGCGATCTGCGGATCCGTGTCGCGACGGCGGCGCGCCCCTGCGGGTCGCACCGCCGACGCTAGCAGTGATCGCGACTGTACTAGACTGTCTAGAATGAATTCAGTAGTAGGCTTTTTGATTGGTCGACGTCTATCGGTATATTTCTGTCTTTCAGAAGTAATGAAAGTAAAATACTCACATTGACCTGGGTTTTGCCGAAGTTGGGTATTCTACCGACGTGTCCAGCTGGCGTGGGCCCGTATCTGGAAAACAGCCAAGTTTCGCGTTATTTTTACCGCGCTGACAATCTATTGCGCACTCTTGCGCACTGTCCACGCGCATTGTTGACCTACTGTTTGATTGGTTAGAAGCTGCCTGGAGAGATTTTTCCAAAAGTAACCACTAGTGCCGAGGTATGTACAGTGCTAGTAAGGTCGAAAATTCTGTTTCTTGTTTCTTTTACAAACGAGGACGAAGGTCGTTCGAAATTGTATTCTGTTCTGTAAATACCCTGCGCTGAGCAACGCTGGTGAAATACAAATGATTTGATGGAACTGCGCCTGAATAAAAATACCTAGTTACGAGTGTGAAATTTTTGCAAACTTTGTTATAACTCATGAAATTTAAGATCAAGAAAAGCTTCACAAAGCTTAACAAACAAGCTTAACAAACCTTTCACTCACGAAACAACTCAGAAACCTTAAATATACTGAATTAGAACGGTCAATGAGTGTTATGTGTTATTATTAATAAAATTCAATAATAAAACTTAGAAACTAGTACTTTGCCTAATTAAACTTATTAACTTAAAATATATTTTTATGGTAGAATAGGTCTAATAGGTAGGTATAATTTTAGGTTATTTTTATTACTTTTTTAACTAGATGTTTAATAAAATAAGAGAAGAAGTGGCAGTTCCAAGCGATTTTCACTTCAACACCGAACAAACTAATTGGCAGAATGAAAAAGATCTTACCCGTTTTCAGCCATTTTGTTTTGTCAGCTTCTTCCAAATTGCATCAATCCTTACAAAATGGCGGGCAGAGCATTTACCAACAGTGTCTGAAAAACACGAACATAGCGTTAACGTAAACAGATTGAATCGAGATCATCGAAGGTTAGGTGAAAGTATTTTGGGAATTACATCATTTGCCCTTGCAGTGGTTCTGACCTAATTATATCTTATGGCATGCAAGTTCTATCAAGATTTTATCGGCATTAAATGGATTATTGACGACCGATGTAGCGCGGCGGACTAAGGTGCAACCCCTGAGACGCAGAAGGTTGCGGGTTCGATTCTCGCCTTAGGAAGGTAACTTTTTTGTCATGAAATGTGCAGGACGTGAATGAGATAAAAACTAAGTACTGAAAACCATGGTTTCTATAAAACTATATTAATAATCCTGGGAAAAGGCGTGCGTACAAAGCCGCGGGTCTACTGAATATAGACAAAAAGCTAGCAGCAAGCGATTTAACTTGGTTTACCTAATCCTAAACTCTAATTATACTCTGATTACTATTAAATACGTAAACAAACGAAAAACCAAATAATATTTCAAGCTTCTGTGCTTTGCTTCGGCGAAACCACAAATTGGATGGAAAATATTTAAAAGTCTTTAAATATTTTCCATCCAAGATATATTTCCTAGGGTTTTATAACCCTTTAGGAAATACAGGTATACAGAAATACAATTTAAATTGATTTTAACAATAAATTGAATTTCTGTATTTCTATATAAATCTTCTTCATATATTTTTTTTCTTATTCTTTATATACTCACAATATAATGTACAAAAAAGGGAAATACAAAAAACATAGGTCCATGATATTAAATAACATAAATCTTTGGGATCATAATTTAAGACAAATAAAAAAAAATAAGCAGAGTCCCAAGAGTAAGAAAAAATATATATTTCCTTTACATACAAAAAAAATCGTTTTTTAATCGGAGCATAGTTGGGTATATACTAAGAGGACTTGCAATGCATGCTCTACCAATCAATGCTTCAAGCAAACAAAACATCCGCCTTAAATCTACCTAGTCACCAAACCTACAAGAGTGTCTGTATTCCAGACTTGGTATGCTAAGAATCGTTATAGAATTTTGGCACTCGTCTGATAATTATACACTGTGGCTAGAAGCCAGGATATATTTAGAACAAATTGCGCCTTTTCATTCCTGTTTGTTAGTTATAAATCTATGTACAACATGTGGGAATGTATTTAGGTACCTAGTAATTATAAATTGCTTATAAATTCTAGACTGCTACGTTGCCCGTGAGTCAAACTTGAATGATGCAGTGTAGTGACGGATGCATGATGCTAATTGAAGAATGTTATGTGGATTGGACAATTCACACAGCATCGTCTAGCCCCAAAATACCTAATTGGAGCTCTTGTTAAGACAAAGTGGAAAAATATACTAAAAATTAAGAATTATAGAACTTTGCGATCTTTTTGTATTAAGTCTAGTTTGGTGAATCGTGTTCCGTATCAGAATACAAAACTTTTGCTGATCAACAAAAAAAGCACTTTTTTTCTCCTTAACATTAATTTTCCTGCGAGTTCCATTTTGTGCAAATCAATTGCGCAACTCAGTTAAGCAAATTGTGCAACGGGACTCTTCCTTATCAATATGGCCTTCATCTTATTTTGTTCCCATTGCTCAACTCCAGTTGGACTTTAACGGCAAGGTGAGAGAGGAGACCCAGACTGGCAACGAGAATAGGCCCGCATGGTTATGGGGTTAAGAATCACAGGGGCAAATGCTTGTCAATTTCCTTGAGAAAGAGGGGTTGTTCTTTCTTTAAAAAACAGCCTCATAGGAAGTAGACATGGCGAAGCCCTGATACTGTGACAAAAAATGAGATCGACTTCATCATGACGGATAGCACACATATTCAGAGATGTGTCAGTGATCAACATTGCAGGTTCAATACCCTGATGATCGTTTACGGTGATTTATGTTAGGTACATTAATACCCAATCTTTTTATTTATGCACCAGTACACTGTTGGTACTTAAAGGTACCAAGAAGAATTACTCCAAAAACTTAGGCAGTTGTAACAGGGCTGGAATTGACACGTTTACTTTACACCTCGCTATTGTTAGAGCGGTAACTGGGGCGCACGCGCAGGAAGGTATTGCGTGGATTGTTCCAGTAAAAAGCTAATTTTACTAAAATTCGAAAACATCCGACGAAAATTTAACTAACCACAAAATGACGGTTGTATAATGTAGTATTTATTAACATATTTTGTATAGAAGTTTTAAGGTGATGGCTAATGAAAAAAATAAAATCACATGACTAATTCATCCTTTTGGGAGATGATGATGTTTCTTTGTTAATGGCAATACGTGTCTGGTTGGAACATTTCTGCCAGTGTCAATAAGTAATGGAAAATAATTGTAAATGTCTGAGTTATCAAAATATGAAGATTGTTTGCTATTTTCACCAGAGCCTAGTTCGACAGCTAGCAAGGTGCAGGTTAGGATAGCTTGTGAGACGAGATTTTGGAGTCCCCCTCGTCCCACGTTTAGGATATGTACAGACCGTTCACCGTAAGATGTCCCCTGCCGTGACATATCCACATGATTTTCGCTACTGCTCAGAGTAGCGAATACCCCGTAGGTCTGAATAATGAACACTGGACAAACCACACAGCGTCATCTAGACCCAAAATCAAGATAAGCAGTGTTATGGATACCTTGGGAATTGCCAACATCACGGCAGTAGACATCTTACGGTGAACGGTCTGTCTGTACATATCCCAACATCTCGTCTTGCAAGCCAACCTAACCTGCACCGTGCTAGCTATCGAACTAAGCTCAGGTGAAAATATCATACAATCTTTATAATTTGATAACTCAGATATTAACAATTATTTTCCAACGGTCTGAAAGCTATTATACGAATGACTGGCACATAGGTAGATGTAAATGCCACCCGTTCATCTAAAAAGAATCAGAAGTAGAGTTGCGAAGAGCACACATTCTTAGAAAGTTCATGATTGTGATAAAACTTTTAAAACTATCATGGTTATTAACATTTAAGTCATTTATAACGTGATATTTACCATGATTCGATTTCAAATTTGCGTTCATTGATAATGTTTCTCAAATTATGTGTACCTATTGTTGGCATTGCCTTGTACCTACCTAAATAAGTAAAGAAAGAACCAATCTTTTTTCGTGTATTAAATAACTTGCGTTGACGACCTCTGTAGCGTTACCTATATGTTACATAAGGGTTCCCGTCGCGAATCAAATGTTTGTTTGATCTTCTCATATCAGTTCTTTAATTGTTTTTAATGTATACATTATTTTCTATTTGGTAATGTTTTCAAGAAACTAAGTTACAGTAGCTTTTAAATAAAATCGGCAAGTGCGAGTCGGACTCGCGAATAAAATTTGTCCCAAGGCGGGAATCGAACCCGCAACCTTCTGCGTCGCAGGCGGACCGAGAGATTGTCAAATATGTAATTTACTTTTAAAATGAATACATTACTAAATATTCTGTGAGCTGATTACTTGGCCGGTTTTTATGTACTTATTCAAGGAACTTAGGTACAACTGGCACATTAGTAGGTACCTCATTTACCTTACCCTTCGATTTAAATCAATACCTAAGATGCCAATCGATTTGTCATGGTCATACATAGAAATAAAAAGCTACTAGAAGCTCCCAAAGCTTCGATGCACCTAATCATCAAACAAAAGCATCGCGACATGTGCATGCGCATCTAAATGGGTACTTTGAGTCAGCTGTTACTCACTGCTAAGTGTGTAATACGCGTAATGTACCTACCAAGGAATTATTGTACACTACTTTTGCTCGCGACTTCGTTCACATGATATACTCAATCCAAATCTATACTTATATTATAAATGCGAAAGTGTGTTTGTTTGTCCTTCTTCACGACCTAACTAAGCAACCAATCGACTTGATTTTTGGCATAGAGTTAGTTGAAAGGATGGAGAGTAACATAGGCTACTTTTTATTACACAAACATACCATTATTTTTATACATACCTGGCCTAAAACTATCAGTATGCAAAATTTCGGCCCGATCCGTACAGTAGTTTTGGCGTAAAGAATGAATGAATGTACACAATAAAGTGTACCTACATTCATTCATTCATTCTTTACGCTAAAACTACTGAACGGATCATTTTCACATCGATCCGACCTTATCGCTGAGAGCGATTTCTCTCTGGCAACCCAGGTATGGAGAATGTGAAAAGATATTCCTAAGTCTAATAAGAGTAGGTACTGGTAGAGCACAAACAGTTGAAAATTATCAAAGAAGTAACAATCCATCCAAAATTTGCATTTTGTAAAATTACTGTCGTTATAATGTGGTAAAATGCTACGAGAAAATTGCAGAGAATAGAACATTTTTTTTAAATGAACTAAGTTGTCAAAATTAATCGAAAAGTACAGGGGTTCTTTTTAGCAGTCGCTTCAAAACTCACTGTTATTTTTATAAAGGTACTAGGTAGGCCTGTATTTTTTTTTCAACACGCAACTGTTTATTTTGTATACAATGAATGAGGGTACCAACATGTCAATCTTGTGGTAGGTAGCACTCAAATACATCTAGAGCTCTGTGGATTTTTCCTTTGTAGAAAAAAAACTATGTTGTTAGGTAGGCAGGTGTGTAATGTAGGAACCGGACAATAGTGGTCTGCCAAAACTACATAGGTCTGATCTGACTTTACAAAGGTCTATTGGGCTGATTAGAGTATTAGACTATGGGCGTAATAACTAGGCGCTGATTAAAGCGCTAGACCACCGGGTGCGATTAAGCCCTTAACCCTTAACCGTAAAAAATTGAGGAAGGCCCTTAAACCGACTTTATCTGATAGACGTTCCTCATCATTCTGGGTAAGCCTTATCCGGAATGCAATCTAGAGAGGGTATATCTATATTTATACTTTATACTAACAATTAAGTAGGTTAATTCTCTTTCGATTTTTATTTTTTATTATGTGCTACTAACACTGGATTGTAAATTGTCTGAAATAAACGAATTTTATTTTATTTTATTTATTTTAAAGCTTGTCTTTCGAAAAAATCAACATTTTCATGATATTTGAGATCCTACTGCTGTTGAAATCTAGGATTCTTAGACTCCTACACGTAATATTCCATTTCATTCTGTACAAAAGCGCCAAGATAGTTTTTTAATTAGTTGTATAAGTTTGATGAAAAAAAATATCTAAAATATCTCAATTTTGATACAAATTTGCCTTCTCCTCCCAAACAATATGACTTACTGACTTGATTTTTATATTGAAAAATAAAGCAAAGGCAGGGTAACAGATTCGCCAAAATAAATATTTGATTAATTGAACCGTACCTACTCTTCTAATTAGAAGAAATCTTGATTTTTGCACACGCTTTGTGCTCTGTCCCACTCTTAGCAACGCGAAATACTATGCCTATCTTTTTCACAAAATGGCCTGTGAAGAGGCCCCTTAACGCTCGTAAACTCTAGGCACTGATTAGAGCATTCGACTATCATATGGGCGTGATTAAAGCTCGTAAGCTCTAGGCTTTTATAAATAATAGTAAATTTTTTAGAATATACGCTAACGTATGCGTTAAACTCGCATACGTCAGTCGAGCTTCTTGAGATCCCTTCTTTTTTCAAAGTTATCTCAATAGAAATACCTGCCTAGGAATTGAACGCACGAACATCTTCGTGTTTTAGCCCTACCATAGTAAGTACCTACTTACCCTATAGGTAAATCTTTATGAACTAAGTAGGTACTTAGGTATTTGATTTTTAATTTCACAATCCACGTCACGAATTTTTAATTTGATACGTACCTATGAGTCACATTCTTCTTTAAGTGCTCGAGGTCAGCGGATGGTTCAATGTTTATAGACACAAGGTATATTTTTAAGACGCTGTTTTTCGTGAGGTAATATAGATCTTTCAAATATTTATTGAGAATTAAAAAGTAATGAAAAAAGCTAATTTAAAATAGCGAAAACTATTTTACCGACGGGGAACCTACCTGCCAAACTACAAAATGAAATCTCGGGTAAATTATATCCAGATAATATTGCAACTCCAATAACAACAAGTTTAGGAGATCTTACAACATCAGCACTGTCAACCGGAGAGAATTAAGAATTCATAAAAAAAGCTAATTTAAATAAGCGAAATTATTTTACCGGCGGGAAAATAATACTACAAAATGAAATCATCAGGTAAATTACCACTGAACTGGATTCAGATTTGAAAGTAGCAATAGCAAACAAAAGAAGAACCAACTCACCTTAAAAAATCACAAAAACAAATCCGATCACTCCACTGAAAACTGGAACAGTTTGAAAAAGGAATAAGGTTGCGTACACACGATCGCGTTCGTTCGTTCGGTGCTGCCGGGCGCCCGGGCAGTCTGACGGCCGAGCGCGGGAATCTGGAGGAACGATAGGGACGTGCTTGTGTCGACTTCTACAATACACTCGATAGGTTGGTAGAATACCTGCGGAGTGTAGCAATCGATGACGGATAATGTAGTGAAAGCGACCATGACTTTGATCATGATCTGATTTTCAGCCTGATCATTCTGGGCCGTAGGTAAACTCAGAATAGGTATTATTAGTTTGCTTATCATTTCTCTGTACCTATCTTTTTGCTATTTTCAGGAATATTACCTTAAAACAACTACGATAAGATCACAAACTAAAAATTATAATATTATAGATAAAACATGGGACAGCCAGCCACATAAAATTAAATATGCCAGCTGAAATAATCATAAAAATATGTTTCTATCTTGATCTACTTTTGTGTGAAAATCATCACACGACATGAACCTAATATGGTTTGAAATATTAAATAGCCATTAGCCATTTATGAAAAGTACCTAATACTTACATTTTCCGACTGCTTTTTGACTAACCTAGGTAATACCTATCTCAATAATATCTTTTTAGATTTTTCTCATAAAGAACAAAATACCCTGTTGATAAAACCAAGACAGTTATGCTTCAAAGAGGTAGGTACTTATTTATTTAACATCGACAAAATCTTTCGAAAAAGGTCGGAAATGCCAAACATGTGAATGAATCACACACCTGCCCACGTTCTGCACAACAAACTGGGAAAATCGGCTTTATCTGACTACAGCAGAAGATTCAAAATTGAAAATACAAACAAACTGGACTAGACTGCACATAGATTCAGTCAGGGTCAGTGCAGACGAAGTGAGCTAGGAATTTTACCTGACAAACAGCACCTTGTCTTATTAAACAAAATAATTGGATCCTACCACTTTTCTTGTTACCAACCGCTGAAATACTGTCATCATAAAAGTGAAAGAGACGACAACTCCTGGTTTCAAACATTTGTTTTTCTCCGAAACATTAGTTTTTATCTAAATTGCTTTTAGAACCTAGGAAATAAAAAACCTAACTTAAAATAAGGACCGATTTCATCAAAATTAAAAAAAACTATATAATTACCTAGTACATCGACTTTTACATATTTTATTTACTAGAATCTAGTTTTGCGTAGAAGGCTCTTAGGCGTTCCAACTTTAAAAGTTTAAAATCCATTCGAAGAACAGAACGCGAATTATAAAAATGTTTGCAATCTCGAGGAACTCGTAAAGTACCAACCTACCTACATTGTAAACAGGGCCGGCCTCGGCTAAAAATATTTTCTGAATATTCCCGCACAGATCTGTAGACAGACACTTATAAATATTTAAAGCGGTCCGGAAAATGGCAAATGTTAGCTTTATGAAATAGAAATGAAAGACAACATTGCCTACCTAACTCATACAAAGTGCTTTATTCGCGTTCAAAATTCAGGTAAGTAAATATTTTGGGGAGCGACTCTTTTGATGCCTTTTACCTCTTGGTTCTTTTTGAGAGGTTTTATTTTTTATTTTTGTTCTCATAATAATTTCTTAGTAAGTATTATTTATTTGGATGGAAGGAATTTATCGTTGAATAGGTATATTTCGAAAAAAATCTGAAGTTACCTACCTACCTCGCGAATAAGCTACAAACTGGCAGCAATACTTGGAGTATTGCTACCAGTTTGCGGGTACCAGACCGGACCTGAGCTTGATATAGGGATAGAAGCTGTCCCAGTGTGAAGTATCGCTTAACCTTGTTTAGGATTCCTAGCTTCATGGCATGGTTTTGGTTTTAGCCTTTGACTCGATAAAGGCTCCAAAGTTTAGAAATGGTGTGAGCGAGAAATCGAGGAGCTTAAGTTGATATTTTATAAGTACCGGTTCAGACTGACCAATTATTTCTTCTTCAATTGGCCTCGCCCCAATCTGACTGCCTTCAGGGTCAAATTCAAGCGCTGCAGCATGTCTTCTCTTTGCACCTGTAGATATCTCGTTCCGATTGGCCTTGGTTTTGGAAAGGTACCGTCCACTACGGTGCTGTCGTCTACGTACCCAATAATACCGGGTAGCAGCAGATCGTTAATGTGCAGCAGGAACAACGTGGCAGACAGTACTGACCCCTGAGATAGTCTGGTCAATTGGTTGGAATCACCAATTGAACAGACGAGCAGGCATCAACGACTACCCGAATAGATCTTTTCCTCAGAAAGTCACAAATCCAGTTACAGAAGAGGTCTGGAAGTCCGTATGATGAAAGCTTGCCTATAAAGCTTTCGTGCCAGACCCTATCGAAGGCTTTCGAGTCATCTAGTGAAACCGTGATGGCTTCACCGTGCTTCTCGATGGCCTCACTCCAGATGTGGCTGGCATACACAAGATCTACCGTAGACCGTTATCGGCGGACCTACCTAGCTATACCTACAAAGGCAATTGAAGTACCTACTTCGATTGGTAGGTAGATACGTACCTAATACAATACCCAATAAATTAGGTCTAAAGTAAATAAAAATAAAATATATTCAATACTCTCAACAGACCTCTTGCAACAGATAAAAAAAAAACATAAGTCGCAGCGCAGAGAATCTAACCTAGTCCGGCTTGCATAACGATCATATGCTGTGATCATATGTATACCTATTATGATTATGATTAGTGAGTTTTCAAACCATACCAACAAATTTAATCAAAACAAGGCATACCTTTAGGTAGAATTTTTTTTTTTTTTATTTATCAAAGTATGTCTCTTCTTCGATCTATCTTCAACATGATTTATCAACAAAACAAAATTAGCAACCAAATACAGGAACAGAATATCCGACTACTATAAATAAGGTCTTTTGAGAACCTTGTGTAGATATGTATGGTGGATATATAAAAACATTGTTCGGTGATGTTTCGAGGTTTTCATCAAGCTGTGTGCTGTGGTCTTGGAATAGTGCCGAGCGAAGTGAGTTGCGCGGTATTTATAGTAGAATGACCAATACTAGGGCTTGGTGTAAGTGAGGGACGTATATTTTTGCACTAGTATATATTTTGAGAGCGGGATTTTATCTCAAGGGCATTAAAATGATGTGGTCTTCCCGCGTCAGGTAGGTACCTATCTAACACCAGTTAGGTACCATATATACCTACCTGACTATTACAGTATTTAAATTTTGTTACTCATTGGTATGAAAGTAACAAAATTTAAAAACTGTAATCGGAATGGATGAGTTGAGAGTCAAATTGAATAACGGTTCGGTATTTTCGTGAAAACGACCCGGATAAAATCAGGAAAACATCCTAAGCTGTAGCTAACAATGAGTTTCAAAACTACGTTACTAATATTATACAAATTGCTTCTTGGAAGCTTATCCTTGTTTTTAAATCATAACGCGTCCGCTTATAACAGTTTACCGATTTTTAGCGAGACGACAATGAAAATTCGATGAAATCTGTAGCTGGGAATAATAAACAGAAACGTTAACGCCTACGCGAATCCGGCGCAACTGGCCGCCTTCTTTGAATTATCGAGTTTACGTATTAACACAAATAAATTATTCAACTGTGTACCTATGCATCAAATAAGAGTGAAATAAAGCCGTGAAACACATAGGTCATGGAAGCTGAATGTTCAATATACAAATTTGGGCACTTATCATTACAAATAGGTACATAAATTATCTATGTTCTTCCTTAAAGCGCAATAACCCACCCAAAGTGGCGCCGCCACCTTTAATATTCCGTATAGCAAAGAATTTTTCAAAAGCCATCGTCCAGTTTGTGATACCTATCATAAGCTTTTTTAATGTCTCTGTAATAGTTTTATTCTATTTAGTTTAGGCAGAGATACGAAAATAGATTTTGGTGGCCACCAAGGACAACTTCGTATCTGTCTAAACTAAATAAAATAAAACTATTACAGCGGCATTAAAAGCTTATGATAGGTATCACAAACTGGAGGATGGATTTTTGAAAATTCCTTTGTTAAACAGAATAATAACAAAGTAGGTGGCCGGTGCTAGTTTGGGTGGGGTATGCGCCTTAATCTGTGTATAAATATTTAAGAACTAGCAGCTCCTCGCGGTTTCACTCGCGTAGTTCCCGTTCCCGTGGGAATTCCAGGATTAAATCTCAGACATCTATCTATCCATCCATCCATCTAAACTTTCGCATCTATAATATTAGTGTGATTAAAAGTTGATATCAACTTTTACTACTTTTCGGACCATGGATGGTAGCATGGATGGTAATAATACGGGTCGTTCATTAATCACGGGAGGCTCGAAATCTCCCTTTACGGATTCGGAAAATATCTCGAAATATCAGAAAGGGGAAAAGGCTGTAGTGAGGTAAGGTATAGTCGAAAAGCTTACCACTATCACCAGAGGGGAGGGGGTGAGGAGTTGCTAAAAAACATTACGTGAATATTGGGCCACCCTTATCTTACCTATAGAGATATAAATAAATAAATAATGCTGGACAATTCACACAGCATTATCTAGCCCCAAGGTAAGCAGAGCTTGTGCTTCGGGTACTAGATAACTGATATACGTAATATACATTACATAGATATTTTTTATTATACATAGAAAACACCCAGACCAACGGAACAAATTTCTGCAAATCGTACACAAATTTGTTCCGAGGCGGGGATCGAACCCGCAACCTCTTGCGTCGCAGGCAGACTCTCGCCCGCTGCCTCACTGAGGTCCAATAACTGGTTGTATGGGGCCTCTCGGACGACGATGCCAGCATAAAAAATACAACATTTTATAGGAATAACCTTTTTATATTCATTTGTTTCATACGTTCACTCTTAACTTTACTCTTAACACTATGTTCTACGCACTACATCCCAACAACTGTGTTGTACTAAAAACTTTAAAACATAAATAATAAAATACAATAGTAAAAACAGTTTTGAAGACTAAGAATTGTAGCCTAAGGTTTTCTTTATTAAGAGCCAATACTACGATACTATTTTGTGAAAAGGATAGCCATAGGATTTCGCGTTTATAGGAGCGGGACAGGGCAGAGCAATGCAAGCCAAAACATCAAATTTTTGCTAATTATCTATTAATAAAGAGATTATTTGAAGAAAAAAAAACGCAACATATAAAATTTACTTTATATTTAGTTCAATGACCATGCTTATTCTCAAGATCTTAACTTCTGTATTTATAAAGTAATTAAGATTTTAGTAAAAAATTTGAGATAACTTGACGATTTTCAATCGAGAAAATTTTATGGAATTGTATTATCGAACACCGAACACGGAATTGTTTGTTACAAACGTGCTCCAGCTCTGCAGATCGTGCCCGTCTTCTAGCCGTTTCTAAATGGGAGTCAGGACATTGGTTGCAAGCACTTCCTTCATATAACACTGGCACTTTATTGGACCCCGTAACTTTCCGTGTCGCAACTTGTCTTCGGTTGGGTGCAAGGTGTTGCGCGCCTCATCAATGCCAGTGCGGTACTGCTGTCGAACAGCTCGGTCATCACGGATTATCGTGTACTAGGGCTGCCGGTCGGATATCTCGTCATGCCAGCCTGAACGACATCATCCGGCGGGCCTTTACCACCGCTAACGTACCAGCTATTCTCGAACCGAATGGTCTGTTGCGTGACGATGGTAAGAGGCCTGACGGCATGACTCTAGTCCCATGGGAGTTGGGGAGGCCTATTGTGTGGGACGCTACATGTGTCGACACACTCGCGCCTTCCCATCTTCCTAGGACTTCCGTGAGGGCTGGTGCGGCGGCAGATTTAGCCGAAGATCTCAAGAGGCGCAAATATGCAGGTCTCGACAGAGCCTACACATTTGCTCCCCTTGGAGTCGAGACCCTAGGTTCGTGGGGTACCGAGGCTCTCCGGGTTTTCAAAAAATTATCTGAGCGTCTGGTCGAAGCGACGCGTGACCCGAGAGCTGGTGAGTATCTGGCACAGCGCATCAGCATTGCTATACAGCGGGGCAATGCAGCCAGTGTCTTAGGCACGCTTCCAACTGGTATTGATATGGATCAGTTGAGCTACCTGTAGATTGTTTGCCACAGTTTGCAGATAGCTTGATTGTTTCTATTGTAAATACTAGTTTTAATTTAAATTTGTTATTTGATTGTTATTTTCTTTCTGAATAAAGATAGTAATATTATCGAAACATATGTTAAAATTAAATATTTAGTAGTTTGCATGATGGACATCCGTCGGAGTTGATTGGATGTATACAGAACAACATAAAAATGTTGCGTTTTGTTTTTTCAAACAATGTCCTTATTAATAGATAATAAATAAGCAAAATCTTGATTTTTGGGCTTGCGTTGCTCTTCTCTGTCCCGCTCCTATGAACGCGAAATCCTTTGCTTATCCTTTTCACAACATGGCGTCGTAGTAGGTACAGGTCCTTAACTAAGAAACAACTCAACAACAATCAAATAATAGAAATCTAAGGTTTTTATACCTTTTTTGAAATATTGAAGATAAAGGTAGAGTAAAGAAACATTTAAAGATAATCGAAGGGATATATTTTATCTAAAGAGCAATGTGTCTAAAAAAATCCCGACGATTGGCTTTCTATGTGTCTTGACTTTGTCTTACACATAAGGTAGGTACCGCAAAAGTGTTTTTTTTATATATTACAATTATTCCAAAAGTAAGCAATACATTATTTAAAAAGTTGTGGGATAAAACATCATTAACAATAATAATTGTGATAGGTCATTAATATTGCTTTATAATTTGTACGTAGTCATTTGTAATCGTAAATTGCAAACTTTGGAGTGCATTTCAGTTCAACAAAATTAATATAAGGTCCAAATGCACGAATATTTTTTTTTATTAATTACATATATTAATTGAGTTTTATTTCGTATAGTGGATAAAGTGCAGTCTAAAACATGGTTTTTCAACAATGGCTGGTATACCTACTAAAGTAACACATTCCTGGCCCACGACCACGATGCGCATGCCCAACTCGAAGCCTATCAGGGGGCGCGGAGCAACCCGCAGATGCGACCAGGGGTGGGCTGGGCAGTGAATGTGTTAATTTTGAATATGAGCGAGCGGGTTAACTGCGACCCTTGTTTACATTATAACCCGCTTATATTTAAAATGATTTCATCAAACTACAACAGTTTTCTTACTAAAATAGGTACGTATACCATAATATTAAAATTTAATACGTCACATATATTAAGAAATAAAATATAGTGCGACTTCGTGCTGTGTTCACGATTTTGTGATTATTTTGTCTGATTATTAATGGATCGTAAATCTAAATTTATTTAAAATAAAGTTACAATAATTAAACATGTACTTAACAATGTGTTTATTGTAATGATAATTTCATGTTTTTTTATGTTACAAACTTAGAAAACAGTTACAATTTGAAGGGACATAGGACCTTATTCATAAACCACTCGGAACTTACCAAAAAAGTACTTGACAAGCGATTTCAAAAATGATGTTTAAACTTAGTTACATTTACACATTAAACTTTGGATAACTTCGGTATACAATCAATGCTTCTTATCTGTCAACTGTAGTATGTAGAATTTATCATCAAAACTTCAACACACATTTAAATATTACCACTTATTCACCTAAAAACCCTTTAAATTCCTTTTTTGATCACTAAATAGAGGTATTTCTGATAATTTTTGTTAGATCGCTCTTTTTGAAGGTACCGAATCGCGTGAAGACTTGACACACTTTTTATCTCTGAATAAATTGTTTTATTTACACAACTCTAATAATTATTTCGATTCTTTACAAATTCATTGGTAACAAATACAATATTTTTTAATTCCAATGCACAAAATAAGTAAAAATATCTTTATAAACTTAAATAAATTGTGATGACCGCTAAAATACCAACTTCGTAGAAAACATAGGAATCTTCCAATGAATCCAGACAGGTTCCAAATATTACAGGTAAAAAAAAAACATTTTTATCTTTTACAAACATTGTTTAAATAACAACTGAAGTAATAAACCTTTCGTCAAATATTCTACCATTAAAATAACAGCAAGTAATTGGCAATAGTTAAAACACTACCTTTTGTCAAAAACTATAAAATAAAACATAAAAAAACGTTTACAAACAGAAACCATACAACATTGGATTAAATCTGCAAGTAAAAATATATTAAAGCGAATACTTACGTCGAAAAAATCTCATTTTTAACATTATAAACGTTACTTTCGTACACAAAATATGTCATTTCATTCTTAAGTCTAGCATAATTAGGTTCTAAACGCGTTGGCGTTTTCAATGAGAAAATAATAGCCTTTCTGTTGAGTGAGCATACCCCTTTACTTTACACATAAACGTTATGTTAGCACATCACAGATTCATCATACAACTTGGCAAGATTGCATGAACTTGGACAATCATGTTTCAATTTAAGAGCTTACACTACGAAGCCATTTTGTGAAAAAGATTGGCATAGGATTTCGTGACCATAGGAGCGTGGGCAGAGCAACGCAAGCCCTAAAATCAAGTCATTGCATTATCAAATAATTAGACATTACTTTGAAAAAAAACGCGGCATATAAAATGTTCTTTATACTTTGTTCAATTACCATGCTTACCTATTCTCAAAATATTAACTTGTCTTTATTGATAAATACAGGTTTAACTTTCTTTTTTTTTTCGAATGGACTACTATGCTGTTGACGCAGATTGCCACAGCGTTACCGGACTTGAAAAGGTTTTAGTAAAAATTTTGAGGTAACTTTTAACAGGCGATTTTTTTATGGGATCGTGTTTTCGAAACATGAACGATACAGTCCTAAACTTTACTGTAATATAAATTTCAAAGTTATATTTCAGGTTTGGAAGATATGGTCATCCAGCGGACTTGATTTGAGGTATAGTTTAAGGCTGCGTTTCCACCAGATGCGTAGCGAGGAACGTGTTTTTAACACACCAATAGAATCACTTTTTTTTATTTCACGGCATGGAAACGGCTCCGCAGAGCGAGGCTTTTGTACATACAAAACAAGGGAAAGATGTGTGGCGAGGAATGTGTTTTTAACAACCAATAGAATCACTTTATTTAACTAGTCTTGCTCGCTTATCTGAAATGAGCTCACTACACTACACATCCTCGCACTGGTCAGCTTGCTCGCACATCGCTGGTGAAAACGCAGCCTAATAGTATTGAAAAGGTCGATCCTGCAACCTTTTTTTGATTTAAAACATTAATTCTTATTTTTCTACTACAACTCAAAATAAAATCGTCACGAGACCTAACATTTCGTTCTACTAAACATTTTATAGTTTATTTTTCGTTAAGAGACTTTAAACAAAATAAATTCATGCAATCTCCCCAATCAGGCACATCACGCTAACAAAAAAACAGCCTTACCTTCTGCTTCACTCAACAAGGATAATCCAACTTTTACATGTGACTAGACTTCACTGTTACTATCAGATTTATAATAACTGCACAGTTTTATGGGTTTGTCATTCTTTGCTATCGATTTTTCCATTCTCACTAAGCTGTCGTTTAAAATTTAAATATGAGCGCTGGTAATAGACCCATTAGCGTACGCAAGACGCCATCTTGCGTACTAATTGACGTACGCAAGACGCCATCTTGCGTACTAATTGACGTACGCTAGACGCCATCTTGCGTACTGATTGACGTACGCAAGACGCCATCTTGCGTACTGATTGACGTACGCATGATGGCGTCTTGCGTACGCCAATCACAACACGTATATGACGTTATATGTAGCCAATCAGGAAACGAGCTGTGTTAAATATTAATTAATACCTTTTTTGATGGTTTAAGATTGTTAATAATCATCATAGTCACATGCACATACATAGATCTGTACAAGTTTTACAAACTATTCATAAATTAGCTTGTCCTTACATTAATACAACTCAATATCTTATAACTAAAAAGCTTATTCATTTGGCTTCTTTTAAGTTGAACCATTTATGTCTTGTCATATTTAACTTATTTGGTACATATAGCTGATATATGTAAATCTTATAAAAACAACTATTGAGCAACAGTTTATATTATAAGTTATATTTCAGTTACAAATTACAACTCGTATTTACTGTGAGATCCTATTGATGATATTTACTATTTATTTATTTTGCTAATCTTGTGCTTACCTATCTCAATACTGCACAAGAAATATTTCAGGTTATATAAATCAAGGTCCATGGGACTTTTCCGGCCTTATTTATTTATTATTTCTATGAAATGTTTTAAACATGTATTTATGTCACGCGTTACGTTAGGGGGCGCGGTCCGCACTGCATTCACACTTATGGCGCTGTAGAGTGCGAGAGAGAGGAGAGCAACGCCACACGCGACGCGTGACGCCCCGCGTCTCCTTAAACGAGGCCTTAGATCCATTTGCCTATGGAAGCTGGCCATGATAGACATTTAAATTCTAGATTCTAAATCTAGTCCTTTAAATTATTTGTTTGTTCTTTGTTAACACATTGTTTTTCGCAAATACATCTTTAACAAAGATTTTTCTTTGATTGACTCTAAATCAACTGAGCTGATTGAAAACCGATCTTATTTAAATAAGAATAAGACATAAACCGTTCACCTTTTTATAAAAAACGCGTGCTTTTAAACGTACAATGTTTGTTCCATATCGCCAATCCATAATCCAAACATAACCAACCAATAACAAATAAATATAAACTCAATTTGGAAGACTGTAAAGCCGAATTCGGAACGAAATTTTTTTAATTTATCTGGAAGACGAAAGCCGAAATAAGACGTAATAATTGTTTAAGTATACATATTAAACTATGAATAATATAAATGCTATCTATATGGCTTTATTTACCTGACCTATGATTATGAAGGGTGGTAAGTTCATATTTTACACTTTTCAAGAAATTTTATAATATTTAACAAATTTAGTACTTTTTCGTTTGCATTGTACGAGAATATTTACTTTTTAAGCAATTTTTACAAATGTAACACAACCACCCTCCCAAATCAACCACCGCAAAGTAAAATATAATATCATAGCACTGCACTCGGTACCACACCACGCTTCATGCGTCCAACTCTGCTGCGTCCACGACACTTTGCACTTTATACGGATGAGAACAGAGTTGGAAGCTGTTGACAGGCTTTGGCTACTTCTAATACAGTCAGAATAAAGAATTAAATTAAGAAATCTGTTAGTCTTAAAACCGTAAGCTGATTTTAGCCAATAGGCTAGTTTGAGAAGTTATAAGCAATTTAAATTTTGGACTTAGTTATTATATTCAAAGTATTTAAAACAAATAAATACTCTAGCCAATCACCACTGTATAAGTCGTGTAAATAAAGAATTGGCTTAGGTGACATTTGAGTAAATGATCTAAGCGGGACTGCATGCTGTCCTGCTACCATTTTAAATCTCATTGGTTATCAAAATATATCCAAATTTCACATAATCGCCTCTATGTTTGACCAATCAACAGCTCCCACAACTCTCAAGCCAACTGCCTCACTTCAACCCACCAATCATCGCCTGTCCCTGATGTGTCGAGGAACAAACATGCACGGCACGCGCCGCGCGCGTGTGCAAAGGCCTCAAAAGAAGCCGATCAACTCCTACTCGATGTTGGACCGCGGCCCGTCGATCGGCATCGTGTGTAACACCTCATCCAGAAGCTGTAGTGCTCTGCAAATAAATATGTAATGCGATCTGTAGATTTTACTAAATCATTTATAAGCATCTATTCTTTATTCTAGAATCCTAGTACCTATGTTCATCAGGGATAATGTAAAATTCTAATGGTGATTTTTCAAATCGGTCCAGTAGTTTCGGGGCCTATTCAATTCAAATGAACAAACAAATCTTTTCTATTTATAATATTATTAATATAGATATAATATATAAATGTTCATTCTTAATTCCTTGATATGTTTTTTGTAAACAAAGAAATATAGAGATATATAAAAAGTCTTACCTATGTAGATGCACCTCAAGCCAGCAGGGTGTCTCTTTGATCGACGTCCTCGGATAGTCCGGCCCCCATCCCTTGACGAAGGAGAGCCGCACGATGCAAAGCCGCCGTAGATCGTCCACGCCAATGCCGGCCGCAGCTGTGAGACCTACGTATCAGCAAGGGTTATTCAGCAAAAGGCTCTACGCATACTGGCTACAAAGCGGTTGGCGAATGAAGGCTAATAAAGCGTTTGATGAATGCATCGTCAAAAGATATGGTGGTTATGTCGTCTAAGGTATGTCGGCTACAGCATTTCCCAGCCCTTTCAAGGTCATTTCAAGGCACTAATTCCACTAAATTAATCGCTTCACCATAACAATGGTATCGTCTCAGATTGACACATTTTGGCATTTTAATTTCGATGAAAGAAAATATTATATTTAAGATTATTTATCGGGTATTTATCGCGTACCTTTTGCTTTCTTTTAGAACGGATATGTAAATACTGTACACACAAAGCGGAGAAGCCGAAGAACGCCGGGGGTCAGCAGACAACCCATCTATTTACCGTATGTGAAAGGGGTGACGGATAAAATCGAAAATATCCTGAAAAGGTTTTCGATAAAGTCGGTTCTCACCCCCCATACAAAAGTTGCCCAGCAACTACGGACACCTAAAGATGTTATACCTCTACAAATGCCAGGCGTATACAAGATTGACTGCAGCTGTGGCCGCTCATACATAGGGCAAACTAAAAGGACCATTGCCGAAAGGGTGAAAGAGCACATAGCTGCGGTCAAAAATAGGCAGATGAACAAGTCGGCGATAGCGGAACACCTGCTAGACTCAGGAACCAACCACTGGATTGAGCTACATGACCCAAAAGTTCTGTCCCGTGAACGCCACTACTACAAAAGGATGGTTCGAGAGGCGATTGAGATCAAAAAACACCCGAACTTTAATCGTGAAGATGGTTTTCGTCTCTCTTCCTCGTGGAATCCTGTGTTAAATAAGTGTGTGCGTCGTGTCCCGTCTGTACAACAATCGGACACGGTCAGTGTAGTGTGTCGCAATGTGAACGTGGACTTTCCTGATTCTGATGACGAATTGAGGGTAGTCGTGGAAACTGCCATCAATTCTCAGTTGTAACTCCGAGTACATCCAGTCGCCCCGTGACCACGATCGCTGAAACGCGGTTGAAACGTTGGGGAAAAGAAAGCAAAAGGTACGCGATAAATACCCGATAAATAATCTTAAATATGTTATCAAATCGCGAAAGTTTAAAAAGAAAATATTGATGGAAGCTAGTCATAAGTGTCAAGGTTGATACTATTATATCAATCTCTCTCTGCACCAAACACACGATCTAGAGTTCTTTCATCTGCGATGATACAGTAGTTCTGGTGGGATACATATGAAAATGCGTTTATAAGTTGCATCGATGTACCTGCTCAGATTTCCTAATTTTGGCGCAAAAAAATCCTATTCAATCATAACGCTCTGCTATTCGCGCGAAACGTGTGTTTGCTATTAGCTGATGGCTACGCGCCGTTTCTGGCGCATGGCGTCAGCGTTCGGCATCGCGATCTCGACAGTCGCGAGTCGTATTTGGAGTGACATATGAAAATACTTTGGTCCTTTTTTGTCTTCCCGTGTAAATATCATATGAGCGAGATAGCATGAGCCTCTGTTTTTGTTCACTTAAAAGCTTAACACAACGCACTAAGGTCTATTATTTCAACGGCATTGACTTTCGTATTAAATCGGGTTGAACTGGTCTCAGTGCAGACGACTTTTGCCGATGCGCTTATAAAAGTGGTACAGCTGTACCATTGTCATAGTCAAGTAATTAATTAGTAGAATTCGGCCCCTGATGATTTGCCGGTATAAGGTTATGCTTATTTACCACGCTTGGCAGACGGATGGTTGATCACAGCGAAAGTACTGCATACACAAAAGGAAGATGCTGCCTCTCTGGTAAGCTCCAATACTCAGCTCTAATGACATCCACGGGTTGAGGGGGTCGACTTACGCCACGGCCATCCACTGCTAGATACATACATTTGTTCATAGTAGCATGCTGCGGCTGTATATGTCCCGCGACAGCCGCCGCCTGCGCCGCCGCCGCAGCCTGCGCGGTGGCGGCTTGCGATTGCATCTGACGGTGGCACTGCCGAAGGTCGAACACCTGAAGAAAATATGTTAGAGCTATGAAAACTAGTGATAATTTACAAAAAAAATTAAGGGATGGTGGCGTTTGAAAGAAGCTAACGATTGTGACAATGCAGCGAACAAAACAAACCCCCATAAAGAGTGGCGAGCGGAGCGAGCCGCGCTTTGTGTTGCTCTCAAACATAAGATGTTTAACGTACTCCACTGAGTCCGCGTACCTGATAAGACCACTCAATATTTGTTTTAGTGTAGTTCATCCTCTTAGGTCTAGTTGAATGCCATACAATCTATGTAAGTAACATGGTACCTTGATATATCTTATGGACCGCATGGCCCGGCCTCTCGGTCTAGATTCTAGATAGTAAGACTGTACAAAGACGGAGTGGTCTGACAGACAGCGTAACCACACCACCTCTTGCCCTGTTAGGTCTAGCTGGATGGCATATCATCTAAGTAAGCTGGTACCTTGATACAAGCAGAAGGGTATATCTTATGGACCGCATCGCCCGGCGCTCGCCCAGCCTCTCGGTCCAGATAGTAAGACTGTACGAAAACGGAGTGGTCCGACAGACAGCGTAGCCACACGTCCCCTTCGCCTCTTAGGTCTAGTTGCACGCCTTTACCGATGTGTAATCTGAAATATATATTTGTTTATTATTTTAAGCCTTGGGCATATACCATTACACACCACTGCAGGTATTTTACTTTTATTTGGTCTATGTGGGTTTCGTGTCACTGCCACCATGATATATATTACTATTGTGATCGCCACAAATTAAATTCAAAATTGCAATTTTTTGTGCTGGTGTGACCAATATATGCATACCGATACTTGTCAAAAAGTCTAAGGCCTCGTTTACGATGAAGCGGGGCGTCTCACACTGAATTCAAACTTATGACCTTGTAGTGCGAGAGAGAGGAAAGACGCCACGCCACACGCCACGCCACACGCGACGCGCTACTCCAAGCGTCTCTGTAAACAAGGTCTGAGACTTCCACTATTTTTGGATGTTATGCGAGCGAGGGCGCTCGCTCGCATAACGTTCAGCGACTTCGAGTGGGTCATCATCATTAACCATCCCCCAACGTACTAACCTACTGTGGTACCTACAATATATACTTTTTCCATTCGCCAAACGAACGTGCTTTATGTAGGTACCTAATTACAAAACTGTAACTCTCGTCAAACGAACTAAATGTAACTTTAGTTTTGAACATTGGAAACTTTAATGTTTTCTCTGTAGGTGGAGCCACCGGCGCTACAGTCCGTAAGAGGTACCAAAGATTTTCGACAAAAACCGACTGAGACTTCGTGGCTTAGTTGGTTAGAGCACACCCGTACTAAGGGTGGGGCGCGGGTTCGAGTCCCGCCGAAGTCGAAAATTTTTGGGAACTTATTTCATTTCTTAGTTCGTTTTCGTCGAAAATCTTTGGGACCTCTTACGGACTGTAGCGCCGCGCCGGTGGCTCCACCTACAGAGAAAACCTCCCATTGTCTGTCACGACAAGAGATCCTTTGATCTCTTGTCGTGACAGACAATGGGACAGAATTTCCGTGATGTGTACAGAAAGTTAATAGTCCTTGTATGATACTAACTGCTGTACCATCTCTCAAGTGGTAAACCTGACCTGAAAGAGTCTACCTGAAGGTCAACTTACTTTTCTGTCTGTGCTGTTTATCAGCTTCATTTTAATTGTAATACTTTAAATGTTAACTACGAACCTCTTTTGTATTGGAAGAACACCAACAGCTCTTATCAGCTAAATCTTAATAAGCTTAATTGCTTACCTTAATCAAAACTTAGATTTTTTTTGTACTTACCTTGCCCGCTCACTTTGCTCCGTCCTATGAACATTGCTAAGAGCGCCTAAACAAAATCTGTTCCCGCCTGAAGGGTCCACATAACCATCCACCTGAAAATGCGAAAATCTTTCATCATTCAAAGCTTTGATTTTCGAGAATAACCAGCGATTCTATGTCTCCAGTCTCCTCTTATGCATAGCATCGACAAGCAATCCATACAAAAACTTGTTTAACATTGTTAAGAAATTAGAAGTCTGTTATTTGACGGTTCTGTATTTGCAAGGCGCGCTTTTTGGCATATTTCTTCTGAGATTCAAAGTACATACATATAAAGGTCGATTTTTTTTAAGTAGAAATATTTCACCCTCATTTACAGCCTGCCTTTACGAGTCTTCATAGGCCTTCCTTGGTAAGCCTATTGTTGACTTTATAGAGGGTATATTAAAAATATAAAGATGAAAATATTTAGTAACAATTCCGCGCAAGACCTTCTCCGATAAGTTCTAACAAAATGTAATCAGCGTCGTAGAAGAAAAAACACACCAACTACAAAATGAAGAAATCTATCAAAGCAAGACGTCAACTAGTTTCGTCTCTCCACGAGACATCATCAGGACACCACAATACTCGACCTTGACATTGAGAGCACTAAGCAAACTCCGGCAGGGTTCCACCAGAGATGTTACCACTCCGAGCTCCGCGCGCCAAGTGAAGCATTGCCCGCAAAACTCCCCCTTTTATACTGTCACTGGTGACACATCGTGCCTGTCACCCTGTCCGCGCTCGTGCCGGTACCGCGCGCGCCACCATTCGAAAAAATTCGTAATAACGGCGACCTAGGTAAACCCGTACTTAATTCATTCAACAATGTATTATTACTGTATTTTGTAATTTCTAAATTTTCTAAGACCGACAACCTAAATCCCTTATCACAAGTATGTAAAATAGAAAATGAGTGATTATCATTTAATGAATGACCAGATTCTAATAAATGTTTTGCAAAATTTGACTTTTCTGGATGATGTTTTCAGGTTAGGTATAAAGAACATTTAGCTGCCTATAGAAACAACCATCCAGAAAAGTCAAATTTTGCAAAACATTTATTAGAATCTGGTCATTCATTAAATGATAATAACTCATTTTCTATTTTACATACTTGTGATAAGGGATTTAGGTTGTCGGTCTTAGAAAATTTAGAAATTACAAAATACAGTAATAATACATTGTTGAATGAATTAAGTACGGGTTTACCTAGGTCGCCGTTATTACGAATTTTTTCGAATGGTGGCGCGCGCGGTACCGGCACGAGCGCGGACAGTGGTGACAGGCACGATGTGTCACCAGTGACAGTATAAAAGGGGGAGTTTTGCGGGCAATGCTTCACTTGGCGCGCGGAGCTCGGAGTGGTAACATCTCTAGTGGAACCCTGCCGGAGTTTGCTTAGTGCTCTCAATGTCAAGGTCGAGTATTGTGGTGTCCTGATGATGTCTCGTGGAGAGACGAAACTAGTTGACGTCTTGCTTTGATAGATTTCTTCATTTTGTAGTTGGTGTGTTTTTTCTTCTACGACGCTGATTACATTTTGTTAGAACTTATCGGAGAAGGTCTTGCGCGGAATTGTTACTAAATATTTTCATCTTTATATTTTGCAATGGATTTCCGCAAAGTAACGCCTGAATCTATTTTTTATCTTAGAGGGTATATTAGTACAAATTCTCTACTTGGTGCTTCAAGCTGGGTGAATAAATAAAAAATATGTGTACAGTGTAGTCTTGATAAGCTACCTCCGTCTTCAAAATTTGCATCCACGAGGAATAACATAGCGTCAGAGTTGGTAACACTTACGTAGAATACTTACCGTAACATTAGGCCTGCTAGACGGCACTTTGAAAGTTTCTCCAACCTGTGTGTCCAACTCGAAATAGGCCACTGAACACCAATACTCAGGGGCGGGTTGACTAGAAAGTAGGCCACCTGGGTTCCCATTATCTGTCAAGAACCAAGACATAGATACTAAGAGTTATCATTCTCAAAATGCGTATAGAAGTACTGTGTCAATCGACAAGATAAAAAAAACATTTATTCAGATTTTTCACAAAGGATCACTGATACTATTGAAACGATGACACTACCGAAGCTTAAAAAACTGTGTGGTAGTGTCAACGCCCAACTCCTGGATTCCTGAATAATTATTTACAAGTTAATATTAAAAGCTACCTATTTCTTAATCTACTAAACGTTTATGTTACTGGCTAATACAAATACATACATAGATAGAATTTGGTTCATTAAACAAACTACGAATCAATTGTCGTTTAGGAGTCTATTGACATTAACAGATTTATTTTTAAGCCATAGGCCAGTTCAAGAGTGCTCGTCTCCGCTGTCTAGCACACGTCGAGAGAATGGAAGAGGATAGGGCTGTCAAGCAGGTATATGAGGGAAAATCATCGGAGCGTAGACCAGTCGGCGGCCCGGTATCGCTGGATCGACGCAGTACAGAACAAGACGCCCATAGCTGGCGAGAGACAGCTCAGAACCAAGATGCAAGAAGTCTTGAGTCGAAGGATCGACTTTGGGTCGCAATTGATTCAAAGTTTATTTGAACGTGTGATCATAGCAAATGGCTTACTGCGCGCTAAACTCTTTGTTTGCTACCCAAATAACTTGTAGAACCTAGAAAATATTAAAAAGCCGATTTTTCTTTCACGCGTGACCACCTTAATTCGAATTTAATGTAATTCTATTGGACTTACAATAATGATGATGATGGGCGGGCGCGTCCAATGGCGGCGGGGGCGCTGCGGGCGGCGGCGCGAGGCTCTGCGTGTATGTCAGTGTGTTACTGCCAGTCCATGTTCCTATGACATAAGGTTCAGAATGTTATATCAAAATATACAAAACCTGGTGTATTTTGGACGACCTAGCCGATCTAGCCCCAAGTTAAGCAGAGCTTGTGTTATGGGTACTAGATAACTGATATACATATTATAATGCAATACATAGATATTTTTTATTATACACATAGAAAACGACCAGAACACCCTGAACAAATGTCTGCAGATCGTACACACATTTGTCCCGAGGCGGGAATCGAACCCGCAACTTCCTGCGACGCAGGGAGACCTTCGCCCACCGCGCTACAGAGGTCGTCAAGATGGAGTATGTACCTTGCTGCTGCTGCTGAGGAGTCTGCGGCTGGATGCGAGGGCTCGGCTGCGGCGCGGGCGGACTGGCCGCAGCGCCGAAGCCGTTCTGTTGGGACCCCGACACAGAACCAGGGGATGCCGCTGCAGACAAATTACATTTTAGTTACATTAACCCCTGATAAACAGTATACCTAAGGACCCCATTCCACTCTCATCTTTGTCCAAGTTCTTTGTCCAAAATTTGGTCAAATTTCTTGGATGGATGCCCATTCCACTCATCCAATATCTTTGTCCAAGATTCATAGGTAATTGATTTAATGAAATTACATCACATCACGCTAATACTAAAAACGCGAAAGTTTAGATGGAAGGAAGTTTGTTACCGCGGGCAGAAACTAGTAGGTATCCAAATCTTTGATCAAAAATCGGTGTTGCTAGTAAATTGGATGAATCATATCTATCTTCTTATCTATGTAAGTTGGAGTGGGGAGAAGGATGAGTGTAATGGGCACATAAATTCTCAAAGACCTAAGATCCTTCTGTGGAGCCTGTGAAGATTCCAGGAAGATTCTGCACCCTATCGGTCAACAACAAATTACACGTATTACAAATTGATTACTAATACAACATGTCGTAATATTCCAACATTACAATTGAATCCAAGTTTGCTACAGCATAGGCTCATAAAAAAATGCTGTGGATGGTCGCAAAACGACTTATCTCCTATATTTTACATGTAGAGCGCAGAAGAAAATATTAAAGACCAGAATTTATTTAACAATCCCGCCACCTGCGAAATGAACCACCTTAATACGGTAGCTTGAACTTATCTCACCTGGCAAAGTCTGCGTAAGTTGCGTCTCAGTCACCGTCTGCTGGTCTCCGAAGAATGAAGAGTTTGAGTTCTCGAGGAGCGGAGTGGTCGCCCCAGGAGACATGCTTACTGGCATCGCAGCTATAACAGTCATTTAGATTGTAAAACAAATAAACACTAACCGATTCCACTAGGTCAATTTATGATACCTATTCGGTCATATAATATTTGACAGGACTTCGAGTTGCCGTCACTTTCTTTATCTCAGAATTAAAAAGGACAGGAACATTTTTAGTGTTGTAAAATTAGTTAAGTTTTTATGTCATCTGACACCAAAAGCGACAAAAATATATTGAGAATTTTGAAATTTTAAATCTAAATTTTATAGGTAAATGGGCAGATAAGAGGCTAAGCGTTACAATGTTAAATCCTCCAAGCTCAGCCATGCCGCAGGTAAACAGAGATTCCAGTGAATTAATATATTTTAGCATTTCCTTGAAAAAATCTGTGTTTTGGCAAAATCCTAAGATGTTTTAGGGAAATGGTATTAAAGATCACATCATGTTCTCTAGAAATCTTCTAGCACATCACTTAACATGACATATGGGCCAGGCCAGAAACTAAATGAACTGTAAATACCTACTATCATTCATTATGGGTAAAGAAATTCGAAAATAATTTGGAATTTAGAAATTACAGTAATTTATGTTATTGAGTAATCCCATGCGTATTTTTTTCTATATTTACAGATTATGCATTTTTGTTTTTAATAATACGGACCAACATTCAAGTTTATAACGAATTTTGCGGTTATATTATGCTATTAGGCCAAGGTTAAGTTTTTTTTTTGACAGTACATTAACATAATTATTATAACTCATGCAGAAAAATACATGATAAAAACTGCTCTACAGAAAAAAAACATTCAGACTACAAAACATCGCACAATAAAACTACGTGTAAAAAGTGCAAAATAAAATAGAAAAGCTTACAATGGTTCATTCGTTTGGGCAGCCAAATAGCCCGCGCGTCCATCGTATCTGGTGGCTCCAGTTTGGGTGCAATCAGTCTTTGCTGCATCATTTGCTGGTTCGGCATCGACATGCCCTGGCTAATCGATGGCATCTGAGGTGTTCCTGGTGACATTTGCGTAGGAGCAGGAACCATGCGAGGTGACGGCATCTGAGGCACGTTCGGTCTTAACTGCGGCGTCCCAGGACCCATTTGAGGCGTCCCCGGCCCCATTTGAGGTGTCCCAGACCGCATTTGTGGAGTCCCCGGCCCCATCTGAGGCGTCCCCGGCCTTATTTGCGGCGGTCCTTGACCCATCTGAGGCGTGATTCGACCGTGAGGTGTATTCGGTCCGTGCGGCGTGCCAGGCCCCATCTGCGGCGTGCTGGGCCCCATTTGCGGCGTGCTAGGACCCATCTGAGGCGTGCTAGGGCCCATTTGCTGAGGACCCGGGCTCATATGAGGCGTTCCTGGCATTTGCGCGCCAGGCATTTGAGGGTTCGGGCCTAGTTGGGACATTTGTCCCATTTGACCGTGGTTCGACATCATCTGCGGGCCTTGCGTGTGCCCCATCGGCCCGCTATGTCCCATTTGGGGCGGAGCGCCCGGCGGTCGGATGGGGCGCGGCCCGTGCGACGGCGAGAATAGTGGAACGCCATCGGGCGCTAATGCGAAAACAAAAGGCAAAATAAAATCAAAATGCACAGCTAAATAAAAACAATTCAAACATGATCTTGGCATATGTTTATGAATGATTTCAACTGTTTATAAGCAAAACAAATAAGTGACAAAAATACAGAATAGTCTTGAATCCGTTCACAAACACAACCAACAACATAAAACCACACTGTTCACACTGTTGTTAGGTCCCTTGACATAGGCAATTTTGAAAGTTGTTTATACGTGGTCTCTCACTAGTCGCATTTGTCTGTAATGTTACAGAGCAGATACAGAATCGAGCATGCTCGTCAACGCTCGTCAGACAGAATACTGCCAGACGTGCTCAGAACTTGTAAGGTAAAGCTCAAATCGAATCTTGAATCATTACGAATACAGACGAATGCTCCAGGTGAGGGGCAGCGTAATCCTAATATCCCAATGAGGAATGAGCGGAACAGCATGAGATGACGTCATTCTCAATTACTTTCTTATAATAATGATTTTACAAGAAACCCTGTCAAAGGACCCCACCAAAGCAAATTACAGCAAACTTACTTTGCCCCTGGTTAATAATAATACTACTATTAGGAAACTGCTGGTGGTGGTGCTGGATGGTAGAATGGTGGTGGCGAGGACTCGTAGCATGGTGCTGTATGGTGACCAGCTCTCCTGTGTCCATATCCATGCCATTGCTGTTGATTCCTACTGTGTATTCATCTTTGACCAGCCGGCTTGGTCCTGACTGGAGGGTGAGGCCAGATAGATCTAGAATATGGGGAAATGTCACTTAGCACATTTTGGTATCCCAAATATCCCAAAATAAATAACAGTATGAGCTGTTACGCACCGCATCTGATACGAATCCGTGAAAATACGTATATAACAACTCGAACTGAATTCTGATACATAGCTTTTTGCACTGCATCCGATCCGAATCCGTGAATACATATAAATACTTTTTTTTTAAAGCTTTTGTACAAAACGATGAGGTTACTTAATAATTATATTTTTTAGACAGCACCCTGTCTAAAAATTACAATTATTAAGGCGCTATGGCGCTCCTTATGGAAGGCCTATGTCCAGCAGTGGACTGATATAGGCTGATGATGATGATATTTTTGAAAGCTTTTATTAAAAACTTCATGAGGTTAAGTCGTCGTCTCGTTTAGTAGTCCTTAAGGCCTCCCACCAGTTCCATCATCAGGACCCTGGTCATCATCTAGAACCTACGAGCACTTGTCTAAAACCAAAGTGCTAGAGAAGACCAACCAACGATCCCAAACTCGACGGGTTAACGTTGTTTCGTTTAGAAGTTCCTATGATCACCAGAAGGAGGCCATGACTATAGTATATATCATATATATACCATCGAGCTGGTATGATTGAGACATTGCATTGTCAGCCAACTAACAAAAGCATGCCAAATTTCAGCTCAATCGGTAGAGCATAACAGGTCTTAAATATGTTTGCAAGATTTATCCCACACAAACTAACAGTGGAAGTTAAATAAGGTTAACACGGATCTAAAATCTAAAAAAACTCGAACCGAATTCAGATGTTTCTTGCGTACTATCTAAACCCAAGCAGTGCAGGCTGTCAATATTCTCTAAGAAATTAAATGAAATCGGCAGGATTCGAACCTGCGCCCCACCCTCAGTGTCAATATTCTGTTCCGATTGGAGATTCACGGATGACCGTGAGAAATCGGATGTAGTGCGTAAACTGACAACTTCGGAACGTATTTTCACGGATTCGGATCGGATGGCGGATGCAGTGCGTAACCGCCCTTTTCCGTCTAATATTTATAAAGTAAAGTTAGTAAAGTAAAGTTTTTAAGGATGTATTTGTCACGTCACTAGACAACGCCAAAACTACTAGGTAGGTGAAATTTTGTATGCATCATGTTCTGGACTGGAATAACTTATAAGCTACTCTTTACCCCGGCAAAACGCCTGTGAAGTCGCTGGCGCCAGACGGTAGTATCTGTTTCTTGCGCCATTGTAGACAAGTCGGATTCGTCACATTTTAGTTTTAATGAACTTAGATTTGGCAATGGAACAAGCATAATATGATTCACACCACACATGGACAGGTTCTATAATGCTCAATACATCTTCAAAATATAATCAGGGTTCTCTCACGGGTTGTCGCAAATTCATCGCATTTTGAGCCTGGTTTCTTTTGTTAAACATTACATTGTTCTTTGGACTCGAATTGGTGTATTATGCACGGAAAAATTATCACAACACACATTAACTACTTTGTGATCTAAACCTGTGTGTATTTATTGAACTATAATAATAAATTAAAGAGCCTGAGCTCTTGTCCGCTCTTTCCAATGCGTAAGATATACCTATGATAAAATCAAATTATCAATTAAAACACTAACCTATACCTGGAGACACGACCCGTTCGTAATGGTAAGGATTAACGCAAACAGAGTCACATTTCAGGTCGAATGCAAACTGACAGAACTTGACATGTTTCAGCTCATTCTTGTGAAGGTCTGGCCATCTCCAGATGCGAGCGTATATTACGTGGGGAAAACCTTTGCGGCCGGCTACCTGAAATGTTAATAATTTGTTATACATAGACAACTTGACAGAATTGTCGACAATACACTCCCATATGAGATGTCAGTGCAGATCCCAGTTTACCCACTTAGAACTAAAAAAATACATAACCAGTTTTTTAACTATCATAATAAACATAACGCAAAATATTTTTTTATATTCTATTCTACGTATGTATGGACATTATACATAGTCCATTGCGGTATGCCGTTCCGATATGTTTTGGAGAATGCTCACAGGTACACTATACTACTACATGACCTGATTCCACCATCCCCCTTCTATTCCGCGACAAGCAAACAAACAGAACCGACACCGACAATAGTATTTAAGGAAAATAATGTTAAGCTTAGTTTTATATAAATATTGACATAGGTATATAAATCAGATTACCTATATTTAGACTAAGATGATGTATTAATTTTAAGTTTTATAAAACTTACTAGTGGTTTCTTTTTCGCTTCTTCCACTAGTGGACAAAAAATTGAAGCGAATAAAATCAATAACATCTTATTTCTTATTTGATAATAATGACTATTTGTAAACCTGTTTATAGTATTATATTTGACGTGTCTAAGTGCTTAGTTTGTAAGCCTAAAGAAATAAAGTTATTGACTTTTTGACTTTTGACTTTTAGAACATTACCGGGGTGGTAATGCGCATGGTGGATATACCGTCCACTCACAATAAGCGTTTTCCTCCACCTATCTTCTAGACTTTCGTGATACATTATTGGCCACTTATTCACTTTTCATAAGGTGAGATTGTATACAAACGAAGGTCTATTTACCATGAACAAAAATGACAGTGCACTTTGTACTGAGTGCCGCGAAACATGTATAATAAAATAAGCCATTTCAGGCATGCGAATTTATTAAAAACAGCTTGTTTTTCTGCCCGCGGCTTCGCACGCGTTGTTTAAGGTTGTTTCTATGTCATAAACTGTTTTATGGTTGTTTAGATAGGGCGTGAAGGAAGAACAAACAAACACACTTTCATTTATAATATTAGTATAGATTATAGGCATAGATAAATTTACGAGACAAAAATAACAAACTAAAAAAAAATGACGCAATAACTCAATTCGACACTGTCTTGAATAGATACATCTCGTCTATTAATAAATAAATAAATTTGCTGCAATCCTTTGTTTTTCTGGAGGCCTGGTTTTGTGACGTCGTCAGCATGGATAATTGTATGAAAAAAGAAAAGACACTCCAAAAGTACCTATTATTTCCAAGATGATGTAGGAATTCAGGAATATCATCAATACAACCAATGCAGGTGGTATAACTCCATTCAAGAGCAAATAAATAATTAATACTTAATTTTTGTTTGCTAGAATAGAACACCACAAAAACGAACTTGCCTCTCAACTACAAGGAACTGGAACCCTTGAATTCTCTAGACTAAAGAGACACAGTATTCCATACCTAGCTGAAAGATTCACAGACAAAAGCTTAGAGGTGACTCACTAGAGTCAACTCTACTAACAAAACAAAAAGCAGATAATATCAGAGAGCAGATTGGATTATCGTTTATTTGAACAGATCGCCACGAGGCAGTAAAGGATACAGGCACAACTATTCACAGAACACACGCATCTAGCCCCAAGCTAAGCAGAGCTTGTGTTGTGGGTACTAGACAACTTATATACATAATACAATACAAGATAGATAGATATTTTTTATTATACATAGAAAACGACCAGAAGTCCCAAATATTTGTCCCAAGGCGAGAATCGAAGCAGCAACCGCCTGCATCTCAGGCAGACCTTCGCACATCGCACCTCAGAGGTCAACCTTAAATCTATGGTGTATGGTGAACAATGTTGTTTACAAAGGATTTTTATTATTACCTACCCAAAATTGTTTTTTTTGTGATATCATTTCATTTGTTATAAATTAGAAAAAAAAATTAAATTATTTTATATTTGTAAATTTTTTTTTAGTACATTGGTACTAAGTAAAAATTTGTAAACAAGATTACTTTGACTATAGCTATTGAGCTATAGTTGAAAGTATTGATTGCACCCAACTGGCTCTACAGATAGTCGACATCATGGTCAACAAAAAACTGCTATGCCGATACCTTAGATTGCCACACAAAATTATTGAAAACTACTGCTTTATGTTGTTTTTGACAAATATTTGTTTTAGTTATTTGGATAAACATACCATAAACGGTCCTGTTTGTCTTTTTTGTCCAAGAAATTTCAAAATCTACCTACTCATTAGCAAGACCGGGAATATATAAATAAATAATGCTAGACCATTTACACAGCATCATCTAGCCTTGAAACAAGTAGAATGTTAGGAATGGTCATTGTTTTATCAATTGTAAAATTTTATACTTGAGTTCAACCTACCTGAAGCCTGCCATCCAATGTCCTCTGAATCGTTACACACTTGCTAGGATGAGCTCCGTTAGTGGTAATCGCAGTAATCAGTGAGTCCAGCTCATCTCGCTTCTCCTTGAGTTTCTTAACAAGTGACTCGATGGCACGTTTGGAGAAGCCTTCACTCTCGCCGCCCTGTCTATGGCACATCAATGAGTGGACGATGCTGAGACATGCATCGGCTGAAGTAGGAGCTGTTGTATTCATGGCTGAAAAGGCCACAAAAAATAATTGATGAAAGCCAATTGTTTTTGGTATTTAAAGTAAATTATTATGTCAAAGAGGCCTTTATAAGTATGTAATTATAATTAAACGAGGAGTAAGAAATCAAGGACCCAATCTTAGAAGTTTAGTTAGGGTTTAAGGTTTGTATATTCTGAAAAACTAGGTAGATGTGGACTCGATATCAAATCGACATTTATAGCTAATGAACAATGAGCAAGAGACCGGGTTTCATGGAATCGCGATAAAATAAACTTAGATCTGCTTAGATATTTTCAACATCAAAATGCTGCTGCGTACTGTTAGTTCAAATTACCTGTAATTTAAATTTTAAATAGTCTGAGACTACGAGAACAGCACAACAACATTTAGTTTATTATCCCCTGACAGATTGTTCGGAAATATGAAAATTATTCACTTTATTTTCCCGATGATACCAAAACAGAAAGCGAGCGACATTTTGATTGAGCATAGACAGTAAACTTTGAACCTCATTGAAAGAACGAACGAACAAATAGTGTTGTGTATTTTCTCGGTCCAAAATCGGTGTAATCTTAGTTTTAGTCGATTTTGTCTATACTTTTTGGAAGAGACTCAGAGCAATAACTAAAGGGAAGAGAAGAGGTTAAATCGTAGATGGAGTAACCTGTGGTAATGTCACTGTCGACAACCAAGCTAGTCTGTCCTGTCGTCGTCACGTCAGATGTCGTCCGTCATTCCAAGTCGATCATCGAATCAAAATTTTATTGAAAATAGCGATTGAAAAATAAAAATAGTTTGTAAAGAAAAGTAAACTAAGAATTAGGCAAATATTTTCTACAGACTCTTTTTATTATATCTGATTTACTAGTCTCAGAATAATAATTATGCAGGCTAATTTTTAAGTGAAAAGTGGGTGGATTCCAGTGGATCCTGTTGGTGGATATTCTTTTAGTGGAATATAATTTATGTCATGACCGCAAAAGCAGTTGTTGATGATGTACAGCAGTTAAAACATGAAGGGTGTCGATAGTACTCCAAATAATCGCGAAGGGATGAGCAACAAACCTATTGTAACATGTGAGTTTTATCCTTTCTCCTTACAGAGTATGTTTAGCTGAAATAATAACAAGTCTTTTATTGTTATAATAGGCGCGGGAGACTGGAACTTGTTTTGTACACTGGAGGCACCGCTCGTGGCTGCTATACCACAGGACTCATGTGAATGGAGGAGATCCTATGGACGGGCTACAAAAGCTGTCTATTTAGAGGCCTCATTCACAAAATATAATAAGGACAAGATTGTACACCCTGATTTTAATTTATTAAAGCGCCCTATTGTTCATATGTACTGGACTGATTGTGTGGTAAGTGCACTTATTGTTGTTGGTGACTGACTACCTTACTTTCCTAAGCAATTATTATCCAATTTTTAATAACATGTTGCAGGATATAGAATATTACAAAACAACATTGAGAGAAGAAATAGAACAATGGCTCAAACAATTAGAAAAAGCTGGAATCACAGACTGGATGATAGTTTTAGTAGAAACCTATGATATACGGAAAACCAACAAGCTCCTCCCAAGGACAACAGTCTTAGATAAAATTCGAGGTGACTTTGGTGTGAAGCAAACGGAGGATAGGTTTATATCAGTAATCAATCCAATTAAATCAGAAGCCAGAAGTGCGGAGTCATGGAGGGCACTGGTGGCAAAGATCAGGCATTTTATATTAGTGGCATACAATAAGGCTCTAATTAAGTTTGAAGAGTACATGAGGGAACAGAGGGAGAAAAGGAATGATCCTGATTGGGATTTTTGTAAATATTTTATAATACAAGTAAGTTCTTTTAATTTTACAGATTAAACATTTAAAAAAATTAAATAAATTATCCTTCTGGGTTGAATACATGTTTTTGCCGAACTGTGGTATGAACTGAAAAATAGGTACCTAGGGAATATTGGGATATTTTGGAAGATATGCATTCAGCATTACATAAAGATCATGTTAATTATCATACCAGTTTATAATCTATACACTCCTGACGACCTCAGTGGCGCAGCGGGCGAGAGTCTGCCTGCGACGCAAGAGGTTGCGGGTTCGATCCCCGCCTCGGAACAAATTTGTGTACGATCTGCAGAAATGTTCCGTTGGTCTGGGTGTTTTCTATGTATAATAAAAAGTATCTATCTATGTAATGTATAATATTACGTATATCAGTTATCTAGTACCTATAACACAAGCTCTGCTTACCTTGGGGCTAGATAATGCTGTGTGAATTGTCCAGCATTATTTATTTATTTATTATTTTATTTACTCCCTGTTCTGTAGTTTACACCTGATACTTGGCAGTGTTTTATAGTAATAATAGGTCTATTAATTAACTTATCAAAGTGTTAACTAATCTTCATTTATTTTAGGAACAGCTAGCATTTGTACTAGAAATGCTAGGTTTGTACGATGAGGCCCTAGTCCAGTATGACGAATTAGATGCTCTATTTTCCCAATTTGTGCTCAATTCTAATGTGACTGAGAGCCCAAAGTGGCTTGAGACATTCAAGCAGCCGGTGACATCATGGCAAGCTGTGAGATTAACTGCATTGGTGCCTCAGCATTTGAGAGAACTGATTATGAAGAAGAAAGCCTCTGTGTTGGATTTCCGGAGCTACTTATTCCAGAGACAAAGTGCCATGTTATTGCTTACTTTTAAACCTTGGGAGGTATGTATGATATCTTTAATTTTGCTTAATTTGTATGTAAGCAGACAGCACGACACCACACAATTGCAGAACATCTAATCATCTGACTTCACTTTTTAAGTTGGTGCCTAGTCAAATCTATCTCATAAAAATAAAAAGTATTTTAACAACTCATGCATTGCAATGCAATAGATGCCAAATTATGTAATTCTCTATCTACTTATGTAATTTGTTTGTCTTTAATAGAGAGAAATTTAATTAGGCACTAATGGGTACAGACTGTTTCATGAGTTTTCAATTTGTAAAAAGTTAGTAACTTTTTTGCATATGTAGATAAGGTACTAAAGCTTGATTCATGTTATTACGCGACAAAAGTCGTGAAGAATTGGAACTGGCTAATGGAACCAGTGATCAGTGCCTGATCTCTTTTAATTTTAGGACAAACCACATGATAAAGGCCTCCTTTCCTCCTTCCATAGAACCCAGCTATGTCTTCTTCATTTAAAAACAGACGAAAGAAAAGAGAAATATTTAATATGCACTGATATGGCCTAAGATATAGGTACATGTATCAGCTGAAGAGTTGTCTGTTGTATTTTAAATTATTGTTATAAGAGAAAATTCTAAGTAATCTGTTCTTATTATTATAAGAAAAGATTCTAAGAAAATTCTTTAGCATAGACGAGAGTTATTTACCTACAAGCTGATGTCGAATCCAGAAATCGTGGCGAGTGACTAGGTACCGATATTAATTCACTCGTCCATAACGTCGTATTTGACGCGTGTCTTTGCTTCAATTATGTACAGCTACAACGGAAATGTAACTGGCTATGAAAGTAATAACTGCCTACTTGTCAATGCTGCTTTTATTCAGGATATTAATTTGCTTTCAGCAGGTTTAAAATTACATCTACATCAATACCCACCAACTTTTTCCGACAGTTTACATGCGATTTTAGAATTGCCTTACCTACCAAAAACTATCTTAACTTGATACACTAAGTTTGACCACTCAGAAACATTTAACGTAGTGTCTCCCAGTAAAAAGATTTTAAAATCCGGCTACAACCTTCATAAAATTTGACCTAATCATCACTTTAAAGTTACCTCTTCAAAAGATTGACATTAGAAAATTGATTTACAAACCATATGATTCGAAGATAAATCAGAATGTCATAACTTCTTGTCGAAAACTAACAAGCTACTAAAACAGCGTAACCAATAAGCGAAACAGTCCCGCATGTTACGCCAGGAAATCCAATTGACCTTAACATAAAAACATACATTAACCACGCGCACATTAAAACATTCTTAAATAAAACGTCTGCACTGCACAGGAACAGGAGCGAATTTGATGGGTTCAGTTGTCAAACTGGGCCTAGATTTCAATATTCAAGCAAACTCGGTCGTAAAATCTTCGAATTAAGTATATAAAATTTATAGCTTTTTCTTTGATTCCATGAATGTGAAAACAAAAAAATTACGATTTAAAAAATAACATTAAAATGCACTGGTTCGCACATAATTTTGTTACGGTCTCAGGGCCCTGCGGTCTATTGAATTGACTTGTTTTGATGCGTAGTGTAGGTTATTAGTTATTACAGATAATTTGGTTCCTCGATACATTTTCTTCGAATAGGTATTGTGTAGTTTTCTACTAAATAAGTAAAAACTTTTATTTTTGCGCTTACGCCCCGTTTAGATAAACGTCGTGTGCTTTGTCCCAATCCTATTACCGCAAAATCATATGCCTATCCTTTTTGCAATATGGCGCGCATTGCGCCTTCTTAATAAATGCGTCTGCACATGAACAGCGTGCTTTACAGATGGTTGGTCAAGGGGAAAAGATAGGATTACATTAATACTTACACCATTTGTGTCTGTCTACAGCTTAAATAAGATAAAGCATGACAGTTATCAAACCTCCATACCAATCAAACACCCATAGAAAAGCTGAAACGAAGCTGTCAATCTTGTTTTTTAATCTTGTTTATGTAATACTATTAATTTATCGTAATTGTGAACTTGTCCTTTAATTAATGTAATTGGTGTTACTGTAATAATTAAAGTAAATAAATAAATAAATCTCCAAAAGTCCTGCTCCGGTACTTCAAGGAGCTGGGCTGGTTAGGGCCTGGTTAGGCAGGGGGATAATGCACAACACACTCCTATGCGAGATGTCAGTGCAGATCCCAGTTCCCCCACTTAGAATTATTATTAGAAGTCATCAATACTATACCACAAATTAAATAATATTACTTCGACAATACTATACCGATACTGTCTTCATCACGCGGCTTCGCAAGCGCTGTCGGAATTAAATGTAGATTCCATTCATTGGAATACAGTTTATACAGTCTATTCTTGCTTTTGATCCGTTAAGCTGCTTATAAGTTATGGATTAGAAAGATGTAGGTATAGGTGCTAGATGTAAATTTGATAGCTATCTCCAGAATATAGGTAGCTACATTATCTCCAAATATGGGCTACCTCCAGCCTACAGGACTTTATCAATCAATCAAAAATACTTCATTTTTATAAATACAAAAATGTACTACTTATAAAACGTCAAATTCTTAAAATAAATAAAACATTGACACGGAAATAAAGTGATATTTTTGATTTGTGTGTGTATCCAGGACTTATCCACGTACCATGTAAGCAAAGCCACGGGTTGAAGCTAGGAATATATAAATTAGAAATAACTGTTTAAGCGTTGTTTAACTAGCGTAGTTAGAAGTGGCTTCATTAGAAGTTAATTGCTAGAATTAATTATTGTTCATGAATTATTTAGAGTATTTCTTAGTTGAATGTATGAGATAGCAAGGCAATTAATCATGAAACAATTTTCACTTGGTGACTCGCTACAATAGTATGAAATATAGCTAGGAGAAGTTCAATCACCCTTAAAAAAACCGACAGGGTCAACCTTCCGAAAAGGCGAAAATCTTTATAATGTACCCTCCGAAAATCGTTTATGTGTAATGCTACCCTAAATGAGATGGAAACACCTATACATAATGTACGTGTATTTGGAAATCGAAAATCGATAAATTTGACTATCAATTTTGGCTTTTCCTTTCGTCAAGTTTCGCATTTTTTTATGGTTCATTAGCAGTATAGAACCTCATTAGAGCTATGCTCGGAGTTGCTCTGAAGGATAGGATTCTCATCGAATACATCCGTCAAAGAACCCAGGTTATCGACCGACATAGCTGAAGACAGGGCGCTATGGCGCTCATGATGGGGAGGCCTATGTCCAGCTGTGGACAAATATAGGCTGACGATGATGGTCAATTGGTCAACCTTCCGAAAATCT
Source organism: Eupithecia vulgata (assembly GCA_946478455.1). Lineage (NCBI taxonomy): Eukaryota > Metazoa > Arthropoda > Insecta > Lepidoptera > Geometridae > Eupithecia > Eupithecia vulgata. The sequence continues at coordinate 10,065,298 of OX297879.1, read as the reverse complement.
TTAGATGTAGCTAAATGATCTACACCTATACGTGTTTCTGGCAATTGTAAATCTATGAATTTGACTAGGTATAAATTTTGACCTGTCATAATGGTGGAATAGTAGGCGCAACGTTGTTGTGTCATACGGCTGTGTAGACACACTAAGAAGTATCAACTGTCATCGGCAACATCAGCCCATTTGCTCAGATACAACTGACGTCATGACCACAGAGCATATGGCGTCCACTGCGTCAAGAGTTTTCGTCAAGTTTCGCATTTTTTTGTGGTTCATTAGCAGTATAGAACCTCATTGAAACAGAACCTATTACAGAAACTAATTCATATAACTCATTATTACAGATTGCTTCCCGCTGCCTATCAACCGTCCACAACACGCTAGTAGAACTGTCTATGCTCGGCGCTCCAGCGGTAGAGGGCGCCGCTGCGTGCTGGGCGCAGCTCGCGTGCGCGGAGACGCTGCGAGCCTGCGAGCGACTCGCAGCCAAAAATAACGCGCTGGAGCAGTGCACGCCGAAACAAGCGCCGCTCTTGCACAACGCTAAGGATAAAGTAAGTTGGTTAAGACTGTGTGCCGGTAGATGGCAGCTGCGTCGTAGGGATAATGTAAGTTAGAGTTGCTGCATGTGTGCCGATAGATGGCAGAGCGCTCCAACAGTTGATTATGGTTTCAAAAGTGACAAGAGTATATCTCATTGATGGAAATAAATCAATATCAGTATACATCTACTTTTTCCACATGGACTAACACACTATTTTGTGAGGCACCACGGCGTGCTGAGAGAGCAGTAACAATACAAAGATCCATTCACTGCCCAACCACAGCGACGTGCCCCTACGGGCCACACCGGCTGCTAAAAAAACAATTGGTTATGGTACAAATGAAACAAGAATAATGTATCGCTCGGAACTCGCTCGCTTTGCTTGCTGTGTATCGTATTGTGAGTAAACGACGACGCTGCTTAGGAAAGACAGCTCGAAAGTCTCGAAACTAGTTTGTTTTGACCTTTCTCCCAAGTAGTGTAACTAGCTAGGCAGTTGCCTAGTTAGAGAGTAAAAAAGAGTTGTGTGGAGGGCCAATTTAGTATTATTTATTTCAAGATCCACTTTGGGTCGCTGAGCCACGCACGTAAGCAAAAGTCGCTACTAAGTTGTAGCTATAGAGTTGCCATTGTTTACCGTTAGATGGCAGTGTGACTAGATAAATTCGCAGTTAAGGTTTCCGATGACGCAGATTAAATGAGTATAAATTAATTCGTGAGTTTTCCAAAATAAACTGCGTTGACACAAGCTAGAGTTAACGTTGTTAATTGAGAATAACGTTGTTGTTACTATCTTGTGCGACTCGTATTAGCTGCATAAAAATAACAATAAATAAAAGTTGATAATTATGTACCGATTTTTCCAATAGATGGCAGTAAAAAATTTACTGAACGAAGAGCCTTCGTTCGAACAACAATTAGGACTTAGAAAAATAAGTAACTAAAAAATAGAACTTACAGAGTTTACAGAATTTTAACACGTTGCACCGCTGCGGTTTCCCGTAGTCAAACCCACAACTCACTAACCATTTGACTCACAAAACTCACAGTTTAATGCTTGAATAACTCTTTTCAATGGTTCCCGACATTGTTTTAAAATCTCTGTCGTTGAAATAGAGACTAAAAGATTCGCTGCGCGATTCTCCTTTTATACTTAAACCACAGGAGTCTAGATCATTCGCCAGTTTACAATATAAAGGACGAACATTCTATGTGTTCGTTAATACTTGATTGCTATTAAACTGTGGCCTGTATTGTTCTTAAGGTGTGTACGGGTGCAGACTAAAGAATAGTGCTTAGTAGTAAGGAAGGGTCAGTTCATTGTATTATTATGTCGTTGGAAATGTAAACAAAAATGTAATGGTTCATTCAAAGTAAATGTTTGACGGGATATTAGGCGCCAGTTGAGGAAATTTCCATAAACATACTGGGAGACACCTGTTTGTTAATAATACTTATCTGGGTTTTTCTTTTTACGGGGTTCAGCCTGCATCTATGATGCCTGGATAAAACGTAGCACATAGCACTAAGCTAATCAATCACTGAAATTTTAATTGGATGATCACTTTTTGTATAAATTATTGAGGTACGTATCCAATAATTTAAAAAAACTAAGTTGAGTTTTTCCAAAAAATTACGATTATGCGAATTTCTCAAAAATGGTTCACTTTTACATCATCCAATATGCGGTAATAATAGTTGCAAATGGTTGTGTTACACCATTCATAACTCCAGAACGGCTGGACCAATTTTAATGATCATTGATTTCTTGAATAGTACCGAATAGCAGAAAAAATCTAATAAAAAAATATGAAAACATAAAAAAAAACGTTTTCTCTTACATTTTTCATATGTAACGCTGTCGCTAAAAGGCGGAACGAAGTCTGCCGGGCCAGCTAGTTGTATTATATAAGTCTAGTTTATGATAAATAAATCTAGATCTAGTTTATGCTATTTCACTACTGGACATAGGCCTCCCCAAATGAGTATTATATTTATAGCGCAGTTTTCTGATTGCGCTTAGCGCCTACCTACACGATTTACATAAATAAGAATAAGAGCTTATAAATTACAACAGCGATTCCGCAGATAACACACAAGCAATTATTTAAGGCGTCTGTTCTGGTTACATAAAAGCCAGTAGGTTTATATAAGAAATATAACAATAGTTTTTTGGGTTACAGCTTCATGAACTCGGCAAGCTATGCGGCCTCCTCCCCGGTTCCCCGGAACCCACATCAGAACAGCTCCATCTAGTGGTGATGCTATCATCCGGCATGGGAGACGAACCTAACAACCAGCAGCCGACGCCGACAGACCGGTTGAAAGAAGCCCTGTGCAGTAGAACTAGCTTCCAGCAGTATTATCTGGAGCTGGCTGAGCTGGCTATGGGGACCTACAAGCATATAGGACGGTTAAGGTGTGAAATAATATAATAATGTTAGTTCTAAGGGAGTTGTCTTTGTGTGCCAAGAGATGGGGCGATAATTAGGATGCAGTTTTTTTTAGAACAGTTGTCTTTGCGTGACAAGAGATGGCGCAATTTATGAACAGCTTTACGAATTCGCATTAAATTCTTTAACACTACAACACTTCTCACAAACGACTTTTGTTATTCCCTGATCATAGGCGAGCTAATGTTTTGGATGACAGTAGCGCCATCTGTCAAATCTCTTTACCCTGAAACTTTTCTAAACCTTCTAAATTAGTTATGGTTTCTATTCTCTCATGCGGAGTACGCACCATTGTAACTTTAAGTACTACATGCTGTTCGTTTCTAACAGATTTGCCCGCCTCATCGGGCGAGACTTAGCAGCCTTCTACGCGGAGCTAGGAGAGACAGGGAAAGCGGTGGTGTTTCTAACGGACGCACTGCGCTCGTATGAGGAACAAGGATGGCGCGATCTGGCAGCTCACACGCGGCTGGAGCTGGTGCATCATGCTAAGAAGATGAACGATGTTGATAGGTGAGACATCTCATACAAAAATGGAACGTCGCGATGACGACTATTGATAATGTTTAAGTATTTTTTATACAGTTTAGAATCCTACATTATCCCTGATAATCATAGGCGAAATATACTAGTGCGAAGCCGGGGCGGACCGCCAGTTGAAAAAAAGAAGGAAATTAATCCAACCATCATCAGGCGAGATTTTTCTTCATTAGAATAGAAGCGTGGCGATTATGCCAAACCCTATATATTTGTCCTTGGCCTTTGCCTAGTCTTTCAGCTGTGATATTATGAATATGTATAAGACAAAAAAATAAGGCTGGCGCCTTCGCCTTTATTTTTTCGTATACCTGGTTTGGATTTGTGACTTCAGTGTGGATAATTGTATGAATAATTAAAAGGCAATCGCAGTAGCTTATACAAATCTACCTACCTTTATCTTTCTACATCAATTTACAGCAAAAAATAATTACAACTAATATTTACACTTACATCTACTTATTTTCTAAAAATCTAAGCCATCACCAGAAGGCAGAGTGCCCAGAATCCTGGCAGCATTGCCACGTTGAATGGCAATGCTAATTCGTTGACCGAAATAAAAACCAGCATTCCAATCACCTGTGGACTCTATTAGTAGTTTTGTAAGATCTTTGTAGATAACGGACCCCAAGGTCCTAGACTTTTCACCCCAAACGGCTCGAATAGGTAACCTCTGTCAAGCGTATTTTCGCCGTTTGATGGACTCCGCTGATGTTGCTGCGGAGCCGGCCCTTACTGATGTCCCTGCAAGATGAGAAGGTGCTAGGGTATCTACATACATAGCATCCCAAACTAAAGGCCGACCCATCTTCCAAGGAATCAGAGTCATACCGTCAGGCCTTATACCATCATCTCGCATTAGGCCCACGTGGTTTGAGAGTAAAATGTACATTTATTTAAGTTTACATTTTATTTTATTTATTTTTATTTTGCTTTATTTGGGAAACAAACATAATATATTTATTCTGTTTCAGATACACAAAGCTCTCTGCCACAATATCCAGCACCGCCGAACTAGAGATCCTAGTCAGAAACTTCTACTTCGAAGAAATGATGAACACAATAAAACGAGACTTATCTACGAAAACGGAGTCAGTTCTCTCAGAACTTAGTGAATGTTTTAAAATAGTGTCAGTGAAATTAGTGCCGTCTGAACGTGGGATTTATATAACTGATAATAAGGTGCAGTGTTGCTTGGTTGTTGAGAGTAATTTTCCTAAGGATGTTGTTTGTACGAAAGCGGCTGTTAGTATAGAAGGTAAGTTTTAATTTTATCAAATCTGTACTAATATTATTCATTACAATTATTATATTCGAAAGTAACTCTGTCTGTCTGACCTTTTCACGGCTGAACGGATCTTAATAAAATTTGTCAGAGAGGTAAATGATCCCGAGCCTATGCTAGGCTACTTGAAAAGCACGTGAAAGCGGCTAGCAACAGCTAGTTTGACTATAAAAAGCATCGTAGTTGACATTCACAATGGTTGTGTACTGGCTAACCACGAATCGCACTCACCCTGATTATGACTCCTTTTTTATTTTTAGGGTTTCAAACATCGGTTTTGAAACCCTTATGGTCTCGCTCTGTCCGTCCCCGCTCTTTCTTGAATAACTCAGTAACTACTACAGCTATTAACTTGAAATTTAAAATAATGATACATTTCGTGCGCCATTACTGATTTCAAGAAAAAAAAAATATATAAATGAAAAATGAAAATGAATAATTTCAATACAAATTTTGATGTTGAAATTTCAAAAGAGACTTAGGAAGGCAAATGGGGTATCAAATGAAAGGTATCGTTTTGTACATTTCAAAACACTTTTTGAAATTTCTGTAAGTTTCATACTTTTTGAAATATTTCAAAAAAAGTCGAAAAATTGACCATTCCCCCCCCCCTATCTCCGAAGATTGCAGACCGATCCATGTACAATGTATTAGGCGTTTGTAGATATGGATCTATATTTTACAGGAAAAATATAGAGAAGTCTGTAATAATAATAGTTTTTGAAAAATGGTCAAAAAAGGGGGGAATTTTTTTTCAAAAGGGGGGGTACCTCCCCATGTGGGGTATCAAATGAAAGGTATCGTTTTGACCATTTCAAAACACTTTTTGAAATTTCTGTAAGTTTCATACTTTTTGAAATATTTCAAAAAAAGTCGAAAAATTGCCCTTTCCCCCCCCCCTATCTCCGAAGATTGCAGACCGATTCATGTACAATGTATTAGGCGTTTGTAGATATGGATCTATATTTTACAGGAAAAATATAGAGAAGTCTGTAATAATAATAGTTTTTGAAAAATGGTCAAAAAGGGGGGGAATTTTTTTTCAAAAGGGGGGGTACCTAGCCATGTTGGGTATCAAATGAAAGGTATCGTTTTGACCATTTCAAAACACTTTTTGAAATTTCTGTAAGTTTCATACTTTTTGAAATATTTCAAAAAAAGTCGAAAAATTGACCATTCCCCCCCCCCTAGCTCCGAAGATTGCAGACCGATCCATGTACAATGTATTAGGCGTTTGTAGACATCAATCTATATTTTACAGGAAAAATATAGAGAAGTCTGTAATAATAATAGTTTTTGAAAAATGGTCAAAAAAGGGGGGAATTTTTTTTCAAAAGGGGAGGTACCTCCCCATGTGGGGTATCAAATGAAAGGTATCGTTTTGACCATTTCAAAACACTTTTTGAAATTTCTGTAAGTTTCATACTTTTTGAAATATTTCAAAAAAAGTCGAAAAATTGCCCTTTCCCCCCCCCCTATCTCCGAAGATTGCAGACCGATCTATGTACAATGTATTAGGCGTTTGTAGACATCAATCTATATTTTACAGGAAAAATATAGAGAAGTCTGTAATAATAATAGTTTTTGAAAAATGGTCAAAAAAGGGGGGAATTTTTTTTCAAAAGGGGGGGTACCTCCCCATGTGGGGTATCAAATGAAAGGTATCGTTTTGACCATTTCAAAACACTTTTTGAAATTTTTGTAAGTTTCATACTTTTTGAAATATTTCAAAAATAGTCGAAAAATTGACCATTCCCCCCCCCCTAGCTCCGAAGATTGCAGACCGATCCATGTACAATGTATTAAGCGTTTGTAGACATCAATCTATATTTTACAGGAAAAATATAGAGAAGTCTGTAATAATAATAGTTTTTGAAAAATGGTCAAAAAAGGGGGGAATTTTTTTTCAAAAGGGGAGGTACCTCCCCATGTGGGGTATCAAATGAAAGGTATCGTTTTGACCATTTCAAAACACTTTTTGAAATTTCTGTAAGTTTCATACTTTTTGAAATATTTCAAAAAAAGTCGAAAAATTGACCATTCCCCCCCCCCTAGCTCCGAAGATTGCAGACCGATCCATGTACAATGTATTAGGCGTTTGTAGACATCAATCTATATTTTACAGGAAAAATATAGAGAAGTCTGTAATAATAATAGTTTTTGAAAAATGGTCAAAAAAGCGGGGAATTTTTTTTCAAAAGGGGAGGTACCTCCCCATGTGGGGTATCAAATGAAAGGTATCGTTTTGACCATTTCAAAACACTTTTCGAAATTTCTGTAAGTTTCATACTTTTTGAAATATTTCAAAAAAAGTCGAAAAATTGCCCTTTCCCCCCCCCCTATCTCCGAAGATTGCAGACCGATTCATGTACAATGTATTAGGCGTTTGTAGATATGGATCTATATTTTACAGGAAAAATATAGAGAAGTCTGTAATAATAATAGTTTTTGAAAAATGGTCAAAAAGGGGGGGAATTTTTTTTCAAAAGGGGGGGTACCTAGCCATGTTGGGTATCAAATGAAAGGTATCGTTTTGACCATTTCAAAACACTTTTTGAAATTTCTGTAAGTTTCATACTTTTTGAAATATTTCAAAAAAAGTCGAAAAATTGACCATTCCCCCCCCCCTAGCTCCGAAGATTGCAGACCGATCCATGTACAATGTATTAGGCGTTTGTAGACATCAATCTATATTTTACAGGAAAAATATAGAGAAGTCTGTAATAATAATAGTTTTTGAAAAATGGTCAAAAAAGGGGGGAATTTTTTTTCAAAAGGGGAGGTACCTCCCCATGTGGGGTATCAAATGAAAGGTATCGTTTTGACCATTTCAAAACACTTTTTGAAATTTCTGTAAGTTTCATACTTTTTGAAATATTTCAAAAAAAGTCGAAAAATTGACCATTCCCCCCCCCCTAGCTCCGAAGATTGCAGACCGATCCATGTACAATGTATTAGGCGTTTGTAGACATCAATCTATATTTTACAGGAAAAATATAGAGAAGTCTGTAATAATAATAGTTTTTGAAAAATGGTCAAAAAAGGGGGGAATTTTTTTTCAAAAGGGGAGGTACCTCCCCATGTGGGGTATCAAATGAAAGGTATCGTTTTGACCATTTCAAAACACTTTTTGAAATTTCTGTAAGTTTCATACTTTTTGAAATATTTCAAAAAAAGTCGAAAAATTGCCCTTTCCCCCCCCCTATCTCCGAAGATTGCAGACCGATCTATGTACAATGTATTAGGCGTTTGTAGACATCAATCTATATTTTACAGGAAAAATATAGAGAAGTCTGTAATAATAATAGTTTTTGAAAAATGGTCAAAAAAGGGGGGAATTTTTTTTCAAAAGGGGGGGTACCTCCCCATGTGGGGTATCAAATGAAAGGTATCGTTTTGACCATTTCAAAACACTTTTTGAAATTTTTGTAAGTTTCATACTTTTTGAAATATTTCAAAAATAGTCGAAAAATTGACCATTCCCCCCCCCCTAGCTCCGAAGATTGCAGACCGATCCATGTACAATGTATTAGGCGTTTGTAGACATCAATCTATATTTTACAGGAAAAATATAGAGAAGTCTGTAATAATAATAGTTTTTGAAAAATGGTCAAAAAAGGGGGAATTTTTTTTCAAAAGGGGGGGTACCTCCCCATGTGGGGTATCAAATGAAAGGTATCGTTTTGACCATTTCAAAACACTTTTTGAAATTTTTGTAAGTTTCATACTTTTTGAAATATTTCAAAAATAGTCGAAAAATTGCCCTTTCCCCCCCCCCTATCTCCGAAGATTGCAGACCGATCTATGTACAATGTATTAGGCGTTTGTAGACATCAATCTATATTTTACAGGAAAAATATAGAGAAGTCTGTAATAATAATAGTTTTTGAAAAATGGTCAAAAAAGGGGGAATTTTTTTTCAAAAGGGGGGGTACCTCCCCATGTGGGGTATCAAATGAAAGGTATCGTTTTGACCATTTCAAAACACTTTTTGAAATTTTTGTAAGTTTCATACTTTTTGAAATATTTCAAAAATAGTCGAAAAATTGACCATTCCCCCCCCCCTAGCTCCGAAGATTGCAGACCGATCCATGTACAATGTATTAGGCGTTTGTAGACATCAATCTATATTTTACAGGAAAAATATAGAGAAGTCTGTAATAATAATAGTTTTTGAAAAATGGTCAAAAAAGGGGGGAATTTTTTTTCAAAAGGGGGGGTACTTCCCCATGTGGGGTATCAAATGAAAGGTATCGTTTTGACCATTTCAAAACACTTTTTGAAATTTCTGTAAGTTTCATACTTTTTGAAATATTTCAAAAAAAGTCGAAAAATTGCCCTTTCCCCCCCCCCTATCTCCGAAGATTGCAGACCGATTCATGTACAATGTATTAGGCGTTTGTAGATATGGATCTATATTTTACAGGAAAAATATAGAGAAGTCTGTAATAATAATAGTTTTTGAAAAATGGTCAAAAAGGGGATTTTTTTTCAAAAAGAGGTACCTACCCATGTGGGGTATCAAATGAAAGGTATCGTTTCGGCCTTTTTAAAACACTTTTTGAAATTTCTGTTAGTTTCATACTTTTTAAAATATTTCAGAAAATTGATTGTCCAAATAATTGGCACATGTTTGAAACCCTCGGCGCGCGAGTTACACTCGCACTTGGCGAATCTTGTTTTATTAATTAATTGAATTGCGCCGGTTAGTAATCTGCCTTTTTTTTTTTTTTTTTTTATTATCCTGAGGGAAATGCGCACGCATATCGCACTGCCACGGGGAGACAGTACGATTATGTGGGACTCCAACCCACTAAAACCCTCAGGGTGTTTCCGTCTCTGCCGCTTGTGGTGGGAACATGGGAACGTTTTATTATCTCATCCACGAACCCACCACGGCTGCCCGATATCGGGCCCCCCTCAATGGGGGTTGTGAAGCACCCCCATTCGCAACACGCCAGAAACACGTGACGTGCCGCGACCACCTCGGGGACCTTACCCGCCAAAAGGGCGCCGAACGACCCCGTGTCCAGACGCCCTAGGTCCCCCTGCGACGGGTCAGTCAAGTGGCCCCGCCGCCTGCCACCTGCCACACGGTCGCAGAGGATAGGGAGAGCGGCCCTCGCAATACCGACACTCCTCCTCCCCTGCGACCCCACCGCGTCCGCCATCGAACGGTGGCGACCCCGCCAAGGCCGCGGAAGGCAGGGAGAGCGGCGCACCGCAATACCGGCACTCCTCTCCCGCCGCGGCCTCCACCTCCCTGCGGCCATGCTGCCCATACAGCACAGCCGCCCGCCTCAGTCACGGTGCCGCCCATACAGCACCGCAACCTACTACCACTCCAACTGGGTTTAGAGCGCAAAACCCAGAGGAGCGGTCCGTCTCGGGGCCGGCCATGTCGCCCTCTGCGTTGGCACGGCCCCATGGGTTCCTCTTAGCTTCACCGCGGGTGACCAGTCCTCGATTACTAAGCCCCCCCGCCCCGGCAAGGCGGGAACCCCTCGGGGGGGGTTAGTAATCTGCCTAGCCATTCTACAAACGGACTGATCCTACAATCCGGCGGCGACATATAAACAGATTATCTTACTATGAGCCGGGGATGAACCACTACTGCGTGTATAGAATATATATTATAGTGTGTACGAGTATATAGAGGATATACAGTCGTGGTCAACTAATTAGGGACAATCTCTAATTAAGCCAAATTGTGTTTTTTTTTTTCAACGAGTCTTAAAAATATTCCATATCTTTTACATGTAAGTATAATTAGTCATTGATGTGCCCGATTATACAAACAATAACAACTTCTTAAACATTAAACCTCTTTACAGTATAGCTGATAGATTATCATAGTGCTATTGTTCAAATAATGCTGGCTGGCCATTTAATTAGGGACACTGAGATATTGCGTTCTATTTTTAAAATTTGAATCTCAATACTTTTTTACTTCTTCTCTTATTGTTTCGTGGTAGTTTTGGCGGCAATCCCGATTTTTATTTTAAGTTTTGAAAAATATTTTGAAGGAAAATGGGCAAAAATAAAAGTTGCGATCCAACACTACGAAAAACTATCATGAAGTTTGTTGTCGAGCATGGTTGGCCATACCGAAGGATAGCAGAACATTTAAATTGTTCAAAAACTATGGTATACAATGCAGTGCAACATGTCAGACGCAAAAACACAGATTTAAATGTGCCCAGAACAAAAAGATCGAGAAAAACAACTCCGCAAGAAGATAGAATGATAACCAGGTTAGCTAAGAAAGATCCGTTTCTAGGCTCTATTTTAATTAAACACGAAGTGTTTAGGACAGACGAAAGAGCTGGTGTCTCAGCGAGGACCAACAAATTATGCAAATAATGGGTGCTGAGAAATCAATAGGGTTTTATATTTATATGTACATAACCGGTTATTGCTCTTCACTATCTTGAAAGTCCCTAATTAGTTGACCACGACTGTATACTATATCCTTTAATTTTGACCTCATTATTATTGCGTCTGATTAAATCAGACCAAAGAAACTCAATCTCTACTCCACCATGCTAAAGTTCAATTTTTATTTCCAGAGATACAGAAGGTGGATAAGCAGACCACAACAAAGACCAATAAGACTGAACTAAGCGTAAGCGGTAGCGTAGGTAGCACCAGCTCGCCGCGGAAAGGGAATACGGAAGCAACGACGGAGGAAAGCACTAGCATGTTGTCTAGGTAAGTTACTACAATCGATTGTGTCGATTCGGTTTTGGTATTAACTAAATCAATTTCAAAACACTGAAAATTTTGCCGTCCATTTAAAAAAATTAAAAATCTTGTTGTCGAATTGATAACCTTTTTTGATGTCGGTTAACTATTTCCTGTCCCACTAAATAAAATAAAATTGTTTTGATTTCAGCGCTCTAAAATAAGTCTTATGTACTGACTGTAAAATTACCTGATTTCACAAACAATAAATGAATTATGAATTTACTACTCACATGCCTGCCTCCAGCCCTTGTAGCGCCGCGGCGCCTTTTTTTAGATTATATTCGGAACCAACCTAACTATATAATTTTCCGCTCTGTCATAGCAAAAGGCCTATATTTATCTAATGCCATCTAAATTTTTTCCATCTCAAATATATTACTTCGATGGATTTATATACTTCCAATCTACCTCTTAAACGTAAACGAAATGACAATTGTCCCCGTTTGGATTTTAATCCGTTAAAATCAAACTAAGCCATATATCCCACATCAAAATATTTTGGTTTTGAGTTTTTTTTTTGTTTAAATGAATGTCTCTTTTAATCAGATGTATTATTAAATGATGTAAAACGGAAATTACACGTCACACAATCACATAAAACGTCGTATATAGGATCAATTGTTCTCAGCGCTAGCGGCTCTCTAGCGCCTTGTAGGTTCACACATAAAACTACTGATTTTAATTTCAGCATAATACTGGACGACCTAAAACCGAAAAACCCGCTACTAAACCCCATTCACATAACATCAGCCCTTCACTACAAAGAAGACAAAACCTTACAAAAAGTCACAGTTGAAAGCCACAACCCTAAAGTATCTCTAAAACGTTCCGACAGCAGCAAATACAGAAAACCATCTGCAACCACGCGGAGCAACTACCAAAACGCATTTACGACACAAGATATAGCCATCAAACCGGGCGAGAACGAGATAGAACTAGAATTCACAGCGAGTAAAAACGGGACGTTCAAACTCGGTCAAGTCTCGCTCTTAATAGAAGGGAAGTTGGAGTTTTTATCCAACGCGTTGTTGAGTACTAAAGTTGGCTTCGAGGTGGTGACGCAAGGAGTTACTTTGTATTTGAATAAGGTTGATCCGAAGAAGGATTTAGTGGCGGGGTTGGAGCAGAGTATGGAGCTCGTTGTTACTAGCGGGAGTACGAAGATTGAAGAGGTTTGTTGTTTTGTTTAAGCTGTATTTTGTGTATTGAAAGAAGGCTAGATAAGAGTGGATTTCGCTAAAAGCTATATATTAAAAAATACAGCTATACTGGTAAATATTATGAAATAATCAATTTCTCATAACCTTTTTGGTCCTTCGAATCGGATCTTTCATTACTAGACAAGGACCAATTTGGGAATCAGGGGCCACCAAACTAATCGCTTCACCATAACAATGGTGTCGCCTCAAAATGCCCATGTACAGCTGCATTTATTTCAATTTTACCTATTAATATTATTATTTATGGCCCTTAAACAGCCATTTATAATTTTTTGTTTTCCGTTTTTATTATTCTGTTTTTTATTGTTATTTCTTGTGCTTAAAATATGTTTTGACATGACCAAGTGTTCCGTGTGACCCTAAGGTATAAATAAATGAATTGCCGAATGCCGATTAAGAGACCAAAGCTTTAAGATACTTTTGTCCACAGAACGCAACAATCCACCTTAAAACATCATCGGGCTTGCTAATCCGTCCTGCAACCGACGACTCTGCAATGACGAGAGAGGTTACGGTGAGACTGCCAGCTTGCGAACCCTTCGAGACCAGGAGGATACAGCTCAGGCTGTTTGCAAGTTTGCAAACGAGAAAGGAAAAGAATATTGAACATACTGTGAGTAATAAAACCACTATAACTGGGTTTTTGTGTGGCAAGATTTCATGCGCCGTTAATCATGGAATGACAAGTCATTTTCGAATGAGTTGTCATTTTGTACTATTGCCACTAAGAGTGTAAACGCATTACGCGACAGCGGAACTGAAAACTAATATATTTATCGAGTTTGGTTAGTGTATATTTAATGACTGTTAAGTACAAATTAAGTTTTATATGTTTTCCAGGTCTGGCTAACCTGCCCCTGGTGGGACGCCCAAACCGAGGTCCCCCTCCACTTAACCCCCCCAATCAGCGCCTCCTGGCGGCTCTTAACCTCAAACACGCGCAAATTCGTGCACGTGACGCTAAAGTCCACAATTGCACATCACATGCAGTTTCAGCTGTTAGAGCCTAGCCTGGAGTGTGATGGAAACAATACGGTCTCGGATTTGAACCCTAAGAGCGCTGGGAATATGGTAAGTTTAAGCTGTGTGTTTAGGCGAGAGATGGCGTTGGAAACAATAGAATAACAAAAAACGACTTTTGCGCATTAAAACTCAGCACTAATAAACCTTGACCGATAGGTATGAATGATTTTTTTTATATATGTATATTACGATTACCTTTGTGATACGAAATAATAAAATAAAATAGGTGGCGGCGCTAGTTTGGCTCGGGGAACCGCCTCAAAGAACAGTCCCACCATTACCTTAAATTACGAATTTAGTTAAAGAGTAATCATCATCAGCTTATATTAGTTCATCTCATAGTCTGCTGGATATGTCCAGAAGTGAACTAATATAGGCTCTAATATAGACCTCCCCTAATGAGCGCTATAGCGCTACAAATAATAATTGAAGAAAAAATAATAAAGCTAAAGAGTAGTATTATCGACCGAGCGAGCGAAGCGCCTCTGCATCAACTACTAGCAAAAGTATGGATTCTATCAGAATTTACGTACTCCTCTACAGGTATTTTACGACCGATCTGGACGAAACTTGATACAGATTCTATAGATTTTTAGTCGTTGGGGTTTTTAGATTAAAATCTTTGTTCCTCCAAAAAAGCTGGCAATCGAATATCTCCTTATTTTAAGATTTAAGACATCTAATTTCGATAATTATTTTTTTAAATAAAAAATAGTAATTTTAATTTGTTCTCTAAAAAAATGTTAAGATCTGATGAGGATTTTTGCCATGACGAGCAAAATAGATCTGCAAATTGCAATAATAAGCATAAGAGCATTTACCATACAGCGCCACCTATTAGAAAATTTTTGTAACACTTCGAGAGTAGGTAGGTACTAACTATGTAATAGCCCAGCCAGTTTCGTCTTCGTATGCTTGCAGTTTGCGCAGGCAAGAAATCAATTTTGTAGATGGCGCTAATGCCAATGAATATCTCTGATTTATGAGTTTTTATTTAAAAAAAAACTTTTTTTAAGTAGTTAGTAGTGCTCGCGAGGTCTACTGTTCGTAGAACTGCTAGTTACATCTGTGGTGTGTCTCAGAACCAAGCTCTGGAAACATTCCTCGGGCATGAGTCACTCAAAATCACTGATAAAAGCCTTTGATAAACGGTACACCAACCAAATCTTAGCGCTGAACAGAAGCAACCTTCGCATTATGACAAGAGCCCTAACTGGACACTGTCGCCTCAACAAGCACATGTTCAAGCTGGGGCTGAGCGACACACAATCCTGCAGATTCTGCGAGGAGGGGGAGAAAACGCTTCTCCATCTGCTAGGAGAGTGCAGAGCGCAAATGCAAAAACGTAGCATCCACCTGGGCAAGCACCTGCTCAGCCCAGACGAGCTAATAGACATTACCCCGAAAAAAATTCTATAGTTCCAAGCAGCTGCAAGGGTTAGTGGCGAATTATGAACGCCACAGCTTCAGGGGTGAACGTATAAAGTGGCGATCACAATAGGCATATCATGGCCGCAGTGACACACAAGCCACCCAAAGCAAATAAAAAAAAATATCTGTGGTTAAAGTATCCAAACAAATCTCTCTCTTTACAGGTGATAGCTTCAGACGGCACGACAGCTTCTTTCATGTGGGAGCTACTAAAAGACCCGCTGGTAAAAGCCGGCCCTACAAAAGCAACCTTCACGGTCAAATACCAGGCAGACTCTGACACACCTCGGTTCTTCAACTGCCCATTCGATATACAGGATTATACAACGCTGTTTGTTATAAGGACGAAATTGGAGCCAAGTAAAGGTTCGGATTTCTTCCGGGCGAGCCAAGTTTGTTGTCTGCATTTGAGCGTGCAAAGGGTAAGTTTAGTGAATGATTTTAACTGGTTGATTGTAGATGTAAAAAGAGACGCATCTACTTAATCAGTTCAATTATATACAGCTTTTATAGGGATGATGACTTTACTAAATTCACAAAATGATGTTAATACCGAATTCTACGTGAGCCTTTTACATAACACGTATTATATTTTTTTATTTTGATCGAGATTAATTAATATTTTAGAAATAAAACTCAAAATACAGCAATTCGTCATGACACGTTGAACACCAGCCAGAGAATACTGAGGCGTGACGTCATGTCGTCCCAATAAGTAATGTAAAGTCACAGAATATATAGTTATTCTCGGTAAAGGTCTGACTTTCTTCTCTTCAACGTATTTTGGTCATTCTGTATCAACAGATGTTTGTGCATCGGTGACGTCATAGACAGACGCCACTAGTATTGTAGCGTTTTAGAGCGAAATTGAAATTGTATTTAGAAAAGCTCTATATGCCCTTTTAAAAAAAGTTTTTTTTTTGTTTAATGTCTGATTAACTTTGCGGAGTAGTTTTTTACGATCAGCAATCATGATTATTCTATGTGATCTTCCATGCATCTTGTATTTTATAGCACTCAAATTATACGGTAAGACTGTTGCGTATAAATATTTTTAGTTACAAACTCTTGAGAAATGAATCAAGTTTAATTCTTTTTCAGGTGAACGAAACGGAATACACGTCGCTCATGTACGAAGTGTTGGCTGACCAGACTATGTGGGCTGTGTTGGGGAGGACTGCAGGTTTGTACATTCGAAAGAAATTTAAAGTTTTTGGTTTAAATGTATTAACTTGTGTGTAAGACCATTTTTTTTTTTCTGGTATATTAATGTACCTACAAGCGGCGTTGTATGTTAATCTTTATTGCAATCATAATGGCCTCGTATTATGCTGTTTTGGAAATTGACAATGTCCATCCATTATTGTCTAAAATCTTCAACATGTGTTTCTAGGAGTAATAACAATGGAAGCTACTAACATAACGCCACAAACAGTGACGCTAGACGTGATGCCGTTAGTAGCTGGCTACTTACCGCTGCCTACCGTCCGACTGTCCAAGTACATCGCTGCTAATACCAAAGGTAACTACTGATAACTGCCAGTACTATTGGTAACTAGTATTACCTACTACAACATAACACCACAAACAGTGACGCTAGACGTGATGCCGTTAGTAGCTGGCTACTTACCGCTGCCTACCATCCGACTGTCCAAGTACATCGCTGCTAATACCAAAGGTAACTACTGATAACTGCCAGTACTATTGGTAACTAGTATTACCTACTACAACATAACACCACAAACAGTGACGCTAGACGTGATGCCGTTAGTAGCTGGCTACTCACCGCTGCCTACCGTCCAACTATCCAAGTACATCGCTGCTAATACCAATGGTAACTACTGATAACTGACAGTACTATAGATAACTACAACATAACACCACAAACAGTGACGCTAGACGTGATGCCGTTAGTAGCTGGGTACTTACCGCTGCCTACCGTCCTACTGTCCAAGTACATCGCTGCTAATACCATAGATAACTGCCAGTATTATTGGTAACTAGACGTGATGCCGTTAGTAGCTGGGTACTTACCGTTTCCTACCGTCCGACTGTCCAAGTACATCCCTGCTAATACCAAAGGTAACTACTGATAACTGACAGTACTATAAATACTGTTTAAATATTTATCTATGTATTGTATTGAGTAACTCAGTTATAATATCTAGTACCCACACAAACTCTGCGAATAGCTTGGTACTAGATGATGCTTTGTGAAATGTCAAACATTCTTTACATAATAAAGTCTTGATCATTATTAGATTGATTCTTGAAATCTTTGCTGTTTTATTAACTTGTATTTTCTTGCCTTACAGATCCAAAGAAAGACATCTCGGCACATCCGCGCCTTGAACCATTCTGTCCCGGACAAGTTTACCACGCCGCTAAAGCGAAGCAAGTTCATATCCTAGCGCCCGTGCAGAAGGACCATTATGAACCTAATGCTAATTAAACAGCTTTACACATTTACACAGCTTAGATTGCAATGCGTCTCTAAACTGTAAGGAAGTTTTTGCTGTGACAGTGATAGTGGAAAAGGAAAAATTGACGATATGTTACGTAAATCGTGCTAAGTGGTACTCGGTTTCGTACAGCATTATAAACGTTAAAATTTATTTATGGTTACTTCTATTCGCAGGAGGTTGCTGGTTCGATTCCCGCCTCGGAACATATGTGTGTGTGTACGATCTGCAGACATTTGTTCAGGGTGTTCTGGTCGTTTTCTATGTATAATAAAAATATCTATCTATGTATTGTACTGTATTATGTATATCATTTATCTAGTACCCATAACACAAGTCCTGCTTAGCTTGGGGCTAGATAATGCTGTGTGAATTGTCCAGCATTATTTATTAATTTTATTTATTAGTACCGCCATATGTGATTGATTTTTTTGTGTAGTACGTATTGCGTACATATTTGAAAAAAAATACTCACAAATATAAAGGCATCCGTCAAACAAACACAGACAAACAAAACGCAACGTGCACAAAAATGTGCATTCAAATATGGGTTTTAACTAGTAACATGAAGATGCATTTTATGCGGCATTAGAAGACAAACAGCTTTCGGGCTTTTGAAGTTTGTGGGTACCATTTTTTATAACGATTTTAGGTCAATATTTAAAAACAGGTTTTTATGCCGTGTGGTATTTGGTATTTGAGCGCAGGTCTCGTTGTCACCCCCTGGCTGGGTACAGAACCCTCGAATCGAACTAAAACATACTTGGATCTACATCAAATATGGGCCCAATTTTTTTTTATTGTATCATTATCATCAAAGGAGTACCTAATAATAATAGTATCATATAACGTAGAGAGCCTGATATTGAAATTTCAACAGATTTGGTCAATGTAGTTAAGGACGCACTCTGGCCAGGTAGGATGAAGACCTGCTAAATACAGCAGGAATACCTACAGCTCGGAATTTGAAAAATTTATCAAAACTTCTCGCTGTGAAAACTCCGGTACTAATAATACTGCATGCATTTACGTGAAATAAAAAATAATACGATGTACGTAATGCAAAGTATATTTTAGTGTAATATTTTAACCCTTTTGTGTTTTTCATTATCACGGTGGCGGTACTGTGCCGGATATTTGCCGTCTTTCACGGTTTTTTCGCGGTAAATAAGTTTAATAAATTTTTCTGTCAAAATGTGTGAAAACTTCTGGCACATTGGCTTATCAGGTGATTTAAGATGGCAAATTCATGCTACAAAAACGAGAAAACAAATTCGTCCAATATTTCTTAATAACACAGCTTTTAAAAGTGTTCGAGCTCAATTTGATAGCTAAGTAAGTGTTATATAAGCTTGGTGTTATTTAGCGGTCACTATAATGCACGACAATTTATTTCACGGCCGAATAATGTACTCCTTGATAATCCGTGTCCAAAACCTATTAAAATTGGAAGCCATGACACGGATTATCAGGTTGTACATTATACGGCCGTGAAATAAATTGTCGTGTATTATAGTTACCCTTATTTAGAGTCGCGCTAATTGCAATAAAAACTCCTGCGTTTTGTGAATATAACTATGATATTGTTTATTCTCGATATAGTATTTTCACTGACGAGAAATACAAACATGAGAAAGAAATATATTTCAAATATTGTTATTGAAATAAAAATTAAAATTTAAGCAGCTAATTATAAATCTGTTTATTTATCATACAAAAAAAGTCGTGCTAGGGACTCATTCCACTCATCCAATATCTTTGTCCAACATTTTATCAAATGACAGAATGCAATTCCACTCGTCAAATATCTTTGTCAAAGATTCCTTTGTAATTTGCTTAGTTGAGATCAAATGAAATCACATCACACTAACATAAAAAATTGCGATAATTTGGATGGATGCTTGTTACTTCTTCACGACAAAACTACTGATTAGATTTGGAAAATTTGCGTAGTATAAGTTCTTGACCTGTAATAAACCATAGGCTACTTTTAAACCATAAAATTTCACTTTCCATGTGACAGAATTAACCTGTACAAAAAAAACTAGTAGCCAAATTTTTTATCAAATGTCTTGGATGCTAGTTAATTGGATGAAGTCATCCAATTTCTTTGATCAAATGTAAAATAAATAAAAGAAATAAAGATATTGTATGAGTAGAATGGATACCATATTTGCATCATTCACGACTCGAGAACGGCTGGACCGGTTTTAATGATCTTTGATATGTTGGATTTGTCTCCGTCCTGAATAACAGAATACTAATTAAAAATATAAACAGTTAACGAGGGGAGAAATATGAAGATAATCGTTTTCTCAATATACATTTTTCATATGTAACGCCATCTATGATTCTAAGGTGGAACGAAGTTCGCCGGGCCAGCTAGCTTATTTATTCAAGAGGCAATAGGTAGTTTTAATACTAAAACTTATTGTAAAGCTGTTCTTCGACAAAGGTTTTTTCTTAGGTTGATCTGCTACTAAGCAGTTTCTCTATAAATTAAATATATACGATTCCAAGGATTCATAAATATAAAAGCTAGAATTCGGACCATAACAAGTGTGATAAAACAATGATTTGGAAGGTTGTATAAATTTGAACTCTATTGTTTTGTAATAATATCTCGTTTAGTAAAATTCGTTTTATAAAATTCAATTTCTTAATGAGAATGCCATATATATTTTTCGCTGCAACGATTATCTTTAACCTAGTCTTTTATTTGTATGTAAGTTTTGTATGTACATAAAGGTGCTGGGATCATACTCAAACCAAAATGCGTGTTAAAAAGTGGTTTTACTGTAGGTATATTTTCATTTAAGTTAGAAACTATTCTTATGTTACTACTCACTCATAATGCAACTGATGACATGATTTAGTTTATAAGTTAAGTTTAACAGCTCCCTCTATGGTGTGTACTTATAACAGTAAAGACTTGTGACAAGTAACCATCTTAGCCCTTTCATAGCCCAACTAGGTCAGAAGGGCCCCAATTGCCAACTGCGGCGCGGGTGGCGTAGGGCACAGCGTGTGCACGGCGGCAGTGGGCACGGCTAAAGCCGCACCGTGACAGCTGCGTGCGCCGCAGTGGGGCCTGTGCCTTTAAAGTTTTAATAAAAGAAACTGAAGTATTATGCTTATGTTTTTGCCGTTTGTTCCATTTTAATATTTCTTTGTTTACTTACACATTGATTTGAAATCTGTCGTGGTAATTTCATGCTGTATTTTTTTTTTGTGTTGTAACATTTTCTATCTCATAATCATAACATCAAGTTAAGTTTGTTCATTTATGTAAATAACTTCATTTTGCCCATAAATAAATATTATATATCGTATGTATATTATTTATGTATGTTACTGAATATATTTATGTTTCATACTATTTTTAAGTAGGTATTGGTCTCAAAGATGTGGTCAAAACTTAACCCATTCGACAGGCAGGCAGTCCATCTTTAGGACTAAAAATGTTAATTAATAATGAAATAAAAATAAAATAATGTCCCTTTTGTATAGATCGAAATAAAAAGGCTGATATCATTTTAGTGCTGACATATTACTTCCTTAATTACTTCCGTTAAGTTTCGGCGACATCCGAATTGACACCAATAAGTATTTAGAGCTATGAATAAAATGTTTATTGTTAAAACTTTTTTTTCGTATGTCCTTTCATTACCTATCTACCCTGTATTGGTTTTTAAAGACGAAGAAGCTAGTGTCTAGCTTTTCCCCGTGCCTTCGCTCTCGTCATCACACCACACGTAATACAATTTAATAGGTACATCAAATGTTTTTAAACTTACGCAATATGAACACATAATTACAAATACTATATAATGGGTATTTATCGCCGTGTAAAAAGTATTTAGGTAGGTAGCTCCAGTACCTACGCCAGTCATCCCGTGACCAACCCGTGACCACGGTAGTGTGTAAACCTGTCGAAACGTTGGGAAAAATAGGTAAAAAAAACAATAAATACCCGTTAATAGATTTTATAATTATTTAATACAGAGGTTACCAAAGTGCTAGCTTCGCTCATGTGGTAGTTAGGGATTGGTTCTCGTTACGTCGATTCCCGCTACGTCGACTCCCGTAATGTTAGGTAGAACTCTAAAGAAGAGGCCAACGATTTTCAAATTGGACATAGCTTTTAGTCAGGTAGGTAGGTAGCTTTTTGGGGTTTCTACCTTCTACAGCGAAAGTACCTAAGGTGCCCATTACACCATTACATCTAATTTCTTTGTCCAATGTACATATGATCAATGAACTTGAACGACTTCGTCCAATTTTCTAGCAACACCGATATTTGATCAAAGATTTGGATAGGTACTAGTTTCTGCCCGCGGCTACACGCTATACCGGTTAATTATATCCCATGGAAACTGAAATTTTATGGGTTAAATTGTAGCTTAGAGTGTATTTCAGCATGCGGAGCTAAACCTATGCAAATTTTTTGCCCGATCTTTTGAGAAGTTTTGGCGTAAAGAAGTACCTAACAGTCATCCATCTATCCTACCTTCATTTCGCATTCTTAATATTAGTGTGATGTGAAGTAATTTCAATTGAAATCAACTACCTACGCTAATTAATTAGGAATCTTGGACAAAGATATTGTTTATGTGGAATGGGCCTTCATCCAAGAACTATAATCAAATATTGGACAAAGATATTGGATAAGTGGAATGGGCACCTTAGTCTATCCTGTCATCAACAAAGCCAAATGTCAATTTTGACAGAGGCGCTCACAGTGATTAAGATCTTAGAGCGTTAAAAATGCTCTAAGATTAGATTATTGTAGTGTGAATATGGGATTATGGCAATGAAAAAAGAGATCCCCTTGTTCGTAGCGTAGATGGAGTATTACTTTCCTTATTATTATTACTTTATGGTTTGTAGCATGCTTCGAGACGGAATGCACCAATGAAAAAAACAATGGAATGGAATGCACCTTCTTAATAATCTAAGGGAATGCGGCATAAACTAAGAAGTTACGTAATGGAATGCGGAATGCATCAATCTTAGATGAAAGGCATCAATATATTGTGGAAGTCACATCTGTAGAATAAACGTCAACGTCACTCTTATCAATGACAGCCTTAACAAAAATGTACGACCGTGCGGACAGTTCCCGCCACGCTCACCTCAAACTCGCCCCCCTACATGCAAGACCGCCAGATGCAAAACCTTCCTTCTTCCTCTAAGTGCAAAACCCTCCTGGCGACCACTTCCCCGAGAACTACTAGAACTCCACAATGACGCTCACACACTAGCTCAAGAAGGCCAGTGCAGCCATTCGGCTACCGAACAGCTATTGAGAGGCCTGCAGGACTCTCAAAGCGACAACACAAGACTCGAGTGACGTCTCGCTCGACGTTGAAGCCAGAAGAAAGAACATAAGTTCGATTCATAATCTGAGATTCATAACCGCATTTCGCATTTCGAAATGTCGAAGGCCATTGATGATGATGATGAGCCTTAACCATGGACCAACATTACAAAACTATAATTTGGAAAGTTTCGTGTGATGTGATTGGTCGAAACATGAAGGTATGTTGGCAGTGCAGTTGGCAGCTGTCATGTCAGAATACCAGTTTAATCCTTCAGTCAGTCAGTCAGTCACCAGTCAGTTCAGTGTGAGTGAAATGTCTTGTCTGTCTTGTCTTGCTTGTCGAATCCAGTTGAGCTCTTGTCGTACAAAATTGCAGATTGTTTGTATTTTGGTCTCAAAAATATACCTAGTGATGATTTTCATGAATTTATTGTAACCATGCTTTGATTACTGTAACATTTTTTCTATAAAAGTTAAAGTGATAACGGCAATATCGCCATGATTGTCGTCGTTAGGTATTGAAAAAAGGCAAATGATTTTTTCGAATCATTGGATGCCACACGCGATACGAATCTTCGAAGGGGTCTCCTAGAAGAACTAAGTTGTTTTCAGTGAGGATACGTGTACATGTACGAAGCGGGAATGACAATAATGGCAGTTTCAGTCGGGGAAATTTGCGAGAATACGAAACTGGCTAGGGAGATGACTCTGACAGGAAACTATGATTCGGCGATAGTTTACTACGAGGGTACGATCCAGATGATCCACAGGCTCCTGATGATGATCGCAGACCCTACGCGCAAGTCCAAGTGGCAACTGGTGAGTGACTAACAATATATTATTGATAAAAGTTCGAATTATGTTGTGTTATGTATGTTGTTCACCTTGAATAGAACATTTCCATTTGAGACATTAATTAGCATTGCCGTTGGACGGAAGGCGGAAGGCCACCCAGTGTGCTGCTTTAATTTCCATGCGGGTCTGTTTGTACTTGCCTATGCTTGATCGGATGGCCATTCTACTGAATACAAGTGAATGAATGGGTTTCTGAGAAAATATTAAAAACCTTAGGTGTAAGTCCCTTTATAAATTCACTAGGTACATAAATGTCATTATTTCTTTTACCTACTTAATTCATTATATGTTTCAACATTACACTCTAAAACAATTGTTAGGTAGGTATGTAAAAACTCGCAAATTAAGAAATCATACTAAGTTTATTATAAATTAGAATGTTTGAATATGTGTACCTATGCAATTTTCATAATGAACCTAGTTCTAGACCTGGATTATCATGTAGTCTAACTTTTGTATTGAAAAAGGTATGTGAATGCAAGTAGATAAATATATATTCGTTATAAAATCAGACAACTTATCTTATGTTCATGTGCCTAAGTTTATTATAATTTTGTAGGTTATGTAGATGTTAAAAGTATTGTAAGTATTTTCTATTTATTTATTTTTTCAAGTGCTTCTGAATCTTTGTTGTTCTTACATGTCCAGTCCATCCCAAGGTTGCCTGGAAGAGATCGCTCATAGCGATAAGGGTGCCTTTATACTTCGTATTCTTGTAGCATTTATTTCTGTACTGTTTTCTGTGTTTGTGTGGTACAATAAAGTATTATCTATCTATAATAATAAAAGCAAAAGTAATTATGTCTATGTCTGTTATCTTTTTAAGTCCTAGTGGCTGAATGGAAATTAATGAAATTTTCAGGGAGGTCGATGCTATCCTGGATATGGACATAAGGCTACTTTTATCCCAGAAAAGTTCATGCGAAGCCAAAAGCAGAGGCTCAAATTAAATCAAATACACGTGATTTTTGATAACAGTCTTACATACAGTATTATTCTCGGCCTTTCAAATATCTACTCTTATCATTTGATAAACTAGGATTAGTCTATTTTACTAGACTTAGATAAAGAACACAAATACCCAGTTGACTTATGTGACTGATTCATTTATCTCACAAGATTATCTTGAAGGGTATTTGTTATGCTAGTACAAAACAAACACACACTTGTCCGATGACTAATGCAGTTCACTTCCTTTTATCCATACCTACACTACAATCAAATAGTTGATGATTTTGTTTGCTTTACCTTATTTAATGCCCATCCTGTGCAGAACCATAGAATGGTGAAGTAGGCCATATGTGAATCATGGGCAATGAAAGTGTTAATGTTATTAGTGTAATTAACCCCAAGACTCATTTAGACCCAAATCAGGGGTCGGTTTGGTAGACCCTGATCAGGGCTTATTTATTTTTTATTTGCTCTTGGTGGCTTTTGTGTCACTGCGACCATGATGGGCCTATTGTGAACGCCACTTTATGTGTTCATCCCTAAAGCTGCGGCGTTCAGAGTTCGCCGCTTACCCTTGCAGCTGCTAGGAACTGAAGGATTTCCTTCGGGGAGAAGTCTTGTAGCTCGTCTGGGCCGAGCAGGTGCTTGCCCAGAAAAGTACTACGTTTTTGAATCAGTACTCCACACTCTCCTAGCAGATGGAGAGGCGTTTCGTCTGCCTCCTCACAGTCTACAGGATCAGGGCTTTGCGAGTCTACTGTACTTGAAAAACCAAGCCCTGATCGAAGCAAATTTCAGCCCGATCTCTTTTAGTACTAGTTTTGGTGTTAAAGAGGGAACAAACGTTCATACACATCTAAACATTGAAACTTTCTTATATATAATATTAAGTGTGAATTATCAGCTGACATTCAAATAAATTAAAAAGTTTATTTTTATAAGGCTATTCTTACAAAGGCACGGCACACATGCCCAGATCCAAAACCGAGAAAGTTTGGACGAATGTGTATGAGTTTGTTGAGTACCAATGACAAACATACTGAAATAGTGCGTGCCAAGGCACTGGCAAAAGCTAGTCATCATCATCAGCCTATGTTAGTCCACTGCTGGACATAGGCCTCCTAATAAGCGCCATATCACCCTGCCATAGAAGCTAGTAGTACAGTCGGCATATTGTAGTGTACCTTGTCACTAGGTTTACTTAACGACTGCATTCCGTCCATCAGCAGTAAATAGGGTACTAAAGTGTGCATGCATATAAACTAATGCACGTAACTTTTTACTATAATAAAACTAGTAAAATTTAATTCCATGCAACTGCCGACCAATATTTATCATGGTGTACTCCAGTCATTGAACTTGATAACCCAGTTTCTGCAATCCTATCTGAATATCAATAAAAACGGAAGGCATAATTCAACACAAAACTAATAAAAAAACAAACACTTGAAAGTTAACGAGGACAAATTGGTAGTCAAACTGCTGAGTTCCTTTCCTCATTTTAAACCTAAATATTAAAATTAACTCTTAATACATTTCCTTATTAAACGTCGCTACACACGGCTGCTAATAACATTTTATCATAAGATTCCTTAAGATTCGTAATCTAGCAGGGTTGCACCACGTGCAGGTTAGGTTGGCTTGGGAGACGAGATGTTGGAGTCCCCCTTGGGAGGGGTGTACCCCTTCCTTACAAAAACGGGCAATCACGTACACGAAATGGACATTATTGACACTTTGACATTTATAAAAAAAAATACAGCGTGGCCCTTTTACATGAATTCAGCTAGACGGGATAGTGTTTCTTAAACATTTTACTAAAATAAGTAGGTACCTAACTCATTAAGTAGATCCTACAGTTTAAAAAATGGTGGTCACACGCAAGGTCGCTTAATTACACCTGCTATAAACCGCTAATAGCTAAAACACTGTAATATGGCTGAAACCTTACAAAGTACGGAAAAGCTTAATAATCGCCAAATTACAATCGTTACAGTATTACAAGATTAATATTACGTCAGTGGCGAACTCGTAACAAGAACACCTTTGTTGGGTTTCACCTTAAAACAGGTTACAAGAACTTGGATTGAACAGGTGTTTAACATTACAACAATTTTTTTTTTCCTTACGACAATAATTGTATAGTGTTTGTTTGTGCAAGGTAATGCGTTGGGACCGTTTTGTCTTTTCTATTATATGCCTATACACTATCTAAATTCGATGTAGGATGTTTATAAACAAACCACGACACAAACAACTAAAACTCATGTGTCTGGCGTCGGGTTTGTGTTGTGATCCAATATAATTTTACTACAGAGTAATATTTATTGAAAGAATGATCTCAAATCGACAAGTGATGTAAATTGCGTATAAAAAGGCGAGGCAATAGATTGTACAATAGGGTATATTTTAATCTAGAAATATATCCATATATTTATTGATCATTAGCCTATATATTAGTCCACTGATGGACATAGACCTTCCCTATTGAGCGCCATAGCGCCCTGTCTTCAGCTTGCCGCATCCAGCATCTGCCAGCATATATTTATTTTATTATAATGTATATTTCGATTTTATTGTGAAATTTAATCACTAAAACTGTATACTGTATAATAATTGTATCATGTATTGAATCTACACGAAAAGCTACCTAGTGTATTGAGCTAACTTCAGACTTGTTTGCAACAGCAGTTAGCTCAATTGCTTTGATTGTAAATACTAGTTTTAATTCGTATTTTATTATTTGATTGCAATTCTCATTGTGAATATAGTATGTAAAACCGGTTTCATAGATTCCCCTGATTGAGTTTACTTTCGTTACATTACAAGCCCGGTTTCAGCACGTTCTGATTGCCACAACGTTTTTTTTTTTCAGACATTATTGGCAATCGAATGTAACGATCGATAGTGATTAGCATTGTAAGAATTACGGTAAGCCACAATTAGTAACTTTTACTGGCGTGTTTGGCTTGGCACCATCATTACAGTTCTTATGGCTTTTCAATTTACATATCGTCACGTAATTTTATTGCTATATTGTGATTAAATACGCGTGTCTATTCAATTTCATGATTTAGAAAGAAAGCGCGAGACGAAAGAAAAAAATGTTGAAAGCTCACCTTTATGTTCGTCATATTTTTAGAGCATTTGGGAAAATACTAAATTTTGTGCTAAATATTAACAACCAGAAAAAATCAATAATCTCGCGCCAACCCGCGACAAACCGCTCATCATTATTATACCTATATTAAAATAAGTATTTATGGATCCCAAATGGATTACAATTACAAGGCGCTCTAAAAATATTTACTACAAGGATCACAATATTTTGTTATTAAGAGTGCGCCTAATGCAAAAATCAAGCAAATTGTGTATTTTTAAACCCTTACATCTGTGGTAACGAACTTAAATATTCTAATTAAAAAAATACGATATAGGGGAAAAACCCATATAAGTCGAGTAATCGAATAGAATTTTGAACAATAAACTGGTTTCTTTACAAAAAATTATACAAAAATCGCTTTAAAAAAACTATTTTAATTGAAATGCTCTAAAGTATCAGCGACAACACCATATTATTTTTTAGGAATTACATAGCCAGACTACTGTTGTATTTAAGTAATCGTGTACTTTTTCTATTTAATGCTTAAATTTTGAATCATTAATAGAAAAGAAGCAAAAACTTGATTTTTGCACTGACATTGCTTTACTCTGTCCCGCTCCTATGAACGCGAAATCCTATGCCTATCCTTTTCACAATTTTTGCATTAGGCCCGCTCTTAAGTATATCAACCAGGAGTGTAGGACACTCCTGGGCAAAAGCCTCGCTCCCCTCCCTCAATTCATCTCGAGAATCCCACTCCACTCTTTAAAATAGATCAAACTCGCCCCGCCTTCTTCACCGTTTTTTAGTTGTATTAGAATTATAGCACGCTACACATTTAACCCAATATATTTAGTTTCATAAACCTTTCACGTTTAGCAAACGACGACGTGTCATCAAAAACATAACTCTGAAACATTATTGCCATCTTTAAATATAACGTAGACTTCTTAACATGTTCACAACTGTCATGTACTACAGTAGCACTAAACACTTAGAAATATTATCTAAACAAGCTCTTATTTGTTGCATATGCTGTCTCAGCACACGCGTGTCCACTGGTGAACATGACTTTCCTAAAAAGAGTTTTAGCGGTAATCACACGCTTGGCAATCGGACTGGTGATCGCAGTAAAAGTTAAAAAGAATAAAAAGTCAAGTGCGAGTAGGACTTGCGCACCGAGGGTTCCGTAAAATTAAGAGTTTGTCGTGTGTTCTTGTTTCTTGCCAAATAGCATGATTAGTTCAAGGAATAGTAGTGCCTTACAAAGCTTGGTCAATAGCAAGAAAAAAAAGTCTTTAATTTTATCTACAAATTTCCGGTTTTGTATTTTTCTCTTTACTTGTGCTATATGACCTTGCTTCTTGCCAAATTTCATGACTCTAGAGTCTAGGTCAACGGAAAGTACCCTACAGGTTTTCGGTCCAAGGGGACAATAAACATATTTTTTTTTGTTAATTAACCACAAATTGCCTGTTTTCGGATTTTTTCCTTTACTTGTGCTATAAGACCTCTTGCCAAATTTCATAATTCTAGGTCAATGGGAAGTACTGTATAGGTTATGTGTGCATGTGATTCCATAGAAAATTTCAAAATATTTGGACGTCTGACACTTTTTATTGCGTTGACTTAGAACTTTGATTTATATCGTGGCTCCAAGAGGTTACGAACCTGAGTATAATGGTGTGAATGTCAACTCCATACCTCCGCGTTGCTGATAAAAGAGGGTTGACAAACGGACAGACGGACAACAAAGTGATCCCATAAGGGTACCTTTTTTCTTTTTGAGGCACGGACGGAACCCTAATACACAAGAAAACCTTACCAGAGGCTGTCTTGTCTCTAGTAAGTTCCCTTAATCGCGTCTTTCGACATTCACAGTGAGTGAGTTGAATTGTTGTGTTTTGGCTCCAGTTAGAATTATTAACACCCTTTTATTAAATACACCTTGTCCTGTTGATTCTGTACAAAGATTCCTTAACTAATACACCAGGTTCTCAACGGTAAATTTTAAGAATAAGAATGTTTATTTCAAATTTTACAGGCTACCCTTAAAGTTAATTAATAGCTATTTTATACCACTAAATACATTAACTTTTTTTAGTTAACTTAGTACAAACAAAATTATATACCGTATAAATATTCTTAACAAATATATAATCAACAACATTCCCGAGGCTGAAATCGACCCCACGATCTCTTGCCAACCGCCCCGCCATGCCGCTGTGGCCGTCAGCAGAGCGTAAAGCGAACAACGATTTATTGTGCATGATTAGGTGAAGATTGAAGATGGCACACAGTTTAGGCGTTAGTTTAGGTCACTTAGTCTAATTCAGTGGCTGGATTGAAGCCAAGCATTCGTTCTATTGTCGAGTACGTCACGATCGTTTTATTGTCATTTGATGCGTGTACCTTTTGAACGTCGCGCTGGAACCGAGGTCAACGAACTTCACTGCTCCGTGTCGGTTGAATGGTCGGGGTGTCCAATTTCGTACGGCCGTCAACAGTTACCTCTTGTCATCAAGAACACGCAGACTACTGTCGCTTTTATTTCTTAGCGTAGACGGTTGGCTTTCCCGTGACTTTTCGTAACGTTTTGCGGGTAGTTGTATATTGCTAATTGTCGCGTAAAGTCGTTTTAAGATTAGTGATTTCTCGAGTAACTCGGTCAAGGCGTTCGTCGGTAGAATTAGGTGAAAACGAACATGTTATGTCGCGTGAAACCGCCTTGGAGTGTTACTCAAGTATTTTGTGTGGGAAGTGCTTAACATTTTCACCGTGGATCCATTGTGGTTTGTGGACATTGTGTGGTAATCAGAGTGAGAGATCGGAAATTTCACTTTTGAGCCCACGCGGAGATATACCACTCATGTGTACGTATTGTTTCTAATAGTAAAGCTAATGCGGACTAATCTCTGTGTTGTTGGTAAGGTGCCCATTCCACTCATCCAATTTCATTGTCCAATGTACATTTGATCAAAGAACTTGGATGACTTCATCCAATTTACTAGCAATACCGATATGTGATTTAAGTTTTTGCCCGCGGCTTCGCACGCCTTGTTTCTATGAAAACGTATGTAGATTAATTGTTTCCAATGGTAACTGAAACTTTATGGATTAAATTGTAACCTATGGTTAATAAAATAACAGGTCAAGAGCTACACCTAGGTACATATGTACATTTTCAGCCCGAAGTTTTGAAGTGAATAAGTAACAAACCTCTCAATCCATCCAAACTTTCGCATTTTTAATATTAACGTGTGATTTCATGTAATTTCATTTGAAATCAATTACTTATGAATCTTGGACAAAGATATTGGATGAGTGGAATGGACACCTACCGAACAAATCACAATGCAATTTGGTCTAGATTGCAGCTGGCAGACTGGCATTATCTTTAGAACTGATCATTGTAATTGGAAGCAGATGCTTTTGGCTAAGCCTAGCTCTTGAGAGCACTTACAAGACCTAAATCATTATAATTTGGTTCTAAGTGATTTGTAATATAATTGGACAAGAGCGGCGTTGTCGGAATTTGTAATTGATACATTTTATTCGTCAGAAATTAATTTTATCTATTGTTCCTAGGCCGTGAACTGTAGAATAGGGAAGCCGCTGCAGTGATGAAATTAAGTTTCATTTGTGCTTGTTTTAATCTAAAAAACTGAAACAGTTCTAAAGGTCGCTCGATATTTTGAGTTGTATCGGTTAACATTACGTTAATTGAATGGGGCCAAACGAGCGTATTTTTTTATTGTATCAGTATGTCGCGTAAAATGTGTCGTTTCATAAAAAATACACGTCGATAAAAAATAAACTGTCATTTCTGTTGCAAGTAAGCTTTTTTATTGAATAACAACTGAAAAAATTACGCTCGTTAGGCCCCAGCTAAGGGCGAATTTACACATCGGATCCGTTTTTACAGCTTTGTTTTTAGGGTTCCGTATCCAAAGTGTGAAACGAAACCCTATTGCTAAGACTCCGATGTCCGTCTGTCACCAGGCTGTATCTCATGAACGGTGATTGTTAGAAAGATAAAATTTTCGCAGATGATGTATTTCTGTTGCCGCTATAATAACAAATACTAAAAAACAAAATAAAATAAATAATCAAGGGGGTTCCCATACAACAAACGTGTTTTTGTCGTTTTTATAGATACGGTACCCTTCGTGCGCGAGTCCGACTCACACTTGGCCGGTTTTATTTACGAATCCTTCGCTACTGGACAAAAATGTTTACTAGATCCGGAATATTATCGGTTTCGTGAACTCACTTCTACAACTACATACGCCGCCATCACAGAAAAAAATTATGCTTTGTGAATTCGCCCTTAGGGACGACGATGTAAAGCAGAAGGAATATAATAAACGGTAACTAGGTAATTTTCTAAAGAGCTTGACATGCGACTGGAAGGCGCTACTTTTTCATACTCTGACATAGGTACCTTATAACATCAGTCTGCGACATTGAAATTATTTTCTAACGAAGGTGTATTTATTGACTATACAAAAATCCATCGGCACCTGCGATCGGCACTTATATTTTCATCTCAAACTTAAACTAAAAATAAAATCCATGTAATTACTTACAAGTAACACCATCATTCGATTCCCGCTCGATTCGGGACAATATTTGTGCCATCGTCATTCCGGGTGTTCTGGGTCTTTCTATGGATAATAAAATATTTATACAACTTTTATTGTATACGCAATGTGTTGTTTAAAGTTATTAGTTACTAGCGGTCCGCTCCAGCTTCGCACGGATTATTCTGTAGCTTATGTTACTCAGTAATAATGTAGCTGTCTAAACGTAGAAATTAAGTAATATTATTTATCTTTATTCAGAAAGAAAATAACAATCAAATAACAAATTTAAATTAAAACTAGTATTTACAATAGAAACAATTAAGCTATCTGCAAACTGTTGCAAACAATCTACAGGTAGCTCAACTGATCCATATCAATACCAGTTGGAAGCGTGCCTAAGACACTGGCTGCATTGCCCCGCTGTATAGCAATGCTGATGCGCTGTGCCAGATACTCACCAGCTCTCGGGTCACGCGTCGCTTCGACCAGACGCTCAGATAATTTTTTGAAAACCCGGAGAGCCTCGGTACCCCACAAACCTAGGGTCTCGACTCCAAGGGGAGCAAATGTGTAGGCTCTGTCGAGACCTGCATATTTGCGCCTCTTGAGATCTTCGGCTAAATCTGCCGCCGCACCAGCCCTCACGGAAGTCCTAGGAAGATGGGAAGGCGCGAGTGTGTCGACACATGTAGCGTCCCACACAATAGGCCTCCCCAACTCCCATGGGACTAGAGTCATGCCGTCAGGCCTCTTACCATCGTCACGCAACAGACCATTCGGTTCGAGAATAGCTGGTACGTTAGCGGTGGTAAAAGCCCGCCGGATGATGTCGTTCAGGCTGGCATGACGAGATATCCGACCGGCAGCAAAAAATTAAATTAAGTAAAATAAATTAATCAGAAATTAAGTAAAATTCTTGTAAACCATGAAGGTGACATGATCACTGTGATCAAACCCTCCTTAATAAATAAAGATAAAAAAAAAATAGCTTTCTAATGAGAAAAGAATTTTTCAAATCGGTCCAGTAGTTTCTAAGTTTATTCGCTACATACAAAAATACAAATCTTTCCTCTTTATAATATTAGTGAAGATCTAGTGTCCATAACACAAGCTCTGCTCTTACCTTGGGGTGGGGATATTGCATGAATTGTCCAGCATTCATTATTTTTTATTTATTTATTTCATGTATCAACCTTATCCTGACCTAAATACGTTATTATTTTCAGGTACAAAGGCAGATGGCGCGTGAATACGAGCAGCTAAAGGCAACGATGGCTTCGCTGAACGTTTTCCACCATGAAGGGGAGAAGGTGATCTCGCCGATGGTTGGCAGTAAGTCTTAGCCATAAATCCCTATTTATAAGGATTTTTGTTACAGTGCTTACCCGCACTCTGGGCATCTCTAAGACGGCAACACCTCTAGTCAAACGAACTAAATGTAACTTTAGTCTTTGAACATTGGAAACTTTAATTGTTTTCTCTGTAGGTGGAGTCACCGGCGCTACAGTCCGTAAGAGGTCCCAAAGATTTTCGACGAGAACCGACAGAGACTTCGTGGCTTAGTTGGTTAGAGCACACCCGTACTAAGGGTGGGACGCGGGTTCGAGTCCCGCCGAAGTCGAAAATTTTTGGGAACTTATTTTATTTCTTAGAGAATCCCTATTTATGCTCATATTAGTTGCTCTTGGAGCCCTACTTCAGAACTACACGATTATAAATCATACGCTTGTTATCCTATTGCTGGGCGTCGGCCTATCCCAATGAGCTCCATAGCGCCCTGTCTTCAGCCGCGTCCAGCATCCAGAATGTTTCCGAATTCGGCTAAAAAATCACTTTACTATGACAATCGTATCGTCACAGAATCGTCCATAGATGAAAGAAACAGTAGTATCGAATGGATAAGCTTTAGATACGGGCTACATTATGAACGTTTATAAGTAGTGTGGCAGCGATGCGACGTCATTTTGTGACTCATCACTAGCAAATTTACGTTAACTATTGATTACGCCTACACTACACAATGTAAACTTACTACATTTCGTATGGCATCTCGACTCCATAGAGACGATATTTTTAGTGTTCCTTACCTCAAAAGGAAACGGTAGGAAGGAGTCGGGCCTGCTAGAGCAAAACAAAACCACGCACAACCAACCCGAGTCTCATCTCAGTGCGGAAAAAAGCGTACACACACACACAACAAGAAGAACACAGGGCGTCCTACTCTATCTAAATTACGCCCGAATACTCAAGCACGTCTCGGGTCGTGATTTTTCGACAGACTTGACAAAATTGAAGCCTCAAAACAGTGCGACTTAACGCGTTCTTAAGTCTGAGATGCGATTTTCGGGGTTAGTCCACTATGGTATTATAAATTCCTTCACTATCTTCCAGTGTGACCGAAAGTGACATAAATCCTTAAGTTTTTACAGAAATGAGGCTCGTGCATGTCGAGTAATCATATCCTGACCTTATGAGTTATCTTATCATGATCGAGTGTATATTTAGGTAGCGAGGTCACATGCTGAATTACAGCATTATTTTGCCCTTTCTGGGCCGGCAGTTGACCTAACGAAAGCCCCAGAAATAACGAGGTGGCTGTAAAAATTAACACGCTCACAGCTAAATTTAGTTTGTAATGATGACATAAATATGTAGTACCTATCATGCCGAGACGAGTATGGTCAGTGTTGATAATTGATGTAGTTTTAAAGACTACGTATGTAGGTGTAGGTAGGTCATGATCTTTTATTATAAATGTTCAATGCTCAAGGTAGAATCTATGCTACCTTAGGCACTCCACAAAAATATCTGCTGTTTCCAGCTAGAAAATAAATGGTTTGGCTATTTCTATGCAAAAAGTTATGTTCTACAGCGCTGCTAAAATGATGGTAAATTTCCATTTTCGCATTAAAACGAGAAATGTCGAAGCCCTAAAAGAGTAATGCGAGACATTTAAAATTTTAACGTTCCTCTAGTCGCGAATAGAAAGAAACGTGAAAAGTTACGTTAATTTTATTACTATCTGCGGTGAAAAGTATCATAAAATCCTTTGAAGCGTACCTTTTATGTCAATAGAGCGATGACGTCACGAAAGAGATAATTCGTTAGAGATAACTATATTTACGTTGGTTTACGTTAGCGCTCTTTCATTATCTAAGCAAGGGATTATTGCTGTACAAACGGTGTGCCCTAGAGTAGGTTTTACTCTTTAGATAACCATTTATTACTATATAAGTGTGTAGTGGTTCGCCTCAAAGGTTGTTCTTTGATCATTGGAGTCGTAGACATAATATGTCTGACCTACATTATAAGATACCAACAAGACTAAACTATGGAGTGGTCAGAGAGAGACTGACATGTTTTCAAGATTATGTCTTGAAAACATCCTTTTTTGAATTCCTTTTTTTCTTATAGCGGGTGCGATCTCTAAGCGAATCTCTAAGCTCTCATAAAAAAGTACTTTCCGATTCAAAAACTACAACCTATAGTAATAATAATTCTGGACAATTCACACATCATTATCTAGCCCCAAGCTTAGCAGAGCTTATGTTATGAGTACCAGATAACTGATATACATAATGTAATACAATACATAGATAAGTATTTTTTATTATACATAGAAAACGACCAGAACACCGTGAACAAATGTCTGCAGACCGTACACACATTTGTCCCATATTACAATGAATTTTTGTATAATCGGATAAGAAATAGCTGTTTGTGCCGTTTTAGGGTTTCAAAATACTATTCATCATTAAATGAGAGCGAAAATTCATTTCAGTTCATTTTCAAGCGTTTTTATTACGTTCACTCTCATAATAATGATGGTTTGGTTTTTTGAAAAACGAAAACGGTGAAAACATTGCTATTAATAATCCAATTATTTAGTATGCAAATTTTAATAAAAATCAGGGATGTAGTTTCCTGGTGAATGGGGGAACCCACTTTAAGAGTACGCCATGCGTGCAATTTTGTGGAAAGCATACTTTGGACCTTAGTCTCTGCAAGATACTGCTCGTCAATGAGTTTGAAGGCTATTCGTTTTATAGAGTCTAGGGCCCTTCCACTGTTTGGTTCCCTTAGTCGACTTGTACGCCATCCACGGGTTAAAGCGATTTTTTAACGTCGCGACTAACTCGGCTTGCTGTCTTTGAGATCCATATTGACCATCCATTATTAATTTCAGTCGTTAGTGTTATCATTATCACCATCCTTGCTTGGACCTTTTACAATACGATACAATACAAAACACTTTATTGTACACCAGAAAAAATACATTACATGAGACAAGTACAACGCTCGGCCTTATCGCTTAGAAGCGATCGCTTCCAGGCAACCTTTAGATGGAAAGAACTATATGAATATAAGAAAGGCAGGGGGTGTACAAAAGATAAAATAAACATGAATATAACAGAAGTTGAAAAACATATTTATACGCTTTTAATTGAAGGTTTAGTTATTAAACCATGAAGGTTTGGTTTAAAACTTTTTAAACTTTCGCGATTTGATAACATATTTAATATTTAAGATTATTTATCGGGTATTTATCGCGTACCTTTTGCTTTCTTTTCCCCAAAAAAAAGAAAGCAAAAGGTACGCGATAAATACCCGATAAATAATCTTAAATAAGGTTTGGTTTAATAACTAAACTTTCAACTTCTTCAACCATTTTACTTTGAGTTTGTATTAACATTCGGCAAGTGAAATGGGTGAAATGTGAATAATAGTATTGTTTACTGTTTTCTTACGATGTTTAACAACAAATACCAGAAGATTCATATCAGCGGCAACAGTGTTATTCAGTTAAAATTCCTTAACGATTCTTAATGGATTAATCAATATTATTTAATTAATAAATTGATCTATAACTGTGGACTTTTTCATGTTGTAATGACGCTGAAAACAGATACAGTCATACAATCCGGCGAAAGGGACTGCGGTCCCAAATGACGGAAGTCTCATCTGTCGATGGAGAAACACTTAATTACTTAACAAAGAAAATTACCAACAAATTTAAACTAGTACTTACAAATGAAACAGTCGAGCTAACTGCAGACTGTTGTAAACAATCTAGAGATAGCTCAAACGATCAATACGATAATACCAATCGGAACCGTCTGCTGTACGCTGCCCCGATGTACAATGTAACATTAATAAATAATTGCTATTAGTTACAAATCAGAAAATATGTAGATTAGATGCCTAAGTAATAAAACTAAGAAAACTTTTCACCTGAGTGCAAAGTGGCAGGCTCACGCTAGTTCTGCTATAAATCGACCGTGAGATTAAAGATCGTTAGGCTGTTTCATTATTATCTTTTTTATCGGATCATGAAATACTAGGAAACTTACATAACACTAGATTACGCGGAAATAATAGGTTAGTTATAGGTACTTATAGCCAAAGATACGGTAGCAGAAAACTTACACCTGAATAGGTAATACGTGGGCACCCTAGCAGATTTGTTAATCAAAATAGACCTAAAACTCTAACTCATGAGAACTCCAAGGTAAAAAAAGATGAATGACATAAAATTCAACATTAATTTCTTTGGTTGACTCCAGTGTTAAAAAAAAACAAGTAAGAAAAAAATTACTATAATAAAATCATGAATCGCACACAATTTCATCGAAATATGAGAAATCCTGCGGCCTTGAAATGTCATAGGTACTTTTCCATTCGTAGATTACTATAATATTTGGTCCTTGTAAGGCAGTTTCTTATTAAGTTGTGTAGTTTATTTTAATAAACAGAATTTAGATTTTTAACGACGCTTTTTAAAAAGGTACATAATGCTCTGGGCTATGAACGCGAAATTATATTCGCAAAATTCGGTGAAACCCGCCCTCTTAAACCAGCTGAAATCTTTCGAATTTGTCAACGATTTCTGACCTTATCAGTAAAACTTTACCAAAGTTCTGAAGTTACGAACCCAACGGAAACAATTATTCACCAAAACGACCGTGAAAAAGCTGATATAATCGTTTAATCAATTACACAAAAGGCCTCAAACTTGGCCCAAAAACATTTACGAAAGGCCTTATCAAAGTGAAAGTTTCGAAGGTACAGTAACGGTTATCGTTAATCTTACTGTTTTCCTTCCTTTTATTCAGTTTCAAAAACAATGATGTTTATAAGATTTTAAGCGCTCAACCGTATCCATTCACCGTACGTAATCGAAATTATCTTTGAACGTCTCAGCCGAACGAAGTTTACTGCTCGACATAGGCCGTTCCGAGTATCATGTTCCACAATGGCCGGTACTGCAATGACGTCAGAGAGTGGTTACTCTGGGGTGAATAATTTGGGGTGTTTTAAAAACTATGATTAAGTCATATATATTTTTATGGGACTATTTTAGGATCATTTTCTATACAAAAGCGAAGGAATTTTTAAAGTCCTCAATTGACGGAGAAATCAATGAACATTCATATTACTACACTATCTACAACACAACACTACTTACCTACTCTATTCGTAAGCCTCACAAGGTCTTGTGATCATATTGGTTCCGGCAGAATATCAGCGACTATCTACTCTTGAGTGCATTGCTTGAGGGCATTTATGCTGAGCCGAGACTATTTTGCTGCTGTATCACAGCAGACAGTCTTTTAGAAAATATTTATAAAAAGAATATATACCTAACCTACCTATAAGTATAATAATTTTCTTTTTCAATGTTTAACTCTTACTTTTTTAAAATTTTATTTTTATGTATGTTTTGTACTGAAGCAGCAAATAAATGAAATACATACAGCCGTACATAGAACCTCCTTTTGATGTCGGTTTATAAAACATCAACACAGAACGTAGGAGGTAGGATCCAAGGATCTTTGCATCAACATATCATATCAGCAATTCATATTGCATGCATTTTAAACCAGCTCATCCACTCCTCAAAGTTTTTTTTTTAATTCTTTATTAAGGCTCCTCAAAGTTTAACCAGACAACAATTAACCGTAAAAGCATAGTTCACGTCACCGAACCCTAATTGGCGACTCGGCGACCTTCGATCAATGGCACCGGTGTCCATTATGTCACCATTGTCAGACATAATAGGTGGAAGGAATAGCCTGATTGGTTTTAGTTGGTTTGATGCCCCTCGATGATTGTGTATATAATTATGTGAATGATGCGCTATAAGCACTATATAAAGCGGATATTAGTATGTAAGTAAACAGACATAGTCATAATAAACTTGTAACACATGAATCAAAACTATGTATATATTCATAGCACAGGCCCATATAAATGGCGGCTAAGATTTATAATAAGATACCTGACGATTTAAATAATACATCTGACATTAAGGTTATCGACATAGCTCAAAGAATTAGCAAGCTGAAGTGGCAGTGGGCTGGCCATATCTCGAGAAGAACCGACAACCGCTGGGGTAAACGTGTTCTTGAGTGGAGACCGCGACTCGGCAAACGTAGTGTAGGACGCCCTCCGACCAGGTGGGATGACGATTTGCGAAAGACTGCTGGCAGATGCTGGATGCGGCAAGCTGAAGAC
Source organism: Eupithecia vulgata (assembly GCA_946478455.1). Taxonomy (NCBI): domain Eukaryota; kingdom Metazoa; phylum Arthropoda; class Insecta; order Lepidoptera; family Geometridae; genus Eupithecia; species Eupithecia vulgata. The sequence continues at coordinate 10,025,266 of OX297879.1, read as the reverse complement.
AGGGCGCTATGGCGCTCATTAGGGGAGGGGCCTATGTCCAGCTGTGGACTGATGTAGGCTGATGATGATGATGATGATCTGACATTAATTTCAATAAATCATCATAGGACATTTTTATAAAAGAATGCTTTATGATTATTTGACGATAAGACTATAATGTTTAATGTGAAATAATGTAAACTAGCCATATTTTGCCTTTGCTACACCCGGACTGGGTACATAATTATAAAGTACCTACTAAGTGTGTTAGATTATTAAAATATTCATGTACCTATCACCACCTGTATAATTATGATTGCAATAAACGAAATATGAATTCGTTTATTTGTCAAATGAAACACACACATACAATTGGTATTTTACATATCAAAAAGTACACATAATTTAAATATAAATAGTAAAAACAATGATGTAGAGGCACTTTTTACTTATGATCGGGTAAACGGGCTTAAACACAGATAAACTGCCAAATACAAAGCACAAAACAAGAAAAAGTTGAATATCGTCACCAGATATACGAGTGTGTAGCAGTGGCTAAAGGATAATAGCTCAGTGATAATATTGCTCTAGGAGCAAACACTGATTTTCAGCTATATCACCTTCAGGGTTAGTCTTAGGGCGTGATGCGCGCCATTTTGTGACAAAGATAAACAAGATAGATTTCGCGTTCATAGGAGCGGGACAGACAGCGCATACGTTTTTGGAACGGCGGCGTAAGGGCAAACATTAAGTTTTTGCGAATTTACAAGACAACTACACAACTTGTAAGAAAACTGTCTGAAGGAACCATGTAATTAGAAATAAACTACGAATCACAACATAATTCATTTCAATAGACCGCAGGGTTCCTGAGATATCGACCAAATTATGTGCAAAACAGTGCAATTTCATGATATTTTTGATGACGATTTGCGAAATGGCAGATGCTGGATGCGGCAAACTAAAGACAGGGCGCTATGGCGTTCATTCGGGGAGGACTTTGTACAGCAGTGGACTAATATAGGCTGATGATGATGATGAATATCTACTTTGGATAGCTGTGTGTAGATAGCTTAGGAGTAACTCTAAAACTGAACCTTAAAATTCAGAGTAAAAACTGTGAATCTGCTACGAAACCTCTCAGTTGTGGAACTAATATTGATTTCCAAGTTTATAGAAAGCCGTGACCGAGAACCGTTAAACAATGTTACATGCGTTCACTGACGTTTAAATCCCATTAAACTATCGATTAACCTTTCTAAATCAATATTGAACTGGCCTGTTGTAAGTTAGTAGAAACTGTGACGATTCTAAAAATCTCTAAAAAGCCAAGCTAAAGTTTTTTGAATTCGAAGAATCAGACTAATGTTATAAATACGAAAGTTTCGATGTCTGTTTGTTACTTCTTCATGCAAATACTACTGAACGGATCTGGCTGAAATATTGCATGTACAGGTAGTTCTAGGCCGGCAATAAAATAAATAATAACTAATGCTAGACAATTCACACAGCATTACCTAGCCCCAAGCTAAGCAGAGCTTGTGTTATTAGTAGATAACTGGTATACATAATATAACACAATACAGAGATAGATATTTTTTATAATACACAGAAAATGACCAGAACACCTGCAGATCGTACACACATTTGTTCCGAAGCGGGAATCGAACCCGCAACCTACTGCGTCGCAGGCATACCCCTTCGCCCACCGCGCCACAGAGGTCGTCAAATAGGTCAATATAGGCAACTTTTCATCCCATATATCAGTTCCCATGGATGGGACTGGAGCGGACACGCGTGTCGTATGTCGGAGGAGTTCTGGGCAAAAACCATCACGGAATGGATTCCAAATGGGTGCAGGCCGCGTGGATGGCCTAGGCGTAGATGGAAGGATGAGTTAGACGCATATCAAAAAGAGTGGCCAAGTCTAGCTTTTGATAAAGAAAAGTGGAAGTAGGAAAGGGAGGTCATTGCCCTGCAGTGGTATCTTATAGGCTCATAATAATAATAATCAGTTCTCATGGGGGACCTTATAACGTTTCCATAGAAACAACGCGTGCGAAGCCGTGGTATGAAACTAGTTTTTTATATTGTAACTTTAAATCCAACATCCTCCATATTTCAGCCAAATTGGAATGTACAATGTTTGTAATCTAATCATCATTATCATCAGCCTATACCAGTCCACTGCTGGACATAGGCCTCCTCTAATGAGCGCCATAGCGCCCTGTCTTCAGCTTGCCGCATCCAGCATCTGCCAGCAGTCTTTCACAAATCGTCATCCCAACTGGTCGGAGATCGTCCTACACTACGTATTCCGAGTCGCGGTCTCCACTCAAGAACACGTTTACCCCAGCGGTTGTCGGTTCTTCTTGAAATATGGCCAGCCCACACTGCCACTTCAGCTTGCTCATCCTTTGAGCTGTGTCGATAACCTTAGTTCTCTGTCGGATGTATTCGTTGCGAATCATATCCTTCAGCACAGATAATATAATCTATACCCTTCAGGAAATCTTCAATTCATATAAAATATATTGTTCTTCAATGTTTGTAAACAACCCACTAATATCTAACCTAAAATTCTCTCTGTTGCCTGTTTTGGTGTGTTTATTTACAAAAATTTTAGATCTAGTTTAGCTAGTATATAGCTAGCCCCAACTGGCCCCAAGGCATAGCTTGATGTATGACTTTTGATTATGAGTAACATGGCATTTCTTGATTTCTAATAAAAAGAAAAATTATCCGATCCGGAAATATGTATATTCAAAGATCTTGCCAACATTTGTCTCATGCATGACATGTACCAAACCCCCAACTTTCTGCGTCTCAGACTTTCTATCGGCCACTGCGCCACAAGGTCGCCTCTGAATGATTCGACTGTCATCACAAGTGATCGTTTGTTCAAGCCACATCAATTCTGCTAACATGATCATCACGTGTAAGTCACTGAACCTATCCGCAGAATAACCATGGCAACGCGACGTTATCATACAAAACAAAGACTACACTATAATATGTACTTATGTATGAGTAGTCCATACTAATCTAATATGATAAAATCTAAAGTAACTGTCTGTCTGTTTGTTACGCTTAAACGGCTGAACGGATCTTAATGAAATTTGGCAGGAAGGTGAATCATATCTTGGAGACGGACATGGGCTACTTGAAAACCGCGTGCGAAGCCGCTGGCAGGAGCTTGTACTATTTATACGTAGTAGTAATACTATACAGGTGGTTTTTTGAGAAGGGCGATGATGGCCAAGTCCGAAACCACGAGAGTTAGGGAAAAGTCGTGAAAGGAGTCATGCCCTCGAATTTTAAGAAAACAATAACTGCATATTTATTTTTTTCAAAAATCCCTTACTTTATACTGTTGACGGAAATGGAACCAAATGATTTTAAAATAAAATTACACCTGTATTATTGAACTAATGGAGTCTGTTGCTGATAAGGATCAATCTTTGCAAATAAATGTTTTACTAAAAATGAATGGAAATAGTAAATTTTTACGAAATAGTAAATTTTTACGAAATAGTAAATTTTTACTATTTAATTTAACCTAAAAGAAAAATAATGCTAGACAATTCACACACCATTATCTAGCCCCAAGCTATGCAGAGCTATGAAATCTTCTCTCAAACTAAAAATCTTCTTCGTTTCTTTAAAGTCAGCTTTGTTTATTTACAACATGACTCAACGGACTCAACAGTCTGATTCAGAGTGCAACGCATTTTAACATCGCTACTTACTGCCCTTTCATGAGTCAACTTTCACTTACCGCCCCAGGGCATAGGGTATCGAGCTCGTTAAGGCATGTCTGACCTAAAAACGCTGCAACCTTTCACGCAACTTCGTCTGAACTTAAGGGGGCGATTATGACGCCATTTTGTGTAAAGGATAGGCATAGGATTTCGCGTTTATAGGAGCGGGACAGAGCAGAGGAAATCAAGTTTTTGCTGATTACCCATTAATAGTTGTAATTTAGTTTTTTTTTATTTTATATAAGATTTTTTATGTATTTTTTTCAAAGCTTTTTCGAGAAGAATGCAATTCGCATATTAACAGATCTACTGCCCTTTCATGAGTCAACTTTGCCTTACCTCCCCAGAGCAAAGAGTATCGAGCTCGCTAAGGCATGTCTGACCTAAATACTTTGCAACCTTTTCACACAACTTCGCCTGAACTACACGTGAAGACAACGCGTTTTTTAAAATATTAATTCGAGGGAAAACCAGCTTACAATACAGAGTTACAAATTGATAAATACCAGTTAGCTTATCGAAGGTTTTCACGGGTAGATAACAGAATAGTATGTGACTAATCTACATGACACCAGCTTCATTGTTGCTTAGTCATCGATCTATGTTTGTGCAACGTTTATGCCACAGAGAAGCGTTACTCAAGCAAAGATTGATAACTAAGTAAGCTTTTATAATACGGGCTTTAGTGATTTTGGATTGCAAATGTTGCAATGCAATATTTTTACACGAAACAGTTTTCATCAGCATTGACATCATTGGCTACAAAAAATTCTCCGCTGACCCGCCGCCCGCCCCCGCGTCTGGCCGAGCTGACATTAGTGCAGAATAGGTCAAGATCAAATTGCTTACTTAAGTAATTATTTTTAATTTTATTAGTTAATTTTAATAAATAAATAAATGTTTTTACAGAACAAATATATTTAACCTACAATTTTGCGAGCATATTTCGTCCTTTTATTAAGTGTGATTATTATTTTCCTGTTCTATGTTTTCCCTCTGCTGGATGGGAAAAAACCCCCCAAACTCTTCTAGGGATCGCGTTCGTTGGCCAGTCCCACTAATCTACCCGAAATGCGTCGAAATCGTCTCGCCAGCGTCTACTTGCCCTGCCTCGCCGTAGTCCATCATAATCGTCGCCCAGTGGGTGCCCGAAGACGGGGTCCTCGGGCACCCACTGTGTGACGGTTATGGTGCGCACATTTCTATTATCTTGAAAAAAATACTTGTACTGCGATTTAGAATACTTCCTTACTACAAAATATCCAGGTTTTCCAATCACTGATAGATTAAACGTTTCTAAATAAAGTACTAGAAATAATTTCGTAAATCTAGTGAATGCTATCAAATCACAACGAGAAGATTTGCACCTTCACTTGGTTCAAGGAAAGTTCTGCTGGTCACGACAGACGCGATCGTGATTCACCCGTAATCATAGACTTTCTGATCATTATCTCACTATTACTCGATATTCATATTGCTTCAGTTTTTCGTACTGGTTGCTTAAAGTCAGCATCAATCTGAACTAAACGTTATTTATGACAAAGTTAGTCAAACTCACTTTTATGGCTTTTCACTTTTAAAGGCTTTTTTAATACAGTATGGACGCCTGCAAAATCAGGGACATTACACGCGCGCTGCCGACCCTTTAATGTAGTTTTAGTAAATAGAATAAGTACCTAAAGTTCACTATAATTTACTTCATATTTAAAAGTTTAGTTTAGTTAAGTGTATGATTATCTGTACATAGCCACCTAGCACTTACATTTATATTGCCGTGCCCTTGCAGGGTGCATGCTGGACTTTTTTATTTTTATAAGACCTATTGCACACATGCAAGCAATAAATCTTTGAGTTTGAGTTTAATGTCTTAGAAGACTCTTGCAAAACAGCCATTACCTAAAATAATATTTATTTGTGTTGTTGATTCAGTTTATGTAACGTGTTCAGAGATGATTTTACTATGGGGGTCGTGTAGGAAATTTGTAGATAGTATGGGGTTAGCGATTTATTTAGATAGTATCATTGTAGTTAGGGGTCGCATTTTATATTAGTTGGATTTCACGACATTTATGATTATGACAGAGGCTTTTGGATCCGGTGGGGATGTTCGTTCGTTATTTCACGACATTTATGACAGAGGCTTTTGGATCCGGTGGGGATGTTCGTTCGTTAGTAACATATAAAGAATCCCATGTTGTTGTTCTGAGGGAAAATCACGGCAGGTATCATTCCACTAGCTAAGTGCTCGCGGGAGGAAATTTATCATGAACATTAAAATCCGTGAACTGAAAATCTCTAAGGTATGGCGAATTAAGGATCCACAGGTAAAATCCGTTTTCAGATGATTATAATAATGAAATGAGGAAACTAAATCTTCAATAAAAACTAAGACTGTTCTTATGTTTCGTTCAATCGCCAATAATCTAAAATCTAATTGCAAAACCGAACAAGTAAAAAGCATGAAGATAATCCGTTGTTCTCCTCATTACAACTATCTATTTTTTGTGAAATAAAGAGCCGTCTTGCACGAAATCTGTAAGACTTGCACAAAATTGAAGAGATGACCAGTGATGCTGAAACACAGATGAATGAAAAGGCAGATGGTTGCATGTTAATGGTGCTGCTTTGGCCTCATTGTGTTGTTATTTCACCACATTGAAACAAGAGCAGGCGGCAGAAAACTACTCGACGGATGTCTGTAAAAAAGTTTCCTCGAAAACACTTTTTACAGACATATTAACAACTAGCGGTTCGCCCGGGTATATTCTATGGTCATCAGGCATATTAAGGCGGCGGCGATAAATTTGAAATGGGCAAATTTGGGTTACATTAAAACAATTTTTCTCCGTCAACTTTATCGATAAAACCTAATAAAATAATCTATTGCATACTTATTGGGATTTGGGATACCTTCGTAAAGAAGGTGATCTGCCTTTTATCCCATAGATTATTAGGTATTTTTCAACGCTTTATCAATAAAGATGACGTAGAAAAATTGTTTTAATGTATTATTATAACCCAAATTTTCCCATTTCTTATCTATCGCCGCCGCCTTAAATAAACACTTTCATGGCCCAAACCACACAAGTTATACACTGTGGCGCCCCCGCGCACGTCGCACCGCCAAAACTGGGTAGTGAACGCGTTAAGCTTAATCCTAAGTTGAATAACTTGGAAACTTGCAAGTGACTTTGCCAACAAACTTTTGGGTTCAACGATATCGAAAGTATACGATTGCTCACAATGGAGTAGGCGGCTAGCCTAACCCGAGGTCCCTTAGGGCTACTTTCACTTACTGCATTGCTGTTTGTGATATAGCTGCTTAGGAAAAGTGAACTGACTGTCTGAAAGCGAGATCTGAGAGAGCAAAAGATTTAGACGGGTGTCGTTGGATGAAACTTTCCGTTAGAAGCAGCTACTTAACCGAGCTTAAAGGTAGTGTTTGATAATCATCAACAAAAAAACGTTCTGACGGAAGGCCAGCCTCCCTAGCACGAGGATTATTCTCTAGGGTAGAATAGACAATAATGACATCGCATCGACATACATTGCGTACATTTTTGAAGTGGAAGGAGTGCGTTTCAAACAAATTACGCATTTTATGACAAAGTGACGTAATTTTTCTCTATTCTACCCTAGACAACAATCATATAGTTACAAATAAAGTTATTTTGTTCTTATTCTTTTTTATAATATTGATATATTTGATAACTTTGAGGATTAAACGTCAACGTAAAGGAAGCTGTTGTTCATTTATTTATCGTTAATAAGAAATGAGGAACGATAGTGACTTCTTTCTTTTATAAAAGACGCTGTAATGTCTCGCAAATTCATAAGAAAAATTATATATATTTGTAGAACCCTCAACCTCAACAGCCTATAATAGTCCTGCTGGACGCAGGCCTCCCCTGATTTTTTTATCTCATGGGGGTAATGCCACGCTGGGCGTGCGGGTTGGGGATCGAAGTTCGGTGGTAGATATATTCTGCAAGAGGCGCTGCTGTCCGCCCCCCGGTGTATGTCCCTTAGTCGCCTCTTACGACACCCACGGGAAGAGTTGGGGAGATGCAAATTCTAAGCCGGCACCACACGGATATTTGTAGAACATTTGAATAAAATCTCCGGTAAGTCTACAACAATCTTAGTCTTAATTGGAAATGTTGTTACTTTTTCAAGTCAATTCAAGTTTGCTATTAGTTATTACCGGTTCCCATGCGATAAAAGTGCATTAATAAATATAACCTTTAACGATTCAATCTCGACTTTGTTACAGCCAAAAGGTAGCTTATTCAATGCTCGTAGTTGTTTGATACGTATGACGCATAATTTTGTTTAAAAAGTTTCCTAATCGTGCGTATCTAACGAGTTAATGCTAGCAACACTAAACTTATTATCGAATTAATTCTTAATTCATGTCTTCTCACGCTTTTATAAATAAATAAAATTTTGATTTAAGTTATCTAACGCTCTTCAGTTTAGTTATGACTTATGAGAATGGGTTATAGGATAGCTCAGTCGTTTAGGCATGAAAAGGTATAATATACAGACAGATTACTTTCGAATTTATGATATTAGTAAGTACATATGTATAGTAGACCGTACCTATAAGGGGTTATTCCCAACGCAAATATAAATAAATAATATTGGACCTAACAGATTAATAGATTTTTTAGTTTTTACGAAGAAGCTTTCTGACTTTTCGTGAGACGCTGAGAATAGGCAACGTCTCACGTGAGACGTCGGGAATGAGCACATCTCACGTGAGACGGTGCCTATTCTCAGCGTCTCACGAAAAGTCAGAAAGCTTCTTCGTAAAAACTACAAAATCTATTAATCTGTTAGGTCCTATATTAATTATTTTTATTTATTTACTGATCTTGATTTTCAAGAATATATATTTACAGTTGATCTAGATTGTTTGCAACAGTCTGCAGTTGGCTTATTTCAATAAGTAGTATTGGTATAACACAGAAAATACATGGAGAGACCAACTATCAGTTGATCGATAAAGACGTGAGAAATCAAAAAACTCATTACGAATTGCCTTATAAATATATATTTATTTTGCAAACAAAATATAATATCAATTCATTAATAAAACCCGAGCACTGGAGATGTTGTTGCAACTTCTCCAATTAACTCCTCTTTTAATTCTGATGTAGCCATATTGGCGAGAGCCAATTGATTCACCGTAAGAGTTCTTCAAGTTCCAGAAATCTATGCCGTTTGCTGAAATATTTCAATTCAAACTCTTGATTGATAACGAAACCTGGCTTTTCTCAAGATGGTGCTGTAAATAAACTATAAAGGTTCGAGGCAAACCCGTTGGTCATCACCAGGAAATCAAGATTCGATTTGAGCATTTCGTAATAAAACTGGCCCACTGACTGACAAGAATACGTGATACATCGTCACTTAGTATAGGTGAAATTGTAGTTCAAACGACACGAAAAAAATCGTCAAATGCGAGCCAGACTCGCGCACCGATGGTTTTTTTATTATTATAAGACCTTCATGTCAAAATGCAATGGTGATTCTAGGTCAACGGGAAATACCCTACCTACAGGATTTCGGTCCACACGGCGAGAGTCAAAAAATATTTCATTTTCGAATATACCTACTACAAATTTGTTCGACGTTTTAGAATGTAGGTACGCTATTCTGTTCGTCAATCTTGAATAAATAAATAAGTAAATAATTGTTTTCCCTTCATACATATTGAGCTTGTACTTGTAATTAATAAAACAATATAACATTTATGATGGCCATGTTTCCTCGCAGAAAGTTGTCAAGCTACTTTCGTCTTGTTAAGCTTGAGGACGGACAGTCGGACAGCGCTTTCAAATGAATCATTTACTCGGCAATGTCATATTAGGGCGCCCCCACACCGCGAACATTCGTCTGTAATGTAATGATCCACACACTAACCGGTGTTACGGGGCGTAACGTACCTAACCTACCATTCGATGCGAGCATGATATAATTTTATTAATGCTGGACAATCCACACAGCAGTATCTAGACTCTAGACTCAAGCTAAGCAGATCATTGTTCTGGGTACTAGATGACTGATATTTACATACCTAGATATTTTTTTTATTATACATAAAAAATACCCAAAACAACCGGTGTAAGAAATATTTACAGATTGTACTAAATTTGCCCCACGACGGGAATCGAACTCGCAACCTCCTGCCTGACCTCCGTCGTAGGCGGACCTTCGCCCCCTGCGCCACAAAGGACGTCTATGATACCTTATCCCGCCATGTGCAAATTTCCGTTTCGCGTTGCGAGCGCCTCCTTTCCCCATTCAATTATAACATTTTTTACGTATCTTTCGACTTCCCCCCCCCCCCCCCATGCTTTCGTAAACATTCGGCAGGAAAAGGTATATAGGTTTGAAAATTTCAAACTTGAAAGTTAAACTTTGCTAGAACAAAATGAGTTTCAAAGAAGTTAGCGAACTAGGTTTCGAGCATAAATAGACAAGTAGGGTAGCCATATTATGTGTTCAAGTCACTAGTCATCATGGCAGTACAGCACCACTCCCCCATGTCATAAAAAAAAGCAAAGCGAAGACCCCCTCTCCCCCAATGGTGCTTACGTAATACTTGAGTGACCCCATATTGACGTAGCACGTTACATTACGCCCCGTTACGCCGACGGTCAGGTAAAGGTTGAAACCTTTACATTACAAACAAATGTCCCCGATGAGAGGCCGCTTATGGCAGTGAGTGATACAAGTTAATTAGTGATCGACTACTTTTTATCAGCGAAGCAGAACGGTACTAGAACTTGACTTGCTGGTTTACAAACCAGAACTACCAACTAGACAAGAGTTTAAGGAATGCGGGTTAGATTCCCGCCGCGAGACAAATCTCTGTGCTATCAAATATTCGTTTAAGGCCCATACCCCACCGAAAGTGGCGCCGCCACCTAATTTGTCTTATTATTCCGTTTAACAAAGGAATTTTCAAAAATCCTTCTTCCAGTTTGTGATACCTATCATAAGCTTTTTTTTAATGCCTCTGTAATAGTTTTATTCTATTAAGTTTAGGAAGAGATACGAAAATAGATTTTGGTGGCCACCAAGTGCAACTTCGTATCTCTTCCTAAACTAAATAGAATAAAACTATTACAGAGGCATTAAAAAAAGCTTATGATAGGTATCACAAACTGGAAGAAGGATTTTTGAAAATTCCTTTGTTAAGCAGAATAATAACATAAAGTAGGTGGTGGCGCTAGTTTAGGTGCTGTATGCGCCTTAAAATGTGGGTGTTCTGTGTATCAATGTTTTATGTTTATGTACTAGCGGGCCTCTCGCGGTTTCACTCGTGTAGTTCCCGTTCCCGTAGGTATTCCGGGATAAAACAGCCTACGTCACTTCCCTGAAAAGTATAAGCTTTCTAAAGGTGAAAGAATTTTTGAAATCAGTTCAGTAGATTCAAAGATTACCCCCTACAAAGTTACAAACAATTCACAAACCTTACCTCTTTAAAATATAAGTAGGTATAGATTATTATAAATAATGCTAGACAAGTCATACAGCATTCAATAAATTCCTGTATTTTAACAACTGGTTGCAAAACTTAGTTGCCAAAGCGGGCACAGCGATTATTTGGCCTCTAATTTAGGGGTGTGTTTGCCTCGTAGCCTAAGCTAGAATGCTTATCTGGTTAGGGTACGAGGAATCGATTTTCCTCGTGGCCTATCTGTTGCGTGCGACACAGTAAGATAGAACATGTTTTATTCAGAATACATTTGTATTTGAGTATTCGAGCAAGTACGCTTTGCTTAGTTTGAGGCTACTAATAAATAAAACTAAAATTAATAGAAGTAAATCAAGCACTCATAAAATTGCATTTAAAATACACCTCACCTCACCTCACCTCAACAGCCTAAAATGGTCCACTGCTGGACGCTGGCCTCCCCCTGATTTTTTATCTCAGGCTTAACTTAACAAAATTAATGTATCTTATACGCTTCTAAAACAAAACTCGTAGTGAGTTGCAAAATCTATCAGTAAATACAAATGGTCAAGACGGGTTTTGCTCCAACTCGAAAAATAATAACTGACATGTTTCTTCGTCGCTTCTTTACTTTAGTCTACTTACCGAAGCGACCGAAATCAAAAACATCACTTTATTTCCGTGTCAATGTTTTATTTTAAGAACTTGACCTTTTCTGAGTGTACATTTTTGTATTTTTAGAAATAAAGACTTGACTTTGTATGAGAACTTTCATTCTAAAGTTGAACCTTAATTGCAGACTATGAAGACCTACCCACTCGAGACCAGATCGGTCCAGCTCCGCACGAGATCGACCCTGACATATGGCCGCCGCCGCCGGACAGGGATCCCAACGCCTGGCCGTCCCCTACGAGCGTGGACCACAAGTCAGTCAGGTTCAATGGTCACTTTGTATCTATTTGCACTGGTGGTGGTTATTTTATTCATCATCATCATTATCAGCCTATATTTGTCCACTGCTAGACATAGTCCTCCCCTAATGAGCGCCATAGCGCCCTGTCTTCAGCTTGCCGCATCCAGCATCTGCCAGCAGTCTTTCGCAAATCGTCATCCCACCTGGTCGGAGGGCGTCCTACACTACGTTTGCCGAGTCGCGGTCTCCACTCAAGAACACGTTTACCCCAGCGGTTTATTCTCAAGATTTTTAGCTTCTGTATTTATTGAGAAATTATGGTTTTAGTAAAAATTTAGAGGTAACGGCGATTTTTTTCTATTTTCTATGGAGAACATTTTATGGAATCGTGTTTTCGTAACGTATTATGATTGATAGAATAAGTCCTGAACTGTACCATATATAAATTTCAAAGTTAAATATTTAGTTGTTTGGAAGATATTTAGATTTGACCGAGTTGATTTCAGGTACTATATGCCCTTAACCTAAAATTCGTTAATTTTTCACTACTGACTTCATTTGAGATCTATGTATACAGAGTGGCACATTTAGAGCGGTCAGTATGGGAGAGTCTGAAACTATAATACATACGAAGATCTCTTCTTAGGAACCATGTCATCGATTTAAGGAAAAATAAAAACTGCATTTAAAAAAACTTGTACTCAACTCCGTAATCGAACCCGGACGTGTTTTCGAAATGACCACCATTTTTTTCAATACAACATTCAACTCGCTTAGGTGCGTAAAATTGTCACCCGATTTAACCCCATTAGACTATTTCTTGTGGGGTTACTTTAAGGATGAAGTGTACAAAACAAGCTACGACACCATTGAAAACCTAAAAGCAGGGTTAGAGTCAATTTTAATGCAAATTCACCACCTGAAGATAAAAAAGGCTATAGTAAGATCGTTGCCTAAACGTGTTGAAATTTGTATTGAAAAAAATGTGCCACCCTGTATACTACCTGCGCCTGACCTCTCTCAGTCAGTCGCAGGCGCAGGCTGCTGTCCCATTGGACTAGGTGCGCGAGGGAAAAGAGAGTGGTACAGGTGCGCACATTCTTGTGTACTATGCCTAATAATGTCCTGCTCACCTAACTAGTCTCTGTCAAGACTGGTCGACGCGACGCCGTGGTCAGAATTCGGCTAGGAATACATCATCACAATGCTGACAATTGTTTCTAAAAATTGACACCAAAAACAGAATTCTTGTGTTGTTGTTTGTAATTTATGGAATGCCGGTGTTGTGGTTGACAAGGTACAATTTTTTTTCTTGACACATATCGTCGCTAATCTGACTAAGTGACGTAACTGACATTGTGGTCATTTTACAGAATAAGCTTTTCTGTTGAGAGTGGCATGCAATTGTGATTGTAAAACGCATATGTATGAATCGATTAATATGAAAATGCACACCAATAAACTTCAAAATAAGACCTTCCTGATAACGTGCTTTGGCTATTATTTTAATAATAGGTTACTTCAATAAATTAATTTAACGTAGATACGTCACTTCGTCAGAACTTCATTTATTTATGTTTGGCTTCAAATTTCAGATAGGTCTGGGTATGTTTTAAATGAAATTCGTTAATTTTAAATCAATTACAGTTTAATCAAACAATTAAAGGTGGGTTACAATAAATCACGATGGCGTACTTGGTACGTTATAACTTACTTAGTAATTATTACTAAAGGAACATTTTTTTTCCTTATAAATCGAAATGAGATCTATCGAAGATAATCTTTGAGCAGGTACTTAATTTATTAATAAGTTACTATTTTTATATAGTAGGAAAAATAGAATATTAACATTAATTCCTTGTCAACAAAATACCGATAAAAACAGTTATGTCTAAGATAATAAAGGCTTTTAAAAATAATAATGATAATAAGGTAACACGTTCGTAGACTAAGAGTATGTTTAATTGTTTCGTTAATGCAATGAGTCTTACTTAATTTAATTAAAATTAAATATAACAACTGGATCATTGTTATTTATTAGCTAGTAACGAAAAATAGGGTATTTTGCGTTAGTGTTTCTACGCAAGAATTATTGACATTTTATTCATTCAATCAATGAACTGATTGATGATTTACAAAGCAATTGTAAATCATCAATTTAATCAAGATGTGGAAGAGATTTATAAAAATTCACGTGCTCGGACAATCTGATGACCGGCGTATCACCAGTGGTTAGCGAGACCAAATCTTCGTACTTTTCTTTTGAGATTTTTGGTTGCGTCTCATTTAGAGAACTAACTCCAGCGTGCAGCAAATGGGACATATTTCTCTTCAAGTCAAAGATCTGTAACATGCTTCTTTATGGCTTGTTTTGAAGAACAAAGTGGTGGGATCTGTTTTGTTTTGTTTTGTAAAATTGAGAAAATCTGTGTGTTCTAGGACGGTGACATGGTATGGTTTGCTTCTTCTAGCCAATTTAAATATTGGCAGAAGCTGCGCAGGCACAAAAACATCTTCAGTTTTCTTTAGGGCGGCGTAACTGATTGCACTGTGTGCTGAATCCCCTTCGCTTTGTATGGATGAAAATCATACTAAACGTCGTAAGTGTACTTACGACGTTTAGAATAATTATTATTTTTAAGAACTGTAGATACGTCACACACACTTCTAGACCCAGGATAAAGATACGGATACGCCGATTAGACAGAACGGTGCGTCTTCAAAAGTAGAAAAAACCAACATAAAAAAAGTCAGTTACGCCAAAATGTTGGTTACGTCACTTAGTCAGATTAGCGACGATATTATCCACATGAATGCAGTTTTACGTGTCCAAACCTTACATACTGTTTTACGTGATTTTGTCAATAACAAAAAATTAGTTAACAACTTTGAAACTAGATGGAGTTTCAAAAATGTCCAGCTGTGGAATTATGCTAAACCACATCCGTCCCATCCTACATATAACGACACTTGAAAGCCCTTTATATCACCTTCGTAATTTGCAATTGACATTTGAAAGCTTTCAAATATCAATATAGGATGGGTGGTTTTAGCGTAATCGCACAGCTGCTTTTTAGGGTACCGTACCAAAAAGGTGAAACGGGACCCTATTACTAAGACTTCGCTGTCCGTCTGTCTGTCACCAGTCTGTATCTCTTGAACCGTGATATTTAGACAGTTGACATTTTCACAGATGATGTATTTCTCTTGCCGCTGTAACAACAAATACTAAAAAACAGAATAAAATCTATATTATCTCACTGAGCATTGACGACCTCAGTGGCGCAGCGGGCGAGAGTCTGCCTGCGACGCAAGAGGTTGCGGGTTCGATCCCCGCCTCGGAACAAATTTGTGTACGATCTGCAGAAATTTGTTCTGTTGGTCTGGGTGTTTTCTATGTATAATAAAAAATATCTATCTATGTGATGTATAATATTACGTATATCAGTTATCTAGTACCCATAACACAAGCTCTGCTTACCTTGGGGCTAGATAATGCTGTGTGAATTGTCCAGCATTATTTATTTATTTATTGTCATTATGTCTTTCCGTGGTTTCGTGACCAATCAAGATCTTTATGTTGCTCTACAGAAGCTTAATGATCTTACAGACTATCTTCTGTTATTTAGTGAGTTGAAGTCTAGCAATACTGTTCCTCTAAACGGAAGTTCGAAGAAAGTGCTGAAAAACTGGTGTAAACAGTTTTGTTTCCGTGTAAAATTTACTCCTATTTATATACATTTATTATTTTATTTATTATCATACATTAAAAAAAAAAAATAATAATAATAATAATGCTGGACAATTCACACAGCATTATCTAGCCCCAAGGTAAGCAGAGCTTGTGTTATGGGTACTAGATAACTGATATACGTAATATTATACATTACATAGATAGATATTTTTTATTAAACATAGAAAACACCCAGACCAACGGAACAAATTTCTGCAGATCGTACACAAATTTGTTCCGAGGCGGGGATCGAACCCGCAACCTCTTGCGTCGCAGGCAGACTCTCGCCCGCTGCGCCACTGAGGTCGTCATATACATTTACTCCTTAACTATGAGCCTGATGTTAAATAGTATCAGAATAATATTTGCTTAGTTTCGATAACGCTATCGAATTGCGAAATAAAATTAGGCCACTTTTTTTTGTTTTCTATGTAACTTAAAAAACGCAAAAAAGCGCAAGATGTGTTTTTGAAGGAAAGTTGCGGTACAGCTCTGTGACGACCTCTGTGGCGCGGTGGGCGAAGGTCTGCCTGCGACGCAGGAGGTTGCGGGTTCGATTCCCGCCTCGGGACAAATGTGTGTACGATCTGCAGACATTTGTTCAGGGTGTTCTGGTCGTTTTCTATGTATAATAAAAAATATCTATCTATGTATTGTAGTACTCTATTATGTATATCAGTTATCTAATGCCCATAACACAAGCTTATAATATTTAGTGCTTAGATTTAAAAAAGCTATCGAATGGCATATTCAAATTTATGAAATGATGACTTTGAAAATTTAGGCACGCTATGTCCAACCCATTGTATGGGCTCGATCCTCCGTGCGGCGCTAGTTTAACGCATACCACCGCCTTAATAGTTTAAAAGTAAAAAGTTGAGTCATGTCATGAATATCAATCCCCAGGGGCCACCAATCGAAATCAGCGAGAAACAATGTACGGAACCCACGCGCAGACAAGAAGACGTTATCTTCGCAACAACGTGCTGCCACCACCTCGAACCGCAAGAACTCAGACGTGAAGAACCCTAGGATAGCAGCTAATAAAGCTCATAGTGGTAAGATAGATAGATAATGCTTTATTTCATAGCCCATTAACAAAGAAAACATAAATTACATTAAAAAATACTTATCCTAAACAAAGACATGGAATTGGCGGCCTTATCGCTTAAAGCAATTTCTTCCAGGCAACCAATGAACATGGCGATTACTTTAGGATGGCGGAGCTTATGTTAAGCTAAAAATTATACAAACTAATTATACTAATACACAAATACCAAATAAAATAATAAACTAATACATAACAACATGATAAATTAATTCAACATTAAGAGACATAGGTACATGCTAATAATTTAATCTGACACGATACCTAAATAGTGATGATAGACTTTCTTCTTGATAGTTTGCTGTGATGTTACCTTTTTTATATCAACGGGTAGCTCATTCCATAGTCTGACAGCCTGTGCCGCGAAGGAATCACTATAGAAAGAAGTTCGTTGAGCTGGTGCCGTCAGGAGCAGGGTATCAGAAGACCTGAGAGAGAGACCGTGAGAAGAATGAAGAAGATAGACACATTATACACTCTTTTTTTTGTTAGTTAGTTTCAATATCACACTGATTTAGAGGTTAATATGCTATTAAAAACTTGACAAATTGCCTTCGATTTGTTTGGAGTGTCTACTGCCTGGATGTCTTGATTTTGGTCTTTGAGATCGATCTAAAGTAATGCCGAAGTCACTTGCCTTGATTCAATGCCACATATTTAGTGGACCTAACCGTTCAAGAAGTTACATATTGTATTGTAACTTCTTGAACGGTTACTAGTGTTTTAATATTTAAAAAAACAAGTAACGCGTGAAAAAAAGAAGTTGTTGCCATTTTTTACGTTTTACGTGTTATTTAGATAGTAGATAAAAAGTTTAGCGCACATTATAGTCATCTGTTATGAAAATTTGCTAAAACAAACGTTGAATCAGCTGTCGTTTTGTGGGCGGACCTAATTGGACCTAATTTGAGCCTTCCACTTTCGAGAGGCTAGTACCTACTTAATCTCCCATTTTTACTTTCATCTAAGTATTTTAGTCAGTGATAAATAAATATCTTAATGTCAATAGACCCCAAAACGACACTTGATTCGTAGTACAATGTTCGCAAATCAACATATTTGCTCGTTATATTAACTTGTAAAAGCATTTTTTTTTAAATAATGTCATTTTCTGTTTAAAAATTAAAACATCATAGTACCTAGTAAGGGTTTATCAATTACCTAATCTGCGATCATCTATAATATAAAAATGAATCGCAAAATGTGTTGGTAAGCGCATAACTCAACAACGCCTGGACCAATTTGGCCAAATCTTTCTTTTTTGTGTTTGTTATTGTCAGGAGAAGGTTCTTATGAAAGAAAAAATTAAGAAAGTTGGAAACATAAATTTCCACGGGGGCGAAGCCGCGGTTCGCAGCTAGTATTAGATAAAAAGATCATAGAGGGGTGTTAGTGCAATCTATAATATGGGTCCCATACGTCCCATAGAATCCCTGCGTGATAAATTCAAAGAAATAAACATAAAGACAGTTCCCTGTCAATATATTTATGAAAACTTGCTGTACACTCATCAAATATCAAAAGTTTCCCTAATAAATTAGCGATATACTTATGATAAATACTAGAAATAAATATAAATATATAAATAAATAATGCTGGACAATTCACACAGCATTATCTAGCCCCAAGCTAAGCAAAGCTTGTGTTATGGGTACTAGATAACTAATATACATAATACAGTACAATACATAGATAGATATTTTTATTATACATAGAAAACGACCAGAACACCCGGAACAAATACCTGCAGACCGTACAAATATTTGTCCCAAGGCGGGAATCGAACCCGCAACCTCCTGCGTCGCAGGCGGACCTTCGCCCACCGCGTCAGAGGTCGACATACCTAAACTTGCTGTGCCCACAACGAGGCTTCACAAAATTAATTTATCTTTTAAAGGGTACTCGCTTCTACGACAAAACTCCTAGTGAGTTGCAAAATCTTAAATTCAAACAAATTGTCAAAACCTTTCTGTGCAAAGTCTTACTACAAAAATCTGATTAACTAACTAGAAGATAAAAAAGCTTGGGACCGGGTTTTGCTCCAACTCGAAAAATAACAACTAACAGGCTAAAGGTTTCTTGTTTTTTATTTTCGTGTTAATATTTTATAATAAGAATTTTACCTTTTCTAAGTGTACATTTTTGTATTTCTGGAAATAAAGAAAGTGACTACTGCTTGCTTACAGCATCAGTTGGTTCTTACATTCTGGTCCTGACTGACTTTTTGGTTTATATTTTCCAGCAAAAACAAAAGACCCAAACAAAGATAACGTGAAAGGCACAGACAAGCAAGACAAGGACAACAATAACGGTGACACGGACGATGAGAAACACGCGGAGGACCGTAGGTTTGAGCCTCCATGCGCCAGCGACGGTGATCTAGTCGATATGCTAGGTAAGAACAGAAGATTTACTTATTTATGTACCTACAGAGGATACACTATTAGACATTCTACAAAGAAAACATAAGGAATCTCCAGACGTGACACCCAATGACTAATTTTAGAAACTACTCCGAGATGTTTTCTGGCATAAAATTTCTATTTATAAAAGAGAAGAGAAAACTATAATAATAATAATATGCTGGACAATTCACACAGCATTATTTAGCCCCAAGCTAAGCAGAGCTTGTGGGTACTAGATAACTGATATACAAAATATAATACAAAAAATATAAAACTTACATATAACTTATATATAAAACTGGGTGACATATCAAGAAATCTCTGAAAGTGCAAAAGTTACGAAGCTGAAATTTTGCATGGAGTTTCCTTTGAGGACGAAACCATCCGCTAAGAAACGATTTTAGGAAATTCACATCGAGGGATTTATAGGTTTTCTCAAAACAATTTTAAAATTATAAAGGATTGGTTTTTAAACTTTGGCGTTGATAGTTTACATGGAAACCAATATTATTTAGGGTATTACTAAAGTCCACGCGAATGAAATTGCGGCAAGCTCGTATACTGAATAACCGTAGCAAGGGTCAGCTAGTATACTGAATAAATAGGAAAAAACATTCTACATCAGAGACTTCATAGACGACGAATCTAATATTGTAGCCTTTTAGAGCGAAATTAAAGTTTCATTTTAAAAGATCAATTTTATTCTTCCAAAAACCATTTTTCGGGTTCCGTACCCAAAGGGTAAAACGGGACCCTATTACTAAGACTCCGCTATCCGTCCGTCTGTCTGTGATTATGTCCATCTGTCGCCAGGCTGTATCTCATAAACCGTGATAGTTAACAGTTGAAATTTTCACAGATATATTTCTGTTGTCGCTATAACAAGAAATACTAAAAAACAATAAACTCGTATTTGCTCGATATTGATAACGGCCACAGGTCGCTTGAAATATTCTCAGAATATTTGGTTATATCTAATGTATATGTTGACTTTAAAAATTAAAAATAAAACAATATTTAAGGGGGACGCCAACGACCTACAATAAACGTGTTTTTATAGATAATGGTACAGAACTATTCGTGCGCGAGTCCGACTCTCAATTGACCGGTTTTTTATTACTGTCATCATCCCTATTACAGCTAGCAAGCAAAAATAAATTAAAAAGTATAGATTTCCGATCTGTATAAAATTCTTTTTTATATTATTACAGAACGAGACATAGTACAAAAGAACCCCAACATCCGATGGGATGATATCGCGGACTTGGCCGAGGCGAAACGGTTGCTTGAAGAGGCCGTGGTTTTACCTATGTGGATGCCAGACTTCTTTAAGGTATTTAATTTATCACTTGCTTGGTCGTGGCGCTCACCATCATCAACCTGTATCAGTCCAATGCTGGACATATTCCTCCCCTTATGAGCGCCATAGCGCCCTGTCTTCAGCTTGCCGCATCCAGCATCTGCCAGCAGTCTTTCGCAAATCGTCATCCCACCTGGTCGGAGGGCTGGTTGAATACAAAAAACAACATGATATGGTGGAAATATGCTCGAATTTCAATTCATTTTGGTAGTACGTTTGTATGAGCAAATCATCATCCGCAGGCCTCTTAAGAGCCTATACAAATACAACCTCAACTTTTTGAGAAAAGGATAGACTTAGGATTTTGCGTTTATAGAAGCGGGACAGTGCATGCCAAAACAACGCAACGCAAGCCCAAAAATCAAGTTTTAGCTTATTATCTATTAATTACGAATTTATTAAAAAAACCGAAACATATGAAATGTTCTTTATACTTAGTTCTATTACCATGCTTATTCTCAAGATCTTAACTTTTGTATTTATTGAGAAATTAAGGTTTTAATAAAAATTTAGAGGTATGGAGTCGTGTTTTCGATACATATGATCGAGAGTAAGTCCTGAACTTTACCGTATATAAATTTCAAAGTTATATATATTTAGTAGCTTGGAAGATATTTAGATCTAACGGAGTTGATTTGAGGTAATATCATCATCATCATTATGAGGTAATATAAGCCCTTAAGATTCAGATAGTAGCTAGCAAGAGATACACCCGCCAGATAATCGTTAGGTAGGTATGCAATGTAACGTTATCATTAGTTCTTATTTTGCCACTTCCGATAAGGTTTGATAAGTGATTGATATTAGATAACAGCTCTGATTTGCATTGGTTGCATACACGCAGTTTGCTTTATATTATGTTGCAAAATTATAAAGGGTGTCATTTTGAGATGGGAGTAGGGTGGCCAAATACGAAACCGTGAGAGAGAAATGTTTGGAAAGGAGTCATGTGCTAAATTTTTGAGAAATTTATTTATTTAAGGAATAACAAACCACATTACACTAATATTACATCTGCATAGATACTTAATACTAAATTAAAAGCTATCCGTTTTTTTTAAAGGTTAGTCGTCGACCTCAGTGGCGCAGCGTGCGAGAGTCTGCCTGCGACGCAAGAGATTGCGGGTTCGATCCCCGCCTCGGAACAAATTTGTGTACGATCTGCAGAAATTTGTTCCGTTGGTCTGGGTGTTTTCTATGTATAATAAAAAATATCTATCTATGTAATGTATAATATTACGTATATCAGTTATCTAGTACCCATAACACAAGCTCTGCTTAGCTTGGGGCTAGATAATTCTGTGTGAATTGTCCAGCGTTATTTAAAGGTTAGTCGATTGTCGACGACGCGACGTCGTTTTGTTTTAGTTGTTATGGAGACGAAACTAACAACGCGCAAAGCCCCAAATGCCCTAAATGAGGACTAAGGCCTCTCGTCAATTAGTTTAGTCACTCCACGACAGTTACAACAAAACTAGTGGATGAAAACAGTTAACGATAAACTTTAATTAAAAAAATACCGATGCAGATAATATTTTTTTAGATTAGGTGTATATTTTAGAGGACGTTAACGTGAATGGCTTTATGCTGGATCGTGCTATCAGCGACGATTTTCCGCGGTATTGTTGTTAATTATTTATATTTTATATTTTTTTATAATGCTGGACAATTCACACAGCATTATCTAGCCCCAAGCTAAGCAGAGCTTGTGTTATGGGTACTAGATAACTGATATACATAATGTAATACAATACATAGATAGATATTTTTTTTTTAGTATACATAGAAAACGACCAGAACACCCTGAACAAATATCTGCAGATCGTACACACATTTGTCCCGAGGCGGGAATCGAACCCGCAACCTCCTGCGTCGCAGGCAGACCTTCGCCCACCGCGCCACAGAGGTCGTCGATTTTCATCCTTCTATTAAGTACTTGTGGTCCACCCTGGCTTCGAACGGGTATATTCTATAATAGCCTATGTTCATCACGGATAATGTAGGATTCTAATGGAGAAAGAATTTTTCAAATCGGTCCAGCAGTTTTGGAGCCTATTCAAACAAACAAACCTTTCCTCTTAATAATATTGGTACCTATACATTATGTTGTAGCTATGGAGAGAGCTATGCTCGGAGTTTCTCTGAAGGATAGGATTCGCAACGAATACATCCGACAGAGAACTAAGGTTATCGACATAGCTCATAGGATTAGCAAGCTGAAGTGGCAGTGGGCTGGCCATATCTCGAGAAGAACCGACAACCGCTGGGGTAAACGTGTTCTTGAGTGGAGACCGCGACTCGGCAAATGCAGTGTAGGACACCCTCCAATCAGGTGGGATGACGACCTATGAAATACTGCTGGCAGATGCTGGATGTGGCAAGCTGAAGACAGGGTGCTAAAGCGCTCATTAGGGTAGGCCTAAGTTCACTGTTCAGCAGTGGACAAATATAGGCTGTCTGATGATGATGATGACATTATGTTGTTTAACAACTGACCTCCGGCTTGCAGGGTATTCGGCGGCCGTGGCGAGGCGTGTTGATGGTTGGCCCCCCGGGCACAGGGAAGACGATGTTAGCGAAGGCAGTGGCGACTGAATGCGGTACGACCTTCTTCAACGTGTCATCCTCAACACTCACTTCTAAATACCGCGGGGAGTCGGAGAAACTGGTGCGGTTGCTGTTTGAAATGGTACGTGACTGTAATATTTTTTTAAATTGCTTTGGGTGGCTTGTTTGTCACTGCGGCTATGATAGGCCTATTGTGATCGCCACTTTATACGTTCACCCCTGAAGCTGCGGCGTTCATATTTCGCCACTAACCCTTGCAGCTGCTAGGAACTGTACGGTTTTCTTCGGGGTGATGTCTCTTAGCTCATCTGGGCTGTGCAGGTGCTTGCCCAGGTGTATTTACTCTTAGCGTTACATAACAAGCCGTGACACCACACGGCTTGTTATGTAACGGTATGGCTTGGATTTGCATCACCCCAACTCTTACCGTGGTGGGTATCGTAAGAGGCGACTAAGGGACATACACCAGGGGGCGGGCAGCAGCGCCTCTTGCAGAATAGATCTACCACCGAACTGCGATCCCCAACCAGCATTCTCAGCTTGGGGATCATAAGCATTAACTCCCATGAGATAAAAAAAAACAGGATTAGGCCTGCGTTCAGCAGTACCTATAGGTTACAAAATATAATTCATTAATCATAAGTAAATGAAAAATGGCGTTTCTTAGGGGAATCCTATGTCCAGCAGGGGACTAGCATAGGATGATGATGACGATGATTGATGATGAAGTAGATATAGTTTTAAAATACATAAATAAGGTTGTTGTAGATACATTCCCACAGAATATGCAAGCTTAAGAGGGGCACAACCACTTTTGTATTAAATTGCATTGTTTAATTCAATGTATACGCACTTTACTTTAATTGTATATTCAATGTCCGAGGTGTTCTAATGAACATTGGATATACAATTAAAGTAAAGGGTGTAGAGACTAAGATCTTGAAACAAAATCATGCTCTATACAGCAACTTATCAAGAAAAAGAAATAAATACATCAATTAATTTATGACAACAATACAATACAACAATTTAAATCAATACACACTTATACAACGACAACCGCTGGGGTAAACGTGTTCTTGAGTGGAGACCGCGACTCGGCAAACGTAGTGTAGGACGCCCTCCGACCAGGTGGGATGACGATTTGCGAAAGACTGCTGGCAGATGCTGGATGCGGCAAGCTGAAGACAGGACGCTATGGCGCTTATTAGGGGAGGCCTATGTCCAGCAGTGGACTGATGTAGGCTGATGATGATGACACACTTATAGAATAGATACATAATATAAAGTTTATTTATTTTATTCGAATTGCCATCAGCTTAACTATTAACAATAGAACTTAAAATAGATACAGAAAGCTAATAATAGGCACTCGCTAATAGAAACATCATAAAATACCTAAGTGTGAAACACAAAAAAAAATCGTCGAAGTTGTTATAAAAAGGTTCTAACTCAGCATAATGCTGGCTAAGCTCCTGTAAGAGACCTAGCCAGCGCTGGATTAAGAACACTGGATTAATGGCAGATAGATAATATACTGTTTGATATTTCAGGCTCGTTTCTACGCGCCGAGCACGATATTCATAGATGAGATTGACTCGCTGTGCTCGCGGCGGGGCTCCGACAGCGAGCACGAAGCGTCGCGGCGTGTCAAGTCCGAGCTGCTGGTACAAATGGACGGCCTTGGATCCATGTCTGACGAGCCGCAAAAGGTATAAATAAATAATGCTGGACAATTCACACAGCATTATCTAGCCTCAAGCTAAGCAGCTAGCCGTGTGGTACCTGCTTAGCAGTGTGGTGTCGGCTTAGAATTTACACCACCCCAACTCTTCCCGCGGGTGTCGTAAGAGGCGACTAAGGGACATACACCGGGGGCGGGCAGCAGCGCCTCTCGCAGAATAGATCTGAGATCCCCAACCCGCATGCCCAGCGTGGGGATTATGGGCATTACCCCCATGAGATAGAAAAATAAGGAGCAGGCCTGCGTCCAGCAGTGGACTATTATATGCTGTTGAGGTTGAGAAGCTAAACAGAGCTTGTGTTACGGGTACTAGATAACTGATATACATACATAATATAACACAATACATAGATAGATATTTTTTATTATTTATAGAAAACGACCAGAATACCCTGAACAAATGTCTGCAGATCGTACACACATTTGTCCCGAGGCGGGAATCGAACCCGCAACCTCCTGCGACGCAGGCAGACCTTCGCCCCCCGCGCCACATCGGTCGTCAAATGAATAAATCTGTTTATATTATTATATTAAATATGATAGATAGATTATACTTTTGTATCACACAAACACATTAGGGAGGCCTATGTCCAACCGTGGACTAATATAGGCTGATGATGATGATCACACAAACACAGAAAACAGTACATAAATAAATACTACGAGTAGACAAAGTTCAAAGGCGGTCTTATCGCAATGAGCTATATCTTCCAAGCTTGACAGTGGAAAAATTTTATGATTTACAAATGCTGGTTTTTTTTCGTACAAATAGTATTAATTAGCAAACTAAATGGTTTTTTTTTTTCATTAATATTCATTACTTTCTTCCCTCTGCTTCGCACGCGCCTTCCAAATAGCCTATGTCCCCGGAAAACCATTTAACAATCCTGCCAAGTTTTATTGAGATTCGTTCAGCCATTTAGGCGTGAAAAGGACAGAGTTAGAGTTACCTTCGAATATATAATATTAGTATGGATAATATGGAGAAGAGAACAACAGTCATTTGAGTATTGGTTTTCGGTACGAGCGCTTTATGGGTATATTGGCATATAGACGTGTAGATGAAGTGGCCACTGGTGGGCAAAACTTAGGCATCATACACAACAATTTATATTATATCATAAGTGACAATTGGCGGTCTTATCGCTCAAGAGCGATCTCTGCCAGACAACCTGGTATGGATAGGATCATCGGATATACAAAGTCAAACTCAATAACTTTATTTCTTTAGGCTTACAAAATAAGCACTTAGACCTAACTCGATGCTTAGACAAGTCAAATTTAATACTATAAACAGATTTATAAATAGTCATTATTATCAAATAAGAAATATGATGTTATTGATTTTATTCGCTTAAATTTTTTGTCCACTAGTGGAAGAAGCACTAGTAAGTTTTATAAAACTTAAAATTAATACATTATCTCAGTCTAAATATAATCTAATTTATATATAACTCAATATTTATATAAAACTAAGCATAACATTATTTTCCGATACTATTGTCGGTGCGGAACTGGACGACATCTGGCCAAGCATTAATATCATTGATGTGATCATCTAAAAACAATTTACACATAAAATATTAGTATACATGGGGTAAGACCTATGTGCATCGTACCCACACGTATCATACCCACTGTTGAAGATCGGAACCAAATTGGTTCGTATCACACTTGCCCCTTAATAATTACTGATGGCTCGCTTCTGCTCTGCATCGCAGCGTGTATTTTGTGACCCAAACATCTAAATCGTTTTCCAGATAGTAATGGTCCTAGCAGCAACCAATTTCCCCTGGGACATTGACGAAGCGCTCCGACGGAGGCTCGAGAAGCGAATCTACATTCCTCTGCCGACGCAGGAGGGTCGCGAGGCCTTACTGCACATAAACTTGAAGGAAGTCACGGTGGATTCACAGGTGGATCTTCATCTTATCGCTATGAAGCTGGATGGCTATTCTGGCGCTGATATAACTAATGTTTGCAGGTAATTTTGTATTATTTTAAATGCTTTGGCCTGTTGTGGACATGGCCCGGATGAAACAAAATAAAACGTCCAATGCGAGTTATAACAAGCGCATCAAGGGTTCCGTACTCGTAAGCAAAGAAATAGACCCAACGGCATAGTTCATAAAAAAACTGATTTAGTCACACTTACAGGATGACTACGTCGCATTCGTTAAATTTTGTGTACATGTATATATCTCATGTAAGCGATTTTGTATTTGTATTTGCTATTATTCCAGGGTTTTTATGACTGAGATGAATTTATTTATACACTAACGGCAAATTACAACCTGATTCTAATACTGCTGATTCTTTGCGCATTGTTGAAAAACATTTCTTTCATATTTCAGAGACGCTTCAATGATGTCGATGCGCCGCAAAATCGCCGGTCTCAAGCCAGAACAGATCAAACAACTAGCTAAAGAAGAACTGGACCTTCCTGTAACTAGACAAGATTTCATAGACGCACTTGCTAAATGCAACAAATCAGTCTCCAAAGGCGATATCCAGAAATACCTCTCGTGGATGTCAGAATTCGGCTCCTCCTGATTGTCACTCCACGTCGGGCATCCGCTGCCTTCTTGTGTATAACACAGCATCCAATGGCCTTAAAAATATAAGAGATTAGATCATAGTGTTTTGTACCAATGGCGCAAACAAAAAACTGCGCGTGTACAGTTTATGCAATTTGTAAGTTAGACCGAATTGTCGCTATCTCAGTTCTTAACAAAGGTCTGAGTTTCTTGTACGTTCTACCTTTAATGAGACATTGCAAATTTTAATAGGATTAAAATGCAGTATTACAAAAAGATTAAATTTAAATATAAGTGGCATTTCGTGTGAATCCGGTGTATGAACATTCCTTAAATTTCTGTTTGGATATAAAAGATTAATTGCTCTATGTTTGGGCAAAATCTTTATATATATATTTTTACAAATGCGTCCGCGCATTCGGGACTTTATTAAATATTCTTTTAGGTTATATCCCTGCAGTCATCCAGATCTGTCTTCTAATATTAATTAAGAGGTGATTCTTGTACTTAAATTAGGGTAATGTTGAGATTTGTAGTTAAATTTGTGTAATTTTATGCCATAACTAATGTCGATGTAATTTTTTAGAAGTTTTTTTATGAAAGAATTATGTTTTTATATGTAGGTAATAGAGATTTTGTTAATCAGTATAGCATTTTTGTATGCAGAATGTATCAATCTTAGGATTAAACGAAGTGATAACTTCACTTCGTTCGAGGGTCAAATTTAATCAATGTATGATCTGACTCTTAAAGAATATAATAGGGGCATGTTACACGGTCAATATTATCACGTTATCATGATAATACTAATAGTTTAATAGGCCGTATCGAAGTATCGTGATAATACCACAGATTATCCAGAAATCTTGAAATCCGCGATATGGTACGCAATAGTGTATATTGTAAAATAAAACATGAAATAAAAATGTAATTAAATAATATTCAATCAATATTTAAAAGAGATCCCTTTTGGTGCACGGGAACACGACTTCACTCTAGTATAAAACACAAATTGATAAAGATTATCACATGTGTTATAGCGGTTATAGCCCATTTTGAATACTTGCGATCCTGCGATAGGTGCATGATATTATTGGCTGTGTAACATGCCCCATTGGATAATTTGGATCACTGCGCTTCGTTTTTTTCCTGAGCTCGGAACATACTGGTGTTGATTCTGTTGTTGCATTTACTAAACATAACTCGAAGACAAACTTAAGGCTGCAATTGGGTTGGAACTATGCTTGTGAGTCAGGAGATAACTCATTTTGCGTCGCCGTGAATCAAACAGGACTTTTCTATGAAAACAAATGCAGTAGAATTTTTGCGACCAGAAAAACGCGACTCACAACTCAAAAAATAACCCTCGTTTGGCTGCAGCCAGTCGCAGTCCTCTTAATTTCAATACTAAAGGGCAATAACATTTTAGTTCGTCAAATAAATTTATTAAATGCAACCTCATTGTTAACGTCACTGTGTATTTAATGTTTTGCTCAATTAAAGTTTAATTAGCATGTTCTTCATGTGATAACTGCAATATTACTGGCAAGCACTAATAAAACTACTGTAAAAAATAAGAATTAACAGCTTGTTAAGTAATAGGTAACTTATTAAAATCCGATTACAAAATTATAAAATAGAAATTTTGCTAATTTCTTTAGGTACAGAAATTACAAATACATATTATAAGAATTTGAATATATCTGAGTATGTAAGTAAAATATTTTTGCATCCAAATTAACAAAATAATTTGAATATCTTTATTGTAACAAAGACATGAAATAAATCAGTTTTTAAACCAGTACACCTAGTTTTATTTTTCTATTTAATCACATGCAAATGCAATACAATATTTCCAATATGCTAACAAAAAACTTCAATGAGTCGTCTCGTATCCATCAATGAGCGAAACGATAAAAGGCGATATTTTGCTTTTAGGTAAAAGCGATTCAATACATAATACCTAGGACATGTTGTGCTAACAAAACACCAACATTTTTGTTTTCCACGTAGGTACGTAATAGTAATCAGAAATTTCTAAAACGACAGTGGCTTTTAGTAGGGTAGGTATAACACATTCGTTATTTTTGGTATCTAAGGATTTGTTCTAACGTTGTAGGCTTGTGAAAGAAATGGGCAAATTTGGGTTACCTACATAAAAACAATTTTTGTTTGTCATCTTTAGTGATAAATAAAATACTATAAAATGACGCCGCGGCATCAAAACGGATTTTTTGATACCACGGCCTCACGGCATTATTAAAATTCTATGTCTATGGTTACACCCACGTTACACCGATGTTGTACCTGCGCATGGTATAATAATATACTCCGCCAGGTATGCCATTCCGAGATACGCATGTGTGCGTGTTTAAGTAGTTATTGTATTCGCTTTAGTGTGGGTGCCACCAGCGACGGATACGGCGGTTCTCAAACTTTTTAGTTTGGGGGAAAAATAGTTCAAGGCTGATTTTATTAAACATGATTAATTTAAACTTTAGTGTAAATCCGCAACGTGACTACGCCGCCGCTGTCGCCACGAACGCGACTAAACCCGCGCGGCAACAGCATTACAAGGGGAAGAAACAGAGCGGCCGCGAACCTAGCCGTGCCGCTGTGCCTTCGGGTCCTGCGAAGGACCACCGTTGCGACAATGCAACAAGGATGGTTTTGTGCTTGTAGAGCGTAAGAAGAGGAAACCGTCTTGTCGCAATCAGTGTGGAACTGGCGCACCGACCGCATCGGGGCACCCGTGCCCGCTACGTGCCGAAGTATCCACCACGCAACTCTACGTGTCACGCGTCCACTACGCCGTGACAATCGAGGATGTGGTGAAGTACCTGCGACAGAAATCCGGCTTCTCTTTGAGAGTCGAGAAGTTGGAGTCACACCGTAATGTGAACTTCGCGTCATTTATGGTGAGAGTGCCGACGGTCGTCTCTCGACTTTTATGGATAGCGGATTTTGGCCGAAGGGTGTCGTGTTCAGGAAGTTTTGTGGAAGGCTGATACGCGACACCGAGCGCACGTCATCGACTTAGTGCCAGTGACACGACTATCCTCTTTATTTTATTACTTATTATATATGTTAGTCTCTAAGGTATTTATCATATGGACCCTAGTTAAGTGTGTCCGTGATGGTAGCGTACACATAACCGAATTCACGTTTGTTGTTATGCCTAATATATAGAGTGTAAAAGAAGAGAGTGGGAAAGATAGAGAAAGATGCATGTGAATTATCCATGGAAGTGAAAGAGATAGAGATAATGCGTCGTCATGGTCGGGGCAGCAGTGCTCCGTCACTCGCGCTCATTTTAGAGTTATTTACCTACAGTTTTCGCTCTTCCTGTTACATCAACTTTTTATAGTGTTTGATTAAGAATTTGCATAAAGTATGACTACTGGGAGAAAGAGGATTTCACACATTATTTATAAATAATAACATTTACATTAAGAGAACCTCGTTTTCTATAGGAACTAGGTATTTCGGTTTTTAATGGGTACGCTAGCATAACGCCAGCTCAGGTGTTATTTTATAGTCTTGTTCCATATCTCTGTTCCTATGAGAGCAATCATTATGAAATTAATTTTGCATAGCTGAAACGCTATTTATACTCTAAATTGTGTATAAATTTTGTTGCTATAGTATAAGCCGTTTTTGAGAACGGTCGTGTGTACGCTAGCATAACGTTATGCTGGCGTACCCACAAACAATGGTCATTATTTCTTAAACCAAGGAGGCGCTATTTATTTTACTTTTGCACTAGTTATACTCTATATACACTCTATATATTAGGCATAACAACAAACGTGAATTCGGTTATGTGTACGCTACCATCACGGACACAGTTAAGTTACTTTGTAAGTTCTTGTCTTGTGTTGCCTGAAATAAACAATTATGATTATTATTAAAGCCACGCACGGTTTTGAGGTTCAAAAGCCTGCGTGGCGCTGTGCCACTTATGTGCATGCTTGATGATTGATTACCATAAGGCACAGGTCTTGCTCGTTCTGTTACTGAATATCATAAAATAATATAATAGGTATGTAATTAGTAATTACATATACCTACTTACTTAAATCTAGCTACTTAATCTTTTATGCTACTAATGTGATACCTAGGGTCCTACTCACCTATTCAAACTAATATACCTAGGTACCTACATCCTAAATAAACAGCTTTATTAAGAAAGAAAATTACATTCAAATAATAGAATTAAATTAAAAGTAGTATTTACAAGAGAAACAATTGAGCTAACTGCAGACTGTTGCTAATAATCTATGGGATAAATAATATAAATGTGAAAGTGTGTTTGTTTGATTATCCTTCTTTCACGCCCTAACTAAGCAAGCAATCGACTTGATTTTTGGCATAGAGTTAGTTGAAAGGATAGAGTAACATAAGCTTTTTATCCCATAAATCAGTTCTGTTACAGTTTTATATAAATACCTGTGCTTCAAAGTAACATCACACGATCACACCCATATAATAATACTGGAAATCATTATTTATTATTAAAGACAATATGTAACGATTCACTTATTTATTTGTCACATTTAATGTTTAAAAACACTTAATCTGATTGGCTGTTAGTTTTACGGAAATACCTTTTTCAAAGTAATATGACGTATCTTTGTAATTATATAAGAAATTATTATTAATTATTTTAGACCGTTAATTTGTTATCGCATTAATGTATGTTCATAGTTTATTTAACGTTTAAATACTTAGCCCCACTTGCACAACAATATTTAAATGTCTAATTTTGATTAACTTTGACGTATTTGTATTTTTTGACAACTCACTAATCAAAATTAAGAAAGTTAATTATCGTTGTGCAAGCGGCACTTAATATTCTGATTTAACTTAACTTTTGGTTAACGCTCATTGGTCGGGGTTTCGTCGACCAATCAGAGGCCTGGGTTTTGGACCAATGAGCGTTGGCGGGAAGCAACAGCAGCGAAACTTGACTTCGTAAGCGTGGTAAAAATTGTCAGCGATTCGGCGCTCGAAAATTAAAGTGAAAACATCTCTCAAATTGTAAAGTTATTCCAATATACAAAACAAAGTCCAACAGTGCAACTGCGTTTTATATTGAGAATCCTGCCGTTCTTCTGGGTAAATGGTGAAAAGTCTCCACAGCTCAGAAGTGGGATACGAGCTACGACCGAAGAAAGCTACGTTCAAGAAAGTGTAAGTACCTACATTTTATGCCATCGAATTTGTGTTTTTTTTTACTTTACTGTTTTCCTTGTGCCCTTTGTGCTAGCCCTGGCAAGAGAAACCGATCGGGGCACTCCACGTTTTTCTCTTTCCTGGTGTTTTTCGTGTTACTCTGAATACTTGGCTAGGGCACTCCCTTGCAGTATTTTGGAGATCACGGTAGCACATGGAAAACAAGTGAGCTTGGATGAAATAAAATTGATCGGGATACCCCTGTATTTTTTTCATCTATTGTGCAACTGGTACAGTCTCTAATACGTGGCAAGGGCACTCCCCTAAGCCTAAAAATACTATAAGGGAGTGCCTTATAGTATTTTTAGGCTTATGGTTTACTGGTTAAAATCTCAAGGCATCTGAAGACGAGATTGACCATGTTTGGTTTTCTGTTTTTAGGGTTCCGTACCTCAAAAGGAAAAAAGGAACCCTTATAGGATCACTTTGTTGTCCGTCTGTCCGTCTGTCCGTCTGTCCGTCTGTCCGTCTGTCCGTCTGTCAACCCACTTTTCTCAGAAACGCGTGGTGTTATCGAGTTGATATTCACATCATATACGCAGGCTCGTAACCTCTTGGAGCCTCGATATAAATCAAACTTCTAAATCAACGCAATCAAAAGTTACAGCTGTTTATGTCTATTTTTTGTTGATTTTACAAGGGAATCACATGCACACAAAACCTATAGGGTACTTCCCGTTGACCTAGAACCATGAAATTTGGCAAGAAGCAACGTCGTATAGCACAAGTAAAGGAAAAAATCCGAAAACCGTAAATTTGTAGTTTGTTCACAGAAAAAATATTTTTTTAATCTTGCCATGGACCAAAAACCTATAGGGTACTTCCCGTTGACTTAGAACCATGAAATTTGGCAAGAAGCAAGGTCTTATAGAACAAGTAAAGGGAAAAATCCGAAAACCGTAAATTTGTAGTTTATTCACAGAAAAAATATTTTTTTAATCTTGTCATGGACCAAAACCTATAGGGTATTTCCCGTTGACCTAGAACCATGAAATTTGGTGAGAAGCAAGGTCTTATAGCACAAGTAAAGGAAAAAATCCGAAAACATTAAATTTGTAGTTAATTCACAGAAAAAATAATTTTCGAATCTCGCCATGTGATAATTTGACCTGTACACCGAAATTTTGTACAATTATAATTTTTAATGTGTTTCACCTTTCACAATAAAGATTATTCTATTCTATTCATTTACCAAAAACCTGTAGGGTACTTTCCGTTGACCTAGAACCGTGAAATTTGGCAAGAAGCAATGTCTTATAGCACAAGTAAAGGAAAAAAAACTGAAAACCGTAAATTTGTGGTTTATTCATAGAAAATAGTACATTGTTACCCTAGGGTTGGACGTAACTACGTAGTTACGTCATAATCGTTATCAAATCAGAAAATTATTGTGCCTTATTCGTCTGGGTTGATTTCTTTGCTGTTTGTACGGAACCCTTGATGCGCGAGTCTAACTCGCACTTGACGTTTTTTTTTCTTTCGACCCGCATTTCCAGCACGAATCTATATCAAGTTTTCTATTTTACACTACTACTTATTTTACCAGGCACTCGTTTGTTAACTATGTTATGACGACCTATGAGATAGGAAAAGTACGGACCATGTTGTAGATCATTTTATGGATTTGCAGGCCATATTACAAGCAATGGCCAACAAGGTCCTGTTACATGCCAAGTTACAGGTAGTGGTACATGACATGTTGCATGTCATGTTACAGGACCTGTTGCATGACATGTTACAGTACATGTTGCATGTCACAGGGCATGTTACAGCATATGTTAAAGGCCTAGTTACAGACCACGTTACAAGTTGCAATGCGCGTTGCAATCATGTTGCAAATTGAGTTGCATGACAATGACCGCGTTACTTGGAAAGTTACGGACCATGTTACATAGCGAGTTGCAGGCCATGTTGCAATTATTGATACTGAATGCAGAACGCAACACTGGTCATGTTTAACCTCGTTGAAAATTTGAGGCGGTTTTGCAAACTATGATACGGACCATGCTACAGTACAGTACAGACCAAATGCTAAGAAATAATTAATGGCTAGATCTTATAGATCGAAGTTATAGATCGAGCAACATTTTAAGTTAAACTAATTGCTGGTAACGGTTTATGTTATAGTCCGAGCAACCTACTAAAGTTTAATCAATTGCTGGTAACGATCTTAGTTGTAGATCGAGCAACATATTCAAGTTTAATCAATTGCTGGTAACGATCTACGTTATAGATCGAGCAACTTATTAAAGTTTAACAAATTGCTGGCAACGATCTACGTTATAGATCGAGCATCACATTCAAGTTCAATTAATTGCTGGCAACTATCATTGTCATGGATCGAGCAGCAGATTCAACTTTATGTACCCTACTAATGTAATGAACTAGCCGATTCCAAGTTAGATATGTATGAAGTAAAAATATCAAATTAAGTTCTTTTGTTAAAATTATATAGTAAGTATTATTGAAATAAAATAAGCTTTAACGAGAGGACTCTTTTAAGTTGGGGTGTAGTAGACGGGACGCAAGGCGAAAAAGACAGAAAAAATTTCACAATTTTTTTATGCATATTTGACATATATTTTTTCTTACGGTATCGTGAAGGGAGTCGCTAGGGGTGCAACTTTTGTTCAGGTCATTGACCTTAAAGTTAAATGACCTCGGCGCTAGAGGTCAAAGTGTGTCGTTCAATTTCAAGGCAATAAAGACAGAATAATTTTCACGATTTTTTGAATACATAATTAACATTATTTTTTCTTACGGTATCGTAAAGTGGGTATTGGGGTGCAACTTTTGTTCAGGTCACTGACCTCAAAGTTCAATGACCTCGGCGCTAGAGGTCAAAGCGTGTTAAACTTTTTTCTAAAAAAACTTTCTAACCAGGATCGTACATTAACACAGAACCGACACGGATAGGTTAGGTTAGAAGGCTAAGGCAAGGAGCGAAGCGGAGCTCCTTGCCTTAGCCTTCGTGGTTATTTATTTTTTAACCACCCGCTAAACTTTCTAACGAGGATCGTATATTAACACAGAACCGACACGGATAGGTAAGGTTAGAAGGCTAAGGCAAGGAGCGAAGTGGAGCTCCTTGCCTTAGCCTTCGTGGTTATTTTTTTTTAACCACCCGTTAAACTTTCTAACGAGGATCGTACATTAACACAGAACCGACACGGATAGGTTAGGTTAGAAGGCTAAGGCAAGGAGCAAAGCGAAGCGGAGCTCCTTGCCTTATGGTTATTTTTTTTTTAGCCACCCGTTAAACTTTTTTTTCTAAGTAATATACCTTTCGGTAGTCGACTCTAGCAAAAACTAACTTTTCCCCAAAAAGGTCATTGACCTTTAGTCCAAGGTCACTAATTTTTCCCTCGAAACTAAGTAATTTAACATTTGGTGATCATTTCTAGCAAAAACCAACTTTTACCCGATAAAGGTCATTGACCTTTAGTCTAAGGTCAGTGACCTCAAAGTTAATGACCTCAACATCAAGATCAAAGGTCAATGACCTTGAAAAAAAGTTGTATTTTTCTTGCGTTCCGTCAACTACACTGTGTGTGACCCTCTTTTATAATAGGATGGCCGAGCTGTTACAGTTTTATATAAAATACTGCGAAAATATTAATATTATACCCAAGTCCGTCAATGTCCTGATTCTTTAAGTCTGTTTAATATACATATTTTAAACAGACATAATATAAAGAAAGGTAAGGGCGCAGATAAAATTTCTAGTATAATATTGTCTGTGGTATTTTGGCTTATAGAATAGATGTGCTGAAACGGCACGCTGGATGAGACGGAAAGCCATTTTCCTATCTCTTTTCTTCTCAGGCATAATGTTGTTCCTTCTCTTGTGTGAATGGGATGGCATGTGCACGGCTCTTTATGCTTTTTAATTAATTTAAGTGATTACTTCTGTCAACGTCCGCACTAACATTGACATTGACACTTGATTTTGAGACAACTGTCAAAATTTATGTTGGTACCAACCTGAAACCGGAAACGCTATAAGAATAATTTATTTTGAAATCATAAAAATTGCACATTTTATCAATCTTTCAGTACTAATTTATACTTAATTGAAGAATTAGACAATTAAGTACTTATTTTTTTCGTTAGAACTTGCGCAATCTGCAGTATTTATTTAAACATGTCTTAACGACTACAATGAAGATAGACACAGTCATGTTGGCGCCAGCGGAATTTTTATTTTCGTTGCGTTGGCTCTCCTGTAGTAACTACGTGGTCGTGATGGTTTACAAAAATGTAAACAAGCACGAAAATAAGCCGATTTTTGAGCGAAAATTATGTGAAAGTTGGTAGAACATTCAATTTACTACAAAGTAATTGTAGCTTAATCCTAAAAACTTGGCGACAGGGTAATAAAATACTAAAATACGTATTTTTTCTTACCGTAGTGAACATAGTTGGAAGCGTCGTATCAAGCGCTACAGTGAATTTCAAGTCCGTAATGGCGGACACCAATCGTTTTCAAAGATTCGTGATTT
This sequence comes from Eupithecia vulgata, assembly GCA_946478455.1. Lineage (NCBI taxonomy): Eukaryota > Metazoa > Arthropoda > Insecta > Lepidoptera > Geometridae > Eupithecia > Eupithecia vulgata. The sequence goes on along the minus strand of OX297879.1, from coordinate 9,987,953 downwards.
GAGTGCTCCCCAACTGAAATAAGCACTGGATTTGTGGAAAGGCAATGTGTTTCTTTCTACGTGGACCGTTAATCAGTGTAAAAAAGTGTTAGTGATATGAAATATCATATAAACATGACAAAAGCGCTGGCTAGCTATGTAACCTTTTCTATAACCTCGTTTACGCGAATGGAGTAGATATGTGATCAATGTGTGTGCTTCGGTGAACGATATATCGTCCGTTTTGCGTTTACTATCTGTGTCTAGTTTATCATTTAAAAGTGATGGATAAGTCCGCGTCCCAATTTTGCTATCCGACGCCCGATTTCGATGTAACGTAAACGAGCCGGTCGATCGCTGTAGCGAGTAAGCAGAGGCCGCCGTTGTCAGCCGAACATGGCTGCGACGCAGGCAGAGACTCAGCGTAGCGAAGCTAACGTAGAGCAAAATCCACCCGAACAGCACAGTGAATCTCGGAACACTTTGTTGCAAAACGGCACCGACAAGTCTGTCGGGCGCGTTCTGCCGGATGGCGTCCTGAACACAAAGAGCAAGTCGCCAATGTCGGGCGAACCCGGGCAGCCGCGCGACGGCGAGCCGCCCGGCCACGACCGGCCTGGCCCTGACCAGTACGGCCAGTACCGGTACCCAGATGGAGCAGATCCATACTACGCACAGAGGCCCGGTTTTCCTGGCAAACCGCGGCCGCCGGGGCCCCAGGGGCCGCGGTTCTTTCCCGGACAGGCTGTATCGCAGGCGCCGGGGCCTACGCCTACACTCAACTCGTTGCTACAGTCGAGTGGCGCGCCACCGCACAGATATCCTAATAGTTATGAGCAGCCACCAGCTGGATATGGGCCAGGTCCTGGTTGGCCACCTCCAAGGTCTATGCCACCTTATAATCCTCAAGGAAGTCCATATAGAAATTCTACGGTAAGTGTTAGTAAACAAATTTATGTTTTGATTTTTTAAATTATTAATTCATCATTGTTATGGTTTCTGTGCCCTATCTTTTGTAAAATTATTGGAGGAATAACGAAACAGGCCAGTTTCTTGGGCTCCATGACTAAAATGAATGATAAACACCAACTTCTAAGGGTAATTAATATCCGCTGAATAATGAGTATTCTGCAAAGTCGCCAAATTAGTGTTTTTCTAAAAAGATAGTAGGTACGTTAGTGATTTGCAGTGGTAATTTATTATTTTTGGTCATGTCATACAGACCATTGCATATGAAAAAATACTATTTACGTATGCTGCTAATGAGGCCCACCTAACCAAGTTTTGACCGCGACAGCCAGTCTCAACGGAGACTAACCTGGTGAGCAGACATTTTATAGTGGAGTGCAAACACAGATGTACTTTTATCTCTCACATAGTAGATTGTAGGAGTGTACTAGGTCAATGAGCACAATTTAATTATACTAGAACTAACTTCTAGATCGGTGTTATTTAACTTGAGGGTTTTGACAAAAATGTCACAACAATTTACCACCATCCTTCCATGCCATCCATCCACTCTTAAATGTATGTTTATTTCTTGAGCAGAAAGGGAAGTATAGTTATATACAGGGTGACTTATTGAGATGGAAGTGGATGGCCAAATCTAAAAATGCGTGTTAGAGAAAAGTCTTGAATGGGATCATAACCTTGATTTATAAGAAAAAACTGCATATTTAATTGTAATTGAAAAAAAAACTTATTTTTTTGAGTCCTTACATTAGACAGTCAAAGCATATAATGGTAGTGTTACTATGCTAATAAACACAATTTAACTATACTAGAATTAACTTCTAGTTAGGTGTTAGCTAGAGGGCATTGACAATTAGTGTCAAAACTATTTACCACTAACAATTCTTGAATGGAAGTTGATGGCAAAATGGTTAGCCATGCAAGTAAAAGAAAATTCTTTTAAGAAGTTATGACCTCATTTATAACAAAACAAAGCCGTGTGGTGCCGGCTTAGAATTGCACCCCCCCAACTCTTCCCGTGGGTGTCGTAGGAGGCGACTAAGGGACACAAACCGGGGGGTGGGCAGCAGCGCCCCCTGCAGAACAACTCCACTACAGAACTGCGATCCCCAACCCGCATGCCCAGCGTGGGGATTATGGGCATTACCCCCCCAATGGTACGACGCAACAAAAAATGGCCCCCAGTTCCCGGCCGCCTCGCTATTCCTGGCCATGGCAGCGGCCATGGTAACGGCTTGGCAGGGGGTGCTAGGAATCACCGGGCTACATCAGGCTGCCACCAACAACTGACCCTGGCTACGTATAACGGACGCACTCTGAGGCTTGACCAACATCTAGCGCAGTTGGAAGTGGAGTTAGAGAACATCAAATGGCATGTTCTAGGGTTATGTGAAGTCCGCAGAGAGGGGGAGGACACCATAACCCTAGACTCGGGTCATCTTCTCTACTTTCGTGAGGGTGATAAAACATCCCAGGGTGGCGTAGGTTTCCTCGTCAATAAGGCCCTCTCTAACAACGTCCAAGAAATCTCCAGTGTGTCGACCAGGGTAGCGTACCTGATCCTTCGGCTATCCAAACGGTATAGCATGAAGGTAATTCAGGTCTACGCACCGACCTCGGCACACTCGGATGATGAAGTGGAGGATATGTACGAAGACATATCCAGAGCCTTGCATAACACCACTAAGGCCCACTTCAACGTTGTTATGGGGGACTTTAACGGCAAGGTGGGAACCCAGATTGGCAACGAATCCCGAATAGGCCCGCATGGTTATGGAGTTAGGAATCACAGGGGGCAAATGCTTGTCAACTTCCTTGAGAAAGAGGAGCTGTTCTTAATGAACTCTTTCTTTAAGAAGCAGCCTCAAAGGAAGTGGACATGGCGAAGCCCCGACACTGTGACTAAAAATGAGATAGACTTCATCATGACGGATAGCAAGCACATATTCAGAGATGTCTCAGTGATCAACAGGTTCAATACCGGATCTGATCACCGACTCCTCCGAGGCTCTCTGAATATCAACTTGAAGCTTGAAAGAAACCGTCTGATGAAGTCCACGCTCCGACCTAACCCAATCCAAATCATGGCGGGCACCGAGAAGTTCCAGCAGCTTCTCGGGGATAGATTTGTTGCCTTGGAACCCACTGATGACGCTGACGAGACCCTGCACAATCTGGTCGAAACGCTGAGGCACGAAGGCATCAAGTTTTGTAAACAGCAGCGTACTGGCAAGAAATCCAAACTCTCGGCCGAGACTCTCGGGTTGATGACAAGAAGACGGGAAACCACCCAGGCGACTTCGTCAGAGAGGTCAGACCTGAACAAGCGAATTGCGAAGTTGGTACGGCGCGACCTTCGGAGCTCCAACACACGCCTCATTGAAGAGGCGATAGAGCGAAACCGAGGGTCCAAAGTATTCACTCAGCAGCTTGGCAGGAGCCACCTGACGAAGCTTAAAACGCACGATGGGAGGACCGTATTGTCGAAGCCGGAGATCTCTGCTGAGATAGAGGATTTCTATGGCCGTTTATACGCTGCACATGCCCCTCGTGCCCAACGGGACGACCACGATTCACGAGCCACCCTGACACGCCACTACACCGACGAACTGCCAGACATCAGTCAAGACGAGATCGGGATTGCTCTGAGGCAGCTTAAAAATGGAAAAGCCCCCGGTGAGGACGGCATTACTTCAGAGCTTCTGAAGGCAGGAGGAGCCCCTGTTATACAGGAGCTGCAGAACCTGTTTAATGCCGTCCTTCACAGTGGGAGAACTCCAAAGGCGTGGAGCGGGAGTTTGGTGGTGCTCTTTTTTAAGAAGGGAGATAAAACCCTTCTTAAAAACTACAGACCCATCACACTCCTGAGCCACGTCTATAAGCTTTTCTCACGAGTGGTCACGAATCGTCTCGCCAGGAGGCTCGACGAGTTCCAGCCACCGGAACAGGCCGGGTTTCGCGGAGGATATGGTACCATAGACCACATACACACGGTGAGGCAGATTATACAGAAGTCCGAAGAGTATAATCAGCCCCTGTGTCTGGCCTTTGTGGACTATGAAAAGGCCTTTGACTCTGTCGAAACCTGGGCTGTTCTGGAATCCTTACAGCGTTGCCAAGTAGACTATCGTTATATCGAGGTGCTGAGATGTCTTTATGATGCCGCGACCATGAATGTCCAAGTACAGGGCCAGCAGTCCAAACCCATCCAACTGCGCAGAGGTGTGAGACAGGGGGATGTTATATCCCCGAAACTGTTCACAAGCGCGTTGGAAGATGTGTTTAAGACGCTGGACTGGAAAGGTAAGGGCATAAACATAAACGGCGATTACATCTCACACCTGCGATTCGCTGATGACATAGTCTTGATGGCGGAGTCGCTGGAGGAGCTGAACCTGATGCTGGACGGCCTAGCTTCAGCCTCACGACGCATCGGTCTTGGCATGAACTTGGATAAAACCAAGGTCATGATCAATGGCCACATTGATCCGGGACCGATCGTCGTACATGGCCACCTTCTCGAAATTGTTTCCGAATACACTTACCTTGGGCAGATTCTGCAGTTGGGTAAAAACAATTTCGAGAAGGAGGCCAAGAGGAGGATCCAGCTAGGTTGGGCAGCGTTTGGGAAACTACGTCGAGTCTTCTCGTCATCCATACCGCAATGCTTGAAAACGAAAGTTTTCAATCAGTGCGTCCTACCCGTCATGACCTACGGAGCTGAGACGTGGACACTCACGGTAGGGCTGGTCCACCAGTTTAAAGTCGCTCAGCGAGCTATGGAGAGAGCTATGCTCGGAGTTTCTTTGAAGGATAGGATTCGCAACGAATACATCCGACAGAGAACCAAGGTTATCGACATAGCTCAAAGGATTAGCAAGCTGAAGTGGCAGTGGGCTGGCCATATCTCGAGAAGAACCGACAACCGCTGGGGTAAACGTGTTCTTGAGTGGAGACCGCGACTCGGCAAACGTAGTGTAGGACGCCCTCCGACCAGGTGGGATGACGATTTGCGAAAGACTGCTGGCAGATGCTGGATGCGGCAAGCTGAAGACAGGGCGCTATGGCGCTCATTAGGGGAGGCCTATGTCCAGCAGTGGACTGAAAAAGGCTGATGATGATGATGATGATAATAAAAAAAATAGTTTATAAAGTTCCCTGCATTAATGAGTGAAAGTTTTAAACTATGATTTCAAACAATTGTACTTGCAGCTCGCGAGGATTCTTAGCCTGTAATGTAAAAAAATAGCTATTTATTGTGAATTTCATAAATGTTAATGAAAATTCTGCAAAAAAAAGACAGTTTTCATTTTCTCAAAAATTTAACCCACGATTTTAACAACTTTTCAGAAATTATCTTGATTGTTTCATCTCTTTGGATTTGAAGATCCACACCACATCTCAAAAAGCACCCCTGTATTTTATGTTGATTTCAATTGAATTTTATGAGAATTTCATTGTTTTTTTAGAAGCACCGTGTAACCCCTGAATTACACTAATCAGATAAGTCTTTCAAGTGATGATTTTCATTGAAAATAATATAAAAAACATTTTGAGTGCTTTTCAAATCTAATTAGTGTTTATTTAGTTATACAACCTTGGTGCGCTTTGAACATGTGATTACACTTATGTCTAAAACCGATTCTAATCTGAATTAGAATCGGTTTTAGACATAAGTGTAATATGTATGTGTTTAATCTCTGAAGATTAAATATAAGTAAATACTGTTATGGAATAACTGTCAAATAAATCCTTGAATCAATAATTTTTACTAAACCCATCTGGTTTTACTTGCATTAAATTTAACATATAATTTGGATCCAGAGATGAACCATCATTAAAATTAGCCAGGAGCCCAAAACTTAGTGCAAGAGTGTGTATTATTCTTCTTATCCGGTACACTCTTGACGGCGGTTGTGACCATTAAGTACTTATAACAATATTTGAAGGGGCAGATGTGATGCGCTTCACGACATGTCGCCACCGCTGCCTGCTAGAGGTGATCCTGCTGCATTCGTTAACTGAACCTCCAATGGCAGAATTGATCTGGTCAGTCCAAAGCGTGGGTGACCTTCCGTGCGGTCTAGTGCCTTCTACTTTCCCTAATACGACATTGCGTTCTATGGACTGATTGTCACGCCGGGAAACATGTCTATCTGTTCACGCCCTCTCATAAAGCGATGAGACGGAAGACCGGTCACGACCGGAAGAGGTCAGGCGCAGGACCAATATCTTAACGTGCTTTCTGGGGCACATGCAATGCCATTAACAATTTCAAAGGATTCCCTGAATCCTGAAGCAGGGGAACAGGTAATCGTGCGCGTGTGTGCACGGAAGCTTAATTATGCATTGATTAGAGAACTCTGGTGTCTACATAAACCTAAATTAGGATTTAAGACGCTATAAACATTAAAATGTAACTTTTTAAAATAAATATATTATTATTATTAAATTAGGAACTCCCTTTACATTTTTTTATGCTTTCTGTTCTCATTGCAATGAAAAAATTTACTGAAATAAATCAATTGTTTTTTTATTAATTGATAAAAATCGTCAACCCTGGTTTGCTAAGAGGTGGGGTTTAAAATTATGTAATCTATTCTTCCATCTTTTTTGATAATTTGCGTAGCACCATCGCTAAACAAACTTATCATTGGTTTCTCTGGATACTGTTTAGGTTCCATACATATCCATACGGATCTATTTTACATTTTGTAACTAACCTATAAGTTAATAACTCCAGAAAAGTTCTAACCACACAGGAAGACAATTCTAAAGCGATAAAAAACAAACACGCTATATATGTAGCTTCATGTTTATTAGCAATCCCAAAGCAAGTGAACGACTTCTGTTCCCGTCACAGCGCGGCGTGTCAGCCGTCAGTTGAAAAGAAGAAAAAACAACCACCGAGGAATAACAAAGCCGGCTCGCCGCCGCACAGTTAGCTAGCAGATATAAAAACGAAAGCCCACGACGATAGTGAAAGTTTGATGTGTAGGCAAATATTACTCGCTTCCAGTCGGAGATTTGTGCGTTCGCTTTAGTTCCAAAACGGGGTAATGGGGAGGTTGGCGCTAGGCTTTGCGAACGTTCCCCGACCGTATACATTATGTAGAGGCGCCGGGCCACGTATGTCGACGGAATCAGACTGAATGAAACTTGACGTCTGACACGTGTATTTACACCTCAAACGACCTGATTTATTTCTTTTCTATAGGTTGTCGAGTTTTACGAAATAAGTCCTTTTTTTCGTCCAGTTAATGACTCGGTTGGGGTGTTTAGCTTGTGCGTTGGTTTGTTTAATGTGTTCTGATGGGGCCATAGGGCCAGAAATAGTAAGGAGCAATACTTGAACTTTGCAGTAATTCTCTTACAGGCGACTTTTCATGAACATTCTACGAAGTACCTTAGCGCAGCGCAGCCACTTATCAAAAAGAACCGTCAGCAAATAAAAACGAGCTTCAGAAACATAAGGCTTTAATGTTTGTGCTGACAGTACTAGAGAGCTGGATACACCGCAGTGTAGTACATACATACTGTACGCAAATCCTTTGAATCTCGAGTTGTTTGTGGCACTCTGGTCTCGGTCGTAAAACAATGCATCGACCACGTGCCTGTTTACACTTTCGAGTTCACATTCAAGGTCGTACGCATTTGTAAGGATGTGTCCGTAGGCTGGCCGGTGAACAAATACCGGTCACACAACAATGTCCCACTTCCCACGATATGGATTTACTTCCGTCCGCATATCCGATACGATGTTATGATTCATCGAATGGTATGCGGCAATTATGAACTAACAACGGTAACTGTTAATATTCAATCGCGGTTAGGGTTAATTAAACCGGAGTATTATAGCTGCTGCTACTTCTGCCAATATGTAATACGTTACTCAAAACAATAGTTTAATGCTGATTTTTCTTCTTTATTTCTATTGCTCTAAAGCTTTTAAAACTATCATGGTTATTAACATTAAAGTCATTTATAACGGGATATTTACCATGATTACATTTTTGAGTTTTCCAATATTTAGGCACAAAAATCGAATCATGGTAAATATCCCGTTAAAAATGATTCTATTAGGTACTCTGTCAATAATTGACTTCTATTTTTAAAACAGCTGTTGTTAATTCTTATTTTGACACATTATGTTCTACTGCAATAATTTGCAAGCTGTAGTTGCATCAATTTATCGGGTCTCGTTTCATTTATCCATTCCATCTCGGTATTTCAAAGTTGCTCGCTTACGCTCGCTCGGTTACATTCCAGTCATACGGTACAAGATGGGAGATAGAATTGTGGTAAATTGTCGTGCGTGCGCCTATCGCTCATGATGATGGACGTTTTACTGCCATTTTAGGATCTTTTGGCTATATTGCATCGCACAAATGGTTTGTCTACATGGAGTTCCGTACCTAATACGTACTTGATTAAATCAAAGTCGATAACCTTCCTTATTCGGAAATTCATAACAGCCGTATTCGGACGACTATTGTAATCGAAATCAGCATGACGTTACGCTGATTGTTATATATGAATGGCCCAAATGGACTATTGTGGAATTAGTCATTTATCTCGGCATTTTGTTTACCCACAATCGTGTTAGATAGTTGTCGATAAGGAGACACGTGGTTACGGGGTCGTCGACCCGACATACTCGAGCTCGCCGACAGCTCGGTAATAATAATAAAATGTTTCCGTGCGACTGGTTCAAGGGCGAACCGCTGATATCGGCGCCCGCTATATTTAGATTTAGCTGTATGTGATGTCGATGTGTGCGTGCTTGCCTACCTACACAATTGTCTTGCAACTGGGTGGCATTGCCGGTATCCATTTTATACTATAAACATACACTTCAATGCTGTTCTTGGAAACTTTTCAAAGTCGCGGCGCTCACAAGAGATTTCAGTGTCTTACACACAGTTAGGCCAAAGTTTACATCGCTTGTAGTTATGCTTCGGAAACGTTGTTATCATCATCATTTGGTTCGTAGTTTGGTTCAATAAGTAAAGTACTCATATTTGACTGTCATCCTCATTCAACAATAATTTATGGCAAACTATGCAAAGCAAAGCCCCTAGCTAGATAGAGATACGGTAGATACTGAATCAATTACTTGTACATCAAAATGTTGTGTTTGTGATCGGATTGATCACAATCACAAAATTTTGATAAGTATTAGAATGACGTAAATTGATTATAAGGGAGGAATCGCTACTCAATTGCAAATAGCTGAAATTCCAATTCCGATATCCACTCGATCTGTGTTTAGAGAATTACGTGGTTGAGCGGTGCGTAGTGCAGTCTCCGAGTAAATTTAGCTCTCACTTTCGTATCGCGATAGTGGCTCAGTGTACATGAAAACGAGATGAATGGGTCGACGGAGCCCGTTCATTCGCAGTCCGTGATGTGGATTTCGAAATCAATGCGAACCGCCTCGGACTAGCCGGCTCCCGATAATCGTGTCATTGTGCTGCTTGGATAATGGATCCGACCTCTACCTACCTACCGCATAGGGTCAATGACCCCTTGACTAGAATAGAATTCGATTTGAACTAAGCTGCAGTTGATGGACTGTAGATGTCGTTTAAATTGGCGTTGTTAATTGGAATGACTGACATGACAACGACAACTACGAAAATACACGAGACAGAATAACGCTTCCGTACGACGGTCGCACACTTCCGATTTTTTGTCTGAAGGGTGGTCTTCGACTATCCGAAAGCGATTTGTGTATTTACAAATGTAGGGAAAGAGTGTTTTCGGATTGTCAAATACGTCTATCCATAGACAATTTCATCCGACAAAAAATCGAACGTGTGCGGCCGCCCGAGTCTCTATACAAAGCTAGTTATTGAGCTCTCTTCGAATGTGAGAATGTATTGATGTTATGTAGGTACTCTCCAAGTTACAAGAGCAGCGCGCCAGCCGCGGCGGGCGATATTAATCGTCAGGCGCCTCGATAACACAGGTAAACATTGCATAGCACCTTACATCATTGCTGCAAGTATTGGCGAACAAAAACGTCACTCGTCACGCGGCCTGCATTCATTCATACACAATAATATGTTGAATGTTGTAATGGGGTCGTTAAACCGCGCTGACGTCACGTAATTGCCGGCTCCCTTCGTCGAGGCCACTCCTCGGCTCAAATCAAAACGTCGGATTAATAACAAGGGAGTTTTGTAGGTCAAGCTTTATCACTGTTACCAGCTGGCCTGATAATGTGCGAATTGATCCGCTTTTTATGTTAATGATAATTATACATATACGGGAACTTCATTTCACAATCATACTAACATCATTTCGTTTTACGGGAAAATCGACGATCCTTCTTTAATATTCAATTTAATTCATTTTCTAGCTCCCGTAGCCCGTTATTCTCTCTCGTGGACGTTAAATTTGCTTTGATTAGATTAGTTGAAAGCCGAAATAGCGCATTACATGCCATTACAAACTATGCAATGCAACTCATGCTTACATAGTTTCTTGCTATCCCGTCGAAGTATTCAAAACTTCGATACTGAACCGTTTGTAAACTTTTCACCACGGCTCGCCGTCGTCGCCAGCCGACAACCGTCAGTGATGCAAACAATGTGACGTAACGTAACACCACAGAAGCAATCATAGTTACTACTAGCGTCGATAAATGTGTACAAGCATAGGTATCTGTATAAAGGGGCCATTGCCAAGGACTTTACTCTGAGCTCAGTCGGAAAGGTAATTGACTTCCATTTACACATACACAAACCAAACGACCTAAATAAATTATAGGTATGTGAGTTTACTTGTTTAGTCTGTAGCGTTTCTTGTCGTGTGTTGTAAAATTATGAAACATTCTAAATTCAAATCTAACAAATGAAACTTAGAACCGCTTGCACAACGATATTTAACTTGCTTAATTTTGATTAGTGAGTTGTCAAACCATACAAATACGTCAAAGTTAATCAAAATTCGACTTTTAAATATTGTTGTGCAAGTGGGGCTTAGTCATGGAATATGGATGCAATAGGAATTTTCGGATTCAGAAATACTTTCTTCCATTTCTCTCTTTGTTGAGTGTCTTGAGATTGTCGAGGAGCGAAAGTCGCTTGGATTATTTCTTGTCAAGCCCAGCATTTTTCGAAGTATTCCTAAATAAGACCACATTCTCGTCATATTTCAGTTTCACCTTTGTCAAAACCTAGATTTTGCATTGTTGAGCTCGTCTATGTGAACTTGTGAACATTTGTAACCCGAATATTTGGAACTACAAATTGTTCGTTTCTTTCTCTACAATCTAAGCAGCCAAGAGTGGCCGGAATAACACTATACCTATTCTGTGAAACTATTTTATTTTTGGTAGTGTGACTGACAATAAAATATTCATGTCCTAAACGTTTACCGACTCGATTTTTTAACACAATCGATTTTGTTTATAAAGAAGTTGTAATCGATTTTGTTTTTCTTGCTCAACATTTTGTATATATACAGATTTTACTCAGGCGTTTAATAAATGACTTTATTTCTGGAATTAGAATATTCAATAGATTTTAGTAAAATAAATGTTGGTTTTATTTGCTACTTGCTTCTGCCCTCGGCATTACACGCCTTTTTAACTTTTTAAAAAGTGATACAGATCGAGTTACCGTGGTAAACTATAATTATTATACTATTTCATGGAAAAATCATCTATAACATGTGTCAAAGAAGTTGGCAATACAGGTCGTTCACCTCTTCTCGCATAATGCAGGAAAAAATATCGCTAATCTGTCGTATTCCATACAAACCTCAAGCGATACCGGTGTCGCTAGAGTATCGTGGTAGTGGAGTAGGTACTAGTAAGCACAAGTAAAATTACACAACCCAAAAAATAAAAGTAGTTTTTAAACCGGTCTTTACCGGTATTATAAATAGTTAATTATTATTATTATTATCTCATTTATTTCAGAATAAATTCATACACACAAAATCACAATAAAATCAAATTACATAAAATCGCATAAAATCTTAGCCTAAATAATAATAATAAATTAAATAATAAATAAAAATAATAATAAATAAAAATTAAATAAACAGAACAATAATTATATAATTATTAATGAATAATATTAGGGTTAAGAGTACCAAATTACGTTAACATGACTGAAAAATATATTATATGAATTGTATGTAACACAAGAATTAACTATCGGAAACGTTTTAAATTCAAAATAACTATGTTCCTAGAGATAAAATTTTATGCGTACTAACACTAATATTATAAAGAGGAAAGTTAATTTTTGTATGTGAAGAAAATTAACTACTGGACCGTTTTTTTTTAGAAAGCTACCTTATCACTGTAATATATGCTAGAAGTGTAGAATATACTGTAGAATATACCCGTGCGAAGCTGGGGCGGACCCCTAGTAAGTAGTTTGATAAGTGATAAGTTTCCAAAAAAAATTATAACCCTATAACAACCAAAATTTTAAGTTGTGCCCCATATTGATTTGATGAAGGAGATAGGTCAACGACCTGTGTTGCCAGTGTTGCCACGCTATCTGGCATTTAGTATAGAATAATCTTTGTTACATAATATATCGACTCGCTAAAAATGGAATATTTTGTAAGTCCCTATATTTTTCGAGTCTACAATTCGCATCTCTAACTGGAAAAATTAACTCTGTCCATATAATATTTCATTCTGTGTTCATTCACTCGTATTACAACAATTAGGGAACTTCATAGTCGTGTACTGTATTAATTACCAAACAGAAAATCCGTGTACAGGGTAATAGTGTAGTTTTTAGGGTTTCGTAACCAAAGGGTAAACGGGATCCTATTACAAAGACTACGCTGTCCGTCCGTCTGTCATCAGGCTGTATCTCATGAACCGAGATAGTTGACAGTTGAAATTTTCATAGATGATATTATATTTCTGTTGCCCCTATAACAAGTACCTACTAAAAAACAATAAAATAAAAATATTTAAGAGGGCTCCCGTACAATAAACGTGATATTTTTGCCGTTATACACAATGGTCCGGAACTCTTCGTGCGCGAGTCCGACTCGCACTTGACCGGTTTTATATTATTTATATTGGGCAGGCAGGCAAATTTTTATCTGCTTTGATCGAGACTGTATCTCTTGAACGTAATCCATAGATAGTTGAATTTTGACAGGGTGTAAATTACTATTGCCGCTTTGAGAACAAATATATAAAATAAAATAAGTTTAAAAAATAAGGACTGCAATGTCCATACCAAGTTGAGTACCGATCACTGAAGTTAAGCAACGTCGGTTGCGGTCAGTACTTGGATGGGTGACCGGGTTAAGATGGCATTTTGCTATTTTTTAAATCATTATGTTAAGGGTTTCTTTTGCGAATTAATTATTAACGATGGTACAGACCCCTCAGTGTGTTAGTCGACTCTCATTTGGTCAGTTTTTATTAAAGGAGCCTTCGCTACTGAATACAATTTTTACGAGTTTTACACCCGACAGAATTCCGGATACAGTAGGTATCCGGAATTCTGTCGGGTGTAAAACTCGATCCTACAATACATCGCCAGCACGATAAAATATCCTGTAAAACGGATGCCGTGTGAATACGCCCTTATGAAGGCACTCCTTTCATAAACTCAACTCAAACTTATTTCTGTTGTAATATATTCTATGTAGGGTATCGTTGGGTACCTACCTACCTAGAAAGATTTCTAAATGAAGCCTGTGGGCGCAAAAGGGGTCGCTTTATTAGGTCAATGTTACTCCTGTGTGTTGTGTGACCTTTGTTTATATACTATACACCCTTTACCTACCCTACCACTCAACCAACCTACCTAGTAACTATGGGTAGGGAAGCTAAAGCTACCCTTTGCACGTAAACTCCCTGATTGCTTATGCCGACGGGAACTCTGTAATGTTGGATTCTTTCAAGTTCAATTTAAGAGTCTACCCCCGAATACTCAAAACGAAATTTACATTTAAGCTCGTCTTAAGTCGCGGTTTTTTGACATAATTTAATGAAAATTTGTCAAAAAATCGTCACTTGAGACGTGCTTAAACCTGAGATGCGTTTGAGTATTCATTTCGTCAGAGATCATATTTTCCACAATACTGAAACATTTACTTAGATTGAGGTTACGGGAACACTAGTGTTTCGAAAACAATATTATACATAGAAAAAAATTCAAAGTCCGCTCTAACGTTGCTATTCAATAAATACTTTTAAATAAGCCTTAATACTTTGTACGTAAACAAACTGAATATAAAGCAGACAATGTGTGTTTTAGATTTTCAAAATTACTATTATTTTTAGATAATAAGCAAAAACTTGATTTGTGAACACACCGCTCTACTCTGGGATAGGCTTAGGATTTCATGTTTATAGGAGCGGGACTCCTATAAACGTGAAATCCTAAGCTTTTACACAATGGCGTCGTATGGTAGCCCCCCTTAATTCGAATACATACCGCCTAATAAAACCTTTATAATATTAACAGTCGGATCTAAGTTTGCGATTGACAAGTTAAGATATGCAGCTTAGTGCTTGATCGTGAAACCAAACATGCTTCGGGAAAATGCATAATTCAGACATCTGACGTCGTCATTTTGTCAGCTATGAAATCGTTGTGCAAGCCACCTGTTGCCTAACCGCACCTAGTTAGCAATACCGCGAGCTTGACATTCACGGGGGCTCGTGACGGCACAGACCGAAATAACTTGCCGTAACCGACCGCATAACAGATGTAATGCTCTCTCTATTTATAAAGTCGTATAATTAAAATATATCGACTGACATTGCTAAGTATACTAGGTATATCTTATGGCTAGGTACTCGTAATAGTCTGTGACGTGACGACAGAGACCGCGGAGTCAATTGGTCGTCACGTCATTACAATTTCTAACCTTCAACGTTTATTTACATTTAATCAGTAACTTCTGTTTGGATATGAGACTCAATATTATTTTACGATAATCGTCTATAGAATGTCGTATTTCTGCCGAGCCTCAGCGGTGCGACCGGCATGGGCGCTCCGCCGCCGGCGGCAGCGCCACGCGCGTGTGCCGACAGACATCTAGTCTTACTTGACTTACAATAATCTGATCACTGTCTTCCTTAGCTTGAGATAGGGTTAACACTCAGAGTGACTGACCCATTGACGCAGATGAACGTGTTAAAATCGAAACACTTGTTTGGCAGTATCGCATCTTTGCTGGCGCGCTGATGCTGAGCTGTGAATGTGTTAACTTTTCTGTTTCTTCACCCAATAGTCATCATTATCACGACAGAAGGACTTAAGCGTATCAAAGAGGACGAAGATACTATAATATTTTATCGTTAGGTTAGGTTAATATTTTATAGCATCTTCACCGTGTGTGATATGCTTAAGTCCTGGTCCTGATAAATATCATTATTGGGTGACGTAACAGAAAAATTAACCTTAAACCAGTCTCAAATTTTGTCTTACTTTCAAGAGTTGAATCTCACATTTACATGATTTACATTGCATAATTGCATGTGTACATTACGGAACAAGATCAAGGACAATGCCATTAACGTTCAAAGAGTTTCCGTAAAGTACCGTTGTTTGTGGCACGTGGTGTCTCGGAAGTGGAATCGAAACAGATGATTCAATGAATACGTTTTACGTGCCATTGTTGATACTCTGTACATAAAAAGTAAAACCGGTCAGCAGACCTTTTATCGTGTTTCACAGGAGCTCGATGAGACGAACGGGATAATAATAGCAATAACAGTCAATCTCATTCATTCTCTCCTGGTTACGGAATATAGGTAGGTAGTTATGGTTCGACTTTTTTTGTAAAGATACGCAAAGGGAAAGCCCGACGGCGGCGTTTAATATGTAAAGGAAGGCAAGGTTAAACTCACACATTTGTAGCGTGTCGGTGTAAGATGCGTTTGTTTGTAGTGGAGGGAATCCCCAACTTTTTACAAACACAATCAAAGTTATGTAATGTTTGTATCCGTCGGCACACGGACTGCCATGCCACTGTTGTTATGCCAATGTTTACAATACAGCTGTTCCTTCTACTTATCATAAGTTTAATTAACATCTTAAAACGTTTCGTAATCTACTTTTAAACGTGTTTGTTTTGTAAACTTGTTACTACCTATTTTACGTAATCCATTGTTGATATTAAAAGAATTAGCGAGCTCAAGTTTCAGTAGGCTGGCCTGGCCATATCTTGCGAAGAACAGTAACAATAATCATCATCATAAACATCTACATAATATTAGTCCACAGCTGAACATAGGCCTAATGAGCGCCATAAAGCCCTTCAGCTTGCCACATCCAGCATCTGCCTGTAGTATTTCGCAGATCGTCATCCCACCTAGCAGGTGGGCGTCCTACACTAGGTTTGCAGAGTCTACACTGAAGAACACGTTTACCCCAGCGCAGCGGTTGTCGGTTCTTCTTGAGAAATATGGCCAGCCCACTGCCACTTCAGCTTTCTATGTCTCCTTTGAGCTATGTATATTCCCTTGGTCCTCTGTCGGAAGTATTCGTAGCGAATCCTATTCTTCAAAGGAACTCAGAGCTCTCTCAGTCTCTGTAGGTCATGACGGTTAGCGACGAGATGGTTCCTCCTCTTGACCTCCTTCTCGAAATTGTTTTATCCAACTGCAGAATCTGCCCAAAGTAAGTGTATTCGGAAACAATTTCGAGAAGGTGGCCATGTACGACGACCGGTCCCAGATCAATGTGGCCATTGATCATGACCTTAGTTTTATCCAAGTTCATGCCAAGACCGATGCGTTGCGAGACTGAAGCTAGGCCGGCCAGCATCCGGTTCAGCTCTTCTAGCGACTCCGCCATTAAGACTGACATCAGCAAATCGCAGGTGTGAGATGTAATCGCTGTTTATTTTGACGCCCTTACGAACCATTTTCGGGATATAACATCCCCCTGTCTACAACCTCTGTTCAGCTAGACTGCTGGCCCTGTACTTTTGACACTCATGGTGGCGGCATCGTAAAGACGCACCTCGATATAACGACACTCTTCTTGGTATCGCTGTAAGGATTCCATAACAGCCCAGGTTTCGACTGAGTCAAAGACCTTTTCATAGCCCACAAAGGCCAGGGCTGATTATACTATCCGGACTTCTATATAAACTGCCTCACTGTGTGTATGTGGTCTATGGTGTCATGCTGCAACTCGTCGAGTCTTCTGACGAGACGATTTGTGACCACACGTGAGAAAAGCTTATAGGCGTGGCTTAGGAGTGTGATGAGTCTGTAGTTTTTATGAAGGGTTTTATCTCCTTAAAAAAGAGCACCACCAAACTCCCGCTCCACGCCTTTGGAGTTCTCCCATTGTGAAGGACTGTGTTGAACAGGCTTTTTAGCTCATGTATAATAGGGGCTCCTCCTGCTTGCAGAAGCTCTGAAGTAATGCCGTCTTCACCGGGTTGCTTTTCCATTTTTAAGCAGCCTCAGAGCCATCTCATCTTGACTGATGTCTGGCAGTTCGTCGGTGTAGTGGCGTGTCACGGGTGGCTGGAATCGTGGTCGTTCCGTTGGGCATGATGGGCACGTGCAGCGTATAAACGGACATAGAAATCCTCTATCTTGACAGAGATCTCTGGCTTCGACAATACGACGATTTTGTTGTGTTTTTTTTTTAATACGTAATATGCCTTTTAAGATTCGTCAGGTGGCTCAGCAGCTGAGTGAATACTTTGGACCCTTGGTTTCGCTCTAGCGACTCTTCAATGAGGCGTGTGATGGAGCTCCTAAGGTCGCGCCATACCATCTTCGCAATTTGCTTGTTCAGGTCTCAGACGAAGTCGCTTGGGTGGTTTCCCGTCTTCTTGTCATCAACCCGAGAGTTTGGACTTTTTGCCAGTGCGCGCTGGTCTTTGCAGAACTTGATGCCCTCGTCCCTCAAAGTTTCGACCAGATTATCTATAGGGTCTCGTCAGCAATCAGCAAAAACAGCTGTTCGTCAACGTTGCATTGACAAAACGAAATAAATATAATTTTAAAACTCTTAGCAAACATAAAATGTTAAGAATGACGCCGTATTGTTTGAATTAGTAGAGAGTTAGAGTACACAAAAAATACAAAAGAAAACGTAGAACATTCCATTCCTGAAAGTTTACTTTTTAATTTTGTCCACGTTATTTTGGGCCACGGTGAATTAATTCTAACTCAAACCAAACTAATATATAATTTACTGAATATCTTTCTACCTCTTGAAAAACACGCAAGCAAGCGTCTTATTTGAATAAACTAACGAGGACTCAAGCAGAATCCGTCCTTGAAATAATAAACAATCTAAATAAAGAACTAGGTTAATGTTTAGGCCATTGGTAATGAATGAATGACATAATAGCAATGCTAGTGGGTGAGTGCAGCCGTGTCGACGAGGATAAGAATCCGGTCGCATTCCTAACGGTGCACATTTCTACTGTTGACTTGTTGATAAAACTTATTTTTGTAAGGGTGCGTTCACATTTCTTACAACGGATCCGCTTTTTACGGATACTTCGCTACTAGATTACGGATACTTCGCTACTAGAACCAATCGTTCACTGGATCTGGAATACTGCCGGGTGTGTGAACTCGGTCCAACAAAGGACAACATACCTACGTCATTACTGAAAAAAATATGGGCACTGTAAAACGGATGCTGTGTGAAAGCGCCTTTAGCGATTTGTTTCACACCTTAAAACTAGGCGTGAATTACTTTACGACACATGATATTCACCCAGACTATAGAATTAATTTGTAGAAAAAAAACAAACATTTGTAGAAAGCAAATTATTTCGGCAAATAAACAATCTTCCATGCTACCAATGAATTTGAACTAGCAAGTTGTCTTGATATCTGACAATTCCAGTAATTTGATCCACGGTTTAAAATCTCATGAAAAACAGGATAGATTGCCATCATAAAAAGTTAAAGACCTCGTTCCTGAATACCGGTAACAAACTTATAATCCTAAGAAAGTTTTCCTGTACCAAGATAAAAACATTAATTGCATACTAGGGATATCAATTCTATCAAATCATTATCTCAAATCTACCTTGTTTATCTAACTAGAATGCTTGTATAATAAAATTATAATAATAATTTACAATAAAACATCATTCCCTTGTCTAAGGAACGAGTTTATCTAGCCCCATTTCTTACAGATGTGCCTCCGCAAATTCACAATTTATTTGGTGTAATAGTTTAATAGAAAAGGAAACAAACAATTGCTGGAAATCATGACTTTATTCAGTTAACTTTGTTGCTAAAGTCGTAAATCTCTAAATGGGAACGTCGCGTCGCCGTATACAGCGGCCCTTTGTTCCATTCGAATAAAGATACGAGGACGGTTTCGGGAACTCCAGCTCTGTCCGGAAAACTCGCAAAGGTATCGCAGGGTCGAATGATTACTTATTAACGTAGGTGGAGGCTGGCTGAACGCGGGCGGGCCGCTCCGAGCTCGTCGCGCGATCGATGCCGAGTTCGCCAATGGCGTTCTACCGCCCCCGCCGCCTGCACCCTGCGCAACCCTCTCCACTCCCCCCCGCGCTAACCGCACCCCGCAATACCGCCCCCATAAATCATTGAATCCGCCATAAAACACCCCGATGTTCGTAAAAATGTAACTCTAATTGGCGAACACGAGTCTCATACCTCGTAAGTCAAACTACATCGGGAATCCTTCAGGATGAAGCAGTAGTTGAGAGACGGTAAAACATTGATCAAAGTGTAAAAGCGTTCCCCGCCGCTCGCTTGCCGCGTCAGAGCGGGGCTCGTAGGAATAATTGAATTTCCATCATAGAACAAAATGAAAGCTGAAAACTGAAGCGGGCGAGCGACTTTGTTGGCAGAGGGAATTATTTCGGACGTAAATTATTTAGACACAGTATCAGGTTGCTTCAAAATTGATGTTTTGAAATTGGTAAAGCAATGCGAATTAAAATATAGCATTTGTTATTTGACGAGATGGGAAATTTAATTAAAATTTTCATACACAGGTAGTATTAAGCTGATATATTATTCATTACTAGCGCAGCGTAATTACAACAATAATTTGGTGAAGTATTCAGGCAAAAACAGATATTTTTCAGCTTTATGCTATGTTCATTTTGGTTTTAAATGTCTGTCTATATATATTTCTGGGTGAGTGGTTGGTTAGGTTTATGTCAATAAATAGTCATTATAAATAAATAAATAATGTTGGCCAATTCAGACAGCAATAAAATGCGATTACATAATAATGACAAATCATAACATTGTAGCTAATGAAACATCTGTTAGGGATCACTGACCTCTCAACAATTGGGTTGAAGCACACTTGTGATTTCTTTTGATCTACCCTCCTGGCGGAGATTTCAAATCCTTAGACAAATGATTCGACAAATAAAATTTCTTGCGCATAAAAATATTTATTTCGCTTGCTTCGGTTTTCGCTTGGTTCCAAACCTTGCATGGAATGGATTTATGGGCTTCAGAGTATTTGGGAGTTGATAAATAGATAGATATACTTTTTATTAGGTTCACATACACAAACAGCGCAGGAAAAATAACACAATAACAGAATTGTATGTGTATCATGTCAAATGATGGCCTTATTATCATGCCTAATATCACAGACTTCTGGTTATGAACACCATTTATTTACAGTGATTAACTTATAAAACGGAACTCTTACTTTAACTATAATATGAGTCTAAACAGTATTATTAAGGACGGAGAGGTTACTGATGGGACTTATATTACATATATACGTTATTTGTGATCTAATATTTTTCTAGTTTAATGTTTTATGTATGTATTTTGTTTTTTTCTCGTGCAATAAAGAATAAATAAATCAATCTAATTACCTTTGCATAAAAACATTCGTATCAAGTGCTGTTTTCCTTTTCTATTTGTCATTGTCTTAGTCGCAGCATAGTCATTAACTCTTGGTCAGTTCAAAATTGGCTTAGAAAGCTTACCTAAGCTATAGTAACTCTGTCTTGATCTTACTGAAATTACAATACAATAACACTTTATTATACACCAGAAAAAGAACATTTACAAAAAGACATTACATGAGACAAGTACAATGGGCGGCCTTAGCGCTTAGAAGCGATCTCTTCCAGGCAACCTTTGATTGAAAGAATTATATGAATATAAGAAGGGCAGGGGGTGTACGTACGGTGTGTAAGGTATATGGGTGTGTGGTAACAAAAGATAAAATAAACATGAACCTAACAGAACATTGGGTGGAGAGGTTTGGCAGGGAGATGAACTGATTCTCAGGGATGGATGGACATATGCTACTTGAATAGCTTGGGCGAAGCCGCGGGCAGAAGCTTTTCTACCTATAAACGTTTCTTATCTCAGTGAAAAGTACTGTTATGTCTAGGGCCAAAGTTATTTTTGTATCACGCAGACGCGTAGAGTCCTTTGTAACAAAGGTTCATGATTCGATTGAAGTAACCACTTGAAATTGAAGTACCTACCACCCTCGTCAAAAATAAACTCCTGTGTAACAATATAAATACCTACAGGATAGGCCCAGACCCGGTTTTACGTGAATTAATTTTATTTATCTGTAGAATTAAGAATAGTAAATTTCTTTTTACATCCATCACGCACTTTCTATTAATAGATTCTTAGATTCTTGAACTACACAAAACAAAACATTATTAGTTTGTTTTATACTAATTGTCACTTATGATATAATTCATCATCATCATCATCATCATCATCAGCCTTTTTCAGTCCACTGCTGGACATAGGCCTCCACTAATGAGCGCCATAGCGCCCTGTCTTCAGCTTGCCGCATCCAGCATCTGCCAGCAGTCTTTCGCAAATCGTCATCCCACCTGGTCGGAGGGCGTCCTACACTACGTTTGCCGAGTCGCGGTCTCCAGTCAAGAACACGTCTACCCCAGCGGTTGTCGGTTCTTCTCGAGATATGGCCAGCCCACTGCCACTTCAGCTTGCTAATCCTTTGAGCTATGTCGATAACCTTGGTTCTCTGTCGGATGTATTCGTTGCGAATCCTATCCTTCAGAGAAACTCCGAGCATAGCTCTCTCCATAGCTCGCTGAGCGACTTTAAACTGGTGGACCAGCCCTACCGTGAGTGTCCACGTCTCAGCTCCGTAGGTCATGACGGGTAGGACGCACTGATTGAAAACTTTCGTTTTCAAGCATTGCGGTATGGATGACGAGAAGACTCGACGTAGTTTCCCAAAAAAAAAAAAAAAAAAAATAATTGTTTTGTGTAAATTATTTTTGTAGTTTTAAGTGTGCAATAAAGTATTTTCTATCTATCTAACTACTTACATCAATCTTGGCCACATTTAGCTAAAGAAGTAGTCTTGAAATGGAAACTGACCGAAATACAGTATAACAGTCGCATTAAAAATGTAAGTTTAGATTTCTTCATGTTATTGCTTACTCAATTATTTTGTCGATATTTACAGCCGCCACGGGGCTACGGTGGACCGCCATACGGCGGAGCTCCTGGCGGGCCGCAGCAGCCACCAGGAGGCTACGGTCCCCCGGGTTCATACCCTCAAAGGTATCCGCCGCCGGGGCCTGGTGGGCCCAATAGTCGACCGCCCTTTTCGCCTCATCAGGTATGTATAAAACACACACTGTATTATAATAATATAAATAGTCCTGGAATGCTATGAAGTATCAGCGTAACCTAGCTAGAACCTAATTAGCTTCTACGCTTCTAGATGAAGTTAGGCTGGTCATACTAGCAAAACAAAACCACGCAAAACAAAACCACGCACAATGGACCAAGTGGAGTCTCAGTAAGGGATAAAAGAGTATGCACCTAAATCACGGTAATGTTATCTATTAGAAAACATTACCGTGCCAAAATCATAACCATTGTTTTATAAGACCGCGACTTGGTAAACGTATTGTAGGACAGGAGGACATCCTCCAGCCATTAGGCGTTTTGGCCGCGCCACTGCCATGCCGTCGGGTTTGTGGAAAAACAAGATCGGTCAAGTGCAAGTGTAACTCGCGCGCCGAGGGTTTCGAACATTTGCCATTTATTTGGTCAGTCAATTTTTCAACTTTTTTCATTTCATTTAATATTTTGAAAAGTATGAAATCAATTTTTTGACTTTTTTTGATATATTTCAAAAAGTATAAAAACTACAGATATTTAAAAAAAACTGGCATGGCCATTTGCAAAAGACTGCAAATTAATGGATGCTGCAGACTATAAACGCTTTAAGCTATGCGCTAAAGGCCTATCTGCAACTGTGGACTAGCATAGATTATAATGTGTGAAATAAGTGATTATAAAAAAGAAACATTTGTTTGTAACAACAACATAAAAAAACCATACTCGATACCTATATAAATTTGTTGCAAACAAGTATAACGCTGGCTGATGATAAAAATATAACAAAATAAACCACTGCCATTACGTTGTATAGGGTTAATAATAGGCTAGTTGACTCTTAAAGTAGGTCTTAAATTTTGAATTATTGGTTTTTAATATAATGATTCAAGAATAAATTGGCTTACGAGTCCTATGACGTCACAACAGGGCCGACAGCATTTTCAGAGTAATAAAAAAACAGTTTATGAATTGAAAATATGTAGTTAAATCTGAAATCGATAAATATTGGTACAATGGAAAATATTTATTGCATGCGCCAAATTTTGATACGAGTCAAGTAACCTATTCAGATTAAAATTTGTATAAAACTTAAAAATAAATAAATAGCAAACAGCGAAGCATGAAACTTGTGTAGGTATCACAAATAACTTGTTATCATTTGAAATGGCAACATGACTGTGCAAATATTGTATTTAGGTAATTCATGCAAAGTCTTGATACCTATGAATGTAGCTAGGTTGCCATGGTATAATTGCAACCGCAGATTAATTCTGATTGATGACCAAGATAGTGTTAGCTTATGTAGATTTGGGTTCAATGACCTTTGCTGTGTAGCTTGCTTGGTGAGATGATGTATGTGTTGTTGCTACATTGGTTTAATCAATACCTCTTTATGATTATTAGATAATCGTTTTGATATTGAATACTCGTTTATCTATTGTTATATGCCAAGTCACGTCTGATAAAAGATATTTTCTTCAAAATCTCTTGCAAATCCATACTAATATTATAAAATGAAAGTAATTATGCCTGTTACCTTTTCCTTCATGCGTAAACAGCTGAATAGATCTTAATAAAATTTTGCAAGAAGATTGATGATATTTCGAAGATGGAGCTATGCTACACATTATTTCCGGAAAAGAGCGTGCAAACCCGCAGGTAGTACTAGTACCAAATAAAACAAAATACAAATGATAGGTACGAAGAATTTTATCTCTATTTATGAAATGAACCCTATAGATACAAGTATTCTTAGAATTGTCTTAAGCTACACCGTTGTCGTGTCGAGTTATACGATTCATTTCAAGTCCGAAACTAGAGAGACTCGAACGTTTCTCAGAACCGTTGAGCCGGCGGCGACGGCGCGTCGGAGCCTCATCCACTCACGTGAATATAAACGTTCTATCATGCCGCGGCCTTTGTGAGTGGAAACCGACTCTAAAGACCTATAGATAAGTTCCAAGTTGGATCGAGGTCTACCCAGATACGCTCCAATGACGTAAGCCGCTCAACGCGCTCGCTGACGTAAGCTCGTTGTGCAACGGAGCTCGAGGTACGTTTGAAGCAGGGCTCTCGGAGCGAACTCGTGTAGAAATCGCTGTTAAGAAATGATTCCACTGCTAACGAGGCTTTTTGGAGATCATACCTAATGTTTGATGCTTATTGAGACATCAGATGTTGACGAAACTCTAAAACGCTGTGATAAAGACACAGCAAATGGACGTTGGTGTAAGCAAAACAAGCTTTTTAATAGTTGTGGTGGTAGTTGTGGCGATAGGAATAGTTCTTAAACGTTTCCTGTCTGAATTAAAGACGTTTGGTATTGGTACCCATTATTATGGTACCGTATTAAAGGTAACAAAACCAAACCAACTGACAGATATTTCAATGGGTTTTTTAAAACACATAAAAAACCAGACTTCCCCGAGATAATCCTATCCTACTAATAGTAAAAATGTGAACGCGGCGTATTATTGCCAATCGACAATACGATAGTCCCACATTGGTCTCCATTTGACACATATACATTTCCACGCGGGCGAAGCCGCGGGCCGCGGCTAAATAAATATAAGTAATTAAATATATTTCTTTATTTTATTTCAGACTTTAAAGGTCTAATAGCTTACTTACATAAAGTTGGTATCTACATACGAGTAATAATCAAATAGTCACATTAATCTACAGAAATAATGTTCTGCTAAAATATTTACTGCCGTTTGTTAAGGGTTTCCTTAACGCTATCTACAGTTTAAATCAAGTAGATCGCAGTAATCGCCACATAAAGCCTGCACCTATAAGTATGACAGTTATCTTGAAGAAACCATCCGTTTGCAACTAGCTGGCTTTTAAAAGTTCATTCTACTTGATCTTCAATCTTATTATTCCATAACGTGAGCGGAGTATCTCCTCTTAGGTGGGTGGGAGTGGCGCGTGGCCGTGAGTAAGATAAAGGTGACACAAAGGTAGACGGGATCTTGAGCACTCGCGTATTGCGGGCTCTGGGATACAGCCCGTATCCGGGTGCAATGAATGCGACGGTGGTTTCAAGGACGCGCCTCAGGTGATGACGTACGCGTACTCTGCCACCCCCGACATGGCTCGGGTGTTCCGGCACCCACCTAATAATGCACGTCTACACCCTGTCTGCCGGTCCGCACTCGTTGCAACCTTGAGTGCTCTCAGGGCACCCCATTCGCACCTAGGCTTGAGAACTTTCAAACAGTCAATCACGCATCGCCTTTTACGACAAACTTCCCCGACTCATTAACTGTAAAGACGGATTGGAGACTTGCTAAACGTAGCAATTTACCACTCAATTGCCTATCAATATCGGCGAAATGCGCCACGCTAAGCACGATAGCGGTCAGCTGACCATAGCATAGTTTATATCACCGTTATTAGATTTACGTTAGTTAATAGCGCATTGATAACATTCTAATTATCATAATAATAGCAGAGTTGATGCTCGAGCGGGGTGGTGGCGGCGGCGGCCCCGTCAGCTGAGCGAAAACGAAAGTAAACAGAACTCGGTCAAAGGGTTTGTACTCACCTACCCGCAATATTTATGTGGGTACAAGGGGGTGGTACCCCCACACCCGTTTCAGACTCCCTCCTTTGATGGATTGGTTGGCGACTGGCGCGGATGTTCGACTACTGCTAGGCATTAGTCTCGATTTCCTCTCGACTCGACTAACTTTTCCCGCGAAATTATTATTCAGTGAAAGTTCCCAGAATTCTTTGTATTTTGTTTGGGCATAGGCAGGCTGCCACCCTAACCGCCCTCTGCCTCCTGCAAACTTTTTCAGGGCGCTGACACAGATATTTGAAATTTTTCCAAGTTATTGTTTATTGAAGATAAGTGCTTTCAAAATAAAGAGTTGTTCTTTTTAAAGTCTGTTTCACATGCACGCCATGCCCGTTAATGAATATAATTATCGCACCCTCCTGCAAGGTTGTTCCGCTAAATGTCGACGATGATTATAGTCAGTTGCGTATACCGGGTATTGGACAGGTTTCGGCTCGCCGGCAAATGAGGCGCTACATATCCAATTACCGACGCACGCAGCAGCAAGAGCCTCAATAGAAGGCGACCCTTTGTCAGACCACCATTACGGCGTGTCGTGACGAGGCAGCTATAAGCTGATTATATAGAACGTAGTTCTTTGGAATCAAATTTCAATACCCCACGTCTACGTTATTCTTTTCAAGGAAATCACACGCTCAAATCAAACGGTTTTTTCAGTGACTGAAGTTTTTAGAATGCCATATAGGCATTTTATACCTTAAAAGGTCGTTTTCAATTCTTTATTTTGGTTTCACATTAGATTACCCTGAATCACTCGTGTTGAGTTCAGCTATCAAGAACAATGCTACGTCGATGGGGAGGCCATGAACTATTGACGTCACGTTATTCAATTATAGTCAGCTGGATAGGGGAAAACATTAAAAGTGAATGAATTCTCTTGACCTGGATTGGTGAATATCAGGCACGCTTTGTCTAGCTAGGCTAGAGCCTTGAATCGTGACGCGGAAACTGGCCGGTTAGTGAAAGCTTTGCACGATTGTCTGATGCTTAGTCCACAATATATTATGTATATAACCTATTGGGGTGGAAACCGCTGTTTGGTTTCCACAGAAGCTTGGCATTGTTGTGATAACGTTTACGATGTAAAGGGTCTACGTTTTTTAAATAACTCTAATAAAGTAAGTTTAGTGACGAAGAAAAAATCTTGTCATCAGTAAAAAGTTTTAAATAATTTCGAAAACTGATCGTGCATGCAACCCCACAAAATCAAATCTCTCTCTCCGCCTATTGTTTTGTTCTCGTAAGTCGGCTAATCGAGATATTTGCATAGGCTGGTTGTAGGCGTAGATGCGTTGCGGTGCACTCGTTTGCAAAGTAAACGGGTGTGCATAATGGATGCACGGTCAAGGACGTTTCTGGCCGTCGACCTGCCGCACGTGCCCGATTGTTTTATACTATAAACCAATGTATTGGTATGGTACTTAACGTGAGCTTTACTAACGGGACTATTGTTTAAGGCTTAAGAACTCCGCAGAAGCGCCGTACGTGTATAGGGTTTATAATAGGACTGTACATCTCTTTCATCCTCTTTGCTTGTTTATGATTTTACGAGAGGCTGTTTAAATTTTCAGCGTCTCTACATTGTAGCTACAGCAACGTTGTGAATTACATAGTCCTTATCTGCTCTTTATTTTTTACGACTATTCTTTAATTTGCATAATGCTATACAAATTTCAAGGCTGGGTCAGGTTGTTAACCTTATAACGATTCTAAGGACCTTGAACCTAATTAAGACATAACTAAAAGTGATAACTCGATTCGCTACTGTGTTGAACGTGTTGTTTGGCTCGGATACAAAATAACAAATATTTATAATTTTAACTAGTTATCTTTTACTGACGATAACAAAAGTACCTACCACTCTGGGAGCCTTACACTGGAAAGAATAACGTACTAAAAAGAAGGGAGGCCTATACTCAACAGTGGGTACAAACTGGCTGAAATGACGAAGATCTACTATTTAATCACGCCATCTAGTTCCAATCCAGCAAACGTTGAAAAGTTTCCATCATTTTAATTACTTGCAGGGTTACGAGAGAGGCGGTTCCCCTCAGCCTCCGAACCAGCCCCCGGGCGCGCCCAGTCCAGGCGCTGCGCCGAACGCGCCCGGCGGCATGTCCCCTACGCAAGACTCGCAGCACCCGCCACACATACCTCACGGGGCGCAGCCGCCTCAGCATCAGGTGAGAACTTATCAGGCCCAGATCTTTATGTGCTAAATTTCAGCTCGATACATTCACTTTTTTGGCATTAACTTTGGCCAAACATCTTGACAACAGGACAACTGACAAACGTTCGCCTTTATAATATTAGTAGGATCATATCCGAAAACAGACTTCACCCGGAGCTGGTTATAGGCCTCCAAACTCTTATAATAGTTATAGTACAAGTACTGTTTATACACAAAAGAACTGCGAATGTACCATTGGTCGAATGTACCTTTAACAAGTGGCTCTGACTACCATAAAATATCGCTAAATTCAACACAAATGTGCCGACGTAGTCACCGGCCGTCAAGATCTTGAGCGTCGCCCTTCAACTCTTGCCAATAAAATAAATTATTCTCTCTGGGTAAATTCCCACGGAGCAAATTAAAACGTTTTATGTTTTAAAGAGACAGCCATATTCTGAAAACCAACATTATATTTGTCTGCCATTGTTCTTACTACAAAATAAAAGTCATTTCTTAAAGACCGTACATAACGAAAATTTAAATCTGTTAAGTTACTAAAAAAAACTCAAGTTCATAACATAAAAAATTAATTTTTTTGATTAATTAAGTAATAAATGTTATTATAGTGTGAACGAATTCTTGACAGATAAATAAATTTAGAACAATACTAATAATCAACTGAAACGGACATTTGAAATTGAGACATTGCTTTTTTTTATTTTTATATTTTAACCTAAACATGACCAAATTGTGACTTAAATGAAAATTGCAGTGCCCAACAGGGTGTATGTACTAACTTAGGCTAAAATTAGATCTTAAGCTACTAACCCTATGTAAGTACATATAAGCAATTAATAAATGAAATGAAATGACATACCCGAATGAAAAAGTATAATCAAATATACGACTGTACATAGAAAAAAAACTTTGAACTCAACGACATGGATCATCATTCATCATCGTCAATCTATAATATTCCACTGCTGGACAACGAAAAGGACATGATGTGCTATGTGTGAACTTTTGGATTACATGGTTTTCTTACAAACTTTCCACGCCGAATTTGGCTGAAGATAATTTGCGGTTTATCTAGAGATCCGAAAGACAGAGAAGCTGTATCTGGGACAGTGTTTTCTCGTAATAGTCAGCCCGGCAGCCAATTAGACGACGTAGTCAATTTAACCGGGTTAGAGTTGGACCCACTATCAGCTGGTTCCGTTTTTGTCGAAAGCATTTCCTCCAAGGTTTACATGACAGACAGTTCAGAACTTAAGTTCGACGTAAAGATCAACAAACGATAATTATGAGGTCCAATGTCACCGTTGCAAATTGAGCGAGTTCACGTTGCAATTGAACGCGTTATATAAAATAAACGACCACTCAGTTTAGCGCATTTCACCGTCATAAAGTTGATCCGGTTCAAGCAAGAGTTCAAGAGCTGTACGTACCGTATTGTGCGACAAATTTGAACTTTATCAAGCCTGAGGTCCCCAATTTCACCGGTAGCAAGAGCTGTCATGTCACCTAAATGTGAACTCGATCAAGCTGACCTTGGTTCTGTTGAAGTAAGTTTTGGCAGCGATCGGTAAAATTGGACCTTAGTCTTTAATAACTCTCATATCGTATAAATACCATGATACACAGCCACAATTTACAATAAAATCATTATATAAAAGACTGGTTTTCAGATTCAAAGTTTATTGTAAAATTAAGTTTCATTTCTTAGAATCTAGTCAAACATTTATAGCGAAAGAAATTTAAAATAATGGTCGGCCATAAATTGCGAATACGTCTCAAGGCCCGCAAAAAACTTGATCGGACCAGGAAACGACGGCCGACGTGGTCCACGAAACGAGTTTCAACTTTGTCCCTACTTGTGTCCATACTTCCATTGATACATTTTATAAAAAGACATAACATTACCTTTTGCAGCTTATCCTTGACAATTTACGTATAAAAATAACGAGCACCGAAAATTTTGCAGTGATTGAGTCTGTCACTAAGTAAAGAAGTTTTTAACGCACTTAGATAATCTTGTTTTACCTAGCTTGAAGTGTATTATTTCTGTTCCTCTATTAAAATAATTATACAGCCTTAACATTTCGAGCAAGACCAATTATTTGATTAACGAAATGATCTTAATAAAATCTCAAGGCGTTTCAACAGCTTTATAAAATTAACACAGATGTTTACCAGAGTTGTAATTACCTACACAAATAACTCATAAAGAAAGTTTTCGCTGAATTCGGATGATCTTAGTTAAGGAAACTAGGTACCTATTATAATATATTATATATTATCTACTTAGCTTGGGGCTAGATGACGCTGCGTGGATTGTCCAGCATTATTTATTTATTTATGTTAATTATTAAATTGTTTTCACAAGTTTTAAACTGGTTGGGCCCCAACGTCGTTAATTTCTTAATCCTCCCTATGTTCATAAATACGGAAATGTAGTTCAAATAAAGCGGATTAATATCCCTTTAAGTATTATGATTAAAACATTATCATACTCTAAAATCTTATGAAGAACCTTAATTTACATAATGTCTTTCCAAAAGAGCAGATAAAATAAAAGTACCCAACGCTGAAACCCAACTTAACAGTCGCCAAAGTATTATCCATACTAATATTATAAATTCTAAAGTAACTCTATCTGTGTATCTGTCTGTCTGTCTGTTACCTTTTCAAGCCTAAACGCCTGACTGATGTCAATAAAATTTATCAGGGAGTTAGACATCCCGGGTCCGTAACTGGGATGCCATCCAACGCCCTGCTAAATTTAGCCTCTGTCCCTACATAGGCTACTTTTTATCCCGGTAAAGTGCCTGCGAAACCGCGGGCTGACGCTAGTTATTAATAAACTTGTAGAAGTGCGTCATGTTTACGTTTCGTTTATCGCTGTGAGCGTAGTCGTGCGGAGGAAATTTTCGATAATTTTGGCCCGTTCGCCTTGCGACCGACATTCACTTGCGAGATAGCGCCCGACCAAGATAAACTGTTACTCGCAATTTAGATTGAGGACGTATCGATTCCGATTAAAATCTCCCTACGTTAAATCGTGGCTTTGGACTACATACATTTCCATATTTATGAAACTCATACGAACTTAAAACTGTAACGTGAACACATATTATAAATAAAAATACGCTGTGCCATTTTTGCTGGGCAGCATATTCGGTGATACTAAAATATTTTGCAATGAAATTATATTCTCGCACACTTATACGCGAATAGCTCCCGTCAGCACGAGCGCTGATATGAATCTGTATAGCTTTAACGGAATTGAACCCACTCTATATGGAAAGTACCTATAGTAATCCACGATACTCGGCGGATGGAACTTTGGCTATGAACTTTACTGTTATCGCCACACATTAAACTGCTGCTGAATGTACGGAGCCCCTCGTTGCTAGCAATTTTTAAAAATTACCTTCCCTAACCATAACTATTTCAATAAACCGTCTATGGTCATACCATACCCCTCGTAATGGACAACTTTTACTTTCGTTATGTTTGTTTTCCTGTTTCTTCCTTCCCCCTCTTCATTTTTAGTATTATTGTAATCTTCAAAGTTGTTTTTCTTTACCGGTAAAATAATTTTAAGGATAATCTGGGTTGATTTAGCATCTTCTAAAATGTTAATGGCTTTAACGAGGACGAGGTAATGAATATATTGATTTTAAAGACTACTTATTTTTCATCTTATAAAAATATCTTATAGCAATATTTCTGTTAGCTACGAGTATCTTCAAATGTCACGTTACTTGAAGAATGTCGACGACATTCTACATGTCGATCATCTGTTCGTCGTGCAGCGTCCGGAATTCATCTAGTAACGTGAGCAACTCGCTTTTGGCACGCTTCGCTCCTAGCGCAATTTACATATTTCTGTGTTCAGCAGTTGTATGGCTAGCACGTGGCCGGCCTAGCGACTGCGAAATAATGGAGATATACCACATGCTAGGCTAGACCATTTGCATGCCAATACCAGTCTGTGCTTAACAATTTCTGCTTTCAGTAACACAAATAAACATCAGCCCAATGTCAATGTCTCTATGAAAAGCCTTTTGTGCACTCCGTCAGATCTCATATTGCTTATCTTCGCGATATGATAGAGTGCTCTTTAGAAATGAATTCTATATGTATGTATATTCAGTACAACCAAACACCGGGAAATTTATGTTATACGCCCAGGCTATAAAAAATAGTAGACTTGGTATATTATTTTTAATGACACAAGCATGAAACAGTCAATGAAGATAAAACAACCGTACACGTGTTCATAAAAGACGTCAAGAAGGAGTGTATGGCGCAAAAATTAAACGTCAGTCTGATATCAAGCGATCGACGGAGCAGAACACTCAGAGGCTCTTTGCCTCGGGGAACGAGCGCTCTGTAGATTTTATACACGGCTCTCGAACTAAACACGGCCGAGGGAGCTACAATTTATGCTAACGTAAACCCGGCTTCGGCGCCGACTCCGCTCAGATGTAAAGCTTTATGCCTTTAGCCTCATTCCGCTGCCGCCCGCTCCATGCTCGGCCTGGTCCAAAAGGAATTCCTCTTTCTAATCAAACTTAAGCGCCTTTGTGAGTAATTAAAATTTTATTCCTAATCCTTTTCCAATAAACTTCTGGCTCAGCATTCCTGAAAATGTTATTTGGCAAAGTAACATTTCCAACAGTCTGCGTATTAAGTTTTTAAAAAGTAATAAACAACAAAGTCAACGTACATTTTTGAAAGCGGATTAATAGAGGCTTTACAAAACTTACGACGAGCTATCCACGTTTAGTTAATGTTCAACGATGTCAGTGGAGAATTTTGAGTCAAGGGCCATTCCAGCATCGTGATCGCTCGAGAGTCGTACGGTCGAAATGAAACGTCGTATCTTATTTTATGATTAGCGGCTCGAAAGCGCTTTGTAATTTTGTTAGTTCCGCCTTTCTGGTGCTGGGGGCTGAACACAGAGAGTGGAGATCGATGCGAGCGCTCCGAGCGGGTGCGACGGGGAAACAACTAGCCAACGCTAGCGCTGTCCCTTTCGCTCGAACCGCCTACCAGGCAGCCATGTTGCGCTCGACCTGCGCTCGCCCGACCGCCATTGTAGCATTCGTTGTCGCTGCTAGTGATGTACACCGATTCTCTCGATATTTTATACTCATCGACTGCGAAGCCGCTCTTTGTCAATTTTTAATAGAATTTTCTCTCCCAGCTTTGGTAACTATGTTTCTGTGCCAAAGTTATCGATGATTTAGTTAATCAATGAAACTTTTTTCTTTGAAACAACATAGCTGCCACCGGCGGCATCTGAATCCAAGGGCGATATTTGACTTGAATTAGTTGGTAACTCTGACATATGAAAGTTTGTCAAAAATATCCTAAAACGTAACTAGCTATTTTGTCTTTAATTCAATACCTCACAAACGTATTGAAAATCTATTTCAATAACATTAATTTGAAATAACGAAGTGCTAGTGCTGGGATGTGTCGATAAAAATAGTCGATAGCTCGGCATGCAGTGGAGTTATAGCGCGGCTCCGGAATTAAAATGTCAGACGTGCGGCCGGCAGAGGCAGCGGCAGCGAGCGTGGGGGCACCAGGGGCCGGGTGGTGCGGGGCGCCCGCTGTTATTAATAACCATAAGCCAGCAGACGCACGAACGTCCAGAGGGGCCACGCCAACCAGCCGAGCCGCGCAGTAATGAGGAATCACTAATTATATTATACTGGACTACAGTAAAAAACAACATTAAATACGGAGATATACGATATATCGATAAACCAGCGAGCTATTTTAATGAATATTTACCTTCAGTTCATGTTCGATAATTAAAAGCTGCGCTAATAGCCAATATCAATTGATTAATAATGATCTCTAGCACGCTATGAACAGCGATCTAGCCCTCAATAAAGATACGTCCCGATATTGGGTTCAAGTGCTTAGGGACGGAATGGCATGAAGATGATAAAGTAGTTCGGTTGGCGGGTACCCGTACCGGCTCTTTTAATATTCCCCCACGGTAGGCGCGCCGGTTGCACGAGACAGCTCTACCCGTTTGCAACGCGACGTTCGCCTCTGCCAGTAAAAACTCTTTATATTTTATTGTCAGGGAAATGTATTTGTCAAAGACCGTGCGATTAATTGCTCGTCTTTTATGAAATGTGCCTCGGGGAGATGTCGCTTTGGTATCCTAGAACGTCACGTGTTGCATGTGGCCTGGAGGAAATATTTTATAGAGACGATATTTGCCCGTTCTCTTGATTATGTAGAGCGGTAATTTGTGTACGTATTTTCTGAGTTCAAGAATTGTACGCAGTGGTCCATATAGCTTTTCGAATTGTGTGTTTGTGTCGCGATCAAAAAACAACCTTCTAAACATGATAATTTATATGTTATAAAAGTTACTGCGCAGTTATAAAAGCTGAGAGATGTTTCCTTCGCTCGCTTCTTATTTTTCGCCGTGCATAAAGAGCAAGTTATCCGGCAGCACTCGCTTCTCATAATAACAAACTGCTAAATTCTCTGGATTCTCGGAACTTGGTGCGGCAGCCCGTTGGAAAGCTCTAAAGCGCTGACTGTGGGGCGTACATTCTCCAGCGGCGGAGTCACGGGCAACTGTCGGGAATTGCCGAGTTGGATAAATTATGCCGCTCGCCCCCCTTTTGCAATCTCCGCAAAATAATGCAATCCAATTGTTGGAGAGGAGAAACTGACATTTGTCTTGTCTTTTGTGCTCGCCTCTCTGCCTGTTGGTTGTTTGTTATGATTATGACAAATGCCTCCAGTGCTAAGTGGGGAAGGTTGTCAAAGGGTTTTTTTTATGAGGGGTTCTAATAAGTTTGATCTTTTCTGGCGTAGGACCGTAGAGTGGCACAAGAATGTGGAAGCCAAGCAGTTGGAGAAGTTAGTTTGGTATTATTATGGTTATGATGACGACCGATTCGGCGCTGTGGGCGAAGGTCCGCCTGTGAGGCTGCGAGGCAGAAGATTGCGGGTTCAATTCCCGCCTTGGGATAGATTGTACGATCTGCAAATAATTGTTGCGTGTTCTAGGTGTTTTCTATTTATATTAAAAAATGTATCTTTAATATGTATGTATATCTAGTACCCATAACGCAAGCTCTGCTTAGCTTCGGGCTAGATGATGCTGTGAGGATTGTCGAGCATTATTTCTAGAGATCGACTTCTGCGTCTTGGGCCATGAAAGTTTTAATATTTTATTAAATAAATAATGCTGGACAAACCATGTACATTATTATTATATACTTAAGGCCTTTTTTATTATAGTTTTACTTGATGGTATTTTTACATTAACTTTTATAGTCCCTGCTGTCTTTTCTTCCTTAGCGCTGAAATATAATATCAAGTTACATTTAATATCGGAAGTTTCCTATAAAATATGTCTGTCATGGTTGCAATCAATAACATACAACAAAAAGCAATGTAATGACGCGACAGTAACACATACGCTGCATTAAAAGGATCATTGCTTTAATCGAAAATCCGAGTGTCCATTAATGTACTCCAGTAAATGGGTTGTAATGTATTTGCAGTACTATGTATTTGTAAGCTGGCTTAGTCTACATTCTGTAAAGAGCTATGCTGGAAAATTCACACAGTCCCAAACTAAGCAGAGCTTGTGTTATTACGGTTTAAGATATATTTATTCTCAAAAGAATTTACAAAATTCGCTTACTGAGAACTTAAAAATTAACTTCTAGTTAATATGTCTAGTTATTGTGCCCTAATGCGTAGTGTGCTTATTAGTACTAGATAACTGTTATACATAATACAATATAGATATTTTATTATAGAATGTAAAAGTCCGTCCCCAGGATACCATCTACTTCCCTGTTAAATTTCATTGAGTTTAGTTCAGCCGTATAGGCGTGAAAAGGTATTAGACAGACAGATAGATAGACAGACACAGTTACTTTCGAATTTGTAATATTAGTATGAATTCCAAAAAAAAAAACATGGAGAAGAATCTTCCCGTGGGATCCAAGGCAAAAAAAAGTACAAAAAAAACATTAGTATGAAAATTGTAATATAAGTATGGATTCCAAAAACTCACAGAGAAAAAATAAGAAGATTCTCTCGAGAGGTCAACCGGAGAAGAGATGGTAAGACATCTTTATGAAGAAAGCTGATCCTAACTGGATGACTTAAAGTCATTTAGAAATCCATACTATAATAATGTAGGTAATATTATAAGGTTTGGCAGCGTTTGGGAAACTACGTCGAGTCTTCTCGTCATCCATACCGCAATGCTTGAAAACGAAAGTTTTCAATCAGTGCGTCCTACCCGTCATGTCATGACCTACGGAGCTGAGACGTGGACACTCACGGTAGGGCTGGTCCACCAGTTTAAAGTCGCTCAGCGAGCTATGGAGAGAGCTATGCTCGGAGTTTCTCTGAAGGATAGGATTCGCAACGAATACATTCGACAGAGAACCAAGCGACATAGCTCAAAGGATTAGCAAGCTGAAATGGCAGTGGGCTGGCCATATTTCAAGAAGAACCGACAACCGCTGGGGTAAACGTGTTCTTGAGTGGAGACCGCGACTCGGAAAACGTAGTGTAGGACGCCCTCCTACCAGGTGGGACGACGATTTGCGAAAGACTGCTGGCAGATGCTGGATGCGGCAAGCTGAAGACAGGGCGCTATGGCGCTCATTAGGGGAGGCCTATGTCCAGCAGTGGACTGGTATAGGCTGATGATGATGATGATGAATATTATAAATCCGAAAGTAACTGTATCTGTCTGTATGTTACCTTTTCACGGCTGAACAGATCGGTAGACGATATCCCGAAGACGGACACAGGCTAAACCACAGGCAGAAGCTAGTATCAAATATAGTATGAATACGCGCTAGCTGCGAAAAGTTATTTAGATTTCAATAAGAGTTTAAAAACGACGTACCTCTATCCGTATGTATCCGTTTGCAGTTTTAGCAGACACTTGCCCAGCTAGAAGTTAGAAACGCTCGATGGCATTACGGTTTAATCCCATCTCGGACCTTTCCAACTAGCCTTTCAAAGGATCTGTTTGTAGTTTGTACACTCTATAATGCCGTTTACCGCTGTTTGATGTCCAGGTAAGATGACTCTTAAAACGGATAAAATATAACGTCAAAAATGAAAACAAACATGGTGGGTGTAAAATCTAATATTAGATAAATCTGCGTCGTTTTTGATGCTATGTAAACACTGACTCACGGTGTTATTTTCGTATTTACTACTATGAAAAATCGCTTTTATCAAGCAGGTGACTTTGATATGCTTTATGCGCCACCTTATGATAATACTAACTTCTGGCGCTACTAGTTCTAATTACTTCAGTCATACATAGATAGATATTTTAGAAAACGATCAGAACACCCTGCACAGATATCTGCGGGAATCGAACTCACAACCTCCTGCATCGCAGCTGGACCTTCGCCTACCACGCCACAGAGGTCGAATACTGATTCGTTGTGAATAGGTAGGTAGGTACCTTATTAATTTAATCGATAAGATGGCTTAGTGACTTGCCTATGTTAGGCAATTAACTAAATTGCTCCGTTTGCAATCAGCCTAGCAAATATAGAAAATGGATCATTCTACGATACGGCGGCGAAATATACACAATTTACAAAGTTTCATTCTTAAAATCAGCATGACTCATTCATTAGTTCATTACACACACTGATTTTTGATTACAAATACAGGCATTTGTGAACTGGTCAGTTCGTAAATAATCCAGAATTCACGTAGAAGATAATATTATGTAGGCAGTCTACTAAAGTTCCATTATACACAATTCACAAAGTTTCATTCTTAAAATCAGCATGACTCATTAATTACACCACACTGATTTCTGATTACACATACATTGTTAACGGCATTTGTGAACTTTGATCAGTCCGTAAATAATCCAGAATTCACGTAGAAGATATTCTGTAGGCAGTCGAGTAAAGTTCCATTTAACTTAGCGCAGTGACTGGTACTGGCACGGTAGCTCAGACAAATATATTATGAGGCTGAAGTTTTAGCGCAACTGTTATAGCATCCTTAACAAATGTTTTGGAGAGTCTGTACTTAGCGCTTCATGGACCGACGTTGTTTATTTTTCGAACAACATTATTTTGTCTAGTGATTTGTTTTCAGATAGTTTTCTTTTACTTTTGTTGCTTGTTACTAGATCCGATTCGCATCATAGTTGTTGAAGTCTTTCTCTATACTATGCCATATCTCATTAATCGTATATATAATAAATAAATAATGCTGGACAATTCACACAGCATTATCTAGCCCCAAGCTAAGCAGAGCTTGTGTTATGGGTACTAGATAACTGACATACAAAATATAATACAATACACAAAGATATTTTTTATTATACATAAAAAACGACCAGAACACCCTGAACGAATGTCTGCAGATCTTACACACATTTCCGAGGTGGGAATCGAACCCGCAACCTCCTGCGTCGCAGGCAGACCTTCGCCCACCGCGTCACAGAGGTCGTCATATATCATTCATTACTGTAGACAGGGAGCTATGGCGCTCATTAGGGGAGGCCTGTCGAGCTGTTTACTAATATAGGCTGATGATGATAATGATGATGATCATTAGAATTAAACAATATTTTACTCTATTAGAAATTATTCTCTATCAAAA
Source organism: Eupithecia vulgata (assembly GCA_946478455.1). Lineage (NCBI taxonomy): Eukaryota > Metazoa > Arthropoda > Insecta > Lepidoptera > Geometridae > Eupithecia > Eupithecia vulgata. The sequence goes on along the minus strand of OX297879.1, from coordinate 9,949,013 downwards.
CCTAAAAATGTTAGTCATTGGTAGTGATTCTGTTGGCACAAAACCTAAACTAAACTAACGTAAAAATGTTGCTGTCCCCTTTTACTCGATGGAAAAAAAAGAGGTCAACAATTTAAGGCTAGTTGTTTAGGTTTTATGCCAACAGAATCGCTACCATTAAGTACTTACATTTATCTAATTGAGACATAATGCAATTAATTTATATCAGTTTGTTACAGCCCTTTTTATTTTTTAATGTACTTAATTAATCTATTTGTCATCCTTATTCAAATCAATAATTGTGTAAAAAAAACTTGCATGTTTCATTTAACTTGATTTATATTTGCAGTTGTTTGGACATCGTAATTTTTTTTTGTTAACTGGCGCTTAATTCATTAGTCTCTAACTCATTAGCTGTAATAAATAAAGGTAGCACTAATTGCCAAAATATAGAATAAGTTTATTTGATAAGATTTTTAAAAACTTAGCTTGGCAACTAGGCCATAATTGTATCGAAATAAATATATAAAAACATTGATTTTTCAAACGATCAACCGCCAATCATTTAGGTTAGGTCCTAATCCCATAATTTGTTTAACCAACGTTGAACAATTCTGTCTACGATATAATTTCAACGGAACCACAATACAACTGAATATTAATATTTCACTCAAAAAATGTGCTGAGACTGCTGAGTCATATCCTTTTCAACAGTACCTACCGTGAATTCGTACTCGAACTCTTTTTACCCGTTGTTGGCGTTTTGATGCAATAATTTGGCCACGCATGATCATCATCATGAATCATCAACAAATTTTCTGAAATGAATTTATCAATTTGCTATTTTGAGTGGTGTAGTGTAACTTTTTATCTTATTGATTACTTATTTGATAGTTTTTTTTTTATAAAAGGTTACCCTATATCCGTCTCTTTACTAATATGTGTGTTTGTCTGTCTGTCTGTTACCTTTTCAAGCCTAAACGGCTGAACGGATCTAAATGAAATTTGGCAGGAAGATAGACAGTATCCCGAAGACGGACATAGGCTACTTCATATCTCGGTAATTCGTTATTTGTGTAGTGTTTTTTTATAATATCTTTTAGCTTATTAATTAAGATTCTACCTGCGGCTTCACCAGCTTTGTTTAAGATTATTTCTATCCCATGGGAACTGATATAAAGGATAAATAAATAAATAATAAATAATGCTGGACAATTCACACAGCATTATCTAGCCCCAAAGTAAGCAGAGCTTGTGTTATGGGTACTAGATAACTGATATACATAATACTAATACAATACATAGATAGATATTTTTTATTATAAATAGAAAACGACCAGAACACCCTGAACAAATGTCTGCAGATCGTACACACATTTGTCCCGAGGCGGGAATCAAACCAGCAACCTCCTGCGTCGCAGGCAGACATTCGCCCACCACGCCACAGAGGTCGTCACAAGATACAAAGCTTATGGATTATTCCAGGCCTAGAATTACCTGTATGCAAATTTTCAGCATTTCGTCTCAGCCCTAACTGCATTTCGATTACGGTAAAATTATCCCTTTCCTATTGGATGTGCTATTGAGGAGAATGGTCATAAACGATTTCGGTTGCCAATATGGTACTAAAAATGCATCTTTCTATGTTGAAATTAAATCATTCAGGTTATGAATGTGCGATTATTCACATTATGTATTGATGTTCGACTAACTGTTTAATTTAATATGCTTCCAGTAATTGATTGATTCCATTTCAAGATTTGTTGGACTGACTGTAATCGTAAGAAAGGCATTGACAAGCTTAGCATAATGACCCTATCCTGGACACTTAGTGGTCAAGACTAGTGTAGAATACCTAGAGTAGAATAATAAAAAATTAATTGAAATCATCGTTTCCTTATCGAATGCGTAAAATAATAAAAACACTTAAAAATTACACACTGTAAGGCATTTTTCTCTATCATAGGGCGTTTGTGTTTATATTACCGAACACTGTAGTCTAACCCATTCACTGCCCTTAAGGTTGCCTGTAAGAAATAAATAAATATAATAAATAATTCTGGACAAGAAATAAGTCTGTAAGAAATAAGTAGCTCCTAAGCGATAAGGCCGCCCATTGTACTTTTATGTTACATATTAATGTCTATATTTTTTGTTTAATTTTCTGTACTTTTGCCCATCCACTGCTTCGTGGTGGTGCTGATGGACTTGTGCGTCATGGACACTGAAAGCGTTAACCCAGTATTTGTTTGCAGGGTTACCCTCCACCGCCGAGGCCGTCGCAGCCGTCCACACCGAACGCTCATGATCCCGACTCCGTAAGTCAACTCCTTTGTTCCACTTTTATTGTCTTCACTCTGACAGTTTGTAAACATTGTGACCAGCGGTATTTTTACAACCAACTCAATGCCAATAATAGAAATCTATCGTACCCTGACTGGGCGGTATGGCGCTCATTAGGGGGAGGTTTATGTCCAGCCGTGGACTAATAAAAGCTGATGATGACGATGATGCAAAATCTTGTAAATATTTGCACACGCCGCGCCGTTCTGCTCTGTCCCGCTCCTATGAACGTGAAATCCTATGCCTATCCTTTTCTCACATCTTCTTCGGATTCTTATGGTAGCCCCTTAAAATAATGAACTGTCCATACAAACGCACTACCAAAATGATTTGTAATTCTAGCATATTTCCACCATAATAATCAGGTATTTTTTTTGTATTCGAATAGTAGGTTTATTATAGGTCTCCTGGATCCCCCGTCCTAGGTTGGATTTTTAAATACTTAACTATAACGAAATTAAGCAGATCGCATTTTGCATATTTTACGTCGAAAATGACATGTTTTCGTCCAATTTGTTGTGTATTAAAATTAACAATATGTTACGTTTTGTTTGTGAACATAGCTTATATTGTCTAGTTACGGAATTAGAACACCACGTGGAAAATACAAAAAGTTTTCATGAAACAATAATATTACGAATTAAAGTTGCGAACAGTTGTCGCCGAATTCTTACGAGGCAACTGAAATAGAACTTACTAAATAACTTTTAAATTAAGTAATTTTTATTTATATAAAAATTACTTAATTTAAAAGTTGTGGGTTTCTATTTTAAAACAATGAAGTGAAAACGTTAAACTTTGAGAGAAACGAAACAACAAAACTCTTCAACGTTTATTTTGATCCGAAAACTTTTCAGAACCAATTAATTATAAATAAATAATGCTGGACAATTCACACAACATTATCTAGCCCCAAACTAAGCAGAGCTGGTGTTTTAAGGTACTAAATAACTGATATACATAATACGATACATTTTTTTTTAAACGACCAGAGCACCCGCAGCAAATATCTGCAGAACGTACAAACATTTGTCCCGAATCGAACCCGCATCCTCCTGCGTCGCAGCACCGCGCCACAGAGGTCGTCAAATGATACTTACTATTAAATTTATGAATGACTGCGATTAGTTTAGCGATAATTAGCATGCAACTACTCGTTTAACTGTGTCGAATCGTATTTCCACGATGTGTATTGTATGTATAATGGTTCTTAATGATGATAACCCACGAAACCGGTTCTTCATACCCTACTGCGTCATAACACGGTAATTTGACGTCAATATGTTATGATAATGAAACTTTCGACGGACGTATGAACATTTAATATTATTAACAAAGAAAATTAACTTAAATCTTTTATTAGAAAATATTATCAAATAATAGAATTTAAAAACTAGTAATTACAATTGAAACAATTGAGCTAACTGCAGACTTTTCCACGCAAACTACAGGTAGCCTCAACTGATCGATATCAATACCAGTCGGAAGCGTGCCCAAGACGCTGGCTGTATTGCCCCGCTGCTGTATGGCAATGCTGATGCGCTGTACTAGATACTCACCTGCCGAGTAATTGCGGTAAAATATCCCATTCCCATTGAATGGGCCATCCGGGGAGAAATGTCATAAACGATTTCGGTTTCCAATATGGTACTGAATAAGAAGAAGAAGAAAAATATTTATTAGACAACACAACACACAAATTAAACTTTAGTACATAGATATGAACATAAGACTACTTATTTAGTACCTACTAGATATGAAGTACTTATGTATACTAAGAAAACAAGGATGGATTATTTAAATACTAACACTCATGACCATTGGGTTGGTACTGGTACTAAGAAAATGCATACAGGATGGCGGGATGGGGCGTCGTTCGACGACGGAATTTGTAACGTCAACGTCAAGATTACTTAGAATTAACCTAAGTAAAAGTCAATTGTTACTTACTCACACTTGCCCTTTTTTTTTGCTCGATTTCAGCAATTCTGATTCTAATTTACAAACAGTTAATACTTTGCAGTAGCAAAGCAACGAAGTCGAGCAAAACAAAGTCAAGTGAGAGTAACATTAGTGCAAGGTGTAATGTAAAAATAAAAACATTATAATTGATTTGACATTTTGACATTCAGCATCATTCACAATTCGTCGAAAATTCTATGTATTTATTTTAATTGTTACATAAATGATAGGAACCGAAATAGCTTACACCCTGTCTCCCCGGATGGCGATCAATTTAATGGGAGATTTTACCGAAATCACTCGGCAGCTCTCGGGTCACGTTAAGATATTTTTTTTAAAACCCGGAGAGCCTCGGTACTACGCCTAGCCACGGACCTAAGGTCTCGACTCCAAGGGGAGCAAATTCGTAGGTACTGTCGAGACCTGCATATTTTATATAACATACAGTTAATTAAACTTAATGTGGCAGTAAATCGATTACTGTATCGCCGCGGCGCGCCGCCGCCGACTGAGAGCAAAAACCGGCCAAGTGCAAGTCGGACTCGCGGACGAAGGGTTCCGTACGATTATCTATAAAACTGCAAAAAAATTACGCTTCTTGTATGAAACCCCCTTAAATATTGTTTTTTGTTGTTTTTTAGTATTTGTTGCTATAGCGCGGCAACGGAAATACATCATCTGTGGACATTTCATCTGTCTTAACTAATCACGGTTCATGAGATACAGCGTGGTGACTGACGGACGGACAGCGGAGTCTTAAAAGGGTCCTGTTTAACCTTTTGGGTGCGGAACCCTAATAATGAGTGACCAGCTCGACACTAGCAAAGTGTTGTTTCTCGCTAATGGCTGAATAATGTACGCAGCTAGTCACGTAAGAACAAAGTGCAGAGCTCGTTTCCGCACGTAATGAAGCCGTGTTCTCTTTATATCTCGACGGGCATACTCTTTTATTTTTATAACATTATGATGATAAAATAATATAACATTTTCGGCCCTCCGTAGGTAACTTCAAACTTGATATTTTCCTCATTTCGCCCGGAATTATCCTGCCTAATTACGGATCTATCTAATGACTTTATGACGTAATATTTGCTAAGAAAATTGCTTAGAGCTTAATTATTTCCTTATTTTTAGCACGTGGTAGTCATCTATGAGTTGTTATTCATGTTTTTATCTCAAAAAGACGCTGATCACATCCATACTTATATTACTTACTAGGTATTTGAAATAGATCAGTTGAGCTACCTGTAGATTGTTTGCAACAGTCTGCATTTAGCTCAACTGTTTTAATTGTAAATACTAGTTTTATTTGTTTCTATTAATTGATTGTAATTTTCGTTGTTAATAAACCTTTTTTTTTATTAATATTAGAAATTCGAAAGTAACTCTATCTGTCTGTTTGTTAACTTTGCACGCCTGAACGGATCTCAATGAAATTCGGAAGGGGGGGGGGGACGGTATCCCAGGGACGGACATAGGGTACTATTTATATAGGTTCTATTGGTATAAATAAATAAATATATAACGCTGGAAAGTTTACACAGCATTATCTAGCCCCAAGCTAAGCGGAGCTTGTGTTATGGCTACTAGATAACTGATATACATAATACATTACATTGTATAGATATATATTTTTGAATAGTGCGTGCGAAGTCGTGGGCAGCTCCTTGTTAACTATAATTTATGATTGTTCTCTTGTTTTGCACTGGTCACATGTGCAGCATTAATTTTCTGCAACCGAAGCGTAACGGCTATGAAAATTATGGGCAAACATTATCATAAACGTGGCATCTTCGTTAGCGGGCCGTGCACATGTGGCGGTGAGGCGAGCTCGCTATTTGTGGACTCTCACTCCATATTCAGAGACCGCAAACCGACCGCACCGCGGCTCTTGACAATAAGCTTATTTGGCTAAAACGTACCGCGAGCAACGCGACATGTAAGAAACCTGTACGAAATTATGTTGTTCTATTCGATTCCAACGAAAACTGGCAATTTCCTATGCAATAACATATAAAAGACATAGGAAATTGAAGCGAAGTGAAGAACACTTCGCGTGGATGAATGTTTCTTTATTTATGTTCCACGAACACGTATGTATCGATATTATTCATATTTACAATTACAAGTAAGTAAACGTTAAGTAAATTTATTTTTCATATCGCATCGCGTTTATTTCAAGTACTTAAGTACTTAATCTTCTTACGTTAAGAGGATCATTAAATTTGTTATATTATTCTGAGCGGATTAGCGGATTATAAGATCTCAAGTGCCTTCCAAATTTCAAGCATCAATAATTGGCCGACCATTGAAACCAGAGAGACGCGTTCAAATCGGAAATTCATAAAACTGCTAAAAAAGCACTGCTGGTTTACAGTGCTTTTTTATCCATTCGATATCTGTATGACAGATATTTATTAAGGGCAATTATTTATCAGTGTTGTATTTTCCGTAATGAAATGCGACGTAAACGCACAACCCCATAGCCTGAGTACAGACAGGGCTGTTTGATGTTGATTGATACCGTTAGGCGGGCTCGCATTGTCTCGCCGCCGGCTCGCCCGGGGGAACCAAATGAGTGGAATTATTAAACCAGGGCCCGTTCCGATGTGACGCTTTTTGTAATGAATGTACCCACTAGGCTGAAATCGAGGGGAGCGCGCCACCCAATGCTCACGTCAATTGTAGCGACGAGGCAGCGAGTCCGGCCCTGCATGCCATGCCACCCTGATTTTATTATCAAAGCTTTACAAAGCAATTTTATAACCTTGTTTTTTATTCCTTTATCGTTTTTGTTGGCAGTCAGCTGGTGCACTTGTTTATGAACAATTTTCAATCGGTAACGAGATAGTAAACCATTTGAAACTGAATTACAGATTCACTGGAGCTAACTGCCGACAAACTGTTCTAAAGTTTGGCAGAAAATGCAATGTACTTTTAATTAAAAAAAAAAGAACATTTAAGAATTGTCTATGCCTTGTTTGGAACATTAGTTTATGTGAATATAAAATAGTTTTCGGTCATTCTTTTGTTGAGGCTATAATAACTCAGGGCTGTAATTAATTATAAGTAAGTCGCAGGCGTTTTGGGTACGCATCAGGAATGGCAAGAATTGTGAAGGGCGGGTACTAATTTCAGTTATTCTTACACTTCCCGCTTGCCATGCCGACCTCTGAGAATAGCAAGCATACTTTTGTTGAACTCTTGTATTCTTTCGAAACCCCTTTTTGCACTTTGACATTATTGAAAAATGTTATACCGTGTTTATTATTACTAATCTCATTTCTATAAACTTTGCCTACTCGTTCTATTACTATCACGTGAGGCAAAGTCCAAGTAAACGTACTTCACTCGTTTATTAAGGAATCCATTGTGGGTCATACATTTTTCAGAAAAACGTAAAACAAAAGATAAAACGTAACTGAGCTAAAGCTGAGTTTGTGAGCGTAGTTGCTCGGGGGTCTCATGTGCACTATCGTGCGCTTTGCTCGACTAACAATGTAAAAGTAATGTACAGAAGAACTAAATATTCAAATGTAAAAAGCGAGAGGCAGGGCTGCTCGCCCGCTGCACGTTCATAATAAAGGAGATTGAGTGGGGCGGTGTACAGTAGACGCAAATGAATGACGGCAACAGCTCGCCGAGCGTAATCAGCCGACGGGCGACGTGCGTTCCTCTAAAAACAAAGCAAATACATTTTGCACTGAACATTTTCAGACTAAATTTTCACTAGAACAACGTACACGAATAAAATTTCATGATAAAATAAAAAGCAACCGTCCCAGCTTTTTGTTCCATCGCTAATTGAGTTTGCTGTCGCATTCGAGTTTATTCCGACAAATAATTCATTCGATCATTGTCATCTGCTAGGTTTGCATTATTGCTATCACTGTTATGTGGTTTTCCTCTCATGAGGTACAAAAATCAGGGGGAGGCCTGCGTCCAGCAGTGGACCATTATAGGCTGTTGAGTTGAGGTTGAGGTAGGTATCACTGTTATGTGAATTTATCTTACATTTACCTTAACTTATTGAATTGTAGTATTTCTTTGTCGGATAACAGATTGTTCATTTGTAATATCATGTTATCACCAGCACCGTCACTCTTTTTAGGGTTCCGTACCTAAAGGTTGACAACGGGACCCTGTCTCAGACAAGCCTCCGATTTCTGTCCGTCTGCGGGCTTGTATCTCATGACCCGTAAAAGGTAGACGGTTGAAATTTTCACAGAATATGTAATACGAATAAAAAAATATCAAGATTAAAAATATAAATAATACTAAAGAATAAAATAATCAATAAAATATATATTAAAATTAAAAGGGTCTCCTGTACAAAAATCGTCATTTTCTTGGCATTCTTTTTTCTATTTTTGTCGAGGCTGTATCTCTTGAACCGTAATAGGTAGAAAGTTTAAATTTGACAGGATGGATAACTATTGCCACTATAACAACAATGAAAGTAAAATAAATTTAATTATTGAGGGGTTCAATGTCTATTCCAATTTGAGTACCGATCACTGAATTAAGCAACGTGGGACGCGGACAGTACCTACTTGGCTGGGTGAACGCGTTATGATGACCTTTTTGCTATATTCAGTTTTTTTTAACGTTTCTTTTTCGAAATAGTTATGTACGATGGGTACGGAACCCTCCGTGTGCGAGTCAACTCACACCAGGCCAGTTTTATTTCAAAATATTTTGTGTAATAGTTTTACTCGTAATAAAAGTTACCTGTAAAGTTACCAGTTTTGTGCTACACAAGCAAGCAGATTAATGTCTATGACTAAGTCTATGTGTAGCTTATCCTACTAGTGTGACCATGACATTCAGGTTTCCCTTAGAAGCTAGATTGTTATTCAAGGTTGCCTAGTATTCACAATACCTTAATCATGAGTCAACAATAACCCTCCTTCCACTTAGATCCACAGTCTTGATCCACATGTAGATCCGAGGATACTTTTTTTTCCTCTTCAATCCACCTATGAGGGGATCAATTTATAACATCTCTGATAAATAGGTTTAACAACGCGCGGCCCTAACGCCAAATCTCTATTGTTGAATAGGAGCCGTACGAACAAAATTGCGAATAGTCGGGAGGCGTGCACGAGTACGTTTCGTTTTTAATTGAATAACCCGAGGGTGCTCCGTAATCCGGCGCAACCCGAGCGCCAAAATTCATGACGACTCCGTTTGTTTTTGTTCTCTTGTCTTTGAATGAATGAACTGCTCTTCAACCATGCTAACTCTCTATTCGCAAGTAATCTAGTTTCCGATAAACCTTACTTCAATCAATGCTCGATGCAATCCGTTCGTCATACAATTTCCATAGCGACTCTTTAAACAATTTGCTATTGGAAAATTTACCGTTTTATTTGATTAAAAACTGATTGCATCATGTTATTGAGTTTCATAATTAATTGAATGTACGCTATTTTCATCCCATATATGTTTTATTTGTTTAAATTTTATCATGAAAACGCATAGTTTATTTTATTTAGTTTGGACAGATGGATGGAGCGGCCGCATTCGGATCGAATGTAATTATTATTGCGGTCAGATTTCGATAATGCGCCGCGAGGCCGATCGCGAACAAAATGTGTGGTCGCCCACTCGGATTTTAATAATTTATACGACTCACAGAACAGATAAAGCCTTTCCGTGTATTTCAGTTTTGTATTATGCGTTCTATTTTGTTCCCAATCAGTATGTTATCATAAATAAATATGTAAAAATTCGGCTCTGATGAACTCGATCATGAACCATCAGAACATGTTTTACACAAACCACTCTCTCACTTGGTAGATTCTGGTTATGCTCCGTGTATAGTAAAATGTTACCCTATTATGCGTTTCTGGGTCTGGCAGTTTAATCGCGCTGTAAAAATGCTCTGGTAATGAGGTAGTAAACTGGACCAGGGCGACGAGGGTCCCAATGACCGTACCCCCCAACCGAAAATAACCGTATAAACAGATAAAAGATAATATAACTGAACCAGGATAACTGCTTGAGCTTTGAGGTTTGTTAAATTCACAAACTGATTGCTGAAATAGGTTTACCGGGTATACAGTCTCTGTCTCTATTGCAGGCAGTTATAAACTTAGTTTCACCACGAACCGTTGCGTGATGTTGGCCTGTTGCTCCACCTTAGTAGCTTTGTACATTTTCTAGCAATAGACACCGAGGATTTACTAACAATTGATGTTTCACTGGAAAATACTTAAATACACACTAATATGCAAATTTTATGAAGTCGGATAATCAGTGAACAATGCTTACTATTCATTACTTTTGTCAAATAAATTGACATGGAGTATGAAGCAAGTCCAAGATTTACTTCATACTTCAGTCTCAACTCAGTTTCTGTACAATTTCTGACGCAAACAAATATTTAAACTTTCTTAAATCGACAACCGGCGAAATTCCGTTCTGGAATAGAACAAAGACAAACTATTCAGATGCTCGTTCAAACAAACAACAGTCAATGAAAATGCCAGTTCTCTTTCTCCGTCAACAGTTGTACACATGTCTCAGCATTTGCTCTATGTAAATAGAATACATGAATAACTACGGTATTTTGCATCGTATCGTATACCTTTACCGGATCGTTATTACGTTTAGAATATGTGGATATACGAGTACTGCGCCGTAAAAGCGCTCGTGGCGTTTAAGGGTCTCACCACATTTATCTACGCGAAATCGTTAAAACTACCTTTCTGTAAAATATGACGTTGTAGTATCAGTTCGGCTTGGAAATTGGGACGCGGTAACTCCTACACTTGTATGCCGTAGAGTTACAGCTTTTGTTTTTGCCCGAACTTAACTAATATTTTTTTTTTAGTCTAATACACCTTTGTTTGACCACAATCTCTGTTGGAAAATAAAGATGTGGCCGACGATATATCACGAAGATCTACGAGATACCTATTCACTCTTGTCTTGAAGACACCCATGTTGTAATTGGGAAAAACAGAAGCAGAGAGCGTGTTCCTAACCCCAGCGGTACGAATGATGAAGGTGGAGGAAAACAGCTTAGTGCGAGTAGACGGTAATATCCACGAAGTAGGGGTAGTAATGCACTGTGCGTCTGCTTGTCCTGGAGTGGAAGGGGGATGGTGGAATCAGATTTTTTTTCTGTAGTTCCTGTAAGCATTCTGACTTCACTCTTTTTTGAGCCGATTCCGCGCCGATATATGTAGTGGAGACCCGTATTGCGCAGGGCCTGGAGCGAGGACGGAGTTGACGGCCGGCCGCGGGGTGCCTTCAGGGTGGTCGTAACATAACCTGACTGAAGCCACCCTCATCGGATGTTTATGAATTTTCATAAACTTACTTAAACCTGGATTACGGACTTGCCGGTCGGTACCGTTTCGGCAAAGTTCATCCACTCCTAACTTACACACTGTGTCAGTGTTGTTTAATTAAGTTTCAAACTTAGATGATGTCAAGTGTTAATACTTAACTTGTCATGTTTGTGATGCCTGTTTGTTTATTACAATAGCAGGCTCGTGTTATGAATAAACTTTTAGATTTACTTACATTGGGCTTAACGAACTGAAAACAAATTCAGGCTCTGCATACAGAGATGAATTTATTTACCAAAAGCTTTACCAATGCTAATTCAAATCGTATAAAAGTTCAAACGAAAGTTTCTCCAATAGGTTGTAACAATGAAGAGACCGAACAATAAACTTTCTGAAGTTGAAGAATAAGAGCAAATGGGTTCAAAGTTACAGCTTGAGAACTAATAACAACTTTTCTATTGAAAGTAATCCGTAAATAATACGCCTGTTAAGCAAAATGTGAAGACTTAAAAGTTTGTATAGGACAAACTGTCTAGCAAAAAGTAAACAAACCTCAGCTGGGATGGAATTATTATTACATCCTACCGTGGGTTCCTAGCTCCGTGGTTATTGTGATCGTGACGACATTGACCCCACGACCCTCGGTGTCTATGACGCAACGAATGTCACCGCAACCATCAATCACTAAATGCTTTGTGACGTTTTGCGACCTGTCACACTAAATTTCAGTGTTGCTTGCTGTATCACAGATTTTACCTGATTTTGGACAAGATTCCAAAAAATGAATTTTATTTGAATTTTATTGCTTAGTACTTTGTCCTCCTCCGGGCTATCATTTGATAGTCATTCACACACATCTATAAGAAATATTATCATAAAGTACCCAAAATATGCTTAATACGTTGTGTAGTACTCTGAATATGCTTAAGAGCTGGTAGCTCTACTCCGAGAATTAACAAAATAACTAACAAGCAAATTTTTATGTCTAATCATCATTCACAACCTATGTTTGTCTCCTGCTGGACATAGGACTCCCCTAATGACATTCAATATTAAATAAAACGTCAAGTGCGAGTAGGACATTACAGTTTTTGGATTTTTCCTTCTTCTTTCTTGTGCTATAAGACCGTGGTTCTTGCCAAATGTCATGGTTCTAGGTCAACGGGAAGTACCCTATTTCTCAAATTTCAAAAATATGGTTTTGTTTGCACGTGTTTCTTTTAGAAATTAAAAAACAAAAAATGGCACTAACGGTTGTAACTTTTGATTGCGTTGACTTAGAAGTTTGATTTATATCGCGGCTAGGTTACGAACCGAAAGTTTTTCTTTTTCTCTGAAGGATAGGATTCGCAACGAATACATCCGACAGAGAACCAAGGTTGTCGACATAGCTCAAAGGATTAGCAAGCTGAAGTGGCAGTGGGCTGGCCATATCTCGAGAAAAACCGATAATCGCTGGGGTAAACGTGTTCTTGAGTGGAGACCGCGACTCGGCAAACGTAGTGTAGGACGCCCTCCAACAAGGTGGGATGACGATTTGCGAAAGACTGCTGGCAGATGCTGGATGCGGCAAGCTGAAGACAGGGCGCTATGGCGCTCATTAGGGTAGGCCTATGTCCAGCAGTGGACTGACGTAGGCTGATGATGAGGTTACAAACCTGAGATATGATGTGAATTTCAACTCTATACCTCCACGCGTTTCTGAGAAAAGAGGGTGGACAGACAAACAGACGCACAACAAAGTGATAAGGGTTCCTTTTTTCCTTTCGAGGTACGGAACCTTAAAAAAATTATAAATATTTATGCTTCATGAATATTTTAAAAGCCTATAAGCAAACTCCAACGAGATAGATTAAAGCAACAGAGTTGCATCCAGCTAGTAGTTTTGTGTATTGTAATATCTATCTACTACTCCAATTCTCTTATATGCTCATGGCTAGGGATGATGTCATCTGATTCCGATGGGCGGGCACGTCTCGTAGTCGATTCGTGACCGAGACTCTAAACGACTTGTGCATACCTAGCCTTACTTCATGCTGAACACACGCGCACGGCGCACATTCTCAGAAGTTTCGCATCGAGGGTTTTTTATGACGCGACACGGGTGATTGCAAATGACACTTTAAATACAACTCCTTTCATACATACCACGAAATACAAACAGAACTAGCGTTGTTCCACAAGAGTCGCAATCACAACTTCTGCAATTAACGACCGCGATAAAGACTGATTTTGAACGACCTCGATCTACGTTACCTCAACGCATTATTATTCTGAATTTATTCCGAGATGGCTCCTTCCTGTTGGCTTCCTTCCAAAGGGGGTATCCCCGGCAGTTACCAGACACTTTGGTAATTACGCTCTGCTGGTTAAATGTTAAGTTCAAATTTGTTTATAATTTATTTGTCATTCACCCCTTAATCTCAAAAAGTACGATAACTACGTTCCTGACATATGTTTTCTGACATACAGACAGATAATAATAGGTGTGTTTTGTTGTCGCAACTAGTCACAGGTAATACTCGCCGCTACGTTTTGCAATTCGGATATTAAGAGCATATACTACCTTAAACCAAATCCGTCAGATCTCCAATCTTCCAAAGTACTAAATATTTAACTTTGAAATTTATATATGATGAACATAATCTATCGATTTTATATTTGGAAAACATGATTCCATTAAAATTTTCTCGATGGAAAAAAATCGCAAAGTTACCTCTAAATTTTTACTAAAACCTTAATTTTCAATGTTTCGATAATAAGTTAAAACTTGATTTTTGGACTTGTATTGCTTTGCTATGCTCTGTCCCGCTTCTATGAACTCGAAATCCTATGTCTTGTCTATCCTTTTCACAAAAATTCGATGTTGTAAAAGCCCTTAATAATTTAAAGGAACCGTTTCTTGTGTACAAAATCACATTGGCACTCATTCATGTATAAAACAATTGTTACGTATACTATGTTTGTATTCATTAATATTTACTCGAACGTGTATTACGTTTCATGAATTACTGTAATGATTCTTGTGACGTAAACTTTTTACGTAACACACACGACTTTCCTGTGTTTTGATAAAAGACCTTCAACAATCCACGCCTACATTTATCTGTGGTATTATACTATAAATACGTGCTTGCTAATCCGTTGTTACGTCACTCAATGCAATAGGTCAGGACGGCGATAAACCGTCAGCTGACTTACATTTCAGATCTGGGTGCCTTTCAAAGTACTTTCTCGATACCCGGAGCCGTGACAACTGTGTTGTATACCTTTACATATGTATGTCGAAGACTGGAGGCGTTCGTGAGCGGGGGATGCCTCCAGATAATAAATAACGAGTGCAACGATTGCGACCGCCGGCTCGGGATAAAGGGGGTCCGGGGAGGGACCAACCATTTTAATGTCCCGGCGCCAGACTTTATATTAAACATTCGACCTTGGCAGTGGCCTACATCGACACCGGGACACGCACACACGCCTACTTCTCTCGTCACGAAAAGAAAAGTTCATTCACAATTTCGACACTTGTCGACTCTATTAATAATCCCTTATGACGTAACTACTCATCTTGGACGCTATTTTAATCTCCATCTAATTCCGTTGTCCGATGTTTGTTGACATTGTTGACGATCTTGTACATTTATCATCGATCGATTGTATGATTTGTCTAAAGCACGCAAGGATATCGCTCAGATGTGGAAGGGATAAACCCTGATGATTCAATGTATCACTCGCATAAATTCAGGTCTCCTGCCAGCACATAAATTTCGCAAGATGTCACCGGCGAATTTATTGTTATGTTTCATAAATTACTTAATCCTTAGTTAAATATGGCGTCGTCCAAAATTATACTATTCTGGGCAAGACAGACAACATTAGTCCGTCCCGTCCGTTAATCCGTATTCGATCTGATTTCCTTAAAAATGCCCAAATTATGAAATGCTGCTCATAAGGCTCATATAAATCTGCTTCAATTCGCACGAAAGTGTTTCCGTAATTGCTTTGAGTTGCAAATTATGTAATAAATTACCGTTATTGCTATTGCGTGGAACGAGTGAGTAATGTGGGTCAGTGACGAGAACAGAGGCAGGGTCGAGATGCCATTGACGCGTCTTTACGTTACATAACTGCCTTGTATTGTTTTGCCCAACAAGGACAAAGGATAGGATCCGCACAGCTATCAACATGCATGCATGCCGCGAACAAGCGTAAGTACGTCAGTCGGTGCTACCTGCATTGTATGGCATGGTAAAGCTATTCAAGTATAATTTTCTTTTGTTTCCCTACGTACCTCGCATGCAGCTCAATCATCAAAAACTTCTCTCTTTGTCTCTGAACTTCAAACATGATTAATTTTAAGCTAATTCTACAAAACCCCGCCCCGCCTTCTCAATGTTTTCGAAAATTCAAGGACATATGACATACAAAACGTAGCGAAGAATCCTATTACCTTTAAAGACGAACATACGATTATTTTAGTATCTCATTTCATCAAAATAGCTAACTATTTTGATGCTTGAAGGTTCGTAATAAAAAAGTGTCTGTCTACCACTTAGAAACACACCTATTTTTTATCACCTTTCTCTTGCATCTTCCAACAAATTTTTAAACTTGTACGCACAACAACAATATTCATCGACAGAATAAAAACTTAGCAGAAAGGTGGCAGTGGTGTGCGCAGCTCGCAGGTGTTCGGTGTCTGCACGAAACTGGTTGGGCATCCGGTCGGAGCTGCGCGCTGTATCCCACAGATGGCGCCACACGTCCGAAGCAGAATGTTTTATATCTCGCATCCTCTGCGAAATGGAAGGAACAAAGTCATTTATTTGGTACCAGTGCACACCCGATAACAATCAGATCTGAGTCATGATCTCTGCGACTACAATAAACAACTAACATCATTCATGCATTAGGTAGGGTTAGATCTTGGGTAGATCTATGTCATTATCAACAGTAAGACAAATTGTCTAATTACGCTGCGGTCCAGGCGGCTTATGTAACTAATGTAAGTATAATCGCTCTCGCGGAATCCGATCGTAAACAAGCTTGCTAACCCACTAAAACATATTTCTTTTATTTTGCGTTGCGAACCGCCTTCTTGCCTTGGAATTTACTCTTGCCCGCCACTTTACAGAACAGGTTCCTGTATCGAAAATAACGATAAATCCACCAGCGTGGTGCCGGCTCCGAATCACCCTCTCTGCATATTTTCCTGCGTCTCGGCTCTCGGGAATAACTCACGATTATGGAATATTTCTGCCTGCGTTATTTACGTTACCTAATTTGAAGAATCTTAATGAACTATTTAAATCAACATTCGAATTGTTTATTTACCTTCGATGTGAATTTCAGGTAAACTTTGTTTTGTGTTCCGCGCATTTGTTATTGATGGATTGTTTGGGAAGTTACCTACTTCATTAGTATTTATTTTCATTTAAAACTGACATTTCGTGAACCGGTAAATAAAATCCTCCTACATGAGACGGTGTTCTGAATAAACAAAAACTCTCTTTCCACCCAGAAAACCTTATAGCTTGCTTGAATCATAAAATAATACTCGGAACTCCCCAAAATGTAATAAAATACATGTGGGCTGATTAACTGGGCACAGTGCGCATATGCGCTGACCTGTATTCCCGATAGGCCGTCGCTGTATGTGAATGTGACAGTAATGAGAGTACTATACAGATGATTATATCATATCGTAGCTAATGAGCTCGCGGTCTCGATCAATGCTTGCCTGATTGAACCGCAGTTAGCTACATTATTATAACGATGACAAAGGCTTTCGCAGAAACTGTTTGGTAATTGAAGATTTTTTTGTCAGTGACACTCTTATTTAACTCTTCCTCTGAAATTTGGAGCACGAATATTTATTGAATAAAAGGACATGTTAACGGGCAGTTTGCCGGTGAATGTTGAATTTTGAAAGTAAGCCAAGTCTGTGGACATGGCATGTCCGTTACACGTACGGCATTTCGTTGTGTTTTACATGCATTTCAAGGCAGGGAGAACCAAATATCTGGTAGAGTTGTATGTTGTATTGGTATGCGTGCAGCTCGAAGCGACCCCCAGCCCAGCTCGCTGGCGTGCCCTCGCCTGTTTGTAGCTAGTTATACATTTAGGTTGGAGTTGTTCGGAGCGAGCGGCGGCTTGCCGTCGCAATATCAGCCCGGTGAAATCGCTCGCCCGCCCGCTTCGCCGCACCACACCGCCTCTTGCCTGCGCCAGTCGCCGTGCGCCAACTGAAACGCGCGCACTGCTAGCGCAATCGAACGTATAATATTCCTCGCGTATTCTTTCCTTTCTGGTCGTTTCCATCGCATCACTCAACATAAACGATTACACCCTTGCTCCCCGTGATTTACAGCTCATTCTGTTCTCTTGTCGAGTTTCGTCATTAGAGACCCACCTGACATTGTAGTGTGAGTGTGTGTGCGTGCTCGGAGTACCCGTTGAAGACTTGTCCTAAATTGTGTTTCGGCTTCGCGCCGACCAAAAGGTTCAAGACGTCTGTCATCATAAGGCTGCCTGCGAATACAGTAAGTATCGCGCCGACCGGACCGCATGACTCAATGTAAAATGGGACGATGCTTATCTTTTGCAGATGTGTGCGTCTGTGTGACGACGAGCAAGTTGCCACTGTGTGCGTGACATCCGACCGCCTTTGGGTAGCTGTGTGCGTTTGGCTCAATACTTGATTCTATTTTGTGGCGGAGCAGCTAAATGTTTGTTTTTATTATCATAATATGAACATCGCGACCGCTGCGATGGTAGTTTTTGCAAATAGGGCTCCTAGATCTACGAAGTTATTGTTGCTCCCATCAAGATTTCCCAATAAACTCTATATATCGCTCAGGATTATGTGAGAGAACTTTAAAAAACTATATGCCAACTTACGTCCTAGTTAAAATTTTGTCTGGTATAGTAGATATTGCATTCTTGATTTTATCTGCATTCTGAAAGTATTTTTGTTAAAACCGTTGTTTTTAGAGATATCACAGGACTTAGATTAGTCTCACTAGTTCCTTTCCCAGTTTCAGATCGGCCTGTACTTAGGTAACAAACATACAAATTTTCCCATTTTTAATATTACTGTGTCAATAACTCGACCGATTCTTACGGTATTATAACTAGGATATTCTGTCCTGTTTGAGGATAAAATTGGGTCGACCGCTTTGGGAGTTAAAAGTTTATCTCTACCAAATCAATTTACTGGTTCTGTTTTCTGAATTAAACAGATACACGTGTAATTTGATAAAAAAAAACATTTTGTATATGTTTGTTATAAATATTGATCTCTTCTTTATGAAGATACCGAAGTCTACCTTGTCGTTTTCAGCAAAATATTTCTATCCGACTTCCCAGCTCACAGCACACTCGCTCAGTGATGTTTCTAGGTCTCCTCGTTACTATTGCTTTATATACAGGATGTCCTTTTGAAATGGGAATAAATGGCGAAGTTCGAAACCATGAGAGTTAGAGAAATGTCGTAAAAGGAGTCTAGGAGTCTCTTTATCTTTGTTATGTATTTTGTTAAGTCTTGTTAAATATATTCAAATATCGTGCTTTATTTCCTTTAGACCTTACAGGACACGTCACAAAATTCAATTACATAAGTAAAAGACTGTAACAATTATAAATTTTTGTTCACTTCGATAATTTTAAGGTAAAGTAAAGAAGCGAACAAGAAACCTTTATTTTGTTAGGTTGATAGTTTTCGAGTTAGAGCAAAACTAGTCCCTAAGTTTTTTATCCACATAATCTGATATTTTGTAGTAAGCCTTTTTAAAAAGGATGTTTGACAATTTGCACTTGACTTGTAGTCTTGTTGTAGAATCAGTCATCTAGTACCCATAACACAAGCACTGCTTAGCTGGGTTCTAGATATTGCTATGTGAATTGTCCAGCATTTTTTTTTATATCAAGTTTTGTTAATTTGTCTATGGGACGCACGTTTATAGATACGGGGGTTGTATTTGTGGTTCACGTTTAACCCTTTCAAGTTTTGTAACTTTTTTATATCAGTATGATGTAGTAGAGGGAAATGATGATGATGATGATGTGTCCATGTGAAATTGGGTGGATATGTTTTGAGTAAGCGAGTATGGTCGAACCACGAGAACTCCTTGACAGGATCATTGCATGTGTCATGTATAACAATTGTAATTAATTGTGTAAACTGGGTTGGTTGTTCAAGTTGTGGGAAGTTTGACTAATGTTTTCAAGTAGCAGAGATTAGATAATGTGTTTAATCTGAATAGAGTTTGATTATTTCTTTGACTTTTTTAATAGCATTGTTTGGGTCGCAAAGCAACTAAATATCAATTAGCATTATAGCTAGCTAGGCTGTGTGTGTGCTAGGCGTATCTGTGCTATCGGCTCCTATCTCCTTGTTTGTTAAAGTCATCGGTTACTGATTATAATGCAGTCTCACGCTTGACGTTTCCAGTTCAATAATGTCGCAAGTGCCTCGCGTTGTGCGGATCGATTGTAAATTTTATTCGTTACAGCGTAAAAACCATACAGCGGGAGAAAACGGTGTGGATAGCACATTCTTCCGTCGGTCGGTGGCTCATACAAAATATACGATGTGTGTTACGTATAGCTAGGTAGGTGGGACGTCATTATTTATGTTCTCTAACAGTCGGCTCAGTGGTGTGGGTTAAAATCGGAGCAGTCAGCTGATCGTCCATGTGTGTGTGCGTTCTTTGGGAAACACCTTTCGATGACGTGTTCAAGCTCCGTTTAATTGGACATTCACATTGTTCCCTCGTGGTTTTTTGTGTCGTCATATCAATTCTGTGATTGATTGGTTTTGTTGAGGACTTTTGTCTTTCATATCATAATGCAGCTATCAAACTCCTTTCTTTTGTGTTATGATCTGATCTATTGGTTTATTTTCATCTCTTATAATCTACGTACATTCTTAAATCGTATTATCAGTATCCTCCATAAACAATTTCGAGGCACTAAAGACCTTTACACTGTCTACAGATTCTACCTCGTCATCGTCATTTAATGACAAAAATATTTGCTTATCAAAGATCGTTCATTGCTCTACCGTTATGTAGAGTCTACATCTTATATCAAACAACTGCGAATAAATATATTTCCAAGTCCACAAGAGTGTTTGAAATGCTACAATCTAAATCAAGGATTCATCAGCCAACTAAAACATCTGTTTTCTATCATTTATTTCGTATTTATCATACATAACATAACAGAATATCATAGGACTGCACTGTTATCAAATCAAAAATATAATGTTTTATTTAATAATGAATCATAGATATTAAAATATTATGAAAATACTGTATAAATACATACTGTTAAAATCAAAGCTCGTGTATGTAGGTCAGGTCAGGACTACAAGGGTAGTGGTACCGGCATAGTGCTTCATAAAATATTCAGGGTGTCATTATGCTGGCGGCACAGGCACCTCGTCACTCTGTACTACACAAAGTGAACCATGTCATTGATTTACTTACCCACTAGCGGTCCGCTCTGGCTTCACACGGGTGTATTCTATCGCCTATGTTTATTAGGGATTATTTAGGATTCTAATGGTGAAAGAAATTTTCAAATTGGTCCAGTAGTTTCGGAGCCGGAGAGGATGTTTGACTTGGTTGTTGTTTGTCGAGTCTGATCGAGAAACGATTATGACTGGGAGAAGAGAAGCTGTAAACTTTGACATGCTAGTAGTGTGTGGCTTGCAAGAACCCTTGCTTTTCCGTATTCTGTTATCTCCCAGCCCCAGTAAAGTTACGCCCGTTTGCCTTGTCTCCCAAAGCCAAAAGTAAAGCGTTAATTTTCACGAACAAGTGGAAATTAATGCTCCTATCACTTTGGCTTCCTATTGCTTTGGCACTTTGGTTGAGTTGAAAACCTAGGGGGGGCGTTTCCTGGTATCGTTATTTCGTCGCCATACGTCAACACTTAACAAATGTAACAAGCTAGAACTTCTCGGATAAAGTTGAGCTACGGCGGCGGTGCTACCACCCTACCCCATCGACCCCCTTCGTCACAAATAAATATAAGCCAGAGCCGACATCCGACAACAATAATAATAATTCGCTTGAGCTCGATCAGCTGTTTCGTCGACACCGACCCGAGTAACAGGTGGCCTATAAAGACATTCAATAAAGTGTGTACCACTTGCCTTCGTTGCGGAACCGTCTATTTTACACAAATATACCCACCCACACAGGCACCCGCCCCGGCGCGACCTCTAGGTTACAAACTTTTTTCTCACATCTCCCAATTACACCCGTTCGTCATTTTATCGAAATTTGTCATCATTATAATTGCCCTATAGTTAATGAATGATTTACGGTTTCTAGAACGTTTATTTGATGCTATAAACTGGTCAGGAACGGTTGGCTTATCTCATTCTTCCTTTTTATTTCTTTTCCAAAACTGTTACGTGCTGCTTTTACCGTATTAATATATTTAAATAAAGATGTAAGTTATGTTTAGAAGATCAGAGGGATGAGGTGGTATATGGGTGGGTGCGGGTGAACGACCTTTGGTCCCTTGTGCACGTGGTACTTTATGTACTTGTACAAAATTGTTGGAGTTGTAAGACTAGTTGTATATAAATGTAACCCAGTCTCATCACATGTAATAAGCCCCGGGCGCCCTTCATGTTTACGTTTCATTTGTTCGTCCTTCACCCTCTAGCTAATCAAATTCCTGGGAATTCGGTTCATTTTCATCAATGGTACCTTTGATCTATTCCATCAAGGACTGAAAATGAATGCAAAGAGCCGTTAGTGCCCGGTTTTCTGAAAAACAAGTAAATTTAACAAGGTTAGGACAAATCCCACACTTTGTACTTACCCCTAATCCTATTTGTTAGGCTATAAAATGTATTTATGACCATCATTGTGTCTTACTTAACGAAATTTTATGTAGTTGTCCAATGCCATTGTGTGCTGTGTGTGATAGTGAAGCTCTAGGTAGACTTAGGCCCAGACTCCGCAAAGGAGGAGATGTTCGTATAGGAGATGAGAAGAGACGTTTTGCACCTAGGGTGTTTCCACCGAGGCTGCGCGGAGATGTGGGCTGACTAAAGCGGAAATGAATGCTGGATAGAGCGGTTGAGCTGCGTGGGGCGAGCGTCGGATGTTTGTTTAATGCACTAGCGAGGCACAGCTCACATCTCCGCTCTAGTTTATCCAGTACGCATCTCCACTAGCTGAAAATAGTCTCTTCTCGTCTTCGATACGCACATCTCTTTGGTGGAGTCTGAGCCTTCTCTTCTCGTCTCCGCTGCGGGACGTTGCCAGCTTACGAGACACAACTCATGTCTCAGCTTCGATCTTTCTTTGTTTCTTCGCAAAATTAATACTCCTCTCGGTTACTGAAGTTGAGCGGAGACGAGATGTGTGGATAACGACGTTCTATTGGTTGTTTAAAACACATCTCTTCTCAGCTCAGCTTAGTTTTGATGGAGTCTGTCTGGACCAGAGGAGCTTGAAGATTCAAATGGGATCTTGTGTAGGACGGAGGAAATCGTATATTGTGGACTCTACACCAACGTCGCCGACTTTGTGGAGTGTGGTGCGTACTGTGTAGAGTTGGCTGGCGACAAGTTTACAAAACACTGTCGGCTGCTTATTATATTCGTACATTGAAATGTCGCACCAACTCGCCAGGTTGTGTCGCCAGCTTAGGTGACCAGAATCCAAGTCGCTACAACATAAGCCTGCCCAGCTAAAGTCTCATACCGTAGGTAAATGGTTTTTATGTGAGAGTGTAAGTAGCAGAACAGTTCGCTCTCAATAACGCACGTTCGTCGATGACGAGCCGGTTATGTAATGTAAATGTTTACGTACCTACTACACGTGGCCGGCACCACGTGTGCCCAACCGACAACACTAGCCTTGTGAATTATTTATTTACGACAACATTTTCGCACGCCGGTCGATGAACTCCTGAATGATCTTGGAACGCATTTACGACGATTAAACTCTGTTTTATATGCAATAACCGTTTTGTTGAGCAGCTCCATCATTCAGGTAGGCATAGCGTTATCGCGACATCGACGTAAGGCGGGCTCTGTGGTCTATGCTTATATTTATTTCTATAAATATATGGGTCCAACATCTAACTTCCTAGGGACAAATTCTGCTAACCTACCGCTTTACTATGACAATGATATCGTCACAGAATCATCCAGATTAAAGAAACTCTAGATAGTGCGTTTGGTGCTATTTGCACTGAGAGATTGATAGAACTTCCTCCATCTGTAGTTTGTTTTATCAAAAGTAAATGTCCCAATGTGTCATTCTGAGACCATTGTTATGGTGAAGCGATTAATCTAGTAGAATTAGGGCCAAGTTTTGAACCTTAGCTACTATTGCTCAAAGACGTATCTGCTTTTAATTGTTCTCTTGGATATGTGGAATTAAAATTTTCTCATGCAATTCTTTATCTTATCACCAGTTATCAAGTTTCAACCAACCTCGGGGTTGTTTGTCGAAGTTCTTTACCGCATTTACATCCTCACATCCATCTCAGATCTTGCATCCAGCGGTTGTTGTGAACATTACGCTATACCGCACAAGTTTTATATCTATTGCAATTCTCACTGCACACGAAGAATCGTTAAAGAACACCCGTTCATTTATCTGAACAAGTACGATCGTCCTTGCCTCTGCTGCAGGCCACGTGTGTGGTTATGTGTGCGCTTGGTAGGTAACGTGCGGTTTCAATGGGATAGCCTCTATTTATGCGTCGCTGGCAACCTCCGCATACTCTCATACCTTTTGTGTTGTGTAGACGCACACGAGCAGGCGAGATTTTGTGTTTATTTGCGTCGGGATTTGGGCCAAGTGCACTCGGTCAATTTCAACAGATCTCGTTGATCCGTGCCGAGGCAGCGCAATAGCGGCTGGTGTAGCTTATTAGCTAATCTATTGCTAACAGCTGGAGTGGAGCTTTGTGTACGGCTGCTGTGAATGAGTAGTAGCTATTAATGCAATTTTTCTGTAATTTAATATTTTGTTGCATCACTTATTTTATTATATGATAAAGTAAGAGCATCCAAACGCATTCACTACCCAGCTTTGGCGGTCGACTAGGTACTGCTGATAGTCTTGGGCTATAAAATTGTTAACCCAGCTCGCGGAAATTGTTATTGGGGTTTTCCAAAAAATTACATTTTTCGTTTTACAGTCATGGATTTTAGAAAAATGAAAATATTAAATTTAAAGTAGAAACAGGAACTTTCAAGCAGCTCATGTCAATTCATTCAAGGTTTCTCAAAATGCTCAAGCGGATCAACATAACTTTCCAAACCTTAAAATTTTATGTTTTGAAGCAATGTAGAGCAACAATCGCTTAAGCAAGCAACTTTTATTCCAACTGATCCAGTTATAGATTGAGCCCAATGACCAAATTATATATGCTGTGAACCCGTAAAACTTGAAGCTTTTCCGTAAGTATTCCATCCAGTAAGTATAAAATGGTATCTGATCTCTTCATGTGAAGTTTCTTTAAATAGCATCTTGCAAGGCTGGCTGGCCAGTATGCCTCGACAGCTCCAACAATAATAATTAATTGACTCGTCCGTTCGTTATCGTGCTTTTATATTGACGTTCCCGAGCGAGCAAGCGGGCGAGGCGCATTCGGAATGAAATTTCCATAAAAACTTTTGTGCTCCGGCGGACGTTGCGAGCGCACGTTAAAATCGTCGGCTGGCAATAAAACAGCGGCCGGTGCGGTGAGGCGCGACGAAGCGAGCCACGGGTGCGAGCGGGACGGAGTTAGAGATAATGGACTCTGTTCGAAATGAAGAACGCGCCTGGTGCGCCGAGCGAGCGAGCTGGAGCACGGCAAAAACATCGCCGCAGTTATCGCGCGCTCTCCCCCCGCTTCCCCCCGCCCCGCCGCGCCCGCCAACCGGACTCGTCTGATCGACGCCGGAGCCTCTCGCAGGCAAGCTAACCTCGACAGCGGGGGGTCGAGACTCGCTCGCTTCGCCTCCACGAACATTGTGAACGCAGCGCATTGCCGACAAACTCTATTATACGACTCGGTTTTAACTTTGTAAAGCTCTACCAACTCTACATTACGCGTGCGTTTGACAGTTTGCTCTCGCCGACTTTATCTAATCGCGGTTACTGGATTTTGTTGTAACTTGTAATCGAAAAGGATCACCGATTGATTAACGGCTTGTGACTACTGGCAGCGAAACGGTATGTGTGTATCTTTTACCCGTAATATGCTTTTGTTGTTGTCATTTTCTTTTGATAGGTTTCTTTAGTTAGTTGTTGTTAATTTCATACTTTTACCCCATCTTCCCACAGCAAATAATATGTATTTGCTGTGGGGTGTGCTAGTTGGTTTTTCATCGTTTTCTTTTCGAACATAATATTGACTTTCATTTCAACACTCAAATAGATACAGATCTTTCGCGCCAAACTCTTTTTAGAAAGAAACTTTAATTTACTAACTTTGTAAATAAAAGAGATTAGCTAGAGATTTAAGAGTGTACTTATGCTTAATATCGACCTACAAACATGCTAGACTTTGGAAACTTTTAAATTGTATTTTCTCTCAAAAACTAGGCGATCATGATGGTTTGTATTATGATGATTGAACTGTTTCGTAGTAAGTAAAACTGCAATAAAATTGATTCATCAGTCATCCATTAGTAATCAAATCAGATACGAATCACTGCTATAAACTTGTGAACCAGATCCTCGTTTTGATACAAATCATAATTAAAGCTGCACTTAGCGCAAGTTAAGTGACCCTGCATACACTATTGGCTCTTGACTTCTATTGTTCCATTGGAATTATCTGCAGTGTCAAGGTAGAGGTCGAAGCACTGCATAGAAAACTATTTACTGTATACATAGACTTACTGTTATGATTATTGGATGCAAGTAATCTAGCCTTAGGCTCAGAAAGAATTCCCTTTAATTTTGAATGTCATACAAAAAGCAAGGTTCCAAATTCAAACTCATTAGTCTCTGGAGAATAATAAACGTTACTTCGAAGAGAATTCTCCTAGCTAGTGGATAAAGCTGTCTTCGTCTTGGCCTTGATTGGTCAGGATTCTAGCAACTCCTTCGTTTCGCTCGTGAATTCTAGAATCTTATTTTGCGCTCAAGACTGAATATGACACCCGTGACGTACTACAGTGCTTTATCCCCTTGGTAAATATTCTACTATAACTAAACCAAAACCTTCTTTTCTATTAAGAACACTTGTCAAACACTATAATATAAATGGTGTGTAAACGAATGTGACGCTGAACTTTGCCTAGTCTGGCTCTATCCAACTAATGTGATCAGCCCTCTGGATCCTACTGCGGGGCAAAAAGCCATTCTTACCTTCTTCCATATGTTGCGTTGCGATCCAGACTTCAAGGGCATAATCGCTCTTTTCCTGCCTTGCGGGTTTCCGCCAGCGTGCGATCAACATCATAGGAAAACATACAAAATTATAGGTTTCAGGTGAACTGCACGCAGACCAGATCCGCACGTAGATCTGCAACATTGCGGGAATCTGCATGATAGGAGCCCATAGTAGATAATTTGAGGAAAAAGCGTTCATTAAAATCTATTATTCACAACGCGACTCCACCGTCTGCTGGGTCAAGTTAGGTCTCCAGAACTCTTGTGTTCTCCTCTACTCTCCATGCGATCCCAAACTAGTCTGACTCTAAGCATCTTGTAAGATACTTGAAAGATATTAACTTCATGCTACCTTGTTCCAGGATCTGACAGGTCAGAACAGCAATGACTCAGGCGGTAGTGGGAGCGCTGGGCGCGCCACCACACCACACCTGAGGCCTACACCTAGCCCCACCGGCTCCAGTGGATCGCGATCCATGTCACCGGCTGTTGGTGAGTGTTAACTTGTGTACTTACTACCTAGAACCATCCAGTCCCTGAGATACTAGGATGTCCTAAAAACACTTATGAATCGTTGCAAGGCATAGCCCATTTCCTCGATTGGGATCGGATAAAGAAGTCAGCTCAGCGGCCAGAGTGGAGACGCCTCATCCACCAGCATGTAGACGCCGTCGTGAGCAACTCTATAAGAAGCGGGACGAGCTCTATGCCCGCTCTCTACTGCTGTATCACCTGCATTTTGAAATGCCCGAAGTGCTTTGGTACCTTCTGCAACAAGCTTGTGTTTGCAAGCTATGTATGAGCGTACAAAACAGAAGAAAACCAATATCCTAATGGTTGAAGCCCTTAGCAAGTCTTAAGTTAAAACGCATGACCAGGCACACAGTCGCCTTAGCCGAAATCGACTTGGACATCATCACTAACTAGCTAGCGGTTTCTCTTTCAATTCTTTACTCCTACCTAATCTTAATTTCTTGTTAAGTAAAAAAATATATTCTGATTCTGTATTCATACTTTATACTACCATTATTACCGTTAGTTTGTATTACAGAAATAAATCAAGTCAAAGCAACAACTAGGTATAACAGCTAGATGTTATGTACTAGCGTCGACCATTATAACTGCTGATATGGTGCGACACAAGTCCTGCTTTCGTAGATTTTGAACCATATCGCCCAGGACTTAGAAGTGGTTTGTTTTTGTGTTGAACTGTTTGTCGTGGCTTTTGTTTTGTCACAGGCGTGTGTTGATCAGATTCGTTGTGCATATTCCGTCACCGGTAGACACGGGCTTTCCCGACATTGACCCACATAGAGCGGGCGCCCAGAGTACGCCGTATTTTGCCCCTTTTGCGGGCGCGAACCTCCCCAGCCCCCACCTTATGTACGAGTCGGGGTGGTCGCGGTATATAGGGCCTCGTGAAAAACTTACCCCCCCACCTTTGGTCGGAACGAGCACGCAAAACAGGACTTTCCACCCCTGAGGACCAACAAACCGCTCTTATGTGCCTGACCACCACCCAACAGCCGCCCTACGTCTCACAAACTACATCACCTCTAGGTTCCTACAACTGACGAGCTTCAATGTCATTGCCCTATGCCTGTAATCAAGAAATTGCAGCAATCTACTCAAAAGCCAATTGTAAACGTAATAAAAGTTGTTGTCGCGTGAACCAAACACGTAATACATAAGTGTTTTGTACGCAGATGTACGTAAATATACATACATAATTATTTTTTCATTTGCCTGTTCTGTCCTAGCCAACGGCCTCCCTTCCCAACTTCCACTTTTCTCTATTTTGCGCCTTGAAGTCCAACCTTTAAAGTGCTCGTCTAGTTCAGAGAACTACAGCATGTTTTCATTTGTGTGAAAAGCTGAGTAATCAATGATAAACGATATCATTCCGATATCTCGAGACGAATGAGTTTCTAGAACCCTCAACATCACAGAAGATATAATATTGTGTCCGTTTTCTTTATTACATTTGGCAAGTTTCAGTATAGACAGATGACGTCTCAATCCAAATGTAAAGGAATTACATAACACCCTCTCTGGGTTTCCCTCGAAATGACCTTGACGGGTTCACCCACCGACCGAGTCTGTAGCATCTTATATACTTTCAACTGTGAATAGCCACGTGCACTGCGCAGGGTAGGTAGGTACCTATTAGATATTTTGTTTTGTCTGTGTTGTCGTTTTACTCTCCAGACTTGACGCGAATTTGTATCTATCTAGTATGTCGGGATGGTGAATTGGTGACTAATATATCAATTAAATCTGATCGGATTGCAAGAGTGAGTGAATAGATAGTGTATACCTGTTTTTGCGCGCACACTAATGCACTGTAATGTCCTGAGCACCTGCCCAGTCTTCGTTGAGACTATCCACCGTGGCCGAAAATCGGCTAGAAGGCATCATCATCAATTCAATTCTCGGACAACGCTTAACCTGTAATTAGTTTAGTTGGAAACTGATTTGGATATTATCATTTCCTGTCCTGCGGGTTATAAAAATCAATATCCCGTTCCGTCTGCATTAGTCGACTGTTTTGTTAGTATTGTCAGCCATTGCCGAACGTTGCTTTCTCAAAACATTGGACTGTGGACCGGCTGAGTAGCGACTGAGCCGCACCACTCGAATACCGGTTATATGACCGCAATACACCCTCACTCAAAACCTTCTATGCGACGGGCATTGAGCTTGTCGCACTGTCCACTGCTGGCCTGGCTTCTCCACAGTCATATACTGTACCTTCCAAACCAGCGTTATACGCGATGCCTATCCATTGCTTGCCACGAACGGGACACACTTGTAAAAGGTATACATGACTCTATGACGTCAACGCTTTGGCTTGTCGGACTTCTCGACTCTCGACAAACACCGAGCTATGTGAAGTCTCACGTTAGAAAATTATAGACGGTGATTGAGGAAAAATACACAACTCTCTAGCTAAGTTGACTCATTTTTCTTTGGTTAATTATTTTTAACCAATGATTTGTTTATAGTTTACTTTTCTCTGAAATGGTAGTCGATAACATAATAATTTTCGTTGTAATAATTTACAGTACAACGAAAGTTATTATTACCGACTCTACCTTCACTTAGTCATTATTAATGTGATATTGTTATCGTGACGTGATATTCTGGTTCATTACCATTATATGTACTTATAATCGACGGCTAAAGCTATACATAGAGTATATCATAATTATTGAGTCCCTGCTCCATCCTATCTTGATAGTTTGGGCTGATTGATCATGAATTGATATTTTCTTATCAATCAGTAAATAAATAAAACTCAAATTCTTTTTATAGACCGCATTGTGCTCGTTTCCAATACGAGTTCTATCGTTATTTTAACACAATGAAGCCGCAATACCGCAACCCGACGCGCTCGAAGGTGAATTGCGTATTGTTTGATGCCCGCATACTGCGTGACTTTCGAAAACGACTTTAATTTTCGTCCAATAAGGTTTCTTTTGCGCAAAGTCTACAAGTTCTCATTGCTATTGTATTTTCGACCGTAAAACTCTATGCTATAGCTTATTTTTCTTTGATATCGCAGTGGTCGCACAGTATACGGGCGCTAAAAGCGTTTCGCAGTCGTCCGTCGTGCGTATCGGCGAACGAGCAGTGGAATGCCATCAACTAAGATAAGACTCGCTCTTTGGCCACGAATGCTGCCTCTGTTTCTTCGTGATATTTGGAACCCATACTTTACAAAAGTGCCTGCAGAAGTCACGAAACTAAGCTTGAATAAACTTTATGTAGTATCTACTACATGTTAAAGTATTACAAATATTAACTCAAGAAAGCTTTCTGTCTCGTATTTATAGGTCTCTGTGTGTTATGTTATGTATCAATTTTTAAGAGCTTCGTTTTCGAAAAACATCTTCGCAAATTTTCAAAAGTTGACAAATTTATCAAATCTTATCTATTTCAAATTTATTATTCGGCCTCAGCAACCAATTATACAGGGTAGGACCCTTGTAGTACTTTTTGATTGAACAATTGTAATAATATCAATTTCAAACAAATACGTTGTTCAGGTGCGCCAGATTTCAACGCGGTTACTGGTATTGTCCAGTTTTTTCGTTGAAATTCGTCCTTCATATGCAAGAATGCCACGTGCCTGCTCGTCCTTGACAAGGCCAATGACCTCGTTCACAAAAAAAAAAGAGGAAGGAACACCACTTTTTGCTCTACCGCAGCATAATGTTTGTTTTGATCGATTTCACGTAAACCATCCGTCCTGGTTTGTTTTGAATACTTTTTTGTTTGTTCAAGGATTGATGAGGTCGTTTATATTATTTATGGTTTTCCCCATCTATTCCCCATGTACTCGTAACAATACATTTATTTTCACCTTAACCATTGTCTTCGAGGAGTGTTTGCTATTTAAGAGAGACATAATGGAACAGTCACTCGTGAAGTATGATAATATTTTATGACATTTCTTAGACGCAGTAGAGGGCATACCGTAGTTGGTCCCCCCTCGGTTTGTTGTGATCCGATCTTGTTATGGGATGGGTGTTTCTTCGGATCAGAAAGAAGTAATTTAAAAACATGAACCTGTTGCGTATCTGTGGTCCCTCCCGCTGCCCATCGCCTAATTGTATTCAGATTACCCCGGAAAAGTGATAAATCTCTTGAAGTCAAGGTCGTCGGAGGGTTCGACAGCCCATTCACCCCGTTCTCGTCTGCCCCCTCGGCTAATGGTGCGGACATTCTTTCGCCAACCTTGCTCAGACATCCCGCTTTTACTATACGCATTCAACAGTAAGTACCTCCAAAGCTACCCCCCCGTAACAACCCTGCAACTAAACAAACGGAAATGTTACCGACAAGTGCCACCCCATTTTTGCACTATTCATGACACGGATTAGTTGAAGATACTCATTGCTTTTGATAAGGGCATAATGGCATGTAAGCCGTGTTGCCATATTGTGTTTGCCATTAACGTATCATTGCTAAATTATCGCTCTATTCAATCGTGCGGATTATCCACTGACAAGGTTGGCACCTGACAAGACTGATTTGGCTCTTTCTGGTACATTACATAATATGGACCGACTAATATTTTAGCGTAATACACTTAGCTATAATGACGAAGTACTTGTGAATAGCGTTCTAATTAAGTAATGAGGTATTTATTTGCTTATTTTGCTGGGACGTCTGAAACCGTCAGTCTATTTGTTATTACGGTGCTGTTGGGTGGGTACCTCGACAACTGGTGGACAACGCAAATGGGTCGACAAACATCGGCGACGTCGTGACGCCGCCGTTTGTCTCAACTAGGCCGCTCTTGTTAACGTTATTGTTCTATTCTGTTTATAAACGTTGCTTCGCTCGCTCCTCGACGGCCACTGGAAATATTTGTCTCCATTTCAGTGAATTAATTCTCCGTTTTCCTGTCGCATTCTAATTGCGAATCCGAAATGGCTACTCTAAAGCTATATGCGCTTGGTCTATTTTGGAATATAATGGAATAATCATTCTAAAAAGGAGTTTTGTTGAGTCGGTTTTTCGTTTCAATTTAACTATAGCTTCCATAGTGTCACTTATCATGTAGTCACGTATGCGAGTCGAGTTTATTTGAGTAGATGTTTAGCATTGTAGCTCCAAGTAACGTTTACCAAACCATTCCAAATGTCAGGCCCCGACAGAGGTGTTCATAGCCAAACATTTTAACAGAAAACACTTGCAATCAGAAACTCGTTCACTTCTCAAGTGGTCAACCTCAATAAGAGACCAACTTGAATTAATTCTTGGTATCACTAAACCGCTCTCAAGTCGCAAGGTCTCATTGGGATCGTTGGCGGCAATCGAGACCGTAGTTTGCGGTGTTGGTCGGTCTGGTTTAGGCGTGGGCGTCGTGTGGCCGGATTCGCGGAATGTATCAAGGCGGCATCTGTAAGCTCTAGCTTGGTTACCGGTGCACATACGTGGTGAAGCTTGCGGCCGCCTCACCTATACCGCATTTCCGATACGTGACACATGGTATGCTATATGGTAGCCTACTGTGTCAGTTATGCCGGAATGCTTTGATGGTACGTTCCCGAACCAAGTGCCAGCGCCCTGATTGATTGATTGACATGTTTAGTAAATTAAGGGTACTATACTGTAATGAAGACTAATGACTTGTGTACTACTTGAAAAACATTTAAACTGCAAAAAAATTTGTCATGTAGGCCTCCGTTGAAACAATAGTAAAGGAAACAGACAGAAATAACTTTAACGAAAGGGACGTAAGGTAAACTTGTCTGGATTTCATTTTATAAAGGTTACAACGTGCCGGGGTTGTGATATCGCATGCTGGGAAAGTAAAGGCCTTGGTTTTGTGTTGCGTTGCGCGTGCAGAGTGGCCGGCTGGTGACGGGCCTGCCCTTGACTCGACTCGGCTAGTTCTCTACCAAGAACAACGAGGTCGCGATATTATACGCACCTCTATACGTGTCAATTTTAACCGAAGCCATCATTTTAAAACCTTTTCGATCTTAAGTATCATGATGAGACAAACCACAAAATGCATTACGATCTCCTTCCTTGCCAATGCCAAGGTTCTCTTGCCATGTGCTATTAAACGTAGATACGTCATGTAGCCGCGTGTGCTATTTTTACGAGACATTGTCCGTCGGATGTGAAACGGGTCGGGACAGACGACCCCATTACCGTGGCGCTACACTCATTAAAGGTCGCCTTAAACAAATAGATATATAGAGGTGGGCGCGTGTCGTTCTACGTCGTTATCTATGATTCACCGGCGCCTAGCCGTCTGTTAGCTGTCTGATCGCCGACACAATATAATGGCCCGATAATAGCCGAGCGATGAGATTAAACCGACGGACCAAGCACGTGCACAACCACAACCATTCATGCGGCACCCTTTGAAGGATTCTCCGAATCAGCGAAACCAGGGTTGCGGTTCATATGAAATTTGCCAAATGATCTTCAACCGTATTATAGTTAGCTGTTTTCACGTAACACTAACATAACTGGGACAAAATCGACCTACTTAAAAGCTGAAATACCACTTTCGTCGTCGCAAATCACTGCCGCTCGTATCTCGGCCTCGGTCAATGCGTTGCGTGCATGTCGTATGCACATATACGGATGTAATAAAGTGCAGCGAGAATTCGCAGGCTAGCGGCGCATGCTGCTCACGTGCCTACGGAAAAGGAAAGTGATCGGATGCGTCTCTCCGCCCTCGATTGATAGAGCTAGGCTAGGCTCAGGCGAGCCTTCGTTAGCTGTATTATTCAAATTGTGTGTGCGTCCCGCACGACTCCCGGCCTGCCATCGATCGATCACACTCTCTAATGTTTGCCGCTTGCACTCTCGTACGCGATTTCATTCAAACACCTAACTCTAAACATAGCTTTGAATAATTAATGTTTCGCCCGTGTCTCTGTGAAACTGCGATTAGGCACGCTCGTTTACAACGCTGTACAGCTCCACGTTTACCGGCATAGATTAGATACGGTTTGTTGTTATTTACTATCATCATCTTGTTACCATTTATTAATTAAGACTATAATATCGTAACGATGAGTCACACACACGTTTTATATGTTTACTTGCAGGCACTCAGAACGTATCGATGCCGCCGCGAACATCGTCTGGTTTGCCGGACGGCAGCGGCGCGCCGCGACCAGGTGCGCCGGGCGGGCAGCCGCCGCCGGGGCCTGCGCCCCAGGGTGGCCCTCCGCCCGGCGCCATGGTCGGCCAGCCCTACGGACACCACGGCGCGTACAAGGCGCCGCACTACCCGCCGCAGCCCTACGTCTACCCGAGGAACCACCATCCTTACCCCTACGGCGGGTACCGGCCGCCCCCGCCGCATCCGCCACAACATTACCAACCTCCTCCGATGAAGGTATGACGCTCTTCTGGCACACATTCCACTCTCACTATTCATCGCCTACCCCAAAATCGAATCGTTTCTGATACTTCATTGTGGAAATGCTTTCTTATGTAGATGACTTAAGAGTAATTTTTGTTTGAAAACGAATCCGAAACATCTATGTTTTCCCGGACTCGCAACACCTTATCTTTTTCAAAAGATTTCATTCAATAAAGATCTCCTGATGCTCTTTAATTATTATTTTATGACGTGCGAAGTAATAATCGACCCCTCCAACTCAACCCGAGGATGTCGTAAGAGTTGACTAAGAGAACCTACAAGAGTGGAGGCATGGCTTCCTTTTGTATATTTTATACACATCTACTACGATCACCAATCCGCCTGTCAAGCGTGGTGATTATATCAAAACTTCCCCTTTGAGAGGCATGTTCAGCAGTGGACATACATACGTGTGCTGATGACGAGGATGTCCACTATTAAAAAAAACTGGGCAATAACTTCTGTTATGGGTACTAGATTACTGTTATACATAACACACACAATACATAGTTTGTTTTGTTATTCATAGAAAAGGACCCGTAAGAAATATCAGCATCGATCTCAACAATCGTACTAAATTTTGTCCCGAGGCGGGAATCGAACCCGCAACCTCCTGCGTCGCAGGCAGATCATCGTCCACCGCACAACAGAAGTCCTCTCGTCAAATTGATGTCATACATAATCCACGTAAGATATTGTCTGTTTGATTACAGCAGCAAATGGGCGGCAGACACATGGGTCCACCGGGCCCGATGCCGGAGGGCGCGATGCCTCCGCCGACGGCGCCCGGCGAGTCGCACGACAACGGCCCAGCGGCGCAGCCCGCGATAGCACTCGTCACCACCGGCCCCGACGGCGCGCCGCTCGATGAGGGTAGTCAGCAGAGTACGTTAAGCAACGCCTCAGCAGGTACAAATACAATACAAAAACCTAAATTTGGAACAAAACATTATTTGTATACCTATAGGCATCGAGTTTAGTATTCTAACTCGATGCCTATAGGTTACAATTGTGGTCTGACTACCGCAAAAGTTAAGAACTATAGTGGAGTCTGCGCTCTCCTCCGCTATCAAAATAACATTTTTTATATGCAATAACATGTTTATTTTCTCTCACAAAGGTACATACTTAATCTACATAACGTATGTGACACCACGAAGACTAGGCAGTGAAAGTGTTAATTTATTAAAACAACCTGAGTTGTGAGAGACTGGTGCCTGTAATAGGTTTATGTAAAACCTGTAGCACAGGTCACCAGTGTACTCATTCCTTGGGAGGTATACATGTAGAAATGTTGAAAATAAGTAACTAATGAAGTTAAAAAGTATTAGCAGCAACGGACTCTGAAGAACACAATTATTTACAATAAAAGGAACGGGTAACCACCTAATTTCACTTTTAAAATAGTCTTACCAAGATCGTATCATGGCAATGAGAGGCCTACTCTTAACATCAGGCAGGTACTTAATGATAAAGACCCTTAAGGTGTGTACTGACCGGTGTTACAAGGCATAACGTGCTTTTCAAGCTTAACGTTACATTACGCCCCGTAAGGCCGGTCAGCACCCAGCTTAACATGTCAAGAACAGACCTAGGCCTAACACTGGGTACTAAATTACTCATGATGAAGACTATATCCCGAAATCTTCTTCGAAATCCCTTGCCGCGCATCATTTTATTAGCAGCAGAGTAGTGAACAATTGGAACCTATTAGCAGAAGACATTGTATCAGCCACATTAATAAACGCTTTCAAGATTAAACTCTAGAACTGGTTACGAGACAAAAATAACAAACAAAAGTTCGACATTGTCTGATAAAGACACATCAGCCACAGGCTGCACGTCTATTAATCAATAAATTAATATAAAAAACAGAGCACATGATAAGGGTCCCCTTAAAACCTAATTGAATCAGGGAAGCCCATTGTAAGATACTAAACTCAAAACATTAGCTCATTATAAGGTCGGTCGCTTACCCGGAAGACGAGCGAGTTGTCTAGACTTAGTCTAGTCTAGATTCAAAACTAAGTGGGTCAAACAAACGTAAGGTCGCGGCCGATGACCTTCTGAACCTTTAGTGCTAAAGAGTGTGGACTCAAAATCTTGTGTCTAATTGACTATTGTTTCAAATTGGTAGCTGTGTGAGTGAATACACTATTATTTGGTTCGTCATATACATGACGAAAGTTGACATGCCACCTTAATCACCTTAACTCAACAGCCTATAATAATAATAGCCTTATTGGCTTTTATCTCATGAGGGATAATGCCCATAATCCCCACGCTGGGCATGCAGGTTGGGGATCGCAGTTAGATGAAGATCTATTCTGAACGAGGCGCTGCCGCCCGCTCCTCGTAGTATGTCCCTTAGTCGCCTAAGATACCCACGGGAAGAGTTGGGGTGGTGCAAATTGTAAGCCGGCACCACACGGCATGATTGCCACCTAAATCATCTTTCTATAATTGTAAATAAAATAAGTTATGATGATACTGGACATTCGTAAAAAAGTGTGTCTAGCTAAATTAGGATGGAGTTGCGTGCAGGGAACAAAACAGGCCTATTCCCAGCTGTAGGCTTCACGTAACAAAGGCTAATTGCTGTCATACTAAACTTGTAGAGGCAAAATAACATGGATTGTTTGAAAGATGATATGAACAAGAAGTTAGTGTTAGTGCTTATAGCCTGATGGCGCATTTACACAACATCCGTTTTGCAGGATCCGTTTTATTTACGTGATGGTGTAAGTTTTTGTAGGAGAGAGTTTACAAAACTGACGGTATTCCGGATCCAGTAAACGATTGTTTCCAGTAGCAAAGGATTTGTAAAAATTGGTCCTGTAAAAATGGAACCGCTGTGTGAATGCGCTCTGAGATGACGGTAATGAGGCTGATAGGAGTTGTATATTTTGCTGACCCCGCAAAGGAAAATTAATTGCGAATTCTGTGGCGCATTGGTCGAAGGTTCCCCTGCGACGTTACCTTAGAAGAATGCCGGTTCGATATCCGCCGATCTGACAGTAATTGTTCTGGGTCTCTGGCCCAGAGACATTTTATTTAACCCAAAGCATACTTTATTTTTTCATTACATAAGACATGTATAATGTGCATCAATCGTCCGGTACCCATGCCACAAGCCCGATTAGTGAAGGGCCAGATAATACAATGTGAAAATATCCCGCATTAACTTAGTACCTTTGCTTCCAGCATCAGGCGAGGACACATGCGCATCGGGCTCCGGCAAAGGGTCTCGCAAGGAGTACGGCAGCGCGGCGCCCTCGCCGTCTCCGGGCGGCGCTTCGCATTCCTCCCTACACGACGACTACGAGGGCGCGCCTTCGCCCTGGCCGCGCCCGCCCTCTAGTCCTGTGAGTCATCAACACAACACTTACACATAGACCTCACCTGATGTAACGCTTTTTAGATATTCCGTGCACATGCACAAATAAAGATGCAGAGTCCGGAACAGTCTCAGCATGTGTTGGTTGTAAACATAAGTAAAGAAAACAACCAGTAAACAAAGACAACACCTGATATCAATGCTTTATAGAAAGATAGGATTTATTTGGTACACAGGCATAACAGAAGATACCACAAACTGACGCAATTCAGTCATGTTTTTATGCAAAATCTAGAAATTTCCTAAACTATCATATTGGTTAATTATTTAATGATATTTGTTTTAACATTACACTTAATAGAAATTTTGATAACATTGTATGTAGGTATTTGTCATTCAAAAAAATCTAATCAATTATAGCCTTGTCTAGAGTAAAAATAATATAAATTAAGAAGAAATAGGCATACTTTGCAACATTTAATTTTGCTTCGAGAATCGGCGCCTAATTGAACGATTTACAAATTTTCTTGTAGATAGATCGGGATGTCTTTTAAACTCGGACACAGTTAAAGAAACAAGAACAGAAGAAATAAAATGAATTTACCAAAAAATATGTAAAATAAATCGCAAAACGGTGTCTGCATCAGAGCAACAATGTAAAGAGAAAAACATAAAGGCGCGTCTTATTATGCTTTACGAGTTTACGAATAGGATAGGGCTTATTTGGGACATAGGAACAGCAAAAAATACAATAAAAGCAGTAGAAGTAAAATAAATATGCATATTACATAGTCAAATAAATACATAGGTACTCATAAGTGTTACAAGACAATTTGGAAGGAAAAACTAAACAGCTCTTTATTTAGAATCGTGTATGTGTTTGAGCCCATGACTAGGAATGAAAGCTCCAAATTTTGTAGATAAGCTAATGTAGGTCAACATAATATCATTGATTTAGCGTAGATACTTATTATTTAGGAAACCTTACTATTCCAAATTCGGGCATTCTCAAATCGTGCCGTGTGATTTAGACTTCTCAACATGTTAATCCATTGCTGAAGAATTGAAAATCAAGACCTAAACCTGTATATCAATAATCTTTTTAGTATTCAATGCTAGCTGCAGTGATGTTACTTAAACATAGAGACAGTAAACATAGACACTCCAGAAGAAACATCCCTACAGCTTTTGTAGATAACGAGATTTCAGTATGTTACACTTTCGTCACTCCCGTGGGGGTACTTCTTAACAATTTTTTATTGATTAAAAAAAAAATTACAATCGAATAATAATATTAAATAAAATTGTACATACACAATGAAATAATTGAGCTAACTGCAGACTGTTGCACACAATCTACAAGTAGCTCAACTAATCCATATCAATACTAGTCACAAGCAAATTAACAAATTGTTTTATTTAAGTATGCCTGTAAAATGTAGACATAACCAATGAAATAAAAACACGACCTTGTAAATTATGTAAGTTGTAAATATAAGTAGTGTAAAGTAATCTAGCACTGGTTTTTCTACTAACGATTCAAAAATAATGTTGTCACATTTTTTGTTTTTTTTTTACGTTATTGCTATAATTTAAAATTTTAGTAAAATCTTAACTTGGCAAAAACTGTATCGTAAACAATATTTCACAATCATTACCATCAAAATTGATCAAGCATTAGTTCCATTAGATCACTTGTGTTAAAAGAAGGGAAACATTGCATTTTGTCATGTATTTTCAGGTCTTTAACAGTCACATACAGCCGGAGTCCTACAGATCAAAGGTTTATATCAAGTTAAAGATCATAAGCATGTGTAGTGCTCGAACGATTAATATTTCACGTAACCAATGTTGCAAGCTGCATGGTAGTCCTTTTTCTACGCATTATCCAGAAAGCATCAATTTACAAAAACGAAAATACTCGGACACAGAAATTTTAAGAAATCAAGTAAAGCTTGAAGCTACAGATTATACCCGCTTTACGCTAAACTTTTTCTATTTGGTGTTGGACTACTGCTTCAAAATTTAGTAATATAAAATATAATTGGGCTCACGGAGAGGCCCAACAGTTACTCTAGGTAGCGACTCTAGTGAGCAAGCTTTTTCATGCATCTAGTTTACCTTCGCGCCAAATTAGTTGTTAAACTCTCCTGCCAACTGTAAAATAATATTGCTATGTTGTCCATTTTACAAATAGAGCATGAACCGATTGAAAGCCTGCACAGTGCATAAACTGCACGATATAAAACGAATAAACGTTTACAAAACGATGAGGTCATAGTGTAACAATACAAACGCATTTATGTAGTGCAGTAAAAACTCCTTATTCTAGCTTTACTATATCTTGTGTGAAAAAGCAATAAATAATTGTTCAAGATTTAAATGTAAGTGAAGAAATGCTTTCTCACTGTAACAGTGCTTTGAAATTGATTATCGGAATAAGGAGTTTTTCTAAAAGCGGGGCTGACGAAAGCATGTTGTAGAAAAGGTGTAACCGAGAACATGCAATACATTACGCGAAACTTCTGATTCTAGGCGGATAACCAAAGGAAACGACGCGGCGACTCTTCGTCAGGCCCGGTAATGCACATTTCATCAAACCTACGTATTGGCTTCATATTTTCACTATACAACAGCTCGTGTACAGAAATTTAGAGTGTGCAATTAAGAACAGAAATAAAAATAACGCATTTTATTGTTACCTACAGAATTATTGTGCTTAATTGAATTTATGACATGGTTATATAAGGCCTGCTTAGGTTTCACTACTAAGGCATAGAAGCTCCTAAAATGCGTTATGGTTAGTTCTCTTATACCTAGATAATCCTTTGTTTTGTAGTCGACATGAAGCGAGGTGATACGGCCTGGCGTATTGTCAATTAGTTCACAATAACAAGGCTTCCCCAACCAACACTATTGGTCAAGTAAATATGCAATTATTTTACGAGATTATCTTGCCTGTGCCATAACATCACCGAGCGTCTCGTCGCCACAGATGAGAGCCAACACAAATCACTGTGAAGTAATACATGTCGTAAAAACGCAACAGCTTTGTGCGACGAAGCAATAGCTATCATTTTAATGCATTTTCAAGACGGAGAACAAAATATGACAATGTTCAACTAGCTAATAAGAAACAACACAATCACTGGAAATCCAGTGACATGTGTGGGCTCAGGAGTTATTACAGCTGCACGATCGATGCCGTTAATTCGACGCTGTTTCGGTCATGCTGGGGTAATAACATTAGGCAAGTGTTCATCAAGAAATTAACGGGCTATGGTAAAAATGAGCCCTTAATTAATGTAACTTGAAGGCGCACTACGCAACCTTTGTAAGCGTAAGGTATACACGTCAAAAGCCATTAACTAGCTTCCAGGAAGTTTCTGTATGAACCCTAGCCTTAGGGCCAGCGCTCACCGGGAACCGGCACGGCAGATAACACATTTATCAATGTCATTTTAATTTTACAACTCCTGACAGACAATTAACGGTGCTTACAGTTCGTGTCTGCTTCCCCGTAACACTTGTCAGAGCGGTTGTGGTCATCATTATTCCTTGATGTGATTTGCCTCAAAATTTGTTGCCATCTTTCTATATTCTTAGACTTTCTTCTGCACTTTTGTACGGGATAGCCCACTTACGAATATAGTTTAATCGATCCATCTGTAGTGATCCGCTGTGGAATTACGCTAAAACTACCTATCTGATATTGGCATTTGAAAGTCCTTTGTTTGGCCTTCGAAATTTGCAATTGTATGGCGAAGGCCATTAAAAGGTTTTCAAGGCCATTGAAATGGCTTTCAAATATCAATTATAGGATGGTTTTAGGATAATTCCGCAGCCGGACACCGGAGTAAACCTTTACAAAGAGAATTAAATTTAAAATTACATTGATTAAAGACCCCTGCTTTACCACACCCCGGTCAGCGCTGGCCAGTAGTAGTAATATTACAAGAACAGTGTATGATGTTGCGTGTATGCGCCAGAAGTCGGACTCGCTGGGCAAGCTTTACGAGATGGACGACGCGCCGGAACGCCGGGGATGGGTGGAGAGACTGCTGGCGTTTATGGATGAGCGACGGACGCCCATCGCCGCCTGCCCGACCATCTCCAAGCAGCCGTTGGATCTCTACCGGCTGTATCTGCTAGTGCGGGATCGAGGGGGTTTCGTAGAGGTATGTACCTTACTCTATCACTAGTGGGCAGGGCTAGGCTCCTGTCTCACTGGACAAGCTTTAGCGACCGCTGGCGCTTATGGAGGAGCGGCGGCGGAAGTATGCATATTCTCGTATACTCTTATTAATGTTTATTGGGCGTCAAGGGAAGAAACTAGCCTAGGAGCGTGGTGGGCACAAACTTCGGCTTAGCAGAGTGTCAAATCCGGAAATCTGTCTGCGGATGATGATGCGAGACTATCTTCATTCCACTTCAAGGCCAGTTGACGCACGGTGCAGCACCATCCTTCTCTTGCCACCGCATGGAGCTGGTCTAGAATTGAAATTAAATGACAATGTCAAGGAGCAGCTCCATGCGGTAATCTCCCTCCTTCATCATTCGTACCGCTTGGGGTTAAAATCGTCGCAATACTTAGCGTGCACATTGGTCTACTTCATCACTGGAATCACACCGAACACTTACGCCCATATAAAACAGCAAGGTCACTCTCAATGTCGCATTTTTTTCCACCAGGAACGAATTCATGAAACGCACACGAGTATTAGCGATAAAAATATTCTTTTCACAATTCACACACGACATCGTTACTAAAATACTGGCAGTATTGCAATCAAACAGTTATGGGTTTTGAAATTAAAAATTGTTGTGAGTTGTTTCTGCAGGTTACGTTATTTGAGGTAGCACAATGAAGTATAACGATACAAGGCATTTCAATCCAAGTTTTATCGGAAATATGTCAAGGTTTTGTACGTCGCGTTTGTGATTACGGCTACGTACAAAACGTTATAAATAGAACGCCAACTTTGTTGCCTTTCCATTTGAAGGGACTGTATTTTGCATATTGCAGAGCCCCGATCACCTATTTCGCATATAAAATAAGCATCGGCATAAAATTTACCTCGCCTGACTTCATCCGTCGCTTAAAGTGGATTCTAGTGCCGAGCGCACTAAAAGGCAAGCTAAACGAATGCAGAGGACGAACTCTACAAGCGCATGTAATTCAATTCGATTTTACAGTTCTCGACGTAAGCATTTGTAAACATTTGTATTCTCGAGTATCACTTTAGTGGTGCCAGTAAAGTGCGAGCCGTTCAATGCGACTGAAACTAATAGACTTCATCTAGGATTTATGTAAGTGCACACAGCGCTTTATGTGCGCAGGCGCCGTAAACCCGCCTCGGCTTTAACGATGGTTAATAAATGTTTATCATTGGCCGCCGGCGCGCTGCGGGCGCTAAACAATGTAACGCTAGACCGGTGCCGAGCCTAGGCCACGGCGGTCGTGTGTGTAGCGTTCGACCTGCGGAATGGTGTGTTTCAAATTCACGATTCGTTCCTGCGTTCCATTGCTATACTGATATTTTGTATCGTGTCAAGTTATCCGCTTGTTACTCCGGCTCTCCGAGACGAAAACCATTTCGCTATAGCTAATTCACTTTCAGGTGACAAAGAACAAAACGTGGAAAGACATTGCCGGTCTTCTCGGCATCGGTGCTTCGTCGTCAGCCGCGTATACGCTTCGGAAGCACTACACGAAGAACCTGCTTGCGTACGAATGCCACTTCGATCGCGGCGGCATTGACCCCCAGCCGATCATCAACCAGGTAGAGGCGTCTACGAAGAAGAAGAGCGGAAAAGCTAACAATACGTCCAGTGCAGGTAGATATTGTCATCAATTTCTTTTTTTTACACCTCGCGATATATTTTAGGTCAAAAATTACAAAGGAGGCCTCCGCCCAACAGCGGGCGTATGTTATTGCTTTTCGAATCTTTTCTTTAACAATCTAAAGCTAACAGCAACGTCGATTAGTTGACCAATGATTTGAAAAGCGCTAGGCTAGGCCATGAGGCGCTTTTCAGGGTTAGGCCTGCGTCCAGCATTGGATGCTGTTGAGGTGAGGCCGTAGAAAAATGCTTATTAAGAGTTCGATAAAGACAACAAGTTTAACCCTTTATTACTTCACATGTGAGCAAAACCCAATTTTACTTACTGTTTTTGAGCAGT
The DNA here is from genome assembly GCA_946478455.1 of Eupithecia vulgata. Classification (NCBI taxonomy): domain Eukaryota; kingdom Metazoa; phylum Arthropoda; class Insecta; order Lepidoptera; family Geometridae; genus Eupithecia; species Eupithecia vulgata. The sequence continues at coordinate 9,904,633 of OX297879.1, read as the reverse complement.
CCCTTTTTAGCGGAAGTGTTAAAAATAAGATTTGTTTTCTTGATATATCTAAAATAATAGCGATAGAACAGGTGATTTCTCGCTACTCAGAAAATGTTTTTTAAAAAACAAAATGCCTCTGTAAGATTGTGCTAACAAACCTCTATGAAATAAATACACCATTATCCAGATAACAGATAACCCATATCACATTACATTCTCAAAACAACAGCCGAGAGTCAAGTTCGCGATAGTGATTCGTCTACGTTGCGTTGCAGGGTCATCGAATTCACAAGAATCATTCCCGAGCGGCGCGCCGGCCGGCGGAGCCGCCATGGACGGGTACCCGGCGCAGTATCCTGGGTACCCGCCTCAGCCCAACCATTCACAAGGTAAACGTGCATTCATACAAGGTAGTTTAATTGTTTTTATAGTATTAACCTACAATAAACTACCTATCAAAAATTCTAAGGTTTTATATATCCCCATATTCAACGATTCAGGCAAGAGCGAAGAGCGGTAGAACGTTCTAACAAGAAAGTATTTTAAAGATTTTTTTTTGACTGGTGGGGTGGGGTGATGGGACTTGGAAACGTTTTTCCTGACCGAGTAGAATGTTATTGGTTGAAGTCTCGTCCGAGTAGTTACTTTTTGGGATATATCAAATCTAACAACGAAGTTTGTATTGATTTCTTCGTTTTTCTTAGAGCCTTGTATTTTATATCAGCTGTCGACGCACGAACACCGACACAAGGGCATAAACTCAAAGCTACGGAAATTGCTGTACATGCACGTACATATTTCGAGTGCCTTGGAACGCGCGTTGTCAGCTCATATAAAGTACATGGTACAGGTTATGTATGACTTGTGTATGTGAATGCCTAAGTCACACCCCCATGTAATTAACCTCTAACGTTTGTGTCATTAACTTACACTGTGATAATCCTAATTTAGTGTGAATAATAGTGCCAATAAAAGCATGGTGTGCTGTCTTGAAGAATAATGACATGTGTTCTAGGAGAGTAACAATTTTATAAGAACTGGATCGTGCACTACCTAGCAACTATTCTTATGTACATAAGCTAATAGTAAAGTTGCGCATATGCACTGTATTTCCCACTGTATTGTGAATCCGAGTAATATACCGAACGACGCCGTAAACATTGCATACGGCTATCTGTATGAAGTTGCAACGCAAGGTCACTATGACAGAACAACGGTGCACTACACGGTGCTTTGTTTTTCTTTATTTGTGCAGTTATTCACTAATCTGGTCACGTACCTAACCTCTGGTACATCACAAACGCTAACAAATCATCATCATTGTGATGCTTGTCATTAATTTCTTTCCTAACATTTTTTCATGGGGAAAACTAGCTGTTTTTTTTTGCTGCATTTTCGACCTATCTATAGATCGAACTCACTTACATTTGTTTGATTACACTTAGCGAAGATTTTTTTCGATGTAAGTTTAACATAAATCAAATTGATATGACTTGATGACATAGCATTTTTTTATTTGCGTTTATATTGCTTGATCACTGTGATTTGCTGATTTGCGAATTTAATACTTCAGTAAATCCTAGTTCAATGCCCTTGGACTTATAGAGAAGTGAAAAGATTCTGGGGTCTTCGGGGGCAAGTCATTGGAGTCCTAATTGGCAAGACCTGGGCAAAAGTCAGGGTGCCACTACTAGGTCATGGAAGCTAAAGGGTCGCCTAGACAGACGCCGCCTGCGATGGCGGCCACTACAATTTGTGATAGTATTTTAATATTAGTGTATATGATTGCGTAAGTACTGGCCGCAATAGCAGGCCTCCGCTTTCCGTCTGGGAGACCCATAAAATAAAATTCAGTACCCTACGGTTAAAAAGGATAAAAAAATGCAGCAGAGACCGCTAGTATTCCTTAGGTTGTTTCTATCGGGTGGTAAAACCTCGTGTGGTTTGTAGGCGGTGGGCCGGGTGGCGACAACCTAGCCGCCTCCAATCCTTTCGACGAGCCGCCGGGGCCGAGAAGACCCCCAGGTACACATCTCATCGTAACGGGGCCTTTCCACCAGAGATCTGCTAAGTTGTTGAGTTAGCAAGTTAGCTGTGTCCAGCCCAACCTTTACCCGGGCTGCAGGCCGAAAGCTAACCTCTTTTACCCCTATTATTCAAACGCAACTTAGGCCCGTATTATAAAAGTTTGCTCAGTCAATCGGTCTATACTTGAGTAACGCTTTTCTTTCGCAAAAACTTTAACAAGCTTTCTTATCTGAGCAGACCAAGTGGTAATTATTGACTGTTTTTCAATAAAACCTGTCATCTTCATTTAAGGCATAATCACATCTGATTTGCATTTGAACATACGGGGATTAATTTAGCTCGCATAGCTTGACGCAAATCTTATACTTTTACGCAGACTGCAAGCTAAACACGCAAAAGTATGAAAAACTGCTCCGAGCTAAGTTGGTTTAGCTTTCGCTTTGCAATCCGGAATTGGATGGCTTTGTATCCATCGTTTACAGAACCATAGCCTATGGTTCTATTCTATGGCGTTTGAACGATCCACATTACTACTATAAAGCCTGGCTCTGGTTGAAAGGCACTCTACAGCGTGATACACACACATTCCCTCTCAATTTCCCAACCCTGATAGACAGTAGAATACCAGTTGTGCTGATGTGTCTTATCCTTGATATCATTCAACAGGATACCTTAGATTCATCACAAGTAATACAAACGACATATTGCATCTGAATTGGACTAGAATTGCAACTAAATCTGTTGCCCTACTTCGAATAGACCTCACATGAAGTAATTTTGTTCTAATGGAGTGTGGGTGGGAATTTGTGTGTACAACGCCTAACAATGCACTTGCACTTTATTAAGTAAAGTAGTGAACTGTTGGATTGGCAAAATTACTAACGGATTAAGATGAAGGTATATCATGCCTAAAGCATTGTAATTTACCAATTTTGTATTTCTTGCACCAATTCATAACTCGTCAGCTGATCCACGAAATTTCTTGTTTTTAATAGAAGCTTAGTTTTATTTTGCATGCTAATATTAATTTAACTAAACCTGAAATTAACTAATGTAGTTCTGTAAATAACTGTCATTTTGTACAGATTTATTTGATCCATCAACTTGTTTTGTTTGCAGTTTTATGTATGGTTTGCTTTCTTTAATTTCTTAAGTCGGTACATTTCAATGGTCAATTCGCTTTCATGTCAGGTTTCTATGACTATTGTCGTTACAAAGAGTATTGTAATGTTTTCAGGTTACCAACAAGGTTACGGATACGAGTACGGATCTCCCTATCAACCCAATAGGCCTGTTTACCCTCAGTACGGACCCGATGGGGACAGGTAAGATTCAGAATGTTACAATATTCTTGTATTTGAACAGATACAAAAGTTTCTAGTGCCTAATGCACCCAAGAACTCATAATAGCACCTACGTCAGTTGATGTTATCTAATCAGCTCGTTAGATCAGCAAATGCCATCAAACAGTCAGATTCAGACTTGGTGCTACACCAAAACGGTCTTCGAGCACAGTGCAGTGATCTTAATAGTTCATTTTCATTATGGCCAGCGTATGCCTAATAAGTCCGCTGTTGGCCAATAAACCTCTCCTTATAGACGCCATATTTTCAGCATGCCGTATCCTGTAGTATTTCCCAGATCATCATCTCACTAGGTCGGAGACCGTTCTTGCACTTCGTTATTCTACGTCCTGAAGTGAAGTCATTGTAAAATGTAAACGTGTGTTCTATTATATTGTTTTGTATTATCAGAGGGTACCGCGGCAGCGGCGAGCAGTACCAATACGGCGGGTACGGCGGTGCGTACCGCAGCGGCGCACCCCCCGGCACGCCCCCGCCCCCCGCGCAGCAGTACCCCGAGTACTACCGCCCGCCGCATCCGCACCCCGCGTCACACCCGCCTCAGCACCCCGGCAGCCATCCGCCGCAGCATCCCGCCAGCCATCCGCCCGCGCCCTCGCCTAACCACCAGCCGCAGTCACATCAGCCACCTATTGAGGTATTTACTTAGTTTACATTGAATGTTCTGTAGAATCGGTCGAATCTTATGCTCTTATTCCACAACCGAACCGAAACCTACGCAGCAGCATTTCAAATAATTTGAAAATCCACGAGGATTTTATTTTCATAGGTTGTTTTTATAATCGTGACTAGACGTCTCTCTTCCGAAATTTTGTATAACTATAATTTTTCATGTGTTTCACCTTTGACAATAAAGATTATTCTATTCTATTCTCCACAACCTCGTCTGTTGATAAGTGACAACGTGGCCGACGATGTATCACAAAGAACTGGAATAAACTATTCAGTCTTTTTTTTAATCAATAGACCTTTGACCACAATCTTAACAGCCGGTTAGTGACGATGTATCACTGAGGTCTAGAAGACACCTATTTTACTACTTTACTGACTTGAAGAGACCTTATTTAAATCGTCTCTATGATATCTATGAAGTCGCCTTTCAAACGAAATATTTTCAAAATGTATTTCATTCCAAATGGGATGAGTGAGATCTTTTCTTCTCATGGAGCTACAATCGAATGCCACAGAGATACTAAATATCAAACTTAAAACCCCCTCTTATTATTGGGAGGTTAAAATCTACTTACTTGTCGTGTCCAAGAGTCCTGTAAGGTCTAAAGGAAATAAAGCACTTTGAATTTTGAATTATTTTTTTGAATTTTACTGCACTTTGCTTGACTTACGCGACCGCGAACACATTATTAAATAATGTAATAGTACTAATAAAATAATAAAGAGTTTCGTTAGGTTTTGGAATAAAGGCCTTGTAGCTTGTGTTGTTTTTCTACAAAATACTTTGGCTATAGAGATTGAGTATAACCGAAGAGATGTAGTAATTTTGGTCAAGTAATCAAAATTGTGCAATTTTAATGCAATACTATACCAGAAATCCTTATTGTTGTCTTTTGTCTGAGTATTTTACTGCCGGGCCTCAATTAAACTCATGAGTACTATTAAGGCGGTGGTATGCGTGAAACAAGCGCCGCTACCTATTTTATTACTACATTGAACAAAGAAAATTTCAAAAATCCAACATACAGTTTGTGATACCTACTATAAGCTTTTTTTAACGCCTCTAATAGATTTATTCTATTTATTAGGTTTAGACAGAATATCGAAGTTGCCCTTGGTGGCCACCAATATCTATTTTCGATATACTGGCTAAACTAAATGGAATAAAACTATTCGAGAGGCCTTAAAAAAGCTTATAGTAGTATCTATGGATTTTTTAAAGTTCTTTTGTTCAACGTAGTAATAAAATAAAATAGGTGGCGGCGCTAGTTTCACGCATACCACCGCCTTAAGGGTACATTTGGTTCGTCCTGGAAAGAGTATTTATACTCAGTTAAAACTAGGATCTACATTCGTAGTTTTTGAAGTTAAATTGGAATGATTTAGTTAAACTGTATTATCGTAGCATGTGTGGAATGTGAGGAGTATTGTGTTTGTCTTGCTTTCGTTTGCACCGAAATTATTGAATGTGTTAGTGTAAAATTAGACCGTCTTGATATTTACCTACATGATTATATCATTCGATAGAACTAACTACGTTTCAGTTCATTAAGTCAAGTTTGATCGATTCTTGGGCCTTATTCTGTTAAAACTACCTCTTTAACTATGAAAATAAGCGTTTTTCAACTGGCGCTGCGCCATCTTAACGAGTATATAAAAACGCTCTATGTTGTCGTCGCAGAATCACCACCTTTATGGTGGTGGTAGTATATGTAGCGATTCCGAGGAATACCAAGGTTGCTCGCCGCGGGTTGGTGCGAGATTGAATTTTGTGTGGTTTTGCTATATTTTTGAAGCATATGAAATTTCGTGCTAAAAATCTACAATTTCCCAAATGCTGCCAAAATACAAATGAATTAAAGTTGTTATCATAAGTTCACAGAATGGTTTCCGATTTGCGGCAAATTACTTTTTCGCAAGTCCAACGTCCAAATTAAAACCACAAAAATAATTGAATTTCACGTTTACCCGCGACGAACCACCTTAAATAAATAAATAATTGCTGGACAACCGGAGCGAAGTATAAATTGTGTTATTGGTACTAGATAGTTTGACAGAATCGGGTCCCTGGAGGATGAAACTCACGTTTACCAGGCTATATCAAGATCTTACTAGGCACTATAAATTGTAACAGTATAAATTGAGTATCCTCAGCGAAACGGTATATCTGTTGGTGTGTAGATGTCGGGAACCGGTAACCTAATGAGCTCGCAGCTAGCCCGACAGCTGGTAGCGCCGCTGCCGCCGACGCAGAGACCTTCCTACGTACGGACGTTTGTACCACGCACTCAACACCGCTTCCCATCGATTGGCGATACTCTCATACTCACACCCACGCACAAACCACCACAAGCCCATTCACGACTTACATTCGTCTAAGGATTGTATCTCGAACTCGTCTCGTCTACGGAATTTGACCTCATAGCGCATACACGACCACTGGAAATTCCTCCCTAAAACAAGGTTTTTTTTTGCCTTAATCACGCTTATATCAAGCGGATTGGATAATGAAGAATTTTGAGAATTTGTACATTGTGTTATAACTAATATTTTTCTGGAATTAAAATTAGCATTGTCATGTCTATATTTGCAATCGTACAAACCACGAATCGAAACTGAAAGAAAAAATTTCAGTCAGATTTGTGCAGTAGGTTTAGCGTGAAGATATAACAAGCATCATTACTTTCATATCCCTTCGCATCGTGAGATGCAAACAGTGCATTCATGAAAAGGTCAAATCAAAGCAAATATATAAAACTACAACATTTCAAATAAATGAATTAATTAATTCTCTTATAATAAATACAGGGTGTAACAAAAATGAAGGACCTAAATTTCACGGGGGATTCAGCTTTATTAATTGCATATTTTGTAGAAACAAACCGTATGTAGGTATAGCTACAGTGCCACTTTTTTTCACCGTTTCATATTTTCTGAAATATTAAAACAGTATTTGTAGGTGAGAGAGATATGCTGACAGTTTCAGATACAGTTCGGTAACAAGCTTCCCCTTTTATAGCCAGACGTTTGCCGATAAACTGGGGAAGCAAAACGAGACGATTATCGACTCAAGGGCAAATCATTCGTGGTTTTGGCTTCATTTAATTTTTATTTTGAATAATAATCACTTTCGCTTGACGGAATTACAAGCTATCACTGTAAATTTGTTTCTTCTATTTTGTTAACAAAATTATTGGCTTGCGGTGTGATTAATTGGCTTTAAAGTTCATCGATACGGACGATGTTCGTGACGAAATTCGTCGGACACCTCTTCAAAATTTAACAAATTTAATCAAAACATGGAAGTAAAGGTTAAGAGTGTGTGGTGAAGGCTAATTATAAAATTTTAGTCACTAAATATCATGTGCATGCATTTTTTTGAATTCTCACAATACATTGTAAGCTTATCTGTAAGGTTAACGAAGTCGTCGCTTTGTTTATACTGCGACACGATTCGGTCCAATGTCTCGCAAACAAACCAATTTTAAGACACTGCGATTCATTAGACCGAATTTCGTTAAAAACAACCGTAATCGTAAACATTTTGGGTGCACGGTCAGTGTAACAAAACATTTTGTACCTTAAGCTTTTTAACGATCCTCTTTGCAAGAAAGTACTTGTTTGCACTGAGCTCATATTTTGTAGTTGGTGTGCAGTGCAGATGATCGTAAAACACTTCAAAAGCTACTTCTCCCACTGTTTCAAATTACTTTTGATACTAAGTTCAGCGAACGTTCAAGTATTTTTTGAACGTGAAGCAGAAATAAAATGGCGTCGATTCAGCTGTTGCAAAACTTAACTATATTCACAGTACTAACAATTTTACCGTGTCGCTTTCATTATTATCGAAAATACAACCTCATTTTCGGTGCTGTCAATTAAGTTAAGTTTTTGTCTCCACAAAAACTCGATTGTACGATCGAATCGATACCAATTTCTTGACATTGTTAAAGGTAAATAGTAAAAGCGGTTTACCTTTAACAATGTCAAGCAATAGGTATACATAATAATATCAATACGGTAATTATTAACACGTAACAGCCGGAGATAAGCATTCGAAGTGGTAGCGAGGAATCTTGCCAGAGCACATGCGAGAACATCCGTTTACCTCCTCAGTACGGCGGCAAGCCGGCCGGTCCGGGCGCGCCGGTGGGCCCTGTGGTGGCGGGTGCCCCGCGGCGGCACCCCGACTTCGCGAAGGGAGAGGGGTACAGCGGGCCCGCAGGCAGTCCCGCGGCGAGGTTTCCGGCCTGGGGCGGCCCGGGAGGCTTCCCGCGGACGCAGCAGCCTGCGCCGCCCGCGCCCTGGCGACCGCAGCCCGGCGCGCAGCCCCCACCCTCGTGGAACCACCAACCTTACCAGCCGCAGGTAAATAACATTATCATAAACTTGTTTAACTTATATAATGCCCGCGGCTTCGCACACGTTGTTTCTATGCAAACCTTTAAAAGTTATTTAGATCCCATAGAAAGAGATTTATGGGATAAAATAATATGATTTGTAATCCATATAAAACACTCCGATATCGCAAAACTAAAGCTAAGCACCGTGGGGAGTCCCGATGCAAGGTCCTGGGTCATAACCCCGCGCATACTTACCAACCGCATGTTAGTTCATCTCATCATCATCTCATCACAACAATAATGGTCCACTGCTGGACGCAGTCCTCCCCCTGATTTTTTTATCTCATGGAGGGTAATGTCCATAATCCACTCCTACTGAAATAAATCAAATCATGGCCACGTTTGATTTAACCTTTTGTACTTGCCGTTAAGGAAAAGATAAAACTAAAGAAATGGAGGGTGGCCTCTTCTCTGCAATGGGACAAAAATAACAGACGCTTTTAAGTTTGCAAGGGTATATACAAAGACGCTCAAAAAATCCTAGATTATCATCAGCAGACAATGCAGACCCGAGTTTTAAAACACAGAATACTCACAAATTCGAAATCTCCTACCATTGCAGGTAGGCAGTGGCGTCGTCGGCCCTGGTGCGTTAAAACGCGAACTAACATTCCCCGCGGAGTGCATAGAGGGCGCTGTTCCGGCGCCGGAGAAGCGGCGGCGACTGACGCGCGCCGACGTCGCTCCCGTCGACGCCTGGCGCGTCGTCATGGCGCTCAAGTCTGGCCTGCTCGCCGAGACCTGCTGGGCGCTGGATATACTCAACATTCTGCTCTTCGACGATAATTGTATAGGTAAGTTAATACGCTAAAGCAAACTTAACAATTGATTGTTAAGTAAGGGTTGACCCTTCCAACTCGGCTTGGTCATGGTGGTCGTGGTGTAAGAACTCCAACTCAGCCCCTGGATGACGTAAGAGCCCGCTAAAGCAAGGGCAGCAGCTTCTTTCTACGTCTATATATTATTCAAAATCTTTACTGAAAATTATGCTCATGCAGCAAATTTATAGCAAAACTTCCCTTGATTGAGAAATATATGATATGATAACTGAATACTATCAGCTACAACTGCAAAATCTTATAAATCTTATTCAAGATGTACCTGGTTCATCGGAACAGCCTCGCTAATCGGTCGCGTTTACTTCCAGGTTACTTTGGGCTGCAGCATATGCCCGGTCTGCTCGACCTGCTACTAGAACATTTCCAGCGCGCGCTGGCGGACGTGTTCGACGCGCCCGCCGGCCCCGCCGGGCCGTGGTACGCGGCGCCACCCTCTCCGCCCCCGCCCGCCGCGCATCCTCGCCGCCGTGCGCCGCCTGCCGAGCCGGCGGCGCGGTCCGTGCGTCTACTGCAGGGCGAGAACTACACCATGGTGTCCCGGCGAAGGCATCCAGTGACGCAACGGCACGAGGACGAGCCGCCGCCTCACCTGCGTGCTGAGCCAGAGGACGAGCGGGACCTGGAGGCGCTCATAGCGGGTGACGCTCCGCCGCTCGAGCACGCCGTCACCGCGCGCGACATGCACGCCGCGCACCTGCCCTTCTGTCGCGTGCTGCGGTCCCGCCGCGCGCCCAGCCCTCCGGCGGACGAGGCGCCCGCTGCGCCCGCGCCACCCACCCCCGCGCCCGCAGCACCACCCTCACCTGCCGCCGCGCCCGCACCCGCGCCTCCCGAACGAGCGCCGCCGGACGCGCAAGCGGACAACCTGGAGGCGGAGCCGATGGACCTGGAGCCGGAGCGGCGCGCGCCCGCGCTGCAGGTGCGCGACCCCGCGGGCGTGCTACGCCGCCGCCGGCAGGAAGACTATGAGGACGAATGCTACACGCGCGACGAGCCCTCGCTCAACCTGGTCAACGAGACGCAGGACGAGCTCGCGCGCCGCTGCATCGCGCTATCCAACATCCTACGCGGGCTTACCTTCGTGCCCGGCAACGAAGCGGAGTTCTCGCGCTCGCCCGCCTTCCTTGCGCTCGCTGGCAAGCTGCTGCTGCTGCACCACGAACACGCACCGCGGGCCGCCCGCGCGCGTGCCTACGAACGGGCCGCGCGTGATGAGACCGCGCAGCAGGCCTGCTGCTCGTCGCTGCGCGGCGCAGCGGAGTGGTGGTGGGACACGCTAGCGGCGCTGCGCGAGGATGCGCTCGTGGCGTGTGCGAACATCGCGGGCGGGCTCGACCTGCAGCACCAGCCGGAGGCGGTGGCGCGGCCGCTGCTGGACGGCCTGCTGCACTGGGCTGTGTGTCCGGCCGCGGTGGCGGGGGACGCGCCCGCCACTGCCGCCGCCTCCTCGCCACTCTCCCCGCGGCGGCTAGCGCTCGAGGCGCTCTGCAAGCTGTGCGTGCAGGACGGGAATGTGGACCTTGTGGTGGCGACGCCGCCCACGTCACGCATCGCGGCGCTATGCGCGGGGCTGGCGCGTGATCTGTGCCGCCCTGAGCGGCCTGTGGTGCGCGAGTTTGCAGTGAACCTGCTGCACTACCTTGCGGGCGCGGGTGCGGGCGCCGCGCGCTCGGTGGCCGCGCACGCGCCCGCAGTCGCCGCGCTCGTTGCCTTCATCGAGCGCGCAGAGCACGCAGCGCTGGGCGTGGCGAACCAGCACGGCGTGGCGGCGCTGCGCGACAACCCGGACGCGATGGGAACCTCACTAGACATGCTGCGGCGCGCGGCCGCCACGCTACTGCGGCTGGCGGAGCGGCCCGAGAACCGCGCCATCATCCGCCGCCACGAGCGGCGCCTGCTGTCACTTGTGATGTCGCAGATCCTGGACCAGAAGGTGGCGCACGAGCTGGCGGACGTGTTGTTCCACTGCACGCGGGGGCCGCAAGACGCGCCGCCCGCGGAACTCGACTGAACTGACTCTAGTGCCGTGTTGTACCGACAAGGTACCGCCTGTGTTCCTCCCGCGGTGTATATATAGTGTAACGCGACGCAGCGAGGACCGAGGACGAACCGTGCCCATCCACTCTGTTATTTATGTCCACGATGTTTTATTTACGAGGATGTCGATGTGCCGAGATCGATTTCTATTGTTCGAATGACGAAAAGATGATTGTATTATACTATCTCGTAATTTTGATTTTTATAATAAAATGGGACTTGAATCTGTTTATTGGTTTTATGATGGAGATTTTATACCGAGTACCTTTAGCGCGTATCTGTAAGAAGACCGTAGTTGAGAGAGTGAGGAGCTTATGTGGGATATAAGTTTTAAATTAAGTTTAATGTGAATTATTACAATAATCTATAATATATTGAAATTGAATCTGATCTTTATTTTTTTTATCAATTGGCATTTTAAGTTTTATCCACACGTCAGATTAGTCACGTTAGGCCCTGAATTTTAGTCAAAATTTACGTATTCAGTAGGGTAGCCGTAATATGTAAGGAAAGTCATGATATTTTAGTTACAATAAAAATTGTTTTCATAGTAGATTATTGCCAAATGGGTGCACCGTTAAGCTGCAATCTGTACCACAAGTGCACAAAGGTTCTATAGACCATAGACATATTTGCAGCCAGTACATAACTTGTCAAGAAGAAAAAAATTTAAACTTCTTTCAAAGCTTTATTTCAATAATGATCGTGAATGTTTGGTAAATAAAATTGGTAAATTATTTTTTAGCGAAGTAAAATAATCGAACACTGTAATGCCCTTGATAAAATCGTAGTTTAATACAGCGCAACTATCGACTCGATGTTCGATGGATTGCCAAAGTAATGACAAAAATTTCTTTAAAGTTTACGATGGATCGAAACGGAAAAGATCTAGGAAGAAAGAGCTCGAAGGCTCCAATTCGGTGGCAACTATTGAATCTAACAGCGTAAGTACCTGTTTTATTTATTTTAGATGCTCGCCGAGTGGTACCTACCATATACCAACATCTCATTTGCAATTTTACTCTAGCTAGCGCGTGGTTGTTTTGTTTGTAAATCCAGCCGCACAGAAGGACAAGCTTCAGTTGATCATTATAGCCATTACGAAGTGCAGAAAAACAAAACATAAGTTGGATTAAAATTAAATAATGCTGGACAAATGGATAAATAGCAACATCATAAAATTAGATACTAGTACTTTGATACCATGGGCACAGATAATACAATACTCCATGGGTATGGAACAAGGATTTACCGTAGGTTGAATGTGGACAAAGAAGACGAATGCCAGAAACTTAGTGATTCTGGGGGACTTTATGACAGAGTCGAAAAGAACTGACGATGACATTGTTGAGGCGAAGTAGGTTCGCTTTTTCGAGACACCACCGGCCCGCGCGCAATTTTACTGCTTTTTATTTAAATGACATTTTCAATAAAATATGTTAATTTACTAGCAAATGAAACTGGTTTTCCGTAGTAAAAATTCAAATTTAGAGGAAACTTAGCGATTTTTTTCTATCGAGTCAAGTTGAGTCAATCGTGTTTTGACTCCCATATCTTGCTAACTAAAATCCTAAACTTTTGATGCTCATCCAAAAATATTGAAAAAAATTGTGTCCAAAACAGGGACGATTTCCCTCGTCCCTGGCTAAGATTAGCCAGGGACGAGGGAAATCGTCCCTGTTTATAGCCATAAAATTGATTTTCCGTACAGTCAAAAAGTGGGTTTAACTTTTAATAACTTTTAATGTCCTAAGGTAATCCAGGGAAATAATGGACGTTCGATGTCAGGCAAGGCAAGCCTACAGGATTTGCCAGCGGAGGCCATTGATGGGATGCCAGACGGCGACACGCCAAGGTTTAGGTACGGTACTTAAAATTTGGCTAGGGCTAAAAGTAAGAGGTAACAACCATGTCGCTGCAGTAACGTCTAAAAACGTTACTGCAGCGACAATTGTTATTTTCTTGAATTACTCAGAAACCTTAATGGGCACAAATTTTATTTTTGGGTTTCTTTCAAACGGCATAGGGCTCTGATTTTTCCATTTATATTCACCTTGATCCGAGTCCACATGTCGCCCCAGTAACGCACACTACATACCCTTCGACAACAGTACCTACCTAGCATATTGTTGATAATATTTTCGCAATTTTAAAACAATAAAATACATAGTATAAACATTATAATAAGTGTAACAGTTTGGATGTTTTTTACCTCTAAAAATTACAGAACGGATCGGGTTGAAATTATGCAAATAATGTAGGTACCTAGTTAGTAATATTTTCTGTTACTTTTTATTTTGGAACAACGTTTGCGAAGCCGCGATAAGAAGCTAGTCTAGTTAAGACGTAGTTTTGCCAATAACAAACCTAAACAAAATAAACTAAGTTAATAAAGTCCAAACCTAGTTATGAACCCGCCGAAGAGCTCTGACCTAAAATATTGTAGGTACGTTAGTATTAACATAGACAAACAAAACACAAAACATTTTTTCTGGTAAGTATGCTACCTACGGTGGATGGCCCCATGTCTTACACCCAGCAGTGCGCTAAATCCCGCTGCGTTTGATGATGATTGAAGGAAGGTTTCAAAAACTTCAGGAAACGTGGAAGCTGCACTTCTATCGTGATGAGTCGCTCACCGCGATCGCCGGCGGCCGGAGAACGCCACTCGTCGAGGTCGCCTGAACCGTCGTCGCACCGTCAGAGGCGTTCTACGTATGTTAATTGCTATTTTGGACTCTCTAATTAGTAGGTATTTTATGAGTAACTGGGCACAATGGCAACTGAATAGCTCAGGAGTTTCACTGGTTCTAGGTACCTACACAAGTAAACATAGTTCTTTATGGGAAAACTAACCGTCTAATTAATTTCATGCACGAAATTAAAAAATACTTTCTACAATTACTAGAGAATATCACAATAAATACGAGCTGCTTCCCGCGGCTTTGCTCGCGTTTTTAAAGTAGCCTATGTCCGTCCCCGGGATACCGTAAGAACCTCCCTGCCAAATTTCATTAACATCCGTTCAGCCTTTTAGGCGTGAAAAGGTTACAGACAATTTCCCTCGTCCCTGATAGACAGAGTTACTTTCGAATTTATAATATTAGTAGGTATGGATAACTTAACCTCCCGTCACCGTCTGGTTTTTTGTCTGATGGATGAGTGAATTCGACTAAACGAAGGCGATTTTTTAATTATTATTAATTTATACTTTCAGGAGGGACGGAAAATCCCTTGCTCTGAATGCTGGTTTGACTTCCAGCCCCCGTTCAGCAACGCCACATGTAACTATACCTATCTACGCTTTTTCTGTAGGTAGAGTAGGACGACATTCTTCTTACAAAAAGTTTCTGTTTCATATTTACGTAACTGACGCTTAATCGGCAAGAGCCAGGAAAGTTTCTAAGGCTCGTATTATGAAAGTTTGTTCCCTCGCACTGAGCGGAACTCCAATACAACGGAACTGCGCGACACGGCGCGGCCAGTTACTCTTTGTATGAAATCCTATGAGACTGATCGCACTACGCGTCAGCGGAACTGCGCGGCTTTTTTGGTGTTTTTGTCTCATTTGACGCGCAGTGCAGCAGTGCCGCTAGTTCCGCTGTCGCTAGGGCGTTTGCACTCTTATTGTCAGTCGATCAGATCGGCTGCGTTGACGTCAGCGTGAGGTTCTGTGTCGATAAAACGTAAAAGTCCGGTAACGCTGTCATGGCCATCTGCGGTCAACAGCATATTTACCTTTCGAAAATAAAAAAATTCTATAAATGTAGACAAATGTGAGTTAGGTAGGTACATCTATCGAACTAGATCGAATAGCTTTACAAGCAACATTAGAAAATGTAGAAACCACTAGTCTTTAACAGTGCTACAAATTGTTTGTCGTTTTAGGATGGCGATGATATAAACGTAACAATCCCGGGAGATCAGGATTCTTTCGTCTATGCTTTCTTGGAAGATGCCATCAAGCAAGAGAAAAAGAAGTAAGTATAATACTCTATTTATTTATTTGTAACAAGGAAGAACATTATATACCTACTGGATGCGGTAAGCTGAAGACAGGGCGTTATGGCGCTAATTAGGATTATGTCCAGCAGTGGACTAATTTAGGCTGATGATTATGATCTTTGTAGACATCGGCACAGCCACAGCCGTCGGCGCGAGGATCGGCACGAGGAGCGGCGCGAGACACGCGAGCGGGAGCCGTCGGAACCGCGCGAGCACCGGCACAGACATCGCAGGCGCCATGACTCCAGGGACCGCGATCGGGACAAGTAAGCACTACAATTTGACGTAGCTGATGTAATTTATAAGACACTAGTGGTCCGCCCTGGCTTCGCACGGGTAAATTGTATATCTTAAAGATATGTATTTGATATATTGAAAGAAAGGAAGAAAGAAATTACATTTATTGGCTCACACAATAGGTACACAAAACTTATATAAAAACCATAAAATAAATTTATAAACTTAATATGTGAACCAATTAGGTCCTGCCCTGCCTCAGCTTAATGTTGCTCCACAGAAAGTTGAGCAACGCTGGTATTCTGGCAGAACCTTTGGTGCGTGCGTGTCCACACGGCTGACGGACATATTGATAGAATCAATAATGAAACCTGATGGTCGTGGTTTCGGAGCCTATTCAATTCAAACTACAATCAAACAACAACAATCAAATCTTTCCTCTCTATAATATTAGTATAGATCAGTGTTTTATAATTATTTATGATATACAAAGTCATCACCTCACTTATCGGTGCGACATACCAGACGAGACAACTATAGGTCTACCTACATCATCATCTTCACCTCTGTTTGGTCCACTGCTGGGCATTAGGTCTCTAGGATCTTATCTAGGTTTATCTTAACACATAACCTAACCAGTTGAAATAAGAGAGGATAATTAGTTTGGAGCAGGAAGACAACATGGTGAGTTTGTTTTGGGTAAATGTTCATAGTGGTATTCAAGGGAACGAGAGGGCTGATGAGCTCGCTAAGCAAGCTGTTATCTGCTTAACTCGGCCAGAAAATGCTTAATTTCTACGAATATGAAACTTAAACTGACATCGGCACGGCTTGGACGGTTAGGTACCTAATCTAGGTTAGATTTACCTATTAAAATAGTCATAAATAGATACATATTAATTATACGGACCTGCAATCGTATATTATTGTTATTATTTAGGGCCTTTACGGTTAAGAAACACCTATAATATGCAAAAAATGGTTGATAAGTACCTACCTATTGATTTTTAGGGTTCCGTAGCACAAAAGGAAAAAAGGAATCCTTATAGGATCACTTTGTTGTCCGTCTGTCCGTCTGTCGACCCACTTTTCTCAGAAACGCGTTGAGTTATCGAGTTGATATTTACATCATATACGCAGGCTCGTAACCTCTTGAAGCCTCGATATAAATCAAACTTCTAAGCCAACGCAATCAAAAGTTACAGCTGTTTATGTCTATTTTTTTTGTTCTCTTGACTAGCTGAGTTTTCGACCACCTGAGGCGGCCAATCTCTCTCAATTCAATAAAGACAATTCATATGTGTATAAATAACACTATAGGTACGCAAAGTCACAGCTCCATAAATTTTTAACACGAATTTAGAATCAATTTGTAACACTCTTTGTTGTTGTGAACGAACAGGCAAGCAAGGGAAGATTCACAATCGCCGGCATTAAACCAAAAGGTTCTTCTTGAAACGTTTGCGAAAATCTGCGCTCGGATGAACGAGAAAAACGTACCGGTACCTAAATCTATTGTTGTAAGTACCTTTATGGGTGGTGGGTCACGCGCGATAAAAAAAGGGCTTTTAGGTACCTACCAACTACTTTCAAGGTTCTGAAATAAATTAAGATGGCAGTTATGAAGCTTTGCGCACCTTATTTATAAGCCATTTGCTACGAATAAAAGATTGAATTTATTAATAAATCTCTTAATGTCAATAGAATCGAAAACGATAATAATTGATTCGTCGTTTGTTTTAGCGTTGGTTCATATTAAATGGTTTACAAATGTTCGCAAAACGTCTCATCGACTATCTTAATTACTTGTAGAAACAGTGTAGAAACTAGAAAATAGTAAACACCCGTTATTTTATGCGTGAATTTAAGTTTTTATTATAGTTAACCTAACATTCCCTTTAATTATTTGTTAACTTTCCTTTATAAATTTAGTAAGTTGGTAACCAATGATAGCAAAGTGCCCAACTTTGCTAAAATAATGTTTCAGACGAGAACTCATAGTCATAAATCCTTACAATGCGAAGTTGCATCACACCCCAACTTCAGCGAAGAGCGACACACTTTAATCCCGCCTGTAAAGCAAAGAAGTTTCGAAAAATTGCGCGAAATTGAAAGAACTTCCCATCAAGATATCTACCAGAAACCTAGCCGAGAAAAGATTTCAACTGACTGGGCATCTTTCGACAGAGGTTCTAAAGTGCCCAGTAAAATGGATGTGAATCGGGAACGTCATGCAGAAAACCGATACCGTGAATACCCACCGGAGAATACAGCGACTAGGACGTACTTGAATCCGCGAGACCGGCCTCCGTACCGCGATTACGAGAGAGAGCGATACGAAGACGACAGGCGCCGTCCATACTGCGAGCATAAGACCAGCCGGAGCTTCGACGTCCATCGCGATTACGAGGAGGACCGAGTAAAAACTAGTACCAGAAGCGAAAGCAAACGATTCGACACCAAGTATTACGAGAGACCTCGCGAGCAGGATCGGAGCAAAGATCGTGTGAGAAGACGCTTGGAGCGTTGCGATAGAAACTCTGTGGTATCGCGAGACGAGTTGAGAGACCGAGACAAGTACTCGGAGAGGGAACGAGACTCTGGCCTGAGTGTGGCTGACGGCGAGGCCAGTACTGTGAGCGGGCGGAGTAACTATTTGAGGGTCGTAAAGGTAAATCGAAACTTTGTCACTTTACCTACACAACTGACTTCTTGATTTCTGTTTTATGTCATAGATATTTCACACTGCAGGGTACTGAAATCCTATTTATGTAATAGTTTCTGCCCGCAGGCATTGCACGCGTTGTTTCTATAGAAACGTTCAAAGTTAATTTTGTGCCATCTCGAACCATTTCTTCAAACTGTTCTCTAGCTATCTTGAGGCGGTCTTGGCACAGTGGGATGTTTGACAGCTCGGTGCACGCCAGGGGGCTTGATGATGTCCCACATTGGTGACCCCGACGTGATCGACTTCCGCTGACCTATCTCTGTACGCGCCGCGTCCTTAGACTTTCAAAGTCATAAAACTGTTTTATGCTTCCCTTTTGTGGATTATAATTACTTACCAGGACCGAAGCAGTGTTAACCTTCTCAAATTCCAAGGCTCGATAACCTCCCACAATTTCTATCCTATGGAAACTGTTTTATGGGATAAAACGTAGCTTATATTCCATCCATGTCTAGAACTACCTGTATGCAACATTTTAGCCCGATCCGTTTAGTAGTTATGAGGTTATGAGGTAACAAAAGTCTAAAACACCCTCACTTTTACATAGAGTGTGATATTTCAACGATGAATATTTTCACCCTGTAGTTCGATTGATATCAATTATAATTTTTCTCCAGCAAGAGATATCAGAGCAGCGCGAGGCTATGGACAAGATGATGAAGCTCTGGAAGGAGCTGATGCGATGCTTCAAGGGATCTCAGGCTGCGGATATTACAAAGAATAACAAACCTGCTAATGTAATTGACTTACTTGGTTTGAGCCCTGGATTAGTTTATAATTATTATATATTTGACGGCTGTAAGTGGCGCGGTCCGCTTACGACGCAGGAGGTTGCGGGTTCGATTCCCGCCCTGGTTGGACAAATATTTGTATGATCTGCTGATATTTGTTCCGGCTGTTCCAGTGGTTTTCTATGTTTAATAAAAAATATTTATCTACCTATGTAATGTATATCAGTTATCAAGTACCTACCCATAACACAAG
This sequence comes from Eupithecia vulgata, assembly GCA_946478455.1. Taxonomy (NCBI): domain Eukaryota; kingdom Metazoa; phylum Arthropoda; class Insecta; order Lepidoptera; family Geometridae; genus Eupithecia; species Eupithecia vulgata. The sequence goes on along the minus strand of OX297879.1, from coordinate 9,885,354 downwards.
CTCTGTTTATTTTGGGGCTAGATCATGCCGTATGAATTTTGCAGCATTATTTTATTTATATAGTTACCTAGTATCAAGACGCCATCGTGAGGCACTGTACCAAATCTTACAGAAAAACATAGATTTTTCAAACAATTGTTAATCCACCTTTTGAGCAGTTTCCAGGATTTGATTAAATTGCGTTATAAAAAGTTCAAGATAAAACGCGCTGTTCTAATATTTTGTTGCTATTTGAACTAGGTAGGCACCTACTTCCTAATCTCTTCATTCATATTTTTGTTGGTTACAATAATCTCTGCTTAATTTTAAACAAAAAAACGTGGTTCGGTGGTAATGCAGTCGGCTGGCTATTCATTGCTAAACACCTAAGAATTATATATTTTTAGTTATCTATTTGTGCGTAGAATCTGAGCGAGAACATGCAAGAATCGGCGGCTGCGCAGCTGAGGCTCTGGCGAGAGTGCATGCGGAGATACGAGACTGTCGCCAGAGATGTTGGAGACACGGATGCAAGACTTATGGTAAGGTGATAAAAGCCAATTTTTTTGATTTTTATTCCTAAGAACTCAACATCTTTTAAATTAGATGCCTTTCCAGCAGATAATTGCTAAATCAAAATCAACTTAGGCTATACAGCGGGGCAATGCAGCCAGTGTCTTAGGCACGCTTCCAACTGGTATTGATATGGATCAGTTGAGCTACCTGTAGATTGTTTGCAACAGTTTACAGATAGCTTAATTGTTTCTATTGTAAATACTAGTTTTAATTTAAATTTGTTATTTGATTGTTATTTTCTTTCTGAATAAAGCTTATAACTATTAAAAAAAAAACTTAGGCTTCAGTTGAGTTTGATACGTTATAATAATTATAACAACCATGGATAACTAATTTAACCCGCATAGATTGTAATATGTTTTGCAAATAATTTAAGGCCCATACCGGACCCAAAGTGGCGCCACCACCTACTTTATGTTATTATTCTGTTTATCAAAGGAATTTTCAAAAAACCATCTTCCAGTTTGTGATACCTATCATAAGCTTTTTTTAATGCCTCTGTAATAGTTTTATTCTATTTAGTTTAGGAAGAGATACGAAAATAGATTTTGGTGCCCACCAAGGGCAACTTCGTATCTCTTCCTAAACTAAATAGAATAAAACTATTACAGAGGCATTAAAAAAAAGCTTATGATAGGTATCACAAACTGGAAGATGGTTTTTTGAAAATTCCTTTGTTAAACAGAATAATAACATATAGTAGGTGGTGGCGCTAGTTTAGGTGGTGTATGCGCCTTAACAAAATAAACGTAAAAATAACTAGGTACTGCGCTTGGCAGTGGCGGATCTAGGATTTTATTTGGGACAGGAGACAGGCTTGTCCAAAAATTTTCTGATTTTCAAAAATATCTCGCTGATGATGAATTTCTCTGTAAATTTTTTATAGTGTATAAATTTTACAATTTAACTATCATTTTCATTGTATCAACGTTATCATTTTTAATTCAATTTTATGTTTCATTGTTTGTATGTTAATTATGTACAGTTAATTAATAAGCGTAACTGATAATTTTTAGTTCCAATTAATGTTTTCTTTTCACGCTTAATCTGTGCTTAAACGGCTGAACGATATGCAATTCGGCAGTGAGGACATACGATTGCTATACAAGGCTATTTTATACCGGAAAAGCGTATGCGAAGCCTCAGACAGAAGCTTGTAAGGAATTATGACTAAAAAATGACATCTTGTTACAGGAAGAAATAAACAAGCAGCGTTCCGAGATGGCGGAGATGGCGACGATGTGGCAAGAGTGCCTGCAACGGTACCGGGACATGAGTAACGATTTCAATACTCTCAAGAAGAAGGTACAAATATCAAGAATTATTTATTTATACATACCTACTTCCATACGAAAAAGTTAGCGCCTTATCTCAATAGGACAGCATGGTACCACCATGGTATCTTGAGCTACCAAGGCGAAAGCCAAACTCAACTTTATTTCTTAACGGCTTAATTTTATGTAAAAAGGTTAGACATTGGATTTGGCATTCATAGGAGCGAGACAAGGCTTAGCAACAGTAAAATTAATTGATCGATTTGTATTATTCTCAATTGAAATTTAATATTTTTTAACATCTTATTATCCTTATGTCTCTTGTATGCTGTGTACAAAATTCAAAGACAATTTCTTAAGGCTTCGGCGACAGCTGCACGCAACTTCAATTCGTGAATTATTGTGTTCCGTAATACCAAAAATTATCACTGAAAACTTTTTGTATTTTCGACAATGTGTTGTTATTCTGTAACTAGACAATGTAAGCTATGTTCCTTCTCAAACAAAACGTAAGATATTTTTGTTTTAATACAAAACAAATAGGACGAAAACATGTCGTTTTCGACGTAAAGTTATGCAAAATCGCATTTTGCATAATTTAGCTTATATTTCATTATAGGTGTTTATTATGACGAAAAAAAACATCCAGGAACCTAGATAAATACTATTCTTATACGAAAAACAACATGATATGGTAGAAATATGCTTGAATTACAAATCATACGATTTAAATCTATGCTCTTAACGGCCTATATACAACCTCAAATTTTTGTAAAAAGGTTAGACATTGGATTTGGCGTTCATAGGAGCGAGACAAGGCTTAGCAAAGCAAGCACAAAAATCTTTAAAAGTTTTAGCATATTATCTATTATAATGGACATTATTTGAAAAAAAAAAACGAAACATTTAAAATGTTCTTTATACTTAGTTCTATTACCATGCTTATTCTCAAGATCTCGACTTCTTTATTGAGAAATTAAGGTTTTAGTAAAAATTTAGAGTTAACTGCGATTTTCTTTATTGAGAAAATTTTATGGTATCGTGTTTTCGAAACATATTATGATCGATAGATTAAGTCCTGTACTTCACCATAGACAAATTTCAAAGTTAAATAATTATTAGTTTGGAAGATATGGAGATCTGACTAGCTATTAAGAAAGAAAGAAAGAAAGAAAGAAAGAAAGAAAGAAAGAAAGAAAGAAAGAAAGAAAGAAAGAAAAATATATTTATTTACAACTATAATCATAAAATAAGACTATAAGAAAGCTCATATACAAACAATATTCATTTTTAAACTGTATTATATTTCAAATGGGTACTGTTATCTTGCTTATGTGTTACTTGGATGACACCCACGGGAAGAGTTGGGGTGGTGCAAATTCTAAGTCGCCTAGTACTAGTACTGGTACCACGCAGCCCAAAAATGTGCATTCAAATTTGGGTTTAACTCGTAATATTTAGATGTATTTCTTATTGACGGCATCAGATAACAGCCAGCTCGCGGACCACTCCTTTGAAGCTTGTGGGAAGTGGGAAATCATTTTGTCACTATAAAATGTATCTAAAGGTAAATAAAGATTACGAGTATAAGCTCATATTTGAATACACATTTTAATGCTGCATGGTAGCGGCTAGTGTGCGGAGGGATATAACCGTTCTTTCCCCACGAAGAGCGGCTTCCATGAGTGCTCATCATATCTGTAAAAAATTTAACCACCTTGCTCAGTCTGGTAAAAACGTCCAATACCAGACATGGGGCCTATCACCAAATGATGAGTAAAAGCTGTGTTTTGTTGCAGCTCGCGACGCCCCCCGATAGCCCTACGCGGATACCGGCGGCAGTGCCGCCCCCGCTGGCCTGCGCCGAGGGCGAAGGCTCCATTGCCGCGCCGCAGTACCGCTTCCCGCAATCTTTCTCGCAGGTGACTTATCTCAGCGACTAAATTCTGCTAAATATTCTCTTTAACACTTTCAAGGCCCACGCAGATGATCACTGTCATAGGCCATTGGTTTCGTCGCAGAATCCTCTAGTAGAATAGAATCTTTAGATTAAAGAAACTTTAGATAGTGCGAACGGTATGATTTGCACGGAGCGATTGATACAATGTTTTTAAACCACAAAGTTTTTACTTGCATTCCTGCATCTGTAGTTTCTTTTATCCAAGCCTTAAGGTGGCTTTAGCCCAACGCAGACAAGGGCGAAATGGCAAGGGATTTATCCATCCCGTCCCAGTCTGCATTGACCATTATGAGCCTATACAACCTCAAGTTTTTGTGAAAAGGATAGACAGGGTTTTGCGTTCATGGGAGCGAGACAGGGCATAGCAACGTAAGCCCAAAAATCAAGTTTTAGCTTATTATCTATTAATTAGGACTTTATTTGACAAAAACCGTAACATATGAAATGTTCTTTATACTTGGTTCTATTACCATGCTTATTCTCAAGATCTTAACTTCTGTATTTATTGAAAAATTAAGGTTTTAATGTGTCCTCGCACTGAGCGGAATGAAATCCTATGCACTACCTACCCGGTAGGTACCTGGCGACCCATGACCATTGCAGTTGTAATAACCAAACCAATCAATACATTGTTTTATCTGGGGAACTCCGCCGCGTTCTCATCCCATCCCCATTTTCTTTTAATCATCTCGCCAGATGATCTATGTGCAGTGGGCAATGGTTCGTCTGCGACGCAGGAGATTGCGATTTCGATTCCCGCCTCAGGGCAAATGCATGTACGATCTGCAGATATTTGTGCCGGGTGTTTTCTATATACTTCAATTTCAAAAGGTCTTTATTAACAACCTTAAAAATAATTACATACTAAATTTGGTACAGTATAAATTTTACATACAAGACATCAGTGTACAAAATTTAATTATTCGATGTCAGTATCTAGATTGTTGTGCCTTTCAGCATAGGCCTCCCCAGATTCTTCCATAGCAGTCTGTCATGAGTTTTCCTCCTCCAATGTATGCCCGCTGTAGATTTGAGGTCATCGTCCCGTCGTAAAAATGCTTAGTATGTAAGTACCTATATTAAAAATATCCATCAATGTTGGTAAGTACTTGTATCAGTTATCTATAGTACCTATGACACAAGATAACACAAGGTCTGCTTGCTTTGAGACTAGATGATTGTGTGGATTGCCCAGTATTATTTACATTTTATCCTATGATGTTAGATGCCGCCTCCAAGCCCCGGCTACCCTTGCGTGGCCGGCTCAGCCCTGCGCGGGCGAGCCTCTGCACCGCCTGGGCCGCCGCCCGCCTGGTGGTGGGGCGCCGGCCAGGAGTCTCCGAGACGCCGGTCCTCGCCTGACTCGAGGGGGTCGCGCGACCGCGAGCGCGAGCGGGAGCGTGACCGCGAGAGAGACCGTGACCGACATCGGCATAAGGACACTAGAGGTTAGAGGCTGATAATCAGATCAATGTTCACATCGTCCCGGTTATTCTTAAACTCCACGGGCGCTCCCCGGGGCGCCGCGAGGGCCGCCGCGCGGCTGGTGGTGGGGAGTCTCGGAAATGCCGCCGGTCCTAGGTATTTATTGCGACCGGGAGAGACCACGACTAGCATAAAGACGCTAGAGGTATGAGGCTGGTAACCAGAACCAATAGGAACTATGTAGCTTCTGGCCGTGGTTTCGTAGGCATTTTTTTCTTCTGTAAAAGTGGGTCTACGTTATTAGAGGTCAAGAACTACATCTATACAAAATTTCAACCCGATCCTAGCTGTAACTTTGGCGTTGTCTTCGCTCAAACAGATGGATCTTTTATTTTGGTGTTGTCTTCGCCCAAACAGATGGCAGAACAGCTCCAAAATTGTAATCGTAATTTTAATGAAGCTGAAAATGAAGTAGCGAATTGTCACTGACAATATTGTTTTTTTCAGACGAAAGATACAAAGGCAAATCCTCGAAGCCTACTGCAGCCCGTTCTGAACACAGGCATAGAAAAAGGTGATTTTGTAAGCTGAATAAATAAATAATATTTTTACTTATATGGTGTGTCTACTCCATAATAAATTAATTGTAAGCCAAATGTAATGTTTAAAAAATTGTGTTTCTAAAGTAACTTTTACAATTTTTCTAATTTTTGAAATTTATTCAACTTAAATTGTTTGTCTTCTAAATAAACTGTAAAAATCCAAGTTAGTTTTTAAATGCATACCTAGAGCATAAAATACCTAGCCATGTAGGGTACCTAGACTCCCTAGGTACCTATAACTAAACCAGTTGCCATACCTACCTTACCTACTAGAACAAACACAATACATAGTTTTAGAGCAAAAGCATACACACTTACGGAAGTACAATAAATTTTATGTTTGATGTGACCTACGCTTTTATGGCAAGTTGGTCGTAAAGTACCTACCTTACTTACCTAGCTAAAGTTAGGTATTAGGTCATAATAATTTAACTTGACCTCACTCTTAGTTAGGTAGTTCCTAGTCTATGAAAAACGTCTACCAGGTTTCTATAACTTTAAAGACGTCTATTCCTAGTTTTTACTTTATAGTGTGTAACTAGCACTAGAGCAATTTTCTACGAAAATTTAATAATGCTTCGAAGTGGATAGAATCTCACCGTAGTCGAAAATTTTTGGGACATTATAAAATTTTCGTAGAAAATATATATTCCCTTTGACTACCGCCATCTTCACCGGAAAAAATCCCAGGACCATTACTCGTGGCCATTGGAATTTTTTGTTCCCATAGCCACTCTTGCCACCACCATTTTCTGCACCACTGGTATGGTGGCCATCGAGGAAAGAAGTATCCCAGTCGTCACCACAGGTGGCCAAGTACGAACCTCTCCCCCCATACAAACGTTCTTTGGTTCTTTCCGATTTCCAAATGAACGTTCTTCCCGAACGTTGTTTGTATGGGAGCTTTGAGGGTCGCATTAACCCAAATCTAGCTAGTCTACTCATGTATGTAACACAATCCTTAGTTATGAAAATGAATGAGTCCTAGGTTTAGGTCTGCTGGTTCCTCCTCTTGAGTTCCACTTGTGGCACAATACCACGAGGATTTGAGAAAATTGGTGTTTGATTGTGGTCAATGTAGATTATAATAATAATAATAAATAATGCTGGATAATTCACACAGCATTATCTAGCCCCAAGCTAAGCAGAGCTTGTGTTATGGGTACTAGATAACTGATATACATAATCTAATACAATACATAGATAGATTTTTTTTATTATACATAGAAAACGACCAGAACACCCTGAACAAATGTCTGCAGATCGTAGTACACACATTTGTCCCGAGGCGGGAATCGAATCGAAAGATTGCCGAAGGTGCGTCTCCACTGAGGTGTAGTGGAGCGGAGAAGAACAGTGAAAAGTGACAAGTGTTTCGATTGAAGCGGAGCTGAGTGGAGCTGAGCTGCATTGAGCCGTGTTCAGAGGATGCCGGCGCCGTCCCGCTACACTCCGCTTCGTGCCCTCCGCTCAGCACCACAGCCTGCTCGACTCCGTTCTGTCCGACTCGGGGCCGCGTGTTCATATACTTTAGGTATTTGAAAGTCGGCTGATCTCCGCTCCGCTCACACTGTTTCCACTGATGCTGAGTGGAGATTTCGAGCACTGCGGTTGGCCAATTCACGGTCCGCTCCTCCACTCCGCCCAGCTCTGAGTAATTGGAAACGCACCCTAAGAATAGAATATAGAATATATATTTATATTTATTTCTTACAAAACTTACACAGAATACAGATGTTAACCTAAGAAATAGAACTTAAACAAATAAAATAAATTAAAATAAGTGAAACAATGGAGTCTTAAAACGAAGTGTAAGCTAAGTAACAAATTTGGTTCTGACTCAGCATAAGTTGGTTGACTAGCAGGCTAGCAACCAACGCTGGTCTTCCGTCAGAACCACTTGTTAGCGTTACGGACCAATTACTCACAACGACTAATACTAAAAACAATAATATAAAACAACATAAAAAAAAAGATTAAACTAAAACAAGGATAAAATTAACTTAAATGTGACTGTGTGTGTGGACTATATTTATAACAAAGGAAACAAAGTTGACTAATCGAGTATAACAAAGATGATTTTTACTAAAGAACACAATAATAATACTTTAAATAATATTACTTGTTTAATATCTATTGACATAAGTATGAGATATCTCTACACCAGACTTAACTACTATAAAGTAACCTTAGTATATCATAAAACACTTGTGTCGTGAGTAAGACTTTCCTGTTCCTTCTGATGTTCAAACAAAAATTTCTTTAATTTACATCTAAAACCTTGTAAACTTGTCAGGTTCCTTATTGGTGGAGGGATATTGTTCCAGCATTTCGAGGCAGCATAGCGAAAGCTGCCCTTGAAGCAGGCAGAGCTGTGCCGCTGTGTCGCAAGCTGCTTCGAGCAATGGCGAGAACCATAAGATCTGTAGCTGGATAACCATGACAACTTCTCGTAAAGATAAGACGGAGATTTGTACTTCATAACGCCAAACAGAAGACATGCAAGGTGCAATTTGCGACGATGCTTCATTTTTAAGACTAAATGTTTATTTAAAAACGGCGTGACATGACCTCTAAATGGGACATCAAAACAAAAACGGGCACAGGCATTTTGGACTCGCTGAATTAGTCTTTGCGTTCTTGCGAGTAAACGTAAAGACTAAGACGAACTGCATTTCCACTGCACTCCGATCCCAATTTTTGCAGTTTGAATGCAGTTGAAATGCAGTCTGCCTGTCTAGAATCTAACTGAAAACATTTTCCTCAAATTGTCAGTGGGATAACACAATTTACATGCTGCAATTTGCTCATCCTTTAAAAGTTGATGACATGACAAAAATATTCGTTGAAGCCAAAATATCTATGCAACCTGGTTTGGACGTGAAGAGACCCCACGTCTGCATGACCTTTACCACTACCTGCCTAGACTCCGTTGAGACTGGCCGCCGCTGTGCCAGAAAATCAGCTAGAAGGTCATCATCATCACCTACCTACAAGCAACAAAGACTGCAGTTTCCAGATCAGGGTCGTGCAAACGAAGCTGGCTGCTCTTGCAGGTCAAGGTCAATTAAACAAATTTGTATTCCGTATTCTTTTATCTGAAGAACAAACACCGATTTATTAGGAAATGATAAGGATTAACTGATTTTAAAGAATAATCTCTTAAAGGCAGATTTTCGTATCGGATAATTATAACGATGGGAGACAGAACAACTGATAGTAAATATAGGAATACAAAGATTCGCTTCGGTGCCCGGTATTTTCCCGAAAACACAACCGATTACCGATCAATACTCATACACAGTACAAAATATTACGAAGTGCCTGAAATTTTAAAAGTAGCAAACAGAAGGCATACCTAACCGATCATTCGTACTTTTTCTGACCGCACACTTCTTTCGACAGTTCCCATAACTTATCAGCCATTTCAGCATTCCTCGCGTACGATGACGGCTCCTCTTCCTTGCAATCACAGAAGTACTTTCCCGTTGTGTTCTTTAGTTCTTCAGACACCGCCAGGTGTATGGTGGTCTGTGCGCCTTCCTTCGACGTCTTGAAGAACAGACGAACCCAAAACTTGATAAAGAAGTTCTTGTCTCGGAATATTTCGGTGTTCACTGCGCCAGGGTGTAAGCAGTTGACTGTTACTCCAGTTATCGATAAAACCTCGCTCAGTTTTCTTGTAAAGAGTATATTGGCTAGCTTAGTGTCGGAGTAGACTCTCAGACGGGTAAGAGCAGTTTTAGCTTGCTTATCGAAGTTTTTCAAGTGAATCCTTCCGATTCTGTGCATGATTGAAGACACGTTGATGATCCGACTCGGGGCTGAAGACTTGAGGAGCGGTAACAGGGTTATGGTGAGAAGAAATGGAGAGAAATGGTTGACCTGTGTCTCGAAAGGAAGGTTGTCTTCTGTCAGGAAGTTACCACAGTTTCCCGTACCGGCGTTGTTGATTAGAACATCCAGTCTGGGCTCTGTTTTTAAGATATCATCAGCAAACGCTCGCACCGATTTAAAAGAGGCCAAATCCAGGTGTTTGTAGATTACGTTTTTGTTGTCGGTCGTTTTGATGATTTTGTCTCTAGCTGTGGTACCTCGTTTTTCATCTCGGCATGCGAGAATCACCTTCGCCCCTCGCCGGGCTAGCTCCTCGGCGGTTTCGTAACCTATTCCAGTATTCGAGCCGGTTATTACGACAACTCTGTCGATCATTTTATCCGCACATTTACAAATTCCGCATGAAAATTTGTAATAGCATTTGCCGATTATTAACAAAATTATAATGATGATCAGAATGCCAAACATTTTAATAAAATGCAATATTCAAGAAATTCGTAGCGAGATAATTCACTATTTTTCGGCAGACGCACAGTATGACAGTATCTACGCATGCGTCGAATTGTCACGTTTTCATTCGAAGCGTTCGTTTTATCACAAACAAGACACAAACACAACAACGTCTACCAGTATAATGCTAACCGCGAAGTCCGCGAACGATAAACATTGCGATTATAGACTTTGTGCACAGCAAAGCATACACAGTGTGTGTGCGTAAAACTACTTAACTAACTACTACTTAGAAATAGTTAAACCATAGACTCGGTAGAAAATAAGGGCTCAGTTACACTGCGTAATGAAACGCTTGATCGATTAAGATCGGTGTCAGCTTAGTAAGGTAGGTTAGGTACATGAGTAGTACACAACTTTCGGAATTAACGGATCATAATTTCAAACAGATTTACTATCTATCCTGCAGAAATAAAAAAAAATTGGGACATTATTAAATTTTCTTTCAAATTTTTTAAAAGTATCCTTGTCACAACTATAAATGTGATTGTGATGAGATGCAATTTTAAAAAATCCTTGGGCTGTGGGTGAAAATTGTCTACCTGCTGACACAGGTAACCGATTATTTATAGGTAGGAACCTACTACTACTAGAAAGAAAGCCTTCAACTTCTCAGCTATAACTTTAAGTTAAGTATGGTTATATTTTATTATATGTATAATAATATTATGGTATAAGGTTATATTACATAAGTATTAAACTTATTTATAATATATAGTTACCAGGAATACACAACGATTTTTCATCGCAACCGTACATATCAAGTACCTACATATACGGACCAGTCCGTATCGAGTACATGCAAGTTTGCGTGTAGCCTACGCCTATTACTGCTAACTGATTTGTCTATGCCGTCTATGGCATACATCACAGAGGCGGGATAATTTAAAGCCACAGTGTAGCCATGTCATAGCCGGTAAAAGCCAATTCTATCCAGTTAAAGTTAAGAACATGGTTCATTTCATATCTTTGACCATATCTCACACATACCTAGGTCTTAAGTGTTTAAAAAGTTTAAAATTAATATATTTCCTTTCTGTCTATAGATGCCTCTAAGGTAATTTATTGGTCGAAAGGTCCAGGTGCGGACGGAGTACAAAGAAAAGTAAAAGAAAGAAATAGGTATTTATGTATGTACTGATTTTAATAATATTTATTGGTTTAGGTAAATTCCAAAATTGACCTCTATTTGACCCATTTACTTTGTATTCTTGTCACTTCGTCACGTCACGACCACGGACACACAAAAGGTATCAAGGAGTCAGGGCATTTTTATTCAAGGAAGAAAACAAGGATTCAATAAATAAAATCTATGCAGAAACTAGTGAAAAAATTAGGCATTTTAAGCTTTAATTCAGAAATGAAGGTCTTATTACCTAAAGAAAGGGAAAATGAAACAATTAACAACTTTTCAATAGGTATTTTATCATAAGAACAAATCCATATTCCAGATGAACTATACAATTATAGCAACTTACAATATTATCTAACTATATTAATATAACTTTGTCATTTTAATTAAAAAACGACAAAATTGATGTAGGTAGTCGTTGGTGTGCGCTTAAATGCCAAAAACGATTCAGGGTTCATTGCGAAAATAAGATATCTCCAAATATACCTTTTCACAACTCGATCGTCGTTCCCAAATCGCCATTGTTATTGATATTTTTTGCCATATTTAAGACCCTTAGGGTTGTTCTTCTAAAATGTCCAAGTACCGGACAATCTGTTATCACTGTTATCAGCTGTAGTATAAAGTATGAAAACTTCTGTAACGCCCAAATCACAAGCAAGTAGGATTTATTAAGCTCGTCTCATGTCGCGAATTTGACAGTTTAAAATTAAAATCTGTCAAAAATTCGTCAAATATGAAGTTTTCAATTCTAAGTTGCGTTTAAGCATTTGGGGCTCTGAGATTTGGGGTGGTAAAACTATCATTTGTTTATCTTCATCTTTCATAACATAACACAAGCACTGCTTAGTTTGGGGCTAGATTGCTGTGTTAATTGTCCACCATCATTTATTTATTTATTTCACGTTTTATAAGAACACCACACTATATAATAAGCTTGATAAGAAGATGAACATCTTTCATATTATCATGTCTTATATCAAATTTTTCCCATATGAAATATTAAGAATCAATCCATTGAAATTTTGTAAAAAGTTAAAACATGATAAAAGTGCAAATTTAAAAGTTTCCAATTGATTAGTTTTTCAGTCTACGGTTAATCTTATGAGTCATTTCGTTGTCCAAAGACGTTCGGGCACGAAGACTTTAAGCTTAATATAAAAAGGCAACTTAGTTACTACTTACGTTACCTACTAACATATATTTCTCAACTAATTATGACTTAGCTTAGCCTAGCTTATAATATATGAGAATAAAATTGACTATAAGGAACTCGGCAGTATTGCCAGGACGAAGGTGTTAAAATATTATTTATGACAGTTGATTTTTATGACACAATAGTTTTTACAAAAATTCATAGTTTTTAGAAAATTCCTACATTCCCAAATTTTACCAAGGTAAATTTAAGTAACAGTTTAAGGGAATAAATTCGTTTGTTTTTAATTTATTTCGATGATTTGATAACCACAATTTTTCAGAACTAGGTGCATTAATATATAGAAATTCGAGAAGGTAATTATAGATAAAAGAACAAAGAAACACTAAACACTATTTTCTTACAGAAATAACGTAGGTAACTTGATTTAATTTATTGAATTTGAATTAAAATAAAGTATTTACAGAAAACAAATTCTTAATACGACTAATAACTACAATACAAATAACGCTCATAAAATAAATATTAGATCATTATTGCATATATTTCACAGTCAAGACTCTTCTCTAACAAAACACTGATTGATTTTTACATCGACGAAAGAAGACCCAAAATTTATAATCGTGTCTACAAATACCTACACTACACAATGTCCCGTAAAAATGACAGGACAAAATCACGTATCAGTTACAGATACGTAATTTTAACAACATCAGCGTTTGAAATGATTTGACATAAATTTCCTGTGGGTTTCCCGTACGTATAATCTACGAAAGGTACTTCATTGTTTTAAAATTAATTCCATTTTCACACGAGGTGACTAGGAATTGGTCGTCCACCCGACCTCTCTGTAGGTACACTTGCTGCCATTGAAGTAAACTGATGTGATCGAATATACACTGCATTGCATGTACGATGCTATACACTTCTAGGTATAATCATTCAATAGGTATGTAGTGTACCTACTTACTGAAGTATGGGTATCGCCGTCGCCGCCCTGCCCGGCAGGTTCATGTAGAATCAGTCCGTTTGTATTGAGAATGGCTAGGCCGATTGCAAAACCGTGCGATTCAAAGTGCGCCGATTTTTGAGCTACCAACGTTCAACAATATGGCTAAACGTCAGTTCGTCTCTTCGAATGAAATGAATAAGGTATTGTATTTCCAACAAATCAGCGTTCTTTTTGCAATCAGCCTAGCAGTTCTACAAAAGGGCTGATTCTACGATCCGACGGTGACATAGATAGACCAGGTACATCTTAGTGCAGCTAACTTGACAGACAAAGAATAGCTAAAATAGTAGATGGTTTTAATTTGCTTCCTAATGTGTAAAGTAACCAATAGAATTTCGAATACATTACGTGATTATCAAACCATATCATTGGTTATTCTTACACAAAACAGCACTGCGTTATGGGAGCATGTGATCCACGGAGGAGCCTTTGAAATATTGTTACAAATCGATTGGGATTCATTAACGAATATTTAATAATTTCCTCATTGAACCTACATTATGAAATGATATCACTGCGTTTTCTTTTTAAGAGGCCTCAGTGATGCCTTACTTGAACGAACAGCTTTTACCTTTTTTTGTTTTGCTCTAAAGTGCATACGATTTAAGTGATGAAAAATACCACATTATATAAACAAATAACTAATAATTATCTTTACTACCTCTTTTTTTCATTATTTTGTGTAGTTTTATAATAAATCACTGGAGAAAAACGCTTAAAAATAGCAGGGCGTTTGAGCCTTTACATAAAATATATAACTCCAGATGAAAAAGAAAATACAGGTACCGCTACTTCTACATCACATCTTTCTAATAAACATTCGTAATTTTTGTAGAATTCAATACAATAATAATAAATCCCAAAAAACTCATTTTTGTAAGGCGTTTTGCGAAGTAATTGGAACCTAGGTAATATTTTGCCACGATAAATTCAACCCTATTGATCAAATATCCCTTTGTATATAACTGAAAATCGTTTCCACTAACGTCAGTAGGGGGCTAGCCGCCTCCATGGACGGACGCGAGGTCATGTTACTTTTTTCGCGATGACAGCTGGACACGCCTTACGAATTACGATTTTCGACAACTTTTGTTTTGCGGGTTCAATAGTTCATTTGTCATTGTAATAGAATATATAATGGATTGCACCTACGTTACAAGGATTTTGCAGTATTTTTATTCATTGACAGAGTTATCAATTTGGTAGAATGGAATGGTAGTAGTTAAATGAACATAAATAAATATTACTGAATAATTAAACACGGTCCAGATGTAGACTAGTATTATAATATCTGTATTACTCAAGATGTTGGGTACTTACTAGGTGACTGAGTTAGTTATTACAATACATCATCATCAGCCTATGTTAGACCACTACTAGTCATAGGCCAGTAATGAGCACCATTAGCGCTATGTCTTCAGCATGACGCATCCAGCATCCGCCTGCAGTCTCATGGGTCGTCATACCACCTGATCGGAAGACGTCCTACACTACGTTTACCGAGACATGATCTCCATCCAAGAACACGTTTATCCTAGCGGTTGTTAGTTCTTCGCGAGATATGGCCGGCCCACTGCCACTTCAGCTTGCTAATTCTTAGAGCTATGTCAATAACTTTGGATCTCTGTCGGATGTAAGTATTCGTTACAAATCCTATCCTTCAGAGGAACTCCGAGCATAGCTCTTTTCATAGCTCGTGGACCAGCCCTGTAGTGAGTGTCTAAGTCTCGATCAGCTCCGCATAGGTCATGACAGGTAGGACGCGCTGATAAAAAACCATATTTTTTTTACTATAAATACGAGGGTTACATAACTATTTCGCAAAAGGATTCAATTTTTTTTATCTAAAATGTAAAAAGCCGTATACAGTATGCGGTTATCCATCCAAGTCAAAATAAGATAATACTTGAATGTAAATACTTTATTTTTATCATTTGATTAAGGCATTACCCGAGCGCCACCACTTGTTATAATTTTTTTTTATTTAGGAATTTTCAAAAAAAAAAACCGTTGGTCCGTTGGTGATACCTACCATAAGGTTCTTTAAATACATCTGTAATACTTTTATTTTGTATAGTACCTATAGACAATTAGACAATAGGCACTTAGGCACTTGTATCCAGCAAGACAACTTCGCATCTCTGCCTGAACAATAAAAAATCAATCTATTACAGACGAAGCTTACGTTAGGTACCACAAACTAGCCATTGATTTTTTTGTAAATTGCCGTAGTAATAAAATAGGTAGAAGCTCATAAGTAGATCTTTGAGCGCTGGTCTATAATTTTCGGCGGGAGTTATTGAATTGTTCAAAATTTAAGCAAGAAATAGAAAATCTAAACGATTACTCAAATAACATATTAGTCTGGCTCTGTAATTCGTAAAGAACTTATGTGGGTTTTTTATTTTTACAAATCAGTTAATTTTCATACTAGGCGTCCGCCCCGGTTTCGCACGGGTATATTCTTTTGCCTATGTTCGTCAGGGATAATGTAGCATTTTAATAGTGAAAGATTTTTTTAAATCGGCTCAGTAATTTTGGAGCCTATCCTGTTCAAACAAACAAAAAAACAAATTTTTCCGCTTTATATATCACTAGCTGACCACTGACCAGTCAGCAATTTCGTTCGCGTGGACTTTAATAATACCTTATGTGTTGGTTTCCATGTAAACTAGCAACGCCAAAGTTTTACAAACTAATCCTTTACGATATTAAAACTTTTTTAGAAAACATTCCTTCAAGTAAATTTCCAAAAATCCGTTCTTAGCCTACGTACTAAAAGGAAACTCCGTGTAAAATTCAGCTTCATATCTCTTTCAGTTTCAGAGATCTCTTGATATTTCACCCAGTTTTCTGTTCTATTTTATTTATATAGATCAGCATTGCTATACAGCGGGGCAATGCAGCCAGTGGCTTAGGCACGCTTCCAACTGGTATTGATATGGATCAGTTGAGCTACCTGTAGATTGTTTGCAACAATTTGCAGATAGCTTAATTGTTTCTATTGTAAATACTAGTTTTAATTTAAATTTGTTATTTGATTGTTATTTTCTTTCTGAATAAATATTTATATAGATTATATTATAAAATATATAGATAAATTCTATTCCATTACTCGGCTCCTACTGGCTTTTTCCTTACTTATCGTATTTTTTTATTCTGATCATTTACGTTCGTTACAGTTAAACTAAGTGTTTAAAAGTACACCTTTTTCTAGAATTTGGCATTATTTTGACTCTCGAAACTCAAAATAAAATATATGATCACGTTTTAAAAATTATGATAATTTAAGCTAAAGCTATTTAATTTAAGCTGAAGTGGCAGTGGGCTGGCCATATTTCAAGAAGAACCGACAACTGCTGGGGTAAACGTGTTCTTGAGTGGAGACCGCGACTCGGAAAACGTACGTAGTAAAGGACGCCCTCCTACCAGGTGGGATGACGATTTGCGAAAGACTGCTAGCAGATGCTGGATGCGGCAAGCTGAAGACAGGGAGCTATGGCGCTCATTAGGGGAGATCTATGCAACAGTGGACTGGTATAGGCTGATGATGATGATGATAATTTGTGAAGGTAAAACGTATTACCTACTAAATATACTTTTTTGAAATCAAGGATATCTGCGATATGTCAGCCTATCGCGTTGGACTTTTTTTTTCAGTTTGAAAAGTTTGGCGCCGCCGGTGAGCGATTTTCTGATTTTCAGTAAAAAGCTTTAACTATTGGACGAGATGGACCTTGAATTTTTATTTCTTCTGAGTCGTAATTAATACAACTGTCTTCCGTTTTCGGCTTGCCTTTGAGTTTCGGGACACCCTTTATAAGTCCCTAGACACCGTTCTTCCATATTTGTCGGTGCGTATTTAAACCCAAAAAAAAACCGTTCGCTCCGCCGTTAATACTCCTGGCTAGTTGTCTTATTCTTGACTATCGACTTCTTCAAACCCCACGAATAATCTTAAATTATAACCCAACTGGTGACTAAAAACCGAAGAATGATCTCCGCAAAGCCTTTGGCTGTGACCTGCTAGGCCCTTAAGTAATATAAACCAGGGCCCCACAAACTCACGGTGCGCCCCTGCAAGTTTTATTTGAGTTCATTCAGTATGTACTTTCGCCGTTATGCGTGGCCAAGATACAGATTTATTTATGTACCTACAAAATAGCAAAGCCGCAGGCAAATGTTAGTTAGTAATAAAATTAGTACCATGTGATTGTGCCAGCAACAAAAACAAAAGAAGTTTAAATCTTCTTCAAATGATAAACTTTGCATAAGTCTACGTAAAAAATAAGTGCCCTCTGTCGACTACTTTTGGTAAAATTGACGTGCAATCTGACAGTCATAGTTCTTCACGAATGTTTGTTGTTGTTCGAGTCATCGGCTGTGAAATGTGCTTGGTTCAACAATCGTTGCGCGCATTCTTCGCTCATATTCAGGCAGCGCAGTTTCAATAAACCTGAAAAAGATAAAATATTGTTAGATTGTAGAAAATAAGTGTACTTACATAAGTACTGAAAACTTGGCTAATGATGTCCGAATCTTCGACAAGGGCGGCCAGTCTCAAAGGAAACTAGCCAGGTGCTCAGGACATAATTATAGTGGCCAAGTGTGTGCGAAAACACAGGTGTACTTTCTATTCCCTTACTCTTATGACTTGAGACAGCAGACCGCCACGGCCGGGAAGAAGTCGGAGGGAGGCTTAACGTGTCTAAGGCATGGGTGTGACACTGCCAACGTCCTGACCTGGCTAGCAATAAGAACCTATATAGGTCCATGATTTCTTAAAAGTTAATGTCAAAAATCATTCATCACTACATAGTATAACACAAAGTCGCTTTCTCTGTCCCTTTATCCCTACGTATGCTTAAATCTTTAAAACTACGCAACGGATTTTGATGCGGTTTTTTTAAATAGATGGAGTGATTCAAGATGAAGGTTTATATGTATAATACATGCATAATATAGTAGAGGAACACTGACAATTATAAAGGTTTCCGTGCGAAGCCGCGGGGCGGGTCGCTAGTAACATTTAAAGGACGAATTTAAATAATGAATTGAAAGAAAATTACATTCAAATAATATATTTAAATTAAAACTAGTATTTAACAATTGAGTTGTTGCAAACTGTTGCAAACAATCTACAGGTAGCAATTACGAATTTAATAGAATCAGGTTAGAATTATTGTTCAGTAAAAGATTCTTTGGTTCTTTGAGATATGGCCGGCCCACTGCCACTTCAGCTTATACTCATTCTTAGAGCTATGTCGATAACTGCTGGGTTAAACGTGTAGGTACTTGAGTGGAGACCACAGATATCACTCCACTCGGTAAACATAGTGTAGGACGCCCACCGGCCAGGTGGGATACCTATCAACCTCGGGGACCTACGAAAGACTGCAGGCAGATCTGATGCTATCAAGCTGAAGGTGACAGGAGACAGGGCGCTATGGCGCTCATTAGGAGAGGACTGTAGAAGACCTGTGCTACAGGTTTTTCATTAACCTATTACAGGCACCAGTCTCTCACAACTCAGGTTGTAATTGTTGAAATTAACGCCTTCACTGCCTAGTCTTAGTGTCACATAAGCTATGTAGATTAAGTATGTACCTTTGTGAGAGAAAATAAACATTATTATTATATTATAGGACTATGTCCAGCAGTGGACTAACTAGGCTGATGATGAATGTTTATAAATCGTTAAATGATTTTATATCTTTTTAACTTATAATAGTAGGGAAAAAAAACTTGAAAAAACTCTCCTAAAACGAGCTGATGTCAATTTTGATGGGGACATCAGAAGTCGACCAAAGTGATAGTTGCCAAGATGTTTGATAAGTATTTGGCAATTTTATAGCCATTCCGAAAGTTAGTCTAGTTTATATTCGAAGGACATTACGATTTCGTTCGTTAATAGGCATAAAAACTTTGGAATGTCGTTTACTTAATTTTTTCCGTTTTCTCTTGTGCTAAAACTTTATCGTGATTATTTACAGCTGACTTCACCCTTTGCTGGGTTTGGCCTCAAACACCACCCACTCTATTCGGATCCTATCTATATACCTGGATATCGTCCAGGATCGTCTAGGCTGATCCATAGACATTGTGGTTATTTCATATAGACTATTTCAAAGCCGCAACTTCGAAAGCGTGGTAAGTAGGGTAGGTACCTAACCTATTTTCACTCATTACATAAATATGGATACTAGAATCAAAAGAGGTGTTGACATCTTCAGTGTGTTGTTATTTCCTACTAATCCTAGTACCTAATATTATAAAGGCGATAGTTTGTGAGTTGTGCCGTTGTAAGCCAAAGTAAAAGCTAAAACTACTGAATGGGTTCGAGCTGAAATTTTGCAGACTTATAGATCTGGACCGAGATTTACATATGCTACTTTTCATTCCAAGAAACGCGTGCAATTTCGCGGGCGTAAGTTAGTTTGATAATAATTTATAGTAGAGGTATAAATTTTGTAAGCTAGAAGTTATTGAAATCTGAAATTAGATGTGCTGCGATTTTTACCCCACTAGGTACCTACTGAAGAAGCTTGTTACGAATTTTGACCATCATTATATTCACACACTACTAAACACCGTTTTCTTGGATCCATTAAGATTTCTCATCAACCCTAAAAACAAACAAACTACTGATTTAGAACTCCCCTTGATTTGGGCAAAAAAAAATCACCACGCTTGGCAGGAGACTTTGGAGCCTTGATGAACCGCAGATAAGGTTTTAAAATAAAATTACAAAGAAGGAAGCTTGTGCTATTGTGGACGACGAGGGAAATTTCCCTCGTCCCTGATTGTTAAGTTACATTCAAAAGTACCGTAGTAAAATAAACGCGACGGGATCGTGGACTAGAAGGGGCTTATTCTTTTGGATATAAAAACTGTCTAGATTCGTCCGGGACATGTATAATCATATTGCGTATGCAAGGACCTTTTTTATTATCCTGTGAGAAATGCGCACGCATCGATATGCGACGGGATCGATATTCACTGCCACGGGGAGACAGTACGATTATATGGGAGTCCAACCCACTAAAACCCTCAGGGTGTTTCCTCCTCTGCCGCTTGTGGTGGGAACATGAACAACCCACCGCGGCTGCCCGATATCAGGCCCCTCACTATTCAGCCCTTACAGCATCCGCGGGCTGACTTGGAAGAGTCGATTCCGCCGCGACAGACCGACCATATTTACTCTATTTCAAATGAATTCGGCTCTAAGTTTTCAGTACTAAATAAATAAATAATGCTGGACAATTCACACAGCATTATCTAGCCCCAAGCTAAGCAGAGCTTGTGTTATGGGTACTAGATAACTGATATACATAATATAATACAATACATAGATAGATATTTTTTATTATATATAGAAAACGACCAGAACACCCTGAACAAATGTCTGCAGATCGTACACACATTTGTCCCGAGGCGGGAATCGAACCCGCAACCTTCTGCGTCGCAGGCAGAGTTTCGCCCGCCGCGCCACATCGATCGTCGAACTAAAGGATGGTAGATAGTTACCTTAACTCCGTACGCCATCTCATAGCCTCCTTTGCTCTGCATCTGGTTCTGCATGGAGTGTAGCAGCGAAGGTGGCATCTCGGCGTCTGAAGACCCTGGAAGTGAGGATAAAAGTACATTAATGTGGGGTTTGTTTAGGACTACGATACATTTTGATTGGGGAAATTTCAGAGTGTTGAGATTAGTGGTATCTTATCTATTTACATATCTATTCTCAGATACTTTATTTTTATTGTTAAAATAACAATAAAATATTTATTAAGTAAGAAAATTTAAATCAAATAATACAAGTAAATTAGATGTAGTATTTACAATTGAATCAATAGGGTATATAATATGCATGTAACTTCAAAAAATCTGTATATTTGACTTTCAGTTTCTATTGTTATCGAAATAAGTCATCTATATTTTTGTATTTTTTTTTATGAAATAGATGATATTTTAGAACTCAATCGCTAAATTTTTAAACCTTACGTTCACCTTATTGTCATAAAGCTTATAGCGGGATATCTTTTTTGAAAGAAAGAAAAATATTTATTCGACACAAGCACAAACAACAAAATTATGGTTTTTGTCATTTATTTGTTTCTAATTTTATTTTGATTTAGAATTTCGAATGTCAACACATCAAAGACTCATTTAAGTATAAACAACAAGAAATACCTGTTTTTTTGTCATTACTATTTATTTTATTATTATTTTGATCATTTCATTTATTAATTGCTTATACATATGTACTTACATAGGGTTAGTAGCTTAAGATCTAATTTTAGCCTAAGTTAGTACATACACCCTGTTGGGCACTGCAATTTTCATATTTGGTCATGTTTAGGTTAAAATACAAAAATCAAAAAAAGTAATGTCTCAATTTCAAATGTCCGTTTCAGTTGATTATTAGTATTGTTCTAAATTTATTTATCTGTCAAGAATTCGTTCACACTATAATAACATTTATTTATTAACAATTTTTTTAGTTTATAAGTAAAAAGGTGGTATTTTGTGGTGTCTTTTATTTCTTGGGGCAGTTTAATGAGCATCTGCGTTAGAAGCCCGTGGTAACCATAAAATAAGAAACAAACGAAACGCAAAATGCGATGACGCAAAATATAATAAATCTGCCTTACAAAAAACCTAATCAAGCTGAAACGAAATCGTAAAATATATCACCGTATTACATAACGACCTCGGTCTAGAGAATAACAATAAATAATGGCAATAAATGGCATTTTAGCTAATAGAGGGCAGCACGAATATCTGACACGATCGCTAATTAGTCGTAAAGGTCGACTGATTTATGATAGAGCTGCATAACACCCGATAATCGAGGCTGTCTCTGCTCATTGTTCTGTTTAGTTAAAAGAGAAATTAAAAACTACACTGGATGAAACGGAGGAGAGCT
This sequence comes from Eupithecia vulgata, assembly GCA_946478455.1. Taxonomy (NCBI): domain Eukaryota; kingdom Metazoa; phylum Arthropoda; class Insecta; order Lepidoptera; family Geometridae; genus Eupithecia; species Eupithecia vulgata. Next base: position 9,862,965 of record OX297879.1, on the reverse strand, counting down.
TTTGTCCTGTATTGGTAATAAAATAATAAGGGAAGTCAAAGCCATGCGTTTAGTTTCTGTGACTTGAGGTTACAATAAAAAAGACAAAGAAACTAAACGCTCTATGCGTTTAGTTTCTTTGATTTGTGGTTGCACGAGTCGCTCATCTTTCCATACATAACTTGAAGATGATGATTATATTTATAATGATCTCTACAATTCAATGTCACCGCTTTATATATAAATAAAAAATAAATAATAAGAGAAGTCAAAGAAACTAATCGCCCGATGCGTTTTGTTTCTTTGACTTGAGAATACACGAGTCGCTCATCTTTCTATACATATTTTGAAGATGATGATTATATTTATAATGATCTCTACAATTCAATGTCACCGCTTTAAATACACTTTAAACATATAAAATTGCTTTCGGATTACAGTGGCCAAGAGATGTGAGTCAGACCAGAGTTCAAGGTTGGTAGAGCGACCTTTGAGTATTTCAAGTCTCTCGTAGTATCCATGCAACAATATTGCGCATACCTATCGGTTCATTACTTTGATATTTTGATTATTTTGAAAAACTTAAAATCGTCTTCGACTCCCTAGTTTTTAATAGTTTTTTTACCTTTTGTGGGATAAAGACCAACACTAAACATAGGAACCTACATAAATAAAACCGGCCAAGTGTGAGTCGGACTCGCGCACGAACCATTATCTATAAAAACGGCAAAAAAATCACGTTTGTTGTATGGGAGCCCTCTCAAATATTTATTTTATTCTGCTTTTAGTATTTGTTGTTATAAAAGCAACAAAAATACTTCTGTGATCAACTGTCTAACTATCACGATTCACGATACAGCAGCCTGGTGACAGACGGACAGACGGACGGAGAGTGGAGTCTTAGTAATAGGGTCTCGTTTTGCCCTTTGGGTAACATATGAACAAATAAAAATGTTACTTCCCTATCGTATAGAAATGTTCTCGTAGTTAGGGTACATGGGTTACAAACGGAGCAAAGAATTTCAGGAACCATTTCATATATACGTACATATATAAGTGCGTATTTTTATAAAGAATGTTTCACTTTTGTTAGATTTATTTCACTGGTGACTCAAATATGCTCGATGTGACTCAATGACTGTAACAATGAAAACACGTGAGCGTTAGAAAAATAACACTATGAGTTCCACAAAGCATTTGAACATTTTGGAAGAACCACGTTAAACATTAAAAACTAATTAAGGTTTACTGGGAAATACCATTAATTTAGAGTGATTTTGAGACGCCGTTTTGTTGTATTGTGTTTACAACATTTAGATTGATTTTACACCGTCAGGTAACAACCATGTTCTAATAATATCAAGCCAGCATCAAGAGAAAACTTTATCAAAGAATTCTCAAGTATTGTTGAATAGTTAAATCGGCAAAAAATCGAAATGGATGGACCGCTAGTCTAGAAAAGGCAGCGGGAAACCGCTGGTCTTTAGGGGGAATCCTATGTCCAGCCATGGAAGTTCAAAGGCTGGGATGATATTGGTCAGCGAGTATCATGAGCCTTCAAAATCATCATAATTTATTTTATCATCTTTAATACCTACTTACTTTATTGGTAAGGTGTGAGCGCGGAGAAAACGTCTGCTACGGCAGAGTGGAAAAGAAAAATATGTAGTAAACTCAAATAAGATTCCATCGAGTGGGTCCAGGGATCCCCACAACATATTTTTCTGATGCTGAATTATCATCATTTCAATCTGTTTGCCACTCTTGGGTTTCTCGTTAGTAATATACAAGAAGCATCCGGAGATATTCACCTATACTCCGATTCATAAACCTGGATATATTTTTGGATACAAAGGGGTTAAAAAATCAGAAATAATTTTTTTGGACCAAACGACATTTAACGAAATTGGTATCATCGAAGTAAAGCATAGACGCTTGAAACAATTTTTGGTTTAAAAAGATTTCATTCATCATTTAATTGATCTGTCGTTCGTTTTCGAAACCAAATTTATAAAAATTTCGCTGTAGGTACATGTGCGATTATGCCTTATTGAAGTTTGTGTTTTAGTTACTAGTGATAACTTTGCTGTTACCTTGTTGTGTTCTGTGATTGTTATCAGTTTTCGTTAATGTTTCAGTCATCTTTGTTGATAGAATTATATCTTGGAGTCTACATCGGAGTACAGTTTGTTATATGCGTTTTACCTACATGAAAAATCTGAAGGAGTTTTTATTTATAATCCTCACGTTTACGAACTATGTTCATGTATTTATATGAGAATCGATCCTTCTACTGTTTGTTACACGATACGCCTCTCCGGACCGCAGAAGCAGACACATGTGGTCAAATGTAATATAAATAAAGTAATTATATTACAGTGGATGTCGCCCGCATCACATTATTATGATATCATGAGTTGAAAACGTTTTAACGAGCGATCGTTTATCATAATGAGTGTTTTTGGTTAAATGTAATATCAACAAGGGATCTTTGTTTAACACGTTCCCTGTCTCCTTATTTTCTCTTTAAAATGTATGTACTTTCAAAATGTTTACGAATAAAGTCTATATTTGAATCCATATTTTGTGCTGTGCGCTAGCGGCCTCTGATATGCAACAGACGACCTATTTATTTAAACATTACGCTTTTTTTCTATTCTTTCTCTATAAACGTTGTGACTGTGACCCCGCTGCGCAGTAAATTTCCACTATTGGACATCAATGTTTTAAATATAATTTTACGACTGATACAGATGCTGCTGCATCGTATTTTACACTTTTAGGTACAATAGCTGCAAAGCATTCAAAATGAACGGCTGTCATATTTTTTCACCTGAAATCTTTTATAAGAGGAGATAGACTAAATGAATGCAACTTAATGTCATAGTGGCGTGTCCAATAAAACCTCTAAAAGCGTAAAGCTCTGCGCTCATTAGTCCAATACCGCTACCACCCAGCACAAAAATGTAAGATCAAATATGGACTTAAACTTGTCCAGTTTAGATACATTTTACATTGACAAAACGGCTTGCCACAAGCTTCAAACGCCCGTGAGTTGTCTACCACCTGATGCCGTCAATACGAAACGCATCTATATGTTACGAGTTAGAACCAATATTTAATGCCCATTTTTGAGCTGCGTGGTAGCAGAGAGCCTCTGTTCTGCGACCATCTTTAAACTGTCAAGTAGACACCTGTGCGAGGCGGACAGAAAAAGCGTCCATGAAAGGTACTTTAACGTGTTAAATTTAATGGTGATGATAATATTGGATTATCAGTCACGTACATAATATCACATAATATCTAATACCTATTTGTACACTTGACGTCTTTTTCTAGAAATAATAACCCAGATGCAAAGAACATTGGAATGGGTTGTCGGCAGTTCGTACATTCTGTTGTTAGGCAAATTACGAAATTTTTGTGTAGTTTGTTCACTGTCAACCTGACAGTCACGATAAAAAGTGTTTTCTATACGAATGAAATTAGTATTTAGCTTTTTTGCTTTATAGTGCGTTACTGGCACTGGGAAAATTTTCTACGAAAATTTAATAAAGTTCCAAATATTTTCCTGCCGAAATCGAAATTTTTTGGGGTTTTCGTAGAAATTAGTATTGATAAAATAACAGGATATTTACCATCTAGTACAAATAGTACAATAAGTAGTGTACTACAAATTTGTTTTCTGTAAATTTTATTGAAAATCAAATATACCCTAGACGACTTATTCTAGAAATACTAATCTGGATGCGCAGGATTGGTAAAAAAATCATTCAACAGACAATGCAAAAACATAAAAAGGGGAGAAACTTCCACAAGCACGGTCATTCCCATAACTCCCTTCGTCTCACTTGGCTACTCAAGGGCAATTGGCCAAGGGGGATCAGGTCTTTTAGATAGCATGAACTTACTTGGCCTTTTAGATAACCACGAGTAGAGTAATTAAAATGTATTAATTAAGCCAGCGGGCTATGAACTTAATTAACAAAAGGGTAAAAGTGCAGTAAAAAACTCGTGAATTGGAAAGTTCTTCTGAGAGAGAGAGATGAGATTTGATAGACCTGTGTCTATTGCGTTTAAAAAGGTGATATTTTAAAATTTACTTTTCTTTATTAATTTTTAGCGGTACACTCAAATACGAATACTTCATTTAAATGAGTTATTAATGATAAGGATAAAACAGGATTTTCCTGTCTTAGTTAGTGCACAAACATGTAAAGATAAACATGTTCAAAACGACAAACATAGCAGTGTTAAGGAAAAAAGGAATTACCTACGTTATGCTCAACATAAAACACTCTAAGTAGAGGTGAACAAAACTGATGTGCTAAAACCAGAGATTGATACCGGTACACGGTACCAATGATACCGGTACAATAGCGGCAATACTAGTATTTCTTTTCAATAAATTCGAGTATCGCTAATATTGGTGCTGCAGCTACCAAATAAATAATGTTGAACAATTCACACAGCATTATCTAATGGGGAAGTATTATCCTTATTCTTTATCATCATCATATCCGCTCACATACCTACGTCCACCGCTGGACATACGCATGCCCCTTACGACTCCACAAATAGCTGTCCAGCCGTCTGCATCCATCGATTTTCTGCAACCGCTAGAATGACCAATTAGGTTTTAAAAAATAATCATACTCGATTCTGATATTAAAACTTGTGGTAGGTCTCGATATATTGAGAAGTTGAGCGATTGATAATGTTAATACATTTGATGCCTGTTTCTGTATTTGTTTTGGTTTCCTATTAAATTAAATTGAGAAATATTTTGTTCCTATTACAAATTAATTATTTCATAGATGTGTATTGTATAGGTATACACGATATTCGAGCTAGCCCCTCACTTTTCATTTTCAAGCGCAGAGTCAAAGAAAATTTTCTATCGTCATAAGCATAACCCAATATGTATTTATTAAGTTTATATGCGTATGTATGTTTTTATAGTATTTGTTATTTTATTATTAACATAAGTATTTTATATATATTTTAATGTATTATATGTAATAGTTTATTAAATATTGGTTAAAATGTCCTCTATTTACCCAATTTTATAACTTGGTCTCTCTCTCCCAATAAGGTTTGCTGGAAGAGAACTTTTTAGGGTTAAGCTCGCCTTTGCCATATTTTTCAAATGTAATGTTTTATGTATGTATTTTGTTTTTTTCTCGTGCAATAAAGAATAAATAAATAAATATAATGAAGCCAAGGTTAGAATGATTTTTAATCTTTGCTACCATGCGCAGTTTCGCATTATAGACTACGTTCACAGAATTCATAAAGATTTGCGCGACCTAAGTCTACTGCGCTTAAGAAAGGACCACCTAGGAAACTAAACACTTAAAGACACGTCTGAATAAACAGTTTCCTGTAACATGAATCAAAATAAGCATAACACGTATTTTATTTACCTACACAAAACAATTTTCCTTGGTATGGTTCTTAATGTGCTGTACATAACGTGCTTTTTGAATTTCAAAAGTATTATTTGAACACGTGGTGATGACTCAGACTGGCCCGCGGCCGGCGAACTCCCGTTTATTTTAGAATCGCAGTCTCTTAACACGGACATACATACATACATTCACTGGATGAGGCTCATCTTCCGTCTGAAGCAACTGAGCTCCCTATTCGTAAATTTAAACAGTACATAAAACAAAATCTTATAAAGAAAGCCTTTTAACTCCATAGATGATTACATCAATGATGTAAATGCCTGGTCAGATGTCGCCCAGTTCCGCACCGACAATAGTATATAAGGAAAATAATGTTAAGCTTAGTTAGTCTTAGATATGCAAATAATACTGTATTAATAAGTCATAGATACACTTCATCATCATCAGCCTATACCAGTCCACTGCTGGACATAGGCCTCCCCTAATATTATGTATATAATAATAATATATACACTTACTAGTGGTTTATTTTCCACGCCAAATTTAAGTGGACAAAATCAATAACACCTTGTTCCTTATTTGTTAATAATTACTGTTTATAAACCTGTTTATAGTATAAAATTTGACTTGTCGATGTGCAAATTTTTTAAGCCTAAAGAAATAAACGTTATTGATATTTGATCTACTCGTATATACCACGAAGTCTGAAATAAGCATTCCTACAATTTAATTTATTTACTCGCTTCTGTCGGCGGCTTCGCATGTGATTTTACCCATAACAAGCTCTGCGTGACGCAGGATTCATCACTGATTTATTACACTTCCTGTAACACTCTAAGGTTTGCCATAGATATATGCTTGAGTATCGTTTATGCCATAGAAATGCGTTACTAAATAGATTGATAATTCTGTAATTCTATATTGTACACAATAATACGTAACATGACTTTGTACATAGGCGAGCTTAACCCTTAATAAGAGTTTTCTTTCAGCAAACCTTAAGAGTGTTACAGGAAGTGTAATAAATCAGTAATCAAGAAAATTCTTATTAAGGGTTAAGCTCGCCTATGTACAAAACCTATTCTACGCGATGTAATATATCCCATAAGGGTCAAGTTCCGCGGAGTCCCCCACTTTCGGCTTAGTTGTTACATGTTACTGGCACAGCTGGCACTCATAATCATAAATGCTTTTAATGCCCGGTACAATATCTAGGTTTAATAGTTAACTATTCTACAAAACGGTAAAGATAATCTTCGCGCCTTATCCACTGAAGCCTAGAGCCTTGTGTTCGGATGAGAAGCATACAGAAATACAAGCACAGTCTCAAACGGTCTAAATATAAAGCGAACGCAAAGACATTCCTCTAGTGAACGTACGAAGTCGATGGTCCATGGATGCGCTTTGTCTGTCCCATTTCTGATCATGTTCATTTGCGATGATATTATTGTCTGAACTCTTAGGCCCGTATTACGCTTGCTCAGTCATGCTTGTGTAAGGATTGTCTTTAGGCATAAGTGTCACGCTGATCAAGCTGAGTAAGTTTTGATACCTACATAATACAGGCCTTAGTGCCTTAGTTGCCACTAAGGCACTAAGGCCTGTATTATGTAGGTTATTTGGTTAATCTTAGACGCTTCGTCGGCAGCCGCGTGCCGCCCAGCTTTTTACCCATTTCTAAACCTGGGAGGGTTTTATGATTTAAATGAAACTAATTCAAAGTGCCTGAAACTTTTAACATTCAATTAGTGGTTTCGTGGCTTAGTTGGTTAGAGCACACCGTACAGAGGGTGGGGAGCGGTTTCAAATTCTGCGGAATTCGCGAAAATTTTTGGAACATTATTAAATTATCGTACACTAATGTTTTTGAGGTGGATCCAGCTAGGCGTTTGGGAATCCATCCATACCGCAATACTTGAAAACGAAAGTTTTCAATCAGTGCGTGCGTCCCACCGTGCGTCAACTCATGAGTTACGAAGCTGAGACGTGGACGGAACTCACGGTAGGGCTAGTCCACCAGTCAAAGTCGCTCAGCAAGTTATGGAAAGTGCTATGCTCGGAGTTTCTCTAAAGGATAGGATTTGTATAGAATACATCCGAAAGAGAACCAAAGTTATTGACATAGCTCTAAGAATTAGCAAGCTGCAGTGGCAGTGGGCCGGCCATATCTCGGGAAGAACGGACAACCGCTGGGGTAAACGTGTTCTTGACCACGACTCAGTAAACGTAGTATAGGACGTGCGGCCAGGTGGGATAACGACCGGCGAAACACTTCAAGCAGATGCTTGATGCGTCAAGCTGCAGACAGGGCGCTATGGCGCTCCATAGTCGAGGCCTATGTCCAGCCGTGGACTAACATATGAGGCTGATGATGAATGGTAAAATATGTTTATTTCTTGATGAGTTTTTGAGCAGAAAAAGGGTATGCTCTGGAAAATTTTGAACATTATTTTGCCATTAGAAAGCTACTTATTCACTTGAGTGTCACTGAGCGACATAGACTATTACTTCTATGGATACCTACCGCTTGCAGAAGCTTGTTAATTATACACAGCGTTGAAGAGTTAGGCCTCGTCTACGGAGACACGGGGAGTAGCGCGTTGCGTTGGGCGGCGCGCGGCGTGTCCCACACTAAGATCGTTGTAGAGTGCGAGAGAGAGGGTTGACGCCACGCCACAAGCGAACGCGTCTCCGTAAATGAGGCCTTAGCTGGTTTAAACATCAGTATTCATAGTTCGATACGCCAAGCCTGTGCGGTAACATAAACATCGACATAAAGCAGAATAGGAAGAACAATGGGCTCGTCCCGATTGTTCCAAACCTATTGAATATTATGAAAGATCAACTAAACTACAAGAGCTAGCGTAGAAGTTATACAACGGCCCTGGACTTAATTCACAGATGTACCTATCTTACACAAGCCAAGAATAATAAATAACAAACATCGTTGAACAATTTCTATTGTTGAAAGATTCTACTATAAAAACTTTCGTTCGCCCTGGAGAATTCTCGTTATGGATGAAACGTTGGTGTTCTACCAACACAAACTTTATAGGTTCGCTTACATTTAAAATGATGGCTGAATATTTAGATATAAATGTATTTGTAGATAACTAACAGAATAAAGTCTAGAAAGGAAGGAACTGACACGGGATTTAGGTTTTTGATCGTCTTTTGTTTTTTTAAGGCTGGTCTTTCGTAAAAATCAATTTTTTCATGATCTATGATATCCTACTGCTGTTCAAATATGAAACCTAGGATTCTTAGAATCCTACATCTAATATTCCATTTCATTCTGTACAAAAGTGCTAAGATTTTTTGATAAAAAAAATATCTTAAATATCTCAATTTTTATACATTCGACGACCTCAGTGGCGCAGCGGGCGAGAGTCTGCCTGCGACGCAAGAGGTTGCGGGTTCGATCCCCGCCTCGGAACAAATTTGTGTACGATCTGCAGAAATTTGTTCCGTTGGTCTGGGTGTTTTTCTATGTATAATAAAAAATATCTATCTATGTAATGTATAATATTACGTATATCAGTTATCTAGTACCCATAACACAAGCTCTGCTTACCTTGGGGCTAGATAATGCTGTGTGAATTGTTCAGCATTATTTATTTATTTATTTACATATTTGCCTTCTTCTTCCAAACAATATGACTTACTGACTTGATTTTATATTGATAAATAAAACAAAAGCAGGTTAACAGATTCGGCATAGTAAATATTTGATTACTTGAACCGTACTCTTTTAATTAGAAGAAATCTTGATTTTAGCACACGCGTTATGCTCTGTGCCGCTCCTATGAACGCGAAATCCTATGCCTATCCTTTTCACAAAATGGCCTGGGAAGAGGCCCCTCAGCTCTAAGGTCGGTACCCATATTTAACTCGAAGTCACAAAGAACCCGGTATCTGCAGTAATCCCACTTCTGACTTAAGGTCTTTAGTATCTTATACTAAATCTTAACGCATACTTTTACAGAACGATTACGTACGATTGCCAGATATCTGTCTTTTCAAAAATCGGTATTGTGCTGAAAGATCCCTTAAAATAAATATACATAATAAACAAATTAAATGAAATTAACTATGCACGCTGCCTGCAAGGAGTCGAACCTGCTAGCGCCGGAAGCGGCGACTCGCAACCAATATTAATGAACCCAGTGTTGCCTCACTGCAACTCCATTTATTTGCTGCCGTCAATGTCATGCGGTGACTTTTGCGTAGGGTTGCCACACTTGACACTTTTGGGTTGGTTTTTAATAGGAATTTTCAAACATTCGTTCAGCGACCAGCACTCAGTTACGTTGCTATTAACCTCGACTAAGAATCCAGAGATCTAGGTAGCCACATGCGCCTCAATGTTAAGGCGATGATGATAGATGTGAAATTAAACGAATTTGGGTTACATTAAAACAATTTTTCTCCGTCATCTTTATCGAAAAAACTTTGAAAAAACACACAATAATGTATGGGATACAAGGCAGATGCCCTTTGGCTCGAAAATAAAAAAATCTTTTCGTTACGAAAAACGTTTTCTTAGTTTTTAAAATTTTTCTCCTTAATAAACTATCAATCACAAGATTTTTTATTTTCATTGCCATATTAAATAGAAGAATACTCAGGGCACCTTTGACTTATTTTGCAAAAACTGCCTTAATTAAAAGATACATTATTAAAAGACATAGAACTTAATTTTTTAGCTTACGCCGCTCTGCTCTATCCCGCTCCTTTAAACACGAAATCCTAAGCCTATCTTATCCACAAAATGGCGTCATATACCTGCCTCTTAAAAGAGAAAATTATTCCTCTATTACCCTAGGCACAATATAAACTAGAAATCTTTAGGTCCCAGTCAGAACAACACAGAACAGAGATTTTGTAGTTTTTCGCTTTCATGACACTACATCCGCAGTGCTAGTAGTAAAAGGTCCTTAAGTTTAATTACATTCTTGTACACTGACTGAAGTCTCAAGCAAAAAGAAACCGTCACTCGACCTCAGGAATGCGGCGAAGTCGAAAACGCAAACTGTCCTTTATTTTACAAAAATTCGTACCTGTGACGTGACAACCCTAACGCAACAACAAAGTCTTTCCCCAGCCAAAGTACAATTAGTTTTTTAATAAGTTCATTTACCTACATGATTTTAATCAATGACCTGACTTAAATTTCATTGTCTATAGATATAAAATGTATATGTAGGTAAATGATATTGAAATTATGCAGATAAGTGGAATGGTCAAAACTGCACGTAGCAGATTGGGCTTTGATAAAATATGCCTGGTTGTAATCTATTTAGATAATAAATAACTTTATCGAATTTCTAGATATTTTATCCGGAAATAATTTAAATTTAAGATTAAATAAAAACTGCTTTTTCCTTATCTCTTTATTCTCTCGAAATTAATTTTAAGTGCTTCATTCTATTACTTTTTTTTAGGAATCTATGTCAGACAATCTTTGTTTTGGGCTTTTAACAAAAAACATTGATGTGTAATGTAAACAAACGTGGTAGCTTGGCGTAGAGTTTTAGATAAAAGCAATATTTATTAAAGGAGATCTCAAATAGACAATTAATGTAAATTACGTATAAAAAGACCAGCCACCACAGAGTGAATTTCAGGTTAAGTATGGACGGTTTGTTTGCATCCCATTTGGCTAGAATATAGGTAAGTACAATACAACGAAATTTCGAAATGAATGACCGCGTGGGTAAGACAGTAACCAGCCTAAGAAACAAATAATTTGATGCATAGGTAGGTATCTATTTAGATTCCTTTTTACGTCACTGTCTCCAAAAATGGATCTCATAACATGCTCTGATGCATACAAATGGACCCTTACGTAATTCTCTCTAACTGCAACCTTATGTCTCTTTCATAAAGTTCGTAATAGCTCTAAATAACGCTTAGATAACTATTTTGTCGTAGCCTTTTAAAATGGTAAAGGAATTTTATGCGAGCAATACAGGTTTTTAGGTTTCTAGAATATCTTGGGAAGCGGTTGTGAAAACGAGTTCTTTTACATGTGAAATGTTGTAATTTGTATGACTTTCTCTCTAAAAGATCTTCTCACTCTTTAATATTTATTTATTTCTCTAGACTTAAGTAATTTACCTGGTATAAATAAATTAAAAAGTAGTCTTTGTGTTTTCTTGCCATTATTCTTCCTGTTAGGTACCCTTAGTTAGCACAGCTGCCAATAATACAGACTTTTTAGTCTAGGGCATCTGAGGCTAATGCATAATTGTTTAAAAGAAGATTTCTTTTTCAGTTTCATAATGTCAGACAAACTGTTATGTAATTATTTGTAATGGTTCTTTTTCCAATAAACATCTTATTCTATTCTTTTGCTATTTAGAGGCTAGAGAAATCTTGGGTGTTCTGGTCGTTTCTACAACAAAACTTCAAGTAAGTTGCAAAAATTATCAATAAATAAATTCAAACAAATTGTCAAACATATCCTTTGTAAAAAGGCTTACTATAAAATACCAGATTATCTAGACGATAAAAAAGCTTGGGACGAGTTTTGCTCCAACTCCAAAACTAACATTCTAACAAGGTAAAGGTTTCTTGTTCGCTTCTTTACTTTACCTTAAAAAGATTGAAGTGGACAAAAAATCAAAGTGATCACTTTATTTCCTAGTTTTACTTATGTAATCTGAGTTTTTGTGACGTGTCCAAGAGTCCTGTAAGGTCTAAAGGAAATAAAGCACTTTGAATTTAAAAATTTTTGAATTTTTTCTATGTGTAATATAAAATATCTATCTATGTCATGTATTGTATTATGTATATCAGTTATCTAGTACCTACCCACACAAGCTCTGCTTAGCTTGGGGCTAGATAATGCAGTGTGAATTGTCCAGCATTATTTATTTATTATTATTTTCAAGAAAGATAAAGGACTATGAGACGTGTGAAACCTGATATGCCACCTATCAAGTGAAGACTTGAACCGAGACACACAGTCAGCTCGAGCAGTTCGACAGGGATTCAAATACACAGCCCCCCGCAGTCATAGACAATAGCTCGAAGCTGATATTGATAACAGCTGCAGGAGTAGAATCCAACTGCTAGGTCATTCGCAATATAAATTAGGCACGCGGGACGCGGAGATGGGATGCAGAACGCAGGCGTGGGGGAAAACTGCGCAAGAGTTGATAGCTCCAGAAGTCAGTGTATGCCAAGCGAATATTTGACCGCACGACCGCACATAGCAGTTCTGTAAATGTATGTCATAAAAGTCTGCAGTTCACCATGCAGTCGCAGCTTGAAGCAGTCGATCCTGACATGATCCTGACTGTACCAAACTGCCCATATATCTTATCCTTTAAGAAGAAATCGTTAACCTTACGCCTGCCTTGACCTTGCCTAAGACCTTTGTTGGATTATAACGGGCAAGTAGGAAGACCAATTTGAACCTCAAGTAAATTTCCCTTAGCCAGGAATCCTGATGAATCCTTCTAGATTCAAAAAGTCGGTCGTTCAGCTCTTCGGAGAATTAATATCCTCTTAAAAAAGAAGATACCTATCAGGATTACCTTCTACGATCACCCTGAAGTGCCATATAACAGATAAACTGATAGGCTTCTAGATAATGAGAGATAATACCTACATCGAACAAACTGACAGACAGTTTGGGTAAAGTGAGAGGCCTGTACAACTTAAGAGGTAACCTATCCACCTTAAGTATTGGTCTAGAACATTCTAACAAGGTAAAGGTTTCTTGTTCGCTTGTTTACTTTACCTTGAAAAGATTGAAGTGAAAAAAAAATCAATGTGATCACTTTATTTCCTAGTTTTACTTACCTGTGTAATTTGATTTTTTGTGATGTGTCCAAGAGTCCTGTATGGTCTAAAGGGAAAAAAGCAGTTTGATGTGTCTGGGTCATTGCGCAGTACCTACGCTGCGTAATGCGTACTTCACCGCGCCAGCTACCGTAGAATACCTATTATGGACCTCTGTAGACTAGACGGTTTTCATAAGATTATTCACCGCAGTACGTAGCGTACTGCGTTATGATAAAAAACCATGGCTTTAAGCAGGTTCTCTTCACCATCAACATAAAAATTACAATCAAAGGAAAGGACAAACAGCGGTAGCTAGTCTTTTCTTCTGTTGTGTTACTTTACAGATTTCATGGCTTAAAAAATCTAAATTCAGTTTTTATAAGACCTCTCACCTAACCATGCATCTCATCATGGTCTTTACATCAGGATCTTTACGTTAGCACCTTTTTTATAGAATTAAAAATCAAAGACTCTTTTACATTTACTAAATTACAATAAATGTGCACTTAGTAAGGGTCAAATTTATAGAGGCCAATGTTGGTAAACAATAGTTTTGCTCAGGTATTTGAAGGATGGAGGATCTTATAGAGACCGTATATGGGGTAGGTAAAAAAATGTAAGCCTGTACCTGCAGTCTGTATTCACAAAATAATGGGGTTTATGTGGGCCTTAATTCATTGTACTTACGCACCCATTACTTGAAGTATTTGAGGAAAGGAAGTATATAATCTTAAATTATAATGGAATTGTGTGGTGGCCATGAGTGGTCTGATCTTGGTGATAACGTGGTTAAAGCCTGCTTTTCAGGTAATAATGGTTAGGTATTAAAAGAATATGGGTCCTCTTTTGTTTACAGTCCACATCTCTTACGATTCCCCGGATGATCAAACATCTATTCTAATACATTACGCGTCTATAGATAAGTAGCGCCATTGTTCCAGGTACTGTATCTATCTATATCAACATAAGAATAACAAATCGAATCGATCTACGGTACGTGTACACAGTAAGTACCTAGGTACGGGTAGGTATGGACCTAAATTACGTGTGATCGAGCATCTTCACTACAAAGATGAGACTTACTGTACCAACCCAGGGTACCTACAATTTAACGTAAGTCTAATGCGTAAATAATAAGTGGAGAAACCTGAAAACTATAAACTATATGTTCGATCGACTCTATGTTGTACGTATATTTTTTAACGTTTGTTATTCGATATCTCCGTAGAATATTATCCGTAGTTGAGTTCTTTTCGGTTTTAGTACAGCGAATGTCGAAGTGGTCCAATAACAAATGTTGTTCACTAGCAATGTAACATGTACAGTAAAAAAATCAGTGTCAATATTCTTGAATTTTAAGTATATTTTAGCTTTTACATGAGCTAAAGTGAACGTAAAATTATTATAAGTAGGTATATCTCAAGGTATAATTCTTACCTATGTGTCCTGTATGCTGGAAGTTGGTGGGGTTGCCTATCATGGACCGGTCTATCCTCCGCCGGGTGCGCTGCGCCTGCGCCGCCGGCTGGTAACAGCAAGCGAACCACTGCAGCCAGATCTCTCCACCAGCGCTCGCCATTTTGTTTTACAGTCCAACACTTCACCAAAAAGTCTCAAAACTCCCTGTGGGAGATATAAAGAGGTTCTAATTTCGAAGTTATGGGTAGAGCCAAGAGCCCCACTCCACCACTTCACCAAAAAGTTTTAAAACTCCACGCGGGAGATTCAAAGAGGTTGCGCGACTATAGTTCTAATTTCGAAGTTATGGGAAGAATCAAGAGCTCCAATCGAATACGTCCGATGTCCAATCCGAACTCGCAACGCACTGAGTTGACACTTCGAGTCTTTGCAATGAGATTATTTCTCTCGATCTTGAGATTATTAATCCTAAATAACGTCACAAGCCTTCACAGTTGATCTCCGCATTGATAGCGCTGGCATGATTCCTCCGATAACATCTGGAACAAAAGGAAAACATCGCTTAGCAACGAGTTCGAAGAAATGATCTGTAGATCACCTTGTTTATCGCCTGTCCGTAAATGATTTGAGAATGGTAGTGGCGTGCTTAACAAGCTCTTTCCTGATGGATGTTTATGATATTGAAACTATATGAACATCGCAAATCTCTTGAAGCCTAAGATACGGGCTTAACTTAGGGAAGTCAGTTTTAACACGTTCATGGTCTTCGACGTACACGTGCACGTCAGCTTAGATTATACTAAATCAACGCTAAAAACCTACATTGATTACCTAATTAAGAACTCATTTATTTAAAGACCTATCTGCTATATGCTTAGTGAGAAATGCAGTAGAAAATTGTTAATTTCATGTATGTTCCCAGTAAAGAAAGTGAACAACGCTCTGAACTAGAAATCTAGTAATTGCTGTAAGTAACATAACTAGCTTAGATAGACACTGACGGCGCTAACTATTAAAACACTTAAGAATCCTACGTACCAATGCATGTTTTTGTGTAAGAATTTAGAGGTCGTCCATTACGTGAGGCTTTTCGGGGGGAAGGGGCCAAGCCAAATCTCACCCAATCTCACGCAGTGGACGGGCAAGTTTTAGTGACTTGCCGAACATGCTGTGTCCCACGTGTTCATATACTCAAGAGTGACAGGACCATAGACATAGAACTTTTTCACGACACGACACGTATGTATTCTTGAAAAATCGCTGTGAGTGGAAACAGTTGTCAGCTGACTTTTGCAAGAAATAGCAGAATCTCTTCATGTACTATAATTACCGCTAATACCATATATTCAAAATTCCGGCATATGCCTGTGTCTGGCTTGAGTCACCAAATGTATAAACGATTTATTTACTAATTTATTAACATTAACGTTCATAGCTTTTTGCCAATAGGTACAATAAGTAAATTAAATGCGCCCCTAATGACAATTTTCAATGAAAATCTATCAAAAACTCGTCAACTGGGATGTGTCGCATAAAATCACAGTGGATCGATAAGTATGTTCAAAGATCAAGCTCAAGCCTTCATGTCAGTCATGCGCCGTGCAAATGATCTTGTCTTGATAAAAACAAATCTGATTTGATCTGTCAATTTTATCCAATGACGAGTTTCTGCCCACGACTTCGCAGGCGATTTTCTATCGAAACGTTTAAAAAAGATTATTTCTATTCCATGGGAACGGGAACTGATAGATTGAAAGCTTGCATGACTTTATATACGTAACATGTTGTAAATGGTTAAGTTAAGACGACCTCTGTGGCGTGGTGGGCGAAGGTCTGCCTGCGACGCAGGAGTTTGAGGGTTCGATTCCCGCCTAGGGAGAAATGTGTACGATCTGCAAGCATTTGTTCAGGATGTTTTTTTATGTATAATAAAAAATATCTATCTATGTATTGTATTATAGTATGTATATCAGTTATCTAGTGCCCATAACACAAGTTCTGTTTAGCTTGGGGCTAGATAATGCTGTTTGAATTGTCCAGCATTATTTATTTATTTATTTAAGTGATTAACAAACTTATGATATTCGCTTTAGTTAATAAGTTTGAAAAAGCATTACTTAGCTTTGTGTTTAAAATTAAGTTTAATATTATCTAGGATAAACTGAACACTGGATTTGTATTACTTTTAGTTGTTACTATAAATAAAAATCTTAAAAAAAATTGGTAGTGATGAATGGGGTAAAAATTAGCATAGGTTTGATTTCAGGTTTAGAGCCACAGTATGCAAGCCCGGTCGGTTCAGACGTTATGGCGTGAAGAGGTAACAAACAGACATACTTTCGTGTTAATAATATTACATAGTTAGATTGTTACCGGTTTGTTTTATCTTATTGTATAGAGAGTAGAGGTATCTATAGGCTCAAGGGTATCATTGAAAAGGGCTCGATTGACTTGTTGAGTGGCTGGTGAAAGTGTCGGTCACGGAAAACTGACAACGGGCCTTCTTGGATAATGCTGATAGGGAAAGTGCCCGCGCAACTTTTGTTTGATATTGTTATCCAGTGTTGCATGCTCTTACCATAATATTTGAAGTTTTTTTACGTCTTAATACGTCTTCCCTTGTATAAACAATACAAGCTATAGGTAATAAATAGCCTAGAAGTTTTTTAAACCGTGCGTTTTACATTACATTACCGCACAAGTGCGTAATGAAATACATTACGGTATTGAAATTGGTGAAATAAGAGACCCTTTACGATCAAATGTGTTATAAAATATATGAGTTATCGAACCCGTTTCCTGACGAAAATAGTGATTGTGGAGCACTGAAATTTATATATCCTGTATAGGGTTTCTGATTTCTCGAACTATTTTCATTCTCGATGCACGAGAATTCTCGAGGGTAAATTCTCGAGTCTTCTCGAGTCTCGAGGCTTACAAACAAAAAACCAATAGTGGTTTAAAATTTAAAGAAAAAAAACTCCAAAAAATTTCAAAATCATCGTATTTTTATTCCACCAACCAACTGCACTTACTAAAATGGATAAATAAACCTAAAAAACTTCTAACACACACAATTTAATAATCAAATCTAAATACTAATTAGAATTAGGAACAGAGAACTAACTAAGCGACTAAAAATATTCATCCAGACATCTACATGTAATATGTACAGAAACAAAAAACTTTCTACTCATTTCTAGTAGGTAAATAAAATAGGTAGTAGATAAATAGAATGATCATAAGTATAGTGCTTAGTGCTTCACTTCACTTATTATAATAAAGTTCTTAAACGCAAATGCATATTTAGATTTTGTTTTCTTAGGAAATATGCTTTTAAGAAAATCAGTGCGTTGTTGATAGACTCATCTGAAAGTCTGTTTCTTATTTTGGTAACTATGTTGCCGCCTAAGCTGAATACCCTCTCGTTTTCAGTTGAAGTGGGCTTTACTGTCATTACAGCTTTGAATAGATTTTCGAGATTGGGTGTTCGTTTTCCTGTAGATTCCTGTAGATAGTGTGTGTGAGTGAAGCGACAAGCGCGCAGTGAGCGCGCGGACGATTTTATTCGTAAAAACTTATGTCGAATATTTTGAATTGGTGCCTCGAGAATTCTCGAGGCACGGTTTTATTTTTCTCGTCTCGAACCAAGGCGAATTTCTCGAGTCTTCTCGAGTTCGAGAATTCTCGAGCAGAAACCCTAATCCTGTAAGACACATCCTGAAAGGTCCCTTGAAGGTCCTAAATGCTTGCTGTTAATTATAGTGTAGTTGATAAAGTGTTAGTTTGTGTGTAGCTGCTATGAACCCACTTTTTATCGGCGGCGTCTCAAATTCGATTCGTACCAAATTCAGTGTAGTGATTCACATAGTTCATACCTACCTCTTGGAGATGCATTAGCTTCGAAAAGCAGTAAGAGACGTAAAAACGTATTTGCGTCAACAAAATCTGTGATACAAACCTGACCAGTTTCGCGTCACCCAACCGCAGTAATCGTATTATAATCGAAAAAAAATTATAATCGTATTATTTGGTTGATTAGGGCACTACATGGCATGCTGAATCGAAAACAAACACTCTTTGCTGCATAAAGGAGCGCGGAAAGGTCCAAGGTCATTTGCCTTAGGTACTATTCGTCCTATACGACCTGGCAGCTTCATAATGTAACATTATCAAAGACTTTACACTGGCGACAACTCTATACCCTGTGAACATTATAGAAGTAAAACAAAAGGAAATGAGGATCTATGTTTGGTTTCGCAGACGGGCAATGTCTGCGCGTAACTTTCGTAATTTAAAATTAGCTCTTGCCAAATTGTTTTTACAACTTGTTTTAGCCAAAAGAAGATAATATTCGCAAATAACAAAACTATTGCTTCATCCATTTCGTATTTCGCCAATCATAACATTGACCAAGAGTCCTCTTTACGAAAAAATACATCATCCTTATCGTTCGATATCAATATTTGACGTTATCGGCCAAGGAAGATTATTATTTGAGTCTATAATGCCTTTAGGTATTATGTCTAGGTACTCTAGATAAGAAAAGTAGTAATCTAAAGTACCTACGCAAATAAAAAGTAGATAAGCGCTTTGAGCGAGAGCTATTTCATCAAACATAATTTAATTTAACGACGTTTTATAATTTGTTTAAACATTAAACAAATTATAAAACGTCGTTATTATGACGACCGATGTGGCGCGGTGGGCGAAGGTCTGCCTGCGACGCAGAAGGTTGCTTCGATTTTTTCGATTCCCGCCTCGGGACAAATGTGTGTACGATCTGCAGACATTTGTTCAGGGTGTACTGGTCGTTTTATATATATAATAAAAAAATATCTATCTATGGATTGTGTTGTATTATGTATATCAGTTATCTAGTACCCATAACACAAGCTCTGCTTAGCTTGGGGCTAGATAATGCTGTGTGAATTATCCAGCATTATTTATTTATTATTTATTTTACTATGATTATTGACTTGAGTTGAGTCTAGTATATTTATAACTAGGTATAGAAGATTTATTGCATAATTTATGCAGCATATAAAATAGGTAGGTTGGTAACTGATGAAGGATTTTTTAAAAGACGCACAGTTCACTCACGTCACGCGTAACGTAAAACAGGAGAAACAGGATTGATCTGTAAATAGCGGGTTCTATTCCCGGACAGTCACTCCCGCAGCGTATCCTAAGACTATCCGATCTTAATTCATAAGAAGCTTTGTTAGTAGATAAAGCTTTTTAAGTTTTTTAATTTGCAACTTTTATAATATTTACAATTCAATTCAACGCAGTTTGACGCAGAGTAACATTATAGATTCATTTCATTTCATTTTTTTTTTTCGTATGTGTATATCATCTGTCTTTATTTATTAAACAGCAAAAAATAATTACAACTAATATTTACACTTACATCTATTTACTAAAAATCTAAGCCGTCACCAGAAGGCAGAGTGCCCAGAATTTCATTTCATTTATTTATTGATTGTAAATTTGTCACAACATAATTGACTATATATATATATCTATCTATAATCTAGGTACTAGTCCTAGATTATACACACAATATGAACCTATTTCGGGTGTTGCAATGGGAGACGGCCAGATAATTTCAGGTATGAAAAGTAAAGGTTTACACATCGAGTTAGAATGGGTTTACATTAAAAAAAACCTAAATTACCTTTACTTTAATAAGTTTATATTTCAATTACAAGTCACCAAAAGTATCACTTCAAAATTCATTTAGTAGCATTTTAAAGCAATTTGCAAAAGCATCTCCTTCAATAATCTATTGCGTTATTTATGGCATTACATGGTTCTAAGTTTATCATAGACTTTAAAATTATACTACAACAAGATTTAAAATTATACTAGCGTCCATACATCACCCAAACTTAAACAAACACAGAGAAATTGTGTTAAAATGATCTAAAAATTTAGGTACGTAAATTATGTACCTAAAATATTTTGGATTAGTGTAGAAGACATAGCTTAGGTAATATATTTGTCCTCTACATTAATGTTATTTGGAGGAAAGATTTGTATTATTGTATGTAGGAATAAACTTTAAAACTACTGGACCGATTTCAAAAATTATTTTGCCGTTAGAAAGCTTCATTATCACTGAGTAACATAGGCTATAGAATATAGCCGTGCGAAGCTGGGACGGACCGCTTGTATATAATATATTGGATAGAGTATGATCTAAGTCTAAGTAGGTACTTATTAACTCCATGAAGACTATACTGTCTGTATTTTTAACGGAACCAGACCAGTAGGTACCGTAAATAACTATTAAAAACTAATTTTAAGTCTGTTTTTATTATGGGGTGAATTCATTTTGTGTTCAATTTTGTGAGTGATAGGTATCGTATATATACGATCATTTTTAGAACATGACTCGGAAAACAATGAGATGCATTATTCGCCAATAAAATAAAATAAAATCTTATCATACCCATAATGCGAGTACTTATTTTAATTATTGCAAGAATATCTAACTAGTTAACGAGGGACCACTTTATTAATAGACTTTCATTCACTCGACCGGTTTAGATCTTTAACCGTGGTTAATGTCCTGAGTCACTGTACATCATCCTTGTTTATGGACAGGACATAGATTAACCCTTAGGGAGTACCAGACACTTCGCGGTAAAAGTTTTGCCGGATT
This sequence comes from Eupithecia vulgata, assembly GCA_946478455.1. Lineage (NCBI taxonomy): Eukaryota > Metazoa > Arthropoda > Insecta > Lepidoptera > Geometridae > Eupithecia > Eupithecia vulgata. Next base: position 9,841,692 of record OX297879.1, on the reverse strand, counting down.
GAAAGAATTATCACAAATGCGATAGCCCAAAATCAGAGATGGCTGGATCCCGGTCAAAATGAAACCTGACATCTTAGCAAACGTGTTAGTGATGTTGGATAGAACCTGCAGTTCAAGCAGTGTGTTTCAGTGAATTCCAAATAAACATCTGTCCAATCTTAAAAGTCCCTGCCCACACCAACACTTTCTAAGACAAACCTTTTACTATGCAAGCGACCCGTCTATGGAATGCTCTTCCCCTGGACGAGACATGCCAAAACACTCCTTTTAAAAAACTGCTTATAAAAATTAATAACTTTTTTTATTGCGTTGTAAAATTAGATAATTTTATCTTTACGTTCACATAGGTTTATTATTTTGTAGGTTATGTGGGCATTATAGTAGTAGTGTAAGTATTATTGTTATTTTTTTTTTCAAGTTCCACCATCTTTGTTATGACATGTCAAGTCCATACAAAGGTTGCTTGGAAGAGATCGCTCATAGCATAAGGTCGCCATTGTATTTCGTCTACTCGTAGCATTTTTTTCTGTACTGTTTTTTGTGTTTGTGTGATAGAATAAAATGTTATTTATATTATCTATCTATCTACCCTGTTATACTTATTAGACAGTTGGTACTTTATCAAACTTAGAGCGGAAATGGAATTCGCAAATGAGTAACAACGAAGAAACCACTTTAAATTAAATACAGGTTCTGTTCTTCCTCATTCTTAATATCTTTGGTAGTTTATGCTTTTATACCTGAGTTATGTTTAGTTAATGATTTAGAACGTTTTTATTCAAAACAGAACCACGGGAAATATTAAAAACTTTCATATTTTATATATTACGTACATAGTCAAGTTTGATGTGCACTGCAAATGCTTTCATGGCTTTATCTTTTAAAGTTACTTGATTCTACAAGTAATTTTTTTTAAATAAAGAATATTATGAATTTGTTATGAATGGAGCTATGGAGAGAGCTATGCTCGGAGTTTCGAATACATCCGTAAGAGCCAAGGTTATCGACATAGCTCTAAAAATTTGCAAAGACTGCTGAGAGATGCTGGATGCGGCAAGCTGAAGACAGGGCGCAATGGCGCTCATTAAAGGAGGTTAATTAAGGAGGTCTATGTCCAGCAGTGGACTAATATAGGCTGTTGAAGATGATGATGAATGGAAACTACAATAACAGAAAACAACACGGTAGCAAGGTACCACTAAAACAAAAAATAAAACATCTTCCACGCCCAAAAACGTGCAAATTCGATTTCGTTAACGTTGGTAACGTGAATGAAATTATGCATGAAAACGGTCAAAACAATTTTATTTTATTCTTCTGCAATTTGATCAAATACGAAGGTATTATATAAATCTCATTACTATAACGTATTTAATAAATAATTATAAATAATGCTGGACAATTCACACAGCATTATCTAGCCCCAAGGTAAGCAGAGCTTGTGTTATGGGTACTAGATAACTGATATACGTAATATTATACATTACATAGATAGATATTTTTATTATACATAGAAAACACCCAGACCAACGGAACAAATTTCTGCAGATCGTACACAAATTTGTTCCGAGGCGGGGATCGAACGCGCAACCTCTTGCGTCGCAGGCAGACTCTCGCCCGCTGCGCCACTGAGGTCGTCTTTATTTCTCGTATTTAACGATACTCAAGTCGTAAATTATTTTTCACCAATATTTCTTTGCATTCTGAATCTGCTTAGGGTTCTAGAACCAGAGAGACGTCTGTTTCACGCCTAGTGTCATGTCACTAGCAGTAAGATTATTTAGACTAAGAAAAAGCCGGTTTTATCATAAATGCAAATGGCTATAGACGTACCGTTAGAGAAATGGTAGAACTATTATAATTGAGAGCAGGTATCGAGGGTGAAAGGAAGTATTTTATTAAAAGCTAGCATTTTGTAAAAGAATACATGACCACAAGTGAACATAATCTAAGAGAATGCGGCTGCAAAACGTTAAAGATTTATCTTATAACTGTTTTGCAGCTGTCGTTTCGAAACGCAGCTTTAAAGACTAGCTTTAAAGACAGTCTTGTTATTCTTACCGCTTTTCTCCCGGAGATTTTAAGCTAAATTAAATTAGTTAAATTTACTAAAATCGACTTTTTGAAAAATATGTGACGTTCGTACTAGATCAGGTGCCCTTACTTCCCATTTGGGATATGGCTAAATGGGGAGAACCAGTGACCTACTCTAGAATACAAAGAGAAGTTGTCAGAAACAGATTGCACCAACCAAAATACAAATAAACGATGACACATAAACAATCATACTATGTATATGACAATTAGACCTCGACCTCAGTGGCGCAGCGGGCGAGAGTCTGCCTGCGATGCGACGCAAGAGGTGCGGGTTCGATCCCCGCCTCGGAACAAATTTGTGTACGATCTGCAGAAATTTGTTCCGTTGGTCTGGGTGTTTTCTATGTATAATAAAAAATATATCTATCTATATATAATATAAAATATATCTAATATTACGTATATCAGTTATCTAGTACCCATAACTCTAGCTCTGCTTACCTTGGGGCTAGATAATGCTGTGTGAATTGTCCAGCATTATTTATTTATTTATTTTATTTTTTCCTGAGAGTTATTGAATATTCTAAATATTCAATAACTCTCAGGAAACGTATTTAATATTCAATTGAAGAAATGGCTTCTTAGTAAATGCTATTACTCATGACATGAATCAATATTTGAATTACAGGGACTTAGAAGTTCAATTCATTCATTAAAAAAATCAATAACATCATATTTCTTATTTGATAATAATGACTATTTATAAACCTGTTTATAGTATTAAATTTGACTTGCCTAAGTGCTTATTTTGTAAGCCTAAAGAAATAAAGTTATTGACTTTGACTTCACGCCAAAACTACTGCACGAATAAGGAAATTTTATATAGATGCAGTTGTAAGTAGTCTGGAATAAAATATAGGCTACTTTTTATGCCCGAAAACGACATCAATATGCGAAGCTGCGGGCAACAGCTAAAAACAATTAATAAAAACTAAGCAAAACAACTATATAAAAAAAAGTGATCTACGCTAGGCTTTGCCATTAAAACGTCTTCTAATCTAACTACCAAAAATCCATCCCCACTTTAAAGCACAAAGGAAACGTGAAATCAAGAGGTTATTGATTTTTTTTGAGTTGTGTCAATGAATTTGAATATGCGGGTCTTAAAACCACGAGTAGGTTCGATTATCTACCCATTGCGTGGTTGTCGACCCTCACTGTGCAGGAAAACATTTTTAAAGAGTTATTAAGGAGTCACGAGCTATACTTCAAACAATGCCTTTTCAATATCATCCGGCAAGATTTAAACGTGTACCTAACTAAACATAAAAGTTTTTCGGATATATCCATGGACTTGGCAAATGACGTCACACAAAATGGAGTCGCTGGAGGTAGTTTTTTTACACGTTTTAATCATGTGTTCTTCGAAATGATAATCGGGGTATAGTTGCCGTTTTTGACAGATGTACAGATGTATAGGTACGGTTTTGTGGTTTTGTATAGTCTTGGTTAAATTATCTAAGATTATTAGTGCGTAAGCCTCTGGGTATCTAAGAAATTAAATAAGTTCCCAAACATTTTCGATTTCAGCGGGACTCGAACTAGGGTAGGGTGCGGGTTCGAGTCCCGCTGAAATCAAAAATGTTTGGTAGCTTATTTATGCATAGATACATTAATGTTAAGGCAGATCAGGGGCACCACAAATGTACTCAGGCCTTTATAGGCTAAAGTTAACCGATGAAGTCACTAATCTTTTAAATAAGAAATACCTACCAGTATCTTTTTCAAAACTTAAATCTATTCAATAATATTTACAAATGACTTTGGTGTTATTAATATTAACATAAGTTTTATAATGGATCATATCATGTGGTCCGCCACAGTTTCGCACGGGTATAATCTATAGCCTATGTTAATCAGTGATAATGTAGCTTTCTAAAGGCAAAAGAATTTTTGAGATCGGTCCAGTTTATTCGTTACGAATAAACTTAAAAACTACAAAATCGATTCCAAAAATTAAATAATTCCCATAAAATTTCGATTTCGGCAGGATTCTAACCTGCGCCCCACCGTCATGTCAGTATGGGAGTGCTCTAACCAACTAAGCCGCGAAATCATGGGTGGCGCAGGTTCGAGTCCTGCCGATATTGTTGTCTTAGAGATTACCCAGAATGCGAAGGCTTACGCACGATAATACAAAAAACAAAAAAATCATTATTTTCTTTGTTTAATTCATCTGTTTAACTATTTCCCGTTACCATCTCATTTCTATTCCTGTGGTTAGCATTACTAACAAAAGGAGATGAGGTCATCAATCTATGACTGGTGTTGTGTTGTGTAAGTACCCACACTTTTTAGGGTTCCGTACTCAAAGGGTAAAACGGGACCTGTTGTACTAAGACTCCGCTGTCCGTCTCTTTGCGAGTCTGACACCAGGCTGTATCTCATGTCATAAACCGTGATAGTTAGACTGTCGAAATTTTCACAAATGATGTATTTCTGTTGCCGCTATAATAAACTACTACCTCTTCTACTTTAAACTACGGACTGATTCTATGGGGTAACTCTACAAACACAGATCTTGCCTTTATTGCTCAAAAAAAATGTGTACGCGCAATTGTAGGAATACCTCCATGGGAGTCGTGCAGGCCTCTCTTCATTAAATTTAAATTACTAACCTTGCCCAGTATGTATATTCTAGAGGCTGCTAAATTTGTAAGAGAACATTCGGATTTATTTACTAAAGCTGATGATAGATACCCTAGACGTGTACGTAACCCAGAAAGAATTGTTCTATCTAGGGCTCCTAAGACAGCTTTATACAGTAAGAACTGTCATGCCATGTGTGGCTCTATATATAATAGGATCCCTAGTGACATTAAAAATTTACCCATAAAATTATTTATAAAAAAACTAAAATTATGGCTTATTGAAAAAGCATTCTATAGTGTTAAGGAACTTATGGACCTAAAAATCAAAAATTAGTTTGCATTTTACTTTATTTACATTCAATTTTGTTATTTATATTTTGATTATTTTATTAAAAATCATATTTAATGTAGCTATAGAAACCTATTTTTAAGAATTTTTGCATGCCAATGTGTTTTGGTGAAGTATGTGACACTATCCTAATGTTTATGTAAGACCTTGTATTATAACCATATTTCCTGCAATAAATAAATAAATAAATAAAAAACAAATGTTAAAAAAACAGAATAAAATAAATATTTAAGGGGGCTCCCGTTTTTATGTATGTACGGAACCCTTTGTGCGTGAGTCCGGCTCGCTCTTGGCCGGTTTTTTCTTATAGGTACCAATAGCAACACATTGGCAAAGTAACTGTAGGTTTCGGTCTCAGGTCAATAACTCTAGATTTAATGTTGATGTTGAATAGCAAGTTTGATAGTACCTAAACTAGGAACGACAATGGACTTAGGTAAATTCTGATAAAGTTTTTGGTCTTAAGGTTGCCAATGTTGCCGTAGGTCAGAGGAGTACAGCTATATTCAGCACAAAAATGTGCACAAAAATAAGTCCCAGACAGATGTGAATTGAGCGAATTTGAGTTACATTAAAACAATTTTTACTGCGTTTACTGCTTTATTATATTATTAACCATGTTGTGTATGCGCATGTTTTGGATCACAATCTAGTCTAAGAACTTTGTCTATATTTTTTCTTTGATGTTATGGTTGTGTTCTGTTTTGCATATCAATAAATAAATAAATAATAAATAAATTTTTCTCCGTCGTCTTTATCGAAAAACTTTGAAAAAATACACAATAATTTATTCGATAAAAAAAAATTTGAGAGGTGTCAAGGGACACCCGGATGGAACGAAATTCCTTTCTATAAGTCTATAAGAGAGAGAGAGAGAGAGACAGACAGAGAAACATGCGCACGCCGCACGGCTTACAATAGCTTACTATAGCAAAAGGTGTCGTTGCAACTTTTCGTGAGATTTTTTTCCGTCCAGCCCCCTTTCACAACGATAAGGAACTTAGTTCCAAAACTATTTTAAATATCAGAAATAATTGTGCAAAGTACCATCTGTTTCCTTAGTTTTTACAATTTTTCTCCCAAACTATCAATCACACGATTATTTATTTGCATTACACAGGAGACCTTAGCTTTATTTTTGCAAAAAAAGTTTTAATTAAGAGATATTCATTAATTAGCAAAAACATGATTTTTGAGCTTACACCGCTCTGCTCTATCCCGCTTCTTTAAACGGGAAATCCTATGCCTATCCTATTCACAAAATGGCGTCATATACCTGCCTCTTTTACTCGTTTATTATTACATACATTTTACAGTGATAAAATAGCTTTCCATAAGCTTCAAACGAGTGGAGCGCCAGTTGTCTGTCGCATCCAGCATCTGTATACAGTTTTGTTTTGGACGCACAAGATAAAAGGTCATATTTACAAGAATTTTAACCGGTTTTCATTCACAAAACCAAATTCCCATATTCTATGTTACTATAATATTTTTACTGTTATATTTTGTGGGTACAAGTTGCTTATTGTACCGCGTGAGTTAAATTCTCACAGCTCCATTCATTGAATTATACTGTAGTGGGTACTATCTTTCTACCGTATCTAGCTGGGGTCCCACCATTAGGCTGTCATTATTATTTATGCACAAATTGATGTAATAAGTAATAAAACAATGAAGGTAACTACTTTTACTTGTGTCTAATTGTATAGGTGTTTATTACTGCCTTTATTAATGAGGATTCCGAGTATCATAATTCGATTGTTATCAAAAATCTAAAAATCGACTTCTTATGTATTTAGTATTTACACTGTTTCTAGTTTTTCGGGTCAAAATTCACGAAGAAATAGACAAAGTGGCGTGGCCACTTAACTTATCTTATTATTCCGTTTAACAAAAGAAATTGCAAAAATCCATTGTACAGTTTGTGATACTGTAATAGTTTTATTCTATTTAGTTTAGGCAGAGATACGAAAATAGATTTTGGTGGCCACCAAGGGCAACTATATGGTATATAATATATGGAGCTATATTATATATATAATATATATAGCTCTGTCTGTTGTGGGCTTAAAGGTCAACAAATGCAGATGAAAATTGGGATTTTTCACGACAGAACTGCTTTATGGTTTAAATTTTTAATAAATCTAGAAGGTGTAATGTAAATAAGTTACTTTTAATCTGGAAAAATAAGGTGAACAGAAGAAGCAAGTTCTGAATTAACATTATATGTTATGGTAGTCTCATTACTTCTTTGATAGCTTTGGAAGAAGAACTACGAAATAAAAAATATATTTTGATTTCTGTCGGTTATCAAATTTAACATAATGTGGGTCTTTACGATCTAGACGGGGCTTGAATCCCGTAATTGTTCTCCCTGCCAGGGATATACCTATAAATTCTAAGAATAAAACAATATCATAGTAAAATCCACACAACACAAACGCGATTATGCCAGAAAAATTTGGTGCAAGTATAATAAAAACTTATGAAATCATTACCAGCAAATAAAATCGCTAAATGACAGCACAGAACAGCGGCGGTTACGCGCTCACTGACTCACTAATTAGTAAAACTGATAAACACTCGGGCACAAACGACAAACACACTCAGTTGGCTAGTTTACGAGAAATACTATAAATAAATAAACAGCATTATATATCACACACACCACCATCTAGAACCAACAGCTCTTGTTATGGGAACCAGATGCATAGTTCAAATATCATGCTATAATATGTTTGTATTGTACATAGCTCGCTTAGCTCATTAGTTAGTTTTGGGAAATCTAAACTGACTAGCGAGTCGTATATAATTTCATAACTTAAGGAACTTCTATGAAACATGGCACCGTAACATTTTAGTTCTCTTTTGATCGACAAAGCTATAATTCGAAGACCTCTGTGGCGCGGTGGGCGAAAGTCTGTGCCTGCGACACAGGAGGTTGTTTGTTCGATTCCCGCCAAACGAATGAGATCTCGAAAATATCTATCTATGTATTGTACTATATTTTTAGGTTTATCAGTTATCTATTATCCATAATACAAGTTCTGCTTAGCTTGGGGCTAGATGATGCTGTGTAAATTGTCCAGCATTATTATTATTAATTCTAAATTAGCCACGTTCATTCACGCATTATGTTTTTGGTATGCTCAATATTTCCCATATCTCCCGCACTGAATGCCAGTGGTAGGTATGCATGACTCACGCAAGTAAAGCTGAGGGAGGAGTCTTGTTGTCAATAACTAGGACAGGGGTAAGAAAACATAAAATGTTCCCTAAAATAGGGGAAACACGCGACCGGGATGTTAATAGGGGTGAAAGTTGTGAAATCGATTGGAAGGCACCGAAAATGTAAACAAAGTTTCAGGATCTTATTCAAAATGGCCGGGGCTGCCTACTTAATTATCAAAGATTAGAAACAGAATACATGCTTATTTAATAAATAAGCATGTATTCTGTAAGTAGCAAAATGCGTACCTACTAGTAAATAACATTTACTAGTAGAGGTACGAATTTTAATACAACCTTTCCAAAATAAAAAGCTTAGCTAGCTTTTATGTCCTTTCTAAGGATAGCGTCTACCTCCTTGCCAAATATCATCAAGATTTTTTTCTTTTTAGGCGTGAAAAGATAAAAGGCATACAGACAATTACTTTCGCTTTTAAAATATTAGTATAGATTTGTCCCGACGCGACGTTTATTACTCGCAATATTTAATCGTGTAAGGTTAACAACTTAAGATTACGAAAGTATCATCGGGGTTGTTTTTATTAACGCATTCACTGCCCAGCCTCGGCGATGCGACCCGCAGTGCCGCCGTCTCGCGACACGGACCCGCCGATCGACTTCAGCGTGTTGAACCATAAAAGTGTTAGTGTTTTTTTTCCAGCTTGAAACAGTGAAATTACAGACGTACGCAAATCTTTACTTGGCGCCATTTTCACAAAGAATGAAAAAAGTAATCGAATTCATATTTTTCTAATGCGTAACATTCGAAATTCAAAATTTAAAAAGTTAGAAACAGGCTGCCCGTACAACTTAATTTTTAAATAAATCAAATAAATTCGTCTCAAGACTTACGAACACACGAGGTATACCTACCTATTAGAGTTTTTTTCAACAATTTTAAATGAGCGGTTTTCGATTTGCATTAAATAGAAATAAAATGTTGCAGGTTTCTCAATAGGTGGCAGGGCGTCAACTGGAAATAAGGTACTTAGGTATGTCAAGTGAAAAAATTCTATGTCTATGGGTATGTCAATGTAAAATGAAAGGAAAACTTTAAATCTCAGAGCTTTATCCAAATCGGTCCATTTTGACGTAAGGTTGTTTTCCTTTCTTTTGACATTGACATACCCTAATTTCCAGTTAACACCCCCTGCCACCTATCGAGATATATGAAACTATTTTTTTTTAATGCAAATTGAAAACCCCTCATTGTTTTTCAAACTAACTCTACCGCGTAGTATACTTCTTAGTTTATGCTCTACCGCATGTCTACGTCAAAGATATTATAATAATACCACAGCTTATATAATACTATAGATACCAATGTACTTACTAAAAATAATAGACAGTCGTGAGCGCGTTTGCCCTTGCACCAATTCTAAAATAGAAACATGCTTCGTTCAACACCTAGGTACTCCTTATTCTTGCTGCAGGTGAGTTCAGAATTAGTCGACTACATGTGCCAAAAGTGGCGAAACAAGAATGCGAGCAAAGGGAGTACGAAAATAGAGGGGAGATGGTTACCATGGCAACGGTCTCCAACGTACTATCACAGATAAGTTCGATTATTTCCGCCCTCCGTTATTTTACTGGAAGACTGCATACTGGTCGTTTCGCCGTGCAGATGAATGCTTCTTTATAACCTTAAGGCTGGTCTTTTAAAAAAATCAACATTTTCATGATCTTTGCATACCTGCCTAGATTCGTCAACTCACACCATCCAACTTGTCCCAACTTGTATGAGTTGACGAATCGTAAAAACAAAATATTATCGTTCGACAACTCACACCACCCTTTGTTTTTCATGGAATTTATACCTCGAGTAGGCACAGTCACCGAAAAAAGGGGACTCTAGAATCTAAGAATTATTATATTGTCTTCTTTCTTACTTCGGTTAACAATCATTAAAAAGCCCATAGTATAATGCACATTTTTGTGCTGCCTGGTAGCGACTTTAGATTAATGTGTGTAGAGCTATAAAGTGTCAATGATACCGACAGACAGGAAGACTGCATAGAACATAGTTCACATCGAGTTAACACTCAATATCCTTATTAGAGTCAATATTACATCGGGACTTTAATACAATTTGTCATATCGTACCCAATATTTATTTTACTATTAAAATATCGTACTTCGATGAATTCCAACTTCCAACACAAATAAGGTTCGTAGATAACCCGGTTACATTCTTAACCACGTGCTGATGGTTATTATTTAATACCTACAAAAATTATATTGTTTACTAGCGGTCCGCCCCGGCTTCGCACGGGTAGTTATTTTTTCACCAATTTTCTAATGTTTATAATACTCCTTATCCTATTCCGGACTAAGAGAAATCCAACATATCAAAAACCATGAAAATCGGTCACGCTCACGTCGTTCTTAGGTTATAAAAGGTGTAACTAACACGACTTTGTTTTATATAAATAGATAAGTTATCTAGTACCCATAACACAAGCTCTGCTTAGCTTGGAGCTTGATAATGCTGTGTAAAATGTCCAATATTCTTTTATTTATTATTTTTATGTTATTTCCATATCATAAATAAGTATACCTATCTGCGGAAACTTATAATTGGCCATTTGCAATCATGCACTGGTATATCCAGGCATGTTTTATATTTTATTCTAATTTGCTTATAAACCTAGCTGTAAGTTTTCTCAAAATCCTGTAAATAAACAAATAAGTAAGGTAAGATATATTTCAGTTGTCCCCCTTGAAAATTCCCCCTTAAAGGGGCAAACTGAACCCATAACTTTTACAGCGGTCTGGTTTTACATAAGTATAACACCACCTACTTACTCTATATAAATAAGGAATGCAGGATTGTTTTATTATTTACACGTGTTTGGAATTTATAAATATAGGTACCGTACCTACCCAGTTGTCATCTAGGTACTTAAAAATGTGTCTTTGGTACGGAAAAATAAACATCGTTGTAAATTATGTTCAAGCCCCTATAATATAGTTATTCCTGTCAATGTGGGGGGTTATGAGGAAAGTGTATGTAAATACATACTACATAATACATTCTACTCTGTCATTGTGCCTCAAAAGTCTTTACAATGTTATGTATCCATCCATCGACAAAAGACACTTCTACCGCCTTATTTCAATCGTTAGGTCCCGTTCGTCCCACCAGCGAAAGAGGGCAGATGGAGAAAATACAATAAAAACGAATAAAAGGATGACAGAAAATGTAAGTGTATAGAAAATCAATAATATCTTACTTCTTGATAAGAATTACTACATTAATATCACACACAATATTAGCTGCGCAATAAAATATAAAATTTGATTCGTATATGTACTTAACGTATAATAAAGAAAAAAGTTATTGACTTATGACTTTTTTTGACATTTATTATAGCACATAAATATAAAATGAATCCCGAAGCCCTGCATACAAAGTGCTACACTTTACATATAGGTTTCAGTACCTGTAGAACCAAAGGGCCTATCTTTGTATGTCGACCTATTTTCCCGAGTCTGGCAGTGTGGCAACACTGGCAACCCAGTGCGTATTAATATTCGACCGAATTAACCTACCGATGATTTAGCAACATCAAATGCATTGTTGTTGAAATACATCAGGATGATTTATTAACTAGGTTGCAGTAGATTATGTTAGACCAGCTGCGCTCCGCGGTGTTACCCGCGATTTAAAAGTATGTCCTTAAATATGTAAGTACCTCTTGATCCGTGCTTTTATCCGGGATAAAAATTAGCCTATGTCATTTTCTGACCCCTAAACTATCACTTCCTATGCAAAAAATCAGGTCGAACCTTTGCTCTATGAAAAATTAAAAAATTCGTCGTCAATTCGTCGAAAATTGTATGTATTTGTTTTTGTAATATTGTTGATTGTGTGATAGAAACCGAAATAGCTTACACCCAGTCACCCCGGATGGCGATCCATTGAATGGGATATATACCGTAATCGGTCTGTTCGGAGTGGTCAGGCGCGGAACCACTTTAACTTAGGAGTAATACACAAATAATAAGCAAAACTACGTGTCACGAATTTCTAAATGATGTAATCTAATTTTATGCTAGGTATACTAAATTCAAATCGATAAATTAATACTCTTATAAATCTGTTGTTGCTATGTACAATTAAATTAATATCTGCATGCCATACTCTTAATTATTTTGCATACCAAATATATTGGTCAAACATATTGTTGACTCAAAAATAACTATTTGTCACCTTTTTACACGTGTTTTGCAAATAAATGACTTTTACTTTTTTTTACTTTCACGTTTTAAGGCGCATACCCCACCCAAAAAAGAGTCGCCACCTATTATTATTCTGTATAACAAAGGATTTTTCAAAAATCCATCGTCCAGTTTGTGATACGTATCATAAGCTTTTTTTTATGACTTTTACTTTTTTTTAATGTCTCTGTAATAGTTTTATTCTATTTAGTTTAGGCAGAGATACGAAGTTGCCCTTGGTGGTTACAAAAATCTATTTTCGTATCTCTGCCTAAACTAAATAGAATAAAACTTTAAACAGAAGCATTAAAAAAGATTATGATAGGTATCACAAACTGGACGACAGATTTTTGAAAATTGCTTTGTTAAACGGAATAATTAGATAAATTAGGTGGCAGCGCCACTTTAGGTGGGGTATGCGCCTTAATTAATTATCATTTTTTTTACAAAGCAGACACCGACATGTTCTAGATTGAAGCAAAACCTGTAGAATATTCTAACATTCGGGTCACTACACTTGTATAATATATTTCGATACAAAGTTATTCTCGTCTCGATGAGAAAATAGAAAGTATAGAGAATGCACACATAGATATGTTATTTTACTATCAATGTCGTTTTATCGCAGTTTGCTAGGAATGTTTGATTTTCTCTCAATTATTATTTGTACTATTGTAGGTGGTATGTAAACAACATTATCTGTAAAGGTATATTTTCGAGTAGAACTATTTCTAACAGACTTCGAAAAAAGGAGGTTCTATATTAGAATGGATGAATGTTCGTTCAGTTTAAAACAAAAACTTCGTCAATAATACATAGATCTTAGACAAAAGACATTCCATCTCCATTTTTGGTTATGTATGTTTCGTACACACATTTCCATACAATTGTGCAGGAAACGTCATCCGCTATTCTTTGTAAGCTAACTGATCTTTTTTTATGTGACCTATTTTTCTTTCGCATGAGATTTCGATGAAAGCTTTTCATATATTTTATGGGCAATAATTAATGTAAATAATCTTGTATTCGCCATAAAAAAACAAATTTTAAGGTTATAGAAAACTGCAGTATAACTTTGATTTGGAAATTTTACATGTAATTTATGGTTTGATTATCGTGTAAATTAAGTACCTACCTCGATCAACTGGACACATTAAGATGATCAATATTTATTAAGAAATCTTTTAAACATTAGTTGTAAACGTCAGATCTACGTTTTCTATGCAGCTGTAGTGTTGTAATGACCTCGTAGATTAAACGAGTTTGAAAACAAAACAAATGTATATTTTGTCCTCGATTCAGAATGCTGAGGCTTGCACACGAGGGGTCAAGCCACAAAATGTGGCAAGATTGTGGATTAATTTAGCACGTTTTAGTGATATCTACCTTTTATTTTTATTTATTTTATTGTGCTAATGTGGCTGGTTTATTGATCAATATTTCGATCGAGAACACAGTTATGATAGAAAATAATAACTACAAAAATTTAATATGGTTGTAGATTTGAAAATGGCACTGAATCCGAAACACAAAAATTATTATTATTTAGCTTTTTGCTTTATAGTGCGTTACTCGCACTGGGCAGATTTTCCACGAAAATGTCAATGTCCCAAAAATTATAGGGTAGCGCGGGCTCGTATCCTGCAAAAATCGAAAATTTTGGGACGTTATTATATTTTCGTGGACAAAAATTACATTTCAAATGGATTCTATGAAGTAAATCTGTGACAGCAATAAACAGCTCCATATTTTTCCTGCTTTATTGGTATGTATTTTTCGACGACCTCAGTGGCGCAGCGGGCGAGAGTCTGCCTGCGACGCAAGAGGTGGTGGATTCGATCCGCCTCGGAACAAATTTGTGTACGATCTGCAGAAATTTGTTCCATTGGTCTGGGTGTTTTCTATGTATAATAAAAAAATATCTATCTATGTAATGTATAATATTACGTATATCAGTTATCTAGTACCCATAACACAAGCTCTGCTTACCTTGGGGTTAGATAATGCTGTGTGAATTGTCCAGCATTATTTATTTATTTATTTATACTTCAACAAGTTAAATGCCCAGCTTCTGGAGCGCGGGGCTGGCCGCAGCTTTTAGGACTCTAGAGCCTCGTGCGTCGTGGGCAATGAAAGTGTTAATATATCGCTTTTACTGTCCAGCCTCTGCAAAACAACCCGCGCAGAGGGCGGGCGGCAAGCCACAGATAGAAGGGATGCTTGAACCAGTGCGTCATTGGTGGACATTCAAGTTGAGTGGGATCAAACGTTGGTGTTCTTCCAACACAAATAAGGTTCGTAGTTAACCCACTTACCTCCGTAATTGACACTGAAAGTGTTGAAATATTTTGCGGAACCTGCAATTTCACTTGAAAAAGTAAAGACGTAAGTATCAACCAATGCATACAAAGCAGATTTCAAAAGAATTGTGCAATATATCGTGCAAACCAAGCAAAAAAAACAAAAATAGCTGTATTGCTGCATTTGGACATTTCGTAACTCTGTTACTGCCATTCAGGGAAACTGAGTTGTTGGACTGAATTTATTGAAACTACAAACTCATGTTGTAATTGTAACGCAACGACATATTTAGATATATTGAATCCATAGAGTATAAACCCGCTCCTGTCTCAGATTAAATTATTATCAAGGATTTTTATAATTAATAAGTAATAAAAACTTTTATTTCAGAATAAAGTAGGAGTTATTATTTATCTTATCTATCAATAAAACTAAGAAGCTAAGATCGATAACTGAGTACTATTTTTACAACATAAATCGGCTTATTTTAATTAGTATATTACTTGAGTTTATTTAATAAATTTTTATACTATTAGTATTACTATAAAAAATCCTTGATGAATTTTTAATATAATTAAGAGGTTGAAACTGTTTTAAGTTTTGTACATTGACGTATAGGCAAATTACTAAAACCTATCCGCAGCGCGGAGGCCGACTTTCATTACATAATTTCGTTTTTTATAGCGGCAACAGAAATACATCATCTGCGAAAATTTGAATTTTTGTTGCCGCTATAACAATTTTTTTTCTTATTGCAACAAATATTAGTATTTGTGAATAAAATTTATATTACTTTTAAAACTATCATGGTTAGTAACATTAAAGTAATTTATGACTTTAGTTCTTCCGTGATCATAGCGCATGAAACTGTACCGAAATATTGGAAAACTCAAAACAACACTGCAGATAACTTATCGACTAAACCATAAATAATACGATCGACAAGTCAATATTTACTTCTGATTTGTTTGCTAACGATTTATGGAGATAAATTCCACAAAATGTGTGTTAGTTTAGGATTCACTTTTTACTACTTATAAGTCACTAGCGACCCGCCCCGGCTTCGCGCGGGTACTATATTATGAATGAATACATATAAATCTTCCTCTTGAACTTTATCAATTAAAAAAACTGCATCAAAATCCGTCGCGTAGTTTTAAAGATTTAAGCATACGTATAGGGACAGACAGACAGCGGGAAGCGACTTTGTTTTATACTATGTGGTGATGTCGATTTGTTATATCAAAAAACTACCGGTCAAAATGCCTTCTTATATAACTGGACTGCGAAGAAGCGTAATATTTTTTTACTAATTGATCGCCCCTTCCCAAGTCTTGGCAATAAGTATTTATATCGACATAAAAAAGGAGGAGGTTCTATATTAATAGTAATCATTGGTCCAGGACAATCCACACTACATCATCTAGCCTTAAGCTAAGCAGAACTTGTGTTTCTAAGAAATGAAATTTGTAGCCAAAAATTTTAGATTTCGGCGAGACTCGAACCCGCACTTGGGAACTTATTTAATTTCTAAGAGATACCCGGAGTGTAGGTAATCATAATCACTAGGTATAAAAAAAATTCTTAAAGCTTGTATATATAGAAAATACCTAATGACGTCACTAAACGGCTCTGTCGGAAGACCAGCGTTGGTTGTAACGTGTTTACAACTAGCTCATGCTGAGACAGAGACCGTTTTGTGACTCTTATCGACAGAAGCTTTGTCCTTTGTTTTAGTTGGTAAGGTTACAAATAAATAATTTCTATTTCTATTCTATTCTAATAACGAATTGCTGATATTGCAATTTTCAACGGATGTATGTGTGGCTATATCTGTTTTTTTAATTATGTGATTCAAAACAACGCCGTGTTCTCACTTCTCGATTTAGATTCGCAAGTAAACCTTACCAAGCTTCGTATGAGTCAATCTACGTATACATAGTAGGGTAAGCATGTAGGTACCTATGTATGTACCTATGTGTTGTGTAGTTCTATAATGTCGGCCCAGATATTGATCTCTGACATTTAGTAGCGTGCACGAGAAATTAGGGTCCGTGCCCACTCGGCCCGCTTAGACTCGGCCCGAAGAATAATACTAGATGTTTTACTACGTATTCAGTGCTATTTGTACAGTTAGGCACAGAAGAAAACACCACGTAAAGCAGTGTATGAGTTTAGCTTTTTTGCCGGTAGAAGATAATAAAAGATGGTTGGTTGGCGTTAATGGAAGACAGGTAAATTCATAAGTATAAGGTACTATGAATTAATTCTCATTAAATTAACAATAACGTACTTAATACGTTTTTTCTATTTTGTTTTAGCTATCCTGAGGAAAATGTTGTTAAATTCAATGATTATTTCGTTGCAAAATGGCTACAAAATCCTGCCATGATACAAAAATGGTGCTGTTACAATGAGCTTCACAGAACAACAAACTTGGTGGAGGCATGGAATCAGCGTCTTCAGCAATTTTTGGGCAAAAATCCTAGTTTTATTTACCATTGAAACCATTTCTTAATTGTGATTGTAGTTAAATACATCAGGTCTTAAACATAGTTTTCGATCTACACAATCTATTCTTTCTTTCTTTTTTTTAGATTCCGTCGCGATAGTAACACATAAATCAGCCAAAGGAACAAGAAAAGTATTGAAAATGATAACACTTTAGCTATATTGACCAAAAAAAACAAGAAAAAGTTATGTCCTTGAAAGATTTTTACAAGAAACTGCTCGCTTGTTAATTATTTCAAAAACTATTAAATCAAATGATTTTTTTTATATTGATTATTAATAGAAAGAAATTGTTGCAAACTGTAATTTTTAATTGTTTTGTTTTAACTCGGATACTACAAAGTAAACTATATAAAAAAAGGAATAAGTACTTAATTATTTACTCATTGTTTTATTTATTCAAATAATATTTTATATTCTGTGGTGCGAGCGTTAAATCAACACTTTTCTGTCTGACTATACATTGACGTTTTTACGCATAGAAAAACAGAAATAACCAGGTATTATTCTTCGGGCCGAGTCTAAGCGGGCCGAGTGGGCACGGACCCAGAAATTAAACCTTGTGGTAAGTCTGAATAAAAAAATTGAAGTTATGCTATAACTTCAACGATGTCTTGTTAGTATTCTGTAAAACGTCGTGACCAAACTTTGTCTTGGAGCCAAACACGTTGTGTGGAATATGTAACTGAATATTATCTTATGAATATACAAGTTTTTCTCTATGTTTACCCACCTTATTAGTCTAAAAAATAAACCCCGTGTGACTGTTAGAGTTTACATCATTTATTATGTTAGGTATTGTTCTTTGCTTAATAAAAATGTGCAATGTGCATATGAAGATCTAAACTCCTTAATCCGTGGGTTACCGACAGTACCGAGGCTCCTCGGGTTTTAAAGAAATTACCTGAGCGTCTGGTCGAAGCGACGCGTGACCCGAGAGCTGGTGAGTATCTGGCACAGCGCATCAGCATTGTCATACAGCGGGGCAATGCAGCCAGTGTCTTGGGCACGCTTCTGACTGGTATTGATATGGATCAGTTGAGCTACCTGTAGATTGCTTGCAACAGTCTGCAGTTAGCTCAATTGTTTCAATTGTAAATACTAGTTTAATTCTATTATTTGCTTGTAATTTTATTTCTTAATACGAACTGGAAGATTAGATCTTCTTAATATGCACATTGAACTTAAATCTTCTTGATAAACAATGTGCATATTATGAAAATTTGCATGTGTATTTTAATTACATGTTTGAAATATTTTCATCTACGGATTTTAGACTTTTTTGTCCATGTTAGGTGTAGATTATATTTTATATTTTAGAGAACAAAAAAAAAATTGATTTAAAACACCGAGACAAGAAAATCAAAAGATTTGTATTTTAAAATATTATTTCAGGACGGTAAAACTTATATCAAAGTAGACATATTTTTATCCTCAAAATGGAAGGCATGACGAGATGTCTTCTTCAATGAGGAACTTCAAAGGAAACTCAACGAGCTTCTGAGAAACCATAAACTAAAACGATACTGGATTTAATTATTAGGAAAATAAGTCACAATAAAGTTATTAGAGTTATAGTTATTATATTTTACCCTACATGAGAAAAAATCTAAAAATATATTATTGAGATAGCTTAGAAGTCAGAAAATTATAAATAAATAATGCTGGACAATCCCCACAGCGTCATTTAGCCCCAAGCTAAGCAGAGCTTGTACTAGATAACTGATATACATAATATAATAGAAAACATATAGATATTTTAATAAAATAAAATACTTATTACTTTTTACTGGAATAAAAAGTAGCCTAAATGTTATTCTAGGTCCAGATCTTTAACCCCCAAATACTCAAACGCAACTTACATTTAAGCTTGTCTTAAGTCACGGTTTTTTGACATAATTTAATAAAAATGTGTCAAAAAAATCGTCACTTGAGACGTGCTTAAACCTGAGATGCGTTTGAGTATTCGGGGGTAAATGTGCCAAAATTTCAGACCAAACCATTTAGTAAATTTTTCGTTTTTTTTTTGGCAAAATATCTTTACAATATTAGTAGGAAGTAGACTTCTCTGACAGTGGTCAGTGAGTGGACATTTAAAGTTGCCAACTTATTATTGCTGCTGACATAGCCACGTCGTGCTAATTCTAACCGAGCACATGTACCGTTGCTTGACTCATTCTAACATGCTTCATGCTAATTTGTACCATTCAAAGTCGTGTTATAATTTTTAGAGTTCCGTACTTCAAAAGGAAAAAAGGATCACTTTGTTGTCCGCCTATCAACCCTCCGTCTGTCAACCCTGTTTTCATAGGAACGCGTGGAGGTATTGAGTTGCAATTAACATCAAATATTCAAGTCCGTAAACTCTTGGAGTCGTGATATTAGTCGTGGCTTCTAAGTAAACGCAATCAAAAGTTACAGCCGTTTATGCACAGCTTTTTTCAATTTTCCAAGGGAATTACATGCAGACAAAACCTATAGGGTACTTCACGTTGACCTAGAATCATGAAATTTGGCAAGAAACCGTCTTAAGTAAAGGGATAAAATTCGAAAACTGTAAAGTAGTTGTTTTGTAAGTTTCACGTTGACTTATAATCATGATATTTGGCAGAAAGCAAGGTCTAATTCAAACGAAACCCTCGTTACGCAAAACCGACTCGCACTTGACGTTTTATTCTTCTGATAATGTGATGTTTTATAGAAATGCAAGCGGCGCCATAACAAAAGGTAAAAGCCATATCAAAACCTCAGGCAAGGCAAAATATAGTGACTCAAAAACCATGGCCCAAGCCATAGAAAACCGCAAAAAATTACGACGTAACATACTTTATTATACTTTGAATGTAGTTGACTCTGAGTTTCTAGTTGGTACAAGTGTTAGATTGAAACTAAAAAAAGGACAAAAAAGACACGAGGTAAAACTAAGGTCTTGGTCATCCTCGTCGCAATAAGGAAATGAATGACAAAAACAAAAATTACCGCAAACATAAGGAGGTAGTTAAATAGAGCTACAAAGAAAGACCTAGAGCTACAAAGTTAAATGCGTTAAACAATAGTCATCATTTAATTATTTGCAGAAGTCGTTAAATTCTGAGAAATGTATTACGAAATTCTTTGGCCACACACTTTTAAGTAAACATTTACGAGTTAAATTTCAATAAGTTTATTTCTATAGACTTACAAAATAAGCACTTAGACAAGTCAAATGTTATACTATAAACAGCTTCATATCATAATTACCTACTTTCAATTATGATATACGGTAAATAAGAAACCACGTATATAGAGAAGAGTCGAGTCTAAGCCTTCAAAGGTGTCTAAGGGACGAGAGAAATCTAAAAACACTACAAGCAAAATCCAAAGAGAACCTAAGCACCAGCACAATCTGGCAGAATCATTTTACATTGTGTTTTAAGAAAATCTTGCAAAATTCTTCATTGGATGACCACACCAGAATAATCATTAAGGACTCAATCTGACTTTCAAATGCGATCCTCGGCAACCTTCAAGGTCGAAGTAGCTACTGAGTTTCTGAAAACATTTCATTGGAATTCGATGACAACAAAATGCTCCTTTTGTTTTCATTCATCTTGTTTGCTTGGTTTTAAATAGTTTCAATCCGGCTTCGTTCACGAGGTCGTGGCTAAAAAGGCTCTGCAATAACTACCATATGTGAAAGTTTTTTTTATAACGGAGTTCAGGAGATTTTCCACCAAAAATAAAGGGGTTTTAATATAGCTACCACTTTGCTTTTTTTTCTAAATCGCGGCACTCAATGTTTTTACAGTTGCTTATAGACACTTATATACACATAAAAAATGTCATAGAACATAATGTCCTAAAGCGTCAGTTTTCGAAAATCACTAGAGCAATAGTTGTTTTCATCTGTGAATTTCTCTTTTTTCTTTATAATATTTGGAACTAGCTATATTTGACACATGATTGAGTGAAGAACATGAAGAGAAGACCGATTCATCAGTCCTCATCACTCCATATTCTTCTGAAGTAAGAGCAGAAATACTGCGTTTTACCTTACATGGTTTATTTAGTTTCATTTATTTAAAAATATATTATCTTCGAACGTTGTAAACATATTGATGCTCCACGCCAAGTATGCATTGATACCACAATTTCGATTGATATGGTAATAATATACTTATTTACAAGGTAAATAGAGTGGAAAATGTATTGTTCGTAAGTTGAGGACACTTAATTAGCACCAACAATAAATTTATTTTTGTTGTTGGTAGGTAATAGTTTAGAATAACTGTTTATATATTTAATTGTACATGCAGACACTTATA
Source organism: Eupithecia vulgata (assembly GCA_946478455.1). Classification (NCBI taxonomy): domain Eukaryota; kingdom Metazoa; phylum Arthropoda; class Insecta; order Lepidoptera; family Geometridae; genus Eupithecia; species Eupithecia vulgata. The sequence goes on along the minus strand of OX297879.1, from coordinate 9,820,090 downwards.
TAAAAACTAGCAATCCTTCGCACGAGTAGTTATTTTTTCGACGAAGTATTAAAGACAATGTTTTTAATACTTCTTTTCCTATTTCAGACTAAGAGAAATCCAACAAATCAAAAACCATGAAAATCAGTCCCGTCGTTCTTGAGTTATAAATGGTGTAACTCATGTGTAACTAACACGACTTTGTTTTATATATATAGATAGGTAGGTATAGGAAATACATATGTCTTGTTATTATCATTTTATATGGCTTAACATATGTATGTATGACCGATACACAGAACGATAACCCTACATTATATCATGCAACATTTCATTATTGAAGATCTAAAAGGTACCTACCAACTATCTTATATATAAAATCTAATCGCGTCAATAAACTTAGGTTAAGAAAGATCAAAGAAATAAACTAACGGAAAAGCACGCCATGCTTTCTCATCAGCCATTCAATTAAAACATCAAATGCAATAAGTTTATACAAAAAGACACATATAACAAAACACGTGGAACTCAAAGATTACTCACGTAGGAACAAAATCCTCAGCTAAAGTGTGCACACACTGTTCAAAAATGCACTGTTATCACTTGTTTTGATTGCACAGTCTCTGTATTGTTTGTTATATCATCAGACTTCGAAACAACGTCCTCTCAGTTAGCGGTGCTGCTAGTAACTGATCCGATCCGATCCGACGGGTAAACTTGACTCGCCGGGAGGTAAACTTAACTACAAAAGGTTGTATCATCGACAACGTCTGTTATACTAACTGAGGGTTTATGTTATGGAGTGTAAAGTTCATTTTTATGATGCTGGGGTTACTTGCAGAAGCAAGTGTATGCCATGGTCGTCCAGCATTTCTTTTGAGAGAAAAGAGGCGAAAGGATATCGCCGGTGTGTGTGTGTTTGCCACGTATATTTGTCTCCAAAACCGTAGCCGTGGCGTAAAATTGATTGTCCTCTGAATGATTGTTATGCTCGCTGGGTGTTCTTACTTCTGTTCTTAATTCTTAGGCAGCTTCTACTTGGAGAAATTCTATGCACGCCCTGCAGATTCCACTTTTGTGGAATCTTTATCTTGCTTGAATGAATACCTACCTATTGTTTGGTAGGTCTTTATGGATAATGAACATAATAATACATTGTCTCTACCACAAAATTTGTATTTTGCATCCCACTAGCTAGAATCTAAAACTTTTGATGCTTATCATCAAAAAAAAAAACAAAATTTCGATCATTTTTGCAAAAAAAAAATTGTGCAGTCAAAGCGTGGGTTCTTGAAACTTGGCACCGACTCTACTCCTTTATAGTCCTTACCGACTCTACTCCTTTATAGTCTAGTTGTAGGTTTTATTTTAATTTATTAACCTAGGTATTTAAAGATGCTTACACCAACAGTATTTAAAGATGCTTATACTATGCTTAGACGACCTCTGTGGCGCGGTGGGCGAAGGTCCGCCTGCGACGCAAGAGTTGCGGGTTCGATTCCCGCCTTGGGAAAAATATTTGTACGATCTGCACGTATTTGTTCCGGGTGTTCTGGTCGTTTTCTATGTATTTAAAAAAAATATCTCCCATGTAATGTATTGTATTAGGTATGTGTATCAGTTATCTAGTATCATACATACATAACACAAGCTCTGCTTAGCTTGGGGCAAGATAATGCTGTGTGAATTGTCCAGCATTATTAATTTATTTATTATTTATTTACAAATAAAATTTAACATGAGACAGGTTTCTATATTCTCTTATTTTGGAGCTTATTTTATTTATTTATTTATTTATATATAGCATGATTTTCAGCTGGGTTGCCTGGGAGAAATTGCTTTCAGCGATAAGGCCGCCTATTGTACTGATCGTTTTTAAATTTAGAATCTAAATTTAAAAACGATAATAACAAAAACATTTATTAATATTTTTGTTATTTTTTTTAAGTGTAATAAAGTGTTCATTCATTCATTTCAGGTACCGTACCGACCCTACCTGATTGAAGCCAGCGGACCCCTCTGTTCATATTTGTTTCACCCCATTGCACCCCACTGCTACAAAGAATCGATGGAAAGTCACAGAGGCGATGATTGAGGGTTGGAGAGTGCGGCCTACTGAGCAAATTGTTCCACTTGGATGATCAGCTTATTGGCACGCATGGTGGTTCGCCAATCATGTGTGATCTGATCGGTGGCCATGTTTACGGTTAAAATGTAAAATCTAAGGTGCCCATTCCACTCATCCAATTTCTTTGTCCAACATTTGATCAAAGATCTTGATTCTTGGATGACTTTATTTACTAGCCACACCGATATTTGATCAAAGATTTGGATACTAGTTTCTGTCCCGGTTTCGCACGCGTTGTTTTTATGAAAACGTTTATAGATTAATTCTTTCCCATGAAGTTTTATGGGTTCAATTGTAGCCTATAGTTCATTTCAGGTGCGCAAGAGCTACACCTATGCAAATTTTGGAGCTTGGCTTAAGCTTCATTTAGCTCCATTTAGTGTCTATTTTGTTTTTGTTTTTTTTTTGTTTTAATATGTATGTTTAAACTTAATCTCGAGTATCTATGGACTTTTTATATTGTCTGAAATAAAACATTTTTATTTATTATTATTTAAGCTCCAAAATTTGCATAGCTCTACTTTTTCGTGAGCTATTTGCGATTGTTGAAAGTTCCTTTGAAATAGGTTTAGCCGTTTTGGAGATTAGCTAAAACCATGAGACATACATTTAATTTTTTTTTGTATCGTTTCAAATAAGTTTATATTATTTTTTAAAATAAAATACTGTAATTTTTAAAATACAAACAGACACTTCAATCTTATTTAGGTATTTGAAAGAATGTCTACCTACTCTATATAACCACGAAAGTGTTTGATCACATGTAATGTATTAAAATTAAAAAGCTAAAAGAATTCCCTCTAACGAACGTGGGTATTGCATGGTATTAATAATAATAATAAAAATCATTTATTTCAGGCAACATTTAATCTAGTACAAGATGTAAAATACTTAAAAACTACGGCCCATATTATATACCTTAATCTAACATGCATAAAATAAACCTATTTACTAGCACGTAGTGTCGGTGACGTGTAACACTCAATATTATTTGCTACGACCGGTAATCGTCCGCCGAAACAGCACATTCTTCGGCCAGAATTCGTCCTTAGTGAAGGTCGAAATATTCTCAGTTTGATAGAATACGCACCACGAACGATTGCCTTCGAACATTTAACATAGGTTCTGAGCGCTATGCGCTGTCCAAATCATCAGGCACTGAAGCCACCAGGAAACGTATTATACGCAGCACACAGATTTTATACTGGCGGCTGTGCCTTAGCGCAGCATAGCGTTTTATGAAATCTACAAAATAAATGTTAATAATTGTTGATTATTATTATTATGAAGGCCCAGATATGTGTGAATTGAGAGAATTTGGGTTACATTACCACACACCAATTTTTTCCACCATTTTTATCGAATAAAAGTTGAAAAATAATACACAATAATCTATGGGATACCAGGCAGATCCCTTTTAGCTTGAAAATAAAAAAAAACTATTTTAAATATCAGAAATAATTGAGCAAAGTAGGTACTATCTGTAATTCTTAGTTTTTAAAATTGTTCTTCTAAACTATAATTATTATTTTTTCATCACAATAAATAACCAGGGCACCTACGGCTTATTTTTTCAAAAAAATGTCTTAATTAAAAGATAATCAGCAAAAACTTGATTTTTGATCTTACGCCGCTCTGCTCTATTCCGCTCCTTTAAACGCGAAATCCTATGCCTATCCTATTCACTAAATGGCGTCATATACCTGCCTCTTAAGTAACAGACACGACGAGTAGGTATGTCATCTGTACTACCAAATACCACTCAAAAAAGACGTCGCAGTATGTCCACTACCTACATAAAACCTTATCTATGTATGATACAAATGGGGAAAACAGATTTGAGATCAACAATTTTATATGTGTAGACATTTTTTAATACGCAAATAAATAAAATTAAGTGTGTACAATGACCTAAGTGTAATGTCATCACCTGTGCTAGTCCACTGCTGGATATAGGCCTCCCTTAGTGAGCGCCATAGCGCCCTGTCTTCAGCTTGACGTATCCAGCATCTGCAGTCTTTCGCAGGTCCTCATTCCACCTGACCGGAGGGAAGTGTAAAGTAGGAAATTATATTGGCGAGGCTCGTCGGGTTTTCAAAAAATTATCTGAGTGTCTGGTCGAAGCGACGCGTGACCCGAGAGCTGGTGAGTATCTGGCACAGCGCATCAGCATTGCCATACAGCGGGGTAATGCAGCCAGTGTCTTGGGCACGCTTCCGACTGGTATTGATATGGATCAGTTAAGCTACCTGTAGATTGTTTGGAACAGTCTGCAATTAGCTCAATTGTTTCAATTGTAATTACTAGTTTAATTCTATTATTTGATTGTAATTTTCTGTGCTAATAAAGATGTAAACTACGAAATGAAAAAGGTTCCCAAAAAATTTCGACTTCGGCGGGACTCAATACGGGTGTGCTCTAAACCAAACTAAGCCACGAAGTCTCAGTCGGTTTCATCGAAAATCTTTCGAGACCTCTTACGGACAGGACAGCGCCGGTAGCTCCACCTACACACACTTTGGGAACTTATTTTATTGTAAGCACTATAACAAAAATCCATTTAAGTTAAACTAAGTTTCATGTAAGAATAATAAACAAATCTAAACTAAATTGATCGACACGGCGACATACGATGCAAATACAAAAGTCGTGTGGTCACCCCAATCACCTGTGCTATTCCTGGGGGGTCTATCTTGTCGGCCATTGAAGCAACATTTGCAAAGCAAATTATAGCCTTTTCGCTGAATTATAAGGATTTCTAACTTTCATCTTCTATTCATTGCCAAGGTTACTGCCAGATAAGGTATTAAGCCAGCCGTGTGGAGCCCCGTGCCAGGTTAGATTTTGCACTACCCCAAATCTTGCTGTGTGTGCGTTCAAGAGGCGACGAAGGGATAGCCAGGGGCGCACCATACAATACTCATACAATACCTGGGGCCAAATTCTGCTAACGAATTGCTTTACTATGCTGTCATAGTAAAGCGATTCGTTAGCAGATCGATGTGGTTTAGTCGCAGAATCGTCCATTGACGAAATAAATTCGAGACAGTGGGTACGGTGCTGATTGCACCGCATTTAAGATTTTTTTATTTTGATGGTTCTTTCGTTGTTATGTACAGGTTGATTTTGAGGTGGTCCAATAAAAGTTTGATACTCGAAGAATTGATATGTGCGCCGCAAAACGTATCTAAAACATCATCACATGGCGTGATTCACAATCACGGATCAAATGGTTTCCATGACAACGTAAACAAGAGGTATTTTCATTCATAGATTCATCTATGTCTAATAGGGTGGGTCGATTTTTTCAAATGTCGAAAGCTAAGTACGGGTAGGTCTCAAAAGTTGCATTGGGTGATTATAATTATAAAATAATTATCAAAAAAAATATTGCATATAACTTTTAGCCCTCTACCGGTACCTAAACAAAACGAAAAAAACTGATTTTCGACTCCACTTCCCATTTGATTTACTTGTACGTATTACTACTTTCACTGCCTAAATTGTACTTTTTTGTAACATGGTATGATCTTTTAAGTAATAAGCGAGATTGCCATTTCGTGGAATTATTATAGAGCAAGGTAGATACACTCGCATTTGACCAAAATTCCTAGATTTTCGCAGTACACTCGTAACCTTGACTCGGAAAAATCACTATTATTTTTGTTTAGTTTTGAAAGTGTTTACATAATAGATATTATATGCGTTATAAAACGGCTCATTCTGGCTGTGTTTCCAGTTAAATAGAAGAGAAATTGGCCTTGAGTGTGTGTCAAACTCGTACTTTCTCAGGACGAGTTCAGAAGTGTTAAAAACACGAAGTGACGTAAACTGTCCTACCTTTGAAACACCCATTGTATGATGTGCGAATGTATTATCTATTGTAAGTGACGAAATAAAGTGTATTTCGTATTTGCGATCATGTCGCACATACAAAATACTCGATTTGCAATAAAAAATCAAAGGAAAACAGCCATCTCTTACCGACGTTCTCGCCTCTGTCTGCCGCGACACCGAAAAGATCTGAACTTTTGCTTTGATTCCGACTGTGAGCACTTAACGTATTAAGGACTTGCACTGAGGTATTATGATGAATAGTTACAGTTCATTCGCTATCCTAAACAAAAAAGAACTGATTCTTATGAGGAAAAAGTCCAAACTTTTCGACAAACTGCTTTGACAAGTCTCTATGAGGTTGCGGCTTGTAAATGTAGTTGTTTTGATTCTTGCATTCGTTATAAGGATGAGAAGGTTCCTGATATTGAACGGTCGTTCTTGTTAGATCAAAAAACCAACAGAAAAATGATGACAGGTACCCTTGATCATCACGCAACCCAAGAAATGCAGCAAGCATTTGAAAGGCGCATGAAAATTCGCAAGACGGAAAATGTCCGTCTTAAAGTAGAGCCAAGTGTAACGCTCAAAATTTATACTGCAAGTAGAGAGATAAGAGACTCTATTGGCATCAAAGAACCGGTACCGTCCATATCAGCTGCAGTGCAAAAAACATTGTAAAATACAACACCGTAAGTCTGCCATAGTTCTAATCAATCAGCGGCTGCTATCGCAAGTGCAGTGCTCCAGGGTTGGTGTCTGCTGAAAATAACCGGTTAAAAGTAAGTTACGTTGAGCTCGAAATAAAGTAAGACAGAATCTTTAGGATGACCTTCATCAGATATGTTAGAGAGCCTCTACTTCGACGGACGCAAAGATAAAACCGTACTTATCTGAAAACTGCTGTTAAAATCGACGAGTGGTAGTAAAAGAGCATATTTTACTGTTATGCAAACCTAAATCCCACTATTTAGGACATACACCACCACGCTTTCTTCCTAGAAAAGGAATACGTGATTCACTCCAAGACTTTCTTAACTGTAACAATGTTAACTTAGATGATCTCAAATGCGTTGGATGTAATGGTAATAGATGGAAGATTTTCCTCTGATCGACATACGTTTTTCACCACAATATGTCAGTTACAATGTTACTGTATGTTCTATAATGAATATTGTTTAACAATGTTTGATTAATAATCAAACGTTTTGTGTTTGGAATTAACTTATTATATTTTTATAATTTGCGAAAATTTCATGATTTCGGAAATTTCAAAAGCAGGTAGAGGGCTATAAGTTATATTAATAAAAAAAATGATTTACTACATTTCATTGTTCTTGTCATTCTGCAACTTTCGAGACCTACCCAACAGCAAAACAACAAAAAAAAATTTTTTTCATCCAAATCGACCCACCCTAATGTCTAATCCATCACATCAAACTAGATTTGATTCGAATTTTAACTAGATGTCGCCACTCGAAAAATTTGATCGCGTTATCGAAGTTTTCCATCCAAACCCATTTTTACTACATATTTGGGAATTTGAAGGCGGTTTATAGTTATATCGGTTTATTAGTATAAAGTCTATTAATAAGACTCCGCTGTCCGTCCGTCTGCCTGTCTGTCCGTCTGTCACCAGGCTGTATCTCATGAACCGTGATAGATAGACAGTTGAAATTTTCACAGATGATGTATTTCTGTTGCCACTAAAACAAATAACACAGAATAGGTAATAATATTTTTTGCCGTTTTTATAGACAATGGTACGGAACCGTTCGTGCGCGAGTCAGACTCGCTCTTAGCCGGTTTTTTAATACACGCCAGATTATGCGTGAATGAGCTCCATGTAAGCTTGTACGTGTGCGCATTTCCCTCAAGATGAGTACAGCACAATAAAACAAGATCCGTCAAGCGCGAGTGTAACTCGCGCGCCGAGTGTTTCGAATATTTGCCAATTATTTGGACAGTAAATTTTTCCGACTTTTTTCGAATGGCAATATTTTGAAAAGTATAACCTACAGAAATTTCAAAACTGTTTTCAGATGGTCAAAACGATCCCTTTCATTTGATACCCCATTTGGCTTCCTAGGTCTCCTTTGAAATTTCAACGTCACAATTTGTACCCACTGAAAATATTCATTTTAATTTTTCAATTATTTCTATATATTTTCTTGAAATCAGTAATGGACTAATGGCGCACGAAATGTATCATTACTTCAAATTTCAAGTTAATAGCTGCAGTAGTTACTGAGACATTCAAGAAAGAGCGGGGACGAACAGAGCGAGACCATAAGGGTTATGAAACCTATCTCGAAACCCTAAAAAGATATGGGCATAAGAATAAATAATGGTATGGGAACCAACACATCACATTGAATGAAACTGACAGTCCTGTTATAGGTACAATACGAACACAATAATTAATAGGCAAAGTGCAGGATTGTGTAATTAACAACAGAATTTCTTATACAATCGAAAAGATTAGATACCGTTTAAAATAGAGCAGGCAGATTAGAAAATAATTTAGGATTAGTAGCTATATTACCTACCCGCCATGTTTTACATACCTATCAACAGATTTATATAAATACAAATTCACAAGGTTATGATGATGATGTGGATTTCTTGCTAGCTGAATCTTCGGCCACGTCGCGCGTCGGCCAGTCAACGGAGACTAGCCAGATTGCCCAGGATTATACCTAGTGCCCAAGTATAGTCACTAACACAGTTGCACTCTTTCATAATCCTATGGGACGGCAGACCGACACGGCCGGGGAGAGGTCGCGCGCAGGGCCAACGGTTTAACGTGCTTTCCGAATCACAAAGCGATAACAAAGCTAACCTCCTGACTCCGGGCTGTAGTGGGAAACTTGACAGCGGCCCGAAAAGCATCTCTGCACTGTTGGGCGGCTAAGTAGGTATATTAGGTAAGTAGTACTATGCAGCGTAACGATTTCAATGCTAAATTACTAAATTACGTGCTAAGACCCAATTTCACCAATCCATCTTAAGTATTTAATGTCTTGTTAAATCAACTAACGGACTGTTAATGTTACTTAGTGTCCCACCACGCGCTAATGGGTGATTAAATAACTTAACAAGACGTTAAATCTAATCACTGCTCTAGAGGTCCGTTAAAACACTAACAGACTGTTACTTATGAATTTACTTACTGTCAGCGACTATCGGTCGACGAGGTCGACGACGCTAAACAAAAACACAAAGTAAAATGAATAGTAGCCCGATTGCTAAACCTTGGCTAAACCGGATTTAGTAGAGTTCGGCACACACATGGGGTTTGGATAGAAATGTAGGTACAACCAATCCGTTACAATTTTAAAGTTATTATGAGAAAACATTATAAATCCTTTCAAATTTTCAAAAATCCGGTCTTGTCTCTTGCTTTTTCAGAGGTCTCTGAAGTCAACTTTTATTGTTCATATTGGAAATTGGATACAATATGATACAAGACTGATTACCGATTGAGAAAACGAGTGAAGGATCAATGATTTATCGGTAGACATATCTATCTCGATAGTTGAGTAGGTAGAGATAGTTCACTCCAGAGTGGCTAGCACGAGTTTGCACTAGAGCGCAACACCTACACGCACAATGAATAATATAAAGAAAACCCAAGAGCTTGTGTTATGGTTATGGCTACTAGATACATTATACTACATACATACATATTTTTATTATACATAGAAATCACCCAGAACCCCTTGAACGCCCTGACCTGCTGATCGGACAAACATTTGTGGAGGGAATCGAACCCGCAACCTCCTGCGTCACGGACAGATCTGCGTCCGTTTCGCCACAAAGGTCCTCATGATGAAAACAAGAGGAAGTTGAATTGATTTCTCGAATTCCATGCCTAGCTCTAGCATAAACTCAATTATAACAAAACCTAAAACGATTTAATATTTTTGAATTGAAAATAATTGTGTTGACTGACTTATCCTAAGCCATCTTCATATACATCAAATGAAACTGTGTAGAAGTTTTTTTTATTTAATTTAATAATATCTCCTTTTATTTCGACTTCGTTGGGAGTTAAACCCGCAAATTGCGTCGTAGCGCTACCAATTGCGCTACGAGCTCATGTGACCGACGCGACGAGACAAAAATTTTTGATGGAATTTTTTAATTTCTTAGAAATTTCTCAAAGTGTATGGTGTGGAGGCCTAAATGTGCACTATAATGAAAAAAAAAAAACAAAAGGTTTTTTATAATATAATCTAGGATAGGTAGGTGTCTTAAAAATAACAAAACAAAAATAAAAAAACATTTTTATAAAACTGAAAATGATAAGGAATCTTCGACACACTTCATAATCTTATAAGCAGCTATGTTACGCAGGCCTTTCGCCTGCGTAACATAGCTGCTTATAAGATTATGCCCTGTCTTAGTATTATAATATTCCGTAGGTACTTCTAAGGTCCTTCCCTATTAGAACGTTGCTTTCAAACAAACGAGTGATCTAGCTGAACCATCCACTGTGCTGCCGATGTGATTGCGATAAGTGAAGCTGTTATCAATCTTCGTAAGTTTTAAATACACGGGCCGGGTCTTTGAACGCCAGTTTTGAGCTCAAAATGCGTTGCTTAGGATTAGTTCTCTGTACGCTCCTGCTGTCAGGTCAGTCACATGAAATTATAGTGCTTTTGTCGTGATTTCATAATTAATAATTATAGTGTTTTTGATTTCTTATAAATTATTGACGAAACAAAGAAAGACATTCTCTATACAATTAATATAAAACAAACAATTTGTTTGCAAAACTCACGAAGGCATAATGAGTCGGGAGTGTTTATTTGTAACCCTTTTAAATATTTTTTTGTGAATTCACAAAAAATGTTTTTCCCCAGAAGATTAATCTGTATGACAGATATAATAATACTATACCAGTACCCGTATGAAATAACTAATTCACAGCTGCGAGCAAATAAAATAATTTAAAAAATAAATATTAAAACTGTCCTACATCGTTCAAATGTTCGCGACATGAACTAGCTTTTAAACATAATTTTTTTATTAAACAGGCATCAGCACTGCATCCGTTCAGACGGTCTCCGTCAACGCGGGTGATGCAGTGACCTTCAATAGGCGTACTTTTAGCCAAACCGTGACCGCTTGTGAACTGATCACCCCCACCAACCAGGTACTACGATTCAAGCACGACGAACCCTTGGCATATGCAGACAAATACGTTCTCGAGAATCCGACCCTACCTGTCATACCTTGCGCTATAACCATAAATAATGTCCAAGCATCTGACAGCGGAGTTTGGACCATCAATCATGAAAATGAGGATGGTGCAGGAGAACCGGAATCATACGAATTGAGAGTTACAGGCGCCACGGAGGAAACAGAAGGTAAGTGTGGTCTACTTATGTTGCGTGTGTAGGAAATTGATGCTTTAGCTGTTGACATCCATGCCATCAATTCACTAATGTTCTACTACTAAGCGCATACCATGTCGTGTGATATAACGCTGTTCAATTCCAGCCACTTTACCAACTCACACGAAAAACAGCACCTATCATATTCATTTCAGACTCTAATTAACATAAACCGTATTTCTTCATACCAATAATGTATCTAGCTCCGGCAGAAGTCAATAGAAAATGGTTAAACCCGATCGAGATTCAAACGAGAACTGGACAAAATATCGAAATTAGTCTGAGTAAAAAAGATTTTGCGGAAGATTGCTATATCATCAAGCCTAGCGGAGAGAATGTCATGACAACTGGTCCCAACATCGAAGGAGTGAGAGCCCATGACAGCAGTGACTACGTGTCCTGTCGAATCAGTATAGGACCCATGGATGAGAGCCTACTCGGAGACTGGGCAGTCTGTGGCAAACGAACTGATAATAACGAGGAACCGGATAGGTGTCAACTAACAAAGATCACGTGGAGTAAGTTTCCAATCAAAATGTCAATACAGTTGTTTGTTTAGCGATCAACAGTTTAATCTGCAATCCTGTGTTTGCAGAGCTGTTGATTACTAGCTTGATACATGTTTTATAAATTTTTAATTCTTTAGATAATGAGCGCAATCCAAGTCAAGACTGGGATGTCACGAGACAAGCCGAGTTCGATCATCCAGTCCATCTAGGAGGCACCTGGACCCCCGCGGTGCGAGACATAGGCGATCGCGTTTCGTGCCACATCATCACTCCAAATGGAGAAGACTTGGTTATTGACGCTGACTCTGATTATCCTCACTTGAAACTGGTGACAACCGGCGCCTCTATTTGCAGCATCGCTATTGGCCCTATTACTAATCAAATGCTTAAAAACTGGACGATTTACGGCAAATTTAGAAGCTTCTTCGGCTTGTATGAAGTACGTCTACCGATGAACTTTTTCTTATACGGTATGTTCCACCAAAATGGTTTATAAGACAGTGCTATATGTAAATATATAGTGGGAAGATATAGGTTATGAAAAATATAAAAACACCAATTTAAATTTTAGATGAAGAAAAACCCTATGACCAAGCTTATAATGTTACTCGTGGGAGTCCAATCATACGAGCAGTAAACCTGCGCACTACTCCTGAACTAGAGGTTACTAGCACTGGTATCGTGGACCGATGCTTGATGGAAACACCGTCAGGGGACGTTGTGGAACATTATGAAGGAGCGTCGTTTGTGGATGTTAACGGTCGCATAGCTTGTCGCTTAGTCATCGGACCAATCACCGAACAACTTCTCGGGTCATGGACCGTTATTGGAAAATTCAGTCTCAACGGTCGCTTTACTGAAATACAACAAACAACCAAAATCATTCAAGAAGGTTGGTCATATCACAAGTTCGAGGGACATAATTTATAGATAAGTCTAAAGAGTTTTCTTCTTTACATAAAATGTTCGTTTTAGATCCAGCAAACCCTATATTAGAAGAACACAGAACCATTGAAGTCCTGAACGCACGTCATATGGAGACTGATATGGGCAGTTCACACAACATTGTTATTAATAAAGTAGCATTCTACACGGAACAATCCTGCCATATTCTGACTCCTGATGGTCTGCAGTATCAGATCATGGACGGCTTCAGTCTTCCCGGAGTCACGGTTGTAGAAGACAACAATGTAGAATGCGGCATCATTGTAAACGTCGAGTCAGAGAAACAAATCGGCACCTGGACCTTGATCGCTAGAGCACTAAGGTTCCAGGATCCACACGAACGCAGATTACCTTTCACTATCAGCGTTGAAGGTAACTTTTGATTAGTGGATTTTATTAAGCTCAATGCTACGCGTATCAAGTCACGTCTGGTGATAAGATCTGAAATACATAATTAAGGGTGTCAATGCGATAAGTGACTTGGATTTAATTTCAGAAATCGTCGAAGCTATGCCTAAAGCGATAACTGTACTAGAAGGAAATTCTGTGCACGTTCGTTTGGCTAATCCTACCACTCAATACGACACTTGCGAACTTCATCAACCAGACGGCTCTGTTTCGTCTAACGCGGTTGACCCGTTGAACATTCAACGGTGTGGATTTGTCATCTCTGATGTGTCCACAGCGGATAAAGGAACTTGGGAAATCGTTTACGGAGATAGAAAGATTCACAGGGCTCGAATTGTAGTCGATATTATTGGTAATCTATCATGACTTTTTTGATTGTGTTATGTATGACTTTTTTTATAATTGTGTACTAATTCATATCTCTTCATTTCACCTTTCACTCCTCGCACTAACACTTTTGCATGGCTTTTTTTCATTTAAACTTTTCCTCTTCTTCTCATTTTATAAAACTAAGCCTTTAATGATATGTTTGATTGTAGTAAGTTCAGGATCGGAGACCTCATTCTCCACCAACATCGACCTCATCAGGGACCAAGATGTGAACATGATTGTTGGACCTGCGGATGCTATTTACTGTCGTCTGGTTGACCCCAACGGTAAATACTATTAAATATTAGGTATATATAAAATAACCTTTATTAAGAAAGAAAAATACAATCAAATAATAGCATTAAATTAAAACTAGTATTTACAATTGAGCTATCTGCAAACTATTGCAAACAATCTACAGGTAGCTCAACAGATCCATATCAATACCAGTCGGAAGCGTGCCCAAGACACTGGCTGCATTGCCCCGCATATAATATAAAATAAATAATGCTGGACAATTCACACAGCATTATCTAAAACCCAAGTTAAGCAGAGCTTGTGTTATGGGTACTAGATAACTGATATACCTACATAATGCAATTACATAGATATATATTTATCTAAGAAAACGACCAGAGCACCCGGAACAATACCAGCAGATTGTACAAATATTTCTCCCAAGGTGGGAATCGAACCTGCAAACTCTTGCGTCGCAGGCGGACCTTCGCCCACCGCGCCACAGAGGTCGTCAAGGTCTTCTTAAGGTGGCGATAGATGTGAATTGGGCGAATTTGGGTTTCAATAAAAAAAATTCTATGTCATCTTTATCGAAAAAGCTTTGAAAAAAATACATAGTTAACTACTAATGCTCGGTAAAACTCTCAACATCTTAGATGGGGAATTACTAATTACAGTTCTTACAAGACTGGTCAACGGAGGTCGTAAGTAGGGCGCAGATAATTTTCGTCAGCTTTACGTGGAAATTTTATATGCGGACACGTCAGGTATCTATCAAGATTCCGCTACCGCTCATGATCCCTACCGACGTACTCCAACACTTTCTTTATTAATGTACCTAACTTTATTGCTAGTCAGATTGTAGCTATGCACACTTATGTACTAACAAAACAATTACTTATTAGCTTATAACAGCTGCATTGCACGCTTAATGACGCTAAATGATAATGATCTAGGTAGGTTTCGTTGTTTTATCTTAGTGATTAAGCTTTGGTATAAAAAAATTAAGTAAGTAGGTACTAGGAACTTTGATTTGTAGGTATAAATATAATATATAATGCCGTTAAGCAAAATATAGCACTGCCCCGGGTATCACAGCCAATGCTTGATACAATTATGTTATACCTACCTACGTACAGGTTTCTATCTACCCGTGGCTTATCTCTGATACCTACTTAAGTTAAATCTAGAATTATGTTGCTGTAAAATTTCAGCTCTTTCTGATAAATCGTTTTAGCGTTGTCTCCGCCTAAATATCTAACAACCTACGCTTATATTTGCGAGGGGAATATATTTAGCTTTTTTGGGGCGAGAAACTAGCAATAGGTATATCTAAACTAACCACCATAGCGGTCGCTACGTAAGAATCGACCCCTCCAAGTTGGTGGATGTTTTAAGAGCCGACCAAGGGGCCGTAACTAACCAAAATCGGATATCAGCAACTTCACGGCGATCACTAATCCGCCTGTCAAGTGTGGAGATTATGGATCCTTGTTTTGGGGTGACACGTCCAGCAGTCGACGCATGAGTGGCTAATAGGCATATCTAAAGTCTATTGACTGTTTCCAGGCGTACCTGTATTCGATGGGTTCGGTCCGTGCAGAATGACCTTGGGCAGGGTCACCCAGGAACATTTCGGCGCTTGGCAGATGTCGGTTGCTTCAACTGGCAGGGTCATCGCCGTTGAACACCAGATCTACGTCAACGTTAGGGAATCAGGTTTGTAATATTTACTGTACCGCTGTAGGAGTGTAGGAATAAGAAATAACGGTTGAGCCGACCTTGCCTCAAGATGGTAAGATGAGGCTTAAATTTTTTATTATAACCATAGATTATAACGATATATATCGTTAAATTAAAATTTAGAGAATAAAAGTGATACAGCAACGTTTAAACGTAACGTAACTGCCCATTATCAATTTGCAAAAACAATCGTCAGACAGAGATCAATAATCTAGCTAGGTCTTAAAATTAAGATAATGGTTCATTGTCCATGATTTAGTAAATAATCAATTGCATTGAAACCGTTACTCAAACAAAAACAAAACAAGAGTAAAAGTAGAAAAAAACAAAAACCGGATTATGTAATGTTATAGGTAAGTTAAAATATTTATATGTATACAATCTATAGACAATAAATTTATAGACAAGATATATGTAGATTCACAAATTTCAATTTAAACAAAGAATGAAAAATTCACGGCAAAATCGGTCTTCAAAGAAAAACCAGGCCAAAGAAAAAAGCCACATATTTACAACAATGAGATTTACTTAACAACTAATGTATAATACTTCTTTGATTTACAACTTTACAACGTAATTTATCCCCGCAGAAGGAAAACCTTTGGTGAGCACAAATGTGGTAACAGACAAGCCCATCGTCACCCTGACTTGCGGAGTGGCAGTCGACGCTACCGTCCGCGCCTGCAAGTTCCGCGACCCCCAGGGCAGGATCCTGCTGTCCAATGGCATCACTGAGGAGCGCTACACTTCTAACGGAGTCGAGACCAGGTAACTATCGTAACCCTGACTTACGGAGTGGCAGTCGATGCTACTGTCCGCGCCAGCAATTTCCGCGACCCCCAGGACCCCCATGGTGGCGACCAAATTGTCTATACTAACATTATCAAACGGAAAGAATTTTGTTTCTTTAAATAAAATAGGCTCCGGAACTACCTACTACATCGATTAGATAAATTCTTTCACCATTAGAATCCTACATTATCCCTGATGAACATAGGCTATAGACCTATAGAGTATACTCGTGCAAAGCCGGGGCGAACCGCTAGTAATCAATATGGCGGAGTATTACTACAGTGGTGGTAATCCGAAATACTATCTGATTTCGATGGAAACCTCCCGGCAGATGCTGGATGTGGTAAGCTCTAATCAAGGGCGCTGGGCTCAACAGAGAACTTGCAAAGTCTGCTTAATAAAATGCTTAGAAGGGACCTACAATGATAAACTATACTGTTTCCAGCGTTGTATCACAGATCCGCAGCCATGAATGCGGTCTGCAGATCACCAACCCTGAGGTCAGCGACCTGGGCCTGTGGCGTTGCGCTTTCGAGACCGAAGAGGACACTTACTACGGCTTCTTGAAGGTCATCTGCCCCTGGTCGATCCAGGTCCCGGAGATTGCTGCTGTTGTACAACAAGGTACTCATACTCGTTCATATATTCGCAGTAGGAGCTCAATGCACTTTTGGTTACGTCAATTTATATTTTACAATAAAAGTGACTTTATTAGGAACAAAAGAAATGTCACATCCAAATAGACAAAGTAAGCAACACAAATCAAAGAAATAAATAGATTTTAAAAGTGGGAAAAAATTACGAAAAACAAACTCACTAAAACATTATAAAGCCAATCATTTAGAGCACACTAAAGGGCTGGTAAAAGTTTATTATAGAAACCAAGAAAGTCCTTTTTATTAAGGTGGTTCTGCCGTCTTTCGTTTTCTCATACATAATCGAACTACTCTGACTGATCTAATTTTCTATACTACCAATTTCAGATCCAATTCTGAAGGCCCATAATACCGACGTGGATGCAGTGGAGAACGAGCCTGTAACAATGTCTTGCGCCGTGGACGCTGCCATCAAGTACTGCTACTTCAGATTCCAGAACGGAACTATCTTCACCGTTTCTCCTGGTAAGGGTTTTACTTAACCCGTGCGTTGGTGACGAGGTGGTGCAGAGAGACATGTGCGTGGTTGGCTGTGAAAGTGTTAGTAGGTATATCGCTTTCACTGCCCAAACTCGGCGAGGTCCACCGCCGCGATAAGACTAGTTATAGATTACTAGTCTTGGGCCACGAAATTGCTAACACCGTGTCTTGAAACACAGGTATTAAACTCAGGTTTCATACTTACTTTCGCCATGTTTAACATACAGCGAATTTCTATTTATTTTTATTTTTATATATTTCTTTTCTTTCTTTCGGTATTTCTATAGCCTGTGTTCATCAGGGATAATGTAGGAATCAAATGGTGAGAGAATTTTTTAAATCGGTCCAGTACTTTCGGAGCCTATTCAATTCAATCAAACAAACAAAAATAAATCTCCTTTATTAGTATAGACAGAAGATTTGAAGTTTTCGTTCTGATATATGATATTGCATTACTCTTGGGCGTTTATAGGACATAATAGCTTTTTTTTATTTGCTTTGAGTGGTTTGTGTGTCACTGCGGCCATGATAGGCCTATTGTGATCGCCACTTTATACGTTCACCCCTGAAGCTGCGGCGTTCATAATTCGCCACTAACCCTTGCAGCTGCTAGGAACTGTAGGGTTACACATAATACCTAGGTACTGAAGGCTGTTTTTGTTTTTAGAGAAATGTTAAAATCTTTTCATAGTGCACACGGTAAACGAAAGAAAGTAACGGTATTTGGATCAAACATGCAATTGGTAGGTATTTTATATTGGGTATAGGTATTTTATATTTCAAAGTGTCCTAGTTCTTCAGGTCTTGAAGACCTGGATAACATAACATGCCATAACATAGAACAGGACGGTAACATAACATCAAAGTGTATAACAGTGTCTTGTTATGTGATGACAGGCGCAGCTAGTGGTTCGAGTGCGTCTGCGAGACACCACGCCCACCTGGAACCTGCATCACCAAGTGGAACAGGTACCATAAATTAGATACTCTATTTCATTTCATTTTCATTTATTGATACATCGACACATCGTAGGTACATTAATACACTTGATTTCGTTATGATTTACATAATTTGATTAGGTAGGCAGTTAAATATAATTATTTTGAAAATAAACAAAAACAAAGATAGGTATATGGATAAAGATAGATAGCCTATAGTCAGATACAAATTGGTAGGAAAATAAATAAATTAAAATAAATATATGTCAAGCAAAATCTTAGCTGCTGTAAAGGGGATTATTAGTATGGTCATAATACTATATCCCTATTTTTTATTATAGGAACAGTCAGAACATTTTCTTTCGGCTTCTCCAAACTAACTTATGGTTTAAAAAAAAACATAATTTTCATCCTACTGCGAGGTTCTATCAAAATAATGCTGGACTATCTAGCTAGCTTCAAGCTAAGCTAAGCAGAGCTGGTGTTAAAAACCTAAAAAAAGTTTACCTAGTTATTCATAGATAGTTAAATCCATTACGAAAGGAATCATCCATCGCCAGAATAAAAAGCAGGCACAACGAAAAAAAGAGATAATTGTAACCACACCGAACACACGTACACCTTTTTAACATGAACTATTCTAAAATTGGAGAAGCCACTGGTTCCTGAAATACAATTTCTAACTATTTCCATGTGGATTCATTTTATGATTCTGTAACTACCTGTGTCTAAGATAATATGTTATCTTACTTTCGTACGCCGTTCTTTCCAGCCATGTCCTCTCGCGACCTGGAGTACGTAGGAGCTGGTTTCGACGCCGGAGAATGTGGAGTCCGGTTCCAGAGCATGAAGCACAGAGACAGCGGCCGCTGGAGCTGCCACGTCGGCCTCGTCAGCGACCCCGAAGAGCAGAAAGTTGACATCCGCCTGACTGTATCAGGTAAATATGAAACATTCTAGGATCGTGGACAACGTTTCATCAAAATCCATTAATGGAGAAGATAAAAGTGAAAGATTGCACCAATAATGGAAGGGCAGGAAAATTATGATAAAGGGAAGATGTTTTATAGTTGCTGCAGATCTTCCTATGGCGAGGCCCGGAATCGCATCCACGAGTTGTATTGGATTTTTTTTATTTATTTATTAACAAAATCCACAGCTCTTAGAGAAAAGCTTAATGTAACATACTATGTTAACCCAAAGCCAATAAAGGATTTATATTTTATTAGGTATATCACAAGTTGACTATCACTAAATTAACTAAAAAATCTGAGAAAAGTTGTTATAATGTACATAATTATGTCTATAAGTGGTTTACCTTCCAATGCTATATTCTATTTAACTCAGTGTAATATAAACTGTACCTATACAATATGAAGAACCTTCAAAAAACAGAGGTTATTTATAAGTTCGCCAATGTTTTACATGTATTAAACCTATGCATATGAATCTCTCCATAATACTTTTGTATGTTGAGATAATGTTATGTTTTATTTTATTTTATGTCGTTTTCTATATATAATAAAAAATATCTATCTATGTATTGTGTTATATTATGTATATCAGTTATCTAGTACCCATAACAAGCTCTGCTTAGCTTGGGGCTAGGTAATGCTGTGTGAATTGTCCAGTATTATTTATTTATTTATTGAATGTTTTTCCAGAGGCCATGCGCACGGACCACCGCAGAAACGACCCCATCATGACGGTGGAAGGTCTAGTGCACGGCGGTCGCGTGCTTGACTACTGCAGATTCGTCAGGATTGATGGTTTCGGTAAGAGTGACTAGTGTCCTTGAGTATCTTATATCATCGTTTAATTTCTAACGCTCATTTGGGGATGCCTTTGTCCATCGGTGGCTTAGTTAGTAGTATAGACTGATATGATATGATGATAAGGCTTATTTCCGGGTTATTTGGGAACAATACTACCAGAAAAGCTCTCGCTATTGAACAGAAAAATCACCGAAAAATGAATTACCCACGTAAAGCAAAATTTGACCGATAAAAACTAAAACGTGCGATGAAACTCTTGTCGCACACCTGAAAAGCTCAACGACCACCTATCACAAAAATATGCTTTTAATTCTAATTCGCTCCTTGTTGCTGTTTTTCCCGTCAATTACAACCTGGGTCTCTTGAAGATCTTCATGATACATCGTCAGCCACATCTTCACTTTTTTTTTATGAAAAATGAAAGCGCAAATCCGAGCGTAATTAATAATCTATTTGTGTAATGTATTGTATTATGTACATATATCAGTTATCTAGTACCCATAACACAAGCTTTAGCTTGGGGTCTAGATAATGCTGGGTGAATTGTCCAGCATTATTTATTTATTTATTTTAATTACTTACGTGCTAAGTAAGACCCAATTTCACCAATCCATGTTAAGTATTTAATGTCTTGTTAAATCAATTAACGGACTGTTAATGTTACCACAGATAATATAATACCATCCTAGATGTTACTGAGTGTCCCACCACGCGCTAATGGGTGATTTAATAACGTAATTTTTGGGTGCCGCTCTGGGTTGCGAATACTGCGTCGCAACGTAGAACTGATCAGGCCCCAATTTTATTATAACACCATTTTGTACAACCAAATCAACTTACAATAAAATATCCGATTTTGACTTCCATCCCAAACTAACAAACCCAAAATTTCCTCAGGTTTCATAACCGGCAACGCACCCAGCAACTACGTCGACTCCAGCTCAATCTCTCACGGTATCTGTCAGCTGACCGTGACCAACCCTACCATCCTCGACCTGCACCCCTGGACCATCGTCGCTAAGATCCGCGGCCAGGACCACGAGATCTCCAGAGATACCATGGACAGACCTGTTCTGCAGATGCCTACTCCTGAGGGGGAGGAAAATGAAGATGTAATGGAGCAGATCAATGCTAGGAGGACTTCGCCTTGTAAGTTTGAATGCATAAAGATCATAAGCTGTCTCCCGCTACGCAGGCCTGATAGTCGCCTTATTGAGTTTCATCTAATGGGGGGCGGGGTAGTGCTCATAATCCCCACGCCGGGCATGCGGGTTGGGGATTACAGTTCGGAGGTAGATCTATTCTGCAAGAGGCGCTGCTGCCCGCCCCTCGGTGTATGTCCCTTAGTCGCCTCTCACGACACCCGTGAGACGAGTTGGGGTGCTGCAAAATCTAAGCCGGCAGGCACCACAAGGCAAACACAGCATCTTACCGCCCTAAAGTAAGCAGATAGGGTATTAACTGAATCAGTCTGTAGTTCCCCCAGGAGAGAGTCACACAGTCAGAATTTTGACCCACGACCTCGAATTCGCAAACGAATGAATTTCAATTTATTTTTTTATTCCAGTTGGCATCTTCTTCTACGTTCTTCTGAGTATATTCCTTGTGGCCATCCTCATGGGCGTCTGGCTGGGCCCTAAACGCCATCGTGAATGGACCTACGCGAGAGCCACGTCTCTACGCACCAGCTTCACAAGAAGCAGCATCAGGAAAGAACCGTTACCAGCACAGGACCTACCTAAATACGAGTCACAGGCTTAACATGCTTTAGACCTGTTATTTTATACTATAAAAAATATATAAGCCTAATACCTGTCTGAACTGTCGGTGGGCCAGAATACCTGAAAGCAGAATGCGTGTAAATATGTACAAATAAATTGTTATACCTTTTCAAATAGTTGTTTAATTTATTTTTATTTACCGTGAGAAATTATTGCAATGCAAGCAATCGCTAAGGTTTGCTGACATCTAAACATCAGGAGAACTAAGAATTTTGTGACACGTTTGCCATAAGGCGCATACCCCACCCAAACTAGCGCCGCCACCTAATTCACGCCAAAACTTCTCAACAGAGCGTGATGAAACTTTTCATAATAGGTATGTGTAGCTTTTTAAATGTGAAGTTTTAATCTATAAAAGTAATCAATATCAGTTTCCATCGGGAAGAAAATAACCTTTCAACGTTTTCATAGAAACAATGCGTGCGTAGCGGCGAGCAAAAACTATTGTTCAAATATTATCAATTATCGGGGTTGCTTCTGGATAGAAGTAAATTGGATAATTTACTGAATAGAAGTAATCCAATTTCTTTTATCAAGTGAACATTGGTCAAAGATATTGGATTAGTGAAGTCGGTACCTAGTACCTATGCTATTAAAGAACATGGTAAGAAAAGAATATTTAAAGAGAGATGACACTGAAATAAATAATCAGTCTGCGGTTTTTCGATGTCTTTCCTTCTCAGCTAACATAACTACTCCTTACCGCCACTGGCTGATCAAGCATGTAGCAAGGTTTTGGCCAATCACCACGCTTGGCAAGCGGGTTTGTATCGCAGTAGAGGTGTTAAGGCGGCTATATGTATATGTAAATTGGGCGAATTTGGGTTACAAAAAAACGAAACGAAACGTTAACTTTTTTCCTCCGTAATCTTTATCTTCAGCTACGGCTAAATCTATATGACATAATCCTCATCTTTTCAAAAATTAAATAAAACCTTTTTAAAAAACAAAAATATTAGTGCCCAGTACCATCTGTTGTCTTCTTAGGTTTTCTTAGTTATTACCGTTTTTCCATCGAGTTAGAATGAGAAAAAACTCGATGTATTTTTCTCAACTATCAATCAAAAGATATTTTATTGTCATTACCGATAAATAAAAGAATACCAAGGGAACCTTAGGCTTATTATTGCAAATAAATGTCCTAATTAATAGATAATAAGCAAAAACATTATTTTTGGGCTTACTTCGCTCTGTTGCGTCCCGCTCCTATAAACGCGAAATCCTATGCCTATCCTTTTCACAACATGGCGTCATAGGTCGCCCCTACAAATCAAGTATTTTACACACATCTATTGGTAGGTTCATGCCCTTCCTCTGGTAGGTCAGTACTTAGTCGACTCTTACGACAACCACGGGTTAGAGGGGTCGATTTTTACGCCGCAACCGCCACGGCTACGTTATTTTCGACGACCGATGCGGCGCGGTGGGCGAAGGTCTGCCTGCGACGCAGAAGGTTGCGGGTTCGATTCCCGCCTCGGGACAAATGTGTGTACGATCTGCAGACATTTGTTCAGGGTGTTCTGGTCGTTTTCTATATATAGTAAAAAATATCTATCTACGTATTGTATTATATTATGTACATCAGTTATCTAGTACCCATAACAAAAGCTCTGCTTAGCTTGGGGCTAGATAATGCTGTGTGAATTGTCCAGCATTATTTATTTTATTATTATTATTTTATTTAAAATAAATTCTTCTAATCTCTCTTTACGATAATCTACCTACCACCTACATAGGTACATTAAATAACTTGTCACAGATAAGTAAGATTAAGATAAATAGAGATTAATTAGGTACATTGGTAATCATTTGATTAAGCCTAAGACGCGTCAGTAGTAAAACCATACTTAGTTTATTTATTTTGTGGGTGTTTGTGTGTTTTATTGTGAAAATGATTCTCTTTGTTATTTTAGGAGTTATATTTGTTTCTGTAAATGGTAAGTTAATTGTGTTTTAGTAGACCGAGAGAAGATGTACGACATATGAAAATAAACAACGATTTTGATTCAAGACTGGATGGAACCTAGCCCCTTTGTTCTATTAACTATTTAATTCTTTATGTTACGTAGTTCTTTTTGTTAATTTTAGTAAGATGTTGTATAGCTTATCGCCCAACTGCAAATTCATCAGCCTATGCAAGCCCACTGCTGGTCTAAGGCTCTAATGAGCGCCATAGCTCCCTGGCTCAAAGTTCTACGAAACGGTCGGTCGGTGAAGTGAAACGGAAGGTTTACGAAAGCAGGATTTCGTAGACAGTCCCCACCAGGTTAACGCGCGTCCTACACTACGTTTATGGAGTCGTGGAATCCACTAAGGAACAAGTGGCAAACCAGAGCCCAGACTTCTGTTTTACGACTGTATCGTGAAGTCTCAATCCTTTATGGGATTTGGTACAGCCCCTCTATAGTGCTGATTTGGAACCAAGCAAATCCCATTCACAAATTAAACGTCATCTAAACGACGTCTAAATACAATCGCCTAATCGAACTCCGGGTTGCTCAGGGCTATTCTTGAGTGATATTGGTACTTGTAATAGTATTGTAACTGTGATTCGTTATGTTTTAAACTATTTTAGTATAAGATTTATATTATTTAACGATCTTAATTTTTGTGACCCAAGAAAGAGTCCTGATTTATATATTCATTGTCTTTTATTTCATGAAGAAACAAATATTTGTTCTATCTTAACAAAGCGTCAATTGCTAACTGTACCAAAAAAATCTATGGACCCGTTGGTAAAGGATTTTTAGGGTTTCAAACATCGGTTTTGAAACCCTTATGGTCTCGCTCTGTCCGTCCCCGCTCTTTCTTGAATATCTCAGTAACTACTGCAGCTATTAACTTGAAATTTGAAATAATGGTACATTTCGTGCGCCATTACTGATTTCAAGAAAAAAATATATAAATAAATGAAAAATGAAAATGAATAATTTCAATACAAATTTTGATGTTGAAATTTCAAAAGAGACATAGGAAGGCAAATGGGGTATCAAATGAAAGGTATCGTTTTGTACATTTCAAAACACTTTTTGAAATTTCTGTAAGTTTCATACTTTTTGAAATATTTCAAAAAAAGTCGAAAAATTGACCATTCCCCCCCCCTAGCTCCGAAGATTGCAGACCGATCCATGTACAATGTATTAGGCGTTTGTAGACATCAATCTATATTTTACAGGAAAAATATAGAGAAGTCTGTAATAATAATAGTTTTTGAAAAATGGTCTAAAAAGGGGGGATTTTTTTTTCAAAAGGGGGGGTACCTCCCCATGTGGGGTATCAAATGAAAGGTATCGTTTTGACCATTTCAAAACACTTTTTGAAATTTCTGTAAATTTCATACTTTTTGAAATATTTCAAAAAAAGTCGAAAAATTGCCCTTTCCCCCCCCCCCCCTATCTCCGAAGATTGCAGACCGATTCTTGTACAATGTATTAGGCGTTTGTAGATATGGATCTATATTTTACAGGAAAAATATAGAGAAGTCTGTTATAATAATAGTTTTTGAAAAATGGTCAAAAAAGGGGGGAATTTTTTTTTAAAAGGGGGGGTACCTACCTATGTTGGGTATCAAATGAAAGGTATCGTTTTGACCATTTCAAAACACTTTTTGAAATTTCTGTATGTTTCATACTTTTTGAAATATTTCAAAAAAAGTCAAAAAATTGACCATTCCCCCCCCCCCCCTAGCTCCGAAGATTGCAGACCGATCCATGTACAATGTATTAGGCGTTTGTAGACATCAATCTATATTTTACAGGAAAAATATAGAGAAGTCTGTAATAATAATAGTTTTTGAAAAATGGTCAAAAAAGGGGGGATTTTTTTTTCAAAAGGGGGGGTACCTTTCCATGTGGGATATCAAATGAAAGGTATCGTTTTGACTATTTCAAAACACTTTTTGAAATTTCTGTAAGTTTCATACTTTTTGAAATATTTCAAAAAAAGTCGAAAAATTGCCCTTTCCCCCCCCCTATCTCCGAAGATTGCAGACCGATTCATGTACAATGTATTAAGCGTTTGTAGATATGAATCTATATTTTACAGGAAAAATATAGAGAAGTCTGTAATAATAATAGTTTTTGAAAAATGGTCAAAAAGGGGGGGAATTTTTTTTCAAAAGGGGGGGTACCTACCCATGTTGGGTATCAAATGAAAGGTATCGTTTCGACCATTTCAAAACACTTTTTGAAATTTCTGTAAGTTTTATACTTTTTGAAATATTTCAAAAAAAGTCGAAAAATTGACCATTCCCCCCCCCCTAGCTCCGAAGATTGCAGACCGATCCATGTACAATGTATTAGGCGTTTGTAGACATCAATCTATATTTTACAGGAAAAATATAGAGAAGTCTGTAATAATAATAGTTTTTGAAAAATGGTCAAAAAGGGGGGGATTTTTTTTTCAAATGGGAGGGTACCTACCCATGTGGGGTATCAAATGAAAGGTATCGTTTTGACCATTTCAAAACACTTTTTGAAATTTCTGTAAGTTTTATACTTTTTGAAATATTTCAAAAAAAGTCGAAAAATTGCCCTTTCCCCCCCCCCTATCTCCGAAGATTGCAGACCGATTCATGTACAATGTATTAGGCGTTTGTAGATATGGATCTATATTTTACAGGAAAAATATAGAGAAGTCTGTTATAATAATAGTTTTTGAAAAATGGTCAAAAAGGGGGGGAATTTTTTTTCAAAAGGGGGGGTACCTACCCATGTTGGGTATCAAATGAAAGGTATCGTTTCGACCATTTCAAAACACTTTTTGAAATTTCTGTAAGTTTTATACTTTTTGAAATATTTCAAAAAAAGTCGAAAAATTGCCCTTTCCCCCCCCCCTATCTCCGAAGATTGCAGACCGATTCTTGTACAATGTATTAGGCGTTTGTAGATATGGATCTATATTTTACAGGAAAAATATAGAGAAGTCTGTTATAATAATAGTTTTTGAAAAATGGTCAAAAAAGGGGGGAATTTTTTTTTAAAAGGGGGGGTACCTACCTATGTTGGGTATCAAATGAAAGGTATCGTTTTGACCATTTCAAAACACTTTTTGAAATTTCTGTATGTTTCATACTTTTTGAAATATTTCAAAAAAAGTCAAAAAATTGACCATTCCCCCCCCCCCTAGCTCCGAAGATTGCAGACCGATCCATGTACAATGTATTAGGCGTTTGTAGACATCAATCTATATTTTACAGGAAAAATATAGAGAAGTCTGTAATAATAATAGTTTTTGAAAAATGGTCAAAAAAGGGGGGATTTTTTTTTCAAAAGGGGGGGTACCTTTCCATGTGGGATATCAAATGAAAGGTATCGTTTTGACTATTTCAAAACACTTTTTGAAATTTCTGTAAGTTTCATACTTTTTGAAATATTTCAAAAAAAGTCGAAAAATTGCCCTTTCCCCCCCCCTATCTCCGAAGATTGCAGACCGATTCATGTACAATGTATTAAGCGTTTGTAGATATGAATCTATATTTTACAGGAAAAATATAGAGAAGTCTGTAATAATAATAGTTTTTGAAAAATGGTCAAAAAGGGGGGGAATTTTTTTTCAAAAGGGGGGGTACCTACCCATGTTGGGTATCAAATGAAAGGTATCGTTTCGACCATTTCAAAACACTTTTTGAAATTTCTGTAAGTTTTATACTTTTTGAAATATTTCAAAAAAAGTCGAAAAATTGACCATTCCCCCCCCCCTAGCTCCGAAGATTGCAGACCGATCCATGTACAATGTATTAGGCGTTTGTAGACATCAATCTATATTTTACAGGAAAAATATAGAGAAGTCTGTAATAATAATAGTTTTTGAAAAATGGTCAAAAAGGGGGGGATTTTTTTTTCAAATGGGAGGGTACCTACCCATGTGGGGTATCAAATGAAAGGTATCGTTTTGACCATTTCAAAACACTTTTTGAAATTTCTGTAAGTTTTATACTTTTTGAAATATTTCAAAAAAAGTCGAAAAATTGCCCTTTCCCCCCCCCCTATCTCCGAAGATTGCAGACCGATTCATGTACAATGTATTAGGCGTTTGTAGATATGGATCTATATTTTACAGGAAAAATATAGAGAAGTCTGTTATAATAATAGTTTTTGAAAAATGGTCAAAAAGGGGGGGAATTTTTTTTCAAAAGGGGGGGTACCTACCCATGTTGGGTATCAAATGAAAGGTATCGTTTCGACCATTTCAAAACACTTTTTGAAATTTCTGTAAGTTTTATACTTTTTGAAATATTTCAAAAAAAGTCGAAAAATTGCCCTTTCCCCCCCCCTATCTCCGAAGATTGCAGACCGATTCTTGTACAATGTATTAGGCGTTTGTAGATATGGATCTATATTTTACAGGAAAAATATAGAGAAGTCTGTTATAATAATAGTTTTTGAAAAATGGTCAAAAAGGGGGGGAATTTTTTTTCAAAAGGGGGGGTACCTACCCATGTTGGGTATCAAATGAAAGGTATCGTTTCGACCATTTCAAAACACTTTTTGAAATTTCTGTAAGTTTTATACTTTTTGAAATATTTCAAAAAAAGTCGAAAAATTGCCCTTTCCCCCCCCCCTATCTCCGAAGATTGCAGACCGATTCTTGTACAATGTATTAGGCGTTTGTAGATATGGATCTATATTTTACAGGAAAAATATAGAGAAGTCTGTTATAATAATAGTTTTTGAAAAATGGTCAAAAAGGGGGGGATTTTTTTTTCAAAAGGGGGGTACCTACCCATGTTGGGTATCAAATGAAAGGTATCGTTTCGACCATTTCAAAACACTTTTTGAAATTTCTGTAAGTTTTATACTTTTTGAAATATTTCAAAAAAAGTCGAAAAATTGACCATTCCCCCCCCCCCCTAGCTCCGAAGATTGCAGACCGATCCATGTACAATGTATTAGGCGTTTGTAGACATCAATGTATATTTTACAGGATTTTAGGGGATTTTTTTTCAAAAGGGGGTACCTACCCATGTGGCATATCAAATGAAAGGTATCGTTTTGGCCTTTTTAAAACACTTTTTGAAATTTCTGTAAGTTTCATACTTTTTAAAATATTTCAGAAAATTGATTGTACAAATAATTGGCAAATGTTTGAAACCCTCGGCGCGCGAGTTACACTCGCACTTGGCGAATCTTGTTTTTTAAATGCCGTTTGATGGGTATTCGGAATCAAAGTATAAACCTATTTTTTTTGAAAAAAATGGAGTTGTGGACCTTTGGGAATAAGCCTATAGGTATCTTATCAATATAAAACCATAACCACATTATTCGTTACCACTTTTTTTAGGAAACAGAATAGCTGGTGGTCAAGTGTCTCAGATCAGCGAATACCCGTTCTCAGTGGCGCTGGTGACTAACGGCGGTCAAGGATCCTACAGCCACGCATGTGGAGGGACGCTGTTGACGACCAGCTCTATATTGTCCGCAGCATCGTGCTTCTACACTAATGAGGAGTATGTACTGATTTCATTACTGATCAGATCACTTCATCGTTCATAATATTATATAATCAAAATACAGGCTGACGAAGTGAAATATGAGTATCTACCTCCCTATAATAAATCTGACTATCGTTTGTAGTTTTTGAACTATTCGTTGAGTAGCAAAAAATCATTCGTTAATTAACTAAAAAGGTTTGATGGTTCTTAACTTTTAGAATCAATGTACCTAATTCCTAAAGTTTTTGAAAGAAGCTCAGTTTGATTCTTCAGCTATAAGTATTACAGGCTGGGTATGCATCAAACTAGCGCATAATAATTTATCGGGACTTGTAACTTCTATAGATCGATCTATGTAATAAATCACATCTATAGAAAAAAATCATGACGACAACGCCAATTTGTATAAGTGGTACCATACCCCAAAGAACAATCTTTTAAAACTAAACGAATAGGGTATTTGCACGGTATTTGAATACATCTACACCCCCGTTTGTTAGTACCTATTCATCTATGATCTACACTTCAACACTAATATTACTATAATGAGGAAAGATTTGTAGTTTTGTATGTAAAGAATAAACTTAAAAACAACTGGACCAATTCAAAAAATTCTTTCACCATTAGAAAGCTTACTTTTCAGGGATTGACATAGGCTATGTTTTATCCCGGGATTCCCCACGGGAACTGGAAATGCGCGAGTAAAACCACGAGGCGCTGCTAGTTGAAACTAAGTTGCAAATTGTTTTCATCTTAGTCAGTGAGAACGTAACAAAGCGTAATAAGGTGATTTTTATAAAAAAATATGCCTATTTTAGGAAAAAACGGGATTAAAATTACACACAGATCGAAAACAGAGAGAACAAGACTACAGAGCGCGTTGTTGTTGTTGTTAGGTGCAAAGATCCTAGAACCCTTATAGGTGTGGTGTGACGTCATCGTGCCATGTCATCCATGACGCGGGAGCCATGATAGAGATTGTCGTTTAGGCGCGCCATTATTTTATTCAAACTTTAAAATTCGTTTTTGAAACTAATACGACTGGCCTTGAAGAAATATTAATATCATTTTGCCATTTTGCATTATTTTTATCAGACAACACGTTAGAATTATTTCCCAGTAGTAGCCTATTAAGCATGCAGTCCTCAATCAGCCTCAATCTCAATAACAGATGCAGTGCATCACAATACATTATTGTTACGTCCTACTGCGACTAATTTGACACGACAAAATGAGTTGTATAGCTGATTATGAAAAGGTAGGTCGCTTACTGCAAGCATCCTTACAAATAAATAAACTGGTCAGTGAACCGAAATAATTGCCAAGATCGTGATATCATGAAACCCGTTTAATCTTATTAGGTTTGACTAATTACATAATGACTAATTTGCTATAGTCAAGCAATATAAAATAAAATCATCATAACAAGCATTAGAATTAGAACGAAATTAATTTTGTATTTGCAACCATTCACAGCATTGCAACTTCTCAAAAAACTGCGAGTTGTAGCCTGGGAATTGTGGAAGGCACAGTTTTAAAACGTAGGATGCTATGAAAACCACCCTGAAAAGAAAGTTTAACTGATCAATGCGGAATGTGTACGTATCAATACGGCTAGGAGAACAGTACCTACTGTCTAGTTTTTACTAAGGACCGTCCATCTATGTAGAGACATTGATGATGATCAATATTAGTCATCATTTCCCATAACACGATGCTTGTTTTGGGTCCAACTTAGACTAAGACCATCTAAAAAGGTCTTTTCATGGTCTGCAAGCGATGATGCTGTACTGGGGCTAGATAATGCTGTGTGAATTGTCCAGCATTATTTATTTATTTATTTTACACAGCATCATCGCGAAATATCCATATTTTCGTCGCTATTCATTAATCCAGTTTTTTTTATATAATCAACAGACCTTCGTTGATCACAATCTCTGATGAAAAGTGAAAAAAAGAAAGGGAAAGTCATTTATCACACTTGCATTAAAATTGGCCTTAAACACCATTTTCTCATTCACAGGGTAGACCCTCCAAACTGGTGGCGAGCACGCGTCGGTTCTACCTCCAGCAACGCCAGAGGAACCGTCTACCTCATTAGAAGCATCGCCGCCAACCCTGGCTTCAACCCCATAACCCTGGCCCATGACATCTCTGTGCTCAGAACTGCGCTGACCGTAACCCTGGTTCCAGGGTCTGTGGAGGTCGCCAGGGTTGCTGGTGCTGCGTATACATTCACCACTAACCAGGTGGTGACGGCTATTGGATGGGGAGCTATCTCTGTAAGTCGAATTTATGACCAAAGTTCCCTTGTCTCTGCAATAACGCCAATTATATTCCTAACTCGGAAATAAAGAACAATAAATATTATAAAAATTCTTTGTCATTTTTGTACAAATCCTGACATAAAAATTTCTTTGTGACTTTAGAAATAACAATAACAGGTTCACAACTTAACTTAGTAGAAAAGTATTTATTTACCGCCTTGAACTTTATCGCACATGTTCATTTGAACATAATTATTTTTCTTAGACATTAGACACGTACAAAAAACGAGATAAACCTCAGATACTTCACTTTAGAATTATCTCTTCAGAGAACATTTTGTGACTTGTGAGTCAAGCAGATCATTTCTTCTTGGATCTTTAATTATACCATTAGGCACTGTACCTGTACCTACGTTCCTTTTGCTTATGAGTTGCATTGCAAGACTGCAAGTAAACTATTCTTCACCAGAACCAGATAGCATCATCAGCAGATCTGCGCAAAGTGGATGTGTTCGTGGTGAACCAGCAGACTTGTACCAACCGGTATGCTGAGATAGGAGTCACAGTGACAGAGGATAAGGTCTGCGCAGGCTGGCTTGACGTCGGAGTTATTGGACAGTGCCAGGTAATTGTCAATCAAAGTGGATGTGTTCGTGGTGAACCAGCAGACTTGTACCAACCGGTATGCTGAGATAGGAGTCACAGTGACAGAGGATATGGTCTGCGCAGGCTGGCTTGACGTCGGAGTTATTGAACAGTGCCAGGTAATTGTCAATCAAAGTGGATGTGTTCGTGGTGAACCAGCAGACTTGTACCAACCGGTATGCTGAGATAGGAGTCACAGTGACAGAGGATATGGTCTGCGCAGGCTGGCTTGACGTCGGAGTTATCGGACAGAGCCAGGTAAATGTTAATCAGAGTGAGTTGACGAGCTTGACCAGTCGATATCTATAGAATTGCAATTCAGGGAAAGAAGTGGTGGTAGGTTCTTTTCACTTACATGACTATTGCAAATGCTTGGCGTGTACAAATTCTAAGCAGAGAAGTCAAAATAGACCAATTGATGCTTCGGCGTAGCATCACTAGTGTCTAGTTCTATATAAAGTCAAGAGATCCAGAAGGCAAGAGCTTCTTCATCTCTGGTGCCAGGTTTGCCTCAAGATGGGACAGGACACTGTCCAAGAGAGCTGGAGAAATACTATGATGTATATGTGCTATGCTGGAATGCGCTGGCATTGAAAAAAATACCTTAAAACGATTCACATTGAAAAGCCGTGCTTTTTTAAAAAAAATCTTTATTGAATTGAAGAGGGTTTAAGCAACATGATTATGCCACCCTCGAAGACAAGTACATAATTAACTTAGCATCTACGCTTAATTCCTAAATTAACAAATATTAACATCTCTAGGGCTTCCTCTGACAGCGGAGTAGCCAAAATATTGTTGACTACACCAATAGAACACAAATCAACATCGCGTATACAACAAAAAGCAAATCTTTCCGCTTCATTCCGAACACACTCCACGATAATATGGTACATGTCTTCTACTACGTCACATTCGGTGGAGTTTGGTGAACTAGTCTTGCGCATAAGAAAACCAAAACGATCGTGCTTTGAAAATTTTTACCTATAAATGACCGTTATACCCAATTGAGTACACCCCCCTCACTCCCTGGAAAGTTTTCATATTTTTTTTTCTGTAAGAGTTGTTTTGTTTAACCCTTTTGTGATATAGAATTAAAGTATTTGTGGTAAAATTACTTCTGGTTTTCATTTGGCCACTAATGGGTTAAATAAAGTCCTAATTAATAGATAATAAGCTAAAACTTGATTTTTGGGCTTGCGTTGCATTGTTTTGGAATGCCCTGTCTCGCTCCTAAGAAAGCGAAATCCTATGTCTGTCCTTTTTACAAATTTGAGGTTGTGTAAGCCCTTCAGCTTTGATCGAAGCCTATGAACGACATCGTCAGGGACCTACCATACCAATGTTGATGTATAGCCCAGGAAATCTACCAGTTTTGGACTAGAGGCCGCCATGCTAACACAAAGCTTACTTTCAGGGTGACACCGGCAGCCCACTCCTGAACGACCAGACCGTGGTGGCAGTGTTCTCCAGGGCGCAGGGTTGCGCGCAGGGGTGGTATCCTGCCATCAACACGCGTCTCGCACCCTATATCAACTGGGTGGTCGCCACCGCTATCGCGTAGAAATATATTTTCCAAAGCAATTTAGTAATTTAAGTATTACAGCACCTATACAAGAAAAGCAACGTTTAATGAAGGGACTTCTTCAGTCAGGGTGAGTGCGGGTCTAGGCGCGCGTTCTATATCTCTATCGCGTCTATCAGAATCGAAACTTTGGGTGTTCTTTGAGCACAAATAATGTTTGTTGTTAACCCGCCTACGTCCGTAATGAATTCGTCAACCTACGATAGTTTTTACAGTAAAAATATTTCAAAGTACTCTATTTCGGAACGAAGTAGATATCCATGGTTATAATCGTATAGGAAAAAACAATAAAATAATTATAGGTGACGACCGATGTGGCGCGGTGGGTGAAGGTCTGCCTGCGACGCAGAAGGTTGCGGGTTCGATTCCCGCCTCGGGACAAATGTGTGTACGATCTGCAGACATTTGTTCAGGGTGTTCTGGTCGTTTTCTATGTATAATAAAAAAATATCTATCTATGTATTGTATTATATTATGTATATCAGTTATCTAGTACCCATAACACAAGCTCTGCTTAGCTTGGGGCTAGATAATGCTGTGTGAATTGTCGAGCATTATTATTATTTTTTTTTTTTTTTTTATATATCTAACATTTACACTTGCATCAATTTTCTAAAAATCTAAGCCGTCACCAGAAGGCAGAGTGCCAAGAATGCTGGCAGCATTGCCACGTTGAATGCTAATTTGTTGACCGAAATAAAAGCCAGCATTTCGGTCACTTGTTGAGTATGTAGTTTTTAGAAGGAAGTATTACATATTTCTAGTTATTATTTATTTTGTTGTTTTCGTTAACGTATTATACCTTTAATTCAGTGAAATTTGATATTCTGATGTTCGATGTTTGTAAACAAACCATGACAAAAATTTAAATGGTTTACGTGAATTTTCAACATTTGTTAGTAATATTTATTGAAAGAAAGATATTAAATCGACAAGCACACGGCGTTTATGGTCATTGCTTTGTTTACTGGTCGATTGAAAATCGTTTTAATTTTCACATTTCATTAATCAGGCCACTGAAATACTCTCGATTTTATTACAGATTACTTTTTTACGACAAAAACTTGTATGTGTTTGACAGTTCACTAACATTGAACCCAATTTATTTATTTTTGTCGTAACAGCTGAGCAAATTCAGTTTTATCTGTAAGTACTTATTTCATACTGGGTTCGGTAAGAACTCAGATCTCGCGAACTCAATGTTTGATCAGAAACGTAAATAAAGTGTTCAGATGTACCTACTCTTCGTTTTGTTTTGTCTCACTTCAGCAAACCCTATCCCATTATGAAATGTTTGTTTATAATCACCCTAATATTATAAAAGCGAAATTTTAGATGGATGGATGGATAGATGGATGTTTGTTGGTCAATCACGCCAGAACGGCTGAACGGATCTAGATGAAATTTGGCACAGAGATAGATTATAGTCTGGAATAGCACATAGGCTATATTTTATCCCGGAATTCCCGCGGGAACTACGCGGGTAAAACCGAGAAGCGCTGCTAGTAGCTCATATTTTTTAAACTTCACAACCCAAGGACTCTATTTAATACGAAATGACACAGGTGACATTTTCGTATTTTTTGCTCTCACGCATATCTTTTATTAATTAATTGTTTTTAGAGTTTCGTACTTTAATAGAAAAAAAGGAAACCTTATAGAATAACATATTTGTCCTTCTGTCAATGTCCTTTATGTAATTGTGATCAGATTTTTTTGTGACTGTGCGTCTGGGTCGATTTCTTTGTTTGTACGGAACCCTTCGTGCGCGAGTTTAACTTGCACTTGACGTTTAATAACCTAACATATGATGGAAAGTGATGATATGACCGTCGACGTAAGAGCATCACGAAGGTCCAGAAGACACCTATTCACTCTGGTTTTGAAGAGCCTCAGTTTGTAATAGGCCGGAAAAACTGCAACAGGCAGCGGAGGAGAAATAGAATGCGCTGTGCATAATGGTTATAGTACCATTTGACTTTTCTAACTTAGCTCAGCATGTAGGACAACGTAGGTTAAAAAATAAAAACGGCCAACTGTGAGGCGACTCGCACATGGAGGGTTCCGTACCATCAACACGACAACCTATTTCGAAAAAAAAAAACTTAAAAGCCTATTTATGTTATTTCGAAAAATATATTCAGTTGTTACTTTGTGGAAACCCATTGCAAAATATAAGGATGATAATATTTACCGCGGTCACCCATCCAAGTACTGACCACGCCCAATGCTGCTTAACTTCGCTAATTGGTACTCAACAGTGGCAGTATCAGTGGCATGAACGTTGGAATCCGGAATTATAAAATTATTTTTATTTTTATAATTTGTTGTTATAGCGGCAAGACACTTAAGAAATACACTGAAAATTTCCACTGTCTACCTCGGGACGGACAGACAGCGGAGGCATAGTAATACGATCCCGTTTTTACCCTATAGGTACGGAACTCTACAAATACTGTCATGTGTCATGTCTTACGTCTCTCTCTCCAGAGTAATGTAGGTTAGGTATCAAATCTTTTCCTTATCATGTGTGCTCATCGATGTAGTTTCGATAAAGATATCTTTAGGTATTTAAAGAAACTTAATGAGATCTTACGCCGCTCGGTTAAAATTAAGCACGCCTATCAGTATTTCAGTGTTACCGCGGCTGTTCCGAGATGTGCTCGCTCTTGGCCCTTTTCCTACTCCCTACGTTATCGTACTGCGTTACTGTGACTTACGAACGGGCAGATATAATCAGTACGTATCATAAGTGTTGGATTCTATCCGTGAGTGTAGATCGGAGGTGGCGAAATCACTTGATATAAATTTCAACTGTGATGTGAGAGCCTTAGATATGGGTTCTTTCGTTCAAATTCGCGGAATTCTGTGCTAAAAAATATACAGTGTTAAAATTAGTAGGTTATTTATTTTGTTATGGTAAAGTTCTCGAATGGCGACCGCGCTTGCAATGCGAAACGAAGTATAATTATCTACTCGATGAGGCATCGTAGCGGTCGCAGAGTTTCATTAATTTAACACATCAACAGCCTTTACTTGTCCACTGCTGGACATAGGCCTTCCCTGAAGCGCCATCCGTAACTCGCATGCCCAGCGTGGGTATTATGGGCATTTCCCCCCCAGGAGATAAAAGCCAATGAGGCGCTTTTCAGGGGGAGGCCTGCGTCCAGCAGTGGAGCAATAAAGGCTGTTGAGGTGAGGAAGAGCGCCACATTCGCTCTTTTTATTAGGGGATTAAGGGATACGTTGGGTAAGCGGTTTGGGGATCGAATTGATAAAAAAAACCATTTACCAACGCGTTAACCATTACAAAATGAGTCGTTGTGAGTAAAACTAGAACGCCGCTGATCACACAAAAGGAGTACAAAACAAACAATATTCGATTACAGAATCGATGCGCGCGAACGACAGTGATAATCGAATCGAGCTAATGATAAGCGATTAAGGTGGTTCGCAGCAGGTTGGCGCAAGATAAAAAAAAATTAAGTTTTAAAAATTTTCTGCGTTCCACAAGCAATATAATATATTATATAATATAATATAATGCTGGACAATTCACACAGCATTATCTAGCCCCAATCTAAGCAGAGATTGTTATGGGTACTAGATAACTGATATACATAATATAATACAATACATAGATCGATATTTTTTAT
Source organism: Eupithecia vulgata (assembly GCA_946478455.1). Taxonomy (NCBI): domain Eukaryota; kingdom Metazoa; phylum Arthropoda; class Insecta; order Lepidoptera; family Geometridae; genus Eupithecia; species Eupithecia vulgata. Next base: position 9,782,528 of record OX297879.1, on the reverse strand, counting down.
TATAAGTATATAGAAAACGACCAGAACACCCTGAACAAATGTCTGCAGATCGTACACACATATGTTCCGAGGCAGGAATCGAACCCGCAACGCAACCTTCTGCGTCGCAGGCAGACCTTCGCCCACCGCGCCACATCGGTCGTCTTAATAAAACTAGCGGTAAAATAATTTGTCGCTAATCGTATACCATTTTCTATGAACTCATGATAAAACATCTTCGATTCACTGGCATTTTGGAAAATAAGAGGTTTTATGCTAAAAACCAACATTTCCGAAATTCTCATAAAATAAAAATGAATCAAAGGTGGTTGTATCTATATGTGTACATAGAAAAAGGTTTACGATTAGCAACAAATAATATTTCCAATAACTTTATTGCTTGTGAAACGCAGAAAAAAATAAAACTACAAAAACAAAACTCGCGCCAAACAGCGTCGAACCACCTTAATGCCACGATTTCTGTAATCTTACGATTGTTTGATGTTTTCGCGTACTGTGGAAAATCTTAATTTCTAAATCCAATTCTTAATATTTTTTAACCCCCTATGAAAAAAGTTGATATGCATGTTCATAAGTTTGACGTAATCTGTGGCCTATATCCAGCAGTGGACTAACATAGGCTGATGATAATGATGACACATCATCGTCGATCGATGAGTCTGTCTGTCCCATTGTATCTCTCAATGGATGAACTGATATTGAAAGATGGTTGTTTTTTTGGAAGGTGACTTCATATAAAATAAAATCCATTACTAATATCATAAACTCTTAAGTAACTCTGTCTGTCTGTCTGTTACCCTTTCACGCCTAAACGGCTGAACGGATCTTAATAAAATTTAGAAGGGAGGTAGATGGTACCCCGGAGACGGACATAGGGTACTTTTTATACCGGAAAAGCGCGTGCGAAGCCGCGTGCAGACACTTGTGTACGAAAAAATTAAAAACAACCTAAGTTTAAATTTCGCGTGTTAGAATTGGAAAAAACGATAGGAAATATTGATGAGTTCCTTTTACCGTTAAAAACACACAAACCGTTATCATAATTATTGAAACTATTAGCCTTGATCGGTTCTTAACAACAATAGAAATTCCACATTTGAGGCCCATGGTGCCTTAGAATTTGCACCACCCAAACTCCTCCCGTGCGTGGGTGTCGTCAGAGACTTCTAAGGGATATTCAGGGGAAGGCACAGTATTCGGGGTAGCAGCGCCTAAAGCAGAACAGATTCCATTCCGAACTATCCTCAACACGCATGCCCAGCGTGGGGGTTTTGGAATTAACCACCAATGATAAGCACCAAGCGCTCATCAGGGGAGTTCTATGTCCAGCAGTGAACTACTAAATCATCATCATCATGAGCCTATGCTAAGGCTTTACCTTATGAGCGCCATAGCACCCTGTGTTCAGCTTGACGCATCCAGAATCTGCCAGCAGTCTTTCGCAGGTCGTCACCCCAAAGGCTGGCGATAGCGAAATTACCCCAACAGTGGGATATACCTACCAGGCTTTATACTGATGATGACGGCTCTACGTGAAGCCGCATGTAGAAAATAGCACAAATATAAAAACGAAACAACAAATACAAGGACAATACACAACCAAAACTAATACGCTTTATCATTCAAATCTTATCTTAACGCAAACAACTCGCTTTTATTTCAGGTAAATCAAAAGTAGAACTACAAAACACATTTATCTCTTGTGGACTCAACGATATCGCGATCCTTACTGCTCCCGTGGCAGGCACTAAAGCATTATACTACTTACACAAACCCAATCAAGAAATCATCAAACTTAACCTCACACGACCACAAAGCAAAAACATTGGCATCTTAACCGTAAAATACATAAACAGTAACGTAAAAGTTATCTCCGCTAATGGAAACACCAGAGTTGTAAACCCTAGCTACAGACACAGTAGCAATGAAGATGTTGTGAAAGAAGCGGAGTTGAGTATGAAAGAGAATGAGTTCATGATAGGACCGATGCTGGAAGAGGATCACGGAAACTGGGTGCTGAGCGTTTACTTGAAGGATATCGACGATAAGTGGATTGAGATGTTTCAAGTTATAAGTGTTGAGATAACAGGTAAACCTTGAAACTTTATGAGTTTCTTTTTTTTATAGTTTTTAGACCTTTGTTTGACCAGAATCTCACCTGATGGAAACATCACTTTCCATCACCGACCGGCCGACGATGTATCACCCCAGGCGGTACGAATGATGAAGGTGGAGGAAAACCGCTAAGTGCGAGTGGACGGTATATCCACCAAGTAGGGGGTGGTGACGCGCTGTGCGTCAGCTTGTCATGTTGTGGAAGGGCATGGTAGAATCAGGTCATGTAGTTCCTGTGAGCATTCTCCGAAATGTATCCTATAAAATATTGAGAGACAAGCGACCTTGCGGTGCTTGGCGGCCATGGTGTTCGAGACCTTGGACCTTAGTCTCTGCAAGGTCCGGCTCGTTATTGGGTCTGAAGGCTCTTCGATTTATCAAGTCTAAGGCTGCAAGCTGGGACTTGGCTGAGCCGTCCCAAACATGGCAGCAATTCCGCTAGTTTATTATAAATTTAAATTGAAGGGACAGCGGCCTTTGCCCAGTAATGGGACAGTGCTATTATAAATTAATGAGCGCCTAGCTCTTGTCGGTGTAGTGTAATGATGCAATTTCCTCAACTTTTATCGGTTGATTTTACTTCTTTATACGACATTGTAGCGACTTTTCCTTTGTTAATGACTTATATTTTCAAATTAAATCAAAAATTCTTAATTTCCTTCTTTATGACGTAGGTTATGATTATGACTCATATAGTTAATCTTCGGTCTTCTTCTTCCTCGTCTTCCTTCTGGTTTTCCTTTTATGATGGAAAGTGTAGTCTTTTAAATTAATATCTCTCATAAAAGGCACCAGTGGTTTTTGTTTGGCCCTTCAAATATCTCTCAAAGGGTATCTCCCAGGCCAATATATGACCCGAGAACATGGAAACAAGAAATATATAAGAATATAATATTTTCTATTTTCCTGCTAGGATTCGCAGCATAGAGTTGCCAGCTGGGCTATAATCATCTTTATTTATTTTTGTTTGAATAATTATTTAAATAGGTTTTCATCCGTTACACACAGTCAGATCACACCAGTTACATTATATTATTATAATTTGTATTTAAGTATTTAAGTACTATTTATAAAACACATACTTAACACTAGGTACTTACTTTTAAGGTAAGCCTCACAGGGTTTAATTATAATGGTTTCGGCAGAATATCAGCGTCTATCTACTCTTATGTTTTGCACTATTTACCTATACCTAGGGTATATTTAGAAGTCGTCACCATAACGAATGATGATAAAAAAACCTGTTCGAAGAATCGATTAAATTAATTGGTTTAATGACAATTTTGTATCTTTGTAAATGTACCTACTCCGCAGTTTTAGGTTTATTGTCATAAGATGCATAATAGGCATATTTTTACACAAACTGGAAAAAAATACCCCTGTCCCTTTTGAATCGCTATGAACTACGGAAAACTGACATGATTTAGACCTCTGTGGCGTGGTGGGCGAAGGTCCGCCTGAGACGCAGTAGGTTGCTGGTTCGATTCCCGCCTCGGGACAAATGTTTGAACGATCTGCAGATGTTTGGGCAGGGTGTTCTGGTCGTTTTCTATGTATAATGAAAAAATGCTGGACCATTCTCACAGCATTACCCTAAGCTAAGCAGAGCTTGTGTTATGGATACTAGATAACTGATATACATAATATAATACAATACATATAGATAGATCTATTAATGTAATTTATTGTATTTTAAATGTATCAGTTATCTAGTACACACAAGTTCTGCTTAGCTTGGGGCTAGGTAATGCTGTGTATCAGCATTATTTATTTATTTACCTAAACATAAAATTTCGTTCGTTTGTTTTTTCAGCACGCGTGCCCCTTACACCTAGTAAGCTGATTCTAAAAGAAGGCGATGAGTTACACCTGAGTTTTGCTTACCCCATCAAGAACTTAGAAAGCTGTGAACTTAGCGTGCCAAACTCTACTTACGATAGGTAAGTTATTTTTAAGTAACTAGCAGAGGAGAATAACTTGACGCCTTTTATAAAATGCTCACTGCACTACCATGAATCGTTTTATGGCTATAAATGGCTACTATAAGTACTAAAAAAGCCCACCAAACAATTAAGATCGCGAACTTACTCCGCTAGACGTCAGTAACACACGTGAAGCTTACTTACTATGTATTGCGATGTCGTCGTCAGAAGAAGCTTTGTGTTATTTAGGAATTATATCATATTACATTTTAAAAACTAAAAAAAGACGAAGTCGAACGAACTGGCGAAACAAAATGGCGGCTCCCGGCTCACAGTGCTGCCACACGTACGTGTAGGCGGAATACGAGCAAAATTTCAAACATGTCGGATCGCCAACACGGCGATTTTAAAGTACGCGTAACTCATGGTGCCACACCAGCGAAAAAGGTCGTCGAGCCGCAAGTTCGCGAACTTACTCGCACGTCTATCACCCACTAAACACACCATAGTGGGGCCACGAGTCGTGCCACCTAAAAAATGAGTTGTACTCTGGTAACAGCTTGGTTGTGCAAGCAAATCACCCGCTGGTGGCGCAACCATTAAATGTATATAGAGCTATTTGGCGATCGCAGCGAAGGTGTTGAATAATAAAATACCTTGGGAAGGTTTAATCAGTTGATACAATTTTTTTCCACTTCTTGGTGAATGTCTCAGTTTTGGTCGACTCTTACGACTAGTGAAACTAATACTTATAAAATAAAATATCTCAAGAGTAGAATAGACAATAATGACATCGCATCGTCATACATTGCGTACAATAATGAAAGTTAAAGGAATTATTTTCAAATAATTTACGAATTCGATGACAAAGTGACGTAATTTTTCACTATTCTACACTAGACAACAACCTCCACCCTTACCCTACAGCAGACAGCTAAAAAATATCGTTGTTTTCCCTAATCTTTATTTTTAATTGTATTTTTACAGGTTCTACGACAGGTCACCAATAGACATAGAAAATTGCGGATACATCGTCAAAAACGTGACGAAAGCTGATGAAGGATTATGGGAGATAACTGGAGTCGGTAAAATGGTATTCTCTGGCCAGGTGTTTTTAAGAGTTGTTGCAGAAGAGAACGAATTAGCTTATAATTTAATTTAAGTCTAGATAACAAATTAGAAATCATTCTATCAATGATTGAAATGATATCCCTATTTTATGTATAGATTAGATACCTTATGCTCTATATCAGATAAAAAATCAGATATATTATGGATATAAATATACAAAATAATATATCACAAAATTGTACGTTAACTTTAATAAGAAGATATTATATATAATGTAAGATTTCTAAACAAAATGTATATTTGCTCATATAAACGTAACCATCCACTTAATGGACCGATGACACTGTAGCGGTTGCAGGTAGTCGATGGATAGAGGCGGCTCAGGAGCGCTATTTGCGGAGGCCTATGTCCAGAAGTGGACGAATGTTTTCAGATATGATGATGCTGAAAGGTTAAAATTAAGAGCTCCGCCGACTAAATACGGCCATCAGTCATGCGAGTTCGATTCCCGTCAGAAGCTAGCTGCTAGATAAGCATTTTTATGTTAATTTTACTACAAAGGCTCTAAAAATGTGATAAGTATGTTAATAAAAACCTTGTTCGTTTGTAGTTCTTTTATTTACAACAGTCTTATAGTAAGTTTTATCCTACCATGCGAGTAGGTAATTTATTATTCTATCTAAATATCTTATGTATATATGTGTATGTGAATGTCGTCAAAGGTAAAAATGAATATAAATTCACGGAAGACGAAGTTCTTCCTAAATTCACTTAAAAAATTAAGGCTACAGTTTTTTTTACAAATAGAAAGTATAGTCGGAATAACAAGTTATAGTTTGAAACGTTTTTACACAGATTTTTTACTTAACCAATATATTTCTCTCAAATTGCATTGGGGTATAGTTTTTTTGTCGCTGTGACGCCCGTTTAATTCGATTGCTTCTCTGACCGTGAATAAATATCGGTTGCATGAAATTTCTCATCTGCTCTATGATCGAACATAAGAGCTTTTTCTAGTTTAGTTTCAACAATTTAACAGGGCTCATTAAATGATCAGAGACAACAGCTTTCAAAATATATCTGACTTAATTTCATGTCAACCTCCTGGAGAAAGAAAATCAAGAAAGTCAACCTTTTCCGACCTTTATACGCTGTCTGATAGTCTCCATAAAGTTCAGACTTTACATTATGGATTATGGGATTATGGACATTACCCCCATGATAAAAAAAAAATAAGGCAATTATCAGGGGGACGCCTGCGTCCAGCAGTGGACCATTATAGATTGTTGAGATGAGTCGAGTTAACTCGTGAGTCGTTTATAGTTTGACGCTATAGTAGCAAGATAAGTACCGGATAGAACTCATTCACTGCCGCTGCCGCCCCCACTGCCGCTACCACCGCCGCTGCCGCTGCCGCTCGGCGTTGGGCTCCGCTCCGGCGCCTTGTCGTCACCATCGGATGCTTCAGAGTCGGAGTCTTTGAGAGCCTTGGCGCGGTCCAGTCGCTTCGCTCGACGGGTTTCCACGTCGGATGCGTCGGATTCCGAGGAGTAGATGGCTGCCGCTGACGCTGAAAGGGAGAGATAGTGTCCTTTAACAATGGAGGAGATTGAGTGGGATATACGTTAGATTGATAAAAAAATGTGATGCTATGTGGATAGTAGAGTGCTATCATGATAGCTGTGGCGCGGCGGCCCGCCTGCGATGCAGGAAGATGCTGATTCGATCTCACCGTGGGACAAATGTTTGTACGATCTAAAACTATTTGTTCCGGGTGGTCTGGGTATTTAAAAATATATATCTATGCAATGCATCGTATTCAAATTATCAGTTATCTAGTACCCATAACACAAGCTCTGCTTAGCTTAGGGCTAGATAATGCTGTGTGAATTGTCCAGCATTACTATTTATTATTAATTTAAATCACATCAAACCATACCAAAACACGTATTACAAATGCAATGTTAGAATAATTTGGATGGATGTTTGTTACCTCTTCACGCCAGGAATACTGAACGGATAGGGTTGAAATTTAGCATAGATAGAGAGAGTCCCACAAATTAGTTGCAGACAAAGTCATGGCGCTCATGGCGTTTACGATTTCTTTATATACGATAACATTCTCAATTCAACTTTAAACTGTTTTTTTTCTACTAAATGATTTCAGATTACATTAATTTACGATAACTTAAATGTTATGTAAGGCTAAGGGTACCTTAGCTTAATAATCATTATAATATTAGCCTCGGTAAAGCAATAAAAGTTGATTTTTATGAGATCTTAGTAGCCTCGTATCCGCAGACCGAAATGGGGTGTCCTAGAGGACTTCGCAGTTCTGCAGCGCCATAGAAAGTAACATCTAAGGCTGACCAGTACCTTTTTGTCCCTGCTTGTACTTGTTCTTGATAGCGGCGAGTGAGACGCCTCCCTCGTCGTCGGAGTCGTCCCGCGCCGGCCCGCGCGCCGCTCCGCTACTGCCCTTACGTCGCACGGGGCGCGTGCTTGCGCGGGAACGCATTGCGGCGCGGAGTTCCATTTCCTCTTTCTAGAACAATAAACGACATCGTATAAGGCGTTTACTGGCCAGACTCTCGTGGGCTGGCCATATCTCGAGAAGAACCGACAACCGCTGGGGAAAACGTGTTCTTGAGTGGAGACCGCGACTCGGCCAACGTAGTGTAGGACGCCCTCCGACCATGTGGGATGACGATTTGCGAAAGACTGCTGGCAGATGCTGGATGCGGCAAGCTGAAGACAGGGCGCTATGGCGCTCATTAGGGGAGGCCTATGTCCAGCAGTGGACAAATATAGGCTGATGATGATGATAGCCAGACTCTGCGGCGGGCGTGTTTCCAGGACATTTAAAGTGTTGAGAGATTTTTGATGGGGCGAGATGGCTTAATAAACCCAGAAACAAGTTTTGTTTTATCAACATTTTGCAACTAGAAAATGGAAACCCAACAAATACGCGCCTCAGAGGTCGTCTCGTAAACGTCACCCACGTTTACGAGACGACCTCTGAGGCGCGGTAGAGTATTATTAAAAGGATGAGTATTAGTAAATATGTGTACGATCTGCAGGTATTTGTTCCGGGTGTTCTGGTCGTTTTCTATGTATAATAAAAAATAACTATATAAGTAATGTATTATATTATGTATATCAGTTATCTAGTACCCATAACACAAGCCTGCTTAGCTTGGGGCTAGATAATACCGTGTGAATTGTAGAGCATTAAAATAAATAATGCTGGACAATTCACACGGTATTCTATTATATTAAATTCTATTGGTTTTTTTATTACTGTACACCAATATTTCGGGAAAACCTAACTACAATATGATTACAAACGTCTTGTGGGTAGTAGTAGTTTACCTTGAGCTGATACTTCCGGTCTGCGTCCGGATCAGCGCCGACCTGCGACAGTATTTTAATCGCCGACGTCTTCGTCGACCGGTCGGCGAGAGACAGCGTCATCTTTCGGTGAGTGAAGGATTCCGTCGAGTGAGGCCTGAAGGACAACTTGGTACGGAACACTGCTTGGCCTTGAAGACCTGTGCCTTGGCGGACGAATAAGTGGTTGTGGTCGCCCTGGGAATGGAAAATAGGATTAGGACTAATTACAAAACTGTTTGAAGAATAAATTTGACTTATCTAAGTGCTTTTTTGTAGGCCTAAAAATAAAGATATTGCATCAGTTCTTACAACCCTTTGAATATTCCTAGAACTTAACCGCTATGCCTAATTTTGTAAATTATTTTCTTTTGCGTGTTATTTATATGTTTAGGTTATGATAGGACTGTCATACTTTGTAAAGTAAAAGCCCTTAACAATAAATAATGATCTAAAATAAAGTTGTAACTGTAATATTATAGTAGGTTTATTTTTGTTTCGCCATATATTAACAGTGGATTTCACCACAGAATCTGAGAGCTCTCAGATTAAAGGTACACTGACATAAAGCTGAGTGGATTTCGATTCGATCGATTGATTATTATACATCAATCCAATCTTTACCCGTTCCTGATTGGTCAATTCTGTTTTGCTCTGTTTCACAGGGAACGCACAAGTCTAGTAATATTGTAGAGACGTATGCAAAAGGTTAGCAATATCTACAAATCTATATCACACATGGTAAAATAACAATCTTATCCTTATAGTTTGTAACGTAACTCACATGCAAGGGTTGTTTATAAACGTCGAATATCTCAGATCCGAGGTGCAGACTCATGCTACCGTCAGACCACTTCACTATCCTCGCGTTGGACTCTTTTATAGCTTCCCCGTCCTTGTCGAAAGCGGTGCGCCAACGAATAGTGTTCTCTACTTTAAGTTTCAACCTGGAATTTATTTCATTTCATTAATTGCATACACATACATTTTATACAATTTCAGCTTAGATGTACTTAGCTTAGTGGTAGGTACATGTACCCTGTAAGGGAGCAGCAATGTATTTATAAATTATTATAACAGTTTTACGTGCTTAGTCTATTTACAGCTAGAAACATATTCAGTATATTTCATTAAGGTTTTGTGTAAATGGTTAAAAAAGTCCGAAGAAATCATCCTAAGCTAGCATGATACCACGATATCTTTAGACATATATCTTTCATCTAGCATTGCTGGAGCTGCTACCCATGCGGAGTCGGGGCGAGTTGCTAGTTGAACTATGGTTATAATGCAGCAATAAAGGGATACCTTACCTAGCCCGACCTTCCTCATCCAACGTTTCCTCTTCATCAATTTCATCCTCATAAGTATTAGGGTCGTAAGGCCTGGTCTCCACCGAGAGGAAGTTAGGAAGTTTCACGAAATGAAGCTCTTTGCCTAACTCCGTCCAGATCTTAGGCATATCTACGTCGATACGCGTCTCAGGGATTTCTATTTCTTCTTCTTCTTCTGGCTTGTCGCGGGGTTCCTGTTAATTATTGTTTTTATGAAAATTATGAATGTATCGAAAATAATTTTCGGGAAACCATCACAAACAAGTAGTGGAGTAAAAAGCTATTTAAAAGTTGAATCAGTAATCTATCAATGTATTGCTTTAGCATGTTCACTGTCAAGCTTCATTGATGTGTGCGTATTATCATCGCTAAGATCGGAAATAATGCGTGCTTCAGTGGCAGTAGATGTGTTAAACACAGTAATGATTCATACACTCAGAGAGGCTCAGAGGCTATCAGTTCTCTGATTCTACTGCTGCTTTTTCATCAAGAAATCAGAAGTTTTTATCAGGACAGGATTTTATTTATATGCTAGTCGGTTAGTCACGGTGTATTTAATTTTTTGCGTGTCTTCTTATTCGTATCTGGCGAAGTCGATTCGGATTGGCACAGTTATGCAGTATTAAGTGAGCGCAGCCTTACTTCATCCCCACTTCTTTTGGCCTCATCGCCGGAGCGGCGGTCGTCATCAGAACGCCCGCGACTGCGGCTGCGGCTGCGACTCCTGGACCGGGACCGTGACCTCTCTGACTGCTTCTCAGCTTCTTCGTCTGTGCTGATGTCTGATGCGTCGCCGAAAAGAGCGTCTGCTGTTACTGGAATTGAAAGATGAATTTTCAAAAGTATTCTTATGAAATTGACATGGTAAACTATATGAACAAAAACTGATCTGATGAGACCACAAAAAAAAGAAAGGTAAAAGAAACTTTAACAACGCGTTATAGGCGCAGCGAAAACGGTGGTAATTCGAGTTTGAAAAATGCGAGAGACAAATGAAAACTTTTAAAAAAAACTTTTTCGATCTTCTCTAATTTGCGGTGTGGTAGGTAAATTGTTTTTCAATAATCCTTTGGTCCTAGGATAACTTTTTTGATTCTAGAACCGATTATACAGTATTTACTTATCCTCACCAGTGTCTCCAGCTTTCTCCTCCTCATCATCAGTATCCACGATCTTCGCAGCCTTCTTCTTGGGTTTGCTGCTGGTATCAGATCCGCTGCCGCTTTCGACCCCCTTCTTACGCTTGGTGGCGCTTGTTTTGTCTCCCTCACTTTCAGAGTCTGATAGCACTGCACGTTTTTTCTTGTCCTCTAGAAGATGTTGTATTGTCGTTAAAAATTATTATTATTGCAATAAATCCAGGTCGCCTTAGTTTGGGGTGCTAGATGATGCTATGTCAATTCTCAATGAGAAGAATTGGGAAGTTCACTAAGAAATGAAATAAGTTCCCAAAAATTTTCGACTTCGGCGGGACTCGAACCCGCGCCCTACCCTTAGTACGGGTGTGCTCTAACTAACTAACCGTCCGTTGATGAAACCTACTGAGACTTCGTGGCTTAGTTGGTTAGAGCACACCCGTACTAAGGGTGGGGCGCGGGTTCGAGTCCCGCCGAAGTTGTATAGACCCAGAGTCCTTGGAAGTTCACTACTTCAGAATCACACTTATTACAAGCATTTGTACTTTTACATTACTCCAAACACTTAGTCTCTTTTTACCGAGTTAGTACTTACTTGCACCAACTTCTGATCCATTGGAACTCTTTGATCTGGATCTAGAACGGCTCTTAGACTTTGACTTGCTTCTAGATTGCCTTTGCCTTGAACCTGACCTGAAATTCCAGTTATAAATAAATAATGCTAGACAATTCACACTATCATTAGCCCTAAGCTAAGTCAGAACGTGATTGACTTAATACATTACATGACTACATACATAGATACTATACATATATTTTGTTATTTATTATTATTATACATAGGACAAATATCTGTGTATTGTACAAACAGTTATCCTGAGGCGGGAATCGAATATACCAATAGCAATACCACAGAGTTGTTATAATGATTGGTACAATCATAATTTTGTTAGCTCTAAAGTTACATGTAAGTTTGGTAATAAATTTAGCTCACCTAGATCTACTCTTAGATTTTTGCTTTGCTTTTTCATCGTCAATCATAAGATTTGGAGAATTAGATCTGCTGTCATCACCCTTGCCTCCTGCAGGACTTTTTGACTTGGACTTAGCACTCCCAGGGCTGCCTGACCGAGATCTTGACTTCCTGCTTTTAGGGCTGACAGATTTAGATCCGGATCGGGCCCTAGCTGCTGCTTTAGGGCTTTGTGATCTAGACTTAGGACTCCGTGATCTAGCACTGGCTGATTTAGGGCTAACAGACCGTGACTTAGCGCTACCCGAGTGAGATCTTGCACTTCCTGACCGGGAACGAGATTTTTTAGAGACACTCCTGGATCTGGATGCCTGTTTAGGACTTCCTGACGCATTTGACTTGGGACTACCAGAAGCCTGTGATTTCGGACTTCCTGATCCTTGGGACTTAGGACTGCCGCTTCTAGACCTTGAAGCCCTTTTGGGGCTCCCTGAGGCATTCGATTTAGGACTTGAAGATCCAGATTTGTGGCTATGAGCTGAGCCCGATCTGTTTGAATGCGCTGGAGAGTTGGACTTGCTTCTTGAAGCATTGGAAGACTTTTGAGAATGAGCACCCGAGTGGTTAGATTTGGGAGATTCGCTTCCTGATTTTGCTGGACTTCTAGACCCTGACCTGAAAAAATACGGTAGTTTTAGGCCGTGCTTCCAATATAACGATTGTTTGGTTGCGATTTGGTTCCCAAACAAAAAATAACTGAAATTATTAACTTTACCTTGATCGACTGCTACGTTTTCCAGAGCGGGCAGGGCTTGGGCTTTTGCTGTGGTGGCTAGCACTGGACCCACTATCAGACTCAGAGCCCGAATCTGTTTCTGAAAACCACAGATTTGACCCGTACAAGATAGGAGTAGCATCATAAGAGTATGAAACACTAATGGTAGGCACAAACTACTGTTATTTAATAGCTTAAACATGAGATAGCCTAATGTAATGTCTGTAAAATTCTCTAAATCGCAAATTTGCATTTGCAACGACTAACATACCTTCCAACGAGTTCTTGCTTTTGGGAGCCATAGTTGCCTGGCTGCTAAGACTTTTATCCGCACCAAATACACACAACAATATTGAATATTTTATGGACGTATTTGAAGAAAAAACTTCTTTCGTTTTCTTCTACGTGCGTAACGTATTGTAAACAAAATTCACAATACTGTTTGTTTGATTGATTGATTGATTTGGATTTGAGGTTATGTTGAATGAATGATTTTAACCAAGCAAACAAGCAAGCTAAGCAATCAAAAGAACGACACAAAGTCCCCAGTTTGGACAACATAGTAAAACCAATGTTCGGCATCGGCATAATAGTCATCGTCATCGACCTTAGGTCGATAGGCAATAATGGGCTTAGTAGTTTACATTATTTGTTACACGAACGATCGAATCGAGATTATGTAGGTAGTGAGATGATGTCGATTTTACTGTACCTCCAGGTAGCACTTAGTTAGAGCATTTATAACTTCTCTAAGAGGTAGCATCACTGCATATACTCGATTCACGCTTACTCGGTGCTCACTCGTTCGTAACACATCTGGGCGGGAATTTTTGAAGTCCTAACAAAACAAAAAAAAAATATTATGTAGTTAGGTAGGTACAAATTCATTTTTGTTTTATGAAAAAGAAAGTAAGTACCTGAGGAAGAAGAGTACATATGACAAACCGTGAAAAATATAGTAGTTACCTAGAATCCACACAAAAAGAATACACACAATACAAAGAGTGGTTTCTTTTCTACCAGTTTATTAAACGAACCAGGTGTGCTTTATGTTACTACTAGTGGTCCACCCCGGCTTCGCACGGGTAGTTATTTTTTCTTAAATTTTCCAATGTTTTTATTAGGTAAGTAGGTACCTACTTTTTATCCTATTCCGGAGAAATCCAACAAATTAAAAATCATGAAAATCGGTCTCGCCGTTCTTAAGTTATAAATGGTGTAACTAACTCGACTTTGTTTTATATTTAGAGATGTCTGTCTATCCTATCTCAGACCCACCATAACACAACAATGAAATTTTATTTCCGATCCACTTCTAACATCGACTTTATACCCAATAGACGCCTAATAGGTACCTATTTATTCGCTATAAAGTCGATGACTTCTAATGATACCAACTCGCTCAAACTCCAAGACTGAAACACAGGTACAAACTGGGTACAAACATCATCCAATAGTAACTATGATACCGAGCACAAAAGGCGCACTTATCGGTAAACATTTCGGTAAACATCTGTGAGGGTCCGTGAATGGGGCATTCATTTTTCCCTCGCAGTCGCATCGTCCGTCCGTCGCATGTTTTTAGTTTAGTTTGTCCAACGATGGCAACGCGCGCAGTCGGCGATTTCTGTGCCGGCTTGCTCCGCCATAAAACGATATTATTCCGAGAAATAACCGACACAAACCTTCTTGATGTTTTAGTGAAGAAAGGAATATTCAGTTTCAATGATTTAGAAGATATTACTAGTGCAGTTGATAGTGAGAAGTGCAATTACTTTGTTGAGATTGTTGGTAAACAAAGTGCTAAGTTGAACGAATTGTGTGCGGTTTTGAATAAGGAATGTCCGAAATTGTCGAAGGAGCTAATGAACGATAGACATAGGTTCATTGTTAACGGTAAGTTCAAAATTATCATGTTTTAAGTCATGAGTAGGGAGGTAGGTACCTACCTACCTAAGTAGATATCTAAGTATTCTTCTATCTAAGTTTTCGAAGGTAGCTGGAGGCTGGAACCTCCGTCGTCTTTCCGTTCTGTTACTTCTGTACCTACCAAAACCAAAGATTTAAAATCTTTGACCAAAACTTATAAATAGGTAGGCAAACCTACCCGGGTAGGTAGTAGGTACCTAGGTAGGTACCTACAAACTCAAGTTACCAGGTTTGGGTAGGTGGTAGTACCTACGTTACGTAACGTTACTTACCTAGGTAAGGTAGGTACCTACCTACCTACCTAACCTACCTACTGTTTTTAATAAGACAGATATGTAAGTACATAGATAGGTAGGTACAGGTAGCCTAGGGGTTTTTCGTGCATGCTCAAGTTTGCGGTTCTGAAACACGATCTTGCACCCAATACGTAAGTAAAGTACCTAACCTTACATCTACTTAGGTAGGTACCTACCTACTTTACTTAACCTTCTTCTAGTTAGATACCTACCTAGGTACTTATAGCCTATTATGGAATGGTATATATGCCCATAGGTAGGTACCAGCCCGTACCTAGTATTTTGGTACTTAGGTACTACCTACCTACCTAGGTAGGTACTACTTATAGCCTGACTTATGATGACAGTCAAAATGTTTGGCGCGAGGTAAACAGATATTGTGACCGGGTTATACCTACCTACCTACCTAGTACCTAACCTACCTAATGTAGGTACCTACCTACCTAATGTAGGTACCTACCTACCTACCTACCTATCTACAAAAGGTCATTTTATTCAACAAATCAAACCAAATAAAAAAGTCTTTAATTCCAAAAAAACAAAAATGTACACTTAGAAAATGTCAAATTCTTAAAATAAAACATTGACAAGGAAAAAAAGTTATATTTTTTATTTCGGTCGTTTCGGTATGTAGACAAGTAAAGAAGCGATTAAGAAACCCTTTAGCATGATAGTTGTTATTTTTCGAGTTGGAGCAAAACCCGTCTCAAGCTTTTTTATCTAGGTAGGTACCTACCTACCTATCTGATATTTTGTAGTAAGCCTTTTTGCACAGCATTGTATTGTATTTTACTGCAATACCAGTAAATACAACAACTACCTACCTACGTATGAACCACAGATGATTGAACTACGAACTTGATTCGAAAATTGCACTGCCAAAAGAAGGGGGACGAAAATTACTACAGTTAATTCCCTACCAACAAAAATCATAAACTTTGACTTCTAAAGAATAAGGATGATTTTTGAATTGATAGTTCACGATGCGGGTAACATGGGGTAAATTCAAAACATCTTGATTTGATTGTTGTATAATCATAGGAATGTCGGGGGAATAATTGGAATCAAATTGGAGTCAAACTGTTCATTCGATTCGAGCATTATTTTGTTTACAATTTAGGTAGGTACCTTACCTACCTACCTAAGCTACTTACAGGCATCATCACGAACGCTACGCATGTTCAGGCAAAGTGGCAAGGCCTTTTAGAAGAATACAGAAGTAGGTAGGTAGGTATACCAAGGTGTAGGTACCTAGCCTACCTTGGCTACTCACTAGACTCATTCTGAGGTGGGGTGGGATGACGATTTGCGAAAGACTGTTGGCAGATGCTGGATGCGGCAAGCTGACGACAGGGTGCTATGGCGCTCATTAGGGGAGGCCTATGTCCAGCAGTTGACTGGTATAGGCTGGATGATGATGAGACTCATTCTGAAGGTTCTGGATCTCCTAGTACCTTGTTCTTACTTCGATGAAGATCACAACGGTCAATGGTCAGTTCCAATGGAGAAAGACATAGTTCTTCTAACAGATACGAAGTTGAGAGATTTTACCTATACTCCGATTATTTTAAAATATAAGATATGTCAACAAAGACATTTTTATAATTGAAAACTTAACAAAAACTGAAAACAACAATATAACATCAAGGTTATCACTAAAAACTAAAACACAAACTACAACGCAAAATCTCACATGTACAGGGAAAAAAGTTGAAATTTGTATTCGAAAACGAACGAGGTCAAAAAAATTGAAAAAAAAAAATTTGTTTCGTGCTTCTGTGCTTTGCGTCGATTATACCAAAGTCGTTAAATATTTTCCACCAATAAACCTTGGGGTTTTTAACCCCTTTATATAAGTACAAAAAATATCCAGATTTTTTAATCGGGAATAAGTAGGTACAATGTCGTTATTTGTTAGCTTACCCCCCTCGTATGTTCTATCTAAGTCTCGTAATTATATCAGCATTGGTTTTATTTCATTAAAATTGTTATTTTTATATAACACGACTTGCTATCTTCAATAGACAGTAAAATTCTAGTTTTAAAATAGTTATGGATTCATAGAAATTGTCTTCAAACGTAACATCCCAAGGTTGTCTGGAAGAGATCGCTCTTAGCGATAAGGCCGTCCATTGTGCAACACTGTTTTTATATCTTTTTTTGTAATATTTTCTATATTTTCTTGGTGTGCAATAAAGTGTATTGTATTGTATTCTACCTAAAGGTAGGGAACTAGGGACCTACTTGGTCGGTCTTCTGAAATAGTCACCTAGAGACCAACCTTACCTATTCTAAGGTTGTAATGTAACCTCATTCCCGCCTCACCGCTTCTATACAATATACAAATCCACGCTTCAGGCCGACTTATGAATACTATATTAAGCTGTCATAATGCAGTCTACCTGTCCGCCAGTCTGGTATCCTGTTAACCTACTTCGCGAAGCTCCTAAAATGGGACGCCTAGATCGATCAAGCCTAGAATACGCTAGATTCGATAAAACCTAAAATACCTGCCGACCGAGTTACCCAACTTGGGAAATAAGTTGGGTAAATTATGCACCTAGGCCATCGAGTTAGAATAGGATTCTACCTCGATGACCTAGGTCCAGGATGCAAAGGATTATTATTATTATTTATTATGCATGATTGGAAAGAAAGTCTAAAATTCAAAGTGCTTTATTTCCTTTAGACCTTACAGGACTCTTTTACACTTTCAGCGTCACAATTCAGCGATCCAACCGGGCAAACCTACTTGTAACGTGTCCAAGCGTGTGTCCAAGAGTCCTGTAACGTGTGTTGGATAATACATAAATAAATAATGCTGAACAATTCACACAGCATTGTCTGTCATTATAAGTTATGCGAGCCCCAAGTTGAGCTTGTGGTATGGGTACTAGATAACTGATATACATAATACAATACATTACATAGATGGATTTTTTTATTATACATAGAAAACGACCAGAACACCCGGGACAAATACCTGCAGATCGTATAAATATTTGTCCCAAGGCGGGAATCGAACCCGCAACCTCTTGCGTCGCAAGCGGACCTTCGCGCACCGCGCCACAGAGGTCGTCAAATATTACATAACTATAATAGGTAAGGTGTAGGTAAAGATTCTAAGCCGAAATCTAGATATAAAGGCGTGCTTTCAGCATGTTTCTGAACGTTCGAATCAAAAAAATTAAAAGATAACACGGTTGAAGACAATGGCCTTTGATTCTGCGAAGAGTGAACGATTACTTTTTATTACATATATATTTATTCAGGTAGATAGTCCTAAAGCCGGGTTTCCACCGAGAAATGGTAATGAGCAGGATATGGTATCGGCAGGACGGACTCCTTTTAAATGAAATAGATTACACATAAATACTCAGTAAATTTTACTCTCATCATTCAATCCGTCAATCAGTCAATAATTTAAAATTATTTTTTAGTGTCTTAGGCACGCTTCCAACTGGTATTGATATGGATTAGTTGAGCTACCTGTAGATTGTTTGCAAAAGTTTGCAGATAGCTTAATTGTTTCTTTTGTAGATACTAGTTTTAATTTAAATTTGTTATTTGATTGTTATTTTCTTTTTCTGTTAGGTCTAACAGAAATAAAATTACATCACCTAAGTGCGTAGAAAAGCATACCTAACCTACTAATTTCCTAATTGCATTTACAGTGAATATTTACAATTATATGAACACTGAGACATAGTTTTATTTTATTTATTTATTAGACACACAACATACAAAACAAACTTTGTTACAGAAATATATGACTACTTATAATAATGTAATATGAAAACTAGAAAGAAGTTGTCTTAGCTCAACCAACAAAGAGTTATGTCTGTTGTTTTCCACCGCGAAAGGAAAATAAGGCCCTTATTATGAAAATTTGCTAAGTCGTCGATCTATGTTTGAGTAAGAGTAGGTTTTGCTATGGCATAAACGTTACTCAAGCAATATATGTCTGACTGAGCAAGCTTTCATAACACGGGCCTTAGAGAGATGAGCGGAGCGTCATTTGAACGCTTTCTGCTCTCTTAGTCTTATCCACACGACAACTTAATCAAACAATGAATGGGGAAAAAATGCTTTCTGTGGTGTCAGTTTTTTCCCAGAGCGATCCATCTGAAATACCTACAATTTTGCGGTATTAAGGGGACGATATATGACAACATTTGGTGAAAAGAATAGGCATAGGATTTCGCGCTCATATAAGAGCGGGACAGAGTAAAGCAGAGCGTCGTAAGCGCAAAAATCAAGTGTTTGCTGATTATTTATTAATTAAGACATTTATTTGCAAAAATAATTCAAAGGTGCTCTCGGTATTCTTATTCTTCTATTTATTATGGTGATGATAATAAAAATCTTGTCATTAATAGTTTGGAAGAAAAATTTAAAATACTAAGAAAACAGATGGTACTTTGCACAATTATTTCTGAAATACAAAATAGTTTTTTTTTCATTTTCAAAGAGAAGGGGATCTGCTTTATATACCATAAATAATTATGTATTTGTTTTAAAGCTTTTTTGATAAAGATTTCGGAGAAATTTTTTTGGAATGTAACCCAAATTCGCCCAATTCACATCTATTGAAATATCAAAGTCTCCGATACCTATAATAGTGTGGATACACTATTTTAAATTATTTGAATACTTAATTGGCAAATGTTCGAAACCCTCGGCGCGCAAGTTATCTCTTTTGTACTCGCACTTGACGGATCTTGTATAAAAATAAACATTTTCATTTCGCTTTTTTGGCGGAAATACAAGTATCTACTAGGTACATCGACATTTTACCCAGTAGACTCCTAATATATGGAGAACGGTTTCAGATAACACATCAGGAAAATAGATCTTATATAAAACCACGCCCTCTAACTTTCGGCCAGTAACGACCAGATTAATGACCCGTAAACATCTGTGCTGGCTTACGAAAAATATCGTATTATCCTAGCTGCAATGGCTCCTTGTAGCATAAAATGGTGTGGAAAAGAGAGCAAGACCTCAAATTTGAAAACCGATGGAATAACATTTCACAGGTAAGCTGATTTCTTTCTTAAACAGAATAAAATTTGCTAATTCATTTAGTTTTGACGGAGATCAACTTAATTTGGCTGGCCGGTCGACGTCACCAACGGTGCATCCCTTTCTTTCATAACCAATTTTATATTTGCTTTCCTTTCTTCTCTGACAAGGCGCGTGCAAGTAGTGATGTGCCGTTCCGGGCCGGGTAGTGATCAGAATATCGATATGGGTTTATTACAATACAGGACTAATTATAATTAATTCTGTAAAAATCGATTTGAATAATATTTACCGTTACATTGCTACATGGTATCTATCTATATGTAAAGTACCTTCTTAAATGTTAACCCTAATATTTATCACCCGATTATTATACTGACTCACTGATCGACATAATTGTTCTCCATGATGGTATGTTTTTTTGAGGCAATGTATGAATAAAGGGAGGTATCAATCAAATTATATTTAGACTTATTTTTTTCATCTATAAGTAATGCGGGCCAATCCGCGGATATAAGCTAGTTATTTATTTAGTTTCAGTGGGTGATTTACATAATTCATAGAATAGGTACATAGTCTGTTTGCTTGATTCAAGAGAATAAACAATACATAAACTTAGAAGCTTAACGTGACTGACTACCTACCTACTTACATCTTATTTCACTATGCTTAGGCTATTATTTTGTATGTAATTTACCTACACCATAATATTAGTGTTAAAATCTTTGCCATGGCGCAGTCGGGCAAAAGTGCCGTTAAATACTTACTAGTAAATATACCTACCTTGTGACAAGTATCGATAATTGTTTTCATAGAAACTAAGTACCCCATCCCTAATTATGTTTATGATTTGTCGTAACCTTGAACGGACCAATAAGCACTCACTTCCCCGCGCCCGCACACCTCAGTTGGTTGACAGACTTGTTTGCATAGCGAATAAATAGGTATTAGGAGTCTACTGGGTAAAATGTCGATGACTAGGTATCTATGCAGTTTACTCTTACTAGTTGAACGGACTCCCTTATATGTTATGGACCAGCACCGCAGTGGAAACTGGGCTTTATCTTCTTCCAAGAACCGCTACAGAGATGGAGAGATGACAATCTTAACTTCTAAAAATACGTTGGCAAAATTATTAATAAGGTAGCTACTGACCTATTATCAACCAGGCTTACCCACGAATACTCAAACGCATCTCAAGTTTAAGCACGTCTCAAGTGACGATTTTTTGACACATTTTCATTAAAAACTAGCTGCGAACCGCGGCTTCGCCCCCGTGGAAATTTATGTTTCCAACTTTCTTAATTTTTTCTTTCATAAGAACCTTCTCCTGACAATAACAAACACAACAAAGAAAGATTTGGCCAAATTGGTCCCGGCGTTGTTGAGTTATGCGCTTACCAACACATTTTGCGATTCATTTTTATATTATAGATAGATATGTCAAAAACCACATCTTGAGATAATCATAAATGTAAGTTGCTTTTGAGTATTCGGGGGTAAGCTGCTTTCTGCTCGTGGATTTACGTGTTAGCCTGGATACAATTACGGATGGATAAATAAATCATTCTCAGTCTTCACTACAATTACAAAAAATTCGCGTCGCGCCGATACGTTTAAAAGATTAGTCATGAAGAAATAACAAACATCCATCATTTGTCAACAAACTAGGCATTTGCATATTTCATGGGTGACACTGCAAAAGATGACATAAAATCGTAACCGTATTATTTATTCCGTAGGGAGGCTTAAATAATCATTATCATTAGCCTATATTAGTCCAATGCTGGACATCGGCCTCCCCTAATGAGCGCCAAAGCGCCCTGTCTTCAGCTTGCCGAATCCAGCATCTGCCAATAGTCTTTCGCATATCGTCATCTCACCTGGTCGGAGGGCGCCCTACACTACGTTTGCCGAGTTTACCCCAGCGGTTGTCGGTTCTTCTCGAGATATGGCCAGCCCACTGCCACTTCAGCTTCCTAATCCTTTGAGCTATGTCGATAACCTTGGTTGTCTGTCGGATGTAATCATTGCGAATCCTATCCTTCAGAGAAATTCCGAGCTTAAATAAACAAAGAAAATTACAATCAAATAATAGAAACAAATTAGATTAGAACTAGTACATAATTTACAATAAAATTTCAAGGTCAGATAAATGCGACCCCAAAGTTCAGCACACTGCAGACTGTTGCAAACAATCTACAGGTAACTCAACTGATCCATATCAATATCAGCCAGAAGCGGGCCAAAACGCTGTAATATTGTTCAATAATATTGTTTTAAATTTTATCTGAAACTCGACAAGCAAGTGAATTTTAGTTATTTGTTTCGTAGTTGTTTTCAAATATTCTGCAAGGAGTTTGGCTAACGAAAATAATGGAACAACGTAGGCTATATTTTATCCCGAAAAAACGCGTGCGAAACCGAGGGCAAAAGCTGGTAGTAATATAAAAGCACTCAAGTAGCAAGCCATGTGTTTAAGCACCTGCTAAGTTTGTATGAGAATCGCACATTGCCGCAGATGTTTTCGATTTAGGCAGTTGCTTCAAAGGTCAGACTGTGGACGCTATTTTAAGGAAAGGTCGCGAATGCTTCACTTTTTAAGATATTAATAAGTGAGATGTATTTTTTTTTATAACTATGCTTCTGTAGTGCATACCAATGTCAGTTACTAGCTACCTACTCCCATTTTTGGACAGGCATTGGTACATGATCGCTAAATGTCGAACGCAATATGTCCTTTGTTAACATGATCAAAGTTTTTTTTTGTTTATGTAAACTTTGTATTTACATTTATTTCTACTGACATTTTAACAAATTACTGAAATGTGTTTTTGTCCTTTGTTAACATGATCAAAGTTTTTTTTTGTTTATGTAAACTTTGTATTTACATTTATTTCTACTGACATTTTAACAAATTACTGAAATGTGTTTTTTTCCGAATGCAAATAAAATTTATATCTTCCGTGAGGGCTGGTGCGGCGGCAGATTAGGCCGAAGATCTCAAGAGGCGCAAATATGCAGGTCTTGACAGAACCTACACATTTGCTCCCCAGAGTCGAGGTCCGTGGGGTACCTACCGAGGCTGTCCGGGGTTTCAAAAAAATATTTGAGCGTCTGGTCGAAGCGACGCGTGACCCGAGAGCTAGTGAGTATCTGGCACAGCGCATCAGCATTGCCATACAGCAAGGCAATGCAGCCAGTGTCTTGGGCACGTCTCCGACTGGTATTGATATGGATCAGTTGAGCTACATGTAGATTGTTTTCAACAGTCTGCAATTTTATTCTA
Source organism: Eupithecia vulgata (assembly GCA_946478455.1). NCBI lineage: Eukaryota > Metazoa > Arthropoda > Insecta > Lepidoptera > Geometridae > Eupithecia > Eupithecia vulgata. Next base: position 9,759,276 of record OX297879.1, on the reverse strand, counting down.
TTTAAACATGCAAGGTCCAAATTACGGGATCAAAGGTTATGATTAGATTGTAGCATTTGCAGGTCAGAAAACGGTTATCATCAGAAACTTCATAACAACATAAACCGACTTGTAAAACATAAGCAAATCAAAATTGCCTTAGATAATTCTTTTGACCTAACTTATTTGATTAATTACACAGGCACTAAAAAAAGGTTATAATAGGTATCACTATCTGCCCATCGAACATTTTTAAATTACCTTTGTTCAACGAACTAATAAGATAAAACTTTTAAAACTATCATGGTTATTAACATTAAAGTCATTGTAGCATTTGCAGGTCAGATTTTTAAACGCATTAAAGTCATTTAAAACGGTATATTTACCATGATTCGATTTTTGAGTTTTCCAATATTTCGGCACAGTTTCATGCACCATGATCACGGAAGAACTAAAGTCACTGCGAGTTGGTTTTTATTCGCAGATGTATCGATCTACCTTCATTCTTTGTCTTTTGCTACGAATGTTCAAAAATAAATCAAAAATAGAATCATGGTAAATATCCCGCTTTAAATGACATTAATAATAAGATAAAATAGGTGGCGGCGATAGATTCGCTCGACAGCCGTTGTTTTGCGGGAAACAACAAAAACCCTCGTGTTTTTAGGGAACCATCTCAGTATCATCCTCTATCTATACAATAGCAAAAGAGTCATCAAATTCTGTCCACAAAACAAAAGAAATCCGTGAACATTTTATGAAAAACAGACATATATCGGAACATAGAATAGAAACTCTCCAGTTTTCGAAGTCGAATAAAATATTTGAAGCAGTAGAGAAACATTTAAAAACCTATGATTCCTAGCTTCCTTCGGGGTCAAAGGCCCATGGTATTAAGTAGCTATTACGTCTTACGTCGCGTTCATGGGGTGTGACGAGTCGACGCGTGTGAATTGTCCATGGGAACTCAGACACTGCTTTTTGTCTGCCCTACCTGGACGAAGGAATGCTTTTGTGATTAGGCTTTCTTGTGGGCTCGATTTGGTCGGGTAAGTGTAAGAATGAATCACAAGACTTATGATTATGGTGGCCTTTTAGCAAAGTCTCCAATTGAGTCAAGTAGGGTATTATATTAATAATATTTTTAGGACAATTCACACAGCGTTATCTAGACATAAGCAGAGCTTGTGTTACTAACACAAATTATTAATATTTTGAAGTTTGTGAAACTATTTCGCACATTTCACATTTGTACTTACATACCTAATTTTGGTGCTTTGTTATTCAATGCTATTCATGTGGCGAGATTATGAGGATCAACTAATTTATGTCTGAGATGAGCAAACTATATAAATATAAACTACCTACTACTACTACTTCTAGAAGTCTGATATATGTATACGTAATACAATACTGGGTAGTGGGAATAGTGGGTATACTTATATAATATTATATATAATATACCCTGCTGTATTGTATTACGTAATCTCCGGTTAAAAAACCTTGGTTTATATTTTTTGAATGCAAAGGGGTTATAAAACCCAAAGAATATTGGTGGGAAATATTTATTTATTATTAATTTGACGACATTGGTATCATCGAAACAAAACTCAGAAGCTCGAAACTATTTTTGATTTTGAAATCTTTCATTCATTCATCATTGTCGTTCGTTTTAGAATTCAAATATATAATTTTTCGCTGCACATGTGAGATCAGATTGTGCATTGTTGAAGTTTCAAGGGTAATGAAGGGTAAAACGGGACCCCATTAAGTCTTCGCTGTCCGTCTGTCTGTCTGTCACCAGGCTGTACCTCATGAATCGTGATAGATAAACAGTTGAAATTTTCATAGAGAATGTAGGTATTTCTGTTGCAGCTGTAACAAATACTAAAAAAAATCATTTTTATATTTCCTTTTATACATAAAAACATCCAAAACTATCTGAAATATCTGCAAATCATACAAACATTTGTCCCGAGGCGGGAATCGAACCTCCTGCGTCGCAGACTTTTGTTTTTAATTGTTTTGAAATATACTGCACAATTTCCTAGACAAGAACAGAAATAATGGATTACCTACCGAGGAATGCCTTAGACAATTTAACCCGCAAGAGGAATGCAGATGAAGCCATAATGTAGGACTAACAGTGTACGTGTTAGGTTAATAGTTTCAATGACTAGGTACCTTACATACCTGCCGCATGTACCTAACTTACATTCCTTGGTGAACCTGATATTTTTTTTAATTAGGCCCGGACTTCACCAAAGCGTAAATGTGCGGAGAAGTCAATAATTCATCAATATTTCATCTATTAATTTGCAAGTCTGTACTACTAATAAATACTAATACTAATAAAAATACTAATATAATTACTAATAGAGTCCACAGGTGATCGGAATGCTGGTTTTTATTTCGGTCAACGAATTGGCATTGCCATTCAACGTGGCAATGCTGCCAGCATTCTAGGCACTCTGCCTTCTGGTGACGGCTTAGATTTTTAGAAAATAGATGTCTGTTAATTTTAACTATTATTTATAAGCCTCTGGTTTCGGGTTTTTTCCTTCAAATAAATAAAACACCTTAATATCTAAATTGTATAGAGTTGTGTTGTTTCCGGTTTAAGAGTAACGCTGCTAGCCAAGCTTTGTCTTGCACATTTTTATCATTACGCAAAAAAAGTAGATTGTTTTACTAAGGACTAAACCACCCTGTTAAAGACCAGTTTCAGTTACAGTTAGAGTATACAGTTCTGGATTATTGACATCTTTCATAATATCATCAGGCCAATAATAAACTTCACAGAACCTACTAGCATCTTCCAAAACTATAAATACTAATACACACTATATTTAATAATCTATTACAATAATACATACAACAATACTATTTAGTAACTCTAAGGCACATGCTCAATAACCTAGCGTGACAACTAAATAGTAGTTATCTACTTTCATTTTAAAAATAAAAAGTTTTTAAAATGTTTTTTTTTTCATAATAAAAAGTGGAAATCTCCGTGAAAAAAAAAAACATGATGTGCCTTCTTAATATCCACTGGCAAATCGTTCCAGAGTCTGACAGCTTCATAGGAAACATTCCTGCAAGTTTTTACCCCAAATCGATTCGCGATGCACGTCTCGATATCACACGATGGCGAATCTCACGATGATGGCGTAGATGTGGCGTCAATCCATAAAATGCATTGGATAAGGACGTGCCGGGTTCGATGCCCACATAAATTAAACGTTCCCAACTAATCGGCTCACTAAATGCTATTGACTTGTAACGCTCGGCGGTGCATGTCGGGATGGGCATTGGGATTTTATTGTGTAGTTTTAGCGCCTTTATTTGCTTTAGTACCGTGATTCTTCTCTTGTCCTTTTTCCCCACAGGAGGGTACAACAGGTTTTCCACTTCCCTCAACTTCTATCAGTCGTCATTTCAGGAAAATAGATTTTGGTGAGGACCAAGCGCAACTTCGATTCACCGACTAACCTCCGACGACACACTAACACCGACGACCTAAATAGAATAAAGCTATTACAGAGGCATTAAAAAAAAGCTTATTAAGGTATCACAAACTGTGCTCTGGATTTTAGAATTGTTAAACGGAATAAGATAAAGTAGGTGGTGATGGCGCAGTTTGGGTGGGGTATGCGCCACAAGATGCTTACCGAACGTTATGGAATTAAATGATCTATAACAAAATACGAGATAAACCTCTTTATACTCAATAGTTTATAGGATGTCCCTTACACATTGTCAGTTTAGAAGAGGTATCACTTACATAGTGACATTTTTGAAGAGAGTCCATTACGACGTTACTAACGTCGCGTCGCCGCGCCGCCGTTGCGATTTTAAAACTTATTTACCTACTGACAAGGTTGTAAGTACATAATCAAAATCATTTTGTCTTAAGTCGGTATGGTACCGAGGCTGTGCTAAACGAGTTAAAGTCCGAGTTGATGACAGATACAAACAAATCAACTAATAAGAACTGTTATCGGTTCGCTCAGCAAACTTCTAAAACAAACATTCTTTGTTCATTATCGTGTCGTATCGGCTGACTCAACCGAGTTTTCTGTGATAAAGGAAGTTTACTTGTAAACTCTTTTCACCAGAACTTCATACACACATACTATATCGTATATAACTACGTACATACCTAAATTAGTTTCTCATAATAGCAGCTAAATATTCGACACCATCGTGGGCTGGCCATATCTCGAGAAGAACCGACAACCGCTGGGGTAAACGTGTTCTTGAGTGGAGACCGCGACTTGGCAAACGTAGTGTAGGACGCCCTCCGACCAGCAGGTGGGATGACGATTTGCGAAAGACTGCTGGCAGATGCTGGATGCGGCAAGCTGAAGACAGGGCGCTATGGCGCTCATTAGGGGAGGCCTATGTCCCTGTCTTCAGCTTGCCGCATCCAGCATCTGCCAGCTGTCTTTCGCAAATCGTCATCCCACCTGGTCGGAGGGCGTCCTACACTGTGTTTGCCGAGGTCTCCACTCAAGAACACGTTTACCCCAGCGGTTGTCGGTTCTTACCTGTACCTAAAGGTACTATTAAAGTCATTTATAACGGGATATATACTAGATGCTGAAATAACAGGCATCTGCAAAGTTTCTCATGAGAAAATCACCATGGTCAAGATAATATTTCACCAAATTTGACTAATGTTTCATCATTTACCAGATAAAATCACGAAGTACGTAAGTTAAGCTACTGATACACATGCTTGTAAGTAGCACGAAAGCATGCTATTTTTAAGCAAATGCTATCAAGTAGCACGTGTGTATTGGGCCTTGCTTGAAAATAGCATGCTAGCTCGTAGTTTGCTAGTAAATCGACCAACTGTTGATTTACTAGCAGACTATCTGAGGAGCGGGGTAGTGGGGGCTGCGTTGCAGTGTGACTGGTATGTTTGCTTCGAGCATGCTAGTACAACAGTACTTAAAACTAGCATGCCAATACGTAGCAAATGTAAACATTACGATAGCATACTCAATATTAGCATGCTTTCAAGCATGCTTAGTAGTGCGCTACTTTCTAGCATGTGTATCTGTACCTTAAGTATCGAAGCGTAGTGTAACCAGTACCAACCGTAACAAACCTCAACTTAGATGATCTCACGATCGTATCTCGGCACAGATTAGTAACGAGTTCGTTTTTAATAGCGGACAAAATGCTACCACGCCTCCTATTGACATTTTGTACAATTCGTATCTTTACTGTACCACAGACTCTATTTCCTGTAGTAGGTATCTGTTCTGTAATTCTGTAGGCCTGGGGCGGACCGAAACAGATTGGCAACGTTTATGTATTGCCACTTTTAAGATAGCTTGACGAGTTAACAAAGAGTTTTTTAATAATAGAGCGAATACTTCCATGAGGAATATTACATAACGACGACCTGATAATAATATATGAAAGCCTGAGTGCAAAATGCCATAGTTCGGTGTTGGTCGTTTATGAAACAATCAATATAATACCCGTTATTCAAAATTCGGCTTTTGATACTCGTCACTAATATAGTAATTAGTCATATTTTTATAACAACTATAAACATGTCTGTTAATGGGTACAGTCTGACCACGTTTATAAGTTACATTGATGGATTTTTTTTTTCTTTAATAAGTCGCATCGGCAAAATTCGTCTGCACAGAAGAGAACATTTCAACCCGACTGAATACAAATGCCAGTGCTGTTGAAATAATAGTCTTTATTGCGTTGCGTTAAGCTTTTAAGTTAACATAAACAGAGGCTGATGCTATCTCGCTCACAAAAACAGGCTCAAGCTATCTCGCTCATACGATATGTAACCTACACGGGAAGACAAAAAAGGACCACCTTATTTTCATATGTATCCCACTCTGGTCACACTTTTACAGGTGACACTTTTATAACTTGGTCTCTCTCTCTCCCAATAAGGTTTGCTGGAAGAGAACTCTTTTTAGGGTTAAGCTCGCCTTTGCCATATTTTTCAAAATTAATGTTTTATGTATGTTTTTTTTTCTTGTGCAATAAAGAATAAATAAAATAAATAAATAAAATAAATAAGGTGGTATGTATACACACGATACTTATATCTAATACTTATAATATCGGATGTACTCAATGATTGCAAAAAGTCTCCCAGTTGCCACTGTCAGTGCCAATCAAGTGGGACTCCGTACTAAATTAGTTCAATAAGGCTGATTGGCACGATTAGGTCACTGTCGCTCTAATTGTGCTAATCAAATCAGTATTTTGAGTTCTTTTTCGACATTGTAACGTTTATACAATACAAAACTCTTTATTGCACACCACAAAAAAAAACAAGAAACACACATAGACATTAAACATCAAAGTACAATGGGCGGCCTTATCGCTTAGAAGCGCTTATTCCCAGGCAACCAAAGTAGGCAAAGTTCATTTTTGTACTTAATTATTTTTAATTATCTTCAGATCTATAGGGCATACTCTACAATGACAAAAACGAATAATATGTTATTGAGGCAAAAAGTTGTCGAAAAATGTTAGTTTTAGTTTTAATAAAATAACAAGATAAATAACATTAAATTCAAAGTTTTCAGTTTTTATTCTAACCCATCTCCTACGGGACCTTTTTACTAAGACTCCTCTGGTTCGTCTGTCAGCAGGCTATATCTCATGAACCGTGATAGTAAGACAGTTAATTTTCACAGATGATGTATTTCTTATTTAAGATTATTTATCGGGTATTTATCGCGTACCTTTTGCTTTCTTTTCCCCAACGTTTCAACCGCGTTTCAGCGATCGTGGTCACGGGGCGACTGTCGCCCCGTGACCATAAAAAATGATGTATTTCTGTTGCCCCCTATAACAACAAATACTAAAATACGGAATAAAATTAATATTTCAGGGGCTGCCATACAACAAACGTTTTTTGCCGACTTTATGGATACCTAATGGTAAAAACCCCTTCGTACACGATGCGACTCGCGCCTGGCCGGTTTTTTTATTCAGTTTGCCGACCTCTGTGGCGCGGCGGGCGAAGGTCTGCGACGTAGGAGGTTGCGGATTCGATTCCCGCCTCGGGACAAATGTGTGAACGATCTGCAGACATTTGTTCAGGGTGTTCTGGTCGTTCTCTATGATAAAAAATATCTATCTATGTAGTGTATTATATTATGTATATCAGGTATCTAGTACCCATAACACAAGCTCTGCTTAGCTTGGGGCTAGATAATGCTGTGTGAAATTGTCCAGCATTATTTATTAGTGTGTTTATATATTGTGTACAGTGGGTAAAATCCGGCTGTGGATGATGATGATTTATTATTATTATTTTTTATTTCAATTTTCATTTATTCGGGAATTTGACACGCCAAATTATAAATTATATATTTCAGGACATACCGCGTTATCGTAACTGATTGCAAACACGGTTGCATTGCAAATCCTATCTCTATCTCGTCTGCACAAATCATACAGAAATAACAAAATGCACACGCAGCATGCAATCAACCCATATCATACAAATTATCATACAATAACATACCAGCTTTTTGTGGTTCCAATGTTCACCTATTTATCTACTTGCACCATAAGTTCATGGTCCGTGAGATTGGTCTCTTGGGAAAAATAACAAGAATGGTTCTATGAAATTCACTGATGGGAGGCTTTTGTATTGTTAGTACTTAATTATAGGGTAAAATAGCTGGTTATTAAATTTATTATATGTTTCAAGAAGTGGTTTAATGGGGCTCGGATTTAAAAGAAAGTGTTTTACACTGTAACATAGTTTGAGGAACTCATTATGTAGGTACTTAACTCACCTCAACCTCAACAGCCTATAATAGTCCACTGCTGGACGCCGGCCTCACCCTGATAATCGCCTTGTTGGTTTTCATCTCATGGGGGGTAATACCCATAATTCTCATACTGGGCATGCGGGTTGGGGATCGCAGTTCGGTGGTAGATCTATTCCGCAAAAGGCGCTGCTGCCCACTCTCCGGTGTAAGTCCCTTAGTCGCCTCTTACGACACCCACGGGAAGAGTTGAGGTGGTGCAAACATTCTAAGCCGGCACCACACGGATTATGGCTTTATGTATGTAACTACAACTACGAGAGTTGTTTGGGTTGAAAGAATACCAACAAAATTCTAGTTGCACGCCTTCCGTGTTCCTGCCTGTACTGCGATGTGGATGAGGACCTCGTTTGGTGATAGAAAGTTGTTGTTCTTCCAACACATGGTTCGTGGTTAACCCGCTCAAGTTCAAGAGAGTTTTTCTTGTTGATTAGTTAGGCTGCTCGATGGACAGTTGGAGAAACAAACGCTGAATGCACTTTAGAAGCTGCTTGCGCCGACATAGCCGAGCGAATTTAAGAATTTATGTGTCCATGTCGGGAGTTAGAATACTTTTCCATTTTATACTGTGGTACTGAATTAATACATATTATAAATTGTACATACAGTATATTTTACCAGAAAAAAACTGCAACTACGTTACTGTGCATGCATTTTAACTCAGACTATGTTTTATGAGCGCGACCACCTCTGGGTGAGGTAGGTTGCGGATGGGGATCCGGTTGATGGCGATGATGGTGTCTCCCACGTGTATGAGGCCGCAGCAAGCGGCTGTTGAGTTGTGGATAAGATATACATAAAAATATTATATAAAAACTGTGTATTATTATCATTATCCTACGGTTCATAGATTGTGCAGTGTTTGAGACCATATAATTATACTCGTACAGCCTGACTTAGAACCTCCTTCGTCTTTCCAAGTCGATAAAAAATAAAATAACCAACATTAGACGGAAAATGTACGCAGAGATAGGCTTTTTAATTTATAACTTTTCAAGTCGTCGCAACGGTTTCATAAAACATAGTGCACTATAAAGTCGTAGCACGGAAGTCCATCAAAATATTACCTGTCACGGGAGGCGTTTTTATTATCCCAGGCGTGGTGTTATACGACCGATGGCTCTGCCACTGCCTTGTTTAGTGGTTTCACTGTATTCATGGCAGATAATTATCTACTAGATAGGAAGCAAAGATTCTAGGATCCTACGTTCCGGTAGGAAGTTTTTGGAACTATTGGAACTAAGTTCCTTATCGCGCGTTGTGAAATTTTTTTGGGCTGGACGGAAAAAAAACTCACGAAAAGTTGTAACGACACTTTTTGCTATAGTAAGCTATTGTAAGCCGTGCGGCGTGCGCATGTTTCTCTGTCTGTCTCTCTCTCTCTCTTATAGAAAGGAACTTCGTTCCATCCGGGTGTCCCTTGACACCTATCAACTTTTTTTTTATAAACCTTTTCTCAAGCCATGGAGCTCAAATGGAGTTGGGCAGCGGGTTAAATTGTCTAAGCAATTCGGTGTTTATATATATTCTGCAAGAGGCGCTGCTGCCCGCCCCCCGGTGTATGTCCCATAGTCTTACGACACTCATGGGAAGAATTGGGGTGGTGCAAATTGCATGCTGGCACCACACGGCTTTTCTTTCCCACAGCTGAGCAAAAGCCTCCCTTCCCTCCTTCTACATTTCTCTTTTGCCTCTGAGGTCCAATCTTTTAAGCGCGCGTCTAGTTCGTCCCTCCATCGACGGTTTGGTCTGCCGCGAGGTCGTTTCCTGTCTTTGGGAATCAATTGTTGGTGGATTTCGCCCACGACTCATCCGACATGCAGCATACATGACCCACCCAGCCAGCAACTCACTATTTCGAATAGGGTCTGATAATTTGACTCCTAGGATCCAGCGTGCCATGGAGTGCAACATCCTGGGAGAAATACATCTGGATCTGGAAAAAAATATAGATCTTAGCGTAATTAAATAATTGTACATTGTACACCTATGCAAGAACGTACCTGATTCCTATCGAGTGTGTCATTTGGAGCCCGAGGCGTCGCTGAGGGCCTCAAACACACGAAGAAATCGCACTTTCTCCCGAGTGTACTTAGTGCTTTATGCTACACTAACGAGGAAATCTTCAAAGTTACTCGTGTAAATTGAAAATGTAAACTCGAATTATGTGAAAATCTTACGCAATAATTACGCGCGTTCGATTTTCACGTAGTTCTTTTTGAATTCTTTTTCAATGATTGTTTCGAATCTTACGGTGAAGGGTCTGTATCTGTAAGAACGCAGGACCGTAAAGAGTTTTGAAGCCAACAGAGGGCAATATCTGATGATGATATCAATTTTCTTTTAAAGTATTTAATGACAATAAGGCTGGGGACATCTCATGGTGAACGGTCGTAGCTACCGGCTACGATTTCAGAAATTAAAAAATATCATGCAAGAAATGGATTTCCTACACTTTACTATAAAATGAAATTCCATAGAGTTTTCCGTCCCGCTTAGTCCCGTTTAGTACGTTTGCAATGAAGAAATTTCTAGGTTATGTTTGTAACAGGAATAATCAACTTTTTAAGTATGTATAGTGTAAAATAAACAAATATCTAGCTGCTAAATTAGCTAAAACAAACGTTGACTTTATACGAAACAATTGGACCTAAAAAAAAACACAATATCGATTTTCAATAGAAAAGACATAAACGAGCTCTTTATTTTTGCTGTTTTTATGAATCTATGGTTACCATTATATCTTAACTAGGTACGCGTGTGTATTCTAGAAGTAGGAACATACATAACCTACCTACCTATGTAATAAGTAAGTATTGTTTGTACTTATTTTTATCTATATTATCAACATAGGAAGAAAATTGCGTTTTGGAGAATTGAATCAGGTCTCTCAAAGATACATAATGTATTCGTTATCGTTACGTCGAATTTTGTGTGTGATTTGCGTAGTTCTCTTCCCGCACGACAGAGGCGCTGTACTAAATCCCATAGAAAAACGAGATGTCTCGAATGGGTCACTATAATGTACTACAATTTATTGCATGGCCGAATAAGGAAGAATTGGAAGGCATGACACGGATTATCAAGGTGTACATTATTCGGCCGTGCAATAAATTGTCGTGCATTATAGTGACCCTCTCGAATCACGATGTCTTCAAGATGTCTTCGTGACGACTTGTCAAACAGAACTCAGGCACAGTATCCATATGTGTATTGCGACTCACAGCTCTGATTACGTTATAATACTGATCCAATACCTCAAAGTGCTTTAATTCTTTTAGTCTTTTCTACAGGACTCTTTGGCACGTCACAAAATTAAAACTACTTTGATTCCTAGTAAAAACTAACTTAAAACTAGGAAATAAAGTAATCATATTTATCACTTTGTTTTTTTTTCACTTCAATCTTTTTAAGGTAATGTAAAGCAGCAAACAAGAAACCTTTACCTTGTCAAATCGTTACTTTTCTAGTTGAAGCAACTCATTCCTTACATGCCTCTCGAATTCCCCTTTTTAATCGAGTTTTAGAACTTAATGATCGATTCAATAGATGCCTTTCATACAAACTAGTCGTTGTTGACCTTTTTTTATTGACACGATGATCAATCACCGACTGTACGTACCTGGTACGTACCACACCACAATGGTGCCAAGTACACTCCAAATAGGTAACTTTTGTGCCTATATCAATACCATTGGCACGAAAAGCCAGCCAGCCTATGGAAATCATTTGGACTCGAAATGAATTTTATGGGCAGTAGGACAACGGCAGAATCCTGATAACTTTACTTCATTATCAGCCTTTATTAGTCCACTGCTGGACATAGGCCTCCCTAATGAGCGCCATAGCGCCGTGTCTTCAGCTTGTCGCATCCAGTATCTGCCAGCAGTCTTTCGCAAATCGTCATCCCACCTGGTCGGAGGGCGTCCTACACTACGATTGCCGAGTCGCGGTCTCCACTCATGAACACGTTTACCCCAGCGGTTGTCGGTTCTTCTCGAGATAAATTTACTAAGACAGTGGTATCCTTGCAGATTTGTCCATAGATGAAACTCTACGAGAGATACGAAGTTGCCCTTGGTGGCCACTAAAATCTATTTTCGTATCTCTGCCTGAACTAAATAGAATAAAACTATTACAGAGGCCTTAAAAAAAAGCTTATAATAGGTATCACAAACTAGAATGGATTTTTGAAAATTCCTTTGTTAAACGGAATAATAAGATAAATTAGGTGGCGGCGCCACTTTGGGTTGGGTATGCGCCTTAAATGACAAATTTTATTTAGATCGAAAAGAGACTAATACATTGATAACTATATTAATACTAATATATTAAAGGGACTAATACATTAATTTTGTAGTGCTGTCAATAGCAAATAATTTAATACATGTGAACTTTACTACTCAAGTACTTCCTGGCGTGTGACTCCAACATCTCGTCTCCCAAGATGTATTAGTTTTTATGTCATACTAGCGGTCCGCCCCGGCTTCACACGGGTAGTTTTTTTTCGTCAATTTTCCAATGTTTTTAATACTTATCCTATTCCGAACTAAGAGAAATCCATCAAATCAAAAACCATGAATATCGGTCTCGTCGTTCTTGAGTTATAAATGGTGTAACTACCACGACTTTGTTTTATATTTAGAGATGTCTATCTATCCTATCTCAGACCCCATAACACAACTTTTATATACATGTACTTATATGGTTAAATTGTCTAAGATATATATATATATATATAGATGTCGTTGTTATTTTCTTAACTTAGGTACCTACTCTATTGTATTTTTAGTACTATACTTATAAATCTGTGATTGTATTGGTTGTGATAGATGTATATTCCTCAGGTATATTCTAAAAGTAAAAATAAAACTTCTTGAAATTAAATGACATCACACAAAGATCGGCTTTGCTTACTCTTTACTTCCTCAGACCTTGACATAAGGTTCCAACCATAGACATAGAATTTTTTCACTATAATATTCTAAGCCTATGGTACCAACCAGCTCCTAGAATAAAGATTTTAGCAAGTATAACTTGTGAACACACATAGTTACCAATAAGTAATGTTTGCTCGTTCATTCAATCTTCATATTCTCTATTTCATAGTCTCTTTGAATTTTTTATTCTGTAAGTTGCTATTGCTGGGCCGTAAAGGTCTTATTTGGATTTTTATTTATTGAATGAGATTGAAGCTGACTTAGGGTTGCCTCACGCAGAAAAGTTCGTTTAGTAAAACCCATTTTCAAAATTACGTACGTGCAGATTAGCTTTTTTCTTCGTTATAAATCAATAGGGATAGGTAAATAAATGACTTGCCTTAGCCTGGTTTGGCCTTGTTTGGCCTTGTTTGGATTAGCAATGTATCAATCGAGAAAATATAACAGAGATCTGCTTGCAAACTCTGATTTTATGACTGGCAGTCTTTCATTCATCTGAACGTGAAAATATTAAACAGGCGTACATTCAGCGAATGACAAGTGACAACACTGTTATTATTTTCGTAAAATTCATTTTCGCTTCTCTTGCTCAAAAATTGTGTTATTTATTATATACGGTGGCTTAGCGGGCGTAAAACTTAAAAATACGCTCGAACGAACTTTACGCCGCGAGCGTAAAATTAGTTTTTAAGGTTAAGTACTTTTTCTTTTTCATGGTTATCTGAAACCATAGACATAGAATTTTTTCACTACGTTCTGAAACTGAAATCTCACATTCATCCTCTTGCATAAAGACTCGACTTTTTGGTGTTCCATTTACAAAGAACATACATTTTACTTGAATTTATTTTTGAAAATGGAACTGTAAGCGCCTTTTTGGTAATAGTTGAATGTTTTATATTATGGTGATTTTTCCTCCATGGTAGAATGCGAAGAATGGGTTATTGGGTAGTAACTTTGTGTTGCGCGTAACAAAGACACAAAAAGTTCTGGGAAAATCTCTGGAATATTGGTTTACTATAAAAAATTAAATAAAGATGAACTGGGTTTATTTATTTGAAAATGCCATTCAGCGAAAATGGAACAGAATGGTAAAGAAATTATATGATTCTATCGGTTGCGGTCGAAATCACGTGAAATATCGTATTTGAAGACTAATGACAAATTCGTGAATTAGGTACCTACCTACCTATAAAGAATTAAAATGGGTATGCATGTATACTACAGGAAAGTTTTGTTTGTTATATTTTCTCACACTCGAAGTAATAAGTATCATTTTGACTTAGGCAAGAACCACCTATAACTCTGTTTCGAATTCAAATTCCATAACTTTTATTTCATTAGGCTTACGTGTATTTTAAGAGTAGTTGTTATTTTACGTTTTTTACATTTAGCTGATGTACATTTTGCGTATTGCCCAATGTGCTTTTTTCACATTATGCTTACTGTTCATTTAGCGTATTGCACATTCTGCCCGTTTGTACATTGTGCTTGTTGTTCTCTTTTTGCGTATTGTACATTATCAGCCGGAGAGAAAATAAACACTTAGAAAAGTCAAATTTTATACTATAAACAGCATTTCTATGGTCTTTTCATCCTCCCTCGCTACGCTTGGAAGTATATATAATACTGGCAACCCTGAAGTCATAACACAAGCAGTGTTGCTGTTTGTTTACTCCGCGGCTTGTTAGCTGCTGGTCGTGGTTCAATGAACCCTTTCAGGTGCCTCTGTTACGTGCGGTTCACTCCAATGTAGGTACTATGCTATGATGACTAATGAACGCTTACGGTGAATGTTTCTAGTTACATCTCTGATTAAGGCGCATACCCCACCCAAACTAGCGCCGCCACCTACTTTATGTTATTATTTCGTTTAACAAAGGAATTTTCAAAAATCCATCTTCCAGTTTGTGATACCTATCATAAGCTTTTTTTAATGCCTCTGTAATAGTTTTATTCTATTTAGTTTAGAGATACGAAGTTGCCCTTGGTGACCACCAAAATCTATTTTCGATTATTGATTATTAAGTATTTATAGGTATTAAGTATTTATAGGTATAAATACTTAATAATCAATATCAGTTGGGCATTTCAGTACCTACTAGGGTAAAGCTCTCACCTCTAACCGCTCGATCCGGCGGCGCGCATAAGAAATGGCCTATTTCTTACTAAAAAGTAGAGTAAATCCCGCGCCACCTTGGATTATTCTTTATTTCGCCCTTAAAAATTACCCCGCCTAACCCTGTATAAAAATGCCGTCCCAGGAATACCGTATGCAGTGGCACTAACCGATGTTATTGAATATCGTATACATTGTTACTATCCCACTTCTGACATACTCCTCTCAAAACACAGAGCACGTAGGGCACTGCAGTATGCAGCGATTGAATTTATTGTATTCCGGAAGTTCTTCATCAAGATCCCTGTTTGTTTTGATGAGGGCTGCCCTCTTCATATTCGTAAAACCAATCACTCGGCATTTTATATCGATAACAGAGAAGATAATAAACAAAATCTTTACACTACACTGTATGGGTATAAATGATAAGTATTGAATATAAATTATAATATTAATGCATGCTTCTATAATAAAATAATACTGTTTTGATTATTAGTTCCAATGTTTTATCAATACAATACAATATACTTTATTGCACACCAAATAATTACAAAAAAAACATATACGGGGTGTCCGGTAATTAATGTATAACCCCGCAGGCACGTGTAGGGGGGCAGAAGGGCAACTCAGAAAAAAAAATTAAAAAAATCTATCTGCATTTTTTTTATTTTTTTTATTGCTAAATTTTATACGTTTGTTCAAATTTTTGGGCACTACGGCTACAAATTGAATAATAACGAATTGATTTCATTTGAATTCGTTATTATTCAATTTGTAGTCGTAGTGCCCAAATATTTGAACAAAGGTATAAAATTTAGCAAAAATTTAAAAATTTAAATTTAAAAAAATCCTATACCGTTGCAGATAGATTTTTTTTATATTTTTTTCTGAGTTGCTCTTCTGCCCCCCCACAAGTGCCTGCGGGGTTATCCATTAATTACCGGACACCCTGTATACAGAAAATAAAAACAATTATAGATATAGAAAATAAAAACAATATGCATAGTGAAATGTTTGTACGCCTAAGCGGCAGAATCCAGCGATTTAAAATAAGTCTTGTGTACCGACTGTAAAATTACCTGATTCACAAACAATAAATGAATTATAAATTATTATATTATTATGTTATGTATCTAAAATACAATTTGAGTTAGATGGCAACATTCACAACTCTCCCTGGATTTGATTTTTAAGATAAATAAATACAAGAACGTACAATTAATTTTATAAAAGCTATTCAAGAGTATTATCATACAATTTTCCCCGATGATTCAGCACGTTTCAGATAAGTTTGAAGAAAAGACAAATGCTGATAACTTTGGAGAAAAGGCGATCTTTTCCAATCAGTGAAGTTCGAAAAGTAGTACAATTCATGAAAAAATTAAAATTTGAGTTGTCTTTATGAAATATGTAATCTTATTAAAATCCTCTGTTATTTTGTAAACTTGTAGATAAAAAAACCTTACAAAGTAGAGCAACTCGTGTCCGGACATTTTATTAAAAATAAATTAGTCTCAACATCCTGTTGCGGTTATCTTACCTTATTGAGTCATAAAAACTTAGTTTGACATGTATTGTATATATCTTACAACAATAAAGATATTTTATCCCGGGGAAAAAGGCTCATTTTATAAGTCATAGAAAACATTTCTACAAAATAATAAGTTCGACATTGTCGCCAAAATAAATAAGGAAAATATAGCTTTTTTTAAGAGCCAATGCTTGCGTGCTATCCATAGGCTTTCCTGCTAGCTAAGATGTGCACCACGACATAATTTTTTGACTGTTTTGTCTCGCTCTTTTTGGTGTAAATATGAAAAAAATGTACGAAAAAACGAGCGACAAACGGCTGTTTGTCGTTTGTTATGTCGGTCTTTTTTGACGGCTGTCAAGGCGCATATGCCCGCCTGGATAAGGCCTCCTAGTAAAATCAGAGAGGAGTAAACTAAGAGGGTGGTTTTTGCCCAAGAATTGCACAGTACAGGCTCCTAAAGAAATACAAAACCTAGTTTCATAACATATGTGTTTTTTGTTACAGGATACAGTTCAGATAGTGCCAAAGAAAACATGGTTATGAACCATAATATACACAGGTAAGACTTTGAATACCTTTCTTGAAGACCTGCCAGCATCCTTTACACCTCACTTCACCTCAACAGCCTATAATGGTCCACTGCTGGACGCAGCCCCTCCCGATTTTTTGTTTCATGGGGGTAATCCCCATGCTGGGCATGCGGGTTGGGGAGCGCAGTTCGGTGGTAGATCTATTCTGCAAGAGGCGCTGCTGCCCGCCCCCCCGGTGTATGTCCCTTAGTCGCCTCTTACGACTCTCACAGGAAGAGTTGGGGAGGTGCAAATTCTAAGCCGGCACCACACGGCTCCTTGACTCATTAACATGAAATCGCTATAAAACCAAACTTACATACTCCAGTGAGCTTTTCGAAGGACTTTCAATGAAAATCATGGGAATCCATTCATTTGTTAAAGCAAATAATTCATTTTTATTTTTATTTATAAATAAAATATTATTAGCTTTGGCGTTGTGTTAATATTTTATGTCAAGCTAGGTACTGACAAAAAACAACATTTTCCGTTTTGATTTCTCGCTTATGCTGTTCACTGAAAAAGAACCACAATAATTCACGGTATCCCATAAAACTAAATTAAATGGAATAAAATAAAGATCTTACAAGAAAACTGGCACTATTTCCTTTTGTTATAGTGCGCTAAAACGCATGCCAAGAGTTCGCGGAAACAACTTGGAAAACAAATTGAATTATGGTTATATTATATACTAGAGTAGGGATTTTATAAAAAATACCATGTTTTATGCCTTTATTCCATCCAGTCCTACCAGTAGTTCGATAGTCGAACTGTTTGGATGTTTTTTTTCCAAATTGTTATACTGACGGATCGAACTATTTGGAAACATGGATTTTATTCCAAATAGAACTACTAACTCCGAAGTACAGTCATTGATTTACGATGTGCAAAGATGTCGCATCAGCCGGCCAAAAGTGGAAAACTAAACTGTGTCCGCTTTATTTTTTGTGGGCATAATTTCCACGAACTGCTTCAGAACAACGAACAAAAAATTTCGGATGACAGCTGTCAAACTGGAAACGGTCATATCTCGGAAACTACTGATCCTAGACCACTGGTTTGTATTGAGATGTGACAGCTCTCGGTGAGATCTTCATTTCGGATGACAGCTGTCAAACTAAAAACTTTCATATCTCGGAAACTACTGATCCTAGACCACTGGTTTGTATTGAGATGTGACAGCTCTCGGTGAGATCTTCATTTCGGATGACAGCTGTCAAACTAAAAACTTTCATATCTCGGAAACTACTGATCCTAGACCACTGGTTTGTATTGAGATGTGACAGCTCTCGGTGAGATCTTCATTTCGGATGACAGCTGTCAAACTAAAAACTTTCATATCTCGGAAACTACTGATCCTAGACCACTGGTTTGTATTGAGATGTGACAGCTCTCGGTGAGATCTTCATTTCGGATGACAGCTGTCAAACTAAAAACTTTCATATCTCGGAAACTACTGATCCTAGACCACAGGTTTGTATGGAGATGTGACAGCTCTCGACAAGATCTTCATTTCAGATGACAGCTGTCAAACTAAAAACTGTCATATCTTGGAAACTACTGATCCTAGACCACTGGTTTGTATGGAAAAAATAAAAAAAATATAATAAAAAATTAAAAAATAATAATAATAATAAATAAATAATTTACATGACAAAAAAATATTTTATAAGCATACTTCATAATTTGTTTTAAGTGATCCTTCAAAGAGGATATATCGAGAGAGGATTTATTATATCATAATTCATAGCAAAAAGGACAATTTCGTCTCAAGATACAAATGCATTTGAAGTACCATTTCTGACTGTACCATTATAATCATAGTAGTTCTATTTGGAATAAAATCCATGTTTCCAAATAGTTCGATCCGTCAGTATAACAATTTGGAAAAAAAACATCCAAACAGTTCGACTATCGAACTATGGTAGGACTGGATGGAATAAAGGGTTTTATGCACTCAATTTCTATGAGCTCACTCAGAAAACAAAAAACTAACTTATATTATGACATGTCAGTCTAATGAATAAGTGAATAATGCTTGATAATTCACACATCATTTTCTAGCCCCAAGCTAAGCAGAGCTTATTTTATGAGTACTCGATAACTGTATTCATAATACAATACATAGATATTTTTTTATTATACATAGAAAACTACTAGAACACCCTCAACAAATATCTTCTCACATATCATCTCAACAGCCTATAATGGTCCACTGCTGGACAATTATAAAAAATCAGCACATCGCAAAAAAAATGTTCCGATTTCCTGCTTTGCAGGCGAACCTTCGCCCTCCGCGCCACAGAGGTCGTCATAAAATAAACATAAATAATACATTATACTACACCCTGTATAATGTATTATTCCGTCTGTAAAGCAGGAAATCGGAACTTTTTTTTGCGATCTGCAGCTACCGAAAATATATCTATAGTATTTGTACGAAAACGACTTAGAAAATACTGGCATTCAAGTATTATCTAAAGAGATCTGATTCCCATAACACAACACTCTGTTTACTTTAAGGCTAGACGATGTTGTGTGAAAACTCCAGTAACTAGATAGGTAGGTAGGCAGGTACCTAATAATAATAATAATCATTTATTTCAGACCATAGTAAAGTTACAGATCTTATTTAACTTATGCTACAGTCCATAGTAATATATACCTTAAAACTAACATACATAAAATATTAAAAAAATAATGACACGTTTTTTTGTGATTTGATTACGGCGACGAACGTTTAGGGTCTAAACGTTCGTCGCCGTAATCAAATCACAAAAAAACGTGTCATTATTTTTCATTAGTTTAGTTATACAGTGTGGAAATTAAACTCAGGCCCTGGAGGGAAACTACTTAAAATCCTTAAGCTAGCTCATTTTACTTAAAGGAGACATTCCTTTATTTTTAAAAAGAAACAAATCTGCATTAAAATATTTTTTTAAACTCGCTTGCTTCGCCCGGGACTCGAACCAACTAAAATTTAAAAAAATAAACACTCTTTATTTTATTATACTAATCGGTAGTATTAATATTCAGGATAAAGTTTCTGTAACAAACATTTGGTCTTAAAAATAAAAATAATCGTTAAATCTAACATCAACTTTATTTTACTATCAATTTTGTAACACTTAAATTATTTAACTGATAAATTGTTCGAAATGAGCCCCGTCGTTCCGGCTACACAACATTAGTCGCCGTTGAAATTCATTTCTTGTAGCCTTCAGCAAAGTGTTGTGGTGTATGCCCCTGATAACATTTTCTACCGCAATCCTTAGCTCTTGAACGGTTTCATAGCAAGTTTCATAAACAACATTTTTTACATGACCCCATAAAAAGAAGTCCATGGGCGTCAGGTCTGGACTTCTTGCAGGCCATCTAATCGTGTTGTGTTGGAGAGATAACAGAACTGTTACGTGTCTTTTACTTGTTAAAAGTGAACAGTAACCAAATATTTTTTAGAGAAACTTTATCCTGAATATTAATACTACCGATTAGTATAATAAAATAAAGAGTGTTTATTTTTTTAAATTTTAGTTGGTTCGAGTCCCGGGCGAAGCAAGCGAGTTTAAAAAAATATTTTAATGCAGATTTGTTTCTTTTTAAAAATAAAGGAATGTCTCCTTTAAGTAAAATGAGCTAGCTTAAGGATTTTAAGTAGTTTCCCTCCAGGGCCTGAGTTTAATTTCCACACTGTATAGTAGTATTCGAAGACTCTTTAGGACGACTTTACTTTGTGTAGGGTTTCCAACTCTTCTGGAATGCCTGGGAGACTCCGGTAATAATAATTATTATTATCCTCCCGGGAGTTTTTTCTAGCCTAGCTTCTTGTCATATTCTACAAATTCTAAGAATCGTGCCTTTCTTAGAATTTGTAGAATTAGTAGCTGCGCTGTTTGGAAGGCGACACGGTGTGACTTTGTTGTGTGTTCCCCCATATTTCCTATCTTTGGCGTTGATGCTAGGTACTGACAAAACTCAAATCAAATGAAAGTCTTTATTTCCATAAATACAAAATAGTACATTTAGAAAAGGCCAATTTTTTTCAAAAATACATTCATCTTCATCATCAGCCCTCTATTAGTCCACTGCTGGACATAGGCCTCTCTTAATGAGCGCCAAAGCGCCCTGTCATCAGCTTGCCGTAAATAAAACATTAATACGGAAATAAAGTGATATTTTTGATTTCGGTACCTTCGGTATGTAGACTAAAGTAAAGAAGCGACGACGCGACGTAGAAAAAACTTTACCCTGTTAATTGTTTTTTTTCGAGTTGGAGCAAAACCCGTCCCAAGTTTTTTTATCTTCTATCTGATTTTGTAGTAAGCCTTTTTGCACAGAAGGATTTTGACAATTTGTTTAAATTTATTTACTGATAGATTTTGCAACTCACTGGGAATTTTGTTGTAGAAGCGTATACATTGCCAATTTTGTGAAGCCTGGCTGTGGGCTCAGCAAGCTTATGTTTCTTTCTAGTGTTTATATTATGTATATCGCTATTTTTAGTAAAGCTTTTGATATTTTTATGAGTGTACAACAAGTTTTCATAAATATATTGACAAAAAAAAAACATTTTCCTTCTTGTTTTCTCGCTTCCGCTGTTCACTGAAAATGAAGGAACAATAATTCATGTTATCCCATAAAACTAAATTAAATATAATAAAAAAGAGTGTTACAAGAAAATTTATTGGTACTATTCAAAACGACTAGTAAGTAATAGGTATAAAACGTTGTTGCTATGCTCTATGTTCCACACAAATTAATACGTGTTCCCCCTTTCCTAAACGAGTTCGCATAGCTGTCTCAAGGTTGTCTACACTGAAACCAATTGCCAGTCTGTCGGTTTGTAGTATCCCCGGCACTGTCACAACACCATGGAGACAATGGTCTCTGTCCATGGCACACATTATTTAGGTACTTTATAATCTGATACGAGACCATTCATACAAAAGGTGTTAGTGATGTGAAGGATGACTCACGCTTGACCGTGCCGGGTCCGAGCCGAGTGTCGGCCGACTTCTTATTAGTTGTCCGTTGCTCCTTCGTGACTCTGTTGCCACTCGGTATAGCGTGACTGTGTCCATGAAAAGTATACGTTAAGTTACATTAGTTAAGAGCGGGCCTAATGCAAAAAATTGTGAAAAGGATAGGCATAGGATTTCGCGTTCATAGGAGCGGGACAGAGTAAAGCAATGTCAGTGCAAAAATCAAGTTTTTGCTTCTTTTCTATTAATGATTCAAAATTTAAGCATTAAATAGAAAAACTAAACGATTACTTAAATAAAACAGTAGTCTGGCTATGTAATTCGTAAAAAATAATATGGTGTTGTCGCTGATACTTTATTAGAGCATTTCAATTAAAACAGTTTTTTTACCTTAGATGTAAGGGTTTAAAAATACACAATTTGCTTGATTTTTGCATTAGGCGCATTTGGTTTGCTTTTTTCGAGACAACGAATTGCGAACACCGCGCGGTGAAGGCGAGAAAGGGAGGCAAGAGCCTATTTATAATTTTTATATTACTCTAAATAAATAAATAATGCTGAACAATTCACACAGCATTATCTAGCCCCAAGCTAAGCAAAGCTTGTGTTATGGGTACTAGATAACTGATAAATATAATATAATAACACAATACATACATAGGGTCTGCCTGCGACGCAGAAGGTTGCGGGTTCACTTCCCGCCTCGGGACAAATATGTGTACGATCTGCAGACATTTGTTCAGGGTGTTCTGGTCGTTTTCTATGTATAATAAAGAAAATCTAAATATCTATGTATTGTATTATGTATATCAGTTATCTAGTACCCATAACACAAGCTCTGCTTAGCTTGGGGCTAGGTAATGCTGTGTGAATTGTTCAGCATTATTATTATTATGTCAGTCTGTTGTATCCCTTTCCCACCTCTAAGTAGTCCCCTTTTAGTCACTGATCTCTCAAAGAGCTCTGTATTGGGTCCTTTGTTCTACTCCATTAGAAGCTTCTAAAGCAAACCGCACGTGCAACGTAATTTAATACCTTGTTTAGTTGTTATAGTGCTTATATTGTTTTAACAAGGGTGGGGTTCCTTACATGGGTTTTAAATGGCAGACCATTTACGAAAGACTGATTTGGATTTTGCAGAAACGCTTCCGAAATGCACATGTGTACTAATATTAGAAAGAGTAAAGATTTCCAGGTTATGAAAGAAGAGGACGACCTCTGTGGCGCGGTGGGCGAATGCTTGCAACCTCCTGCGACGCAGGTGGTTGCAAGTTCGATTCCCGCCTCGGAACGAATGTGTGTACGATCTGCAGACATTTGTTCAGGGTGTTCTGGTCGTTTTCTATGTAAGTCTATGTAAGCTTATGGTAAAAATATCTATCTATGTATTGTATTAATATATTATGTGCATCAGTTATCTAGTACCCATAACACAAGCTTTGCTAAGCTTGGGGCTAGATAATGCTGTGTGAATCGTCCAGCATTATTTATTTATTTATCTGCCTTTATTTACATTCATCAAAGTTTAAATATTTATTTATATATTGGCTGTCAGTCACCACCACTTCAAAGTTCCCAGCCTAACATCAAACATTAGAACCAACCACGCATCTTTGCTTTGAACCGTACGAGTAACCGTCTAGTTACCACTTACCACTGTACAGAGGATATTAACGTAACCGCGGTACCTCCGGTGCCAACTGGGGCTCGAACCTGCACCTAAACACACGTACATCGGATACTTATGTTTGCGTTGGGGATTGAATAACCAATAACGCTGAGTATGCTGTTGTTATTTTTTTGTTTTGACATTTATTTTGTTTATTCTTTCATTAAAAGTAGGTACAACTATTTTTAAAGGCGTAAACAGTACAATAACTTCCCTTAACAAAATTGTGCAGTTGTGAATGAACGCCTAATGATAATAGACGCCTATCAGGGAAGGTCTTTGTCCAGCCGTGGACTAGCTGAAGGGATGATAGACCAAAGATGCAAACATAACATAAACATAAAATATATTTCTTTGCAGCAAAAACACATTAAAGTAGGTATATAAGGCACTTAATGGTAGATAGTAGGTAGAGTTACATTATATTGTGATACAATGGCTTGTTAAACTGATAGAAAAAAAGTTATTGCTGAGGGTTTGGAGACGATGTGATGTGAATGTAACTTCCAGCAGGAGTTTCACTGCGACCAGTCTTAACGGAGATAAGCCAAGTGTGCAGGACATTTGACATGACAGATGACATAGTGCACAAGTAGGTACCTATGTGCACAAGCACTGGTCTCTATTCCCTCGCTCCTATAATCCGATGGGACAATCCGATGGGTATAATAATAAAATATATATCTATGTATTGTGTTATATTATGTATATCAGTTATCTAGTACCTATAACACAAGCTCTGCTTAGCTTGGGGCTATGTAATGCTGTGTGAATTGTCTAGCATTATTTATTATTTTATTATAGTATGTTATTTTTACCGACTGGAGCAGGTTCTATGCACGCTTGTTCACGCTGAGCCAACCAATTTTTCGGCGCAGGGTCATGGATGCAGAAACATCTTATTTTTGCTACAACTCTTTTGTGTCAGTTACGGAAGCGTGCCCAAGACGCTGCTGGCTGCATTGCCCCGCTGTATGGCAATGCTGATGCGCTATGCCAGATACACACCAGTCGGATCACGCTTCGCTTCGAACAGACGCGCAGATAATTTTTTGGAAAAAGTTACTATCCAACACAAACTAATATGAACTAGTATTTATTGAAACAATTGTGAAGAACAGTTAGCCGTTAGAGAATATTAAATTAAGTTTACGTTTCGGCTTGAATTATATTTGCGATGTGGCAAAAACTCCCCCAAAACTTGAAATATTTTACGGAAACGAGTTTTGAAACGAGCAACGAGTGGCTTTAACCCAAAACACAGCACATTTTACTGAACAAACTCTGAATTTTACAGGCGGTAACCATTGCGGGCAATATAAGCGAATGGGTATACTTCCGCTTACCAAGCCCCTCATTAGTGTTTGATCGCGTGGACATACACGGTCTCTCCGATCTCCTCTATTTTAACAAAAAAAAACATGTAATGTGTGAGCATATATAAGTAAATAGGTACATAGAATAAGAATGTATTTATTTCAAAATGTACAGGGTAGCCTTAAAGTTAATTGGTTGAGTAGAAGAAAGTAACCAAATATGGAATACCGTTTTGTTTTTAAAACATAAATGAAAGAAATATTAATATACAAAAACTTTAAACTGTAATCATAAACAATCATATATTTGCGAATTAGACAGTAATATTCTTGTATTATATTTATTAATTATAAGTATGTACTTACTTTCATTTCTCAAAAATCAAATTAATATGAAGGTATCCAATAATGGAATAGGTACCCCAAATATGGAATACTATGTCATTTGTAAGTAATTTTAAACCTAGATTTCTAATTTAACACTAATAAACTCAGACAATAATATGCCTGATGAACTTTCAAACCATCGTGTATACAATGTATAGAAGCTATAAACACACTACTATTTGTAATAAAATGGCGAAAAAATCACCTACTGTTGACATACCTGAGAAAGTTTTCTGACAGCGACAAAACAAAAATATCTCACAGCGACCAAAGGACTCGGTCGACTAACTCCTCGACATCTATATGCCCGTATAGTGATTTGAGGAGGTAGACGATCACAACTCTTTGTCTCTAGGACTCTTGGTTTACGAGAAATGCTGGTATTCCTTATTAGGGATACTATTCCATACTTGTCTTTGGTCACTTTCCTCTAACATAAGGAAATTAAAATTATATCTACACTATAACACTACGTACCCAACATCCGACCAGGTGGGATGATGATTTGCGAAAGATGCTGGATGTGGCAAGCTGAAGACAGGGCGTTATGGCGCTCATTAGGAGGGGCCTATGTCCAGCTGTGGACTAATATAGGATGATGATGATGATGATGAATATTATAGCTGGATTATGTTTAGGCACTATAAGTAACTCGCTAACACGATATTATTCTGATGTCAGTTTCTAAGTAGGCCATCAACAAACTGCCCGTTTTGTTGGCCCGGTTTCCTTTAAGGCCAATTGCATTAACTCGCCGTTTGACTGGCATCTAAAGTTAGTGCTTCGAATGAATCTAGGCATCTAGATTGCGGAGTCATGATTGGATTATTGGTTGAAAAGCTGGTGTTAAATTTGGAGGTAGGTGGCTACAGTCTGATGAACTAGTATACATAATCCATAATTCAATAACGTTTATTTCTTTAAGCTTACAAAATAAGCACTTAGACAAGTCCAATTTAATACCATAAACACGTTTATAAATAGTAATTAATATTACATCTTTGTCCTCTCTATTATATTTTATATTCTAGAATTTGCGGAAATGGTTTTATTTTGTTCAACGAAATAATCAATTAGATTGAATAGGTGGCGGCGCTAGTTTGGCTCGGGCGGGGTACCGTCATATGAGTCTATAGTACCTCAATATGAATTGGTGAGCTTTGTCCATGGGGGAAGCCTATGTCCAGCACTGGACGTGTATGGGCTGATACGATGATGATACTACCTAAAATCAACACCGCCGGATGTCCACATCTTTCAAACTGAATATTTAACTTTGAAGTTTATATTATGGTAAAGTTCAGGACTTACTCTATAGATCATGCTTCAAAAACACGATTTCATAAAACTTTCTCGATAGAAAAACGCAAAGTTTTCGAATTTTTTAACTAAATCCTTAATTTCTCAATAGTTGAGATCTAGAGAATAAGCATTGTAATAGAATTAAGTTTAGATACATTTTGTAAGTCGCGTTTTTTTTTCTTCAAATAATGTCCTAAATAATAGATAATAAGCAAAACTTACGCGCTTACGCAAAATCCTTAATTTTTTTTGTCTCGTTTGATCAACGTAATATTAAGATAAAATAGGAGGCGGCGCTAGTTTGGGCGGGGGTAACGCATTAAAGCTTCGGGGTTCACGACCTGTGTATAAGCTTTTGAATTTTTAATGTAAAAATCCCAGATGTTTAATACTAAATAGTCATATCAACATAAATATCTTTTTCAGGAGAAGAATCTCTGGCAACCGGCCGAATGCGGTCAGTTGAGCCACGCGCCGCGCCGCGAGCGTAGTCATGCCGACTGCCGTTCGAAATTCGAACTTTTCAAAAAACAAATAGAACATAGTGATGTGGTGAAACGATATCGAATCAATTGACTTAGTCGATTGTTTATTTAGTGTTTGATAGTTAATTCGATACGAACTCGAATCGAAAGTCAGAAAAGAATAAAAGTAATACAATTTAGTCTAACTAAACTATTAAAATCTTCATCTCCGAAACGTATACAGCAATAAAAAATAATTGAATATTGAAATCAATTTGGAACCTAGCCAAATGCTGCAGACGCTGAGCCATCAAATATTAATTTAAAAATCTTACTTTGGAAACTTCATTTCAATAAAGTGTCGGTATTACATTTAAGCTGATGAATCTTTATATCGAAACTTACTGGACTATTGCTTTTATATTGATTGTAATAACAACGATTTTATACGGAGCGGAGAACGGAAAACTGAGTAAAAGTTTATTTATAAAAACAAAACACAATTCAATGACCGCTAGCGAAGCGACAAATGGAAACATTCGCTACCGGAATTTGCTAATGAGTGTCTAACGAGGGAGAAATTGAGATGTGATGCCAAATGATTTCTGGTATCCTAAAAGTCACTCATCATAATAGTCGTCTTCCGGTCCTTATCCCCTCTGGGGCCAGCACGACTTATCTTTCTTAAAAAACAGTCATTCGTAAAGGCATTCTAACTACCTATGTATATCGGTGACCCCCGGACGGTTTCCAAGTCTCGCGATTACAATCGGCCAAACAAATTAAATTGTAAAACCTATACCAATTGATTATACACCATAAAATTGGTTGTTCTTAAACATATAAGCAACTTCTTTACTTAATTTTTAAAACTATCATGGTTATTAACATTAAAGTCAGTTATAACGAAAATTCTAAAATCGAATCATGGTAAATATCCCGTTATAAATGACTTTATTGTTTACTTCATTTTACCAAAATTTAAATATTTCTGTATCAATAGAAATTGAATTCAAACCTAACAGGCGGGTAACCAATGGATGAACGTATGTAGTTTAGGTACAGTGGTAGATATAAAAATGAGAAAGACATTTACTTACTGAATAGAAATATTTATGTAGTTATGACCTACTTACGATATTAAGACGCGACGCGAAGCTTGCATAATGCGACAACATAAAATTAAATTGAATATAATCACTGACTGCCTTTTCATCCGTGCTGAAAACGAAGCGATATTAAAGACGTCATCAGTGAAAGTTTCAAGGAAAATAGTTAGATAAGCTACACTTAACCTGCCCATCTGATTCGCATTCATAAGCAAGTTGATTGCAGTTACGGTTTTATACCTCCGGTAAACACGAATCGTATAATATTTCACTGCTTCGCCGTATACGATGCTACTCTCGTGTAAATTACTCGACAACACTTGTTGTACTAAACAAGTGTTGTCGAGTAATTTGCTAACAACACAGGTGTGTTTACAGCGCATGTCAATTTGATGATTAGGCGTACGCTAAACTGTATTCTGTAAACAAAATTTACATGAAATTGCTGCTAGCAACGTATTATTACGGAACATCGATAATAGTTTGTGTATTTTATCGATAATTTTCAATCAAGAAGTTAATTTTATAAATGTCAGCACTAGTAGGTAGATATGTAGGTATTCTTTTAAAAATCGAAATCTGTTTTTCCAGCCAGCTACTAACATTTTACTGGGCCATGACCATAGAGTTTTTACTTCCAATTTAGCAAGACTGGTTCTAATTTATGTAGTGGCTTGTAGCTCTCATTTGTTTTTGTTATCCATCACTTTTATGTGAGCTTGTCTCTTCTCTTTTATTTTTATTTGAGATGAAAAGACAAAAATACACACCTAAAAACAAATAAAAGCCGACAGCTTCTTTTATTTTCCAAAATCAGTTGTCAGCAGAACAACACGGAAACGATCGTAAAATTGAAATATTATGTAAATGGGGTTTTCCTGAGTTATTAATTTGTTTGAGTACTGCCCAGCCTTGTCTATGGGGCTCATAACAGTAAATCTGTCAAATGCATACCCCGTAATATGATGATGTTGAAATTAACTTCAAGAGGTTGGTATAACTGTATAAGATATAAGTAGGTAACATGCTAAATATCCAAATGATATCCAACTCTTATTTGTTTAGGCTTTTCTTACCTCTTGCATTTTGCTTATGCGTTAGAAGGTTCCGTACCCATAGAGTAAAACGGGACCCTATTACTAAGGCTCCGCTGTCCGTCTGTCTGTCACCAGGCTGTATCTCATGAACTGGGATAGTTAATTTCTGTTGCCGCTATAACAACAAATACTAAATACAGAATAAAATAAATAATTAAGGGGGATCCCATAAAACAAAGGTGTTTTTTTGCCGTTTTATAGATAATGTTACGGAGCCCTTCGTGCGCGAGTCCGACTCACACTTCACCGGTTTTATATAGTTTGATTATTACCATTTTATTCATTCATTTTATTTATTCATATTTTTTAACAATTAAATATTTTTTTATGTAGCAAAACCAGAAAGAAGATTAAATATTAAGACTAGGAGACTTTACCACTTGAAAAATTCAGTATTGGATACGGTTTATGGATACGGTCGGTACACACGACCGTAAATCGTCAAGTGGCAGCTCAGCAGACGACAGCTCCAGAAATAAACCGGCGTGGGCGCAGGCGTCGTCTCCGAGAAATAGGGCTATCATCGCTCGTGTAGATCTGGCCTTTTCATGCTTTCTTTCATTGACTAATTCATTTTACAATATGGTATATGCATGTGACAATAAAGCCGTTTTTTTGTATTCTCTACTGACTGATATTGAAATATATCTGTTTATTTAGTTTTGTACACATCTAGTTTGGCTAGTGTATAATATTGCGAAAATTAGCTTTTATGTTCATCTCCCCAGCGTACCTAAAACAAACATTTATTTATTTTCAGTAATTTATGTATATCATGTAGGTACGATGGGAACCTAAAAACATCATCAAAAATGATCCTTCCCTAAAACTGTAAATTTTACAATCGCCCAGATCATGACAGGCGCAAGTGACATTAATTGTCAAGATTTATTGCAGCGACATGCGGGTACTCCGGTATTTTGACAATGCGCTGCAATTGGGAGAAAATAAAAATTCAATAAAGATGAATGGAAAAATACCATGTATTGAAACAATACTTCGGTTTACATAACCAATAATTTATTAATATATATTAATATGTCCATGGAAAAAAGTAAGCTCTCTAATGGTGTAATAATTTTTGACATCGGTCTAGTAGGTTTAACTTTATTCGTTATACAAAAATACAAATCATTCCTCTTATAATATGGTAGATGGCGCCACAGCAGTCAAAATTAGATAAAACCTTTTTTAGTGCTGGGATTTAAACAAGATTCGCCAAGTGCGAGTGTAACTCGCGCGCCGAGGGTTTCAAACATTTGCCAATTATTTGGACAATCAATTTTCTGAAATATTTTAAAAAGTATGAAACTTACAGAAATTTCAAAAAGTGTTTTGAAATGGTCAAAACGATACCTTTCATTTGATACCCCACATGGGTAGGTACCCCTTTTTGAAAAAAAAATCCCCTTTTTTGACCATTTTTCAAAAACTATTATTATTACAGACTTCTCTATATTTTTCCTGTCAAATATAGATTGATATCTACAAACGCCTAATACATTGTACATGGATCGGTCTGCAATCTTCGGAGCTAGGGGGGGGGAATGGTCAATTTTTCGTCTTTTTTTGAAATATTTCAAAAAGTATGGAACTCACAGAAATTTCAAAAAGTGTTTTGAAATGGTCAAAACGATACCTTTCATTTGATACCCCACATAGGTAGGTACCCTCCCTTTTGAAAAAAAATTCCCCCCCTTTTTTACCATTTTTCAAAAACTATTATTATTACAGACTTCTCTATATTTTTCCTGTAAAATATAGATTGATATCTACAAACGCCTAATACATTGTACGTGGATCGGTCTGCAATCTTCGGAGATAGGGGGGGGGGAAAGGTAAATTTTTCGACTATTTTTGAAATATTTCAAAAATTATGAAATTTACAGAAATTTCAAAAAGTGTTTTGAAATGATCAAAACGATACCTTTCATTTGATACCCCACATAGGCAGGTACCCCTCCTTTTGAAAAAAAATTCCCCTCCTTTTTGACCATTTTTCAAAAACTATTATTATTACAGACTTCTCTATATTTTTCCTGTAAAATATAGATCGATATCTACAAACGCCTAATACATTGTACATGGATCGGTCTGCAATCTTCGGAGCTAGGGGGGGGGGAATGGTCAATTTTTCGTCTTTTTTTGAAATATTTCAAAAAGTATGAAATTCACAGAAATTTCAAAAAGTGTTTTGAAATGGTCAAAACGATACCTTTCATTTGATACCCCACATAGGTAGGTACCCCCCCTTTTGAAAAAAAATTCCCCCCCTTTTTG
Organism: Eupithecia vulgata; assembly: GCA_946478455.1. Taxonomy (NCBI): domain Eukaryota; kingdom Metazoa; phylum Arthropoda; class Insecta; order Lepidoptera; family Geometridae; genus Eupithecia; species Eupithecia vulgata. The sequence goes on along the minus strand of OX297879.1, from coordinate 9,727,694 downwards.
ACCATTTTTCAAAAACTATTATTAATACAGACTTCTCTATATTTTTCCTGTAAAATATAGATCGATATCTACAAACGCCTAATACATCGTACGTGGATCGGTCTGCAATCTTCGGAGATAGGGGGGGGGGAAAGGTCAATTTTTCGACTATTTTTGAAATATTTCAAAAAGTATGAAACTTACAGAAATTTCAAAAAGTGTTTTGAAATGGTCAAAACGATACCTTTCATTTGATACCCCACATAGGCAGGTACCCCTCCTTTTGAAAAAAATTTCCCCCCCTTTTTGACCATTTTTCAAAAACTATTATTATTACAGACTTCTCTATATTTTTCCTGTAAAATATAGATTGATGTCTACAAACGCCTAATACATTGTACATGGATCGGTCTGCAATCTTCGGAGCTAGGGGGGGGGGAATGGTCAATTTTTCGTCTTTTTTTGAAATATTTCAAAAAGTATGAAACTCACAGAAATTACAAAAAGTGTTTTTAAATGGTCAAAACGATACCTTTCATTTGATACCCCACATAGGTAGGTACCCCCCCTTTTGAAAAAAGATTCCCCCCCTTTTTGACCATTTTTCAAAAACTATTATTATTACAGACTTCTCTATATTTTTCCTGTAAAATATAGATCGATGTCTACAAACGCCTAGTACATTGTACATGGATCGGTCTGCAATCTTCGGAGCTAGGGGGGGGGGAATGGTCAATTTTTCGTCTTTTTTTGAAATATTTCAAAAAGTATGAAACTTACAGAAATTTCAAAAAGTGTTTTGAAATGGTCAAAACGATACCTTTCATTTGATACCCCATTTGCCTTCCTAGGTCTCTTTTGAAATTTCAACATCAAAATTTGTACTGAAATTATTCATTTTCATTTTTCATTTATTTATATATTTTTTTCTTAAAATCAGTAATGGCGCACGAAATGTATCATTATTTCAAATTTCAAGTTAATAGCTGCAGTAGTTACTGAGATATTCAAGAAAGAGCGGGGACGGACAGAGCGAGACCATAAGGGTTTCAAAACCGATCTTTGAAACCCTAAAAACGGAAAACTTAAAAAACAGTTCCTGACTCTAATGTCACGACAACGACAATTGCTAATGAATTCCTCTACAATCCGACAGTTTGAGAGATTTAAGAGACATTTCTGTTTATATTATTTTTTAAGAAAATGAAGGAATGTGGTGTAACTATTTTAGTTTGTTTTCCTTTATTTTTTTGGTAGAACGTTGATTGAGAAATCTTTGTGGGAACTACATAACTACCAAAAAAGAAAAATTCAGCGCGGATTTATTAATAAGTTATGTAAAAAAATCTTAAGGGTCCTAAATCAAGGACCCTCAAGATTACCATCGATTTTAAGAGTCCTAATCAAGGTCGCTTATATCGCGATTATCCATCCATATTATCCATCCATCGTTACTAAGGATCTTAATCAAAGTTTCTTAAGATTCATATTCATTTATTGGTAAAAAAAATAAACATGTCAAAATTATCCATCCACATTATCCACCCATCTTAAGCGTGTCATCGTAATCATAAACCCATACGACTATCCGCCATTTTATATGTTAATTAAAAAGAGGAAATATTTGTTTGTTTGTTTGAATTGAATCGACTCCGAAACTATTGGACCGATTTGAAAAATTCTTTCACCATTAGAATCCTACATTATCCCTGATGAACAAAAGGCTATAGAATATATCGGGGCGGACCACTAGTTGTTAAATAAATAATTAGATAGATAGATAGAGAATACTTTATTCATCACCAATAAGAAAAAATAATATAAAATAATAATAATTTGTTGTTGGTTATATTTAGTCATAGTTAGCTAAGGTTTCGATGGTGTCGCACTCTACAATTTACCGACATGGAGTAGAACTCCTTCTACCTACATATCTTTTTGTATGACACACTTACACCTGGTACCTCAATTTTTTGCTAAGCAGGTACAATAAAGTTGCTTTGTGACTAATCAAATCCAAGGTTATATACCTTCCTACGTGGGCAGCACAATATATTGTGACAAGCTAAAACTAAATGGCGAATTATTACATTTATTACTTTTTGTGCCCGAAAGATGAAGTAGTATATGACGACCATAATGAAGATGAAGCCTACTTATATCTACCGCCCAGGTACCTACGCAAACATCATCACCTCGGCCTCAGCCACTGTCGCGCAAATGTGTGTTCAAATATGGGCTTTGGACTCTTAGTAATTAGATGCTTTTTATATTGACGGCATCAAATCCCAGAAAGATCGCGGGAAACTCGCTTGAAGCACGCGGTTAGCGATTTTGTCACTGTAAAATCTATCTAAAAATTACGAGTATAGAATAGACTAGGTACTTACTTAAAACTCTTAAAACATAATTACATTAAAATAGTACAAATGAACTAGTGTTTACAATTGAGCCAACTGCAGACTGTTGCAAATAATCTACAGGTAGCTCAACTGATCCATTATCAATACCAGGCGGAAGCGTGCCCAAGACGCTGGCTGCATTGCCCCGCTGTATGGTAATGCTGATGCGTTGCGCCTAACTCTCGGGTCACGCGTCGCTTCGACCAGACGCTCGGATATTTTTTTATCAATTATAATATAATTGTTGACAATATGACTCTAGCATGTGGGTTGAGCCTTTTGTTATTGACATTTGTTGACAAATTTTGCAGCGAAATGACAAGTATATACATACAACCTAATTTTTTTGTGAAAAGGACAGACTTAGGTTTTAGTCTTCATAGGAGCGAGACAGGCCATAGCAACGCAAGCCCAAAAATTAAGTTTTAGCTTATTCTATCTATTAATTATTACTTTATTATAAAAATCCGAAACATATAAAATTTTCTTTATACTTAGTTCTATTACCATGCTTATTTCTAAGATCTTTACATCTATATTTTTTGAGAAATTAAGGTTTTAGTAAAAATTTAGAGGCAACTTTGCTATTTTTCTGTAGAGAATTTTTTTATGCAATCGTTTTTAAAACATATATGATCGATAGAATAAGTCCTGAACTGTATCATGTATAAATTTCAAAGTTAAATATTTAGTCGTTTGGAAGATATTTACTCTGTGAGCAAATTGCGCAACGGAACCCTTCCTTTTCAAACTTATTTCGTTCCCAATTGCTCAACTCAAGCTGCTCAACTCAAGTTGCTCAACTCCGAAATCAACAAGATATTAATCATTTGAGCTACATATAAATTGTTTGCAAAAGTCATCACCATTTTCTAAAAGTTTATAAAAGGTTCTATCACAAACGGCCTATCGAAAATTTTGAAATTACCTTTGTTCAAGGAAATAATAAGATAAAATAGGTGGCGCTAGTTTGGGGTTAGAACAAGTGATACCACGTAAGTTAAGCTCATGTTAAGTCAAAAGGACAATTTAACTCTTACAACATTGTAATTAGGGCATGGCGGTAATGGGCTAAATGACAATACCGGTAATTTACCGGTATTCATATTTTTAAAACCGGGATCCCGGTTTTTCGGTATTTTTTCGGTATTTCACTACAAATACTAAAAAAAGCAGAAAAAAATGTTTTCCACTCCGTTTAATATTGTATTAGACTGAATAAATGTACCAAGAAATGTTATTTGAAATAAGCCTAACTTTTATTGATAATTTAAAATGGTCCTTTCTACTTTATGGTCTTTCTTTTACTTAAACATACAAATCGAGTTTAAATATCTATTAGGATGGCAATGCCTGCTACCTACATATATCCATGCCTGTCAAATTTGGAAGCTTAGATATTCGCAAAAATGTAGCCCCGACTTCTGTCTAAATCAGTAGTTGATTTTTTCTTAGAGCCGTCTTATTTGGACCTGGAATTTCATTCAATATTTAGTTTTTAGGCTAATTAGAACGGTTTGGCATAGTGCTTGCCCCAATGCTGCTCCTCCAAAATATCTTTTGTTGTCATGACAATAGGACGGGCTTTTGTGTGAGTTGACACGGTAATTGTGTGATACAAACATGCTCCAGCTGTGCAGATCGTGCCCGTCTCCCGGCCGTTTCTAAATGGGATTTTCCGAATATTAATTGCAAGCACTTCCTACATATAACACTGCCACTTTATTGGACCCCGTAACTTTCCGTATCTTCAGTTGTGTGCAAGGTGTTGCGCGTCTCATCAATGCCAGTGCAATACTGCTGTCGAATAGCTCATTACGGATTGTCGTGTGTTATAGGGTCGCCAGTTAGATATCTTGCCATGCCATGCCACATCATCGGGCCTTTGTCACCGCTAAAGTAAAATCTACTCTCGAATCGAATGGTATGTTGCATGACGATGGTAGGTAAGAGGTCCGACGACGACAGTATGACAGTAGTCCCATGGGAGTTGAGTTGAGGAACCCATTGTGTGGGACGCTAATTCAACATACTTGCGCCTTTCCATCTTCCCGGACATCCGTGAGGGTTAGTGCGGCGGCAGATTTGACTTGACGATCTCAAGAGCTGCTAATATGCAGATCTCGCTCGACAGACCCTACGCTGCTTAGCCTACTTTCAATTGTAAATACTAATTCCATCTTTTTGTTTGTATTATTTGATTGTTAAAATTACAAGTGTTCTTGTAATGAGCTCGCTGCAATTTCCACGCACACATTGACATTGATTAGAAGTAAAGATTTTACACAATATAAGATAAAACACGGTCTTACACTATTCTACGCGCATTTATTTGTTAATATACCTACTTTATTTTATAGTCTTTCTATAGACCTTCGTTTGACCACAAACTTACTGGACGAAAAGTGAAGATGTGGCCGACGATGTATCACGAAGGTTTAGAAGATACCCATTTACTTTAAACTTTTTGTCTTTAATACACCTAAGTTGTTATTGACGGGAAAAACAGCAGCAGGGAGCGTGTTCCAAATCCCAGCGGTACGAATGATGAACGCGGTGGCAAAACCGTTTAGTGCGAGTGGACGGTATATTCATCAAGTACTAGGGGTACTTGATGATGAATATACCGTGGTAATGCGATATGCGTCTAAGCAGACGCATATCGCATTACCGCGCATCCTCTTTCTCCTCCAGGACGCTTGTCCTGGAGTGGAAAGAGGATGCGCATTGGTTTATCAATTTTTGAAACCATTATAATAAAAACGTAGACTGTCTATCAATTTTACAGTCATAAAATGTATTATGTTTTATATAGAAGTTGTTTGGTAGGTATTTGTGTAATTTAGAACCGCCATAAGGGTTTTCTTCACGCATATTTATTAATCATAACTTATTTTTTGAAAATACCGAATTACCGGTTTTTACAATTTCAATACCGGTATTCGGAACTGCCTTAGATCGTCCGGTATTACCGGTTTTTCGGTAATACCGAATACCGGTGTCCATGCCCTAATTGTAATACGTGTGAAATTGGATTGTTAATGTTAAAATAGCCTGGGAGTATGAATCACCGTACATTGACTTGTTTCAGTGGCACACTTCTGGTCGGTTATTTCTTGTGAAGAGGCCGGATTACAATGGTATTCGCGCGGATATTGAAACTTAACAAACAACGGTATATTTAGGTGGGTACTTAACTTAATGGCCTATATATATACTACCTCAAATCAACTCCGTTAGATCTAAATATCTTCCAAACTACTATATATTTAACTTTGAAATTTATACATAGTACAGTTCAGGACTTACTCTATCGATCATATGTTTCGAAAACACGATTCCATAAAATTTTCTCGATGGAAAAAAAATGTAACCTCTAAATTGTTACTGAAACCATAATTTCTCAATTAATACAGAAGTTTAGATCTTCAGAATAAGCATGGTAATATAACTAAGTATATAAAGAACCTTTTATATATTACGTTTTTTTTTCAAATAATGTCGTCATTAATAAATAATAAGCTAAAACCTTATTTTTGTGTTTGCATTGCAATAATATATGCCCTGTCCCGCTCCTCTGAGCGCGAAATCCTATGTCTATCCTTTTCACAAAAATTGGAGGTTATTATGTTATAGCTCCATATTATGTTGTGTTGTGGGCTTGAAGTTTATGGCTTATTTTGATGATTATCAAGCAAGATCACGATGTCCGATAATAGGATGATTATTCACGATGTCCGATAATAGGATGATTATCCATAACCACAGTCGCAATGGCTTAATGTAGTTTAAGTGTGATGGAATAGACGTGGTGTAATTTTATGCATCCATTAAAACATACCCGTGATTTATAAAATGTTGCCTTCTTAAATGAAGAAAAATAATACATAGGTTAAACAAGATCCGTCAAGTGCGAGTGTAACTTGCGCGCCGAGGGTTTCGAACATTTGCCTGCAATTATACAAATAAATACTACAGGTATCTTTTAGAGACTTTGCTATGTACCTTATGTTTATGTTACAACTAATATTTACACTTACAACTATTTTCTAAAAATCTAAGCCGTCACCAGGCAGAGTACCCAGAATGCTGGCAGCATTGCCACGTTTGATTTATTTTTTGTTATGTGCTGTCTGTGTTTGTGAACTAAATGAAATATCTATCTATTTAGATAATATCGAAAAATTGTTGGTACCAAACCACATACCTGTCAGATGGATTCGTCTGCAAACCTATGAGATAAGGTGGTACTTAATTTTTTTCCACTTGTTTCTTATTTTTTCTAAAAGTATGAAACCTACAAAAAACTTCAATAATTGTTTTCTGTTTAAATATACCTTTCATTTGATACCCCGCTTGCCTCCATAGGTCTCTTTTGAAATTTCAACATCACAATTTGTACTGAAAATTTTCATTCCTTTAAATCAGTCTCGAAATATATTATTATTTCAAGTTAATAGCTGCAATAGTTAATGATATATTCAAGAAAAGGCGGATAGAGCAAGACGAAGAACTGTACTTTAATCCACTTCAAAAAGAAGGAAGTTCTAATTCGGCTGTATGTTTATTTTTATGTATGTATGTTCCTTGATATTTCCGTCAATGATTAAAACGTATTTAAAACTCCATCACATGATAATTTTTACAATCACAAATGGTTTCCATAGCAACGAGCGTAAATGTGTCAGCCATTAATCACTCATCATCACAGTCATCACATCAAATTATATTACACTCGAATTTTAACTAGATGTCGCTACTTGAAAAATTTGACTGTATTGAAGTGTTCCTTTCAAGTCTTCCGGGCTTATATATAAACTACTTCCAAACTCATTTTCATTACAGTTTGAATTTGGTTTATAGTTTTTAAAACACGCTATATTATTTATTACATTACTTACGGCCCAATCTCCCTATTTGACAGATTTTTGTAAGCAATCAGACTACTGAACCTTGTAGAAGAGAAGCCATTCCACATTTCCAAATACAAACACCCCAGAATTGTGTGGTACTCGTAAAGTAAACATCTCAATTTGGAAAACGCCTACGCTGCATTCTACCACATGTTAAGGAAGTGCAGTGCATTCTGCCTTTGAACAAATAATTCCTGGAAGGATGTTTGTTTGTTTGGGACCGCACGCGTTAAGGGTAATTTGAATAAAAATTCTTGTTTCAAGATAATTAAAATCATGCCTTTCCTTTTCACAAAATGGCGCCCTAGGTCGCCTTCTAAAAAGGTTTTGTATTAATCTTTGATTTGACGATCGTACTATATTATATAGCACATGACACTCACAAAAACAACGTTGCTCTCTATTGGTAAAATAATTTTAAAATCGTTTCAGTAGATCCAGAGATTAATCCCTATAACCTCAGAATTACCGACTTATAATATTATGCACTAAGTCTGTATTTATAATCAAAACATCGACTTCTTCTATAATATATAAGCCCTCTGAGATATGGACTCTAACACTATTGCGATTTTGAAAGAACTAGATAAATCGCTATTCAGCTAATAAGCACCAAAATCCAAGAGCTTGCTTCGAGCTTTTCAAAACCTTATTTTTAGAAACAATGACATCATTGTCCCACAGGACACAAATCTGTTTAGTAAAACACATCGACAGTCGGTTTGGTCGGGTTGTCTGTCTGTCTCATCACATCAGTATGCAAGACATGTCTGTGAGCTTGGACAGCATTATGTAAGAGCTAGACGACAAATAATAGAATGACCATAGATAAAAAATACAGTGCTGTCATAGAGAATAGAATGTAGACTTAGTTGTCTATAGTCTACACTCAGAGAGTCTACACGTTTTGTATTGTGTGATTTTGACTGATGAGCTTTGAAAGTTTGAGATGAATTATTTTTGTACTTTCACTAGACACACAACAAGTTCAAAGTTTCTATAAGATAATGATCGTAGTCATAGAGAATAAAACCACTATGGATCGTAGTAATGCAGCTGTTAATACTCAGTCGAAAACAAGATTCGCCAAGTGCGAGTGTAACTCGCGCGCCGAGGGTTTCAAACATTTGCCAATTATTTGGACAATCAATTTTCTGAAATATTTTAAAAAGTATGAAACTAACAGAAATTTCAAAAAGTGTTTTGAAATGGTCAAAACGATACCTTTCATTTGATACCCCACATGGGTAGGTACCCCTTTTTGAAAAAAATCCCCTTTTTTGACCATTTTTCAAAAACTATTATTATTACAGACTTCTCTATATTTTTCCTGTAAAATATAGATTGATATCTACAAACGCCTAATACATTGTACATGGATCGGTCTGCAATCTTCGGAGCTAGGGGGGGGGGGGAATGGTCAATTTTCCGTCTTTTTTTCAAATATTTCAAAAAGTATGAAACTCACAGAAATTTCAAAAGGTGTTTTGAAATGGTCAAAACAATACCTTTCATTTGATACCCCACATAGGCAGGTACCCCTCCTTTTGAAAAAAAATTCCCCCCCTTTTTGACCATTTTTCAAAAACTATTATTATAACAGACTTCTCTATATTTTTCCTGTAAAATATAGATTGATATCTACAAACGCCTAATACATTGTACATGGATCGGTCTGCAATCTTCGGAGCTAGGGGGGGGGGAAAGGTAAATTTTTCGACTATTTTTGAAATATTTCAAAAAGTATGAAACTCACAGAAATTTCAAAAAGTGTTTTGAAATGGTCAAAACGATACCTTTCATTTGATACCCCACATAGGTAGGTACCCCCCCTTTTGAAAAAAAAATCCCCCCCTTTTTGACCATTTTTCAAAAACTATTATTATTACAGACTTCTCTATATTTTTCCTGTAAAATATAGATTGATATCTACAAACGCCTAATACATTGTACATGGATCGGTCTGCAATCTTCGGAACTAGGGGGGGGGGGAATGGTCAATTTTTCGTCTTTTTTTCAAATATTTCAAAAAGTATGAAACTCACAGAAATTTCAAAAAGTGTTTTGAAATGGTCAAAACGATACCTTTCATTTGATACCCCACATAGGTAGGTACCCCCCCTTTTGAAAAAAAATTCCCCCCCTTTTTGACCATTTTTCAAAAACTATTATTATTACAGACTTCTCTATATTTTTCCTGTAAAATATAGATCGATATCTACAGACACCTAATACATTGTACGTGGATCGGTCTGCAATCTTCGGAGATAGGGGGGGGGGGAAAGGTAAATTTTTCGACTATTTTTGAAATATTTCAAAAAGTATGAAACTTACAGAAATTTCAAAAAGTGTTTTGAAATGGTCAAAACGATACCTTTCATTTGATACCCCACATAGGCAGGTACCCCTCCTTTTGAAAAAAAATTCCCCCCCTTTTTGACCATTTTTCAAAAACTATTATTATTACAGACTTCTCTATATTTTTCCTGTAAAATATAGATTGATATCTACAAACGCCTAGTACATTGTACATGGATCGGTCTGCAATCTTCGGAGCTAGGGGGGGGGGGAATGGTCAATTTTTCGTCTTTTTTTGAAATATTTCAAAAAGTATGAAATTTACAGAAATTTCAAAAAGTGTTTTGAAATGGTCAAAACGATACCTTTCATTTGATATCCCACTTGGGTAGGTACCCCTACTTTTGAAAAAAAAATCCCCTCCTTTTTGACCATTTTTCAAAAACTATTATTATTACCGACTTCTCTATATTTTTCCTGTAAAATATAGATCGATGTCTACAAACGCCTAGTACATTGTACATGGATCGGTCTGCAATCTTCGGAGCTAGGGGGGGGGGAATGGTCAATTTTTCGTCTTTTTTTGAAATATTTCAAAAAGTATGAAACTTACAGAAATTTCAAAAAGTGTTTTGAAATGGTCAAAACAATACCTTTCATTTGATACCCCACATAGGTAGGTACCCCCCCTTTTGAAAAAAAATTCTCCCCCTTTTTGACCATTTTTCAAAAACTATTATTATTACAGACTTCTCTATATTTTTCCTGTAAAATATAGATTGATATCTACAAACGCCTAATACATTGTACATGGATCGGTCTGCAATCTTCGGAGCTAGGGGGGGGGGAATGGTCAATTTTTCGTCTTTTTTTGAAATATTTCAAAAAGTATGAAACTTACAGAATTTTCAAAAAGTGTTTTGAAATGGTCAAAACGATACCTTTCATTTGATACCCCACATAGGCAGAAACCCCTCCTTTTGAAAAAAAATTCCCCCCCTTTTTGACCATTTTTCAAAAACTATTATTATTACAGACTTCTCTATATTTTTCCTGTAAAATATAGATTGATATCTACAAACGCCTAGTACATTGTACATGGATCGGTCTGCAATCTTCGGAGCTAGGGGGGGGGGAATGGTCAATTTTTCGTCTTTTTTTGAAATATTTCAAAAAGTATGAAACTCACAGAAATTTCAAAAAGTGTTTTGAAATGGTCAAAACGATACCTTTCATTTGATACCCCACATAGGTAGGTACCCCCCCTTTTGAAAAAAAATTCCCCCCCTTTTTGACCATTTTTCAAAAACTATTATTATTACAGACTTCTCTATATTTTTCCTGTAAAATATAGATCGATATCTACAGACACCTAATACATTGTACGTGGATCGGTCTGCAATCTTCGGAGATAGGGGGGGGGGAAAGGTCAATTTTTCGACTATTTTTGAAATATTTCAAAAAGTATGAAACTTACAGAAATTTCAAAAAGTGTTTTGAAATGGTCAAAACGATACCTTTCATTTGATACCCCACATAGGCAGGTACCCCTCCTTTTGAAAAAAATTTCTCCTCCTTTTTGATCATTTTTCAAAAACTATTATTATTACAGACTTCTCTATATTTTTCCTGTAAAATATAGATCGATGTCTACAAATGCCTAATACATTGTACATGGATCGGTCTGCAATCTTCGGAGCTAGGGGGGGGGGAATGGTCAATTTTTCGTCTTTTTTTGAAATATTTCAAAAAGTATGAAATTTACAGAAATTTCAAAAAGTGTTTTGAAATGGTCAAAACGATACCTTTCATTTGATATCCCACTTGGGTAGGTACCCCTACTTTTGAAAAAAAAATCCCCTCCTTTTTGACCATTTTTCAAAAACTATTATTATTACCGACTTCTCTATATTTTTCCTGTAAAATATAGATCGATGTCTACAAACGCCTAGTACATTGTACATGGATCGGTCTGCAATCTTCGGAGCTAGGGGGGGGGGAATGGTCAATTTTTCGTCTTTTTTTGAAATATTTCAAAAAGTATGAAACTTACAGAAATTTCAAAAAGTGTTTTGAAATGGTCAAAACAATACCTTTCATTTGATACCCCACATAGGTAGGTACCCCCCCTTTTGAAAAAAAATTCTCCCCCTTTTTGACCATTTTTCAAAAACTATTATTATTACAGACTTCTCTATATTTTTCCTGTAAAATATAGATTGATATCTACAAACGCCTAATACATTGTACGTGGATCGGTGCGCAATCTTCGGAGATAGGGGGGGGGGTATGGTCAATTTTTCGACTTTTTTTGAAATATTTCAAAAAGTATGAAATTTACAGAAATTTCAAAAAGTGTTTTGAAATGTACAAAACGATACCTTTCATTTGATACCCCATTTGCCTTCCTAGGTATCTTTTGAAATTTCAACATCAAAATTTGTACTGAAAATATTCATTTTCATTTTTCATTTATTTATATATTTTTTTCTTAAAATCAGTAATGGCGCACGAAATGTATCATTATTTCAAATTTCAAGTTAATAGCTGCAGTAGTTACTGAGATATTCAAGAAAGAGCGGGGACGGACAGAGCGAGACCATAAGGGTTTCAAAACCGATCTTTGAAACCCTAAAAAAACATTCTATAAAATAAAAAGAGCTTTATTTTCCCTTGCTCAATTATTTTTTAATAAGTACATAAAAATTATTGCGAAGGTTGAATTTGAAATTGATATGGAAAAACCTTTTTTTAATAACCTTATAATAAATATATTCTAATGTAGGTATTTACATTATATTTTTTTGGAGATAGGTACCAAGACATCTATGTAGAGAATGTATAGGTACCTAGTTATTTAGTTTCAGTATCTATCAAGCAAGATTGTTGTGCCTTTCAGCATAGGCCTCCCCCAAATTCTTCCATAGCAGTCGGCCATGTGCTTGCCTCCAATATGTGGCCGTTGTAGATTTGAGGTTAACCTACTCTTTTCATGCTCTTTTTCCTTATCTAGGAATCGGTAACATATTTGGATTAATAAATATTAGAGTAGGGTTAACATTAGACATCTAATTAATTAGATGTATATCAATAAACGTGTACATCAATGCGTGGTGGTAAACATGTTCTTGAGTGGAGACCACGACTCGGCAAACGTAGTGAAAGACGCCCGCCGCCGTTAGTATATTAAATCTCATTCACTGTCAAGCAGGGTAGGAAAAATTTACGATTTTTTGCAGAAAATCGAAAATCAATAATTTGTATAAAAATCAGCGGGGCGCCGCCGGCCAGCGGTGGAGCGCACAGATACGTGTGTTATTTATTTATTTATTGTTTGCTGCAGTTAGCTCAACTTTTTCGATAGTACCTAAATACTTACCTACTATGCTGTTCTAAGGATTTTTGTTATAGTGATTACCCGCACTCTGGGTATCTCTAAGAAATGAAATAATTTCACAAAACATTTGTTACAAAACACTTTAATGTACACCAGAAATAGAACATTACAAAAAAGACATACCGGACATACCCCCTATTACATGAGACAAGTACAATGGGCGGCCTTATCGCTTAGAAGCGATCTCTTCCAGGCAACCTTTGGATGGAAAGAACTATATGAATATAAGAAAGGCACAAAAGATGTACAAGGTGTACAAAAGATAAAACAAACATGAATATAACAGAATATTGAAAAACATAATTATATTAAATAAATAAATATTACAAATTACCTAACCCAATATATTTACACATAAACTAGATAAACACATAAAAGAAAAAAAGAAAAGAATATAGATATATATATACAAAAATTGTAAGTACTTATATATTTTTTTTAATTATTAATTATCTAGTTACTTAAATATATGTTACAAAAAAATCTTATAATAATAACACATGTTAAACCAGAGGTTTGTAAGTGAGTGTTATCCATCCAAAGGTTGCCTGGAAGAGATAGCTTCTAAGCGATAAGGCCGCACATTGTGCTTGTCTCATGTAAATGTTTTTTGTAATGTTCTTTTCTGGTGTACAATAAAGTATTTTTGTATTGTATTGTTATTTACGAGTCAGCCGAGTAACTAACACATAGGTATACCTTCAACTAAATCTAAACATCATAAATTTTATTTATTTATTATTATTTATTTTCAAATTTTCGGAAAACTTACAGCTAGAAAAATTACAAATTAAGAAGACTATTTTTAGTAAGCACATGAGAATACAGTACCTACTTAAGCTGAGGGCTGTTTACAGAGTTTCCACTACTAGCAAAATACATTTATATACTTATTATTCAGTAGTAATGGACGACAATAAACAAAAAACATAAATTACCAAACATGATACAAAGAAAAAGTTAGAAAGTTAAAAAAGTAAGAAAAGTTAGAAACTTCAGACAAATTGTAAATTATGTAGCTACAGCTAAATCTAAAGCTCGTAGCTCTAACACAATTAAAAGCCACATAAACTAAGTAAGATCAAAGTTCTAAGATAGAATTAGCTCTTGAAGTAGCTCAATTATTTATAGAAGGACACTCCCTAATCTAATAAGTTATTCTGTCTGTGAACTAAGAGCTCTAAGCTACGGAAATAATTATTTGTCGCTTGAATTCACTTGAATCATTTAAATAAGTAACTTATTAATTGGAGCAGTATCTTAATTCTTCAGTCATTTAAGTAGCACTATTATTTAATATTCTTAGTGTAGGTATATTTAATTTGCCTTTTTTAGGGTTTCAAACATCGGTTTTGAAACCCTTATGGTCTCGCTCTGTCCGTCCCCGCTCTTTCTTGAATATCTCAATAACTACTGCAGCTATTAACTTGAAATTTGAAATAATGATACATTTCGTGCGCCATTACTGATTTTAAGAAAAAAATATATAAATAAATGAAAAATGAAAATGAATATTTTCAGTACAAATTTTGATGTTGAAATTTCAAAAGAGACCTAGGAAGGCAAATGGGGTATCAAATGAAAGGTATCGTTTTGTACATTTCAAAACACTTTTTGAAATTTCTGTAAATTTCATACTTTTTGAAATATTTCAAAAAAAGTCGAAAAATTGACCATACCCCCCCCCCTATCTCCGAAGATTGCAGACCGATTCATGTACAATGTATTAGGCGTTTGTAGATATCAATCTATATTTTACAGGAAAAATATAGAGAAGTCTGTAATAATAATAGTTTTTGAAAAATGGTCAAAAAGGGGGGGAATTTTTTTTCAAAAGGGGGGGGGTACCTACCCATGTGGGGTATCAAATGAAAGGTATCGTTTTGACCATTTCAAAACACTTTTTGAAATTTTTGTAAGTTTCATACTTTTTGAAATATTTCAAAAAAAGTCGAAAAATTGCCCTTTCCCCCCCCCCTATCTCCGAAGATTGCAGACCGATTCATGTACAATGTATTAGGCGTCTGTAGATATGGATCTATATTTTACAGGAAAAATATAGAGAAGTCTGTAATAATAATAGTTTTTGAAAAATTGTCAAAAAGGGGGGGAATTTTTTTTCAAAAGGGGGGGTACCTACCCATGTTGGGTATCAAATGAAAGGTATCGTTTTGACCATTTCAAAACACTTTTTGAAATTTCTGTAAGTGTCATACTTTTTGAAATATTTCAAAAAAAGTCGAAAAATTGACCATTCCCCCCCCTAGCTCCGAAGATTGCAGACCGATCCATGTACAATGTATTAGGCGTTTGTAGATATCAATTTATATTTTACAGGAAAAATATAGAGAAGTCTGTAAAAATAATAGTTTTTGAAAAATGGTCTAAAAAGGGGGGAATTTTTTTTCAAAAGGGGGGGTACCTACCCATGTGGGGTATCAAATGAAAGGTATCGTTTTGACCATTTCAAAACACTTTTTGAAATTTCTGTAAGTGTCATACTTTTTGAAATATTTCAAAAAAAGTCGAAAAATTGCCCTTTCCCCCCCCCCTATCTCCGAAGATTGCAGACCGATTCATGTACAATGTATTAGGCGTTTGTAGATATGGATCTATATTTTACAGGAAAAATATAGAGAAGTCTGTAATAATAATAGTTTT
This sequence comes from Eupithecia vulgata, assembly GCA_946478455.1. Lineage (NCBI taxonomy): Eukaryota > Metazoa > Arthropoda > Insecta > Lepidoptera > Geometridae > Eupithecia > Eupithecia vulgata. The sequence continues at coordinate 9,712,044 of OX297879.1, read as the reverse complement.
TGAAAAATGGTCAAAAAGGGGGGGAATTTTTTTTCAAAAGGGGGGGTACCTACCTATGTTGGGTATTAAATGAAAGGTATCGTTTTGACCATTTCAAAACACTTTTTGAAATTTCTGTAAGTGTCATACTTTTTGAAATATTTCAAAAAAAGTCGAAAAATTGACCATTCCCCCCCCCCTAGCTCCGAAGTTTGCAGACCGATCCATGTACAATGTATTAGGCGTTTGTAGATATCAATCTATATTTTACAGGAAAAATATAGAGAAGTCTGTAATAATAATAGTTTTTGAAAAATGGTCAAAAAGGGGGGGAATTTTTTTTCAAAAGGGGGGGTACCTACCCATGTGGGGTATCAAATGAAAGGTATCGTTTTGACCATTTCAAAACACTTTTTGAAATTTTTGTAAGTTTCATACTTTTTGAAATATTTCAAAAAAAGTCGAAAATTTGCCCTTTCCCCCCCCCCCCTATCTCCGAAGATTGCAGACCGATTCATGTACAATGTATTAGGCGTTTGTAGATATGGATCTATATTTTACAGGAAAAATATAGAGAAGTCTGTAATAATAATAGTTTTTGAAAAATGGTCAAAAAGGGGGGGAATTTTTTTTCAAAAGGGGGGGTACCTACCTATGTTGGGTATTAAATGAAAGGTATCGTTTTGACCATTTCAAAACACTTTTTGAAATTTCTGTAAGTGTCATACTTTTTGAAATATTTCAAAAAAAGTCGAAAAATTGACCATTCCCCCCCCCCTAGCTCCGAAGTTTGCAGACCGATCCATGTACAATGTATTAGGCGTTTGTAGATATCAATCTATATTTTACAGGAAAAATATAGAGAAGTCTGTAATAATAATAGTTTTTGAAAAATGGTCAAAAAGGGGGGGAATTTTTTTTCAAAAGGGGGGGTACCTACCTATGTTGGGTATCAAATGAAAGGTATCGTTTTGACCATTTCAAAACACTTTTTGAAATTTTTGTAAGTTTCATACTTTTTGAAATATTTCAAAAAAAGTCGAAAATTTGCCCTTTCCCCCCCCCCCCTATCTCCGAAGATTGCAGACCGATTCATGTACAATGTATTAGGCGTTTGTAGATATCAATCTATATTTTACAGGAAAAATATAGAGAAGTCTGTAATAATAATAGTTTTTGAAAAATGGTTAAAAAGGGGGGGAATTTTTTTCAAAAGGGGGGGTACCTACCCATGTGGGGTATCAAATGAAAGGTATCGTTTTGACCATTTCAAAACACTTTTTGAAATTTTTGTAAGTTTCATACTTTTTGAAATATTTCAAAAAAAGTCGAAAAATTGACCATTCCCCCCCCCCCCCCTAGCTCCGAAGATTGCAGACCGATCCATGTACAATGTATTAGGCGTTTGTAGACATCAATCTATATTTTACAGGAAAAATATAGAGAAGTCTGTAATAATGATAGTTTTTGAAAAATGGTCAAAAAAGGGGGGAATTTTTTTTCAAAAGGGGGGGTACCTTTCCATGTGGGGTATCAAATGAAAGGTATCGTTTTGACTATTTCAAAACACTTTTTGACATTTCTGTAAGTTTCATACTTTTTGAAATATTTCAAAAAAAGTCGAAAAATTGGCCTTTCCCCCCCCCCCCTATCTCCGAAGATTGCAGACCGATTCATGTACAATGTATTAGGCGTTTGTAGATATGGATCTATATTTTACAGGAAAAATATAGAGAAGTCAGTAATAATAATAGTTTTTGAAAAATGTTCAAAAAGGGGGATTTTTTTTTTCAAAAGGGGGTACCTACCCATGTGGCATATCAAATGAAAGGTATCGTTTTGGCCTTTTTAAAACACTTTTTGAAATTTCTGTAAGTTTCATACTTTTTAAAATATTTCAGAAAATTGATTGTACAAATAATTGGCAAATGTTTGAAACCCTCGGCGCGCGAGTTACACTCGCACTTGGCGAATCTTGTTTTTATTTCGGCACAGTTGCATGCATCACGGAATAAAAATCAGTGACTTCAGTTATTTCGTTGTATCTAACTAAATGAGTTTAATATGATAGTTTTAAAAACATATAATATATTCAGCTATGCATGTGTTGAGTGGAGACCGCGACTCGGCAAACGTAGTGTAGGACGCCCTCCGACCAGGTAGGATAACGATTTGCGAAAGGCAGATGCTGGATGCGGCAAGCTGAAGACAGGGCGCCATGGCGCTCATAATATTTTTTTTATTTTTTATTTACTTTAATTAATACAGTAACACCAATAACATTAATTAAAGGACAAGTTCACAATTATGTTAAAATAATAGTATTACTTATACAAGATAAAAAAATTAATTACACGTAAGGGGAGGCCTATGTCCATCAGTGGACAGGTTAATGATGATGTGTATCGGTGAAGACACTAAGTACCTCATGAAATACCTACTTACTTATTAGGAAATATACTTATAAGTTTACTTCTAGTGAGACACTGCACGGCCATAGAGGAAGCCAGACGGAAAACGTGACTGAATACATGCATTAAACCCGACCACACCAACAGAAAAGCTGAAACGAAGCTGTCAATCTCCAAAAGTCCTGCTCCGGTACTTCAAGGAGCTGGGCTGGTTAGGGCCTGGTTAGGCAGGGGGATACACTCCCATGCGAGATGTCAATGCAGATCCCAGTTCCCAGACTTAGAAATACAATAACTTGCATCTAATTGCCTACCTAGTAATGTATTTTACTATAAAAACTATCGTGGTTTGACGAATTCATTGCGGATGTAAGCGGGTTAACTACGAACCTTATTTGTGTTGGAAGAACACAAACGTTGGTGTTCTTCCAACACAAATAAGGTTTGTAGTTAACCTGCTTACATTAGTAATGTATTGTATTATGTATATCAGTTATCTAGTACCCATAACACAAGCTCAGCTTCAGCTTAGCTTGGGGCTAGATAATGCTGTGTGAATTGTCCATTATTTATTTAGTATTTCATGATTTGAAGGTAAATAAAACGTTTGTAGTGACCCAGATTATTAAACAGTACCAGTACCAAGCACGGATTGCTAAGCCGAGCTTAAAAAGTCACTCCATAAATAAAGTTCCCTTTGAACATACCTATGCTTATAAAGAGGATTTAGACTTAGATAGACTTTCGGTAAAGGTAATTTAATGTACTTGTGTATCCACCCACAAAACGTTTAAGGCATGGGGAAGGCGAGCTTTTCCCATGAAAACATGTTTTTCTGTCGTCTGGTTGTAACTACGTTGAAAACACGCTGAGCCAAGGTCACAAAGACTTCATTACTAAGGAAATGTTTACTCAACAAAACTTACTTATGAGACCTACATAAGCTAAACAATACCGAAAATATCAGAAAAATAAAACGTCAAGTGCGAGTCACACTCGCGCACCGAGGGTTCCGTAGAATTAAGATTTGTTGTGTGTGTTCTTGTTTCTTGCCAAATAGCATGATTCTTGTTCAACGGAAAGTAGCGCCTTATAGATTTTGGTCACTAGCGAGGTAAAAAAATCTTAAATTTTATCGACAAACTTCCAATTTTCGGATTTTTGCCTTTATTTCTTATATTAAAATATTTCCTTGAAAATTGGTAGTGACTTTGCACACCTTACAGGGACCGGCAATGCATTCCATAGCTGGACAGCCCGCACATTATGGGCTTACCTCCATGAGGAATCCGGCAACGTCGGCATAAGAGTTATACAATACACTATATTGTACACCAGAAAAAGAACAATTACAAAAAGACATATTACATGAGACAAGTACAATGGGCGGTCTTATCGCTTAGAAGCGATCTCTTCCAGGCAACCTTTGGATGGAAAGTATAATATGAATATAAGAAACCCTGCCTTTCTACTATCTGTACGAAAGATAAAATAAACATGAATATAACAGAATATTGAAAAACATAATTATACTAAATACCTACTTAAATAAATAAATATTACAAATTACCTAACTCAATACATTTACACAGTTATACCCCCAGATGAAGTTTTTCCATTTTATAATCCTCAAACGTAGTGTAGGAAGCCCTCCGGGATGAGGATATGCGAAAGACTGCAGGCAGATGCTAGATGCGGCAAGCTGAAGACAGGGCGCTCATTAGGGAAGGCCTATTTCCAGCAGCGGACTAATTGAATATAACATTGCTTGCGCTGATGATGATGATGAGTCAGTATTTCAATTGTGTGTGTTGGATTGGATGTGACAAATAAATTATTTCAAAGTCATTTACTATATAACGGGATATTTACCATGATTCGATTTTTGAGTTTTCCAATATTTCGGCACAGTTTCATGCGCCATGATCACGGAAGAACTAGTCACTGACTGCGAGTTGGTTTTTATTAAAAAAAAAAAATTAACTTACAGTGGAGTCACCTACGGAACCCTTTGTGCCCAAGGTAGTTTATTTTCTTCTGCGAGTGGGGCCCCTCTTCACAAGCAGCTTCGCTTAGATCCATCATTAGAACACGCAATTGAGCACATTCATAGAACATAATTGAATTGTAGATGGGCCTGAGAAATAGGTCACTGCACATTACCTACTGGCATTCCGTTTACTGTGGCACACTGTGACATTCTGTTTACGTTGATACTGTGACATAGAATACAAAGCATTTCTTTGATTGCCTGTGTTGGGTTTTTGTTGGCTAGTTTTGTGTACCTTCTTGGCATTGGAAGGTGGAACTTCTTGGATTTTCTACTATTACCGTATATTATTTACCTTCTTATTGCGCTGTGAAGTGGTAGCTTATACGACTTTGGGTCTATGTAGATAAGGCTCAATTTCGGAAGTTATCGTCAACTGATAAAATTCAAACCTTCTTCACAGAACACCTCCTTATTGTTACACTACGACAAAGAATACGTTTTACATGCAAAAGGAAATTCAAAAGAAGGTACTAGGTAAAATACTTACTCCATTGCTGCCAACAAACAAACAAAAAAACGTGGAATTGATGTTCAAATCATAATCATATTACGGCGCGGTCCTTTTGTGAGTCACGACTTCACGAGCTCAATCATACCCACGAAAAAAGTTTTCTACGAATAGGGCTACCAGTCAATAGTACCAATACCAACCAAAGCGGAAGCAAAAAATACAAATAGTTCACAAGTAACATTACTTAGATAGATAGATAATTCTTTATTGACGACCTCTGTGGCGCGGTGGGCGAAGGTCTGCGACGCAGGAGGGGTTCGATTTCCGCCTCGGGACAAATGTGTGTATGATCTGCAGACATTTGTTCAGGGTGTTCTGGTCGTTTTCTATGTATAATAAAAAATATCTATCTATGTATCGTGTTATATTACGATATCAGTTATCTAGTACCCATAACACAAGCTCTGCTTAGCTTGGGGCTAGATAATGCTGTGTGTGTAATACCACAGAAAACAGTTTAGAAATAAATGCTACGAGTAGTTTATGTACAAAGTCGGCCTTATCGCTATGAGCGATCTCTTCCAGGCAACCTTAGGATGTCAGAACAAAAAAGACGGCTTCATAATATCATCATCATCATCATCAGCCTACCTTAGTCCCTTAGTCCACTGCTGGACATACGCCTCCTCTAATGAGGGCCATAGCGCCCTGTCTTCAGCTTGCCGCATCCAGCATCTGCCAGCAGTCTTTCGCAAATCGTCATTCCACCTGGTCGGAAGGCGTCCTACACTACGTTTACTAATTAAAACATAAATAAGTCCCATACCCATATCACCAACAAAGGTCACCACACACGAGCTGTTCCTGCATACAAATGGGTATAAAAACGTTTAAAAGTTATCGGGAACACTTAGGTAGGTATAGGTAGATACGTAAAATACCTACCATACACACTACCTATAAAAACAAACCTAACAAAACTACATCAAACCTAGGACAAGAATGCAAAATTACCTACGCGATCGGTCTCACTCGGATTTGCCGCAGATTTCGGGCCGTAAAAACATGACTGGCAACCTACACACAAATAATAACTGGCAACCCTAAAGATTTGAATTGCTTTAAAAATGGAATGTGCATTCTCTCACGTCCCGGGTAGGACAAAACCGTTAGAGGGATTCGTTTGTTACAAAAACAATAGGGAGATCCTATTGGGGGATCAAACTTCGAAATTAGAACAAAGATTCTTATTTCTTTCGAGAGTTTGGCAACATTGACCTTGTCCTTGATGAATCGAATTATTGTTTTAGGATTTCGTATGAAATGGTTTCACCTTTTTTGCTTTTTCATCGCGTCCCTTATTTAGCTTTTTGATAAATTTAAACCTAAAAATAGCTAAATAAAAATACCCACGTGCAAGATAGAAAATGCTTTATTGCACACATATTATGAATTAACCTATGTAAATAAATAATTATAATTATGACATTTTCTATATTTTAATTATTATTGATAAGATTTAAATTGTATTCCGTTGAATTGATAATGTATTCTTTTATGTAATAACTGTATTGACATTCGTATGCCTAAAAAGCAGAATATGGTGAAACTTTGTTATTTACGACCAACAGTATAGGTATTTAATTTCTACCCATGTTCTAAGCGAATAAATGATTTGATTGATTGATTGATTGAAAATCTACCCTTAAGTAAACGCTTCCTACGTAGGTAAAATGGTATTTTATAAACTATAGTTATAGCATGTTATAGGTAAAAATAAATAAAAAGCTATCTATAAGACATACCTAAACCAATAAGCCTAGTCTTGCTCTAGAAAACTTATCTAATCGCCTTATCAAAGAAAATTGGATTCTAACAGCCGGTAGACGCGCCCGAGCTATCACCTAATCACTATATTGACAATTCAGAAATCAGGTTACTTAACAACAGTTCGGTTCGAGTCTAGACGCGCCTTATAATTGTGCTGGTTTAAATGTGATGTGATTTACTAACCTTTCAAGCCTTGAAACTCTACCGTAGAGAAAACTTTCAAAATCAAGCCACAAACCGTTGCGTTGTTTACAAAACAAACCGAAACAACGCTAATAAAATAATACTTACCTACAAACTACTTACATATAGCTCCAAGTTGAATAATTATAACAGTATTTGAATATAGTTATTAGTTCAAATAAAGAACAAATCAAATGCAAAAAGAAAACACCATAACCTGTAATTCTAAATTCAAATAGAACAAGCGAAATGCAAAGCACTGGCTGTGAAAAAGTTAAAAAATAAAAAGGAACAGTGTTGTGATTCAAAATGCCGGCGGTCCTGGACACAGGCCCTTTCAGCCAGCCGGAGTGGAGTGACTCCAGTGATTCGTTAGAACCAGCACCGCTGCCACAGCTTGGCTACTTCCTGCCTGTCAGATGCAGGTCCTCTGCATGCGAGCGGTCGACACGACATGCGTATCGGAGAAGCAGAAGGTAAAGATAAGGTTTTTATTGCTAAGAAAAAAATAACACCCATAGGCTCTATAGCGCTCGTAGGGATGCGGAATCTGATCTGCAAAAATAATTTAAATAATATGCAAATGGTTTAGAAATAATCAGTATAATTCTATCTGTTGCGGTCGAAATAGGTATTCTACTATAAAAACTATCGTAGTTTGACGAATTCATTACGGATGTAAGCGGGTACAACATATCACAAATAAGGTTCGTAGTTAACCCGCTTACGTCCGTAATGAAATAGGTATAGTATTTAAAGACTAACGACAAATTTTTGAATTAGGTAGAGAAGTGAAATCAGTTTGCAATATTTATTAAAAGTAAGTTTTGATTGTTCTATTTTCTCAAACGCGAAGTGAAGTATCGTTTTTATCGCCAAAACCCTTATAACTTTGTCTTGTCATCCTTCCTCGCTTAACACTCTTCTATAATGGGGTGGTATAGTCCATAGTTAAAATATACTATTGGACAAAACTGGACTAGGAACTAAATAGTCTTCAGCGGTCTTTAAAACTTATCTGCGTTGTCTTGCGGACTCAGTCGAGCGAGAGTCTCATACCACGTCACGTCAGCGTGACGGTCTAAGTTAGATCTAGACGTTTTTACGTATCCTGTTACCACTACACCAAGTCGAAGGCAGACCCTAGTTCCTCTTCTATATGTGGGTATTGTGGCGCTAAACCGTCTTTTCTTCTGCAGAGAATCTCCCCGCTCGCGTCGGTCCGTGTCGCAATGCTCGTGTGGCAGCGCATCCCGGCGCTCCTCAGCTGCAGCGTCGCCCCAGCCGCTGCCTCCACTCAACAACACAGTGGAGATGTACGTCGAGCCGGTCGTCGAGGATGTAAGTACTACAACCTACTAACTATAGAACGTGACCCGAACAAGGCTGATGTAAGCATAGAAATATCCCACCGAAGCAAAATAAAACCGGGCAAGTGCGTGTCAACTCGCACACAAAAGGTTTCGTACTATTTCGTAAAAGAAGATAATGTACAACTGAGTAATAAAAATAGCAAAACGCCATCATGACGCGGTCACCGATCCAAGTACTGACCGCGCCCGACGTTGCTTTACTTCAGTGATCGGTACCTACTTAACTTGGCATGGTAATTGGATCCCTTAATTTTTTAATTTATTTTTTTCTTATTATATTGCTATCCCTTAATTTTTAAATTTATTTTTTTCTTATTATATTGCTATATTGGTAATAATAATCTACACCCTGTCAAAATTTCAACTGTCACCAATTACGGTTCAAAGATATAGCCTGGAGAAGTAGAGCAAAAATAGAGCCAAAAAAAATCTCTATTATTTTACTATTTGTTGTTAAGCGGCTAGAGAAACGCATATTGTGAGAATATATTTTACGGATCATGAAAAACAGCCCGCAGACGGACAGAAATCCGTGGCTTAGTAATAGGGTCTCCTTTTGAGTAGTGAACCCTAAAAATGGAAAAGTCGAAAGCAGAAAGTTTGACTTCGGAACTTTGTTTTGACGCGTCATATGAAACTTTGATATACTACATAATGAAAGGTGGTAAAATTATCTGCAACTTTTTCGTAACTATTCTTAACCGTTGTCTAGATAAGAGTTCCTCTTCTCCAATCGTAATCAGATTTTGGTACAAAAGCTATGACTTTTCCGCATCCTCAATCCTTTGACAAGACAGCTTGTTTAAAGTCACGTTAAAGCCTATCGCTCACTCTCGAGCTACTAAAATAAAATAAAAATTGAGTGTTTAAAATATTATTATTGAATCCATTCCGTCTAAGCACAAAAATATATAATTCCAACTCGATTGCCTTTAATCCTGAAACGAAAAATAAAGACGATTAGACATTTTTAGATAGCAATTTTCAGCAATCTATCACTTGGCAACGTCCATCAAGTCTTCCAGCCTAATGGTCAGGACATCCGATTGCTACGGGCGATTTGATTCCTTTCACGAATTTATCGGGATAGAAATGTATCATCAAATTCATCAATTTTGTTTATATTTTGCAAGCTTTAAAACAGAATTAGTAAATAGGCATTTTTTGAATCCATTTATTTTTGTTGTCTTTTGGTTAGACGGTAAAGCAAAAAAATGGCTTAAAGCAAATTGACAAGACTCCTTTTACGATCAATTTAAATTTACAACGCATTCACTGCCCAGCGTCGGAGGTGTGAACCGCGGCACGCCGCCCCGCGCCGCCCCCGCCTGGAGTACCACCAGGTTTAAATATGCGTCGTGGGCAATGAAAGTGTTAAATTAAGGTACAGAGGGATAAATAAGTACCAGCAGCAGAACATCTATAATATATACCTATCGAGAGTCTGTCAAATGAAAGACCAGGATGAAAAATCGCGGCAAATTCAAAAATATTAGCATGGCAATATCAGAACGGCTATGACTATTCTTGAATAATAATATAGTAATATCAAGAATTCTAAACAAACAAAAATAACATATATTGATGCTTGATAATATATATATTTTTTTGTATATTTAAGTGGCAATTAATAATCAGTACCTAGTCGGTACCAATAATTTTAATAAAAAGTTTGTTTGTTAAGATGTTTGTTACTCGTTTCGCATAAACTTCGGTCTAAAAATTCTAAACAAAACGTAAAAAGGGGAAAATACATCCCTATGTATGTACTTCTGCCCTAGAGCGAATCTGTCCTAAGGCTAATCTGGCCTAATGCTAATCTGCCATAAAGAGAATCTGTCATAAAGCGAACAAGGCTCCCTTTTATGACAGAAATTTAAGTAAAGAAGCCAAGGAAGGAGGTCCCCAAGTTACAGGTTTATCGTTGTTCGGGGATCAATTATAAAATAATTTAAGCCTTAATTCTTGTCAATAAACGTATATTATAATTATTATTTTAAAGTACCCCTGTGGTACATTTGAAAATAGTGAGGTGAGGCATGCATTTGTTTTTTGAATTCACTGCTTGGTCCACCTGTATATCGTAAAAAACGCAAAAAGCCTGCGAAGCCGCGAGCAGAAACTAGTCATCAACAATCGAGAATCTTTAAGCTAGCAAGAGAAGATTTAAGTAGCACATAAGATATTCGAGATTTCTGTATTTTTTTTTTTCAAATAAAGTTTTTGTTAAAACCTTTTTGAAGAGCTGGAGTTTCATGAATAAAGTTTCTACCATCATCAATCAGAAGCGGTTGGAACAGAATTGGCGACCGAACTTGCCCAAACTAGTCCTGCATTCTTATACCGAAAATATATTTAAAAGTTTATTACATGTAAATCTTCATACATCGAATTTTTCCGCTGTATATTTCTCCAGCGCTTTTCTCATCGACCTAGCGATCTGGTCTGGTCGACTGTAGAAGTATTTGTGCTGTCTGGAACCTTCCTCGTTGAACATTGAGTAGTCCACAGAACCGTCCGGAGATAGAAAGAGAATTCTACAAAAATAACTTTTACTCAAACTTAAAGAATTCACTGCCCAGGCTGTGCGGCCGGACCGCGCAGCTGGACAATGTAAGTGTTAAATTACTTGTTAATGCTCCTTATTAAACCCGGTTTCCACTGTATTTTGGAGGAAATCAATATAAAAAATAATATAATAATATAATGTTGTAAGCCAGGGTGTTCGGGTAAATCGACCACGCGGCAAATATGCATTTTAAATATGCATATTGCGCTTGCAATTGAATGCGTATTTGCTCGCGGTTACCCAAAACTAGCTCAGTTCGCAATTGACCGCCATCGTCGCGGGTTCGAACCAATACCTACCATTATAAACCATTCATACCAGTAGAAAGATTACCAGTATAAGTGTGTCCTGTGAATACAGTCGTATCATACCATACCAGTGCCTTTACCTCGACCACATACCACACCACAAACCAACCTCAAAGGGCAGTTTTGGGTTAACCAGCACCATCTACCACAACCCCCAGCCACGACCCTTTTCACAGGGTAGACTATAGATATAAATAAAATAATTTAAGACCAATGTAATGTTACCACCTAGTTATACAACAATAAATTCGTTTATCATTCATCAGATTTGTCTAAACAACCAAGAGATTCACGAATAATAAGTACGTCGTGTCGTGATGGTCATGGGTCGAAATTTTGACATAATTTTGTTGATATCCATTGATTTCATTTCAAATTCTATCCGTTCGAGTGTTGGTCGACTTAGTAAATACCTACCTAATTTGTTTAGCGCATAACAAGTGTAAATATTTACAAATACAATACATACAAACAAGATTTCAAAACAAATTTACTTTTCTATGATTGGTAGAAGATCTTACCGAGGTATATAGTTTCCATCCGGTTGGTACAGGATACTAGGAGGCTCGTCTTCATCAGCCAGATTTATCATCACGAAGTGTCTACTCAGTCTCTGGATGTCCGAGGAATCTGCGAATTTTGGCTTCAGTTTCTTGCAAGCTGTACACCATGACTTGTGGATGATCACCATCACTGGTTTTCTGTGGTTCGACGCTATCTGCAACCCTGACTCTAAAGAGCCTGCCCATACGTAGTTACTTCCAAACCCGTTGTCCTTTCCTTTACTACCCCTGCACTGGGCATCGTCGAACAGCAAACCGAATAGAGCTTTCACAAGACTTCCAGCCGACATAATTTTGTAGTGAATATAAAATACTATGGTCTGAAATACGGGGACATAGCCACAAAAAACAAAAATAACTCCTTACGGAGCTTTATATTTTAGAAATTTTGCATCGATTTTCTCGGTTTCGGCCATTTTGTCCATTTTGGCCAAAAAGTATAGAAACATTACTTCAATATTTAATGATATGACATACAGCATAGATTATTGGAGGTTGTCTTTGGATTTGACGTTATTTCGATTCAAACCGAAAAAGTTGTATGAAAGAAGTTTTTATAACGATGAATGAAATCTGCTAACGCCATCTATCAGCTGATAGATGTATTTCGTAGCAAGCTTGAATGAAACGAATCAAAACCGTAGCACCTTCGTAGCGCCACGGTGGTGTAGCGTTTCATAAAGTTGTATAGAGATGGCGCTCCTCGGCAGATAAAGCTTTTGCTTTATGTTTGGCTGTGGATGTGGGTGGGTTGACGAACGCTGCAGAACCGCCCGACTTCCAGTCCCACCCATGGAGATAAGCTGGTCCGAAAACTACCAAAAGCAGTTAGTAAAAAAAGAAAACTGTAATTCCTTGAAGATTTTTCATGCTTTGTGGAATCTTTTAGTTAACAACAAAATTCCAGGTATTAGTGTTATCCTCAAAAGTTGACAACAAAACAATATATTTCACTGAAATTATTGCCATCAGGTCTCGCGACGTAGTCTCAATTTTGAGCAAAAGAAAAAAAATCCCTTAGAAATCCAGAAATCCAGCCTTGATGGTTGATGCTCTTTATCCAGTGGGACTTGGCGAGGAGAACATATTCCCTTATGTATGATCGAGCCTCACGGGCGAGATTCTTATTTTCTCAAGTGAAAGATCCGGAGCATCCTCGCCCCTCGTATTCAGGTGTATACTATCGAGATATAATTAACTACGAAAATAACCAATCATCAAACATTCTCCGCAAACAACTCACTAGAATCTGTCACGTGAAAATATACATAGTGAAAACTTTTTAAAATCATTCAAGCGCTAAGAAAATGCGTGCATGCATGTTTCTCTCTCATTTCCAGAGCACATATACATTGCTATGTCGATACGTCTCGGTCCATGTACCTCATTGGAAAAAGCAGATGTCTATGATAATTTGTATGAATCTGTTAATGTACTTACAACAGACCACACGAGCGCGCTCGCCACACGCATCGAACTGTCCATACCCGCGATATTCAAACAATACCTCCTCGAACAAAACTAGAACTTTGTAACTTATTTTTAATGAATAAGAACACGGTTTGAACAACACAGTGGTGGTGCAAGTGTAATGCTAAACATGTACGGGACAGTCGGGAGTACGAGAAACAGAAACTTGTATGGGACCGTGCGGTCCATGGTACCGATGGCTTCAAGAGGGACGCCCATAGCTTCCATGGAAGATATGCTGTTCACGCCCCCATACTTCTATCATATACCACCGCCGCAGCCTTTGAACACCTTCCCTGGAAGGAAACGACGGAAAAGGGTGAGTTTGGACATTAAAAACTGTAGAGATAGGTAAGCGTAAAAATGGGAACGATCATACAAGGAAGACGTAGACAAAATCCAACACGGACTGGGTTGTATAGGCGAAAGCTGTGTGGGAGGCCCTGGCAGAGATGTAAGGACGAGCTGGTGGAGGACCTGGGTAGGTATAGATGTTAGTGTGGCATGCAATAACAAACACACAACAACAGGCATACAACAAAGAGTTCAACAAAGCAGATATCTTTCACAGCGATAAGAGAGTATTTAGAAATGAAATAGAGTAATGGAGGAGGATGCTAGTATACCTAAGTTACACAAATAGTCACATGTTTTTTTTATATTAATTTAGTATTGATTTAATTAAAATTTAATTTTAATTTTTTGTAATTTTGTTCTGTAAGTATAAAAAATAATCTAAAAACTTTATCTTTATCTAATTATTAATATATATTTGGATATTTATTTAATTAAAACATTTATTTATCATCTGACTGTCTGTCTTCATAAAAATATTGTATAAAAAGTAAATCCGTTTTTTAGGCGTAAGTTTTGTTATGTATCATAAATCATAATATATTAATTAAGGGCTGTGGATTTTGTTTAATAAATAAAATAAATAATAATGAATAGAAAGAGTAGAAATGACCTGATACAGCATACAGGTCTACTCTTGCACATTGCTGTGGCGGATATTCGGAGGGTGTGGACAGCCTCAGATTCACATTCTTTATTGTCAACATAAATAACCTTTATTCAGAAAGAAAATAACAATCAAATAACAAATTTAAATTAAAACTAGTATTTACAATAGAAACAATTCTGCTATCTGCAAACTGTTGCAAACAATCTACAGGTAGCTCAACTGATCCATATCAATACCAGTTGGAAGCGTGCCTAAGACACTGGCTGCATTGATCCGCTGTATAGCAATGCTGATGCGCTGTGCCAGATACTCACCAGCTCTCGGGTCACGCGTCGCTTCGACCAGACGCTCAGATAATTTTTTGAAAACCCGGAGAGCCTCGGTACCCCACGGACCTAGGGTCTCGACTCCAAGGGGAGCACATGTGTAGGCTCTGTCGAGACCTGCATATTTGCGCCTCTTGAGATCTTCGGCTAAATCTGCCGCCGCACCAGCCCTCACGGAAGTTCTAGGAAGATGGGAAGGCGCGAGTGTGTCGACACATGTAGCGTCCCACACAATAGGCCTCCCCAACTCCCATGGGACTAGAGTCATGCCGTCGGGCCTCTTACCATCGTCACGCAACAGACCATTCGGTTCAAGAATAGCTGGTACGTTAGCGGTGGTAAAGGCCCGCTGGATGATGTCGTTCAGGCTGGCATGACGAGATATCCGACCGGCAGCCCTAGTACACGATAATCCGTGATGACCGAGCTGTTCGACAGCAGTACCGCACTGGCATTGATGAGGAGCGCAACACCTTGCACATACCTTGCATTGTCAACATAGTTACAGGTCTTAAATAACAGGTCAGGTACAGGTCTTATATCCTCGGTAAAAGGCCTATAGGTAGGCGTTTTAAGTTATTTAAAGGCCTCACATTGCAACGGTCATTTATTACTCAAAATTCTGTTATACACGACTTACTATTTGACTGGACCCTCCATCATAGCTGCTTCTCTCACCCGATGGTAATCAATGAACTTTGACATGGCGTGATAAGAAATATAAAACGAAACACCGAATATTGCTGTTTCTGTTGCAAATGTTTTTATGTTCATGTTATTAAATTTAGGCGATTAGTTTTAATTTTTACAATAATTTTGAAACGTTACTTGCGTTTTTGGACATAACCACAAACCAAAGAGAATTTAACGCTACGCTAAAACAACCACAAACCACATTGGACATACATAACCAAAGATGTACCCACAGATGTACTAGGGATGCTAACGCATGATGTACTAACCAAAGGAAATAAAACAAATAGGTTGCAGAAGCCGGGGTACACCACGTGCAGGTTAGGTTGGCTTGGGAGACAAGATCTTGGAGTCTAACTCCTAGTCCTAACCTGCACGTGGTGTACCCTGCTAGATAACGAACTAGGCTCTGGTGAAAATATCAACATTCTTCATAACTTGATAACTCATATTTTACTATTATTTTCCATTACTTGACACTGGCAGAAAAGAGTCCAACCAGACTCATATTGCCATTAACAAAGAATCATCATCATCATCATCACCATGACATCAAGAGAATAAAACCACTACCACAGATGTACTAGGGATGCTATGACCACTACGTTCAGGACACCACCTGGTGAAGGTGCAGGTTCAATTTTCGCCGCTGGATAAATGTTTACTTTATCTGTAAATATGTATTTCAGATCTTTTCTATGTTAAATTATGCATTAGTTACGCATTAAGAAAATATTTAAAACCAGTAAGTACCTTCGTCGCGGCCTAACATTCAACCCGTACAACTCAGCCCGTGGTGTCGTATCGAAGAGTCGAATACGGGGGGGGAGACCAAAAGAACAACCTCAACAACCACATCGTTTAAGTTCGTCACACACGGTGAAGATAATATAAAATATATATTATCTTAGAGCATATTTTAGAATATCGCTCACCATAGAAATCCTATGAACCATCACACACGACGAAGTTAATTTATATTTTAATAACAATGGAGCGTTTAATAGAAAGCGTCCGCAAATACCCTTGTTTGTAGAAAGTTTTTCTCTTTTTTATGTGAGGCTCTATCCAAATTTTTCTCCTTTTGGAATGTGCTACTGCAATCTGCATTTCACATTCTATATCAGAATCATCGTCTGAGGAGCTGTCTAACAAATCAAGAAGTAAGGCAGTATCACTCATAGTCAATCATCCTGTATATAGAACTCTAACAAGGAATACGTGTGGCACCAACGCAGACTCGTAAGGAAATGAACAGGTTTTTTAATATTATCGTATCTTAGCCGTGTGTGATAACCTAAGATACTATTACATTTTATATTAGGGCATCTTAAGATGAAATATTATAGCATCTTCGTCGTCTGTGATACGCTTTATAGTCTACTGCTGGACGCAGACCTCCCCCTGATAATCGCCTTATTGGCTTTTATCTCATGGGGTGGTAACGGCCTATAATCCCCACGCTGGGCATGCGATAAGGATAAGGATCGCAGGTGGTAATCTATTCCGCTATTAGTAAATTATTAATTGCACAGTACAAAATACCTTCACACTCACAGGCTGAAAGTTTTATCAGTGGTATTAAATAGGTATTTTAACTTGGGGGCGTAAACCTATGACGTTGCTTATAAATAATTAATAACAGATCAACTCGATTATCTATTACAAACAGTTTCAAACTAATCCTACTATCACGCTAATATTAAAATGCAAAAGTTTAGATGGATGAATGGATAAATGGATGTTTGTTGCTTAATCACGCCAGAACGACTGAACGGATCAGGATAAAATTTGGGGGTAAGGCCACTAGGATCCCCCAGATTAATCCCCTGGGTTCACCAAGATTCAACATAGGGGTCATAGGGGTATGACGAAAGGTAGGTAAAGATGATGATACACCGAGCGAGTTTTTCTGCTTGTTTTGTTGTTTAGTGGCGAAATCAGATAGTGTCGCACAGATTGAGATTATAGTCCGGAATAGCAGCAAATAGCCTATATTTACAGAGATACAGAGAACCAAGGTTATTGACATAGCTCAAAGGATTAGCAAGCTGAAGTGGCAGTGGGCTGGCCACTGATATCTGTGGCTGGCCATATATCGAGAAGAACCGACAACCGCTGGGGTAAACGTGTTCTTGAGTGGAGACCGTGACTCGGCAAACGTTGTGTAGGACGCCCTCCGACCAGGTGGGATGACGATTTGCGAAAGACTGCTGGCAGATGCTGGATGCGGCAAGCTGAAGACAGGGCGCTATGGCGCTCATAAGGGGAGGCCTATGTCCAGCTGTGGACTGGTATAAGCTGATGAGGCTATATTTATCTCGGAATTCCCACGGTAAGAAACCACGAGGCACTGCTAGTAATATTATAAATTTGAAAACTTGTGTGATGAAACATGTAAGTATATTTTATTTTTACATAACTACCACTAGAAAAAAATTATTGATAGCCAATATTGTTTTCCATTAGACACATACATACTCACGCGAGCAAAGCCGTGGGGCGCAATTAGTTTGTCTAAAATGAAAAAATACAATACAATTCAAATAGCCTTTGAATTGATTAAGAAATGAAATAAGTTCCCAAAAATTTTCGACTTCAGCGGGACTCGAACCCGCGTCCCACCCTTAGTACGGGTGTGCTCTAACCAACTAAGCCACGAAGTCTCTGTCGGTTCTCGTCAAAAATCTTTGGGACCTCTTACGGACTGTAGCGCCGGTGACTCCACCTACAGAATTTCTTGGGAATTTTTTGGGAACTTATTTCATTTCTTAGAGATGCCCAGAGTGCGGGTAAGCACTGTAACAAAAATCCTTTGAATTGATTGTTATAATAATTATGTTGTTTAGGTTAGTTTACTAAGACTCTGCTGTCCGTCTGTCTGTCGGTCTGTCCGTCCATCTGATACCAGGCTGTATCTCCTGAACCGCGATAGTTTCAAAGTTGATACTGTAAATAAATATTTAAAGGGGCTCCCATACAACAAACGTTGTTTTGATTTTTTTGCCGTTTTATAGATAATGGTAAGGAACCCTTCGTGCGTGAATCCGGCTCGCACTTGGCCGGCTTTATTTTTAAACTACTTATTGAGGGCACAATATATTATATATATAATATATATAACTATGGCCCTTAGAGCATTTATAACGTTATAAATGCTCTAAGCTATGGCCTATTATCGAGCTATAATTCGTAACACACTAAGAATGATTTGCTTCCTACATGCCGACTCCTCGTAAGTCGATTCCTGTAACCTCGATCACGCATGAATTCTCGCTTTTAAAACACGCCGAACTCGCTTTTTTCGCGGTATACCTACAGCCGGCAGTGGCATAGAGAAAATTAACAAAAATTGTACAAGGGTGATAAAAATCCATAATTAATCTTAAGAGTGCGCCTAATGCAAAAATCAAGCAAATTGTGTATTTTTAAACCCTTACATCTATGGTAACGAACTTAAATATTCTAATTAAAAAAATACGATAGGTAGGTGAAAAACCCATAGAAGTCGAGTAATCGAATAGAATTTTAAAAAAATAAACTGGTTTCTTTACAAAAAACAATACAAAAACGCTTTAAAAAAACTGTTTTAATTGAAATGCTCTAAAGTATTAGCGACAACACCATATTATTTTTTACGAATTATATAGCCAGACTACTGTTTTATTTAAGTAATCGTGTAGTTTTTCTATTTAATGCTTAAATTTTGAATCATTAATAGAAAAGAAGCAAAATCTTGATTTTTGCACTGACATTGCTTTACTCTGTCCCGCTCCTATGAACGCGAAATCCTATGCCTATTCTTTCCTTTTCACAATTTTTTGCATTAGGCCCGCTCTTAATAAGCAACCCCCACTCGACACGCAAAAGCGGCCTCTTTTGCTTGTCGAGTGGGTTGCATATCAGGGATCTGTGGCCGCCAATCTACCAGTCAAGAAACAAGTAAGCCTCTTGCCTGGGTCACAGATAGCTTAGGTCAGCTCTACATAATAGACTACGTCATATGGTACAACCTGTATGATATTTTAAGCTGTTCTCTTGTAACACAGCTACAGTGTAGCTACCACAAGACAGTGATCAAACTGCTTTGTAACACATATTTTTTGAAATAAACGTTTTATATTTAAGATTAATTATCGGGTATTTATCGCGTACCTTTTGCTATTCCTATTTGTCGCCCCGTGACCACGATCGCTGTAACGCGGTTGAAACGTTGTGGAAAAGAAAGCAAAAGGTACGCAATTAATACCCAATAAATAATCTTAAATATGTTATCAAAACGTTTTCTGTTTATGTTTTTTATGTAGCTAGAGCGTACAGCGCTCTACCGAGCGGATTTTGAACTACGTAAATCCAATACAAAAGTAAAACCTCGTAGAAACAATCGTTTCTACTTTACAGGGTACTTACGAGTACTATAAGAAAGGTCGGGTTATTGTTAATACTTGGCCAGATGTCGCCCCGTACCGTACCGACAATAGTATTTAAGGGAAATAATGTTAAGCTTAATTAGTTTTATATAAATATTGACCTGTATCTAAATCACACTAAATTTAACTTAGATAGGCAAATAATTATAATGTATTACTTTTTATGTGAAATATAAACTTACTGGTGATTTATTGTTCTTTTTCTACTCGTTGACAAAAAAATTAAGCGAATAAAATCAATAACATCTTATTAGATAATAATTACTATTTATAAAGCTGTTTGTAAAATTTGACATGTCTAAGTGATAATTTTGTAAGCTTAGAGAGATAAGTTTTTGATTTTGGTTTTGGTCCGAATTCATGGCTCTTTACTGGATAATTCTTTTGCTATTGTCGGTATAGAGAATGCTCTCGAGTTGATCCCAGAAAATTAAAAATATTTATTTCCCCGAGGGATAACTGTGCCCTGAAAAACTTCAAAAACTGTGAAAACGTTATGGAATTTGAATTCTGTATAAATTATTCAATTTCGTGCTCTAATCGACGATCTCTATGGCGTTGCGGTAGCGAAGGTCTGCAGGTTGGGTTTCGCCGCGGGAAAAATCAGTCTGCTTACTTTGTGGCTAACATTTTAAATACTTTGTTAAACTGTCCAGCTTTATTTATTTACATTTTATTTGCTTTAACAAATTACATCAAGAAATAAGCACTAAAATTAGTTCACGCAATTCGTACTATTACAATTTGAACATAACACAAAACTTTAAACAGGACAACCGTCGCCCTGAGTCTGCCAGTGGCATATCCACGCTAGACCACTTACTCTAAATCCAGCAAATTATTACCGCAATGTCATTGTTCCTCATTTAACTGTTCCACTATTATTTTAGGTACGGATTTGGTCGTACTTCTATCAGTTCTATGAACATGGACTTGCGATGCTATTGGATTTGCTTCTATAGAGTTTGCCTGACTGTGCCGGTTGCGCCGAAGTAGTGAGAATTTAGAAAAGTCGAATAATCCATACGAATATGACACACAGGACGACATTGAAATCGCCATTAGGAGAAACTTTACTTGTTCTTTTCGGTCCATTTCAATCCTTGATGCGTCTTGTTAGACCCATAACAATTATGCTAGTATTGAAAACTAAGAATACTGATATAAATTTTAAAAGTAAGAAGAAATAAAAAAATATTTTGTGTGGTTTCTTTCTGTTTTATAATGTCAATCAGTATTGTCATCAATGAAAATAATGTCATTCAACTAGACTTTTTCAGACCTTTTTCTTTTATTCTTAGACTAAAGAGGTTAAAATAGCACTGGATGCCTTTTATCGATGTTTTTTTGTTATTTTGTAACGGTGTGAATCTCAGGTGTGAATATTCTTGGCAATAAAGACCTATGGACATATCGTCAGACGCGTAGACTGAGAATCTTTTCTCAGTCTACTGTCAGACGTAATATAATGACGGAAGCACACGGTGCCCTCGGGCTCTCGTACGATCAAAAATACTAGCGATACCTATGGTTTTATTGTCTTTGGACGGAGTGTGTGATCTATTCCCATTGGCCAGCACATTCTTCGCCACCAGTGGTGGTCATCGGGAATGTTTGTTCCCAGTGACCACCAGAGGTAACCTTCGAGATGTGATTGGCCACCACTGATGGCCATCGGGATTTTTGTTTCCTGTAGCAGGTGGCCAAGGCCATAGACTTTTGCGAGTTAGCTGGAGTGATGTTCAGTGTAACCTCAAATTTTATACGCTTTCAGCGTTTCCATTTCACTGAAAGATATGAGTATAACATAAAAAAATATTAAAAACACCGCAGTATGATCTAAGTTTTATTATTATTTTATTATTTATCGTCATGTACACGGTAGAATATGAGTAACATCCTGATCGGGGCAAGGCTTGTGCACTTCTGAACAGGGGGCAGGGGGCTCCTTCGGCTTCTTCTTATCCCGCGGCGGCGGTTCTGGAGGAGGTGGGCATTTTACCTTCTTCTTCTTTTGCCCTGGTAGGTATCCTAAAGCATATGCTGAGCCTGCAGCACCTGTAACGAGCATGGCGAACAACTGAAGCTGGTCGAACTTCGCGCGCTGGTTTAATGGATACCTTGCTGTTATCCTTTCATTTATTAAATATTCGAAATGCTTTCTTCCTGTTAAGTACCAGTGACGGGCTCGCTTGAGCACACCAATCATTTTGGTGAAGGTCACAAGCTTTTTAGTAATATTTTAAACTTAGTGATTTAAATCAGATTTAAAGTCGTTTGCAGGTGTAAGTACTGGGCGTATGCTTGTGTCAGGGACTATAAATTTGTAATTTTAGAGTTTATTGGTAAGAGTGATTGCATTTTGTAGAAATTCTGTTTCCTGCTTCTTTCTGATGTTGTTATTGTGTTTGAACTTTCATAGTTTTAGTAGTTTTAGTCTGAAACAGAGAAAACGTTATTAGTAACGTATAATCCAATTTTGTAGGTTCAATTTGGTTCATCACTGTTTCATTTGAAGTGCGTGTTTTCTACATAAATCTCTTAAAGCGTAAAACTCCTACCTACCTAATGATACTTACTCCTTTAGTCTGTTTTAGGGCGAGTACAAATCAAGGAGCCAAAGTATAATTACAGTAGAAGTGTCATCAGCCTATGTTAGTCCACTGCTGGACATAGGCGTCCCCTAATGAGCGCCATAGCGCCCAGCTTAAATCTAGCATCTGCATGTACTTTGTAAAAGTATGTAGGTACAAAAATAAAAACAATGTTTTTATTTAATATGTTTGCCCTTAGGGCTAGATAATGTTTTACTACCTCACCGGGACGCTATGGCGACGTCGTTGGCAACGTACTTATACAACGTCCATTGGATTGTATAGCAGGTAACTCACTTGGCGACGGTTTGTCACCGTCGTCTGCAATAGTACGATAGTTTGGCTACTTTTTCCAGCAACGACGTCGCCGTGGCGTCCCGGTGAGATAGGGGGGCTAAAAACATACGCACCGTAGGTAACTCCGTTAAATACGTACATACTAACTGTAAACTTACCCCCCGGACCTGTATGACGTCATGAATCTGGAGAAGGTGGTTCACCTACCATTATGGCCACCGTCCTTTGCGGCCTAATTTTTCGGCAACTGTTCCTACAAACGAAACGACAGCGGATGCAGCGACGATAAATAATAATTCTTGTTTCTTCATATCATTTTGTCTGCATTACGGAAACTTGAGAAATTTTCGTCCCATCATTTATCTTGTTTTTTTACTAAACTGACGTAGCCAATATTTTATTATGTCTTGACATAACGCGTTGGTATTGGTTTTATTTAACGTAGGTTTTAGCCTTCATATCTTTCCTGAACTCCTTGAACTGTTTTGATTAATGCACGAAGGAGGCTTCAGTAATGAGGTTGGATCCTTGTTATTAGTTATCCAAAGAGTTCGTTTTGGCGAAGAGGTTGTATAGGCTCTGGCTCAAAGTAACGAATAAGAGATGAATGACCACACCTGTCCATGAAGGCAGGGCTCAACATTTATAGAAATAGCATCAAAAAAAGCCAATTACATTGGAGCACAAAGACCAGGGAAGCATGAACCCTGCACACAACCGTCGTCGCTTCTCCGGCGGGTCTTTACAATGTGGGCTCAGTGTCTATTGATACAGGCGCCTTTGTGTGCGTGGATCCTGGTGCAGGAGTGTCCCATGTAGAGGTTAACTCTAGTGGCCTTCACCAGAGATGCATTGGGTGGGTCCGTTTGATTTATCGATCCCGCTCCTTTCTATCATTGAATTCACATTGAAAACTTTCAATCAATGGATAAAGTTATTCTGTGTCAAAGGCCGAGCTCAGAAATGCTTTACGAGAACATTTGATTGTTTATTTACAAGATAACAAGAACGTGGTACTTTAACTAACGTTATCATTTTGACTGATAGCGGAACCTACCGGTACAATGATTATGATTAAACGGTAAAGTCGTCCAAAATTTACACAAAAAGGAGGGAAGTTTGGACATTCGTGCGGCAGCTTCTCGATGTGGTCTCGACTCTCGAACTAAACTTTCAAGCTCCGTCGAGGTTCTCAGTCCGCGCCGTGCCTCCGAGTAGTGGGAGAGCAAAACCTGTAGACTGTAGATACTGTTCGTTCACTTCAAGACGGCTACCTGGGCCGAGCGTCGTCCCTTTCACTCGTGTGGCGATACCCACAAAAAGCGTGTCTCCGTTTCACCACACCACTCTGGTATGCAAAGATTGATAGCCTTTAGGACCATTCGGTTTTGAGTGTGTCCAGAAATCACACACGGTTATGTTTTCGCCGCCTGGCGTCCTTACGACCGGGCGCTTACAAAACTTTTGCCGACAATTCCTGGTTGAACTTTGCTTGCATCGTAATGTCATTACTGTCTATTGATTCAAGGTGTAGCGTGTTTGTTTAGAGGCAGCGAAGCCCTATGTGTCGGTGGTTGACTGGTTGTGCTAGAAAACTGGGATTAAAAGTTTAGTGTTGTGAAAATTGTGAAATGATGTGTTGTTAAAGTTGGGGTGTGGAATGTGAGCAGCTATGGATCCCATGACAACTGACAACGGATTAGTGGTGAATAATTTGATTCACGTCCGGAGCGAGTCTCAGGTAAGCGGCAAGGTACCTATATCGATAGGGGGAAAACACGTTTGTTGCATGGCCGTACTATGATGCTGTGCTTACTGGCTGAATAGTGCAACGACTCTACAATTTCGAACAATTTAAAACAAAACTTTAAATTTCGTACAAATGTTATACATACATATATTTAGTCGTAAATTATGTTCTTAGGTAAGTACATATCACTGAGTCGACAGTGTATTCGGCATGATCACTGTAATCATACCTACCTATCAAACTAATATGCAATTAATAATGCCAAAGTTTGGATCTTTAGATGCTTGGATGGTTGTATGTTACTTCTTCACGCCAAAACTACTGAACAGATCAGGCTGAAATTTTGCGTACTGGTAGTTCTAGGCCTGGAATAAATCTGCTACTTTTTATCCCATAAATCAGTTCCCTTGGGATAGAAACAACCTTAAAACGTTTCGATAGAAACAACGCGTGCGAAGCCGCGTGCAGAAACTAGTTATACAATAAAAACTATCATAGTTTAACCAATTCATTACGGATATAAGGGTTAACTATGAGCCTTCTTTGTGTTGGAAGAACACTAACGTTTCATCTCATAACAAGAGACTTATAAATCATAATTGATGATGATGATCATAATTATTATAAATCATGATTATTTTATATGCGAAAGAAATCATTTACAGTCGTGGTCAACTAATTAGGGACAATCTCTAGTTAGGCCAAATTGTGTTTTTTTTTTATTTTTTTCAACGAGTCTTAAAAATATTCCATATCTTTTACATGTAAGTATAATTAGTCATTGTTGTGCCCGATTATACAAACAATAACAACTTCTTAAACATTAAACCTCTTTACAGTATAGCTGATAGATTTTCATAGTGCTATTTGTTCAAATATTGCTGGCTGGCCATTTAATTAGGGACACTGAGATATTGCGTTCTATTTTCAAAGTTTGAATCTCAATACTTTTTTACTTCTTCTCTTATTGTTTCGTGGTAGTTTTGGCGGCAATCCCGATTTTTATTTTAAGTTTTGAAAAATATTTTGAAGAAAAATGGGCAAAAATAAAAGTTGCGATCCAACACTACGAAAAATTATCATGAAGTTTGTTGTCGAGCATGGTTGGCCATACCGAAGGATAGCAGAACATTTAAATTGTTCAAAAACTATGGTATACAATGCAGTGCAACATGTCAGACGCAATAACACAACTTTAAATGTGCCCAAAACAAAAAGATCGAGAAAAACAACTCCGCAAGAAGATAGAATGATAACCAGGTTAGCTAAGAAAGATCCGTTTCTAGGCTCCATTGTAATTAAACACGAAGTATTTGGGACAGACGAAAGAGCTGGTGTCTCAGCGAGGACCGTTCGACGACGTCTGGTAGAAGCAGGGTTGTTCGGAAGAGTGGCTCGCAAAGTACCGTTGTTGAAGAAAGAACATAGAAATGCTCGTTTGGCGTTTGCACGTAAATATGGACATTGGACCTACGCCCAATGGCAACATGTATTATTCTCTGACGAGACCAAGGTTAATTTGATTTCTTCAGACGGCGTCCAGTAAAAGCGGAAATGAATCCAAGATTCACAAAAAAGCAGGTGAAACATGGCGGTGGAAACATTAAAATTTGGGGTTTATTTTCTGGACGTGGAGTGGGACCTGTGAGGAAAGTTCAGGGTAACTTAGACCAACATCAATACAAGGCAATATTGGAGGAAACGATGCTTCCCTATGCTGAGGAGCATCTCCCTAATATATGGACGTTTCAGCATGATAACGACCCGAAACATACCGCCCGTTCAGTCAAGTCGTTTCTTACCAGTCAGTCAGTATCGATGCTAGATTGGCCAGCAAATAGCCCGGACCTTAACCCAATTGAGCACCTTTGGCACGAAATCAAGAAAAAAGTTGCCACTTATCGTACCACAACTTTAGATGAACTTAATGAAGCTTTTTGTGAGGCATGGGCAAACATTCCTGTCGAAACATGCCAGAAACTGATAATGTCTATGCCACATCGGTGTCAAGCGGTAATTACTAACAAAGGTTTTGCTACTGGGTACTGATTTTACACGCAATAAAATGGAGCTGTTAAAGATATTATAATACTGCAGATTATTAGTTTTGTTTAACTCTATTTTTCATTATAGTTTACTGTCCTTAATTAAATGTCCAGCTACAGAATTATACCTTAAAATTGAATACATGTTCAACCTTTGATATTAAATACTTTTTTCTATTTATTTATTCTTTTATTTACAGCCATTTATAGCATAATAATCGGACCAAATTATGCAAATAATAGGTGCTGAGAAATCAATATGGTTTTATATTTATATGTACATAACCGGTTATTGCTCTTCACTATCTTGAAAGATTAGGGATGTTAACAATTTTTCGGAATTGCTTTTATTTTGAAGATGAACTCTTGTTTAGCATAAAAAAAATATTTTCTTTAAAAATATTACTATTTTCTATAAGAAAATGTACAAAAATAGAGTAATTTTAAACTTTTCCGCTAAAACACTAACAACTGTCACGTAACAGAAATGACGTCACTAACCGCAAAACGATGGTCGCGATTCATGACATGACTGTATGTTGTATGTCCATTGTTCGATTAGGACATGTGTTTTCTTAATTTTACTTGAATACAAACAATCAAAATGAACACAAAGTTTTACAAAACCTGTGCAGTGCCCCCTGTGTAAAAGTACAACAATTACTATACCGGAAAAACTGTTTATTCATGTGCCAAAAGATAGCAAATGTTACGTATTTATTGTTTTAGCACATAACCTAACTTTGTAAACAGTGATTTAAACGATGTTCTAAACACGATAAATTAAATATAAAAAGCAGAAAATCATCTATTACACATGTACTTGACTGTTATTTATGTATTCGTAGATAGATAAATGGTATTAAACGTAAAAGTGTACCTACAAAGATGTTTTCACGTTCCTGAATTCTGAACCACAAAAGTCTTCGTTTCTTGCAAAAAAGTTTGCCACCATCAACAAATCTACTTTTGGTAAGTTGGAACTATTCCCTTTAGTGAATCCGGATTCCATCATGTATTAATATTATGTAATTTACAGACTAATTCGTCGTTATGAGAAAATGCAGAAAGGTAAACAAACAGTGCGACAGCTTGTTTTGCGGCTAGTGACGTCATAAGCTTATAATGGCGTTTGCAGTCACTTGACAACAGTTTATAAATATAGCATTTAAAATCATTTTTAATAAATTCAATAAGTTATATTATATTATAAAAACGTGATTTTCGATATTCTAATAATACAAATGATCATAAAATTAACACTAAACTTTAATTTGTGATTATGGTTAACATCCCTATTAGTTGACCACGACTGTAAGTCGGTACTATGTCAATGCACGAACAATGCCAAAACTACTGAACTAATCGAGCTGAAATTTTAACTTCGTAGATAAACTTTCACATCTTTAAAGAATAACGTTTTATTTCTATCGAACACGCTCCATGCTGCTGTTTTACCTGTCAATTACACCCTGGGTCTATTCAAGACAAGAGTGAACATGTATCTTCTAGACCTTCGTGCCGTAGCCGTGTGATGCCGGCTTAGAATTTACACCACCCCAACTCTTCCCGTGGGCGTCGTAGGAGGCGACTAACGGACATACACCGGGGGCGGGCAGCAGCGCCTCTTGCAGAATAGATCTACCACCGAACTGCGATCTCCAACCCGCATGCCCAGCGTGGGGATTACGGGAATTACCCCCCATGAGATAAAAAATAAGGGAGAGGCCTGCGTCCAGCAGTATTATAGGCTGTTGAGGTTGAGAGACCTTCGTGATACACCGTCGGCCACATCTTCACTTTCCATCAGGTGAGATTGTGGTCAAACGGAGGTCTATAAAAAAACTATAAACTATAAAAAAAAACTTAATGTGTGTGTGCGCAAATCCTCGAATAGCAGTAAGTTTTGCACTGTACACCGTTTAATACAAACCTGTCTAACATGGTATTAAAGTTACATACCTAGAGTCAAATTTCATATTGCATGCCGTAGAAATTCTAGCTGCGAGATATTTCATAAGACTTGATAGACGTAACTTAAATCCTTTGCAGTCGTTAAAAACGTTGGTCGATGAGGGCTTTTCAATGCAATCTTTAAAAAAAACAATCACGCTTTTTATTTTGAATTTAGAAGGCTCTGCACAAAAGTCAATGTCAACTGTCATAAAATAAACAACAACGAAATATTTTTGCTTATTTTTTTGGCAGTTTTTGACTCTTGAGTTTCATACAGCGCCATCTATATAGACTAAGATAGATGGCGCTGTATGAAACTCAAGAGTCAAAAACTTTTTTAAGGTCGCATTGAAAATCCCTCCTTGCATTGGTACACGTTATACCTACCTCTACCACCTACCTATGAAAGTTTTGCATGGTTTTCTAAGAAAAGAACGGAATTCTTGAGGATACTATGTGGCTAGAAGATGCTACAAGTAACTTAATTTGTAACTGATTTAGGTACTAGGTATTCTCTAGGTACCTATACCTACCTATTTCTTCATAACCGACTTCTAAAAGGAGGATGTTCGGCTATATGTATGTATTTTTTTTGTCATTTAACTGCCGATTTTTTCTTTCGTATAGCGAAAGAATAATCGAAATCGGTGGGAGAATGATTTTAGTAAGTATATTTATTTTATGTTATTTTTTTACTGCTGTGAGATGTCTGTCGTCCAGTGTGATAGGTAATAAGTACATTCAAAAGCTTCTCGTCAAAAACGGAATACCTATGTATCTTAGGCCCAGTAAGCTTGCTCAGTATAATACCTTATAAAAGCGTTACTCGATCATAGATCAAGCTTTCATAATATCGGGCCTTAAAGCCCTAGATTAAGATAGGTATATTTTTATCTTAAGTCCTAGAATAAGATCGATACTCTATCTGACAAGGTGTATCATTCATTACTTACCTCACCTCCTCACATCAACAGCCTATAATGGTCCGCTGCTGGACGCAGGCCTCCCCCTGATTTTTTATCTCATGGGGGTAATGCCCATAATCCCCACGCTGGGCATGCGGGTTGGGGATCGCAGTTTGCATTGTCATTACTTACAAAACTCTGTAAATAATATTTTTGATATTCAATAAAAAATACTGTTATCTACCTACTTGACCAGCAGATCAGTTCTTGTTCACTTCATTCATTCATTGTAAAGGCGCAAGCTATTTTAATTCCCAAACATGTCTCTACAAGTTTGGACGAGAATAGTGACCACCCTATAGTATATATAGGTAATAAATGGTTAGGTAACTACGTAAGTTCTTATTGTTGGTTTTCTACAAGATTATTAAAAATTCCAACAGATTTATCACTGTTTTGAAAACCTCCAGGAGTTCTTATGTACCTACCGTAAAATGTCGATGACCTACCTAGATAATGGTTAGTTTTTCACATTGTTCAGGCAATTAGGTACAATACAAAACAATACAAAACTCTTTATTGCACACCACAAAAAAAACAACAAACAGACATAGACCTTAAAAATAAAAGTACAATGGGCGGCCTTATCGCTTAGAAGCGATTTCTTCCAGGCAACCTTGTACTGGCAATTTTGTACTGTTAGGAATCTTAATCGACGTTACAGCAAAATCTCCTTCAGACAGTTGGTCGGCAAGACAGGACTATTTTCAGCGAACAGTTCATCATCGTTTTCTACAACTAATATGTTATTCAACTATTTTATTTTTGGTACTTAGTTCGATTGACAGTAAATAGTCATATCCTAATGCTTTCCTACCCTCCTAGTACGGGGATTATTGTCTAGAATAGACAATAATGACATCGCATCGCCGTACATTGCGTACATTTTTGAAGTGGAAAGAGTGCGTTTCAAATAGCTTACGCATTCTATGACAAAATGATATTTTTTCTCTATTCTACCCTAGACAACAATGCCCGTGCTAGGGCTGATTCGATTTTTTATGACAATCGATTTTGTTGTTGTTTTATGTTCCGCATTTTTTTAAATTGTATCTAAATGATAGATTGAAGTATTTATTATACAAATTTACATTTGTTAGACAGAGGTGCGAATTAGTTGACTAGAAAAATTTCATGAGATAAAAAGTCAGGGGGAGGCCTGCGTCCAGCAGCGGACCATTATAGGCTGTTGATGTGAGGAGGTGAGGCAAGTAATGAATGATACACCTTGTCAGATAGAGTATTGATTTTTTGTTACTCACCTGTCAACAATTAGGGAACTTCATAGTCGTGCATATACCAAATAGAAAATAAATTGGTGGACTATAGTAATTGGCAAGCTTTTTGAGCTCTCTAACAAATGAAATTACCACGGAACATTATTTGCGTAATGTTTATGTCATGAACTTGAAAAATAATCTTTGGTCCTTTGGTCAACCCTAGCTTAGTTTTCCCCCTAAGGTTAATCTTCAAGGGCGATTTCTGGAATTCAAATTCCAAGAAATTTAATGGGTAATAAATTTAAAACCACAAAAAGATAAGACTTGCGCATTATGGTAGCAAAAACCTTATTCATATTCAAGTTTTCGCCTCAAGAGGGATTTTCAGAGGGCAAAAATAGAATAAGCCATTATGATTAAGATATAACCAGTATTTTATAAATATTCTGTGGAAACGGACATGTATGTGACAGTACAACTGCAAAACTTTCTTAACTTAAACCTCACATTAAGTAATTTTTTTTTCATTGTCATCTAACTCAATTAAAATATTTCTCTATTGTTACGAAATATTAGTACCATTGTTACCGAGATTATCGCAACGTACAACAACTATAATACATATACACTAGCCAAACTCGATGTATAATGTCAGTAAACAAACCACGACACAAATAATTAAAACTCGTAGAGTTTCAGATATAATTTTAAGCAATATTTATTGAAGGAAGAATCAAATAGACAAGTAATGCAAAATGCTTTAAAAAAAGACGCGGTAGCAGATTGAATCGGCGGTTTGTTTACAAATATTCTACATCGAGCTTGGCTAGTGTATAACTATACAACACAATGTGCACTACACGTCGACTGTTACATTGCATAGCAGATTTTGCTACACTATGACTAACTTGTCAGTTCACCCGTTAGTCGTCCGTCATAGGTCATTTGTAGAATAAGGTCATTTGTGCTTACTAACTGGCTAGAAACTTACAGTTGTTCTTACTGTAAGTACTAACTGTTCGCACTAACATCTAACACAAGTTCTGCTTAGCTTGGGGCTAGATAAAGCTGTTCGAATTGTCCAGCATTATTATTATTATACAGGTGTCCCACGGCCGTGGGACATGGAGAGCAAGTACCAGAAATATTAAAGAATAATAATAATTAGCATTGCCATTCAACGTGGCACATATTCTGTGAAAGAATTATATATAATATATGTATAATTCTATAATATATAATTCTTTCCATAGAAAGGTTGTCTGGAAGAGATCGCTTCTAAGCGATAAGGCCGCCCATTATACTTGTCTCATGTAATATGTCTTTTTGTAATGTTCTTTTTCTGGTGTACAATAAAGTGTTTTGTATTGTATTGTATATTTAAACAAAGAACAAATTCAAATAAAGAATAATATAAGAATAATATAGAGCTACAGCTGATACTAAGGCTCGGACCAAGGTATTAAATCTAACACTTTCATGGCCCACGACGCACATAAGTCTACCTGATGGTCCACCAGGTGGCTGTGAATGCATTAAGAGAATGGGAAAGAAAGCCTTATATGCTCTAAAATGTTGTAAAGGGTTTAATTTAGACCTAGCAGAAGCAAGCTCTAAAAACCAGCCAGGGTCTTCTTGGGGACAGGCTAATATTAATTTACTTATCTGATCCGGTATATTATTATATTATAGGATATAAAGCAGTTGAGCGACCTCTTGATTGTTTGCAACAGTCTGCAGTTAGTTCAAGATTCAATTGTAAATACTAGATCTAACTGGTTTCTTTTCTTTAATTGTAGATTGTTTTCTTTGTTCATAATGTTTCTGTATACTAAATTAATTTAATTGTAAATCTATAAGGACTCATCCTCCTCTTCAACAGCCTATAATGGTCCACTGCTGGACATAGGCCTCTGCTGATAGTTTTTATCTCATGCTGGGTAATGCCCATAATCCCCACGCACTAACTTCATTAAATCGAAGTTGAAAGAAACATTCAAACAAACATTTTATAACTGTTAAAAGAAAACCATCTGTTAAAACCAAATATGAAATCAAAGGCCGTAAAGTCAAATGAATCTCCTTGATGAAAGAGATTTTTTGTAGAACAAAAGGAGGCACATGGCATCGCATGACGTCACATAACCACAGATTACAGAGTGGCTACAGTGAACCGAAAACCTGTTTCGCGCCAATTCGCAGCTGTCGTTGGCAAAGTGGTTCGGTTGCAAATTATTTACTTTTAATATTTAACGCCCTCAAGCGAGCCAGTTTTGTTCACTTTGGTACCCATACCATACCGTTAGCCGTTTCAGTAGAAAACAAAGGGTTTTTAATGGTATGGTGAATGTAGTTATAGGGTTTTACAATAATTTCCAAATTAACATTTGATGTTTGTGGAAAGACTGGATGAGTCATCCATCTCCAACTTAGACAACATAAAAAGGCTAGTTACCTATCTCTGTTTTTAAAACAAATGGTACCTAGTTAGGTACTAGGTAACTGTAAAGTAGGCAAACCTTACAGTTTATAACAAAAATAATTAATTTGATACTTTTCTTTATTAATATTAGGCCGCACAGTTGCCCGCGCTAGATCCTCTATTCCTCAATCTCTTTCCACTCGCTGGTTCTACATCCAGACTTCGACGTGCTCGCAGGACCATGGATGACGTTTCAACATACAATTTTGGAATTTGCTGAAGGACTATGGTTTTTAAATTTATCTTTATTGACATTTCTATATAATTTGCTGATTTTGACTTAGTTTATGTGATATGATATGACATATTTTATTAAGAAAGAAAATTACAATTAAATAAATAGAATTAAATTAATACTAGTATATGTGACATGATTGTGTTTAATTTTAAGGGATAATTAATAGAATATGATGTAACTACCCGACTATATTTATAATTTGTGTAATAGGCTTAAGTTCGTTCAAATTATTAAATAAATAAATAGATCCAGGTCGCCTCAACAATATAATAACTCTTTATTTTAATTTGTAGAAAAAGGACGAACAAAATCTTGCTTAGAACTAAAAAACTAAAGCCAGTAAAAATGCACTTGTGAAGGATGGTATGAGTCATAATGTTGCGTTTCCCACGTCACCACTGAGACCTTCGACAGGTTCGTCGTTGTACTTGTCTCATGTAATATGTCTTTTTGTAATGTTCTTTTTTTGGTGTACCTACAATAAAGTGTATTGTATTGTATATTCAAACGAAGAACAAATTCAAATAAAGAATAATATAATAGAGCTACAGCTGATACTAAGGCTCAGGGTATTAAATCTAACATTTTCAAGGCCCACGACGCACATAAGTCTACCTGATGGTCCACCAGGTGGCTGTGAAAAAAGGAAAAAGGACGAACAAAATCTTGCTTAGAACTAAAAAACTAAAGCCAGTAAAAATGCACTTGTGAAGGATGGTATGAGTCATAATGTTGCGTTTCCCACGTCACCACTGAGACCTTCGACAGGTTCGTACGCCCACGTTTCCGTTACTAAATTAAATACCCATAAAACTAACTAATAATACCTAATAGTAGGTACCTACTTAAGGGGTGTTCAGTTCAATCTATACGTTATTTTTAGGTTTCTATTCGACCTATTACATAGATTTAGGTTTAGTTAGTAATTGTTGGTATAATTCTCATCGGTTGAGTAGAGTCGGTAGAGCCAGTTGGAGCCTAGCTGTAGTGGTAAACTTGTATGTAAAACAGTTAAAGTACTTTTAAACGAGTATAATATTTACATATCTACTCTCTCCTGAAGAAATGGAGAAGGATTTTGTCTTTTTTGAGAAGATAAAGCCTCCCCCATTTCTCGTTCGGTATCCTTTCTCCGGTGCTATGGAGGTACCTCTCTATTGCCATTGTGAATAAAATCAAATCAATCAAATAAAGTCTTTTTTTCCATAAATACTAAAATGTACAGTTAGAAAAGGTCAAATTCTTAAAATAAAACATACTTACACGAAAAAAACTGATATTTTTTATTTCAGTCGCT
The DNA here is from genome assembly GCA_946478455.1 of Eupithecia vulgata. NCBI lineage: Eukaryota > Metazoa > Arthropoda > Insecta > Lepidoptera > Geometridae > Eupithecia > Eupithecia vulgata. The sequence continues at coordinate 9,677,597 of OX297879.1, read as the reverse complement.
TCGATATGTAGACTAAAGTAAAGAAGCTACGAAGAAACCTTTAGCCTGTTAGTTGTTATTTTTCGAGTTGGAACAAAACCCGTCCTAAGCTTTTTTATCTTCTAGATAATCTGATATTTTGTAGTAAGCCTTTTTGCACAGAAACGTTTTGACAATTTGTTTGAATTTATTTACTGATAGATTTTGCAACTTACTAGGAGTTTTGTTGTAGAAGCGTATACATTGCCCTTTAAAAGATACATTAATTTTGTGAAGCCTGGTTGTGGGCACATTAAGTTTATGTTTTGAAAATAAGTATCTAACTTAAGTACTTACATAAAGTATCTTAAAATATCTAATCTGAGCTCTTAAATGTATGATTGAATGTTTGTTGATCAAGCAAACCTAGTTTGAATACATAATAACGAATGGACAAAGGCTCGTCAATCGACAAATGAATAGAGGCAGGCCTGGCATTCCGAAGAAAAACCTGGGTTTATTGCACTTCGGTATGACGCATAATGCAAACATTTAGGTTTCGTTGCAACAAAGGTTGTTGAGGCGTAGAATTTACCTTTTAACTTTGAGATTAGAACTTCGCAGAGTGATTGTGTAGTACATGTAACTCAAATTTGTGGCACCTATTAAATTTTTTTATGGTACAGGAATTGCCAGCCCACACCCCAAATTCCTAGTTCTTAAATGTTAGTATTTTTTGGTTAAATTTGGTGTCCAAAATCCAACACCTAAATTTAGAGATAACTCTAATAAATGAAACATAGTTACACTAATTCGACCGATAATACCCTCACCTCTCATCACGGGTACTTTGATTGCATTATGAGGTCAGATCGGTAACATGGGGTAGGGTGATGGCGGGAACCAACTGTTTTATAGTGATTATGTTTTCCCATACACTTAGATATTTTTTACTACCTATGTGTTGTCCTATGAAATCTGACCGAAACGTCATTCTACATATTTTGTCACAATTAATGTACTAAATATTACAAATAAGAAATCAAAAGATTTATTATGATGAACCCGAAACTAAATTAGAAAATTGGAAATACAATTTGTACAATACCTACAGGATGATTTTTAGGACAGGGTTACGAAAAGTTTTGTCAAGTAAAACCATAGACATATAATTTTTTCACTACGAGTAAAACATAAATGTTTTGCGGTTTTTTATAATATTCTCTGCGCTGTTTTACTAGGAAGAAAACTAGCAGGAAAATTGTTTTATTTAGGAATATGTTAATTTTTGTTCCAAAATAGAGAAGCTCCAAAAGTAAATTCGTTTTATCATTTTATCATAAGCTGAAGTGGCAGTGGGCTGACCATATCTCGAGAAGAAACCGACAACCGCTGGGGTAAACGTGTTCTTGAGTGGAGACCGCGACACGGCAAATGTAGTGTAGGACGCCCTCCGACCAGGTGGGATGACGATTTGCGAAAGACTGCTGGCAGATGCTGGATGCGGAAAGCTGAAGACAGGGCGCTATGGCGCTCATTAAGGGAGGCCTATGTCCAGCTGTAGGCTGATGATGATGATGAAGCAAGTAATAAAATAACACACTCAATTTACCGCCACTTGTGTGTGATGTGAATTGAGTGGTCATCTCACTCACGCCCGGTTGCGTCGCGTCCGTTTTCCCGCGTTTTCACTGACCATAAACAACTTGGCTCATGTTGATCACAGCATTCTATCGGCGCGCTATGTGGAATAGAAATTCGAATTAATTTGAATTAAGAAGATTGATGAGTTCGAAAGTTATAAAAAATTATTAGGTAGGTAAAGGCCCACGAGTCTAAAATATCCAATCCAATGTTATTATGAGAGAGAGCCGAAAAGATTATTAGAAAGGATTAATTAGGTAGTATACTTTAGTGGTTTGCTTTTTGATTCTACCTACCGATTATTACCTTGAACTTACCTGTTACCTAGGGCAAGGTCTTCTCTTTTGATTGTACGTACCTGTACCTACATATAACTATTGCGGTCCGCCCCAGATTCGAATATTCTATAGATACCTAGCCTATGTTACTCAGTGATGTGATTTTGTAGCTAATAGGTAACGACAAAAGAATTTTTGAAATCGGTCCTATAGTTTTTAAGTTTATTCGTTACATACAAAAATACTAATCTTTCCTATTCCTTCGTACATGTTACCTAATAATTTGGCGTGTTTTAAAAAACTAGTACCTATAAGCCGACTTAAAATTCCTAAAAAGAGAAAATGGGTTTGGAAAGAACACTTCGATAGCGGAATCTAATTTTTCAAGTGGCGACATTTAATTTACTGACCGACTGTTTATTATTCGACGATTTACAGAACGGTCTGTAGTTCTCAATTCCGTTCAGTTTAATGCGATGATGAGTGATGGATGAAACAACAACGAATGAAAAAACCTCTTGTTTAAGCCCGTTGCCACGGAAACTACTGGTAACACACACCAGTAGTGATGTAAAAATGATTATGTGATGATGTTTTAGATACGTTTTACGGCGCACATCAATTCCTCGTGGTCGTGGATCTAACTTTTAAGGGACCATCTGAAAATTAACCTTTATACAACAACGAAAGAATATAAAAATCTACTAAGAATAGGTGAAGATATCACCGATACGTTGTAGCTAGTCGTGATTTTTCAAATCAATTATTTTGTTTTTTAAACTTGACGGAATGAATTGTTGTTGTATATTTTTAATCTACCATAGGTACCTATTGATACACTTGATATCGTTAATATTAACAAAATTTGCTTAGATTAACATGTTAAATTACTTAAATATAATTGTTTTAAAAATAACCAAAAAACAAAGATAAGCCTACAGTCAGATACAAATTGGTAGGAAAGTAAATTAATTAAAATAAATGAATGACAAAGAGAAACTTAATATAATATAGAATACGAATCCCTCGGGAATAATATTTTTATGGCATTAATCAGGGACGAGCTAAATTTCCCCTGGCATTAATTCGAGATCATTATCTTTTTTTTTTTATCTGTTTAATAACGAAATAATTTGTAAAATAGGACCATATAGGTAATTGCCGGAGATGCTCACGATGATCATACATAAAACGTACCTACAGTCGAACATACAGCGAAAATAGAACCTCCTCCCGAATTCGGCAAAAAGAAAGAACGAGTTTTGAACATCGACATTCTTCGACATGCTATGATATGATATGCATAGCATGTCGAATGTATTGTCGCATGCCATGATTTTCATCAATGACTTTCACTTCACTAAAGTTGTAACTTTTAGTGTAAGGTCATATATAAAAGTAAATGGTTTTAGTACCTACCTAGTACTTACTATGTAGGTATAAGAGCAGGTTTTATATACCTAGGTACTTACTGGAAATTATTATGAACGGAGTGGATTTTCACAGAAGCGTGTTTTTACGTTATGGTGGACTTTAAGTTACACAACATGAATAGTTACGACGTGAAACATGATCGACGCTATTCACTACCCTTCGGATTCGCAATAATAATATTTTTCAATGAACAATCGTAATTCCTGTTGTTAGTCGACTGAAATAAATTAGGTAAGGTGTGACGCGTCCATCATTATATCGGCCTAAATGCGAGTAGGTACCTATCTAATAAATATATTTTAAAGCAATAAGCATATTGACTCTACAAAAAATATTAAACTATTTTGTTAACTTTCGACTATTAGCGGTCATAAAAATAATAACACGCAAATGTTCAGACGAAAGTCTGAAACCAGCAACAGGTAGGTACCTGACAAAACTCTAAACAATTTTGTTTATTAATTAGGTAAAGATATTACTATTTATTCTACAAATGTTTTACCCCTTGTTATGGGAGGTACATAACCCAAATCCCAGGTTCGACGTCATGTTTTATATGTATATAAATTTAAACTTTCCGCGCCATTCATTACTTGCCTTTGGTTGGAGTTCTGCGCTAGTTTGACGACCTTGGATATACTGCCAACATTGATAACCAAACGACCAATCGCGGTTGCTTGCTATCGAAGAATCGTTCTTTGTCATGTCATGTGTGAATGAAGTAGTTTTCACTTCGTTCATTTAGTTCAATTTGTATTTTGTTTTCAATGTTCATTCATTTCATTTCTGTGTTTGACGTTTCGATGTAAACACGTGGTTGTTTTCATGTTTGAGAATTAAGTTTGTAGGCTATAATGGCTATGTTAGCAGAGCCTCGTCGAAAACAAAAGATAATAAATCTACGGGCGAAGAACAATGCGTGGAGCAATGACAGTTCAAAGTTTGGGCAGCGTATGTTGGAGAAAATGGGTTGGTCCTCTGGCAAAGGTCTTGGTGCCAACGAAAATGGAATTGTGGAACATGTTATCGCCAAATATAAGAATGATGACAAAGGTTTAGGCTTTGAGGAGCGAAACGACCAGTGGACGAAGCATGAAGATGATTTTAACTCGTTGCTTGCGAATTTATCAAATGGTAAGTCTAACCTCTGAGAACTGTCCCTGTTAATACATAATATCATTTTAAATTTGCTGCTGTGCAATGATAACATAGGTAGCTTATAACTGTTACTCTTATTTTCAGGCGATACAAAAGAGGAAAAACTGCACAGTGGTGTATCCTTAGAAGCGAAATCAAAGAAAAGCAAAGCCCGTGTACATTATCACAAGTTCACACGGGGTAAAGATTTGACTCGCTACAGTGAAAAAGATCTTGCCAACATTTTCGGTAAAAAAACATTGAAAGGTGAAGAAAAAGTGCCTGAAATTTTAAAACCTGATGAATTAAAGTCTACCGAAGTAATTTTCACTGAAAAAGGGAGTATGGAGGATTATTTCAAGAATAAATTAGCTGCTTTGAAAGGAAAAAATAAAGTAACGCTCAGCAACAATTATGATGATGCCGATGCAGATTATACTTTCAGAGGGTTTGCAGGAACATACACAGATGAAACTGAAGCTGCTCCTAAAAACCTAGAACCTGATGTAGCTTTTCAAGGGTGTTCTTTTAATGATTCAAATGATAATAAAACCCCAGAAGAACCTATTGAAATTATCCCACGTAAAAAGAAATCCAAGAAAAACAAGAAATCTAAGAAATTAGAGGTATCAGAAAGTTATGAAAATAAAAGTCCAAATAATATAAATGAATCTGCATCTGAAGTAATTGTTGATGAATCCGAACCAATTAAGAAAAAATCCAAAAAGAAGAAACATAAAATCATTGATGAACCTGAAGTATCTGAGATTCAAAAAAAGAAAAATGATGATGATCATAAAGTTGTTGAAGAAATAATAGATGAAGCCTATGTGCCTAAAAAGAAGAAAAAAAGGAAAAATAAAATTGATGAAATGTAATTGTATTGATTTTCTTAGCCTGAACAAAGTCCACTGTTGTGGTTAGTTTCAATTCTGTTTCAGGTTTTGTAACCATTGATAATGTTTGAAAACTTGACATAATAAAATTCAATTCACCCCCGGGAATAGAATAAGTCCAATATTTTATGAACCTGTACTGTTATGTTTGATTGTTTCTTGTTGGTGTGAAATTCCTGTTTTTATTGTTTTTTTTGTCAGTAAAACTAATGGAGGAGTAATTCCTATAATTTTCTATGAGTATGTGTGAAAATCAACTTCAGATCAATTGTATGCAGCATTTTAGGAATCTTTTGATTTTTAGAAAATCATCAACATTTCTAAATGCTCCAAAAATACCAGTGAATCTTAGTTAGCACTTTTAAAACTGAATAGGGCTTGGATTTTAGGCTAAGTACTTCTCCGTTTATTTTATTCCTTGCAGAACGAAGATAAAATTCAATCTCTGTACATAATTGATTTCGATTATTTCGGCCTATGTCCAGCGGTGGACTGATGTAGGCTGATGATGAATCGATTTCGTGCCTAGCCGATTTTCATTTGCATTACTACTTATTAGAAATTTGGTTTCGCGACTACGCCGCCGCCGCCGCCGCCCGTGCCCGCCACAGATTTATAAGTATAGTACTAAAGGTACTAAAGTAGTGCCCGCGCGCGTTGCAACGCCAAGCAAAGCGTTTACCATAAACTAAGAAGTATAATAATATACTCTTTGTTATGAAGTATATGCGTTTGACTGACTGGTTAGATTGGGTTAGTTATGGGATCTCTTTTTTTTTCATTGGGTTAGATCGTGGTTAGTTAGATTGATTTGCCCTACGGAACGTAGGAACTTTGGATTTGACCATAAACTAAGAAGTGATTTGACTGACTGACATTAGTAATCGATTAATTATCGAACAATAATTCGTTCAGGTGAGTGACATGATTGTTGCATGATTGTTACTTAGGTCAGTCAAAGTAAAAAAAAAAAAGCACCATTCGTCATCGTTCATTCATTCAAGAGTCACGGCGCGCGGCGACGGCGGTGTCAGTGTCATTCATCCGCCCACATAGCATCCCTACCTAGTACATCTGTGGCCCACATTGTGCAGCGTGGTCACAGAATTCACAGATTTTTAAGCAGAGATTATAAATACTACGCGATTTATAATTATAGTACTGAGCGTGGTGTTAGTTTTTGTTTTAATAAAAGATTGCTCTGTCTGTTCTAAACAAATTATAATCAATTCTTCATGTAAAGTTGTGCTGTGACGAAGACTGCGAAGTTTTATCATGGTCATTCAAGATGAGAGCGGTGTACTACTCGATATCGCTTCTTTGGTAAAAAAAGCACTTTTCGAATCAAAATCTTGTGTTGTTCACAGCCAAAATATTGAAGATATGAACAGAAACGAGCCCCAAATTAGCGTGCCTTTCAAAAAGTCGAGGGAGAAACCTGAAGACGAATCAAACGTACAGGTTAGAATTTCCAGGAAGAGGAAAAAGTCCAAGCAATCAACTGAAAATTGTGATAGTGGCAGCAATACATTAAGCACTGAAGACTTGGAAGAACTTAGAACTGTTTATAAAAAGTGCAAAACAATTATCAAAAAAATTGAAACAAAGTATGGCCACTTGTTAGACCTGGGTGAAGACTACTCCGGAAAACAAAAGGCAAAGAATGAAACAGATGATGAAAAACACGAGTGTTCATGTACATTGAATAAAAAAATAGTATTTGATGATGATGGAACAGAAATTGCTGTTGATTCAATGCCTTTGGAGCATATTTGTCCTAAAAAAGCTCGATATTCCCAATTGCATACAACTCAGCCATGTAACAGCTTACTTGTAGATTATACCAATGAACAAATTGATTTACCTGACAGTCTTCAAAAGTTAAAAATACTATTGCAGGACACTAGCTTAGAAATAACGTATCGGAATCAAGTGATACACAAAATGAAGTCAATAAGACAAGAATTTGCCAATGAAATGAGATTTAACAAACATTTAATATTGGATAAGCTGAAAACCAATATGGATGAGATAATTGAATTTAAAGGCAGCAATTTGTCCAGTTTGTCTGGATATGTTTTAACTTAATGTTTAAGGTCCTAATAAACTTATTTTCAAGAGTTTAAAACTTTGTTTTCATTCATTCATCAAATTGTTATGTTTGTAGATACCTATATTTATTAAGTAGGTAGTTGTAGAAGTTGGAATACTATACACTAGCCAAACTCTATGTGGACCACGACACAAGCACAAGCTTGGAGTCATGTTCTAGTTAAGGTGCCCATTCCACTCATCCAATTTCTTTGTCCAATCTACATTTGATCTAAGAACTTGGATGACTATCCAATTTCTTAGCAATACCGATATTTGATCAAAGATTTGGATACTAGTTTCTGCCCGTGGCTTCGCACATGTTTCTATGTAAACGTATGCAGATTATTTTTTTCCAATGGTAGCTGAAATTTTATGGTTTAAGTTGTAACCTATGGTTTATAACAGGTCAAGAGACCTATGAAAATTTTCAGCCCGATCTGGTGAGAAGTTTTGATGTGAAAAAGTAACAAACTTCCATCCATCCGATCTTTCGCATTTTAAATTACATCACATCACACTAATGTGTGATGTAATTTAATTTGAAATCAATACTTTTGAATCTTGGACAAAGATATTGGACAAGTGGGATGGGCCTCCATCCAAGAAATTTTATGAAATATTGGACAAAGATGTTGGGTGAGTGGAATGGGCATGTAAGCAATATATATTGAGGGAAGGATCTTAAATCGAAATCACAAATAAAATAGAAGATGCGGCAACTAGCGCGAATTTCAGCCTGAATATGGGCGGCCTGTTTACAAACATTCAACATTGAGTTTCGCTAGTGTATAGATACTAGGTATAAGGGCCTATAGATAGATGATGTTCTGGCTGAAACTCTGTAGATACCAACACATCAACACAACACGGATAGAATGTCCATTTGAAACTAAACCGAAATGTTAATGAAGCGATTGTGTGAATAATGATTCCATTCACAACCTTATTCCTTTGTAATAAAGTTGTCACGTCTTCAGCGTGTGTGAATGGTGAATAATGATGCGGTCGCATACCAATCGCGAACATGAGCTTTTGAATGACAAAATAAACAACTTAACTCATAGGCTTACCTTAAGGCCATAGGCCTTTTTACGCTAAGTTTTTTATAGCTTTAAGCACAATTTGCTCCTGCCATCTAGTGGATCATATAAGGAACTAACCTGCTTTACAAAAAATTAAAGTACCTACGTTGAAGCCGTTGAAGGACGCCACCCTGAACGAAACTAGCGCAACCACCTATTTATTCTGAACATCGTCAAAGGCAAAAAAACGTAGGAATAGGAACAGCATTATGAGAAATGAAGTCATGCGTTTTGTAGTTAGGTATCTCACTCACCCACCTAAGTACAAAATGCATGCAGGCAGCTCTTTAAGTAGGCATCGTGTCTTTGTATAAAACAGCTGCGGTCTTATTTGTGTTTGGTCAATACTTACTTGTACCTATTAGATACTCTTGGGTAACCGTACTGCTACCGTTCGTCCGCTAAATTCCGGGTAAATAGAGCCTTAATTTGCATAACAGTGCATCATTCCAAGACGTAGGTACGTTACGTACCTCATAGGCAGTGCCTCGGACGAAAACTCATTTTGAACTCTGTGATATCTATAACTTTGAAGACTTTGGCAAGGTTGTTCGAAGTCATAAGGCGCGAGATCGCGTCACCGGTGGACGCCTACGATACAACCTTTGCCGTGTTTATTTTTAAAAAGATATTACAAAACCTTCTAAATTCAAAATTGCAGAAACGCGGGTGAAAATTTGAAAAGTTTTAGAACAGAGCGAAAAATTTAATGTTCGGAATGCATTGTGTTGTGTTATGTGAATGAAAAATTACACAAATATTTGTGTAACAAATGAACAACTGCATTATGAAGCTGGATAACTTTGGATTTGAGAAATTACAGGTACTTACTCTACCTACGTACCTAATGCTAATCGCGAGCATTGCCTAAGCATTGTATCTATGTCTATTTCTTACTTCTCGAAAAAATTTACCTACTATCGACTATCGCCGAATTTATTTCGCTAGCTGCAAAGTCCCATCTTAGTATAGTAATTAATTAGCCTAAGGTATCTATGTGGATACATAGGCTTTACAGCGTTTCTAGATTTTTCTCGAAATAAAATTTAAGCAGGTAAATAACCTATGTACGGTGCTTTTATAGGTGATACCTACAACATAACCTGCCTATATCACCTGTGCAAATAGGCGAAAAGGTAGGTTTTTTTTACCTTCGTTTGAGGACCTAAATAATAGAAACTTAGGTAGGTACTCGTATGGTAACTTAACTACCATGACTAAGTGTTACCATGTCAATGAATAATTTATCATCTCTCTTGAGAAAGCGTGGAATGATGCGAGTGCAAGGAAATACCTGCATTTCAAGTCTGTTGAAACTCTCTCGGTCATTTCTTTATTGACTGCCTGAAGACTTAGAAGACCGCCAAGGGTTCCAATTCACTCATCCAATAGTTTTGTCGCAAATTACTTGCGAATCTTGGTCAAAGATTTTGGATGAGTGGAATGGGCACCCAAGATAATTTGATCTAGTTACATTGCATAGAGGTTGGATTAGAAATTCTGCCCGCGCGGCTTCGTTTATCCCTGGAAAATCGGTAAATAAATTATGACACTCGGGGTAATTTACTAGGTGATTCTGCCCGCCTACCGTCTACCACCCTTTTTATAGTCAATAGACCGTTTGAACACAATCTCACCTGATGGTGAGTCAAGATATGGCCAACGATGTATCACGAAGGTCTAGAATAAGTAATAATAATGCTGGACAATTCACACAGCATTATCTAGCCCCAAGTTAAGCAGAGCTTGTGTTATGGGTAATAGATAACTGATATACATAATACAATACATTACATAGTTAGATATTTTTTATTATAGGTACATAGAAAACCAGACCAGAGCACCCGGAACAAATACCTGCAGACCGTACAAATATTTATCCCAAGACGGGAATCGAACCCGGAATCTCTTGCGTTGCAGGCAGACCTTCGCCCACCGCGCCACAGAGGTCGTCAAGAATTCTAGATGATCTTACACTCTCTTATCTTGAAGCCCAAACTGCCCAAAGCAAACCTCCCTGCCAAATTTTAGCCGTTTGCAAAGGTAACATAACAACTGACAGAAAGAGTTACTTCTCTATCTATATAAACTAAAACGTCTATGATGATGAGCCCTCTGAACAGACACAAAAAATATCTAAAATTTAAAGATTTTTTCTCTACAGAGTTTCATCATCTTACCCAAGAGTACACTCCTGGGTGTAGCGTAAGCCACCCCTATAATACTCGGCTTACCTTTTTATAAAGCAAAGCCGCGCCATAGCTTAGGCGTAGGTTCTATTTGTCGTTATACTATGGAATATAAGCTAATTATAGGTAAGGTATATGTAGGTACTTAATCGTTTTATTTCGATGACATCAGGATATCGGATATCATATATCAAACACATCACTGATGTAGTATTATACATTGATTAAGGTATTCAAACCGGAGTTAGGTACCTATCCAACTTGTACGAGAGATGATTCATAGCCTAATAAGCCTATTAATAACCACCTTAGGTTTTGCTTTCGTAAGATATGATGGCAACCTTCTATAAACAAGTCAGCCGGCATTTCTGACAATTTATTAGGTCATTGAATAAGAAGATTAAGTTCCCTCAAAGGGAAACATAAGACCATTAGCCTGACGTTCAAAGTTTATTTTTAGATAGGATTAGATGTACCTTACCTATGTTGTTTCAAGTTCTCAACTATAAAACGAGGTACAGTCAATCTTCTAAAGAGTAGAGTATCATCATTATCAGCCTAGACTAAGTCCACTGCTGGACATAGGCCTCTCCTAGCGACATAGCGCTTTAATTTACCGGATCCAGCATCTTATTTTTAGTTTTATAACTGTAAGTCCACTTGGAAAATAAATGAAATAAATCTGCCTGAAGTCTCTCGTAGATCGTCACATCTCCCGGAGGTGTGTGTTTACCTTACGTCTAGTCTAAAGTATAGGTTCAATATCTGTGCTTAAGAGTTTTTAAGAACTTCGAAAAAATGCGGTTCTGTGTTCGGTTGTATGGTGTTTTATGTATGTTTATCGATTTCTCTGTCATTTATGGACCAATTTAGATGATTCTGTTGCAGTTTTATAGAGTATGATCCCAAGGTGCTCCCATAAAAATATTATAAGTACCTATGTATATCTATCCCGGAAATCTTAAAGAAAAACTGTTTTAAACTAAGGGTTGCGAAGTCAGTTTCTAGTTATTTCAAAATAATCATATACTTAGTAAAATAAAATTGGGAACTTATTTCATTTCTTAGAGATGCCCAGAGTGCGGGTAAGCACTGTAACAAAAATCCTTAGAATTTAGCAACGGCAACACCTCTCGTCAAACGAATTAAATGTAACTTTAGTCTTTGAACATTGGAAACTTTAATTGTTTTCTCTGTAGGTGGAGTCACCGGCGCTACAGTCCGTAAGAGGTCCCAAAGATTTTCGACGAGAACCGACAGAGACTTCGTGGCTTAGTTGGTTAGAGCACACCGGTACTAAGGGTGGGACGCGGGTTCGAGTCCCGCCGAAGTCGAAAATTTTTGCGAACTTATTTCATTTCTTAGTAAAAAATTGTTAATCGTTCTTTGATGATACAATAAAAAATAAATAAATGACTACAGAGTATAGATAGGCGATTCGGCTAAGTAGTGTAGAACGCCCTCCGGCCAGGTGGGGTCATGGCTTGCGGCAAGCTGAAGACAGGGCGCAAGGCGGGCGCTCATTAGGGGAGGCCTATATCTAACTGTGGACTTATAATGGCTGATGATGATGGGTATTCTCACTTAGGATTTCAAGTTGTTTTGCTTCATAGAGGAAGCATACTTGATTACGGCAGCGCCACCAGAGTTTATAACATAACCAAGCGTTTGTAAACATTTTGCGAACGTAAACGTTTCTTCGTAATAGCTGGCTATATAAGTAGGTAGGTACTTTGGTGGTTTGCATCAACAGTAGCCCTAATGAGGTAGCTACGGCCAGCCTAATGGCTTGTTGAGAAACTTTGATTGTCCGTCCCATGGCCGGTTGCCGGTAAAGGATTTCGCGTTCATAGGAGCGGTACAGGGTAGAGCTAACCCAAAAATCAAATTTTTGCTTATAGATAGATAGATAGATATAACTTTATTGCACCATCAGTTAATATACAAAAATAATTAAACATAAACTGAGCTAACTGTTGAGCTACCTGTAGATTGTTTGCAACAGTTTGCAGATAGCTTAATTGTTTCTATTGTAATTACTAGTTTTAATTTAAATTTGTTATTTGATTGTTATTAACATAAACTTAATACTAAAACTATACATATAGTTACACATAGACACAATCGGCGGCCTTATCGCTAACAGCGATTTCATTTTTTTTGCTTATAGTAATTATAATCTATTGATTAAGACATTATTAAAAAAACGTAACATTAAAAATGTTCTTTATAGTTCTCTATGCTCTTCTAAATAATTCTAAATGCTTTTAGTTCTATTACCATACTGATTCTCATAATCATATATCATAATCTTAACTTTAGTTTGGTTTTAGTATAAATGTAGAGGTAACTTTGCTATTTTTTTCTATCTAAATTTTATAGAATCGAGTTTTTGAAAAATAGGTCGTATGTTCTGAACTTTACCATGTATAAATTTCAAAGTTGAATATTCAGTGGTTTGGAAGATATGGATATCCGGCGGTGTTGATTTGAGGTTGAATAGGCCCCTAACTTCTTTATCAGTAGTGCTAATTGGCGGTCTTATCGCTCAAGAGCTCCCAGACAACCTTGAATGGCCATTTTCCATGACCCTATGATCGTTGTATTTTACATGGGGTAGTATCTGTTTGCATACTAAAAAATACAGGTACTACTACTTAGAAAACCAAGCTCTCGTTCTACGTCGCTGAGTTTACGTGAAAACTGTTAATCTCCCGCAGTTTATTCCAAAAGATAGTTTCTCTATCTTACATAAGAATCAGAATGATAGGTTTATGAAGTTGTTTTTATATTCATCACCATATCTGTACGGTATTACATAAACATGGCTTAGATCTGCGTAGGCGCCAGGGCGCAGCCTCATGGTACTCTGACCTATGTTACTTAATACTGACTATTGTATTATTCATGTAGTACCTATACTTACCTATGGTAAATTCACTACTAATACTGTTATTAAATAAACGTGTTCTTGAGTGGACACCGCGTCTCGGCAAACGTAGTATACGATTTGCGAAAGACTGCTGGCAGATGCTGAATGCGGCAAGCTGAAGACAGGGCGCTATGGCGCTGTTTAGGGGAGGCCTATGTCCAGCAGTGGATTAATATAAACAAATAATACTGGACAATTCACACAGCATTACCTAGCCCCAAGCTAAGCAGAGCTTGTGCTATGGGTACTAGATAACTGATATAAATAATATAACACAATACATAGATAGATATTTTTTATTTTACATAGAAAACGACCAGAACACCACGAACAAAGGTCTGTAGATCGTACACACATTTGTTCCGAGACGGGAATCGAACCCGCAACCTCCTGCGTCGCAGGCAGACCTTCGGCCACCGCGCTAAGAGTTCGTCAATACAGAGGCGCCATATAGGCTGATGATGACGATAATTATAACTGTTATTAAATAGAATGGACAGCTAGTCATAGCAAAACCTAGTATACCATTATGATATTTATTGTGGAAAAACCTTATTTTCAAGTCTGATGTTTTCATCCATAAAAGAAGATTGAATGAATTGACTCTTTATTGCACTTCAAACATAAAAAAAAAAACTATATCTAAATTTAATACATGATCAGTACAAAAGGCTGCCTTATCGCTGAGAGTGATTTCTCCCAGGTAACCTGGAAGTGAATGTACAATGGACGACCTTATCGCTTTTAGCGTTAAGGCCGCCCATTGTACATAATCTGTAATTGTTTTTGTGTTCTGTGTTTTTTTTATTATTTGGTGTGCAATAAAGTATATTTGTATTGTATTGTAATTGTAATAATGCTCTTTAGAATTCACTGCCCAACCTTTTGGCTGCTGATAGTGGTGTGCACGAACACGTGCGTCCGGGGCTATGAAAGAATTAATAAGGAATGCCAACGTTTTTAAATGGTTTATTTATACTACTGTTAGCATCAATACAAAACATAGCCTCCTTTTTTTAGAATTCGAGTAAACATGTAACTTTATGTATGATAATAGTCTGTTTTTTTAAAGAGTATAAAAGTACAGAGCCATTTCCAGCCAACGGGATGGGCCATGGAATAAGAAGTTGAAGTTGAGGAGGACAATTGTTACAATATTATAAAAAAACAGGTGTTAGAAATATTAAGTAAAAGGGAATCGATGTAAAGCATGGATAAATGTATCTATTACAATGCTGTACGGTAAACGTAAATCATTAAAGTCACTATTTATTAATTGATACTCGCGTTTTAACTGATTTTGCTAACACTACTCACCTTATTAATAGAATCTTAAATATACATTAATATTCGTTTGCTAATCTAGGCTTGTTTTACATTAAATTAATAGACTTGAAATTTAAATTTTGACATCTATCAATTACGAATCAATCTCTACAGTAGTATTTGCATAGTATTCTACCACAAATATAATAACAATCACACTGATATTTTACATGAGAAAGTTTGGATGCTCGGATGTTTGTAAATTTCAGCCCGTTTAGTACTTTTTGCGTAAAGAGGTTACGCAAAAAGTACTAAACGGGCTGAAATTTCGCATTTTTTATCCTAATCAAATCAGTTTCCATGGGATATAAATAGCCTTAAACAACGCGTGCGAAGCCGCCGGCAGAAACTAGTAACACTGTAGATTCTTCTAACCTAGCATTATGAAGATAGGGATATATAATTTTTAAAAAGCTGTGTCCTTAGTTTTTTCGTACAAATATTTACGCTGACGTGACAATTCCAGAATTCCAGTTATACAAAAAACAAATGGGAATCGCGCAAGCATATAAAAAATCATATAGAGCTAGGTATATTGATTACTTTTAAGAGTTGCTGGTGACAGTTCTTGCATATACCAGCCCTAAAGCTCTTAGTCAAATTCAAGACCCTAACTTATAGGTTTATATTCCTCTACTCTGAATGCCGTTTTCATTTAGATAAATGGTAGTTACGGAAAACCTACCTAGGACTAATACCCTAGGACCCTGGGGTACCTACCGAGGCCGGGTTCTCAATAAATTATCTGAGCGTCTGGTCGATGCGACGAGTGACCCGAGAGCTGGTGAGTATCGGGCACAGCGCATCAGCATTGCCACACAGCAGGCAATGCAGCCAGCGTCTTGGGCACGCTTCCGACTGGTATTGATATGGATTAGTTGAGCTACCTGTAGATTGTTTGCAACAGTCTGCAGTTAGTTTAATTGTTTCAGTTGTAAATAGTACCTAGTTTTAATTTTAGTCTATTATTTGATTGTATATCTTTGTTAATAAAGATCCTCAGAACTCTTCTAATATTAATAATATTTTCAAGCCACACCGCTTTATTCCTACCGAGCGGAATATACTTTTCTAGCGTTTTATATTAGATTAAGAATGCTTAAGTTTTCTACTGAATTCCCACGTTGCTACAGAAAAACTATAGAGTTAGAGATACATACTATGGCATTTTAAATGATCCGTAAATAATTTCTTTCTTTTACCTAACGATAAATTGTTTAAGACGCCAGTCGTTAAGTAAACTTTGCATCGCAAGTTTGACTAGTCAATAAATACTTAGTTAGTAGCAGCAAGAAAATTGTTAATTCTTGGTTCTCACGCAAGCAGGAGCGGCTCCTGATTTAATATCCGCTGATTTTATTGCAATACTTGGAAATGAGACAGATTAATGTCAAAATAACACGTTTGATTGTAAATCGTAGAGTAAATATGAGTAAATAAGCACATTACTAGTCAGATATTGGATATAGCAAAAAATATTTTCCCGATTGCTTGATGTTGGCTTCTGCACCCCAGCGTTAACATGCTTTTTTCCACCTGTGCCAAAGCAGGTATAGCCATTCTAAAATAGTATTGAAAAACAATTTTAAAATTCATATCACGTGAATACAGTGAAAATTTAACAAGCAACTCAGCTGGCTATGTTAATGCCAGAGGCTTTCAATACATCGATAGACCGCTGTTGTGTCCTGGCTTGCTTTCAAGATAGATTCTTTACGATTTCGTCGTACGTAGTTACCCAATTAATATGCGATGCGATGCATCTGCTTTGTTGTGTGTTTGTGTGTGATGCATATTCTTATTTTTGTAGCTATATGTGGACATAGCGGCTTCGGTTTTCGGTAGTCAGCGGAATCCAGAACGTAATAACGCTTTTAGTACCCACAAAGAAAGAAAACATGCTAACACTTGACTTGAGACAAATATTTTGTACCTTTTCTACACTCCTGTACTGGGTATTTTCTATGCATAATAAAAACTGACTATATATGTAATATATTGTATTATGTTTATCGATCATTTAGTACCCTACCCACAACACAAGCTTTGCTTAGCTTGGGGCTAGACGATGCTGTGTGGATTGTCCAGCATTATTTATTATACAGTGGACACGAATGGCTCGTAATATTTGCATGCACACAAAAACTTGCCCGTGTGGGCATTGCGAATCTCAGAGTTAAGTTAAATTTAACATTGATGGATCTTTGAAAATATCCAATCATTTTTTGCCAGTGGCAAATCTTGTCATTCTCACTAATTGACTACCTATCTAATTGATTGATGATTGACTCTAACCACCGGTATTTTAAACTTATAAAAATATTGAAGCTATATTTTATTTAGCGATGTCTCGTGCTAGAACCAAGTTATAAAATAAGCACTATATTTCTAAGACAACGACCTCAAACAAGCATTTCACACAAGACATGCACGTAGAGTTAGTGATCTGCAAGCTCGTTATGGGCGCACACATTTTGTTAAGGTGGCTGCTAACCTCTAAGCTCCCGATTTTTTCACTTTCCGAATCATTTGGAAACTTAAACCCGTTATTGCAATGAAATTATGCATACATCGGATAAAATAGCTATGTTTTCACCATCATCATCAGCCTATATTAGTCCACTGCTAAACATAGGCCTCCCCTAATGAGCGCCATAGCGCTCTGTCATCAGCTTGCCGCATCCAGCATCTGCCAGCAGTCTTTCGCAAATGCTATGCTATGTTTTAGTCCCGACAAAATAGATATAAATAGTGATTAAATAACAAAAAATCCGACAGAACCTTGGGTACACCAGTAGAAGTAAAGTGGCAAAAGTCCCCATAATGGAATTTATGGGGACTTTTGCTTGTGTGCTACAAAACTTATTAAAGGTTAATTTTTTTGTCTAAATCTCAGAAAGTTTCAAGTATCAATAATCTAGGGCAGACAAAAATTGTAGATTATATAAATTATCTACAAAAATGGTCCTAACACTTTTTTTTTCCTAAGAATCACCAATTCTAAGATATCATCATTAAAAAAGTTGAAGAATTAGATTACATTATAAATTAGTTAGATAAGGTACCATTTTAGTTTTTCAGAATAATTTACTTAATGAGAGCGATTTATTTCTAATGATTTTGTATTTTTTGTAAAACTAAAACGATGCAAACATAGCTATATTTATTTGACCGATTATACGTGCAAAACTTCATCAAAATCGGGGAAGTTTACAATTGAATCTTCAAATTCGTAAAGATCGGGGCTTAGACGTTCGCATCCAGTTACGGTTATTTATATCACTATAACAGCTTAGAATGGTCCTTTAGGTCAAGGATGGGGCGTATTTTCCAGCTATTGAGCTAATCATTTAAACCCACTTTACCTGTTAACCACTTCAATGAATAGACCATGTACCTACACAATCTAAAGTAAAGATATTACAAGTCGGTTTTGTAATTGATCCGGCTTAGAAGACCACCAACTTACGAAAGGTTCGCATTCCTATAGATAAGATAGCCTTATAACAGCATACCACTTAGCGCATTGCTGCGATGATGATACCTAATTGCAATTTCTGAGTAAGAGCATTCTATCTTACCAAGGATTAAAAATATGCTGGTGAATTATTGTTATAGGCACAGCGATTCTTTTTCTTTGACCTGTCATGCACTAACCCAAATCTCGTGTCACAAATTACAAAACCTCTGGTCTAGGAAACAAGATTTTTCCCATTTCAAAAGCAAAACCCACTGTTTCTCAAGTCGCATCAAAAATGGAAGTGCACGCCCTTTTTATACTCTCTGTTGACGATGAAATTCTCAAAATCGCTCTCAAACTCAAGCGCACGATCATTATTCGAATTTTTCTCATCTTTACAGACAGCAGACCGCAGTGCAGGATGGGAGACACACCGGGTGCGCCTGAACCGGGTGCAAGGGTACGGCTTCGGGATCGCCGTGTCTGGCGGCCGGGATAACCCGCACTTCGCGAGCGGAGACCCGTCGATAGCGGTGTCTGATGTACTGCGAGGGGGGCCGGCGGAGGATAAACTACAGTGAGTACAAGCAAATATTTAGGACCTCAATCTACAGTCTGATATAGAAGGTATACCCGGGCATGGGTACAGCTTCGGGATCGCCGTATCTGGCGGCTGCGATATCCCGCACTTCGCGAGCGGAGACCCGTCGATAGCGGTGTCTGATGTGCTGCGAGGGGGGCCGGCGGAGGATAAACTACAGTAAGTACAAGCAAGTGTTTGAGACCTAAGACTACAGTTTGATATAGAAGGTATACCCGGGCATGGGTACGGCTTCGGGATCGCCGTGTCTGGCGGCCGGGATAAACCGCACTTCGCGAGCGGAGACCCGTCTAACTACAGTAAGAACTAGCAAGTGTTTAGACCTCATCCTACAGTGTAAGATGGGAGACGCATCGGGTGCAAGGGTAGTTTAGCGGTCTCCGATGTATTGAAAACTCGATTGGCTGGGGTAAGCATAATCTTATCAGTAAGTAAGCTGCAATATAATGCACATCATCTTAAACCATGTGGGTGACCATACCCAGCATGTGTTGGGAATCACTGGAATCACTGTTCTTCTCGGGTATCAATTTAACGCGAATGCCCATGTCGTAAAAAACTTTGATGATAATCGTCAAACTTGGGGTTAGGTTAGGAAACCCGGCGTGAGTGAGCCGTTTATCCGAAATTTCTTCACACATACATTTACTTCACTTCACTTACTAATTAAAAAGATAGCGATCAAAGCTTAGCAATGAAAATGAATTTGGTTTCGACCTTCCTATTTATCATAGCTGCCTAGCACTTCTTTGTAAATTTTTCGACAAAAATAAAAAGTAATGTCGCACGATATGTATCATTATTTCAAATTTCAAGTTAATAGCTGCAGTAGTTACTGAGATATTCAAGAAAGACCGGGGACGGACACAGCGGTATCGCTGTGTCTGTTTAAATTGAATCCTGAAAGCTGCAGAGCAACCTTTAATCTCAAACTGGTCTTCCACAGAGTAAACGACAGAATAGTCTCCGTGAATGGCATACCATTGGAAAACGTGGAGTACGCACGAGCGGTCCAGGTGCTCCGAGATTCTGGCGCCACAGTTTCCCTCGTCGTGAGGAGACGAGCGCCTGCGGCGTCCCACACAGCTCACACTACAGTCAAGCTTGCTTTATCTAGGAATGGGAAGAAGGAAGGTAAGACCCTAGGACCCTACACTGAACGGCAACTGACGTAAACACACTAAATTAGACTTGAATTTTAACTAGATGTCGAGACCCTAGGTCCGTGGGGTACCGAGGCTCTCCGGGTTTTCAAAAATTTATCTGAGTGTCTAGTGCATTCACACAGCGGTTCCGTTTTTATAGGACCGTTTTGTACAAATCCTTCGCTACTGGAAAAAATAGTTAAGTTGAGTTATAAGTATACGCTATTAATAGTACTTACTTCAGTAAAAAAAGCCTAAGTTTTTGAAAAATTACCAATTTCTTTGAAATTTGAGCCTTCTTCATACTTAGTTGCAATTCGAAAGTAAAGCGGTCCGCCCCGGCTTCGCACGGGTTTATTCTATTGCTAATGTTCATCAGGGATAATGTATAATTCAAATAGTGAAAGAATTTTTCAAATGGGTCCAGTAGTTTCGGAGCCTATTAAAGTCAAACAATCAAACAAACAAATTTTTCCTCTTTATAATACTTATCCTTACTGTTTGTTGTTTGTTTGTTTATTTATTTATAAATAGCGAAAAATAGCGATGTACATAATTAAAATACTAGAAATAAGAATAAACTCGCTGTGCCCACAACTAGGCTACACAAGATTGATGTCTCTTATAAAGGACAATGTATACGCTTCTACAACAAAACGCCAAGTGAGTTGCAAAAATTATCAATAAATAAATTCAAACAAATTGACAATATCCTTTGTAAAAATGCTTAGGTACTATAAAATATCAGATATGTAGACGATGAAAAAGCTTGGGACGAGTTTTGCTCCAACTCGAAAACTAACATTCTAACAAGGTAAAGGTTTCTTGTTCGTTTCTTTACTTTACCTTAAAAAGATTGAAGTGAACAAAAAATCTAAGTGATCACTTTATTTCCTAGTTTTACTATGTAATCTGAGTTTTTGTGACGTGTCCAAGAGTCCTGTAAGGTCCATAGGAAATAAAGCACTGAATTTTGGCAAACACTTAGTTGAAAGGATGGAAAGTAACTGCAAACTAAATGGAAAGTAAAGGCAACGTCCTGGTAAATCATTAAATTCCCATGGGAGATTTACGGGAATATCCCACTAGAAATGTGAAATTTTAACGCGGGTGAAACCGCGGGGAACAGCTAGTATAAGTATATATGTGCAAATTGAATCACACGAATCAATTCAATGTAGTGAGGTGTTTAGCAAAAAGGGGTGATGATTCCGGACTCTGGATGCGCCAAGAGAATATGGAACGTGTGGGAATTATGGACAACATTATGTTCTGAGTGATTTTTAAATTTTAGTGTGGCATTTTTATACAGGTTGAACCAAAATTGAACGACCATCAGGGCAACGATCCTTTCATAAGAGATATTTTTTTTATTTGCCATACAACATAGGTTTATTCGAAGAAAAATCGACTGCATATCTAATTTTTTGTAAAAATGTGCTGTCGACCTGACGCACTCAACCAAGAAAATGACATTTGTCGAAATAATTTATAGTTTTGAAAAATCAAACCTACTTCGAATCCCTTTATTTTACACTGCTTTTAAATTTTGCGGGACAAATACTAATCCCTCGGGATAAAAAAAATATGAGACAACCTCGGAATCATTCTTTAAACTATAGCGAAAACATTTTCAAAATCGGTCCAATAATTAACGGAAATTGGACGTCATAAAAAATACACACAGGCGAACTTAGCCTTCCTCGACTTTATTTGCCATGGTCTCGTAATATAGGTATGTTCTGGTTTGACTTATATTGAATAACCAGTGAAATTTTAGTATTTAACCTTTCCTCAGATTTCGGCCTAGTCCTCGGTTGCAAGATCTACGTCAAAGAACTGACCATGCGAGCTCGAGAACAGCTAAACCAAGCTGGCCAGGGTCTATGTGAAGGCGACGTCATAACGAAGATCAACAACACACCAGTCTCTGATCTCATGACCCTGAAGGAAGCCAGGAAACTGGTGGAGTCTTGCAAGGATCGACTGAATCTGGTCGTGACGAGGGAGCTAGTTCGAGAGGAGACGGTCACTAATGGGAATTATCAGAATAATTATAACAGTTTAGGTAAGTCAGCAAAACTTTTTAAACTTTAACGATTTGCTAACATATTAAAGAGATCTATGCTCGGAGTTTCTCTGAAGCATAGGATTCGCAACGAATACATCCGACAGAGAACTAAAGTTATCGACATATCTCAAAGGATTAGCAAGCTGAAGTGGCAGTGGGCTGATATGATGGACATATTAAAGACTAGCGGTCCGCCCCAGCTTCGCACGGGTATATTCTATTGCCTATGTTACTCAGTGATAGATAATGTAGATTTCTAACGGCAAAAGCATTTTTGAAATCGGTCCTGTAATTTTTAAGTTTATTCGTTACAAACAAAAATACAAATCTTTCCTCTTTATAATATTACAGTGTGATTATTTGTCGGGTATTTATTTTAGGAAAATAAAACAAAAGGTAAGCGATAAATAATCTTGAATAAGTCAGCAAAACTGATTCTGAGTACTGTTTACTTAATGTTAGTGTTCATCATCCTAAAGCTGGCCGGGCATCTCGCCTACCATCTCGCACTGCTGAGTACAGGCCTCCTTTCGCTTTTCCAGCCTGTGTCTTCCAGCTTCTGTCATGTGTTTGTTAAATCCACCTGTAAATTTAATGATATCGTCAACCTGACCCGACTGGATTGATGTTACATGTGTGTAACATCTACA
Organism: Eupithecia vulgata; assembly: GCA_946478455.1. Lineage (NCBI taxonomy): Eukaryota > Metazoa > Arthropoda > Insecta > Lepidoptera > Geometridae > Eupithecia > Eupithecia vulgata. The sequence goes on along the minus strand of OX297879.1, from coordinate 9,654,700 downwards.
TATTGGGGTAATTGCGTCAAACAAATTCAATCTCTTTGACGCTAAATGTATCTATAGGAAGGACTCGAAGTCGCTGAAAGTATTTGAAAGGTTCAGTAAGTTCAATTTATTCACCATATTCCGAATATTGGCATGTCTGTTAAGGAAATAAAATAAAAATAAATAAAAGTGAATTTGTTAAGCATGAAAAAAAAACCATTTACTTGCTATACTACCTTAAATCAACTCCGTCAGGTCGGAATATCTTCGAAGCAGCTAAATGTTTAACTTTGAAATTTATAAACGGTACAGTTCAGGACTTACCCTATCGATCACATGTTTCGAAAACACGATATCATAAAAATTTCTCGATAGAAAAAAATCGCAAAGTTACCTCTAAATTCTTACTAAAACCAGAATTTCTCAATAAATACAGAAGTTAATATCTTGAGAATAAGCATGGTAATAGAACTAATTATAAAGAACATTTCATATGTTTCGGTTTTTTCAAATAAAGTCATAATTAATAAATAATAAGCTAAAACTTGATTTCTGGGCTTGCGTTGCGTTGACATGCCCTGTCTCGCTCATATGAACGCAAAATTCTATGTCTATCCTTTTCACAAAAACTTGAGATGGTATAGGCTCTCAACGCATTCGTGCGACCCACAGGGGCGCGCCCCCTACGCTACTCAGAACCGCAGATCGACTTCTTCTTGGGCCATGAAAGTGTTAATTCTATTATTATTCTTAAATTTCTTTATAGAAGCCACCACCCCTCAAACAAACACGACCTACCCAACATCAGAAGCAGTATCATCAGGCTACTCCAGCAGTGGGCAGAATCTGTACGTAGCCGCACCCGTTCGGGGCGGTCCCGGAGACATCAGGCGAGGTCCTATGGACCAGGAGCAGCCTCCCAGACCGCCACCACCTAGGAATGAAGGTACGAATTTAAACGAGGTCGATACAACACCAGAAGTATCATCTGTCTACTGCACCTGGGGGAAGATTTTGTAACCTGCGAATTTAAGTTTAAGTTGTGTTGAGAAAATGTTTTTGTATACCTACGTGCTTTAATTGGACTCAATATTTCCTGAGACTGTTCAACTCTGAATATAGACAGACATAGACATTTATTTATTTGCTGCTGCAGTACAAAACATACATAAAAATATTATTAAAAAAAAAGTGACAAAAAAGACTGGCTGCTGTGTTACAGCAGCAAAAAGGTCTCCACTCGGCATGATTGCCTGACTACTCTGAAGTAGATAGGCGCTGATATTCTGCCGAAACCATTGTGATCACAAGACCCTATAGCTAAAAATTCCACTCTAACCGACCTTCTAATTGGCAAAAACAGTTAATGTATTATTCCGTTTTTTTTAAACTAAGTTCCTTATCGCGCGTTGTGAAAGGGGGCTGGACGGAAAAAATTCTCACGAAAAGTTGTAACGACACTTTTTGCTATAGTAAGCTATTGTAAGCCGTGCGGCGTGCGCATGTTTCTCTGTCTGTCTCTCTCTCTCTCTTATAGAAAGGAACTTCGTTCCATCCGGGTGTCCCTTGACACCTCTCAACTTTTTTTTCTGGTGCTCGTGGTTACTGCTGTCAAAAGAACTCCCCTTTCCGAAGATATTTCATCTTGTATTTACAGTATGTTTACCATAGAAGAAAAACACCCTGCTGTGACAGAAGAAGAATAGTGTCATTTCACGATTTTCATAATTTTGTAGCCAACAACGAATCTATTTGGGTTACAAGGGAGACTTCTAGATCTTGTCTCCCAAGCCAACCTAACCTGCACGTGGTGTACCCTGCTAGATAACGAACTAGGCTCTGGTGAAAATATCAACATTCTTCATAACTTGCTAAGTCATATTTTACTATTATTTTCCATTACTTGACACTGGCAGAAAAGAGTTCAACCAGACTCATATTGCCATTAACTAAGAATCATCATCATCAACGAATCTATTTATGGGTTGACAAGCATATATCTAACTGCTGTCACGCACACAAGCGCACGTATTGAGACTAAATTGTCGCATTTTTTTGGCTACACTTCGTTTGTGTCTACTATCATTCTAAGCCTCAAATACTCAAAGATTTATTGCTAAAATGATTATTGCCGATTATAATTATATGTATATTGAAAGATTTGTTGCCTTCTTCAATGTTGTGATGTTTAGCTTGGGGCTAGATAATGCTGTGTGAAGTGTACAGCATTTTTTTTACAATGGAATTGTTTTTTTTTTTTCAGATTATTACAGCAGTAGACGGCAGCTTTACGAGGAGGAGGGGATGGTGAATCAAAGGAAACCAACGTAAGTAATTTGTATGTGTGTGAAAAACAATAGGTACAAACTAAGACAATATTAGTTTGTATTGTTTTTTACTGCTTATTATAAATAAATAATAAATAATGCTGGACAGTTCACACAGCATTATCTAGCCCCAAGGTAAGCAGAGCTTGTGTTATGGGTACTAGATAACTGATATACGTAATATTATACAATACATTACATAGATAGATATTTTTTATTATACATAGAAAACACCCAGACCAACGGAACAAATTTCTGCAGATCGTACACAAATTTGTTCCGAGGCGGGGATCGAACCCGCAACCTCTTGCGTCGCAGGCAGACTCGCCCGCTGCGCCACTGAGGTCGTCAAACAAATTATTATTCGAAGCTACTCACACAACGTAACATATTGTAATGGCTCATAGATTACGCTGCGAACACATCCCTCTTAATAAATTTAAATATTTAATGAAGATCACAAACTCGCCCAATTGTGACACATGTGGCGTACTAGAAGATGTGCAGCATCTTCTAGCGGAGTGTGAGCGGAGGCGGAGCGAGTCCATGAGAGCTGAGCTTAGTGATTTGTATAATATTAACCTTATGAATACTGGTGTTATTCAAATTATTTTATCTGCACCACTGAGTGATGCGGCAGTAAAATTATTTAGGCCAGTTTTAAATTTAAGTTAGTAATTTGTTAAAATACGGGACTGACATAGTCATACCCATAGGCTTAGAATGTACTTTGAACGTAGTGAAAAAATTCTATGTCTATGGTCATATCAATGCTTAGACAATTTAACCCCTTTGTCAAAGTATCAATGACTCAAAGTTGTCCAGCATTATTTATTATTATTTATTTATTAAAGTTACATTGAACATGAAGAATTTAAAAAGAAAACCTTATACTGTTGACATAAAAAGTGCTTACACGTTTGATAATGTGTTTGTTTGTCAACAACGTAAAACCATTAACAATTTCTCCTTTCCAGAACGGAGCCCAGACTGATAAGCTTCCAGAAGGAAGGGTCGGTAGGACTGCGGCTGTGCGGCGGGAACCACTCGGGTGTGTTCGTGTCGGGCGTGCAGCCGGCCAGTCCCGCCGCCCTGCAGGGCCTGCAACCCGCCGACAAGATACTCAAGGTAAGGTTAAGAGCCTATACAACCTCAAATTTTTGTGAAAAGGAGATCCATATGATATCGCGTTCATAGGAGCGGGGCGGGGCATAGCAACGCAAGCCCAAAAATCAAGTTTTAGCTTATTATCTCTTAGTTAGGACATTCTATGAAAAAACCGAAACATATAAAATGTTCTCTATACTTAGTTCTATTACCATGCTTATTCTAAACTTCTGTATACATATTGAGAAGTACAGGTTTTAGTAAAAACTTATAGGTAACTTTGCGATTTTTTTCTGTCAAGAAAATTTTATGGAATCGTGTTTTCGAAACATATGATCGATAGAGTAAGTCCTGAACTTTGCTATATATAAATTTCAAAGTTAAATATTTAGTTGTTAGGAAGATATTTAGGTCTTACGGAGTTGATTTAAAGGCCCTTTAAATACGATCTTCGACAAACCTTTCATATGGATGTTTGTTGCTCAATCATAATCATCATCAGCTTATATTAGTTCATGCAAACGGCTGACCGGATCTGGATGAAATTTGGTACAGAGATAGATTATAGTCTATTTTATCCCGAAATTCCCACAGGAACGGGAACTACGCTTATATAACGAATAAACTTAAAAACTACTGGACCGATTTCAAAAATTCTTATCACATTATCACTAAGTAACATAAAAAATATACCTACCCGTGCGAAACCGGGGCGGACTGCTTGTATATAAGTAAAAACCTCAATACCTAACATTTCGGTTGCAGGTTAATGAAATGGAAATGAAAGGCGTTACCAGAGAGGAAGCGGTGTTGTATCTCCTGAGCTTACAAGAACGGATCGATCTCATAGTGCAGCATTCTCCTGATGAATACAACGCAGTGGCAAGCGGACAAACACGTATGTATTCAAATAATACTATAATACAAATACAATCATCATCATCATCAGCCTTAGTCCACTGCTGGACATAGGCCTCCCCTAATGAGCGCCATAGTGCCCTGTCTTCAGCTTGCCGCATCCAGCATCTGCCAGCAGTCCAAATACAATACAAAAGTCTTTATTGTACACCACAAAATAAATAAAGAAACAGACATAAACATTAAACATAAAAGTAAATGGACGGCCGTCCATTTACTTTTATTATCGCTTAGAAGCGATTTCTACAAACTACAAGCTACAAACCAAGCCATCTCTACAAAGCTCACTACAGAGTTGTAGCTAGCTTTGTAGCTAAGTACAAAGTCTCTTTAATTTTCAGCTATCCTAGATAAATAAAATAAATGTAAACGTTTTATTTTCCGTGCTAAATCATGTTTTATATTTCGTTTTCAGCCGGCGATTCCTTCCACATAAAGACACATTTCCACTACGTCGAGCCGACTGACGGTGAGATGTCATTCCGCTGCGGAGACGTCTTCCATGTGGTCGATACTCTGCACAACGGGACTGTGGGCGCCTGGCAAGTCTATAGGATAGGTGAGTCACACATTTTAATAAGTAGTCTAAAGGAGAGATAAGGAATTTTCGGCAATATTCGTAACGTCTCTGATATCTTTTGCCTAAGCATACAGCGGTTTTTTTTTGCGTGGGCTTGCATGTTTGTACGGTTTAGTTAAACTGCTCGTATGAATGAATTCTAATGACTAGATATCGGAGATGTGTAAAAATAACAGCTAAAACTAGAATTATCATCATCAGCCTATATTAGTATACGAATAACGCCAACAACATCTACATGCATTGACCTCTTGTTCACTAACAACACAAAATACCTAATAAGCATAGAGAACAAAGGAATATCCGACCATCACTGTCTATCCTATGAACAAATATCACTGACGGTCAACAAAGAAATCAGCATAACCTACGCTACAAAAAGATCGTTCACTGATAAAAACATGGAAACCTTCCGTATCGCCCTAATAGACATAGACTGGAATTCAATTCTAACTTTAGACAAAACCGTAAACGAAAACTATAACGCCTTCCACGACATTATTATACAAAATTTAAACAAAATTATACCTAAGAAACGAGTAAAAATTATAAATAAACCAAACGACACTTACTTAACAAAAGGACTAAAAACATCTTGCAAAAACAAACGACTATTGAAAATATTATGTACACAATTTAAAAACGAAACCCTTACAAAATACTATAAAACGTACGAAAAGCTGTTAAAAAAATGTATTAAACGTTCAAAAAAACTTACCTATATCAGAGCCATGCACAAATCACAAAACAAACCCAAAACAATGTGGAACACCATTAATAAAATAACTAAGCACAAAACACAACATAGATTGCCCAAAAAAATATCACTTCAATTAAATAACACAAAATATGAAACACCGTCACAAGTAGTAGGTATTTTCAATAAGTTTTTTGCGGAAATTGGACAAAACAAGCCTAATTACTCGAGCAATAAAACATGTCATACAAGCAGCCGACCGCAGCGATTGCATCTAACTAACTCAATGTTCCTAGAACCGGTTTCAGAGCAAGAAATAAGTAAAATCATAAAATTAATGCAAAACAAGCGCAGTTGTGGCACAGACGAAATACCACCAATACTTATAAAAAAATGTAATATCGAACTTACTCCACCGATCACGTACCTCATAAACCAGTCTTTTAGCCAGGGAACCTTCCCAGATAAACTAAAAATTGCAAAGATAAGGCCCATACCTAAAAAGGGGGGAAAAGCAGACAACCCCAGTCACTATAGACCTATTGCCCTGCTCCCCACAGTATCAAAATTATTTGAGAAAACTATGTCGAATAGAGTTTACCGTTTTCTTGAAAAATATAATGTTTTTGACCCGAACCAATACGGCTTTAGAAAAAAATGTTCAACTACGCTAGCAGTTAAAAACTACGTGCAAGAAATATATGACTACGTTAATGACAAGAAATACGCGCTAGGAATCTTTTTAGACATGACTAAAGCCTACGACAAAGTATGTCACCAAATCCTACTAAAAAAACTAGATGAGGTAGGAATTCGCGGACCCGCACTTGATTGGATTAGATCCTACCTAAAAGATAGGAGTCAATACGTACAGCTAGAATACTATGATAAGGCCACTTTTGAAATAAGTAGTACCGAGTCTGACTACATAAATACCAATCATTCAATACCCCAGGGAAGTGTTCTTGGATGTTTATTTTTTTTAGTATACATAAACAACCTACCTAATAATATAAACGCCAAATGTATGCTATTTGCTGATGACATCTCTATTTTGTTTAAAACCACCGCTGACATTGACTACACATACGTAAAAGATACATTCGACATCACGAAAAAATGGCTCGAAGACCACAACCTAGAGATAAACCAGAATAAAACCAAAATTGTTCAATTTAAAACATTTAAAAGACGCGTTTTAGACCTAAAATACCTAACAAATATCCTAGGTATTGAAGAATCGAACCATTTTACTCTATTAGGCGTGACACTAGATACCCATCTTAGCTGGAAAAACCATATAGAAATTTTAAACAAAAAGCTATCCAAATTTACATATGCACTTAGTTTGATAAAAAGAAATACCGACTATGAGACCGCACTGTCAGCATACTATGCAAACGCCTACGCCTGGTTTATGTATGCCATTGAAATCTACGGAGATAGCGTGGAGTTTAGCGACCTGTTTATTAAACAAAAGAAACTACTGCGTATCTTAGTAAATATAGGGCAAAGACAAAGTTGTAGACCGCATTTTAGAGATAAGAAAATATTGACATTACCTTGTATATACATATACCAAATGGCTGTATTTGTTAGGAAAAATAGACATACTTTTAAATCCAAAATCGAAGATAATTCAAACTATAATAGACGAAACAAAGATAAGCTTATATTACCTAAAACCAATTTGTGTTTAGCCAGTAAAAGCCCAAATAATAGGCTAGTAAAAATCTACAACAAAATTCCCAGCACAATCAAAGATGAAAAAAATGACATCACTTTCTTTAAAAAGCTCAAAAACTTGCTAGCAGTAAAATGCTATTACTCTGTAAGCGAATTCCTATCCGATTTATCTCTGCGTGACATAAACTCGGATCAATGACCACAACACCTTACTTACCATTTTTGTGATATTGACTACCCTAGACGCCTTAGAATAGAATCTTTGCTTTTGAAATAATTTAATTCTAATTTTAATCATGATTGACATGCATGTTTTATCTGACATTGAAATAACTATTTAGATATTAATAAATTTGCCATTTTATATAAATTCTTTTGCAGTGCCCTACAGGGTGCATGTACTATTGACCTAAGCTTACTTTACTATCCAAGCTGTATACATGTACATGTGAGCAAATAAATAAATAAATAGTCCACTGCTGGACATAGGCTTCCCCTAATGAGCGCCATAGTGTATAAAACTAGAACTACTGCGCGTGATTGGCGAAGCGCTTGTGTGCTCCAAGCCGCGCCATACAACAAGACGCTGACACCACAGTGTGCGTATCTGCCTAGCCTACCGTGTTTACAAATGATTTTTATTACTATTTTTAAAGAACCCTAGTGTCTAGTTAAACATAATTTAGGACTTAAAACACTATAAACCCACATGTAATCTCGCTGTCCATAAATTATATCTATATTTATATATCAACTGTGTGTGTCATGTGACGTTACTTTGACACCAATTTTAAATTATTTTTCAAAAATGCCTGCGACGCAGGAGGTCGCATGTTCGATTCCCGCCTTGGAACGAATATTTCTACGATCAGCAGGTACTTGTACCGATTTTTGTGGTCGTTTTCTATATATAATAAAAAATATCTATCTGTGTAATGTATTGTATTATGTACATATATCAGTCATCTAGTAACCATAACACAAGCTCTGCTTAGCTTGGAACTAGATAATGCTGTGTGAATTGTCCAGCTTTATTTATTTATTTTTACAAATACCGCTGTGCTTTTGTATAAAAATCGGCTAAACATTAAAATTTCTCAGGTCGCAACAACCAAGAGGTGCAAAAAGGTCAGATTCCGAACAAGGCGCGGGCGGAAGAGCTAGCCACAGCGCAGTTCAACGCGACCAAGAAGGAAATGTCAGGGAACGACGGGAAACACAACTTCTTCAGGAGACGCAGGTCTACCCATAGGCGGAGCAAGAGCTTGGGCAAGGTACGGCTTAGGCAACTTTTATGACGCACGCAGATATCGGTACTTGCATGTGACTTCAAAAAAGTTGATGTGAAGTGTTATTTTTTTAATATTCTCTATTGTTATAGAAATATATCTATCTTAAAAAAAATAGATTCAGGCGTTATTTTGCGGAAATCTATTGCAAAATGTAAAGATGAAAATATTTAGTAACATTACCACTCCGAGCTCCGCGCGCCAAGACTTTGCGCGCTTTCGGAGTGGTATCATCTCTGGTGGGACCCTGCCGGTGTTTGCTTAGTGCTCTCAATGTCAAGGTCGAGTATTGTGGTGTCCTGATGATGTCTCGTGGAGAGACGAAACTAGTTGACGTCTTGCTTTGATAGATTTCTTTTCATTTTGTAGTTGGTGTGGTTTTTTCTTCTACAACGCTGATTACATTTTGTTAGAGTTTATCGGAGAAGGTTTTGCGCGGAATTGTTACTAAATATTTTCATCTTTACATTTTATATCTATCTTATCTACCACTTTCTACGACAAATTTTACACTGTACAAGCGACCCGTCTATGGAATGCTCTTCCCCTAGATATCAGACGTGCGAAATCACATAAATAATGAATGAAGCAGTTTTTTTAAAGATAGGCTTTAAAAAACTGCTTCATCAGCATTACTTATCGTTATAAAATCATACAACTTATCTCATGTTCGTGTGCCTAAGTTTATTATAATTTTGTAGGTTATGTAGATGTTATAAGTAGTGCAAGTATTATCTATATATTTATTTTCCAAGTGCCACCGTCTTTGTTGTTCTTACATGTTCAGTCTATCCTAAAGTTGTCTGGAAGAGATCGCTCACAGCGATAAGGCCGCCTTTGTACTTCGTATTCTCGTAGCATTTATTTCTGTACTGTTTTCTGTGTTTGTGTGGTACAATAAAGTATTATCTATCTATCTATCTATATATTCATATTTTTTTTTAGTATTTTTTGATGTTTTTATTATGAAATTTTATCATTGAAAAGTATATATTTCAGATTTTTTAAATCGCTAAATTTCTGTGACAAATTGACGTCACCGTTCATCCGCATTGTCCGTTAAAAACAATTTCCAATTTATTTTCAATTAAAAGTCAAATAGCCTATTGCGTCCCTTGAATAGCCTACTTAATTCGAAGTCCTCGTCCATTTCAATTGTAGCCCTAGAAACCATACCCTGAAAATTGTGCCACTAGAAGACTTATTCATGAACCTATTCACAGGAGCACTGGGACGAGGTGGTTCTATCAGACAGCATCAGCAAGTTCCCCGCGTACGAGCGCTGCGTGCTGCGCGCGGGGGGTTTCGTGCGGCCCGTCATCGTGCTGGGAGCTGGGGCGGACCTGGCGCGCGCGCGGCTGCTGCAAGACCATCCGGACACCTTCGCTGAACCCAGTAAGACATACCACTATAGCCCAGCAGTGAGGTCTTTGTGTTGGGCGTTGCGGCGGACTTAGAACGCTCGCGGCTGCTTCAAAACCATCTGGACACCTTCGCTGAATGGGTTCAGCGAAGGTGTCCAGATGTCCTGGACTGACCTATCAAGAGTAACGTTACATTCTTGACAGGTCATGCTCCACATCGGGTAACCGGCCTCATGGCAGCCTTTTGCTTATTTATACATCAAATCTACAGTCATTTGACACTGTCACAGACGACCTCTGTGGCGCGGGGGGGCTACCTGCGACGCAGAAGGTTGCGGGTTCGATTCCCGCCTAGGGATAATTGTGTGTACGATCTGCAGACATTCGTTCAGAGTGTTCTGGTCGTTCTCTATGCATAATAAAAAATACCTAGCTATGTATTGTATTATATTCTGTATATCAGTTATCTAGCACACATAACACAAGCTGTGCTTGCCGATGGTTAAATCCTGCTGACCAAATAATTAATTTTGCTGACCATATTATACAAAATACCATGTTATATGCATTATACTTAAAAAAAACTCTAGTTATATGGCTATATGACTTACCCTTGTTTACTACCTCTCTCTAAAACACCTTATTCCCCCTCAGAGATGGACAGCTCACTAGAAGACAGTAAGTCCAAGTCTAGCGGCATCATCCGCCTCTCCAGCATCCGGTCCGTGATGGAGCGCGGCAAGCACGCTCTGCTGGACATCACGCCCAGCGCCATCGACAGACTCAACTATGCACAGTTCTACCCCATTGTGATATTCATGAAGGCTGATAACAAGCAGATTATCAAGCAATTGAGAGCTGGGATGCCTAAGTGAGTTTGTGAACTTTATAACAAAACCACTGCAAAACTTTCTGTCTGCGGCTTCGAACGCATTGATTAAGGTTATTTCTATCCCATCCTCACCTTAACAGCCTATAATGATCCACTGCTGGACGCAGGCCTCCCCCTGATTTTTTATCTCGTGGGGTAATGCCCATAGTCCCCACGCTGGGCTTGCGGGTTGGGGATCGCAGTTTGGTGGTAGATCTATTCTGCGAGAGGCGCTGCTGTCCGCCCCCTGGTGTATGTCCCTTAGCAGCCTCTTACGACACCCATGGGAAGAGTGAACTAATTTCTATCCCATGGGAACTGATTTATGGGATAAAAAGTAGCCTACGTTTTATTCTAAAGGTACCTGCATTCAATTTCAAATTCAGTTTGATCTGTTCAGTACTTTTGTCGGAAAAACGTAAAAAACGTGGTATTTAAGGTAACATAATGTGATAATAGGGTTGCCTGAACGAGATCGCTTCTAAGCATAAGGCTGCTTATTGTACTTGTCTCATGTAATGTATTTTTTAAAGTTCTTTTCTGGTGTACAATAAAGTAATTTAGTATTGTATTTATAGTAACTCATTGGTGATTGCAAATATCAAATATCAATAACGTTTATTTCTTTAAGCTTACAATATAAACACTTAGACAAGTCACATTTTATACTATAAACACGTTTGTAAATAGTAATTATTATCAAATAAGAAACAAGGTGTTATTGATTTTGTCCACTTAAATTTTTTGTCCACTAGTGGAAGAAGTGGAAAATAAACCACTAGTAAGTGTATATATGACTTACAAACTAAATATTGTAGGTGACCCTATTATTATTTATGTATTTATATTTACACTGCACACCACACCTACACTGCATATTTATTTACGTATATAACACTAAAACATTCATTACTCAAGTTCATACATACAGACATTCATAACACTAGACAATTAAATATTAAACCACAAACCAAGCCGCGCGATACCAGCAGTAAGAAAAATGTGCTGACGCCGAGCTGATGCGGTCTTTTGTTTGCGCTCGGCAAAGCTCGACACCTCTCGGCAGACCTGCCCGCGCGCGGACTACGAGGTTCGGCTCCCGTCGACTCGACCGGCCACTGCCAGTCGTTAACCCATATCCACCGCGAAGCGCACGCCGCTCACGATCTGTTTTTCCCGTTGTTTCCGTGTCTTTGTACTGTAATTTCTCTTCTATCTTCTTCCACTATCCGTCCTGGAATCTATGTGTGTCTCCTACTCCTTCTGTATTGTTCAAATCTCTTATTATACGTGTTAGTCAAAAAAGTGTTTCACTCAAGCCACCTACCTATCCGAGCATCCAAAAATATAATGTGACTTAGATACAGGTCAATATTTATGTAAGAATAGCTAAGCTTAACATTATTTTCCTTATTGTTCAGATTTCGCCAAAATTAAACTAAACTACGTATGTAAGAGGGTTATCTTCCAACCTAGTTTGTGTTGCTGATACTGCGATTCCTTTCCTCGCAGATCCGCCCACAAGTCATCAAAGAAGGTCCTAGAACAATGCCAGCACATGGAGCGGGTGTGGGGCCACGTGTTCACGCACACGATCTCGCTCAGCGAGGCCACTCTCGGCACGTGGCTCAGCAAGCTGCTGGATCTCGTGCAGCGGACCCAGCAGCAGCAGCTCTGGGTCTCTGAGACCAAGGTATACACTCACTACATGCAGAACTTTCTACAAGTTATTAGACAAATAAAGTAAAGGAAAAGCTACGGTCTGTGTACCTTAGTCTTCAAGAATGTCCTTGAGTCAGCAAGCTGCTATTAGATTCAGATTCTTTTATGTGTACAAAAAATATACATGTCAATCATTTCAAATAAAGTACAACTTATTAAAAGAAAAAAGATTAAATACACAGTCATTATAACATACATTAAAGTACCTAGTGCCACACATACATTGAATAGTCCAAAATTATTATTGTAGTCATTTAATGTAATTTAATGGTAAGATCTTTAATAAAAAAGAAATATACATTCAATTTATATAATTAAATTAAAACTAGTATTTACAATAGAGACAATTGAGCTATCTGCTAACTGTTGCAAACAATCTATAGGTAGCTCAACTGATCTTATCAATACCAGTCGGAAGCGTGCCCAAGTTTTTCTATTGATGTAGGTTTATCCTTTAAACACAAAAACTCCTCACCGTGTAGGTTTTCTAGATCTCATATCGAAGGTGTAATGGCCGCTATGGGTGTCCGACGACAAGATAACTGACAAATAATAAAAAAGTAACGTAGAGTGAAGTTGAAGATTTCATTCTACGTTACATTCTTGTAAACCAGGGTAGGGAAAAATTGAGGGTAGCAACCATTTCTTTTGTAGCTGCCCTTAAAGACGTATAATATTGTCCCACACTTAAGGCAAAAGTTAATGTTATAAAATGACCCGTAAGTAGGTATAAGGTTCTTAAAAACCCTGTAGATTAATTCTGATCATGGACAGGGCAGATATACTAAACATTTACCTGCATATGTGATGTTCTATTTTCTATGTTAACATTTCAACAGTACGCATTGCTTCGGGCGGTCGTTTGGTAAAGGCATATCGGTGCATTTGGTAAACTGTGTGCTGTCATTTATCTTCGTTTAATATGTGCTCAATGTGAATACAACATGTTCATCGAGAAGTTTCTTGGACTATACAAGAACTCCACCGTTCTAATGTAGTATGACTTCAACAACACGCAGTTTTGTGTTATCGGAGTCATAACGAGCCTTGACACCCTTAGGCTTGTACAGACTGTCAAATCAAAGTCAAAGTGCCAACTTGTAGCGTCACCATAAATCTATTCTTTAAGAATTAGTTGTTGTATTCACATTCTTATGGTATATTTAATTATTATTAACATTATTCGTTTCTGTTCTGTCTTGGTATAGCACGTTGAAATGGTGTCGGATATATACTTCCCCATCCCACCTTCGCCTTACCCAGCATTCTACCCTATTTCTTACCCCATCCCGAATTACCCCGCCCGACCTTTTAGCTCACCCCAGGCTATGCTTCCATCACCATCTAAACCAGACCATTTGTATGACGCTAACAGAAATCACGTAGTTCCATACTACTATTCAGAAACACTAACACCTTGCATGCCAAATAACTACGGTAACAAAAACCGACATACCCTTGCGATAAACCCGTACGAAGAAAGGCAAATGTATTACGAACGTAAGCTAAGAACAAAAGCTGAACTAAACGCTCCGCCAGGTTTTAAAATGGGTTTGCAGAACACTTTTAGACCTTACAGTGTCATGGAGTCAACTTGTCGATCCCCAGTCCAATATATACAAAGACCATCCTCTGTTGTCCCTATGTCAGATCAATACAAACCTGCATCTTTCTTCATAAAAGACAATGATATTAGAAAGACAAACGAGGTTCCTGAATGGAAAGCGAGACTTCAAAAGGAGTTTCCAAAGCCCTTTCTAAAACAGGAGAAGTCTTTACGCCAGGTTTGCAGGATCCAAAACTGCAAGTGTAGCGCAAAGCTTGAACCGATTAGGTACAGCGAAGCTCGTACACTTCCTAGTGTGAGTGAAAGATCATTGGATAAGATTAGGAACTTATCTCTGCCTACCCTCAAGTTAGAAGAACTTGTAAAGGCTGATAATTCTGAACAAGCTGAAAAAGAATTGGGTTTAACTAAGCCTATATCAGAACAGCATTTAGGGTATGTCTAGATTTTCTGGAACCGTAGATTCACCAAAGTTACCAATTAGTTTTTAATTTGCTCACTAATATTGTTTGTATATTGGCTTTTGTTTGCTTTAAACGCACTGCTTTTAGTGCATGATTAGTTTTAAGTCAAAAGTGTATTGATAAAGAATTTTTGCTCCTGAATTATTTTTTTGCCAAAGATTTATCCCAACGTGTGTATCGAATCAATTACCAGTGTAAAATACCACTAAATACGGATGCTAACATTCAATAATAACTTAACGTTGTTCAATTTCAATTAACTATAGTAACGTTTTGAATGTTAACATCCACGTGTGCCCATATCACCCACAGCTACGTTTTAATTTAACGTGTTATGTGCAATCATTCATTCGTCTTGTCTTGTCACCCCATTCCATAACCTACCCTCCTGGACGCCGCTGCTACAAAATGGCCGACTTCAACAAAATGGCGGGGGATTACAAAATGGCGGAAAACAGAGGCCGGAGCCGTTATCCGACGACTTCTTGTTCTCAATGTCTTCGAGTACCGAAAATCGGCTCTCGTACGCGTCGAGTCCTGAGAGCGACTTGGAAGTTAGCCCGCCGCCCGCGCCTCGGCTCGTCAAATCCTCTTCGGACCCGTCCATCGCCACCACTCAGGACAATATGGACCGGGATGATGACCTCAACCACATGACCGATTCCGTGCCACCGCCGTATACGGTTTGTTAATATGAAGTTGATCTCATTTCTCTATCTCCTACCTCAAAGCACCTTATATTTATATGTAAGTCCAACACTACCATTATTATATAGGTACCTACTAGGTACCTACACACTACCGATTTGGGAATCATTTGTTACATTCTGATTGTCAATCCGGAATACCAGATTCAAAGCAGTATCCCGTAACCTCAAGAATTTCACTTTGCTTATTGTTTCCATTATGCGTGCATTCTTTAGTACATCCATTGTCTGTAGATTTTATTCGTAATCTTTACAAATATTGCTCATAATCTGTTGGTAATCAGCAATCTTTTGATTTCCTTTATATTTCTTCTCATTTTGAAGGTTTTGTCTATGCCTACTAATTAGTATCTAATTTTATATCCCAACAGCAAGGAGGCTATGGGGACAGCAAGTACGGTTTCTCATCCAATACAAACGGCGGCGCCCCCATGAACGGTCACAGCGCTCCAAACGAAGTTCCGCCTTACCACGCTGGGAATATGACGCATTCTCCGCCGCACTCGCCGTTGTATGGAACTGGTAAGTGATTTTACCGTTGCTGGGTGTATTATATTACCCTGAATTTAATGGAGACAGTTACTTTCTGTTTTTATCGACCTCTATTCACCGATTATGTAGGGTACTTAGTTGATGTTTGTACAAACACAATATCGGCAATATGAAAAGTTAGATCAATATTTTATTTAGAAAAACATTTAATTAAAAATTAAAGAACTAACTAGCATCTGACACAAGAAAAAAATACTAGCCAATTCGTCCATAAATACCATTCGTAGGGCACTTATAGGATCAGATATATAAAAGATCCTTTGATTATAGGAATAACGCAAACTTCGGTTGTATCAAGCAAGGGACATCCCAAAAAATGGAAATTCAACTTTAGTCTCTCCCATCAAGGTCCAATCAAGGACTTATTCACGACTTCCCAATTCGACCTTCTCCCAGTTCCTCACAAAACCAGTTTAGTTATTCAAATTCAAAGGATCAATGCTCGTTCCAAATAAAGGACAGCAAAAAGTTCGCAAAAACTTTACAGGTATCCCTACGTATAATCCTATTGAATGTCATGATTTGAGGTTTAAGCAGGTAGAGCTTAGTCCGGTTTTGAACATTGTGAAGTGAAGACGTGTGCTTTTATAGTGATTGGGGCTCGTGAATAAATTGTTGATGTTAATTTTGAGCCTGTCCTTGTGATTCAAATTGAATTTGTTTGATTTACCTCTGTTTGGCTCAATTCAACAGGTATAGTATAGTATTTAAAATCATCAGCTTGCTATGTTTTTCAATGCCAAATTATTTTAATTAAAAGTAGGTTTTTATTGTCCTTTTCTCTTAGTTAGCTTCTAAAAAATCTTTGTAATATTTTTACGAAGTTGCACTTTGTGACCACCAAACTCTATTTTCGCATCTCATTCTCATCTGCCTTACTAAACTATACAAAATAAAACTATTACAGAGACATTAAAAAAAGCTTTTAATAGGTATCATAAACTGCCCAATGAAACTCATGATTAATCCCTTTATTCATCGAAATTATAACATAAAATAGGTGGTGGCGCTATTTGGGCTAAGTGTTTTTGTATTAGTTACCTATGTACATGAAAAATGTCAACAATTTTCACCTTGTATACATTATTACCGGATAGAATAGTATCATTTACAATCGGATTTATTTACATAGGCACACAAGTTGTGGTTTTGTAAACACATTCCTACAAACAACTAGGTACAATGTATCTACCTTTGTAAAACTAACGAAATAGCTAATTTTATCAGTATTAGGTACTTTGAATAGAATGGTTGACGCAAAATGTGTAGAAATTAAGGACCTAAACCAACATGCTTTTTGAGACATTTGGGAAAGGTTACTATTTTTTATTGAGTAAATATTAGTTTAACTGCTAGATTTTGATTGGTCTTTCATATTTGTCTTATTGGGTGTTTGAGTAACCTGCACTGCAAGGTGATCGCGCAATGTCCTTTTATATTTTTAGGTTGTAATTTTTTTGTTAGTTATATCTGGTATTTAATTTTTTTAAATTCTTAGTCTTGTAACATAAAATTTACTTCTAAATAATAATATTTTGATTGTTTTAAAAAAAACTAAATATCGACTTCAAATCACTTCGTTTTAAACTATATTTCTAAGTTTTTCAGGATAATTACCCATCCCTCAAGAAAATTCTTTATGGGATCAACTTGGAAATAAATTTCTTCTTCCTTCTATACATCGCTGAATCATTTTAAACTGTATTTCTAAGTTATTCGGGATAAATAAAATGTTTGGTTATGCAGTGCCGGAGTTACCCCCTAGAGGAGGCCCAGTGACCAGGCCTGTAGGGGGTGTTCTATTACCCGCACCTCCGCCCGGTCGGCCGCCGCATAACCTGAGACACAACACCACGGTAAGTTGAGAACCTTCCTTCATATTTTATACGGTTTATTAGAGGTAATCATTGTAAATGTAATATAAGTATCTACGTGCCCGTATTCGTCTCGTCAGCTCTGTTGACGATTTCGCACGAGTTTTTCTGAAATAAAACGTAAAATCTAAGTTAATTAAAATTAAAATTCTAATCTGCCGACCGATTACGCATAAACCACCCATCCTATATTATCATTTGAAAGCTCTTTGAATGGCTTTCGTAATTTGCAATTGTATGGAATAAGGGTGTTCAAGGGCATTTAAATGGCTTTCAAATGTCAACGAAGAGTGGGTGTTTTTTGATAATTCCACTGCTACTTTTGCCATAGTGGCTTCAAAAATATCTATCCAAACTTTCGTATTTATACTTTTTGTATGATGTGATTTGCCTTATAACCGGGCATCATAAATCTTCGTTCCTTCATACGATTATTGTACTTAATATTGTTTGATGATAGCAATGACAGCCATTGAAACTACAGACCGTTCACCGTAAGATGCCTTGGGAATTACGGCATAGGGAGGGACATCTTACGGTAAAGGGTCTGTAAACATGCAGAACCGTAAAGACTGACTCAAGAGTTTTGAGGCCAACAGAGAGCCAAATCTGATTATCATCATCATCATCAGCAGACTATATTAGTCTGCATGCTGGACAAAGGACATAGGCCTCCCGTAATGAGCGCCACAGCGCCTTGTCATCAGCTTGCCGCATCCAACATCCAACAGTCTTTCGCAAATCGTCGTCCCACCTGGTCGGAGGGCGTGCTACACTACGTTTGCCGAGTCGCGGTTTCCACTTAAGAACACGTTTACCTCAGCGGTTGTCGGTTCTTCTCGAGATATGGCCAGCGGACTGCCACTTCAGCTTGCTAATCCTTTGACCTATGTCGATAACCTCAGTTCTCTGTCGGATATATTCGTTGCGAATCCTGTCCTTCTGACAAATCTGATGATGATGACTATTGATGACAATTAATGACAATATGAGTATTTAATGACAATAAGGCAGGGGGCCTTATTGTCATTAAATACTCATATTGTCATTAATTGTCATCAATAGTCATCATCATCAGATTTGTCAGAAGGGCCTTATTGTCATTAAATACTCATATTGTCATTAATTATATTATTAAAAATACATCTTACGGTGACTAGTCTATAGGTAGAAACTACTCCGTTGACCACGACGCTATTCTAAAGTTCTACTGCCATATTCTAACAACACATGTGACTTCATTCGATAATATGACTTCAGCTCAATTGTTCCCCACGCGTGTCGTCATTTCACAATACATGTTTATGTTTATATCTTCTAACAACAGACAAACAACCGTCCGAGTGCCCAAGAACGGCTGTTTGGGCATCCCAAAGAGTCTGAGGAGACCGCCACATACACAGCGCGGCCCACCAGCATGGTGATACAGCCGTCGCAGAGCCAGGGCTCCTTGGACAGGCATCGACATCCTAACGCTGTAAGTACCATCTTGTCTTTAGCTATAGTAACGGATGCTGAGTGCGCGCGTTCGGGTCCCTCAAAAGTGAGGATATGGAGGTGTGGCTTCGAAACTACAGAAAAGATAAGAATCGCAAAAAATCTAAATGGTCGGATAAATAAAGAGGTTTTGGTTAGGTAGAAAACTTATTTTGTCAGCAAAGTGAATGGAACATCTAGTGGTCACCAAAACTAACTAATTGGTCAGCATTGATTATCAATTCGTTTATTTTGCAGCCCTAAGTGTGCGTTTTGAACCCTATGTGTTGTTTCTAAATCGAACCTGTCTCATGTACTAATAGGCTACTTACTTATAAGTTTTTGTGTAACAATCCTACTGTCATTTTTGATATTTGTCTTCGAGTAGAACGGCACCAGCAGTCAGCACAGGCATATGTAGAATTTGCACCACCCCAACTCTTCCCATGGGTGTCGTAAGAGGCGACTAAGGGACATACACTGGGCGCGCCTCTTGCAGAATATATCTACCGCCGAATTCCGATTGCCAACCCGCATGCCCGGCGTGGGGATTATGGGCATTACCCCCCAGGAGATAAAAACCAATAAGGCTATTATCAGGAGGAGGCCTGCGTACAGTAGTGGACCAATATAGGCTGTTGAGTGGAGTTGAGTAGCCCTCTACTCAACCTAAAATCTTAAATTTTGAATCTCCCTAAATCTTGTGCCCCTGCACAAGATTTAATCCAACAATACTTAAAATAACTTCGCTGGATACAAATTTGCCGAGATAACCTAACCGAGCTTGACCGAAACGTTTTCATATTTATTTAAATCCTCTATTTGTTCATTAATTCGTTGTATTATAATTATAATTGATTGCAATGTGAAAAAGCACTAAAAATAAAAATATTTCTTTTAGATATAAAACTTTACATAACAGTACAGATCCATACAATATGTATTTAAAACTCTTTATTTCGTCCCCAGCAGAACTCCTACGACGGTACATCTCCATACGAGTACAGTGCCACCAGCAACGGCAACCCAATGGGGTCGCGTCTTCCCCCTAACGCGCCCGATGACCTCAAAGTTGCACCTCCGCCCATGTAAGCCACCACACCACTAATCTTTAAAAACTACATATGTAAAATAAATGATCCTTCAGTTTGGGATGCTACGTGTGTAGATACCCTAGCACCTTCTCATCTTGCAGGGACATCAGTAAGGGCTGGCTCCGCAGCAACATCAGCGGAGTTCCTCAAACGGCGAAAATACGCTAATCTTGACAGAGGTTACCTATTTGAGCCGTTTGGGGTGGAAACCCTAGGTCCTTGGGGTCCTGGGGCACTCGTTATCTTACAAAACTACTAATAGAGTCCACAGGTGATCGGAATGCTGGTTTTTATTTCGGTCAACGAATTAGCATTGCCATTCAACGTGGCAATGCTGCCAGCATTCTAGGCACTCTGCCTTCTGGTGACGGCTTAGATTTTTAGAAAATAGATGTAAGTGTGAATATTTGTGTAATTATTTGTAAAATAAATAAATAATGCTGGACTATTCACACAGCATTACCTAGCCCCAAGCTACAAAAAAATTGTTTTTGGCGCAATACTTACGGAGGGACTACCGATCGATGAGCTTCTCTGCACCTTTAGTAAATATATCCGTTTGCTGCAGAAAACTGGAACCACCGCCTCCTCCCAACCCGAGTTCGATGTCTGCGCAGAGTCCCCAACGGAACTCCAACTCGCACGAGCACAACTCGCTTGACTATAACAGAACAGCGGAGAGCAACTACAGGTAACACTGTCATACAAGTTTAAAGTATATCTGTACGTTGACCACTGCTGGACAGTGGACATAGGTCTTCCCTAAAAGCGCCATAAATAAATAAATAATGCTGGAAAATTCACACAGCATTTACCTAGCCCCAAGCTAAGCAGAGCTTGTGTTATGGGTTCTAGATAACTGATACACATAATATAACACAATACATAGATAGATATTTTTTATTATACATAGAAAACGACTAGAACACCCTAAACAAATGTCTGCAGATCGTACACACATTTGTTCCGTCCGAGGCGGGAATCGAACCCGCAACCTCTTGCGTCGCATGCAAACCTTCGCCCACCGCGCCACAGAGGTCGTCCATAGCACCCTGCCTCTAGCTTGCATCGTCCAGCATTCACCGGACGGAGTGCGTCCTACACTACGTTTACCTAGTCATAGTAGGTATAAGGTTCTAAGACTTTATCTTAAAAGGAGCTGAGGAGAACGCCAGTGACGTGAATTTTTAAGAACAAAAGATCAAGTGATGACCTGTAGACAGAAGTCAGATAAAATTTTTGATCACCACTTGTAGTGCGCTTTTCAACAGTGTAAGGTACGTTGTTTGTAAATAAATACCAATCATCTCTTTCTAGATCAACGGAGGCCTACCGCAGTCCGCAACAGAACGGTCGTCCGGCAATCAACGGCACGGGCCCAGGTCCCGGACCCATGCACGCGCGGGGCCCCTCGCTACCTAGCGTGCCTTCCAATGATCATGCCAAGTACAGGTCAGTAGATGTCAACTACAGACCAGTTACATGCCAACAACAGACCAGTTACATGCCAACTACAGACCAGTTACATGCCAACAACAGACCAGTTACATGCCAACTACAGACCAGTTACATGCCAACAACAGACCAGTTACATGCCAACTACAGCCCAGTTACATGCCAACAACAGACCAGTTACATGCCAACTACAGCCCAGTTACATGCTAATCTACAGATCAGTTACATATTAACTACAGGCCAGTTACATGCCAACAACAGACCAGTTACATGCTAATCTACAGATCAGTTACATATTAACTACAGGCCAGTTACATGCCAACAACAGACCAGTTACATGCTAATCTACAGATCAGTTACATGTTAACTACAGGCCAGTTACATGCCAACAACAGACCAGTTACATGCTAATCTACAGATCAGTTACATGTTAACTACAGGCCAGTTACATGCCAACAACAGCCTAGTTACATGCTAATCTATAGATCAGTTACATGTTAACTACAGGCCAGTTACATGCCAACAACAGCCTAGTTACATGCTAATCTATAGATCAGTTACATATTAACTACAAGCCAGTTACATGCCAACAACAGGCCAGTTACATGCCAACAACAGACCAGTTACATGCCAACAACAGACCAGTTACATGCTAATCTACAGATCAGTTACATGTTAACTACAGGCCAGTTATATGCCAACTACAGGCCAGTTACATGCCATTGGTTACCAGAATTCTGTCTCAAGCCAGTTACATGCTTTCCTCGGATGTTTTAATATTAAGTATTGTGTGATTGGCTTTAATGAAATCTAAAATCTGTCTAAAAGCTTCGTTATTTCCCCAGCAGTGGGCGCACCAACTCGGCGTCCACGGCGGACTACTCCGCGCGCGGCGCCGTGCCGCCCTACAAGCCGGTTCCTCCGCCCAAGCCCAAGCACTACCGCCCGCCTGACAACCATCCGCATAGGAACGGGGTATGTTACCAACTCAACACTTTTAACGTTATTCTCAACAGTTTGAACATATTCATTACGGATGTAAGCGGGTTAACTACGAACCTTATTTGTGTTGGAAGAACACCAAAGTTTACACTTGAAATGTTGTGAATTCGTCAAACTACGATAGTTTTTATAGTAAAATAGTTTAAACATATTTTGTTTGATGTTTCAAAACTCAAAACTGACTTCAATTCAATCTAAATTTTACTGTTTTTCAAGTTTTACAATAGTAATCTACCACACGTGGCCAGTAGTTTTTGAAGTTGCTTAGATTTCGCGCGACCTGGGTTTGTAGGTACATATTAGTTAAAATAAAAATACCCAAGTATTTTTTATTACATGCGATACAACGTTGTCAATAAATAAATAAATGGCCGCTGTGTTATAAAAATCGTCCCGTTTCTACTGGACCTAAATCTATAGGATTCCATAATACTTACATAATTATTGTCTTTTAACAGAACATGGAGCCACCTCCTCCAGCGCCCAACATGATGCAGTCTCCCGGCCGCGGCGGATTCCCACCCGCCCCGCAGTATTCCCACCAGCACTCGATGTCTCAACCGTCTCACCCGCCTTCCCATCGATCACAGCACAACAACTACCAGCAGGTAACACTTCTCTATTTGTTTTACTTAAACTGTTAGATTTTTTCTTCTTAATTATATATACGTAAATAAATGGCTGGTTCAGGGCCTTAATTACACTAAAATTTTGAAAAGCAATTTCCTATGTTCTTGTACGTAAACTTAGGAAATTGCTTTTCTAAATTTTATTATGTATACTTGTGTGTTGTACTTATACTTGTGGCTATGGCTTAGCTGGGAGTTCTAATTTCAAAGGAATTTGATTGAAGGATTTTTATGCTTAGTTTTCATCACGCTTGAATCTTCGTCAGTTTGCATTTCAGTACTTTAGTACTATACTTATAAATCTGTGCATTTCAGTCTGACCTTCTAAGGTCATTCTTTGGCAGACGCTTAGTGATCACGAACTCACTAGTGAAAAATCGGGTTTCTGCTATTTTCTAGGTTGTACAAGTAATTTAACCCCACTCACCCCACTAAGCTCGTTTGGGTCAAAATCAGGGGTCGGTTTTACAAGTATGGTAGACCCTGATCAGCAGGGGTATTTTAATTCGTCGGAAAGGCCTTCGGATTCGATATCGGAAACTTTTTCGAAAAATGCTATTTTAAACCAGCGGATTCGAAAACTTTTGACATTCGAATTCGGATCCTTGTTAGGAGAGTTTCCGACAGCTTTTTACTGTCGGAAGCTATTCCGCCAGTGAGTTTTTGTTTGTTTATAAATAGTTTTAGCATAAATTCAAGGGTACTAACTCATAAGAACACCGTGAAAGTACCTAATCTTGATAGAAACGAGAGAAGTAGGTTCTTCTTACTCAATCGAGGTGATTATTTGCGTTAGGGCTTATGCGAGTCTACTGTAGTTGTAAAACCAAGCACTGATCTGGCTCCAAACGAGTGTAGGAGTTAAATAGTAGATAAGAAGTTTAGCGTACATTCAAGTGGCTTACAATGTGCGTTAAACTTTTTATCTGCTATTTAACTTTCTAAGAACGCACACAAAAACATACTACAAATCACCTGTTGTTTTGTTGTCTATTGACATGCAGAGATTTATTACTAAACAACTCAACTTTTTATCAAAGCAAGTTTGTTTTCATCATCATCAGCCTATATTAGTCTACTGCTGGACATAGGCCTCCCCTAATGAGCGCCATGTTTGTTTTAGTAAAGATTTTTTTTTATCTGCTAATTAAAGCACTTGTAGACCCTAGAAATAAACAATCCTTAAACAGACCTTAAACAATACTGATTTGTTCTCAGGGCAACATGTACAGCGGTCAGATGCCGCCTCAGTCGCCGCCGTACTCCGGCCCGCCGTCACACCACCGCGCGATCCACCTCCCACACAACCCACATTTAGGTAAACCTAGATCTCTAAAATACTGATATTCTAAAAAAGCTTGATTTTAATGAACTATCTCCGGGATCCTTGTAACTAAAATATCTTCTGAAATCTTTCCATATACAGTAAAAATAACAAGGATCCCAAGACAAACCCCTGAGCAACTCCTTCAAATAAATCCGACTAATAACAGCCAAAAAATATTTCAGATTTAGCCGGCAGCAGAGAGCAACGTGGCTCCGCATTCGAACTCTACAGAAAACCTCAACACATGCACAACTTGAGGTAAACACAGTCACTACACATCACTACTATGTCACAAGCCATTGAAAAGTCTAGGGAAACATGTCCTAAATCATGAGACATCCTAAAATTAATCATTCTAAATCCCTATTACATATTTTTATACTCAAATGATTGAGATTACTCTGTAGGTCTCCATTTAAACATTTACCTTTAATGCATGTTTCAAATTCAACAGAATTTCATATCTTATTTTATACAGCCCCTGTACAATTTGCCCTAACATGCAAACACCGATCGCTTCACATATTAACTAACAAAGTCTTGACGGGCCACAGTATCGCTACGGTTTGTTATGTGGTTAAACGTATGTAACATATATTTCGGGGCGCAAGTCTGTAAATTGTAATAACATTTTAGTATATAGATTTTGATTGGCAGTGCGTGTCTGCATTTTAGTGCAACTTGTTTCGTGAAAGCATATTGAATTTTCTGATAAAACTAGTAGATCTAATTTCCGTTCTATTTGTCTATGTGCAATCCTCCTTTTTCCTTAGATAGAAGCCAACACTTTTAGAGTAATCAACCACAGTAGCTTTTGTAGTGTATTAAGTATATAGTTATTTGAGTATTTCTGTGTAAATTCAATATGCTTTTGCACAGAATCGCAAAATTCACCTCTTGAAAATTGCCATGTTCATTCACAAGCTAGATTCTCCAACTCTTGTTTCTTACTCTAGAACTTTGCTCAAGTAAATTTGTACTCAGATTTCTGTCCAATTATTAGAAAAAAATGTGTAAGATTTTACTCCGCTGAGGCGAAGTCTAGAATAATATCCAAGAGT
The DNA here is from genome assembly GCA_946478455.1 of Eupithecia vulgata. Taxonomy (NCBI): domain Eukaryota; kingdom Metazoa; phylum Arthropoda; class Insecta; order Lepidoptera; family Geometridae; genus Eupithecia; species Eupithecia vulgata. The sequence continues at coordinate 9,628,952 of OX297879.1, read as the reverse complement.
GAGAGTCTGGCTTGTTTCCATCGAGTATAACTAAGAGGGCATTTGGTTCTGGGTTTCCGCAGTTCATCCGACGCCATGAACTCAAGCGTGGAGCGCGACGAGACTTTCTCACCAAAAACAAAAAAGAAATTATCGAAAAAACCATCCTTCATTAAAAACGCAGTACTCGATCTATTCCGTTCGAAAACGAAAAGCTCCCAGAAAGTCTCTCGACAGAAGTCACTCTGCGAAAGTGACTTGCAGCAGAGACCAGTGCCTATGCTGAGACGTGAGAAGTCAGACCTCAGCGATATGAACACGCACATACGAAACACGCAAATCAGGAACCAGATATTGCAAAGAAGTAACTCGTCTTCCTGCGAAAAGCCCGTGTTAAAACCGATACTAAAACGACAAAGCTCGTTCTGTGACGAAAGCGGATCTATCTGCACAGTCAGAGACTACGATGCTAAACCTGTCTTCAAGAATCTAAGGAGACAAAACTCAATGTGCGACTTCGAGACCGAACCGAAAGTTACCCCTCTGTTACGTAGACAGAACTCTTTGATAGAGCACAACAGACGAGGCATCTACGGACAGACAAGCAGCTTTAACATGATTACCAAAATAGATCCAATCTACCAAAGACAGCAACAGAATAAGCACGAACCATTCCATCCTACCCAACCTCTACCTCCAGAACCCGTTTACCAAAGTAAAGATCATCTAGTTTACGATCCTATACCTAAGCCACGACGTACATATACCTCAGTCTACGGTACCTCAAGCGAAAACCCCTACGCGAGTCGATCGGAAGTTTCCAATTACGAGAATCCTTACGGCAATAATCAGACTCCAACTCTTCCAATGCCTATAATGGAGCCTCCATATGCTACCAGAGCTGAATGTTTTAGAGAGAATCCCTATGCTACTAGATCTGAATGCGCCAGAGAAAATCAGTATACTACAAGATCTGAGTGTGCAAGGGAAAGTCCCTACGCTACGAGATCTGAGTGTATACGAGAAAGCCAATATGCTACGCGATCTGAGTGCGTACGAGAAAGCCCATATGCTACTAGATCTGAATGTGTGCGAGAAAGTCCGTATGGGTCACGATCAGACAGCATTAGGGAAAGCCCTTATGCTTCAAGGTCTGATAGCATCAAAGAAAGCCCGTACGCGACGAGATCAGAATGTGCCAGGGAGAATCCTTATACAACTAGAAAAGACATGTTCGAAAGCCCATACGCTAACAAACAAGAAATGAATAAATCTGATTCGATGTACAGTGAGTCACCATATTCTAGCAAGGAACATATTCTCAAACCGAGAATGACACCTGACGGCTCATACGCCACTAAAGAAGAAATGTTGAGGCAAAGATTTTCTGAATCACCCTACAATACGAAGGAAGAAATGTTGAAACAGAGAATGGAACTTCCTAAAGAACCTCTTTATGGTAAAAGAACTTACGATCCTCCACCAAACACATCATGGACTGAAAACCCTTACGCAATCAGACCAGACAGACGGCTGCAGACGCCAGTCAACTTCCCTGGAAGAGTTTCTCCTATGAGCAAATCTATGAGTGAACCTCCATATGCAACTAGAAGCGAGATGATGAACAGAATCGGACAGACGGAATCCCCATACTCCACTCGTTCCGAAGTTCAGTCCAGTTGCTCTGATCAGTACAACATACGAAAAGAAGTTATGGACGCCAGACCAGCTTCTGCTGAATGTACCTACGTATCAAAGCAGGAAATACTCTCTCAAAAAGCAGCTCTTTTGGCAAGTAAAGAGTCGAGCTACGGCATCAGGTTAGAAGAGAAGCTTGAAATAATAAAACAGAGAAATCAAGCTAAAAAAGATATGATATATCAGACAAGAAAGGAAATCAATGAAAGTGACTCCGCTAAAATTAGAGAGCCTCTATACGTGTCTAAGAGGGAACTTAAAGAGAGTGTGATTTATGAATCACACCAGGAGACTAAAGAGGTACCACCAGTGGAATCTAAAGGAGGGAGCATTTCTAGTGCAGATGCCCCTGACAGTTGTAGTTCTCGAAGCAGCCCGTATGAATTAAGTGATGCCAACCACTTGTCTCGAAGAGAACCTGTATATCAAACGAAAGCAGAAGCACAATCTGGCAAAGAAATAGAAACATTCCAAGAGATCGATTTTTCTAAATTAAGGTTAACCGATTCCAAAACTGATGCTGAAAAAGAGCAATCTCTGGGTATGGAATGTAGCGTACTAAAAGGAGAGCCGATCTACGCACCACGATTGCATGGCAAAGCCGAACATATATCTAATGCATTAAAAGCTACTACTGCCCCTGTTCCCTACGAATCCACAACATCTATGGAGACTCACTACGCATCTGAATGTAGCATGAACTTCGAAAATAAACCACAGAGCACTCCCTACACCTCACAAGATTTACAAGACAAAACTCTGAGAAATAACCGTACTGTTACGTTTTGTGAACAGATATTGGAAAAGAGTGAGACGAGTCAAGAGAATTCACAAAGCATATCTTCCACTCAAAATGAATCTACCATAATCAACAATCAGAATACAGTTTTGCAAGCAGTGTCCGCGGAGTCTTCTGGTAGCGATAACAAACCCGATACAGTTGAACCTGACGGACCCCATACGACTTGGGGTATATTCGATAGCGAAGGTGGCGTTTTGGAAGATAGGCAATGGGGTGTATCTCTCATAATTCCCCCAAAAGCAATCGGTCCAGGAATCAAACAAAAGATCTACTTTACGGTGTCAGACCCGCGGCTGAGTCAACGCGTTGGCGGGCCCCCGATCGATACAAACAACGGTAATGCTTGTGTAACGACGCACGCGATATGTAGAAATAGACTGCACATACTAATTATTAGCCTTTAGTTACGAGGCTTACGTATTTTTGGGAATGTTGAGAAGGTTCAAAATTGGCACGATTGAAAGTTTGAATAGCACTCGTGTAGTTTGTTGACAGCATGTTTGCGTTGCATGGGTTCTGTACTATGCAATAATATACTATTTATTCTAAACCTAACTGCAACAATAAGCTCTAGTATACATACATATCAACCATGGAATAATCAAATATCACATTGAATTCACGCATTTCATTTTCCGCTGACCAACAATACCACACTGTACAATCATTATACACGTATCATTAATCTACTAACCCTGATCATATAAAACATACTTTATTTATATTTACGCAGTTACTACAACACAATACACTCCTACTCAGAAGTAGAGGACAGAAGACGACAACAGTTCGGCTACCTGCATCCCAGTGGATAGTATGTTTGTGTTTTGATTTTGGGCACTGTACATAATGTGCAACGTCTTCGATTCTTGTGATGTTGTAATTTTTTTAATTTCCAATGTCAATTTCATGGACATTTGTTCTAATATTGAGTTGGATACTATTTGTGTTTATGAGGTGTATTCTATGTCAATGTTAGTTCGTTATCGTTTGCATTCGCTTCTGCATTGTACATATTTAGTTTGCTTGCTTGCTTAACAATTTGCATTAACGTGTGTTGCGATTTGTGTTTGTGTGTTCGAGTCTTTTTTTAAACTTCCCCACTACTACTTTAATCACCTTGAGATATTTACTACACCCTTTTGCACTTATCATCACTTATTTTGACAAGGAAAAGCATTGAGGTTAAAAATATCTGAATCTTTACTATCTTGATCATCACCACCTACAGTTGAGTCAGTTATTTCTGTTTCTTGTTAAACGTCAATGTTTTTCTACCATCATTACCAGTTTTAACCTTCACTTCAATGACAGGTGAAGCGATGCTGTCTCCACTAGTGATGTGCGGTCCACAAGGCCTAGTGTTCCTAAGGCCTGTAACACTCCGCCTTCCGCATTGCGCCAATGCGGTCCCCTCACTAGGCCTCACTATAAAGGCCACTGACACTGAAGCACACTTGAGCACTGATTGGGACCAGATACACCTACCCACTACTACCACATTGAACACGGTCGCTGTTAAAGTAGATCATTTTTAATATAAGCTATCTGAAGAATCAAATATCACTTAAATGTCGTTTTATCTGTAAATGCTATTGTAATAATGTTGAATGTTTTCTAAAAATTATGAAGTTTTGAGATATGTGTTACGATAGTTTTCGTAAAATATAAATTAAATTTCTTTAATTTCCCACCAATGAAATTGCCTTCTTTGAGTAGTGGTGCTATTTATACGATAAGGAATCTCGGGAGAGAGCTTTTTAGTGATAATGTCATGAATTTGAAAAGTTGTTTTAAATATATAGGCTTGACGAACGACTGAATGTTGGATTTAAAAGTATGACCATGTTTTGTATGGAGTAATATAAAACATTAAGAATGATTTAAAGTAAGCTAAATATACCCTGATATTCCTAGTTTTAAGTATCCCTTACCATAACGTAGGATAGTTAGATTGTGTATGTTTAAAACTTTATTAATTTTCAACTTATTTAACAAGCAATTTTAATTTTGGTCGGAATGTTTTATTTAACATTGTAATTTGGCTTCCTTAGATAGTACCTATAGTAGTTAGTCGGAAAAACTATCATTGTATGAAATTAAATCGTAAGTCATTTTCAATGTATACTTAGTCATATTCATACGAGTAACTGTATATTTTATTGTTATTAGATGCAAGAATCTAGTAAAGATTCGATAATTAAATTTTTTATCTACTGAAACGACTTTTCTGTTTATCAAACCTCTAAAATCTAAGCTATGGGCAATTAGGTACAGTTAGGTATTACAATTTAATTGTACCTACTAAAATGATGAAAGAGATCATCAAAATCATCTAAATGGAATTGACATCAAATTGCAATTTTATACGTGCATATAATTTCGCAATTTGATCTGATGATACCCGTCCTAATGATGTTCTCATACATTCACTTAGGTAGTTATGATCAAGAATACCTAATCTAAATTACTCGCAGAGTTTGTGGCCTTTGATTATCTGGCAGTACTTATTATTTAGTACTAAGTTGTAATAGAATAAACCCGGTATTAAAATGTAAGGTCTTTCGAGACGAGATCTAGAATTAGACCTAGTCCCACAGATTATGTAATGTGGTGTCTAGGCAGATTTTTAGGTGATAGTACATGATTTAAAGCAGTCAAAAGGCTTTATCCAATCATCGGTGACTTTCTTTCAGATCGGAAAGCGGTAGGGATTTTGAAAAAACCTTTACCTACCTGTCTTTAAGGTTTTTTTTCAAAATTCTTAATAATAAATCATAATTCAATAACGTTTATTTCCGTAAGCTTACAAAATAAACACATAGACAAGTCAAATGTAATACTACAAATAAACAGGTTTATAAATAGTAATTATTCAAAATAAAGAAGAAATAAAGGTGTTATTTTTTTGTCCACTTTAGAAAGAAGTGGAAAACAAACAACTACACAATACCAATACACCACACCAATAATCCCCTATCATTTTCCGACCGAAAGTAAAGGTTACCGATGATCGGATAAAGCCTGGCCTTTAAGTGTTTTAAATCGTGTAGGTACTATCAGCAAAAAATCCGCCTAGACACCACATTACCTTATCTGTGGAACTAGGTCTAATTCTATATTGAGCAGATGTTGACGGTCTATTTAATTGTTGGTGTACCTATTGGTCAATATGGCTACAAAAAAAAGAAGGTGGACCTGTTACCCAAAACCAACTCATAGCAAAATATTTTCATGCCCATCCATGTCAAACATTTCATTTTGAAAAACCGTGAAAATGCTCATCAAGGGGCGAAACGACACAAGTAAATAAATAAATAAATAATGCTGGACAATTCACACAGCATTATCTAACCCCAAGGTAAGCAGAGCTTGTGTTATGGGTACTAGATAACTGATATACGTAATATTATACATTACATAGATAGATATTTTTTTATTATACATAGAAAACACCCAGACCAACGGAACAAATTTCTGCAAATCGTACACAAATTTGTTCCGAGGCGGGGATCGAACCCGCAACCTCTTGCGTCGCAGGCAGACTCTCGCCCGCTGCGCCACTGAGGTCGTCGTAAAGTAATTTTTGGTAGTATCGTTTGGCCCCTTAAGGGGCGAAATAACACTACTTCTGTAATATTATAATTCAGTTTTAAACTTGATTCACTCAGGGAACTATTTCAAACACTGTCCCTCGTTACTGTATCTCTACGAACAAGCCCAGAGCATAATTTGTCAATGACAAATAATAACATGTATTGACAAAAGTCCTTTGAAATCCACAAAGGCCGGAGATAAAAGGCGACTACAAGGAATACGTAGTTATTACTGCATCAATGAACTGCGCCATCAATCGTACGCTAATAATGCAGCGTAGAAGATGGCACAACATCAGTGCACGTCACCTACAGTCGTGGACAAAGTGCATAACTTTCAATCCAAAAAAATAAGATTAGGTATTGTTTTGCTTTGATTTTCTGAAAGCAATATAAATAGGTACCTATGGATGCATGTTATCTATTTGTGATGAATAAACTTCAGGTTAACCATTAGGCTGTATCTTACTTGTTTTGGACGAAAGAAGAAATACCTACAGGCTTACAGTGGTGACACTCACAGGAGATTCTTAATTAAAATAATAATGAGGCATAAACGATCTCTATCGCGGTGGACCGGCGATACCAACTTTATCGCACACCAAATAAGACAGATAGGTACCTACATAGGACAGGAAAGAACTCAAACTCAATAACTTTATTTATTAAGGCTTACAAAATAAGCACTTATACAAGTAAAATTTAATACATAAAAAGCTGTTTAAATAGTCAATATTATCAAATAAGAAATAAGATGTTATTGATTTTATTAGATTTGACGACCGATGTGGCGCGGTGGGGGAAGCTCTGCCTGCGACGCAGAAGGTTGCGGGTTCGATTCCCGCCTCGGGACAAATGTGTGTACGATCTGCAGACATTTGTTCAGGGTGTTCTGGTCGTTTTCTATATAATTATAATAAAAAATATCTGTCTATGTATTGTATAATATTATGTATATCAGTTATCTAGTACCCATAACACAAGCTCTGCTTAACTTGGGACTAGATAATGCTGTGTAAATTGTCCAGCATTATTTATTTATTTCATTTTTTAACTCATAGATTACGTTATACTTTTAGCGACTCGTAGTGTTGCCATGACTCATGTGCTTCTTCTTACAAAAATTTAAGAAAACATGGAAAATTAAATAAACATATCACTTGTTTACATAAGTGTACCTTAGTAAAGGACTGTATGGTATCGAAGCTCGGTTGGTTATTATCGGAGGTAGAGCTACGAGTGAGTTCGTGTCGCTTCGGTTTCACAATCGGTGTCATCTTGCCTGCACTTAGTTTTCCGATGACCTGAAACATGCACTATTTCCACAGTTTAGTTTGTGTTGATTTGAACGAGTAGGTACTTTAAAACTGGGTCTACGTGAGAGGAAAGCCTCGAAGTGAGGCGTGCGGCGTAGGTTTGACCGATAACCTAGCAGTAGTGTCACTGTTGATGTAGAAAGTTTCAGTTTTTAGGGCCAGCCCCCCTAGCATGGCGATTGTTGTCTAGGGTAGAATAGACAATAATGATCGCATCGCCATACATTGCGTACATTATTGAAGTTGAAGGAATGCATTATAACAATTTACGCATTCGATGACGAAGTGACGTAATTTTTCTCTATTTTACCCTAGACAACAATCCCCGTACTAAGGGGGCTGGACGAGCAGTTTCGAATAGAGACGCACGTTAGAATTTCAACTATGTATAAATTTTTAAACAAAGATAGGATACCTACCCCTTTTTTGTTTGAAAACTTGATAATTCAAAATATGAACTCGTAGTAGGTACAAGGTACATACCTACTCATAATAAGTAGGTATGTTCGTACCTATAATGTACTATGTACTTACCTAGATACTATTTGACGAGTAAGTATAATATTATTATGTTTATATTTTACTAATAAATGAACCATTGAACCAAACATCTATACTAGTATTATAAATGCGAAAGTGTGTTTGTTTGTCCTTTCTTCACGCCCTAACTAAGCAACCAATCGTCTTGATTTTTGGCATAGAGTTAGTTGAAAGGATGGAGAGTAACAAGGCTACTTTATTTTTATCCTACAAATCATAGTCATAGTCAATATATTCCCATGGGATTTAAATAATCTTATATATTATACAAGGCGTGCGAAGCCGCGGGCAGAAGTTAGTTAAGGGCCTATAATACCTCAAATCAACTCCGTCAGATCGAAGTAACTTCGAAGTTGCTAAATATTTAACTTTGAAATGTATATATGGTAAAGTTGAGGACTTACTCTATCGATCATAATATTAGGTCCTTACATATGAAATTGGCGTTTTTCGTACTGGCCACTTTAATCACAAATTTCTCCTCTTTGGTAAGGAATTCCAAATTCAAATTTGTACAGCTATAGACTCATGTATTTGTGCTTCGATGATCGTCATTCATTTGTTTTTTTTCTTCTGTTTTTTTCTGTTTGCGTCACTCATTTTACAAAATGGAAAACTTAAAATATCGCATTATTTACGAGTACGAGTTCCGCCGTGGCACTAGTGCTGCGGAAACAACTCGAAGGGTGAATGATGTGTATGGCGGTCGTGTTGCAAAAGAAAACACAGTTCGTTTTTGGTTCCAACGTGGCCAGCCAGCCAAATCCTGCCCCAAGCGAAAATTAACCCCAAAAAAGTTACTTGTAAGCGTTTGGTGGACTAGTGCCGGTATTGTTCATTACAGTTTTCTCAAATCTGGCCAGACTATTACGGCTGATGTCTATTGTCAGCAATTGCAAACCATGATGGAAAAGCTAGCGGCTAAACAACCTAGGCTGGTCAATCGCTCCACGCCACTGCTGCTTCACGACAACGCTAGACCACACACTGCGCAACAGACGGCTACTAAATTAGAAGAGCTTCAATTGGAAAGTCTAAGACATCCTCCGTACTCCCCGGACCTTGCTCCAACAGATTACCATTTTTTTCGAAATTTGGATAACTTCTTGCAAGGGAAAAAATTCAACTCCGATGGGGCAGTCCAAATCGCCTTCAAAGATTTTATTGATTCCCGTCCGACTGGTTTTTTTAGTAAAGGGATCAATGAACTACCTATAAGATGGCAAAAGTGCATAGAAAATAATGGTTCATACTTTGATTAATTAAATATATTATATTAAAAAATATTCGACTTTTTGTTCCTCCCATACAAAACGCCAATTTCATATGTAAGGACCTAATATGTTTCGAAAACACAGATATCATAAAATTTTCTCCATAGAAAAAAATCGCAAAGTTACCTCTAAATTCTTACTAAAACCTGAATTTCTCAATAAATACAGAAGTTAAGATCTTGAGAATAATCGTGGTAATAGAACTAAGTTTAAAGAACATTTAATATGTTTCGATTTTTTTAAATAAAGTCCTAATTATTAGATAATAAGCTAACACTTGATTTCTGGGCTTGCGTTGCGTTTTTTTGGCATGCCCTGTTACGCTCCTATGAACGCAAAATCCTTTGTCTATCCTTTTCTCAAAAACTTGAGGTTATATTGACTCTTATTATTAACGTTTTTATTGACACAGAGCGCCCATGACGCACGTCATGAAATAGTCTGTAGTATTGTGCCCTTGTCAGGGTCTACGCTCTGCTAATGCTGTGCAGCAAATGCGTCAAACGTTTGCAGAAGGCTATTACATCATTTTAGATATTAGAATGTTACCCATGTCTTGTAATAGAGTTAGTTATGAGGGCTTTATCAAAGTCACCTCTAATCTCAACTAACGAGTCAAAATTTATTATTGAGATTCGTCTGGCTGTCGTCACGATCTTGCACTTAAAATGAATAAAAGCTTGTCTGTAGGTACATCAAGTTGGGTCACTATAATGCACGACAATTTATTGTACGGCCGAATAATGTACACCTTGATAATCCGTGTGAAGAGTTCCATTTTTAATAGGTTTTGACATGGATTATCAAGGTGTAGGTTAGGTACATTATTCGCCCATACAATAAATTGTCGTGCATTATAGTGACCCTATCAAGTTTAAAGTTTGTTAGGTATGTTTAGATAGGTTCTTAGTACTAGGACTCATATTGTTACACTATGTGAATATCAATTTTACTTTACGTGACTTATATTACTTCAGGTAGGGAGGTACCTAACTTAAAAAGAACTTAAAATTAAGGTGGCTAACCACCTTAATTTTAAGTTCTAATGCCATCGTCATCATCATCCATTTTTTTGTAGATATATTTTTTTTCTGCCTTTCACAAGCAATAAAACTAGCAGAAAAATAATTTTACCCGCTAATCGTACATTATTTTCAATGAAAAAATTTAACTAGTATTTACAATTGAAACGGTTGATTAACTGCAGACTGTTGCAAACAATCTAGAAGTAGCTGAACTGATCCATATCAATCATTCATATCGTCATTGGTTTTCGGTCTTTATAAAAGCGTGTAATGTGTATGCATTGCATTGAAAAGAATCTAATCTTATTTTGTAGAATGCAAGCCAAAGACTAAAAAGATTCAAGCGAAGTCACAGACGTCACCTAGCGGTCGATAATTTGCCGTCTATTGTTAATAAAGAGCGTATACCATTCTCTTGAGAAAGGTTAAGTAGGTGCTCAAGCAAAGGAATTTCGAATCAATCAAATCCTAACGCATATTCCACGCAGGCGCGTGTCTCGTTCACTGTCCGTGTATTGACACGCACGTAAGCACGACCCCGGCCGAAATACACTGCTGGAAACCGGCTTCCTCTAAGAGAAGAAACTGCTTCGCTCTTCCAAAGGTCACCTATTTATTACGAACTACCCCAACTTGGCTCAGCCTGTCCGGTGTGGCGGTCTCGGGGTTCGGTGCGTTCAGGAGGTAGGTCTGCCGGCTTTCCTGTCGTCGGCGCACGGGGTTGCCAACCTAGTCACTGTTTTACTTTTTTCTGATGGTGACGGGGGAAGCATACCCTTTGTGTCAGATGCTGTATCAGCTTGGTCGGCCCTTAACTCGGGTGCAACAATCCCTGAATTGACGCATGTTCAGCGGGCGTGGGATGACGTAGGGGTAGAGCGGCTACAGAAGCAATTGTTAGAGGATGCGTTGGGAGCTGATAAGACCAGACTGCGAGCTGTGTCCCAACCAGAATCTGGGGCTTGGTTACAAGCGGTCCTTTCGCCTCACCTGGGCACTCTTCTTGGCGATGACTCTTTGCGTGTGGCGGTGGCTCTCCGCCTGGGCTGTAAGGTGTGTGAACCTCTTATATGCACCTGCGGTTCCATGGTGGAGGCCGATGGATATCACGCTCTGAGTTGTCGACGGTGTACTGGGAGGTTTCCGCGTCACCATGCCCTAATCGACATAATTAGAGCCACTATATCGGCGAATGTCCTCTGCGTGCTTGAGCCTTCAGGTCTCAGCAGGTCTAATGGGAAGAGGCCAGATGGGCTGACTCTGGTGCCATGGAAAAATGGGAAGTGCCTGATCTGGGATGCAACTTGCGTCAGCACTGTCGCCGTCAGTCACCTGAGTCGTGCCATACTCACGCCGCTGCCGAAGTTGCCTGGTAAAAAAAAAGGCTAATGTAGTAGGTACGCTGCCTTGGAGCAGCTTTACCATTTTGTTCCTGTAGCAGTGGAGACCTTGAGTAGTTGGAGTGTGGATGCGAAGTGTTTAGTGGGAGAATTAGACCGTAAGCTCAACAAAGCAACAGGAGACTTCCGCTCCGGGTCATTCTTGGAGCAAAGGATTGCCTTCGTTATTCAGCGAGGTAATGCTGCAAGCATTATGGGCACCTTTGCACCGGGAATGATCAGGGGCGGGTTATTTAATGACTAATCATCTAAGTTTTAGATGATTATAAAGTTTTAATTTATTATTACGTTAAATAAATGACTTGTGTTTTCTAAGAGAAGAAACTGACATTAACTAACCTTAGGTATCACCTATCAGCCGCAATGGTTGGCCTTGGCTTTATGAACATCCAGGCCCATGGAACAAGTTTTTTCTGATCAGAACATTTTTTGAAAAAATTTCAAAAAGGGGAGAGATGGTTTTCAAAAGGGGGGCTCCACGAGTAGGATATCAAATGAATGGTATCGATTTGTATATCTCAAAACAGTTTTTATTATGTTTTAAGTTTTATACTTTTATCTTTACTTATTCGCCGAAGTTCTGAAAAGTAGGCGCGATCTATCTGAAAAGTAGGTAGGTACCGAAACTGTTTTTTGGTATTCATAAACTAGCGAAGTCTAACTGGTATCAGTAGTAGGTACATATTTCATGTAGGTATTTGTATTTATGTAATTGACTAACGATAGAAGAACTCGGCGTACGAATGACACTATTCACACTTGCATCTATGGATCTTGTTTTTACCCCGCATCAATAAATCAATAGTTTATATTGTGACGCAATAAAATGATTACAATAATATATGACGACCGATGTGGCGCGGTGGGCGAAGGTCTGCCTGCGACGCAGAAGGTTGCGGGTTCGATTCCCGCCTCGGGACAAATGTGTGTACGATCTGCAGACATTTGTTCAGGGTGTTCTGGTCGTTTTCTATTTATAATAAAAAATATCTATCTATGTATTGTATTATATTATGTATATCAGTTATCTAGTACCCATAACACAAGCTCTGCTTAGCTTGGGGCTAGATAATGCTGTGTGAATTGTCCAGCATTATTTATTTATTTATTTATATTGAGACCGCAGGATCCCAAGGCTTCTAACAATTAACAATACTGTGTCTTTATAAGACAATTTAAAAATATATTAATGGCTAATTAAATACAATGGGCAATGCAGCCAGTGTCTTAGGCACGCTTCCAACTAGTATTGATATGGATCAGTTGAGCTACCTGTAGATTGTTTGCAACAGTTTGCAGATAGCTTAATTGTTTCTATTGTAAATACTAGTTTTAATTTAAATTTGTTATTTGATTGTTATTTTCTTTCTGAATAAAGATATACCTAAACTAATAATGAAAATAAAACATAATGCAGTAGAAATAATAAAATGTGCTTAACTAAACAAACTATTTTTGAACTGCGTGAATAAGAGTTTAGAAGGCTCTAAATAAAAAAAACATTTGTGTTGTCCCACAATGCGGGGTAACAACAAGATAGGCCCCTTTCTTCCAGTTTTCTCAGCCCCTCTGATAAGAGTGCTAAGGGATACTTTCCTACCTACATCATCATCAGCCTATATTTGTCCACTGCTGGACAAAGACCTCCCCTAATGAGCGCCATAGCGCCCTGTCGTCAGCTTGCCACATTCAGCATCTGCCAGCAGCCTTTCGCAAATCGTCATCCCACCTGGACGGAGGTCGTCCTACACTACGTATGCCGACTTACATAAACTAACCAAATTACAAGAGTCTATGGAAAAGCAAGCAGTCTGATCAGCGTAACCAATTCCTATAATTAAGTCGTGTAGTGAGTGTGCAATGCATGTAACAGATTGCTTTGAGGTCAAAAGTCATCCTACGGATTTTAAAATGTAATCCAAATTACTTAATTACCTGTTTGTACCTGTCAAGTTGTACATAAGTAGGTATTATACCTAAGTACCTACTTGGGGTACAAGAGAGACTCCAAGATCTTGTCTCCCAAGTCAACCTAACCTGCACGTGGTGTACCCTGCTAGATAACGAACTAGGCTCTGGTGAAAATATCAACATTCTTCATAATTTGATAACTCATATTTTACTATTATTTTCCATTACTTGACACTGGCAGAAAAGAGTCCAACCAGACTCATATTGCCATTAACAAAGAATCATCATATAAGTACCTACTTGCACCTGTCTTCGCCGTGTGATATATGTATTTCTAGCAGCTGCACGCGGCTTCGCCCGCTCTTTTAAAGTATCCTATGTCCGTTTCCGAGATATTATTTATCTTCCTGCCAAATTTCATAAAGATCCGTTCAGCTGTTTAGGCGTGAAAAGCTAACAGACAGACTGAGTTATATTGGGTTCGAGTCCCCCTGAAGTAAATTTTTTTGGAATTTAATACTCAATCATCATCATCATCGGCCTATACTGGTCCACTGCTGGACATTGGCCTCCCCTAATGAGCGCCATAACACCCGTCTTCAGCTTGCCGCATCCAGCAACTGCCAGCAGTCTTTCGCAAATCGTTATCCCACCTGGTCGGAGGGCATCCTACACAGAATATTGTTTAATCATCCCTAAACAGAATTAGGATGTTTTGAGTTAGTTCGTTCGTCTAAGCTTCTAAAAGAATCTTGATTACTACAATACAACGGATGTTCTACCACTAGAAGACACTAGACGATCACATTGGTCATTATAAATCACTTTTCTATATATTTTTATCTACAAAGTAATTCATCTCTCTTCAGTTCTTCGTTTATAAAATAGGTACCTAGGGTTCACATCGTTTCAATTTGGCATGCCGTTCCAGGATTTGGAATATAAGGTTTATTTAGAAATGGTTTTGTTATAGGGGTTGTTTAGGAAGATTGTTGGTAGCAATAGGAATAATAAGCTAGAGAAATTGTTAGATAAGTTAGGATAGTTCTAGATTAAGATTGGGCTAGTCTTACAAGACTTAACGAGATGTTTTATGCCCGTATTGTGAAAGTTTGCTCAGACATCGATCTCTTTTTGAGTAACACTTTTCTACGGCATAACTCAAACATATGACTGAGCAAGCTTTCACAATGCGGGCCCTATTATTAAAGTGTAGCGGTTGTTAAGGGTTTCACATGACATTCTGGACCTTTAATAATAACAGCTACGTATTATAAAAAAACAAGATTCGCCAAGTGCGAGTGTAACTCGCGCGCCGAGGGTTTCAAACATTTGCCAATTATTTGGACAATCAATTTTCTGAAATATTTTAAAAAGTATGAAACTTACAGAAATTTCAAAAAGAGTCTTTTGAACTGGTCAAAACGATACCTTTCATTTGATACCCCAAATGGGTAGGTACCCCTTTTTGAAAAAAAATCCCCTTTTTTGACCATTTTTCAAAAACTATTATTATTACAGACTTCTCTATATTTTTCCTGTAAAATATAGATTGATATCTACAAACGCCTAATACATTGTACATGGATCGGTCATCAATCTTCGGAGCTAGGGGGGGGGGGAATGGTCAATTTTTCGACTTTTTTTGAAATATTTCAAAAAGTATGAAACTCACAGAAATTTCAAAAAGTGTTTTGAAATGGTCAAAACGATACCTTTCATTTGATACCCCACATAGGTAGGTACCCCCCCTTTTGAAAAAAAAATCCCCCCTTTTTGACCATTTTTCAAAAACTATTATTATTACAGACTTCTCTATATTTTTCCTGTAAAATATAGATCGATATCTACAAACGCCTAATACATTGTACGTGGATCGGTCTGCAATCTTCGGAGATAGGGGGGGGGGAAAGGTCAATTTTTCGACTATTTTTGAAATATTTCAAAAAGTATGAAACTTACAGAAATTTCAAAAAGTGTTTTGAACTGGTCAAAACGATACCTTTCATTTGATACCCCACATAGGCAGGTACCCCTCCTTTTGAAAAAAAATTCCCCCCCTTTTTGACCATTTTTCAAAAACTATTATTATTACAGACTTCTCTATATTTTTCCTGTAAAATATAGATCAATGTCTACAAACGCCTTATACATTGTACATGGATCGGTCTGCAATCTTCGGAGCTAGGGGGGGGGGAATGGTCAATTTTTCGTCTTTTTTTGAAATATTTCAAAAAGTATGAAACTTACAGAAATTTCAAAAAGTGTTTTGAAATGTTCAAAACGATACCTTTCATTTAATATCCCACTTGGGTAGGTACCCCTACTTTTGAAAAAAAAATCCCCTCCTTTTTGACCATTTTTCAAAAACTATTATTATTACCGACTTCTCTATATTTTTCCTGTAAAATATAGATCGATGTCTACAAACGCCTAGTACATTGTACATGGATCGGTTTGCAATCTTCGGAGCTAGGGGGGGGGAATGGTCAATTTTTCGTCTTTTTTTTAAATATTTCAAAAAGTATGAAACTTACAGAAATTTCAAAAAGTGTTTTGATATGGTCAAAACAATACCTTTCATTTGATACCCCACATAGGTAGGTACCCCCCCTTTTGAAAAAAAATTCTCCCCCTTTTTGACCATTTTTCAAAAACTATTATTATTACAGACTTCTCTATATTTTTCCTGTAAAATATAGATCGATATCTACAAACGCCTAATACATTGTACGTGGATCGGTGTGCAATCTTCGGAGATAGGGGGGGGGGTATGGTCAATTTTTCGACTTTTTTTGAAATTTTTCAAAAAGTATGAAATTTCCAGAAATTTCAAAAAGTGTTTTGAAATGTACAAAACGATACCTTTCATTTAATACCCCATTTGCCTTCCTAGGTCTCTTTTGAAATTTCAACATCAAAATTTGTACTGAAAATATTCATTTTCATTTTTCATTTATTTATATATTTTTTTCTTAAAACCAGTAATGGCGCACGAAATGTATCATTATTTCAAATTTCAAGTTAATAGCTGCAGTAGTTACTGAGATATTCAAGAAAGAGCGGGGACGGACAGAGCGAGACCATAAGGGTTTCAAAACCGATCTTTGAAACCCTAAAAACACATGCGAAAATACAATCAGGAGCTAGTAATATATGATAATACCAACATAATAAAATATTAACTCACACGCGGCATTGGCTATTGAAAACTTTGGATTAGGTAAAGCCATGCAAAAAGTAGATTGTGCTGATATCGGCCCATTGTGCGCATGCGCAGACAATCAATGATTATGATTCAATTATATATATGTATATATGTATGGCGAAACGTGGATTTTATAACGAATTCTTGGAAATCATAGAATTTATCACTGTCAAGGAATAGCTATATAATATATTGTTGCTCGACTTTTGGAAGGCCAGTGTAGCGGTAGTGTTTTCAACTTCTCCGACTAAAATGAAAATAAGAAAATAAAATCATAAATTAAACTTATGGAATAGACCTATGTAAATATTTTTTTTTTATTTTACTGACGTACAAATCTTCTTCAATAATAAATAATGCGAACAATCAACACAGAATTATCTAACCCCAAGTTAAGTAGTCAAAACACGTAGTTTAGGTAGTAATAGTAAAAAAGTAAGCTACAATACACACGAAATGGCTGAACAAAGTACAATAATTAAAAAACGCCCTTGTTAACTAATTTAACTAATCACTATTAATTAAGCTACCAGTTATTGGAGCAAATTTTCATTTATGTACGCACGTGTGGTGTGGATTAGCGAATACTTATGCGCCATAAATTATAACGCACGAAAAGTGAATTAGAAGTTAGAACACGCTTGATATCTAGTTTTAACCACACATACATTTTAACATGTAACTAAGTAGGTAGCCAAATAGACTGTTAGGTATATCGTGACCGTGACAGACAAATAAAAAAAAACAATTTGTTTCTGAAACGCGTTGATGTCTTTTGTATGATGCCGCTGATGAACTGGCACGGAGGGGATAGGAAACAATCACAGAAGGTCCATCGCCCTCACTACTCCAGACCAGACATGGATTAGGCTCAGAACTAGAGAATCGCAAAACGAACGATGGACGCGCCTACTAGATTGCAAACAAGCTAGATCGGCGCTTCCATCAACATCACCGAAGCTATCAAAACGCCTACTGAACCTAAACAAATCGGACCTGCGTATCCTGGTGGGAACACTAACAGGACACTGTTCACTAAACAAACACCTATTCAAAAATCGGAGCGACCGACGGACAGCCCTCTTTGTAGAGGGTGCCTCAGCGACGACGAATCAGCTGCCCACATAATCCTGGAATGCGAGGGAATAACAGCACAAAGAACAGAAATCCTCAACTTGCCGAGGTCACTCCGCGAAGCCTGTGAGACCCCCAGGAAGATTCTGCGCTTCTGGACGGAGTTAGGCTGACTATGCTAGCACAAATAACGCATAATGGACCAATAAGGAGTCCAAATGCGGACAAGGGAGTACTCTTACCATATAATACCATACCATGTAGTTTGTATGCGCGAGCTCTTTCCATACAAAAGACTTAAACGCTTAAACGTACAAATGCATGCAAACTCCTCGTATGGAGAGGCATACCAGCCCTCGACGCACTCGTTCATCCGGAGCCCCGAGTAGCGGCTGAGAGAGACTGGGCAGCGAATGCGTTAACGTAGATCAATAATGTGCTTTTGTGTTATTGTTTATACTATTTGGCATAGCAATATAACATAGAAAGATGTTATTCAGTTCATTAGTTTACCAGAAGGTTATTTGGCCGAAGATCTCATGAGGTGCAAATATGCAGGTCTAGAGCCGTCGAGACACTAGGTCCGCAGGGTACAGAGGGTCTGGAAGAAGCCGAGCTGACCCGAGAGCTGGTGAGTATCTGGTGCAGCGCATCAGCATTGCCATACAGCGGGGTATTGCAGCCAGCGCGCAGCGTCGTGGACACGCGCGCGACTGGTATCTGTAGGGCAAGCAAGCATGAGATTGTTGTATAGTTGGAAGACTAGAGAAAAATTACGTGCCTGTCATAGAATGCGTAAATTGTTTGAAATTAATTCTTTCAACTTCAATAATGTACGCGATGTCATTATTGTCTATTCTACCCTAGAGAACAATCCCGTGCTAGGACTGCTGTAGATTGTTTGCAACAGTCTGCAGTTAGCTCAATTATTTCATTTGTAAATACTATTTCTAATATGTTTCTATTTTTGGATTGTTATTTTCTTTTGGAGGACTGTTTACCGGAGACTGAAAAAATTTACATTTCCAAATATTAAAAAATAAAAAAAACCAAATTTTTATTAACTTTGATATAAAAAAAGCTAAAGTGATATTATATTTTCACACACGGCTGAGAATATCTAAATTAATTTTGGCAGGGAGGTAAAGAATATCTCAGGAACGACGAACAAAAGCTTCTTGATAAGCGCGCGAAGCCGCGGGAAGAAACTAATCTACACTAATATTACAAAGAGGAAAGATGTTTTTTGTATGTAACGAATAAACTTAAAAACTTCTGGACCAATTTCATAAATTCTTTCACCATTAGAAAGCTTACTTTTCAGGGCGTGACATGGGCTATGTTTTATCCCGCAATCTACGCGGCTGAAACCGCGAGGCACTGCTAATCTTCTATAATATAAAAATGAATCGCAAAATGTGTTGGTAAGCGCATAACTCAACAACGCCTGGACCAATTTGGCCAAATCTTTTTTTAAAATGTTCGTTGAAGTTCAAGGATGGTTTTTACGGCGAGAAAAATTAGAATTATTGCTGGAAAAACCCTAAAAATAGCCCTTCTTTTTCCCATACAAATGATTTGTAACTAAAACGTAGTCAATTTGAGCTTTATTGCTAAAATAACTACCCGTGCGAAGCCGGGGCGGACCGCTAGTGTTAAATAATTTCAACAGAGACAGACATGTTTATGAATACTTATGTGAGTCACGGTTTTCTCTTACTAATATTCCGTAGTACCTCATAGGTCAAAATTAAATCATATGGCTTCAGGCGTGATGACGTAGACTAGGGTTTAAATTATGATGTGCCCTTTAGCTATTACGTACAAATTATGCTTATTTATGCGTCACCTAATAGGTACTATATTTAGATCACTGTTAAGTTCGCACAAATCTGTATGAACTCTGTGAACATAGCTTCGAATTCGAATTCGAAACGGCGCAGTATTGGTCTCACCGCGCTCTTTTGCTACTGATCAGCCACGTCAATTCATGAAGATTATATAGATACACTACGATAAACCATCTCCAAAGTCTATATACATAGCTGTCTTGGAAGTTAGGCACAAAAAATCACAAAAGTAACTGCCGAAACATCTTGGACGCCCCACACTTAGCCGTTGGTCCTGCATGCGCCTGACTTCTCCCCGATCGGTCCGCCGCGCCGTCCCATTGGATTATAAGAGTGAGGGAATGGAGACTACATCTGTGTTTGCGTACACCCTCGGAAACTACAATATTTCCTGTGCAAAGGCCTAACCTCCGTTAAGACTGGCCGACATGATTGAAGATTCCTTAAAGATTCGGACAGGAGGACGTCATCACACTTAGCCGTAAAGTTATCAATAAATGTGATTTTAATTCTAATTCTACGAAAAATAGTTTTTATTGAGTACTTATCTCATTAAGTCTCATTAATCAGTAAGCCCTTTCAATATTTGTCTTCAAGGAAATAATGACAGGAAATATATGAACTTTTCCAAGTTTTGGTAAAGCACACCGTATCTTGACAACGCATTATATTTTTAAAATTACCACTAGATTGATGCTTGTGCTTATTAAATAAATAAATAATGCTGGACAATTCACATTACCTAGCCCCAAGCTAAGCAGAGCTTGTGTTATGGGTGCTAGATAACTGATATACATAATATAACACAATACATAGATCGTTTTTTTTTATAATATTACATAGAAAACGACCAGAACACTCTAAACAAATGTCTGCAGATCGTACACACATTTAATTGTCATTGAAAAAGATATAAAAAGGCCTAGGTAAATGTTAACATACCCTCTGGAACACAAAACACCGTTCATCATCGGAGTGGGCAACGCGCCTTAGGTGCAGTATAAGGTACCCTAAATGCATTTTTCCTCGGTTCTATGACATTAAAGAACACGCATCAGTAATTGCCTAGTCTAGTGTTCTTTTTGACTTTATTTATTTTATCTCGAAAACAAAGTCGGAATTTTGATCAATATATTTTCGTGTTTTGTGTTGTGATCAAAGCTCGGTCATTTATTTTTGTTACACCCTGTATTTCAAAGATCATTAATATTTTTTAGTTTTATCTGTTTTTCGGTAGCTATATCGTTAAAACCACAAACAAAGGGCTTTATTTTAACACTTTGACGTTAATTGGCTATTATGTAGGTATTCAATAATAGACTGCTTTACACCAAATACTGACAAAAAGCGTGAGTTTATCATATTGTCACTCAAAATATTAGTTGTAACCTGGGCGAAGCAAAGTTTATAAAAACTCTTTCAACGATGCATTGTTTATGCACACAATAATGTTACAAAAATGTCTGCCTAGAGGGTAAAAGTCCGACTTTAAATCCCAAGATCGAGTCCGATATATTTTTTGTAAAAAAATATGCTTGGTACTTAAGACGATACACCAAACTAGCTCCGCCACTAATTTTATTTTATTCTTTATTTGTACTTATAGTTTAGGCAGAGTGTTGCATTTTATGGCTACCAAACTCAATTATAGTATCTCTGCCTATACAAAATAAAACTATTAGAGGCATTAAAAAAAAGCTTAAAATAGGTATCACAAACTGCCCGTTGAAAAATTTGTAATTTCCTTTGTTCAACGAAATATTAAGATAAAATAGGTGGCGGCGCTAGTTTGGCTCGGGGGGTACCTATCGTCAGGCAGCACGACCTTGCAAACTCAAACCCATGGCGTATATAGTCTGATCCTATTTACTACACCAACAAACAACCACGGGCTAAGAAGTTCTATGATAGTACTTAATCACTACGCCGACAACCATGTGCCAAGACGTACTATGCTATGGTACTTCTTGGCAGACGGTTGTTATGAGAACCCCTTTCAACTTTTGAAGGACGCTCTTTTAAAATGACTGAATATATCATCCAGAAGCACGCGATGGCCCACCTGTGGCTAGTACCAGTACAGAAAAAAGTAACATCCAGACCTGAGACAATATTTTGCAGATCATAAGACTATTTATCCCGCGCCCGGAATTGAACCCGGCGTTATCACCATCTCAGTAACTGAGATGGTTTTGAGTTGGATTTTGCAAACAGACGTAGGAATAAACTTATTATTGTTTATTATTATAGATTATAGAGCCTAGCTCTTGTCAGTGCAATGATGCAGTTTCCTCCACTTTTCTCTTTCCAATGCGGTTTCTTTTACTTCTTTTTACGACATGACACCGGTTTTCTCTTTGAGGATCTATCTTGGTCTTCCTTGTCTTCCTTCTAATTTTCATTCCATGATCTTTCTTATGAAGGTGTCATGACGTTTATGATGTCATGTTATTCTCCCTCTTCTTTTATGAATGGTGCTCATCAAAAACCTTTTCTTCTCAACTTTTTTCAGCTCCTCCTCATTAGTAATCTTCTCCATCCAGCTAAGCCTTTCCTATAAGTAGGTACACGGTTCTTGTTTCCTAAATATTTTTTGTAAACAAAGTGATTAAAAAACAAGATACACTGGTATCATCGGAGCAAGTGGCAAAACTGAAGAAATTATTAGGTTTGACAGTTTTCATTTATCATTTCATTCGTGTCTCGTCCGTTTTGGAAGCTGAACTCACGCCTTTTTTGCTGCGTATGCAGAAAAACAGAAAGTTAGCTATTATTCTGGTGTTGAGGTAGGTACCTTGCTGAGCTTTTGGCCGGCTGTTTACCTTACAACCAAAGGTCACATAATTGCCACAAAATATCATAATACGCATATATGTTTGAACTTGACCTCAGGACGGATCTGCCCATCATTAGGCAAGTGCTGGTAATTCGTAATGCAAGTGATTATGGACAAATCGTGCCATAAACACTTGCTTTGATCTAATAGCAGTTATTTTCATTGCAGACTCAATGTCGTTTGTAATTTTGTGTACGTGTGAGACACACCACTGTATTAAATAATAAAAGTTTAATTTATGTGGCTTAACTTTGAGCCCACCCACTTTGATTTTAGCCCACCTACATGAAAAGTCGAGCACGTGTCTACCTTACCTACATACTGCATATATTGATGCCGATACATTTTAATAACGAAACAATAGTTAACTAAACTGATTTTGAACGTAAGCTTTATTAAGAAAGAAAATAACAATTAAATAACAGAATTAAATTAAAACTAGTATTACAATTGAACTTACTGCAGACTGTTGCAAGCAATCTACAGGTAGCTCAACTGATCCATATCAATACCAGTCGGAAGCGTGTCCAAGACACTAGTTCTTGCCCCGCTGTATGGCAATGCTTATGCGCTGTGCCAGATATTCAGCAGCTCTCCGGTCGCGTGTCGTTTCGACTAGACTAGAGATTCTGATATCTGTGGACTAGACACTCAGATATTTTTTTAAAACCCGATGTCAAGACCTGTATATTTGTATAGCTGATACCTTAGCGGTGACAAAGGCCCGCCGGATGATGTCGTTCAGGCTGGCATAAGTACATAAGTACATGTATATATTATGACACTAATCTAACAACAGCTAGGAACTTGGAACATCCATTATTATATTTTTTTGTATTGTATTCATTAATTTCAGATAATTTAATAAACACACATTACACATACACGATATTACAAAACTACAAAAACTTACAAAACTACTAATAGAGTCCACAGGTGATCGGAATGCTGGTTTTTATTTCAGTCAACGAATTAGCATTGCCATTCAACGTGGCAATGCTGCCAGCATTCTGGGCACTCTGCCGTCTGGTGTCGGCTTAGATTTTTAGAAAATAGATGTAAGTGTAAATATTAGTTGTAATTATTATTTTAATTCTTACCTAATTAATGTAGGTAATTTAATTACATTCTCACGATATTTATTTATTTATTATCTAAATAAAGAATTATGTGACTACGTTTGCAGCTATAGTTTCGGGCTCTTTTTCACCAAATAGAGCTTGTTCTCTGACAACTTTTGGTTTTCAGCAAAAAGGTTAATAGCATTCAAGCATCTAACAATAATGATGATGACACAAATCACAAGAATGTGGTCCGATTGCAAAAGCCCCTGTTTCTGAAGCTCCTTGAGGTTGCTGCAATGAGGCGTGACCCCGATCCAGTTAACTGCTCATTAGGTGGAGCTGGATGCGCCTGCGCCGGTCGAGATATGAAGATGTTTCATTATTTTGACGACCTCCGTGATGCAGTTGTAGGGTCGAGTCGATTGTAATGCGGGATCTTATTTCTATGAAAGAATTTAAAACGACCTCTGTGGTGCGGTGGGCGAAGGTCCGCCTGCGACGCAGGAGGTTGGGTTCGATTCCTGCCTTGGGACAAATATTTGTACGATCTGCAGGTATTTGTCCCGGATGTTCTGGTCGTTTTCTATTTATAATAAAAATATCTATCTAGTTTATAGTATTGTATTATGTATATCAGTTATCTAGTACCCACGGTTAAATTGTCTAAGAGTACCCATAACACAAGCTCTGCTTAGCTTGGGGCTAGATAATGATGTGTGAATTGTCCAGCATTATTTATTTATTTATTTTAAAAACCTCTAAAACGTCGCTTCACGCGGAAATTCAGTTGATGATGGATGAGTTTATTCATACTAAAATAGAAAACAGGGATATCTACGAGTATCAATGCATCTGCCAGATTACCTATATTTAATTTGTACTTATTTGATATTGTTAAAACCTACTCCAGTTTTATTTGGCTTAGCCTGGTTCGGCTACAGAATTCTAGGTTAAAAAAACTTACTAAACTGACTTACTTTACTTGTACCTATTACATCATCATCATCAGCCTATATTGATCCACTGCTGGACTTAGGTCTCGTATTGAGCGCCATAGCGCTCTGTCTTCAGCTTGCCGCATCCAGTATCTACCAGCAGTCTTCCGCAAATCGTCATCCCACCTGGTCACACCTATTACATAATAAATGAAAAAGTTGTAAAAAAACGTTTCAAAAGTAAAAATTCTAAATTCCTAAGACAATCCACACATCCTCCGATTGGTTCATGAAGGCCGTAGCCGCAAAGGAAATACTAAATCATGATCCTGAATTTACAATCAGGTTTCATTTACACTAAGTTTATTTGAAGGTTTTGAATAAAAGGGGTCAGGTTAGAAGTCAATTTTAACGATCGCAGCTGTACCTATGTTCTTTACAAATTTTGTCTTAAAGATAATGGTTTACCTATCTGGTATCCATGGTTTCATTCCTAAGAATATCGTATCTTAAGACGATACCCCGAGTGAAACTAATGCCGCCACCTATTTTATCTTATTATTTTTTAATGACACTATAATAGTTTTATTTTGTATAGTTTAGGAGGAGATACGATGTTGCACTTTGTGGCCACCAAACTCAATTATCGAATCTCTGCCTGCTACTTTTACGCTAGTTACATTCCTTGTATAACGCAGAAATAAATTAAAACCTTAAAAAATACTTCGTAATGTGAATCGATCGCCCTTAACATGACCTTAACCTAACAACCACAATAAACAAAAGCCACAAGCGTCGCTACAGTGTCGCTAAATTGTTAAATATGATTATATATTATTATGTATAAGTATGGTACACCCCTGCCTTTCTAAATTTTTTTAAATTTATCTCCATCCAAACGTTGCCTGGAAGAAATCGCTTCTAAGCGATAAGGCCGCCCATTGTACTTTTATGTTTAAGGTATATGTCTGTTTTTTTTTTTTTCGTTGTGTACAATAAAGAGTTTTGTATTGTACAGTGGTTCTTGATACAAAGATTTCTTTCTTAAGCGTAGTTGTAATCAAGCTTTTTAATGGAAAACTTTTGTGTGATAGTAAAAATTTTAATGTGATGATGTTTTAGAAATGTTTAACGGCGCACATATAAATTACTCGAGGACCAATTTTTAAGAGACTCAAAATCAACCTTTATACACCAAAGAAATAATTTATTAAGAAGGCGTAGATATCACCACAATTGTAGCTGAGCGTGATTTTTCAAAAGTATTATGCTGTTTTTTAAGCTTGACGGGATATAATACTAATCCCCGGGAAAAAATTTTATTGGACCATTTCGGGAATCTATAATATTTTTAAAATCAGTCCCTAATTATCGGAGAAATCGATGAAAATAAATAAAAAACTACATACACCTGAAAATAAAACTTCCTCGTCCTGAAGTTGGTTATAAACAAAGTGGATTGAGACAAATAATGAAAAAATAAACAAGAAACATGTTAGATATTACAGTTTTTCAGTTATGTGTGAGTGAACAATACTTTTAATTAAAAAAAAACACAGTTAACCATCAAAATGATCTAACATCCCGTAAAAATTAAGAAAGCTCTTCGCGGATGAAAGAGATTAGGTGTATTCTAGCGCTGTATGTATAAGTCGCTTAGATAAAGAATGGGATTGTAAATGTTATGTCATTTAATGCTGGTTAGTCATAGTCATATTATGTTTATTTGCAAGAAACATATTATTATGTGCATACAAAAGAAGGTCTTAATCAGATATAAGTTCGTTATGTTTTACCTAATGCCAAATTTTAAATGAAGCACAATTTTTATTACATTTCAACATTTTCATAATTTGGGTCAGTTTTTAGGGTTCCATACCTCAAAAGGAAAAAAAGAACACATAGGATCACTACTACTAGGATTTATTGTCCGTTTGTCTGTCCGTCTGTCAACCCTCTTTTCTAAGGAAGGCGTGGAGCTATAGAGTTGAAATTAACATCAAATACTCAAATCCGTAACTTCTTGGAGCTATAAATAAATCAAACTTCTAAGTCAACTCAGTCAAAAGTTACAAAGGTTAACGTGGTTCAAAATTAGTGAAATTTTCTGCAGAATCATATACATATTAAACCTATAAATAAATAAATAAATAAAAAATAATCATGGAATTTGGCAATAAGCAAGGTACAGTACAAGTAAAGGGTAAAAGCAGAAAACTGAAAATTTGTAGTTTATACACAAAAAAGAAAATTTTGTATCTCACCAAGGACCACCTACAGAGTATACCTACCTACTTCCCGTTGACCTAGAATCATGATATTTGGCAAGCCACAAGGTCTTATAATAATTACATAAATAATTAAACGGAACCCTAGTAGCGCGAGTCTCACTCGCACTTGACGTTTTGTTTAACATTTGTCGAATATTATCCAAGCGGGACAGCATAACATTTATATTCACAATCTTTAACAGCACGACTTATACATTATCTAAACTATTCATCTGAGCATCTGCAAAATGATCGATACATTCCGATTACGAATCGATTCCTTTCCGGACGACTCAATGACAGGGCAAAACCGCCGACTCATTACACGCATTTAGGCATATAAAGTTTTTGAAACTGTTACACCTACAATTTACAGCTTTATTTTAATGTTTATTTTGATGCAGGAGGTTGCGGGTTCGATTCCCGCCCCGGGACAAATGTGTGTACGATCTGCAGACATTTGTTCAGGGTGTTCTGGTCGTTTTCTATGTATAATAATGAATATCTATCTAGGTATTGTATTATATTATGTATATCAGTTATCTAGTACCCATAACACAAGCTCTGCTTAGCTTGGGGCTAGGTAATGCTGTGTGAGTTGGTGAGATGGTTTCCACCCCAAACGGCTCAAATAGGTAACCTCTGTCAAGATTAGCGTATTTTCGCCGTTTGAGGAACTCCGCTGATGTTGCTGCGGAGCCAGCCTTTACTGATGTCCCTGCAAGATGAGAAGGTGCTAGGGTATCTACACACGTAGCATCCCAAACTGAACTACTTATATTTTTATTTGGATAACTTGTGTTTGGAAATCACACTGATATAATGCGAAATCAGAATTTTTTGATGTAACCTCTTCAGGCCAAAACTACTAAATCGGGCTGAAATTATGAAGGTATTTTAGCTAGCGTTTATCCCATTAGTTCCCATGGAATATAAATCACCTTAAACAACGCGTGCGAAGCCGCGGACAGAAATTAGTATTTAACATGAGTACTAGTATAGTGTTATATTATCTGTGACATGGGTGTAGTGCATTCATTAGAATGACCCGTAATAATATTTTAAGAATTTGACCTTTTCTAAGTGTACATTTTTGTATTTACTGAAATAAAGACTTTTGGTTTGATTTGATTTGATTAGGAGTATTTGAACCCCAGGTCAGACATTTTGCTGCTAACAATGATAATCATTTCCCATCTTAAGAAGTTTACATAAACGTGTACTCATTCAGCTTAGGTAACCACTTCTTAGCTAGAGCTACAAAGCTAAAAACAAAAAGCTCTGTGGTTACATTGTAGATATGTATGAACAAAGGTGTCTATAATAGGTAAAACCAAAAAGCTCCCGTTCGTTGGGCAAGCTGACCGCTACACTTAAGGCGCACACCCCACCCAAACTATCGCTGCCTCCTACTTTATCTTATTATTCCGTTTAACAAAAGAATTTTCAAAAATTCATCTTCCAGTTGTTGTGATATGTTAATGTAATGTGAGTTGCCCTTGGTGGCCACCAAAATCTACTTTATCTTATTATTCCGTTTAACAAAAGAATTTTCAAAAATCCATCTTCCAGTTGTGATATGTTGATATGATGTGAGTTGCTCTTGGTGGCCACCAAAATCTATTTTCGTATCTCTGCCTAAACTAAATAGAATAAAACTATCACAGAGGCATTAAAAAAAGCTTAGGATAGGTATAACAGTTATCGGTTTGGGTGGGGTATGCGCCTTAAGTTCTTATGGCCATAAAAACAATTTCGCTTTAGGTTGTATTAGTATTCTACAGTGAAATTGAAAATAGACTGTAGTGGGTAAAATTTGATTGTTTTGTGTAAACTAAAAACTGACCTCGTTTTTAACTGATTTTGAGGTTTTGCGGGATAAGGAATCATCCTAGTCGGCCCATAATTGACGAAAAAATCGACAAAAATAAAAAAAAACTATACAACCGAACATCCTCATCTATTCGAAGTCGGTTCAAAAAACTATTTAGTTCCAAAACAAACGTTATACAGGGAAAAAGATATAAAGTAGGTATCATCCTGTTTTTATGATCTTCGTATACAAAGTTAGTCATTGTTATTTAAGTTTCAAACTTTATATCTTACTTTTATGTGGGCAACATTTAATAACAAAGCACATTTAATTAACAGGAAAAAATAATTACATCTATAATTACACTAAATAATAACA
This sequence comes from Eupithecia vulgata, assembly GCA_946478455.1. NCBI lineage: Eukaryota > Metazoa > Arthropoda > Insecta > Lepidoptera > Geometridae > Eupithecia > Eupithecia vulgata. The sequence continues at coordinate 9,599,983 of OX297879.1, read as the reverse complement.
ACTAATAATATAAATAATAACACATAATAACTTATATAAATAAATATAAATAATGCTGGACAGTTCACACCGCATTATCTAGCCCAAAGCTAAGCAGAGCTTGTGTTATGGGTACTAGGTAACTGATATACATAATGTAATACAATACATAGATAGATATTTTTTATTATACATAGAAAACGACCAGACTGAACAAATATCATAACAAAGAAAAATTTAAAGATAGAACAGAAACAAATTAGGTACCTGTGTACCAAGTACCAATTACTTATTTACCTAGTTACTTTTCTCCAACCCTAAATCTTCACCAAAATACATGTAATCCTTTCGCTTTTTGCTAATCGCAGGTCCCACCCTTGGTAGTTACACGTTCATAAAATGACCGCGTGCGCATACCACGCCGCAGTCCGTGAATCCAAGCAAGCGCAGCGAACGTACCGGTGAGTTTAAAGTTAAACTACGGTTCAATGCGAGTGAAGTTTGAAGCAAACAACTAGTGAGAAAAACTTAGTGCTGATTTCACCATCGCCTAAAACCAGGAGTTATTCAGTTTAGTTCAGTTTCTTGGGAATTAATCTGTTGTTTTTTACGTGATAAGTAGGTGAAGACAGTGGTGGTGATGGTGGAAAGGCCTGAAGAAAAGAGCTAAAAAAACTTTTGTACTTAATAATCCGTTATAAAATAATCAAATAATAATAAAATAATCTAATTATTAAAAATGTATAAGTTTTTTGCGATGTAAACTTTACATCCTACTCAACAGCTATAAAAATGTAATTACTAAAACTTTTTATTAGTTTTTATATGAATGAAAACGAAAATTCATGAATATATTTTTCGTCATAAACCATAAACAGGTAATTAATATACTTTGTCCGAGCCCGCCCAATTTTTCCGCCCTCAAGTTCTCCGCCCGCCCTCTGCAACTCAAAAATCTAGTTTCGTTCTGCCATCTATTAAAATAATTTGAAAGCTACAACTTACTTTCACCACGCAAAAACCGCAATATTTTGAGGTGCACATGCATATGTTTTTGCTCTATGTTTAGAAATCGTTTTATTGCCTTACCTTTTGAAAAGGAGTTTGAAGATATTTGTATGGAGGTGGCCACACTGTTATTTTTTTTTTCTTCAAATTGCCGCGCTCATGATCTTGTTATATATTTGGAAAGCGGACAGGACACCTCTAAAAATATTCTATGACAATGTCCTAAAGCGTCAGGTTCTGAAATATTTACAGATAAAAATAATTAACTACTATATTTTTTTTCATCTGTGAATATCTCAGAAATCTAACGCTTTAGGACATTAAGTAATAGGGCAGTTTTTTATTTGTTTATGTGCTCTTTAGCCAAATAAAAATCATTGATCATAAGCGGCCATTTTGAAAAAAAAAACTGGTTGCCGATTTCAGGGCAAATGTTCAAAACCCTTTTATAATTAAGCACATCGTGTTACTGGCAGAGTCCTGGCGGGAATGTGTGTAACTGTCGTGCCTCAAAGGAAACCAGAAAAAGTAGGTTCAGACTGTCAAAAAAAATGCTTTAAAAATTGTATGTGGAGCAGTGGACGAAGGTCCGTCTGCAACGCAGGAGGTTGCGGATACGATTCCCGTCTTGGGAAAAATGTACCATCTGCAAATATTTGTTCCATTGGGTATTTTCTGTGTAATAAAGAAATATAATTATCTAGGAAATGTATTCTATTAAGTAAATCAGTCATCTTAGTACAAGCTCTGCTTACCTGGGGCTAGATGATGTTGTGTGGATTGTCCAGCATTGTTTTTAGTTCTTTAGAAACAAAAAAAAAACAAATAGCGTTTACTATTTCGACAAGCGTGGATGGACCATAATATTTCTTTAGCAATGAGCTATAGGAAGTACTTACGACCTAGGTATCAGATTTTTAATACTAAAAACCTCTCAATTCATTTCACATACCTAGACTACAATACCTAACTAGCTATTATTTGACCGTGGTAACAAAGGCTTACTCATACAGAATATAATTACCAAACAAATAAAAACGCTTTTCAAGCTCCAAGAGACAATGTCGTCTGTTAAATAATTTGTCTAGAGTAATTATTCACTTAACTACGGCACCTTGTACGAATACAATGTTTTAAACTAAGCAAAAAAAATTGTGTAAAAATATGAAAGCTCCCAAAATGACTAAACAAATTATTTTCGGAAAAATGTTTTGTTTTTCAGTACCTACTGAAAAAGGCTCTAACACTGTCATCTACCCTTTTAAAAAGCTTGTAATGTCTCGATGGTGTTATTATGTTGTGATAGGTATGTATTTACTAAGAAATGAAATAAATTCCCAAAAATTTTCGACTTCGGCGGGACTCGAACCCGCGTCCCACCCTTAGTACGGGTGTGCTCTAACCAACTAAGCCACGAAGTCTCTGTCGGTTCTCGTCGAAAATCTTTGGGACCTCTTACGGACTGTAGCGCCGGTGACTCCACCTACAGAGAAAACAATTAAAGTTTCCATTGTTCATGATGCCCAGAGTGCGGGTAAGCACTGTAACAAAAATCCTTAGGTATGTATTTAAATTCGATTTTTCATGTAGTTTCAAGATCATGTATTTTTTATTTTTTCTCTTATTTTAAGGATACCAACAATACACTGTTCTAATGAGTTAAAATACTAGACGATAACAGATTTCTAGGCAATTAAAAACCCATAATTCTCGTAGGTAATTCTAAGTAGGGACCTCCAAGTTCATACCCACCACTCACGTAATTCTAAGTAGGTGTATGTTCATACCACTCATGCCTGCTTACGATATGATTATTGTATTGACACGAGCTAAGATTTTTCCACATTCTTTAGGACGAGAGTTTTTCCGCAAGTCTCTTGACAATGCGTACTTTTTTCGAAGTACCTACTTGTCTATGAACAATCGTGTATATCAGTAACCAGCTGTTTGTTCAGTGAACAGTGAATTTTGTTGATATTGTTTAATTTTTGCGTTTACAAAAACTGTTTCTGGTTGTTCGTTTTATGTCACCGCGAGATTCAATTGTTTTTTGTGAATACATTTTTTTCTTCGTTAAAAAACAAAACTAATTGAAAAGTTAAAATAACCATTTTTTTATGAATCCGGGATAGGACCAACTTCAATTCAATTGTATTTTGGGAGCATTTGGGAACATAGTGATTTATAGCCCAAAATGTATATTCCAAAATGATCCAAAAATACCAATGAATCGAATGTAGATTATGCAGTGGTTTACAAGTTGGGGCAAATTACTTTTCCGCTAGTTTAATTAAAAGTAGAAAGAAGAAGAAGAAAAATTGAATCCGCGTAAACACGAAACGAACAACCTTAAAGCTTTTAAGATAGGAAGCTGAATAATGATGAAAAACCCAACTGAAAGAAAACCTTTTGAAACTACGGGCTGAGTGTGGAGCAGGTGAACGTTATTATTCCAAATACTAATCTTATTCCTTGAGAGTCAAATCATGCGCAACATTACTTCGAAGGTGAATAATTAAATTCGTCTTTGGTTCCCAGTCCTTTTAACCTTCTTGTAAAATTTCGTTACATACGGACATGACCAAAAAATGAAGTAACAATCCCACACTAAATTTATTACCACAATCTTGATTTAAAAATATAGTTTCAGAGAGTTTTCACACCCAAAAACTAGAATCAACCGATAAATCATGCGATAACTAAACGTTTTGGTCAAAATAACAGCTTTTTAGCCGGCCAGTAAGAACAATGGAGATTTTATCGAATCCATTGCTTGTTCACAAAGTAATGCGTTCTTTCCACACCTAGGTTTAATGATCTTGCTAGAGATTAAAATGATGGGTCCATAGCTTAAAGTTAGCTGATTTTTATACTAGCAGGATGGTAATGTACGTTTTGACTGAAGTAGGTAGGTAAAATAAATTTTCAAGAAGTAAAACAACATATTTTAAGGCGATTCCTCGAACCAACTAGCGCCGCCGTTTAATATTATTATTGTTGAAAAAAGGTAATTTCAAAATTTTTCATGGGCAGTTTGTGATAACAGCTACAAAGCTGAGTTTTGATTTGTACATTACATACAAAACAGTTTCATGAAACTTTTTTTATTATTTCGTGTGTAACACCCGAAATAATGTTACGTAGCGAGTGCCTGATTACAAAATCAACATCCAAGATTCAAATCGGAATTTTTGTGTAACAGAATTCAGATGAATATTTTAGAAGGTTAACATAAAAATCATAAAAACATTTATACAGTAGGTAACTTTTTTACAAACATATATATGACGACCTCAGTGGCGCAGCGGGCGAGAGTCTGCCTGCGACGCAAGAGGTTGCGGGTTCGATCCCCGCCTCGGAACAAATTTGTGTACGATCTGCAGAAATTTGTTCCGTCGGTCTGGGTGTTTTCTATGTATAATAAAAAATATCTATCTATGTAATGTATAATATTACGTATATCAGTTATCTAGTACCCATAACACAAGCTCTGCTTACCTTGGGGCTAGATAATGCTGTGTGAATTGTCCAGCATTATTATTATTATTATTATTATTTACATATATGGATCTGGGAGCCTCCATTTAAGCAAATAGATTTTGGTACAGCGCCTCTCTCGTGCATACAGGGAACTACGAAAATCCCATTTATATATGACACGTCACTATAGTCAAATAGATTGTGATTGGTCCACAATTTGAAGTTCGAAAGACCGTGAAATCATCAGTGTCAAAAAAGATTAAAACCTTTTCGGAAACATTTCAATGAAACCTTACCTAACAGCTAAAGGTTCATCCCATGGTGAGAACCAGGTGGCCTTATCAGAGCTAATAGGAGGCCTGTTGTAAACGCCTGCGGCAAGCTGTGGACACGCGAGCTAGGATGCTTCCTAGCTCTTCAAATATGTCCGGAGGTGACTTGCTCAATTCTACAGCCAGGACAGTAGGTTAGGTCAGAAATCATCCAGTAGGTAACTACCAGACCAACCTAAATATACACACAATGTATAGAACACTTTCTGAACTTGGCTATATTCTGATTTAAGACGCTACCCCGACCCAAATAGCACGGCGTCGCCTATTTTATCTATCTTTTGTGCTTTTTGGTGTTGGATAGTGTCTTAGTTCGTTTTGGAAATAGTATATAAATTATTATAATATAGTCTGGAATAGCTACATTTTATCCCAAAATTCCCACGGGAACGTACAAACTAAGTACAAAATAAGAAACTACTTACTGACTGAATAGTTTCAAACGCCTATGCATGTATTGTTAATTAGGCAGGTCTTAAAATAATATATTTATTCCCAAATAGTGTTTTTTTATTTTCTTCACACTTTTTATTTTTAATTTTGAAGTGGTGCTAGTGTTGATACAACAGTATATACAGGGTGTTACAAGCAAACGTCACCTGGAGGGCAGCTACCTGAAATATTTAAGATTATGCTTATCAAATTGAAGGAACACCATGAAATCCGTCAAAAACTGGGATGAGACAGAGCACTCTGGGTGGCTTGTTATGCCAGTTAGGTACTCGTGTCTGATGGAGTGGAGACCACAAATATTAAAACTATTACTGGTTTTGACGGCCTGAAGTTCAAGATTGCTAATTTTATGAAAACATTTAACTTAAAAAGATGGTGATGAGGCGCTTTTCAGGGGGAAGCCTGCGTCCAGCAGTGGATCAATATAGTCGGTTAAGGTTGAGGTTGATTAAAAAAAATAAAGGAATCTTTCCTTTCAGAAAAATAAGCTACCTATCTTTAATGTTTCGGGTAGCTGCCCTCTAGGTAAAGTTCGATTGTAACACCTGTATATAATATATTATTGTGTTAAGTTAAGATATTAGGTGTCATTAGTTTTTGTTTGTTTCAGATCAGTTAGGACTTCAGCAGCACCAACAACATGCTGCGTTTGTCAACGTTTTGCAGTGAGTATTAAAAAAAATCTTTTATGTCAGACCTTGTGGCACAAACACAGTTACAAAAGTATTGATATGCACGACTTTTCATAGGCTAATTTATAAAAAATCTTTTACCGACAAAAATGTTACTTTGATAATTCTTTGAAGTGGAACTGGGCCGGACAAGTCTGCCGTATTTCCAGCGAATGTGGAAGACCACCACATAGTGGAAACGCTATTAGGTGACGAGGAAGGCCTGGATGTGATGGCATGACGAGCTCAAGGCACATCTTCCATCGTGGCCTGTTGAAGCGTTAGATTGCAAGGAGTGGTAAGACTTTGTCCAGCATTGGGAGAGTAGTAGCTAAAAATAAATGAATTAATAATTACATTAATATTATAAATGTGAAAGTGTAGATGGATGCTTATTGGTCAATCACGCTAGAACGGCTGAACGGATCTGGATGAAATTTCACACAGAGATAGTTTATAGTCTGGTTTATAGTAGGTTATATTTTATCCCGGATTCCGACGGGAACGGGAACTAAACATTAGAAATAGTGTATTGATTCCCTTTTTTCTTAAATAGACAGATTCAGTTTAGGACAGTTTCTAGTTAGAATAAATGTTACGTCAGTTTACAGCCGACTATACATATAATTTTAGTGTGGCGGCTTTACATCTTCGAGTTCCACAAAGATGAGTAACCACTCTGCGGATACGTCCTAGTTTCACATGTAGGTGCTGATATAGTGCAAATAACAAAATAATTTCAAATCACCGGTCGAAAAAGACATCATCATCATCATCAGCCTTTAGATTATAATTTTTAAAAAACAGTATTTTTTTAAACTTTTCAATGAGTATTAGATTACAGAAAACGTATAGTTGAATACTGCAAGAACTGTAGATATTTCACCTAACTTTAAATTAAATTTCTATTTGGGACATGATGATTGCTAAACACGAATTGATCATATAGAAATACTAGCTATTGCCCGCGGCTTTGCACGTGCTTTTCAAGTAGCCTATCCGTTCGTTCCCGGGATACCATTTACCTCACTGCTGTTTAGGCGTGAAAAGAACATAGACAGAAAAACAAACAGAATTACTTTCGAATTTATAATATTAAATATAAAAGATAAAATATAGCCTATGTGCTATTCCAGACTATAATCTATCTCTGTGACAAATTTCATCCAGATGCGTTCAGCCGTACTGGCGTGATTGAGCAACAAATACCCATCTATCCATCCATCTAAACTTTCGTATTTATAATATAAGTGTGTAGATGGATGGATAGAAATTTTTGTAGCTGACTCTACATACAAAAAGTCCAATTCATTGACCCGCCGCCGCCGTTAATTACACGGAAGAGCTGTCGGTTTCAACACACCTCGACGCACGTATTCGACCTTACAAGCTGCGTATGCGCATCAATAGACAAAATGACAGAATGCAATCTGATTTGTGGCTAATTTTACAGCAATTATGCATTTCAAGCTTTAGATTGTGTTTTTCCTTCCATATTAATCCCTCCATCCATTCTAATATCATATTAAACTACACACTAAATGTTAAAATACAAAAGTATGGACATTTAGACGACCTCAGTGGCGCAGCGGGCGAGAGTCTGCCTGCGACGCAAGAGGTTGCGGGTTCGATCCCCGCCTCGGAACAAATTTGTGTACGATCTGCAGAAATTTGTTCCGTTGGTCTGGGTGTTTTCTATGTATAATATAAAATATCTATCTATGTAATGTATAATATTACGTATATCAGTTATCTAGTACCCATAACACAAGCTCTGCTTACCTTGGGGCTAGATAATGCTGTGTGAATTGTCCAGCATTATTTATTTATTTATGTTCCGATGTTTGTTACATCTTTACGCCAAAACTACTGAACCGATCGGGCTGAAACTTTGCACAGATCTAGTTCAAGATCTTTTGAAGAAACTCGATATAAATTCGAAAGTAACTAAGTATGTATATCTCTTTGTCTATCGACGATCTATGTCTATTTTCTACGACTAAATGGCGGATCGGGTCTAAGTTTTTGTCAAGGACATTTTGGATCTTATGAAAGGAAGGTAATTTGGATCCCGGAAAAACAAATGCGCATACGCGCGCAAAAGCTATATCTATTTATAAGAATTATTTAAATACAACACTGCTACTAATAATTAAAATTATTTATTGATAATAATTGAAATAACCTATTAAATAAATAAATAAATTAAATAATGCTGGACAACTCACACAGCATTATCTAAGCCCCAAGCTAAGCATAGGTTCTGTTATGGGTACTAGATAACTATATCAGTTATCTTTATTATATATTATATATATATTAACATAATATAATACAATTCATAGATAGATATTTATTATTGTACATAGAAAACGAGCAGAACACAGTGAACAAATGCCTGCAGATCGTACACACAACATTTGTCTCGAGGCGGGAATCGAACCCGCAACCTCCTCCGTCGCAGGCAGACCTTCGCCAACCGCGCCACAGAGGTCGTCAAACATGGCAATGACTTTTACAATGAATGTTTCTAGTTATATGAAAAAACTATTATTAAAATACGAATGCTAAAAGACCCGATTCTAGCCCCATGGGTGTTGGGGAGCCCTATTGTGTGGGACGCTACACGCGTCGACACAGTTCCGCCTTCCCATCTTCCGAGGACATCCGTGAAGGCTGGGGCGGCGGCAGATTTGGCCGAAGATCTCAAGAGGCGCAAATATGCAGGTCTCGACAGAGCCTACGCTTTAGCTGCCCTTGGAGTTGAAACCCTTGGTCGGTGGGGTACCGAAGCTCTCCAGGTTTAAAAAAAAATCACTGAGCGTCTGGTCGAAGCGACGCGTGATCCGAGAGCTGGTGCGTATCTGGCACAGCGCATCAGCATTGCCATACAGCGGGGCAATGCAGCCAGCGTCTTGGGCACGCTTCCGACTGGTAGTGATATGGATCAGTTGAGCTTTCTGTAGATTGTAACGTGATTGTAACAGTCTGCAGGTAGCTCAATTGTTTCAGTTGTAAATACGTACCTACCCGTACTTCTGATTTGTTTCTATATTATTTGGTTGTGGTTTTCTTGAACAAAACTTGAAACTCAAATAGTTTTTACATACAATAAAAAATATAAAAGTCTCAAGTTTTGTTGTGAGCTTTTCATACCTAAGATAAAACATGCCTCTTGATATTCTTCGCAAAAATAAACAGTTATAAAAAAGTTGAACGATTCGCAATGTTCATTTTGTAGCTGGGTACCTACTATAATTGAGTACCTTATCTTAACGCAAATTTTCTTAACTTAAGTATCAGATTACATTTAACAATTTTCAAATTACCTTATTTACTAAACGATCCTTTTGTTTTTATCGTGACCAATTTAAAGTAATTTAAAGAACCAATTACGTTAAAACAATCAAAACACATAAACAGTTGAGTCCTGACTTATTATACTTATTTCGACATTACCTGTTAACAAATGAACTTAATGATGCAAGATGAGCTTGTATATTAAATTGCTGGAACGAAGCAGGTACTGATCATTTACTGAGTTCTATATATACTAATAGTCTGTAGAGGTAGTTTGTTTGTGTTAGATTACACAGGATGTCCTATAATACTTAATAAATATACTTTATGTCAGGCAACAAAGAAAGCTTACAAAAAAGTTGAGAGGTGTCAAGGGACACCTGGATGGAACGAAGTTCCTTTCTATAAGAGAGAGAGAGAGATTGCATGCTTATAGGCAGAAAACAATGATCGAAATGAATACTATAAGATCTTTATAACATTGTTTTTCAAGCAATAAACGAAAAAAAAAAGAGATACATACAGAGAAACATGCGCACGCCGCACGGCTTACAATAGCTTACTATAGCAAAAAGTCGTTACAACTTTTCGTGAGAATTTTTTCCGTTCAGCCCCCTTTCACAACGCGCGATAAGGAACTTCCTGATAACTTAGTTCCAAAAAGTACCTTAATTAGGGCCCATATAATAAATACATAGAGACTAACATAGATCAAAACATTTAAAATTAACAGAGTCATCGACGCTCCGATGACGCACGCGCAGTGTCGTTTGACAGGCGTCCAATGAACTTCCTGAAAACGACACCTTTCGGCCAAAACCCACTGTCCATATACGTAGAGTAGAGAGTCGATCCGGTGGGTCGACAGCAGAGAGGTCGATACTCTTACCATAAATGAACCGAAGTTCACGTTACCTATAAGAAATTCGGATTTGTTAATAAAAAAATACATCATCATCATCAGCCTATACCAGTCCACTGCTGGACATAGGCCTCCCCTAATGAGCGCCATACATTATAAAAAATACATAATTAAGAATAACTACATTAAATAGGAAAACTAGTAAGTGATACTTAGATACCAATTCAAATAAAACATGCGTTTTGCGTTTTTTAAAGTTATTCCAATTAAATGTTTTTCATCGCGGTGTATACACATTCTCGGAACTTTTCAAGATAATACTGAGCGATGCACCGCAAAAAAATATTGGCGAAAATTGTGCACTTCGCGGTTGATCCCACCGGGCACCCACCCTGTAGTAAGTAGTATGAGTGGGTAAGCTCAGGTTAGATAAACGAGATTAACCGAGATCACTAAACGAATTTCTAACTTTGATGCATATTCTATAATATAACATAAAAAAGCAGAAAATTGTGCAGTTGTAGCAATGAAGATGTTTTGGCCGAAGACAAACGCCAAAGCTACTAAAATGACCGGGCTGAAGTTTTGCACACGTTAGGATCTGAACATGGAATAACATAGGATCCTAGGATCTTTGGAATAACACATCATTTTTTGAAAATTCGGAGACTCTGATAAAATTACTGTTCCCTGTACTTACCTTCAAAGTTACTTTAAAATCTAACCTTTCTTAATATATAACTATACTTAGTAAGATAGGTACCTACCTTATTCTATTCCGAAACAAGGAAAGACCCAAATCTCATAAAACTTAATCATCAATCGCACAGAAACCGTGAAGCTCCTGCCAAAAGCATTCCTTTATTTTCCCATGTGGGGGTGGGGTTGAACAGAGCCCAGGACCGTTATTCACCGTGACCAGACTTGGAAATAACGCGGCGTGTTACGTTCAGCTGTATAATTAAAATGTTATATCACTCATGGATAACTAACCTACTCTTAAACGACGTTGACGTTATTGCATAGGCTCACGTGAGTTTTGGTGAGTCATCGACTACACCTAAATAAAACGCGCTTCAGCCATTGATCTAGCTTGTAGGTGGTTGGAGCTCGATTTTTAATTGCTTTAAAACTTCGAGCCCTTTATGTAGCTTGATTGTTACTGAACGTTCTCAGCTTAATTGAGACAACATTGCGCTCACTATTCCATGTGGTTAACGCGCTCTGCAGCGCGTTATCGGCATGGAATAGTGAATAAGGCATAAGGGTGAAATTAACGAATTTGTCAACTGTCACTGGGTGGACCTTATTAGTTTTTCTGAGGACCGATGATTTTCTGTGGCATGTCAATTACCGTGACGTGTTTTATTTGGCGTAGTGATAAATGGAGCAATTGGGGGTTTTAGAATGTTTGAGGTAGGATTGAGAGGATTTTTTTCAGTTGTTTGGATTCTTTTGCTAAGCTTTCATTATTCCATAAACGAATGTGAAACTGAAGGTAGTTCACTTATAACGTTTATTTTTACAGAGACGTTCATAGATAGGTAATCCCCCTATTATTTCGAAGCCAAAATCTATTGGCAGTTGACTTAAGTGTGCTGAGGTGGAACGCCAATCTTCCAAATAGGACCAAATTAATATAAAGGTGACGAACAATCACAAGTTTAGATGCTCTTTCAAAATATTTCCACTTAAACAAATCTTTCTTTCTTCATCACCAAATTGATGAAACAGTGTCACAAACGAAACCATCACGACGCACCACAGTCGCCTCTACGCAATTGTTTATAAAGGCTAAAGTCCTGTGAAAGTAGAGCAGAGTTTTCGTTAGGAGAAAAGCTTCCTTGTTTCATTGTTCTATTTCGGTATCGTGACGGTTAACCACGATGTACAGGCGACGGTGAGAAGTGAGATTGTGGTTCCGAAATGGAACATTTCCCTATTTTAAAGAAAATGTTTCTGTATCTAAGTACGTAAATACCTTAAAATACGATTTTTGAGCCCCCAATGCAAATGGAGTGTTAATAAGTTTGACGTATGCATAGGCCGAACTGTGTTAACCAATCCATTTAAAATTGCAATTGCAGTAATTGTACCTATTGTCGCAAAGTCGTCACGTAGAATCTTTAGATGTAAAAAACTCAAGAATGATAGATAGAGCGCGACCGGTTCTAGTAGACGCAATATGTCCTACCTACCTAAGTCATACGGTTATGTAGGCATACTAAAATGTAAAACAGTCATCATAGCATCAGCGCATTTGCTTAGGTGACAGGTGACATCATGACCACAGAGCAATTAGGTATATCAATAGCGTCTACTGCGTACGTTTTCGTCAGTTGCCCGCGCTACTTGAAAATGCAAGATTTAAATGCATTTTTATGGCACTTTTAGATTGAACAAAAATTTAATATTTTTTTAGTGGTTCATTAGCACCATTGAGAATTTTCAAAAATGGTTGTAATACCCTAATGCGCGTTTCTCCATCTGTTGTTTTTTTCGTCTAAGGTAGAATACCAAATCAAAGAAATGAAATAAGTTCCCAAAAAAATTCATTTCTTAGAGATGCCCAGAGTATGGGTAAGCACTATAACAAAAATACCAAATCTATCTGTGATAATACCATGGTTAAAGTATGTGAAGTGAGTCCCAAAACACCACTGACTTTATCTACGGAAAAAGCAGTTTCATTAGCTAGTTATTTAACATAATTTTAATGAAATTTCGTCTACATGTTCCATAAGTAAAGAGTATTTAAAAAATAACCAGTGAAATTGCGCGCGGGCCGGTCATTCCGCGACTCTTGACGTTTTTTCTCGCCTCTCCGACCTGTATCAACAATTCAATTTTGTGCCAGCAAGAAAGAATATTACGGTTCATGAGATATAGCCTGGTGACAGACGGACAGACAGATAGACGGACGGACAGCGGAGACTTAGTAATAGGGTCATGTAACCCTTTGAAAAACCTCAAAATATTAGAAGTTTATGTGTACCTACTACGGCGCAAATTAGGCTCATTGGCCTTAATGGCAGCCAATGTTGAACAGTCGGTGGATCAGTTGATGGTGATGTTGATGAAAGAAAACAGTGTAAAAATTTCGCTGAAAAATATGTAACAACCCTAACTGCAGTCGCGTAAAAACTTATAAAATCCACATCGGCTGTCTAACGAAAATTTTTTTTTTTTTTTTTTTTTTTATATTATCTAGAATATATACACACATACACTAGAGTATAATTACAATCTAGCCATAGAATTGGCTAATGGGTAATTTTGATTTAACTTATTTTTATAAAAACTTCATACTAAGAACGTGTCCATTGGCACTTTTCTTATTGTCTCTATTTACTTAAGGGTAAGACACTTGGTTCATGTGTTCTTTTAGATAGCACTTATGCACATACACTATAGTTATCACTACACTAACTCAAAAGGTTTTGTTCTTTTGAGCCTTCTTACTATGTCCGTGTTGTCGAGGAGCTGGATCGCCTCGACGTTCACATGATGATGAAGCCTATGTTCATGAGCCTCTGCGTATTTTTGGATTACATTGTCGACAAATTCAATATTCAGGTCCCGATGAATATCGTCATTTCTTACGTACCAAGGAGCGTTAACAATTGACCTGAGTACTTTGTTCTGGAATCTTTGTATGATGGCTACGTTTGTCTTTTTGGTACAGCCCCAGAGCTGTATACCATAAGTCCAGATTGGCATGAGGACTTGTTTATATAATAGGATTTTGTTGTGTACTGCTAATGTAGAATTTCTGCCAATCAGCCAGTACATCTTTTTATAGCGAATCTCTAACTCCTCTTTTTTCTTCTTGACGTGAGCTTTCCAGCGCAGCTTGGTGTCTAAAGTCATGCCCAAATACTTTGCTGTATTTTCGCATGGTATGATGGCCCCGTTGATGAAAACTGGATGGTATTCGTTTCTTTTATTTGTGAAGTTGATGTGACTTGACTTCGATTCATTCAATTTTATTCTCCAGGTTTTGGTCCAGTTGTGTATATTATTAACCGCAACTTGAACCTTTTCAGCTGCTTCCGCATGCGTTTTTCCTGTGGCTATAATTGCTGTGTCATCAGCAAAAGTTGCGATGGTGTTGTTTTCTTGTTCTGGGATGTCATGTGTATATAAAAGGTACAGGACCGGACCCAATACACTTCCTTGTGGCACCCCTGCTTTGATTTCCTTTATTTCAGAGCAGGAATCATCTTGTCTTATTCTAAAGGCTCTATTAGCTAAGTATGATTTAATTATTTCTACGTATTCTATTGGTAATATAGTTTTTAACTTTATTATTAGGCCTTCATGCCATACTTTGTCGAATGCTTGTGCAACATCAAGGAATATTGTAGTACATACATCTGTATTTTCAAGTGTTTTTTCAATAATATTCGTTATTCTGTGTACTTGATCTATAGTAGAATGTTGTTCTCTGAATCCAAATTGATGTTCTGGGAGGAGTTTCTTTTTCTCAATTATTGGTTTAAGCCTTTTTAAGAAAAGCTTTTCAAATAACTTTGACATAATTGGTAGCAAGGAGATAGGTCTGTAGGATGTAGTCTCTTGGGGTGGTTTTCCTGGCTTAGCAATCATTATTACTTCCGCAATTTTCCACAAATCTGGTACATATTTCAGCCGGAACGAAGCATTTATAAGACATGTTAGTTTGACTAACGCTTTTTTTGGTAGGTTATGTAATACTTCTCCTGAAATTAGGTCAAATCCAGGAGATTTTCTGGTATTTATATTCAGTTTTATTTCACGCCAGACTTCTTTAGGTGAAACAAGCTTTATCTCTTGGTGTTCAATACAAATTTCATCTAAGTTTGTGTCGTAATTTTCACCTTCATTTGGCTGTAATATGTTTTGTAGGTGTTCTGCAAATGCTTTGCATTTTTGTTCGTTACTTACGGCCCATTCCCCAGGTCCGGTTTTTATTGGTGGAATCTGGTTAATAGGTTGTTTCATGTTCTGTGTGGCTTTCCAAAGAGAGTAGTTTGTACTGCGATCATTGGATAAGTTTTGTAAGTACTTGTTTGTTGTTTCATTGTTGTATTTTTGAATTTGTCTTTTGAGTTTCTTGGTAAGAAAAATTAGTTTATTCTTATCTTGTGGAGATCTAGATTGGTGCCAGCAGTTTCTTTGTTTACGTTTTTGTTCTATAAGTCGTTTTATCCCTGTGGGATAGACATTCTTAGCTTCTCGTGTTTTGATGCTAGGTGTATTTTCCCATGCAGTTTTCTGTATAAGCTTTATGAACTCTTCTAGGTCCTGGTCAAGCTGCTCTGGAGTTTTCAGTGGAACTTTTAGATCTACTTTAAAGTCAAGTTCAGTTTTAAATCTCTCCCAGTCTGTACGTTTGTTGACTAATTTTGGATGTTTTTCAATATAAGAAACTTTCTCGCTGATTTCTAGATATATTGCAGAGTGGTCGGAGTTCATGTCGAAACTCTGCGTGGCTCGTAAGTAGTTTGGTGATATATTTTTATACACAAAAAAATCTATCAGGTCAGGAATTTTTTGTGTATCTGCTGGCCAGTACGTAGGAGATCCTGTTGATATAACGTCACATTTATCTTCTCTCACTGCGCTCATTAGCTCTCTACCTTTAGTGTTGGTTAGCCTTGAGCCCCAGTAGGTGTTTTTTGCGTTAAAGTCGCCCCCTACTATGAATTTATCACCAAGGGTTCGAAAAAGCCTCTTGTAAGTTTCTTTTTAGGGTTTCAAACATCGGTTTTGAAACCCTTATGGTCTCGCTCTGTCCGTCCCCGCTCTTTCTTGAATATCTCAGTAACTACTGCAGCTATTAACTTGAAATTTAAAATAATGATACATTTCGTGCGCCATTACTGATTTCAAGAAAAAAATATATAAATAAATGAAAAATGAAAATGAATATTTTCAGTACAAATTTTGATGTTGAAATTTCAAAAGAGACCTAGGAAGGCAAATGGGGTATCAAATGAAAGGTATCGCTTTGTACATTTCAAAACACTTTTTGAAATTTCTGTAAATTTCATACTTTTTGAAATATTTCAAAAAAATTCGAAAAATTGACCATACCCCCCCCCCTATCTCCGAAGATTGCAGACCGATCCACGTACAATGTACAAGGCGTTTGTAGATATAGATCTATATTTTACAGGAAAAATATAGAGAAGTCTGTAATAAAAATAGTTTTTGAAAAATGGTCAAAAAAGGGGGGACTTTTTTTTCAAAACGGGGGGTACCTCCCCATGTGGGGTATCAAATGAAAGGTATCGTTTTGACCATTTCAAAACACTTTTTGAAATTTCTGTAAGTTTCATACTTTTTGAAATATTTCAAAAAAAGTCGAAAAATTGCCCTTTCCCCCCCCCCTATCTCCGAAGATTGCAGACCGATTCATGTATAATGTATTAGGCGTTTGTAGATATGGATTTATATTTTACAGGAAAAATATAGAGAAGTCTGTAATAATAATAGTTTTTGAAAAATGGTCAAAAAGGGGGGGAATTTTTTTTCAAAAGGGGGGTACCTACCCATGTTGGGTATCAAATGAAAGGTATCGTTTTGACCATTTCAAAACACTTTTTGAAATTTCTGTAAGTTTTATACTTTTTGAAATATTTCAAAAAAAGTCGAAAAATTGACCATTCCCCCCCCCCTAGCTCCGAAGATTGCAGACCGATCCATGTACAATGTATTAGGCGTTTGTAGACATCAATCTATATTTTACAGGAAAAATATTGAGAAGTCTGTAATAATAATAGTTTTTGAAAAATGGTCAAAAAAGGGGGGAATTTTTTTTGAAAAGGGGGGGTACCTCCCCATGTGGGGTATCAAATGAAAGGTATCGTTTTGACCATTTCAAAACACTTTTTGAAATTTCTGTAAGTTTCATACTTTTTGAAATATTTCAAAAAAAGTCGAAAAATTGCCCTTTCCCCCCCCCCTATCTCCGAAGATTGCAGACCGATTCATGTACAATGTATTAGGCGTTTGTAGATATGGATCTATATTTTACAGGAAAAATATAGAGAAGTCTGTAATAATAATAGTTTTTGAAAAATGGTCAAAAAAGGGGGGAATTTTTTTTTAAAAGGGGGGGTACCTCCCCATGTGGGGTTTCAAATGAAAGGTATCGTTTTGACCATTTCAAAACACTTTTTGAAATTTCTGTAAGTTTCATACTTTTTGAAATATTTCAAAAAAAGTCGAAAAATTGCCCTTTCCCCCCCCCCTATCTCCGAAGATTGCAGACCGATTCATGTACAATGTATTAGGCGTTTGTAGATATGGATCTATATTTTACAGGAAAAATATAGAGAAGTCTGTAATAATAATAGTTTTTGAAAAATGGTCAAAAAAGGGGGGAATTTTTTTTGAAAAGGGGGGGTACCTCCCCATGTGGGGTATCAAATGAAAGGTATCGTTTTGACCATTTCAAAACACTTTTTGAAATTTCTGTAAGTTTCATACTTTTTGAAATATTTCAAAAAAAGTCGAAAAATTGACCATTCCCCCCCCCCTAGCTCCGAAGATTGCAGACCGATCCATGTACAATGTATTAGGCGTTTGTAGACATCAATCTATATTTTACAGGAAAAATATAGAGAAGTCTGTAATAATAATAGTTTTTGAAAAATGGTCAAAAAGGGGGATTTTTTTTTTCAAAAGGGGGTACCTACCCATGTGGCATATCAAATGAAAGGTATCGTTTTGGCCTTTTTAAAACACGTTTTGAAATTTCTGTAAGTTTCATACTTTTTAAAATATTTCAGAATATTGATTGTCCAAATAATTGGCAAATGTTTGAAACCCTCGGCGCGCGAGTTACACTCGCACTTGGCGGATCTTGTTTAATAATGTGTCTCGGTGGGCAGTAAATTGACGCTACTGTAAGAGCGTATCGTTTTGTGTTTATGCAAATTGACACTGATTGAATATCTGGCTCTTCATATTTATTCACCTCGTGGTGCTTGATATTTTGTTTTACGATGACTGCACTGCCTCCTCTTCCTTTGTTAGTTGGATGTAGTGCGTAATAGACCATGTAGCCTTTCAGTTGAATATGAGATTGATTTGTGAAGTGTGTTTCGGATATGAGACACACGTCTATATTTTCTATATCTAGGACTACTTGCAGTTCTTGTTGATGTTTCATTAGTCCATTACAGTTCCAAGCCATTATTCTTAGGTTTTCAATCATTTTAAATGCTTGTTTATAGCTGCTTTATTGCCATTTTCTATCTTCCTCAATCGCTCGTCAAAGCTACTCATGAACTTTAAGATTTCATCCAGCTTGTCGTTCTGACTAGTTTTTTTGTCACTACTTTGGGCTATTACATTTTTTCCAGCTGTTACTTGGGCAAAAGACATCCTTTTGTTTAAGACTGGTTGAAGCGGCGGCGGTGCATGTAACGAGCGACTTGTAGCAATGGGCTGGGGGAGCGTTACTCTGTCCCTCGGGGCTTGCTGTTGTCGTGTTGCATTTGGTGCTCTAACTATTTTGTTGCGCAGTTTTTGCATTTCTTTAGCTATCATGCAGCCTCTGTAGCTGGCAGGATGTGGTTCCCCACAGTGCACGCATTTGGGTTTCTCTGCCATTAGTTTTGTGCAATCCTTAGTAAGGTGCTTGCCTGTGCACTTTGCACATCTTGGCTCCTTAGCACAGTACTTTTGTGTATGTCCGTACCCCTGACATCTTTTACACTGTGGGATCAGTTTGCTAGTTCGTAGAGGCTGTATTTCTACCATACATCCCAGTATATATTTAATTTCATATATATTTTTTATGTTTTCTTCATTATTGAAGGAGAGCGTGAACATGTTGAGTGGCTCCTTCGTTTTCCAGCTCAATTTGTTTACTGCGGTTTCAATCTTAAAACCCTTGGATTTTAAGTCTTCAATTATTCTTTCTGTTTTACAGGTAGACGGTAGTTTTTTTACCACTACCCGTATGGGTCTTTCCTGTTTGTTTTCGAAAGAATGCCATAGGCAGTTATTATCATTTAATGCCTTGGTTATTGAACGATATGTTTCACCATTACAGGCGTTCACCTTAACGCTTTTACCATTCAACATTTTTAAGTTGAAGGTTTCTGTTGAATTTTGTGTGGACAGGAAGTCAAAAAAGTTCTGGTAGTTCTCCACACCATCTACTATTATCGGTGGTGGTTTAGGAATTTTCTTTTCCTTTTCTTTTGTTGGTATGTTAGTCTCAGGTGAAGGCTCCGGTGGTGACGTGTTCATGTTCAGTTTTCGTTTCTTCTTAGACTTCACTCTCACCCAATTGGTTTCTTTGGCTAGTTCTTCCTCGTCCGTGCAGTATTCGATACGCTCGTTCGAGGTCTCCATACATGGTGCCCTTGATGGATTGACGGTGGTGTCTGCAACGCATTTTAGTTGCTGTCTAACGAAAATGCAGCCTCAGTTTTACTTCCCACCAAATATCAGCGGTCGGCCTATGCGTCATCATCATCATACACTACGTTTGCCGAGTCGCGGTCTCCACTCAAGAACACGTGGCGGTTCTTCTGGAGGCCTTAGGGGAGAAATTAATTTTTACCGTATAGGTAATATGCGGTAAAAATTATTTTCTCCTCTACGGACTGAAATTGAGATAACAAAGTGATAGTTTAAAAAAAAACGACGTAATGTTCTTAACTTTACGTCACCTAATCAAATAGATAAAACGGCATGACATGTCTGGGCTTATTTCTCGTCTGATAAGGTATCTATTAAAAACATTGCGCTAATGGCAGTGTGAATCTGCATTTCGAACATGCGCTTGCTCATAAAAACTGGCAATAAACTGAACCTAATCATCTGAATAGAGGTCTAATGGTTTATTGCACAGCTCCTAAGTACAGTCGGTATAGAACCGACTGTAACGAGCTCTGCAATAAAACCTTCTTGGAATTTTTGAAAGAAAAAACATTAGAACTCTTTATATGACAAGCACTGACCTTTATTATAAAATAAAAGTAGGTACTCGTACTAATAGATAATAATGTATTTTCTTGCATGATTAAAATGACTAAATTAACAATTTTAAAAATTTACTGTAAAATATTTTATAAACAAGAACTCTCCCTCAGAATGTTGGAATGGAACACCCTCATGGGTTCATGTAGATTTATACCATAAAAGGGTAACATCTTGTAATGGACATGAATGCAATAAATCATCATAAATAAATAAAATATAGTAATTAATCGATGATGGTGAAGCGATGACAGAGATCTTAATAAAAATGGGATGGTTTGGAAGCTTCGATGGCACAGACAGACCGACAAACAGAAAGTAACGTTTAGCTTACAACCTCTGTTTGCGTCACGAGAATAAAAAAGTCGAAGATGATAAGACTATAATGTATAAACTAGCTTTATTTTGAATGGATTGGATGTATGTTTGCTACTTTTTGACGCCAACACTATGTAATTGTTTAGTTTGAAATTTTTTGTTCAAACACAATTTTAATATTTAAATCGTAATTTACTTGTCGATTTGGGATCCTTTTCGCGATTCCTTTTGTTAACAATTATAATTACATTTGTCTCGACTAGCATGTCCATCCAAGCATGTTTTTTTAGGTTTTTTTGACACACTTTGCTTATAGCTCGAAGCTCAAAGCGACCGATTAAGAAAACAACATAAAAAGCCTAATGAACTTAAAGCTTAAAAACGCTTTTTAAGTAAATGTTAAATCCTTTCCTAGAAAAGAAAGAACACAACAGAAAATAAGGCAATGAAATTAGTGAACTCTCCGTGATTATCGCTATGTCCGAAAATCATCTGGAGAATCTTCAATCTAACGAAATAAATAATAAACAAATAAATCTCCTGTTATCAGGGACTACTAAACTACTGTAGGCCTATGCATAGAGTTTCGAAACGGAGGCCATCAGTTGTCAAGTTAAATACGGTTTGCGTGCCTCTCCTTTCACAGGCAATTTAATATGTCCTTCGGTAGACCATAGGGTCAGAGGTTGGACTATTCAAATCAAAACTTTAGGTATAATTCTGCCGTAACAGTCAAAAGCCGTGTGGTGCCGGCTTAGAACTTGCACCAGCAGCCCAACTCTTCCCGTGGGTGTCGTAAGAGGCGACTAAGGGACATACACTGGGCGGGCAGCAGCGCCTCTTGCAGAATCTATATCTGCACCGTACTGATATCCCCAACACGCATGCCCAGCGTGGGGATTATGGGGATTACCCCTCATGAGATGAAAAATAGGGAGAGGCCTGCGTTCAGCAGTGGGCCATTATAGGTTGTTGAGGGTCATTTCTACGCTAGATTTATACACGCACTTTAAGGCATAATGTAGTGAGACTATTTAATGTAAGACCTATGTACTGTACCTACATTTCAGCTAATAAATAATTATGAATTATATTAGTTTAGGTTTTATGCCAACAAAACCACATTGCATGTCACAATGACCAGCTCTTGAACTCGGTTTAGTTCTTACGTGTCATCGGTAAAATGCGGTTAACTCGTTTAAAGAGCTAAACTGTGTTTATCTTATAAAGGAGGCGTTCCGTTGCAATGCAACGGTGAAATTGGACTTAAATTTTCCGTCTGTGCCATTATTAAAGATTTAACGGACAGACAGACAGATAGCGGGGGCTGAGTAATAGGGCCCCGTAAAAATTGCTCTTCCATAAGTCTAATACTATCAGTTGGATCAGTTGAGCTACCTCTACATTGTTTGTAACTGTCTGCAACCAGCTCAACTGCCTAAATTATAAATACAAGTTCTTATTTTGTTTATATTCTTTATTGATTTTTTGATATTTTATATCTTTATAGTAGTTTTCTTTGTGAAAAGTTTACGAAATTAAAAAAGGATAAGAGCGCGTTGAAGTCTTTTGCATGGAATCTTTTTTGACATGGTTTTTTTTAACGTGTTAATAATGCCAAAAATAAAGGTCAGTGTAACAGGCGGTTCAAAGAGCATCATCATTGGTCCACTACATTAGTCAAGTCTACATTAGTCCACTGCTGGACATAGGCCTCCCCTAATGAGCGCCATAGCGCCCTGTCTTCCTTCAGCTTGCCGCATCCAGCAGCTGCCAGCAGTCTTTCGCAAATCGTCATCCCACCTGATCGGAGGGCGTCTTACACTACGTTTCAAATTACTTTAATTGTAAAAGTCCATTAGTTACAGAAAAAAAGCTCTAGGATAAATCTATTGTAAATCACTAAGGCTAATATATTTATACTATCTATAGAGTTGAATTTGCTAACATGTAGCTGTGTTCTCATTTACGTTTCACCCTCATTAAATTACGATATTTCAACATGGCAATACCAAACTTAGATATGTACGATCTGCAGACATTTGTTCAGGGTGTTCTGGCCGTTTTCTTTGTAAAATAAGAAAATATCTATCCATGTATTCACTGAAAAAAAAAAATTGCTTACATTAACTAACATCTTGTTTAATGTGATCACGCATCATGAATCCATATGAGCCTAGTAAGATCTTGTCTGCTGTGACTATGAGAACTTAGTTAAATCCGTCTACCAAGTTATGCATTGGCCTTATAAAGTTTAGATATGTAATTTAATTCAAAGCTTGCCCAATATCATCATGAAACTTAAACAAACTAACAAATTTGTTTTGTAGATTCAACTAAGTTAGTATTTGGCCGAGCAATGTTAGATAATCATTTCCGCTAAGCTCGTGTACTACATGACTAAGTTACTTTCTCAGAATAATTATCTTAATTTGTTGATTGAAATAAGTTACTCAATTGCATTAAATAGGTGTCTAGGTCAGTTGTAATAAGGTCATTGTTGTAGTTAGCAAGAATGTATGTTGATGTAGCTATGGCCGGTAATAGGTTCACCTATGAACTTTGTCATATTAACGCACTGCATTCGGCAAATCAAACATTTACTCAGTTGTATCAACGGTGCGTCATGGTCATCTCTTGGTTAAAATTACCTCTTATCTTTGTCAAATTGACGATGTACAATTTGTAACATAATATCCCCATTAGCCCGGAAGGGGGTAATTCTGCACGTCTTGCTAACGAATAACTTTTGTTCCACGACTTTTGGAATTTCGATGTTTTTGAGAAAATTTTGTGGTAAGGTATAGTAAAAACAGCTGATTTTTCTGTGACTTTAGCCTCATTCTTTTTTCAAATAATATCGAAACTCGAGAAGTCATAGAACATAATGATATTCGTCATGACGTGCAGAATTAGTCCTTTAGGGCTTAAAGGGATATTATTATGACACACATTGTAAACGCGACAGCACAGCTATAGACAATAACACATTCCAAATGATATACCTAATAAATAGACAGAATATAATATTTCAATCCGTACTAACTAAAAGACGAGCGACCCCGTATTATCATCAATTTGACAGAGAAATCTGAAATTAGGATGTTTGATTAAGGGTAGGGTAGGGGCTTCTTAATAAAACAATACGGTTTGATTTTTTATATACTTTTTTAATAATTATTATGCGCTACACTAATAGCTATGCAGTTACATTAAGATAAGGAAAAATTAAAAAGACATACATTGAAATTCTGACAATTATCTCGGAAGCCGATCACTACATGTGTCTGAAATAAAAATATATTATTATTATTACTACTTGTGACTGGAATGTATACAATGTAGGTAGGTGTAGGTACCTGTGAATCTTGGAATGAGATCGGGAAGCTCCCACGTCCTTAGCAATTCGGAAACTTCGTCCATATTTATTCACTTGTAGGTAGGTATTTTGAACAGAAAACACAAACCGAGTCAGTTGCAGCGCGTATCTCGTTGTCGTTACGTTGTAGCCTCCGAAAAGCCTCCGAAGATACACTAAAATAACCCATCAGACCACCCGTGTCGCGTGCGTGTGACGCGTTAATACTTGCAATAATAGTTGCAATAAGCGAGCGGGGTAGTGGGGGACGCGCGGGGAGATCTCTTGTTTGTGGTGAACGAATCGTTATTAGATTCTACTAATTTACTTGTTAGATTCTACTAAGAAACTTTTTTGATGTAAAGAATTGATTGATTAAAACTATAATTGTGATATGTGGCTGATCCAAACAAGATAGATAGTAGGTGTTACTAGGTACCTACCTATCTTGTTTAATTCTTAAAAGAAGCTTTGTTAAATGTAATAATTATTTGATAAACACCACATAGTAAATGTTTTAATACAATGAACATACACTGTAAATGCTACAAAGTTGTTTGCTTAACCCGTGCAAATCAATGTTTTATTATGAAAATGTGAAACGGTAAACTTAATAAAGAAATGTTTATTTTGATTGAGAGCGTTAGTTATGACAATAATGTGACAAATAATTGTGTCAAATAAATTGGATATGTTGCAGCTACGATACATCCTTATTTTTATTGAATATGATTTTTATCATTCCATATATTTTGACGGCAACCAAGTTAAAATGCGTCTTAGTTGGACTATATTTTTTTCAGTGTTGTATTACATTATTTATATCAGTTATCTAGTACCCATAACACTAGCTCTGCTTAGCTTGGGGCTAGATAATGCTGTGTGAATTGTCCACCATTATTTATTTACTTATTTATAAATGCGCGTTGATATATTGTATCGATTTTTAATCATCATTCAAAACGACGCAAGTACACTTAGGTCACTTAGTTACAGTTACCATTTAGTGTCTGCCAGAATAAAGGTCAGTGTAACATGCTGATTACAGATGTTACGAATCCAATTAACCTGTATGTCTGAGTGTTTGACCAATCGTCTTGCTCTATATCACACCCCGGGCACAATGGGTTGAGATGACATCGCGTGAGACCCCGCAACGTAGACACAGTTATGTAGAAAGCAGCGTTTACAAACTAAGTACTTTTTTAGCTCATTCACTGCCCAACCCGGTGTGATCTGTAAGGCCGTTCGCTGGCTGCAAAGCTTCATCATTAACATTTGCGTCATGAGCATTCTATGTTTGTCTGTCGCACAATATCATAATTGTAAACGAATCATCGACCGCCTTACCTCTGAATCTCAAGTCGTTCAGTTCGTCGTTTGTCTCCAATCGTCTTTTGTTTAGTCTTTTATGAAAGCTTTTATATCACCTGTGTTTACGCACATATGTGTGCTATAATAGACGACCTCTGTGGCGTGGTGGGCGAATGTCTGCTTGCGACGCAGGAGGTTGCGGGTTCGATTCCCGCCTCGGGACAAATGTGTGTACGATCTGCAGACATTTGTTCAGGGTGATAAAAAATATCTATCTATGTATTATATTATGTATATCAGTTATCTAGTACCCATAACACAAGCTCTGCTTACCTTGGAGCTAGATAATGCTGTGTGAATTGTCCAGTATTATTATTATTTTATTTTATAATAATGTTCTGCGCATGTGCGCGCAGCAAGCTTAGTCACGTGACTAATCTCCGTTGAAACTCCACAATCAGGCTGAAAATCGGCTAGGACATCATCAGTTTACAATTGAAACAACTTGACGGTAGGACCGTTGTTTTTTGACGGACAAACTGTTTCATGTGTAAATGTTTCCAACCACGTGAGACCAGACTCTGCGAGACACTTTTGCAACGTATCAGGTAGGTAACGTAATGAGGAAATTAAACGGGCTATCAGATCGTAGGAGATACATCACTGAATAGGTTTTATTGTGGGATCACATTCAATTTGACTTGTTCAACTATTTCTGCGTATTTTAGCATCGCATCCGTTGTTGAGCAATGGTTTGGGCCTCGACTCTGAAGCGAGCCGTCAGCGCTAAAAGAATTAACCATAGACATAGAATTTTTTCACGAATTAACGCATAACGGGATATTTGCTAACAGACAGATAATGTCAGTGTCATACTTATGTTTTTTTTGATGATAGAATTCTCATGCATTACATAGTTTTTCAAGTTTTGAAATCATTCCAATCAAAATCGCTAGGAAGGTATTTTTAGTCCAGTCAAGTATTGTGGGTGGAACAAAATTTCCCATACCATAATGCATCGCATATGAGAGGTAAGAAAGAAACTAGAAAATGGGTCCTTCTTTGTGCCCCTACATCTTAGGGCTCACCTTACAGGAGTGGGCACTTTTATTAAGTTTGTCTCCTAAATAGTCCAAAGAAAGTTTCGAAGTCAAACTTTTTTTGCTGCTTTTGACTTTTCCACCCAGCCCCCTCTTTTGAGCATTCATTGACGAACTACAGTAGGGCCTCGTTAATCCGGACTCCCGCTTGTCCGGTGAACGCTGTAATCCGGCCGGGCAATAAGATTCGCAGGCGCCTGCTACTCTATCATTGCTCGGAAGTTTGGTATAGGCAGGTCAACTGTAGGCGACTTAAAGAAAAACAAAGACAAACTCTTGAAGTGCGACTTAAAGAAAAACAAAGACAAACTCTTGAAGTTTGTTAGTCTAACAGAACGTGGTCCCGGTGTACGAAAAACATTGAAGAAATCGGAAATTCCCGTTTTAGAGACTTTGTTTACGATTTGCCACTAAGGCGATTGCATATACTAAGGTTAAACATGTGTTTTATTACCATTAAATAGGACATACTACAATCCGGACGCCTCGATAATCCGCAATGGGTCTTGTTTTAGCCTCTCCGGATTAACGAGGTCCTACTGTATTTGCTGTTTATTATAATCGCGTAGAGGCTTTACTTTACCGGAACAGATATTTTCAATGCAAACACAACTCGGTCTTTAAAATAAGTACATATTTCTATAACCATAACATACCGGCATCGACGCCTTTAGTCGTTACGTTTGATGACCTCTGTGTCGCGGTGGGCGAAGGTCCGCCTGCGACGCAGGAGGTTGTGGGTTCGATTTCCGCCTCGGGACAAATGCTTGTACGATCTGCAGACATTTGTTCAGGGTGTTCTGGTCGTTTTCTATGTATAATAAGAAAATATCCATGTATTGTATTTATTATGTATATCAGTTATCTAGTACCCATAATACAAGCTCTGCTTAGCTTGGGGCTAGTAATGCTGTGTGAATTGTCCAGCATTATTTATTTATTTATTAATTACCGTACAGAGCGATTATATTATTCGCGACATCGTTAACCCTAAGTCAAGGCCTTGGGTATTTAGAGTAATATCTTCACAGAAGAAGCGTAACATCTACTTGAGTCACGCAAGAGATCAATCAGATATGGGGTTACCAAGAGACTCAATGTCAGTGTAATGCAGTTTTAAGTGGCTTACGCGTAGGGTCAAGGTCTCTCAGAATCATATTTAAGTTTTCTTAAATGGTGAGGGGTTCTTCCGGTTAGCGTAGTAAATAATGTTATATTTTATATCAAAGTTGCGTCTCGGGGTGAGCTGATTCATAGTAAATAGCCTTCGATAACTCTAATAAACTTTTACCTCACTTAAAATGTAGATGTAATGAAATCTGATCCATGGTTGGTGATAATAATTAGGAAAATAAAAAAAAATGTAAAATCCTTAAACAAGCTAAAACCTTACAGTTTAAAAGTAATCGAAGTCACCAGAGCACTCTAAACTCAGGCAGGGCTAACTTCTGTTAGCTAACATAATAAACAATTTTTCATTTGTTTCAGTGCTACTGGCATTAGCAGTCGCCCAAAGTGGATACGACTACAGTAAACCAGGAAAACCCTTCAGCCAAGGTCAGCAGCAAGTTCCTTCAAACCGTCCGGGATCTGGTTATCCAGGTTCAGGTCAAGGACCATCTTCAAACCGCCCAGGATCCGGATATCCTGGACCATCATCTGACCGTCCGGGGTCTGGTTATCCGTCCGGCCCGTCTGGACCATCTGGGCCAGGTGGTTTTCCATCAACAACCCCCTACTCCCTTCGCGACGACTACACAGGACCTGGCTCGACACCAGGTTTTCCCAGTTCTCCGCCAGGATACCCTGGATCTACACCTGGGTATTCTGGGCCTACACCAGGCTTTCCGGGAACTGGCTCAGGCTTCCCTGGGACAACACCAGGTTACTCATCCGGACCTACTGACTACCCCAGTGGACCTAACACAGGTTATGCAGGCACTAGTGGAACGAGAGGTCCATCTGAACCAGGTTATCCAAGTCAAGGAACGAGCGGGCCCAGTGGACCTCCAAGCTACCCTGGACAAGGGCCTAGTGGACCAAATGGACCTTCAAATTATCCCGGTCAAGGACCAAGTGGAACCTCAGACAATTTCCCTGGGTCTGGACCTTCTTACCCTGGACAGCGACCTGGACAGAATGGTCGAGTGCCTCTCTCTGGTGGATTTCCTGGACAACCTGGACTTAACTACCCGAGTCAACCGGGTTTCAGACCCGGGAGTCCTGGTTTCGGCGACGATGATACCGGAGCATACGAAGGCGGTGACTACTCAGCTATTCCAGGGACACCTGATGTTGACTACCCGATCCTTACCGAGATACCGCAGACAAGCTTTAGATGTGATGCCCAACAGTATCCAGGATATTACGCAGATGTAGAGACACGTTGCCAGGTCTTCCACGTTTGCGCCAACAACAGAACTTACGACTTTCTTTGTCCAAACGGTACAGTTTTTTCTCAGCAAGACTTTGTATGCGTCTGGTGGAACCAGTTTGACTGTAGTGCCGCTCCTGAGCTTTACAGGATCAACGCTGCTATCTACGATGCTTCGAACAGCGTATCAAATCAAGGAGGTATTTCCAAATTCGGCGATTACACTCAAGGCTCACGAACTCCTAACAACAACGGACAAGGGTATCCTGGGCCTGACAGGCCACAAGGTCTATCAAACTACCCTGGAGGCCCCGGACAGGCTCCATCTAATTTTCCCGGTTCTGGTCCACAAAGCCCATCGAACTACGCTGGAGGTCCCGGACAGACACCATCTAACTTCCCCGGTTCTAGACCACAGGGCCCATCAAACTACCCTGGAGGCCCCGGACAAACTCCATCTAACTTCCCCGGTTCTGGTCCACAAGGCCCATCAAACTACCCTGGAGGCCCCGGACAGACCCCATCTAACTTCCCAGGGTCAGGGCCTTCTAACTACCCGGGTAGCTCTACCCCATTTCCTACTAGTGGACAATCTTACCCTGGTAATACCGGTTACCCCAGTCCACAGGGACCATCCGACTATCCAAGCTCAGGACCATCTACTCCTTACGGAAACGCGAGCCCGACGACCAACTATCCTGGCACCAAACCCAACGTAGCCTATGAAGGATCAGGACAGAATTACTCCGGTAACCAAGGGCAAGGCAACCAAGGGCAAGGCTACCCGTCAGGAAAGCCCAACGGACCAAGCTTCCCATCTAGAGGGAATGGACGACCGCAGCAACCTAACAGAGAGTACCTGCCTCCGAGAAATTGAAAACATAGGCTGCAGCGAGACGATTATAGATGACGCCAGTGTTTGACTAGATAATCCCAACGTTAGGTTTTATATTAGGCAGAATCAAGCAAGAGGAAAATGTGTGATAAAAAGATAGTAAATAAGTTAGCCAGTATTGTAGTTAATAACCAAATGTTATAAATAGGTAAAGTATAACGTTTGACAAAACGAAAAGTTGGTGCTGTCTATCACACCATATCCACTTTTGTTTAGAATATATATTTTTTAATTTGTTTTTCTTTGTGCACATCAATGTACGAGAGTTACCAAAACTAGTGTTTGTAATAGAATGAATGTCTAAAATCAAATACCTAATTAACTAGTTTTAATATGGATTATTATCAAATGCATATAACACTAATGTAAATATACTCATTATCTTTTCGTAAAAGTAGTTTTAATCGTCCATACCTTATTTTTTGTCAGTTTTAGCACTGTTTCTTCTTTTTTTGAGCATAGAGGAAAATCTAGGAGTCTTATTTCGAACATTCCTTTTCAGTATTTCTTTCACATTTTCCATTTCTGTACAAAATATTGGAATAGCATTACCTTCAATAACGACTCGCAGCAAACCTGTTTCGTGCTGCTGTTTGTGAGTGCTTTGGTGTTCCAAAATCGTTAGGAGTTTTTTC
The DNA here is from genome assembly GCA_946478455.1 of Eupithecia vulgata. Lineage (NCBI taxonomy): Eukaryota > Metazoa > Arthropoda > Insecta > Lepidoptera > Geometridae > Eupithecia > Eupithecia vulgata. The sequence goes on along the minus strand of OX297879.1, from coordinate 9,569,920 downwards.
AGGCTCTCGTAAGTAAGATTGTTGTATGAGAGATTCAAAAAACAGAGCACCATGTTCCCTACACACCAAGAGTACCCGTCAACGATTTTGACGTAGTCCTGATCGAAGGGATCAACAAAGGGGTCTATAAGTTCATTGGCTGCCAATAATTCAGACTTGCAGTAGGAGCTGTCATCAGCTCCAGCACTCTCATTTCCTTTTGCTCCTCTTGGAGCCTTAGACTTCATAAACATGTGCACGGCGTTGTTTTTCTTTTCTCTTTTGGTATCACTGTTAAGATCTTCCATAGATTTTGATTCATGTCTGTAAAACCTTTTGTATATGGAGTGTCTAGCTTTCAAATACTCGAACCGCCTTTTCTGTTTGTTGATTATTTCGTCGTAAGTTAGAGGGAAATCTTTGAGTGCTCGGAAAATGTGGTCAGCTCCTTCATCAGTTATTCGATTGTCAGCAAGGTTCAAATGCCGCAAATGTCTATTTGTTCTCAGAGCTCCTCCGAAGTGTTTCGCGCCTATATCCGTTATGCGGTTAGACGATAGATTCAGAGAAGTCAGTTTAGCTTCCGCGGGTTCTGCGATTTGTAACTTTGATGCGATTTGTTCGCACACCTCGTCGGTAATATTACATCTACAAAGCGACAGGCTAGCCAGCGACGATGGGTTCTGAAGTAATAAAGCGTAATTGGCTTCAGGTATCTCCGTGCCATCGAGGCATATTTCAGTGATGGACGTCATTGGCAGGAACTTGCTTATTTCATTGACGCAATAGCCAGTGAGTCGACATGTCTTAAATGTCAGTCTTGATAACAGAGGTTGAAGAGGTAACAAGAAACCAAAGAAATGAATGAGGACAGTCGGTACGTTTTCTTTTTTTAGCACGATTTCTGCTAGTCTGTTCAAAGTGTCGTAGAATGCCACAATGGTTAAAGATTCTTGGATTTCCGTGAGATCAGTCAGTGCTGTATCGGGCGTTGCAGGTGGAACAGGCGTGACAGGCGGCGTCACAGGTTCTTGAGCATTCTGCTTCTGCGGTGTAAGAGGCTTCCTTGGTTTGTCTTGGCTACTTCGCTTTGACTTGAAGAATTTTGAGTGGTCATCTGTAGGTTATATTAGATTTTAAGGTGGTACTTAATTGCGTCCGACTGGTATTGATTGATATAGGTTCAGTCGAGCTACCTGTAGATTGTTTGCAACAGTCTGCAGTTAGCTCAATTTTTTTAATTATAAATACTAGTTCTAATTTGTTTTTATTATTTGATTGTAATTATCTTTGTTAATAACGTATTTTCTCATAGTTACGATACTTCGTATATACGCGACTTAGAGTCTGACTACCGAAATATACTAAAAAGCGCCAAATTTAAAAAAAAATAGTTCCGCAGCTCCAATGTTACAAGGCAAAAACTGGAGTACCTAATCAAATTGAGACTTTCATCATGATTTTACACTCACACTCACTTTCTTACTTGAATTGAATAGGTAGTGGTTTCCACGAACCCAGTAGCTGCCGGACAGTAAAGGACAGTTACAGCTCTACTAGGTATGGAGTCAGTTAAAGTTGGACAGTACCAATTTTACTGTCCACTGACCTGCCCTCCTTCAAGGACATTTGGAAAGATAAGAGAAAGAAAAAGCTTCTGAGAAAGCTTCAGGAAAAGCTATTTCAGTTTTCAGACTTTTTTTTTGACTAGGTCGTTTAAAATGGCGTTACCAGGGCGTAAAACATCAAGTGATAAAGAGAATTGGCCACTCAGCAGTACACAGCTACTGTGTAGACCGCAGCTGATAATAAAAATATTTATCTATGTATTTTATGGTATTATGTACATCAATTATCTATAGTACCCATAACACAAGCTCTGCTTTGCTTGGGGCTAGATAATGCTGTATGAATTGTCCAGCATTATTATTAATATTACTGTATTTTATTTTATTGAGTTTAGCGCGATACTCGGATACCGTCAGACCTAACTATAAAGTTGATGATGAATAATTTCAAAGCATCCGTAGTTGGTAGTTACCTTACCATGAAAGTCTGGTCTAGTGGTAGTTAGCAAGTTACTTACCAGACTGAGCATGCTTCTCCACTACCAATAAGCAGGGACAGTTAAACTTCTGGCTAGCAAGTTCTATTAACTCATCAAACTCCAAGGGTTTCTCCGTGGACCTGAATCCATTCTTCCCCTTCTCATAATGCAAGGACCTCGTGGACATTGATCTCATTTGATTTAAATTATCCATAGAAAAGCATAACAAAGAACTACTACAAACTAAATTTATCTGAAATACTTGAATCAATAAAATCGGTGGTAAAATTTCTATCATAAAATTCACATTTAGTCAATCAAATCGCAAAATATATAGGTACATACCTACTTATCTATAGATAAGCATTTAAAAACAGGGAGGGTGTGGGCATAGAAAATAAATTCACATACTGGCCTACTAGATTTTTTAAGATCATAACGTGTAGTACCTAGGTAGGTACTTTGAATAATTCATAAAGGTTTCATTGATTCTTTAAAAACCATTTTAAAACCTTAAACGCTACATTACTTATTTATTTATTTTTATTCGGATTGCCATCAGCTTAACTATTAACAATAGAACTTAAAATAGATACAGAAAGCTAATAATAGGCACTCGCTAATAGAAACATCATAAAATACCTAAGTGTGAACACAAAAAAAAATTTTTTTTTTCGTCGGCAATTTCGTTCTTAATAAAGTAATAAAATGAACAAGTACAATAAGTATTACGTACCTAGTAACGCTGTGTAGCGCTGTTTTTCTAATTACTCCTCTTGGGTAGGTGGTCACCGAAAGGTTTAGGTGATAGCGAGATTTAATAAAATGACAAAAAAATCGTCTAAAAACAAACGAAAATCATCCGCAGACGAGTTTTTTTCGCGGACGATTTGTAACCCTCAATCCCCTGATTTTATCAGTTACCTAGGTATTATAGACAAGTTACTGAGAACTTAGCTAGGTGTATAGTATTATTGAATTTAATTATTGAATCTGTGCCTAGGTAGTAGGTAGGTATTTTCAGCCTATAGGATAAACTGTTTTGTACTTGGAATATGGAGCAATTTACGGATTAATCATAGAAGAATTCCACTCCACCTCAAAAACAGCTAACCATAGCGGTGTTCACTGTTAATTTAGTTTTGCCTAACATATTTTACGCGTAAATGATGCATGCGCTACTTGTGTCAATTAAAATTGTTAAAATTAAAATAGGTAGGTAGGTAGGTATAGGTATGTACTAAAATCACTGAAGGCTGTGGTATGCGTGAAACTAGCGCCGCCACCTATTCTGTTTTATTACTACGTTGAAAAAAGGAAATTTCAAAAATCCAACGTACAGTTTGTGATTACTCTAAGCTTTTTTAACGCCTCTGTAATCGTTTTATAATATTCGGTTTAGGCAGAACATCGAAGTAGCCCTTGGTGGCCAACAATATCTATTTTCGATTTACTGGCAAAACAAAATAGAATGAAACTATTAGAGGCCTCAAAAAAAGCTTATAATAGGTATCACAAACTGTACAATGGATTTTTGAAAGTTACTTTGTTCAACATAGTTATTGATAACTACTAACGTACCGTATCGTTACGTAGTTATTTAAAACTAGCGCCGCAACCTGGTCGCAACCTATTTTATTTTAATAAAATAGGTTGCGACCAAATTCACGCATATCTTAGCTTTAAAACTCGATATTAATCAAACCCCTACTCATGGTATGTATCCCGGATATTGGATGAAAATTAAAGGACCAAGGGCTTTTGGGCACCGTTTTCTAAGTTGGTCCAACAATTCCAACAGTGATGAAACATTTATGTTTCATCACTGTTGGAATTTAATAAGGGCCCCAGTCTTCATATAAGTACCCATGGTCCTTTACAAAGACTAATTTTAAACCAATATGGCGGCAACGACGACAGAGGGAATCAAAATCACAATAAAAATGAAAGTCGTTTATAAACATAAAATTGTATTCTGAATTTCAAATACTTAAAAACTCATTGTGGGGTCGGTAAGTATCCCCAATTAAATCCAATCACCTTAAATAAATATTCAAATTAAAACAAAAGGCTTCAAATTACTAAAACGAAATTTACTTATAACCAAATAAACATTCTTGACATTCTACGTAGGTAAACCTAAATCTTCGCAAAACTTGTCTAGCTATTCCACTTCTAATCATCATAAAAGTACCTAAATAAATTCTTCAAATAATTCCAAAATAAACAGGCATAATTATAAAAATGAAAATAAGAGCTTCAAATTACTAAAACAAACATTAACTTAAAATAAAACCAAATAGGTAAACATTCAATAATGTATAGTAATACCTACGTAGTTAAGTAACTAATCTTCGGAAAACTTAAAATCTAGCTAGTTAGTCCACTTCTAGTCATCTTAGAAATAATAGATCCTTATTATAATAATTCGAATATCCTGAAAACAAAACGCTCCTAGCATAACTAGCTAACGCAAACATAGGGCGATGTGGTCGCACATCGCCCTTTTTCTCTTATGTCACGAAATAAATATTCTTAACAAGCCGTAAACTACCGGTATGAAGGTTGTTGTACGACCGCAGAAGATTTCAAACCAAATGTTCAATCGGTCTTGATGGCCAGCCTCCCCTGCTGGCTGACATGTGGCTTGTCTCAGATTATACTCCGCTTCTCTTAAACGCGTTGCTCTGGTTATTTCAGGCTTAGGTATTTAGGTATGTTTTATATCGTTGATAGAAAATACATTAGAAATTCATCAATGCATCTGGATCTCGACCTGGCTGCCAAATATAAAAAAATAATATCACAACATGCATCCAAATGCAACCTACACCATTATACCATTTTGATTTTGGATGCTTTCATTGTTTTTAACTTAGAACTTGGTATGGTCTTTGTCTGTATGGTCACACTATTCAACAAATAATTTGTTATTTCAGAGTAAAGCTCGCAATCCACGGGCAGAAGATTCCCGGAAAAATTAATCCTTTTCAGTCCATCGGATCTCGCCATCGCATGTTGGTACTTTAACACCTCGTGAATCTTTTGGATTGAATGATAACTCAAATTGTTGTAGGCTAAGTTTAGTGAGCACAAAACCCAGTTACCAGTACAGTATGTCCACTCGTTTTCTATGATTGTAGAACGATCATCAAAAGCGTCGACGAACTCTCCAACTCTTTTCATAGTCAATTCTGTAGCTTCATCAAAATTATTGTCTTTGTCATCAAAGGATGTTGATGCTCTCCTTCTCAGTTTCTTATTTGTAGTAGCTCTAAAATCAGTTTTCGGTAATTTGCTCTTTTTTCTTAAGGTTTCCTCTCGTACTCGTTTTAACAATACTTCCTTGGAGCAAACTTCGTATGCCTTCATTTTCTTTTGTATATATTGTCTTTTTCTTTTCTTTGTTTCCATCAATTCATCTAGACTCAGTTGAAATTTCATGAGGTGGGCTAGAAGCGGTATCGCTCCTTCGTCAGTAATCATGTTCCCTGATAAATTTAAGTGCATCAGCTTACGATTACGTCGCAAACTTTCAGCTATAGCTAGGGCTCCGACATCTGTGATGAAATTAGAACCCAGTTCCAGACATCTTAGATTTGCAACGCCAGTCCTCAACGCAATGTTAGATGCTATCTTCTTGCATTGATCGTCGTCTATAAGGCACCTATTTAAAGATAGATATAAGAGGGGAGAATCCTGAGACAAAAGCAAGTCGTAGTTAGGTTGGCCTATGGTGTCGTCAAGAATAATGTCTGTGAGATATGAATTCGGCAGAAATTTGGTAATTTCGTAGATGAGATTGTTATCAAGTTTTGCCCATTGCAGAGTCAGTCTACTTAGCAAGCAATGAAAAGGTATGCATACACTTATACCTTGGAGAGTTTTCCTGTGTATTTCCAAATAGCGTTCTGAGATTGCTATTTCTACGAGATGTAACCTAGCGTCGAAGATAGCTGTTATATCAAGGGGCACGTCAACAAGGGATGAGTGCGATACATTAGCTTTGCTAGTGACTGCCGAAACAGTACTTTCAATTATCTTCGGTGTTGCTTCTTTACGTTTACCTTTAGATTTTGTACTCTTTGAACCTTTTAACGTGTTATCTTGGAGTATGCTTACATAATCCTCTGTAAAATTAATCTATATTAAAAAACATGAAGTATATACCTACCTACCTAGTACCTACCAAAGGTTATGTTATAATAAAACATTACGTTATGGAATTTGATCTATAAAAGACAGCTGATGCCGCGACTTGCTATCCTTGTAATAGATCGTTGCCATATGGTGCCTGGTGCCGGCTTAAAATTAAGGGGGCGATATATGACGCCATTTCGTGAAAACGATAGGCATAGTATTTCGTGTTTAAAGGAGCGCGGGACAGAGCAGAGCGGCGTAGACATCAAGTTTTGCTGATAATTTATTTATTTTTTCATTTGTTTGCAAAAATAAGCCGAAAGTGCCCTAGGTCATCTGGGTATTATGGCGATGAAAATAAAAAAATCTTGTGATAGTTCATGAGAAAAATTGTTTTAATGTAACCCAAATTTGCCCATTTCACATCTATCGCCGCCTTAAGTGGAACATGCCTTTGGCACCACCCCAACTAAACTTAATGGGGGGAGGAGGGGGGGAGTCAGCAGCACCCCCTACAGAACGATACCTACTACTAATGTACTACGATCCCAAAACCACATGCCCAACGTGAAGCTTCCTTGTCTTTGTTGCTAGCCCAACCTCACCAAACTTCAAAATTATTATAAAATTGAATTGTTTTTCATATTCTGACCACTCGAAAAAGTAAAAAACATTTCGGTGGCTCGGTTCGCTCGCCATTACAACTTTAACTTAGGAGTTGTTTGCCGAAAAAAATACGAATGATTTTGTATTTGAATACGATGTAGCTATCTCCGTTCGCCGCCGTGACGACGACGTCGTCTTAGAATGGTTGCTATTATTTTGACTAACCTCACCAAACTTCAAAATTCGCGGTTCGCTCGGCTCGCCGTTAATTAAGTATAATTCATATTGTTTGGTGTGGAGGGTTGGAATTGTCAACCAACCCCCAAAGCGTTGAAGTATTTTTGTTTCCGTATTTTGGGGTGGAGGGGGAGGGGTGCTTGGTAATTAATCGCCCCGGGCACTACCACTGGTGCCCGCCAATATTTAAATTTAAAAAAAATGTGAGGAAGGGCCAAGGGAATTACATTAGCAAAACTACTAAACGAAGCGGTGAAATTTTGCATCTGTAATAGGTATCTACTTATTCAATATACATTGAATTTAGAACATAGGAAGATTGTTCGCCGCAGCACCAGCAGCTTGCAGGCGAAAATAGGATCATCATATTATGTAGGTATTTTAAATGTTTAGTAGGTAGGTACATATTAGGTTTTATTCTTTTTTTGCTGTTTATCCTCTATACCTTGAACTACACTCGTAACATTTACGAATTGCGGTGACTGCCACTCCGCACACAGCCAGGGTAGGAAGTGGGCAAAATCCAAAGGAGTCGGTCTAATCGTTTTGCTAGATGATGAGGCAAGCATAGGTTGTTGCGGTGTTTGCCCATCCACATCATCGGAACTGTCAAACGCCCCTATCTGGAGCACGCTGACGTGACTTTTGGTTCTCTGCATCCTGTTGAACTACGGAAACGTAAAATTAGAAAGGGTTTGCGAAATAGGTACATTCCTAATTACGTAGGTACCTTTATAGGTAAGTACTACAGCGAGTGGAAATTGATCTTACTTACAGATGATATCAAAACAATCTAAAACTTTGTCCCCTGCTTTTGTAAGAGAATAAAATACTATGAACTACTTCTTAGAGGACAAAGAATGGAAAGATTAAAATAAAATACCAACTACAGTCCGACCACAAAGAGTAGAAATTAATTATCGAGGAACTAAAATTTAGTGTAAGCTGGCAACTCTTTATGAAAGGCCAGTGTTTCCGCCATAGTGAATTTGTCGCCTGACTTAGCTTTTCTTTGCAAAATTATATGCACGTCTTTAGCTAAGATACCTAAAAAATCTAACTTTTAATTACAAAATTGAAACATTCAAAACGTTTTGTTGAGATAATAATATACAATTTTCAACCACCCAATGATAAAACAAAAAAATATAATAGGTAGGTATTTATGTATCTATGAAATTTTATTTTCATATCAATAGAATAAGTATTTACTTATACAAAATTTGAAAAAAACAGATGTAATTTTTTTTTAAATCTTGTTGTTTTTATTTGTTGGACTAACCAGAATAATTTTCCGCTAGCGGCAACACTCCAAACAATGTCATTTTCGGTCGAGTCGAGTTCTTTGTTTACGTTTGTTTGTTCTGTTGGTTGTTACTTCCATGAAAGCAAATTAATCGCATAAATCGCCAAATATTAGCAAAATGAATAAAACTATACGCAGTGGGGCTCGTGACATTATTTACAAAGTGTATAAGAGATGTTTGACCGAGTACCAAGCCGGGAAGCTGCTGACTGATTTATAAGACGTTTATAAATGAACAGCAGATTTGACCGGTAAGTAGCTGGTTAAAAAGAATAGCACTGGAAGTAAACTGTTATAATTTATTAAAATAATCTTGTAAATCCATCCAAAATCCATGTAATTCATACTAATTAATCATTGTTTATCTTTGTCTCATTGAATAGTATTTTATTTTGTAGTGCAACCAATTATTTTTGATACTTGTTTTATTGCAGGAAAATCTGAAAGCTCAAGCGAGGAATCGGAGAGTGAAGATGAAAATGATGATATGGCAGGGACTTCTAATTGTGTTCTACCACAACATTCTGATGAAGAATCGATGTCTGGTGTTGAATATCTATACTTTGAATCACTAGATTGATGTACGATTTAGAATATTATTATTCAACAAAATTGTCTTTTACTGTGTTTATACAAAAAATACCCTCTGAGTATACAAAATATTCTTGCTTTCTTTCTATGTAGGTAGTGTCATAGGACTAGTTTGGACATCATTGCTCTTATAAAATGTTTTGGTTTATGGCACAAGACTAGAAACCCAAAATAATTCATAAATTCCCATTCACACACCTCACAGCTTAAGAGCGTTCGTCCAACTAGTTGACGTTGCCGAAGTACCTAGGTACCTAGGATAGGTAGTATAAAATAAAATTGGTATCGATCGTTTAACGTCTCGGTATTGGCGCGGTGGACAAACGCTCTTGGTCTACAAAAGATTTAATTACTATAATGTTTGTATAGTGGGTTTGATTCATATCCAGGACAAACATTTATGTGATGAGCATAATAGTAAAACAAAAACTGCATGTTTTAACAATATCAAGTATCAATACGTTCTGCCGTAGTATATGGTGATACCATGTAAAACATGTAATAATTAGTGGCGCCCTCATTTATTTTCTACTCTTTTTGGTCGGACTGTATTTACTTTACTCTTTGGGATAGAATAAAACAAAGAGAATGTAACGAAAAGTATAAAACACAAATAAAACACGTGGCTTTTTTGCTTTGGCCGGAGTACGGAGCACAGCACAGATTTATAAGCACAGATGTACTAGGGATGCTAACGGATACTACTTTAGTACTATACTTATAAATCTGTGAAGTATACCTAGCACAGATGTACTAGGGATGCCTAGGTAGAACTAAAGTATATGGAGTAATAGTTTTCTGTGGCTTTGGCCAAAAACAACAAAGAAAACAAAAAACCAACAAAACCAAAGACTTGCCAAAAACCGTCAAGAGGATCAAAAACAAAGAGTAAATCATAGATGAAAATATGTACCTATAACTTTTCACTTATAATAGGTACCTAATTTTTTAGTACCTACCTACATTTTTTGGTCTATTATGCCTCCTCTACACTATCGGCGATGATGGTTACGCGCGTATGATCGTCTGTCATCGGCAAGGTAAACGTCACGATCATCGCACAAGTATCCACACTATCGCCGTGATAATTTATTGACCGGTAAGCCAGCAAGATGAATATTCAAATAAATTGGACATAAACGGCTGTTCTTTTGATTAGGTACGTTGAGTAAGAAGTTTTATATATATCGTGGCTCCAAGAGGTTACGTGAATTTCTCACTCGATACCTCCACGCGTTTCTGAGAAAAGAGGGTTGACAGAGGGACAGACAGACAACAACGTGATCCTATGGTTCCTTTTTTTTCTTTTTGAGGCACGAAATGTTTTATTAAGTTACAAAATTTATTAGGAATATAATGTTTAATCGAAGATAAATAATAAAGATAATCGTGGGTAGGTAAGTAGTGGGTAAGCTAACAATGAAAAGTCGGAGCTGACGATGTAGCATTCTGACTTACATTACATGTGCACGACCATCGGATGCGCTCTTGTAGACCCACCCCCCTTGTAGAGGCACCCTTGTAGATACAAGGGTGCATGCATACCAAGCGCGGGGAGCGCGGGGTATGCATTCGCACAAGGTGCGGCTTATCGAGTGGACGTGTGTCTCTGAACAAATCTGTGTTTTATTGGCCTCTTACCTGATATAATACAGACGATGCTGATGATAACTAAGAGTTAAATGAAGATGGATAACCTCGCCTTTTCTAACTAGGGATTACGCTTATCGCTTGCCTATTTTCCTAAGAACCAACCAATATACCATAATTTGAATAAAATCAAAGGAAAATATGAACTTTACCTCACTTCGACTATCGAGAGATGTTGAAGATAAGTACGTTTCTAAGAAACATAGCTCCGTGATTCGCAGCGTGGATTCCACAGTGCTGATCCCTTGACTCCTGGATCTCTCTTTTATTGACCCTGAAAAACTGGTCAGGCTACTCTGTGTATTAGAAATAGAATCTGTGGACAACATTTTTAACGGGCGAGTGTTCTAGAATCCTGTTATAGGTATGCTATCAAATCTAACTGAAGAACAGTTATTTTACTGCTGTTACGTTCTATGAAAAGATGAAAATTTGTCTAACAGAAAACCTGAAACCAAATCTGAACAAAAACACAACCTAAGCTATAAGACCATCTAGTTTTTCTAAAACCAACAAGGTCTACCTACAGATATTGGTGTAGATTCTATTGGCACCATAACGTAGTAACGTGTAGTAAGTAAGTAGGTAGATACTAAGTTGACGACCTCTGTGGCGCGGTGGGCGAAGGTCTGCCTGCGAGGTTGCGGGTTCGATTCCCGCCTTGGGACAAATATTTGTACGATCTGCAGGTATTTGTTCCGGGTGTTCAGGTCTTTTTCTATGTATAATAAAAAATATCTATGTATTGTATTGTATTATGTATATCAGTTATCTAGTACCCACAACACAAGCTCTGCTTAGCTTGGGGCTAGATAATGCTGTGTGAATTGTCCAGCATTATTTTTAATTTATTTTATATTTTTATGTGTTCCTATAATGTTGCCGTTCCTTAAATTTCGATCAATAGTGAAAAAATTATGTCTATGATTTTGATCGTAAAAAATGAAATTAAGGCATGGATATACGTGAATTGGATTACGTTAAAAACCTTTTTCTCCGTGATCATAATAGGAAAAACTTCGAAAAAAACAATAATATATAATATTATGGAATAAAAGGCACCTAGATCCCATTCGTTTTAAATATGAAAAAAAAAATATTAGAAATACTTTGTGTAAAGTATAGTCTGCTTTCTTAGTTAATACAGTTTTTCCCTTAAACTATCAATCACAAGATTTGTTTTAATGTCATCACCGTATTAAGGCGAATACTAAGGCAAAAATAAGAAAATTAGGTGTTTTCGAACCCTTTTTCCGACGAAAATATTAATTGTGGAGCTCTGAAATTTATATATCCTGTAACACACATCCTGAAAGGTCCCTCGGAGGTTCCAAATATTTGCTGTTAATCATAGTGTAGTTGTTATACTGTTAGTTATAGTGTATGTGTAGCGGCTTCGAACCCACTTTTTATCAGCGTCTCAAACTCGATTAGTACCAAATTCAGTATAGTGATTCACATAGTTCATACCTACCGCTTGGAGGTCCATTAGCTTCGAAAAGCAGTCAAATTAATGAAATCAAACGTAAAAACGTATTTGCACCTACAAAATCTGTGATTCAAACCTGACCAGTTACACGTCGCCCAACCGCAGAGGATCCTATTATTTGGTTGATTATGGCACTACATAGTATGCTGAACCGAAAACAAGCACTCTTTGCTGCATAAAGGCGCGCGGAAAGGTCCAAGGTCATTTGCCTTACTATTCGTCTTAAATATTAGAATAACCAAGGGAACCTTTGGCTTATTTTTGCAAATAATGGTCCTAATTAATATATAATCAGCAAAAACGTGATTTTTTCACTCACGACGCTCTGCTCTGTCCCGCTCCTGTCTTCTTCTTCTTTGCCTATCCTATTCACGAAATGGCGTCATATTTAGCCCCCTATGTTTAGGTGTCAAGAGAACCTCGAAGTATCTGTGTTAACAGTCATTGGTTCTCTATGTTGAAAAATAGAATTAAAAATCATACATAATTCAAACATTTTATTAATTTCGATTTTAGTATAAAATCACATTAAGTTGTGCACTATTTCTAGTCTGAAATTCGAATAGGCAAGTAAAACTGTTTATATGGCAAAGGGTCTCAAGAACATTGTTATTATGTAAAATGCTTTATAAGGAATTAAAAATATGTATTATTAGGTAGATATACATCGTAATTTTGAGTTGTACCTATTTATATAAATACAGGGTGGAAGATTAAGCCTAACCGTATAGATAGACAGTCACAAATAAAAAATGCGTACTAAAATACAGTACTATATAGGTAATATCGAAATTTAAGGGACCGAGTATTATATTCATGAAGAGTTTTCGTTAAGAATAGAGGAGAAAGCAACAATAAACTTTTATTTACTTTTTCTCTTTGAATGTAGTATACAGTTTTTTGCTCCCTTTTCTAGCACTTGAATTAATAACACGATTTCGACAATAAAGGGTGTAATAAAAATGAAGGTCTAAACTTTAAGTGGTGGTTCAAATTTGATCACAGACCACGAGAAAAGTATTAAAAAAAAAAGTACTTAAGACGTAGTTTTCAAAAAAATAAAAAGTGTGCAGCAAAAATAAACCGATTGTCGTCAATGATATTATTTTTTTAGGATTTTTATTTGTTTTGCTAGCCATTAATGTCGACGTAAGTTTGCAAATAACTAAAAAGGACGTTGATGGGTCAACATATTTTTGCCGGATTTTTCGGTAAATATCTAAAATCGGTCTTATTGGTCACTATCAAGAAGCGTGCTCGCGCTCCATTTTATAATAGGTTTAATTAGAATCGAAGAGAGCGTTCAGTTTCAATCAAAGCGGCGCGTGCGTTCAGATGGAAGTATAATATCTGCCGTGCAGTCATCACCTTCCACCCTGTATCTACACGTACGTGTACCTACATTGAAAAATATAAATATATATTTTTTTGCAATATTAAAAACATCGTGAAAAAAATATACATGGATTTAAAATAAAAATCCCTTTGAGGACGGAAATGGACGAAATTCAAACCAATATTGAGCTACAGTTTCACACGATAGTGTAATAATAAATAATAATTATAATAACATTATAACTCTGCGATATCTTAATTAAAGTAAAAGAATTTAAAATAAATGTTAGATAATAAAATTGAAATAAGATAAGTATTAATAGTAAAGCATTAGTAAATATAATAATTGAATTGAAATCATCAAAACTAACATAAAATAATCGTTTAACGAAAATAACAAGTCAAATTTAAAAAAATGTTTTTGCCAAGTTTTTATATAAAAATTAAAAAATTAGAATTATAAATTGAAGTGGTGTTAATATTTTTAGACGTATAAGCTTAAAAACTGCTTTCGAAAAGTATGTAGGTACTTAAAAGTACTAAAAATGATATTAATAGGTATTATTAAGTAAACTTTTCAAACATCCCAAAGATCACAGATCAACAATTGTTATTGATGGCATTGCATTTACAATTAAATTCACTAACTAAAAACTAAAGTTACGTTAAGTACACATGCTTATGTAAAAAGCATGTGCTATTTTTTTTGTAAGTAGCTAATTTTAATGCACTCGTTGTATAATTGTTGACTGGAAATATACTGGTTTACAGTATACAAAAATTATATTATTTTGTTGATAAATTATTATTTACACTTCTATTGTGGCTTTCTAAGTGATATTTGTTCAAGGGCAACCACATAAAACCAACACATTATCATTAATGCACTTAAGTTACAAGTCAGTTGGCGTTAATTTTCACTGTTTACTTAAAATCTGAATTTTTATGACTATTTATACAGTTTTTTTACAAGTTATGACTGATAATTTCTGCGAATATATAATTTTTTAAGAGCTGTTGCGAATGTCGTTGGGTTTTTTCATACAAATATCCACGCTGACGTCACAACTCCATGCCTCCGGTATACGAAAGCAAAAGGGCATCGCGCCAGCTCTTAAAAAATTACATATACTACCATAACGCATTCTCTGCCGCCCAACGATGGTACACGCGGACACGTGCGTCCGTGGGCAAGTGCTAACCCGACATTTTAAATCGACGCTACGCTATTCTTCAGAGTCTCAATATGTGCTTACTCGTATTATACATTCTAAACGTGGCATCAATTCAGAAGTTGTCAAAATGAAAGTAAAGTTATTTCACAGCACTAAAAATTATGGCGACTTTTTCATGATCATCAAAATAAAACAGGATAGCATCATTTTAACCGACGAAAACCAAAAGAGAATGTTCTTAAATTTTTCCGTCAAATAAGGACTGATTTTAAAAATTCTTTCGCCTTTGTACATGATGTATCCAATTTGGTCCCATAAAAATATTCCCGGAGGATTAGTATTTATTACAAACTTAAAAAAGAACATAATTCTTTTGAAAAATCATATCAATTTTGGTGAATACGAATAATAAACATGTTTTTAGTCTTTTTCAAAACGATGAAATTATCAGTGCTGTCGAATTAGTTTAGTTTAGTTTTGGCGACATCTGAATGGGCGCCATTTTGTTCTATATCTAAAATAACTTCAAGTTCTACATGTAAAATTCACGCCATTTTAAATGGCCAACGTCCACCAAATCATACATGTTGTAAAGGCAGGCTTTCATGGATACAGTTAATTGAGTAGATATTATTTTTAAGTGCTGTTTTACCATATTCAATATATGTTATATGTACCTACTAACCTACTAGCTTACGCTCTCGGGTTTGCGCAAGATGTTTCTATGGAAACGTCAAGGTTATTTGTATCCAGTAATTTCAGGCTCATTTATGTCCGGTTTTGACTATCAGTTGTAAAATTTTAATGAAAACCCGAGTCTGATTGACGACAGTATTCACTCATACTCATTTTTGTATGGGAATAGCTTAGTTCCCTGTCTTCACGATAGAGGCGCTATCCCAAATCCTATGGATAAATGCGACGTCACGTTCACGTCTCGGAACTATCGTCAACCGAACTAGGGGCTTAGAAAGATGCATCTTTACATTCAATTTATCCATCGCAGCTAGTGGTGCTGTGTGGTGCCGGCTTAGAATTTACACCACCCCAACTTTTCCCGTGGGTGTCGTAAGAGGCGACTAAGGGACATACACCGGGGGGCGGGCAGCAGCGCCTCTTGCAGAATGGATCTACCACTGAACTGTGATCTCCAACCCACATGCCCAACGTGTGGATTATGCATTACCTCCATGAGATAAAATCAATAAGGTGATTATCAAGGGGAGGCCTGCGTCCAGCAGTGGACCAATATAAGCTGATGAGCTTAAGGTTGAGCTAGTGGACGATGACCATTATTGTAAGGCGATGGACGGAACAAAATTCCCTGTCCATGTAATTACATTACATTCGCCTTATTTTAAGGCTTTTTACAAAGAACATTTAATTTTCATTATTGATGAATGAGCTTAGACACAAGAAAACTGGGGCAAAGCTCAGACCCGTATCATTAAAGTCAGTCATAAGTCGATGCTTGAGTGACGCTTAACAGCTTAAGCCATAGAAAAACGTTCATCATCATTGGCCTTGTTCCGTCTACAGGACAAGCAGACGTACAGCGCATTACCACTCCTACTTGGTGGATATATCGTACACTCACGCTAAGCGGTTTTCCACCTTCATAATTCGTACCGCTGGGTTTTAAAACACGCTCCCTGCTGCTGTTTTTCCGTCAATTACAACCTGGGTCTCTTCAAGACAAGAGTGAACAGGTATCTTCTAGACCTTCGTGATACATCGTCGGCCACATCTTCACTTTCCATCAGGTGAGATTGTGGTCAAACAAAGGTCTATAGACAATAAAAATGTAGACGATTTAGGTTATGCCCACAGGTTCAAAATCGTTTGGGTAAGTTGACATTTCTTGGTGTGGCTGTGCAACGAACGCTTAGAAAAGCGTTACTCAAACATAATTCGATGACTTATCAACATTAGAAGGCCTTAACTTAGAAGCTTAGAAGTTTTTAGGCCTTAGAACAGCTTAACTGAAGATTCTAGGGATATTTCAAAGGGTTTATCTACGACAAGACACTTCCGTTTCAACACAGAATTAAGGCTTCGTTTACACTACACTTTCCGTCTTCTCAACCGTCTCATTCTATCCTGTCATAACGCCACTGTCCGTATATAGTTATCATCTTCGTAATCAGCTGATAGCCTCAGCGCGTGTTCTTCGCACAGCGCCGCCAGCTCCTTGAGCCACTCGTCGAGTAGCACTGCGTTTAGTATGGACCGGATAGTGACGGACTTGGTCCAGTAGCTGTCCTGTGTGAACGCGACCTGCTTTTGTGGACTCGGCGAGTGGGTTTGTAGGTGGTTTTGTGAGGGAGATGAGGCTGTAACAATATCATACTTTGACGACTTCATACATTTGACAATATCATACTTTGACTTTTTAGACATTACTTCGGTATTTAAGGATTTTTGTTCTCCAGGGTGGGGCGCGGGTTCGAGTCCCGCCGAAGTATAAAATTTTTGGAAACTTATTTCATTTCTTAGAGATACCCAGAGTGCGAGTACTATAACAAAAATCCTTAAATACCGAAGTAATGTCAAAACAATATTTAATCCATTTATCAATTTAAAATTATTACTTCGGTAGTGTCATTTCGGACACCTACGAAGAAAAATCTTTAAAATTGGTTAAATTACTATAAATGTATTATAAAAATATAAACTTGAAATAATGTGAAAATTGTAAGCATTAAATGCGCGCCTACGATTTTCACGTGGTCCTTTTTTCAATTATAAAAAAAATCAATTTTCATCAGCAACATCAGCGCATTTGTTCATGTTGAGGTATCACATCCAACTGACGTCATGACCACAGATTAATATGACGATCACTGAATCCATCTTTTTCATCAAATTACGCCCGCAACTTGAAAAAGTATATATTAAATGCATTCTTATTTATTTATTATTTATCGATTGAATAAAATTTTTGTTTTTTTTGTGGTTCGTCACCACTACAGAATCTAATAGACACTTTTCAAAAATGGGTGTAATAGATAGATAATGCCTTATTTCATAACCCCATTATAAGCTAGAAACAAGCCGCAAACGTAAGCTTTGACTCGCGCGCGCCTATTCCTTTATCTCCCAAAGGTAAAGCCAGCAGAAGTATAAGCAAGCAGAGAACTCTGCTATCTAAGTAACTTCTACCCGAGTTACTTACCAGAAGGTCTTCTGTGGAAAATGTTGGAGATACTCGTGGATAAGCTCCGTCGTTTTGGCTCCACCCTTCCGAACGTCGAGCCATCGCCTTGCGTGGATTTACGACCTTGACCTGCGAAAGCACTATCTTTTACTGTGAAGAAACAAAAACCCACAATATCCTACTGCGAATAATCTAAAGGCGATAGTTTGTAAAGATGTGTGTGACCTCTAGAGAAAATATTGGGCAGCCAATATTTCTGTAGAGGTCGCTACAGTCGCAAACCAATGCCAATTACTGAACGGATCTTCGTATCTGGATATTATCGAGGACGAGTCAAGTATCTTACTGTATATGAGAAAAAATCTAAAAATATATTATTTAGATGGCTTAGGCAACAAGCATTCGGAAATGTCCGTTTTAGTTCATAAAACAATAAAAGAAATTTTAAAAGTCTATTCAACGTTTTCAGTTTCTTTATCTGTTTTTAAACACAACTAAAAAGTAGTCGCAATTATTTTATGTCATACGGCTGTGTGATTTAAAGAAAAGAAAAAATATGATAAATTAAAATGAATATTTTCAGTAAAAATTGTGATGTTGAAATTTTAAAAGAGACCTAGGGGCAAATGGGGTATCAAATGAAAGGTATCGTTTTGACCATTTCAAAACAGTTTTTGAAATTTCTGTACGTTTTATACTTTTTGAAATATATCAAAAAAGATTGCAGACCGATCCATGCACAATGTCATAAGGCGTTTGTAGATATATACCTATATTTAACAGGAAAAATATAGAGAAGTCTGTAAAAATTACCATTTTTGAAAAAATGGTCATTTTGAAAATGTTCGAAGAAAGGGGCGGGGTTATTTTCAAAAGGGGGGGCTACATACTTGATTGGGGTATGAAAGGCATTGTTTTGTAGACTTTGAAACAGTTTTCGAAATTTCTGTACTTTTAAAAATATTGCCATTCGAAAAAAGTCGAAAAACTAACTGTCCAAATAAATGGCAAGTGATCGAAACTTCATCTTTAATTTCTTTCTTTACAAAAATGTTTTTAATTCCGATTTAGATTAGAGTACTTCTATTCAATAAATAAAACATACTTTATATCATATCATATCTTACCGTCTTCGTTATGCGCCCGCGCATTCAGTCGCGTCAGTTCCCGCTGCATCAGAAACACTCGCGCTTGATCGACCAGCTCGGAAGAGTTGCTCAGCTGATCTGTTAGGATGTCCATTTGATCCTTCAACTTGCTCAGGATCTGTGACAATAGGATAAAAAATTAATACAATTATCATCAGCCTATGCTAGTCCATAGTTGGACATAGGCCTTCCACTAATAACTATAAAAAAGTGCCACAGCGACCTGTCTTCAGCTTGTCGCATCCAGCATTTGCTTAAAGTATTTAGCGTATTTCGCTTCAATTTATAAAATTATTATGTATACCATTTAAAACTAAATTAAGGCTATTACATACAGTCATGCCTAATTAGGCTCGGTTCAGACGATGTATTGTTGTTGAGATTGATCTAAGCAGTCGTCATCCCACCTGGTTTTCCTCCACTGCGGTTGCGGATTGCGTTTTCACAAAAGAACACGGTTTGCTACGATACAGAATTGAATTATCATCATTATGTTAGTCTAGAGTTGGACATAGGCCTCCACTAATAACTATAAAAAAGGGCCATAGCGCCCTGTCTTCAGCTTGTCGCATCCGGCATCTGCTTAAAGTATTTCGCAAGTTATCATCCCACCTGAATATAGGGTCATACACTACGTTTGCAGAGATGCAGTTACCACTCAAGAACACAGTTTGCTACGTTGTCGGTTTTTGGGATATATAGCGGCCCGCTATATATCCCAAAAACCGACCCGCTATTAGCGGGCCCACCGCTACTTCAGTTTGATTCTTTAAGCTATGACGATCAACTCGGATTGAACTGCCTTTGAGTCCTCCATCCTCAACCACAACAGCCTATAATGATCCACAGCTGGACGCAGGCCTCCCCTTGATATGATGCCCATGCTGGGCGGGTTGGGGATCGTAGTTGAGGTTGATCTATTCTGCAAGAGGCGCTGCTGCCCGCCTCGTACGACACCCACAGTAAGAGTTGGGGTGGTGCAAATCTTAAGCCGGCACCACACGGCTGAGTAATACATAATATGTACCTGAAATAACGAAGGCACATTCGGATGCAGTACATCATCAGGGCAGAGAAGCAATGATGTCAGCAACGGCGTGGGCAGTGACGCGAGCTTAGATATGATGCTGGTGACTCGCGCGTTGATAGTCACTTCGGATTCTAAGAGATGTTCCGTTTTCTTCAGGAGACTGGTTATTAGTGGACCTAGAAAGAAAAAGGATTATCAACATTTTTGTTGTAATAGTGCCTGAGCGCTCGCACTCTACTCTCCTCTTTCGATTTCGGCGGGTCTAGAACCCGCGCCTCACCCTCAGTATGGATGTACTCTAACCGTACACGTATTTCTTTATTTTGTCAATTAACCAAAAACTGATGAAGGTATGCCAGTTTAAGTTCCGCGTGACGTCACGCCGTGCGACACTTTTTAGCATGGTGTAACATCACGAGCACCCACTTTGACGCGCTCTATCTCTGATTTTTTTTTTGATTAACGAAAGAAAAAAATGGGTCCAATATTTTTTTTTATTATAAAAACCGACAGAAAACATTTTTTATGCAGTATACCTACTATATTTTTAATTTTTTTTTATATTCCTACTATATTGTATTCTAATAATTACCTAGTAAAATCATCTATCTACAGTACGTAACATATCCTCAAATTTTGTATTCTACCTTGTGTGTGCTGTTCTTGTTGAGTCAAATAAAATGTTTCTTTTATCTTTATCTTTACTATTCTGTTCTATAATATAACGGACAGACATAAAACATCTTTTGAAATGCATACCGATTATACTTTCGGCGCTGATTCTCCAACTCCTTGGCGCTCCCTCTTCATATTCTCTCGTCTCCTCCATCCTACTAATTTTTTTCCTGAACATCTCCTCAGCGAACACATCGTCATAATTCTTAAAGCTCTCATAATCACTGCTATCACCCCCCGATATCAGACTATCATGATTTTCATCTTTTATCTCGTTCTCCACTACTTCGGTCAAAGACGTCAAACTATGCTGTTCTTTCTCTGAACTGTCACTTGTTTTTAGAGTGTCGTATTCGCTGGTGCAGACAGAAATGAGGCTGTCCTGCTCTTTCGTGGTTTCTGCTGTATCTCTTGTCTCTTTATTGTTGTTTGTTTCTCGCTTGAGTGTTATGTGGTCGTATTTGGATGTCCAGTTTGCGCATGCGATCGTTCGAGATACTATTTCGAAGCGAGCGTCGCAGAGATAGGCGTGATAGTTACCGATTAGTGATTCGTTGGGATTCTGTAATGAAAAACTTTATTGAATACATGTTTAGCTGGAAAATGCTGGTCTTTTTTGAACACAGCATTGTCTAGCCTTTATATAAGAATTTTGTTTACACTTTCAGTGCCCATGCCACACAGGTTTGCCAGCGAGTTGCGAGGTTAGGCTACAAAGTAGTAGTTTAGAAGTACAAAGTACCTCACCTCACCTCAACAGCCTATAATGGTCCACAGTTGGACGCCAGCCTCACCCTGATAATCACCTTATTGGCTTTTATATCTCATAGGGTTCATCCCCACGCTGGGCATGCGTGTTGGGGATCGCAGCCTGGTGGTAGATTTATTCCGCAAAAGCCGCTGCCCAACCCCCGGTGTTATGTCCCTTAGTCGCCTTTTACGACACCCATGGGAAGAGTTGGAGTGGTACTAATTCTAAGCCGGTACCACACGGCTAGCCAAATCACCACCACATGGACATAGTACTAGATTCAAGTACATATTTGAATCTAGTACTATGTCTATGTGGTGGTGACCAACAGATTTCAGCTCGTATCAGTAAAGAAAATAATAATAAACGTGATAGAAAATTTTCGATATCTTTATCAGATACTGTGTTCCATGTAGACGTTGATATACTATCTATCGTAGAGAAATATAAGTTTTTGTTGTGGCACGTGGTAGCTAAGTATCTATTTATCTCTGAATGAATTCCACGAACGACGACGACACCGCCCGTTGCGTTGCCCGGCGCGGGGCGGTGGTGCATGCGGCGCGGCTCGGCGCCTCCGTTAGTTTACCGTCATGAACTGTAGTAGGTAGGTAGTACTAAGAGCGGGCCTAATGCAAAAAATTGTGAAAAGGATAGGCATAGGATTTCGCGTTCATAGGAGCGGGACAGAGTAAAGCAATGTCAGTGCAAAAATCAAGTTTTTGCTTCTTTTCTATTAATGATTCAAAATTTAATAATTAAATAGAAAAACTACACGATTACTCAAATAAAACAGTAGTCTGGCTATGTAATTCGTAAAAAATAATATGGTGTTATCGCTGATTGCGATTTTTGTATAATTTTTTGTAAAGAAACCAGTTTATTTTTAAAAATTCTATTCGATTACTCGACTTCTATGGGTTTTTCTCATACCTATCGTATTTTTTTAATTAGAATATTTAAGTTCGTTACCATAGATG
Source organism: Eupithecia vulgata (assembly GCA_946478455.1). Classification (NCBI taxonomy): domain Eukaryota; kingdom Metazoa; phylum Arthropoda; class Insecta; order Lepidoptera; family Geometridae; genus Eupithecia; species Eupithecia vulgata. The sequence continues at coordinate 9,547,624 of OX297879.1, read as the reverse complement.
TAAGGGTTTAAAAATACACAATTTGCTTGATTTTTGCATTAGGCGCACTCTTAACTATTTACTAAACTTACCCCGTAATAGTAGCTAAGATCGTGCACTAGAGGACTCATAGCGATCTCGTCGAGTCCCGCTCTCCTTTCCTCGGCTCTGTAGTCCAGCACTCTATGTCCGTTCATCGATAACTCATCTATCCATCGCCGGGTTTTGTCTAGCGGTCGGCTGCAGCATTTTGGACTTAGTTCTGGAGGAAATAAGGTAAGTTATGAGATGACGAGATTGGGTGTCTGGGCTTTTGAATTTAGTAGATTCAGTACATGTCTGTAATTAAAAGCAGTTGCATAGTTGAAAAGCTCGATGTAGCTAGTTTTGTGCAGTTTGTAGTGGAATTTATTGAAATTTCGCAGACGCCTATGTAACTAATATTAAGATCTTCAACTAACTAAGAAAGCTCTTCAGCAATAACCTATAAAACATATAGCTGTGTCAAGCACGTGGTTTTCTAGAATGTGAATTTACCAAGGAAAGCAAACGCGGCGTTTCTGTAAAATTCTGGCTCGGTTATCCTGTGTCGATAAGCTGGATTCAGGTGCTGGCCCGTCAGTAGATACTTGAAGGTCAGTTCTAGAAGCACGTCCTCGCAGTTCAGGCAGATTAGAGTCTCCATTAGTGAGAGAGATACCATGGACAGCTGGAACATTAAATATTGTTTTAAAACAAAGAAAATTAAAAAAAAATGTTTCAAATGAAATTTAAATACAAAATTGAACTAAGTGTCTTCCGAATACTCAAACACAACTCAGATTTAAGCACGTCTCAAGTCGTGATTTTTTGACAGTTTTCAATGAACATGTGTCATAAATTCGTCACTTGAGACGCGCTTAAATCTGAGATGCGTTTGAGTATTCGGGGGTAACACCCCAGATTTAAGCACGTCTCAAGTGACGAATAAAGTAAAAAACTGTCAAAAAATCACGACTTAAATCTGATTTAGCGTTTAGCGGACGACCTCTGTGGCGAGGTGGGCGAAGGTCTACCTGCGACGCAGGAGGTTGCAGGTTCGATTCCCGCCTCGGAACAAATGTGTGTACGATCTGCAGACATTTGTTCAGGGTGTTCTGGTACAATAAAAAATATCTATGTATTGTGTTATATTATGTATATATAAGTTATCTAGTACCCCATAACACAAGCTCTGCTTAGCTTGGGGCTAGGTAATGCGGTGTGAATTGTCCAGCATTATTTATTTATTTGCGTTTGAGTATTAGAGCATTTTTATGCCGATCGCATCTACGAACTCTTTCTTACTTCTTCCCCTGGTACTTTAAACGTATCTATCTATAGAAGTCAAGTGCCTTACCCGCGAGATTCTGCCTAGTTTATGCTTGATGACCTTGATCCCATAAGCCCATTTAACCCTACCATCTCTTACAAACTCCTTATCTCCTGGTACTTTAACCATGCTTTCACCCACTAAGGGTACGATCACACACGGGTGTGCACACCCGAGAACACTTCGGGTCCAGTATTATTTCCAGTAGCTGCCGACGTTGATAACCTTAAACCCATTATACGATAAAGGAAATAAGGAAATTGTAAGAGTTGGTAGGAGGATAGTATCAACTCTTAAAAGTTCCTTATCCCCTGGTACTTTCCCCATGCTTTCTCCCACTAACCTGTGAAGTTCCGTCCAGTCTCCTCAGCATAACATCGATGACCTTGATCCCATCATACTCGTACACAAACAGAAAGTGCAAGACAGCTTTTAGGAGCCCCCTCTCGGAGACACATCGCAGAATCAGCTCCAGATACGCAGTCGCCGCTGCTTGCTCCGCCGCGCCACTCTGCAAGGGCGCCGCTCGCGTCTACGGTTGTTCGTACGTTAGTAGGCTTCGTATGTACGCTTGGTGGGCGGTTGAGTGACGTTTTCGACTTTATTGAATGGCTTTAGGGATTAAATTTAGGTACAAATTTGGATAAAGGACGGTGTGAAATGTATTTCGATTTTAAACGCAGCGGAACGCTAATTTGTCCAAAGATTTGACAATCACGTTGAAAAAAACATTTTGGGTGTTAGAAAATGCTTATTTACCCTTAGTTTGAACGGGTCGATCAGAGATTGTGATTTGGCTGACTGGTCAACTAATCTTTGTTTGGAATTATTCCGGTAAGCACTTGACAGCTGGTTGTTGTGCGTTCGAGAAACCGGCAGCAAGGTGTGCAATTTTCGACTTCGTGTTAGTTTTTGCTACGTGGACTGAAGTTTATTTGAAAGTTGTTGAAATGGATAACGAAGGATATTTTACAAGGTTCTTAAAATGACTTAAAATTTTTAGCTTACAGAGATGAAGTTAGGTGTCAACTTAAATAGGTACTGAATTCATTATCTTGGCGCATTTTGTAAGCGACAAGATCAAAATATGATTACTGATAAAGGTTACAGTTGAAATGGGTTTAATTTTGGTTATTTAGATAGACATATTCACTATAAACTTTATGTAAGTTTATAGGTAGTGTATATATAGTAATAATGAATTTCCATGATTTTATGTGTGAAATTATTATGATTAATAAAAATGAAATAAGTGGACATTAAAGGAGATAAAAGCCAATAAGGCGCTTTTCAGGGGGAGCCCTGCGTCCAGCTGTGGATCAATATAGGCTGTTGAGGTGAGGTGAGTGGAGATTTAATAATATGATTGCAAATAGGTTAAAATTAAAACAACAAACACATGAATAATCCCATGAGTTAGTATGAAAAGCCAATCACAACTTGCCAATGTAATTTCAACTCTATTTATAAAGCAAATCCGTCACTAAACCGCTTGGCGAATGTCCCATACCAGTGCTGACCAATCCCGTGCGTGCAATGAAGCCTTCGACGTGACGTCACAACCGTTGATGAATTTATAGTGAAAAGATTGTGTTTTACGGTTTTCAACCTACTTTTGTATCCTTTATAATTAACTATTTAAATGAATCATAAAAAATCATGAAAAAATCCTGGGAAGGTATGTTTTCGTAAAACACAGTCATTTCTAAACATTATTATTAAAAATATTGTACCAGATTTAATTTGATACTCTTCGTTATATTTAAATCTGGTACCAGAATCGTATCAACCTGATATGCTGATTAAACTTTTGTTCATGTGTCAATCAATGTTACGTAGATATAGAAAAATGAAAAGAAAAAGCAGATAATAAAATAACAATCACACAGCAAAATCAAACACAAAACCACACAAAAACACAACCAAGATCAACAAAAACAAACATAAAATCTAAATAAAAATAAATTAAGAAAAATAAGTTAACTAAGAAATAAAGAACACAATCAATATAAAAGTGTAGTTTGTGCAAAGTGGAAAAAACAGAAAATATACTTTCTGAACATCCATTTGTTAGTTTTCTCACCTGCCACAACTGAAATAAATTTTGTTATTAAAATAAATACTGTTAAATCAAGTATGTTACGTTATAAATCGTTATAAATTTTCAGAAAAAATATATTTTAGATTGGATTGGCAATCTTTATTAATCTAATCTATACGTCTAGACTTAAGTGGTTTAACCTTGTAAGTTATTTATTAATAAATAAATCAATTCCCGAACCGAATCGTCTGTCGCATGACGATGGTAAGAGGCCCGACGGCTTGACTCTAGTCCCATGGGATGATTGGAGTTGGGGAGGCCTATTGTGTGGGACGCTACATGCGTAGACACACTCGCGTCTTCCCATCTTCCTAGGACTTCCGTGAGGGCTGGTGCAGCGGCTGATTTGGCCGAGTAGATCTCAAGAGGCGCAAATATGCAGGTCTCGACAGAGCCTAAAGAATTTGCTCCCCTTGGAGTCGAGACTCTAGGTCTGTGGGGTACCGAGGCTCTCCAGGTTTTCAAAAAATTATCTGAGCATCTGGTCCAAACGCGTGACCCGAGAGCTGGAGACTATCTGGCACAGCGCATAAGCATTGCCATACAGCGGGGCAATGCAGCCAGCTTCTTGGTCACGCTTCCGATTGGTATTGATATGGATCAGTCGAGCTTCCTGTAGATTGTATGCAACGGTCTGCAGTTAGCTCAATTGTTTGTATCTAAATTAGATTATATTTAGACTTAGATATGCAAATATTGTATTAGTTTGTAAGTCATATACATAATACACTTACTAGTGGTTTATTTTCCACTTCTTCCACTGGTGGACAAAAAATTGAAGTTGACAAAATCAATAAATAACACCTTGTATCTTATTTGATACCTAATAATTACTATTTATAAACGTGTTTATAGTATAAAATTTGACTTGTCTAAGTGCTTATTTTGTAAGCTTAAAGAAATAAACGTTATTGATATTTGATTTATTTTTTAATTCTACTATTTGATTGTAATATTCTTTGTTAATAGATAAAGGTTGACATACATTTTGTAGCTTGCTCCGAAACCGTGAACAAATAAATAAAAGGGAGGGTTTGCCTTTCCATCATATTAGAGTGTGATAAATGGTAGTAATATACGCTAGGAACAAAATACAGGTACGCCTGTATGTTGAAAACAGTTTTTTTGCAACTATAAGATATTTGATTCTTGTACAACAATATTTTTAGCGCTTATCCTATCAGCTCCCATAGAATAATACCGCCATATTGACCGGTTCCCTTCATTATCCCTTTTACTAATAAACCTGTCAAAGTCAGAACGAGACAAAACATGACTTTATCATTGTGTTAACATTAACTGGTTTTTAAAAGGGTGTTAATTGTATAACGTGCTTTTTTATAAATGGTATTTTGAATGACGTCAGCTCTCATGCTGTCCTGCTCAGTTCGAATACAATCTGAGCGAGACAGCATGAGATGACGTCAATCTCAATCCCATTCTTAAAGTACCACCGAACAGCCACAATTAAACAACATATATCACTCTCCACAACCTCCCAAGTTGAACTATTTACCTGCAACAAAGCTGGGCCCATCACTGGGACTAGAAATCCTTGGTATAGTAGGTCCAGTAGGTGCTTGCGAATGGAGAAGTGGGCAACCTGAAAATATATATTTAATATATATTTGTCGACCTCTGTGGCGCGGTGGGCGAAGGTCTGCCTGCGACACAGGAGGTTGCGGGTTCGATTCCCGCCTTGGGACAAATATTTGTACGATCTTCAGATATTTGTTTCGGGTGTTCTGGTCGTTTTCTATGTATAATAAAAAAATATCTATCTATTTAATGTATTGTATTATGTATATCAGTTATCTTGTACCCATAACACAAGCTCTGCTTAGCTTGGGGCTAGATAATGCTGTGTGACTGTCCAACCATTATATATTTATATAAAGCTTAGCCCGCGATTTTGCACGCGTTAAGGTTATTTCTATCCCATGGGAACTGATTTACGGGATAAAAAATAGTAGTTGGAGAGTAACATAGGCTATTTTTATCTCATAAATCAGTCAGCCATACTCAAACTATCTTCAATTCTATGAATTTGGAGATAGAACTCATTTCAGTAAAAAATTATGGAATATACTTAATACCTGTGCCACCGCATTGCAGAACTCCAGTGAATCAATGAATAAAGTCAATTTGTTCACATGATTTACATCGTCGGGCGTTAGTCGATGGATCGACCGACTCAGAGTGCGCGGGAGAAGCGAGTAGAGGCCGCTGAGACCTGGAATTATAAGCCTTATGTAAGTAAGATAGAATCTAGATTACAATATCAATACTAATATTATAAATGCGAAAGTGTGTTTGTTTGTTTAATAAGTAATCAATCGACTTCATTTTCGGCATAGAGTTGGTTGGTTGCTGCGCGTTGACATAGTAGCGCAGAGCAGTAGTGTATCTCTAGTCAAACCTGTTCAGCGTCTTAGTGAAACTATTATAAACCTTCGGACGTTGCAATAAGACTCACCAGTAGCCAGCACAGGGCATGTGTTTCCAGATAGCATATACTGTTGTAGTTGGTTGCTGCGCGGCGACATAGTAGCGCAAAGCAGTAGCGCATCTCTAGCAGTTGAACCGCAGGCGCCTTCTCGGTGGACTGAACTTAGGAGTAGGCGGACGATTATGAACCTAGAAAAGAGGATTTTTGAATTATTTTACTTATTCTAAAAATCCTTCATGAGCATTCCTTATAGGGGTGAAAGCTAATTCTAATGTTCCTTTCAGTATACGCCAAGCATTCTTACAAAAATCGAAAACCTTGGCCCAAGAAAAATATGGTTCTTTGAACCATTAATTTGAACGATTTACTGATTTTCAAGCATTATTAGAAAAATCTCGATCAATTTCAATTTTAAACTAAGAAAATACTCAAATCAATCTGTTTCTAAGCTACGTCATACTTATTCAACCCAAAAAGTACAAATAAGGGCTCATTTACACAGCATCCATTTTACTGGATTTCGTAGATCGAATGCTGTGAGAGCGTACCTTAAGGCCATTGAACGTACATAAACAGCAGAAATACGTCCATAGCTAGATATGCCCCCCCAAACAAGGGGGGGTTTTAGCCATAATCACCACGCTTGGCAAGCGGATTGGAGTATGTTGCACAGTCAATATTAGCATGATGATACTGATAGTATAAAAGGCCGGCCGTATCCGCATGTATCATGATTATATTACAGATTATCCAGAAATCTTGAAATCCCCGATATGATACGCGATAATATAAAAAATATTAATATTATATAAGTACATAAAATTAATGAACAAGAAATCCCCTTTGGTCAGAAAGAAGTTCACCCATAGTTATATAGCCTAGTTATATAGGTTGCTTGGAAGAAATCGCTTCTAAGCGATAAGGCCGCCCATTGTACTTTTATGTTTAAGGTCTATGTCTGTTATTTTTTTGTGGTGTACAATAAAGAGTTTTGTATTGTATTGTATAGTTTAAATTCCCAGAAGGAAGCTCCTGCTTTTCCTCTGCCTTACTCGACTCTTATTGATACATTTTTAAAAGCTAGCGCGAGCCCCTGTGCTCTCAATCTCTCAATTCTAATGCCGTGACCGCCGCGGCTGAAGACATATCATCAGTATCATTAGCCTATATTGGTCCACTGCTTGACATAGGCCTTCCCTAATGAGCGCCATAACGCCCTGTCTTCAGCTTCCAGCATCTGCCAGTCGACATATACATTAGATTTATTTAAATCTTTATTCAGAAAGAAAATAACAATCAAATAACAAATTTAAATTAAAACTAGTATTTACAATAGAAACAATCAAGCTATCTGCAAACTGTGGCAAACAATCTACAGGTAGCTCAACTGATCCATATCAATACCAGTTGATTGATTTATTTAAATAAACCTTACTCAGAAAGTGATCCGTTCTGCGCATGCGTGGTCAGAAAGAAGAGATCCACAAATTTCATATTCTGCATTAGAGCCACGCATATCTGATTCAACACTGTTACTAGTTGACCTGGAATTACAAGAAAATTATTAATAAATAATGTTGGATATTATTATGGGTATTATGGGCATTACCCCCATGAGATAAAAATCAGGGGGAGGCCTGCGTCCAACAGTGGATCATTATAGGCTGTTAAGGTGATGACGATGATGAATGTTGGACAATTCACATAGCCTCTAGCAAAGTAGAGCTTGTGTTATGGGTACTAGATGACTGATAAAAATAAAACAATATTGACCAACGACATTTTTAGATATTTTTATTATACATAGAAAATATCCAGAACAAATATTTGCAGATCGTACATTTGTCCCAGGGCGGGAATCGAACCCGCGACCCCTTGCGTCGCAGGCGAACCTTCGCCCGGCACGCTACAGAGGTCGTAATTTTTTTTGACGAAAAGGGCCACAATTTTGTCTACTGACGTAATCACATTACACTATTTATTATAAATGCAAAAGTTTGGATGAGTGGATAGATATTATGTATGCTTATTATTTCTACGCCAAAATAAATAAACGGATCGGGTTGAATTTTTTAATAGGTGGAAATGGTGGTCTGGAATTAAAACGAGGAACTATTTCTATCATGAGATAGAAATAACCTTTAAACGTTTGCATGGAAAATAAGTGAGCGAAGCCGCGGGCAGAAACTAGTAAAATTTGAAGGAGAGTTACAGCGATACGTTGGTATTTTTTTTTACCAAAAATTAACTTAGAAATTGTGTTCCTTCCGAGGTTTTTTCCTTAGGGATTTACTAATATGAGAGTAATCGATTGAGTGGTTTTAGCTATGGGAGACCTTGAAGCGGAGTACCTACGACATTATTAAATTTAATGTATCGGCACAGTTTCATGACTGCATGATCACGGAAGAACTGAAAAAACGGTTTACTCGTACATCATTTAGAATTTGGACTCTGAAATCAAATAAGTTTCCAGAAAATATTCGACTAAATATGATGACAATAACGATTTCGGCAGGACTCGAACTTACACCCCACCCTCAGTACGGGTGTGCTCTAACGAACTAAGTTACTGACGGCGCTAGAGCCGTCAGAGGTCCCAAAGATTTTCGACTAAACCGACTAAGGATTTCGTTGCTTAGTTGGTTAGAGCACACCCGTACTGGGGGTGGGTTGCAGATTCGTATTCTGCCGAAATAGAAATTTTTCGGGAACTTATTTAATTTCTTAGAGATTACCCAGAAAGGCTTACGCACTATTATATAATAACCTTAAATAATAACTTCCTAACGCCCTGTCTTCAGCTTGCCGCATCCAGCATCTGCCAGTAGTCTTTCGCAAATCGCCATCCCACCTGGTCGGAAGGCGTCCTACACTACGTTTGCCGAGTCGCGGTCTCCACTCAAGAACACGTTTACCCCAGCGGTTGTCGGTTCTTCTCGAGATATGGCCAGCCCACTGCCACTTCAGCTTGCTAATCCTTTCTAACTTCCTATGAAATATCATCTATGTCGTTCTTAGCGCGACACACAGTTCACCTAAACGCCTTCGCGCGACTTAAAAGTTGATACTCTATGGTCCGGAAATACATTTAGACAACACATGTTTTGTAGCACCTTGTACTTACTTTCCAAATTAGGCGGCGGTAGCTCATTTCTGAAGCTGCTAAGCAGTTTCAAGAGAGGCCTTAAGAATGGTTCAGCGGCGATCACCTGAAATGAAAATCATCATAATACCATCAGCCTATGTTAGTCCACAGCTGGACAAAGGCCTCGCCTAGTGAGCGCCATAGCGCCCTGTCTTCAGCTTGACGATAGAGCTTACTTAACTTGTAATGGAATTATTATTGATGGGCATCAATATCACCACTCATTTCTGTGGCATGACTGGGTAAGCCACCGAAACAAGTAAATTTTAACTCCGAACAGAATATAAAGATGTCGGTTTTACACCCTTTAGTGTAGTGCGCTCTATGATAAATTCAAGTCACCAAAGTTTGTTATTAAAGGTACGACCACATTTGTATAATATAATAATAATAATGACAAGGAAGATTATCACCACGAATATGAAAAAAGTTTGTTCGTCGAGTATTCTTTGCACAAGAAGTTTGTATCGAGTATTTTTTGCACAAGGAGGTTGTATAGCATTGAGATTGAGGTCGAATACAAGGGTGTGTTCTAAATTCAAACACCGGAATAGAGATAAAAAGTGCTTTTGATTTACTTTTTTCAGTAAATAAAATAAGCTTTTTACACGGGGGAGTGATATAAACTAATTTACTTTCAAATACGCAAACGCGTCTGATTGTTTCGTGAAAGTTTTATTTATTTAGTAATCTACGAGAAACAGATAAAAGATCTAGAATAAATCAGAGGATTATGAACAAAGCTTATACCTGCGTGCTGTAATGGCTGACGAGGTTCCCGAAGAGTTTAAGCTGTTCCAATCGTACAGCGTTTTCATATCTGTAAAATATATTTGATTAAAGACTGTAGACTTAGGCATATCGCATCACATCACACTAATATTATAAATGCAAAAGTTTCGATAATTATACGGATGAATATGGTTGTCTGTTACTTCTTCACGCCAAAACCACTGAACGGATCAGTCTGATATTGCATGCTTGGAGCTCTAAGCCTATCAAACTTAGGCTTTTTTCCATAAAACAGTTCCGATGGAATAATAATGCTGGACAATTCACACAGCATTATCTAGCCCCAAGCTAAGCAGAGCTTGTGTACTAGATAACTGATATACATAATAAAATAAAATACATAGAAATAACCTTTAAAGATTCCATAGACACAACTCGTGTGAAGCCGCTGGCAGAAACTAGTTAATAAATAATAATTCTTCCTTTCTCATCAGCGTAACATCGTCCACTGTTTAACATGCCTCCCCCACCAATAAGAAGGGGTATGATGCCATGATTCCATCGCTTGGCAGGCAGATGTGGTGTTCGCAGTTGAGGTGTTAAAATAGCTGCCTGCTCTGCCTCTGGTTGGTTTCCTTAGTTGATTCTTAACGACATTATCGGGCTGACACCGATTTGTGTCTATGTGTGAACAGGCTGGGTCACTATAATGCACGAAAATTTATTGTACGGCCGAATAATGTACACCTTGATAATCCGTGTCATGACTTCCAATTTTAATAGGTTTTGACACGAATTATCAAGGTGTACATTATTCGGCCGTACAATAAATTGTCGTGCATTATAGTGACCCAACAGACTCATACAACTCGTGTCTCAAATGTCTCGTAAAATGTCGACCAATCAAATCACGAAGAGTTTTTTTGCACAAGGAGTTTGTATGTCGAGCATTTTTGCACAAGGAGGTTGTATAGAATTGAGATGGAGGTCGATTGAATATATGAGTGTGTTCTTAATTTAAATAACAAAAAGGTGATTAAAAGTGTTTTTTATTCACTGGTTTCAGTGTATATAAGATTTTTAGATGGGGAATGATATAAATCAATTTACATGTCAACGCAGATGACTGATATACCTACAAAACTAATAACTTCATACCCAAACAAGAAACAAATTACTGCAGATCATAGCAAATATTAATCAAGCGGCAAGAATCGAACTCACAACATTCTCCGCCGCAGACGGACTTTCGTCCACTGCGTTACTGGAAGGTATGACAAGACCAATGTCAATTCCAGCTTAGGTATCATATCTTTCATTGAAACTTTTGAAAAAAAAGTCATTACTACACAGAGGATTTTCATTTTGTAAGTTTCAATGCAATGGACCAACATCAATGCCGATATATTGACAGAAAAAGATCAATCAATTTTCATCATAGTTCGAAATATCACAGTAGCAAATTAAACACTTATCAGAATTATCAGGCACGTACCTACTCGATTAACTGATTAGACTCTAGGACGCGATAAATACAATTGAGTTCAGAGAACTTTAATTATTTGTACAGCACTAGAGAAAAAAAACTTGAAATATAGCCCAATCAAAAGGACATGGAACTTCTTTTGCATTTAGATAGTTTAAAATAGTTTGTCAAAACAAAGACAAAAAACACCAAAACAAAACAATAAAATAACAACAACTATTAATTTTTACATTTATATAAATTTCCTAAAAATCTAAGCCGTCACCAGTAGGCAGAGTGCCCAGAATGCTGGCAGCATTGCCACGTTTAATGGGAATACTAATTCGTTGACCGAAATAAAAGCCAACATTCCGATCACCTACATTAAGTTTAAGAAATGAAATAAGTTCCCAAAAATTTTCGACTTAGACTTTAGAGCACACCCGTACTAAGGGTGGGGCGAGGGTTCGAGTCCCGCTGAAGTCGAAAATTTTTGGGAACTTATTTCATTTCTTAGAGATGCCCAGAGTGCGGGTAAGCACTATAACAAAAATACTTACAATTAAGTTTGTTTATATTATAATTAACAAGCTTTTAACAGCGCGGCTTAATTCGCACGCATTTTCCCTGGACAATAATTATTCATGTCCTTGTCCGGGACACCACCTATTTCTTTGCTAAATTTTCCATTTAGGCGTAAAATGAGTTATTATTTATATTTATTTATTTATTAATGTGTGGTGATGTAATGCGAAATGAAAAAAATATGGACGCCATGGACGGATTCTATGAAAGATGAGATAATCGTAAAAGACAACGTCCTGTCACAAGGAATTCGAGATTATTTTTGTAGTTTTTGCACCTCTCCTCACCGGTTTGTTTAACATCGGGATAAGAAAAGCAAAATGATGATACCAATCTGACTTGGGTCTGAGGGTAGACCTGCTTTTGATTTTGGTTTTTTCCATACCTAAAAATGTCATAACAATTTATAACAGCTGTTAAGAGTCTGCGATAGTAGGCCCTGTAATGATTTCGAGGATGTAAAATTTCCCAAAGAAGACAACAGAGGGCTCTTTATTTACACGTAGACCTACACAAATTGACTATACCTAGAAGTGGCTAACATCTACCATATCAAAGAACCATATCAAAGTAAATTTCCTGCCGGTTTCATTTCAATCCTATTCCGATCGCTCGCAGACTAAGTACGATGGCGGCGCTACGATTCTGAGCCTCGTATGATGGCCATGATGTAGACGACAGAGGGCTCTTTATTTACACCAACCTTCGTTTATGCAAATATTAATTAATTTTTAGTTTTAGTTTTTTTTTTAATTTATAAATGTTTTTGAACGAGCGTGGGTGAAGGAGAAGATGTCGTGTACACGCAAAAAAAATCAATACACGCAGCTCCGTGCAAATAGCAACGCACATGCTATCTGTATTATTCCCTTATCTACGAGTATGTAAATAGTCAAATCGTAAGTTTAGAAAGATTTTTTTACTACACCTAATCGGAAAATACCTATATTAGTTCTTACTTGAAACAAGATCCGTCACGTGCGAGTGTAACTCGCGCGCCGAGGGTTTCAAACATTTGCCAATTATTTGAACACTCAATTTTCCGTCTTTTTTCGAATGGCAATATTTTAAAAAGAATGAAACCTACAGCAATTTCGAAAACTTTTTAAAATTTACAAAACAATGCCTTTCATTTGATAAACTAATAGGTAGGTAGCCCCCTTTTCGATAAAAAATATCCCCCTTTTCGAGCATTTTCAATATGTTTTTTTTTTTTCATAAATGTTAGTTTTTACAGACTTCTCTATATTTTTCCTGTAAAATATAGATTGATATCTACAAACGCCTAATACATTGTACTTGTACGTGGATCGGTCTGCAATCTTCAGAGATAGGGGGAGGGGAGGGGGTATGGTAAATTTTTTGACTTCTTTTGAAATATTTCAAAAAGTGTTTTGAAATGGTCAAAACGATACCTTTCATTTGATATCCCTCTTGCCTCCCTAGGTCTCTTTTCAAATTTCAACATCATAATTTGTACTGAAAATATTCATTTTAATTTTTCATTTATTTATAAAAAAAAATCTTGAAATCATTAATGGCGCACGAAATGTATCATTATTTCAAATTTCAAGTTAATAGCTGCAGTAGTTACTGAGATTTTCAAGAAAGAGCGGGGACGGACAGAGCGAGACCATGAGAGTTTCAAAACCGATCTTTGAAACCCTAAAAAGGGAAGAAAGTACGTAAATCCAAGCGAACAAATATGCGGGCGGCAAAAATATATGGGATTTTTTATTTTTTTTAATTTAAAATTTAAGGCTAGAATCAGGCGGATGCCAAAATAAAAAGTTTTTATCTCGAAGCCCACCAAAATGTTACTGGCCACTTGCATTTTTTGAGAAAACTTGGCAGTATGTGTTTTTGAGTTTCAATAATTGTAATAGTTTTATTTTAAATTACGAAGTTTAAAAACTATTCAGGTTATTTCAAATATTTTTTTGTAAAAAGCCTGGTTATTAGATGAGTAGATTAATTATTTATTGACAAGCAGTTAGGTCACGAGGAAAAACCCATGTTTTTACAATAAATAAATAAATATACCCATTCTACTCAATTGATAGGTCTGCCAATAAATAAAATCTTTGCAAATTCCATAAACGAAAACTACAACTCAATATGGACTCTATTTCAATGATAAACGAACCATTGAATCTGCAAAACTAAATTTGTCGAATATCGTAATTCGTATGATTTTGTCAGCTGTCATCGTGAAAAAAGTAACGTGACCTCACGTCCATCCGAGGAGGCGTCCAGCCTCCGAATGACGTTGGTGGAAACGATTTTGGGTATTTGTCAAAGTAATATTCGATCTATAAGGTTCAAAATGGTTTTAGCAAAATACACACATGTTTTTAATTTGCGTTCGCACGAAGTAAATATGTGTTTTTACCTTATTACAAGATTATTAGACAACCAATCGAAAAATAAAAAAGCGTAACTAAAGAAGAACTTCTACCTTTTTTCTACAAAACAAAAACCCAACAAGAAAAGTGTGCTGTTCCTGAGATAAATAGCAAAACGTGTGTAAAACATCTGTTTTTCAAAAAAATAAACTATCGAGAAAACTTTCACCAATCGTGTTTTTAAAAATACGTACTCCAATATAAAAGTTCGAAGTAACATTTCCCTAAATATGAAGGTGGTAGCTTTCACAGATTCTGAGATAAATAACTATTTTGAAACACAAAACTGCATATCATACATTCTTAATTAGAAACTGGCGCATTGAACCAGTTACCCATGTACCTACTTTGATAAGAATGACTCAAAATGTATAATTGTAGTAATAATTGTATAATTGGTTTGTAATAATTGTAATAATACACATTTCAAGCTCTTTGATATTCCATCTTTTGGTGAAATGTGTTCGAACTTATTCTGTGAGAAATCAATTAATCTCTGAATTTAGTTTGAATCTCGCAGAATCACGTTTACGTACTTTCCACTCCACTGTGCAAGGCCGCTAAGGCCGTTTACATAATGGTATATGATCTTAATAGAAAAAGTAAGGTTTATTTTTGTGTTCCCAAAACGGGCCTGGGATATTCGCTAAAAGAGAATACGTCCTTTAAAAACTACAGAATAACAAAATAAAAATTCCGTCCCTTCGCGGTATGTTTAGCTAACGGTTTCTGACCACCATCGTCAGCCTTGAGGCAAAACCTATATAGGTACCTAAGTAGGTTAGGTATCCCGCCACCGAAGGTGGAGTGCTACTGTCTCAGTAATTCACTCAGTTTCTGGGTGGAAAGCTGAATCCCAGCCGAACTATCGCCACTGTAATCATCTTTCGTACGCGCTATTTTGTGATAAGGATAGGCATAGGATTTCACGAATTTCTAACCTTAGACAAATTATTACGCACAAAACAAATATTTTCGAGAGCTTCAATCGAGTGTATGCCAAGTATCTTTCTAATAAACATATCCTACTAACATCATAAACGTAAATGTTTGCAAAAATGAGAAATTGTGAGATGTTTCGGCAAAGAAAACGCCAAAATTACTGCAGCAAGCGATCTTAAAACATATCGACTTTGATATATTAGATGTAGTTCTAGATTTGAGCTACTTTTTGTATCGAAAAGTGGCAGGAGCTAGTTCTTAAATAAGCTCTATCTCACAGGTCTAAGGCTCATATTATAAAAGCTTGGTCAGTCATCTAAGCTTGAGGATCGCTTTCCTACGCCATAAACGTCACTCAAGCAAGATCTATGACTGAGTAAACTTTCATAACACGGGCCTAAGATCCAAGTTCCAATACTTACTTGCCAGTAAGAGTAGCCCATTCATACAGCTTATCCAGTAGATTTTCGCTCAGCAGAAACTCCAGGCATTCGGCTGGACTGGTCGCCGAGTGAATCTCTCTAGCTCGCGCCTCGAGAGAGAGAAGTGTAGTCAGTTGTTCCAGATGGTTCACTACGCCGAGAACGTCGTCATGGAGGTGGGATGGCTGGAAGGGAAATTGAGAGTTATAAGTGTAGTTTAAGGTTTTTTTTTTGTTTAAAATAGTGAAAGTGGCTTAAAAGAAGTGTTAGAGGTAGCGTCGGCCAAGTTAGGGTGGAGGATTGGTGACGAGACGACCGATGTGACGCGACGGGTTAAAGTCCGCTTGCAACGCAGGAGTTTGTGGGTTCGATTACCGCCTTGGGCCAAATGTTGGTTAGGTACGTAGATTTATATTTAAAAAAAAACAAAATAGAAGAAAGCATCTTGAACATGGCTGACCATTTCAGTTCACTGTCGACCACTCCTGTGGCTAGGCTAGACGGATCTATAACACATAAATGTTTTAGTGTGTAGGGGACAATCACGTGTATTCTCAAAGGTGTACAGAAGGAAGAGAAAAAAACATGGCTTCTAAAGGGGTGTCAATGACACAAGTTCGTGAATAACGCGGGAAGTTTGAATTCCATCTTTGAATTATAAACATAGTGCAGTAGGTATTAGTGTAGCATAACCGTGAGGTAAGACGAGATACATGCTACTTGTCGATGATGTCGTAAACCTTCTGCTAGTGTTTGCAGAAGAAGCTGACCAACAACAACAAGAAATGAAATAAGTTCCCAAAAAAAATCTCTTTTCGACTTCGGCGCTTTTATACAATACAATACAAAACACTTTATTGTACACCAGAAAAAGAACATTACAAAAAGACATATAACATGAGACAAGTACAATGGGCGGCCTTATCGCTTAGAAGCGATCTCTTCCAGGCAACCTTTGGATGCTGTACTAAAGGTATTTTCCACAAAATTTATACCCGAAGTACTAGGCAAGCATAATCGTGAAGGAAGTACTAACATGCGACTTGTCGATGATGTCGTGAGCCTGCTGCCAGTGTTTGCAGAAGGAGCTGTAGCACGCCTGAGGCTCGTAGTCGTGCCGCGGGTCGAGCGAGCGAGACAGCTGTCGCGCGAATGAAAGGGACGTGTTACGCAGCCAACTCATTGTGGCTGGTTATGGTTGTGACATCTGAAAGAGAATAAACAATAGACATTTTAACACAACATCATCTGGGTTGCCTGGGAGAAATCGCTCTCAGCGAAAAGGCTGCCTATTGTACTGGTCATGTTTTAAATTTAGATATGTTTTATTTTTAAGTGCAATAAAGGGTACATTCATTCATTCTGGCCCAAAGCATGCTGAGCTGCGTGTTAGGTATACCAGATGGCTAATATAAACAGAACTACTTCTCAGAACAGCTGTACTATAACAAATATTTACTTACTTGTAATTCATGCAAACGATTGTCCCGTGGCGGGAATAAGACCCTTTTGCGTCTTAGGTGGACATTCGCCCACTGCACCAGAAGTCATCAAAAAGCGAAAGGTTAAAGTTTGTGAGGACGTGATACGTTTGTGACCTCACCATCATCATCATCATCAGCCTACATTAGTCCACTGCTGAACATAGCATAGGCCTCCCCTAATGAGCGCCATAGCCTGTCCTAGCCCTATCTTCAGCTCAGGTTTGTGACCTACGAGCTACGACCATCCGAACCGGAGTACATGTAGTGTAGGTAGAGCATAATGCGACCTATTAAGATTTTTTCATCCGAAAATAGCGTGTGCGAAACTGTATTCAAAAGCTAGTCTACATTGAACATTGACATACAGCTTTATAATAACACTGGCGTTTTACTAGCGATTTCAAAGCGATGAGGTTTTTCACAGCGAACACGCCGCCGAGACGCGGCGAGCACGCAGCGACAACGCTGCGACGCCAGCACGCCGCCGCAAAGGCGCCATCGACGACGCCAGTGTTCAAAATAGCAGGCGTGATCGCTGCGCAATCACATCGCTTTAAAATCGCCAGTGCGATAAGGCTGTAATAGTTTATCTGTCCATACAAAACCATCCCATAGACAGTAGGTGAAGTACCTAGCTAGGTACTCTATTCAAATTCATTACAGATGTAAGCGGGTTAACTACGACCCTTATTTGTGTTGGAAGAACACCAAAGTTTCATCCCTTAACGAGGGACTTCTTCAGGGTGAGTGCGGTGCGGTTTTAGGCGCGCGCTTTCCGCATCCCTCCGAGCACTGCGCAAGGTGTGCAATAAGGTTCGTAGGTAACCCGCTTACATCCGTAATGAATTCGTCAAACTACAATAGTTTTATAGTAAAATACTCTATTCAAGTTTATTCATATGAATATAAATGAGTACAGTAAATATGTATGTATAGAGCTAAAAAACAAAGCCATCACATCAAAACATCAGAAGCACAATAGAATCCCAATGCTGTGTTGTTTTTCTATACAACTCTCACTTTCACAAAAACCTTAACAGTAAAAACCTATTGCATTGTGGGAATAAATAAACAATAGGTAGTCTGTTTGCCTGTCACAATATGAGTTGTTAATATTTAATGGAGATTGCTTAATTAAAAACAAACTAGATACTTAGAAAAGGGATGCCAGTGAATTCATAGTAATATTATAAAAGCAAAAGAAACTGTCTAAAACTTTTTAAACTTTCGTGATTTGTTAACATATTAATGATTATTTAACGGGTATTTATCTCATACCTTTTGCTTTCTTTTCCCCACTGTATCAACCTTTTTACAGCGATTGTGGTCAAAAGTATGAAAAAAGTAAAGTATGCGATAAATACCAAAAAAGGCCTAACTAATCTAACCTAAATAATCTTCAATAACTATGTCTGTATGTCTGTTACCTTAACAAGACTTATCGACTCAATGGATATTTATGAAAATTGGTAGAGAGGTAAACAAAACCGTGTGCCCTCTACTTGAAAAGCGCATGTGAAGCTGCGGGCAGAAACAAGTTTATTATAAGCTGATAATCATTTGGAGGAAACTATGAACTAAGTAAAACATATATTTATATCTAAATAGAATAGAAATATAATTAATCTAAATAGAATAGAAATACCTACTAAAAGATTTCAAAGCAGAAGACAAGAAAACTCATAAAATTTTGTTTCTTTTTGATAAGATCAAAATCTAATCAAAAACATGTTTGATAGTAGTGTGTAGTATAATAGTGGTTATCTAGGATAACCAACCACATAGCCAACATCATTTATTTATGAAATGTTATAAAAAATGTAATACAAAATAGATAGATAGATAGATAGAAAATTCTTTATTGCACACTTAAAGCTAAAAAAAAACAATTTACACGTAAAACAATTATATCATAAGTGACAATTGGCGGTCTTATCGCTCAAGAGCGATCTCTGCCAGACAACCTGGTATGGATAGGATCATCGGATATACATGGGGTAAGATTTGTGTGCATCGGATAATACTACTTAGACATATTATACATATATTTACTCAACATTATATACCTAATGTATATATATAAATATAAATACATACATACTTATCTTATATAGATATATATAATATCTTACATAAATAAATAAATATATACCTTTTATCTACTTACAATAAATATGAAAACAACGGCGTGTTCAGTGACAAGAGGACAAATAGTGTTCCTTTACCATATTCTTGAAAGTTGGTAGTGACTTTGCACACCTTACGGTGACCGGCAATGCGTTCCATAGCTGGACAGCCCGCACAGCGAATGAGTTGCCGTAAAAAGATGAAGAGTGGACAGGTGTTTGGAGCGAAAGGGTTAGGTTAGCGAAGGGGAAGGAAAAATAAAACAATTTATAGTCACAGAATTGTATGAGATGACATAAACAGGAAAAAGTCGACAAAAGATAATAAGAAAAATATAAATGTCCAAACGAGTGGGTTCTTATCATTATTATTTACATAATGCTTGGAATAAGGTTAGAGTGTTGGTGTGATTGCAAATTATGGAAGTGTGAAAAAGGCTTTAGTGAGTGTTTAATTGCCAAATTATGCAAGTTCATTACTAGAGTGTTGTTTTTGAGTGTACATTATATACTAATTCAAATAACTAGATAACTCTGCAGAGTATTAAGTCAAATTTTTGAGAAACTGGACTTAATCATAATGTACATAATTGAAAGGTGTTCATAAACACAATAATCACATTAAAATATTAAATACTGTGAGTCATACAGATACCAGCTGTGCTACATATTAGGCATGATGTTTGAAAGAGGGAAAACTTAATTTACTAATACAGGAAATACTTGCTGATAAAAATAATGAATGCACTCAATGACTTTTACAAACTGGATAGTAGGCATATTGAGTAGCTGTGGTAATGCGATACCAAGGAAGGGTGGTGTGTGTAGCTGCGGAACATCGCCACCATATCGATATCAAAGCAAGATTCATCGTGAACCTTGACATTACGATTTCCTTGCCTTTTAACAGCTATCTTCTCGAAATCTCTCACAAGACTCACAAAATCATTCTCTTTCAAGTTTTGCTTGACATCATTCAATAAGCAGAGGTAAAACAGGATGTAATACTCACATTATATAGATTCACTGGTCGAAAATAGATACGGGAGCTTGCAAAATAAACCAAAAGAAACACACATGATACGTAATTGTATGGTATAAAATTATGTCATTCACGAGCATACAGGCATAATCTGGCCGTTTCGTATTGATTGATTGTTAATCATGTAAAACAGCATTTGATGTATGGAGTAAGTAAATAATTATCTCAAAAATTTAGAAAAACAACAAAATTTAGCCAAATGGCCAAAACCAAGAGACATCACTCTGGTGGCCACTCACTGCACTGCACACACACACACCACCATATAAATACATGTAACCATGCATGTACTCAACAAAAACCAGTGCTGCCAGATAGAATTTGACAAAATAGATTGGTGGAAAGTGAAACATGGCCGGGAGCGGGCGGGGGGGCTTTGCGACGGCGGCGACGGCGGCGGCGGCTCTCCGGCGCGGCGGCGGCTCTCCGGCGCGGCGCGGCGGCGGCTCTCCGGCGCGGCGGCGGCTCTCCGGCGCGACGGCGGCGGTGGCAGGGGCTGCGTGCGGCGGCAGCAGGGTGCAAGGTGGTGCAGTGAAAAGAAAATAAACAGAAATAAAATACTGATATTTTGTTAAGTTAGGTACTACTTATTTGAATAAAAACTGAACATCCCATGTCAATAAATTCAGTACCTATCCTCCTGTATTGTTTTGGGCCTTCATGGGAGGTAATGCCCATAATCCCCACGCTGAGCATGCGGGTTGGGGATCGCAGTTCTGTGGTAGATCTATTCTACAAGAGGCGCTGCTACCCGCCTCCCATTGTATGTCCTTTAGTCGCCTCTTACGACACCTTTGACTAAGTGTTCCCTGTGAATCTATGGTATGAATAAATGAAATGAAAAATGAAATGACCCACGGGAAGAGTTGGGGTGGTGCAAGGTCTAAGCCGGCACCACACGGCTGTACCTACCTAGTGCTTAATTCCCTCCTAGTCAGGCGGTCTTCTTTCGTGCAACTGCCCATTGATGTTGATCGGGCTGTTGTTGTTTGGGTCTGACTCGATAAACAACATAGCGCCAAGTGAAATGTACATTTTAATTTGTTTGATTGTTGTAAGGACGTAAGGGTCTCTCTCTCACAGAAAACAGACAGATGTCTCGGATTATATAAAATCCAAATTTAAAATGTATTAAAGAAATGACGCGCCTTCCCATCTTCCTAGGACTTCCGTGAGGGCTGGTGCGGCGGCAGATTTAGCCGAAGATCTCAAGAGGCGCAAATATGCAGGTCTCGACAGAGCCTACACGTTTGCTCCCCTTGGAGTCGAGACCCTAGGTTCGTGGGGTACCGAGGCTCTCCGGGTTTTCAAAAAATTATCTGAGCGTCTGGTCGAAGCGACGCGTGACCCGAGAGCTGGTGAGTATCTGGCACAGCGCATTGCTATACAGCGGGGCAATGCAGCCAATGTCTTAGGCACGCTTCCAACTGGTATTGATATGGATCAGTTGAGCTACCTGTAGATTGTTTGCAACAGTTTGCAGATAGCTTAATTGTTTCTATTGTAATTACTAGTTTTAATTTAAATTTGTTATTTGATTGTTAAAGAAATCAGTAGCTCAATAAACTGTTCAAAAAGCTGTTAGATCAAGTGCTAAATCAGTAGACTTGGCAGCACTTGCACAAACAGACAGCAAATAAGTCATGACAAAGACACTTGCTTGGACATGGCAATGACAGCTTGCTTGATTGTTTGCTAACACAATTGACGCATGACGTAATCATTCTTTTGTATTGTTTTTACCTTAGATGAATTATACTTCCTCTGTGGTTTTTACTTTGAATGAGAACGAAATAACCTCACGCTCCCTTTTCGAAGCTACGGCGACGACGAGCGACGACGCGCCGAACGACACCAAAGCTCCACCAAAGACGACACGGCGGCCGCCAGTCTATCTACCATAGAGTAAGAAGGCTCCATAGACGCTACCTTAGATGAATTATACCTCTTCCTCTAAGCTACGGAACGTTCCTACGTTCCGTATGAATGATTAATTGTATTTGTAGACGAGGCGTGTATTTTAGGTAGCGGTAAGTGGTTTTATTCTCATACTTGGGGAGCTTCTTTGGTAAGGTCGTTGAGATGTAAATCCATCCTCTGTTCGTGGTTTTGTTTGTCCAAATGATGACATTGACAATCTTTGGAAAACTGACACTGACAACTGAACCGTGTTGTCTATGCCGGTCGGTGAAAAAGGGCAGAGGCAAGATGGCGCGTGGCGGGCATCGGGCTCTTGGTATCGACCATGCGTAGAATTCACGATTTTATCAGTTGATTGGTGGAGTTTTCGGTGCCGTAGGGCTGCGCAGGGCTGTTCTGATTGTCTTAGCCTTTATCAGAAGGTGGGATGTAACCCTGTCTGTCTTCACGCCCACTGATGGTTTACCTCGAATGATACTAGGAAAAGTCTGACTCGCACATCCACACCAATAATGGCGGAAGACTCAAGCGACTTTACAACGGGAGTTCTGTGCCAATTACTTCAGTACTACCAGTACTACAGTCGGTTCCTTCTACTATCCTAAGAGAATGAGATTAACAAGTGCTATGGATGTTCAGAAATGCAATTGGTTTGTAATAGAGGTGCTGGTAAGGTCTGATCGTTTCATGCTAAAATTGTTGGTTTTGTGAATACTTCTATTGGATTGATTTGTAAATACTAAAGGTAGTATGGTTATTAAGCAAGCAGTTTGGGTTTTAGTTGGTTTATTGTGATGTGACCATACTTTTGATTGATTAGGTATAAAGAATCTTGAGAAAGAAACTAAACAAATGTCTTTCGTCAACATAAGTAGCTAATCAAAGCTAATCGAGTAGTTGCCCAATGATAAAGCATAGCCGGTGTAAATATGTCCCAATGCTAATAATCATAGCCGATGTCTTGTCAATGACACAATTTGCCCATCTGTTGCAATGTTTTCTTGTGAATTATTGTTTTCAGGGTTCAATGGAAGTGGAGGATGCCTGACACTAGATATTGGCAGACCACATCAATCATGGAGGCACATAAGGATTTAGTGATTGACGGAGCCAAATATGTGTGTGATAGTGCCAGAGAATCTACTTAGCATAGACTGTCTGGGAATCAGAAGTGCCTTATTACAAAGATAAGTCACACCTTCACAAATCAGATTTGTTTCAATTCCAAAGTAAGTGTATGTTTATTGAAAAAAGAAGAAAGTAAAACAATAAAATTAGTTTACTGTTGATAAAATTATAAAACCTGAATATTGTCTTGCATTTTGTTGTTCTGTTCATGTATTTGTTCAGTTACACATGTTACAAAGACAAGACTTGATTAAACTTGATACATATTATGGAGTAAGTATGGGTGCTAAGATGTGTTCTATTTTAATAATTCCATGATCAGATCACTAAACACTGATCCACATGCTATGTGTAAATCTTGTGTGACTCTTTATCATGTCATTTGCTTTCCTACTTTGTGTTTTTTTTCTGTTGTAGTCTGCTGATATATTTTGTTGTTAGTTCTTGTTCATGTAGCATCAGTCCTTCAAGGATGATATTGTTCGGTTCTGATCTTTGTTTCTGTTTCGCTGTTTTTGCTGGAAGGTGAGGTCTTTGTGTCGTTATTTGGTTATGGTGCTGCTTGGCATAGCTAGTGTGAGCATCTTGGGTTACTACACCCAAGATTGGTCCTTGTTGGCATGGTGGCCATCTGAGAGGACGCGTGTGGGCATATTGAGTACGGTGTCTCAATATGAGTTCTACAGGCATACGGTGTTGCTTGTAAGAGCTGGTGAGAGAGTCTTGGGTTCCTACACCCAAGATTGGTCCTTGTTGGCATGGTGGCCATCTGAGAGGACGCGTGTGGGCATATTGAGTACGGTGTCTCAATATGAGTTCTACAGGCATACGGTGTTGCTTGTAAGAGCTGGTGAGATAGTCTTGGGTTCCTACACCCAAGATTGGTCCTTGTTGGCATGGTGGCCATCTGAGAGGACGCGTGTGGGCATATTGAGTACGGTGTCTCAATATGAGTTCTACAGGCATACGGTGTTGCTTGTAAGAGCTGGTGAGTGTCTTGAGTTCATTCAAGATTGGTTCTCTAGTCGTGGTCTGAGTCGTCTAGCTAAATGTTGTGTAGTCTCTAAATGGTGATCAGATGTTGTTTTGTGGAATATGGTTGCATCTTGTGAGTCTGTTGTTCTATGATCTAGTTATATGTGTCTTGCTTGATGAAATTGGTGTTGACCTGTGTTGTGGTCAAGCAGTGTTTCTGGTTTCGGTCCCCTCATCTCTCTGGTGGTGCCACTGTGGATCTCATCTGTGGTCGGTAACTAGCAATGGTTGATCAGGTGGTAGTAGGACGTACCTAGAGTATGTACCTGCTAAGAGGCTGGAAGTCGGTGTGTAATGTGCAGGTGCCCAAGCCCATAATCAGGCTGTTCTTAAAAAAAAAAAAACAGTTTGTGGACAGCTCTGTATAATTGGCTAGAGTACCAATGTTATTGCATGTTGATGATGTGTTTTTCGACAGAACGCGGCTGAAGCGAGTAATGTGTGCGGTTGGTTGGTAGGGGTGGCGGAGCGTCCGTGCTGCGGTGTTGGCTTGCGTCTGCCTGGTGTGCGCATTAATCATAGCAGGAAGAATGATGTCAGGTTGGACGAGCGAGTCTATGGCGATATCTTCCTCTTTTTATTTGGGTGCTGTAGTAAGTACATGGAACGTAAATAACCCGGGGTGTGTATCTTTATCAACAACAACAAACAAGGCATAATCGGCTAATTGCTGCGTTTGTTCATTACGAGGCTATTTCTCAGGGCTGGGAGTGTGGTGAAGCCGAAGCGATGACTGACTATTTCTCCGGGCTTGCAGTCTGGAAAGGAGATGGCTATAGTGTTGTGAAAGTGGCTAAGTATCGTAGGGTAGCCAACAACTGTATCAGTCTTCCTGTAGTGCGGTTGAGGTGGCCAACAACTGTACCTGATAGCGTTTGTTGGCGTGGTGGCCAAAGGCTGTATGCGTTACACTATAGCGTCGTCCGTGGACGGACTCATTGTCAGGCATTGGCCGTGTAGACGAGGCGTGTATTTTAGGTAGCGGTAAGTGGTTTTATTCTCATACTTGGGGAGCTTCTTTGGTAAGGTCGTTGAGATGTAAATCCATCCTCTGTTCGTGGTTTTGTTTGTCCAAATGATGACATTGACAATCTTTGGAAAACTGACACTGACAACTGAACCGTGTTGTCTATGCCGGTCGGTGAAAAAGGGCAGAGGCAAGATGGCGCGTGGCGGGCATCGGGCTCTTGGTATCGACCATGCGTAGAATTCACGATTTTATCAGTTGATTGGTGGAGTTTTCGGTGCCGTAGGGCTGCGCAGGGCTGTTCTGATTGTCTTAGCCTTTATATTAATCAAAGATCCTAGGATCCTTCCTAGGATCTTTGATTAATACAATTAATCATTCATTGGTTATCATTGCGACGTCGAAGAAGTGGAACGGAACTAGTACGTGAAGTTGGCAAAAGTTTTCTCAAAATACAAGAGGAAAAAAATTGCCATGTAATTTAAAAAAAAAAAAAAAAAGAAGTGAAACGTGTGATGCTGATGCGTTAGCAATGTTATCATCCATAATACATCTGTGAACGTGTGTATATTTTTGATTTGTGATTGCGATAAAGTTTTTCAGAATTTCTTAACAATAACAACATTAACAACTTTAGTACTATACTTATAAATCTGTGATAACAACTTGAACACAATGTCGGACGATGAGGTTATTCGCTTTGAGATCACTGATCATGATTTGGACAACGAATTCAACTTCAACAGACCCCGAGGGAAAAACAAAAAGGAGCATCAGATTTACGGTAAATCACTTGCACAAAATCTTTAATAATAACATAATTAAATAAATTAGCTGTAAAGTTTCAGTATGTTACAGAGTTCAGTTCAGTTGGGCACCTAAGAATAAGAATAAGAATAATTTATTTGCCTATTTATTTGAATAGCCGCAACATATTCATTTGTTAAATTCAAAATTATGAATTATAATAATTCCAGGCATGTGGGCCAAGGACAGTGATGAAGAAGACAATGAAGATAATGTCAGAAGAAGAACTCGGAAGCCCAAAGACTACTCGGCACCCATTGGTTTTGTTATGGGAGGTGTACAGCAGGCTGGCAAGAAGAAAGAAGAGAAAAAAGGTGTGTATGTACTGCCCAGGTATGCAGACAGATCAACTGTGCAAGGTGCAGTATAAGAAACTTATACGAAGAATATTTATAACTTGACAGTTGTTTAAACTAAAATTGCTCTGTCTGCATAGACCCTTAGAATGCATTGACTCTTACCAACTTCTTTTAAAAAAATAGCATGTTATCTTCGCATTGCAATCCAGATTATTCACAAAAAAGTATTAAATCTATATTATAGAGCTTGAATCAACCGAGGCCTCAACATCCCGCCCAAAGTTTGCTCCAGACAGTTCAGATGAAGAAGAATCCAGTTTACCAGCTGAGTCGGAGACTGCTGGCATCAGGAGAAAGGGACAGGGCATGAGGACGGCGCACCTTGGAGGGAATGTTGGGACTTGGGAAAAACATACTAAGGGTATTGGAGCTAAGCTCTTATTGCAGGTAAGATTAAACTTAAATTGTTTACTAGCTTCTACGTACAGCTTTAGCTCAAATATGGCCTATGCCAGACAGAAAACGGGACTGAAAAGTCTTATAGAGGCTTCAGATCCGTCCACACCTACAGAAAATGAAGGCAAGCTGTCTATCACCAAAATCCTGCTCGGCACTTCAAAGGGTTAGGCCTGGTTAGGCAGGGGGACAATGCAGAAAACACTCCCAGGCGAGATGTCA
Source organism: Eupithecia vulgata (assembly GCA_946478455.1). NCBI lineage: Eukaryota > Metazoa > Arthropoda > Insecta > Lepidoptera > Geometridae > Eupithecia > Eupithecia vulgata. Next base: position 9,520,559 of record OX297879.1, on the reverse strand, counting down.
GTGCAGACCCCAGTTCGCCCCACTGAGAATTAGATGACCTATCATTATCACTTGGTGGCATGGCGCCACCAAGTGATAATGTAGCTTTCTATTGTTGGAAGAATTTTCAAAATTGCACTTGTAGTTCCAGAAATTAACCCATACACATAAAAACGAATTTTATCTAAATTAGTGTAGACTATAAACTACTCACTAAAAGTTTAGATTCAATGTTTGTTACTTCGGTCACTGTGGAGTTTACGGGATGCAAGAAAAATAAATTTTTTTAAGTCAAGGTCATTAACCTTTTAACCTAAACTTCAATGACCTTGAGATAAGTGACCTTGAGGTCCTTAACCTGGAAGTACAGCCTATCCGCCATTGCATAACAAGGGACAGGCACCACTGCTCACCTCCGCAGCTTCGATTTGCGCGGTGCTTGTCCCTTGTTACAGTTGGCGGAGGGTACACTCCCTGCGCGCCTCCGGCTTAATAAACTCTAGGAGCGCCACGCACAAGACTACGTGGGTACTCTGTGTCGTATGCGCCGCCGGAATGCTCTGTATCGGGGTAGTTCTTCATGTTTTTTTCCTGGAGATAAACTTAGATAGTCGTATTTAAATGCATAAATTATTTAAAGTACAACAAAACTCTGGCAAAATATTTATTTTCTTTAACCGCGATATACAAAGGAAAAAAAAAAATGTGATATGTACATAAAAAATCGTCAAAAGTCCTGCGTCCCGTAAACTCCACCCCAACCCACACATATAGGTACTACTTTTTAGTCCATAAAACAGTTTCCACAAATATAAATAATCTTACATCTCCAAATTGCAATCTCCAATCTCCAATGCGTGTAAAGCCGCGGCAAGAACTTAAGTCTAAACAACTCAACAAGCTAGATTGTAACTTTCCATGGTATTTTGCTCTAAACCTTTGAATGGCCTTCTGAATTAGCAGTTGTATGGTGAAGGCCATACAAAAGACTTTCAAAGCCATTGAAATAGATTTCAAATGCCAATATAGAATGGGTGGTTTTAGTGTGATTCCACAGCTGGAATGGACTTATTATGGAAAACCATAGGCAGAACTTGGTATTGAATAAAGTATTTTTTTTTTTTTTTATTTGCTTTTGGTGGCTTTCGTGTCACTGCGGCCATGATGGGCCTATTGTGATCGCCACTTTATGTGTTCTCCCCTAAAGCCGCGGCGTTCAGAGTTCGCCACCTACCCTTGCAGCTGCTAGGAACTGAAGGATTTCCTTCGGGGAGAAGTCTCGTAGCTCGTCTTGGCCGAGCAGATGCTTGCCCAGATAAGTACTACGTTTTTGCATCAGTGCTCCACACTCACATAGCAGATGGAGAGGCGTTTCGTCCGCCTCCTCACAGAATCTACAGGTTTTTGTGTCGCATAGCCCCAATTTAAACATGTGCTTGTTAAGGCGACAGTGTCCAGTTAGGGCTCTTGTTATGATGCGAAGGTTATCTCTGTTTAGCGCTAGGATTTGGTTAGTGTACCGTTTATCGAAGGCTTTTGAATAAAGTAACCAAGTTTTACAACAAGATTGTAACAGTGAGAAAGTTTAAATTTAATTACAACTACATAAATTTCTATGCATTTGAATCAGAATCAAGTGACTACCTAAACGGCCTCTTGTTTGTTCGTAGATGGGCTACGAGCCGGGCAAAGGTCTGGGTAAAAGCCTGCAGGGTATATCAGCGCCGGTTGAAGCCACTGTCAGAAAAGGAAGAGGCGCAATCGGCGCCTACGGTCCTGAGAAAGCTGCAGTAAGTTTTTTTTTTCATTTTGTTACCATTCGGAGATACTGAAACATTTTAGAACTTTACTAAAATCGTATTTAATATTTACTTTTAGAAAAGAGTTTTTTAAGTTTTTAAAGTAGTGCTCTTGTCACAGGACGCTTAGTCCTAAAATATTGACGCTTATTTCTACACCTTAGTTGCAAAAATAATTGTCAAAATTAGCTTTACGAAATGTAGTAGTTGGGCTTCATAATGGTAGTGATTCTGTTGGCACAAAACCTAAACTAAACTAGCATAAAAATGTTGCTGTCCCCTTTTGTTCGATCGAAAAAAAAAGAGACATCAACAATTTTAGTCTAGTTTAGTTTAGGTTTTAGGCCAACAGAATCACTACCATTGATTATATTCGAGCATTCTAATTAAGAATTAAGAAAGAAGTAATGCTTTAATTTGAAAAAGTTTTTCTTAATTTCAATCCCTTCTGAACCTATTGTTTGTTCAAAAATCACTTAAAACGTTATTGCTAACTGCAGCTAAAGGCGAAAAGAGAAGAAGAAAAGCGCTTGATGGAAAAAGAGGAACAAGAGAAGGGAACATCTGGAGAGAAGTCCTACAACTGGAAGAAATCGCACAAAGGCCGCTATTTCTACAAAGATGCGGCTGATCTCATACAAGAGGGTAAACCTACAATGCATACAATCGCCAGGTAGGACTAGATTAAACTTTGTTTCCAAGCCTGTAAGAATATTTTAATATTTTATTACGTAAGGCCTGTGTCCAGCATTGGACTAACATAGGCTGATGGATGATGATACAATACAATTACTCTTTACTGCACACCAAATAAGACACAGAGCACGAAAGAACTTATACAGATTACGTTGCACAATTGGCGGCCTTATCGCTTTGAGCGATCTCTGCCAGACAACCTTTGGATGAACTGGGAGTGATAGTACAAGTGATGAATTTCTTTAATTTGAATTCTTCTTTATTGTTTCTATTAATTACACATGTAAGCGGGTTAATTGCGAACATTATTTGTGTAGGAAGAACACCAACGTTTATTCTTATTTGTGTGTTCTTCCAACACAAATAAGGTTCGTAGCTACCCGCTTACATCCGTAATTAAACATTTCCATATTAGAAACAACGCGTGTGAGTACGCGGGCAAACAACTAGTATTCAATAAATGTTTTCTTTCCAGTTCCGAGCTATCTCGCGTGCCAGTAATCGACATGACAGGCAAAGAGAAGCGAGTGCTAAGCGGGTACCACGCGCTGCGAGCGGCCGCGCCTCGCTTCGAGCACGAGCCACGGCGGAAATGCGAGAACTTTGCAGCGCCAGAACTAGCGCACAACTTGACACTCGTGCTGGACTGTTGCGAACAGGTATTACACACGTGAGACTACGGCGGGTCTTCTCGTCATCCATACTGCAATCCTTGAAAACGAAAGTTTTCAATCAGTGCGTCCTACCCGTCATGACCTACGGAGCTGAGACGTGGACACTCATTGTAGGGCTGGTCCACTAGTTTAAAGTCGCCCAGCGAGCTATGGAGAGAGCTATGCTCGGAGTTTCTCTGAAGGATAGGATTCGCAATGAATACATCTGACAGAGAACCAAGGTTATCGACATAGCTCAAAGGATTAGCAAGCTGAAGTGGCAGTAGGGTAAAAGTGTTCTTGAGTAGAGACCGTGACTCGGCAAACGTAGTGTGGGACGCCCTTCGACCAGGTGGGATGACAATTTGTAAAAGACTGCTGGCTAATGCTGGATGCGGCAAGCTAAAGACAGGGCGCTATGGCGCATTAGAGGAGGCCTATGTCCAGCTGTGGACTAATTTAAGCTGATGATGATGATTATACACGTCCATGCAGTGAGTCCTGGGCGACCAGTCTCGACATAGATAGCGATCGCATGACGACCGACATCGGCATCGGTTGCAAAGTCTTACTGGTCATATTTTAACGAGTTTTGATTATCTCCACAAGAATCAATATTCAAAAGAATCTAAAATTATTCATTTACGTATATGTAAAGTAGATTTCAATTAGAAAAACCAAAGTCTTAAAATAAAAATAAATCTACCATTGGAATTATCGATATTGTAACGTAAACAACTGCCACCTTTACGATTTTTTCTGAATGTGATTGCGGGAAAATATGACAGCCCGATAAGTATGTAGCGATCTGTCGGTAGTTTGTAACTATTATTTTTTTAACCTCCTATAGGCATTTCAAAAAGTTAATATTGGTTTAAAAAAAATATCATGTATCACAACACATGTGATCACTAGCCGTGTGTCTAGGATACTGAGTTGTTTTTGAAATAGTCCTGCCGCCCGTTCCCCTCGCGACCCCGAATATAGCGATCGGTACTTTACGATTGATAAGTACAGACTGCATATCCTGGTAGATATAAGTGTCGTAAGAATAGACTTCTAACACAGCTAGAGGATGTCGTAGGAGACGAATAGGGGAAGCTGCCTCATCTAAGCCATACACGCTAAGGTCTACCTGTGCAGCCTCCTCAAAAATTACAGGCCCATATCGCTCCTGAGCCATGTCTATAAGTTGTTCTCACGAGTGGTCACGAATCGTATTAGCTTGTTTTCATACTATATTAGGATTTATTTGTTCATAAAAAACTGAAAACATTTCTCGACAACAACTATAATATTGACATTACTAATTCTTATTCCAGGACATAATACAAAACGCACGAGAACTAAATGCAGCCGAAGACGAGATAGTGGTATTAGAAAGAGACCTAAAAGAGTGCGATATCAACATGCAAGAGCAGGACGCAATCATCGCTAAGGTTCAAGCGATATTGACGCGAGTTGAAGTATTGAATAGGTCTGATATATCGCTGGAGGCAGCTTATGAAGTGTTGGCTGAGTTACAGGTAAGTTTATATAACTACATTTATGTGAAAGACACAAAAATTAGCGTACTGAAGTGGCAGTGGGCCGTCCATATTTTGCGTAGAACTGACTAACGTTAACTTGAGGGTAATCGTTTTCTTAAGTGGAGACCGCGACTCGGCAATCGCCCTCCGGCCAAGTGGACGGACGATCAGCGAAAGACTGCAGGCAGATGCTTGATGCGGCAAGCTGAAGAAAGAGCGCTATGGTGCTCTTTAGGGGAATCTTATGTCCAGCGGTGGACTAATATAGGCTTATGATGATTATTATTAAAGAAGGGTCTATCAGTCTGCGGTAAGGCCGAGCGTAGCGAGGGCGCCAATAGTTCGAGTTATCAAAGCAGAAAATTATTGAGCACTAATTCGTCTGTGTTGATTTCTTTGCTGAAGAGTAGAAGTTTGTACGAAACCCTTGATGCGCGAGTCTAACTAGCACTTGATGTTTTTTTTATTTACATTTCACTTTAGTAAGATTCTAAATCACAATACTCTATTTACAGGAATCATACCCAACAGAATACGAGATGTTTGGCCTAGGTGGCATAGCGGGTAGCATCACCAGTCCGCTCCTCAGCGCGTTACTAGCGCCGTGGCAACCATTGGAAGCTCCAGAAGAACCAATACCTACCTTCCTTAAGTGGAGGAAACTTCTAACTGACGAGGCTTACTCTAGCCTTCTGTGGCAGCACTTTATACCGCATCTTACAACGGCTTCAGAGTAAGTAACTTCGTCTAAAGGAGCCCATATATGTATATCTTCCTCAAGTGGAAGACATGACAGTACCATGTCAGTAATCAAAAGATTTTAAAAATAGCGAATAATTTAAATACTAGAAATAAGAATATACACTTCTACAACAAAACTTCAAGTAAGTTGCAAAAAATATCAATGAAAAAATTCAAACATTCGTGTTATACATAAAATATCAGATTATCTCCTCCTCTTCAACAGTCTATAATGGTTCACTGCTGGACGCAGGCCTCCCCCTGATCAGATTATCTAGCTATAGGATAAAAAAACTTGGGACGAGTTTTGCTCCAACTCGAAAAACCAAAATTCTAACAAGGTAAAGGTCTCTTGTTCGCTTCTTTACTATACCTTACAATTATAGTAAAAGTTAATTAAAGTACCTAAACAAAAAATCAAAGTGATCACTTTATTTCCTAGTTACTACTTACGCACTTTATTTTTATGACGTGTCCAAGAGTTCGGTAAGGTCTAAAGGAAACAAAGCACTTTGATCTTTGAAGAAACTGCTGACTGAGGAAGCTTACTTCAGCCTTCTGTGACAGCACTTTATACCACATCCTACTACAGCTTCAGAATAACATAAAAGTCTGGTCACATTATTGAAATCAAGAATGCGTAAACAAAAGAAAGAATGACGAAACAACTTTATTGCGTACGGCTAGAATCCAAAGTTCATTTTTGTCAGACTCCGGCACCTAACTGCCGGCATATCACTACACATATTTTGAGGTTATATCTGAGCGACCCCAAATGTCTTGACCTTGAATAATAGAAGTCGCCTTTTTGGTCTGTCCTGTGCCGTTACTTATCAGTTTTCCGGTTGTAGTTATTGTCCTGATATCGTTAACTTCATCAACAGAGTATGGAACCCACGCATTCCCGACCCGATGCTCCGCGCAGTGAAGGCTTGGAAAGAAGCCTGTCCCGCCTGGATAGCTGGAGAGATGCTGACTCGCTGCGTGGTGCCGCGCGTGCTGGCCGCCGTGCGGAACTGGGACCCCACGCACGACACGCAGCCCGTGCACTGCTGGGTGCTGCCGTGGCACGAACTAGCTGGTAACACACTACCACTCATCAACAATTGGTTAGGCTATCAGAGACCCAGCCGCAGTAGAGTACATGAAACGTCTTCTATGTGCTAAACAGCCCACAGCACTTTAGCACACAGCTTGGCTCACTTCGCTCGCCGCGCTGTTTAAAGATGTGCGGCTCGCTTTGCCAGTCGCACAGGGATGTAAGGGCGTCCGCACATGGAGCTACTCAAAAATGACGGAACTAATCAGTAATTGTAATTACAAACTAGTTAGAAACTGTACCTCGCAAACGACGCTACTCAAGTTGCAAGGTTTCAGTCACTTCTGTTATTTCTGCTCACATTTTTCACAACAATAAACAGAAATGTCTGTAACTAGTAGCGCGGTGACCGGCACGACGCGTCACGCGTGATCAGTTGCTAACGCGTTACTAACCGGTTTTTTACTAGTAGCGTCGTGTGCGAGAATGTATGGGCGGTGACGCTCAAGTAAGGCCGTCCGCACATGGAGCTACTCAAAAATGACGGAACTAATCAGTAATTGTAATTACAAACTAGTTAGAAACTGAACCTCGCACACGACGCTACTCAAGTTGCAAGGTTTCAGTCAATTCTGTTATTTCTGCTCACATTTTTCACAACAAAAAAACAGAAAAGTCTGTAACTAGTAGCGCGGCGACCGGCACGTCGCGTCACGCGTGATCGGTTGCTAACGCGTTACTAACCGGTTTTTGACTAGTAGCGTCGTGTGCGAACCTGTGCGAGAATGTATGGGCGGTGACGCTCAAGTAACTCCTTAGTAATTTGAGTTTGTAACTACCTAGTTCTTTTTGAGTAGCTCCATGTGCGGAGGGCCAGTGTGTGTGGTAACCCAAAGAAAGCAGAGTTTGTACATGCCTCATAAGCCCGTAGAAAGCTTGCTCAGTCATCGATCTGTACTTGAGTAACGATTTTCTATGGCATGTCTGAGCAAGCTTTCTACGGGCTTATTATGAGGCATGTACAAACTCTGCTTTCTTTTGAGTGACAGGTGCTGAGTCATTCCTTCTAAGCTTAGCCTTCGAAGCCTTGAAGAAGAAGAAGAAGAAAAATATTTATTAGACACAACACAGCACAACACACAAATAAAACTTTAGTACATAGATATAAACATAAGACTACTTAAGTACCTACTAGATAATGAAGTAGGTACATACTTAAACTAAGAAAACAAGGATGAATTATTTAAATACTAACACAATCCATTGGGTTGGTAATGGTACTAAGTAGCCCACTCAGCAAGTAGAAAATCGCGCGTGTGTGTGTCGGTCTAACTGGTCGTGACTCAGCTTATTGCTCTAACACAAAATGTAATTTGTGCAAGAGCGGTTTTCAGTCAGAACCAGGTAGCCTTAAAGCTTTATTCCTCCATAGGCTCTTACGGAGATTCAATCTAAGGTTTTTAGAGACAGAATAACCAATACAAGCCATTGGCTTGGATTAAGTAGTATGTCTAGATCTGTGGTTGACTAGGACCATGTTTTTTTTGATAGAACGGTATCTGTCAGACCTAGCACACATCTCGTATCTCTTCCAGGACCAGCTCTCTCAACCGGCATCTACCCCCTCATCCGGTCCCGCCTAGCCAGCGCCCTCTCCGCCTGGCACCCTGCGGACGGATCCGCGCGCGGCGTCCTAGCGGCCTGGCAGGGCGCCTGGGGTGGAGCCCTAACGGCGCTTCTACACCACCATATAGTACCCAAGCTGGAACACTGTCTGCATCACTCTCAGATACAGTTGGTTGGCGGCGAGAACAGTGAGTTATCGTACCTTTTCTATAAAATACTGACATCTTCCCGCGGCTTTGCCCTTTTCCTAGATAATTTCCAGGATTAGAACTTCATGTATGCAGTATGCAAAAATTTTGACCCGCGCCCAGCCTCAGTACAAGTGTGCTCTAACCAACTAAGCTACGAACTTGGTACTCGCAGACTCGACAACCTTGACTTCTTACGGACTCTAACTCCACCTACAGGGGAAACATTGGGAGTTCATTCAACCCTGTCTAAAGACTAGTTATATTTAGTTCGTTTGACGAGAGGTTATTTTTTAGAGATTCCCAGAGTGCGGGGAATATTAACTATAATAACAAAATACTTTCAATTAGCATAACTTTGTCTGACTGTTGCTATAATGGTGGGCAAAGATATTACAGTTGGCGAGATTGTCCCATCAAGCAGTTAAATAATTGATCATTAAGAACACGGGAAAAACCACGCGGCCGATCAAAGCGTCCATGACATGCAGTAAAAATATAAATTTTCTTGTATAAAAATGGTTTATTTACCTGTTTCCAGCTGCCTGGCTCTGGTGTGTGGAATGGCTGGAGCTACTAGGCGCGGCTACAGTGGCTGCATTAGCCGGGCGTGCGTTACTGCCGCGTTGGTTAGCGGCATTAGCGGCGTGGCTCAACGCTAACCCACCGCATGCGACCGTGCTCAACTCTTACACAGAGTTCAAGGTACGTGTATCTTATTTCTTACTGTAGTTATCTCGTCTGCCACCGCGTCTCGTAAAGCATATTCCGCCCCGCGCTATGACGCAGTTTTTCGCTTATTCTTTAATTATTTTGTATTCATACGTACTGACATCTATATATATTTCGATTCTCCACAAAATTTTGATGACATGTAAATATACTGCAAGTGCTTAAAATTATTTACATGAGGTGCATGTAAAGTGCGACGAAAGGAAAAAATGCAGTGAAACTGTGCCGTAATATTGAAAAACTCAAAAATCGTATCATGGTAAATATCCCGTTTTAAATGACTTTAATGTTAATAACCATGATAGTTTTAAAAGTTTTAATGCAGTGAAAGTTTGTAAAAAAAGGTAATTTGAAAATTTTTACGCTTTCGATCTACGGATTGTATTTTAATATGAACCTTGATAGTCTTTTATTACATTAGAACTATTTAGAACTATGAAAAGAACTTGCAGAGAAAAATTTAACCCACCGCACGCGACTGTGCTTGCGCATCCCTCCCCCTATTCATGCATCATTCAACCGGTGGTGCCGCCTGTCGCAGCCCCGAGACAACCGATGCGGTTGACGGCTGGCCGCAAGTCAGTGCATAGGTATCACGCAGTTTCATGTAAAAAAATTAGGAAGGCCTGAAGGGCGGCGATAGGGGTCATTTTCGTTATCGTCCGGCCAGACACAATATCTTGGAGAGGAAAACTCCGTAAACGAACCAGGAGTGGAGTTCCTGATAGGCGGCTTGTACTACATCTCATATATATTATCTGCCAACTCCTGCAACTTTATTGGCTCCGCACGTATCGACTTGTCGTTCCTGCGGATCCAGCCAATGAAGCCAAGTAAGATCATAGGCGCTGGGCAAACCTATGCTTTCATCTTCACGTCCCAGGCGTGGTACTGTCTGTGGAGAAGGTTACTTCACCCGTGTTTAGGGGCACGGACAACGAACCGGAAAGTGACAGTCACCGGTTATAAGCCCACACATGGACGTCAGTTGTGGGCGCCAGGGGTCACTTTTGACAGTGGGAGAGTTCATCGTAGGCATGTAAAAATCGAAGTTCAGCCAGCCGCAACGGCATACTGCATCACGCCCAGCCGCTGCGCTGGTGCATTTCAGGCCTCAATGTACTTACATACAGTCAAACTAATTTTTACCAATATTTTATCGTTATTATCTCAGTTGTGCTTAGTCAAAACTAGTCATCCCCGATTTCGATTCCGTTTTGACTCTAACATTCGACAATGAACTATGTCTGACCAAATTTGTTCTTTCACAGAAACTTTTCCCCGAAGAAGTCCTAAAAGAGCCGGCTGTTCGCGACGCGTTCCGCAAAGCCCTCGACATGATGAACCGAAGCACCGACATCGACTCCGTAGAAGCACCGCCTCCGCCCCGCTTCACTCCTCTAGACCCACCGCCCCCGCCGAGATACACCCCCGTAGACCCCAAAGAATCTTCCAGAATAGCCGACGCTTTAGCTTCTACCCAACAGAAATCCTTCTCAGAACTTCTAGAATCTAGATGCATAGAGAAAGGTATCACCTTCGTGCCTATGGTGGGTAAGAATAGGGAAGGGCGGCCTATTTATAAGATAGGAGATAAACAGTGTTATGTTATAAGGAATGTTATAATGTATTCAGATGATGGGAGGAATTTTGGACCTATTAGTATGGAGAGATTGTTGAGTTTGGTTGAGGAATAAATGGAGGATAATGAATTAAGGGTTGTCTATTTTCTGATCGTCGTAGTAATACCAACTATATTCTTACCGTTGCTTCGCATAATATAAGTGCCTAAGCGTCGAAAATCAGTATTTGCCGCGGTTGAATTTATGTGGCGGTAAGAGGCGAATCTAACGGCTAGGTTTAGACCTAGATCTCGGTACTCAAGGGATCCCCGTGTTTTTAAAAGCACATATTACATAAAATTCAACATTTTTCTTTGGTTCCGAGAAAGTGAAATCACGATAAAGAAAAAAACATGGAAATTCACATAATTTGGCCGAGATATCAAGAAATCTGCGGTCTATCGAAATAGCTTGTTTTGATTCGAAGGGTATTAATAATTATTTGGTTCCTTGAACCAGTTTCTTGATAGGTTGTATAGTTTTCTTGTAAATAAGAAAAACTTTGCGCTTACGCCATTCCAAAAACGTATGCTCTATCCCGCTCCTATGAACGCGAAATCCTATGCCTATCCTTTTCACAAAATAGCGCGCCTTAAGTGCGTACAATCAAAAACGGTTGCATATAACCACTGGATAGTGGCTAGCAGCCGAGGAGAGGGCTAATGTTACTTAGGGATTTTTATGTAGCAGCCAACCTATTGAAATCTAAATATATTATAAAACAAAGTATATCTATATTATAACTCGAGAACGACGGGACCGATTTTCATGGTTTTTTATTTATTCGATTTCTCTTAGTCCGGAATCGGATAAGAAGTACCTATTAAAAACATTGGAAAATGGACGAAAAAATAACTACCCGTGCGAAGCCGGGGCGGACCGCTAGTATTTTATAAAACAGACTTGTTTCGTGGTTAAAATAAACAAAGTAACAAATTTTACCTAATTCATTATTAAAAAAACATACCTGCGCACCTGGCTAGTTAAGGAAACTGAAAATATTCCATTGGTTAGAGGACTCAAAGAATACGTAGTAGGTATGTACAAAAAGCTTTGAAACAAAAACATGAAACAACAATATTTATTACACTAGCTAACAAAACACACTAAAATAACTAAATCATGCAAACATGCAACTAAATACTAATCTACACTACTTTTTATTAATGTTACTAACATGTATGTTAGTAAGGTATAACAACAATAAATTCGTTTATTTTTAAAATGTTTGGTCCATAGGGGCCTATACAAACAACCTCAGTTTTTTTGTGAAAAGTATAGACATGATTTCACGTTCATAGGTGCGGGACAGGGCGGCATAGCAACTCAAGCCCAGAAATCAAGTTTTAGGCTGAGCGCAGACTTGAGTCAAGATAGTTTTAAGACAGACTATTGCTTTAGAAAAATTACAACTTAACAAAAGCAATAGACTGTCTTAAAATTATTGTGACTCAAGTCTGCGCTCAGCCTTAACGTATTAGCTATTTAATTTTAATCAAGACTTTTGAAAAAAAAAACATACGTAGTTCTATTACCATACTTATTCTCTAGATCTTAACTTCTGTATTTATTGAGAAATTAAGGTTTTAGTAAAAAAATTGAGGTAATTTTGCGATTTTATTTAATCAAGATTTTTTTATGGAATCGTGTTTTCGAAACATGTGATCGATACAGTAAGTCTTGAACTTTACCATAAGTAAATTTCAAAGTTAAACAGTTTGGAAAATAAGTGATCTGATGGAGTTTATTTGAGGTAGGTAGCATAGGCCCATATGTAGTAAAACAACAATTGGTGTTAGTATAAGGTAAGTATTCGTTGTTACTGCATCTATTCTAGGTAGGTACACTGCAAGTAAACTACATGTTTGGTAAGTACTGTTTTAAAACAACGATGCATTGCTACATTTGCTACACTAATAAGCTGTGCCTAGATTATTACGAAAGCTAATAAAACAAAAATAACATGGAATTTTAAATTCTTTGGAATTCTGGCAAGATTTTCAATCTATAATCTCATACAAATGGCACTTCGAATTTGTGACTAAAATAGCTTACACGGCTACAGATAAGATAATTGTTCGTTGGTTGTAATATATACTTACCTACTTAAAAGGGGGGTCCAATCTTGCAAACTAAATCGCTATGGCAATGGTATCGTCGTCGCGCGAATCACTGCACAGAAGAACATGTCTCCGCTGGCGATTTTGCGACGATATCATTGTAATAGTGAAATTAGTTTAATCGAATAGGGCCCCAATTATCTTATAAGTCGCCAACTCTAGCAACCTAATTCTTGTTCTCAACTTGTTTCGGCAAAGAAGCACTGTATCTAATCGCCCTAAAGCACTGGAATCCATTGGCACTTCCCAGTGCAAAGTTACAGAAAGACAGAGCATAGTTGACAGGTTTAATAACAAGGCAGTATCTCGTCCAAATTAAGCCAGTAGCGGCAAGTGCGGCCGATTGCGATGGTGATACCGTCTCTATAGGGCGTCGCCAATCATCGAGGCAAACTATAACCAATGCCTGGAAAAAGTGCAAATTAAAATTCCTGTTGTCAATGCAGTCCCTTGTTCCGTTTAGGTACAGATTCTGGCAACGACATAGTATTATTCACTTGATGTATGTACCAACAAGAAGCTACTGTCGTATAACCAAATCTAATATTTGGTTGAAAAAGAATATGCCATATTAGAAACCGACTTTAACCGAACAAGGGAGGGAATTCAGGATTTTCAAGAAATGTTGGTAGCAGAAAAGACATATACAAAATATGTGTCAGGGTTGAATTCATTCGGTTTCAAGATGCACTGTAGCATAGCAACCCGGGTTAGGCCCACATATCAACTCGGAAATGGTTCTACTTCGCCACTATCAAGGCATTGTGGTTACCAGGCTCCCCCTTGGGGTATCCTTGAATTTGCTATAACTGATTCTAGTTAGGTATTAACGGACGAGTTCACCAGAATCAGTGATGGCAACTTTAAGTCATAAAGTTGCCATCACTGATTCTGGTGGTACCTATTCGGTACTCGCCATTGTGGACTCACGGTGGTTTCGAGCATTTTTTGAGTTTAAAAAAAAAAGAATCTCAATTCGAGGCGGTGATGATCCGTTTCAAAGTTGATTGTGTGCGACAACTTTAAATGCAGTGATCTGGTACCCTCAGGGTATGTAACCCTAATCATGCATTCGAATCCTGACGTGAACCGAGACATGCTTTAATGTGAGGTCGAACCTGGTGCGGCGATCCAGTAGGGCCAGGCAATCAATATTATGAATCTGTCGTTACCAGAGTCTGTCCTAAACCGAAAAAGGAAAAATTATGTACCAGAGCACAATAGCACCTAGGTAATAATAAAAATAGTAATGATAAATAAGGATAGTAAAGATACTTACTTTTAGGCAGTTACTTTAAAGAATACACTAACACAGATAGGTTAGGTAGCCCGTAACCAATTAGCCCATAACCGAATAAGCGCTATAAAAGAATAGTAGGTGGCCTGAAGTTTGTTGCACGGTTATTAGAAGTATGAAATCTGAAAATTGTTAGTCATACAGAAATAATAGAAACGCTATGAGAAAAAAATATATTTTCTACCAAAAGGTTTTACAAAAATAGACGTCATATTTTACAAATAAATATATTTTCAACTACTTATGTATTTAATAAATTTTAACACCAACAATGAATGATAACGAAGTAGGTAGCAAGTCGCCAGCGACTTACTAAAAATGTACCCATAGATTTATGTATAAATATTTAAATCGTTGTCTACATACACAAAAAACGACACAGAAAATCGAATTTGGCAATGGTTTGTACAAAATCTAAGTCTAAAATAGACGAAGTCAAGAATTTAAGCACAGATAGCAATCTACCTAAGTAATATTCGTATATCAATTTCCAAACGTATTTACATTGCAATCGGTTTACATAAGACATAACAATTCTCTAAACTTAACACCCATTTAAATTAGATGATTCTTCTAATCCCAAAACCCATATTTTTATCACATTTAATAAATCCACTGTCATTATAATATTATACCGACGAGTTTAGATAAGCCATAACACAAAACTTTATCTTCAGTCAAAGAGTAACTGATTCGAAAGATTATTAGTTCCTATATGCATAAGATTAAATTGTTGTTATCTCGATGTGCGTTGTTATTGCAAACGAAATGTATGGATTTTAAAACCACTTAAACAACCTAACACATAAGGTACTTACATTAGAATGCATATGTAACGTTTTCTCTGGGAGTTTGACTGAACTGCGTAGCTTGGGGCTGGATGGTGCAGTGTCAATTGTTCACCATAATTTACTTATTTAATGTAATTTTAAATACAATAAAATTAGATGAGGTTTTTGTATATTAACCGACAGAAACTGTAAATAACCGTCCTTACGCACTCGGGTAAAACACGCTTTAAATTAAAAAAATTACAAGTAAAGAAGGACCTAATTCTATTAATCTGAAGATACAGTCATGCGGCATGGCAAAATCCAAGAGCTTTAATAAATTAATAACTTAAACCCCACTGAGATTGTGCTTAAGCTACATTTTACTTATTACATACTGGGTAGGTAATAAACCCGTTACTGTTTTGGAATCCTAAGAGAATGATTTACGTTCCGAAATTGAGCTATTATTATATTATCGTTTTGACTGCGGATATTATTAAAAGGCTTCCGATTTGCCTCTAAGCTGCTAGTGTGTGAGGCTGCCGCGCCTGTAAAACTTGTCTATCTACATTTTCCGCAGTCAACGCGCTAACAAAAAAAATTCAAAATTCATTATCATTGGCTTTCTTTTTTTAAGCTTTGCTGGTGTCTGATAGCTCTCGATATCTGGTACAGGCTAGTTAGAGCAACGAATACATTGACCGCGCACAAGCTGTAGTTTTTCGGGATGACCACAAGGGAGTAACGGCACCAAACGGTGCCTGTAGCGGCGAGTGACAGAGATTGCGGTATAGACAGAGTTTCAGCAGGCCGACTCAAGTCACCTATACCAGCCAACACCAAACCCTGAAAAATGTTATGTATTTGAGAATGCGGAACGAATGCATGATATTAATAAAGTTAATGGTGTCGATTCTGTTGCATGAAACTAAACTCAATTTGACAGCCTATGTTTTAATTAACTGGAAACTGGTAAACCAGACACACGTAACAATGAGTAGTGAAGTGAACAGAATCAACACCAATGTTTATTATGAACACAATGCATGAGGTTACAGTGATGCTGATGACAACGTGGAACATTTCAATAAAGGGACTGTCGTGCGGTAAATGGATAGTAGGTATCTAAGGCTCTATGGTGGCATGTATTGTAACTATCTATGTATCTATTTGTTTGTTATAAAAATGAGTGGCACAACTGGCTGGGCTAGCCAACGACCAGAACGCAGGGGCCCAATTCAGTTAAACTAATCGCTTCTTGGCTTCATTAATACATACTCGTATATTGTTGGCGTAAAAATCTACAGGCTGCAAAGAAATAGTATCCCTGACCAGATACTCAGACAAAGAAAGAGAGCTGACTCAGTGGACTACAACTACCTTTAAGTGACACAGAACAAGATGGAATCAACCTGGATTATTCATATTATAATCAGATAGCATAGCAGCAGCTCACAAAAGAAAAAAAAATAATGGAGTAAGGCGATTGGTTAGTAGAATTGTGCCCCGGTGGAGGCGCTCCCCAAGATTATGTTGCGCAATAGCGTAACTAAGTGGCGCTATTCTTTTTGCCAAACACTGTTTTTTGTTGCATTTGATTTGAAATGTTGCCCATGCATGAATACTATGCACATAACTTACATCAAGCAATTACTATGAATGATACACTTATATAATGATTGTGAATAATAACCTTTTGTAAAGTTTGCGATCTCTTGAGTGCATCAATAGCAATACTGCTAGTTACTTTTACAAAATAATATAACAAAAACAGTTACAGTATATTATTATTTCCTCCGGATGATACATTTTATGTATAAAACCAATTTAAACAAACGAAGTTATACAAAAAATCAACTACTGGTAGAATCTCAGTTTGGTTAAAAAAGAAAAAAAAAACATGTTCTTAAATAATTTTATAAATAGCTCCCGCATAAGTACCTATTTTATAAAATATTCTTATAAAACAACTAACATTAAAAATAAAAACTTATACTATTAGAAAATAGTTTGAAGGAAATCTACAAATCAATGAAGTTTTAACCAACAAATTAAATGGAAATAATGACAATCATTGCCAAAAAGTATTCCCATTAGAGCACCAATTTTAAAAGTACCTAATTAGGAGCACCGATTTTGTTTCGTTTAAGAAATTTCTAATGATATGGTTTTGATAATAACTGGCTGTGATGTTGCAATATGTTTTAGAACTAGGTAAAAAGTAATCAGAACTAGGTAGTTACTAAAAATACTCAACAAGTTTTAGAAAAGCTTGTCAAATAGCAAAATCAAATTAATTTCAGAAAATCATAAATAGTGAGACTGGAGAGGTCAGTGGGCCCATGATAATGACTACAATTTAAAGATTAATGATTGCTTAGTCAAAAATTACATTGGAGTAGCCTAAGTGTTTGAATTTTTTTTTACTGACATTCCGATCTCTACTACAAAGTATCTTAATTATTACAAAGTAAATTTTTCTGCAAATAAACAACAAATTTACGGTTTTCGTATTTTTTCCTTTATTTGTGCTATAAGACCTTGCTTCTCGCCAAATTTCATGGTTCTAGGTCAACAGGAAGTACTCTATAGGTTTTTGATCCATGGCGAGATTAGAAAATTATTTTTTCTGTGAATAAACTACAAATTTACTGTTTTCAGATTTTTCCCTTTAAGTATTTGTGCTATAAGACCTTGCTTCTTGCCAAATTTCATGGTTCTAGGTCAACGGGAAGTACCCTATAGGTTTTGTGTGCTTGTGATTCCCATAGAACTTTAAAAAAAATAGACAAAAGTAACTTTGATTGCGTTGACTTAGAAGTTTGATTTATATCGCGGCTCCAAGAGGTTACGATCCTGCGTATAATGATGTGAATATCAACTCGATAACTCGTGTGACTCGTGTGATAACGCGTGTCTGAGAAAAGTGGGTTGACAGACGGACAGCAAAGTGATCCTATAAGGGTTCCTTTTTTCCTTTTGAGGTACGGAACCCTAAAAATACAGGAACTGTACTACTCGTAATTATAAATACTATTTAACGGGTATTTATCGCGTTTATTTACCTATTTTTCCCGACGTTTCGACAGGTTTACACACTGCCGTGGTCACGGGATGACTGGCGTACTGGAGCTACCGCCTCTGCAAAGCGGGGGCAGCATTATTTGTAGCTACCCTCACTTGGTTTTCGGGTGAAGTAGGAATGTCCATCTGCACACTCGGACGACACGTCACAACGCTAACAGTGTCCGCGACGCACTGAGTAACCGGTCTTCGACGAGTACACCTGGCTATAACTGGATTCCACGAGGCAGAGAGCTTGAAACCGTCTTCACGATTGAAATTAGGATACTTCTTATACCAGTTCACTGCTGGACATAGGCCTCCCCTAATGAGCGCCATAGCGCCCTGTCTTTAGCTTGCCGTATCCAGCATCTGCCAGTCTTTCGCAAATCGTCATCCCACCTGGTCGGAGGGCGTCTTACACTACGTTTGCCGAGTGGCGGTCTTCACTCAAGAACACGTTTACCCCAGCGGTTGACGGTTCTTCCAGATATACATATATCAGCCAGCCCACTGCTAATTTAGCTTGCTAATCCTTTGAGCTATGTCGATAACCTTGGTTCTCTGTCGGATGTATTCGTTGCGAATCCTATCCTTTAGAGAAACTCCGAGCATAGCTCTCTCCATAGCTCGCTGGGCGACTCTGGAAACTGGTGGACCAGCCCTACAGTGAGTGTCCACTTCTCAGCTCCGTAGGTCATGACGGGTAGGACGCACTGATTGAAAACTTTCGTTTTCAAGTATTGCGGTATGGATGACGAGAAGACTCTACGTAGTTTCCCAAACGCTGCCCAACCTAGCTGGATCCTCCTCTTCGAGAAGGTGGCCCTGTACGACGACCGGTCCCGGATCAATGTGGCTATTGATCATGATTCATGTTCATGACCTTGGCTTTATCCAAGTTAATGCCAAAACCGATGCGTCGTGAGGCTGAAGCTAGGCTAAGTTCCTCCAGCGACTCCGCCATTAAGACTATGTCATCAGCGAATCGCAGCTGTGAGATGTAATTGCCGTTTATGTTGAGGACCTTACCTTTCTAGTCCAGCTTCTTCAACACATCTTTCAACGCGCTTGTGAACAGTTTCGGTGTATAACATCCCCCTGTCTCACACCTCTCCGCATAGTTGGATGGGTTTAGACTGCTGGCCCTGTACTTGGACAGTCATGGTGGCGGCATCATAAACACATCTCAACACCTCGATATAACGATAGTCTACGTGGCAAAGCTGTAAGGATTCCAGAACAGTCCACAAAGGCCAGACACAGGGACTGACTCTTCGGACTTCTGTATTATCTGCCTCACTGTATGTATGTGGTCTATGGTGCTATATCCTCCGCGAAACTCGGCCTGTTCCGGTGGCTGGAACTCGTCGAGTCTCCTGGCGAGACGATTCGTGACCACTCGTGAGAAGCTTATAGACGTGGCTAAAGAGTGTGATGGGTCTGTAGTTTTCAAGAAGGGTTTTATCTCACTTCTTAAAAAAGAGCACCACCTGGCTCCCTCCTCCCTCCTGACGTTTCGACAGGTTTACACACTGCCGTGGTCACGGGATGACTGGCGTACTGGAGCTACCGCCTCTGCAAAGCGGGGGCAGCATTATTTGTAGCTACCCTCACTTGGTTTTCGGGTGAAGTAGGAATGTCCATCTGCACACTCGGACGACACGTCACAACGCTAACAGTGTCCGCGACGCACTGAGTAACCGGTCTTCGACGAGTACACCTGGCTATAACTGGATTCCACGAGGCAGAGAGCTTGAAACCGTCTTCACGATTGAAATTAGGATACTTCTTATACCAGTCCACTGCTGGACATAGGCCTCCCCTAATGAGCGCCATAGCGCCCTGTCTTTAGCTTGCCGTATCCAGCATCTGCCAGCAGTCTTTCGCAAATCGTCATCCCACCTGGTCGGAGGGCGTCTTACACTACGTTTGCCGAGTGGCGGTCTTCACTCAAGAACACGTTTACCCCAGCGGTTGACGGTTCTTCCAGATATACATATATCAGCCAGCCCACTGCTAATTTAGCTTGCTAATCCTTTGAGCTATGTCGATAACCTTGGTTCTCTGTCGGATGTATTCGTTGCGAATCCTATCCTTTAGAGAAACTCCGAGCATAGCTCTCTCCATAGCTCGCTGGGCGACTCTGGAAACTGGTGGACCAGCCCTACAGTGAGTGTCCACTTCTCAGCTCCGTAGGTCATGACGGGTAGGACGCACTGATTGAAAACTTTCGTTTTCAAGCATTGCGGTATGGATGACGAGAAGACTCTACGTAGTTTCCCAAACGCTGCCCAACCTAGCTGGATCCTCCTCTTCGAGAAGGTGGCCCTGTACGACGACCGGTCCCGGATCAATGTGGCTATTGATCATGATTCATGTTCATGACCTTGGCTTTATCCAAGTTAATGCCAAAACCGATGCGTCGTGAGGCTGAAGCTAGGCTAAGTTCCTCCAGCGACTCCGCCATTAAGACTATGTCATCAGCGAATCGCAGCTGTGAGATGTAATTGCCGTTTATGTTGAGGACCTTACCTTTCTAGTCCAGCTTCTTCAACACATCTTTCAACGCGCTTGTGAACAGTTTCGGTGTATAACATCCCCCTGTCTCACACCTCTCCGCATAGTTGGATGGGTTTAGACTGCTGGCCCTGTACTTGGACAGTCATGGTGGCGGCATCATAAACACATCTCAACACCTCGATATAACGATAGTCTACGTGGCAAAGCTGTAAGGATTCCAGAACAGTCCACAAAGGCCAGACACAGGGACTGACTCTTCGGACTTCTGTATTATCTGCCTCACTGTATGTATGTGGTCTATGGTGCTATATCCTCCGCGAAACTCGGCCTGTTCCGGTGGCTGGAACTCGTCGAGTCTCCTGGCGAGACGATTCGTGACCACTCGTGAGAAGCTTATAGACGTGGCTAAAGAGTGTGATGGGTCTGTAGTTTTCAAGAAGGGTTTTATCTCACTTCTTAAAAAAGAGCACCACCTGGCTCCCGCTGAACGCCTTAAGAGTTCTCCCACTGTGAAGAACGGTGTTAAACAGGTTCTGAAGCTCCTGTAAAACAGGGGCTTCTCCTGCCTTCAGAAGTTCTGAAGTAGTGTCGTCTTCACCGGGGGCTTTTCCATTTTAAAGCTGCCTCAGAGCCATCACGATCGTCTTGACTGATTTTGTCTGGCAGTTCGTCGGTGTAGTGGCGTGTCAGGGTGGCTCTGGAATCGTGGTCGTCCCGTTGGGCATGAGGGGCATGTGCAGCGTATAAACGGCAATAGAATTCCTCTAGTGATCCGGCTTCGACAATACGGTCCCCTCGTGCGTTTTAAGCTTCGTCAGTTGGATCCTGCCAAGCTGCTGAGTGAATACTTTGGACCCTCGGTTTCGCTCTATCGCCTCTTCAATTCTTCTTCTTAATGGGAATACTTCTTTTAAATTAGATAGTTTACTATTTTGAATGATTGTCATAATCTCCTTTGTTTTTATACACAAATGTTCCTTGCTTTTTATTTACTTTCATATTTACAGAAGGTGATAAGTAGAACAGAAGAAATAAAATTATAGCAAAATGATTTTAGAACATGAATGTTATTTTTTAGATTTTGAAGGATTGATGATCTTTTGGCTCTCTTGGTATTGATAAGCTCGCACTAGTTGAACTAAGTTAGTCAAAGCAACAAATACATTAACAGTGAAAAGACTCCAGTTTTTCGGGATTATTATAAGGGAGTAGCGGGACCAAATTATCCCAGTAACAGCAAGGGATGAATTTTGATATATAGACAAGGTTTCAACAGGTCTATTATAGATATCTCCAAACCCAGCGATCACCAAACCCTGTAATTGGTTATTAACTTGAAATTCACCACTACAAACTATTAAATGAATAATTTCAGGTAGAAGATTTTAAATGTTATAAGTATATTAAATTATAAATAATGCTGGACAATTCACACAACATTATCTAGCCCTAACCTAAGCTAAGCTTGGGTTATGGGTACTAGGATAACTGATATACATAATAAAATAGTACAATACATAGATAAATAAAAATAAATAATGCTGGACAATTCACACAGCATTATCTAGCCCCAAGCTAAGCAGAGCTTGTGTTATAGATATTTTTATTATACATAGAAAACGACCAGAACACCCGGAACAAATACCTGCAGATCATACAAATATTTGTCCCAAGGCGGGAATCGAACCTGCAAGCTCCTGCGTAGCAATAATAACATTAATATAATGTTGGACCCACTTTATTCTAGTTTTAACAATGTTCTTTCTAATCACAGTAATCTATTATGATTGGAGAATTCTTTAATGTTAATAAATAAAAGTTTTACTTATTAAATACATTTTTAAATCCTCTGCCTTGCACTCATGGCATGTATGAAATAATATTGTATTCAACACAGAAACTCAAGGACATCATTATCATTTATAAATAACAGATAAATTTATTTTATTCGCCTAACAGCTAGTTTGATAATGGCCTTGATTATTTTGGTACAGAAACTACACTGATAGCTCTAAAAATTTAATGCTGTGTGTGTAAAAGTAGCTTTATCAGTTTACCGTCAGAGTTGACACCATTACCTGTTTATTAATTTTAATGGTTTCCTGTTGCCCAGACTCTTAAGAGGCTGGTGTTCTCAGGAGTACCCCCCGCACAATCATAACACCTTCCATAGCACTCACATCAACCACACTGGGGTCTCCTGTTGCCCAGACTCTTAGGAGGTTGGTGTTCTCAGGAGTACCCCCCGCACAATCATCACACCTACCAAAACACTCACATCATCCACACCGGGGTCTCCTGTTGCCCAGACTCTTAGGAGGCTGGTGTTCTCAGGAGTACCTCCTGCATAATCATCACACCTACCAAAACACTCACATCAACCACACTGGGGTCTCCTGTTGCCCAGACTCTTAGGAGGCTGGTGTTCTCAGGAGTACCCCCCGCACAATCATCACACCTACCAAAACACTCACATCATCCACACCGGGGTCTCCTGTTGCCCAGACTCTTAGGAGGCTGGTGTTCTCAGGAGTACCCCCCGCACAATCATCACACCTACCAAAACACTCACATCATCCACACCGGGGTCTCCTGTTGCCCAGACTCTTAAGAGGCTGGTGTTCTCAGGAGTACCTCCTGCATAATCATAACACCTACCAAAACACTCGCATCATCCACACTGGGGTCTCCTGTTACCCAGACTCTTGGAGGCTGCTGTTCTCAGGAGTACCCCCCGCACAAACACTCACCCATTCATAGATCACATAACTAGATACCTGTCCTGTGCACCCACTCTATGTCAGACTTACAGGTACATATTGTAATTATTATTTGCTAAGTTTTTTATTTTATTTACATAACTCTAATCTAGATTTGTAAGATATTCTAGAGCACAGAGTGGATCTGGTGACCCGTAATACAGGTTCTTGTGAACCTAAAACAGGCACCAGTCTCTCACAAAATATGCTATAATATTAGCATTACTTATACTTGTCAGTTATTCTAGCCACTAAGCTTCTATTGTGAGAGAAAATAAATAAATTGAATTGAATTGAGTGGTGATATGGCTATAGGGTAGGTGTGTAAAGTTTTACAGCATGTTCCGCAATAAAATATCTTGAATCTTGATAAATTTTATAATATTCCTTGGATTTACTTTCATATCAAAGTCAAAAGGTCAAGTCTTAGACATTAATTACTAGGTATATCCGGAGATAGTAATGACAAATCACTATGAATATGATTTAATTTAGATCTCTACATGTGGACATGCATATATTATTCCCAATAAGTTTATGCATTTTAAATGTTGTTATTTTATGAGCATGAACATTAAGTTTTAGTGTAAGCAGACAGAATATTAAAATTCATATATGTGCAAACTTTAACAAGCTTTACAGATGGCAATTTAGATAAGTAGGTAGGAAGTTGCCTGTTAGAAGAGTAGGAACAAGTTGGTATCTAGTTCTAAAAAGTAAAGTGCGCACTCTATTGATAACATTGGCCTCAAATGAGGTGAGAGTATAAATAGTGTAGCCTTGGCAGCTAAACATGTCCGTAATCATGTAGGTACATACCCATTTGAATGCAGGTGCCCAGAAGAAAACTGTTTTAGGTCCTACAAGAAATAAAATTGGTTTTTCATAGTTCGATATTTACTAGGATACACATTTCGAATAGGTAACACTTACCAGCTGGATGTTCCCAAAGTGGTCGCATGCCCTTCGGCACGAACTTATCAACGGTGCCGATAATGGATTTGTACATTTTAGATGTCATTTTCAAATTTTACGGTAACTGGAACTTAATTGATTTGTATCCTATGTATGTTGTAAAGAAGCCTGAATATCAGCCTGTATGTAACGTACACCGCTGTGGATACCACTTTATTGCAGATGATTGTTTTGTACTGTGTAATTTTGAATGAAATTTATTGGACAGCAATGGCCAAATGGCCCTTCCATTGAATGGAATGGCCTTGAGCTGAGCTTGTTTGTATGGAGCTTGTCAGCTTGTGTTTGACGTTTGGTTGACTTGATTGTTTTGCAATGGCATATTATGGCATGGCACGTAGATGGATAATTATAGCAAAGATCCTAGGATCCTACATAATCTTTGGATTATAGGTTTGTAGCATGGTCGGTCGTCGGACTCGTCGGTGATATCGCAAAACTGCAGTGATACTCAGAATTGGCCACTGCACAGAATATCGTTCTCGCAACGTGGTGAAAAAATTCTGTCTATGATTCTCGCTCACAGTAATAAGGAATGCTCGTCAGCGCGATCATATCGATTTTAGCGGGTTAACCCTACAGTAGTCGCGCACATAATCCACCACCTATTGGTAACACGAATGGTCGCGTGGATTACATGTGTATGCCAAAATATAAATTGAAATTAAAAGTGTTGTGAGCTTTAAATCTTTTTATTTAAATTGTCTAAAATTTTAGCGTTACTCGGAATGCACCGCTAATTTGGAACGCAAATATCGTTGTCTTGTGTGTGATCGCTAAAAGCGTGCTAAAAGCGCTGTAATCGTAATTCGGAATGCACCGCTGGTTTGCCATTTTCTGCCAGTGTCACGGAAATTTCATGGTCATAAAATCAGTACCTATGAGATTATTTATGGAGTATTACCAAAGATTTTGGAACACTGAGTATTACTATGACTATTCCGAGATGGAGTTCTCCTAGGAACTATCGGCCCCTACTACTACACAATATGTACAAATATTTATGATATAAATCGACATTGTTTGTACTCTTATACTTGTAGCTATGTATATCGTTTTATCTTATTAATATACAATACCCCATGGTACAACAAAACAAGGTAGGTATTTGGGTAGGGTTGGTAGGTGAAAAAGTGATGCCAACTCAATTTTTAAAAGAAGCAAATAAAGCTAGCTAATGCGCATAAATAAAATAAAGCCAAATGTTTTTGATGGTTTATGGTGCCCATTACACTCATCCAATATCTTTGTCCAAGTTCTTAGTCCAATATGGGGGCCATGGCCCCCCCAGAAGACCCAGGAGTTCCATACTTACGACTCAATTTTTCGAATAAATTTTAATTCAGGTCTTCTTTTACACTGCATACTCATAAGTAGGTTATGTAGGTAAGGTACATCATATTTTTTAGGTACCTATTATAACCTAAGTTTACAACAGGTGAATTTCTACTCAGAACTACCACGTCCACTTGGGACTTTGAAATGAACATAATATCCTTATAGATACATGCAAACTTGGGTTAAATTTCGGAAAATGTTAAATGTTTTATAAATTTTTGCTTTTCAGCTTTTTCGGTGGTTTCATTTATTTGTTAAAAGGGTATTTATTTTATATTTGTTCTTAAAACTCAGCGTTAAAATCTGTAAATGAACCATAGGGTAGGATTTTATTTTAAAATTTATGTGGGATTGGGACCAACTTCGAGATAGCCTATCTAATAAAAACGGATTATCAAAATCGGACTACTCTGGCAAAAGGTTATGCGTGGAGTCTTAGAGCATTTATAACGGGAGTTGGCAAGCGCCACTTTTAGTACTAAAATCTTTCTGCCGTTTTTCGCGGGAGGCGAGGTAATACGGTACAGCACACATACAAACGCACACGCAAGTAAAAGCTGTGACACAAACACAAAACAAGCACACAATTATACAATGACTGTTGTTACACCATTATTGAGTTACACACTAACACGCACTTCGCCTTCTACCAAGAAATCAATATTCTCACCTACACCTCCTACCAAGACGCTTGAAACTGTCTCAACTAGTATTCCATTTAAATCAAAATATAGAAAAATTACAAAAACAATTGACAAAAATATCACTTACTTGTGATAGGAAATACCGTGTTCTCTTAAGAATGGCCAGAACATGTCCCGAATCTCAGCGGCCGGCCCGTGAGTATTTGTTGCTATTTCACTTCGAATGAAATAGAGCGCGTTATGAGTGAGAAAGCGCGATAACCATCAAATACAGCTGTCTGCTTTGTATGTGAAGCTTGCGTGCATGTGTGTGTAGTAGGTACTCTGCGTCGTCGGCACAGAATTGTTACTAGTTAGTACGGTAACGTATGACATTACGGCAATAAAACAATTTGATAAACATATAAATTATTGCATCTACCGACTATATAGGTACGTGTACTATTACAATACTAAAGTTAGTAGGTATCATTAATTTTGTAACGTGTTTTGTGTTTGAGGCTTTTTGGCGGGAACTCGCGGAGTAAAGTGTGCCATTTATTTAATTTTTCTTTAGAATTTTAGATACCTACCTAGGTACCTATTCGTATGACGTTTTTAGAGGTTCGAGGTCGGTTTCGGCTACTGCTGCTATTGACTTGCAATTTGAAATTTATAACAATAAATTTCGTGCGCCATTAGGTAGGTAGGTACTGATTTTAAAAAATTAAATTTAAAAAATAAACCAAAATTTTCTGTAGGTACAAATTACGATGTTGAAATTTTAAAATAACGACATGGAGTAAATTATGTGTAGTAAATTTCTTTACTTTCAATTAATAATAATTAATGTCGAATAAATAAAGTCGAATTTACAGTCTGAATTAAATAGCAAAGTTTCTAACCGGTACCTAAAATATATTTGTATAGGTAGGTAATTGGCAAATGTTCGAAACTCTCGACGCGCGTGTGATAGTCGTGACACTCGCACTTGGCGATTTAGTCTAATTCTCGTCCGATAATTGGACTAAATTCAATGAAAAAATGAAAATGGAATACTTTTTTATTTCCTAGTTTTTCCTGGTATTTGAATTTTACGACGTGTCCTATAAGAAAATGTCAAAATCAACAAGTTGATTATAATACTAGAAAAACCTTTATTAAAATTTTAGTGAGCGCGTAGCAAGTAACAACAGAGAACTGTGACAGAGACTGTCTGTCAGTCGCCGCCGTCCATTCAATGTAGGTACTCTTTGGCGCCGACCAACCGGGCCGAGCCGACCCACAGTGTGTTATTTGACCTTAGCTTCGATTTATATTTAAATTTAGTGCATTTTGTATTAATAAATCGAACACCCGTGCGGATATTTTACATCGCTTTAGAAATACAGATTTTTTGATGAATTCTCATTATCATTCGTAAAAAATTAATTAATTTATATTTCCGAAAGAAACTTTTCCCTTAGTAAAATTTAGCAAGTTGAAAATATCTCAAAAACTGTTTTAGATAAGGTCACGGGAGTTTATTAGTGTTCGTGGTTTTGTTTGAATGATTTGTTGTATTCAAAATTTATATAAAACGAGGCTGTCCGCAAATGAGGTCAAATCACACACAGTGCGACCGACGACAGGTCGTTCTCGATCGGCTTGGCCCCTTCGGCGTCGCTCGCCTAATTTCGGGATTTCACCTCCTCCGCGTCTTACAGCCCCCCGCGTGTGAGCGAGCGGTTGCAGAATCTATAAGGAATTTCACCATTTTTTGATAATTTTTCGTACTTTTCGATTCATTTTGTATAAAGGATTGATTTCCTAAATATTATTGTTCATTTCTAATATTGAATATATTTACGATGTCGGTATCCAGTCAGATTTTCGAATAAAGTTGTTTATCATGCTAATAAAAGCGCTTGAAAACTACTCGATTTGGTGGTTAAAATATGGAAAATTAGTTTCGCTCTCATTTAATCATGATTATGTTTTTTGAAAAACCAAGCCGATACCGACATAGCTATTTATTATCCGATTATGTGTGCAAAATTTCCTATCAGTAGGGCATGTAGTTTCCAAATGAATCGAAAAGTACGTTTGTATGGGAGCTTCGATGTTCGGGGGCACCTTAAGTTTGATGTCTCTGATCGCCTTTTACCCCAAAATACCGCACAATTCACCGTTTTCACTAAGCACTACTTCGCGACACAAAACGACAGCTAATGGCCGCGTGGTAACGAGTGAAGTAGTTTTGTATAACGCGTATGACCAAGGGCGCCTTATGGCCGGCAGAGGGGTACGTCTTACGATGACATCTCCAGTTATAAATGCTCTAAGACTCCATACCGACGACCGATGTGGCGCGGTGGGCGAAGGTCTGCCTGCGACGCAGAAGGTTGCGGGTTCGATTCCCGCCTCGGGACAAATGTGTGTACGATCTGCAGACATTTGTTCAGGGTGTTCTGGTCGTTTTCTATATATATAATAAAAATTATCTATCTATGTATTGTATTATATTATGTATATCAGTTATCTAGTACCCATAACACAAGCTCTGCTTGGCTTGGGGCTAGATAATGCTGTGTGAATTGTACGGCATTATTTATTTTATTTTATTTATTTATACCGATGAAAACAGAGATCCCCGATCAATGTGTTAAGGTCAATGAATGAATGAATAAATTTTTATTTCAGACAACACAGTCCATAGGTATTACAAAACAAAAACAATGACATAAAATACAGAATAATAAATAACTAAGTATATAAGTAATAACTATTATCATGCTATTAAATAATAATATTATTTATTATATTATATTACATATTATGTGCCTACAACAATAAAATCTAAATATCTAATAGGAAATATAGCACTGCCATAGAGTATTTCCTTTCCTGTATCCCGAAGGGGGGGAGGGGGTGATTTCTTCCGTCCACGATCCGAACAAATCAACAAATAGAGCAATGTATGTATGTAGTATTAGTTAGTATACTTCTTAGTTTATGGTAGTATACTTCTTACAGTATGGCCATAATGGCTTTAGCCTTATTTGTCCAAAAGGACAAATTAAATTAAATAAAAAAAAAAAAATAGTTTATGAGAGCAATATTTATTTTCTTTTCAACCTTTGGTTGGCTTTTCACATATTCTTTAAGTTTTTGTGCTTAGCTTCGTTTTCGATAGTTTGATTGCTTTGTTGTGTTCTGTCTGTCTTATGTTCTGAAGATGGGGACTAGCACTATGGGAAGCGAGTTACATTCCGACAAACAAGACAAACTTTTGAAGTTGCAAGCTCGTAAGAAAGAATTGGAGTTGATGCTCGCAAATAAGAATGAAGAGCTTTATAAACTATGCGTTCAGGAAGTACAGCTCACAGGAATTATGCCACCAGAGGCACCTCTTAGCCCAGAAGTGCCGCAAAGAGAAAGACTGGGTAGCGTGCGGAGTGAAAACAGGTCTACTGACGGTACGGATGTCCATGATGGTTCCGATAACTCCTCCAGGCGCTTTCGCGCTGGTACGCATGACTCAGACCAAAATCTGCGCAGAAATTTATCCCACAGGCTTTCCACGCCATCAATATCAGGCATGTCAACAAAAAGCCATCCAAGGTTTGTCCGTCGACCAGAAACAAGTTGCTCCAACTTCTTCCCGTCACCTCCTCAAGAACGCAACACTGATACCTTCTCTATGCACACATCTCACACTTATCCCGCGCTCGCGGGTCGACATGAGACTGTCAATGAAAATACTCCTATTGATCTCCATCCTGGCACTTATGCTAGACATCATACCATGACAACAGAGTATATGAACAAGATTTATTACAGCAATAATGCCCCAGAGGCTCAGCATGTGTCTCGACTGCGGGAGACTCATTTTAGCTCAAGTCACCCTGATATTACGACTAACTATACCCATGGAAGTGTTGGTCCTCCTCCGCCACAGAATGGAGTAAGAAACACTCCCCTATTATATCAGTATGCCTCACAATTGAAAGCACAAAGTCAGCATTTAGGTGGCATTACTCACCAACAGCAAATGCCAGCTCAACCAAAACGAAGGCCGGATAGTGTCCGGCGACATACTCTTCAGAGGACACAAACCTACCACTTGACGTCACACAGTGACTATAATCAGCATTTAGAAAACATGGGTGATGGTTACAGGCCTCAGCTGCCAGTGTATCAACATCGCTCACAAACAGATATTCAAGAACCTCCTCGTATTGTAGAAAGGGCTGTGCCTTTACGAGAGCATAACTGTATAAGACATCCGATGCATCTGCAACTACAGGTATCTACTGATGATTATAGCCATGAGCGAAGGGGATACCCTGATGCCATGAGCCCTGTCAGCATGAAGTCGGGATACTCAAATTTCGACTCTGTTAGCATGAATAAGTTCTCACCACTCTCTCAGAATGATATGAGAATGAAAGAGAAACAATGGTATGAAACCTCATTAGATTCGCCAACAAAATCTGAGGCACTACTGAAGAGTAGCTCTGGCTCGGGCTTAAAACGTACATCAAGTATTGGCAACTCCCAAGCTTATGAAGTGATGGTATCTTCTGGACGGCATTCAGCTATGCAAAGTCCCAATCAGGTGCTCAGCCCGCATCAAGTATCACATAGCCAGCATCAAGTACTGCATAGTCCAAGCCACCAAGTACCACAAAGCCCACACAGCCCCCGCCAAATGCCACAAAGCCCTGTGACTTCACCAAGTGGAGTATCACTGGACTCTCCGAAAAACCTAACAGTCATCGAACAGGGTAAATGTATACCTTATAGAGAGGAAACAAAACCTTTTGAGATGTCAGACTTCTATAAATACTCAACTAAGTTCAGGCAGCCTCAAAAGCCAGTAAATCCAGGGCCTAGCATGAATTCATATAATAAGCAGCCCATGGAATTGCCCCAGTATGCTCAAGATCACTGGAACAGCCAGAATAGGATGTAAAACACAATTGTTAACATGCCTTAATGCACCATAATAATATTAGTATTAATTTTAATATATTTATTAATTGTTCTTAAGAGGAAACCATGTTTCTTAGGGCTAGCCCTGATGTTTCTTTAGCTGAGGTATGCTTAGATGACTGAAAATTATACATTTGATAAATGTGAGCAGGTTAACTAAAGTTAGTTTGTTCCTGAAGAATACCACCTTTTCATTCCTTAAAGAGGGATATCACTCGCTCTGATTATGTCCTTTGTTAAGAGATGCTACATTGGTTTTCTTTTAACACAAACTAGGTTCAAACTTTACCATTTTAAACTTACGCGATCTTTACACTGGGTATTTATGCCTCTACTTGTCAGAGGCGCTACCTCCTCGATACTCCTGTCATCACATCACACACAGTGTAAATTTATGAAACGTCGAAAAAAAAAAGTAAAACAAACGCGGTAATTACCTGTTAAATAGTATCTACTAATAATACTATAACGTAATTAACATGTTAACGTTCATTAGTGGTTATGGTATGATAAAGTTAGGTATGTACATGCTTTATTTTACTATCGGTCACAAAGTTAAGAATAGCATCTGAGCATGATGCTCTATTTTTATACATTAATTACCTAGCTCATAGAATGTACTTATCTAAATCGATTTAATATTTTCTATACAGAAATATTGTAGTAAAGACAAAATGCACATTGTGCCACATTAATAAAATTAATTATTACATTTGGGACTAAACTCGCATTAGGATTATGATGAAATGTTGATCAATTTGAATCTATGTTAAATTTAGTGGTTATTTAGTCTTAAAATGCCAATTTTATTTTATAGTTCAGCATAATGGCACTGCTTAATCCAACTACCCACCTCTACCTTTTACACCAAATAATGTGTATGCACTACTTTCCCTAATTACGTTTTAAATCTTTGTTTAGCTTTTCTTCTCTCACTAGAATCTAGTATACCCACTTGTGCAATCTGTTTGCTTCTTTCATTTGCAATGTATGTTAGAAACACTGCTTTTTTTTCTCACGTACAAAGTATGACATATAGCTCTCTTTTAACTCTAAACAAATGAAATGCCTTTTTTGTGTGATAATGTGATATTTTAAGGCAGGGAATATAACTTTTTATATCACTAATTATCAATATTTTACTAAAAGACTTAGATAAACTTGCCAAGCAACTTCGAGCCTAATGCCATGTGCCTATAATAGTAACGTCCATTTACAAAATGTAGCATTTAGACTAGTTAATAGTTTCTAAATTAGCTTGTAAAATTATATCATATAAGATCTTATATGCCCGTGGCAAGCATATTATATGATAGCGTAACGTAACATTGTAATAATTCAAAATGTTCTTTTTTACGCTGAAATTCGACTTGAATTATAATAGTTTCGCAATTAAAATGGTTACCTTTAGGTATCTATCATTGTACTATGATGTCAATCGCGTAAAATTGAAAAAATATTTTTTCGAATAAGGTAAAAGAATTACCTAATGTGCTGCATTCACAATATTTATGTAATGCTTAACTTACAATAAAGTTTTATACGAAGCTTGAATAGTTTTATTTTGGTTAGCTGAAAGAAAAGGAAAAGTTTAAAGAGCAATCAGAACCCTCGTGAAAGCTAAATATAGAGACACATCAGACAAACAAGAAGCACTTCAAAACACTAGGTATTCTCACATCAGCTGCTGTAGGTATATATTTAGGAAGTTCTTAAAAATGTGAGGAATAAAATAAATATGAAACACCACATTAAAATTACCTAAATGAAAATAAACGAAGTAACAGACATGAAATGTATGTAAAACCTAATAATCATAGACTACCTTTCTTAAAAAACTTCCAACTATTAGCTATAGGCTGCTAATTGTTCAACAAATTGCCACTTTGCATTAGATTGACGCATTCTACCGACTAGGTAATACCTATGTATGTAAACAGTATTTTCATTTCATTTTCAAAGTGACGACATTGTCACACCGTGGTCACACCAATGCCACAAATGGCGGTCCTCCATCCATCGCGATGGATGGACCGCTATGTGTGGCGCCGCATAGGAGGACGCCTATCTCCAGCATTGGGCGAATGTAGGCTGATAAATGATGATCATGTTGATACTGTAGGTCCGTCACCATGATCAACAGAAGCTAAGGGCGAGCCAGCGAGAAGGGGTTAATGAAAAACTAAGATAATAAAGCAAGTTTTGGTTGTAATTTCATAAATCCATAAAAAGGGTGGGTAAATGGGGTAAGGCCACCAGGATCCCCTATGAAGAAATGGTATAGGTAGGTAAAAACGGTGTCATACTGCAGTAAGTTTACCTAACTAGGTACTTTTACATTTTAAAGGTACCTTTTCGGCAGGCAGCATATACCTACACGTGAAAGAAGTATGATTTTTCTTTCCAATACTATTGGAAAGGAATAATACCTATACCTACCTATCTTTGTAGGGAGATGACCTTTTTTTTGGTGGGAAGTAAAGCTCCCGTTATGAGTTCCTACGCTCATCATAGAACCATAACTCACCAACTCAGATTCTGCTAGAACGATATTTTAAATAGGGGAAATAGAATTGAAACTGCGGCATATGAAGTAAATAAAATATCTGTGTAGTTTTAGTTTATTCAATCAAAAAGATGAGACTAGCATAAATAAAAAAAAGTTGTCTTCAATCCTCCACAAATAAAATAAAATAAAAATAGAGCACTAAGTTCAGTTATGAAGGAATTCTTAAAGTTGCGGTTGTCTCATGGCGTTCTGGTTTTGCAACTTCATGAGATATTCTCGAAGAGATCTCTTGCCAGGGTTGAAACCGCCGTTCAGGTACCCATCGTCACTGCCTACATCAAAATAAAAAAAAACACAAAATAAGTTAGAGCACGATAGCTAGGTACCTAAGCTTAGGTACATTCGTACCTAAACATCTTAACACTTAGGTAGTTACTTATTAAAGATAGGTAGGTACTATCCAAACATAGGTGATTCAAAAATTACCAGAATCTCCTCACTGAATGGCAGCCATCAGTTTTGAGGCTCGTACCTACTTAAATCGTCATCTTCTAGCACATAGAGAGAGAGGGATACTAGTTATCTATATAGAGGCTACGTAGGTAATCATCATCAGCCTATACTAGTCCACTGCTGGACATAGGCCCCCCCTAACGTAGGTAATGCCTAGGTGCAATGTCGAATCCCGCAGACCTTTTTCGGTACCTACCTACATATGGTTATAGGCAGGAAGGCAGCATAAATGCCTATGGAGTCTACTACCATTATCAGCCAATTAGCCTATGTTAGTCCACTGCTGGACATAGGCCTCCCTCCCCTAATAAGCGCCATAGCGCCCTGTACATCTACCATGACTTTTATCAATGTATACTCGCTAGCGACTGTAGTTAAAAATGTATGAAAACTTATACAGCGCCTCTAGCGGATAGTTGGGTACTAAAATTCGCAGTATTAGTCACGGAGATAACTATCCTACGTCACATCACAATATAGTAAACTATACTACAGTCTCTGTAGTTTGGGCTTCATTCTTAACGCAAATAGCATCTGTCTGCAGTCTTTCGCAGGTCGCTTAGACGAAAGTAAAAAAGGGAGATATTCCGGTACGTTCTGCCGGCGCTAACTCAATAAATGGCATGTTTTGTGCTACAATTATTCAATCGCAAGACACACGCTATTTCCAATGTTGTACAACCTACCTTATAAACAATAAATATAGAAAGACGTAGACCTAGACCGAAGTGCAACCGAGACTCCAATACGCTACCCATATGCACGGGAACCGGGAACCTAATTTGAGCCTTCGACTTTCGAGCAGCTCGTACCTGTTGGATCCGAACCTGCGCCCCACGATCAGAACGGGTGTGCTCTAACCAACTAAGCCACAAAGCCCTAGTCGGTTCAACCGAAAATCTTTGGGACCTTTTTCGGCTAGTGCGCCGTTGCGCCACCTACAGTTGAAAGTTTTCCAAACCTCAATGCAATGACTAAAGATAGGTTTGTACGATTGGAGAGAGGTGTCGCATTGCTTTTTAAACTTAGCTTTTTGCTTTATACTGGGCAAATTTTCAACGAAAATTTAATAATATCCCAAAATCCTGAGTT
Organism: Eupithecia vulgata; assembly: GCA_946478455.1. Lineage (NCBI taxonomy): Eukaryota > Metazoa > Arthropoda > Insecta > Lepidoptera > Geometridae > Eupithecia > Eupithecia vulgata. The sequence continues at coordinate 9,485,393 of OX297879.1, read as the reverse complement.
AGGGGGAAGTGGGGCAGATTGATGCACAAAAATTGAAGGTCCATAAAATGTGTATAAACATAATATTTTTTACTAATTTTGTAGGTATTATACCTTTAGCTAAATAATTAAATATTATAATGGTTAGAATCCTGCCAATTTTTTTTTTTTGAGAAATTATTAAAATTTTGTGGAAAATTTGCGACTAACGCACTATTAAAGCAAAAAGCTAATCTACCTTTTTTAATTTTATCTACGGCAGGTTGTCAACCCACTAGCCGGAGGTCGGAATGTCGGGTGGTGTCTACAATCAACCCTTCTCACCTGCGCCTCCCAGTTGTCCGTTGATACAACCCTCATCCCACATATTGACGCATCGCTTGCCGGGGTTGAAGCCTCCGTTCAAGTAGCCATCGTCACTACCTGAAACATCATCACATTCATCATCGCTGATGACATGCCAACCCTCTACTGGAATAGGAATAAAAAAATCGAGAATGAAATGTGTCGCCAATATAATGAACTATCAAAGGCTGATAAAGAGATATAAAAGTACATATTTTAATTTTAAATTTTTATCCACATCCAGCATCTGCCTGCAATCTTTTGCAGATGCCTTACGGCTTTAATGGCAGAGACAACAGGCAAAGACTATTATAGAGTAGTGACTCTATTATAGTCTCTCTCTGCCTTGCGGAGACATGAAACTAGTACCTATCTTATACAAAAATGGAACGTCTCGTCTCGTACAAAAGATTCCCCTGATATTGGTTTGGCGATAGAATTGAGGCAATGGGTTGTTTCAGCATCTCTGTCATTCGAATACGGAAGTACGCAAACACAATACAAAAATGAGACGCCTCAAGACCATGGTCAAATCGGATATTCAGGTGTCTGGTCTCAGTTTGTCTCAGGCTGCAGAAAATGAAGCAACTATTGTCTCTTACCAGCTCCTCCCAGTTGTCCGTTGATACAGCCTTCATCCCACATATTGACGCATCGCTTGCCGGGGTTGAAGCCTCCGTTCAAGTAGCCATCGTCACTACCTGAAACATCATCACATTCATCACCATCACTATCGCTGATGATATGCTAAACCTCTACTGAAATAAGAATAAGAATATTTGTTTCGAGAATGTGTATCGAGCATGCATGTGTATCGAGAATGTGTCGCCAGTATAGGTAGGTATAGGTAATTGTCTTAAACAGTTTTGGGAAAACTGTTAGTCATCCTCCATTTAAACAGCTTTGACTTCAGCTGGCTACATCCACATCCAGCATCTGCCTGCAGTCTTTTGCAGATGCCAGATATTAAAAAGACTAATAAAGAGCCACTACGCGCAGACTAGGAATCAATAATTAAAAATTAAATTATCTTATACAAAAATGGAACGTCTCGTCTCGTCGAATATTGGTTTGGCGATAGAATTGAGCCGTGCCTGCCTGTAGCCGTGTGGTGCCGGCTTAGAATTTGCATCACCCCAACTCTTCCCGGGGGTGCTGTAAGAGGCGACTAAGGGACATACACCGGGGGGCGGGCAGCAACGCCTCTTGCTGAATAGATCTACCACCGAACTGCGATCCCCAACGCGCATGCCCAGCGTGGAGATTATGGGCATTACCTACCCCCCATGAGATAAAAAAATTAGGGGGAGGCTTGTGTCCAGCAGTGGACTAATATATGCTGTTGAGGTTGAGGATAGAATTGAGGCTTCATCGTCACGACTCTGTTGTCAATGGGTTGTTTGAGCGTCTCTGTCTTTCAAATACCGTAGTATGCAAATACCGTACAAAAATAAGTCAAGTAAGACGCCACGATAACGTCCCCCCCCTCTCGTCGTATATTCAGGTGTCTGGTCTCAGTTTGTCTCTGGCTGCGCAAAATGAAGCAACTTGTCTCTCACCTGCTCCTCCCAGTTGTCCGTTGATGCAGCCTTCATCCCACATGTTGACGCATCGCTTGCCGGGGTTGAAGCCTCCGTTCAGGTACCCGTCGTCACTCCCTAAAAGAAAACAGAGGCCTTGAGCTGTGCGACCACCGAACTGTGCGACCACCGAATTCGAATCGAATCAGTTAGTATTTCTCCACTGCGTTCGGATTTTGCATCGGCAATATACCTAGGTATTTTCCACAGCTGACAGAATTATATTATACTAGCTGTTTTCCTTCATTTCCACATTTCTAGGGGATTATTCCCGTAATCTTCCATGGGAATTTGATGTTTTACCAGGACAGGAAAGTAGCCTATTACTCTCCATCTTTTCAAGTAGCTCTATGCAAAAAATCAAGTCGATTGGTTGCTTATTTATGGCGTAAAGGAAGGACAAAGAAACACACACCCTTTCGCCTCAAAAAAGTAAGGGGGAGGCCTGCGTCCTGCAGTGCGCCTATTCCCGATTGTCCCTACCCCCTGCGTTCCTACTAGGAACAATCGGGAAAAAAATCCCATTATAGGCTGTTGAGGTTGACGTGAGGAAGATAGATAGAAAATGTTTTATTGCACACATAAATTTACATAACAAACAAAAATAAAAGAAATAAAAAACAAATGTGTAACAATTGGCAGTCTTATAGCTCAAGAGCGATCTCTACCAGACAACCGTGGATGGATATGATCGTTGGATTGAACGGGGATCTATATGCATAAATAAGAAGCTAATTACAAAATTCTAAATACAATTACTTACAATATTATTTTTATGAAATATTAGTACAAGTACAAACCTACCAACAATAATTTCAAAAAGAAGAAGATAAGTAAAGGTATGAACATAATTTGCATGTTTTGAAAATACTAAATACCGACTTCGAATCCCTTAGTTTTACACTGTCATTAAATGGAGATAAATATTAAGCCATCGGGAGTAACATTTTTATGGGATCACCTCAGAATAATTCATTATTCAACTGCACAGAATTGAGATTGGAGAAATTGACGGACAAAAAACCAAACATACAACGGCACATTCTTACCTTTTCACCTCAACCAGCCTACAATGGCTCAACTGCTGAACACAGGCCTCCCTCTGATTTTTTTCTCATTTTTATTTCATGTTCATAACTGAACATCAAATGGTATGTTTGCCTACTAAAAATTTTATTATACCTAAACGAGTATTTTCTATCAGTTAAAAGAATAAAGAAATTTATTTATAGCCACACATAATATGTTGAACAAAAAAAAAAAGGGAAATAGGTACAAAAAACATAGGTACATGATAATTAATAACATAAACTATTGTACTGTTAGTTTTTTAAATTTAGATATAAGGTTTATTTTTGTTATTTATTTAAGATGAAGTGCTACCCAAAACCCAGGTTTTGTCTGTACGAAAAATCCATTTTAAGGCAAGAAAACACTATTTTTTAAAATCTTTTTTGATGATTCTCGAAAGTTTAGTATTTTAGTTAGTGAGTTATATAAGTCGAAACACGATTGACTCAACTTGACTCGATAGAAAAAAATCGCAAAGTTTCCTCTAAATTTTCATTTTTACTAAGGAAAACCCGTTTTATTTGCTAGTTATTTAACATATTTTAATGAAATGTCGTCTAAAAATACTTAACCAAACACTTAAGAGCAACATAGTTTTATTTTTTTGCGAAAGAGTATTATTTTAGAGCAATAACAGAATAAATAAAAACAGTGAAATTGCGCGCGGGTCGGTTCTTGCCTCCCTTTCTCGCCTTCACCGCGCGGTGTTCGCTCGTCCTTGTCTCGAAAAAGCGCCACCAAATAAAGTGTTATTATTATTATAAACCTTTGGGATCAAAACTTTAAACATAATATAATAATTAATTTAATATAATAACATAAAATAGGCATGTAGAAGAGTCCCAAGGTCTTTTCCTATATTATGCGCGGCTAATCGGGTCCTGCCTCAGCTTGTTGTCATTATTGACCGAGGACAATAACGACACAGGTTTCATACATTCGTAAATATCATATTACCTGCTCCACCTAACTGACCATTGATACAGCCTTCATCCCACATGTTCACGCATCTTTGTGACCCTGAAATATAAAAATAAATGTATACAAAATATAAATCATAATTTATATAAACTATTATTTTCTGTTTCCCACAACTTGATGACTTCATAGAGGTTATAATGGGTTATGGTTATATCTAATGGTCTATTATTTTTAAGAATAAATTAAAACGAAACCAATTGAAACGTGTAGGTACCATATACCTACCTAGTAGGGGAGGTAGGGGAGGGATGGGCACTTTTTCACAATTTAATGCATAAAAAATCAGATTTTAGAGATAATCAACATTTATTGGCAATTCTTATTGCAGCACACATTTGGCTAGATATCTTAGAGAAAACTTTCTTAAAATTATAATCAGTCTCGACATTACGAGATCATTTCTGAAACAAGTCAAAAGTGCCCAATGCTCCCTATGGCAGGGAGGCTTGGACACCACCTGTGGGAGGCTTGGGCATGGCCTATAAAACACTAAATATCCATAATAGAATCAAATAAAAGTTAACAGCAAATAAAAAACATCTTAATTAGTATCTTCTTAACTTATATAAGATTAGTCAGAGCATTACCCATCATCATGACTTCGATGTAGGTAAGTATTTTATATATTATTATAAATATAGAATCGTTATTATATTTATTAGATATTTATTTAGATTTATAGTATTATATATTATTTTATGTATTAGTTTATGCAATTAGTGTAGGTATTTTCTGTCTTTATATCTTTTGCACACTTGCCCACTTCTACATACATGTCTCTCTCTCTCATTAAGGTTTGCTGGAAGAGAACTCTTTTTAAGGTTAAGCTCGCCTTTGCGATACCTCTCTTGTAACAAGGTTTAAATAAGGTTTTATTAGTGCAATAAAGAATAAAGAATAGGTATAACCCATAGGTAAAGGATTTCTGTCAATCATTATCACATCATCTTCATCTAACTCTTCTTCAGACATTTCTTCAACAAATGATTCCTCAGAACTTTCAGCGAGTAAAACATTTTCTACATCACTATCACTCACTACTGCTCATTTTCCTTTTCTTTATTCTCTGTAATAAAAAATAATTTAAATACCTAGTTTAATTAAAGCAGGTAAGTAATTAGAATTTAAAAAAAATCCTCCTTTACTCAACAATATAGGAGAACTTGAAGGGAGCATTGGGCATGCCCAAACCTCCCTCACATCAGAATGCCCAATGCTCCCTCTGTATACATTTTGAACATAAGTTACCGGTATTTTTTTTTGTTTAGGTATTTAAGCGTGAATTTCAGTTTAATTTCTAAGTTAATAAATATACAATAGATAAATAATAAAAACAGACATACCTTTTGTTAGTTTTCCCTTTATTACGATCCGAAACCACAACAAAATATTCACTTTTACGAGCGCAAAACCTTCAAACGTATCTGTGTCAAATAACTGACGTAAATGACAGATCGTCTATGGATAAGCAGTGTTGCCAGTCGGTAAAGTAACCTTCCAAAATAGTAAAAAAATAAAATCTGTGACAGGATCAGAATAAAAGGGGGGTGCCCATGTCTCCCGACTGCCCGTCCCTCCCCTACCTCCCCTACCTACCTACTTAGCAATGAATTTTAATACTTTAATATTATGAGGCCAAAACGCTGCCCAACCTGGGCAGCGTTCGGGAAACTACGTCGAGTCTTCTCGTCATCCATACCACAATGCTTGAAAACGAAAGTTTTCAATCGGGTAGGACCACAGGGCAATCCAAATGGCAATGTAACTCAAACGTAGGACGCACTCACTCTACCCATCATGACCTACGGAGCTGAGACGTGGACCTGGACACTCACTGTAGGGCTGGTCCACCAGTTTAGAGTCGCCCAGCGAGCTATGGAGAGAGCTATGCTCGGAGTTTCTCTGAAGGATGGGATTCGCAACGAATACATCCGACAGAGAACCAAGGTTATCGACATAGCTCAAAGGATTAGCAAGCTAAATTAGCAGTGGGCTGGCTGATATATATCGGGAAGAACCGTCAATAGCTGGGGTAAACGTGTTCTTGAGTGAAGACTGCGACTCGGTAAACGTAGTGTAGGACGCCCTTCAACCAGGTGGGATGACGATGTGCGAAAGACTGCTGGCAGATGCTGAATGCGGCAAGCTGAACACAGGGCGCTATGGCTCTCATTAGGGGAGGCCTATGTCCAGTGGTGGATTAATATAGGCTGATGATGATGATGATTAAAATAAATATTTTTAAAATAATAGAAGGAGCGTAGGCGTTTCGTAGAAGATATTAAATTAGTTAGTGCGTAGACGGCGTGTAGCTGTTTCGTAGCGGCGCGTAAACGTTTTGTTATGGTCGCGTAAACGCTTCGTAGACATTTTGTCTTCAGACAATAGGTACACTTTGTAGACATTGCTTTGAAATGAAGTTGAGGTTCCCAGTATTGGTCGCCGGTCGTCGCCTAGGAATCGAACCCTCCAACACAACCTGTGGCTATCGAAAGCCCATTCTCTCATTACGATAGGTACTCATAATATATCGATAGATACTCGTCTCGTAGATTTGTCGCCGCGGAGTACCTACCTATCTCACAAATTCATTTAAATTGAGACTCGCGCATGGATACCTTCTGGAAGGTTTTAAGTTTGTAATGACAGACATAATTTGCCTATAGGTAAACACAGCTATTTTTGATCCTAGCAAAAATTGCTCTAAGTAATTTTAGAATCTTTTCGACAAAGCGCCTGACATAAACCCATTCTAAACCTATTCAGAATTAAGTAGGAAAAGTAATCAATATTTTTTTTTGTAAAATTTAAAAATAATGACTTCGAAAAGCTTGTATCTGATTTTTGTTGTTATGCAGGACAAATATTAATTCCTCGGGGTTTTTTATGGGACCACCTAGGGTTCATTCTCCATACAAAAGCGAAAGAGTTTTCTAAATCGGTTCATAATTGATGGAGAAACGGCTAACATACATAAATAAAACTGCCCTAGTGCGAGTCGGACTCACGCACAAGGGTTCCGTATCTATAAATACAATAAAAATCACTTTTGTTGTATGGGATGGGAGCCGCCATTATTAATGGGGGCTCCCATCCCATACAAATGGCCCATTAAATATCTTTATGTTTTATTTGATTATAATTATTTAATTTTAAAGTAAACATATAACTAAATATTCTGTGAATATTTCAATCGCGAATTTCAAGAGCAATTTCTACCTGTTGCCGTTATCAATATCGAGCAAAAACGATCAAAAAATCTTGTTTGTAGTGGGAGTGCCCTTAAATATTTATTTTATACTGTTTTTTTATTTGTTGTCATAGCGGCCAGAAATAGATCTGTGAGAAATTCAACTGTCTAACTATCACGGTTCATGAGATACAGCCTGGTGGACAGACAAACAGACGCACAGACAGACAGACGGACATCGGAGTATTAGTAATAGGGTCCCGTTTTAAACTTCGGGTACGGAATCCTAAAAAAACATTCATAGAACTCTATATTACCCTGCTATTCTTTTGTTTCTCGTCGGTTGAAAAGTTTCAAGATTTCACTTACTATGCTTAGGGTTCGCCAAAGTCTTGCCATAAACAACTGATAAAACACCCAAGAGCACAATAACTGCCTTCATTTTGCAGAAACAATTTTTCTCTACCAACAATAATTCAATGAATGAATTTTTTGGGCTACTTTTGATGCTTTTATAAGGCTCCAGGGGTACTTGAGAATTTAATTTGGGGTTGTCATCAAATTCGAGAGCTACTTGAGATAACCTGATTTAATTAAGTATTATTTGGTTATTTATCGCCAGTAAATTCAATTATATATTCTACTACTGCTGTCAAGGTCTTTAATATGTGAAGATTTTTATGTTTGTTAGTAGAGGTACTTTAATAAAAAAAATTAAGGTACCTACCCTACGGTGGAAAGTGTGAGCGGCCCGAAATGAAAAACAAAGACATAAATAAGATAATAACTATAGCGGTTTTCAGTAATATAATAATAGGGCGGGGTGCAAGTTCGAATCCTGCCAAAATAAAAAAAAATTGGGACATTATTTAATTTTCGTAGAATAGATAAATAATTCCTTCGCTTTAGAAATAATTAAGATAGCAGATAAGTAAGTTTTAAACAATTGACATTTGCTCTATATATATAAATTAAATAGGTACATAAGTAAGTATAACATTATAAACCCTTGCTAAAATAAACTTCAAATGAATTGTCGTTTGGAAGTCTCGATATCTTATTGATATTAAAATACTCGTAAAACACTGTTCTATATTGTTTCGGGTATGGGTATTCAATAATGTAACCTATCTATGTGACCATGACTCGGTAAACGTAGTGTAGGATGCCCTCCGGCCACTTGCGGGATGACCTGGGAAAAACTGCCGGCAGATGCTGGTTACGTCAAGCAGAAGACGGGCTCTATAGCGCTCATTAGGGGAGGCCTATCCAGCAGTGGACATAGGCTTATTTTAATGATGATGACGATGAACCTATGTATGTTCGAAAACACCTACTTAATGTACCTAAGAGCCTAAACTTACGACTTCGAACGTGTTTTTCCGTGACAAGAAGTAGCGATGATGGGGCTAGATGATGCTGTGTGGATTATCCAGTTTAATCAGTTCCAAGCATAACATTGGCAGCAGGTTACAATTCTAACGTCCATGACCCGTGGTCCACCTTCGTCCACCTTGTTTAACGGGAGAAATAATTTCCCATGTTCCACCAGAAACTCCAAATGGAAATAGCTCAAATATATCAACAGCTCTAAAGGTATTAGTGCAATATTCAATATATAATATTATCGTAGAACGCACAATAGGCTATTATTATCTATTTTGGTCTTTTATATTGTTAGTTCCTATGAATGAAGCAGTTACACAGTTAATAATAAGTAGTGGAATTTATTATAATTAATTAAAATCTGTAACTTAACAACGTATTGTATGAAATTACCCATCATAAATTAGGAAATAATTTTACTAGTTTGCTTATACACCATTACCATTACCAGCAGTTTTTATAAGAATTATCATGTTTCCTTTCCGGATACATTCGTATCGTTATGTTAAAAAATTAGTACCTACTCAATAACTTACCTACCTACCTTCTTATAGATAAAGCCTGATGCCCTTCTAGCCAATTATTCTGCCAAAAATTTAGCCATTTCAGCCGGTTTCCACAGAGATATGTGCGTGCACAAATTATGTGCACTTCTCTTTTTCCTCAGTTTGATATTCCGTGGGACGGGGCGGCAGGCCTACATGGGCCTACACGACGACGGAGAGATGTCCGGCGCAGTACCAACTGCTTAACGTTCCCAGGCAATTTCGTGAAAAGGATAGGCATAGGATTTCGCGTTTATAGGAACGGGACAGAGCCACAGACAGAGCAGAACGCGTGTGCAAAGATCAAGTGCGAAAATCAAGATTTCTTCTAATAGACCACCCTTAAGGGGGTATAACGATGTCAACTTCCTGACTCCCCCGGCTAAATTTTTTTTTTATCTCAAAACAATCTTGGTCTAACTGAGGTATGAACCCGTAACCTGAACATCAGCGGGTACCTAAACACGCGACCGCTAGACCAACGAGGCAGGCAGTTATAGCTGTACCTAAAACGACTGGTAATTCATTTATTTAAATCAATATTTTTTAATTTTCGTATTTTCTGCTACGTACTTGGCTATCTGATTTTATTATCAATAATAATATCCTGCTGTCTTTGTGTACTATGTCGCTATAGAAAGGTGAGTCCAGTGAGTCTACTCTTGGTCTTTTCTTTATGTCTCTTTTATAATTCATTTATTTACACTTTACATGCCATGTCCGGGATAAATAAATAAAATAAAAAATGTTGGACAATTCACACAGCATTATCTAGCCCCAAGCTAAGCAGAGCTTGTGTTATGGGTACTAGGTAACTGATATACATAATATAATACAATACATAGATACATATTTTACTTATGATATAATTGTTTTATGTGTAAATTGTTTTTTTAGTTTGAAGTGTGCAATAAAGTATTTTCTATCTATCTATCTATCTATTTTTTATTATACATATAAAACGACCAGAACACCCTGAAAAATGTCTGCAGATCGTACACACATTTGTTCCGAGGCGAGAATCGAACCCGCAATCTCCTGCAGGCAGACCTTCGCTCACCGCGCCACAGAGGTCGTCAACTTTAAACTGGTAGACCAGCCTTACCGTGAGTGTCTCAGCACCGTAAATCACGACGGGTAGGACGCACTGATTGAAAACTTTCGTTTTCAAACATTTCGGTATGGATGACGGACGAGAATACTCGACGTAGTTTCCCAAACGCGGTCCAACCTAGCTGGATCCTCCTCTTGGCCTCCTTCTCGAAATTGTCTTTACCTGTTTTTACCCAAGTCCAGAATCTGCCCAAGGTAAGTGTACCTACTCGGAAACAATTTCGAGAAGAATAAGTAGGTACACAATAGTAACCAACCGTACCGAAATTCAATTATTGATAGTCGCGGGTTCAATCCCCGGCTGATCCAGCTCAATGATTTCCAAGGGCGATGCATATAAGGAGCCTAAATTTTGTATGATGGATGACAGACACGTCGCATGACGTCATACAAATGTTGTTTTGCTTCAGTGTGAATCAATAAACAGGGAAATGACTTGGTAGGTATAATCAAGGTATATTTTGATCGATTTGACGTTATCAATGTATCAGTCTACATATATAATTAATAATCTTAATCTTATTTGTTATTTGCGTATAAATACTTAATTATTAATAATTAATTTAGTTTATTTGTTAAAACATGTATTTGTATGGAAGAGCAGGACATCCTGGCACAAGTATTAGGTAATCAGCATAAACTTGATTTCTGAACTTACACCGCTCTGCTCTATGCCGCTCCTTCCTATGCCTATCCTATTCACAAAATGGCGTCATATATAGTACCCATAAGTAATTAAGTACTTATGTATAAAGTCCAAGTCACTGTAGCCGAAAACGGCTAGGTGGATAGGTATATATTAAGTATGTATACAACCGAACTTGGCTGACGGTCTATCGCGCCTCTCGATTGTACAATAAGTATGTAAGTAATCGTAATTTAACAAGTCATAAGTTTTTGAAGCATCACTGCGTGGGCGTGAGGACGTAAAAACTTACAGACTAGTCTAGGACCGTGTTTTGTTTGTGTTGGTCAGTTGATCGAAGAAGAGTGTTTGCTTGAGTTGGCTTAATAGAATTTTGTAAGTACCTACATATTATATTAAATTTTACTGTCATAAAAACTAAATACCAAGTTTTAAGAAGATAAATGTCTGTCAACTTTTTTGACTCCGTTCGGTTCCTATGTCAAAAGTTTTTGTTTAATTATTGTTTGATAAAGGTAAATAAGGTCGGAAAAACTTAACTATATCAAGAATAACACGTGTGGAATGAACAACTACCCACAATTATCACACAATATTATTAATGGATGGATGGATCGGTACCTATTACATTTATCAAAATTGCTTCAGGCGTTTGAATACCCGAGGTAATAGTAAATTTATTTTTCATTTTTGTGTGTCTGGAGACGCGCATAAAGTATTCATTTAGGTACACTTCCATGTTAATATTATGAATTCGAAAGTAACTTAGTCTGTCTGTTACGTTTTCACGCCTAAATGGCTGAACGGATCTTATTGTAATTTAGGTAAAATAGTATACCGGGAAAAAAAAATCAAAAGCACATGCGAGAAGCCGCGGGCATCAGCTAGTATATCTGCATATCTTAAGGGGGCGATATATGACCTCATTTTGAGAACAGGATAGGCATAGAGCGGCGTAAGCTCAAAAATCAATCGTTTTTTCTGATTATCTTTTAATTGTTTCCAAAAATAAGCCGAAGGTGCCATCGGTATTCTTCTATTTAATATGGTGATGAAAATAAAAAAAATCTTGTGATTGATAGTTTAAGAGAACAATTGTAAAAACTAAGAAAACAGATGGTACTTTGCACAATGATTTCTGGTTTTTTAAAATAGTTTTTTTTCTTTTTTGAAACAAACGGGATCTGTCTTGTCTCCCATAAGATTATTAGGTACCTATTTTTTTCAAAACTTTATAGATAAAGGTGACGGAGAAAAATTGATATAATATAACCCAAATTTGCCCATTTCACATCTATCGCCACCTACATCTTTAAATAGATGCTTTGCTTGATTTTGTTTCAGGGAAAATGCTAAAGATTGTATTAACGGCAGTTCTGCTGGTCGTATGCTCATGCGATGCGTACAAGATCCTGATCATGTTACCCATAGCTGGGAAGAGTCACGGCATCCTGGGCGATGGGCTAGTCAGGCATCTGCTGAATGCTGGACATGAGGTTGGTGAAAGTGATTTTCATTATGTACTAGTTTTTTTCCACGGATCCGGACGTGTTTTTCTATGTAAACGTTATATGTATGGGTATTTATTTATTTATTTTTTATTTCAATTTATTTATTTTCTCTCACAATAAAAGCTTAGTTGATAAAATAACTGACTAGGTAAGTAAGTTTATATTTATAAGACGACCGATGTGGCGCGGTGGGCGAAGGTCTGCGTGCGACGTAAAAGGTTGCGAGTTCGATTCCTCGGGACAAATGTATGTACGATCTGCAGACATTTGTTCAGGGTGTTCTGTACGTTTTCTATATATAATAAAAATATCTATCTATGTATTGTATTACGTTATGTATATCAGTTATCTAGTACCTACCCATAACACAGCTCTGCTTAGCTTGGGGCTAGAAAATGCTGTGTGAATTGTCCAGCATTATTTATTTATTTATTATTTATATGAATCCGTGGAATTTTTACATTATGAAAGTGATCCGTGACTGCATAAAGCTACGCATAAAGCTTAAAAAACCCTGGTCCTTCTCCACGCCTAACCCGTATCCTTGTCTTTATATCCCATTAGAAATGATTAATGGGATAAAAAGTTGCGCATGCTTGATTTGCAAAATGTCATCTGTTCAGTTCTTTTGACGTGATGAAGTAACAATTATTATCCATCCATAGATTTATCCAAACTTTTGGGTGTAGGGGCTCGTCGAAGGTGTAAGACTCCAACTATGGCCCGGGGCATAATTATTTATGACATAGCAGATTCCTTGCTCAAATTGTGTGACATCACAATGTGTTTTAAACGTAAACGCGATTCCTAAACGTGGAATCGAAAAAAAAAAAAAAAAATTGTAATGTATTTAACACGGGGCATTACCCCGTGTTTAGTTTTTCGGGCGCAGCCGCCAGTATAAAGTCTGTGAGTTGTTTCGAATTTTGAACGAATAGTTGGTACCATTCGTTCAAAATTCGTACAACGAACCATGTGAACTACAGTGGGTTAAATTTTCTAAGTGTGAACTAGTTCACATGATTCGTTCAAAATGTTACATCCAGACCACTCAGAAAATTATCGGTTTTATTGTAAACTAATGTTATAAAGAGGAAAGATTTGTATTTTAATATGTAATGAACTTTAAAACTACTGGACCGATTTGAAAACCTCTTTCACCTTATAGAATCCTACATCCTACCTGATCAAAATTCAAAATTCAAAGTGCTTTATTTCCTTTAGACCTTACAGGACTCTTGGACACGTCAATCACGTCTGTAAATATATTGACATGGTACTGTCATTATGTTTATTTCTTTAAATTTATCACGTAGGGACTCTCTGGGACCCATATCATAGATTGCACGAACAGCCCTCTTCTGCACCACAAATACGGAGTTAATATCTTCAGCGTTCCCCCACTCCTCCTTCCTACCTGGACATAGGCTTTAGAATATACAGGTGCGAGGCGCCGGGGCGAACCGCTAGTAAATAATAATACTGAATAAATAGTGCTTGACGAATTGTCCAGCATTATTTATTGAGTCACACAGCATCATCTAGCCCCAAAATAGATGTCTGTTACTTCTTCACACCAAAATTACAGTAAAGTATAGGTAGATTTTTTTTAGGTACTTATAAGTAGTAGGTAGATTTGAAATGTGCTTACAAAAATCTATATTAATATTATAAATTCGAAAGACAGAGACACACATAGACTCATCTATTATGAGTCTCTCACATAGAGTTATCTATGTGTCTCTCTGTTAGCTTTTTACGCCGTAGAGATCCCAATGTAATTTGAAAAGGAGGTAAATGGTATCCCAGAGAAGGAGCCTATTTCAATTCAAACATGCAAACAAATCTTTCCTCTTTTTAATATTACTATAGATTTATCAATCCTTCAAAACTTTCGCCTTTATAATTCACGTCATTTTAACTGTTGAGCACTAAACAAATCTACTTATCAGTTATCACTAAAGAACTTTGAACTTTATGAGGTACATTGACCCTACGATAATTAATTATTTCGTACTTACGTGATTTTAGCGGGTTACTTACTTACCTACATGATGTGCAAGGAAATTGAAGTTAAGAGAAAATTAATAAATAAAAACTTTTAACATAAATTTTCTTTGCGCTAACTTTATAAGCTAAGAATTAAAATTGATGATTCATGTAACCTTTATTAAGAAAATTACAATCAAATAATAGAATAAAATTAAAACTAGTAAAAACTAACAAAAGAAACAATTGAGCTAACTGCAGACTGTTGCAAACAATCTACAGGTAGCTCAACTGATCCATATCAATACCAGTCTGAAGCGTGCCGTCTAGTTGGGCCATCAACTTGGACCGTAGTTTCTTTTTGAAATTTCTGTAAGTTTCATACTTTTTAAAATATTTCAGAAAATTGATTGTCCAAATAATTGGCAAATGTTTGAAACCCTCGGCGCGCGAGTTACACTCGCACTTGGCGAATCTTGTTTTACTTTACCACAGCTATTCAAGGTACCTACTATGTTTGGTATGACGTATTCAATTATTGTCAATTTGCAGGTCACCCGAATAATGGCGTTTCCTCACAAGCCCCATCCGAATTTGACAAGTATCCAACCAGAACCTTCTAAAGCTTTTTCAGGTAAGTTTTTGATGACTTTTAAAAAATTACAATCAACTTCGAATCAAATTTTAAATTGTTTTTAAGTTTAGTGGAACTGTGGAACTAATACGACGACTTCTTCGGCGCGGCAGCAACCGCCTGCGTCGCATGCAGACCGCCCACGGTCTGCATGCGACGCAGGCGGTTGCTGGCTCGATTCCCGCATCGGGACAAATGTTTGTAAAATCTGCAGACATTTGTTCAGGGTGTTCTGGTCATTTTCTATACTTAATAAAAATATCTATCTATGATGGTATTGTATTATATATATATCAGTTATCTATCTAGTAATCGCGCAAGCTTTGCTTAGCTAGGGGCAAATGTTGCTGTGTTAATTGTCCAGCAAAATATGTATATATTTATTTATTTATCATTAATTCCTCGGGATAAAAAAACATGGCACCGCCTGGGGATCATTAGTGTAAGAACTCCGTAAATTTGTCTTGAAAAGATACCTACTTATCTCACATAATAACATAAATCTTTTATACAAGTAGGTACTATAGCAGTCATTGCTTATTATAACTATAGCGTGACCATACATAAAAAAAGTCTTGTATAATCGTGACACAACAAAATACCTGTAATGTACCAACTTGACTACAAAAAATATACGATTAACCATGATTTATCAAATATTTGTCTCGGATGTTCTGGGTAGGTACGTAAAGCAAAAAAAGAGAAAGACTGAAAGAAAAACTGCTGGCAGATGCTGGATGCGGCAAGCTGAAGACAGCGCTCATTAGGGGAGGCCGATGCCCAGCTGTGGACTACACGGTTGGCTGATGATGATGATAATAAAAAAATCAGTCATCTAGTAGCTATAACACAAGCTCGGTTTAGCTTGGGGCTAGATATTGCTGTGTGAGTCCAGCAACATTAATATAATTACCTATTTAAAGAGATACATTTAGACTTTATTGATTCAACTATCAAAAAAACTCATAAAGTTCTCTTATTTGTTGCAGAAGACACACTTAACATCAAAGCATTGATGGATAAAGAGATAAACATGAAAGACTACGACTTCCTCCAGCACATGATGATGACGATTGCCGCTGATGCCCTCAGGGATGAGAAGGTTCAGAAATTCCTGAAGGATCCCACTCACACCTTCGATTTGGTGATCGGGGAGTGGATGTTTTCTGAGTTGTATGCGTCGTAAGTATCAATCACAAATATTCGAAGTGACTGAGTGACCAGCTGTGGAGTTAATAACCACCCCATCCTATATAGACATTTGAAAAGGCCATCGTAATTTGCAATAGTATGGCGAAGGTCAAGTGGCTTTCATAGCCATTGAAATGGCTTTCAAATGCCAATTATGGGATGGATGGTTTTAGCATCGCACAGCTGGATCTGGAACTTCGTGAGGCCTATACCCATCAGTGGGTAACCATGATGACTGAAATTTAATGATTTATGTATCGGATGATGATGACTGAGACCTGTTTAAGCAGGGCCATATTAGCTATAAGGCCAAGAAAAGTGTTCTAGGCCCTATAGCTAATATGGCTCTGCTATATTATTAATATGCTATATGTATATGATTCCCGTAGGACTTGTAGCAAAATTAAAACATTCTGTGTCAGAGCGTTGTAATTTTCAAGTCACGTCGCGCTGCACTGCATAGTTCATCATCAAACTTGAAATTACTGCTGAATCTTGTTATTTAAACCAAAAATAATAGGCATTTTATCCAGCTAGAAGGCCGCATGAGTGTTTTTCTTTGTAAAATGTAATAAATTTGGCATGTTTTAAAAAACTCTATAACGACTTCAAATTCCTGATAGTGAAAATGGGTTTGGAATTTTAACTAGATGTCGCCACTTGAAAAATTAGATCGCGCTATCGAATTGTTTCCTACTTCGATAGCGCGATCTAATTTTTCAAGTGGCGACATCTAGTTATAATTTAGTTTTTCATCTTGTTAACGACAGTTGCCATGGAAAACATTTGTTCCCGATTGTGTTAATTATCGTGTGATGATATTTTAGATTCGTTTTACGGCGCACGTATCAATTCTATAATAATTCAATCTAGGTTCAACCTTTTGGACCACCTCAAAATCAAACTTTATACAAGAACGAAAAAATCATCTAAAACTAATAAGATTTGACGTAGATATCACCCAAATTGTTGTAGCTTGTCGTGATTTCTCAGAAGTTGTTATGTTGTTTTTTAAGGCCTGACGGGATTAATACGAATCCGTCGTGTATAACTTTTTTATAGGATCAATTCGGGATCATTATTTGGATTTAAAATCGGCCGTGATTGACGGATAAATCGACGAACATATGTTTTTTTTTATGTACGATCCGGGCGAATTAACATGTCACCTGTATCGAATGACGTTTATGTAACATACAATGTGTAGCTAGGTGTCATGTCTATTCGCCAGAGTTATAAAAAACATACAGCCGAATATAGAATGTTCCCTTAAGTCGAGATTTTTTTTGCAAATTGCTTAACAAAAAATGCACCCTTACAGTTATAATGTTAATTTCCAGCCTAGCAGCAGTATACGACTGCCCATTCATCTGGTCCTCTTCCCTTGAGCCTCACTGGATGATCACAAGAATGATCGATGAACCTTTAAACCCGGCATACAATGCTGACGTGACGAGCGATGCTAGCCCACCTTTCACATTTCTGGAGCGAGTTCAAGAACTTTGGATACAGTTAAAGGGGTTAATGAGAATCAGGTGAGCTTTATAGGAAACTAGATCCTATTCGTGGCACCAGTTTTCCGGGATATAAAGTTGCCGATGTCCTGTCTGTAAAGCCTATGAGGTTATTTTGACGCTTCTTTATTGACATTATATCCATCAAACCAAAAGATTCATGGCTTACAAAATAAACACTTAGACAAGTCAAATCTGCGGCTTATCTTGTACGGTGTTACTGATTTTCTCATCACTTCAATATCTGTCCACTTGTGGAACACAGAGAACTGATGGAAATCTGATACAGATTGCAATCATACATTAATAATAGTAAATCATATTATATAGTTTGCATAAATGATATAGGCACTTAATACTTACCGTACTTTTAAGACTCGTAGAGTAGATATATAAAATATCTAGTATTTTTGACGCTTCAACACTTAGGTACATGATTTTCATCACATCAAAAGATTCATGACTTACAAAATAAGCATTCAAAAAGTCAAATCTTATACTTACATTAATTTATTATCAAATAAGAAATGCCTAAGGTGTTATTGACTTTCTCATCACTTCGAATTTCTGTCCACTTGTGGAAGAAAGAGATCTGATTTCCAAAATCTGATACCTACAGATTGCAATCAATTGCAAAGTCTTAAACATACGGTAAGTATTTTAGGTGCCTATATATTTATGTGAACTTTATGTTATGATTCCCTACTGATTCCTATGATTCCTTACTGTTATGATCTACTGATGAGCGACGCGTGACCCGAGAGCTGGTGAGTATCTGGCACAGCGCATCAGCGCATTGCTATACAGCGGGGCAATGCAGCCAGTGTCTTAGGCACGCTTCCAACTGGTATTGATATGAATCAGTTGAGCTACCTGTAGATTGTTTGCAACAGTTTGCAGATAGCTTAACTGTTTCTATTGTAAATACTAGTTTTAATTTAAATTTGTTATTTGATTGTTATTTTCTTTCTGAATAAAGAATTTTATGATTCCCTTATTCCCTATTATTAAACACTGACGAGTACCAGGCGGAGCGCATCAGCATTGCCTTACAGACGGGTAATGCAGCCAGCGTCTTGGGGACGCTTCCGACTGGTATATAGATCAGGTGAGCTAACTGTAGATTGCTAACAACAGTCTGCAGTTAGCTCCATCGTTTCAATTGTAAATACTAGTTCTTATTTATTTCTATAATTCGATTGTAATTCTCTTGGTTAATAGATAATTTTAACACTTCCTAGAGGTTGATATCCATTTTAATTAGAATCAACAGTTCTTTGTAGTTATTATTGGATACAAATAAATATAAAATAATTTATTTACCATAACAGAATTATTCGTAAGAGAACCAAAGTTAATTAGCACGCTATTTCACGAATAACCGACACTTTTTGAGGAAATCGTTATCTTGAGTGGAGAGTGAGACCACGACTCGGTAAACGTAGTGTAGCACGCTCTCCAGCCAGGTGGGATGACGACTTGCGAAGACTACAGGCAGATGCTGGATACGTCAAGCTGAAGAGAGGGCGCTATGGCGCTCATTAGGAGAGGCCTATGTCCAGCTGTGGACAAACGTAGGCTGATAATGATGATTATGATGCTGCTACTGAATGCATTAGACATATGTTATCAATATAATTGAAGACACCTTTATTACAAGTCTTGGTTGGTAAAGTACCACCTACTGAATAAAACGTACAGCAGACTTATTATTCAAGTACCTCTTCAGTTATCAGCCATTTTTTGTCTTATCCGAGGAGTTAGGAAGTATTTACTGTAAAACGTAGGTACTTATAATTAACTCTTTGTCATTTACTTTAATTTTGACTCCGGCTGACTTTGCTATCATTTTCTCATTATCTTATCGGTTATTATCGAGTTGTACTCGGACGCAATCGACTGTTATTATAAACATGACTGTGTTGGTCGTGATTTTGTATAGTCATTTTCATTTACCTACCATTAGATAGACGGTCACATGTGCGGACGCATTTACACAGCATTCGCTTAACAATTTATAGGCAAGGACACTTGTCGATTACAATCAACGAAACCAAGACTAACTACTCTAAATAAATATGTAAAATTATATAAGAAGGTCATCATGACACAATCTGAAAAGAACACAGTGAGAAAGAAAGTAAATTTCGAAGTAAGTAATACAAAT
Source organism: Eupithecia vulgata (assembly GCA_946478455.1). Taxonomy (NCBI): domain Eukaryota; kingdom Metazoa; phylum Arthropoda; class Insecta; order Lepidoptera; family Geometridae; genus Eupithecia; species Eupithecia vulgata. Next base: position 9,465,551 of record OX297879.1, on the reverse strand, counting down.
ATGGAACATAATCAATACACATAGAATTAAGAGTAAACCTACAACGTATGAGAATTATCTACTTAAAAGTAATGGTAAAATTATAGAAGACTCATTTGATTTATCACATGTCTTTGCAAAACAATATGACTATAGCTGTGAAGACCCTAAATAAAATGAAAAAAGATAGTTACATGCTATTAAATTACCTATATAAAAGATGACATGACAAGTCCTAGATCGTAAACTGGCCTATCCCTAGACCTATCATCCGCTTAGACACGATTGACCATGCAATTTTAACAATGAAGCTTGAATTCTGTGGTATAAGAGGAAAACTACTGAATGTAATGAAGTCGTATCTTAATAATAGAAACAATTTATGGAAATTAGAAATATTGCGGACAAGAAATTGTGACTACTATATCTAAGAACTATTATGTATGCAATGAACGTAAAACGGGAAGTTCCACAAGGATCTATTCTAGGACCAAAATTTTATATTTATTTTCTTAATGACCTTTTTAACTTTATAATAAAGTAGATATCTAATAATAATAATAATGCTGGACAATTCACACAGCGTTACCTAGACCCAAGCTAAGCAGAGCTTGTGTTATGGGTACTAGATAACTGATATATACATAATACAATACATTACATAGATAGATATTTTTATTATATATATAAAACGACCAGAACACCCTGAACAAATGTCTGCAGATCGTACACACATTTGTCCCGAGGCGGGAATCGAACCCGCAACCTTCTGCGTCGCAGGCAGACCTTCGCCCACCGCGCCACATCAGTCGTCAAAGTATTTACCTTTTTACTTATTAATAAAGCAGTTCCTGGTATAAGTGAATTTGTATCCGTTTACGCAGATGATACAAAGGCTATAATCTAATAAAATTAAAAAATTGACACATAATATTAAAAATATTGCTCTAAAAGGTTATCTATCATATAGGTATGTTTATTATATTATGGTAATATATGTTTACTTATTACTAGCAGTCTGCCCCGGCTTCGCACGGGTATACTCTATCGCCTATGTTCATAAGGGATAATGTAGGATTCTTATGGTGAAAGATTTTTTCAAATCGGTCTAGCGGCCGCCCCGGGTTCGTCGCACGGGTATATACATATATTCTATAGCCTACATTATGTTATTTAGTGAAAACGTAGCTTTCTAAGGGCAAGAAATTTTTGAACGTTTTTCGTTACATACAAAAACACAAATCTTTCCTCTTTATAATATTATATAGGTATTGTAGATTAGTATAGACATATGAAATACCGACATATGTTTCGATGAACGAGTAGGAAGGTAATTGTGTATGAAAAGATTCCAGGGCAAATGTTCTCATCTTGTGTTAATAGAGGTAGTAGGTACATAGGTACATCAGATTATTTTAGTACATAAGCAATGCAAAAAGTAGGAAGCAGTTTTTGTCGCACCAACTGATTACAAAGTTCTGATCACACTAATAATAGACTAGTTGCGGTCCGCGGTTTTGCAGGCGCTTTTTAAGTTGTCTATCTCCGTCCCCGATATGGGTAGGTCTTGAACCGTCCAGAACACAATTTGACCACATTTGATAAACCATTTACCTTCCTAGCCGTGTGGTGCCGGCTTAGAATTTGCACCACCCCAACTCTTCCCGTGGGTGTTGTAAGAGGCGACTAATACATACACCGAGGGGGGGGGGGGGGGCAGCAGCGCCTGCGCCTCTTGCAGAATAGATCTACCACCGAACTGCGATGCTCAACCCGCATGCCCAGCGTGGGGATTATGGTGGAGGCATGTGTCCAGCAGTGGACTATTATAGGCTGTTGAGGTCGAGGTTGAGTTTACCTTCCTACAAAACCTCATTTAGATCCGTTCAGTCGTTTAGCCGTAAAAAGGTGACAGACAGATAGAAAGAGTTAATTTCGAATTTATATTAATAGTATAGACACAGATAATATAATACTATACTAGGTATAGATAAAGATGCGAATGTTTGGATGTTTGTTACCTCTTCACGCTAAAACTACTGAACAGATCGGTCTGAAATTTTGCATACAGGTAGTTCTAGACCAGGAATAAAACAGACGTACTTATTTTTATCCCATAAATCAGTTCCCATGGGATAGAAATAACCATAAATAACGCGCGTAGACTTGCAGAAACTAATATTCCAATTGTCTTTCAAAAACAAAAAAAATTGGTCATGTTTTCCTGCTACGCATATATACTGAAGAAAATCATCCTTTTAGTGTCCTTTTTACACGAATGCATCTGCACAAATTTTTTTCCTCCATAAGTCGAGTGGATTATGCCCAGCACGGGGGCTGCAATGGCTGCTGATGATGAAACCTTTATCTGCCGTAATTTTTTCTCGCTCTTGTCTAAAATGCTCTAAACTTAACAATTAGTTGCCTTTTTAACCGACTTGGAAAAAAGAGGAGGCATTATGTTCGGCTGTGAGCATGTTTTTTATGTACCTATGTTCTGTTCTTCGATTTCTATGGCAATCATGGATTTAGAAAATTCTTTCCCTATTGCATAGTAAATAATCCCGAAGTGGTCCCATAAAAAAATATTTCTGATGGATAAATGTTAGTCCCGAAAAGCTCAAAAAAACTGTGCAAATATGTATGTACTAAGGAATTTGAAGTAGATTTTTGTTTTATTACAAGTCAATATAATAATTCTTTTTATTTCAGGCACTTCTTCGAGCTTGAAAAACAAGTTTACCAGTCCAGCATTGTCCCTATCATTAAAGCGAAAGGGAAGGCGGTACCATCATATGAGGACGTCGTGGCTAAGGTGTCTCTGGTGTTGGGGAACTCCCACGTATCCTTGGGCCTGGCTCCGAGACTGCCGCAGAATTACAAGGCTATTGGGGGATATCACATTGACACCAAACTTAGCCCATTACCAGAGGTAGGTACTCATGATAAGTGATCCTTGTGAGCATTGTTACCTACTTGTATTTATAAAACTCTATAGTCACGACTAAAAGAGTTTTCTGAAGCCAAAGCCAGTAAAATAATAAATAAATAATGATGCTGGACAATTCCACACCATCATCTAGCTTCAAACTAAGCTTTTATTTATTAAAGAAACTAATAAAACACATATATAGATATTTTTTATTATATGTAAAAATGACGAGGAAATCCTGAACAAATATTTGTAATTTGTGCTGTTTGGGATTGTTAGTGTGAAGTTGGCTAATGCTGCCAACTTCAATAAAATCATAAAAATAAAATAAAATGAAATTTCAGGATCTTCAAAAACTATTGGACAATTCAAAGCACGGTGTGATTTACTTTAGCATGGGATCCAATCTGAAGAGTAAGGATATCCCCGAAAATTTGAAGAAAGGATTCCTAAAGATCTTCAGCGGTCTGAAGCAGACTGTCTTATGGAAGTTCGAGGAGGTTATGCCTGATCTGCCGAAGAATGTTCATATTTTGAAGTGGGCACCTCAGCCTAGCATTTTAGGTAGGTAAACTATAATAGTTTTAGGGTCCAAAATAATTTTGGACCCTTCAAATGTGTTCCTACATTAATCTCGGTATCCTAAAAGGTGCCACGAAACCGGTGTTCTAAAACAAAAGGAGGTGATTGTGGACCCCGAGGGGATCAACTTTTGTTCTATATTTTTCTATTTTTTTTAATCTAATCGTTGCTTTTTCATAAAAAATGTGTGTTTTTGTCACGTTTACACTAATATTGTTTTGAAATTTTAAAGGATAAGCATCACATTTTTGTAACAAAACACTGATTTTGCAGAAAACACGAGAAAAAAACATCTGTGAAATATTTTATGACGTTAAATAATGCAAAGACGATACTGTGAGAATTTTAGTAACAAAAAAAAAACAATCAAATACATAATAGAAACATCTATAAAAACATATATTATTAGAAGTAGTTTTTACAATTGAACTAATAAGAGTCCGTCTAAAAGAATACTATATTAGGAAGAAAACAAGACTATGAAAAATAATAACTAAAACAAAAAAAAAAAATCGTTGACTCGAACCCTCTTAATCTGAAATCTTCTTTCGGCTTAGGTGTTACCATTTAAGGTGGTACCCTGTATTTAGTACCTACCAATAACCACACATTTTAATAAAGATTTGGAATGTTTTTAGCCCATCCAAACTGCATTTTGTTCATCACCCACGGAGGTCTACTCTCTACAACTGAAGCTGTCCACTACGGAAAACCTTTGATAGGAATCCCAGTCTTCGCTGATCAGTTCATGAATGTCAAAAGGGCCATGGAGAAAGGCTTTGGGCAGAAAGTAGAACTGTCTTACACCATGGATGTAGACCTAAAAGTTCAGATTGACGAAGTTCTTGGAAACCCAAGGTGAGCAAAGAAGCTTGGTGGAAGTCCACACTATTCCTAAAGAATTATCTTACATTTCTGAAAAAGGTTGTTTACCTATTATTAATTAGTCTCTATCTTGGACGTAGGAAGGTACTGTAATTCCTCTGTAGGTACAGTACACTCAGAGTTTTAGGAACTCTCTAGCTGTCGTAAGGATCTTACGTTGCTCTATAAACCTTAGTATCTATTCAAAACAACACCCATCACAATAAGAAACTGTTTGACCATCTGGATTAATAACCTTTTATTATCTCCATGTTGCAGTTACGCTCAGAAAGCCAAAGAGTGGTCTCTGATCTACCACGACCGACCGGTGTCTCCGGGTCAGGAGCTGGTCCATTGGACGGAGCACGTCGTTAAAACCGGTGGAGCCGCACATCTGCGCTCCGCGGCACTTCTGGTGCCCTGGTACCAGAAATTATACCTCGACCTTCTAGCTTTGATTTTAGTAGCCGTTATTGTTGTGGTTATAGTTTTGGGTAACTTTTTAAAGGGGATCATGGCTAAGAATAAGAAACAGAAGAAACTTTAGGAAGTTTATTTATGAAGTTACCTTAGGTACTGTTATTTTTGTCCCAACCGTAACTCAATGAAGTTGAAAGTTTGTGTGTAGATAATTGTAAATAAGATTTTGTTTTATGAATAAAAGAAAAAAAAGGTTTTTTTTCTTCTTATTACTATTAGAAAGTTAAGTCAAGTCAGAAAAAATAAAAAGGTATGGAGTAAATTTCTACGGGAACAAATTTATATTTAAATAGGGATTCTTCATTGTTATGATGATAGCATATAAACAACGGTCCTAGGATATTTGCATTCAAACAAATTATAATTAAGGAATTAAAAACTTTATTTACAAAGCTAAAAGGTACAAATTTTATTGACATAAATACGAAAACTCCATGCGGCGCCGCGCTATGCCGCGGCTGTAGCTTCCCTTTATTCGCCAATTTGTGTCTTTGTGCGTAGTAAATAGAGTATTGTTTTGCATCTAAGTACGCGCAGCATCGCGGCGCGTCTCAATGTGAACTGACTCTTACGCATCATTTACACAAACAATGACAAAACATAACATGGCATGACATTGCGTTAATAATAAGGCGTTCTTATAATAAACGTTATAAGATTGATAATCAAGCGACAAAATTTTATAGCTTCTTAGATAGGACTCTTCCTGATTAGCGAGCGCTAGTTGCTATGTAAACCAGTAAATATTGATCAGTTCGTTATTAACTTTTCAAGAGGCATACAAAAATCTGCCGTAGCCGCAACTTGCTAAATTCAAAGTCATTAAATTCTTTAAAAAGGTGAAAGTCCTAGAGGACTTTTTCATTTCTTACATCCTTATTCCTAGTAAAACAATGTTAGTTCGTAATTTAGTAGTATCGCTGTTGTCTCTATGCGCTTGCGATGCGTACAAGATTCTGGTGGTGTTTCCCATAGCAGGGAGGAGTCACGGCATCCTGGGGGATGGAGTAGTAAGGCACCTGCTGAATGCTGGACATGAGGTTAGTAGAAATATTAATTTAGCAAAGTTACACAAAGCAAATAAATAGGACACTTTCTGTTACATAATTTATGTTTGTTTTTCTGCTTGTATAATAATGTCGTAATAAAAAAATGTTCGTTAAGTGATTGAAAGAATTTTTAATATAATATCTACACGAAAATAGAATAGAATGGAATGTAATAAAAAGTCAAGTGCGAGTCGGTCTCGCGCACCGAATATAATTAATAAGACAATAATTATTTTAAAACCGTATTTCTTGTCAAGTTTTAGACATTAATCATTATTATAGGTCAACGGGAAGTAGTAGGTACCATAACTATAGGTTTTTGGTCCATGAATAAACTAAAAGTTTACGGTTTTCAGTTTTTTTTTTTACTTGTGCTAAAAGAATTAGAGAAGTACCCTATAGGTTTTGTGTGTATATAATTCTTTGGGAATTTCAAAAAATTTGGGCATTAACGGCTGTAGCTTTTGATTGCGTTGACTTAGAAGTTCGATATAATATGTCCATTGTCCAGGCCAAAGTCAAAAACTTTATTTCTTTAGGCTTACAAAATAAGCACTTAGACAAAGCCATGAGGTTATACAGAGTACTTGATTATTTATTTCAACTTAATCCATCTACGCGTTCCTGAGAAAATAGGGCTGACAGACGGACATACGGACAACAAAGTGATCATATGATATAAGGGTTCCTTAACAAAACCACCTAAAATGAATTTTAAGTATCTTTCCAACTTCTTGACATCATAAATACTCTTTCTTTTCAGGTAACCGGAATCCAAGCCTTTCCGAGTAAGCCACACCAGAACTTAACGCACGTCTCGTTTAAACATTCGAAAACTTATACAGGTATCTTATTATTATATTATCTAAGATCATTTGTAGTGTTTAATCGTGAAATCGTAAAACAGACGAACTCATTTATTCTTGCAATTAAAATATTAGAATTCAAGATTTGTACAGCTCTTATAATTGCTGTCATTTGTTACAGAAAACACCCTTAAAATAAAAGCGTTAATGGACAAAGAGTTAGATTTGAAAGATTATGACGTATTCTTACATATGTCGCAAGCGATTGCCGTAGATGCTGTGATAGATGAAGAGGTGCAGAAGCTGCTGCGGGATCCTACAAAGACCTTCGACTTGGTTATTGCAGAGTTTATGTACTGTGAAATATATACTGCGTAAGTACTTACCATTCTAGGGTTCGAGTCGGTCTGCTATCAATGGTGAATTGGTGACAAGCCAACCTGCAAGATCAGACTAAATAATAGAAGGTTGATGATGTTACTACCCCGTGCCTGGAAAAGGGCGTTGTTTCTGCTCCTGACCCTGAGTCTTATCGGTCTGCCGTCTAATCAGACTATGAGAGATGAGAGTGAGGGAATAGTATTTGCGCACACACTTGTAGACTGTACGCGAATAAAATCAGGATAAGAATAAAAGACAGTTATTGTACTTTGAGGAAAACTTCTATGTCTCTATCTTATATGTCTATGTGTAAATATATTGAGTTAGGTAATTAGTAATATTTATTTAATATAATTTTGTTTTTTAGTAGGTATTCTGTAATATTCATGTTTATTTTATCTTTTATACACCCCCTGCCTTTCTTGAATTCATATAGTTCTTTCCATCCAAAGGTTGCCTGGAAGAGATCGCTTCTAAGCGATAAGGCCGCCCATTGTACTTGTCTCATGTTATATGTCTTTCTGTAATGTTCTTTTTCTGGTGTACAATAAAGTGTTTTGTATTGTATTGTATTGTATTGTAAAACTTTTTTAAATAAATCTACCTACTATCTATTACTTTTTAACTATTTTCTAGCTTGGCAGCAGTGTTTGATTGTCCGTTCATCTGGTTATCGTCCATGGACACACACTGGATGATCACCAGGATAATTGACGAAGCTCTGCATCCAGCATATAACGCTGACATTATGAGTGACGTGACTCCGCCATACACTTTCTTAGAAAGAGCTGGAGAGTTGTGGACGCAGATGAAGATGTCATGGAAGTTAAGGTAGGTCCACCTCCATTATAGTCGAGTCATCCCAACCCAATAGGTGTTTGAATAGATTTGGCAACATGTAACAAAGCCTATGCGTGTGAAGGCATATCGTGACTTGACGAGCCAGTGTTTTTTGCTCTTTTAAGCCTGTGCCAATATGGGGATGGACCATGTTGTTGTGCTGACTTCATAAATGAAAGATAGTTGCTCAGCTTTCAGCGCAAATTGCCAATTTCATCCATGCGAACAAGCTAGAAGATCGATTAATTTAACTAAACTATGTTGTAACTATACTGATCAGTCTATTATGTATTTGCAGAAGTTACTTCGAGCAAGAGAAGCAAGTTTACCAGTCCAACATTGCTCCCATAATCAGAGCGAGAGGAAAACCAGTACCATCGTATGAAGAGGTCGCTGCCAAGGTTTCTTTGGTGCTGGGGTGTTCTCACGTGTCATTGGGTCTGTCTCCAAGGCTGCCACAAAATTACAAGCCTGTTGGTGGATATCATATTGATTCAAAACCTAGCCCTTTGCCAGAAGTAAGTGTTAACACCTGTATTTCTAAAAACTTGTATAAAAAGTTTAAATCTAGCCTGAACCCTGTTAGTAAATAACGTGTATAAGAAATAAACATTTAAAATTTCTCTTAATATACCTATCTACATTGATATCCTAAAAACGTACAACTCAGGAACAAATATTTTGCTCAATTTTTAGGACCTACAAAACATTTTGGACAATGCAAAGCACGGTGTGATTTACTTCAGCATGGGCTCCAACCTCAGGAGCAAGGATATCCCGGATAACTTAAAGAAAGGATTCCTGAAGGTCTTTGGCGGTCTGAAGCAGATTGTCTTATGGAAGTTCGAAGAGGTCCTGCCAGATCTACCAAAAAATGTTCATATTTTGAAATGGGCACCTCAAACTGGCATTTTAGGTAGCAAACTCATCACCAACACCGCTTGTTTGGTTCATTCGCCTGATTTGATTTGAGAATCAGAAATTTTATCACATCTTATTGTTTATTTCAGCTCATCCAAACTGCGTTCTGTTCATCACCCAAGGTGGTCTACTTTCCACGACTGAAGCTATATATTATGCGAAACCCTTGATAGGAATACCTGTCTTCGCTGACCAGTTTGTGAATGTCAAAAGAGCTATGGACAAAGGTTTTGGGCAGAAGGTGGAGCTATCTTACACCATGGATGTAGACTTGAAAGTAAAGATTGACGAAGTTCTTGGAAATCCGAGGTGAATAATCAGTTTCTATTACTTCATTAACTTTCCCAATAATATAACATTATCTTTCAAGACATCATTTAGAGATGGCATTTGGTGATTCTGGTGGACCACGGGAAAATAGATGTCAAGATTAAAAACTCATTTATCCCGTGACGTAAGACACTGCTATAACAACCAATTTATCTTCTTGTTGCAGTTACGCTCAGAAAGCTAAGGAGTGGTCGTTTATTTACCACGACCGACCGGTATCTCCAAGCAAGGAACTGGTCCATTGGACGGAACACGTCATCAAGACCGGTGGCGCCGCACACCTGCGCTCCGCGGCACTTATGGTGCCCTGGTACCAAAAATTATATCTTGACTTAGTTGGTTTGATTTTAGTAGCTGTAATTGCTGTAGCTTTAGCTTTGAGGTACTTTTTGAAAGGATCTACAGTTAAAAGTAAAAAACAAAAGATTTTATAATAAAACATTAGGTTTGATATCTTGATTTTTGTTCGCATTTCAGAATTACGATAAAAAATCAAGGTCATTGACAGAAAGGATTAAAATTCAAAGAAAGTCTACACAAACCTTACCAATATAAAAAAAAAACATACTTACCGTAAATTATATGTATATTTGTTTGTAGGTTATGTTTATCGTGAAAAAAATACGAATAAAGGGTCGAAAAACATGGTTTTGCTTGCAATGTTTCAACGTTGATGTGGGTCTTTCAATAGTAAATGAAATATCATTTTAGTTTGTCAGGATATTGAATTTATCTTATAATTTGAAGTTGTAAATTGTAACAAGAAGGTACTTCCAGCGGATTTTAATAAAAATTATACTTAATTTTTGTTACTAATCCTAAAGTCGAATCGTTTTCCGAAATTATGTTGCAGCAACTAAAAGTTCCTTTCGCCGAATTATAATAGAAATTTTGCATGCCATTGTGTTTTGGTAAAGTATGTGACACTATTCTAATGTACCTTACCTACCTATATGAACCATATTTCTTGCAATAAATAAAATGAAATAAATAAATTTATTTTCTGGTCTTATTAAGTAGAAAATGCAGATACGAGTAATACCTATTTATGAGAGACTGGTCCCAGTGATAGGTTTTAAAACCTGTGTTATTACTTATTAATCTTATTATAGTTATTAGTAACAATCGAAATCGACATGTCGAATGTCTACCTACACTACACAACTCCCTAATGGCTATCTGTATTTGCTTTCTCTTATCCCATTTTAAGCGATAGAGATATCAGTCTAGTCTAGTTACAATACAACAGCAAATTACATAAATTGGACCGACACAAAAAGGCCGAAGGGCATATATTTAGATATTACTTAACATGGATTTTTTAAATTTATCAGAGACCTCCAAATTTATAGGATGTGTATATGTAGCTAATGAGTATACGATACTAAGCATTCACTTATTTTAATACTTGAATCTCGAGCCAGATTTTAAATCTGAGTATCTTTAACTACAAACCCTTATACAGTAAATTGCCAACCACTATTTATTTTTCTTCCTCTTATCAACTTTATCAGCCTTCATTCTCCTGAACCAATAAGATTTAATTTGTCTAACCAAATATACAAAAAGAATAATAAGTACTACAAGGTAGTCCAAGTAAATCTTCTCATACCAGGACAGCAGAAGGGCTGACGAGCGTAGATGTGGTGCTCCATGAGTCTTTGCCACATGTTCTGTCCAATGGACGACTTCTGCTCCTGGTGATATGGGCCGGTGGTGGTAGATGGCGGATAGGCCTTTAGCTGTAGAAGTGTACCTGAAGACGATGGTAATGAATTATTGCTAGTTGTGGGGATAAATAGAAATTTAAGAGTCGCTAAGGTTCGGGACAGCGGAGGATAATAAGATGATACCAGGCCTACAAATGTTAGCCGCAAATAACATTTGTTTCGGTTTAAAGATTCTTTATTTTCTCAAAGAACATAAAATACAATTCACTTAAAAGAGAAAAAAAAAACTTGTACTTATATTTACTGTTATTACAAACTTGTAAGTAGTTCTTGCCGACGATCCTCGTTCCTAGGAGGAACAAGGAAACCATAATTATATAAGGTTTAAGACAGCGAGGCCTAAAAGTTTTATATAATATTACAGTACCTACATTTGTAGGTAAATGATAAATTGATTCTTGCCTACGATTCTTGTTCCTCCTAGGAAGGCAAGAATCAAATTATCCGAAGCAAGTGACATTTGCAGCCAATATTTGTAGGCCTTTGTAGCTTCCCTTTTCTTCCCAGGGGAAATCTTTAATGGACATTTACGATTTGCAAATTCTGTCAGACTCCATATACCTACTAAAACCCTGGAGTATTCCTCACTTCGCTACAAATAAGACTATGAGGATTGCTTGCGCTTACATCAGCAGTCTCAGTTCATAAGCTCATGACTCTGCGAACCATGGTATGGGAATGTACCAGCGATCTCCAAACACTAGAAAGTTTGCTTTTAAGCTCCAATACCTGCAAGGTCGTCCTAACTGTGCTTTCGTATTTACTTTTTAATATACAAGTATTCATATTTGCGATTTCTTTTAATTAGATTTTAGATAAAATTACAATCAAATAATAGAAACGAATTAGAACTATTATTGAGCTAACTGCGGATTGTTGCAAACAATCTACCGGTAGATAACTGATCCATATCAATACTAATTGGAAATATCCTCAAGATGCTGGCATAAACCATGCCAGCGTTTTTTCTTGTGTTGTCTAAGTAGAGATGTAAAAATAAAGATTTTAAAAATATTCCAATTAATGATCTAATTATGATCATAAGAAAGCACAATGGTTTATCGGTGTATCAATTCCATCAATTTTCATTATCACAAATTTTAATGTCGTTTTGTTTTTTTTGTTTGACAGCATGTTTAAACCTATTCTTTGCAAGGCAATTAAAAACTTAAGGGTCTACATGACTTGCCATAATTTTAAGGTTTGCCATGTAAAAACTAAATAAAATACGAGACCGAATAAACATAAAGTAAAGTACTCACGTTGAGTCTTTGAGCATCTCATTAATAGCAATGCTTAGACCATCGGCCACATCCTCTGTCATCTGTACCAATATACCGAAGCCTTTTCTCTCAACTGCCCTCATGTTGACGTACTGGTCTCCATATACTGGCAATCCTATCACTGGGACTCCGAAATGTATGGCCTCGGTGGTAGACAGTTGACCTCCGTGGGTGATGAAGAACTTCAAGTTTTTATGAGCTGAAATAAGTGTTTACGAGTATTAGTCTGAAATAAGTTTTCGCGCTTGAGTTAACTCCTTCGGTTTGCATTGCAAGCGGCGAGATGGGGATCATGGAAATAAAATCTTAAGGCACCTACGTTTTAGAGCATGCATTTTTATTCGTCAGCACAGCTATCAGTAGTTGATTTTCACTTTCTCTATCTTCTCCTCTTATAAGTAGATGACTAGTTCTTCCTTTTTAAGGAAGTGCGCCTGAAACATTAATGTTATCGAAATTATTTACCTAAAATACTTTGCTGTGGCGCCCATTTCACCAGATGAACATTCTTCGGCACATTATTAATGTTTCCTTCAAACTTCCATATCACAGTTTGCTTTAGCGTGCCGAACATTTTTAAAAGAGATTCTCTCATGTCCGCTGACATATCATTGCTTTGCAAATTCGAGCCCATGCTGAAGTAAATTACTCCGTTTGGAGACTCTTCAAACAGATTTTGCAAATCCTGGAAAGAACGACAGGCCATTTTTAAAATATTCCCCATCTTTGAAAAGCTAGACTGACCATAGTCAGTCTAGCTAACTAACATCATAATGTTAGTTAGGTAAACCGAGGGATAAATGAGTTTACTGCCCGTCGAAACGACTATCATTTGGGTGTGGCAGTGGGCTTCCGCAAATGTGGCTGAAGATTGTGTCTCCAGTTTACCCCAGTGGTTATCGTTTCTGTGGAAAATATGTCCGGCCCACTGCTACACCAAAATAATCAAGTAGTTCCGTTGGACTCTTTGACATATATATAGGTAGGTTCATACTCTCTAAGCAAAATACAACCGAAAGGTAACTAAGTTGTTGGTTCTGTGCACAATCTTTTTCAATTGAGAAATTGACTGGCTGGCTGGATAGAAGTAATATCCTGTGATAGCTACTACTTACCTGAGGAAGAGCTTTGATTTCCGTGTCAATATGGTAACCAGCAACGTATTTCACGTTTTGCGGCAGCCTAAACGGAGTGCCCACTGAGGGATGAGAATTTAGAAACAAGAACGACGCGTTGTATGCCATGTCATCGTATGAGGGTAAGGAGACACCGCGTTTGTCTGCTATTTGTAAAAAGACAGTATTGTATAGAGCCTTTTCTAAAGGAAGTATGTAGTAGCTGAAAAGAAAAAGCTGTGTATTAGGCCTGAGCACGTGTATTTTTCTGGATATGTTAGTTACTGCAACGTCTTTGTCTATTTGAAGATCTCTCTCTGGTGCAGAGGGCGAAGGTCCGCATGGGACGCAGGAGGTTTGCGAGTTCAATTCCCGCCTCGGACATATATATTTGTACGATCTGCAGATACCTATTTGTTCCGGGCGTTCTGGGTGGTTTCTATGTAATATGAAATATCTGTGTAATTATTAAGTATATCAGTTAGGTATTAAATGACCGTAACAAAAAGCTCAGCTTAGTTTGGGACTTGATGATGCTCTGTGAATTGTCCAGCGCGATTAATTTAGTATAAAAAAAATCATCAGCATTTTTGTAAATCAAGAAGTAAAGAATAATCCGCCTAAAGTTTTTGTGTCACGAGTAGTAACAATAAGTTATGTGTAAGTTTTCGTATTCTTACTTTGTATACCAAAGTCGTTTGACAGCCGTCCAGAGTTCCGCTCCTCGCTCCAGGAAGGAGAAAGGGGGCGTTCTGCTGGAGAACAGATCAGCGTTGTAAGAGGGATTCGAGATCTCGTCGATTACCCTCAGCAAGGGACCGTGGGCCTCTGTGGTCCCCATCCAGATTAATGGGCATTTCAGAACTGCTGGGATTCTGAAAAAATATTTTGATTTAGGATTCAGGTTATAATAACGTGAACGCCTTATGGAATAAGCACATTAGCACCTCCAGCATCGTACGGAAAAACAATAATCATTCAAAAATGGGCTATGTACAAATTCATTCGACATTTTACAGTGACAAAATGGCTAAGGGTGAGCTCGCACCGAGAGGCGACGATGCTCGTACTTTGATAAAAAATATAACTTTATATACGCAAAAAAGTACAAATTTTATTGAAATGAGTTATTATAAAATCTCCGGTGCCGCGCTGCACCGCGCTGCACCGCGCTTCGCCAACTTGTATCTTTTTACGTAGAAAATAAAGTTTTATATTGAAGCACAGTGTCTCGGCGTGTATTTCTTACTCCTAACGAGTTAAGCCCATATTTGAACACTTTTGTGCTATGCGTCAGTGGTTCAGTGCAGATCTGTTTGAAGCATAGACATAGAATTTTTTCACTACAGACTATGGTTTGAAGCTTTATCGGCGAGATGAGGTTAAGTCTAATGAGGTTTAGACCTCGTTAGCGAGATCTCGTTGGAATATCATATTAATACTTCTTTTAGATATTGCAGGAAGCTGATTTAAGTCTCTAGCATCTCAGGCATAATGCCTCCAGCATTGATTTTTTCTACCTTTCTAACGTAACTTCTAAGGTGGGTTATTGGCGCGTAAATTCAAAAGAAATATAAATCAAACTTTATGTATTTGTATTGAGATTTGTATCGTGCATCTAGAATTTGATTGCGTGTTGCGTCATACGTCATACGGCGAAGAAGTATGTTGTCAATTTACTACAAACCTTTACGTTTGCTTACCCTGCAAATGTTTCCGAGAAGAACCATTCAATGATTGCGACGTCGAACGTTTCCCTCGGATCATTGAGGAGATCCCTGACATGCTGGTGCTCCAAGAACCGTCTGTGCAAATCGTGGACCATGATAAAGAAGTCTGGGGAGTCAGCGAAGTTGCCTTTGTTTGCTATAAGGTTATTTAACTTGAATTCCTCCACTGAAACAGACATTTTGTAGCTTTAGGGTAAACTTGGTCCATTAACTTTAATTTCGCTACTGAAACAGGGATATTTTGTGTTGTTTGGCGGGGATAACCTTGATATCTGTGAACTGAGTAAGGGTTTTAAAACATAATAAAATATTGGGGTAAAACTTTAGGACAGAATCCCAAAAGTTTTACCAAATCATTTTATTATAAATTTGCTGTATTGCTTTAAGCGTTTTGCTCTGATGATTAATACAGGTACCAATCATCGGAGCAAATCGCTTGCAACAATTGAGAGCCTGCCTATACTACGACGCCATTTTGTGAGAAGGATAAGCAAAGGATTTTGCGTAGGAGCGGGACAGCGCAGAGCCATGCAAGCCCAATCAAGTTTTTGCTTGTTATCTATTAATTATGAATTATTTTATAAGACGCAACATATAAAATGTTCTTATAATCTAAGTTCAATTACTATGCTGATTTTTAGATCTTATTGAGAAATTAGGGTTTTAGTTAAAAATTAGAGGTCACTTTGCGATTTTTTTTCAATCGAGAAATTTTTATGGAAATGTGTTTTCGAAACATATGAACATAGTCCTGAACTTAACTATATACTAATTTCAAATATTCAGTAGTTTGGAAGATATGGAGATAGGGCAGAGTTGATTTGAGGTAATATAGGCCCTGTAACAATTTTTGGTTTATTTTGTTAATTTTATTTTATTTTATTATTTTTATTACCTACATTTCATATTAAAATGTATATACAGGGAGTCTTTTAGAGATGGGTTAATTAAGAAAATAAATTAGCAGTTTTAATTTTCTCATAAATTAAGTCCATGACTCCTTTCACGACTTTTCTATAACTCTCATGGTTTAAGATTTGGGCATCCTCTCCCATCTCAAATGGCCACCCAGTACAATATTATGTTAATATAATTATGTAAATATATATAAATAGGTCAAATGCTATCAAACAGGATAAGTCGTTATTACTAGGCCGATATTGATCATACGATAACAAGTAAGGACAAACAACTGCATTTATAATAAACAGTTATTGCTGATGATTAGCTGGAATATTTTTATTAACAGCTATCGAGCAAGAGGTAAATAATTTACAGCAGTATTTATGCTCATTAACAAAATGACAAACAGTCCATAGACAGGCGAAAGTGGAGTTGTGCCGTTGTAAATTTGTTACTAAAAAAAAATCAAAAATTTGATTTAAGTAAGTAAATGAAAGTTTATTCGTTTTATTTAAGTGTGATACTAAACTAAACCTAAACAATTTTTACTGTCATAATCCCCACTGGTGGGGACAACTTAGTGGGGTTTATGACAACAAAACGAATTGTTGAGGCTGAGTTTGGACGCATAAAAGATATGAAACCGAAATAACATATAGCATAGGTACTTTTTATTCATGATGAAGCCGCGGGAATAAGTTACTTACACAACGACTCTAAATGACTATTAATTCGTTAAAGTCACTCATATTTTATTTATAGACTCTAAGTGAATATAGAATACTAATTCTATATTGTCACATATTCTACTATTGACCATATAGAATTAGTATTCTATATACCTAGTCACTTAGAGTCACCTAATACAGGTGTTAAATAAATAAACTCGATTAGGTACTTATAATATAAAAACTATTTTGTTCTCAATAGATGGCTGGCGTCTTATTGCAGGAATTCCAAAAGGACCACAAACCAAAAAGAACATGTAACCTGTAAGGCCACATAGTTCGCTTGGACCATGGACTGCCAACATTACTTCCTTATTATCAATTGCGAGAGACTGGAGGCAAATGCTGGATGCGTCAAGGTGAAGACAGGATGCTCAGACCAGCAGATCAGGGGAGGTCTACGTAGTACAGCAGTGGACTAAAACAGGTGATGATGATCATAGTTTGTCTTAAAATAGTTAAATCTCGAACTCCTCTAATCCTCCCAGAAAGATCCGCGCCATTTTTTGAGCTATTTAGTAATAGGGGTTCTTGTGTGTTTGGAACATTTGGAATTTGCCTGTCCCTAGTCATGATACATTAAATAATTTTTTATAACTAAAAATAATAGATTTTTAAATAGATGTATGCCAAATCTACTACACAATCCTCAAAGAACGTAGATACTCACATTTTTCACTTTGATGCTTCTTCAGTTCTTCGTGTATAGATGACACATCTACTTCTTTTATCCTCGGAGGGAGGCTTGCCCTCGGAAATGACGTCACATACACCACCTATATAAATAAAAACTTGAAATCTAGCTCTTGATATTGAGGCAATCAAAGCTGAAATCGAATAAGTGGTTCTATGTGGTGAATAAAGGACTAGGGAAGGGAGTGTAAAAATACGGATTATTTCCGCTAGATGGATCTTACGGAAATGATCCCTATTTTTCTAGTCAACGTTGACTAGATCCATGGTGGGTCTATCGAGAACTTTATTTCTCATTATGTCCATTTTTTAATATTAATTTATAGAATTTATCTTATGGGTTGTTTTAATTAGCTGGCTTAAGTATAAAAATAAAGTGATTTTTCACACCCGTAGTAAACCCCTTACTAACACACCACAGATTTATAAGTATTGTACTAAAGTACACACTTTCCATCATTTTTTTTTTTTTTTTTTTTTTTTTTATTAATAATGCTGGACAATTCACACAGCATTATCTAGCCCCAAGGTAAGCAGAGCTTGTGTTATGGGTACTAGATATAACTGATATACGTAATATTATACATTACATAGATAGATATTTTTTATTATACATAGAAAACACCCAGACCAACGGAACAAATTTCTGCAGATCGTACACAAATTTGTTCCTAGGCGGGGATCGAACCCGCAACCTCTTGCGTCGCAGGCAGACTCTCGCCCGCTGCGCCACTGAGGTCGTCATTTTAAAGGTACCTACTCAATAAAAATGACAAAAATAACAGAAAATGTCAAAATGTAAGAAAATGTCACAAAAGACAGAAAATGTTATCTAGTACTAAAGTGACAGCTGGTTGGAAGCTGGAAGCTGCCAGTTTTCACCCCCCCCCCGGCCCCTCCGATCGCATACCTCAAGAAAGACTTGTTCTCGCTCCTATACATTTTTGTTTGTAGAAAATCGGTTCGGCCGTTCTAAACTTACCGATGGTTCAAAATCGTCAAAATCTATCTTCGTCCGCAGATTTTGACTTCTTGCAAAAATAGCTCTAAGAACTGATTATCAAGTAGGTACTCTATTCAAAGAAAATTACAATTCAAAAACATAAACAAATTCGAACTAGTATAGGTATACATGCAATTGTAACAATTGAGCTAACTGGAGACTGTTGCAATCAAAGATCCTAGGATCCTACGTTCCGTATAGAATCTTTGGTTGCAAGCAATCTAGATGTAGAAATTAATATTCAGGACTGAATTGACTACGCACCTCATGTCCAGCGTCATGGAGCAGCTTAACTACTCCCTGCCCCAGGATGTTGTGGCTCTTGGCTGCTATTGGGAACATCACCAGGATCCTCAGGGCATCCGCTGCTGTCAGGGTGTACAGTAGGAGTAGGAGTTTGGTGGTCATCTGAAACATAGTAGAACAAAGTATCTTATTAAGCTGTGTAATTACCTACCAGTTACCCATATAACAAGTACAGTTAGCTTGGGGCTGACGCTGAGTGTGAATTGTCCAGCATTATTTGTTATTTATTTATTGATATTTGTCTCCTCCGTCGCAAACAGAATTTCCCACTTCACAGAGTTTGCCAAATTCAAATACACCTCAGGAAAATTACATTTGAACCAACATTGAAATGGTACACCGATTTTCTTCAAACATAATAAAATAACTAATAACTAACACTCTCGATGCCCCTTCAAATAAAATCGTGCACGAGGCTTGTCTCCTCTAAAACGGGCCGGGTCTAAAACGCCCGCCCCGCCGCCGCCGCCGTCGTCGCAGCGCTGCTCGAGTCGAAAATTGCTAGAAATAACGTGTTTTTTAATGTACAAATGAAGTTGAAGACACTCACAATATTAATAGAATATGTACAAGGATAGTTGCAGCACTGGCACCTTCTTGTCGCTACAGATGCGTACTGGTCACGCCTACGAAATAATGAAGTCCCTTGTATTAAGGGACAATGCACATTCTAGTTCAGAGAAATATACAGAGTGACTGGAACTCAACCCGCCATAGCGAATTCGAATGAAGAGGAGGTCATTTGCTAATTATTGGACCTTCCCTAACATAAGTTTTATAGTTTTGGTGATATATAAATTTTTGTATTTATTGAAATTTGACCTTCAGGCCTGCATAACTTTTTTCTTTTTTATTTATTTCGTATTTTTACAAAATATCAGATTATCTAGAAGATAAAAAAGCTTGGGACGGGTTTTGCTCCAACTCACAAAATAACAACTAACAGGCTAAAGGTTTCTTCATCGCTTCTTTACTTTAGTCTACATACCGAAGTGACCGAAATCAAAAATATCACTTTATTTCCGTGTCAATGTTTTATTTTAAGAATTTGACCTTTTCTAAGTGTACATTTTTGTATTTATGGAAATAAAGACTTTTTGATTTTTTTGATTTTGATTTTGATTTTATTATTTTGTTGGTAGTCATAAACATTTGTGACTAAAATATGTCGGAACTTCCCTCAAGCTAGGATTAAAAAATAAGATATTACGCTTTAAAAAAATACTTACTAAAAAAACATTACGATTAAATTTATCTATAATAATAAAAAACTACAGTGTTTCAATTATTGATTCCACTCTAAGTTTATTCTCTGGTTCGTCACCTTTCCAACGGTACTAAATTTCTAGTACAAAAAGTTTGATTCGATAGACATTTTCAGGTCAACCAGTCATTTGGATCAAAAATAGTAAAAGTGCCAACGAAAGGACGAAGCGAATTTCACAGAGTATTGTTTGCAAATTTATGAGTGAAGGTTGCGGGTTCGATTCCCGCCTTGGGTCAAATTCTACGGTCTGCAAGTAATTGTATTGGTTGTCTGCTTATTTTCTATGTTTAACAAAAAATATCCATCTATGTAATGTTCTCTTAAGTCTTATCAGTCATGTAGTACTTGCCCAACAAGTTAGCTGAGGTTAGCTTAAGCTGTGTGAATTATCCCGCATTATTTATTTATTTATATTGATTATTGTCGTTACGTACAA
This sequence comes from Eupithecia vulgata, assembly GCA_946478455.1. NCBI lineage: Eukaryota > Metazoa > Arthropoda > Insecta > Lepidoptera > Geometridae > Eupithecia > Eupithecia vulgata. The sequence continues at coordinate 9,445,193 of OX297879.1, read as the reverse complement.
ACTCTGTAGGTTCATTGTTGTTGCACGGTACTTTAGTAACTACAATACTTCATTGGTTGTAATACTTAGGTATTGCAGAAACTTCGGAGTTAGTATACATTATACTATTACCTACCTTATTGTGTACGCTACTTTACAGTAACTGCAAGCAGGTTATGGGGTAATTACCGGCTGTTTCTACGGAGACTGACTCAGACGGTTAAGGTAAACTTAATAGTATATAAGTAAGTAAAACTAAGGTCTTTTGAGTATAAACCTAATTTTATTTCAGTTTTCCTATTTTTACGAACGATATTAAAAAAACATTTTGTTATTGAGTTGATAATAATCCCGAAAAGGCCTAGTAAAAAAATTCCCGAGGTATTAGTGTATATCCCGTAAAGCTTTAAAACAACATAATACTTTTGAATGATTACGAATAGCTACAGCTAGGCGCTGTAAAAGTTTTCATACATTCTTTTAACTACAGTCGCTAGCGAGTATAGATTGATAAAACTCATGGTAAACGTAATGTAGATTTATGCAGAGAGCGGCACTGCCCGATATAATCTTCCCTTTGTGTTTTTGGAATATTGAGGTGGATTCATTGATATTATGGGCTGAATAATGAATAATAATTCCGAGATCTTCATGGACGGTTTATGAAGTTTTCAACAGTTTTTATTGCCTAGTAAATCGACTCAATAACGGAGATGAAAGTCTAGTTTTTGAAAAGCTTTTTGCGTCTCGTAAAAATGTGTTAATGAAAGAAAAATACAAACAAATAAAAAACAGTTTATGGTCAAATCAATGTATTTCTTTATTGTCCGCATAAATATATAATACAATACGGAAAAAAATACTGAAAATTCAGTGAAAATTATTCATTAGTTTACTACTTTTATTCAGTAAAAGTATGTAAAAGTAGAGCCGCACAGTACACATAGGCCTCCTCTAATGAGCGCCATAGCACTCTGTTTTCACCTTCACGCATACAGCATCCTGCCTGTAGTCTTTTGCAGGTCGTCATCCTCGAAGTTGGATTTATACGTAGCTGAGTATTTCATATTAATTTCAACGCAATAACTCTACGTGTGCCTAAGAAAAGAGGGCTGACAAACAGACAGACGGATAAGTATATAGGTAAGGGTTCCTTTTTTCCTCTTGAGGTACGGAACCCTAAAAATAAGATGTAGATCGGATATCGGCATGTCTGCCTATGAAAATTCACTCGCAATGTCAAAATCACTTATTCCGTGATCATGGCACATGGAACGGTGTCGAAATATAGGAGAGCTAAAAATCAAATCATGGTAAATATCCCGTTGTAAATGACTTTCGCATTCAAAAACTATTTGCTAAAAAATGACTGCTGCCAGTAAATGACTCTAGCATTCATATACCTACTAATTGTTAAAAATGACTGCTGCCAGTAAATGACTTTAGCATTCATATAATGTATGTACTAATTGCTAAAAATGACTGCTGCCAGTAAATGAATTTACCATTCATATACTATTCTGCTGCCAGAAACTATTTCAGTTTTCTATAAACCCTTCAACAAACACTCAAAGAAGTCAAACATACATCATCATCGTCAGGCTATATTTATCCACGGCTGGACATAGGCCTCCACTAATGAGCGCCATAGCGCCCTGTCTTCAGCTTGCCGCGTCCAGCTTCTGCCAGAAGTCTTTCGCAAATCGTCATCCCACCTGGTCGGAGGGCGTCCTACACTACGTTTGCCGAGTCGCGGTCTCCACTCAAGAACCTTTACCCCGGCGGTTGTCGGTTCTTCTCGAGATATGCCAGCCTACTGCCACTTCAGCTTGCTGATCCTTTAAGCTATGTCGATAACCTTAGTTCTCTGTCGGATGTATCGTTACGAATCCTATCTTAATAAACATACATGCAACATGGGTAGTTGAAAGATAGTTACTTATCTCCACTCGAGAAAAGTCACGCCATCGAATGTGTAGAGTAGCTTGTATGCGACACACGGTACTTTAATTCGGTAAACAATGATTGTCCACACCACCAAACTAAGTCGCCAACAATTTGCTCTATGACCCTCCTTCTACGTCGTTTTCTCAATACTGGGGGTCGTGGCCTATCTCGGAATCAACTTCTCCCGCACGATGCCGCGCCATCTGCTTCGGCTTTCAGCGACATGTATCGCTTCTGACCTGTTGAAGTCAAGTGTGGTGCGGATGGTCATTGCAGCGCGAAAAAAAGGAAACCAGCCAGCTATAACAAAAAAATGTCGTTAAATCTTCATTAGGTTTTGACAAACAGTGAGATGCGAAAAAGAGAACGCAGCCCTCGCCACAGGCTGCGAACCACCACGTAAGAAGCAAAAGTAATGGGTATGTAGTACAGCCGTTGAGACACACAGATGGCGTTGTGTTCAACACTATGATAAGATAAACTGCCTTGAAGTATCGTTTTTGATTACTTTATGCATCTTTGGAAATGAACGAAAATATCTACAAAAATCCTTTCGACAAACTCACAAGTGTAATTTTAACGATTGAATAAAGAAGGTCTTAGATGATATACTGAGTGTAACAAAAAGTGAATTTCAAGCTTTCAGGGGTGGTTAATAGTTGATCATAGAGCACGAGAAAAATATGAAGAGAACTCACCTAGAACTCACAAGCCGAAAACTTATACATTTATTGTGAAAATGGTTTGAAAAACATAATATGGCTTTTACTGAATATTTTTTTAGGGTTGGATTTTTTCAGCTTGTGTGTATCTTGTGTGTGACCTGTTAACTCGTTATTGATGAGCGAGCAGACAGTACCTACACGATTCACGTTTCAGCACCGAGTGTCGTGTCGTATGTCGTGTCGGTGTCGTGTCGGTTGTGCCGACTCAGTGTGAATATTGCATTTATTGAAATAGCGCTGCTTAGTTTTCTGCCGGTATCGTCATAACGCTTATGTTATGGCATAATACGTTGTTCCAAGGGTATAGAAACTGATAGTGAAAGGATTTAATAAATAAATATAGCTAATTGGAGAGAACGATTAAGAAGGAGAGAAGGGAAGCTTTGTCCCAGATGTGGGACAGTATTCCCAGCTGTGGACAGTATACGCTCACAATAACAATAGTTTTGTTCATTAAACCTTTCTTTAACGATTTTCTTTCCTTCTTTATGCAAATGAAATGGCAAAGAAACCACCATTAAAACGCAATCAAAACATCACCCTTAAGCCTTGGTCTCTTGAGCAATACGCAGTACGCTGCGGTATGCGGTGCCGGACATTATAATCCTTTGAAAAACGTCTAGAGTGGTAATTTTTTTTGTACCCTAGAAGTTTGCGTCAGCGAAATACCGAATAGAGCGGTGAAGTTGCGAGTGGTAACTATCACCTTAGATGAAAGTAAAAAAGGGAGAGACGGTAGGTACGTTCTCCTGGTGCTTAATCAAATGGCATGTTGTGTTACAACCAAACGCAAAGACTGATTTCAATCTTGAGCTATATACCTAGGTACCAAATGAAGAACACATATGGAAAGACGTACCTAGACGACAGTGCGATAGCGTAGCTTGACAAGGATGAGGACGCCTAGGGAGGCATGCATCGGCGTCAGCAAGCTGGTAGCCTTCCTAGAGGATATCGGGTGGTTAGATTAGCAGTTTCCTACCCGTCAAAAAGGGCCCATCTGTGGCCTAGTTTCGGAGACCAGTCCAGTAACAAGTAACAAGTACCTTAGAGACCGAAGTGCGACTGAGACCTCGATATGGTACCCATGCACGACGATAGCAAAATTTGTATTGCTATCCTTTTTTAAGCACTAATGTATCGTATCTGTCTATCCCCGTCTGCAAATGACGAAATAATCGTACCAAGCACGCGAAATACGAACGCCGGCGGCGGTGCCACCGGTCTAACTATGACTGAGGTGGGTCGACCTAATTGGACCTAATTTGAACTTTCCACTTTCAAGAAGCTATAGTACCTAATCTCCTTCTTTTTACTTTTCCTTTGATGTAAGACTATAGAATAACTTTACAGGTTGTCCCGAAACTCAACGTCAAGCCGAAAGCGGAAGACGGGGTTCATGACGAAGAGATTTTATAAAACTGTGGGCATTATGTTTTTATTTCGCACTAAAATTAATGAATGAGTTATTTGAGTTGTAGTACAATAATCAATATCACAAAATATAGACAACTGTCGCCACATCATAGAAAGGTTTGACGCTGGGCAGAGAATTTCTGATTTTTCAGTACAAAGCCTATAATTTAGAAACTATTCCAATAACCTAGCCGCTTAATGTTTTATTTGAGTACTTAATCGTTTATTTTTTTCAATTTTATGCTTATATACAGGGTGTTTGGTGGAGGGTTAGACAAACTCGGTGGGTGTGTAGGTGGACCTATTTGTGAAATATAAATTGAAGGAAAGGACCCTAACTGTTTACAATTTTTTAAATCCTGTTTTTTGGATTTTTTTAAGATTTTCCGAAATTTTACCTCTCTACCCCTAGAACTTGTTTTTGGAATATGTTTTTTAGTAAATTTTTTACTTGCTTCTGGTCTCAGATGTATCCTTCGTCTTTTGAAGGCATTATTTATTTGAAAGAACGTGTAAATAATTAGTTATAAGCTCTCAAAGTTAAAAAAAGTAAAAAAAAATTTTTTTTGTTTGTCTAACCCTCCATCCTGTATTTTGAATAATTAAGCAAAAACTTGATTTTTGCATTGACGTGGCTGTGCTCGGTCCCGCTCATATGAAAGCGAAATCCTATGCCTATCCTTTTCACGAAAATGCGTCATTTAGCGCACCCTTCAGTTGACGTTGCGCCGTGACGCAGCGTATTGCGTGCCGTTCATCTTGATCTCTTGGTCATTACGCAGTACGCAGCGTTTTGTGTAACGATCAACAGACCAAAGCTTTAGACGGGTTTAACCTTGTCAGTTTTTCCATCATATTATTATGCTTAAAGCTAACAACCGTGACTTCCTTTTTGCCGGCAATTTGTGCTGGAAGTACCTACCACTGCCCCCTTCCGATAGAAACGAGGTACTAGTGGGAATATAGAACGGAAATTCCTTCGAATAGAAAGATTAGTGGGAAAAATAACGACGGCCACAGTTTAGCAGCAAAAGTTTCAAAGAGCAATAGGTACTCCCTCTTATAATGCGGACTACAAAAAAAACTCTAATCAGTAGGTACTTACTATCCTACCAGACGTATCATATAAGTTTAGTTCAGCTAGTTCGGAGGCCTATGTCCAGCAGTGGACATAGGACTCCGGCCTCCTGCCGTATAGGCTGATGATCTCGTACACCAGAACCCTAAGTTCGATTTGACGTTATTGTCGTGGCGTCACCGTGACGTTTACCTACGAACTACGTAAATTCTATACTTACCAAAATTAGACGTTACGATGACGTGTCGATACTTTTGTCAGAACCTGTGGACAGAACTCAAGCCGGGCATGTCATTTTTCAGTGATTTTTGCTAGGATCCGTAAACGAAAACACTGAATTTCACAATGGAAATTCAGTTTTACGAGGATTTACCGACAAAATTCGTTTCTACCCTCAATCGAGGAACATTATCCACCCTGCCCGCTGCCCACACCCTGTTTGGGGACGAAACAATTCGCCAAGTCTTCCGCAAACGGGCAATCTCGTTTAAATTAAAACGTTCGATGCCGGCCGCCCTGCATTTCAAATGAGGACGCCCCGTGCCTTGTTTACAAAGGCCGTGTACAGATTGGGCTTTAATGTTGATAAATAAAATACAAAAGGGTAGCTTTAAATACAAATTGGTGGGAAAGGTCGAATAATGACTATTTTTGGGTTACGGCCACACCTCAGGGGTGATTATCTTTCAATTGTTATTTTCATTCGATCGTGATCTACAAATTCGTTTAAATTTTTAACCTTGGACTCAAGAACACGAGTGGATAGAGGTTGGTTTCGTAGGGTCAAAAAAAAAGAACCCATGTTGATTTACTTTGGTTTGAAAGGGGTAGATATTGTTTCATAGCGTGCTTTTATATGCTTGATGAAATTCATTAAGCATATAAATAAATAAATAAAATAATAAAATAAATATAGTCGTTGGGGCAATTAAATATTATACACTAGCTACTGCCCGTGGCTTCGCCCGCGTAGGACTTTCTGGACACTTATCGTTATATTTTGGATAATATACAATATATCTCTATCAATTGTAGCTTATGTGTTATTCTGATATGTAAGCTATAATTATTGGGAAGTTTCATCAAAATCCATTTAGTAGTTTTGCGTGAAAGAGCAACAAACATGCTTACATACATTCGCACAAACTTTCGCAGCCTATGTTTTATTCCGGGCCAAGAACTACCTGTAGGTATGCTGATCCTTTCAGTACTTTCAGCGTGAAGAAGTACATACATCCAAATCTAAAATCGAAATATCCATACATCCAAACTTTCGCATATAAAGTTTTTTACGTACTGTATATTAATATTATGTACCACTATGTACCAATTTTAGTTTTATGTAGCTTTTTATATTATTAAGGAAATTTTTGTTCTTTTAAATTTATGGATCTTGTGTCTCAATAAAGAAATTATTATTTTTATAATAATGTTAGTGTGACATCTAATCTCACCATAATTGTATTGAAAAATAAAAAAAAAATAAAAAAAAATAATGCTGGACAATTCACACAGCATTATCTAGCCCCAAGCTAAGCAGAGCTTGTGTTATGGGTACTAGATAACTGATATACATAATATAATACAATACATAGATAGATATTTTTTTATTATACATAGAAAACGACCAGAACACCCGAAACAAATACCTGAAGAAACTACGCTCGAAAGTTTTCCCGAGTAGCTTGCAACGAAGATGTCTTAAAAAGACTCTTATTAACCTCCGACCCTGTCCTGGCGGGCATGAGAAAGAAGAAGTATAAAAAAAAACTGGCATACCTGTCTGTGCTGGGTCACACTCGGACTGCATGAGACGTGTTAACCAATCGGAGACGGCAGTAGACGTGTTTACCGCTAACCCATCGGAGACGGCAGTAGACGTGTTTGCCTCTAACCAATCCGTAGCCACAGTACAAACCGCTCCTTTAAACTCTCCTAAATTTACTGACCATGGGTAAATGTGATTGGATTCTCTGGGAATGGAAATTGATGTGTGATTAGAATTAGCAGGTTCGGTAAACCTGCTAACAAATAATATAACAAATAGATAGATAACAAATAGGTAAGTTGCTATACTTTAAGCCTCTTAAAATTTGAAACTATAGGTAAAGGTTTTTATCGCCAAAATTACTTATGAAATGCATTGTCGCCCAGATCGTCACTTTCCAATTTCCATCAGGTGAGATTGTGGTCAAGCGAAAGTTTATCACTAGAAAATATTAGGTACCTAAAAGTGAAAAAATATTGACTAATTCAAAACATCCCCCTGATCATGGTAAATATCCCGTCATGGATGAACTTCGAAGTACACATAGGTTTCTATTATGCGTATAACGAAAAATTTATTGAAAATAATTAGTGTTATAAATTCAACTAAAACTTCACCGAGTCTTCTCGTCATACAATTTTGAAAAAAAAAAATAAACAAAAAAAAAATTCATACCGCAATGCATAAAACAAAAGTTTTCAATTAGTGAGTCCTACCCGTAATGACCTACGGAGCTGAGACGTGGACACTCACAAAAGGGCTGGTCCACCAGTTCATAGTCGCTAAAAAAGAGCTATGGTCAGAGTTTCCCTGAATCCTTGAAGAATGAAGTGAGGATTGAGGAATGAAGATTCGTAACGAATACATCCGACAGAGAAAAGAACCAAAGTTATCGACATAGCTCTAAGAATTAACAAGCTGAAGTGGCAGTGAGATGGGTATATCTCGCGAAGAACTGACAACCACTGCGGTAAACGTGTAGCACGCCCTTCGGCCAGGTAAAACGACCTGCGAAAGACTTGCAGACCTATGCCGGATGCGTCAAGCTGAAGACAGGGCGCTATGGCGCTTATTAGGGAAGGCCTATGTCCAGCATTGGACTAACATAGGCTGATGACAATGATGATAGCTCAAAGGATCAGCAAGCTTAAGAGGCAGTGGGCTGGCCATATTTCGAGAAGAACCGACAACCGCTGGGGTAAACGTGTTCTTAAGTGAAGACCGCGTCTCGGCAAACGTAGTGTAGGACGCCTTCCGACCAGGTGGAATGACGATTTGCGAAAGACTGCTGGCAGATGTTGGATGCGGCAAGCTGAAGACTGGGCGCTATGGCGCTCATTAGGGGAGGCCTATGTCCAGCTGTGGACTAGTATTTGCTGATGATGATGATGATAATGATGATTGCCGCTAATTGTATATTTGTTTCATTTGTAAGTTGTTTTTTAGTCTAAGTGTGCAAAAAAGTATTTGCTTTCTTTCCATCTACATAATGATCAATTCAATATTAATTGAATAACTTGAAAAAGATCGAATAAAAATCCATTTTGTATAAATTATTTGTATGTGCTCAAAGTTTGAGCACATACCCATTTGAGCCTCAAAGTGACTCTGTATTTAGAATGAGACAGATCTGTCTTGACTTAGTAAGTACCTGAATTATTTTAGTTTAAATGTAGTAAATTATACTAATTACAAAGCTCTTAAAAACAGAAAACAGAACTTAACTATTTAGTCAAGATTCCGTCAAATATTCTTCTTTCAAGATATACATTTAAAAGTAAAGTGTTTTTCAGAAAAGCCCTGCAATTAGTTTAACAAGTTCCAAAGATCTTGAAGACTAGCGACTTCTTCAGTAAAAAAACTCTAAAAATACCGATTTATCTCAGTGAAACTAACCTAGTTAAAGTCAAAGAGCTAGAGTTAAATTAAATAAAACACGGCGTCGTAATAGAAGTTCGCGGAAATGCGTCAGAGAGCAGTTCCAGTGTCAACAGTGGACTAATTAAATAGCTGCCTGGGACAGCTGCTCACAGTTAGTCCAGGAGCTGGGAGTACTTTTAGTACTTCATATCATTTGATATCATTTGACGACCTCTGTGGCGCGGTGGGCGAAGGTCCGCCTGCTACGCAGGAGGTTGCGGTTTCGATTCCCGCCTTGGGACAAATATTTGTACCATCTGCAGGTATTTGTTCCGGGTGTTCTGGTCGTTTTCTATGTATAATAAAAACATATCTATCTATGTATTGTATTATTAGGTATGTATATCAGTTATCTAATACCCATAACACAAGCCTGCTTAGCTTGGGGCTAGATAATGCTTTGTGAATTGTTCAGCATTATTTATTTATATCACAATTTTCATATTAATGAGAAAGTGTGGATGGATAGAATATGTTTGTTTGTTACTTATTTCAAAACGCAAAATATACCTAGAAAACGGATCGTGCACGGTTTTTGAAATTTGCGAATTTATGTATATGCATTATTAGGTCTAGACCACTAGTATAACAAATTTGTTTTTTACGATAAATAAATTCTGACGGGATATAAATAACATGCTGGATACGGCAAGCTGAAGACACGGCGTTATGGTGCTCTGCTCATAGGGGAGGCCTATGTCCAGCAGTGTAATATAGGCTGATGATAAATAGCCTATTTAAATATCCATACCCCTAGCGGCGTAAATGCCCCCCCCCCCCCATTTACGCCGCTTATTCGTACTTATTCTAAATCATGCACAATTTATTTTTAGAACTGATTAAAAGAAAGTATATAAAAGTTGTGGTTGAAAGTGTTTGTACTAGACGACGTGGTTAAAGCACAAGTGTGCCTGCAGATCGTACAAACATTTGTCTCGAGGCGGGAAGCGAACCCGCAACTGCCTGCAGGCAGCGCACCACCGCAGGCAGACCTTCGCCCACCGCTCCACAGAGGTCGTCTAGTCTCAAAGCCGTCATCTTTTTCTGCTCATTATTTGCATTTGTATTATAGGCATATTCTTATACCGCTGGTCCTGCACGTGTGAGGGAGTAGAGAATACTCCTGTATTTGCACACACTGGCCGCTGTAGCCGAAACCAGGCTAGGAGGACATCAGTTATGGAAATTTACTCACGCTAGAATCAACTAAAACAGAACAGCTAGAACAGTTAGCCCTGTATCATGTCAGGGCCATTCTAGGAACATGTTCTATAGATTGGAGTCATCGTTTGTGCGTTGCTGGATAGTAGTGTTTTGTTTTAGGACGTGTTTTGAGACGCATCAGCAGACTTAGCAGGGCATGTAGCCAGCGACTTGGGGCTGCTTCAAAATCATATAAAAAAATCTTTATTAAGAAAGAAAATTACAATCAAATAATAGAATTAAATTAAAACTATTATTTACAATGGAAACAATTGAGCTAACTGCAGACTGTTGCAAACAATCGAGTCATTCGTCAACTCACACCATCTAACTTGTCCCAACTTTCTACAGGTAGCTCTACTGATCCATATCAATACCAGTCGGAAGCGTGCCCAAGACACTGGCTGCATTGCCCCGCTGTATGGCAATGCTGATGCGCTGTGCCATTAATAATAATATTAATATACATATATTATATTAATATTCATAATTCATATTAATTTGGTTCGATTGACTTTTTTATAGATAATTTTTAATCATAACGCTCTGCCTATGTGCGCGAAACAGTGTGGTTGTTATTGGGTGATGGCTACGCGCATGACGTTCGCGGTTCGGCGTCGTGATCTCGACATTCGTGAGTCGCATTTTGAGTGGGATACATATGCAAATACGTTGGTCCTTTTTTGTCTTCCCGTGTACATATCATATGAGCGAGATAGCTGTTTTTGTTGACTTAAAAGCTTAACGCAACGCAATAAAGTCTATTATTTCAACGGCGTTGGCTTGGTTGTATTCAATCGGGTTGTTCTGTTCTGTGCAGACGGATTTTGTCGACACGACTTATTAAAGTGCTCAAACTGTACCCATAAGTTGGTTTCTTTGTAAATAAAAAAGTTCCAAGTCTACATTACTTTATATCCTCAGCTTCTACTCTACAATCACTTGAAAACCAGTCCGGATAAGTTGTACCTACGCTTGGAACGCCGCAACTTACTCAACTTAACACCTTCAACACTCAACTCAACATTTCCGAACTTACTTCTGAAGGTAACATTGAATTTAACACTTTTAAAATGAAGCTGGAAACCCTAAAAGCTCCGGAAAGCGATTTATGAAACAAAATGACAAATATAGTTTCACTTTATGTTTTATGGTACTTACTTACCTACTATAATTTTATAAAATAAGTTTTGGTTGCGCTATGAGCGTGCTTGCGTTTAATTGACGTATAACTAATATGGCTGACATTGGATGACCTTTGAAAAAAAAAGTCTGTAATAAATTATAATATTTTTTAAAGTATGAAAGAAAATAACAATCAAATAACAAATTTAAATTAAAACTAGTATTTACAATAGAAATAATTAAGCTATCTGCAAACTGTTGCAAACAATCTACAGGTAGCTCAACTGATCCATATCAATACCAGTTGGAAGCGTGCCTAAGACGCTGGCTGCATCGCTGTATGGCAATGCTGATGCGCTTTTTAAAGTTGGTAAATAAAAAAATCATATTGTTCATTTCGTAGGTTAAAATGTTTTTGTCTGTATTATCTATGTTCATGATCGAGATGACTTCCATGTATCGATCGATATCGTTTTGCGGAGTAGAAATCCCATCAATTCTGTTATTCGTCAAATTAATCTTCACCATAAGAATCCTACAGTTTCCCTGATAAACATAGGCTATACAATATAGAATATTCCCGTGCGAAGTCGGGGTGGACCGCTAGTTTTCATCATAGGCCTACTTTGTGTGGCAACCATCTGATATTTTTTAATTTGAGCTGATGTTAACGTTACAACCAAAAGCATTAATTCCCTACTTTTTAAGTAGTTTGATACAATCTTGAACTAGGTACTTGCTAAACTACATTGAAAACAGTTTTGTAGTTGACTGTTACAAAATCTGCAAAATCCAGACTCAATATTAACTCCTCACTTTGCGAACATATAAACTTTTATTAGCTGCACTTTTATTAAAATAAGTTACCTATAGCAGCACTCGTTAAATTTTACAGCACCAATATTTCGGCAGTTTCAGTGAATTTACAACTTTTTTTACGAAAGTGGTCGAACATTATTTTACTAGCTGTATTGGTTATTTTGCTATTTCTACCCACTTTACTAGAAGTGGGTTACGTTTATGCTAAGTAGATTTTTAGGTTATCTACCTCACCTCAACACTGCTGGACGCAGGCCTCCCTTTGATAATCGCCTTATGCTATACAACTTCAAATTTTGTGAAAAGATAGACATAGGATTTCGTGTTCATAGGAGCGGGCAGGACATAGCAATTCAAGCCCAAAAATCAAGTTTTATCTTATTAATTAGGACATTATTTGAAAAAAAAAAAAAAAAAAACAAAAAAAAACGTAACACATAAAATGTTCTTTAACATTAGTTCTATTACCATGCGTATTCTCAAGATCTTAACTTCTATATTTATTGAGAAGTTAAGGTTTTAGTAAAAAAAATAGATACAACTACTTTTTTTTATCAAGAAAATTTCATGGAATCGTGTTTTCGAAACATATGATCGATAGAAGAAGTCCAGAACTTGATCATATTTAATTTAAAACTTAAATATCAAATAGTTTTGAAGATAAAGAGATCTGAAGGTGTTGATTTGAGGTAGTGTAGGCCCTTAAGGCAGTGGTATGCGTTAAACTAACGCCACCTACATATTTTATTTTATTACTAGAACTTTCAAAAATCCATTGTACAGTTTGTGATCCCAAACTTCACCCAAACTAGCGCCGCCACCATCTTTAAGTTATTATTCTATTTAGTTTAGGCAGAGATACGAAGTCACCAAAATTAATTGTTGTATCTCTGCCTAAACTAAATAGAATAAAAGTATTACACAGGCATTAAAAAAAAAGCTTATGGTAGGTATCACAAACTGGGCGATGGATTTTTGAAAATTCCTTTGTTAAGCGGAGTAATAAAATAAAATAGGTGGGGCGCTAGTTTCACGCATACCCCCACCACCTTAAGGCCCATACTCCCCATCCTGAAATTGGTTGGTTACCTATCTTAGTCTGTAATCATTTTCCTTTTAGGACCTTTACCCGCATAGGTTTCTCTCTGTTAATTATCTAATCTTCGCTATTCTATAAATGTACCTACGCATTATATTTATTGAAAATTACCCATCCGAAAACAGAGAGCCCAGACAAGTATCCAATTATTTTACCATTCTAATGTTTTCACAACATTTATTTACCTAAGCAAATTGAGAATGTAATAAATATATTGAAAATTTCTAAACATGAATAGGTAGGCTCCTTTTCAATATTTAACAAGCGAAGCCAAATTTAGTAGGTAATATTGAGATGTGAATATTGTAAATGATAAAGAAAGCCTATTACTCCATAGATGATTATATCAATGATGTAAATGCTTGGCCAGATGTCGCTCAGTTCCACACCGACAATAGTATGCAAGGAAATTTAGTCATACATAAATATTGACCTGTATCTAAATCACATTATATTTAGACTTAGATATGCAAATATTGTATTAGTTTGTAAGTCATATACAACATACACTTACTAGTGGTTTATTTTCCACAAGTAAACAAAAAAAAATAAGTGGACAAAATCAATAACACCTTGTTTCTTATTTGATAATAATTACTATTTATAAACGTGTTTTTAGTATAAAATTTGACTTGTCTAAGAGCTTATTTTGTAAGTTTAAAGAAATAAACTTAATTGATATTTGATGATAAGAATTCGAGATAAACCTTCGAGATAACCAGTGTACTGACTGACGTTACGGGGCGTAAAGTAACCTTTCGTTTTCACCAGGGTATAAAATATGTATTTGACAAGTTTTTTGTAATGATTTCGTTTTCGTGCCCACATGTTTAAAACATGTTGTTTACAAAACTTTTATGAAACATGTATTTATGACCTTCTTCATTGCTATACAGCGGGGCAATGCAGCCAGTGTCTTGGGCACGCTTCCGACTGGTATTAGACAGTTTGCAGATAGCTCAATTGTTTCTATTGTAAATACTATTTTTAATTTAAATTTATTATTTGATTGTAATGTTTATCCTTCTAGTTGTCTATATGTTTTGAACAAGCTTATTGATACCTGTTGTAAAAAGTAGTTCAAGTTTTTTGTGGCTTTTACCTTTTCTGCGGTCCACAAGCATTAAAAGTAGCAGAAAATTATTTACCGCAATTTATTTGTCAGGTTGGCAAGCATCAAACTGCTTAATGCACTTTATCGACTATTTTGAGAATGATAATAAGTGTAAGATGTCAAGTTAACAAATGACTTCGGTTCTATGCATGAGTTTTGTGTTCCTGTAGTAGACTCGAACTTGCTAGCTGTAAAATAGATGGAAATATAACTATCATATTTTATTTTTTTATAAGAGAAACAAAAAAAGGTTATGTGTTGTTCGTATCATTTGAAAAATCAATAACAAATCGGAAGATATTGTTTGTTCCCCTCGGGCGAAAGGATCTCGTCTCTGTTTCAAGACAAAAAGAGGTATATTTTGCTATACGCCATAAACATTCCAAAATTATTTATTTCTATCAATGATTAGCGGCTCGCATCGGTTTCGCACGGGTATATTCTATAGCCTATGTTCATCAGGGATAATCTAGGATTCTAATAGTGAAAGAATTTATCAAATCAGTACAGTTACGTAGTTTCGGAGCCTATTCAGTTTAAACAAATAAACAAATCTTTCCTCTTTATAATATTAGTATGGGTAGAGTGTAGTTTTTCATATTTAAAAATATAGCTAAAATAACGAATCTACACCAAAATCTAAGAAAAGGTAAATCATGGGTAAGCTTAGTTAGAACAGAGGTCGTCCATTTATCACGTGTTGTTTTTTTAGCAACTTTTTAGCACCCTCCTTCTGTACGTGATGAAGTTGTAGACAACCCATTGATTATCATCATCATCAGTCTATGTTAGTCCACTGCTGGACATAGACCTCCCCTAATGGGCGCCACAGCGCCTTGTCTTCAGCTTGGCGCATCCAACAACTGCCTGCAGTCTTCCACAGGTCGTCATCCTACCCAACCGCAGGGCGTCCTACACTACGTTTTCCGAATCGTGGGAGCAAGAACAAGTTTACCTCACCTACCTTCCTACTCAAAATCCGGTGTATTTTTTGTAGATACAATAAAATATCAAAGATATTTTTAATATTTTTAGGTAAAATAAATATAGGTGAAGCATCACCCACTGTGGTGATTATGGCATGACCCTCTCATAAGAGCCAATAAGTTACTTATAAGGGAGGGCTAGGTCCAGCCGCCTCACCTCAACAGCCTATAATGGTCCACAGCTGGATGCAGGCAATACACAGATCTATTCTTCAAGAGGCGCTGCTGCCCGTCCAGTGTATCCCTTAGTCTCCGAAAGAAGATGAAAATCCTTCGCGAGATTTTGCTATTTCAACACAAACAAGGTTCATACTAAACACGCTTACAAGCATAAGTTGTTCATACTTTATAGTTCATACACTTTTTCAAAAGATGCTCTAACCCGCAAGTGGTTATCTTGTCTACTGGGAAATATGAGACGTATGCCAGCATATTTGCTCGGTAGACTGGTAGAGAATTATTTGATTTGCTTACAGAAATGGAGAAATGTGTATTTTTAATCAGCATCTTTCTTGACGTCTCCACAGTCTACCTGTATGGACTATGAAATCATAATTTTATACATGTAATAATAAATAAAATAAACTCAAACTAAAGTCTTTTAAGTCACAGAATCTAATGGGAGAAAAATCCCAGTAGTACTGTCAACAAAACTATTCAACGGAGGCGGGAGTAAACGAACAAGTTTCCTCAGCTAGTAGGTTGGCTACTCAAAACCCCGTGTATTTTTTGTAGATACAATAAGATATATATATAAAAAAATATTTAGGGTAAAATAAATACACGTGAAATATTACACACCCTATTATGAGTGAGACAAATCTTTTGACTGAATTTTTGACCAGTTATTCTCGACCGATTGAGATAAAATTTGGTATACTAATGTAAGTTCGGTAACAATTCAATGTCATGGTACAATCGAGCTGGTCTGATGATGGAGACATACCAACCTTCTGTGTGCGATTTCCCACGAATCATTTATTAAGGCGTTGAGGTCGTCGTAACCTGCTCTTCAAAACAAGAGTGAATCTTCTAGACCTTCGTGATCGTTTGTGGAATAGAGTTTTTTTTTAATCTCATTTATTTTTAAGGACTTTTGTTTTATATTAACATGTCAGTCCCATTGTATACACAGCATACTTTTTTACAAATAATAACAAATTGAAAATGATAATAAATGGTGTAATTAACACGACTTTGGTTTTTTAAACAGGGTTATTGGTAATTAGACCTGATCAGGACAAAAATTGAAGCGAATAAAATCAATAACATCTTATTTCTTATTTGATAATAATGACTATTTATAAACTTGTATATAGTATTAAATTTGACGTGTCTAAGTGCTTATTTTTTAAGCCTAAAGAAATAAAGTTATTGACTTTGATCTTTTACGGTAGTGAGTTGCAAATGGCCTATTTTGACCCCATAGTGTGCAAAAGTTAACCATTTTGAGATATTCCCATAATCAAGATTTTTTGGGAAAACCCCGTTTTACGTCTTCAATAATCTAAAAGGCTTGATCACGCTAGTAAAGACTACGTTGGTTTTCAATTATAATGTCCTCCTAGCCGAATTTCGACCACGGCGGTGACCAGTCTCTTTCAAAACTACCCAGGTGGCAGGGCAGGATATATTATAATAGTGCACAAGTGTGTTTGCAAAAACAGGTTCATTCTCTATTCCTTTATCCTCGTGTATTACGAGGATAAGGGATTAGAGAATGAACCTGACTGACGCAGACTGACACAACAAGGGTCTGGTACCAATAACACAAGCTCTGCTTAGCTTGGGGCTAGATGATGCTGTGTGAGTTGTAAAGCATTATTTATTTGTTATTTATTTATACTTCAAAATACACATCATAAAGCATTCCTAACTGGAGTCAAATAGGACTAAATAAATGTTAAGAAACATAAAATTATCTTCGCGATCTTTTACGTAATTTCATATCCGTTTCTATTTGTATAAATCTAGGGTTCCAAGAGAGCTTTATGAAGCTTTATAGAGCTCTGGCACAGCTGGGGACGCGGGTAGTGGATCTAAAGGTGGCCACACACTGCAGTTAGAGGTACGCGACCGGACTTGTTTACTATAAAGACTGATCGGCAATTCTTTGCTTTAGTTACAGAATACAGGATGTCCTGGTTGGTTAAATTTACCGGATTTTTTTTCTTTTAAAAAATAAGGAAAATGTTTAATTTGATAAAAATTACTAATTAATTTACTATCTTCACCATTTCGGATAATGCCTTTCCGGTAACGTTAGATTTGGTAAAAGTGTTCTTTAGTGGAGACCGCGACTCGGAAAACGTAGTGTAGGACGCCCCAACCAGGAGGGATCACGATTTACGAAAGACAAATGCCTGCTGGCAGATGCTGGAAGCGGCAAGCTGAACACAGCGGCGCTAATAAAAAAAAATAAAAAAATGGCGCTCATTAGGGGAGGCCTATGTTCAGCTGTGGACTAATATAGGTTGATGATGATGATAACGTTTCTTTATTGCACCCTGTATAGTACTGTACTTCAGTAACTATTGCTGTCGCTGTTTTATTGTCGAGTATTGATCATAAATGTTCTTACATAGCAAACATGACGGTTTTTATAATTAGGAAGCGACTTATTTGTTTTTCAAGGTAAATTAAAGCAATGATTGAATGTATAAATAGAAATATAAGTAGTAAGTCAATCTGTCTAGACTTGATAAAAAACTATAGCAAGTAACTGCAACTTTTAGCTATCAGCATTTTTGTTCCGACAGCAGCGGTACGAGCTTGGGCGCAGTTTGGATCTGACAGAGTCTCAAGGATCTCCTATACAGACAATTACAGAGGCCCGAAGAATTTGACTTAAATGAATCCATGATTAAAAGATGTACTAGTACGTATGTATGTGTACGTATGTAGTACTCATTGCAGCAGTGTGTATGAGCCTTTAATCGTCTCAGTAGGCGCTGAGAGGTAGTGTTTGCATTTTAAAAGAGAATGGATTTTATATTCCAGTCGGAGTCACTGAGGATCAACGTTATCATGAATAAATGAATTCGCCAAGTGCGAGTCGGACATTTTTGTTAGGGTTTTCGCGGATTCCCTTTTGTGCAACTCAATCGCGATACTCAGTTGAGTTAATTACGCAACGGGACCCTTCTTCACCAAACTTATTTTGTTACCCATTGCTCAAATCAAGTGGCTCAACTGAGAAAACCAACAAGGTATAAATCAGTTGAGCTAAGTTATAGTTTTTTGAAATGTATTTTTTAGTCATGGCCACATTCAAGTGCTGTAAACGAAATAACAAAGTTGAAACGGTAACCTTACGCTTTGATTTGGGAAACGAATTTTGCTGATAGGGAAAAAAGTTGATAGAGACCAACTTACTCACATTTTTAAGGCTGACAGTGCTTTTTTACTTAGATTATGTGGTTGATGATATTTTATTTTAAAAAACTTAAAACCTGCCAATGCAGTGTTTTTTTTAAGTTTCCTATTGAACCACCCCGAAATCATTATCTATATAAAACAAATATATATAAAAATAAGTAGGTACATACAGCCGAACATCCAAGCTCCTCATTTTTACCAAATCGGTTAAAAAAGTCCCTTACCTCATAGACGTAACATTTTGCCCCAGTTTGTATACCTACCAGTAAACCGATATTTATCGTAGCTGCTGTCATAAGCTATGACCAATATACATACATACCTAAATATGTAGATAGATAATACTTATATTCATCACCCGAACTCAATAGAGTACCCATGATAAGAATTAAGGCTGGCATAGTTCACCTACCTACGTTACTCCCCGATAGTTGCAATTTCAGCAATTCCTAAATTAGCTAGGAATTCTCTTGTTGCTGTGAATGCCGGCCATTATTGCCTTGATGGCATTGCGTTTGCTGTTATCAAGGTATCTAGGTTCACATAGTACCTATACCTATGTAGCTAACAATCGTAGAATAGTAATGGTTCAGTTATAGAATAGAGCGACGGATTTGAGTTCTTGTTAACACTTTGATGACCTGAGACGTAGATGTCTGTCAGCGTCAGCGCGTGGCGGGGCGACGAATAGCGCCCATGTGTGCGCCGAGGCTAGGCAGTGTATGCGTTAAAATTATAAGATTGTTTTTTTTTCTTGGGCCTGTCAAATTATAATGGCATAGACTGTGCTTACATAGATTCTACAGACATCCGAGCTCCTCTTCGCGAAATATCCACGCCATCCTAGTTCAAATGAGTTTTTTCTTTTTAAAAACGCCTGGACAATGTTTTTAAATAGAGTACTAAACTAAATTGAAGCACTTAAGGCGCATACCCCAACGAAACTAGCGCCGCCACATAATTTATCTTATTATTCCGTTTAACAAAAGAATTTTAAAAAATCCATCTTCCAGTTTTTAATACCTATCATAAGCTTTGTTTTAATGCCTCTGTAATAGTTTTATTCTATTTAGTTTTGGCAGAGATACGAAAATAGATTTTTGTGGCCACCAAGGGCAACTTCGTATCTCTGCCTAAACTAAATAGAATAAAACTATTACAGAGGCATTAAAATAAAGCTTATCATAGGCATCACAAACTGGAAGATGGATTTTTGAAAGTTCCTTTGTTAAACGGAATAATAAGATAAATTAGGTGGTGGCGCCACTTTGGGTGGGGTATGCGCTTTAAAGCTGTAAAGAGTGCGATGAAGTGCGTTTGAAGGCAATATAAGTCAGATTATTTTATAGATCTAGAAATAAATGAAATGAAACGAATCTGGTATTTTGTAGTTAGCCTTTTTCACGCCTTTTCCATATCCACATATTACGCAACCCTCACCATTCTATTGCCATTGTTTTACTATCATATCCCTCTGGAGGCACATCAAGTAGGCAATTGTGGTTAATATTGCCAATAACCAGCAGAGGTGAGACGCCGTCGGTTAGCTGCTAATATACCTACTGTAATACCTACATGTATTAGTAATTGATGTTCGCTGTTTGGTATAATGGTGGTTGATACAAGCTCTATACAAAGCTATGGAGAAGGGTCTCATTCTAAAACGGATCTTGATGTTGTCAAAGATACCTTACGCTCTTTGTGGTGAGGATTATGGGTATTACCCCCCATGAGATAAAAACCAATAAGCCACTTAGCAGCACATTGTCGCTTTTGCACTCTCAATCATAGAATTCAGCCTTAGCCGCTACCACTCGCCAACCCTGCCCTAGAAATAGCAAATATATTATATGAAACGAATTCAAATAGAAAATTGTATAAAACACAAAACAATAAAATAAAAAGGAAGCTGAATACCGGATGGAACTTTGTAGAGCAAATAGCTTCACTTCTGTTCAGAATATTTGCCGTTGCAAATTGCTTTTGCATAGATAGGTACGTGGGCAGGCCACGATTGTAAAAAGCTTCCCTGGACAAATATAAAAAATGGGAAAATTGTTTTGAAGAAAGATAATTTTATTACAATCAAATAATAGGATGAAATTAAAACTAGTATTTACAATTGACACAATAAAGCTAACTGCTGACTGTTGCTAACAATCTACAGCTCAACTGATCCATATCAATTCCAGTCGAAAGCATGCCCTCACTGGCTGCATTGTCCCTCTGTATGGCAATGCTGATGCGCTGTGCCATACAGCGCATCAGCAATACTACACTTGTACTTATGCACAATACAATGTTATCTATCTATTACCATAACTACAACCTAATCAATGCATAATATTCTAGAATCAGTCATCCGTAAGGCATAAAGCAGCCGAGTTAATCAGGGCAGGCTAGCTGACCTTCGGGATTTGGACCACATATTATACACCTATAGAAGTCAGAGCAAACTGGCGACTTTAGTCTTTTCTTTCTTCACAGACTTTTACAGTTTTTTTAGAAGAGCTGATGAGTGAAAGCATAGGTGGACGTTGCCACTAAAAAACAGTGGACGTGGGGCCTTGTCAAAATGAGTTGTAGGTATGAGGACAGGGAAGTTGTTAAGATGAAATATTATAGCATCTTTGTCACTTTACAGCAGCAACGCTGCAAGCTATGGGTATAACCTCGTAATTTTTAGATACGTTTTACAGTGACATGACATACGCAATGGATTGCCGCAAGGCTGGCCAGCTCGCTGTCTATTTTTTGCTGCCGTCAATATAAAATACACCTGAATATTTAGCTTAAGTCCATATTTGAATGAAAATCTTTATGCTGTGCGGTCGAAGATATTGACAACCTTAGCTCTTTTAGTGTCCACGGTGAACATCTCCATACTCAACTAGCCGTAGCTAATGTTATAAGTTTTACATCAATGTCTAGTCTGTGGTATGAATAACCGATTCACATTTAGATAGTTGTTTATAATGTTTGAAATCTTTTTTCAGTTTTGCTTGTTACATTTGAAAGCAATGGAACAATCACGCAAAATAAAAAAAAATGCTTGGAACAGATTCTAAGACGGTTTTTAGCTGGTATCACAGATGGGATGACGATTCGCGAAAGACTGCTGGCAGATGCTGGATGCGGCAAGAAGACGGGGCTCTATGGCGTTCATTACGGGAGGCCTATGTCCAGAAGTGGACTAATATAGGCTGATGATGATGATGATTTGTACAATGTCCCAATTGCAGCGAATATCCCGTGTTCACCCCAGTAGGTAATGTGAAAGTTCAGGTGGATGAATAGATGCATGAATGAAACGTCGCAGATTTCTTACTTCTTCACGCTAACACTACTGAACGCATTGGGCTGTAATTTTGCGTAAATTTAAGTAAATATCTCTGGAATACAACAGGATATTTTTGATCTGGACAAAAACTAGTTAACCATATGCCAGACGAGTTGCCAGTTTACTCATACCTTGGTAGAACCCTACATGCAAGGTTCCTTTAATTAATGGCCTGTCTCAGCCAAATTGGCAGCCAGAGCTGAACATCCATTATTACAGGGAATGTTGGACTTAGCATACTATTTGGAGGGTCTTGAGTTGTCTATTTAGATGTAAAAGACTCATTCCGACGCAAGATCAAGGCTATCAGCTAGATGTGACAATTCTATACAGCGGTTTTTACTGACTTTAAGAAAAGGTTCTAATGTTTGGCTGTAGTATTTTTGACATGACATACGCAATGGATTGCCGCAAGGCTGGCCAGCTCGCTGTCTATTTTTTGCTGCCGTCAATATAAAATACACCTGAATATTTAGCTTAAGTCCATATTTGAATGAAAATCTTTATGCTGTGCGGTCGAAGATATTGACAACCTTAGCTCTTTTAGTGTCCACGGTGAACATCTCCATACTCAACTAGCCGTAGCTAATGTTATAAGTTTTACATCAATGTCTAGTCTGTGGTATGAATAACCGATTCACATTTAGATAGTTGTTTATAATGTTTGAAATCTTTTTTCAGTTTTGCTTGTTACATTTGAAAGCAATGGAACAATCACGCAAAATAAAAAAAAATGCTTGGAACAGATTCTAAGACGGTTTTTAGCTGGTATCACAGATGGGATGACGATTCGCGAAAGACTGCTGGCAGATGCTGGATGCGGCAAGAAGACGGGGCTCTATGGCGTTCATTACGGGAGGCCTATGTCCAGAAGTGGACTAATATAGGCTGATGATGATGATGATTTGTACAATGTCCCAATTGCAGCGAATATCCCGTGTTCACCCCAGTAGGTAATGTGAAAGTTCAGGTGGATGAATAGATGCATGAATGAAACGTCGCAGATTTCTTACTTCTTCACGCTAACACTACTGAACGCATTGGGCTGTAATTTTGCGTAAATTTAAGTAAATATCTCTGGAATACAACAGGATATTTTTGATCTGGACAAAAACTAGTTAACCATATGCCAGACGAGTTGCCAGTTTACTCATACCTTGGTAGAACCCTACATGCAAGGTTCCTTTAATTAATGGCCTGTCTCAGCCAAATTGGCAGCCAGAGCTGAACATCCATTATTACAGGGAATGTTGGACTTAGCATACTATTTGGAGGGTCTTGAGTTGTCTATTTAGATGTAAAAGACTCATTCCGACGCAAGATCAAGGCTATCAGCTAGATGTGACAATTCTATACAGCGGTTTTTACTGACTTTAAGAAAAGGTTCTAATGTTTGGCTGTAGTATTTTTCAATCAATCAATTCGTAACTAAACCTAATAATATACATAAATCAGTTTCATTTCAAACAATAACCTAAATTTAAATCATATTTAATGTATGTTCGTCGAATTCTCCGTCAACTACGGACGATAAAAAAATACTGTTTTTGTATCTGTTTTCTTAATTTTTTAAATTTTTCTCCTAAACAGTAATAATCAATAATAAGATGTTTTTTATTTTCATCACCATTAAATAGAAGAATAATACCAAAAACATTTGGCTTATTTTTGCAAACAAATGTCAATAATCAGCAAATACTTGATTTTTGCTCTGCTCTGTACCGTTCCTTTAAACGCGAAATCCTATGTCTATCCTATTCTCAAAATGGCGTCATATAGTCCCTTAAAACTCGCTCTTGTCAGTTGCAATAGATACTTAAAAAAATGTAAACCAGGCTTATCGGTGGGTCCGTTAAGCAAGGTTTATGATTCTTTTTTAATCCAAAAAACCGTAGTCCTTTCCAAAAAAGAAACATCAATCAAGATACAAAACGAGGTGCTCAAGAATCAGCGTACCCGAGCCGGTTCGTTAACAGGGTGAAGATGAAAACGATACCATTAACCGAGAAGACTTTAACAATACTACGTTCAGAACGGACATTTGTCGGTTTGTACAATTTCTTTGAAGCATGTAATAGACAGGACAATAATGCATCATTACATTTTTGAAAAATTTCGTACTTGTTGACGTTTGATATGGTTAATTTTTTTTTCGTTTTTTTACGTTCTTTTTATACTCTGAATAGGTAGGTACTCATTGATAGCACATTTTTTATTTATTTAAGTGCTCAAGTGCTTTATCGCTTAGCGATAATATCACCCATAGAAACATAAAATAAAAAATACAGACACACAAACAAATTGTAACAAAAACAAACTTTTTGCTTATCTAAACTAACTCCTAACAAAATAATAATTTGAATCAAAAACACGATATCTACACTACAAGGGTCGGTATTTAAGCACAGACATGTTTTTTAAACATAAAAATGCTCATTAAAAGTTTTCCGATGGGACTCGAACCCGTAACCTTCCGAAGCCTTTATGCCTTTATCACGGGAGCATATCACATTCACTCGAAACTTTTTCATGAGCTGATTTCAAATGAAAGCTCGCTATGACACTGAAAGCTCGCTATGACACTACAAGTCTCTGCTAACTTTCCTAAGTTAGCAGAGACTTGTAGTGTCACAGTACATACAGAAAATAACCTAATACATTTTTAATTGAATTTTATATCATGATTATAACGTTAGTATTGCTAGTAGGTACCTACATTAATATAATATAATAAATATAATAATGCTGGACAATTCACACAGCATTATCTAGCCCCAAGCTAAGCAGAGCTTGTGTTATGGGTACTAGATAACTGATATACATAATATAATACAAGACATAGATAGATATTTTTTATTATATATAGAAAACGACCAGAACACCCTGAACAAATGCCTGCAGATCGTACACACATTTGTCCCGAGGCGGGAATCGAACCCGCAACCTTCTGCGTCGCAGGCAGACCTTCGCCCACCGCGCCACATCGGTCGTCAAATTACAAACACACACATTCACATTGGTTAATATTCATACACAAGTCCAAAACTACTAATGATATTACGTTGATACCACTAATACATTAACAGCATTGGAACATTTGACTTATTTTTATCTTTTATTCCAAGAGCGAGTATACATTACAAGTAATTTGAAGTGCATTATACATCCATAAACACCCAAACGCGCGCTTTTACGTATTCAAACGCGCGTTTCGATGTGTACTACGATGTTTCCAAATATTTACACCAAAACGCCTAATGTAAAGGTTCTCTCTAACATAAAATTCGATAGAAGTGTCCAGGTTGTTCCATTTCCTACCAAACATTCCGGAGTTCTGGCCCGAGCTCTGTTATATTATTCAAATTAGTAAGTAACGAGCTCAAAGGGTCTGAACGTCTGCGCCAATAAGATCTACAAGCCCCTTTATCTTAAACGGGCTACGGCTTGCTTCAGTAAATTGATTACGACATTGGGACATATAGGCTTTGTACGAATCTATTATTGTAATTCTAAGGTGAAGTTGACTACGATAGGGAAGGAAAGTTACTCAAATAGTGATAGGTACTTATATAGTTAAATAGTAGTATGGTTGTACGAAGTAAGTACAATGTAGTGAAACTTTTTAAACTTACGTGATTTGTTAACTATTAAAGATTATTTATCGGATATTTATCGCGTACCTTTTGCTTTCTTTTCCCACGATCACTGTAACACGGTCAAAACGTTGGGAAAAGAAAGCAAAAGGTACGCGATAAATATCCGATAAATAATCTTTAATAGAATGTAGTGTTCATTATAAGGGAAGAAACCTAATCGTGTCTGAATTTAGGAAAAACAACCTTGTTAAAACGTCCAATGAAAAAAAATTGTTAACTGAAATGAAGGTCTTGATTATATAACTAGATTAATTCTTAACTTCCAACCAACCTTCACAATTTTCGGAAATTAAACTACAAAGTCGAATCCGAAAGTTCGCAAAAGGCACTTGCGCAGAAGCGTCCGTTCTTTATTAAGAGGTAAGGCAGTGGAATCCGGTAATTTCCACGTTCAAGCAGCGTGACCGGAATGCCGGGTTCCGATAAACTCATTACTGGACGACTAATTGTATAACTTGAATGGCGGTGAGGTCTTGTAAAGTAAGTTTAGGTGCAGGAAACGATTATTCAGAGGATTTTAGTGATTTCCGTGTAAGCGAAGAAGTTTAGAATAAACATCCGCCGTAGAGTCATCTCAGTCGAGTTGGCTGAGTTACTCTCCACTCAGTCAACACGACACTGAATCAGATGCTGATCTCTATTGATCTCTATTCGGCATCTGATCGGACAATCAAAGCAGTCGTACCTAACGCCAGTCGCCAAAGCTTACCGTCATAAGTAAAAAATAAACTCAAGCGGTCCCAACCGCACCAGATCAAGTTAACAAAAGTACCTGGTTAACAAGCTGATTATTAACAACAGTCACCACAGGACTCTACTGTATAACTTACGATCTTAGTTTCAAAAAACTTTCCTTGTTATAACTTTTCTCGTTTAATCGAAGTTCGTGGCTATAAATTCGTGCAACGGCTGCTTTTTTGTGTATATTGAATAACAAAATGTATCTTTATTAGCCTGAGTATGAACCAAAGTGCAGTTAGCTAAATAAGCAGCAAAACCTAGATATAATGTTGCATCCTAAGATAATATTTCATTTCATTCATTCATTTCATTTATTGATTCACAAACAATAATTATTGTGTCGGAATTATAAGGCATAAAATACAACACTAAATTAAATAACTTAATAAATTAATACAAATAAATTAATACATTTCAATATGTGTTTTTGTGTAGTAGATTTAGGATAAATAAAATTACTTTTATTTCATTCCGTTCTTTCATTCATTTATGCTTTGAACGTGAATGGTGACGGTACATGATTAAATTCTGCCGGTAAATTAACGTTTGTGTGTCTATGGAACTGGAATATTCATGCAACTCTTTTATAGCTATTCATCGTACATTATCAGGAAGCTGCAACATGTTAGTATAGTAAGACTTTTGTACAATTTGTATCTAAATACCAAATTATGATGTTTATTATAAATAAATAACAATAATAAATTATGCTGGACAATTAACACAGCATCATCTAGCCCCAAGGTAAGCAGAGCTTGTGTTATGGGTACTAGATAACTGATATACATAATTATAATACAATACACCCATAGTTTTTTTTATTATACATAGAAAACGACCAGAACACCCTGAACAAATGTCTGGAGATCATACACACATTTGTCCCGAGGAGGGAATCGAACTCGCAACCTCCTGTGTGTAGCAGGCAGACCTTCGCCCACCGCGCCATAGAGGTCGTCAAATTATGGATCCTATTAGCCGAATTTTCGGCAATGGCTGTCAGTTTCTCTCAATTGAGACTAGTAGCCATTTGCGCAGGACATAATTATAGTGCATATTGTTTTTGCGCAAACACAAGTGGACTCTTTATTCCCTCACTCTCTTTCTCTCTCATTCAACTTGTACTCGTAAGCAAAGAAATTGACCCAGACGCACAGTTAACATAAATTAATTATTAACAACTTATTTAATATTATCATTTCTCAATAACAATTTTACAGATTTCGGATATTTCCTTAACAAGACCTTACCTAACCTTCTTGTCAATCATGATTGTGGGTCAACGAGAAGTATCCTATAGGTTTTTGGTAAATTGCGAGAATCAAATAGTTTTAATTTACAATTTTTAGATTTTTTTACTTTATTTCAGATACAAGACCTTACTTCTTGCTAATTTTCTTGATTCTGAGTCAACAAGAATTGGACTTAAACAGCTATAACTTTTGATTGCGTTGACTTAGAAGTGTGATTTATATTGCGGCTCCAAAAAGTTACGAAATTGAGCATATAGTGTGAATTTCAACTAGATACCTCCACGCGTTTCCGAGAAAACTCGCCGAGAGCACCGTGTGGCCGGCATAGAATTTTTGCCTCCCCAACTCTTCCCGTGGGTGTCGTAGGAGGCGACTAAGGGACATCCACTGGGGGCGGGCAGCAGCGCCTCTTGCAGAATATATTTAATCGAATAAATCTTAAAACGCGAGATACCTAAGCTCAACCTCAACAGCCTATCATGGTCTACTGCTGGACGCAGGCCTCTGATTTTTTATCTCATGAGGGGTAATGCCCATAATCCACACGTTCCTAAGTCGCCTCTTACGACACATACAGGAAGAGTTCGGGTGGTGCAAATTCTAAGCCGGCACTATGGTGCCGGCTGACATACCTAAGTGGACTACCTATCACTGCGACCAGGTGACGTACCTAAAGAAGGTAGGTGGTGTAAAGTACTCCCTGTTTTAGCTTAGCTCGCAAAAGCTGATGCTATTTACCTACGAGAGAATCCCTTACCAATGTTTTCCACGTCATCTTCGAGATTTTCTGGTTCCTGAAAACAAACAACTCTCGCTCTCCTGGCTGGTCCTGGCTGCGTAACAAAACGCAATGGACTGGAAACCTGTTACTTTTAGGTTCTAGCTCTGGTTATGGAAAACTTCAAGGGGATGAGCTTGATATACCTGATATACCTTCAGTAATAGAGAAGCACTATATGAAAAAGAAGACACAACCACAATTATGCTCAATTTTATTTCAAAATTTATCGTTGTCTAGCTGGATCCACAAAGTTTTCCTATGGTAAACCAGTAAGTCATATCATCAGGGTGTATCGTGTTCTTTTGTGGAGACCGGCAAACGTAGTGTAGGACGCCCTCCGACCAGATGGGGTGACGATTTGCGAAAGACTGCTGGCAGATGCTGGATGCGGCAAGCTGAAGAAAGGGCGTTATGGCGCTCATTAGGGGAGGCCTATGTCCACCTGTGGACTATAGGCTGATGATGATGATATATCATCATTCACTCTTGGCCCTTGACTATGATGGGACCCTGCTGGCCACACACGCTACTGTTCACCGGAGAGGTCTACCATGGGACCTTGGATTCAGCTGCAAGGAAATTACGAGAAAACCTTAAGTTAGGTACTAGAGGAAGTAGAATTTGTCACAATTTTTTTGGGCGAATCCCTTTTTGTTTCCACTGGACGCAAAAATAAGGCATTTTCGAGGTGGGAATTAGGAGTCTGTCCTACCTGCCCATGTATACCGAGATTTGTGTAGTTGGCATACATAGGTAGGCACCGCTACCAACCAATATTTACTAATGATACATAAGACACAAAAAATCAGGGTAATAAATTTAAGTTCTTTCTTTCACGTGGTTTTCCTAATTATAAACTCAAATTCGTTTCGAGAACCGCAAGTACCTACTTCTAGCTAAGTTTAAAGAGGCAGATAACGAGCCGAAGCACTCCTCTTTTTAGTGGCGCCTGTACCTTTACTGAGCAGCTCAGTTTCATAGCTGATTTTATTAAAATACTTGAGACTCTGTGGTCTAGTTCCCCTATAGAATATAAAATTATGCAAAAGTTATTTTTATCCATTCAACACCATTCACATTCAAGCTTTTTGATCACCTGATGTTAAGTTAGGATGTGGGCGACGAAGTATCACTCAAGACGGTCTAGATAGAAGTAGGTACGTTACTATTTTTTTTGAACATTCTTTTTCTTGAGGAGACCCAGGTTGACCTCAAAGCAATCACTATTTTCATTCCCATTCTTCTGCCCCTTCTATTTCTTCTACCTCGTATAATTACCAAGAAAGAAGAAGTTGTTCCTTTGACAAATAATTAAATTAATGAGAAAACGTTTATGTTTATACAATCATTGTAGGCATTTGTACGTATGTAAGTATATGTATACCCAGAAAAAGTATCACATCGCTTAGACTGGAGTTTTACGGAGGGACCCACCCCATACCACAGCATTACACTTACCTTACACATTTGGGTCTCCTGCTGCCCACAGACACTGGATCTTCAGGTGACCCAAGCATACTTACAATAGAACACTTCACATCACACACACACACACAATCACACACATTTACCTACATCGCTCATGTTCTTGTTCGTTTGTTTTTGCACATTAAGATAATTTTTTATGGTAAATCTTAAATCTCAGCTTAACTTGGCTTTAAACTTAGTACTTATTTTTAAATAAGTACTTTATTTATAACTTAATTACGTAACTAGATCTACATTTCATGTAATAATTGATTTGGAAGAGCGAGGTTTCCTAACACAAGTATTTATTTTACTTAAAAGGGAATCTCAAACATATTATAACACATAACACAACATATTATTGTACATTAAGTTAAAAAAACAAATAGTTTTGTATATTGTTTATAAATATTTAATATTAGGCTGCGTTCTAGGAGATCGACTTTTGTCAGGTTTTGAAGATATCTCGCGCGACGGAAAACGCAACATTTGCTGAATACTGTCAAAATCCCTACTTGTAAACCTACAATTTATCAAATATTTGCTTGCTGACTTTACTTGAAGCCCGTAAAAACTATAAAGTTTCTAGAAATCTTGGCTGATCGTGTTTTATCTGGTATTAAAATGAAGAAGCTATAAAAGTGGGCTTAGTTAGTTGAATTGTTACTCTGAATTTATAGGAGTAGGTTATGAAGATGAGTAGGTCTCATCTCGCCAGGTACTGAAAGTTATTAAAGTACGAATAGTTGCATAAAGTCCGAAGTCAGCAAATAGAAAACGTAATGCTGGCCAAATGAAACAAAAAATATAATGTAACCGGAAATATGAATTGCCATCTAAATATTGTTTTTTTTAAACAACTTCAGGACGAGGTTCTAAATTTGGCTGTTTTTTTTAATTATCATCAGCCTGTATATTAGTCCACTGCTGGACGTAGGACGTAGACGTGAAGGTCTCCCCTAATGATTGCCATAGCACCCTATCTTTAGCTTGCCACGTCTAGCATCTGCCTGCAGTCTTTCGCAGATGGCCGAAGGGCGTCCTACACTACGCTTGCCGAGTCGCGGTCTCCACTCAAGAGCAAGTTTACCCCAGCGGTTGTCGGTTCTTCTCGAGATATGGCCAGCCCACTGCCAGTTCAGTTTGCTAATCCTTTAAGCTGTGTAGGGCCTCTGAGGTATAGGTTGATTATGGGATGGACTTGTAAGAGTTTGATCTTTGTGAAATTTATGTCTAAAACGTATCTAAAACATCATGGCATGATAATTTTCACAATCACCGGTTAAAATGAATTCCATGGCAACGGGTTATTTTATAACACAAGATGTCGGCGCTTGAAAAATTTGACAGCGCTATCGACGTGTTCCGGGTATAAAACTGCTTCCAAATCCATTTTTATTATTCAGGAATTTTCGTCTGTTTATAGTTTTTCAAAACATTAACAATATACTTATAATATTTGACAATCTTATAGTGAATAATTTCACGGTTTATTTCATTTTGAATATTACCTTGCTTTTTACTTACCTAATAAAATAAAATAATCAAACGCATCCATTTTAACGATAAATCTTTCTCGAAGATAACTTTTATTTTCTGACTTTACGAGCCATTGAACACGAAAGCCAATTTGTCATTCTTCATCGATATGATAAACCGCTTTAACGGGATATTGGAAAAATGAGTATAAAATGGTCCTAAACTAAAACAAAAATTGTCAGACTATCAAACAGCTATATTTATAACACCTAGCTATTATTTTTAATACCTTACCCCAAAGAGGTGTAGAGGTGCTTGGGTTATTGGTACCAGATAACAGTTACTTCGATTAGCGACTTAATATAAATTGAAAAAGCCATGTTTAACTAACACGTCTTTAGGTAAGGTAATAAATGAATTTAGTATTCTTCAAAATTGTAATAGAACATAATTTTTAATAACCCTAAACTAGACTGAGAAACGGATAAAATACCAGAAATAAACAAGGTAATCACAAACTTCAACAACTCATTTGCACACACGCAACGAAAAAAGCTATATTTCGAGTTCGAAAACGGAAGACACGTATGAATTAAATGTAATTAATAATTATCCAACAAAAAAAATAGTTTCGAATTTTTGGATTTGCTGCGATGATACCAGTGTCGTAAAATATGTTCTACAAAGACCAACATAATCTTTGGTTTGGTTTTAGTACCTAAGCACTTTGTTTACGAAAAAATATCTAGGATTCTGGAAACTTACTGTACTTACTGTAGTACCTATCATTTTTTAGTATAAAACAAAGTCACTTTCCGCTCTCTGTCTGTCCCTATGCTTAGATCTTTAAAACTACGCAACGGATTTTGATGCGGTTTTTTAAATAGTTAAGTATAGTGAGTTTCAATGTATAATACATGCATAATAATGGTATCCGTCCAAAGCCGAGGCTGGTTGCTAGTAACCTATACAGTAATTCAGTATATGACATACATACTCTGTACCAAGACAACCTTTTTTCTAAGAAATACAAATCTTCTAAAGAGCATGTGGGTGGAATTTGTCTTCGATTGCAATCAATCTATTTACAGAACGGACTCAGTTGATTTGATCGAGTTATTTTTCTCAAACATTTCCCTATTTTACTTCCAAGAAATGTCTTTAGGGTGTTTTTTTGGTGAACAACGAGAGCGAAGGTACGAGTTTTTTTGTATTTAGTTATAACTTGGACACCAGCGGCTTAGAAGGTCAGCCAGCCACGCTGAAGGGTTGCGGTATCGGTTCCCGCCGCGGTTTGAATTATCTGCGCGATTTTCTTAGGTATTTTAGTATTTTTAGGTGATACAATATTCAGCAAACGTAGTGCAGGACGCCCTCCGACGATGGTGGGATGACGATTTGCGAAAGACCGCTGGCAGATGCTGGATGCGGCAAGCTGAAGACAGGGCGCTATGGCGCTCATTAGGGGAGGCCAGTGGACTGGTATAGGCTGATGATGATGATGATGATGATGACCCACTAAACTGATGCATAATATGCTTATTGTCATTGAAAATAATAATTATACAAAGCTCTAAGCAACTGCTAACATTCACTTTAAAACACAATACACTTTCAAATATCAAAAATATCTTTATTTCCATCATTACAAAAATGTAGGTACACTTACACTTACATAATCTGATATTTTGTAGTAAGCCTTTTTGTACAGAAAGATTTTGACAATATGTTTAAATTTATTCATTGATAGATTTTGCAACTCACTAGGAGTTCTGTTGTAGAAGCGTGGTGATTAATCAAAATGTGGAAGGATGGACTGAATATGGATTGAATAGTATACTTAAAATAATTTCCGGAATTTCCGCGTACGACACGAGCCGAGTCACTACAGACATCTTTTGCATACATGATAAATCATCATCATCATCTGGCTAAAGTCACGGTTATGTTTAAAGTCTACCAGCAGTCTTTCATCGTTTTGTTGCGAATCTTATTTAGATTTTTATTTATTTTTTCAATATAAATATTTAAAACAATTATAATATGCTTAGAGTAGTCAAATAACAATTGTAAATATTTATTAACACTCCATAGTATAAATAGTTTTTCCAACATCGATTAAGTTTATCCCTAAGTGAGGTCGCACACCGACCCAACATTTACCTCGCCACATATTATACCACGCTACACAGCTATCGAACCAATTTATATACAAACTCCACCCGCTATAGATGTGTCCTTGGTATAAGGCCGATAAATGTGTCACGATTCCGAACTTGCGCTACAATTCGTCGTATTACAGATGTCTGGATATTTGACATAGGTAGCTCTTAAAACAACAAAATTGTTCAAATCAATAAAAACAGACGTAAGGGCATCGTATCAATAACCTTTTGATTTTCACAAACGGCATTAAAACCTCATTCTGTTTTTTATAATCTCCGAGCACTCGTGTGAGAACATTAAGTTGGGTAATTTATCAAGTCTCACGCAAAAAGAGTCAAGAGCCTTTATTTCAGCCAAGGGCTGATTTGACCTTTAAATCACGTGAGTTAATGTTCGGGATAAGATCTTGATTAATTGGGCTCGTGTACTCAATACGTCCCTTTTTAAGTGATCCCTAGTGTCTCTCGAGTCACTTAAATATAGGTACCTAATGTTTTAACTTTGCTGCGTGAAGAAGACTTAAACTAAATAATAGTCTTTTTCGGCAGGTTTTTTTGTAGACAGCAAGATCTTTATTGAGTTTTTGTCATCAAACATCTAAATAATAAATTTAGCGAAACGACGTCCACAGCTGGACAAAGTTCTTGAACAAAGACCTTCACAATGACAAGAAGAAGTACCTACTGTACTTGACGGTTTCCATCGACCTTCACCAGGTCGTCGGTCCACGGCCAACCACAATGCGCCTTCCAGTACGTGATCGCCACTCGAGAGTCTTTTGGAGAAGGCCTATTCCAATAAATGCTATGAAAATTTACCAAAATTCACCACGAACTGTTCACAGAAGTGCAGCTAAGTTCTATGAAAAGAATTAAATTTTATAGGGTAGTGATTCTCCAAGCTGAATTTTGGTTACAACAGTCAGTGTTAACGGTGACTAGCCGTGCAGGATATGCCAAGCCAGATCAATGGTTTCCGTATAACCTTTTGTCACAAAGCCTATGCTCCCCTTGGAGTCGAGACCCTAGGTCCGTGGGGAACTGAGGCTGTCCGGGTTTTCAAAAAATTATCTGACCGTCTGGTCGAAGTGACGCGTGACCCGAGAGCTGGTGAGTATCTGGCACAGCGCATCGGCATTGCTATACAACGCACGGGGCAATGCAGCCAGCGTCTTGGATCGGTTAAGCTACCTGTAGATTGTTTGCAACAGCTCAATTGCTTCAATTGTCAATTTTAATTTTATTTTATTACTTATTTGATTGTAATTTTCCTTCTTAATAAAGTACCCTTTGTCAATTCTACACAAAACAAAAAATTTCTACTACAAAAATGTATCTAATTTGTTATCTTCATTAACTCTGATGCAACTGATTCAAGCCAGCAGTCTGAGTAGGTTCAGTAATTTCGCGACACTAACAATTGTCACAAAGTTTGCAGCAACTGTCAACTGCTACAGTGGATATTAAATTAATTAAACTTTTTCTCTGATTGTATGTAGTGTTAGCGGATTTTGTTGTAAGAATTATTGTTTTTTGTTCGATTGCTCGCTTGTTGGCGATGGTTTCAAATAGCAACTCGATGTATTTTTAGGAGCGGCAGCGGATTGTTGATAATTTTTTCGTTTTGTCAGAAAATAAATGGCACCTCTTTCGCACTGTGTGGCAAAAAAAACTTCAATGCAAGATGAGATGAGGGATGTAAGGGGGACTCCAACATTTCACAGGTTGAAAAATTTTTGTTCTCTTCTTTCACTATTAAAATCCTACATTATTCCTGATGAGCATAGGCGATAGAATATAATATATAGGGTGCACTGCTAGTTATTTATATATCTCGAGACGTTCCTCATCCCTTAAGGATCCCTAAGGATGTCTTGAAAAACTAAGTATCAACGAACTCTTAAAGCTTAATTCTTACTCTTCAAACGGAAGATTAAATCCAGCGGATATATTTATCGGTTGCTTGTACACAGGTTGTATTTTCCATTTCGTCCTATAGTTGTTCTTTGACGCTATTTAATCAAATTTGAATTTTAAATGCATTTTCAACAAAAGTGGCTTCTAAGTAAAACTAATTAAGTGTGGCGAACTACGAAGTTTTGAAACTCGATTAGCATGATTGCAGCTGGCTTAAATGACATTAAAAATGCATGTTTTGTTTTAAATTTAAAAAGAGTTTTTAGATTTAAGAGCAGTCTACAAAATGCAAATACCATAATATTTACGGTGTAATTTATCGTTAAGTTTCGCAATATTTTAACGTTGTAAAAATAACGATCCATAGATCGTGTTTATGTTTTAATTACTTTGCGTTTTCATCGCGTAGCAACTATTGTGGGCACAAGATCAGAATTATTAATAATATAATGATAGATACAGTAGACTTTAAAAATAAAGAAAATTGCGTATATTAGATACAACTAATTATAAGTAATAGGTATCATTTGAAACCGTAAAGCTAACTGCAGACTGTTGCAAATAGAAGAACACATGTGGCGATTTTTCATGGGTGAGATTCATTTTATTTGCGTTTAGATTTTAATGAAACTATCAGTATTATAAAATATTATTATTAGTATAAATTACTATTATTATTTTAAATGCGAAAGTTTAGATGTTTGGATTGGTCGATAGACAGATAGATGTTTGATAATACTTCACGCCAAAACTAAGGAATGGATCGAATTTAAATTTTGCATAAAGGTAGTTCTAGGGTCTGTGATAAAAAATGGTACTTTTTATCCTAAATTCAGTTCCTATGGGAGAAAAGTATCCATAAAACGTTTCCATAGAAACAAGGTGAGCGGGGTAGCAGGCGGAATTAAGAATAACATATTTTCTATTCATAAAATAAGGTAGTATGAATAGCATTCATGCTATGCTTTCATCTTGCATTCAACTAAGCTGTTCTCTACATTGTAAGACGGCTTTTCTCCTTTTCATAATGTCTACACCTTAGCTTTATCTCCGCCAATAAAACTGGTATAACACGTTATTTGCAGTAACGTTGACGACCATAACTAGTTAATAACGGATTTCATTATCTTTTACGAGGTCACGTGACTTGCAATTTAACGAGGAACCACAGACTTAGTACTGGCTGCACCCTAAGGGCCAACGCAGACCGAAACAAGATAGCAAAGGCTTAAATTTTTTACTGGACATTTAAACGTATCGATATAGAAATACGATTTAAATTACCTCACCCCAACAGCCTAGAATGGTCTACTGCCGGACGCAGGCCTCCTCCTGGTTTTTTTATCTAATGAGGGGTAAATGCTCAAAATCCCCACGCTGGGCATGCGGGTTGGGGATTGCAGTTAGTAGATCTATTCTGCAAGCCTGCTGCCTGCTGCCCGCCCCCGGTCTATGTCCCTTAGTCACCTCTTACGACACCCACGGGAAGAGTTGGGGTGGTTCAAGTTTTAAGGCGGCTCACATTTTTAGTAAGTTAAAATTTAGAAAACGTAACAACTCGAAAACTACGAGTCTTTTACTGGGTACAATTTCTATTTTCTGAACAGATACATCGAAAAAGGGGAAAAGGAAGCAGCGTTGCGAATCTGTTCGCGCCACTACGCTCGTTCCGGCATCTTGTCAGAGAAAGCCGTGTGATGCTGAAGGGTTTACTGAGGTAGAGCGGAGGAAAAGGAAGTCCATCAGCCGAAACCAGCGTGGCGTCGCTCCGACCGGGCCTAACTACTTGTTACGCCCGGCCGTGCCTTCGACGTTGCTGTACGTGTCCAGGCTTCACTATACCACGAAGGTAGAGGAGATCGTGGAGTATGTGAAGAGGAAGACCAACACCTTGGTGAGGGTTGAGCGGTTGGAGTCGCGTTATAATGACTTTAAATCGTTTGTGGTGCAAATTCCAACTAAGAATATTTCGACCTTCACTAGGAAGAATTCTGGCCGAAGAATGTGCTGTTTTTCGAGGACGATTACCGGACGCAGCACATAGTGAGTGTCCACGTCATCGATACTACGTGCTAGTAAATAGGTTTGTTAGATTAAGGTATATATTTAATATGGGCCGTAGTTTTTAGTATTTTACATCCTGTACTAGACTAATGTTGCCTGAAATAGACGATTTTATTTTTATTATTTAGAAATAAGTACCGTATGTAAGTTTGGTTTCCACGTAAACTATCCCGCTAAAAACCAATCCTTTACGATTTTAAAGTTATTATAAAAATCTTCTTTATTCGATTACGACGCTTTTTTAACTACTTTTAAATACGAATTTCCAAAAATCCATTCTTAGCTACGGCTAAAAAGGAAAAGCCTAAAAGGAAACTCCATGCAAAATTTCAGCCTCGTAGCTCTGTTAGTTCCTGAGATTTCGTGATTGTGTCAGTTCTTAGCCTAACTTACTTAACTACACATAATAAATAAATAATAAATAACATCATTCACCTTTAGTGTGTGAATTTAAAAAAACACTGAAACCCGTCTGTTTTTTTTAAGTCATCTTTCAACGCTACAAACTTTGACGGGCCAACAGATACGGTTTTGAAGTTATTATAAAATTGACCTTTGACCTCATTTTAACGGTTTATTCCCATTTGTCACCCTTAACTACCTTAGAGTACGAATTTCCGTAAATTCGTTCTTAGCGGGGTGCCTACTCATGCTAAATTTCAGCTTCGTAGCTCTTGTAGTTTCAGAGATATTTTGATATGTCACTCAGTTTTCTCTTGTCTTTTATAAATATAGAAGATAAATAAACACTACAC
Organism: Eupithecia vulgata; assembly: GCA_946478455.1. Classification (NCBI taxonomy): domain Eukaryota; kingdom Metazoa; phylum Arthropoda; class Insecta; order Lepidoptera; family Geometridae; genus Eupithecia; species Eupithecia vulgata. Next base: position 9,407,018 of record OX297879.1, on the reverse strand, counting down.
GCTCAAACTATAAATCTAAAGGCTGTCAAATAAAAATTCAATATCACTCAAAAAACATGATATGTCTATTCGTCATGACATTATAGAAAGATTGCCCAAACGTTTTTTCAACCATATCTAAGGCTCCAATGGATTTATACGATTCGGAGATCCGTATAAAACTATGGAACCCTTTTATTGTAATTTGTCAACCCATGTCGGTCGGTGTTATTAATGACCGCGGTTGCTACAAGTTGTCCCGTAAATCTTGCGGAAATATGGACCAGATAATGGAAGTACTAGGAGAATATTGGTGGCTTTGGGATTGTGAAGAATTAGGATTGTTAGAATGGGAAGTTGGTAGGTTTTTTATGCATGTTAAAAAAGGGAAGCAGAATGATATTGGGACGGGTTGGATTTTGAGGCAACAACATTAAATGCGGCAAGTTGAAGACAGGGTGTTATGGTGCTCGTTAACTTTCGGGGGTTGAGGGGTTAGCTTTGTTCACTTGTTCCTCAAAGTTGGGTCCTTTATTTTTGTAACATCCTGAATTAGTCCACTTCGACATAGGCCTCCCCTTCTGAACGCCATAGCACCCTGAATTCAGATTTCCGCCTCCAAGATCTGCCTACATGAACTGGCCGGCGGGCGTCCTACACTACATTTGCCGAGTCGCAGTCGCCGCTAAGAACATGTCAAAATATGTGTAGATTAAAAAGAAGTACTTACAATTTGGGTATAGCACCTCCGGAACGAATGGTCTGATTTTGAAAATAATATAATAATCTACTAGACGTTGTAAAATTATTCCTACAAGACTAGTTTATTATGAAATTCTCTATTCACAGTTTCTAGAATCACAGTACCTAACATGAATGTAACAATATTTAACTCAGTTCCCCGTATTTTGGCTCCCTTTAATTATAATACGAGGTGCTTAGTAACAGTCCCGTAAGACACGGGACTCAAGACTGTGGCTCGACAGCTTATCTGTTCTCTCCCTTCTGCCACCTCAAGTGACAAAAGGATTACACAATCTGATAATGTGATGATAACAGACGTCTTTTAATTCAAGAAAATGGGTGAGAAGAACTATAAGCTTTTTTCGTTTCAGCATGCAGATTTCTGCCTACTTGCGGACTTTGCCCGCTAGCAAGCCACCCTAAACTTATTTTTGTTCCTGCTAATCCGCGCTGCACGTGCATGTGATCCGCGTGATAGGAAAACATATACAAAAAAGGGTAAACATTTTTAGGTACCCATTTTTGCAGTGTCTCGTTTAGTGCGAATAGTGCCAATGAACAAAAAAAAATATTTAATTGATAAGTGCTTTAAGCTTAGTTTTAAGCCTAACGCGCGTAACTTGACGATAACATTCAACGCAGTGGACGCCATATTGCTCTGTGGTCATGACGTCAATTAGATGTAAGACCTGAACAAATGTGCTGATGACAGTTGATACGTTTTTGTTTGCCTACGACTAGAACTTTTCATTTTATGTGTAAAGGGTCTAGGATGGTTTACGAAGTGCTACATTTTCCAAACAAGTATTCAAGATTGTCTCAGAAAAAAATAACTCAGTAGATTTGTCAAAAAGTCTTAGTAGAATTGTCAAAGAAAATAAAAGAACTTGAACCAACCTCACTATGACGAGCTAAAATAAAATAATTTAATAATAAATTCCACTTTTCTGTTAATTTTACAAAAAATATTTGTGTTATAGCCCTTATGACCAAATCAGTGGGACCACGAGCGACTGCATTACGTTGACTGATGGTCCCACCAAACAGTGGGACCACGAGCCCATTAAATCGACACACTGTCCCACCAGTGGGTCAAATTAGTGGGACCACGAGTCGCGACCCCTTTCAACATGGTTTGGAGTGCAGCTGGCATACAAAAATAACTTCTATATGAGTGCCCCAAAATAAATAAATAATGCTGGACTATTCACACAGCACACAGGAGAGCTTGTGTTATGGGTACTAGATAACATATAAACTTATATTATATACATATAATTCCTATTCATTCATTCATTTTTTAGCCTGTAGCTTTCGTACTTTTAAATAGTTCGTAGCATTGCGTAGATGTGCTACGAACAAGATTTTGTAGAGAGTCTACGAAGTGCTACTGATACTAAATTATTTTTCGTGCACGGCCGCACTGCGAGAGCCTAGGCAGCTCGTTTGGTTGGCGGGCTGCTTGGATGGTAGCAAGGCGTGAGTTAGAAAGCACTGATATTTGATAATTTTCAATGAAAATATTTCTGTAAAGATAAAAAAAAAAAAAAAATAGCTAGCTTTCGCTGATCCACATAAAATAGTAAAGACTTAAATGACGAAGTAAACTTTTTGACTATGCCTTAGAATAAAATGCTTTGTCAAAAATCTTATCCCTTGCGCCACAGCTCAGTGTCTCCACCTGCATTAGAACAGCGGTCACCAACTGACCGAGGTTAGACACCCCGCTTTATCGAATCATTTGAAAGACAATGGGAGCGATTCTGTTGGCATAAAACCTAAACTAAACTAGCCTAAAATTGTTGACGTCTCTTTTTTTTCGATCGTACAAAACGGGACAGCAACATTTTTACGTTAGTTTAGTTTAAGTTTTGTGCCGACAGAATCACTACCAATGTTGGTTATCCAATTATAAGCCGGGGCGGTGTTAGCGGTATGACTTTGTGAAATTCAATAGAGAAGTGCAGACTCGGGAAGAATTTAGTTAGAGAATATATTTTGATCAGTTTGATTGAACAATAAACAAAACTTTTTAAACTTTCGCGATTTGATAACATATTTAAGATTATTTATCGGGTATTTATCGCATACCTTTTGCTTTCTTTTCCCCAACGTTTCAACCGCGTTACAGCGATCTTGGTCACGGGGCGGGGAAAAGGTACGCGATAAATACCCGATAAATAATCTTAAATAAAAAGTAAACAAAAAAAATATAGAGCGTTTTCATTAGGTCCAGTGATGATGATGAATGACGGATGATGAATATTGGTTTGAATGGTTAAAGAAAAATTATTAATTTTATAATTTTCTTCATTTTGTAGATAAAGTTACATAAGCACAATATTGCGCACATAATTGAGACGTGGACACTCACGGTAGGGCTGGTCCACCAGTTTAAAGTCGCCCAGCGAGCTATGGAGAGAGCTATGCTCGGAGTTTCTCTGAAGGATAGGATTCGCAACGAATACATCCGACGGAGATCCAAGGTTATCAACATAGCTCAAAGGATTAGCTGAAGTGGCAGTGGGCTGGCCATGTTTCAAGAAGAACTGACAAACCGCTAGGGTAAACGTGTTCTTGAGTGGAGACCGCGACTCGGCAAACGTAGTGTAGGACGCCCTCCGACCAGGTGGGATGACTATTTGCGAAAGACTGCTGGCAGATGCTGGATGCGGCAAGCTGAAGACAGGGCGCTATGGCGCTCATTAGAGAAGGCTTATGTCCAGCTGTGGACTAATATTATATTAGTCCATCATCATCATCATCATCATCATCATTATCAGCCTATAATAGGCTGATGATGATGATGATGTTTTAATGTTTTTTGATTATGGGTTATTAAATAAAGCATTATCTATCTATCTATCTATGCTGTGTAGATTGTCCTACCTATGATTGGCTAGATATTGTCATATCTGTTCATTGAAAACTTTCTTCAAATATAAGGATTTCGTTTTATAATAACCTCGCGTGTTCATCAAGAAGCCGAAAACAAATTAATTTCATAATGAACGTGAGCATCGTACGCACTGCCTCATGAATATGCTGATTGTTTTTTACGATTCGAATCTAACTTCAGGATGATGGATTGATTAGTAAGTGGACATTCCCATTTGGTAAATTAAAACTTGTTAAGGTAATTTTTGTTATTAAGATTAAGTTTGTAGATGGATTCTCATTTATAACACACGTGATTATTATATGATAATGTAAATATATAATTTAGCACAGGCGATTTTCAGGTGCCTCCCCCTGCGTCCAGCAGTGGACCATTTATCTGTAGAAGAAAAGTCTATGGAAATCCATTTCTGCGTGTTAGTTTTTTGATTTCTGAAATAGCAGCCGGTAGCTATAGTTATTTTCATAATAGGTCATATGAAAAAAGGTTTTTTTGTTTACTCCGAATCCAATCGAAAAATGTGTATGCTTAGGGGGGGGGGCCTTCCGCTTAAACATCCACGTTAATAGTGCGTCAGAGCTTCAATTGACCTCTAAAAGTGATATAATGGTGTTGATGATCGATATGTTGGTCTCTATAACTCAGAAAAACACTTTGTTCGCAACAAAAGGGCCGTACGGTCGGTCTCAGGAGACCGTTCTGCGTGTTTGAATACAATCACCATTTCTCTCACAAACTGTTTTTATTTCCATTTGTTTGCTACATGTTTTGTCGGTTTGAATCCTCTAGTTGGAAATGTACGGTTTTTGCTGACGTTAAGTTAGACGTGCGTTCTGTTACGAAATAAGACATGGACTCACGATGGCTGATAATTTGAAATGCAATGGCAAAGAAAGTATCCGAAAGCATTAACAGGAAAGCGGACTCAATCGGGTAAAAACAATTTTACCAACAAAGGCTTGATTTTGGATTAAAAATCAGGCTATATACGATTTTTCTTAATGCTTTTACTCTACAGTAAATAGAATTTACTACATTTATGATGTATCTAAGTGGAATTTTTTTAAAAATGCCGTCGGAGCGAGATGAAAAAAAAACAGACAAAAAACTAAGCATGGACATTATAAACGAAGCATGTTTCTAATAATAATAACATAAATTACCAATAGTAGAAACACATATTATCTTATCTTGATAATACATTTATTTCCACACACACATCTGGTCTAGTACCTATGGTCATTCCAATTTTATCGTGTAAATAATCATTTTTATCACCATTTTGTAACTTTTTGCACATTTCACAGGGGTGAGGATGTATGTTTTTTGTATGTTAAACAGAAACCCAGCAAAATTGACCTGTCTATTACACCCCTAGTGCAGTAGGTATATACTACCCAGAAAGGCCATAGGTGTACCTACGTAACTGGTGTATGTACGTGACGCACAGAAATAACGGTCGGGTCGTCCGTGATGGGACGTCGGTCTTCCGTGATCCTCCAGCTTTGCAAAAATACTCTACTTTTTGTTGATGAAGCTAGATCTATTTTGTTTTTGTACAAAAACTCAAAGCCATGATATCAAAAACTGTTGTATTGCCTTTGAATGACTGAATGTGTGCGTTAAGAAAATCACATACAAAATGCTGACGCACTCACACTACTAATTAGTAGTTAAAATTAGTGTTATTGTCAATAAACCCTACTGTTATTATTACCATTGTTTGTGCAATCATATTGCACACACTTTGTTTATAAACTTTGTTTTTTTTACCTTTTTTTTGCCCTAAAATCGAAAATGTGTCTATGTCTAAAAAGTAAGTGCAATCTGTGTATTGCGTTCACAACAAGCAGACAGCGGAAGAAAAAAATCCAAGAAAGCGAGCTTATCTCACTTCGCGTGGCAACAACACGGGTAAGGGCGTTTTGGCCTGTTAATTATAAGGCTATTAATTAAAATAGACACCAGGGCGATTTATTAAATGTATTATGCTGTAAAAACAGCAACAGTAAGATTGACTTAATAATCCATCAAAATATATTTTTATGGGCACATTTTGGGATATATCTCGATTTTTTATAAATCTTGATATATCACTATGTTAGACGGAAGAGTCGATGAAAATACACAAAAAAATATATAAAGAGCCGAACATAAAACCTCTTTCTAAAATCGGTTAGTAATAGTAGTATTTGACCAAAACATCATATACAGAAATTAAAAAAAAAACTTAGAGAAACAGTCCAAAATATCGCCGCGACATTTATCCCAGTGCGTATCATTATTTGAACAGGGAGTTATTTCATTCAACACATATTACTGGTGCCGTTTCAATAGATTCTCACCTTTTATTATTAAAAGCTTTATATTTCAGTTCCAGTTTCAGTATCTTTATTCTGCTTCGTGTTATTTCAGTTATTTCTAATTCAATGAGTTTAATTGGAAAAACAATTATAAATACATAGGTGATTGGTTAAAAAAGTCATTATGACCTAAATGAATGAGCTCTCGATCGTATAGCAGCGAAATAATATGAAAGCTTAAATTTATTTATGCAGCTATATAAATTATGCAGCTTTTTTATTTTTTGAAGAAAATTCTTAATTAAGAACGGCGCGTTTTTTAGACAAACGGGGCCAAGCAACGTAGAATTTTGAAAATGTATAAAACTTTACTTTTTATTACAAAAAATCGTCTCGTATAATGTATGTTTTACTCGACACTCTCGGCGCGTTAAGCTTGTATAAATGTGCATTGAGCTTTAATTATATACTTACTTTACTCCGTCCACGCGTTTATTTTCTTTGTCTTAATGAAAGGAAGCCAAATTTCATCGTCGCTGCTACTTTTTAAAAATAGTGATGCGAATCCGTCGACTCGAAAAATATCGAACTTTATAACTAATGTCCGATATTTATATCTTAAGTCTCTTTATATCTAAAATACTTTATATCTAAAGTTCGATATAAATAATAAATAAATAAATAATGCTGGACAATTCACACAGCATTATCTAGCCCCAAGGTAAGCAGAGCTTGTGTTATGGGTACTAGATAACTGATATACGTAATATTATAATAGATATCGACTTTAGATATAAAGTCCGATGTTTTTCGAGTCGACAGATTAGCATCACCTATCGGATCTATATCCTATCGAATAGAGTTGTTATTTATCGAGATGAAATACGCGTCTTTGAATTACTGTATTCTTTATTTCTGATGAAAAAAAAAAACAATGGATGTAGTATATTTTATTTTTATTTATTCACGACAACAAATAATTACACTCGGGTCTTACTCTAAATACAATAGTAACTTAAGTAGTCTTATTATAGTGTATATATATAAGTGTAATCAGCCCCGTTGTCGACTAATATACAGTTACATAGTAGGGGCAAGAAACGGTCGCTAGATAATATGATGTGCTATATGAGCTGAATCCTATATAAATTATTTATGAATACGCACAATTACAACACTAACTATAGTATGTATAACTCATAGTATGTTACATTATGGAGGTATGCAGTTATAGGTATTTAGGTCAAGACATACCTTTCTACCTCTACCTAACATACATATTTTAAAAATAACATAGTATAAATTGTATAAAGTGCGTGGAGCTAATCTCACCGGAACTATGTAAATATGTTCGCGTCTACATAAATCAGGCCTATGTAAATTAGTAGAGGCCACAGCCCGCTGCCCATTATAAAGTTAATAAGTTTAACCGGTTAAACTAAGCTCCTTCGCATTATTTTGTAAGTTAGTTGTAGTATAGAACTGAAATTAATATAGATGCAACACGGGCGCTGCCGCTGTGCTGTGCTGCGTCGTCACAGCGTCGTCGGACCGCAGCACCCGTTTGACATCTCTCTGGCTTATACTACATCAAATCAACTTCATCAGATCTAAATAGATCTTGAAAATAAGCATGGTTATGAACCCTTCATTATCATGATAATAAACCCTTAGGTATTATCACTATAAAGATAACTATAAAGACTCCTTATAGTTTTTAATTGATAATGATAATTAACTATACAGACTTGATTTAAGTTTCGGTTTTTTAAATCAAGTCTTTATAGTTAATTATCATCATTAATTAAACACTATAAAGTAGTCTTTATAGTGATAATTAATTGATAATAAGGGTTTATCATCATGATGATGAAGGGTTCATAACACTTTTTTAAATGGTCAAAAAGGGGTTTTTTCTAAAGGGCTATCTACCCGATTGGTGTATCAAACGAAAGGTATTGATATGTTATGTTTTACTAAACAGAGTTTCACATCTATAATCCACATTATTAGCTTCTGAATAAGTAGCGTACAGGATTATCAGGTAAATTAATTAGAGTGGAGGTCACGGCGTGCCTCAAATGAATTTCGGACAAGGGTGTGAAGTGTACCAGTTAACCTAACACGTATAATAACGGTAAAGCTTAGTTTGCACTTGAGAGAAAATTGGCGAGTAGATTATTCGAGTAACAAGTTGTGCGAATTCCAAAATTTTATAGGAGTAGCACGTAGAAACGGTCAGAGGTTATTTATACACCATAGGAACTGATATATGGGATATAAAGTAGCCTATGTGTTATTCTTTCTAAGTTCTAGACCTATATTTACGTAAATTTTGACCGGATCAGTTCAGTAGTATTGGTATGAAGAAGTATCAAACATTACATCCACTCGTCATCTATCCACCCATCCAAACTTTCGAATTTTTATTCAACTAGTTTCTATTTTAAATTTATTTATATACTTACCATGGAAGATGATGGATAAAAGTAGCCTTTGTTTTATTACAAACATAAAACTACAAGGATTCGAAATTTTAGCTCGATCCGATCAGTACTTTTGGCGTGAAAAAGTAACAAACATCCGTCCATCCACCCAACCACCCAACCATCCAAACTTTTGCATTTATTATATAATTGTGATGTTTTAAGGAACGTGTTGTACACAGTAGGTACGTTTTTTAATAAAGTGGGTTATCAATTATCCAAAATTCAGCTCTAATTTGCCAGAAAATAATGTACGTAATTTTAAAAGCAGCAACCATTACCCTTGGGTACTGCTTTAGTCTCAAACTTTTATGTCGCTCCAATAATAAATGTTTCTAAAGTGCAAACTTCTATAAATCAAACCCCAAGGGCGGAGAAATACTTACTCTAGAGTATAATTGTTTTAGAACTTTTCTAGCCTATCATTTTCATCGTCTAAGGCTTAATTTCAAAGATTTGCTAGAATTTCACATTGGTAGTAAGTATCTTGAAAAAGACAAAATCGTCATTAAGATTTTTTTATTTTTTACTACCTTCATTAAGAAAGAAATATAAAAATAAATACTTACCTACTAGTTTTAATTAAATTCTATTATTTGATTGTAATTTTCTTTCTTAATTAAGAGATTAAATAAGTCCGAAAAATTTCGATTTCGGCAGGATTCTGGATAATGAATGGATAAGTGTATGTTTCCCCTGTAGGGCATTACCCGTTAGGTATAGCTAGGAGTACTCTTTTGTCCGCATTTGGACTCCTTTTTGTCCATTATGCGTTATTTAACTCCGCCCAGAAGCGCAGAATCTTCCTGGGGTCTTCACAGGCTTCGCGGAGTCACCTCGGCGAGATGAGGATTTCTGTTCGTTGTGCTGTTATTCCTTCATATTCCAGGAATACAGCAGAACGTATAGGAAGCGTCTACAAGACCCTGACTGCATTGCCCCGCTGTACGGCAATGCTGATACGCTGCGCCAGATACTCACCGGGTTATGCGTCGGTTAGACTAAACCTGGAGATCTACTTTGAAAAACGAACGAAGTTTCGTCAACTTCGTTCAAGTTCGATCGCACGAAACGAACAATTTTACCAGCAAGTGGCTTCGGGCGCGTCGCTAACGGACACCTTTCGTTTTGGATCTCTAAGAAATAAAAGTCAGAATATTTTGGTCAACGTAAGAACGGATCGGCCGTCCTTCGTTTTGTGCGATCATCATCCGTTAACTTCGTTTGTCTTTGAAATTAGATCTTTTCAAAGTAGACCTCCTGGCGCCTGATAGTTAATCAGCGCACACTAACATCCAGGTTGCCTGGAAGAGATCGTTCATAGTGATAAGGGCGCCTTTGTACTTCGTCTACTCATAGCTTTTAATTATGTACTGTTTTCTGTGTTTGTTGTACCACACAATAAATACAATAAATAATTATCTATCTATCTATCCAGCTATTAATGCTAGTGTGAACCCCGCTTTAGATCTAGTCGGTCTTAGATTGATGGCACAAAAAGACCTAGAATTTTATTCTAAGGGTGTTGACACAAAACGATTACCGAAATTGCTTTTTCTCATTTATAAAGGGTGTCTCGCTACTTGTTTTAATTTAATCTCTCGGTGAAAACGTTTTTTTTGTGATATATTAATCATCTAGCTGTATAAGGTAGGTATACTGATGTAGCTGTAGAATATACACTTTGTACATAGAGTAGTTAGATTGACATGGCTGGAATTAAATGAATTCGTTATTATCCAATAAATTACTGACCTATTTATGATAGCATGGAAACTTTTATTAATGAAAAAAAAATAAAAAATCCTTATTTTATAAAATAACAGTTCACGTAGGTACAGATTTCCTGCGGTCTCCGCACTATGCAAGCCTGTAACGCGGAGACCAGAAATTTCGGACTACTTAGGTACTCGTAGCTTATTAACAAAGAGCGTTCGAGAAAAAAATATAAAATTATAATTAATTACCAAACTTAATATTCATAACAATCTGAATAGTCATTTTATGTCTTTTTTTTCTAGGAATACATAATATTTATTTATTTATTTAATAGTTAATTCATACACATTAAACAAAACTTATAAATATAGTATCTAAAGTAGATGTGGCTAAAAATAGACAACATTAATTTAAATATGACATTATATAATATAATTTAACTTGCTTGCAACAACTTAATATAAAGATCAAAAATATCCAAGATAATAATAAAAAGCTTTTTTTTATATTGTGTGGTGTGTGTTTAAAGGTGCCTTTGCCTACATGTAAGGTAACTGAAGCTGCTGACAAAAACTAGTAATTCACTTTGAAGTCAGCCTTCAAGGTGATAAATGTCCTATTTTGATTGATTTCATCTGCAATAAATCTGTGTCAACATTGCCTAGCAATGAGCTTTATGCCCTTGCAATAAGGGCGATATCAATTTAGCATCACCTCTGTAGACATTTATGACACGAGCGACTTTTTGGAAATTGCTTTCAGAAAAAGATACACAAATGGAATTATTATATCTAACGCTGATGGATGGTGGTATGTGAAAGACGACTTGCGAGGCGAATAAAACATAAATATCTCGGCAAACTGAAGGGAAAAATTCGCTGTACAGACTGAATCTTCCAAAGGTATCACACATTATTTACGCCTGACTGAAAATGAAGACCAAATCTTCACGATAGTTTGTTTTACTGCAGGCATTATGTAAAGATTTTGACAGATCATCATTAGACATTGGTTCGCACAGCAAAACGATTGAACCTTTATCCCAAATACTGTAATTGTATCGCAACAAGTTGCTTGTTAATTTCGGGAGTTTAATTTGGTTACGTGCCCAAACACAAGTCAATGTCAATGTTATGATTTGTATCGCTGCATCTTTCAGTAGAGAACTAAACATAGTAATTACTTCTCTTCCCAATGTTGCCTGGAAGAGATCGCTCAAAGTGATAAGGCCGCTCCATGTACTATCTTGATTCTCAACATTTCTATCTGTATTGTTTTTGTGTTTATACGTTACATATTCTATCTTACTTCATTCATATGCACTTGAAATAAATCGAAAGTTATGTTAAATATGTTACTAATATATGAATATAAAAATGATAAACCGACAAGGCTAAAAATCTCTAGACAACAAAAGAAGATTCCAGAAAGTAATGCTGTACGTATTTCCCCGTGGTAAAAGGCTTAAGTTTTGCAAAAGAAATTGTTTTGCATAAAACCAGAGGAATACCGCTATGGTTTCACTGCTGTATCAGTTTTCTTCGATGTTTTATCTTGTGTTATGACAAGCTTTATTTATTTTCAGTTACCTTTTGCTATAAGACGTTGGTTTGGTTGTTTTTTTTCTTCAAAGTCTCGCTCTCTTACTTATAAACCTTTTTAGTTTAAGGGACAATTCCACCGATGATGTGTGTTGTGCGAGTTATATTTGTTGTTTAAAATAAATCTCTTCTCCCCTCATCACAGCTCAGCTTTGGTGGTGTCTGGCCCTTACTTGCGTATTTTAGGAGGTAATAGTAACCAACGACACTGCACACAAGTTTCATAAATTCTCGAAGAAGTCTCATAGACACATCAAACATCAAATCATCAAACCTGTCCACACCCATAGAAAAGCTGAAACGAAGCTGTCAATCTCCAAAAGTCCTGCTCCGGTACTTCAAGGAGCTGGGCTGGTTAGGGCCTAGTTAGGCAGGGAGATAATGCACAATACACTCCTATGCGAGATGTCAGTGCAGATCCCAGTTCCTCGACTTAGAATTAGAATTAAAACACTGCATACGCAAAAGCTAAGCAACACCATTGCTCGTCTTGGTGCCGATGCTGCAGCCTCTGCTGCCGTTAGGTCTTTCTTTAGGTACTTTCTCTATCTAGCTAGATTATTTGATATAAAGGTTGTGTATTTTGTAAAAGAAACATTTTATGAAGTGACGTAGCTTCGATAAAAGTGAAATTAAAGCCAGGAAATGCGATGCATTTTTAAAAGCGGGTACCTAGTTGCGGTAACGTTTTCAATTTTGGAGACGAGTAGATTATAAATCAGAAACTATTTCATCTTTCATGCTCTTCTATCCAAAGGAAGAAAAGCTCTTTACTTTGATTCTAGCTTTTGCTCGTGACTTCTTCCACGCGTAGTATTTTTGGAGATTCTATGAAACAAATCTGAATAACTTTTTATATACCTACTTCTAAACTTAACGGTTCTGTCTAAAATTTCTCTGAAGATATACTGAATCCGAAAGATCTATCCGAAGAGTCTGCCTATCGTGTTTGTTACTACAAAATACATTTAGGACTCTAAACAGCTGAATGGATCTAAGATACCAGGGTACCTAGTATAAAAGTAAAAGTACTTAGTACAGACCTCCAACGATGACAACAAATAAGTTTCTTACATGAAAAGTGTGTGGTCGACAGTAATAAAGCCTGCCATCAAAAAATGGGACAAAACCGGAACGATTTCGGCTTAAAAGTTAATTTTCCGCGTCCGGGCTCTTTTAGGCCGAAACGAATGGACCGAATCCGGAACTCCTCAACTATAGTACTTCTTTACTTTTGTGACGGTAAAATTTAAGCTAGAACTTTATCACCGTCTTTTATAAACGAATCTCTTCACTAAAGTTTCGAAAAATTCCGAAACTTATTTGGAACATCTTTTTGCGAAATGTTTTATTCATAAGTTAGGTTTAGTTTTGAGTAGGTAAGGGAGTATTATTATATCTGTGGTAAGGGTGATTAATAGGTCCTAATTAATAGATAATAAGCTAAAACCTGATTTTTTCGTTTACGTAACTATCCCTTTCTATGAACGCAAAATCCTATTTCTATCCTTTTCACAAAAAAATGAGGTTCTATAGGCCCTCACGCTTTCGTTTTAGCTTTTCACTAAAACTGAGCGCAGACTTGATTCGCGATAGTTTTAAGACAGACTATTGCTTTTGTTAAGTTGTAATTTTAGTAAAAATAGTCTGCCTTTAAATCATCGTGATTCAAATATGCGCTCAGCCTAAAACTTATTTAGGTTTTGTCTAAAATAATACCTTGCCTTTCTGGAATACCAAACTTTTTCCAATTCCCACGCACAACAGCCTAATTCTGTGTCATATTCCAGTCCAGGTGCAAAAGTTGAAAGGTGTAATTTTCGTTTGCGATTAGTAAACACCCAATTGAACTCAGGATGTTTGGTTTGTTTGTCTGTATGTATGCCCTTGTTAATTAAGTCGGGCTGGGCTGGAACGAACAATCAGCAAATTGGAACAAACTAATTTGGTTGTTTGTGGAGTTAGCATGGCTTTATTAAATTGTTTAAGAATAACCCTTTGTGAGCAAGTCCAACTTGCACTTGATGCAAGTTGGACTTGCGCACAAAGGGTTCCGTAACCATTATGTATCAAAACGGCAAAAAATCATATTGTTTTATGATAGCTGCCCTTAAATATTTGTTTTATTTTAACGTAATTATTCAATTTTAAAGTGATCATATTACTATATACATATTATGTGAATATTTCAATCGTCTATCTGTTGCCGTGGTCAATATCGAGCAAAAAAAGCAAAAAATCAACTTTGTTATATGGGAGCCCACTTAAGTATTTATTTCATTCTGTTTTTTTGTACCTATTTGTTGTAATAGCGGCAACAGAAATACATCATCTGAGAAAATGACAACTGTCTAACTGCTCAAATAGGTAACGACTAACGAGGTTACCTATTTGAGTAGTTTGGGGTAAGAGTCAGAATCAGCGTATTTTCACCGTTTGAGGGACACCGCTGATGTTGCTGCGGAGCCGGTTCTAACTGATGTCCCTACAATGTGAGAAAGCGTTAGGGTATCTAAACACGTGGCATCCCAAACTAAAAGCCTAAAGGACCCTTCTTCCTTCTTCCACGAAATCAGAGTCTTACCCTTAGCACTTTTACCATCATCTCGCAGCCCAAGAGGTTTGAGGATAGCTACCACAATGACGCTGGCTGATCCAAGTGTAAAATATTAGTAATTTTAAATACGAAAATGTATGTGTTAGGTACCTAATTAATTAAATTCCAGTAGGTATTTTAATATTGCTTAAAATGTAAATTTCGTGAGAAAGCATCGTCTGAAATATTAACGAAGAGTTTTTGAACGTTTAAAAAACAACGCCATGAAGTTTTTATCCAAATTTTTTTTACTGTATTTACTGTATAATAATTATAATAACAGTAATTTAACCAGAGTAAGGTATATGAGATTCCTTTTACTAAGTAGTACAAAGCAGGTCTGACTAAAACATAAAGCCTTTTAAACCTTAATCCCACCAGCCTAGACTTTGAGAAAATCCACGTCTACACCTTCACGTTGAACTATCAGCCACTGGACTAGACATAAACTTAGTACATTTAGACATTCTTATAGATATATACCTATCATTGATTTATATGCAAATATTGTTTTAGTTTGTAAGTCATATATACACTTACTAGTGGTTTATTTTCTACTTCTTCCACTAGTGGACAAACAATTGAAGTGGACAAAATCAATAATACCTTGTTTCTTATTTGATAATAATTAATATTTATAAACGTGTTTATAGTATAAAATTTGACTTGTCTAAGTGTTTATTTTGTAAGCTTAAAGAAATACGTTATTGATATTTGATTGGATTAGGTACAACTATTGTTAGGACGAATGGTACTAAGACAAACCTAGGATTATGATGAGGTTTACAATTTAATATTTAATGTACTTATTGTTTTTGTACACTGGACCGAGAGACGTGGACACTCACGGAAGGGCTGGTCCACCAATTTAAACTCGCCCAGCAAGCTATGGAGAAAGCTATGCTCGGAGGTTCTCTGAAGGATAGGATTAGCAACGAATACATCCGACATTGTTGTGTTTTGTTTTTTTAGACTGCTGGCAGATGCTGGATGCGGCAAGCTGAAGACAGGGTGCTATGGCGCTCATTAGGGGAGGCCTATGTCCAGCAGTGGACTGGTATAGGCTGATGATGATGATGATGATGATTGTTTTTGTATGAATCTATCCTAATGTTATAAATTCTATCTCTCTGTTACGCTTTATAAACGGCCGAACGGATCTTATTGAAATTTGACACTAAAAGTGATTTATTTTTTATTATTATTTATCAATCTTATAAGCTATGTCGATAACCTGAGTTCTCTGTCGGATGTATTCGTTGCTAATCCTATCCTTCAGAGAAACTCCGAGCATAGCTCTGTCCATGGGTCGCTGGGCGACTTTAAATTGGTGGACCAGCCCTTCCGTGAGTGTCCACGTCTTCCGGTCCAGTGTCTCGGCAAACGTAGTGTAGGACACGGCTCAAGAGGCTACGAACCAGAGTATTTGAAGTTAACTTCAACTCAATACCTTTTCCACGCGTTCCTGTGAAAAGAGGGTTAACAGACGGACAGATAGATAACAAAGTGGCCTTATAAGGGTTACATTTTTCCTTTTGGGATACGGAACCCTAAAAACATAGTAATAGCAAGATACACTGACCAAGTTTTCATAAAAAGGACCTTAATGTTTATGCTATCGGTGGAGATAGGTCATTTTCTGGTTCCATTTAATAGAACAGAGATATAAGGGTCCCAATCCACTCATCGAATATGTATCTTTGTCCAATATTTGATCAAGTTTCTTTGATAGATGAACATTCTACTCATCCAATATATTTGTCTTAGATTCCTAAGTAATTTGCGTAAATGATTTCAAATGAAATTACATCACATCACGCTAATATTAAAAAAGCAAAAGTTTGGATGGATAGATGGATGATTGTTATTTCTTTACGCCATAACTCCTTATTAGTTCGGGCTAAAAATTTGCATAGGTGTAGCTCTTGACCAGAAAATTTAGTTTAAACCATAAAATTTCCGTTTCGATGGGGAGAATTAACCTACATTCGTTTTTATCACAGACTTAGGTACTGGCGGCTGCGCCCTTTTTATAGAAACATCGCAACAAATCTTTGATCAAAATATCGGTGTTGCTAGTAAATTGGATAAAGTCATCCAAGTTCTTTTATCAAATGAACATTGGACAAAGATAGTGGATGAGTGAAATGGCTACCTAAGGCTCATAGGCCCTTGGGGAATATCCTAAGAGAATTTAACTAGGAATCAAGTCGCTCTCAGCGATAAGGCCGCCTATTGTACTGATCGTTTTTAAATTTAGATATAAGGTTTATTTTTGTAATATTTTTTAGGTGTAATAATAATAATAAAATAATAATAATCATTTATTTCAGACCACAGAAAAGTTACAGATCTTATTTAACTTATTCTACAGTCCATAGTAATATATACCTTAAAACTAACATACATAAAACATTAAAAACTTAACTAATGACACGTTTTTCTGTGATAACTGCGACGACGTGTAAATGACGCAATCAGAGTGTCAGCTGGCGACGGTGCACGGCGGTGTCTACTTGCAGGCGGCCAGTGAACCGTCGGAACTTGACACCCATCGGCCAAAACTCTGTGCTTAAGTAGGTCGAGAGATGTTGAGTTGGAACTCTGACCATAAATGAATTGAAACTCACATTATGGCGAGAGTCCAGCTTCTCGACGCAAGAAAGAGGTAATAAAGTGTTCATTCATTCATTCAAGTCCGGAGACTACTCACTCCAACCACTCAACGCCCCAGGTGTACCGTTTTGTAATAGCAATTTGTGCGTGGCCATCCAACCTTTTTCAATAAAAAGGGCAGTAAAGGAATCATTATCGCTGTAAAGAGTAAATAAGGGTAAGTGCCGGGGAATTCAAAGATACGCGGGTATTGGAAATTGAAACCATTCATTATTAATCACCGTCTAAGGGCATAAAAGCATTCTGTAATTCTTTATTGTACACAAAAAAATACGTAAAAAGAACTTAACTAATAGGTTATGCACAAAGGCGAGCTTAACCCTTAATAAGAATTTTCTTCCAGCAAACCTTAGAGTTATAGGAGAGGCGCTGGAACAGGTAAAGAAAGTGTTTATTATTTAAAAAAAATAAAATTAATTCAACCAAAATTAACAAACATCGAATATACAGATAATTAAACTAATAGTAGGAAGCTTTATACAATACTTACTTACACATACATGATTATAATAAAATACATAAATTAAAATAATAAAAAAAAATAACGATAAAAGCATATCCCACAGTTGGGAGTGGGTATCACTTTCTCGGTCTTTTTTCCGTAATTTAATTCTAATGATCATAATTTCCTTTGTTTATGAATTTTTTCGCTAATAGAGAGGTAGGTACTAGATAGAGGTATAGTGTAGTACCCGAGGTTATAGTCATCATCATCAGCCTGCCTACTTTAGTCCACTGCTGGACATAGGCCTCTACCAAATGAAAATTAATGAGCACGAATACATTTTACAAAATATGGGCAACCAATTACAAACCCAAATTAGGAAAGTAAACGTTTTTCTCCCTCTCAAAATAACCTTCTGTAATAAGAAAGTACCCAGTCCTATCTACTCATTAAAAATAATGATAGGACGTAAACTTAATGTTCAAAGTTTTAATTAGATTTTACAAATATCTCACAGGTATTTTGTTAGGAAATTATTCTATGAAATTCTACTGAAGTCCAACATAAGCATCTTTTCATCCTTTCTGATTGAGTTCATATTTATTCTGCCCCAAATTTTCCCTACCTTACCAACGATTTTCCTTCATTCCAATGATTGAATACAAACTTGCCATGTAAAAACCCTTTGGTTACGTCGGCAACACTGACGACAGACTGCGGCAAAGAAGATGTGAATAAACGAATTCATAATAATAAATTCATCAGCTTTCCCTACCTCATATATTCCCCAATCATAATATGTACACGCACCGTAGAGTTTACAAAGGGAATAGAAGTTCCACAAAAAAGTTTTGTGAGCCATTTTTATTCAGCCGCCAATTACGTTTGCCGACGATACCAAAGTTTTTTTGAATTACTATAATACAGTCTAGTGAATACTAGAACGTAATTAAAAAATACTAAGGCTTTTTCCTTTAATAAAAACATACATCTGAATATTTTTCTGCTCCGAGGTTCTACTACTTGTTGATTAATAGTGAAAATGACGACCTCTGTGGCGCGGTGGGCGAAGGTTCACGCGACGCAAGAGGTTGCTTGTTCGATTCCCGCCTTGCGATAAATATTTGTACGATCTGCAGGTATTTGTTCCGGGTGTTCTGGTCGTTTTCTATGTATAGTAAAAAATATCTATCTATGTTATGTTGGATAATGTACATCAGTTATCTAGTTCCCATAACACAAGCTCTGCTTAGCTAGGTAATGCTGTGTGAAGTGTCCAGCATTATTTATTTATTTATATTATTATTAATAATTACAGCAATATAATATCCGTGCCTAGTAGACACTGCCTACCTAGGAAAGACAAGGCCATTAAATTGCTGTAGTAATAAATGTAGACCTATTATAAAGTCATGTCTAAAACATTAATAGTGAGTACCCATGAGGAAAATAGGAGGCTTCCTGACCCAACATAAATCAGTGTGTCGTTGGTTAAGAGTTATTCACTGACTTTGTGACTCGAATTTTATAAATAATGGACTAGCACCTGCTTTAGGAGAATTAGTTGAGGGTCAGTTCTGATAGATTAGAATCCCAGAACAGTAGGGACCAATTTTTTTATTTCTTTTGCCGCTGTCTTTGTTCTTCTTACATGTCCAGTCCATCCCATGGTTGCCTGGAGGAGATCGCTCATAGCGATTAGGCCGCCTTTGTACTTCGTCTACTCGTAGAATTTATTTCTGTACTGTTTTCTGTGTTTGTGTTGTACAACAAATTATTATCTACCTATAAATTGGTAGAAGAAAAAAAATCTAAGTTAAAAGAGACAGACCTATACCATTGCCATTCAACGTGGCAATGCTGCCAGCATTCTAGGCATTCTGCCTTCTGGTGACGGCTTAGATTTTTAGAAAATAGATGTAAGTGTAAATATTAGTTGTAATTATTTTTTCCCAGACCTATAACATAACGAATGAAATGACTTAGAACTAGGTACATAGTGTGTACAGCCACTTTATGTAGTTATGGACCTGGAATTACAATATATGCTACTTTTCATTAGGGAAAAACGCGCGTGAAGCCGCACTCGGAAGCTGAGCTCAGAATCATAAACCATAAACTTGAAATTAATCTTTAAAAATAATGGAAATAAAAATCCCATTACACACCATTCAGTTACCATAATTAAACGAAAGAATATTACTTATCTATTATTAATAAGACTTTTTGTCAAAACTTAGCCTCAAATGTTTATTTTACGAGTAAATTGGACTTCAGCATGATTGAGCTCTCAAATCAGTCAACAAAACGTGAATCTTACGCAAACAAAACAGCAAAAAGGAATCAAACGAATCTAACTTCCTCATCGGAACTCGAAAGATATCAAATGAAATGAGAAAAGGTCTGATAACACTGTGTATTCAAGTTTCAAAGAGCAGTGTAACTTATCGTGAAGAAAGAAGGTGACTTTTCTGTTCAACTTTTTCAATTGAGTTCAGTCTGGTTTGAAAAGAGTTGCGTGTGTTAGCTTGCTGACTTTGTACTGAATGTTAAAAGCGATGTATGGTTTATTGAATGATTTGGAAACTTTTATATTCAAGGCGTAGGAGCTCTGTGTAGGTTTTAGTTGTACTGCGTTTATTGCTGAAACTATACAGAGTGATTTTTTTAAATGGGACAGTATGGGGAAATCCGAATCTAAAGGAGATAGAGGAAAAGTGTCTAAGGAGACATTAGGTGTTTTTTTATGTAAACAAATTTGGCTCTTTCAAATTTGTGGTCAAGCGTGAGTTGTTCTTAAAAAATGATAAAGTTGGTCAATTTTTTTTTTGACGCGGATCGACTCTGTTTCATGTAAGGATTATTTCATTGTTTGGAAAGAAAAAAATCTGAACAGCAGAAGTTGGTCAAATTTAATGAAAACTAATCTTCATACAGTTGCGGAGATAAAGACCGCAGGTTACATTTCTGTAATTGGTATGTGGCTCAGACTATTAGAAATAGATGTTTTCCTACTTTTATTATTTGGACTGATGAATGCAACTTTTCGAACAATGGCATGTACAACAGGAGAAATAACCATTACTGGTCAAAAATAAATCCGCTAAGAACTACAGAAACCCACAACCAAATCCGATTTTCTTTTAATTGTTGGTGTGCGATATTACATAACAGAATTTTTGCTATCAAAATTTACCAAGGAACGCTAAATAGTGAAAAATATCAGGAAATATTGAACATGGCTGCAGATTTAGTGGATGAGACTATTAGCTTAAGGAACTTTGGTAAGATAATCTACCAACAAGATGGTGCACCAGCCCACAACAGTAGGGCAAGTAAACTATGTTTGGACGAGCAGTTTCCAAACCGTTGGATGGGTACATATGGGCCGATAAAGTGGCCCCCACGATCGCCCGACTTAACGCCATTAGATTTTTTCTTATAGGGTTACCTTAAGGGTCGAATTTATGTATCCCGATACAACTCCGTACAAGAATTAAAAGATGCTGTTTACAACACAATTCACCATAAGTCTCTGTTAAATGCAACTAGAAGTGTCTTGAAGCGTGCTCGTACCTGCATAAGACAAGACGGCGGCCACATCGAACATTTACTCAAGTAATAAACCAACTGTATGAAGATTAGTTTTCATTAAATTTGACCAACTTCTGCTGTTCAGATTTTTTTCTTTCCAAACAATGAAATAATCCTTACATGAAACAGAGTCGATCCGCGTCAAAAAAAAAATTGACCAACTTTATCATTTTTTAAGAACAACTCACGCTTGACCACAAATTTGAACGAGCCAAATTTGTTTACATAAAAAAACACCTAATGTCTCCTTAGACACTTTTCCTCTATCTCCTTTAGATTCGGATTTCCCCATACTGTCCCATTTAAAAAAATTACTCTGTATAGTTATGGCTATTTTCAGAAAAGTTTACGAAACAAAATATAGAGTAGGATTAATATCAATCTTTAGTATAGATTATTTATCGGGTATTTATCGCGTATCTTTTGCTTTCTTTTCCCCAATTTCAACCGCGTTACAGCGATCTTGGTCTCGGGGTGAGTAACGCGGTTGAAACGTTGGGGAAAAGAAAGCAAAAGATACGCGATTAATACCCGATAAATAATCTTTAATGTATTAACAGATCGCGAAAGGTTAAAAGTTTTAAGTCAACTTTTAGTTTTTCCTTAGTTTTAGACGTGGAACATTACCATAGACATTACTTTGGCTTTTATATAAATATGTTTCCATAGGATAGAAATGCCGTGGCTTAGAATTTGCACCACCACAACTCTTTTCGTGGGTGTCGTAAAAGGCGACTAAGGGACATACACCGGGGGGCGGGCAGCAGTGCCTCTTGCAGAATAGATCTACCTTCGAACTGCGAATCGCAGCCCCGCGTGGTTATGGGCATTACCCCCATGAAATAAAAATCAAAAAGGCGATTATCGGGGGAGGCCAGCGTCCAGCAGCGGACCATTATAGGCTGTTAAGGTTGAGGGATAGAAATAACCTTTACACGTTTCTAATTTCCTATGAAATACAAGTACAATGCCACAGGCAGATACTAGTGAAGTGAAAACACCTAAGTTTTTTTTAGTAACTAGGCACCCATAATGCTTTCAATATTTTTTTTACATTTTACTTATATCACACTAGCGACCCGCCCCGGCTTCACACGGGTACTATATTATCCATGTATTATACATATAAACCTGCCTCTTGAATCACTCTACCTATCAAAAAAACAGATCTAAGCATTCAGAGGGACAGACAGACAGCGGGAAGCGACTTTGTTTTACATATACATTTATTATTATTATATATATTTAGCAATATTTATTTATCCGCTTTGATTGACACGAGCGACTTCCACCGAATCATTTCTATTCTGGCCACGCAACCGCTTTTAAAGTTAGTACGGGCGGCCCTATAGCTTTAAAAGCTCTCGTATAAATGCCCAGACTGAAAGACAGTTCGACAACGTAGGTACGTTCTATTTCTAGTTGGAGACATTTCATGCTGAAAATCGGTTTGGGTTTCTACTCTGTAGCAGGTAGCTGTGTTATATTTGGAAAGAATCCGTGTGTAAGCACAATAGAGTATTTTACTCTGAGGAAAAATCTAAAAATATATTATTGAGATAGCTTAGGCGAGGCAGTCGGAAAATTTTCGTTCATCAAATAACAAAATAAATATAAAATAAAAATAAAAATTCGATTCAAAGTTTACAGTTCATTTTTTCTATTTTTAAACATCATGAAATAGTAAACGCGATGTTGTTATGTCATGGCTGTCTAGACAAACCTAAAAAGTATCAACTGTCATCAGCAACATCAGCGCATTTGTTCAGGTCTCACATCCAACTGTTGTCATGATCCTATGGTCATAACGTCAGTTGGAATGGTCATGACGTCAGTTGGATGTAAGAGCTGGATGCAGTGGACGCCATATTGCTCTGTAGCAATATAGCGTGTAAATTCTAAGGCAGCACCATATGGGACACGGTGAAGCGATTAATTTAGTGGAATTAGTGACATGGCCCTAAGTTCTAAAGGAAGTAATGAACTTTGAGTTGAATCGTTCTAACTAATCGAAATCATCGGTTAGAATCGGGGCCTTGCTAACATCTAGGAGCTAGGATATTGTTGAACTCGGTTATACGCTCGTGACATAGCCCCAAATTTACATAGAAACTCCATCTGTCAAGGTTACTGAGAGAAATCCGTAACCGAATTCATTTTATAAAGGTTTGTAGGAAATACGTTCCGAAAATACAGGTAGGTACATAAAATCTACGATTGTTATTTTCGAAATAGGTACTCCAATATTGTATTACACCCATTTTTCAAAAGTGCCCCAATTTTATTTTTTGGTGCTAATGATCCACTAAAAACATATTAAATTATTATTTGATCGATAGGTGCAACAATGCATTTAAAACTTGCATTTTCAATTTTTTTTTCGGAACAGAAAAACAAGTTTTTTCTGTTCCGTGCTTTACGCAGTGGACGCCATATTGCTCTGTGGTCATGACGTCAGCTGGCTAAGTAGCACCGAGGTAGCACCTGAACAAATGCCTGATGTATATTGACAGCGGGTTAAATTGTATAAGGATGTATACTATATGACGACATTTGATCCTTTTTAGTTTGTCTACACAGCCGTATGACATAAAAACATTGCGACTACTATTTCATTGTATAATAAATACAGATTAAAAAAACTGAAAACTTGGAATTAAATTTTAAAATTATTTTCTTATTTTATGAACATTTTCCAACTGCTTTTTGCCTTAGCCATATCAATAATATATTTTTAGATTTTTCGCTTACATAGTTAATACCGTATTCTTGCACGAGTTTTCGTCTTCTCGCCTATTCCTTTTTAAACTGATGAAATTTCCCTATCTTTTTTTATTACTCAATTCAATTGAAAGGTGGGAAAGGTTATTTTCTTAAACCATATCTAATGACATTTGCCAGGGCTGGGCTAGATCGTCTCGTTGTAATGGCCCTCACATTCTCCCACTAGAGGTGGGAAAAAGTTTTAAACTGTTTAAATAAATAATATAATAATAAATAATAATAATGCTGGACAATTCACACAGCATTATCTAGCCCCAAGGTAAGCAGAGCTTGTGTTATGGGTACTAGATAACTGATATACATAATATTATACATTACATAGATAGATATTTTTTATTATACATAGAAAACACCCAGACCAACGGAACAAATTTCTGCAGATCGTACACAAATTTGTTCCGAGGCGGGGATCGAACCCGCAACCTCTTGCGTCGCAGGCAGACTCTCGCCCGCTGCACCACTGAGGTCGTCAAATGTTTAAAATTATAATGTAGGTATATAACGGTGGCTCAGAACATACAAATTATAGGAGTTTACTTAGATGTGAGCTTCGTAGCTTACTTACAGTAGTAGTGTTAAGTAGTTGAGCCGTTTTCGATTTAGTATTTGCATCTAAGATGTGCAGTGCAATGTAGTCACGAGATTTAAAGTGTGTGTTTTTGCTGTTTGGTGAAAATCGTTGAAGTAAAATCGGAGGGCGCTTTTAATTTTCTTTTCTAATGTAAAATAAGTCTATTGAGTGATGTTTATGGTCGTAGTTAGCGCGGCTCTTTCCAAAAACAAATGCAGTAATAGAGATTAACGCAGCTCGTGCCTCCAAGACCGCTACCGCACAACAGAATTCGGGCGTTTTTTTGCGGGAATCCATCGCAAAATATTAGGATGATAATTATATGTAACATTGCGGTGAAAAACCTGTGATAAAATCCAACAATATGGAATTCATTTGCACCGATCAAATTGATTATAATTTTATAATTAAGTATTTTCATTGCATGGCATTGCAATGAAAATACTTAATTATAATTGATTTTAACATGCATGATTTACCTTACCTTGAAATAATTATCTATTGATTTAAACTCAGTCATTGCCATTTTAAATAAATTATATTCCGGTGCCCTACAGGGTGTATGTACTATTTACCTACCTAAGCTAACATTAATATCTAAGCTGTGTACATGTACATGTGAGCAAAAATAAATAAATAAAATACTTTACTTTCTCTGATTACAATTTTATTAAGGCTGGTGCTTATCTGGCGCTGAGCATCAGTATTGCCATACAGCGGGGCAATGCAGCCAGCGTCATGGGGACGCTTTCTCCTGGCATTGATATGGAACTGATGATTTGAGCTACTTGCAAGTCTTTGAGTTATTTCAATTGTTACAATAGCAAATACTAGCTCTCATCATCATCAGCCTATACCAGTCCACTGCTGGACATAGGCCTCCCCTAATGAGCGCCATAGCGCCCTGTCTTCAGCTTGCCGCATCCAGCATCTGCCAGCAGTCTTTCTCAAATTGTCATCCCACCTGGTCGGAGGGCGTCCTACACTACGTTTGCCGAGTCGCGGTCTCCACACAAGAACTCGTTTACCCCAGCGGTTGTCGGTTCTTCTTGAAATATGGCCAGCCCACTGCCACTTCAGCTTGCTAATCCTTTGAGCTATGTCGATAACCTTGGTTCTCTGTCGGATGTATTCGTTGCGAATCCTATCCTTCAGAGAAACTCCGAGCATAGCTCTCTCCATAGCTCGCTGGGCGACTCCTACCGTGAGTGTCCACGTCTCAGCTCCGTAGGTCATGACGGGTAGGACTACTACCCACTGCTACGATGATACTAGCTCTAATTTGTTTCTATTATTTGATTATATGTTTCTTAAGTTTCTTAATACGGATTTATATTCCAGATATGAAAATATTTTCCTATTGTCCCATCTCTAAGCAAATGCACTGGCCGGACACGTGGGCTCGTTACGGGCGGGTCGCTACGTGCCTATGCTCTACGTGAACTATATACGTGTACGTGAGGGCTACGCGGACGTAACGTAGCTTAAGTTTTATCAGTGCGTATGAAATAATTTAAGACGAAATAGGTTCGCTTTTTTGAGATAAGGACGAGCGAACGCCGCGCGCTGAAGGCAAGAAATGGAGAAATGAGCTGATTCGCACGCAATTTCATTGGTTTTTTTTTAAACATTTGTTATTACTCTAAAATAATACTGTTTCGCAAAAAACTAAAACCATAATTGTCTAAATCTAAACTATTTAGTTAGGTTTGACGACCTCAGTGGCGCAGCGGGCGAGAGTCTGCCTGCGACGCAAGAGGTTGCGGGTTCGATCCCCGCCTTGGAACAAATTTGTGTACGATCTGCAGAAATTTGTTTCGTTGGTCTGGGTGTTTTCTATGTATAACAAAAAATATCTATCTATGTAATGTATAATATACGTATATCACTTATCTAGTACCCATAACACAAGCTCTGCTTACCTTGGGGCTAGATAATGCTGTGTGAATTGTCCAGCATTATTTATTTATTTATTTTATTTAGGTATTTTTAGACGACATTTCATTAAAATGTTAAAATATTTCGCTAGCAAACATTACCTTAATTTTTAATGAATCTTTAATTTCTCAATAAATACAGAAGTTAAGTTATTGAAAATAACCATGGTAATAGAACTAAGTATAAAACATTTTGTATGATTCGGTTTTTTCAAATAATATCCCAATTGATAGATAATAAGCTAAAACTTGATTTTTGGGCTTGCGTTGCTATGCCCTGTCCACTCCTATGAACGCGAAATCCTATGTCTATCCTTTTCATAAAAAAATAAGGTTGTGTAGGTCCTTAAATGAAAAAGGTGGGCGGACGGTTCGGGCTGTTTCGCAAAGGTATCGTGTTTCAAAATTATTAATTGTGTTTCGTGTTTCAAGTAATTTTAAGATCGGTGATTAGATACAAATTAATCTGAATACGAGCTTCTAATATTGTTCCTTATCTGGCAAATCAATCGTATGATTATGTTTTGTTTCTAGAGAAAATAGGAACATGCATAAAATGTATGTGGTAATATCTGATTCAAAAATCCTTTTTACTGATAATTATGTTGTTATCTATGTTATATATATCCATTTAAAGTAATAATTGGTTATTTTACCCTTTATGAATAAAATTAAAATTTATTAATGAGATAGCATTGACAATAACTAGTCGAAAAATTATAGCTTTTGTTTATACAGTAAAAAATAAATTTGACAATTCATTTCAATGTTTTTAGTTTTATAAGTAATCTGTTTTTAAACAGATATAGTTAGGCGCAATGTTGTTATGTCATTTGGCTGTGTAGGCGAACTAATAAGTATCAACTGTCATCAGAAACATCAGCGCATTTGGTCAGGTCCCACCAACCAACTGACGTCACGACCACAAGCAAGTGCAATATGGCGTCCACTACGCTGCGTTATCGTCAAGTTACGCGCAACTTGAAAAAACATGTTGAATTTTTCGAAAGACCAGCCTTAATGGATTTCTCTGGTCCCTGTTTTAAACGCATTCTTAGAACACTTATCGATTGAATAAAATAGGCGATTGACTACATTGAAAATAAGTTGCAAATTATTTTCATCCAGTCATTGACAACGTAACAAAGCGTAATGAGGCGATTTTTATAAAAAAATATTTTGACGGTCACTGTACTTACAATAATTTTAGTATGAGGGACGAATCCAAACAAATATTATTGTGCGGGACGAACGAAGACTTTTTAATGGCGTGGGCCGAACATTAGGGATGAATATGGCATAAATCGAATAGATGGATCTTTGTTTCTTTTTCGCGCAAAAACGATTGAACAGATTTAGATCTAAATTTAGATTCAGGTATAAGCTACTTTGTATCCCCGACATCAGTTCCCATGCGATTTATTTTACCGAATGTAAAACAAGTTTTATGGCTAATGTATACGTAAAAGAAGAATCGGTAGAATTTGTGGACAGTACCGTATTCTTAGGAATTACCTTAGATAGTAAACTTCAATGGGCACATAGATAACCTATCGAAGAGACAAAGTTCTGCAGCATATGCAGTCAAAAAAATTCGTCATCTTACAGACGTTGATACTTCTAGACTAGTATATTTCAGCTACTTCCATAGTATTATGTCTTATGGTATACTGCTGTGGGGGAATGCTGCAGATATTAACACTGTATTTGTGCTGCAGAAGAGGGCTGTTCGTGCAATCTATGATATGGGTCCCAGAGAGTCCCTACGTGATAAATTTAAAGAAATAATCATAATGACAGTACCATGTCAATATATTTATGAAAACTTGTTGTACAATCATAAGAATATCAATCGGTTCCCCAAAAATAGCGATATACATAAATTAAATACTAGAAATAAGAATAAACTCGCTGTGCCCACAACTAGGCTACACAAGATTAATGTATCTTTTAAAGGACAATGTATACGCTTCTACAACAAAACTCCAAGTGAGTTGCAAAAATTATCAATAAATAAATTCAAACAAATTGTCAAACATATCCTTTGTAAAAAGGCTTACTATAAAATATCAGATTATCTAGACGATAAAAAAGCTTGGGACGAGTTTTGCTCCAACTCGAAAACTAACATTCTAACAAGGTAAAGGTTTCTTGTTCGCTTCTTTACTTTACCTTAAAAAGATTGAAGTGGACAAAAAATCAAAGTGATCACTTTATTTCCTAGTTTTACTTATGTAATCTGAGTTTTTGTGACGTGTCCAAGAGTCCTGTAAGGTCTAAAGGAAATAAAGCACTTTGAATTTTGAATTTTGCGAAGCCGGGGGAGGGGGGGTAAACTAGTCATTAAATCAAAGAACCAACAGCCGCTACGGTCATTTATTGCCAACCATCCAATTAATGCAATCAAGTCGCTGAGTTACACAATGGTTAGGTATTATACAACAATACCACTAAGCCATAGCAAAACCAAACGCTCGATTTAACCCTGAATGAGCTGTGTGTGTTACCTATAACTATAAATTGACACAATACCCGAATGTCATTTTATGGATACGGCATCATCTAGCCCCCCTCCCCCCACATGCCATTTCTTTACTAATCCATCATCATCATCAGCCTTGTCCACAGCTGGACATAGGCCTCATGAGCGCCATAGCACCCTGTCTTCAGCTTGCCGCATCCAGCATCTGCCAGCAGTCTTTCGAAAATCGTCATCCCACCTGGTCGGAGGGCATCCTACACTACGTTTGCCGAGTCGCGGTCTCCACTCAAGAACACGTTTACCCAAGCGGCTGTCGGTTCTTCTCGAGATATGACCGGCCCACTGCCACTTCAGCTTGCTAGTCCTTTGAGCTATGTCGATAACCTTAGATCTCTGTCGGATGTATTCGTTGCTTATCCTTCAGAGAAACTCCGAGCATAGCTCTCTCCATAGCTCGCTGGGCGACTTTAAACTGGTGGACCAGCCCTACCGTTAGTGTCCACGTCTCAGCTCCGTAGGTCATGACTGGTCTACTAATCCATACTTCTATGCTAATATTATGAATTCTAAAATAGCCCTGTCTGTATCTAAAATACCTTTTCGCGCTAATACGGTTTGGCAGGAAGGTAAATTGTATCCCGAAGCCGGACTTAATTAGGATACTGGAAAAGCTCGGGCGAAGCCGCAGGCAGCAGCCAGTAATATATATATATATAAAGATTATCAGGGCCAGGGACAGGGCTTGGAACGATAAAAAAACTACAAAAAAAATGCAAAGCCGTCAACCGAAGCTTGTCATGCAGATTGAAGTTAAAATAATGATTTGCCCAAATTAACATGATTTTCCGCTAGGGCTTTAAAGGGCGCATTTAATTCGACACATAAACACCCTGAAAGGTTGTACGAACATTCAAATTTTAATTATGTGTGCTTAGGACTGTACTTTAGGAAAACAAACGTGGGGCAAGCTTTAACAATAACCATTAGAGCCATACATGATCGCTTCGCTCCACGCATTGACGAAAGATTTATTCTTGTTCCTTGAATGTGAATACATTTACTCTATTTTATTGATAACGACTATGGCAACCTTTTTTATGTCATACAGATGCTGGCTGCGGCAAGCTGAAGACAGGGCGCTGTGGCGCTCATTAAGGGAGGCCTATGTCTAGCTGTGGACTTATATCATGGCAACCAGTTCAACGTATTAACTGACCAGCCTCGGCGTTGAGATCCGCAAGGGTGCGCCGCCGCCCAACGGTAGTCCCGAGGGACATGCGTGATATGGGTCGTGAAAGTGTTCATCATCATCATTATCGGCCTATATTTGTCCACAGCTGGGCATAAGCCTCCCAGAATGAGCGCCATTTTGCCCTGTCTTCAGCTTGCCGCATCCAGCATCTGCCAGCAGTCTTTTGCAAATCGTCATCTCACCTGGTCGTCGTCATGTTTTAGGTTCCTTTATTTCCTACTGTTATCTCTATGGTTTTTGAATAAAGTATGTAAATTTATAAGAAATATTTTATTACACGGAATCTAAAATAGCCTTGAGTTATATGTTATAATAAGCCTAAGTAAAAATAATATTTACTTAGTGAAAAGTCAAGTCCAAGCTGTTATGAAAACAAGTATGAAATGAAAGTTATAAACGATCGTGGACCGAGTATTGAAATTGGTCGTAAAAGCCAGTTAAAATTATGTAGAAGTCCAAAACATAAACCAGTTGAAGCACTGCGCTCGATAGCCCTTTGCGCCCAAATTTGCGGTCCAGCGGTGGTTTAATTAAGCTGCATGCTTTAATTTCGCCTAAAATTCTCCGAGAGGTGGAAATGTAGTTCATACCACTAATGAGGTCATTTAGCGTTTCGTGCCCAATGAAAATGGACTCTGAAAGCTTTTTAACCTAAGTCAAAGATAAATGAAACGGAGGTTCTTCGCGACGGTAAAGATCATGATCATCATCGTCATTCGCCTATATTAGTCCACTGCTGGACAGAGGCCTCCCCATAAGATCATGATGAAAGGTAATAATTATTTACCACGTTAATGATTGAGGACGCGTAATTTTAGTTGAAAGTCTTGTTTATTTCGAAACTACCAATTCAATATATGAATATAAAATGTATGATGCATCTGAGTAAAGACTTTCAACGTTTTCAGCAGATTGTCGGAAACATATTTTACCTTAGATGAAAGTAAAAAAAAATGAGATTATGTACTAGATTCTCAAATTGCATCGAAATGTATCGCTATTCTATCGCTTTCTATGCAAACCTAAAGCGATACCAGTGTCGCTTAATTAATGTGCTACAATGCAAAAAAAACAACACAACCCAAAAAAGTTCTATCGGAAAAAGCTAGCTTTTTATTTTTTTAGTGAATTCACGAATTTTAATATTTTAGCATGACTTAATATTTTTAAAACGATGATATTTTAATTAATTCATGAATAATGTTACGGTTAAGAGTAGCGAATTCTGTGTATCATTAGAACTTAAGTACCTATCGAAAATGACAAATCCAAAAACACATAGGTGGGTCACTAATTTTGTGCTTAAGTACTATTAATAAGTTTCCAAAGAATTGTATAGCCCCAAAAATTCTAAATTTTATGTTGTTTACTATTTTGATTTCGCAAAGGATTTAAAGGTCAATGACCTCTATTGCAAGCTATCTAGCATCAAAAGGGAAATTGACTCAAAGTTTGATCACGAGGCTCGAAAGCTCCTTATTACTTCGTAATCTTTGTGAAACTTCCTACCTCCACCGATCACTATACAGGTCTAGTAAAACCTTACAAAAATAATTGGGCAAGACCTTCCACTCCATTGTCAATATGCAGAACGAAAGCCTTTGATCTGTTACCTGTATCATAGACTACAAGTGCGTACTCCTACTGGTTGTTAGTTAGAGTATGTACTTGCCAATGTACCTTCTTTGTGACGTCATGTTCTTGGGAATGATCAAAGCCTCCACATTCACTCGCTAATTGGCCGTCATTGACCCATGAAATTCGCTTGTGAGTCAATGGTAAGTAGTGTCACATTATTTGGAATACTATATGGTGGTGTGGAGAATTTTGAAGACCATTTGCCACGTGTCAGATATATAAGTAAATCTTCAATAATATTATAAATAGGGGACAGATTTGTGTTTTTGTATGTTATAATAATAATTATGTGTAGCCCTCGCCTTTAGATTAACTCTCATGAAGGGTCTCTGCGCTATTGGTTTCGGTCCCACGCCTGCCCCCCAAAGGAACGGTTCACTATTTGGCCAGAGATCATGGTACTGAGAAACACACAATAATAATAATGATGGACAATTCACACAGCATTATTTAGCCCCAAGTTAAGCAGAGCTTGTGTTATGGGTACTACATAACTGATATACATAATACAATACACAGATCGATACCATTAGACTAGCCATTAGAAAGCTTACCATTCAGGGAGTGACATTACGCGGATGAAACTGCGAGGTGCTGCTAGTAAAATATAAAGAGCTTTATTTTTCCTTACCAGTTATTGTTATTACATAAAAATAAATAGATATTTTTATTATACATAGAAAACGACCAGAACACCCTGAACAAATACCTGCAGATCGTACAAATATTTGTCCCAAGGCGGGAATCGCACCCGCAACTTCCTGCGTCGCAGGCGGACCTTCGCCCACCGCGTCACAGAGGTCGTCGAAAATGGCCATTGGCATTTGAGCTTTAGGATCTTCTGTACCATCTTTTACCTTGGTTTTCTTTCAAATCGTTACATTTCTGATCATATCGTTTAAGGCTGTGCCTAATGCAAAAATTAAGCAAAATGTGTATTTTTAAACATTTAATGATAACATTTATTATAACGGACGTTAATGTTCAAATTAAAAAAGTACTGTCATGTAATATAATCAAAAATCAATTTTTGAAAATGAACTGGTTGCTTTGCTCTGTCCCGCTTCTATGAACGCGAAATCCCATGCCTATCCTTATCACAAATTTTTGCATTAGGCCCGCCCTTAATCGTATTCCCTTGAAGCCTACGAATCTTTGACAGACTCATATTCGTTTAAGCTAAATAGTTAGGTTAGGTTTTTTTTAATGTTTATTGAACATACACAAATAACGCTTTTGGAAGGCATGGATAAGCCCGAAGTTTTGCCAAAGAATTTCTCACAGGCCTCGGTCAAAAGCAATTTAATTTAAACTATGAAATGTCAAATTTGTAATAATGTCATAAAAATCACAATAATATAATGCGGATACCTCTTTATACCTCTTTACGTCGAAACTACTGAACGGTTCCGGCTTCCGGGAAATTTTACATAATGTAGCTCTAGATCATAATAACATAAAGGCATACATTTAATCCTGAAAAACGAGAGTGATGCCACGGGCGATTGCTAGTTTTTATTATTTCCGTTAACTATAACGATTACACCACAATTGTGTCCCAAACAAAATGTAAATAAAGTTGTCGCCGCCATAACTAGATGGCGTGCCAAATACGTGTCCAATTATTCCACTCACAGTTCAAAGTCTCAGAATCTATTATCCCAACCTCAATTGGGAAGCTCCCAATTAGTTTCGGTTGCAGACCAATCAGTAACTATCACAATGTAACTGATATTGGGTACAATTCACCTACCACATCCTCGTAATTCAGAACTAAATTGACTAATTTAGTTTGACGTAACTAGAAACTTCCTATAAATTATTGGCAGTTATTTAAGGGAATATACAATACAATCGCAATTTTTTGTGTAAAGGATAGACATAGGATTTCGCGTTCATGGGAGCGGAACAGGTCATAGCAACGCAAACCTGAAAATCAAGTTTTAGCTTATTATATATTAGTTAGGACATTCGAGAATCGCGTTTTTGAAACATATGGTCGATAAAGTGAGTCCTGAACTTTACCATTAAATAAATTTCAAAGTTAAATATACAAAAAACTACTCAAAGTCAAAGTCGAGAGATCTGACGGAGAAACAAGTGAATTATGGACCTCTGGGAATAAGCCATTTGATTTGAAGTATAGTTATCCATTCAATTGCCATACCTGTCGCGGCGAAAAAATTGACCCCTTCAACTCACATCTATGGATGTCTTAAGTGTCAGTAAAAGGGAGCAGCTACCTTTTGTCTATTTTAACAAATCTTATGCAACTGTGCATCTTGCAGAATAGATCTACCACTGAACTGCGACCCCCATATGCCCAGTGTGGGGATTATGGCATTACCCCTCCATGAGATAAAAACGATTATCAGGGGAGGCTTGCGTCTAGCAGTGCTGCGTCTATTATCGACCACTGCATGTTATTTTATGATGTTATGTTATGACACTAAGTTATTTTGTGGTAAAACAGACATCTGTTTTAGCACAACATAATTATCTACTATTTACGGTGTAATGTTCACCATCTGTTGAGTATTTTGAGTAGCAAATAAATAAATTCTACTACAGAATAAAAGAAAGAACTTTTTTGACCAAACTTGAAAGTATGCTTTTGTCTAAGTAGTAAAATTCCTTTCTTATACTTACTTTAAAACTTTCATTAGTATCGTGGTCCAATAAAAAAGCAAGATTTTATGAGAAAGTTGCAAACTACTGTTTTCTACTTTCTAGCTGCTTCCCGACTGATGGCGAAATAAAATCTTACTTTTATTTAAAAAAAAATGGCTTGACATTTTATAATATGACAGCCTCATATTTTCTTAATTCGGTGATCTGTAGGTATTAAATAAAGGGCCTCCTTCACCCAATTTGCACTCCATCATCATCATCAGCCTATATTTGTCCACTAATGAGCGCCATAGCGCCCTGTCTTCAGCTTGCCGCATCCAGCATCTGCCAGCAATCTTTCGCAAATCGTCATCTCACCAGCAGGGGTATTTTAATTCGTCGGAAAAGCCTTCGGATTTGATATCGGAAACTTTGTCGAAGAACGCTTATTTTAAACCAGCGGATTCGAAAACTTTTGACATTCGAATTCGGATCCTTGTTAGGAGAGTTTCATACTTTCGATCATCAATCCGCAACGAAATCAAAATAGCGTCCGCGGAATCGAATTCGAATCGGACGTTTCCGCTCCGGAAACGAATCGAATGAATTAAAATAGCCCTGCAGGTCGAAGTCCGTCCTACACTACGTTTGCCGAGTCGCAGTCTCCACACAAGAACTCGTTTACCCCAGCGGTTGTCGGTTCTTCTCGAGTTATGGCCAGCCCACTGTCACTTCAGCTTGCTAATCCTTTGAGCTATGTCGATAACTTTAGTTCTCTGTCGGATGTATTCGTTACGAATCCTATCCTGCAGAGAAACTCCGAGCATAGCTCTCTCCATAGTTCGCTGGGCGACTTTAAACTGTCGGACCAGCCCTACCGTGCACATCAGTCCAAATTTACACTTCAGTCATTAAATTTGATTCTACTATTATACATTTTTGGATTAAAACTATCATCTAGAATTTAGTAAGCAATATGTAAACTCCAGTCAATTTTTGCATAAAGTATTGTAAGAAAATTAATATTTCTATTAGATATTTAGATTTTATTGTTGTAGGCACCTATTTAATAAATAAATAATAATAAATAAATAATGCTGGACAATTCACACAGCATTATCTAGCCCCAAGCTAAGCAGAGCTTGTGTTATGGGTACTAGATAACTGATATACATAATATAATACAATACATAGATAGATATTTTTTATTATATATATATAGAAAACGACCAGAACACCCTGAACAAATGCCTGCAGATCGTCACACTTTTGTCCCGAGGCGGGAATCGAACCCACAACCTTCTGCGTCGCAGGCAGACCTTCGCCCACCGCGCCACATCGGTCGTCTAGCATAATAGCATTATAGTAGTTATTACTTATATAGTTATTTATTATTCTGTATTTTATGTCATTGTTTTTGTTTTGTAATATGGACTGTGTTGTCTGAAATAAAAATTTATTCATTCATACATTCATTCATTACCAAATGGTGTAACTTACCTAAAGCAGGGAATAACCAGCTTTGAACCTGCACGAGTGTAGAGCCAGCCCTGTCTCTACAAGCACGTTCCTCACTTTAATATTCGTTGGGGCAATACGCAAAGTTTCGACGTTGGGTATCGCATAAATTGCAGTTTTAATGTAACAGAACTCGTTAATGGATGCATTATACGGTAATTAAAATGAAGTTGTAAGCTTTTTGATGCATTTTAATGCGTTCACTTACAGTTTATTTTTATGTACTTACTATGATACTTCGGCGTTAACGAAGCATTCTTTAACTTGTAGTCTTACGATTGCTAGATTCAGTCACACATTTATAGATAAACCTGAAAAAGGAAATTATTATTCCGCCTACGCTTACAGAATAATTAATGAGTTAATTTTGTTCGTTTATGGCTTAAAAGAGGTTTATACTTTGAAGCATTCGTAATCTCTTTGGTCGTTGACTAAAAAGTTTCTTTACATTTCACCTTTTTAATGAGGGGATTTAGATTGGCTTTTTTAAAAAGAAATGAAAATTTATTCCACAAATGATAGGTGGCAGGGGGCGTCAACTGGAAATTAGTGTATGTCAATGTCATATGAAAGGAAAACAACCTTACGTCAAAATGTACCGATTTGGAAAATTCAAAGGTTTCCTTTCATTTTACATTGACGTACCTTATTTCCAGTCGACGCCCTGCCTCCTATTGAGATACCTAGAACTATTTTTTTTTATTTCAATGCAAATCGAAAACCGCTCATTTCGTGGTAAAAAATCGAACTGTCACGCCACGTCACACATAAATGACATTTGTTCCAACGTTATGCAAAACTGCGCATTGCAAATGTTTAACTCCCATAGAAACAACCAAAGATTCCCCCCATGGAACGTAGGATCCTAGGTTCTTTGGCAACAATCAACACGATGGCGACCATCGAATGCGTAAATTAATTGAAACTTATTCCTTCAACTTCAATAATGTACGCAATGTATGTCGATGCGATGTCATTATTGTCTATTCTACCCTAGACAATTTATAATCCCCATGCTAGGCCCCCAGGGCGCAGGGTCGGCAGTTTAACGTGCTTTCCAAATTGGGATTAAACAACCCTTTTTTGAAAAGTGTCCTAATTAAAAATAAAAAAATAATTAAATAAATTCTTCAATCTATAAGTTTACTAAAACGGCATTTAAAATTTAAATTTTCAAGGTGTTTGTTCAAAACGCTAACAACATTGCGCGTTTTTTAATCTTTTTGCAAACACCATGATATAGTTATCATGGTGTTTGAAAACAGATTAAAAAACTGAAAACTTACAATTTAATTTTAAAATTTATTTTGTTTATTTTATGAACTAAAACGAACATTTTCCGACTGCGTTTTGCCTAAGTTATCGCAATAATATATTTTCAGTTATTTTCTCGTTATAGAGTAAAATACCCATTTTCTACACCATCATACACAACTAATATATAAAAATCGCAGCAACAGTATTTTACAGTTGATGCTCTTATTAAGAAAAAATAATATTCCTTTTGAACTATTATCATTTAATATAAATAGCAGTTAAACGTAGTGTAGGACGCCCTCCGACCAGGTGGGATGACGATTTGCGAAAGACTGCTGGCAGATGCTGGATGCGGCAAGCTGAAGACAGGGCGCTATGGCGCTCATTAGGGGATACCTATGTCCAGCAGTGGACTGATGTAGGCTGATGATGATGATGAAGTAGCAGGTACCTATCTAGTAATTGTGTTCCAACTATCATAATACTTACAGGGCAATATAATGTTACGTAGGTATCAGAATAAAGATTATTTCATGTTATCTGATAGGTGGTATATAAGGCGGTAGATTTCGATATCTTATCATTTCTAACACTTTTTGGAATATGATATGATTAATGATCAGTTAATTATGCATTCTCGTTAAAACGCGTGTTGTAAATTAATTACAATGTTCCGATTGGTTTTGTGTTTTTGTTTTTGTGTGTTTGTTGGTGGGCAAGAAAGGTTTCCGGTCAATATTTTGCATTACAATGATTTTCATGCAAGGTAAGTTAATGAGATTGTCTGTTTTACTCAAAATACTGTCTGCTGTATGCTCTATTTGATTATTTAATATATTTAGTAAGCTTTTTATAATGTGCAGAAGTTTGTTGTACGAAAATGTATGCTAATCTTTGGAGTATATCAAATCTTTCGAACATAATTTCAACACTTTCTTTCAACTTACAACTTTGGAATTTCTCAGGAACAGTTAAAAGTAGGAAATAAATAATTTAGGTAAAACTTATCAGAGAACTATAACAAAAAAATTAAGCGCACTTCAAAGTACAACATTTTTCAAGCAACTTAAATTGTAAGAAAAAAAGTAAGAAACTTTTTGGTCAACATTTATTGGTCAAATGTTTTAAACCTCTTTGAAGTCATGCCCGAACGAAACCTTACTTTTTGATGAAGGTTTAACGCTAATAAAACCTTCGTGCTAAAATTAGTTCAGCTTCCATTTTTTGCGGCGACTACAGTTTATCTAATCACATTGTTCTACAAACTCTTAGCTCAATTAAAGTATAATCGATCTACGAACAAACCAATTTTTTTTTTTTTAGTTATTTTTGCTTTTTCAACAAAGACCAAGCAAATATGAAAGTAAACGCTTTATTGGCTGAACTTTTTATGGCAATTTGCTTTTACTCCGATATTATTACATTTATTCCTCTTCGATATAAAAAATAATATCGTTTCCAGGTTCGTGGAAACCAACCCATGGGGTGGAGTCTGCAACCCAGTGGCAGCGCCTTGCATAGGAGGCTTCGCACGGCTGACGACGAAGGTCAGGGAGCGGCTGGCGGCGGAACCAGACTCCCTACTCCTGAACGGAGGAGACAGCTTCCAAGGCACTATCTGGTACAACATCCTGAGGTGGAACGTGACTCAGGAGTTCATGAATATATTGCCTCATGACGCTCATGTAAGTTTAACACTTTCAACCTATGGCGCATAAGTCGATCTGCGGGTCCGTGTCGAGGCAGCGCAGTGAATACGTTAATAAGATCAGAGTGCACACAAAGTGATAATGTCTCTTAACCGAATTTCGGCCTCAGTGCCATTGGTCTGACTACTCTAGAATCTAACGGAGTCATGTGCGCTGGACATATTATAGTGTGTGCACAAATACACGTGCACTCTCAAAAAATCACTGATAAAAATATGGCGAATCAATTATCATTTGCTAAACTTTATTTAGAAAGAAAATTACTATCAAATAATAGAATAAAATTAAAACTTGTATTTAAGTACAATAGCAATTGAGCTAACTGCAGACTGTTGCTAACAATCTGACTCATATCAATACCAGTTTATTCAATTGTTTCATATGTACATTGCAAGTTCTTATGAGATCATGAATAAATCATAATGAATGGGGAAAAGAAAGCAAAAGGTACGCGATAAATACCCGATAAATAATCTTAAATAAATCATAATGAAGATAAAACTTTGCAGGCTACAGAACTTAGTTGAATGTAATTCTAAGCCCTTGTAGGTACAATTGTCTACACTCCGAGTCAAACAAATCTTCAGAATGCATTCCAAATTTCATCTCGTGTGATGAAATTTGGAATCAACCGTGTGTTTTTCAGGTCTTAGGCAATCACGAGTTTGATAACGGCATCGAGGGGGTAGTTCCATACCTGGAATATTTAAAAGACCCGGTGGTCACAGCCAATATCATCGATGAGGATGAGCCCACAATCCAGGGTCTGTACAAGCCTAGCATTGTGGTGGAGAGACAAGGACGGAAGATTGGTATCATTGGGGTCATCATAGCGAGTACTGACGTAAGTATGGTCCTAATCTATAACTGAGTCCTTAGTGGTTGAGGGTAGTGAACGAAAATAGTTTTTGTTTCCTTCAAACACAGCAGCTTGTTTAGCGCCTTGCAGCATTCCTACCGGATAGAAACGATTTAAGTGCTATTAGAACTAAGACAGAGATCCAATGGTTCCATTTCCATACGAAGGAAAAGTTCTCTCTTCTTCTTTTGACTTTTACACAATTAATTGTAGTATTCGAATGATTTTGAGACATTCATTGCATTTTGGGAGTACAATTGGACAGGTCAGCGGTAGTACCTATTAGATATAATTGTTTTATCAAGAACACCCAAAACGACGCTCTACCAGAAAACTGAAAAGTTGACATGTCGTCATGTGTGGACGTATTTTTAACAAGATACCTAAAAATATTAAACATTACCTTACAAAGCTTTCGAATTTAAGTTAAAAAGTGGCTTATCAACAAATCATTTTATACTGTATCTGAATTCCTCAATTCTAACAATCGAAATTGACATAATATAAATTCACTGACATTCTAAGATTTATTCATTTTTGTAAAATATTGTTATAAAATTATTTTCATTCGTTTTATGAATATTTGCTCAATTTAAATGTGTATTAAAGTTTTCTTGTCTATTTTGCATGCCGAATAATTCAGTGAATTATGTGAAACTGATTTTAAGCTTTTATAGAACCATTTGTCATGCAATAAAGCTATTATGATTATAAGTAAACGAAAATACTTTTGGCTTTGGTACTACTATGCAGTTCCATGCTAGCCACGTTGGTATGATAAAAGATCCTTCTTACTGTAGGTTTGCTTCATTTAGGATCCAGTTACTTATCAAAACTCTTTTCCTTTTTCTTTTTGTAGTCTAGATAGGAAATTGTCAATTTTCCCTACCTACGCCGAACGCCCGGACCTAACCCTTTTTTTATGCGGCGAGG
This sequence comes from Eupithecia vulgata, assembly GCA_946478455.1. NCBI lineage: Eukaryota > Metazoa > Arthropoda > Insecta > Lepidoptera > Geometridae > Eupithecia > Eupithecia vulgata. The sequence goes on along the minus strand of OX297879.1, from coordinate 9,366,426 downwards.
AAATTCGTTTACGAATAGACTTTTCTGGGGGGGGGGACCATAATAATGGGGACTCGACGCCCTGAGAAGGACGTAATACCCACTAAAACCTCTCCGGTAATCCTCTCTCGCCGAACCGAGAGAACATTAAAACCCACCGTGGCCCGGCTGGCGTCTCCTCCCCGACCTAACCCTAGTGATTTTATAGATTTTTTTTTCTGAACGTAGAAAAAAATTACAGACGCTAGCTTCAACCGGGGACCTAAGGTTTACTGATGAAATAGAAGCGGTGAAATTGGAAGCTGAGAAACTTCACGCAGACGGAGTTAACATCATCATTGTACTGTCACACTGTGGACTGGATATTGATAGGTAATTTAAAACTTCAGGATTAAGAATAGGAGTCTAATGCCCGTATTAAGAAATTATGTTCAACCTTCGATCTATTCTTGAGTAACGATTTTTCTATACGGATTGTAAAAAAATGAAGGGCCAAAGTTTAAGGGGAAGTTCAGCTTCGATCACAAAACATGGGAAAAATATTAAAAAAACCGCGGCTTAGATTTTGGAAAAATATGTAAAAATCAAATTACCACTAGACCGATGTGTTTATAATCATAAAAAAAGGCCTACGTAGCTGTTGTCTTCAAAACATCAAACACCTTTCATCGAAGCGGGCCATGGACCTTGGGTGCTGATAGGTGGTAGGTGGTACCGGTAGCACAAATGCATTTTCCTCAATTCTTTAACAGTAACGCACATTATTCAGTGATTATTTTGTTTTATTAATTTTTTAGAAACTAACAAGCCGGAATTTTTGAAATATTTTTCTCGTGTTATGTGATCGAAGGTGAACTTTCCCAGAAAGTTTGGTCCTTCATTTTTGTTACACCGTGTATAAAAGTCTTACTCAAATATAAATGGAATAAAAAGTAGTGACCTCGTTTTCTGCCAACAAAAAAAAATATTTTCGGGTCATTATAGGTACTACTTACCTAGCAAAACTTAAAAAAGAGTGTTACATCTGAAGGAATATGAGGTCTGTTTCTAGTTCTGGTGAAAAACATGATTGTTTTCATTTAATTCATTAAACCTCTTCTAACAGCTCCATATTCAAACTTTATTAAACTACGATGTGGCCAATATAAATATACGTCTTAACTATACACATTTCCAGAGATATCGCCCTACGTGGAGGTCCATATATCGACATCATCGTGGGTGGTCACAGCCACACCCTCCTGTACAACGAAGAACCTCCAGCACATAGCGCTTTTGTACCCCAAGGACCTTACCCCGTGGTGGTGGATCAGGACGAAAGAAAGGTAAAAAAAAATATGAAAAAACGAACTACGCCAAAATATGGCCTGGTTGGAGGGTGTCCTCCGACCAGGTGTGAGTGCTGCAGTGGAAACGTAGACCCACATTGTCATACAAATCTCACGCAGCTAAAATACGCCATGTGACCATACACAGCCTGCAGACCAGTTCGACAGCGGTTTATTGGACCTATTAAATTTTTGAAGAACACATTCCCAGCATTATCTAGATCAATTAAAATTAAGACAAACTCAATTATTTAACGCTACTTCTCTGTTCCAGGTATTGATAGTCCAAGCAGCAGCTCATACGCAGTATCTTGGAGAAATAAAGCTGTTCTTTGATGAAGCTGGAACTCTTCTAGACTGGGAGGGACACCCACACTACATTGGCACTGAAGTTGAACAAGGTTCATACATCCCATCACATTATTTGTTGAAGATAGGTCACGTAGTTTGAAACCTGAAACAAAAGAAGCAATTCCTAAACCTAAAGCGCTTACTAAAATGATAAGTTGTATTTTTACTGAATGAATTTCATAACTGGTTTGTACCTATTGCAGTAAATTTAATTTTACGTACATATGTAGGTTAGACGATATTTGGTTATTGAAAACATAAATGTAATACATTTCTTTCGTTCGTTTGTTCCCAAATCCGGAAATCCGAAGATGATCGAAAATCATCAATCAATCAGCACTCAGAATTATAGCTCGAAGAACTGATAATCGCTGGCGAGAAAAGGTTCTCGAGTGGCGACCGCAACGCAAAACGGAGTGTTGAGACACCATACACTCGATGGACCGACATTATTATATAGGTCGCATGGAGTTAATGGTTGGAGGCGGCTCAGGACCGTGGCGTCGTATGTCTGCCAACTGGCTCAAGATCTTGATACATAGCAAAATCGGGACCAAGCCTTTGATAAAATTGGAACGTTTAAGGCAAATAAAAAAAAATGGTTTGATGAAATAACAAAGTTGTACAGACAAATATGAGCCCGTAGGATCCTAAACTAGTTAAAACTGTGTTTCTGGAGCTGGTGGCTTCTCCAGTTTATAAAATCAAATAATTATATCAAACCAAAATAAATAAATACCTAAGATAAAATAACTTAGTCTGGTCGAAGCGGCGCGTGACCCGAGTGCTGGTGAGTATCTGGCACGGCGCATCAAATTGCGATACAGCGCGTTATTGCAGCCAGCGCGCGTCTTGTTTCTGATTGGTATTCAAGTGGATCAGTTTAGCTCTAGATTGTTTCAGTCTACAAATCAACAGTCTACAACTAGCTCAACGGTTTCACTAGTAAATAACTGTTCAACTACTAGTCTGAAGCTTTGGCCCGCGGGTATTAGTTTAGAAACCCCTCAGAAAATCTGATATTTTATAGTTAGCCTTTTTACAAAGTATATAAGTCTTTGTTCATATAATATCTTGATTTTTAAATCGGACTATAGTAAGTGTATCTCGAAAATATGTTTTAGCTGCTGACGTCCTGGAAATGATAGACGTTTACCTTCCAATGATCGACGAGCTGGGATCACAGAAGATCGGCTCGTCCTTGGTGCAATTGGCCTCGAACTGCGCCTGCAATGAGTGCACCATGGGGAACTTCATTTGCGATGCGTTCTTGGACAGTGTGAGTATACTTATGTTCAGGGGCCGACATATGACGCCATTTTGTGAATAGGATAGGCATATGATTTCACTTTTAAAGAAGCGGGACAGACCAGAGCGGCGTAAGCTCAAAAATCTATGCTTATCTATTAATTAAGACATTTGTTTGCAAAAATAAGCCGAATGTTCTTCTATTTAATATGGTGATGAAAATCTTGTGATTGATAGTATAGGAAAAAATTAAAAAAGTAAGAAAATAGGTATCCCATAGATTATTAGGTATATTTTTCAAAGCTTTATCGATAAAGATGACGGAGAAAATATGTTTTAATATAACCTAAATTTGCCTACTATCGTACAATGACCTTTTTGGCTACTGACAGTGGTTTATAAGAAATATTCGATATTTTTTCTTTGGTTCCTTGAATGTGAAAACACGATACAAAAATCATGAAAGTGCACTATTTTGCACTGTAACGTAGCTTTTCCGTGGAGTGGAACCACTGGGAGTTGCTACGTCGACATTAAGTACCCCGGCCGCCTGAGGGGCGACGCGGGGTATGGTTTTTAGGTATTAGCAGCGTAGCCGGGCCGCGGGGTCGAACCGCCGGGCGCTATGGCTGCTGTCCTAGGCCTTGGTAGCCTGAGGGGCTACGCAAGGGTGAGTGCTATGGGGTGGTTACCGAGAGTTAGGAGATATATGGTTAAAACACAGGGTACAACAATGATAACGGTATTTATTACGGTTTCCACAAAGGTACTTAATCTATACTTAGGTAATTCACTTCTTAGTCTAGGGTTACAATTATGGTACAATTGATCGGTTAATTCGGCGAGACAGGGGAGAGTGATAACTACGCGGGTTTACGACCTACCACGCAAACACAACGACCAACCAGTGACATATTCGACTTATATGTTAGCGCGGATCTATCTCCCCGAGCCCCCTTCTAGGGAGCCCGTGGAGATACCTACGGGGGTGGTTTACGGGGGTGCGTGAAGCGCACAAAAGGGGGTTGTACTGGCCTCGCAGGGGCGGCGGCGGTACGTATTAAAACGGACACGTGGTCCACCGGGGGTAGGACGCCAGAAGGGCGCCCGCCAGGAATCGGTAATTACTGCAATCGCACACGGACTTGACCTAACGGGTAGCGCAGAGTCTGCGCTCGGACCTCACCATTGGGTGAGGGAGGAGAACGTCCCGAGGGCTCGTTCTCCAACCGGGGGTATACTGGACGTATCGGTGACGACAGTACGGATTGAGACCAGGGTCTCACGGGTAGGCGAGCGCTGGCTAGGCGCCCGCCAAACGGGTAGCATCCTGCGGATGCACGGACCCCACAGGGTTGTGGGGGGCGGAGGGCGTACGGCAAGTACGTTCCTCCAAACGGTAAGCGGGACGCCAGAATCGACGCCCGCACGGGTTGCGACACAAGGACGCACGGTACCCCGCGAAGGACGCGGGGCGGGAGCCACGCCGAGGGCGCGGTTCCCTACGGGTAGCAAGACTCCAGGGGAGAAATGCTCGGGTTGCATCGTTTACGATGCACGGACCCCCGCAGGGACTGCGGGGGGCGGAGGGCGCGCTGTTGGCGCGCCGACCTTATCGGTGACACCCAGGGGGTGCGGTGAGTCCGTGGCGACGCTTGATAACGGGGCTTTGTGCTGAAGGCACTTTGACGGCGGAGCGGTGCACCAGAGGGGTGCGCGGGATAAACGGTGCGGTACGGGGGAACATCAGGCATGCGGAAGGCAGCCTGCTACGGTACGGAACGGGGGGTTCAGACTCGCCGACGGCGCGCCTGCTGGAGAGAGAGGAAAGGGAGGGGAGGCGTATCGGATGAGGATTTCGCCCCCAACCGACTCGCCGTGGGGAAAGGTACTGGGTGGGGAAACACTGGGGAAGAAGGGGATGGGAAGCGTATCGGATGAGGATTTCGCCCCCAACCGACTCGCCATGAGGAAAGGTACTTGGTGGGGAAACACCGGGGGGAAGAGGGGGAAGGGAGGCGTATCGGATGAGGATTTCGCCCCCAACCGACTCGCCGTGAGGAAAGGTACTTGGTGGGGACACCACCGAGGGGAAGAGGGGGAAGGGAGGCGTATCGGATGAGGATTTCGCCCCCAACCGACTCGCCGTGAGGAAAGGTACTTGGTGGGGAAACCACCGGGGGTAGAGGGGGAGGGGAGGCGTATCGGATGAGGATTTCGCCCCCAACCGACTCGCCGTGAGGAAAGGTACTTGGTGGGGAAACCACCGAGGGGAAGAAGGGGAGGGGGGAAGGGAAGCGTATCGGATGAGGATAATGCCCCCAACCGACTCGCCGCGAGGAAAGGTACTCGGTGGGGAAACCACCGAGGGGAAGAGGGGGAGGGGGGAAGGGAAGCGTATCGGATGAGGATTTCGCCCCCAACCGACTCGCCGCGAGGAAAGGTACTCGGTGGGGAAACCACCGAGGGGAAGAGGGGGAGAGGGGAAGGGAAGCGTATCGGATGAGGATGATGCCCCCAACCGACTCGCTTGAGCACCTGCGGACAAATGCTGCTGCCTGAGGGCAAGTGACGGCTTATATATGCGCGAGGGGTGGTGCGCGGGCGCCGGGCGGCAGGGTGGTCGCTCGTGCAACCGGTTTGATCTAGCTTCGGCCTGCGCGCTGTCGACTGGTTTATCGCTGTGCGTGTGTGCGTTACGTTCACTGTTTGCGGGCGGCCTCTTGCTTGTGTTTGTGGCGGACGGTCGGTACGGAGTAGCTACGTCACACTCTCTCCCCTCTTCTGGAGATTTTTACCTGCGGGGAAAAATCGCCGTATTAGAGACAAAGTCTGTATTGAACTTCTCTCTTCATCTGGATACAAGTTGTAACAAAACAAAATTTAAAACAAATTAACTACTTAAGATAATTGAACACAAAAAAAAAAATCTCTAAGTTTTATCCAAATTCAAGATCACATTATAGGATCATTACTAGTCGGAGGAAGAAAGATTTTTACAGTTTTATTTGATCATTGGACTGTTCTGTATGACACTGAGTTGAAAGAAAACAAGTTATAGACTCCTTATATGAATATGCCTTTATAAAAGCTTTAATTTCAAAGTTAACTGACGAACGACATATATTATACTCTATTGTGACTGTTACTACTTACTTAAGTACTATTTTAACTAAGTTTACGTTTACATCAGTCTTTGTATTGAGGTAGCTTAAGTATGTACGTTGTATCCTCTCACAGAGTATTATATACTAGCGTATACTATAATTTTGCTTCTTATTTATTACAGAGTTACCAAGGCAAAAATACATAATAAATGAAGATGTCTTCGCATCCCCGTTTTTCTTTACAATCTATATTTTACTATTACAGTTTAACCCATTTCTATGACCTTTTGTCAGTCTTACAAGGATTTTATCTTTTATTTTAAATTGACTAGTGTTTGTTTGTAAATTTACTAGACACTATTTGGTTTACTTATAACAATGAGATCTACCAGGCATATACTGGTTTAGGGAGAAGTTACTGTTTCTACTGGTTAACAAAATAACAAAATATGTTGTTCGTGTCGAACTACCAAATGACTTTTAACAATAATTTGCCTCTCCGGGTCAAAATAACAATTAAACAATAACAATTAACATAGCATGGGATTCCAGTCCCTAACAATAACAAATAAAACAAAAGAAAATCTACAGGGTGTGGGCTCCTGATCCCACCCCAAAACAAATAATAAAAAAAAACTTCTTACAGTGTGGGTTGTAGTAGCCTCACTACGCCTCTCTTACTTCCCTTGTTTCTCTTCTTTTTTTTTTTCTCTTCGTTCTTCTTTATTTATTTTTTTGGTCCTCTTGCGTTTCCCGGCGGCGGATGTGGGTACAATAAATTCAGGTTTATGATGTGTTCGGTGTCGTTATTTACTATTTATTGTGCTTGACGTTTTCTAGTACAGATATGACGGGTGATTTTTCCTGTATTATTTTGTATGTTCCCGAGTATTTGGGTGCTAACTTCGCCCAGAAATCTCGATTTGAATCAGATATTGGGTATTCTTATTTTAGTACCAGGTCGTTTATTCTTGGTTTCCAATGACGTCTTTGTTTGTCGTAGTATTGTTTCTGAGTATTAGACGCGTGGTTTTTGGTGTTCGCTGATTACTTCGTTTAATTGTTGCAGCTTTGATGGACCTCTTATTTGCCTTTGCAACAATTCCTGCTCAGAACTCCCATCTTGCCGCATCCACTGCAAAACAGTTGTTTTTGAGCTTTACAATCTCTAGAGGCGTGATTTGGCTTACCGCAGTTCCAACAGTGTGTTTTCCCATCGTAGTTCGGGTGTATCTTCTTGGATTGATTGTTGTCCCGGTTGTCTGCCCTGCCTGGATCGCTTGTATTTGCTCGTTGTGTTTGATTTTGGTCTTTGTCTTGATCATCATTACGTTGAAACCCTTGTTTTTGGTAGCTCCTAATTCTTTTTTCTTCATTTACTATGTTCTCATAGTCGCCCGCTAGTGCGATCAGTTCTCTTATGTTCTTGCATTCTTGTCTTTTTATATAATGCTTATATTTTGGATTCATGTTGTTATATACCATTTCCGTCTCTTCTGAATTATTCATTTTACCGTATCTTCTAATGAGGGTTTGCATCTGTGTAACGAAATCAGAAAACCGTTCGTCGTGATATTGTTTTCTTGCCGCTATTCTGTTGAGAAGGTTCGCCTCGTAGTTTCGCGGAAAATAAAACAATTTGAAATCGTCTTCAAAATCATTCCATGTCTTCCAGTTTTTGTGGTTGTTTCTGTGCCATAGTAAAGCTTTCCCATTCAGGATTTTTGGTACAAGTTGTAGTAGGTCGTTTCTATCTCCCGGTACCGTATTTATTAATTCATCAATTCTTTCCAGGAATTCTATTGCATCCCCTGTCGTATCGAAGCTGACGTTCCACTTCGAGAAGATTTTTTCTATCTTCTGCATCTCTTTGGTATTTTCCATTTTTGAAGTTTCCGCCTGTTCGTACCCTTCTTCTTGGGATTCTTCTTCGGATGCAGATTGTCTTTCACTCGCTGTCTCGGTTTTTATTATATTCACCAGTTGCTTTCTTAGTTCTTCAACTGTTTTTGCCGACGCCGGGAAACCTCTTGATTCGATTTCTTGAACTAACTCGTCTTTCTTCAAGTTGTATATCCAGGATGTAGGCATTTATGTAATTATACTATTATAATGTCCTTTTAAATGTAGCACTATGTACACCTATTCACGATATAGATATTCACTTAATCTATATTCACTTGGTTTGGTTGGTCGGGCTTGCGTGGAGGGTCGAACGGGTTTTTTTTTTTTTTGTGGAATATTTTTTTATATTTCGCGGTTTGTTAAAAAAAAATTGATTTTACGTGATTACTACACTAAAACAATTAAAATAAACAATTTATCGCGGCTTTTAAACTATCTCGGTTGTACGCGACAACGGAATATATTCGGATTCTCTGTAACTCTCAGTAAACCCTTAGCGTTTCCCGGCTCGGGATTGTTTAGATGGTTGCTACGGAATCACCAACCTTACGGATCTCCCTCAGATCCTCTAAACAACCCCTATGTGGGTTTTTTTTGCTGGGCGCCAAATGTAACGTAGCTTTTCCGTGGAGTGGAACCACTGGGAGTTGCTACGTTGACATTAAGTACCCCGGCCGCCTGAGGGGCGACGCGGGGTATGGTTTTTAGGTATTAGCAGCGTAGCCGGGCCGCGGGGTCGAACCGCCGGGCGCTATGGCTGCTGTCCTAGGCCTTGGTAGCCTGAGGGGCTACGCAAGGGTGAGTGCTATGGGGTAGTTACCGAGAGTTAGGAGATATATAGGGTTAAAACACAGGGTACAACAATGATAACGGTATTTATTACGGTTTCCACAAAGGTACTTAATCTATACTTAGGTAATTCACTTCTTAGTCTAGGGTTACAATTATGGTACAATTGATCGGTTAATTCGGCGAGACAGGGGAGAGTGATAACTACGCGGGTTTACGACCTACCACGCAAACACAACGACCAACCAGTGACATATTCGACTTATATGTTAGCGCGGATCTATCTCCCCGAGCCCCCTTCTAGGGAGCCCGTGGAGATACCTACGGGGGTGGTTTACGGGGGTGCGTGAAGCGCACAAAAGGGGGTTGTACTGGCCTCGCAGGGGCGGCGGCGGTACGTATTAAAACGGACACGTGGTCCACCGGGGGTAGGACGCCAGAAGGGCGCCCGCCAGGAATCGGTAATTACTGCAATCGCACACGGACTTGACCTAACGGGTAGCGCAGAGTCTGCGCTCGGACCTCACCATTGGGTGAGGGAGGAGAACGTCCCGAGGGCTCGTTCTCCAACCGGGGGTATACTGGACGTATCGGTGACGACAGTACGGATTGAGACCAGGGTCTCACGGGTAGGCGAGCGCTGGCTAGGCGCCCGCCAAACGGGTAGCATCCTGCGGATGCACGGACCCCACAGGGTTGTGGGGGGCGGAGGGCGTACGGCAAGTACGTTCCTCCAAACGGTAAGCGGGACGCCAGAATCGACGCCCGCACGGGTTGCGACACAAGGACGCACGGTACCCCGCGAAGGACGCGGGGCGGGAGCCACGCCGAGGGCGCGGTTCCCTACGGGTAGCAAGACTCCAGGGGAGAAATGCTCGGGTTGCATCGTTTACGATGCACGGACCCCCGCAGGGACTGCGGGGGGCGGAGGGCGCGCTGTTGGCGCGCCGACCTTATCGGTGACACCCAGGGGGTGCGGTGAGTCCGTGGCGACGCTTGATAACGGGGCTTTGTGCTGAAGGCACTTTGACGGCGGAGCGGTGCACCAGAGGGGTGCGCGGGATAAACGGTGCGGTACGGGGGAACATCAGGCATGCGGAAGGCAGCCTGCTACGGTACGGAACGGGGGGTTCAGACTCGCCGACGGCGCGCCTGCTGGAGAGAGAGGAAAGGGAGGGGAGGCGTATCGGATGAGGATTTCGCCCCCAACCGACTCGCCGTGGGGAAAGGTACTGGGTGGGGAAACACTGGGGAAGAAGGGGATGGGAAGCGTATCGGATGAGGATTTCGCCCCCAACCGACTCGCCATGAGGAAAGGTACTTGGTGGGGAAACACCGGGGGGAAGAGGGGGAAGGGAGGCGTATCGGATGAGGATTTCGCCCCCAACCGACTCGCCGTGAGGAAAGGTACTTGGTGGGGACACCACCGAGGGGAAGAGGGGGAAGGGAGGCGTATCGGATGAGGATTTCGCCCCCAACCGACTCGCCGTGAGGAAAGGTACTTGGTGGGGAAACCACCGGGGGTAGAGGGGGAGGGGAGGCGTATCGGATGAGGATTTCGCCCCCAACCGACTCGCCGTGAGGAAAGGTACTTGGTGGGGAAACCACCGAGGGGAAGAAGGGGAGGGGGGAAGGGAAGCGTATCGGATGAGGATAATGCCCCCAACCGACTCGCCGCGAGGAAAGGTACTCGGTGGGGAAACCACCGAGGGGAAGAGGGGGAGGGGGGAAGGGAAGCGTATCGGATGAGGATTTCGCCCCCAACCGACTCGCCGCGAGGAAAGGTACTCGGTGGGGAAACCACCGAGGGGAAGAGGGGGAGAGGGGAAGGGAAGCGTATCGGATGAGGATGATGCCCCCAACCGACTCGCTTGAGCACCTGCGGACAAATGCTGCTGCCTGAGGGCAAGTGACGGCTTATATATGCGCGAGGGGTGGTGCGCGGGCGCCGGGCGGCAGGGTGGTCGCTCGTGCAACCGGTTTGATCTAGCTTCGGCCTGCGCGCTGTCGACTGGTTTATCGCTGTGCGTGTGTGCGTTACGTTCACTGTTTGCGGGCGGCCTCTTGCTTGTGTTTGTGGCGGACGGTCGGTACGGAGTAGCTACGTCACATCATTATTTGGCTGAGATATAAGAAACCCTGCGGTCTAATGAAATGAATTATGTTTTTATTCGTAGTTTAGTATGAACTAATTTTTTGGTTCCTTGAACCAGTTTCTTAAAAATGTGTATAGTTTTCTTGTAAAGAAACAAATACTTGATTTTTGCATTTGCAAAGTTTCAAAAACGCATGCCTATACCTATCATTTTCAATCAAATCAATCAAAATCTTAAGCTCGGTTTTAAAATTCACTTCGGCTTTAATCTATATATGCAGGTTCTGGACTGGGCTCAAGGAGACAACTGGCACTACGCTCACTTCTGTGTCATGAACCAAGGAGGCATCAGGGCTGGCATCGAACCAGGAAGTAAGAAAAACGATGTTTTAAACATTTTCAATACTCATCATCATCGGCAGCCTATATCAGTTCACTGCTGGACATAGGTCTCCCCTAATGAGCGCCATAGCGCCCTGTCTTCAGCTTGGCGCATCCAGCATCTGCCAGCAGTCTTTCGCAAATCGTCATCCCAACTGGTCGGTGCCCCAGCGGTTGTCGGTTCTTCTCGAAATATGGCCAGCCCACTGCCACTTCAGCTTACTAATCCTTTGAGCTATGTCGATTACCTTAGTTCTCTGTTGGATGTATTCGTTGCGAATCTTATCCTTCAGAGAAACTCCGAGCATAGCTTTCTCCATAGCTCGCTGGGTGACTTTGAACTGGTGGACCAGCCCTACCGTGAGTGTCCACGTCTCAGCTCCTTTTCAATACTAGCAGTTGATTTTTTAGAATAAGTCTGATTTAAGCTATCCTTATATAGCTATACTGTAAACAGGTTTATAAATAGTAATTATTATCAAATAAGAAACAAGGTATTATTGATTGTGTCCACTTCATTTTTTTGTCCACTAGTGGAAATATCTTTTATGTGATATTCCTTGCTTTAAGATATACCAACTTCTTTCAGATATAACCTACGAGGCAACAATCCTAGCAGTTCCATTTGAGAACAATGTAGAGGTGTTCGACCTGAGAGGAGATCATGTTCTAGAACTATTAGAGTTTTCTGTCGCCAACGACCCCTTTCCGGGAGCTAGGATGATCCAAGTTTCAGGTATGTTTGAAATAATAAATTATCAAACTTAATTATAATGCAAAAGATTGGATGTTTAGATGGATGGATGTTTGGATTGTTTGTTAATTCTTAATGTCAAAAATACTGAACTTTTGCGTAGATGTTGTCCTAGCCCTGGAATAAAACATTGACTGTTTTAAATAATAATAATAATGGTTGGACAATTCACACAGCATTATCTAGCCCCAAGCTAAGCAGAGCTTGTGTTATGGGTACTAGATAACTGATATACATAATACAATACATTCCACAGATAGATATAATATTTTTATTATACATAGAAAACGACCAGAACACCCGAAACAAATACGTGCAGAGCGTTCAAATATTTGCCCCAAGACGGGAATCGAACCCGCAACCTCCGAAAAACGAAAACAATATAACCTTTAGACGTTTCCATAGAAACAACTCGTGCACAGCCGCGGGCAGAAACTAGAAATAAAATAATGCTTGACAACACACAGCATTTTTCAGTCACAACCTAAGCAGAGCTTGTCATGTGTTGTGGGTGTTAGCAAACTGATACACAAATTGAGCTTGGTTTGGGTTCACTTCATCTCATATTTGTGTGTCCAAGAGTCCTGTAAGGTCTAAAGGAAATAAAGCACTTTGATTTTTTTTGAATTTGAGCTTATCTTTGTGAGCTTATTGTTTTTGTGAAAACCATAATACTGCAGTAGGATACTGCAGAACTTATTTGGGAAAGAAAGTGTTAAAAGTTAAAGTTAGTTTGGGCCAGGTTGAAAATAGTTCGCTTTTTTTATTTCTGTCGAATGAATGAGTAACCACCACAGTTTTGGCATAAGAAGAGATAAAAGCGGGGTAGGAGAAACTAGGAAACTTCGCCTCCGAACGGGCTCACGGTCACGATATTAGCCTACACGTTAAACGGGATACTTACACTTAGTCGGGCCGCCCCCCGTGACGGCTGGCGTCTCGCCGCACACGCGTTTGCATGTTAGTGCGTTACATAAAAAAAAATATTATAATAACTTATTATTTATAAATACCAATAATGTAGGTACGTAACATAATAATTTAGTAGTTATTACTACTCTCATATTTTGTAAAACTATAATATAATAAGCATTTTATAAGAGTTTTACAAAATATGAAATTAATTTATATTTACCTATATTATAGATACCTAAAAATAAAAAGTTTATTTTTTAAACCTTTAGTTTGTTTTAATAATCAGCAAAAACTTGATTAATGAGCTTACCTACGCCGCTCTTCTATATCCCGCTCCTTTAAACGCGAAATCCTATGCCTATCCTATTCACAAAATGGCGTCATATACCTGCCTCTTAAGTAAAGAATCGATTGTAGAAATATTATCTTTATTCGTAAGGTAGTTCGTAGGCAATATTTAACAGTAGCAACCCTGGCATATCGCCTGGACGAGAGAGGGGGCGTGACAACGAGAAGGGCGTTCGGAACTCGGTCAAAGAAGAGTCCCTTCTACCCAGTTTTTATCTATTCTTATGGTTTTGGTAGGTACTATTAAGTACCATATCAGTAAAAACTTCAATGGACGATTTAAGCATTGAGTATGTAAATTATTCGTTGATTAACATGACAAAGTTCTAAACTGCGAAGCGCAGCTGACCATGTTTTGAATGTGACCAATACAACGTTAACTAAGTAGGTAAATATCAATATAATATATTTCAATCCACAACGACCGGTCGTTGGGGGAAGCCTATAATGTTCAGCGGTGGACGTCTTTTCACTGATGACAATTATTTATATCCAGGGCTGCGTGCTGTATACGACGGATCCCTGCCCGTAAACGCCAGGGTTGTCAACGTGTCGGTGCGCTGCATCGACTGCGACGTCCCTAGATACCTTCCACTGCAACTTGACAAGTATTATAAAGTCGTCTCGCAGAATTTTATAGGAGAAGGAGGAGATGGATACACTGTGAGTGGCAACCCTAGCAATGTAATAATAGTGTAATCGCAAAAGAGTTAATACTTGGTTTAAGAATCCAAAATATTTTTGGTTAACCCCTATGAATGAAAGCTAAACTATAACCGATAACAAAACAGAAAACAAAAGACTAAAACACAAACTTCAACAACGCACAATTTAACAAAGAGAAAAAGTTTTAGTCCAAATTCGAAAATGAATGATAGATTATTGAAAGTTAAAAAAAAAATTGTTTCGAACCTGAATTTTCTTTGTTAGTGGGCTACCATACGATGCCGTTATGTGAAAAGGATAGGCATAGGATTTCGTGTTCATAGGAGCGGGACAGTATCAGATCGCGTGTGCAAAAATCAAGATTTCTTCTAATTATAGTACTACTGCTCAAGTAATCAAATTATTATTTTGGCGAATCTGTTATCCTGCTTTTGCTTTATTTTTCAATATGAAAATCAAGTCAGTGAGTCATATTGGTTTAGACAAGAAGTCAAATTTACATCAAAATTGAGATTCTTAGATATTTCTTTTCATCAAACATAATGCAACTAATCAAAAAACTATCTTGGCGCTTTTGTACAGAATGAAATGTAATATTAGGTGTGTAGGAGTATTAGAATCCTAAATTTCATATTTGAACAGCAGTAGGATCTCAAAATCATGGAAATGTTGATTTGTTTCGAAATACCAGCCATATTCAAAGATTTGTAATAGAAAATATCTGAAATTTGGTACAATTTTCAAAATTCTTCCAAGACTAAGAAGCTGCTGTTTCCTTGAATGAGTTATACAAGTCCCAAGTGAATGAACCCTGGTGCAGAAAAACGCTAGTAAGTTATTTTAAAATTGATAGGAATTCCTCGAATCCAAAGGAAAGCGTATAGAGCAATCTTTCGGCCCCGTTATAATCTGATACATTATCAAATATCAATAACGTTTACAAAATAAGCACTTAGACAAGTCAAATTTTATACTATAAACACGTTTATAAATCGTAATTATTATCAAATAAGAAACAAGGTGTTATTGATTTTGTCCACTTCATTCATGATGTTTGCAACAGTCTGCAGTTAGCTCGATTGTTTTAATTGTAATTACTAGTTCTAATATGTTTCTTTTATTTACTGACGATGATTAGATTCTTGAGAACATCTTGAAGGATGCGGAACGCGCGTGTCTTGAACCGCACTCACCCTGAAGAAGTCCCTCGTTAAGGCGCATACCCCAACCAAAGTGGCGCTGCCACCTAATTTATCTTATTATTCTGTTTAACAAAGGAAATTTCAAAAATCCATCGCACAGTTTCTGATACCTCTTAGAAGCTTTTTTTATTGTCTCTGTAATAGTTTTATTCTATTTAGTATAGGCAGAGATACGAAAATAGATTTTGGTGACCACCAAGGGCAACTTCGATTCACTGCCTAAACTAAATAGAATAAAACTATTACAGAGGCATTAAAAAAAAAGCATCTAATTAGTATCACAAACTGTGCGATGGATTTGCATAGGATGCAATTTCCTTTGTTAAACGGAATAATAAGATAAAGTAGGTGGCGCGGCGGCGACAGTTTGGGTTTGGTGTGCGCCTTAAGTGATGAAACGTTGGTGTTCTTCCAAAACAAATAAGGTTCGTATTTAACCCGCTTACAGCCGTAATGATTCGTAAAACTACGATAGTTTTTATTCGTAGTATTTTTTTTTTGTTATCCTGCATAGTATTTTCTATAACGATATTTAGATTGTTCAAAATTGTACACAAACAAAATATTTATATGCAGATTAAAACCATTTTTTGCACGGAATATTGGTTTACGTATCGCGAATCAAAAACTGATCAAAGCATTTTCTATTCACTAGTTAAATATTTAGATAGGATGTAAAAATGGCTCTACTGGTATATATCGTTAAAAAACGGAGTAATGGTTCATATTTCAGTTATTGCATTCAATACTATTTGTAGGTAGTGTTCCCGTTCAAAGTCAGAATGGGTAGATTGGTAGCTTACAGTACATCATTTAGTCTTATCGTCAAAAAATGCGTTAAGCGTGAAATTATGTTTTGAAATTAGAAATTCCTTTAATAAAATATTAAAATAAATGTCAGCTCTATTTGTTTAATTGTCTGGTATTTTATTATAAATCTTTGACGCTATTTTATTTGGGCCTGGCGTATGAATATTTCGTTTCAATTCAGGTGTTACAAAAGTTTTTGTCTGTTTACGAAACGCATGGGTATTATTTTCAAAATATAGCACGTATTTCAAAATGTAACTCCTAACATGACTTTTCGATAACTCTCACGGTTTCAGACTTTTCCTTAGTGGCCCTGGAAAAAACTCACCCTGTATATCAGCCATATCTAGAGCAGCACAGCACCTAAATTACCTCAGAGATAGAATGAAAAACATTTTCGTCACTAAAACAATGTAAATGTACCAACCCTGTAACTCAAGTGCCTGCGTGGTCTCTAACCTTAATCGTAAAAGTTCTTAAAATTTTGTTACATTATGAACGCTAGAGTATTCTGACCCTAAACAAAGTAGGCAATATCGACACCTACGGATTGTATTAGCATAATATTGTATCCATAATGTCCAATAGAGTCTCTAACAAATATCTTTCGGCGTTATGAAGCTGTGCGCGGGTCTAAGCCGATTTCTAAGGGATTATGTCCACAAAATCGTAGCGTGAACGGTACGATTTTTATGGTCCTCTTTTTAAGCATAATAGCATACCTACTATGTATTCTTCTTTTATAATAAAAATAAACAAATAATAAAAGCGTTTATTTCATACTTATGTAAAATCAATATTGAGAAGAGAAAAGGAACTCTTTTGGTTGTTGCAAATTCATACCTACATATTCACAACAGAATTTCGACTGTTGTTCTTTACCATTTTTATTTGCATTATTGTTTTATAACTAGCGGTCCGCCCCGGCTTCGTGCGGGTATATTCTATAGCCTTTGTTCATCAGGGATAATGTATGATTGTAATGGTGAAATAATTTTTTAAATCGGTCCAGCGTTTTGGAGTTTATTTAATTAAAAAAAACATGTAAAAGATAATAAAACAATAAATAATGCTAAACAATACACACAGCATCATCTAATCTCAATATAAAAAGGCTTGACTTGACCAAGTGCTCCTTGTGAGCCAATGGTAGGTACCTATTAATAAAATTGAATTGAATTGAATCTAGTCCCAAGCTAAATAGAGCTTTTGTTATGGGTACTACATAACTGTTAAACTTAAACGATAACAAAACACGAAATAAAAGCGAACAGTATTCAAAAAGTACAAGAAACCGCATATTGAAACACAAAAATCCATCTGATTTTTCTATGTCACTTTACCCCCGAATACTCAAAAGCAACTTAGATTTAAGATCGTCTCAAGATGTGGTTTTTGACATATTTTTAATGAAAATGTGTCAAAAAATCGTCACTTGAGACGTGACTTTGAACACAACCGAATTCTCTTTTCCGGCAATTTTTAATGCACTTTAGGAACACAAATCAAAATAATATCGTAAAATAAAATAGGTCGGTCCTCATTTCTGGAAATCATGTCATTTTCGTTTCCATTTAATATCGAATTGTCCCGACACATAGCGTATAACCTTCGAGCACAATTACTGAGATTGTCTCTTCCTGGCTTAACTTAGAAAACAGGGACATGTGTTTTTTCTTTACTTTTACCAAGATTTTATCTTTTTTCTCAATAATTCTTATTTGAACCTAAATAGCAAAAAAGAAGGAATTTCTTTCTAGGGTCTTACAATAATTGCAACGATAAAAAATTTAAACAAATTAAAATAAACAAACAATTATTGTTTGTTTTACTGTTGTTGGGGATTTATTTCGTAAACGTATAAACAAATTTTTAAAACAAACAATTATTGTTTGTTTTGCTGTTGTTGGGGATCAAATTCGTAAACGTTAAGTTTCGTAAATTTAAAAAAAGAACTACCTTCTAGTACCTAGTTGTTAATAGCTACCTGCGATTTTGTTACCGATTTGTGTTTCCTTATAAAATATATATTTCCAAAAAGCCACAAGTAACTGGCCCAATTTGTGTTCGTTAAGCAGCTAGGGATCAACTGTACTGAGGCATTTTTATCAAAAGGTTTACATAAAAGTCTGCATGCAGAAAATCTGATTAAGGCGCTTCCCCGACCAGAAAAGCGCTGCAGCCTATTTTATCTTAATAATACGTTGAAGAAAGGAAACTTCTAAAATTTTATTGGGTAGTTTGTGTTACCCATTATAAGCTTTTTAATGCCTCTATAATAGTATTACTTTGTATAGTGTAGGCAGAGTTGCAAAAATAGAGTTTGGTGGCCACCAAGGGCAACTACGTATCTCTGCCTAAAATATTCAAAATAACTATTACAAAGGGCTTTCATAAGGACAACCTCTGTGGCGCGGTGGGCAAAGTTCTGCCTGTGACGTAGGAGGTTGAGGGTCGATTCCCGCCTTAGGACAAATGTTTCTACAACCTGCAGGTTTTGTTCCCGGTGTTCTGGACGTTTTCCATGTATAATTAAAAATATCTATCTGTGTAATGTATTGTATTAGGTATGTATATTAGTTAACTGTACCCATAACACAAGCTCTGCTTAGCCTGGGGCTAGATAATGCTGTGTGAATGGTCCAGCATTATTTATTTATTAAAAAAGTTTATGTACTTAAATTAGGCACCTAACCTATCACAATTTTTTTTTCAATGACCTTTAATTTTTATGTAATATAATATTTATAGTATATTTATTTGTTTTAAAAAGTTGTTACATTTTAATGTTTATAGTGTCTTAAATCCTAATATTTGTTCAACGTATTAATTAGATAAAATAGGTGGCGGCGCTAGTTTGGGTCGGGGTAAGGCCAAAGCAAAAGCTGCTGGCACCCGCTTTCTATCGAATTCTCCCTAACTCCGTACTTTTCAGGAATTCGTACCGTATTTGACGGCGCTCGGCCTCTAGGAGAGCGTGTTATAAACGTCACAATACGGTGTATAGACTGCGAAGTACCGAGATACATGCCGCTTGAGCTAGACAAGATGTACAAAGTTGTGTCGCAGGATTTCATAGGAAACGGCGGAGGGGAATACACCGTGAGTTCAATACCATCATTTACTCATTATATTAACGAGTGGCTGCGGCCACGCGTTGTTTACGGTTGTTTTTATCCCATGGGAACTGATTTATGGGATAAAAAGTAGCCTATGTTACTCACCTTACTTTCAACTAAATCTATGCAACTAAAATCTAGTCGATTGGTTCCTTAGTTAGGGCGTGAAGGATAGACAAACAAACAGACAAACACACTTTCGCATCTCTACTAATTAGATGAATATTACAATTAAATAATACAAACAAATTAAAATTAGTGTTACTTCTGTAAATCAATTGAAACAAATTGAGTTGATTGCAGACTGTTGCAAATAATCTACAGGTAGCTCAACTGATCCATATCAATACCCCGACTGGTATTGATATGGATCAGTTGAGCTACCTGTAGCCGTCCCTGAGAGAATAAGAATAAGAA
Source organism: Eupithecia vulgata (assembly GCA_946478455.1). Classification (NCBI taxonomy): domain Eukaryota; kingdom Metazoa; phylum Arthropoda; class Insecta; order Lepidoptera; family Geometridae; genus Eupithecia; species Eupithecia vulgata. Next base: position 9,347,012 of record OX297879.1, on the reverse strand, counting down.
AAATTTATTTGCTTAAAACATGAGTATTAACATGGTGTTATTATGTAAAAAATTAAATTAAATTAAATGACCTACATGTTTTGCCACTACTGCCGTGCAAATAGGAGAGGGCACACTGCAGATTTGTCACTAATGTGATATGTCTTTTCTAAAATTTCATTCAATCATTACATTACAAAAAAATATCAAATAAACTTGAAATTAATCATACATTATTTATTATTTATTTATCATTATTTATTTTATTTACTTTAAAATTAATGGATTATTTGAAAATTCCTTCTCTGTAAAACCTTACCTACCAGCTAAACGAAGGCTCCGAACTGCCTTCTGCTGATCACCCAACGACAGCAGAATATTTTTATAACATTAAATTCTGTGACTTACCAACCAGTCGGTACATCTTTTTCATGATTTGATTTGATTGATTTGATACAAATGACTGGTAGGTATGACGCGCACTAAGTTTAAAACAATTCTTTCTCCTTTAGGCGTTTCCAGTTACCGACACCGAACACGTTTTGATCGTCAATGAGTATGTGTTAAGACGGTGGTATGCGTCAAACTAGCACCGCCACCTATTTTATTTGGTTACTACGTTAAACAAAGGAAATTTAAAAAGTTCATTGTACAGTTTGTGATACCTATAGTAAGCTTTTTTTAACGGCTCAGTAATAGTTTTATTCTATTAGGTTTAACCAATATCTATTTTCGATTTACTGGCTAAACTAAATAGAATAAAACTATTAGACGACCTCAGTGGCGCAGCGGGCGAGAGTCTGCCTGCGACGCAAGAGGTTGCGGGTTCGATCCCCGCCGCGGAACAAATTTGTGTACGATCTGCAGAAATTTGTTCCGTTGGTCTGGGTGTTTTCTATGTATAATAAAAAATATCCATCTATGTAATGTATAATATTACGTATATCAGTTATCTAGTACCCATAACACAAGCTCTGCCTGCTTACCTTGGGGCTAGATAATGCTGTGTGAATTGTTCAGCATTATTTATTATTTATTTATTATTAGAGAGGCATTAAAAAAAGCTTATAATACGTATCACAAAGTGAACGATGGATTTTTGAAAGTTCCTATGTTCAACGTAGTAATAAAATAATATAGGTGGCGGCGCTAGTTTCACGCATACCACCACCTTAAGTAGGAGCAACTAGACATACGTACGTATGCGCAGGGAGTGGATGATTTCATACATCGGTAGCTTGAATCCGACACAGTCCGCGTTTGCGCAGCGCCTTAGCTTTTAAGAATAGAACATTTTTATAAGTTTAAAACTGTTTAGGAACATCTTTTTCAAACAAACAACTTTTATGTATAATATACCCCGCACTACTTAGTGCTAAAAAAAACTGCTACTTCTCTGCTGAAGACACTTAAATCTACTAGAAACACTAAAAAAATATTTGTGAAAGAAATGCTTTCATCAAATTATGACGTGGGCAATCAGGTAACGTGTTTGTATAGGCCCAGTAAAGTAAACGACGTGTCTTGTAAGACAGAGTGGAGTGGAGGACACTCGACTGCTCGGAAGATCGCCCATGAGAGGAACCAACCAAATTAAGGTGACGATACATGTGAAATAGGCAAATTTGGGTTTAAAACAATTTTACTCCAGCATCTTTATCGATAAAGATTTGAAAAAAATACATCAGATACAAGGCAGATCCCCTTCTTTTCGAAAATAAAATGTAACTATTTATTTTATACCAGAAAAAATTGTGCAAAGCACCAGATGGTGCTTTGCACTTTTTTTTGAGAAAAAAAAAGAAAGTTGTAAGTGAAAGTTTCAAAATTTTTCTCCAAAACTATCAAACAAATAGATTTATTTTCATCACCATATTAAATAGAAAAATACCTTGGCCACCTTTGGCTTATTTTTGCAAACAACTGTCTTAGATAATAGATAATAAGCAAAAGCTTGACTTTTGAGCTTACGCCGCTCTGCTCTGTCCCGCTCCTTTAAAACGCGAAATCCTATGCCTATCCTATTCACAAAATCGCCCCCTTAAATCTGCAGTGGATCGATCCCTCGCCTGAGTGCAGTGTTAGAGCATCTATCTATAGGTATATAAATAAATCTATATATATCTACAGGGTTATTAGTAAACTAGCGGTCAGACCCAGCTTCACGCGGGTAGGTATATTCTATATAGCCTATGTTACTCAGTGATAATATAGATTTCGAACGGCCAAAGAATTTTTAAAATCTGTCCAGTAGTTTTAAAGTTTATTCGTTATATACAAAAATACAAATATTTCCTTTTTATAATATTAGTGTAGATTAATAACACTTCTTACGTGAACTGCAGGTTCTGCCTATCATCATGAATACGTTTGTGAAGAAGCCAGGTTCCGATCTTAACTTCTGTATTTATTGAGAAATTAAGGTTTAAGGAAATATAAACTTGGTATTGGTAATAGGTACCCCCTAGATTCAATAAAGGTTTGTTTGAAAATGGCTCTTCCTTGAAGCTTGCTCTTCCTTCCTTATCAGCAATTAATCTATAGGTAGCTACCTACTATAGATTGAATTCTCGAAGGAACCGTTAGGAAAAGCAAGGACACCAGCAATGTTCTACACTGAGGAAAGAGATGCTGAGAGCTTCCGCAAAAACGTAGAAATGTAAGATATGGACAACATAAATCGAATGAGCGAGACAGGGTAATTCTTTAGATTTTTCTAGTAGGTTTTCAAGGCTACAAACGAATTAATTTCTGATGTAAGCGGGTTAACTACGAACCTTAATGAGTTGGAGGAACACAAACGTTTCATCCCTTAACGAGGGTCTTCTTCAGGGTGAGTGCAGTTTTAGACGCGCTCGTTCCGCATCCCTCCGAGCACATGCGCACACGTTGGTGTACTTCCAATAAAAATAAGGTTCGTAGTTAACCCGCATACATCCGTAATGAATTCGTCAAACTACGATAGTTTTTATAGCTACAAACTAAGTATAAGTACCAAACTTGTCCGCAGTTTTATTCATTCAGGTTTTGGATACGAACAAATGAACAGTGAATAGTAAACTTATAGTAATAGAAATCCAGTACTGCAGCAAGGAAATGTTGAAGCAGTTCTCACAGAACAGTCTTTCAATTATTCTACGCCATCTTCATCTTCAATGGAGTTCTCCAATCCAGCATATAATAGAAGCAGTGTAACAAAGTAGCAAGTGTGAACTCGCTCATTCGTGATTTATGTTCTTCTAATAGGATCGCACAGTAATTTATTTATTTATTTATTAACAAAATCCACAGCTCTTAGAGTAAAACTTAATGTAACATACTATCTTAACCTACAGCCAATAAAGGATTTATCTTATATTAGGTATATCAGAAGTAGACTATCACTAAATTAACTAAAAAAAAAACAGAGAAAAGTAGGTATAATTATTACATAAATGTGTATAACTGGTTTATCTTCCAATGCTATATTCTGTTTAACTCAGTGTAATATAGACTGTATACAATAAGAAGAACAAAAAGATATTATTTTATAATGTTATTTAATAATGTTCCCTTTCTCCTTATCAGATGATATCTGAAAACCGGAAGAACGTTGAAGTGGTAGGTGTTGACTACGATATCGTGATGGACTACACTGCGCGCCGGTCGCCTGTTTTCGTGGAAATCGATGGACGGGCGCAAATCTCCAACGCTTGTATACAAGAGGAAAATCACGCTTCCGACTGGTATTGATATGGATCAGTTGAGCTACCTGTAGATTGTTTGCAACAGTTTGCAGATCGCTCAATTGTTTCTATTTTAAATACTAGTTTTAATTTAAATTTATTATTTGATTGAAATTTTCTTACTTAATAAAGATTTGTTTACTAAAAAAAAGATGAAAAATAAATTGCTTATTTCTGCTTTGTACACATCAGGCGTTTTGAAGCACGTGGTTTGGTTACGCGCATTTTTAAACCATCTAGATCCATGTATGGTGCAAACGCACTACGCGTTGGTGGCGGCGCTGTAGCACTGCTTGTAAAATTTTACCAACTCTCCGAAAATGCCGCGCAGTTCCACTGACACGTAGTGCGTTCCATCACATACGATTTTATACAAAAAATAATTGTCAGTGTCGCGTCGTGCCGCTCAGTTCCGCTGCATTACAGTTCCGCTTAGTGCGGTCGCACCTTTAACCGTACGTATTGAGATGCGATAATTGAGTTTGGTGGCCACAAAGTACAACATCGTATCTCTGCCTAAACTATACAAAATTAAATTTATAGAGGCATTAAAAAAGTCTAAAATAGGTATCACAAACTGCCCATTGAAAATTTTCAGTTTACCGTTGTTCATCGAAATAATAAGATAAAATAGGTGGCGGCGATAGTTTTGCTGGAGGTATCCGTCGTCTTAAGTCAAGTTTTGATAATAACGTTCGCTTCAGAACGCCTTATTTTACTTTCTCTTAAAAGTAAAGTAAAAAGTAAAAGTTATTTATTTGCAAAACACGTGTAAAAAGGTGTCTTAAGTGTTTATAAATCTGTTAAAATTATTATGAACAAACAGGCTATGCACTGCTTTGAACACTAGCATAAAATTATGTTTACAACAATGACAAACAAAGTTAATGAAATAAATCCTTATTTTTTTAACTTTTTTATAAGTTTTTGTTCATATAAATCGCAAGGAGGATAGGAAAACTTAAATTATGTAGGTACATGTAGAATCCGGAGTAGATGGTTCTAAGTACAAAATGTCCTCGGAGGCTAATCCCTTTCCTCACTTCATGGGTCCACTGCTGGACACAGACTTCCCCCTGATAAGCACCTTACATCCTACTTACCGCCTTTATCCCTCTTAATGGCTCTTTCCTATAAAAGTCCTCTTAATATGACCTCAGGGTAGACAGTAAATAGTCCGCGAATAAAAATGCGCATAAACCGCTATCAACGAACAATGTAGTGAATTTGTTCACAATTTGGGTTGTACTATATATTCCAAGTCTACATAATTTGGCACCACAGACCCCTAAATAGTTTCCTCATTAGGAACCACATTTCCCTCTTAGCTTATTTTAGGCGTAATTTATATGTACAGCTTAATCAAACCAGCTGGATCGCAAATTGACGATAAGGTCTTTAAATTGAATGGAACTGGTTTATGGTTTTAGTACCTAAAATGTGTCAAACAACAAACACATTATTGTAAGCCTGTCTGACCGTCAGATGTTATCAGACACCTATAGACGGTGGGTGTATATTGCCACCTGACGCACTGTGTACTTCTAACCTAGTACCTTAATTTTTTATATTTTTTTATATTTTAATTTCTTTGTTTTTGTAATAATCCACTGTGTATAGTAAATATGGATCTTGTGTCTGCAATAAAGAATATTATTATTATAACAAAGAGAAAAGTGATCGATTCAATCGGAGCAATAGTGTTGTGGATTTATTATAAATTATTATTATAAGTTAATTAATTATTATTGACCTGAGAGCTGGTATCTGGCACAGCGCCTCAGCAATGCCATACAGCGGGGCAATGCAGCCAGTGTCTTGGGCACGCTTCCGACTGGAATTGATATGGATCAGTTGAGCTACCTGTAGATTGTTTGCAACAGTCTGCAGTTAGATCAATTGTTTCTATTGTAAATACTAGTTTTAATTTAATTCTATTATTTGATTGTAAACTTTCTCAATAAAGATTACATTATTTTTATATTAATTATTGAAGGTAGGAATTGAAGATATTATCGAGCTATTTAAAACAATAACATAGGTATAGGATCCTAATCTAAATGAGGAATGTCACTGTGGAAGGATCAGGGGCTACCTTCTGCTCCATCCATAGTGGAATATTAAATCCTTTGAAAAACAGCAGTACTGTCAAGCAAATTGAAATTGTAATGGCTTGATATCTACATTATTTTTCCAGAAGTCTCTAGGTATACAAACAAAAATATCTGACTGACTGCTCTACAACCAACTTTCAGTTTGTTACAACATTACATAGGCTTTTAGCTTTAGCCGTGTGGTACCAGCTTAGAATTTGCACCATCCCAACTCTTCCCTTGGGTGTCGTAAAAGGCGGCTAAGGGACATACACCGGGGGCGGGCAGCAGCGCCTCTTGCAGAATAGATCTACCGCTGAACTGCGATCCCTAACCCTCATGCCAAACGTGGGGATTAGGGGCATTACCCCATGAGATAAAAAAAAATGAGGAGTAGGCCTGCGTCCAGCAGTGGATTATTATAGGCTATTGAGGTGACGTAGGTTATAACATTTTCAAGTCATCTACGTAAGTGCCGTGGCTACATAAACGATGTTTCGTGAATGTAGGTTTGTAATTTAGATTTTGTTTTTGGATTAATCCTGATATTTCTGATAAGTTATCTCAGGTAAATTTTCATGACTAATGGTGTAAGAGATTTTCCTCAAAACCTTATTTTCGGAATAAACGTTTTTACTCCTTGGGGCAAAAGAGAAAAGCGAGAAAAGCGAGAAAATTGATTGCGATAATAAATAACGCAGTAAAATGATCAGGGCGTACGAAAAAGTTGTAAAATCATTATTTTAGTCGCTTCTTTTAGATTTGCCTCGGAAGTTTATAACGAGGAATAATTACGTAGAGACATTTTTTTCATCTAACACGAGTCATTGTTAAATTTTATAAAAGTTTCTATTACAATATTAAAGGCCTTTGATGTACATTATTAATTTCCCGTAATTAAATAGAACGTGAAAAAGAAGTTACCTTGGGGGCATATCATACGCGTAATTAAAATAAAATTTTTGTATTTCCATGGTATAAGAAGCAATTTTGATAGCAGTAAGGTAAAATGACGAATTTGTAAACCATTCCTAAACCCATGCTAGACCAAACTTCGAATCAACAGTCGTTTTAGAGTCAATCAAAATTTGTTGATTTTAATACTTTCTATGTCAAAAGACAAGCAAAAGGCAAGCTGAAGACAGGGCGCTATGGCGCTCATTAGGGGAGGCCTATGTCCAGCAGTGGACTGGTATAGGCTGATGATGATGATGATGTCAAAAGACACGTTAATTTTCGTGTCGTCAAAACACTCTGTAGAACTAATATATAACAAAAATAATGTTAAAAGAAATTAAAAAACAAGAATTAAATTAGGGCGCTGCCAAACACACACAAACCACCTTAAATTCTAAGCCTTAAAACTTTATACCAAATAGAGCTTTTGGCTTAAAATTAGTAATTGGATAATGATTAAAAACTTAGGTAGTTACAGTATTCTATTATATAGTTCAGTAAGTATATAGTTTAACAAAAAATCTTATACTATGGGATGTTCATTTTGGTTCTTACTGTAATTGCAGGGCACGCAATTGCGTAATTCGTAGTTAATATATCTTTAGGCGATCCCTAAAAATATTGTGACGACCTCTGTGGCGCGGTGGGCTCGGGTCCGCCTGCGACGCAGGAGGTTGCGGGTTCGATTCCCGCCTTGGGACAAATATTTGTACGAACTCCAGGTATTTGTTCCGAGTGTTCTGGTCGTTTTCTATGTATAATAAAAAATATTTATCTATGTAATGTATTGTATTTTGTATATCAGTTATCTAGTACCTACACAAGCTCTGCTTAGCTTGGGGCTAGATAATGCTGTGTGAAATGTCCAGCATTATTTATTTTGTTTTAGATGGGTCTATAGTTTTCCTTTTATAAAAATAAAGATACATTTATTTGACTCAACAAGAACAGCACAGACAGACATACACACACAAGGCAAAATACAAAATTTGAGTGATTGAGAGATATGTAGATAGGTTTCACTAATTAATAAAAAACAGCTTAGACTATGTAATAACATTAAATCGTACCGAATTTATGTGTAAAAAAACTCAACAGTAACGAGAAAAATTCTATATGAACACTTTCATTTATCGTCCCTCTTTGTTCTCCGGGCATAAAGTCCCAAAGTTATCTTTCCACTTCACCTATAAAGAATAATTTAAAATGGACTGTACTAACTAACCCCGGGTTGCACATACTGTCATATCTCCCAATGGAACGAACTGGGTGTTACACAGTGCTGGGGAAATGGCTGGTGCAAATTGAACGTGAAAACATATTATTAATAATAACATTGGACCATTTACACAGCATTATCTAGCCCCAAGCTAAGCAAAGCTTGTGTTTTAGGAACTAGAGAACTGATATACATAATACAATACATTATAGATATTTTTTATTATACATAGAAAACGACAAGAACACCCTGAACAAATATCTGCAGATCGTAGAATTTTTTTCCCGGGGCGGAAATCGAACCCGCAACCTCCTGCGCAGCAGGCGGACCCTCATCCACCGCGCCACATAGGTTCTTACAAAAATGGTAACGTAATCCATTAGAAAACAAATCATGACTGAAAATGGCGAAAATGAGAACGACTCCCGGCTAAAGTTATGTTATTAAATTTTTTAGACACAAAGCTGCAAATAAAACTATACGCCATTGACGACATGTTCATGTTGTCCTCAGAACTTCCCCATACCACTGTCACTAAAATATGATATAGCTTATCACAAGTCAAAAGACACGCCGCTAGATACAACACGACTCCTCCGTTCGCCGCAAAGAAAATGTTGGGTCTATTAAATAATAGGGCTCATGAGGGAAGGCTTTATGTCTAGCAGTGGAGTAGGCTTTGTAGGGAGTGGCTCTAAAGTGGACTACTGTGCTAGGCTAGCTAGGGATTTAAAAGGCACTCAAAATAATCCAAGAGTTTACGAACCCAAGTAGGTATATGATGTGAATTTTAACTTGATACCTCCACGCGTTTCTGAGAAAAGAGGGTTGACAGACGGATAGATAGACGGACAAAAAAGATTGTCCTATAAGGGTTTCTTTTTCTCTTTTGAGGTACGGTACCCTAAAAAGGGAATGCATGGAAGGAGTCATCATCATCAGCCTATATTGTCCACTGCTGGACATAGGCCTCCCCTAATGAGCGCCATAGCGCCCTGTCTTCAGCTTGCCGCATCCAGCATCTGCCAGCAGTCTTTCGCAAATCGTCATCCCACCTGGTCGGAGGGCGGTCTGGATGGAAGGAGTATAGGTTTGTAATTAAAAGTGTGTGCAAGCTGCAGGAGTTTTGAGCTGTGGACACTGGCCTGGAGCCAGCACCTCCCAAACGAAGATATGAGCTGACTTTTCGAGTGGCTAATCCAGCCTTGCGGAGGCTGAATAGGAATCTATTTCACTGTTGTTGCCTTCGAAATTAGTTTTTTAAACTTTTCTATTGAATTCCCTGCGGCAAAATGGCCCGGATGAAAATTACACTCTGAATTTCCCAATTGCGGTATCAATTTTTGAACTTTTATTCGAGCTCTATGCGGAAAGTCTGTGGGAGGAATTTCAATTGACGATGATTCGCTTTTACACAAAATACGATATAAACAATATGCGATTTGAAAACTGCGGCTGGGAATCGTAGCTTTATAAATTAATAGGTACTTATTTAAATAAATAAATAAATATAAATATTGCTGGTCAATTCACACAGCATTATCTAGCCCCAAGCTAAGCAGAGCTTGTGTTATGGGTCCTAGATAATTGATATAGATAGATATTTATTTAATCCCAAAGTTATTAAAAAATGACTTACATACTAGGAACAACAAGGTATAGATAAAACTAAACAAACAAAAAAAAAACAAATGAAACAAATAATGAAACAAAAACAAAACATAAAAATGGGAAAAAAAGGGTAAACCACAGATTTATAAGTATAGTACGTCCCCACCTCATCATGTGTAGCATTTGGCTGCGCCCAATGCTACGCTGGTTTTCGGGTGGAGCCCGATATACATAATATATTACAATAAATATATCATCATCATCATCAACAACAGCCTACATCAGTCCACTGCTGGACATAGGCCTCCCCTAATGAGCGCCATAGCGCCCTGTCTTCAGCTTGCCGCATCCAGCATCTGCCAGCTGTCTTTCGCAAATCGTCATCCCACCTGTATGTCTACCATGAGTTGTCATAGTTAGATTGCCTGACGTTACTACAGTAGGTAGATACGTAAATACGTAGATGGTATAGTTGACTAACTAAAGTAACTACAGTAGTAATAGTACGTTACTATGACACCTGTCAAATTTGTAACTCATGCTACCAAATTCTAAGCAAATGAAGCCCAAACTACAGAGACTGTAGTATAGTTTACTACACTGTGACGTAGGATAGTTATCTACGTGACTCATACTGCGAATTTTAGTACCCAACTATCCGCTAGAGGCGCTGTATAAGTTTTCATACATTTTTTTATTACAGTCGCTAGCGAGTATAGATTCATAAAACTCGTGGTAGACGTACTGGTCGGTGGGCAATATAAATATTTTTTATTATACTTAGAAAACGACCAGAACACTCTGAACAAATGCCTGCAGATCGTACAAACATTTGTCCCGAGGCGGGAATCGAACCCACAACCTCCTGCGTCGCAAGTAGACCTTCGCCCACCGCGCCACAGAGGTCGTCAATTATTTAGTTATTGTGAATATCACTTTGTTTCTTCTATACGTATCGATCAACGATCTATTCGCCTCTCCGCTTTAAAGGTCTCTTTTAAAAGACTCCATGGTTAAAAGATTAGATAAGATATTAAATGTGGCTGTATAAAGCAGTAAAACTTATGAAAAAAGGCCTTTTAACTCTATAACTTTCATGCATAATTCATTCCAAGCTGCTTCTACGAAATCACAAAGTTTCAAGGTCTTGACTCTTGCCTTTTCTCATTTTCTCCACTTGACCGAAAAAAAGGTTTCTTCGTCTGAATCTTACGAATTTAACTCGACCGTAAAGCACTATGACCACAGCTTTGGCTGTAGTTAGACCATATGGCTCCTCAATGTTACAATTTATTCATGCAGAAACGAAACCGGTGAAGCGCCAAAATCAGGATCGTGTGGTGCTTGGAGAGTAGACAACTGTACGTCTACCATGACTTTTATCAATCTATACTCGCTAGCGACTGTAGTTAAAAAAATGTATGAAAACTTTTACAGCGCCTCTAGCGGATAGTTGGGTACTAAAATTCGCAGTATTAGTCACGTAGATAACTATCCTACGTCACTGTGTAGTAAAATAAACTACAGTCTCTGTAGTTTGGGCTTCATTTGCTTAGAATTTGTTAGCATGAGTTACAAATTTGACATAGGTCATGGTACCAACAAAGAAGCTAACTATACTATCTGCGTATTTACGTATCTACTGTAGTAACGTCAGGCGATTTAACGATGATGATGATGATTCTTAGTTAATGGCAATATGAGTCTGGTTGGACTCTTTTCTGCCAGTGTCAAGTAATGGAAAATAATAGTAAAATATGAGTTAGCAAGTTATGAAGAATGTTGATATTTTCACCAGAGCCTAGTTCGTTATCTAGCAGGGTACACCACGCGCAGGTTAGATTAGGGAGACAAGATCTTGGAGTCTCCCTTGTACCCCATCTAACTATGATAACTCATGGTAGACGTACTGACGTTTTGAAAGTTTACTGCGAGTTGCAGTTCTATTTTTATGCAGCGGAGCTTGTCATTATTAATGATAGCATAAAAAACAACACTCGCAGCGGGAAAAGTTCCCTTAAAACGAGGTATTCCGGTTTCGTCCCACTCACCTCCGCCTAAAGTAGTCCGAACACGGAAATTAAATTTTAACGCTGAAATCGTTCCGGGTTCGTCCCACTTTGAGATTTTTAACAGAAAAGTAGCAAAAGTACTGTCGACCGCACACTTCTACAATAGCTCAAAGTAATGTCGAGTTATTCCTATTATTGGGGCTAGATAATGCTGTGTGAATTGTCCGGCATTATTTATTATTATTATTCCTGACTCGTCCTACTCTGGATTCGGCTAAAAGTGGGACGAGTCAAGAAACTGAAATTTTATGCTGAAAACGTTCCTTATTTTTTCCACTTTTTAAAGGCAGGCAAATGTACTGTCGTCCGCACACTTTTCTCTTGTTAAAATTAACAAATTTAATATACCTTATTTGTATATCCACAAGATAAGTTATTTTTGGGTGTTAGGTTAAGTTAGGTTAGGTAGCTAGGTTGCTCTCAAGTGGATACTTACCCATACTGGGATCACGCCAGCTTTTGAACTTGGCGACTCTTCTGAAGCATAATGCGCCAAAAAATATCTCTCTTCTACGATGTCGATGCTTCTACGACTGAGTTTTCTATAGTCATAGTATAACCATTATAACCATTTGTCGACCTCAGTGGCGCAGCGGGCGAGAGTCTGCCTGCGACGCAAGAGGTTGCGGGTTCGATCCCCGCCGCGGAACAAATTTGTGTACGATCTGCAGAAATTTGTTCCGTTGGTCTGGGTGTTTTCTATGTATAATAAAAAATATCTATCTATGTAATGTATAATATTACGTATATCAGTTATCTAGTACCCATAACACAAGCTCGGCTTACCTTGGGGCTAGATAATGCTGTGTGAATTGTCCAGCACTTTTTTTTTATTTTTTTTTATTATTTAAAAAGAATTTGGCCTAGACTTGAGGTCACTAAGCGATAATAAATTAGTAAGTAAACCTACGGTCTATTTCTCTGATATTGTAGTAATTTACATTTCGCTGTTCGATTTCGTGAGCTCAATTATTTAGGGACATGTCGCAGATGCTCTCCGATTCAAAATATAGGTTAGATGTTCGAGTAATTTCAACTGCAAGTTTGGACACTTCGCTTTTGGAAGTCCATACCGAAATAAGTTATAGTAAATACAGAAATACAGAAAAACGCGTTCACGTTTATTCAAAAATTAGAATTTAATTAGGTAATCTGAATGAATGAATGAATGAAAAAAGTTTATTTAGCTCGACACAAAACATAGGTACACAAAATATACATACATAGAAAATAACTTGGCTAGAAACTTACGATTCTAATTTAACAAAAACATAAAAAAAATATAACTAACAAAAACATTAAAAAATACTTTTTACAAAAACCTAGCTTTAGTACTTCCGCAAGCTGCTAACCATGTGTCGAACCAAAAAGGTGTCAACTCAGCATATTGCTGAGTAGATAAGTTGTATTACCTACTCAGCGCTGGTATTATGTTGACCCTTGTGAGGTTAGTTACGTCACTAACGACAAACCCCCACTTGCACTGCATTTTGTCTGCTCAGACTCAGCCAGAAACAAGTGATACGAGTTTATATAGGTACTTACATTTATAATATATTAACATTATCCTGATTGCATGTTATTTACTTTAAATATTATGATGATGATTGACATGATTATACTACATACCTAACCAGAGTTTATGGGTACCAGTGTAATGGTACAAGAAAAAAAAACTCGTAGAGTAAGTAAGTACGAATACTACCCACCAAACCATGCAAGTATTATAAAATTCCAGATTACTGCAGACTTTTTGTTGCAAACCATCTTTAGCTCAAAGTTCAACCGTAAATACTAGTTTCAAATTAATTCCATTATTTGATTGTATTTTTTTTTTAATAAATCTAGATTATATAAGTGTTATTAATTAGTTATAGGGTGATGATTGATGAATTTATTGAGAAAAATTGTTATTAGAAGAAGACCCTCAAATTATAGATGCATCATTATTATTGATCCCCTCCCATTTTCCTTGTTCCTGAATTAGAAACCGCTTTAATTAACTTTTAAAACCATAAATGCTACTCTGAGCCGCACGTTATGTAAGTAGGTACGTAAAGAGACACACATCGGTGGTGGAGTTTTGTTTGTTAAAGTAAATCTGCTGTATGAGCGATATTGGTTCGTTCACACGTTTTTTGGTAAATATCCATCGTTTCAGTTTATTATCTTTTTCTTCAGTTCTTCTTCAATAAATTAGTGTGGATTTCTTACAATTTTGCCATATTTCTCTTACTGATTTCGTAAACTGATTGCAGAATATGTACCTACTATTTAGTTATCTTGTATAAGTTTCTGAATAAACTTAAATTACAATTAAGTTAAATAAGTTAATTTGCTACAAATTATATTAGTGTGCCCTTTTCTAATTAATTTCGTATAACAAAATATCTGATTTTGCTTAGAAACAATGTTAGTAATTAACCAGACTTCATATCTAAATTAATAATTACTAAGTAGTTATTTCAGGCGCAAAATAATTTGAAGCGACAAGTACGTACCTAAATTCTAATATTTTACATTATCTGCGGCCGAGATTGCCAGGTGCGCCTGTGGTGTGGCAAGGTACACAAGCGTTTTGTAGTTTTTTGGGATATACAGCACTTTGTGGGCAAAGATCACCACACAGTAGAGTATATCGGACCGTCGTAGTTGACCATTAAAAGCTGTTAACAAGATCACTGCTAGCGTCGGCGGTGCGAACCGCAGGGGCGCGCCGCCGTCGCGACACGTATCCGCATATCGCACTCTTTGTTTTCAGCCATGAAAGTGTTAAGGTGAGGTAAGTGAAAAAATCAGCACAATCAGTTAACCATTGACGGAGATATCAAGTTACACACACATAAAAATAAACATAGGTGCAGTCGAATTGGGTACCTCTTCCTTTTTGAAGTTGGTTAAAAAGAGAAACATTTTCCAATCTGTGGGACACTAACATATCATAAATGAATTATTAAAAATAAAAATTTGATAACCTCTGATGATTTTACTTGGAAACTCAGATCTGATCGGTAATAGACAACGGCGGCACCGTTATTCAAGATATCAAAGCTAAGAACACTCTAAAAGCCCATAGAAAGGTTGAACGATCTCTAATATATCTTTGCTTGAGTTTATACCACAGAAAAGTATACCTAACTCAAGCATAGATCGATGAGTGAGCTTTCAATTTATAATGCCCAAGAAACAGTTAAGAGTTTTTTTACTATAAAAACTGTCTTTTTTTGACGAATTTAATAAGCATGTGTTGTTGGTGTATTCTTCCAACACAAACTCGGTTCATAGTAGTTCATAGTGATAATTTTTATACATTACATACATAGATAGATATTTTTAAATTTATATTGAAAAAACTTAGTACATGACAATGTGCAGATCGTACAAACATTTGTCATTTGTCCGGGAATCGACCCCGCAACCAGCGTCAAGGCGGACCTTTACCCGTTGCAGAGCAAAGGTCATCAAAGTACCTTATCCGACGTAGTGGGTAATTTTCTACGGATCATAACCATAACAGAATCTGCAACGTTTCCTCAGTCGCTGTTAGCCCCTTCTCTCATTATGATACGCACATACGACTCTAGTCTCGGAGACTAGTCGCAGCGGAGTATCTCACATATTTTAAGAGGCGAACCACCAAAATGGGTTTGATTGTCATACTAGGCCTATATCTCAGTATTCGCGGTGTCCCCGTGGTAAAAAACTCGAATTAAAAAAGCTACATTTTATCTTTGGTTCCAGGTACATTCCCTATAAAAAGTTAAGAAAAAAAGCTATGGAATGAAAACATGAAAGTACATTGTTTTGCACATAATTTGGTCGAGATCTTAGAAAACCTGCGATCTATTGAAATGACTTATATTTTATTTGTAGTTGTGTGGTTTTCTTGCAAATAGTAAGCTAAGACTTAATTTTTACGCTAACACTATTCAAAAAACGCGCGAAATCCTATGCCTAACCTTTGCACTCATAGATATAGATTTTTTTCACTATTTGCACTAAATGGCGCGTTTGCGCCCGACTCACACACGCATACCGGTATCGTAGTGTGCGAGTCTCCATTTGAATGTATGTGAGATATAGTCCGTAACGACTAGTCTCCGATACTAGAGTCGTGTGTGCGTATCGTAATGAGAAAAGGGTATATCTAACCCAGTAAACGCCGCCCGTCAATTTACACAGAATTCCCCAAATTGGACCCACATTTTGCACTAGTAAGTAATGTAGTTAACTGTGAACTAATTTATTCTAAAGCCGCAATGACTGTTTGGCGTGTGTGGCTGCTCCTTCTAACAATAATTATGACTATTTGTTACGTACTTTTATACAGATGCTAGACTAGACCTTTTATTAATTTAGACATTGGTAATAACAATGGCATCCCGGAGTCAGAAAGTTGGCGATGTTACACCCCGGCACTTTCGAAAGCAGCCGTTGGTCATGCACCTGACCTCTACCAGGTCGTGACAGTCTACCTTCCCATTGGATTATGAGAGTGAGGGAATAAAAAGTGCACCTGTGTTTGTACACACACTTATGAACTATAATATGGCTAGATCTGGCTCGGTTAAGACAGGCGCCTTGTTTGAAATTCGACTGGGAAAATTCAATAAATGTTTGGTTTCTTTGTTTCTGACCTGCTTCAAACAATCAAATCTTACCAATTAGTTCTGACTACTGTTTTTGCTGCTTCTGAGCCGTGTATAATCAGAAGTGGGATAAATGTTCATATTGCCCACAATACTCACATGTTCCT
Organism: Eupithecia vulgata; assembly: GCA_946478455.1. Lineage (NCBI taxonomy): Eukaryota > Metazoa > Arthropoda > Insecta > Lepidoptera > Geometridae > Eupithecia > Eupithecia vulgata. Next base: position 9,330,600 of record OX297879.1, on the reverse strand, counting down.
CAAATCTTATGAAAAATATACATTTAGTCTACGACTATGTCAAAATTTATTAACTTATATTTCCACCCGTGCGAAACTAGGACGCGCTAGTAATAAAATAAAATAGGTGGCAGCACTAGTCAGGGTCCCAACTTAACACCTAAGACGTGCAGCGCGTTTACTTAGTTACAAGTTTTGATAGTTATCCAATCGAGGTCCGTTAACTAGGTACCAAGCTGTAACTGAATTAGACAAGGTTCCAAATTTAGGACTTGGAAGTTTAGAGAAGCAAAACTAGATTTGGAACTAAGTTTCACAGTAATAACAATCTGCGACCAATTTGGAATCGAAGCAAATTGATATTATTCGTGCGACAAAGCATTGATATTTAAAGTTAAGCTAAAGCTAGCCTAGAAACGCAGAAATAAGTAACCATAATAGATACTCATTCTAAGTGAACTGAAAAGTTTTTTTATGAGTAAATCTTTTTTTAAACCGAATTTATACATAATTATTACGTTACTTAACACCATGAATAGGCGCAATGTTATTGTTGTCATACGGCTGTGTAGAACTAAAAATTATCAACTGTTATCAGCAACAACAGCGCAATTGTTGAGGTGCTAATCTATTTCAATGGATTGCCAAAATAATGTGTTAGTTTTACTACTGACAACTTTGCTCCACAATTTGAAAAACTGATAGGTAACTAAAATCAACCATTACTACTACTTTCTACTATTTAGCCTGTGAACAGCCATTGCTGGGTATAGGCCTCCTGTCTATTACATAAATCAACCACCAAATGAGTTCATAATAAAAGCATGAAAAAACGTTCAATGCCTATTGATGATGATTCTTTGTTAATGGCAATATGAGTCTGGTTGGACTCTTTTCTGCCAGTGTCAAGTAATGGAAAATAATAGTAAAATATGAGTTATCAAGTTATGAAGAATATTGATATTTTCACCAGAGCCTAGTTCGTTATCTAGCAGGGTACACCACGTGCAGGTTAGGTTGGCTTGGGAGACTAGATCTTGGAGTCTCCCCTGTACCCCCAATGCCTATTGAACATTGTTCGAATCTTATGTCAAGTGCCTACTTGACATAATAAGATCTGACCATTTGTCAAGTACCTACGTAAGTAATTTCTAAGATGCCTCTTTTTCTATTGAGATTTCAGTCTTTACGTTGATAGTTCATTCAAATCGTTCACATTCGAGCGAAACCACTGAAAAGCTAATATTATTATGAACTTTATTTTTATTGAATTTAGTCAGAGAATAATTTTAAAATATTATTTTCATCTATAGCCACATCCAGCGCCGCCATTTTAGATTTCTGGCCATAATTGGTGCAATTTTTGGCGGGATTACAGTCGTTTGCCAAATGGCTTAAGTTCACGTCAATGAGAGTTTTAGTGTCCAGTGTGACCACGGCTTAATTACTTTGGATTAGAGGAATGGTCCGAGTAATTATTTTAAAAATACTGAAGGTATTTGGTAAGGTTATCACTGCGCAGGCACGAGTGGGTCAAAACTGCTAAAAAGCGGACATTGCATCCTATAAGTATTTGTAAAAAAAATGCGTATCGGTGCAACTTAATAATCCTGTCAGAAACTATTCGATGTCAATTTGTCGTAAAACTAATACTCACCGAGAAAAAAATTATGCCCATTTTTTTTAATAAAATATCGTATCTATCAAAATTGATTTTTACGAATTGTTACCGATACAGCTTTGAAAACACCAAGGTGTTATAGAATATATTATTATTTATTGTACAATATCATACACAACTGCATCCATTTGCTCTTTTTTCAATAAATACCATTGAAAATGAGTCCTTTTTATTGTTTTGCAACGAAATAACAGTATTGTTGAACGCGTTTGCATATAATAATAACAAAATCCTTTAGTTCGTTCCCTAATTTCAATAAGGATCGAATCTAATTTTTTGTATCTAAACTAATTTGTAAGATGTTTAAAATGTAATATGTAAAAAATTTGAAAATTACAATCAAATAATAGAATTGAATTAAAACTAGTATTTACAATTGAAACAATTGAGCTAACTGCAAACAATCTACAGGTAGCTCAACTGATAAATATCAATTCCAGTCGGAAGCGTGCCTAACACGCTGGATACAGATATTGCTCCGCTATAATGGTAATGCTGATGTGCAATACCTATTGTTTTCCTATTATCCTATATTGTAAATTTGTTAGTAACTTATTATATTGTGATATTACATACAACTAATAAAATACGAGTACGTGAATCTGCCGCCGCCATCGCGCCGCATCGTGGGTGCCCTGAGTGTTACTGTTGTCCATTGTTGGTCATAGACCTCTCCTTATGAGCGTCATAGCGCTCTATCTTCAGCTTTCCGCATCCAGCATCTGCCAGCAGTCTTTCGTAAATCGTCATCACACCTGATTGGAGGGCGTTCCTACACTAGTCGAGTCGAATCGCGGTCTTCACCCAAGAACACGTTTACCCCGGTGGGTGTCTGCTCTTCTCGAGATATGGCCAGCCCACTGCCACAGCTTGCTAATCCTTTCTAACTAATCCTTGATGCTAATCCTGCTCTTGGATAAAAATTATCTTAATGTATATAATTATATACTTAAAGCAGTTAAAACAATTTCGTCTAGTTACGTAGCACATCACATTGTGTTAAAGCACCCTTACTCAGGTATTCAGGGTTACTACCGTTATTATCTTTAACCCTATCTCGACCGCACATAACTTATAGGGAGTACTGGTTGCTGATCGAAATTCCTACCGAGTGAAAATGTTATAAATTATTTAGGGAGCGCACAGATTGTCTCAGTATTGTGTTCAAATTTACCTGATATCTGGATTACATTTGTACCTCACATCACAGCACACTAATTTTATATGCTTCTAAGAGAGTTTGAATGGATGTTTGTGACTTCTTCACGCCAAAACTGCTGAATGCTTCATGCATTTCATGCAAAAAAATTGTATAAGTAGGTAGGTCAAGATTCAAAATAGACGGTGCCAAAAATGTGTTTTAAACCAATAAGAGGGTTACTCCAGGTTCCAATAATTTATGGTACTAATGAAATGTACAAATAACGTTTTTTTTTCATTTATGATGCATTTCCGTTTAATACTTTTTCTACTCTGGTCAAATTAGCTAACTTTCTGGTTTTAAGTTTTAATTTACGTCAACCGTTCCACTTAGAAACCTTCAAACTGCGGCGCCCATTACAATTTCGCTCAAGGTGGGTACATAAACACACCCTACCGCAAAGTGTGTCACTTAAGATACCCAAAACAAGGTCAGGCGATAATCAAACTTGGGACCGCACTAATGTTCACTTACGGACCAACATTGTGCTTGTAATTAATAAGTTTGAGGTTAATTACAAAGGTACTGAGATAACAGACTCCTTGCTGGAGCGTTTCTGACGACCTGACCTGACCCGACCAAAATCGCACGAACGCATTCTAATCAGGTGTACCTACCTAGGGTTTGACGCTACGTACAGCTACCCGTAAGAAACCGTAAATGCGATACGATAGCTTGATGTGTTGCGCAATCTCTAAAGTACTTAGTAACTTGTTTATTTTATTACATTTTACTTGGTCGTCGTGCGCTTTCCAATTGTAGTAATGGACTTACATTACACAAAAAAAACGACCTCCTTTATAGCACAGCCTCTTGAAAATGCTTGAAAACGAAAGTTTACAATAAGTGCGTCCTACCCGTCATGACCTACGGAGTGGAGACGTGGACACTCACGGTAAGGCTGGTCCACCAGTTTAAAGTCGCCCAGCGAGCTATGGAGAGAGCTATGCTCGTAGTTTCTCTCTCTCGATAGAGATCGACATAGCTCAAAGGATTAGCAAGCTGCAGTGGCAGTGGGCTGGTCATATATCGAGAATAACCGACAACCGCTGGGGTAAACGTGTTCTTGATTGAAGACCAAGACTTGGCAAACGTAGTGTAAGACGCGCTCCGACCAGGTGGGATGACGATTTGAGAAAGACTTCTGGCAGATGCTGGATACGGCAAGCTGAAGACAGGGCGTTATGGCGCTCAATATGGGGGGCCTATGTCCAGCCGTGGACTAATATAGGCTGATAATAATAAATGGTAGGTAATTCTCCTACATTCTTAAACCTTACTTCAAAACTTTAGTTTAGCCGAAATTTTCTCGATTTTGACAATCAAATCCCAAAACTAGATAAGCTGAATATTCTATAAGCCAGCTTAGTTCTAAATTATTCTATGCATAAGCAAACACGGTCAAAAGTGTGGTGAAATCCAAACACATTCTGATTTGTGTTTGTTTTACTACCCACACATTTTGCTTTGGTTAGTTTCATGTTATAATGTAACTATTATTTATTAGTCGGGTATTTATTAATTTATTAGTCGGGTATTTATTAAATTAAATTATCTATCAAAGCCACAATATGTAGTGATCTGTGTAACAAACTAGCGGAATACTAACACGGTAGCCTCATTTCCATTTTCTAATATTATTTCATTAAGTAATCAATGCACAATTTTATTAAAATTAATGCGTAGATTTGTCACGATACCTACTACACACAGTTAGGTTAAAAAATACAATCCCTAGTCAAAGAACATGTTAAATCAAACTTTAACAATAAATTAAAAAAAGAAATTTATTAAATTTATCTGGCACAGCGCATCAGCATTGCTATACAGCGGGGCAATGCAGCCAGTGTCTTAGGCACGCTTCCAACTGGTATTGATATGGATCAGTTGAGCTACCTGTAGATTGTTTGCAACAGTTTGCAGATAGCTTAATTGTTTCTATTGTAAATACTAGTTTTAATTTAAATTTGTTATTTGATTGTTATTTTCTTTCTGAATAAAGATTTGTATTTACTGAATTCAAAAACATATATAATTTATAGAATCATGATGAAACCATATTTTCAAACACTCCCAATAACACCAAACTTAAAAAATTAACTCTTCACATTAATATACATTGTTAATTAATAAGTTCTTTCTCCCCCACCCTCGAGTGTGCTCTATCCAACTAAGCCACGAAATCTTAGTCGGTTTCGTCGAAAATCTTTGGGACCTCCTACGGCTCTAGCGCCGTTAGCGAGGTTCGAGTCCTGCCGAAATCGATCATTTTTAGGAACTTACTTAATTTCTTAGAGACCCTGAGTGCAAGGGCTAACGCAACACTAGGTATATTCTAAGGGTTTGGTACACAAAAACCTTAGAAAATACCAACATAACGTATTGTTGGCAATTCAAAAATTGTCTCATTCCATAATTCAATCATACCTTAAATTGTACCTATTGTACGCTCTACTTACCATCCCAAAGTTATCAAGCTTAGGACCAAAATTGTAAACTTTCACTATGACATACCCCATACCCCACTAACCCTCCTTAGCATATAAATAATCGGCCCCAAAAGGGACTGGATTTCTTGAGGTATCAGTGTGGTATTCGATAGTGAATTTTCCTACTCAATTTGGTTGGGATACGGGTTAGTATATTCTGAATCGGATGTAGGTAAAGGTAGTATATTTATATCATCGTAAGTAAGGATGAAAAATCGTGATTGGTTGGGACTGGGCACAGCTTGTAGGTAATGGTTTTTTATCACCTTATCCGTTTTGTATTTCAAAATTATAAATAGAAAAAAAGTAGTTTCATTTGATAAATAATAATAATAATGCTGAACAATTCACCCAGCATTATCTAGCCCCAAGCTAAGCAGAGTTTGTGTTATGGGTACTAGATAACTGATAAGTATACATAATACAATATATTACATAGATAGAACTGGTATTGATATGGATCAGTTGAGCTACCTGTAGATTGTTTGCAACAGTTTGCAGATAGCTTAATTGTTTCTATTGTAAATACTAGTTTTAATTTAAGTTTATTATTTGATTGTTATTTTCATTCACATAGATAGATATTATTTAATATACATAGGAAACGACCAGAACACCCGGAACAAATACCTGCAGATCTAACAAATATTTGTCCAAAAGCAACCCCGCAACCTCTGGGTCGCAGGCAGACCTTCGCCTACCGCGCCACACAGGACGATTAACAAAAGCATAGCAAATATCTTGATTTTATTACCGGGGTTGTCAGCGTGTGGGATGTAGATTCAGCGACCATCGACCCGGTAGTTGTTTCGGTTAACAGCGTAATAACGAAGAGCCTCGATCAACATTCAGACTCTCGCTAGGAAGTTGGATAAAGGGCCAGATCCCAAAGACGGACTTGGCGGGTATCGTCAGGAAGTTCCTTTCTTCACAACCCTAGTCTCCGGCTGTTTGAGCCTAGCTTCACGGTCGATGATCTACTCATCATCATCATTCGCCTATTAGTCCACTGCTGAACATAGGCATCCCGTAATGAGCGCCATTATCTTCCCTGTCTTCAGCTTGCGGCATTCAGCATCTGCCAGAAGTCTATCATAATAAATCATAATAAATTTTATTGTTATTAGATACATTTTGCTAATAAGTAAAACAAACCCTCTTAAATAATGAAAAGCTATATATAAATGTCCCTCAAATAACTGCATATTTGAAAACATTTCAATGTTACACAAAAAATTATGTGTCCCTTAGCCTAGAGGCTTTTCATAAAATACCATGAAACATACGACCCGGAAAGCGCAGTAAAAATATGTGAAAAACGGGGGATTTACCCGTCATGCTGGTAAACGGTGGTCTAGTCAGTAATTTCGGACTATTCGTCTAATTAAAATGTACACAAAGCTAAGTTTCTATGTATACATTTTGGTACCTTTTGAAATATTGCTAATTTCTACAAAACATTGATATCTTTTGTAGGCTTCTAGGTAGTAGTTATGTACGATAATAAAAATTTTACGTAAGAAGATAATGTTATGTAAGAAATTAAATAAGTTCCCAAATTTTTTCGAATTCGGCAGGACTCGAACCCGCGCCCCACACACAGTACGGGTGTGCACTAACCAACTAAACCACGAAATCCATTGTCACTTCGTCGAAAATCTTTCTTACCTCTTACAGCTGTAGCGCTGTTAGCTCCACCTACAGGGGAAACATTGAAGTTATCCAAACCTGTTCTAAGACTGATGTTATGTTATTTTATCTTTATACCTTAAAGATTCAGCGGAAAACTTTTCGTCAATGAAATGAATTGATTCACCACGTATTGTATTTCTTTCTACCGTTACGTAGTTCATGTCATGATATTTGACATAAACACTTACAATACACATGAAACAACTGAATAAATAAATAAATGAATGAATAAATGATGAAACTATACCTACCAAGTTTGACGACCGATGTCTCACGGCTATGGAGCGTAGGTCCGCTTACGACGCAGGAGGTTGCGAGTTCGATTCCAAGTCAAATGTCTGTACGATCTGCAAATATTTGTTTCGGGTGTTCAGGGTATTTTGTATGTATACTAAAAAAAAATATAACCGGGTAGGTACATTATAATGTCAACTGCGGCGTATTTAGGTACTGCCAGATGGAAATACTAAAACACAAATCCAAGCCTAGGGCTTCTAACTACACGAATTGCGAGACCGTTCAAACATGGATTCTATGACTTTTTAGTACCAATCTGCTACGGTAACTCCACTAGATTTCCACTTATCTAAATCCTTTTATTTCTTCTCGGTTATTCAGCTGTCCAATTGACCCAACCGTAGACGCTTGAGATTCGCATTGAGTAAAATAAGCGAATTGTGATATGATTAATAAGGTTCCATACAGGGCTCCATAAAACATTCACAAAGTGTTAATTAATTTAACTCTGAAATATATATCTGTGTAATATCAGTTAACGAGTGCCCATAACACAAACTCTGCTCATCTTGGTGCTAGATGATACTGTGTGAATTGTCCAGCATTATTTATGTCAGTTTTAATTAATAATTAGAAATCAGATACCTTCTTAGAAGGAATAAATTTCTTCTTAAACGTAGGTATCTTAACTCTAAATTAAAGTGAAAAGTTAGGCTAAGGAATGAATGATTACGTTCCGTACAAAAGGTAATCTTATCGTTTTCAGCTATCTTTTCTATTCCCAACTTTAAATGAAAAAATTACTTGATCTCTATCTACGGTAAAGTAATATTAAACACAAGGTTTTCATAAAAGCTACAGATGATTTCGTACGCTAGAAATGAAGTCTTTAAAACTCTATTGCTTTTACATAAGTGATGCCTGCAGTAACTCTTTGCATTTTAAAAGTTTCATTACCCTACGAGCGGTTTATTAACATAAAGATATGGGTTGGCTCAATTGTAACTTTTAAAGTGTTGCAGCGTGAAGTAAGAGGAAGACCAGCGTTGTCTATTTATAGTACTAAATCGTGTGACAGCTAGTATTGCTGTCCGCAGCTTCGCACGCGCTTTTCAAGTAGCCTATGCTTTTTTTTATTATCCTGAGGGAAATGCGCACGCATATCGCACTGCCACGGGGAGACAGTACGATTATGCGGGACTCCAACCCACTAAAACCCTCAGGGTGTTTCCGTCTCTGCCGCTTGTGGTTGGAACATGGGAACGTTTTCTCTTTCACAAACCCACCACGGCTGCCCGATATCGGGCCCCTCAATGGGGGGTGTGAAGCACCCCCCTTCGCGACACACCAGAAACAGCCTATTTCTACCCCTGGGATACCATTTACTTCTATGCCGAATTTCAATACGATCCGTTCGTGAAAAGGTAACAGACAAACTAAGAGATCGAAAGACAGAGTTTCGAATTTGTAATATAGTATGAATGAGCTGAATTCAGGCCTTTATACGAGTATATCAACTCTAATTTCTACTGGATTCTTATTTTTGTCAATGGCGTACACAACTGTAGGTAATCTTTTGAAGATAAAAAAGGTTACACTTAGTTACCTGTCATGAATTTTGTTACATCCACAGACTAGGTAGATGATTCTGACGTATGTTACATTTCGCTTTGGTAATATTAAATAAGTTGCCAAAAATTTTGATTGCGGCGGGACTCGAACCAGCAAGGGCTGTGGCACTGCAGTACAAAAACCTTACAATCTTACCATTTTTCCGCATAGATACCTACAATCTATTTTTGTGTGTATAGAACTCTAGATGATATACTCATGCTTGGCTTGGTTTTAAAATGTTTATATATTACCGAGATCATATTTCATTCGTGCGTAGATGATGCATCATAATGAACCTTTAAAACCGAGTGAAATTATTACCTTCCTTTATGAAATTCTTAATAAACTTTTGTAATATCGTGGGTGATAGTCGCATGAGCGCTATGTCCATGATAAGGAGGCTTTTGCGACACGGCGACCGATGTGTTACATACAATATGTGTTGAAAAAAGTCGCACGATTCTGTGCAAGGTAAAACTAATAAATAAATATAAAATATAATGCTGGACAATTCACACAGCATTATCTAGCCCCAAGCTAAACAAAACTTGGTATGTATTATTATTATATTGTATTATGTATATCAGTTATCTAGATAACTGATATACATAACCTGTATCTAAATCACTTTATATTTAGACTTATTATAAGTCATATATAAATATAAATAAATAATGCTGGACAATTCACACAGCATTATCTAGCCCCAAGGTAAGCAGAGCTTGTGTTATGGGTACTAGATAACTGATATACGTAATATTATTACATTACATAGATAGATATTTTTTATTATACATAGAAAACACCCAGACCAACGGAACAAATTTCTGCAGATCGTACACAAATTTGTTCTGAGGCGGGGATCGAACCCGCAACCTCTTGCGTCGCAGGCAGACTCTCGCCCGCTGCGCCACTGAGGTCGTCACGTATACACTTCTCTAGTGGATCATTTTCCACTTCTTAAACTAGTGGACAATAAAATTAAGTGGACAAAATCAATAACACCTTGTTTCTTATTCGATAATAATTACTATTTATAAACGTCTTTATAGTATAAATTTTGTAAGCGTAAAGAAATCAAGTTTTTGATATTATATTTGATTATATACATGATGTTTGTCATGATTTCTGGTGTTAAGAGTTATCTTATAACTCAACAATCGTTGCATGCACTTTTGGTGGTTCAAAATCTTTCTTGTGGTTCAAAAGTGGAAGAGCTGATTCCACCTGTTTACTATTCCAGATGTTTATTTCGGACCATGTAGGCTCCGTCGTAATTTTTGTGATGTTTACAAAAACCTTTATAAGTTTCAAAGGACTCATTGTAATTCACAGCACGAAATCGAGTCTATTATGGTGTCATGAAGGGAGTAAAATGTCATAAAGGGTTTGGAAGGTTCCCATCGATATTGGGTACGTGTGACATCTTTGTATTAGGTTAGGGCTAAAAGCTTTGCTTGTTTATGTTATAAATAAATTAATAAGAATAAATAAATAGTGCTGGACAATTCACACAGCATTATCTAACTCCATGATAAGCAGAGCCTGAGCTATGGGTACTAGATAACTGATATACATAATACAAAACAATACACCGATATATATTATTTTATTATAAATAAGAACCCAGAACCCCCGGAACAAATATCTGCAGATAGTACAAACATATCCCAAGGCAGAAATCGATACCGCAACCGCACACCTCGCCACAGAGGTCGTCAAAGAAGGTTTGAAGGCAGAGTTCGTTCTAAGCCATGTGCGTATTCATATTTTGGTTTCGTTTTTGTCGTTGAACGTAGGATCCTAGGATCTTTGGTTTGGTAGTATCGAACCTTCGCCATAGATATTCATGACTTGTAGGGTATTTCATAGTAGTATTAGAAACCCTTTTACAAAAGTTCCGCTATTAGTGTCAGAGCACCACGCTGAGCCAAGAGTTTTCATAGTTCGCAAGCTCTATCTACCTGCCTACGGATAAGTAGCTTACTACCTATGTTGATAACTGTGGACCTATATTATAAAGCCTATGTTCATCAGGGATAATGTAGGATTCTAATGGCGAAAGAATTTTACAAATCGGTGCAGTAGTTTCGGAGCCTATTCAATTCAAACAAACAAACAAATCTTTCCTCTTTACCTAACCTAACCTCTTAATCCTATTAAAAATGTATGTTAATTTCTATGTTGTATTGTATTGTATCGTGTACCTAATATGGACCATGTCTGATTAAATAAACTTTTTATTTTTATTTTATTTTTACTACCTCAACTATAGATAATATTAGTATACATTAGTGCTACTGCCCAACTTTCTCTATACAACGGTAATCTTTGATAACCGCCAACTTTGTATAAAAGAAAATTACAATCAAATTATAGAATTAAATTAAAACTAGTATTTACAATTGAAACAATTGAGCTAACTGCAGACTGTTGCAAACAATCTTCAGGTAGCTCTACTGATCCATATCAATACCATTTGGAAGCGTTCTTTGTATTGTATTGATCCCGCTAAAAGTCAAATAAAAGAATACAAGAAGCAGTTATCAGAAACACTTTCCCCTATCGTACAAAACCTGTGCTTAGTCAAAGAGATCGGTTCACCGATACTGTCTCATCCTTCTTCCGAAAAATCCAATCTACCCGGAAACCCGAACAAATCGACCAAAAGACTTACAATGGCGTAAAGATAATTTGAGTATAGAAAATGGCTTGGATATTGAGCCTTGAAAGGTCTTTTAGGTACTTTATGTATAATTCAGGGAATTATTTATTACAAACTTGTAGATATTCCTTGATTTGGGCGGCATAGGTTAGGATAAGATTTGTATTGTGACGAGATTTTAAGGAGGTTTACGTCTTGTTGGCTGAGACATTAATGATAGGTAATGCAGTTGAGTCACCGAATCGTCCCAACCGGTATTTCTCCTCCAATGCGAAATATTGAATTGGAAATACCGGTTGGGACGATTCGAGAACCTCGTCTTAACGTGCTCCGATTTTGTGGGGTTGTCGAGGATTACTGACTTATTTTATTTATACACGGGTAGCTATCTACCGTTACCAGGCCAATGGTCAACCAAACTGAGTAACACCTGTGTTTATTTTGATGAAAACTTGGTAGCAAGAACGCCGCTCCTAGAACGTTCTTTAACAAAATGCCGCGGCAATAAAAATAAGATGCTAGCTCACAAGTTTAATGAAAAATAATGCTCACAGAGGTCACCAGTGGCGCGCACCCTGGAGAAAATTAAAGGGCCCGCTGGACGGTTGGTAACTTCCGGCCGACTAAAAAACCTAAAACACACGTGTATAAGACAAATTAAACCTAATCATACTCCCTAGCACGAATAAAATTTTACTTAAAAGCTCAGAGACAAATTATTATTTAATTTGCTACGATATCAGAATGACTACTTCTGCTCGCGGCCCTTTAGTTAGTCCTGAATAACAAGTACCTACCCTATTTACTATTCCAAATCAAGAACTATATCAATGATGTTAGCCCGATCAATTCAGTAGTTTTTGCATGAAAAGGTAAACAATCTCTCACTTTAAATGGTATTGTGCTAGAGAAGAGAGTCGGGATATTTACCATGATTAAAATGTTTGAGCTTATATTTTTAGGAATATACTGTTACAAATAACTTTTATGCTAACAATGATAATTTCAAAAATTTTATTACAGATACGTATTTTTGTGCTTACTCGTACTCTGGGTAGGTACCTCTAAAAAATGAAATAAGTAAGAACAGTGATTTCGTACCTTAGCTGGTTAGAGCACACCCTAGTTTTGTAGATAAATTATTTTTTATTTTATTGTGCCTACTCTATGAAAAGAAGTAAGTAAGAATAGTGATTTCATAGCTTAGCTGGTTAGAGCACAGCCATAAAAAGGGTAGGGCGCGAGCCCCCGAAAAATAAAAAAAAATTAGGAACTTATTTCATTTCTTGCATCTGCCAGCAGTCTTTCGCATATCGTCATCCCACCTGGTCTAAGGGCGTCCTACACTACTCGGTCGCGGTCTCCACTCAAGAACACGTATACCCCAGCGGTTGTCGGTTCTTCTCGAGATATGGCCAGCCCACTGCCACCTCAGCTTGCTAATCCTTAATCCTAAGTGTGTTAGAATAGTAAAATATTCATGTACCTATCACACTAAATGAAATATGAATACGAAATAAAAATATTCTAAATTGTTTTTCCGACTGCCATGCACCGTGTATTCGTACCATAAGGCCGTGTGCACGGAATATGTGCACTTGTCACTTTTTGTACCCGTAAAATATGAGAGGGTGTAGGTTTTAATCTGGTAATGCCGCCTGCATTTAATTTTGTGGGAATGTGGAGTTCCTATTCACAGACAAGGTGTGGCTGAATGAAAGGTTTAACCGGCTAAGTGCGAGTCATACTAGCGCTATGAGAGTTCCGTACTAAGTTTCATATAATGCAAACTATTCTGATAATAATAAATAAATAATGCTGGACGATTCACATAGCATTATCTAACCCCCAGTTAAGCAGAGCTTGTGTTATGGGTACTAGATAACTGATATACTTAACATTAAAATACATAGATAGATATTCGTTTGTTATTCATAGAAAACGACCAGAACACCCTGAACAAATATCTGCAGATCATTCAAATTTGTCCCGAGGCGGACATTGAAACCGCAACCCCCTGCGTCACAGGTGGACCTTGATGGAACCAAATCATCTTCATCTAGTGCGTAAGTCCTTTCTTTTACCTTCTCTGATTGCATGGCATGTCAATTTATGGGAGCGAGAGCGGTGCACGCGAAATACGCGAATTGCATTTTTTTGGATTTTATCAGACAAAGTTTAAAGCACAAATGTTGCAAAATATTTTATATCTATATTTTTTTGTAATGGATTTACGCAAAGTAAAGCCCGAATCGGCAAACGTAGTGTAGGACGTCCTCCGACCAGGTGGGATGACGATTTGCGAAAGACTGCTGGCAGATGCTGGATGCGGCAAGTTGAAGACAGGGCACTATGGCGTTCATTAGGGTAGGCCTGTGTCCAATCGTCCAGCCGTGAACTATTTATAGGCTGATGATGATGAACGCCCGAATCTGTCATTTAACAAATCTTCTTATTTACTCGAATTTACGGTAAATATAAACTAAAGCACAAAATCTACGGAATATTACTAGCAAGTGCCTCATAAATTCAGCATAAATATAAATAAAGCAACACTCAAATACCTGCTTAAGTCCGCAGTAAAATTTCGTTAACAGTGACTCTGCAGCCAGTTCAGTCCAGATTATTCTGGATTATTCCGGAATATTCCAGCTAAGCACCCGGAATATGGCGGATTTTCACAGCTTTGAATCACCGCGAGTTCGCATCAACTGGTGAATTACAGTGGACTTTATTTACAATGAAATAGAACTTGATTTACATTCGGTCATGTTGTATTTTGCTAACCAAAATTCACCCTTTAGTGAGGCAAAGGATTCTCACCGATTTTGGATAGACAAAGGTTTTAAATAATTTGATTGTTTTGAAATTACTAAAACCGACTTTGAATCAATTTACATTTTTACACCATCAGAGAGTAAAGTGTTCATAAGTCCAGTGATGTTTTTGTAGAAATGTTGTGTCCTGAGGCCTAAGTTATTACAAATAAAACAAGTCAAGTGCAAGTCAAACTCGCTCACGAAGGGTTCCATACCATTATCTATAAAAATGACAAAATAAAAATCACGGCTGTTGTATGGAAGCCCCCTTAAATATTTATTTTATTCTGTATTTTAGTATTTGTTATTACAGCGGAATTAGCGGAATTTTCAAAATCGGTCCATAATTGACGGAAAAATTGACGACGTACAATAAAAAACTTTAGTATTTATTATATTAGTTCGATGTGATGTAATGGATGGTATCTTAAGATCGTACCCGTTAATAGGCTAATTTTTGTCAATCAATGCAAAAATTACAAAGATACCTAGAGCGCGCGTCAAAGCTTGAAATTGTGAGACAGTCGCTTAAAAGTGACGCCCGACGTTTTTTCACGCGGAACTTTAACTGGCTATATCTTTATATTATTTTGTTTGATAGTCAAATAAAAAAAATACGACGTGTTTACCCTGATAATGTAACTACTACTTAGGAAACTACGACTACGGCTGAATTAAGTATTCAGCCCATTTATATCGTAAGAGATGAATAAAGAAATCTAACAGAAGAAGGCACTAGCTTCTTTTGAATTTTTACCACCTCCACTTTGATCACCTATCCGTCTGCCAAGCGGGGTGATGATGGCAAAACTCCTTTTGTATAGGAGAAGTATGCTCAGCAGTGGACTTGTAAGTGCAGATGAGTACGACGTATGTTTATGAAGGTGTAAAATGTCCACCATTTTTAATTTATTATGAGAACACGTTACCCTAACAGCCAATGGATGTCGAGCCTAACGACTCGCCTCATAACAAAGAGCTATCCATCTAAATTACCAGTGACCTTCAAAATCAACCGGCTATAACTCTTGGAAACATAATATTTAATTAAATTGCGTTACAGGCGGAAATTTTGACTGAAACAAAGCAATTTTGGTTAAAAAGCTTTTATAAAGTTTTATGAAAACATCTAGAACCTAATTTTTATGACAAGCTTGGATAAATTATAAGTCGTTAATTATTGTGACTTTTGGAACATTATTTTAGGAGTACGCCTGATGAAAAAATAAAGCAAAATGTTTATTTTTTAACACTTAGATTTATGGTAACGAACGTAAATGTTCATATAAAAATATGATAGACAGGGAAAAAACCTGTAGAAGTCGAGAAATCGAATGGAATTTGAAAACTAAACTGGTTTCTTTATTATAAAAAATCTAAATAAGCATAAAAAACTATTTCTATTAAAATGCTTTAAATTATCAGCGACATCATTTTCTACAAATTACATAGTGTCAGAGTAATGTTTTATTTAAGCGATCGTTTGGTTTTTCTATTTAATGCTTATATTTTAAATAAATAATAGACAATTTAGCAAAACCTTTATTTTTGCACTGACGTTGCCCTGCTCTCTTCCGCTCCTATGAACGCGACATCCTATGCCTATCCTTTTCACAATTTTTTGCATTAGATGCGCTCTTAAAAAATGAGTTAAAAGAATCTTGGGAAAGACATAAATGCGCTACTGGTGATTGAGATACGAACTGACTGCAGCTTACGCGCGCTGCAAATCTTTGCTGAAAATTACGACGAGCTTTAGCCACTGCGTTTTATGTGCTTAGCCTGGCGTCGTATCAAAATGTTTGTATGCGAGAACGTCTCACTATTCTAACCTTTTGAACCCAGGAATATAGAACAACAGAAGACCTCTCGGTTTCGTTATATGAAAGAACGGAATTAAAACCGTGTTTTGTTGTTTCTTACTGTATTTTCTGTTTAAGTTATTTGTAGCTATAATAAACTCAATCTCAATCTCTCAATCTCAACAGCCTAAATTGGTCCACTGCTGGACGCAGGTATGATAAGCGCCTTATTGGCTTTTGTCTCATGGGGGGTACTGACCATAATATCCACGCTGGGCATGCGGGTTGGAGATTGCAGTTCGGTGGTAGATCCATCTGCAAGAGACGCTGCTGCTCTCCACCCGATTTTGTATGTCCCCCTACGACACCCACGGGAAGAGTTGTTGGTGGTGCAAATTCTCAGCCAGCACCACACGGCACAACGGTATTGTATTAAGGTCATAACACACCACGACTTACTCTAAACACTCTTTTCTATAATAATACTAGAAATAGGTATGATTCTAAAATAAAATCATTTCCAATCATTCATTTAGGTGCTTTTTGCTATATGACAAGACCTTCCTTGCAGAGGACCGAGGTGAATGGAAGGCCCCTCCTTCCATTCACGGAATATCTTTTCCCTAAAGTGGAACACTCCTGGCTGAACAAATAATTATTATTAAGCTATGTTGTACCTAACATAATAGAAAGTAAGCAAAGCTACAGGCAACAGCTGAACTCTTATAATCCCAAAACTTCAGCGAATAGATTAACCAGCCGTGTTACAGCGAAAAGTTTCATAAAATGGCTTTTACAGCAATATATTCGTACACTTTCATCGCCAACACTGCAACCGTTATAAAACTCATAACACACAACCGTTATCATGCTCCTCGCTGAATTTGCTGGCATAATATCTCACAGTGCTAAAGCCTTAATTACACTGTGCGAGTTAGTGGAGGCAAGTAACTAGTTCCAGTTACTAGACCTTTATCTCAACCTCACCTCAACAGCCTATAATGGTCCATTGCTGGACGCAAGCCCCTAGTAATATACTCATACTTTTATTATAAACCTTAATGAATTTTATTTTATGGGTAATCGCCCGTAATCCCCACGCTAAGGTAAAACTAATATTACACGCCAACCATCTGTATAAAACAAGTGTTATTGGTCGGCAGGTAGAAAATGCCTCGGCATTAAGCCCACCTTTTGTACCTTAGTACAATAAAGTTTTAAATAAATAAGGCATGCGGGTTGAGGATCGCAATTCGGTGGTAGATTCTATTCTGCAAGAGGCGCTACTGCCCGCCCTCTGGTGTAAGTACCTTAGTCGCCTTTTACGACACCCACGGGAAGAGTTGGGGTGGTGCAAATTCTAAGCCGGCACCACACGGCTGTTAGGCCGGCACCAGACGGGTACTAGACGCCAGTTTCTAATTTCTTGTTTGTAATTGTGCACAATGTAATATTGATATTGTTACCTACACACACTTAGTGTTGTCTCCGAAATGTTTCTTTCGTAATTTGTAAACAATTGCAGTCATTATGTTAAGCAATAGTGCGTATTCCACAACTGTCTCCATTACTATGGGTAATGCTGATGCGCTGTGCCAGATACTCACCAGCTCTCGGGTCACGCGTCGATTTAGCCAGACGTTTTCATTATATAAAAATAAATTGATATTAAATTATTAATATATTGTTTTTTTATTCAGTTACGTAATTATCCTCAATATATTTTTTCACTTTGTAAGCCCTAGAATATAAGTGCAGTGCTTATTTTTAAGACTGTCCTTGTCATCTTTTTTTGAGCACATTTTAGTAAGATGCATTCACTTTCCTCGCGTAAGCCGGCCTTTATCCGTGGCCAGCTAAGACAACTCCACGCTACAGCAATAATTTATCTCCAAGATTTTTATTCAATTATACAGACATTTTGCATTCTGTTGACTGCAAGTTAATATTTTATAGTTCGTGACAGTTTGTAAACTGAATTTGGATAAAGGAATTTTATGAAAGCTTGCAGATGGTGTTCGTTGTGGCTTTTACGTAGTACTTCGCACTTGCACATGAGTTAGTTAATTTTTTTATGAACATTATGTTTTCATTCATCCAGAGAAAGGAAGAGATACATCGATCAAATATTTGTCATCATCATCATCATCATCATCAGCCTTTTTCAGTCCACTGCTGGACATAGGCCTCCCCTAATGAGCGCCATAGCGCCCTGTCTTCAGCTTGCCGCATCCAGCATCTGCCAGCAGTCTTTCGCAAAAGGTCATCCCACCTGGTCGGAGGGCGTACTACACTACGTTTGCCGAGTCGCTGTCTCCACTCAAGAACACGTTTACCCCAGCGGTTGTCGGTTCTTCTCGAGATATGGCCAGCCCACTGCCACTTCAAAACTCAAATAAAAAAATCAAATATTTGTAAGGATCATGATTCAGTTAACTATTAACAGGTATTATAGTTTGGTAGTTATATAATACTAACCCCCAAAATACTCAAACGCATTTCAGGTTCAAGCGCGTCTCAAGTGACAATTTTTTGACACATTTTCATTCAAATATGTCAAAAAACAGCTACTTGAGACGAGCTTAAATGTGAGTTGCTTTTGAGTATTCGGAGGTAAGTGATTTTAATTTCTATAAACCGTATTTTGTTTGACCGTAAGCGAGAATTTTGGCTACACCGAAGCACTTTTTGCTACGTCGTAGCAATATCATTGCTACGTTGCAACGCCGTAGCCCCATAGCTACGCCGTATCCCCATAGCTACGTCGTAGCTCTTTTGCTACGCGCTACAATTAGAATATTTATAAAATGTAGTGGTAAGTAATACTTTTTTAAATTGTTTTATTTTGTAAATTTAATTTTATTTGTGGATACAATAAAATTTTGTATTGCATTCCAAATACCTACCGAATTGTAATGATTGGAACATTACAATTCGGTAGGTGTGTGCTATATACAGGATGATTTTTTGAGAAGGGCGGTGATGGCCAAGTCCGAAACCACGAGAGTTAGGAAAAAGTGGTGAAAGGAGTCATGCCCTCGATTTATAAGAAAACAATAACTTACGAAGCCTTACGAAGCAGTATTTCTGCATGACGTGTGTCGTAGGCAAGTAAAGTGTTATGCAAGAGATGGTGTGAAGTCTACTTAATGTGTGAAAGGATAAAGTGAAATATCTGTAAGTGCCTAGAAAATAATCTTTAGCATTACTTTGTAGCACTTCGCTCTCAAGTTCTTCGTATCATAATTCTTACTAACACACATAATCCTAGAGCTATTTAAAAGATTATATATAGATATATTTATATTTGATAGATTTCTTTTCATTTTGTAGTTGGTGTGGTTTTTTCTTCTACAACGTTGATTACATTTTATTAGCGCTTATCGGAGAAGGTTTTGCGCGGAATTGTTACAATGGATTTCCGCAAAGTAACGCCTGAATCTATTTTTTATCTAAGATTTGTATCTTAAGGTTCTCAAGTTATATTGAACGTAACCATGGAAATGAATATTTTACATGAATTACAGCTTGTACTTTGAATTATGCAGATAATATAATAATATAACTAGTATTTACAATATTTATTTATTTATTTATTTCATAAAAATGTACAACTATTTTTACAGGGGCACCCAATGCAATAGCGTAACCTCCTTAGTCTAAAAACTTAACAATTTTCTAAACACACATTAATTTGCCACTCTTAACTAACTACACACACGTCAAATAATTATTAAAATACTTACAACAAAAATTAAAATAACAAAATAATATAAACAAAAAATAAAAAATGTCAGTCGATAGAAGATAATTACAAATGTCAAACCCAATAATATTAGCTTAGAATATAAATATAACGGTACATAATACCTACATCAAAAATTAAAATAAAATAATTAAATAAAATACGACAGACGATTAAAAGATAAATACAAAATGTCAAACTTAATCATGATAACTTAGAATATATAACAGAGTCCTTTGAAATTCGCTCAGAGAGCAATTGAAAAGATCTATTATCTCTGCTACTCGATTTAGCGTGCGGATGCAGCGCGTCAGAGGTGCTCTGTTCAAGAGGTTGGTCCTTCCTCTTGGTACAGCCAATAGGGCAGGCCGCCTCCGTCGGTGCACGAACTCCTCAGGCACATTCAGCCGCATTTCCCTCAAAATTCCTGGATTGGTGATAATTCCACGCAGTACCCTAACCAAATATAAGGCCAATAGAAACAATTAAGCTATCTGCAAACTGTTGGACACTGGCTGCTTTTTTCTATTGTAAATACTAGTTTTAATTTAAATTTGTTATTTGATTGTTATTTTCTTTCTGAATAAAGATTTGTCCTTCATAATATAATAACTTTTATTGTTTAACAGGTGCTAAATGCTAAAACATTAATTTTACGCTAACTTAACCTATTACATTATGATCTAAATTAAACTCAAGACAATGGTGAAAAGGTTATCTTGCACAATCAAGTCCTTTAAGCAGGTTGCACCTACCTACTAACCAGTTAGCGTTTTCTGTAATATCCTTGACGGCCGTGTATATTTTTAGAAGTAACCGGTAACAAAAATTCTATTATTGGCCTATCAGTTTACAGAGATTTCTTCCGGGCTGTCATAAATATCAGGAGAAAAGAATATTATTTGAAATATTGTAAGAGTATTATAATCATGTTTCTGTACTTTGATAGTCTAACTCGCACTTGACGTTTTTTTTGTTTAAATTACGAACATTAAAATTATTTTACAGACAGCTCTTGATCTAAACATACTTGACAAATTACGCAAAATATTCAGCAAATAGTAAATTTCACGTAGTAAATCTAAGCTTTAAAATGCATTTGGCAAAAGTAGTAACAATTAATCTGGACAGAAACGCCACGTTTCGTTGGAACATCGCCAACGTAAGCTTTACGTCCTCTAACCTGGGGGTTTAACTTGAAAATTTGAAAACGTATTTTCGGATGTCCAATAGCTCGTTCTTTTATTGCAATATGTATATTATGCTATATCAGTTAAGGGTTCGCGTAGGAGGCCAATAAGCCGCACCTTGTACAAATATATACCACGCGCGCCCCGCGCTTGGTATGAACCCTTGTAGATGAACGCATCCGATGGCCATGCACATATGTAAGTCAGAATGCTATATATTCTAATCCGCCTGACGATCCGTTCATGTAATGACCATATTAATCTACTATAAAAATAATAATAATAAATAATAATAATAATAAAAATCATTTATTGCCTTAATAATTTAAAAGCTTAATTTAATACATAAAGCTAAATACATTAACCTGCGTGCATAGGTATACATTAAAATAAAAAAATGATGAAAAAATGATGTTGATGATTAATGTTCATATATATTTTTTACTAGTGATCCGCTCCGGCTTCGCATGAGTATATTCTATAAAGTATGTTCATCAGGGATAATGTAGGATTCTAATAGTGAAAAAAAAATTTAATCGGTCCAGAGTTTCGGATCCTATTTAATTTAAACAAACAAATCTTTCCTCTTTATAATATAAGTATTTATAGACAAATCCGAAACGAAATTGAGTACCCGAAGCAACTTGGTACAAGTTTTTTGTTCGTTTCGTACGATTTTTCAACCGAAAATTCTTCTTTCGGTTTTCAAAGTAAGCCTCCTGGCTCGGAGAGCTGCTACATCCCAATATCGTTTTTGGAAGCTTGTGAGAACAAAGGTATTTTATGATTTAGTTATTTGGCAGATTGCTCTTGGACTCTACTGTAATAATGTTACGGTCAGTATCAATATTGACAGTCAATTGCGCTTGCATGGATGCAATTATAACACGAGTAGCTGCGCCCGCTATATTACCCGTGTTACTAAGTAACAAACATATTTGAATTATTTAAACATCCCGTGAGAAAACTGCACGAATCCGGAAGCAAAAATAGTCCTAGTTTTTTAAGTCCATGATATTAGCTGCTGAATTTTTTTACAAATCTTTCAGCCATGTGCACGTGAAGGAGGTAGAAACATAACTCATCTACACTACTACACTAATATCATAAAGATGAAAGATTTCTATTTTTGTATTATTGAATGTAACGAATAAACGTTTTCTATGTATAATAAAAAATAAATTTATCTAAATTGTGTTAATATTACGTATATCAGTTATCTAGTACCCATAACACAAGATCTGCTTAGCTTGGGGCTAAATAATGTGAATTGTCCAGCATTATTTAAAATAATTTTATTTAACTTAAAAACTATTGAATCGATTTAAAAAAAATTGCCGTTTGAAATCTACATTATCATAGATTAACATATGCTATAGAATATACCCGAGCGAATACCTGTGCGAAGCTGGGGCGGATCGGTAGTCACATATAACTATGTACATACACGTCGCACATAAAAACTTTCGCGTTACCTACACAGTCTTATAACGATTTATATACAAAACAACACCTAGCGACGCGTGATCCGATAGCTGGTGAGTATCTGGCACAGCGCATCAGCATTGCCATACAGCGGGGCAATTCGGCCAGCGTCTTGGGAACGCTTTCGACTGGTATTAGTATTAACTGAATCAGTTCAGCTACCTGTAGATTATTTGCAAGAGTCTGCAGTTACCTCAATTGTCAAATAAATAATGCTGGACAATTCATACAGCATTATCTTTCTTCTTGCGTCGTTTCCCCATTACTGGGGGTCGTGACCCATCACGGAAGCAGCTTCTTTTTGACGATTTCGCGCCATCTGCTCCGGCTTTTAGCGACATGTATCGCTTCTGACATTTTGATGTCGAGTGTGGTGCGGATTTGGTCAGACCAGCGCGTTGGGCTCCTTCCTCTCGGTCTCTGCATACATTATCTGCTACAGCATTATCTAGCCCCAAGATAAGCAGAGCTTGTGTTATGGGTACTAGATAACTGATATACATAATATAAACACAATACATAGATAGGTATTTTTTATTATACATAGAAAATGACCAGAACACCCGGAACAAATACATGCATATCGTACTAATATTTGTCCCAAGGCGGGAATCGAACCCGCAACCTCTTGCGTCGCAGGCGGACCTTCGCCCACCGCGCCACAGACGTCGTCAAATACTTACTAGATCTAATTACTTTCTATTATTGGATTTGATTTTTACCTTTTGACCGCTATAAGTTTGTAGCGTTTTAGTGATCAGAGGCAGCGGAAGGCACGATACCAAGTGAAACTTTTGCAGTAGCTCTGCGTAGCGAATGGGGTATTCGCTACTTAGAGCTACAGTAAAAGTTTCGCTCAGTTTAGTGCTATCCGCTGAGTCTGATCACCTAAATGCAACCCGCATCGTCCACAAGACGCTGGCTGCTTTACCCCGACCATTTGGTCAGAAAAGGCCTGTAATCTGCCAGATAAACGACTGGCTCTTGCTAACCACCAAAAATGCACCCTAAAACCTAATTATGTAAGAAGGTTTACTCGTTGTTATTGTAACGTTCATTTAGCGCCATCTGTTTTAATTAAATGGAAATGTAAGTACCGCACAAGATAAAGTCCGTTCATTAAATTCAAACTTTGAAAATAAACAATATTTAGGTAGTTATTCGCGTAATTTTGGTAGTCTGTAAGTCTGCGTCGTTAATTTGTGTACCAAAGTAAATAATTTGATTTTTATGCAAAGACCAGAAACCGATTTCGAATATGGCGAATCGGCGGACCTAAGTACATAAAAAATCGAACAGCCTATTTTTATATAACCTCTTTTTCAAGTCGGTAAAAATGGGAAAAAAACTGAGGTAATGGGTATTTCGGCGATGGGGATTCAGAAGAGACTAGTGGTTATCATCTGGGGATAAATATTACAGTAGGCAAAAACTTCTAAACACAATTTTGCCGATATCTTACAACACATCTTCAGTTACATAAGTGACATGTTTTCCAAACGCTTGACCATTTTCAATAAAAAAGTAACAAATAGCGGAATTGATGATGATGATGATTCTTTGTTAATGGCAATATGAGTCTGGTTGGACTCTTTTCTGCCAGTGTCAAGTAATGGAAAATAATAGTAAAATATGAGTTTTCAAGTTATGAAGAATGTTGATATTTTCACCAGAGCCTAGTTCGTTATCTAGCAGGGTACACCACGTGCAGGTTAGGTTGGCTTGGGAAACAAGATCTTGGGCGTGACCTTTTACGACCATTAAGTCTTTGTTTTTAGATGTTTTCATATATTTGATAAATACTGAATCCGTGCAGAGCGCGCCTCAAAAAAAGACCGTAAGAAGCAAGAAACAAGATATTCACAAACAAAATTACCTCCGTCATTCAGTCTGTCAACAAGATACATTAGCCAAAATGTACGACTTACCCTACTGTTCAAAGTGGGGCACAATTTCACAAACACATGCCTCGTTTCAGAGTATGTCTGTAGCATTCTTGAAGATAAATTCTGAGAAGATTTATAGTAAAGACATGTAAAAGTAAATGAACAGTACTGCAATTTGGTAGTATACAACCTAATACGGAATTTATTTAATTAAAGGAATATGGTAATTCTTCTAGCAGGTTTAAGTAGGTCATCATCATGAATGATTGAATGTTTATGTGTTAAGAAGGTTATACATATGTTTATCAATATTGCACCATTAAACCAAAACAGGTTTGTATTGGTGCTCACACTCGTCTGTACATACATAAAGTTACATTGAATTTGGATCACTTCATTTATAGTAATCTACGATACAATATAGAAAGAAATTCGATAGTAATTTGTTTTACGACAGCCTGTAGGTAGTTATAGGATCAGCATGCTCAGCCGGTTTTACCCTTCCTTTCTTAGGCCTCCCGAAGCTTGTGGCATCCACCACGGTCCTGTGCTAATCACCTCCATTGACGCCCCCGACGCGTACTATGTCGTGGACCCACCTTGCAACCGGGCGGACGACGTTTCTTTTGCCCATTATTGGCCACCAATTATTAACTGTTTTGCTCCACCTATCATCACCTCGCCTATGTCTCACCCAAATCCATTAGATCTCCATGATTCGAGTACCGATATCCTAGAATTTCGTCCTTCGTTGGATCTCTGTGTCCGGAACTCGGTCTGTCACGACCACCGCTGTCTAGCTAGACAGCAGGTAGGTAATGCCGGACATTTCACAGAGCATTATCTAGCCCCAAGCTAAACAGAGCTTGTGTAATGGGTACTAGATAAGTGATATACATAACATAATATAATACACAGATAGATATTTTTATTATACATAGAAAACGACCAGAACAGCCTGAACAAATGTCTGCAGATCGTACACACATTTGACCCGAGGCGGTAACCGAACCCGCAACCTCTGCGTCGTAGGTATAAGGATATTTCATTGTAACATCATGCCAAGTCTCGTCTCACTTTCGCCGTAAAAGTGTTGTAATATAGAAAAGAGAAGAGTCAGCCATTTAAAAAAAAAGTTGATACGATTGAATTTCTTAGACACTAATAACTACCTAACTAAAAATAAAAGTGAAAATAAAGATGAAAAACCTCAAAATCAAATTCAGATTGTTAAGAAAAAGTACGAGGCATAATAATTATTACGAAAATACGGTAATAAAGTATTTGCATTCTAACAAAGAAAAAATAATTATATAAATGAAACCGATACCGATTTGTTAAAAACATTGTATTGCACTTTAGAATTGCATTACTGGACATTTTACTTAATCAACCTGACTATGCAGGTAGCTTTTAGCTGCAACCTTTTTCATTTAGATCCTTTGTTCTAGCTAAATGACGCTGGATTTGGTCTCGGCAGTGCAGGTACTTCGTTTTCAGGGATAACTTCAGGTTTGTAAACGGGCAACTTCAGACACTTCCTATTCCGTTATTTGGCGTTTAAGGCGCATACCCCACCCAAAGTGGCGCCGCCACCTAATTTATCTTATTATTCCGTTTAACAGTTTCAAAAATGCATCGCACAGTTTGTGATAACTCTTATAAGCTTTTATAATGCCTCTGTAATAGTTTTATTTTATTTAGTTTAGGCAGAGATACGAAAATAGATTTTGGTGGTCACCAAGGGCAACTTCGATTCACTGCCTAAACTTAATAGAATAAAACTATAATAGAGGCATTAAAACAGAACTAAATGCTACTTGTAGACGTAGTACAAAGGCGGTCTTATCGCTTTACTGCCGCATTGGGTAGCGAATACCGAGTTCGAGCAGAACAGGAGTTAACGTTATTGCAGAAAACCATAGAAATAAAAAATATCACTGAACAAGACCTTCCTTATAATGCAATTCAAAGTTTAACAGTTAACTTGTACCTACAGAAGTTGATAACTTAATGTACTCGTAGTTTCCCGTTTGTTCTAACCTTTAGAACTAGAAAAGGTTTTTAGGTTCACAGTAGAGCAAATTGTGTGCTGACCTAGGAAGTGGAAGGCCGAAGCCGAAGGAAAATTTGATCCTACTGGTAATTGCGTCTGTAGTTACATGAAAGTTTCATGAATTACCTATACACTAGCCAAAACCGATGTAAAATGTTTGTAAACAAACCACGACTCAAATAACAGGAACTCACTTGCGTATGATCGAGTTTCAGATATAATTGCATTTGTTTTGAAGGAAGAATCTCAATTGGAGAAATAATTTAATTTTCGTAAAAAAACGGCAACAGAGTGAATTCTAGGTTATGTATGGACAGTTTGTTTACAAATATTCTATACTACACCGAGTAGCCATATTCGATGTAGAATTTAGCATTTTTACTTTATAGTGTTACTTGAACTGGAAAAATTTTGACGGAATATTATGCGAGATGCAAAAATTTTGATGTTTCAAAAGGATGTTTCATACTTCTTCACGCCAAAAAACGGAACGGAATGTGCTGAAAATTTAAATGCTCTAAACCTGAAATCAAACACTATGCTACTTATCTATACTAATATTATATAGATCAACGATTTGTTTGTATGTTTTTTGAATTAAATAGGCTCCGAAACAACTAGATCAATTTGAAAAATTCTTACACCATTCGAATCCTACATTATCCTTGATTAACTAAGCTATAGGAAATTCCCGTACGAAACCGGTGCGGACCACTAGTTATCCCATAAATCAGTTTAAATTAAAATAATACTATAGAGCACTAGCTTTTGACCGCGGCTTCGCCCCCTTGTCCGGGTAATTTTTCTCAATTTACCAAAATTTTATTGAGATCAGAACAACCGCTTTTAGGCTCCAGCTGAAAAGTTAACAGACGGACATATTTTAATAAAATAAAATGTATTTCTTGTAAGAATATAAAACCATAATTTTTTAAAGGTTAATTTTCCTTAAAAAATATTTAGTTTATTCTATGGTTAGTAAAGTTATTGATTAGCTATTTATTCTTCTGCAAGAACTCCAAGTTGGGTTAAGGCCTCCTCCAAAGATTCTCAAGCGTCTCGGTCTTCAGCAGTTTTGTGCCAATATGGCGCAGCAATTCTTTTTAGCTCGTCTTTCCATCGTGTCATTAGTCTTCCTATACTTCTTTTACCCTGTGTATCTTACCTTTCTCCTTTATTTACAGACATAATTACTTTCGAATTTATAATATGAATCAATAGACCTAGATTAATAGATCTAGGTACTCAGGGGAGTCTTGTGTTTCTTGATTTAATACAAGTGCCGCTCCCATTCACGGATCCTGGTCTGTCTTAGATTGAAATTGGTTCTAGCTAAACTTAAAGAGCTGCCAAGCTTAGAGCTCGACCGCACACACAAGTATACTGCGGAAAGACTACCTATATGATATAATATTAATAAATATTTAATAATAAATAATGATGGACAATATACACAGCATTATCTAGCCCTAAGCTAAGCAGAGGTTGGTGGTATAGGTACCATTTAGCTGCTAAACATAATACAAAACAATAAACAGATTTTTTTACAACCAATCCTTTACAATTTTAAAGTTGCAGAGAAAACCTGTATATATATAATATAATATACATATAGGTTTTCTCAGCAACTTTTAAATTGTAATTGTATTGTATATGTAATCCCTCTATGTCAATTTCGAAAAAAAAAGCAGCTTCGTAGCTCTTCTCGTCCCTGAGATTACTTGATAAGTTAATAATTGGCCTGACTTTGACTCCACACCCCTGACCTTTAAACTGTGAATTTCAAAAAATACTGAAACATGTTTCTGTTCATTTTAAGTTCTCTTCGCTACAAATTTTGACGGTCCAAAAGTTACGGTTCTGCAGTTATTATAAAAATGACCTTTGACCCCATTTTGACCTTAGAATACGAATTTCTAAAAATCCGTTCTTAGCCTACGTCCCCAAAGGAAACTCCATGCAAAATTTCAGCTTCGTAGCTCTTGTAGTTTTAGAGATAGCTTGATATGTCACCCATTTTTCTCTTTTCCTTTATAAATATAGACAAAAAAGACAGAAAAGTCCAGTTAATTCATTATGTCACATGTAATAGAATTTATTAAAATAAACTGGTTTCTTTACAAGTCGAGTAATCGAATGTAAAGTAAATAATGATAGTAAATAGTAGGATTTTACGGCGGAGATTTGCTACGGCCTACGGACTTTATAGCCATGAGCAGAAATTTTTTGAAGCGCTTTGTTAAAATTTAACCGACGCTTTAGGGCGCAGTTAGTATAAAGTCTGTAAACCGATGCGCTACTATTTTTTCTGCTCATTTCCTTTATCTACTAATTTCATACACACTTCACCACCACATAATGACAGCTAAATGACGGCTAACCGTTCCGTGTAGGAACCGCAAGTGCGTACAGGATTGGAATGTAGCGATGCTCCACTGTATCGGCTTTAGTGATAAGCCTAGAGTGTTGTGTTGATTAGTTTTGACGTGCCGCTGTGGTTTGAAATGGACGTGGATCAACGGAACATCCATTATGGTTGAAATTCATATACTGTACCAAGAATTTTGGGTTATTATCGTTACAGTAAAATAGAAAACTAAATATAAGGAATTGCAGATGTTTTCTAAAAGTAGGTCAAGAGATAGTATTAGGTACTAAGATTTCCTATTGTTTACTTTAATTTGGTTTATTTTGTCACGTGGTTTTTCTTCCAACAACAATATTACATAGGCGAAGGTTTGTGAGTTGTGTCGGTGTAATAAATAAATAAATAAATAAAAATAAAATTATTTTAATGCAGATCACTGTGACCCATAATTTGTAAGTAGCATTGAATTTTATATCTTTTACAATTAATGTTAGTATTCAAAGTACCTACTAGAATTAAAATTAAATTCAATGAAAATAATGATTAAATTAAATAAAAACAAATTAAATTAAATTTTAAATAATTTCAGTTTCCGCGTCCTCCTTTACCTTTTTTAGGGATCCGTACCCAAGGTGTAAAACGGGACCCTATTACTAAGACTCCGCTGTCCGTCCGCTTGTCTGTCTGTCCGTCTGTCACCAGGCTGTATCTCATAAACCGTGATAGTTAGACAGTTGAAATTTTCACAGATAATGTATTGAGCTAGATGATTCTGTTAGCACTATAACAACAAACACTAAAAAAATTAATAAAATCTCCCATACAACGAACGTGTTTTTTTTTGCCGTTTTTATAGACAATCAAATGGTACGGAACCCTTCGCGCGCGAGTCCGACTTGCACCTAGTCGTTTTTTTTAATGCAGTAAACCTTCGACATAACACTATTTGACGAAAAACGTAAAACATTTTTACGTAGTAGGTATCGTATTCAAAGAACCTACTAATCAACGTTGTAAATAGTGTAATAAAAATGGAATTTCATTAACATTGCCAAAAGGGAATAAATTACCCACTTAATCGTTGTGGGAAATATGGTTGATAGTGGCAAATCCAGTCCAACCCAAACCAGGAACGTGTGAAACGGAAACCGGGGGGGATTACGGTGCAATTATTTGTTTCAATCAATGCGTCCGAAGATTAAGTCTAGCTGAAAATAATTGAAAGCTCTATCTTTTAAGAGGATTATATTTTAAGTTCTCTTTGGACGGGGAGTTCAATTTGTTACAGTAAAAGCGCAGATATTGAAAGATTTACGTTGTTTGTTATTTTATTGTATTGACGAGCCATTTGGCGTAGCGGGCGAAGGTCCGCCTGCGAAGCAGGAGGTTGCGGGCTCGATTCCTTCCTTGGGAAATATAATCAGACTAAACGACATACTCACAATACTTGTGTTCAAATAAACATTTAGACAAGTCGAAATAAACATTAAGACAGTTCAATGTCAGCAAATTTTGTTTTGTATTAGTACTAAGTTTTGTGAAGTTTCACGATTTTTGGTAAAATTTTAAATTATAGCTTGCAACATTTTTTCTGTACTTGTTATATTTGCATATTTGGGTAAAATCTAGCTCGTAACAACAATGTACATACCTACTGTCTTTATAAGGATCTTACTCTGTTTTGTGAACTATTAAATAAATAAATAAATAGACAACCTTTTTTGTTGTTATTTCGACAGGAAAAATGTTTGTAGAATCTGCAAACATTTGTAGGGGGGTTTTGGATATTTTCTATGTATACCTCATCATCATCAGCCTATATTAGTCTACTGCTGGATAGAGGCCTCCCTAATGAGCGCCATAGCGCCCTGTCTTCAGCTTGCCGCATGCCAGCAGTCTTTCGCAAATGGTCGGATGGGTGTCCTACACTACGTTTGCCGAGTCGCAGTCTCCACTCAAGTTGCCAGTTCTTCTCGAGATATATCCAGCCAACTGCCAATTCAGCATACCTACTACCTGTATACTTATTACAATATATATAAATAAATAAATAATAAATAATGCTGGACAATTCACACAGCATTATCTAGCCCCAAGGTAAGCAGAGCTTGTGTTATGGGTACTAGATAACTGATATGCGTAATATTATACATTACATAGATAGATATTTTTTATTATACATAGAAAACACCCAGACCAACGGAACAAATTTCTGCAGATCGTACACAAATTTGTTCCGAGGCGGGGATCGAACCCGCAACCTCTTGCGTCGCAGGCAGACTCTCGCCCGCTGCGCCACTGAGGTCGTCAATTAGTTTAATAATGAAGATTCAACCGATGGTATAAATAATGCTTCATTGTTCGACCAAAGGAGATAAAAATAAAAATACCTTCTTATTTTTCGATAGGGTTCATAAAATATGCTCGAGAGCAAACATGCTGAAGATCAAATTTTACGAGAGCGAAATAGACGTCCATTTTGAGGACGAAAAAGTTACAAACAACAAAGTTTCAAGCAAGACGTTTCTACAGCGGGTTAAATTGTCTAAGGTTTCTACAAAGAGGTTATGGAGGGTTCAGGCCTCCTTATATTCAAACCTGTTTGGTTTACCCTGACGAGATCGAAACTCAAATAATTCAAATTTTTTCTATGTTTTTGTAATTCGAATTTTGAATGAGAAGTTCAAAACGAGAATAGCATTCATTTGTTTTGTGGTAGCTATAATAATCAAAGTCTGGATGAGATTTAGACATAGACTAATATAGGGGAGGGTTAGAATCGAGGGTCAGTTATTATCTACATCTACACAAATGATATAAATAGGAAAGATTTGTATTTTTGTATGTAACGAATAAACTTAAAGACTGAGAAGACTTTCAAAAATTCTTTTTTTGCATATTATGATTGACGACCTATGTGGCGCGGTGGGCGAAGGTCCGCCTGCGACGCAGGAGGTTGCGGGTTCGATTCCCGCCTTGGGACAAATTTAATATTTGTACTCTATGCAGGTTTGTTCTGGTCGTTTTCTATGTATAATAAAATAAATATAGATATCTATGTAACGTATTGTATTATGTATATCAGTTATCTAGTACCCAATAACACAGCAGAGCGTCTGCTTAGCTTGGGGCTAGATAATGCTGTGTGAATTGTCCAGCATTATTTATTTGTTATCACTGCATAACACAGGTACAATAGAATATACCCGTGCGAAGCTGGGGCGGACCGCTAGTGGCATATAATATGACAATAATAATTATTTATAATAATATTAAATGCGAAAGTGTGTTTGTTTATGTGTCTTTCCTTCACGCACTAAGTAAGCAACCTATCGACTTGATTTTTGGCATAGAGCTTGTTAAAAGGATGGATAGTAATATAGGCTACTTTTTGTCCCATAAGTCAGGTGGAAAAAGGTGCCAATAATAATGTTAAACGTGTTTCGGTATTTCTGAGGAAAATCCAAACCGGTTGGATTTTTTTTTCTTTTTTTTGAAAGGTTTGATCTCGAATTTTATTAGTTCATAGTCATATTTTAAAAGAATCACTCATAATTTAAATATTTAAAGTAAATCACTCTAAATGCGAAATAATAGAATAAATGCGAAAGTTCAGATGGATGGATGGATAGAAGGATGTTTGTTGATCAATCACGCCAGAACGGCTGAACGGATCTGGATGAAATTTGGCACAGAGATAGATTATGGTCTAGAGTCTAGAGTATGGTCTAGGACATAGGCTATATTTTATCCCGGAATTCCCACGGTAACGGGAACTACGCGGGTGAAACCCCGAGGCGCTGCTAGTGCCTAATAAAGTTCTGATGGCTCAAAGTAAAATGTTCGTCGAGAAATTTAAAATTTTAGCAAAAAAAGGTGTTAAGCTTTTTCATAAAACTACTTCTATCTAAAACTAAACTAACAAGGTAAGTAAAGCAAAACCTAATTAGGGCTTCATAAAGGAGCGGACGAGACAAAAATTCATATTCTACCGCCGTTAGTTTCATAGGCGACTGCCTTTGGAGTTTCGGACGTGATAACACTCCAGAACAGGGTAGTTTGGCAGTTTTCGTAAATTTAGTTAGTAAGGTCGTGGGGGTTAAGATATGATACGGAAGAGTCTTGTGTAATTTGGGGACCAGAAAATCCAGGGATCGAAGTATCTCTGAAGGATAGGATTCGCAACGAATACATCCGACAGAGAACCAATGTTATCGACATAGCTCAAAGGATTAGCAAGCTGAAGTTTGCAGTGGGCTGGCCATATCTTGAAAAGAATAGACAACCGCTTGGGTAAACGTGTTCTTGAGTTGAGACTGCGACTCCGCAAACGTATGGCTGACAATTTGCGAAAGACTGCTGGCAGATGCTGGATGCCGCAAGCTGAAGACAGGGCGCTATGGCGCTCATTTGGGGAGGCCTATGTCCAGCTGTGGACTTATATAGGCTGATTATGATGATGATACAGGGTGGACCAAACAGTTTAAAAAAAAACATCTGACTAACCAGAAGGATGAAAGATTTTTTTAAAAGTTTGTATCGATGTTGGAGGTGGCCATTTTAAATATCTTTTAAAATAATCTGATTCATTTATAGTTTAATTTCTCCAATCCTAATTGGCCAAAAGAATGACAAAATAAGCAATAATAAGTTGCTTGGATCAAATTACTAATTTTAGGAATTTTCATCTCAGTAGGTACCTATTAAAGACCGATTTCAGAAAATAATAGCGTATTAAGTAGAATTTTTTGGTAATATTATAAAAGCTTGAGTCTCTAAAAGCTTTTAAAAATCCTAGAAAAATTGGACTATTTTATTTTTATTATTAATTTATTCATTGTTGAAAATTGAACTTTGTGTCGCTAAAACGTAAATTCTTCAATTTTGATCAAATGCGTTATTGTTAAAATTCTGATAATTTTATGCAAGAAAGTATTATTCATAAGGGTCATATTAGAACAAAAAAAGAAACCAAATATTTACAAAACAGAACAGTTGTAATGTAACCGTTCTCTCCTAAAATTCTTCAGAACTCGAAAACTACGAAAAATCGGGGAACAAACATGGGGTATTTTCAGGTATGCCCGGGGGTGAGGCATTAATTTTTTTTATGACGTCACTGTTAGGTTCCCTGTATAGATATTATAACACTAAGGACTCATTTACGGATACACGGACCACCACCGCGTTGCGTATGGCTTGGCGTCTCTCTTCTCCCTCACACTCTACAACTCCATAATGTTTGAATTCAATGCGGGCCGCCCCATCTTACATGAGGCTTACACCGCGAGGCAAAGCAAAACGGTATATTTGAAACCATCGGAATGGACCGACGACGTCGGAGCGGTTGCAGGGAGTCGATGGAAAGCGGCGGCTAAGGACCGCTAGTCAGAGGCGTCGTATGATGGAGAATTACGTCCATCAGTGGACGTGTATGGACTGATATGATGGAGTCGATGATGACTATTTAAATACTTGTTTCTTCCCGCGGCTTTGCACACGTTGTTGCAGATATTACAAGGTTCTGTTATGTCATAAATGCATGTCTACTACACGGGCATGTGTAGGTACCTATTCTTGTTTTTTATCCGACTACCAACGGAGGAGGGTTATAGTGTTACGACGCAGTGGCCCTCGACAAACAAAAAAAACATTTCGATATTTAACAGAACCTTACAAAACCCTCAAATACCTACGTGTAGGTAGTATCATAAAATAAACCAAAATGCACAAGACTTACGTTACCTTCATAGTCTTAAAATAACTAGTAAATAAAATTTCAATTCAATGTAATATATATTAATATGATATTTTTCCAGAGCGTTTCCAAATAAACAATGTTTGTGTTGCCAGTTGAATAGGCATCCAATTGAGTATTATCTAATCTACAAACTAACAGTTTGAAAAAAGCATTTTACAAAGGCTTTTTGGCTCCAATTTTCTCAATAAAATAGGCTCAAAGGGAATCCCTCCTCCACCCAATTATAACCGTGACATTGAGCCTTGTCTGTAACGAAGGTAGTTTGTTTTGAACAAAGTGCGCGCTACATTTTATTTTGAGAGAAAAATACAAATTACGAAATCTATTTTGAATTTTTTAAACGACTTCAATAACCAAGTCAAATTTTACTGATAGGTACCTCAGGAATATTCATGGTAGATTGGTGGCACACCTTATACTTCTATTTAGCACACTAACGCTTGTTTGAACCAGCGCCAAAAAACCATGTTGGCTTCTGAAATTGCACTATCGCGGTGTACAGAGGGCTAACCACTAAAAATTGAGTAACTGCTCTGGTTTGAAATGTCTGAGGAAGTCGAACTACAAATATAAATATAATAATAATAATAAAGTCCATCCAAGTTGGCGCAGAGTGCTCGAGGTTTCATGGGAATTCTAAACCAATGAAAAATATCTGAAGGGTTCTCTGTACTAAAGTTCTCCCTGAAACTAGTAAGGAATTCTAAAGTAAAGATTTCTAGAACAGTTCAGTTCAGTTTCTTTATTCATAACGTTTTGTGTTACAGGTCCGGAACGTACATAAGACACAAGTGCATCAATAAATACTTTAAAGTCAAAGCAATATTTTATAAGACCGTAAGTGACCAGCCGTGTGGAATTATAGACTTTGCACCTCTCCAACACTTTCCGTGGGTTTCGTAGGAGTCGAATAAAGGACATACACCGGGGGGCGGGCAGCTGCGCCTCTTGCAGAATAGATCTATTACCGAACTGCGATCCCCACCCCGCATGCCCGGCTTGGGGATTATGGGCATTACCCCCATGAGATAAAAAATCATGGGAGGCCTGCGTCCAGCAGCAGTAGATCATTATAGGCTGTTGAGGTAAGGGGAGGTGAGGTTCGCACCTTAAGATGTCCCCTGTGCTGATGGGAATTGTTCCTAAGCAAGGGACATCTTACGGTGAACGGGTCTGTATACAGCAATCTTTAGCAAGCCATTGTAAAATCATAAAATATAATTAATAATGCTCGAAAAGATGGTTATCATTATTATCAACAGTACTTTTCTAAAACCCCTTCTATCCGTATACGTCATACACAATCATAAAAAACATACCCAAAAAGTGCTTGAAGAAAAACATACTTTATGAATGTCGTGACATGTACCTACAAATATCGTGCAAACTAGCAAACACGTTGACCGTATATCATAACACTTTACGAGACGTCAGAGTTCATTTGTAGGTTATTCGTCACAGGTACAGTTATGGGCAGAAGTGAAATAACTTTCTGGGACACTATAATAAATAAATAATTCACTACATTCTCACACAGCAATAATCTGGCCCTAAAGTGAGCAGTAGTATAGGAATATAGGACTTGTGTTGGCTATAAACTTTCTGTTTCATTCACGGATTCCTTTCTTTAAGTCTAATCTTATGAAATGAGTAGACTCTGATTAGCCCTAGTTTAAGTACTGTTGGGCCAACGCCCAAAAATGCCACTAGCTTGACCATGATGATTCAATAAACTAAGGTGTAAAACAATCTTTGAGATTTTTTTATCGTTATTTGAAATGCACTTACTCAATATCATCTGTAAAGGTGCTTACTGAGAGGCGTTAAAGGTGTTATGTACACTAGAAAGATTAACTAGCATTCTGGCTCCTGTAAGACAGAAAAATGATGGGTTGAGTGAGCTTCCCCCAAATAAAAGAAAAATGTTAAACTCGGGTCACGTTCACTTACATATTTTACAACAAGCAGTAAGTTAGCAAAACTGTTGTACATAAGACGAATCAACTAGCAATTAGGAGGCTTGAGAGGGCATAGTCCCTACGACAAAAAAATCGGAGGGGTTAGGGACTCGGAGCCCTCGCAAACAACGCAACGAGACCGATTTTTGGCGTGACATGCTCTTTGCAAATGGTATATGTACCATGTAACACCGGTCATTACCCAGCTTTAGAGAACACAAATTGCTATCAGCTCACATTACGTGTCTATAGTATTTTATCTTTTCGAGCATTTAGTATGTAAGTCGAGAATGCAAGCGAGTCTTGACCTCTGAAACAAATGTAACGTGAACCTGTGTGGCTGATTCGCTATAAATTGCTGACGCTATAATTTGATGCAATCGCTATCATGAGCTCAAAGTTTAAATAGACATTAGATTATAATATTAGGCAACAGGGTGGCAGGTACTTGCATATACGTAGAAAAATGTTAATTTAGGTTGTTACTTATAATTATCATCGGTAAGCTTTTTGTCCTTTCTTCCACGTGACTTAATTTCTGAGTTGTCTATATTTGTGAATGATGGATCTTTTTAGTGACAATGAAAATAAACTTGTAGGTTCAGAGAATATCTGCCATTATGCTACTTTTGCAAAAATAACTAGAAGCGAAGCTCTTTGCGTATGTGACATAAAAAAAAGTAATTAAGATTTTACAATGACAATCGATCGTGAATCAGCCCGCCGCCGGTCCGTAATGGACCAGCATATTACAAGCATTTAGTTCCATTAGTTGTCTCTAATTTTATCTGTTTCATTTTCTCTGCACGCGCTGCAACAGAAAACTATTTCTATTTATTTTAAAATAGTTTTGCAGGTTGGTCTCCTTTTCTTGTAACTATAACTTTTTCTGCTAAATTTCACTTCTCAGAGAGCCTTATACTACCTACTCATAATATTTTGGCGAGAAATTTAATAAAAAAAATAATAAATAAATAATGCTGGACAATTTACACAGCATTATCTAGTCCCAAGTTAAGCAGAGCTTGTGTTATGGGTACTAGATAACTGATTTACATAATTATACAATACATAGATAGATATTTTTTATTATATTATATAGAAAACGACCAGAACACCCTGAACAAATGTCTGCAGATCGTACACACATTTGTCCCGAGGCAAATTAATATAGGCATAATTAAGAACATAAAACCATATAATACAAACGGTACAAAACGAGGTCCCAAAAAATGTTAAATAACGTATTACGCAATCTGTAAATTTATTACTTTTTAAAATTTTCGCGATTTGTTAACGTATTAAAGATTATTTACGGGGTATTTGTCACGTACCTTTTGCTTTCTTTTACCAACGTTTCGACAGTGTTGCAATCGTGGTCACGATCGTAAATTATTAATTACTAGCGGTCCGCCCCGGCTCTCACGGGTATATTCTATAGCCTATGTTCATCAGGGATAATGTAGAATTCTAATGGCGAAAGAGTTTTTCAAATCGGTCTATTAGTTTCGGAGCCTACTCAATTGAAACAAGGAAATCTTTCCTCTTTAAAATATTATTAGTATAGATAATTAAAATTATACCGGCACATCCCAAAAAGTTATAAAACTCTAATTATATAAAAGTTTCAGCTAGTTACGAAGCATTTGTAACAAGCAATTAAAACAGCAATCGATCGTGAATTAGCCCACATATCAGAATCGTAATACATATTAATAATCGTGATGATGCAAAATGTCTAGGATAAAAAAAAAACAAAGTTATCCCCTTTATCAACCCTTCGCCTAAACCACAAAAGGTCCAAAACAAATGCCTAACCGCAGAAACTTCAGTCGTCGCCTGTACTCGGGCTCATCCCAAGTATTGACCACAAATCCACGTTACTGCTCACTTAAGGGGAAGCGGCATATAAATTATTCAGACATTACTGTGGTACCGTATCGGTCTGAGGGATAAATTGAAACGTCTGGAAGTTTCTAGAATGGAGAGCTAAGGGGCTGTTTTATAGAGGGGCTCTTTGAAGGTAAAGCTACCCGGAAAATTGTATTTTTACAGATTTCATGAACTATCCGTAGTTAGATGCACGAATGAGTATTTTTTTCGTGGCTTCAATAAGTAAGTACAAGTAGAAAGGAATACCTATCTGAAATGGGACGCAAATTGGGTTTTATTTGGCTAAAAATATAGGATAATACCTTTGTTTCCTTATCAAATTGATTGTCGGATCGGAACAGAAAAGAGATAGTCGCCTTGCGTCACTATCACTACCATTATAGTAGGTAGGTACCTACTACTTTTAAGTTATCACTAGGTATTGGTAGTTTTTTGATGTTATCTACCGCACCATGCACTTCTGCAAATGTGGTATGACACATTGAAAAGATTAGTTAGATTCTGTCGTCTATAAATATGTTTGTAAGGGATCGCCCCAACTCGTGCACAACGAGGATGGCTGAGAGAAAGCGTTCTAAGCGATAAGGCCGCCTTTTGTGCTGCTTATATTTTTTATGTACATGTGAGATTTTTATTTTTCAAGCACAGTAATAGTGTTCATTCATAAAAAATATAATATACCAAAGAAAAATACTATCAAATAATAAAAAAAAAATTAGCCAACTGCAGACTGTTGCAAACAATCTACAAGTAGCTCAATTGAACGATATCCATATATCAGTAACTCATTTATAATAAAAAAATCACATTTTTATTATGGCCAGACTGGAAATACAACTGGCCCGTCTGCTTCGAGCCAATGCAACAACAAAACTTAAAGCCTTGATGATGATATTGCATGCAGCCTTAATGTCTGAGCTCATCACATGATATACGTGGAAGATGTTTTTAAGTTTTATTTAAGAAGAAAAGATTTAGAACAAGAAGTTCTCAACACGGGTTCGGTTCACCTTGAGTTTTTTGCAATGATACATTGCAAAAAATTTATGAAACGTAAACATTATTTGGCATTGTATAAACACGATGTCACATAAAATCAAATATGTTCAAAAATGAAAGCGATTGTTCATCAACAACAATTAAGAATTCATTGTTAACTCATTGTGTCATTAAAAACAATGGTTACTTTCCACCTTCCAACAACTTTTAATTAATCGTATACCAAACAGGAAGGACAACCTATTTACCATCAAATCGAACAATCCCTTTGGTCTTCACTGAAAATCAGAGCTGGGTGTAGTACATTAGTGTGCACCCAGCCTAATGCTGAGTGAAGGCCATATTTGCCGTTGACACTGCTACACATAAAGCAAACTTATTTAGTTACCTAAGTAGTAGTAACATAGCTTTAAGGTTTTGTGTATGGTAATTTTAAGGTAAATAAAAACTTGATTTCTTGATTTTATGCTGAAAAGACAGGACGCTATGGCGCTCATTAGGGGAGACCTATTTCCAGCAGTGGACTGGTATAGGCTGATGATGATGATGAAATAAAGTTTGTAAAAAAGTAAAGTAACCTATCGGTTAGAGCAAATAGCGACAGCTACAATATGGGTCAGCCGGATTCGAGCGTTCTAACCACGATTTGTTCGATTACCCCCGCATTTTACCGATTGCTTCAACATTCGCTGAGAAAATGCTTTTAGCTGCTAATGCGAATGGAATAGCTTGGTTTTTAAATTCAAGTAAAATATTATATTACATATATACTTGATAAAAAGTTGAGAGGTGTCAAGGGACACCCGGATGGAACGAAGTTCCTTTCGGAGAGAGAGAGAAAAAAAACACAATAGCGGCCCGGAGTTACAAGAGAGA
The DNA here is from genome assembly GCA_946478455.1 of Eupithecia vulgata. NCBI lineage: Eukaryota > Metazoa > Arthropoda > Insecta > Lepidoptera > Geometridae > Eupithecia > Eupithecia vulgata. The sequence goes on along the minus strand of OX297879.1, from coordinate 9,290,204 downwards.
GCAAGTTAAGAAGTAGGTCTAGTGAATGACCTCTCCCTGGCGTCGGTTTACCGTCTCATCTATAGAAAAGTTAAAAACTAGTACATAGTATTTAGATTTCTATGTTCCCTGTTATCGGATTATGAGAGTGAGGGATTAGGTAGAGAAAGCACTTTTTTGTATTTATGTCTAACGCGCACATATTATAGTCTCCGCTTGAGTTTGGCGACCATGGCCAAAGTTCATCTAGAAAGACAAATCATTATTCTTTATAGGTACTCACCGCTGGACTTACTTACTATATACTATATTATTTATACTTTCTTTGGACAAAATCTTGGGCTCAATTTTTTTTTATTGGTTATTGTTTGCGTTTGGCCACCATCTCACTTGTATAATCTGATCTAATGATCAGCTTGATGCAATCTGCATTCTCCCTGCAGTATTTTGCAGATACACATGCCATAGCTAGCCGAGTGTCGTCATTCACTTCTTAACTTAGTTAAGTTTTAATATATTTATATTATAATCACCACAAAGATTTAAAGTTTACATGCAACCTGTTTTTTTTTGTTCGGAAAATTTTGTTTCATTAATATATAAAGGTTCCTAATTCTTTTGATCTTAGTTTTCGCAAATCTTAAAAGCCAAATTATTTCGCTCAAATCCGAGAACCCAATACAAAACTAAACGCCAAAGCTCCGATAAAAGTTTCCTCAACTCTCACAAGCATTAAGCAGCTCAGTTTTTTATTTACCAAATCACCCTTCTGAGGTGGGTAATCGCCTCCACCATCTAAAGCGAACCTTAACGAGCTATCGCGAAGTTTTAGCGCGTTGTCACCGAGTGCGCTTTAATCTTCTTACCAACGGTTTTGTTAGAGAGCAGCGAACGGGCCAGTTTATGGGATCACTGGCGTGGACGATAGTATTGCCAGTGATACCTACCGTCGAAATTATAATAAAGGTCCCCAGTTTCGTCACTTACAAAAATAGTACATTGAGCAGTTCTTCCATTTTAAATGGAGTTTCAGGAACTTCCGTCAGTCAAGCTAAAGGTACAGTGAGCAGATACTCCATTTTAAATGGAATTTTCAGAACTTTTGTCGGTCAGGCAAATGGTACAGTGAGCAGATGTTCAATTTTAAATGGATTTTAGGAACTTTTGTCAGTCAGGTAAATGGTACAGTAAGCAGATGTTCCATTTTAAATGGGGTTTCATGAACTTTTGTCAGTCAAGCAAATAGCACAGTTAGCAGTTCGTCAATAGAGTTTTAGGAACTGTTGTCCACTATTGATTAAGTCAAGTAAAACTACGGAAAAATGTGACCGAAAAGTTGTCAGTCTACTTTATCCTCACACGGGTAAAGTTATCGTGTAAGTTAGAATAGGTAGTATAGGTAGGTACTAATTTTGGTATAAATAAGTTGTTTTATTTGTTTTATTGTCATAACTATGAGATCCTATTTACGTTCCTTCTATGCTGCCTTATTTTTTAGGTTTCGAGATAGGTTTCGTAACCCATAATGGTCACACCTCACTCTGTCCGTCCTCCTTCTTTCTTGATTATCTCAGTAACTACACCAGCTTATATTAACCTGAAATTATGAACAATATGATATTATTATTATTAAAATACCAATAAATCAAGATTTCTTTATCCAATTACACGTATTTTACGTTTTCAATGAACTTTACATATCTTTCTAAAATGTTATTATACAAGTTCATATCTCAGGTAATTTTTTTAAGCGAAAATTTTATGATGGTACACATTAATAAAAATCCGCCTAATAGATTTCGTGCGTCATTATTGATTCAATGAAAAAATAAAGAAATAAACTAAAAATGAATATTTTCAGGACAAATTATGATATTGAAATTTTAAAAATGACATTATGGAGGCAAATGGAAGGTACAGGTATGTATGTTATTTGTATACCGTTTTTAAATTTCTATAGGTTTCATACTCGTATAGTTTGAATACGTAAAGTTTGAAAAAAATTCAACACCTAAGTTTGCAGAGCGATCCATCTGAAAAGTACATACTATTTTTCGGTAATAATTAAACAGCAAAATCTTACCGGTAGCTATAGTTAATATTTTGTATAGTTGGAAAATGTTTATAACCCTCGACGAGCGTGTTACACTCGCACTTGACGATTCTTGTTTATAGGTTAGAATTAATCTAAATAGGATTTAAATTAATGATTTATTAGTAATAAGTTTCCTAGTTCCGATGCCCCCTTTAGATGTTCGAATTTATATTTATATTATTATGTAGTAAGTATTACAAACGCACATAACAATTTAGATATAAATAAATAAATAATGCTGGACAATTCACACAGCATTATCTAGCCCCAAGGTAAGCAGAGCTTGTGTTATGGGTACTAGATAACTGATATACGTAATATTATACATTACATAGATAGATATTTTTTATTATACATAGAAAACACCCAGACCAACGGAACAAATTTCTGCAGATCGTACACAAATTTGTTCCGAGGCGGGGATCGAACCCGCAACCTCTTGCGTCGCAGGCAGACTCTCGCCCGCTGCGCCACCGAGGTCGTCATATGTTTTTATAGTTGATATTCTTTTTTGCTAGGCAGAATAACAGCACCTTCATGTTTTTAAACTTACGCGATAATTGCGCACATAATTATAAAGAAAAAAAAAATAGTCATCCCGTGACCACGGCAGTGTGTAATCCTGTAGAAACGTCGGGAAAAAATAAGTAAAGAAACGCGATAAATACCTTTTAAATAGTATTATAACAGCGCCTTCTGCAATGCACACTGACTACCTACTTATTTACTACAGTGGCAAATAAATAAAATTTCTGTGTCTATGTCTATGCAAAGCATTTTTCAAAGGTAGCTAGACTGTTATTTGTTTTTAAAAAGTTATAAAATTCACTTGCTTTCGATAGGCATCAACATTAAATTAATAACTACACTTTTGAGAAATGATAAAAAAGTATTTATTTTGTTAAACATTCTTTTGAAAGATAAACAAAAAACTAAACGAAAAAACTCCGAGAACTTTTACAGAGCACTAATCTGGTTAGAATAATCTGGCAATATTACACGATTTAAACAAAAATGTCTAGTTGTTTTTATCGTTGAATTTGAACAATAAATAATCCACTTTGAACGTCGAAACATTTATATGACACTCCTCGACTTTCAATATAAATCATTTGCAGCGACTGCAAAATCAGCAAAATCCAAACATGACCATCAAAATGTCGATATGGATATTGATCCTTGTTACTCTCGCACAAATTTACACTTTATTCCTTATAGGAAGAAAGCTTCTCTGCGCTTTTCTCGTTTCTCCAGCGAGCTCAATCTGTAAAAACATTTGAACAAATCAACAGCATCAACACTTCGCATCAGCAATTGAATTTTACGACGAATAATCGAGGATTTTTTTGTAGATATCGGAATAAAGTAGAGCTAGCTCACTCACTCTTACCACATTTACTGCAACGGTGCTGGAATGAAAAAGTATTTTCACACCGAACCCAGCATTGCCGCCGACACAGCCCAGCGACTTCAGCCAGGTGGAAAGACGACCTGCGAAAGACTGCATGCAGATGCTGAAGTGGCAAGCTGAGAAAGGGTGCTATGGCGCTCATTGATATGAGCTGATGACGATGATATGGTAAGTAAGGTATTATAGGCTGCCGATGGTATTTTTTCCACTAATGAAGCCACCTTGTGCTATGTTAGCGAGCTATGTCGACTTTAGTGTGCAGACTCCATAGAATTCACTTCCATGGGCGAGCGTTACGCGACAAATAAAGATAAAGTATCGCCGCGTGAAAACGCGATGTAAATGTATTATAAGCACGTATAGTGATTAACGCATTATAGTACCCATGAGAAGCATCGTTGCTCGCGACTTGCTTGAGACTCGACCTTAAAAACGTTAAGTGACCGAGGTACATCGACTTTAAAAAAATCGGATAGCTCGTTTGATCACGACAGAACTCGCTAGATAATAAGAAATGAATGTGTCATCGCACTTTAATGTTGTTCCCCAAAGAACTTTTGCTTACAAAAGTTCAGATAAAACTATATTTTTCAGATTATGTACCAGCTTTCTCCCGTTGCTACAACCGGAATGGAACTCCATCGAAACCCAATTTACATAACAAACCAACGGTAACGATCAAGATCCGATATCGCAATCGAGAATATAAAGTTTCACTCTTTTAGTTGACGAGTTTGAATATCCTCTGGGCTGGTTTTAGGTGTGAATATAAACTTGGTATTAAATTAATCGGTAAAAGCTAGTTTTCGGCGGTATCAATCGTGACATTTGGACTGCCTTCCGTAACTCAAAGGAATAATGGTGCGACAAACGTCATAAACGGAGAACCAGGGACATGGTCAGTACGTACAAGTACGGACGTTGGCCTAAAAGTTCTTTGCAGTGTTTGCAGAAAACCGAACACAAAAACAAGAGATCAATTTTTGAATTCTCCATTTTCGAATTTAATCCTACACAATACATTGTGCAAATGGAATCATAGAATTACGAGATATAACATCGAGCGATTCTATAACTCCAGTTGCCTTATCCTCCCATGTCCCTGGTTCTCCGTTCATATATAAGCTCTTTGTGCCATTGTTCCTCTGAGTTAAGGAAGACACTCACATCAGCTCAATACCGACCATAACTAGCTCCCATAAGAAAAATGGCTGATCAACGCCATTAAGAAAGCCAAGCCATCACCGAATGTCAAATATTTCATACTTTTCAATTAAATTATTGTTACCCTCGTGGTATTCTAGCTGTTTTTGAAGGATTGGGTCTAGTGTCAGTGGTTTGATTATTTTCTCCTCTACCTACTTTAAAAACTTTTAGACCTTTCTGGGCTGATGATGTCTACTCCCACGTTATAATTTAATGTTATTGATAGCTCCCACGCGACCGCGACTCGGCAAACGTAGTGTAGGACGCCCTCCGACCAGGTGGGATGACGATTTGCGAAAGACTGCTGGCAGATGCTGGATGCGGCAAGCTGAAGACAGGGCGCTATGGCGCTCATTAGGGGAGGCCTATGTCCAGCAGTGGACTGAAAAAGGCTGATGATGATGATGATGATGATAGCTCCCACGAAGTCGATATCATTTGATGAGAGGGATATTTATTAAAGAAGCTTCCGATAGGTAGTGTCAAGTTTAAGACCGATTTTAATCTCTCAGAGGCATTTTTATTGAACTATTCGAAACTGCCGCGATACCAACTCTTGCTCTTGGTATCAATTTCTTGTACCTAATTTTTATTGGAGACGTTGAAGCATTTGTCCACCATCTCAATTATGTACGACGACCTCTGTGGCGCGATGGGGGAAGGTACGCCTGCGATGCAGGAGGTTGCGGATTTGATCTTGCTGTTGCAAGATCTGCAGATATTTGTTCAGGGTGCTCTGGTCGTTTTCTATGTATAATAAAAATATCTAAATCTGTATTGTTTTTATTACGTATATCAGTTATCTAATATCCATAACACAAAGTCTGCTTAGCTTGGGGCTAGATAATGCTATGTCAATAACTGTCCAGCATTATTTATTTTATGTAATCTAAGATGTGGAATTGTGGACTAGGCTGGAACATGATTCCCCAGACGGACTGATAATCCAATAGGATTATAATATTTAGTAAAAAAATTATATCTCCGTGTCCGGTCCGTTGACTTTAAAGAGTCCTGGATATGTCTCAATAATCCGATGTCGCTGGCTCAAGGACGGATCCGAATCAGGCGCAAATGAGGCGACACTGTGTTATGGCGACGGTTTGCGAAAATACATGTTTGGAGAAATTGGGTGAGCTTCGAAGGGAAAATGTTTTCGCCTTTTTGGGTTTGTCGGATAATGCGGTAATAAGGAGTGGAAAGCAAATTTTTGTTAGATAACAAGGTATTGAATAGTTTTTGAGGGAAAATTTGTAATAGAATTGAAATAACTTGGCGAGTTTAATAACTATAAACCGACTTCAAATTCATAAATAACAAAAATTGGTTGGGAAGTAGTTTTAAACACTTCGATAGCGCGATAAAAGTTTTCAAGTGGCGACATCTACTTAAAATTAGAGTCTAATTTAGTTTGATGTGATGATTTATGGATGACACATGGATGAAACGACGATTTAAAAGGGGGCTTACTGTGAAACACGAAATACGAAGTTTTGATTGCCGGATCGCGTGAAACGAACAAACTTTGTTGATCATAAAAACGTGTCGCGTCACTAAATCCACACGTTGTTGATCTTTAAGAAATAAATGTCAAAATAAATTTCTTAAACGTCATTAAAATAACGGATCGATCGGTCGGTTTAATGCGATCTGCAATCCGTCAACTTTATTTTGTTCTCTTGTAATAGCCCATTCACTTATTGAAAACTATTTGTTACCAGTGATTGTTGAAATTATCATTTGATGATACTTTTTACGGCGCTCACATCAATTTTTTTTTGTAATTGAATTATAAAGAAATGTTTGATGGGAAAGTGGGTTTCTTTTATTTAGGTAGGTTAACAGCTTTTACCCAAGGCTTTGACTATTTTTTTGGGATACAAGTCGCCAATCATTTAAGTGTTAAGCTATTTTGATGGTCGGGTTAATCTATTATTTGCATTATTTTGATAAGTTCTTTAATTTTGGATATCTATGAATAATTAAAAAAAAAAAGAAAATACGCAATGGCTTACAAAATTAAGAAAGAAAATTACAAACAAATATATAGTTAAAAATAATATAGTTAAATAAAACTAGTTTTACAATTGAAACAATTGAGCTAACTACTTATTGTTTCAAATAATCTACAGGTAGCTCAACTGAAAACTAGCTAAACTGCGTACAAATTGATATTATTTATAAATTTATAACTTCCAGATTACACCAACATCTTCACAAACTTTCGTATTTCTAACTATTAGGAAAATTTGCGATCTATTAAAAATTGCATAAGTAACTTTGACTTCAAAAACGGCTGAACATTTCTCAATGTAGCATAAACAAACGGCCGAACATTTCTAACTTAAATTGGGCTAGTAACTATAGGTAATCTATTTATTGACATACCCCGAACACGCGCCTGGTCGCTGATAATAATGATAATGACTATTATAAGCCTGGCCCTTATCGAATCAGATTCTACCGTCGAATTTTTCGACAAAAACTCCAACAATTTCGGTGGAATGTGTTTTGTAAAAGTTAAGAATTCGTTCGCGAAATTTTAGAAGTTAAATTTATAGCAGCGAAGAAAATGAGCCTTGTTAACGAATTATTGCTGAGGCTTTTACTGTGGCTTGTTTGAAGTAATGACCTTAGGGACCCCCTCAATGAGCGAGCGTCTCTCAAGTTCAATGATTTCATCTACATGGCATCGCGTGCTGTCACGCTCATGGTAGACAGAAACTACTTCTCTATGGGTGCTCAAAAAGGGAATAAAATAGGTGAGCACCTATTTTATTCCCTTTTTGCAAGCAAAAAGCAGTCCTCTTAGAATTGGTGCTCAAAACTACTGCTTTAATGGTAACACTTTCATTGCCTATTGGTGGTTATAGTAGACGTACTAGCTACGCAAGTAATAGCGGGCGCATACCTAACCCAAACTACCGCCAGCACCTACTTTATCTTATTATTCCGAAAATAGATTTTGGTGGCCACCAAAGGCAACCTCGATTCACTGATTCAACTAAATAGAATAAAAATATTCCAGAGGCATTAAAAAAGCTTATAATAGGTATCACAAACTGTGCGCTGGATTTTTGAAATTTCCTTTGTTAAACGGAATAATAAGATAAATTAGGTGGCGACGCTAGTTTGGGTGGGGTATGCGCATTAACGCTTTACCTCACCGCGTGCCTTTTGACACCTTCCTAAAAATTTTATACCAAAGCTGCACTTAATATAAAAAAACATGATAAAATAATAAATAATGCTGGACAATTCACACAGCATTATCTAGCCCCAAGCTAAGCAGAGCTTGTGTTATGAGTACTAGATAACTGATATACATACTATAATACAATACATAGATAGATATTTTTTTATTATATATATAAACGACCAGAACACCCTGAACAACTGTCTGCAGATCGTACACACATTTGTCCCGAGGCGGGAATCGAACCCGCAACCTTCTGCGTCGCAGGCAGACCTTCGCCCACCGCGCCACATCGGTCGTCTGATGGTTGATGGATGATGGTGAACTTTACAGGCTATGCCTGCAAAATACTGCCTATGTGAGTTTCCTTAATACCAACATAATCTAAGCCCCCACATAACTAAGTTATGGTCAATAACTCAGTCACTAAGGGCCGGACCTTCAAAACCGCGTTATAAATGCTATAATCTTGCAAAGGGCTTCCAGAATGTCCCTTTAGGCTTTAGGGACTTACAGCTGGCTCATTCTATCTTAGCGTATCTTAGTGATCCTAGACTAGATGATTAATATTACGTTTAATAATTTAGTCTCATAGTTATTAGTACATTAAATAAGACTCATCCCATAGAGCAATTACAAAAGCTAGACCTAGGTTTTTGGTATTTATAATGCGTTTATAATGCGTAGGTCGTACTGGGCCAAATTTCTACGTGAATTCAATAATGTAGGTATCAAAATTTTCGATATCGGCAGAATTTGAACCCGCTTCCGGGGACAAAAATTAGCTTATGCTCTCCATCACTTCAACTAACTCTAGGACAAGAATCAAGTCGATTGACTGCTTAGTCAAGGCGCAATAAAAAGAACAGACTTGCCAATTTATACTATTAGCATACATTAAGGAAAAACTGTGTAAGGATTTTAGGAATGTATCTATTTGAACAGTGAAGTTACATACCTACCTACCTATCGTGCAAGCTAATTGTATTGTGCTTGGGACAATCAATTCCTTTTTTTTTTTTTGTTTTTTTTTTTTAACTTATTGAAACCTTTATTCAGAAAGAAAATAACAATCAAATAACAAATTATATATTCCTTATAAATATATAATAAACATAATCTTAAATATGTTAACAAATCGCGAAAGTTTAAAAAGTTTTAATTCCTTATAAAGTTAAAGTTTTCGTGTAGGAATTTGTATTTTATCGGTCCGTCTGTAAATTACTGAACGAAAATTGGAATGCAATGTGGTACGTAGGTACCTATCATACCTATGGTGCAGGTCATTGACCGCGCACTCGTCCAATAAGGTTCTGTGTAGATATTTTGGGTTTGCAAAAGAGATGTTTTCTGATACGTAGGCCTTTTTATTTAGTAGCAGTCCATTGCCTAATTTAGTGGTAAAAAAATCTATATATAATAATAAAAAAATCCGGCCTTGTTTTTTTAAATAAATAAAAACAAAATGGCCGCGATTTTTTTTAATATTTTTCCAGGATCTTGTGGTCGAACCTGCACTGCCCCTGAAAGTTGGGTCTTTCATTTTTTATATACCCTATATATAACAAAGAATAACAATATAATCATTCCGACTTAGAAATCAGCGCTCCGTCCTAAGATAGGCTCAACGCCTTTTACCTAAAATTATAAGCTTTACAAGTGGTAGTAATCCAGCTATCTCCTCCGTTGACTGTGTTTGTCGTATAAATTATGGCCCAAGTCGCTGCAGCCTTAAGGGCTCTAGATATCATCTCGCAGTTTGCGGGTGCTCAGTTAAATTGTTTATTTAGTTAAAGGTTTACTAGGTTTTATGAAGATTTAGGTATGAAGTTGGCCTAGTGGATTTTGAAGATAAATGACCGCAAAACGCTTAGTTCCAAATTTTATTTAAGGTCACGTAGGTTTGATGGCCATATCTCGAGAAGAACCGACAACCGCTGGGGTAAACGTGTTCTTGAGTGGAGACCGCGACTCGGCAAACATAGTAGAACGCCCTCCGACCAGGTGGTATGACGATTTGCGAAAGACAGCTGGCAGATGCTGGATGCGGCAAGCTGAAGACAGGGCGCTAAGGAGCTCATTAGGAGAGTCCTATGTTCAGCAGTGGACTAATATAGGCTTGTGATGATGAAGATGAGGTTTGAACTGACCTTGAAGTTAAAATCCCGGTTTGGGTTAATTTAAAAGATTAATGAAAAGTTTTCACTGTTGGATTCCGGCGTCAGGAAGTTTGTAGTTTGACACCCCCGGGCCTTGGAGACCACGTAAAGCTATTGGTCCTGCACTTTACCTCTGCCCGGTCGTCCGTCCCGTCGAAAAATGAGAGCGAGGGAATAGAGAATGCACCTGTATCTATGGTCGAGCTATATGGGGGATTTCCGGAATTTGTTTTTCTGACATCCCCCATGAGACTGATCGATTCAATTTGGGGGATTTCAGTAAAAAATATCCGGTAATCCCCCACGTGGGGACGGCCGTGGGGGATTTCCGGAATAGTCCTATTTGCGCAAATACTTGAGCACTATCATATGTTCTGCGCACTTGACTAGTCTTCGTTGAGTGTGGCTGAAAATCAACTAGGAGGACATCAAAGTTAAAACAAATGTGTTAAATAAACATAAATGTTGCTGGAAAAATAAATAGGGACCAATTCACAACAAAACGGAACTCTAAAGATACTAACAGACCAATAAAATACGCCCCGCAATTCATACGACATATTTTTCTAACGTTCATAGGCCATAAATATACTTATTCACCTGACAATATCCAATATTTAATGGCTAAGATAAAGGCCCTAAGGTTCGGCACAAACAGGTCATTTTACATCAACTATATATTTACCATTAGTCATTTGAAAATAGACCACTGTTATTATGGTACTGTTTCACTATCAATGCAAACCAAGAATTTTAATATCTCAGGATATAATATTAAACCAATTGACTTTAAATTTAACAGGGACGTAAGTACATTATAGTAAGGTACTTTTTCAGTTTATTTTTATCTGAGCTTGTACTATATCTACCTACCAATAAATGACACGCACTTACTCATAATAAGCCACAATTCCTGTGTGGATCAGCTATCGAAAGTGGATCTTTACTTTATATAAAAAAACACACATCCATGTAAAAAAATATATTTCGGACGTGTTATTTTACAGAAATCCATCGCAAAATATAGGTAAGGATAAAAATACAAATACTGAGATAAAACTTGGCGCGCGGAGCTCGGAGTGGCAACATCTCTGGTCGGACTCTGCCGTTGTTACTTGGCGCTCTCAGTGTCAAAGGTCGAGTATTGTGGTGTCCTGATGATGTCTTGTGGAGAGACGAAACTAGTTGACGTCTTGCTTTGATAATCTATCATAACATTTTGTAGAAGAGAGAAGGTTTTGCGCGGAATTGTTACCTATTATTTTCATCCTTATACTTTTCCATGAATTGTTTTTAAGTGGAAGGTCCGTTCTTAACGAAGTAGACATTATTAGCTCGTGAAGGACTGATTTGCTCAGAAACAATACAACAGATACCTATTTATAATATTGTATATAAGTAGATACATGAAATTGAACTTAACATAAGTCTGCACACAAAACTGTTGCATTTTGTCTGTGAAAGAAAATAAAAACACAATAATTTAATTCAAATGGCGGTGAATAATTTTATAGTCGGTTGCTCGTTTGTGCCTTCTCTAATTCAACCCATAGCCGAAGGCGGAAGTGGCGAGTGAATAATGACTTCTCAAGGGACGAGATAAGGAGTGTTTTCGCTTAATGCACCTGTTTATGGAGGTAATAAAGTGCTTTGTATGTTTTTCGGAACGAGGTGTTATATTTTGGGGGTATTCTATTATTCTTTACGGTGTGGAAAATTTGTACACGTCTCTAACAGGAAAATTAAGTTTCTTATGTACTAGGTAGAAGTATTTTCGAAATTCTATCTAAAGGATGTGCTGTCGGAACGCAAAACCGCAACTCTGGCACGCTATAACATACTTCATCGATCAACAACAATGCCTGCATGAATGAGGTCCTTTTATGCTTTCGTGGTACAAATAGCTTGAAATTTCTCTCCCATCTTTCATCCATCGTTTGCTATATTATGTGTATGTATAATAGTTTAGTGTTTTATCACGTACCGCACCTCCTTCCTTTTATTCTATACTAGCTGCGAACCGCGGCTTCGCCCCCGTGGAAATTTATGTTTCCAACTTTCTTAATTTTTTCTTTCATAAGAACCTTCTCCTGACAATAACAAACACAACAAAAAAAGAATTAGCGAAATTGGTCCAGGCGTTGTTGAGTTATGCGCTTACCAACACATTTTGCGATTCATTTTTATATTATAGATCAATTATTGCTATAATTATGCCATTCTCTTATTTGCTGTGCAGTTAAAAAGTCATGTCCTACTGCTTAACTAATTCGATGTTTTATGACAATCGAATTTGTTTTTGAAGAATTGAAGAAGCTGTAAACGATTTTGTTATTGTTGCTGAATATTTTTTATTATTTTCATACCTCAAAAGGAAAATAGAAACCTTTATAGGATTACTTTGTTGTCCGTCTGTCAAACCCCTTTTCTCAGAAACGCGTGGTGGTATTGAGTTGAAATTCACATCACATACCTAAACCTTTTGAAGCCGCGATATAAATCACAAATTTAAGCCATTTTTATTTTAATTATCCAAAGGAATCACATGCACACAAAACCTATAGGGTACCTTACCGGCGTACTTAAAAACTCTAGATAGTACCTTCCCTCTTAACAAAAGAGGAGGCACTTGAACATAAATAAAAAATACATACAGCCAAAAACAGAACCTCTTTGGAGTCGATAAAAATTAAGCCAAACTCTCCCATTTGTTTTCGCATGTACATTTTTTGTTTTCCAACGAGTGAATTCCGTACTTCCAATGGGAGGGCTGCCCAGATTTCACGTGTGAGGATGAATAAATAAATAACGCTAGACTGAGAGACCAGGGCTGAAAATGTTCGGTTTAAAGATTCTTTATTTTCTCAAAGAACATAAATATAGATAGATAGATAGATAGATAATACTTTATTCATCACCAAATTAATAAAAAGAGATTATTTTAAATTTTACATATAGCATAGAATAGTAATGGATTTGGCGGCCTTATCGCTTAAAGCGATTTCTTCCAGGCAACCAGAAATATACTTCACTTAAAAGAGAAAAACAAACTGGTACTTATATTTAAGTATCTACTTATTCGTATTTTAGCTCGTGTGTGCTTACCTATTAACATAGTCAATATTAACGTAGTACAAAAGAAAAGAAAACAATGATAGAAAAAATAAAACAACAATCTACTCGTAATTTAAGTTTATGTATGTTACAGTAAACTGTACATTTTTGATGTTAAAATTTGGTTGTTTCGAAAAATCTAAAAACGGATTTCAAATTCCTTGGTATTTACACTGTTTTTTTAAGTTTTTCGAGACAAGTACTCATCTTCATCAGCCTATAGTAGTCCACTGTTGGACAAAGGCCTACCCTAATGAGCGCATAATAAAACTTAATTTAACAGAAAATTAAACGGGCCTATGTACTCGAACTTAGCTCAAAATTGACCCTAACTCAGCAGGACTTGGTTTATGGGACCACCTCAGAATCATTATCCCTCTAATAAACATTTTCAAAAAGGTCTATAGTTGACGAAGAGTTCAACGAACATATTTACATAAAAAACTAAACATACACCCAAACATAGAACTTCTTTTGTTTTTCGTTGGTTAAAAAAAAGGTGCTATTTAACTTTACTTGAAAAGGCGTTGTCCTAAAATTCAAAATGATCAGAGCCCAGTCTCATTTTTCGAAGGGCTTGGTACAGCGTTTCTAACGTGTGGACAAGGAACTACGCAAATCCCATACCAATATGAGAATTACTATAACTATCGCGTCTCGATATGATCGTCAAAAGGACTCATATCGCTGTTTCCCTTTAGTATTTTACCTTCCACATTAATAAGCTGTCACATGAATTATCCTAGTGTAAAGTTTATAGAACTAACCCTATATTGCAACGTAAAAATTAAGTACTTAATCCATTACCTAATAGTAATATACCTGTTTTTAAACTTACGCGATCTGAACACATAATTATAAATACTATTTAACGAATATTTATCGCGTTTATTTACCTATTTTTCCCGACGTTTCGACAGGTTTACACACTGCCGTGGTCACGGGATGACATCCCGTGGTAATAAACGCGATAAATACCCGTTAAATAGTATTTATAATTAAGTAATATACCTACAACTAAAATTTACGCCTTTATGTTAAATACAGACGGAAGGAAATATATAAATATTTAATTAACCTACTTTGAGTTTGTAGAAACTTTGTAGAAATAAAACTTTTAAAAAAAAACTTCACACAGGAATTATCCTATTGTAATGTTTGTCGACTTACATACATTATTATATTAAAATACTTAAGTAACTAAAACTATGTAACTATATTGGTACTTATGGGCAGACCGCCTCAGTATCTTTAATTTGTTACCTATGTAATGTGTGTTACCTCTCATCCTTTTATGTACGTATACGTATGTCTAAGCTGTCTGTGACTTAAATAAATGAATTATTATCATTATTATTAAGCTGAATCATAAATATTTTTTAAGCTTAAAACAAAAATTCATAGACAAGAGCTAATATTACTACACTGTAAGGTTAATCATTATTCAATTTCCGTGGAGAATAATAAAAATCCTATCTATTGTAAGGGTGTATGATTAGTGTCACTACAAACCCTTGCATAAAAACAGATAAAATACGTGATTTCAATTCCATATTTTAAGTACCTATAATAGAACTCAAAGAGAAACTCACTCACTCAAATTTATTTATTTATGTTAGAACTTACATATATTAAGTAAAACTAGGAAGTAAAGTGGATTTTTCTTCACCTTGTTACGTTATTAGTTTCCGATCAAGGTACACTTCCTGTCACTGTTCTTAGACTATAATAAATAGTTCGGTATCACACGCCCATGCGAGATCTAACATGACGTACTGGACTTTATCTGGTGAAACTTTGCTTTTTATTGTGGTCCAGTCAAGTACCTTGCGGCTATTGGGAGAACGTTCTGTGATGTTGGAAAATAAAGGGATATTTAGGGAAATGCTTTGATTTTCAGGAACGATAAAGGCTTAAACCTGGCTTTTTATTTGAAATATCTTAGAATCTTTATAGTGAAAAAAGCTATGGAAGGATACAGGTTAAGAATGATCTCAAGGTCAGTTTTTTGCGATATTGAGATAACAATGACATTTAGTAGAAATTACAAAGCTATTTGGCCCTATCCTCAATAGCGCTAAATCAACCATTACATTTTTTGTTGAAATTTAAAATATATAAGCAACATTATTATTCGTACGAAAAATCAAAACTTTTTTGCAAAATTTACACTTTTACTCAATCCGCAAGTTACAAAAAATCTTTCTCTGATTAGTTTGATTTATATTTCTTGCTTTTTCTAGACAAAAACTAGCGTACGCCGCGCGGGGAAGGCGAAAAAGGAAGGAATGGCCGGCCCACGCTTAATTTCTCTGGTTTTTTAAAGTGCTCTTATTTAATACTATTTCCCATTAAAATAAAACCATAATTTTCCAAAATATTTATCATGGAACACAAAGACGACATTTCAAAAAAAATAATGTAAAATAACTAGCAAATAAAACTGCCTTTTCCGTAGAAGTATTTTTGTAAAAATTAAGATTTAGAGGACACTTTAAAGGTTTAAAGAACTTTATTCTCATAAAGACAATTACGTCACTTACATGAGAACTAAATTAATAAGTAGGTACTTAGTTCTAATATAACAGTCGTTCTTAATATGTACTATATACTAAGTAATAACTACGAATATAACAAACAGCTGATTATAAAATATTCCCACTTCACGTATTTGTTTAATTAGGTTTTTGATTGAACTAAAGTAGATAGGTACCGAGAATATTTCATACGATTTAGTTTGACTGCTTGATATGCAGTGATAGTTTCTTCTTAAATACGTGAAGTGAGTTAACACTTTTAATATCTGCGGGTAATTTGTTAAAAAGTTGTGCGCCTTCGTAAGTTATTGTCTTCTTGCCGTAGTTCGTCCTTGGGTTAGGTAGCACAATAAAACTCGCACGTCGAGTGCTTCGTTTTGTAACTTGTTGTCTGATAGTAAAGGCTAAGTTAGTGTGGAGTTGTTTCTTTAGAATATTGCGGACAAGAATGCATGTACAGTAATGATATAGTTCTTTAATTTTCATAATGCCAGTTTCTTTGTAAATTTTTTTTGTAGGTGTAAGATAATGATAATTGAATAGTAGCTTAATTATTTTATTTTGTTTAATTTGCAGTATATCTAACTTCGTTTTTACAGCGCTACCCCAGATTTCTATCAAGTATAGAAGGTGTGGTTTAACCAGTGAGTTATATAGAGTATGACGTAACTCCCGAGGGACACATCCAACGATGTTTCGCAGCGAACCAGTTAAAGATGACAGTTTTGTTTTGATATGATTGATGTGGGCGCTCCATGTTAGAGATGAATCCATTCTTAGCCCAAGGTATTTTTCATTGTTTTTATGTTCTAACGGAGTATTATTAATGTTAAGTGGGATGTGAGTTGGGATAATTTTATTTTTAGATCTGAAGATAGTATAGCACGTTTTTGAAATATTAATAGTTAGCAAGTTGTGTTGAAACCAAGAAGAAAGTGTATTCAAGTCGCTCTGTGCACGCAAAATTATGTCTCGAATAGAGTCTCCAAAGTAGAACAGACATGTGTCGTCTGCGTACAAAGTTAGATGACCGTTTAAACCTATTTGACATATGTTGTTTACATAAATCAGAAATAGCAGAGGTCCTAATATGGACCCTTGAGGAACTCCACAAGTAATAGGTAATTTTTCGCTACGAAAACCACCCATCTGGACGACCTGTGTTCTATTCGAGAGGTAAGACTGAAACATTTTGTAAACTGTGCCTTTGATACCAATGCATTCTAGTTTTTTAAGTAGCAGCGTGTGACTAACGGTATCAAAGGCCTTCCTCAAATCAATATAAATACCAAGGACAATGTTTTTTCTATCAATATTAGATCTAATTTTAGTAATCAAGTCTATTGTGGCTGTGAGGGTACTGCTTTTTGATCGGAAACCATATTGATTAATGAATAGGAAGTTAATTGATTCAAGGTATTTTTCCAGTCTATTGTATAAGATTTTCTCTAAGAGCTTAGATAATATGGGTAAAACTGAAATCGGTCGGTAGTTACCTGGTTCGGTTTTAGCACCTGATTTGTAGATGGGGGTTACTTTTGCAACTTTGAGTGTATTTGGGAATATACCATTGAGAAGAAGTTTATTGAAACAATTTGTTAGACTTTCTATGATATGAGGCTTAACACATTTGATGACTTTGGTATTTATGCCATCTATACCAGAGCTAGAATTAGGATCAAGTTTGTCAATTATACTGTCTATTTCAACTATAGTACATGGGTCAAAAGTCGATAACTCGCTATCTCTTACAGAGTGTGGAAGGGCTTTCGAGTAATTATCATGGTAAGTTTTTGGAATTTGGTCAGCAAGAACTGAACCAACATTTGAAAAATATTGGTTGAAGACCTTGCAGATTTCATCAGGGTTTGTAACTTCCTTAGATTCTACGTTGAGTTTTGGGAGAGTACATTCTTGTTTTATTTTATTATTGGCTAAATTATTTATTAGTTTCCACATCTTTTTCGGTTTAGTTTTACATTTGTTAAATTCATTACAGTAGTAGTTTTCTTTAGTGTTTTTAATTAGTTTTGCAGTAAAAATTTTTTGGGACTTTAATTCTGATTTTAGTGCCTCATTTTGTGGATATTCTTTTACTTTAGTCCCTAAGTGATTCCTTAGATCTATGTTAGTAATAATATTATTATTGATCCATTCCTTCTGCGGTGCATTAAGTATTTTCACTTTCTTTATCTTGCTTTGTTCAGTATGATGTTTTATTGTATCTTCTAGGAAATTTTAGTCATCGTTGAGTTTCGTTTCTTGTATAGAAGTTTGAAGTTTTGTGTAGTCGATGGCTTCATATTGTCTTTTTAGTTTGGTAGCTGGTTTAAATTTCTTTATTTCACAGAGTATCTGCTTATGATCTGACATCGTTGAGTTTATGATAGCTATATGAAAGTTATTATTCTTCAGGTTCGTGCAGACGTGATCCAAAATAGATTTTTTCGTTGTTGATTCTCTTGTTGCAAATCTTTTATTAATTTTGTTCAATATTCTGTAGCCGGCTTCGTCAAGTAGTTCATTGTATGTTTTAGTCTTTTTATCTTTTGTCAGAAGGTCGATATTGAAGTCACCGAATATTATTGCTCTTTGTCTTAGTTGTATTTGTCTGTCGTAGACTTCTAGGAATTTTGTGAAATTTGTGTTACCTGGATTGTATATCACCCCGACTTCGAGTGCACACTTTTCTAACCGTATCCATAGATAGTTGTTACCGTCAATGTAGGTAGACTCAGTTAGGCTATGAGACAGGTCGTTATGAACATACGCTGATACTCCACCGCCCTTCATATCAGTCCGATAGTTATAGTAATGCGTGTAGTTGGTAAGTCTTAGTTCTTTGGCTTGGCTTTCATTTGCTATCCAGGTTTCTGTTAGGAGGATGATATGAACTGTCGTCGGGATTGAATATACAGCGCATTTGAGTTCGTCGAATTTTCCTTTTTTTCGGATGCTACGAGCATTGAGGTACAGGAAGGTAAGTCTTGATTTGTTGAGAGTCAGATTTTGGTAGCTGTGACAAATTTCATAGGTAGGGTTTTGAAGGGTGACTACTGGTTGCAGTTTTTTGGAGATGTCTTTATGATGGTGGGGACTCCGGCTATGTATTTGATGGTAAGATCATTTTCACCAGCGTTCTGCCGACGATTTAGTTGATCCTTTTGGTCTTGAAGATACTTTTGTTGGGCTGGAGTTTGATCGGAGAAAATTTTGATGTGGTCGGGCAGTTTATTCTTGCTGCGAAGAAGTTGCTTGGCTGGATCTGATGAGTCATAGTAAACTTTCATTCTGCGGTTTTTTCCAGGCGTAAATTTTCCTATACGTATTACTCTGGCTGGTTTTTGAATATCGTTTACTATGTTAGTTGTGAGCTCTAAAACAGCAGTGAGATCGTTGGATATTCTTTCATCAGCCACGGATGAGGTTTGTTCTGGTATGCCGACAATTATGATATTCTTTTCCCGGTCATTGCGCTCCTTTATTTCTCGGATCATTCGTTCATCCATGGATGTATAGCTCGTAGACTGAGGCTTAGTTGATTGTTCTTTTAACTCTACTTCAAGTGCTTTTAGTTTATTTTCTCCAATAGTAACTTTATTCTCTAGTCTAGACACGTGGTTTTTGATGTCACTCTGCTCATTTGAGATTGCCAAAGCGGTTAATTTAAATTCATTTACCTGCGTCTTAATTTCTTGAATGCTCTCTTGAATCTGGTTAACAGTTTTTTCATTTGTAGTCTTAATTTCTGCTATTTCATTTCTTACCTCAGTGATATTATCTCGAATTTGATTCATAATAACTTGATTGCCTTCGACGTATTTTTCCAACATTGAATTCATCTTTGAAAGTTCTTCCTTGATTTCTTTGACCTCACTGTTACCCTGGCATTCATGTTCCAACATTGGTTGTTTCCTCTTACGAAAAGTTATTAATGAGTCCGCTTCCATACTATTTAGCTTGGACAGATCCGGTTGTGATCCACCGGCCGTCGACGTAGTAGGAGGGGATCGCAGCGTATTCATAATGATCACAGGTAGTTACGGTTCGCGCAATGTACAAACCAGTAATGTACACTGCGGCTTGAGCTGGTTAGCCGGTTGATATTGTGAGCTATAATCCCGCAATGTACAAGCAGCAAGATCTGTCACAGACTCGAATATAGTACTCGTGACACTGTGCGAATAGTGCGGACAATAAAGCGCCACTACTACGCGGTTCTAAAATGTTCTAACTGCACTTTTATCTTTTGCAAAGTTCGTTTTTAATGTAACACTGTAAAATGTAGTTTAAAATGGCACTGTATTAAGATTTTTTGAAAAAAATTGACACACGTTCGCTCTGTACGATATTCGAACGACGACGATTTACGACTTTACGATTTCTTTGTATCGATTCAAGTCAAGTCAATCGTGTTTTAACTCCCATAACTTACTTACTAGAACTAATACACAACAAAAAATGTTGTGCCATAGTTTTTTCTCTCTACAGTCATATCATGACGTTAGTTTTGGGAGTAATTTCACCTTGAGCGTAGGCAATCACTGCTATTAAAATCCACCACGTATACATAAATCCGTATAAATTCATGACACCGCACCGGACGAAACCGGATGGAACCGGATTTCGACCGTCAGTTTATCGGATTCAGGTAGTTACGGATGCGAGGCCTACTAGCAACGGTAATTGGACGGTAGTTTAGTCAACCATGATCCAGCTTAGTGTTAAAAAGCTGGTATATTTTCCTACAAATATTTTATAGGCGAAAGTTTGTGAAGATTAGACCGTTACACCGTGACGAAGTCTCTCAATAACTGACGAAACGTTGGTGTTTTTTTAACATAGACTAGGTTATTAAGTTAACCCGCTATTATAATTCTTTATATGTAATTAATTTGTCCATTTATTAAAGTTTTTATGTTTACAAAGAAGTGAAAGTTTTTTTTACCAAAGTGATTTGGTTTTTTTTGTGAATAAAGAATTATCCATCTGTCTTAATCACACTAAGTCCCGTATTATGACACTTAGTACTTGGTCAATCATGGATGGATCTATGTTTAAGTTACGCTTTTCTATGACAACAATGTCACTCAAGTATAGATCGTTGACTGGGCCTAAATGCCCTTAGGGGTTTGACCCGATTAAACCAGTTATTCTAGTTTAGCTATATCAACTAACAGCTATCGAATAAACTGTTATTTGTTATTTCGTTTTTGGAAATAGCTGATGTTTTGTTCAATTTAATTAAAAGCCAACTTTGTAACATTTCAAATTAAACTGAATCGTAGCAGATAGCAGATCAAATATTTAGCGTACCCAAATTATGTACTTTAATAGAATTGCTGCAATTAATATTTTGTATATACTGCTTAACCTTTTTGTTGCTAAAGCTCTATGAACCTGAATGTAGTGACTGATAATGAAAATCAGTGTAGAAGCTGCTACGAAATCCGTAGAGGTTGCTACGAGACTCGGCGTAGAGGCTGCTACGAAAATCAGTTTTAATGTAGACTTTACGACAAAATTTATAAATAGATTGCTACGAAAAAGTTTTTTTTATTGTATTTGTGTTGCGTTTTTAAAGCTCCATGCAGAGTGTACCAATTTCAAGGTAACCTGCTTCCTTATTGTTATTTTATTAGGAATTTAATAAATGTAAGTATTAGATAAGTGTAAAAACTTGTCGTTTTTTGTCTCTTTTCCTTGCAATTTTAAATTAAATTAGAATAAAATTTTCAGTAAATCATTAAAGTTAAGTACCTAATCATGACTAGTGAGACAACCAGTCAAACCAAGATTCAAACTAAACCTCACACACTCAGTCTTGCAAATAAAGTGGTCTAAGTCGCACAAAAATTACACGCCATCAAATACACCATTACTAACTTTATCAGTAACATCAGTAGGGTAAAAAATTCCCGGGAAAAGTCCCAAAAAACTGCGCACAATAAACCTACCCACATCAATTCAGGTAGATTCTACCTCACATTAACAACGTTAAAAGTTAATCCCGGTAAAAGCGTAGTTCACTGCGACACCTTAATCTACCCGGCGTAGATTACGTAACTTTATTCGTAGGTAGAGTCTGCATCAACCTGTAGGTGAAGGTAAATATCAACTTGTATACAGGCTGGTTGTTTAGAAGGGCGGTGATAGCCAGGTCTGAAACCTTGAGACTAAGAGAAAAGTCGTGAAAAGCGAAAAACTTAACTTTTAAGAATTTTTCATCGTACCTCCTCAAACAACCGCCATGTATTAAAGTCATTTATAACGGGATATTTACCATGATTAGATTTTTGACTGTCACACTTTTTTTTGGCAAATCATCTCTTTCTTTGAGTTTTCCAAAATTTCAATAAATGACCGTTATAAATGACTTTAATGTTAATATCCATGACAGTTTTAAAAGTTTTAACCGCCATGTTTATTCTAGCATATTATTTGTCAGTGTATCACACATTATATTTTTGACGATAATTGACTGCGTTCAAAAGCCTGAATTCAGTGTGACGACAGTGTCTAGAGGTCATTGTGACTTCCATTTTTTTTAGGGGAACAGCATCTCTAAATCCTAACTAATCCTTACTTCTTCACTAGTCCTTACTAATTGTAAATGCGAAAGTGTATTTGTTTGTTTGTTTGTCCTTTCTTCACGCCCTAAATAAGCCACCAATCGATTTGATTTTTGGCATAGAGTTAGTTGAAAGGATTGAGAGTAACATATGCTATTTTTTGTCCTGGTATTAATCAAATTCCCATGAGAGATTTACGGGAATATTCGTATTTCATACGATACAATTCGTCCTTCCTTCACAGCCTAGCAAAATGTACGAAAAATTACTGAACGGGAAAAAATACCGTATCCCCCTAGAAATAAGAAATTCAAATTTAGCGGATGAAACTGCGGGGAACAGCTAGTTAAATAAATAAATAATGCTGGACAATTCACACAGCATTATCTAGCCCAAAGTTATGCAATACTTGTGTTATGGGTACTAGATAACTGATAATACATAATACAATACAATACATAGATAGATATTTTTGTATTATTTATACAACAAAACCAGATCACCCGGAATAAATATTTTCTGATCGTACAAACATTGTTCTTTTTTGGTTAATTGGGAATCGAAACTGTAACCTCCTACGTCGCAGGCAGACCTTCGCCTTCTGCTGCACAGAGGTCGTCATTCTATAGTGCTGACATGGAACTAAGGTTAAAAACAAATTTTGCATTTGTTTTTAACCTTAGTTCCTTATAGATAGCGTTATTACACTCAGTCACAACTGCACGTAAATAGTCCAGCCCTATTGAGTAAGTAAAATTCATTGTATAGATGTAAATGTATAAAAAACGGATATTTATCGCTTAGGTATTTGTTTTTGTAATTTTACAACTTGTTAAAATCACAAAAGTTTAATTTTAACAAAAAATTAAGATTAATTCCAATATTTCGTAGAAAAATCTTAGAAGAATTTTATAAATTGAAGGAATATCTAATGTAAAAAAATGTGAAACCATCTTATTCTTTTTAAATATTACAAAAAGGATTATTTCATCTCTAAACTTCTCAAAGGATTACCTATATTAACAAAAGTTCAAAGACTGTGTTCATTTGTGGGTTGAATTATTTGTTACAATAAAGCTCGTATATACAAAAAAATATTCGAATACATCCGACAGAGAACCAAGGTTATCGACATAGCTCTTAGGATTAGCAAGCTGAAATGGCAGTGGGCTGGCCATATTTCAAGAAGAACCGACAACCGCTGGGGTAAACGTGTTCTTGAGTGGAGACCGCGACTCGGAAAACGTAGTGTAGGACGCCTCCGACCAGGTGGGATGACGATTTGCGAAAGACTGCTGGCAGATGATGGATGCGGCAAGCTGAGGACAGGGCGCTATGGCGCTCATTAGGGGAGGCCTATGTCCAGCAGTGGACTGGTATAGGCTGATGATGATGATGATGATACAAAAAAATATTCGGTCCGTAGACTTGTAATATTATCCAATACCCTATAATTCAAACATTGAAATATTCACAATTGGAATATGAGAAAAATCATACAAGTTCTGCATAATAAAGCCTTTATTGCCTGAGGCCCAGACCAAAGGTAAATATATGAAATTCATGAATAAAACCTGAAATCTTAGGTCACGACCCTTACGAATAAAGCATGATTCACGTTATACCGAGTCGAGGCCGGGCCGTGACTGTGCCGTGTAATGTGTGAAATGTCAATATATTTATGAAAACTTGTTGTACACTCATTATGATACTACTATCAAACTGACTACACTACTATACTACATCTAACATACATCACGTCCAAGCACAGAATTAAATTTAGTTATCGTTTAATAATTTCTGTATGTTGTACTGAACCTAATGTTAAGGAAGAGCGGGGTTTTCTAACACAAGCATAATTATGCTTAAAAGAGATCCCCAACCCATGTTATTGTAACCCGCCTATGTACAGAATAAACCATTTTTAATTTTTTTCATTTTTTTTTATGATATGATATGACAAGATAAATGTATCTTTCAAAGGGCAATGTATACGCTTCTTCAACAAAACTCCTAGTGAGTTGCAAAATCTATCAATTAATAAATTCAACAAATTGTCAAAACTTTTCTGTGCAAAAAGGCTTCAAAAAATCAGATTATAATAGATGATAAAAAAGCTTGGGACGGGTTTTGCTCCAACTCGAAAAATAACAACTAACAGGCTAAAGGTTTCTTCGTCGCTTCTTTACTTTAGTCTACATACCGAAGCGACACAAATCAAAAATATCACTTTATTTCCGTGTCAGTGTTTTATTTTAAGAATTTGACTTTTTCTAAGTGTACATTTTTGTATTTATGGAAATGAAGAATTTTCGACTTTGACTTTGTGTACAATATCCGACATTTCGACGACGTGCCCCGGCCAGCCGAGTGATTATGGTAAAAGATTCCATTACCATTAAATGGGGCATCCGGGGAGAATCGTTATAAATGATTTTGGTTGCCAATATGGTACTAAAAATGCATACAATTTTCTAGCGGGAAGGGGTCAATCGTCAAGATTTTACCTAAGTAAAGTCAATTGTTACATTACTCACACTTGCCCTTTTTTATCGATTTCAGCAGTTAATACATTGCAGTAGTGAAACGTAGTCTAGCAAAACCAAGTCAAGTGTGAGTAACAGGTTTAACGTTCAGTAACTTACCAGTAAAAATAAAAACATTACAATTGAGTTTGACGTAATGTGATATTTTGATGTTGACAGCTTCGTCGACAATTCGTCGAAAATTGTATGTATATATTTTTGTAACCTATGTTAATAACAGAGAAACCGAAATAGCTTACACCTAGTCTCCCCGGATGGCGATCAATTGAATGGGATGTTTTACCGAAATCGCTCGGCAGTTCTGGGATTACGTTAAAACCATCCATCCAATCGTGAGTTCCCTTTTGTGCAACTCAATTGCGCAACTCAGTTGAGCAAATTGCGTAACGATATCGAACTTATTTTGTTCCCCATTGCTCAACTCAGGTTGCTCAACTCAGAAAATTAATATTTTAGTTGAGCTAAATGTAGATTGTTAGCAACAGTCTACAGTCAGTTCAACTGTTTCAATTGTATAAACTATTTCTTAATTGATTCTATTATTTACCTACTTGATTGTAATTATCTTTCATTAAAATAAATTAACGAGAAAAATGACGGATGTGACAGACAGAGAGTTTATGTCAAAATTACAGCAAATGGCAAAAACTATGTCTGAAATAAAAGCAAATGTCAAAAATGTCAGGAATGACAGCTAATGATCAAAATCTCGGAAATAATAGCTAATGTCAAAAATGACAGCTATGGAGATCCAAGTTAAAAATGACATTCTCCAATATTGTCATTCGAAAGTACCTACTGTGAATGGCCGTCGTAATATGGTTTTGTATGGCGAAGGGCATTGAAAGGGTCTTTAAATTTCTATTATAGAACGGGGGCATGGCCGTGGCACAAAAAACATAGTCGACCATGCCCCGGCCGGAGCACGGCTCGGTCCCGACACGGTTTAACGTGAATCGTGCATAATAATAATTTTCTTATTACGTTCTTACGACTTGATGAATTGTAGATTAATAGTAGGAAGTAATAGATAAATTTAATTTATTATTGCCATGTAAATTGAATCAAAAAAACTAATAATTTTATTAAAATATTATACGCTACGACAAATACCTAAACCAAATCATCTAATATTATAAATGCGATAGTCTGTTTGTTTGTTTGTTCTTTCATTCACGCCCTAACTAAGCAACCAATCAACTTTTTTTGGCTTAGAGTTGGTTGAAAGGATAGAGAGTAACATAGGCTACTTTTTGTCAAGGTAAAACATCAAATTCCCATGGGAGGTTTACGGGAAGTTCGTATTTTTATACGAAAATTCGTCCTTCCTTTACGGCGTAACAAAGCTACCAATCCACTTGATTTTTTACATAGCGACAGTTAAAAGGATGTGAAGTAACATAGGCTCCTTTAAGTCCTGGAAAAACATCAAATTCCCAAGGGAGAGTTACAGAAATGAAATTTGACGGGGAGGTATCGTATCCCGGAGATGGTGAAGATATAAAGAATGAAAGCGAATTACTAAAACTTAAGATACTTTTAATGAATTTGTTTTTATACCTTACAAGAATTTTTGGAGCTGTAGGAGTAGGTACCTACTCAATATGTTATATGAGCTGTTCCCCACAGTTTCACCCATTTAAAATTAGATTTTAACATTTCTGGGGGTATTATTCCCGTAAATCTCCCATGGTATATGATGTTATACCGGGATAAAAAGTGACTACTTTGTTACGTTCCATCCAATATATGTCAAAAATCAAGTCGATTGGTTGCTTAGTTAGGGCGTGAAGGTAAGATAAACAAACACACACCTTCGAATTTATAATATTAGTCGAAAGAAAGGATGTTAACTCAAAAATAACGTGCTACACCGGAACTTACGCACAAAATAAATACTTTTTACGATAACAAAAATGGATGCAAATACTGTGTCACCAGAATAATTTATCCAGATTTGTGTTGAAAGCAGTTGATCGGCGCCGATGTATCAACTAGCTGATCCTGGATAATTGATCCAATTTCTCATAATTTATTGCTTTATTGTCCTAGATATTCAAGAGTTAATGCAAATATGCAGGTTTCGACAGAGCCTATCCATTTGCCATTTTGACTTGGAGTCGAGACCCTAGGTCCGTGGGCTACCGAGGCTCTCCGGGTTTTCAAAAACATATCTGAGCGTCTGATCGAAGCGACATGTGACCGAGAGCTGGTGAGTATTTGGCACAGCTTGACAGCGGGTTAAATTGTCTAAGGGCACAGCGCATCAGAATTTACACGTATAATATTGTACCTAGTTTCTGTGTGACTGCGTCATTACGTAAGCAGATTTAATCATAATAAACTGCGCGCACAGAGGATGAGTGAATAATTTTGTTATCTCGCGGAATGAACAGAAATTATTGCTTTCCACAGTTTGCTAAACGCATATATTTCCATTTTTATCACGCGTGCTTTCAATTTTATTTACTAGGATATAGCAGGATATTATACGCATGTGACTTAAAACTACTGATTATTTTTGTTCTTTATTGATATAGAAATAAATCTGCATGTAAGTCTTTGTTTATTTGATTATTGTAAAATTTAATATTTGAATAGTAGATATCATAAGATAAAATCGCAAAATTTCTATACATTACGTCACCGTTTACCGTATTATCATGAAGTTTTAGCGGGATATCTTAATTAAAAGAAGAACAAATTAACAACAAGCATGATGGTTTTATAATTTTTTGATTCTCATTTTATGTTGATTTAAGGGAAGAATCACTTTGAATCGAAAAACTGAACGATGACGTCACAATAAAGGGAAGCGTTTTTAACACCCAAAACTGAGAGCAGTTTTATTTCTCGCTTTTTTACGTTATAAAAAACGAGAAATAAAACTGCGTTTTGGGTGATAAATCGCTGCCCTTTTTTGTGACATCAGCGTTCGACAATAATTGAATGAAAAAAATCTATGCATTTACCCTGCTGGCCTTTATTTCCATAAATACAAAAATGTACACTTAGAAAAGGTCAAATTCTTAAAATAAAACCTTGACACGGAAATAAAGTGATATTTTTGTTTTCGGTCGCTTCGGTATGTAGACTAAAGTAAAGAAGCGACGAAGAAACCTTTAGCCTGTTAGTTGTTATTTTTCAAGTTGGAGCAAAACCCGTCCCAAGCTTTTTTATCTTCTAGATAATCTGATATTTTGTAATAAGCATTTTTGCACAGAAAGGTTTTTACAATTTGTTTGAATTTATTTATTGATAGATTTTGCAATTCACTAGGTATTTTGTTGTAGAAGCGTATACATTGCCCTTTAAAAGATAAATTAATTTTGTGAAGCCTAGTTGTGGGCACAGCAAGTTTATGTTTATTTCTAGTATTTATATTTTTTTTGATGTTTTTATGAGTGTACAACAAGTTTTCATAAATATATTGACAGGGAACTGTCATTATGTTAATTTCTTTAAATTTATCACGCAGGGATTCTATGGGACCCATGTTATAGATGCCTTTGTCCTGTTGTTTCCTAAATGTAAATAAATATTATTAAATTAATTAAATCAATAAATAAATAATGCTGGACAATTCACACAGCATTATCTAGCCCCAAGGTAAGCAGAGCTTGTGTTATGGGTACTAGATAACTGATATACGTAATATTATACATTACATAGATAGATATTTTTTATCATACATAGAAAACACCCAGACCAACGGAACAAATTTCTGCAGATCGTACACAAATTTGTTCCGAGGCAGGGATCGAACCCGCAACCTCTTGCATCGCAGGCAGACTCTCGCCCGCTGCGCCACTGAGGTCGTCAATTCAATCTGATACAATCAATGAATCAATCATCTGATACCACCCAACACAAGCTCTGCTTAGCTTGAGGCTAGTTGATGATATGTGGAATATCCATCATTACCTATTTATTTATAGTGTTGAGTTCATAGGGACCACATTAAAATATAATGAAAAAAACGCATGACTTAAGAGCTGGTACGTATCTGGCACAGCGCATCAGCATTGTCATTTAGCGGGGCAATGAAGAGATACGAAAAGAGATTTTGGTGGCCACCAAGGGCAACTTCGATTCACTGCCTAAACTAAATAGAATAAAACTATAATAGAGGCATAAAAAAGCTTATAATAAGTATCACAAACTGTGCGATGGATTTTTGCAATTTCAATTGTTAAACGGAATAATAAGATAAAGTAGGTGCCGGCGCTAATTTGGGTAGGGTATGCACCTTAACAAATATATTTAAATATATGAACGTCACCATCTGAATTTTAAAAGAGACTAAGTACCTATATATAGTTTGTGTTGGTTTTAACCAATAAAAACACTCAGACGCTTTCAATCTCGACAAAGGATCTTCAAACTCATAATTTTTTGAAATCAGAGCGATTTATTAACTGTAGAGAATAGAAAATCATTGAATAGGATCATTAAATTATCTTCCAGGTTTCTGCGTAATTGAACGAGAAACTTTCAATAGTTTTCCGCAACAACCAACTATAAGTTACAAATTACCTTATTGATCGTAATACGGCAAAGTTTTCTATGTTTTTCTCACCTTACTGAGATTCTTGTTATCTTCAAATGGCCTCATTAGGAGTACATTGAGCGAATTTGATCCCATCCTTAGTTCTGAGAAATAGTTACGTAGGCAGTTTTATCAGCGTCCGACATCGATATATATAAAGTACGAGGCGTTCGAGCTGCACACATTTTTGGTCACATTTCTTATTACGGTCTTTCAACTTGCTATCCTCAACCTCAATAGCCTAATAGTCCACTGCTGGACGTATTCCTTTCCCTGTTTTTTTTTATCTCGGTGATATTTCTTTTCTGTAAAAGGCGCTGTGCTCGCCCCCCGGTGTCTCTTAGTCGCCTCTTACGACACCCACGGGAAGAGTTGGGGTGGTGCAAATTCTAAGCCGGCACCACACGACTCACATGGTATCCGAATCCTATTAAAATAACAGAAACAGACTTATTCAGATGTTTGATACTCCACTGAGGTACGTATGTAATTTTCGTCGGGGCATATTAGATTTTCCCCTCCCTATTTCCAACCGGGACAACGTGGCAGATAAAATGAAATAAAATTAAAATTATCCCAAAAAACATGTTCACTAATAGAAAAATGTTTTTTCTTACTAACATAAAAGGTATTGTCAGCTAGTTCAAGCGTACTCCCAAATTGGCCTGATCAAAAAACTTAGCTCTTTTGGCACTAAGCCACATCCGCGCCGCGAATATAACCAATTTGGCAAAGCCCGTTAATAGGTCAATTAAGACTGCAATCTGGGCATTACAGTATTCTCTGATAGGTTGTAATGATCAGAAATCACGAGTTTAATATCAGAGATTATCAGAAAATACTATATTTTGGTACTCCTATCTCCATCGGCCTGTGAAAGTCCTGTCGATTTACCACCTACTGACTTCGTATTTCCAAATAATATTCAGAGAGAAATCTCATTTCAGAGGTTCACTTTTATCTACGGTATTCAGGCTTTGTTAATATTTTGAATATTTATTTAATTTCATTCACAGATAAGAAAATTTATTGTTTCCAACTGTCTGATCCGAATCGTAAGCGACCGGGATGGAAAACCGCTGCGATTACAATTACCACACTAGGTGCTTCTATTGAGGTATTTTTCTACCTCTAGACAAAAGTCGGATACCCTCTATATAACTACAGGCTGTGGCGTAAATAGTGGTCAAGCCATTATCTTGGGTAAAAGGCATCATAACTGTTCAGAAAAAAATGTATCCAAAACAATTGTGTGATGGTATCAGGGTTTTCGAGTATTTGGACATTTTCGAAATTTTCAACTTTTTTAACCTTGTCCTTGTCCATTGTTTTTGTTGCTAAGGTTACAAATCAATATATTTTTTTCCAAATTTTTCTTGGTTAACAGTGCTATCAAATGCTTTGTGACATTTGTTTGCCAAAACAACAGTTTTTTTAAAACATCTTTAACAAACAAAAATGTGTTTTGCAAAATTTTTCCACTGTATTAACACTTACACTGCGATCACCATTCTGCCTGCCAAGCATGGTGATTATAGCAAAACCCCTTGTTTGACGAAGCTGGTGATCAATCTTTCAGAGAAAAATTTGAGTAACTGAAAATATTATTCGCAATGCCATAATATCCATAAGGATTATGCCACACTATAAAGAGCTTCGCTTCCTGTCAGGAGCTAAGCGATCCTCCTACAGGCACTTTGCTAGGCGCGTCGCTCGCAGTGTACCGCTAATGGTGGGTACAGACCAAGCGAGCAAGAGCGATCGAAGGCTAACGAGATACGATAGATAACTAAGTGAGATACGTCGATGGATGACGAACGCTCACTCGCTTTCGCTGTTGTATCCACACCAAACAACCACATATGAAACAGCCAGCAAAGCGCGGCCGAAGACGAACAAAGGGCCTCGTTTGGGCACGATTGCTTTCGCCATGACGTCCAGACAGGTTCGATCGCGTTCGGTGGTTAAGCTACTGATACAGATGCTTGTAAGTAGCACGAAAGCATGCTATTTTTAAGCAAATGCTATCAAGTAGCACGTGTGTTTTGGGCCTTGCTTGAAAATAGCATGCTAGCTCGTAGTTTGCTAGTAAATCGACCAACTGCATGCCAATACGTAGCATATGTAAACATTACGATAGCATACTCAATGTTAGCATGCTTTCAAGCATGCTTAGTAGTGCGCTACTTTCTAGAATGTGTATCTGTAGCTTAAGTCATCGCTCGCTCTCGTTCGCTTAGTCTGTACCCACCATAATAGTATGCAATACATTTGTTCGCAAGTATCAGTTACTAAACGAGTTTAGCTCTTAAGTTTTAGCAATAAGCGAAGCTTTTTTGTAGTGTGGCAATAGCCTTATCAATGTAAACAAATGTCTTATCGAAAATTATAGATAACAGGTAATCGGCACTTCATAAATTGAATCTTCTCTCCCTCGAAATAGAGTTTGTTTATACGGTAGTTGTATACGGCTCAACATCGCTGCCGTCACATGTAGACATTGCTATTAAGATTCCATAAGAATGAAGAGAAGGAACAAGGAAAATGAGCCTTTCCCAAGGGCCAGATCAATGTTATTTCGCGTTAACGTTAATGTCGTAAGGAATTTCACCTGAATGATAATTATGTTAGCTAATTTTGGACCCTTTTCTTTCGTTTCGGAGTGCTTTGGAAAGGGGATAGGAAAATGATTAGGAGTCGGGTGAGTTGGAAAAAAGCGAAAACGTGTTCTGTTTCAATAACAAACTTGTTACAACTATTTATTTATTTATTTAAAAAGAATATTAATAGGACTTAAATTTATAACATTCTTTAAATCCATAAGGGTTTGATCCGAATGTTACATTATGACAACGTTTCGTTCTGATTGACTATGAAGATGAAATCATTCTTATCTTTGAACTAATTTGCTCAATTTATTCCTTATTGTAAAAAATAAAAGTTTTGTAAAGATTGCGAATCGTTAATGTTCAGTTACCTAATTCGTCATTGACAACTTTTGGTCTTGATGTACCAACTTATTTGTACGACTAATAATGAGTTCCAAAAATCGCACTAATATTATAAATGAGATAGTTATGGTGGATGGATAGATGGGTGTTTGTTGTTCAATCACGTCAGAACGGCTGAGCGTATCTGGTTGAAATTTGGCGCAGGTTACAGTCTGGAATAGCACATGGGCTATATTTTATTCCGGAATTGACACGGGAACGAGCCTTTATTTTTTTTTTAATTTGGTGCAGAGTGCCAAATTTCATCCAGATCCGTTCAGCCGTTCTGGCGTGAGTGAGCAACAAACATCCATCTATCCATCCATCTATCTATCTATCCATCCGTCTAAACTTTCGCATTTATAATTTTAGTGTGATTTTCATTAGGCAAGTTGCTCAAAGAGTTTAGAAATAAAAGTAAAACCTCGTTTTACTAAACGTTCTCAAAAACAGGAAAGTAAACCGTAATAAATTACAATCATTGTGAAACAAATTGAACAGTTTGGTACAATTTGAACTTGACCCTTCTAAAGGTTTCTCAATTTGTTCATTTAAGGATTTTGCCCTTTAGGGTGGGGCTAGTACTCGCACTTAGGAGAATCTAAGAGCCGAAAGGGTTGGGTAAGTATTTCACTAATTTTGCTTCAATATTAAATATTTTAAATCCTAGGAAGGTAGACTAAAAACTCACAAAAGTTATCAAACAAAGTCTGCGCATTTGCTCTCCTTGGAGTCGAGACCTAGTAGGTTCGTGTTTTACCGAGGCATTCCGGGTAAAAAAAATATTAAGCAAAGCAAATAGTGTCTTGGAGACACTTCCGACCGATATGGATCAGTCAAGCTACCTGTAGATTGTTTGCAGCAGTCTGCAGTTAGTTCAATTGTTTCAATTTTAAATACTAGATCTAATAAAATTTGTTTCTATTAATTGATTGTCTTGAGACTTGTTTTTTTAAAAGGCTATAATATGTAATATAATAGGTAATATAAATAGGTAACTGTTAATACAAAGGTATTGAAATTAACAAGTTGATTTCGTTTTATATTTATCATCATTAAAATGAGAAACTCGATTACATCCCGAAAATTATTGGTTATATATTTTCAACGTTCTCAAATATTTTATATTATTCTAATGTAAGTCATACATAACTCCAACTTTGAGGGTCGTCATAATTTGGCACAGCGTTGTTTACCGTTTCGTTATTGAAATGTTTTCGTTGAAGGGCTTAATTCTATTAAAAGTTATATTTGTTCATATCTACTTGGTTAATTCTATGGGGACCCGTCATAGTTTTATGTGTTTGAAGTATAAGTACATGTCGGTACTATACAGTACTTATAATTCAGAATATTTTTACGTAACAACCACAACACGACCCGCGCAGATTGAGTGAAAGATAATCGTGACGTCACATGAGCTATTCGGCCGCCTCGCGGTTGGCTTGAACAAAATGTGTAATATCTTCCCAACCAATGGACAGATTTCAATGATTTTAAAAGTATCGTACCTAAACGAGTAAAAAGAACACCATTATATCTATCTATAATATAAAAATGAATCGCAAAATGTGTTGGTAAGCGCATAACTCAACAACGCCTGGACCAATTTGGCCAAATCTTTCTTTGTTGTGTTTGTTATTGTCAGGAGAAGGTTCATATGAAAGAAAAAATTAAGAAAGTTGGAAACATAAATTTCCACGTGGGCGAAGCCGCGGTTCGCAGCTAGTAGATAATATATGCATTTTCCGACTTGATACGGGGACCCATTCGATCTGGATCAATGGTCAGTCTGTAGCCCCAACTGGATTACTCTAAGATACGTCCTAAAAGCGCAGTTTTAGGCCCTAGGTTTAAATTATTGAAGTTGTTTTACTGTTTGGGCGCTCTGCAATCTTGAGGATCTTTAATTCGGCGAATACCTACAGGGTGTTAGGTAAATTAATGAGTAAAGTTTATTGAAGTTTGTGTTGGTACTTATGCATTAATGTTACGCAGTTTGAAAGCGAATTTGTCGGGTAAAAGGTCTATGTCCAACTGAGAGGGGGAAGTTGCCTTAAGGCGCATACCCCACCTAAACTAGCGCCGCCACCTACTTTATCTTGTTATTCCATTTAACAAAGGAAATTGCTAAAATCCATCGTACAGTTTGTGATACTTATTATAAGCTTTTTTTTAATGCCTCTA
The DNA here is from genome assembly GCA_946478455.1 of Eupithecia vulgata. Lineage (NCBI taxonomy): Eukaryota > Metazoa > Arthropoda > Insecta > Lepidoptera > Geometridae > Eupithecia > Eupithecia vulgata. The sequence continues at coordinate 9,255,663 of OX297879.1, read as the reverse complement.
TTATAGTTTTATTCTATTAAGTTTAGGCAGTGAATCGAAGTTGCCCTTGGTGGCCACCAAAATCTATTTTCGTATCTCTGCCTAAACTATATGTACTGTATCTAATCTCTGTTTGTTTTATTTTTTTGTTATGTGCTGTCTGTGTTTGTGAACCAATATAGAATAAAACGATTACAGAGGCATTTAAAAAAAGCTTATAAAAGGTATCACAAACTGTGCGATGAATTTTTGAAACGTCCTTTGTTAAACGATATAATAAGATAAATTATGTGGCGGCGCAACTTTGGATGGGGTATGCGCCTTAACCTGTACTCAAAGCCTTTCAGATAGAGACAACTCACTTACAAGCAACTTCAGCTGTTGTGAGGCGAGGGAGTGTTATCTCCCGAAGTTTGATGGAGGCTAATATTAATTCATTTTAATTTACCCCCTTTGATTCCAAGAAAAGGGGAAAAGTATAAAGTTACCTGTTTCAATAAAATATTTGCTAAACGGTTGGAAAGTTGGGCCAGCAATTTATCTTTAGTATTCTTTAGTAGGTATTAACATTGTTATAATACTGGGTCTGATCTAATAATTCCCCTGAATTTTTGAATAAAAGACATGCCCAGAGGTCTTTGCCTAGCTCTGGGATCCAGCAGATTTCTAATCTTAACCTTCATTAATAATTTACCTAAAAAATCTGTTTGGCATTTCAAGATACCTACAAGATTAAAGAATTTTTTGGTTAAATAATTTACTTGTCAATAAATATATTTATTTGCTAATATTTTATTTAAACTTAATGCATCATACAGTTGACTATTCCATATCGTATCGTTGATAGAGTTTTTGGTTTTACATGTAATTTATCATGATTTATTTTATTACCGACAGCCTCTAAGATACGAATGATGTAGATTAACGAAGTGAAAGCCGATCTCCACAAACTCAATGTTAGCTGGCAAGACCGAGGTGCAAGAAGTCATGTGTCAGAAGCTACGACCCACTTTGGGTCGCTTAACCCTGAATACTCAAACGCATCTCAGGTTCAAGCACGTCTCAAGTGACGTTTTTTTGACACATTTTCATTAAAATATGTCAAAAAACCGCGACTTAAGACGAGCTTAAATGTAAGTTGCGTTTGAGTTTTCGGGGGTTAGCCACCGAGTGAGTTAGTCAGAAACATAGATGGAAAATCAATTTACTGAGTCACAAGTAAACATAGGTAGGTACTACAGACTAAATAAAACAAAGAACCACAAAAATAATTGATTCTAACATAAAACTTGCCCAGTCATCGATCTTTGCGATTAACGATTTTTTATGCCATAAACGACGCTCAAGGATAGATTTATGACTGAGCAAGCTTTCGTGTGCCCGTATTATGAAAGCTTGCTCAGTCAGGTCTATGCTTGAGTAACGCTATCTATGTCATCAACCTTCCTCAAGTATAGGATCTAGGTATGACTGATCAGGCTTTCTTTATACGAGTCTAAGTGTCTTGACCAATGTATTCAATAGGTGCTACCTGTATCAGCATAATGTTTCTCCACAATAAATAATACATAATATATGTATTTCAGTACAATACATCCGACAAGCTGAAGAGGCAGTGGGCTGTCTATATCTCGAGAAGAACCGACAACCGCTGGGGTAAACGTGTTCTTGAGTGGAGACCGCGACTCGGCCAACGTAGTGTAGGACTGCTGGCAGATGCTGGATGCGGCAAGCTGAAAACAGGGCGCTATGGCGCTCATTAGGGGAGCTCTATGTCCAGCAGTGGACTATACGGTATAGTCTGATGATGATGATTATATTTCAGTATAAATATTTTTACTTTAACATTAGTTACCAAAAACCTTATCAAATATAATGGCCGTGTCTTCTACATAGACCGTGTGTCTAAAAACGCGTAAAATTTACATTATTTTAACGACGAAAGAAAAACACGAGCAACTTTCTAATAGAACATTAAAAAATATTAAAACTGTGTTATTTTCTTTTCTTCGCAAATGAAGTTTAAATTAGCAGTATATCGAAAAGATAATCAGGTTCTTGCGATAATAAACTGGATTACGCCATTAAAAATAGTGATGGGACACATATTTTCGAAGAGGTTGTAAAAGTTTTTCTTACCGACAAACGGTTTTTGTCATGTCTATCACGACAGAGATCAAATCAGAATTCAGTAGAAAAATTAAAATAATGTAGTTACGTCGAAATAATGTGTGCTTTAAAATAACACGTGTCAGTTTTTGTATACTAAGGTCAGTTTTAAGTTACATCCATGCCTTTTAGCCCACCTCCTTGTAGAGTAAAGAAAAGATACATTTAGAGATAAAGATAATGTAAGTAGGAGTAGGAAAAGTACCCATTAGCTCGGCATGACGTGTCCGACCTGCCACGTGTTGTCGCGCGCGGTGTAATTTTCTATGTAGCTCTGTGGCACATCGTCGCTATCGAGTCACCTTTGAACGAACAAATAAACACGCGATCTCTTCTGTTAGTAGGTTTGAAACCATAGCTCTATTTTGTTACCAAATAATACTAAATGGCTGGACCATGAAAGTAAACAGTAGAAAGGAGATAGTTAGGCATTTTGCCCTGCAGTGGGAAAAATTATCAAAATAACAAACTCAGATTTCGATTTCAACGACAGCAAAACGTTTTTTTTATACTTTCTTTATTTCCGGCTTAAAAAAGACGGATACCGCAACCCTAATAATGCTAAGCTCCTGAGCCAATTGGCTGAGAGATTGAAAATGGTTGTATACCCGCACTAATTAGCTGAACAGAGAGATAAAATTGATTTATAAATTTTGCTCACAATGTTTTCTCCATCATGATTTTCATGCGGTTATCGGCTATTCTGCTTTAATGAATTTTCAATAAGTTCATTATTCGCTAGGTTTAACCTGTCACACGGGAGTTCATTAATTAAGTTTAACAGCACTCGCAGGGTCTACCTAGTATCCACTTTTTGATGAAGTTCGGTTTTTGTTTTCTTTTTCCGCAGATAAAGGTACATAACTACCGACGTAGTGTTTTTATTAACATTATTATGCGGATGTAGATTGTTTGCAACAGTCTGCAGTTAGCTCAATTGTTTCAATTGTAAGTAGGTACTATTTTTAATTTAATTCGATTATTTCATTGTAATTTTTTTTCTTAAAGTATACATTATTCGCAATTTTTTTGACACTTTTTATTTTTCTTCAGGTCATCATTTATTAATAAGATTTGTTAACAATTTTCATGTTTAATAAAAACAAGAATTCTTTTTTAGCACCGCCCAAAAAAATTACCTACTTAATGTTTCACACCATAAAATTCTATTTTATACTAGTTTCTACTCGCGCGGCTTCGCACGCGTTGTTTAAGGTTATTTCTATCCCATGAGATTTGATATTAGATAAAAAGTAGCATAAGTTTTATAATAAGTCTAGAACTACATATTTTGTGCAAAATTTAAGTCTGATCCGTTTAGTAGGTTTGGCGAGAAGATTGGCAAACATCTAAACATATGCATTTATAATATTATTGTGTCAGTAATCATGGTTCATAAGTAAATCATAGGTTTGGCGAGAAGATTGACAAACATCTAAACATATGCATTTATAATATTATTGTGTCAGTAATCATGGTTCATAAGTAAATCATAGGTTTGGCGAGAAGATTGACAAACATCTAAACATATGAATTTATAATATTATTGTGTCAGTAATCATGGTTCATAAGTAAATCATAGGTTTGGCGAGAAGATTGACAAACATCTAAACATATGCATTTATAATATTATTGTGTCAGTAATCATGGTTCATAAGTAAATCATAGGTTTGGCGAGAAGATTGACAAACATCTAAACATACGCATTTATAATATTATTGTGTCAGTAATCATGGTTCATAAGTAAATCATACGTTTGGCGAGAAGATTGACAAACATCTAAACATATGCATTTATAATATTATTGTGTCAGTAATCATGGTTCATAAGTAAATCATAGGTTTGGCGAGAAGATTGACAAACATCTAAACTTATGCATTTATAATATTATTGTGTCAATAATCATGGTTTATAAGTAAATCATAGGTTTGGCGAGAAGATTGACAAACATCTAAACTTATGCATTTATAATATTATTGTGTCAGTAATCATGGTTCATAAGTAAATCATAGGTTTGGCGAGAAGATTGACAAACATCTAAACATACGCATTTATAATATTATTGTGTCAGTAATCATGGTTCATAAGTAAATCATAGGTTTGGCGAGAAGATTGACAAACATACGCATTTATAATATTATTGTGTCAGTAATCATGGTTCATAAGTAAATCATAGGTTTGGCGAGAAGATTGGCAAACATCTAAACATACGCATTTATAATATTATTGTGTCAGTAATCATGGTTCATAAGTAAATCATAGGTTTGGCGAGAAGATTGGCAAACATCTAAACATATGCATTTATAATATTATTGTGTCAGTAATCATGGTTCATAAGTAAATCATAGGTTTGGCGAGAAGATTGACAAACATCTAAACATATGCATTTATAATATTATTGTGTCAGTAATCATGGTTCATAAGTAAATCATAGGTTTGGCGAGAAGATTGGCAAACATCTAAACATACGCATTTATAATATTATTGTGTCAGTAATCATGGTTCATAAGTAAATCATAGGTTTGGCGAGAAGATTGACAAACATCTAAACATATGCATTTATAATATTATTGTGTCAGTAATCATGGTTCATAAGTAAATCATAGGTTTGGCGAGAAGATTGACAAACATCTAAACATACGCATTTATAATATTATTGTGTCAGTAATCATGGTTCATAAGTAAATCATAGGTTTGGCGAGAAGATTGGCAAACATCTAAACATACGCATTTATAATATTATTGTATCAGTAATCATGGTTCATAAGTAAATCATAGGTTTGGCGAGAAGATTGACAAACATCTAAACATATGCATTTATAATATTATTGTGTCAGTAATCATGGTTCATAAGTAAATCATAGGTTTGGCGAGAAGATTGACAAACATCTAAACATATGCATTTATAATATTTGTGGAGTCTGTCGCAAGCATCATCTAAAATAAATTTCATTCACAGATTCCTCATATTAATCAGCTACAACATTATGCAGCTCGACGCAAGGCCCTATTGTTCTCGGCCGCCGCGCGGGCGCGTATATCTACAGCGTTTCGGGACACGAGACCAGTGACGCTTATACCAGACGAACCTCGTCAGCATGCGCCGCGCGCCACACCTCATCACCTGGCTCACCGGCGGCGGAGCGCCATTCCTTCGGCTGCCCGGCTCGAGAACACTCGCCCGCTTAACTTTATTTTAATAACTTCTCTCGTCTGTTCATATTTCATTTTTTATTATATTACAAGTTTGCTTTTTATTAAACGCATGTATGAGCGTACTTACTGTAAAACTCAATAACTTTTTTTCTTCTACTTCACGCGGCGAGAAGCCACTTACCTACTCCCGAGGCAGTTATACATTGGCAACCATAAACCGGTTGCCATATATTATTGTGTCAGTAATCATGGTTCATAAGTAAATCATAGGTTTGGCGAGAAGATTGACAAACATCTAAACATACGCATTTATAATATTATTGTGTCAGTAATCATGGTTCATAAGTAAATCATAGGTTTGGCGAGAAGATTGGCAAACATCTAAACATACGCATTTATAATATTATTGTGTCAGTAATCATGGTTCATAAGTAAATCATAGGTTTGGCGAGAAGATTGACAAACATCTAAACATATGCATTTATAATATTATTGTGTCAGTAATCATGGTTCATAAGTAAATCATAGGTTTGGCGAGAAGATTGGCAAACATCTAAACATATGCATTTATAATATTATTGTGTCAGTAATCATGGTTCATAAGTAAATCATAGGTTTGGCGAGAAGATTGGCAAACATCTAAACATATGCATTTATAATATTATTGTGTCAGTAATCATGGTTCATAAGTAAATCATAGGTTTGGCGAAAATATTGACAAACATCTAAACATATGCATTTATAATATTATTGTGTCAGTAATCATGGTTCATAAGTAAATCATAGGTTTGGCGAGAAGATTGACAAACATCTAAACTTATGCATTTATAATATTATTGTGTCAATAATCATGGTTTATAAGTAAATCATAGGTTTGGCGAGAAGATTGACAAACATCTAAACTTATGCATTTATAATATTATTGTGTCAGTAATCATGGTTCATAAGTAAATCATAGGTTTGGCGAGAAGATTGACAAACATCTAAACATACGCATTTACAATATTATTGTGTCAGTAATCATGGTTCATAAGTAAATCATAGGTTTGGCGAGAAGATTGACAAACATCTAAACATAATTATGCATTTATAATATTAGTGTGTCAGTAATCATTAGATTATAAGGGTAGTTCCACCCGGCACCAAATCCCATCCTAAATTTAATTTTTTAACTCACTTATCGTTTCGCTTAAATTGCTTCTACCTGTTTGATAATGGAGTAGATTTTTTTTAATTCTTGGTCTCTCTTTATTGATTAAGGCTTTCTATTGTTTACTTGACGATAATTTTGCTGATACAAAGCTTCCTCCTTAAGTATAAATAAGAGCTCCAATCATTAGATTATAAAAAGTACAAAGAAGACATTTTGCAACAATTTGAACTGAATAAAAACTAAATTGTAGTTTAGGTACTTCTTTCTTCTAACCTTTACTAAACCATTTGAACGAAACCAATCCAAAAATTAAGCTATCCAAACAACAGTACCGGAATAGTGCCAAAACCCACAACAATGGCGCAAGGCGCAGTGTGTTTTGATAGCCCGATCACGTGTGTTGTGCCAGAACATGGCAGGTTGCCGTGGTTTGAAGCAGTTTTCATTTTGTAAGACAAGCAGTTGAAAACTTCATAGGCCAACTTGTTTATTTAGGTGGACTTTGGACTCCAACAGGGGGTCGAAAAAGCACACAGTTTTGTGTTGACAGAATAAAATTTTAAAATTCAAATCATAAAATAGTCATAGAACACACTAACAGTCAGTCCTTATTCCATGTTGTTAGGATTGCCTGTCTCCTGCGCATAGCGAGACAGTCAGCCTTGTAAGATCATAGACAATGCAGCGCATTTAGAATCGTGAAGTTGGCAGCAAGTTGAAGCTAATTATCAGCTACAATATGTCGAATACATTCTCGATTAATCGACGAAAAATGTACAGAAACAAAATGTGAATAGGTACCTTTGTCAGTATGTAACGAGTTACGTTACAGTGCTGAAAATTCAAAAAAAGCGTTTGAACTTGTCTGACACTGCCGTCAAACCTCGTCGTTCACCCGGTTTTATAAAAGTGGTTGTTTTTGACTTGTTTCCTACTCAGCTCAGTTTTACCAGTCCCATCGATCTGCGCAAAAACCTCAACAACCATTTGCTTCAGACCACGGCACACAGACGTCTGCATATTCCTTTATCCCCGCAAAATGCTTTCAATTGCAGTCCTCGTTAGGTATTTGATTTGGCAGATATTTCGCTCCGAATCTTGTAAAGAAAACTGAGGAAATTTATTTTTTTGCTATTTTACTGTGGAACCTGATTTCTAAGTTATTAATATTTTGTTGTTTTCTTTGGATAGCGGCGGAATTCTCATATTTACGTTTGATTGTATGTAAAGAGGTTTCATTCCCCTTGGTTTACTCCTAGTTCACTATTTTATTACTTTTTAGACATAGGTCACCCTCAGGAGATCACCAAAGTCAAAGTCAATAACTTTATTTCTTTAGGCTTACAAACTAAGCACTTAGACACGTCAAATTTAATAATATATACAGGTTTATATATAGTCATTATTATCAAATAAGAACTAAGATGTTATTGATTTTATTCGCTTCAATTTTTTGTCCACTAGTGGAAGAAGCGAAAAATAAACCACTACTAAGTTTTATTTAACTTAATACATCATCTCAGTCTAAATATAATCTGATTTATGTATGTCAATATTTATATAAAACTAAGTTTAACATTATTTTCCTTAAATACTATTGTCGGTGCGGAACTGGGCGACATCTGGCCAAGCATTAACATCATTGATGTAATCATCGATGGAGTTGGCTTTCTTTATAAGATTTCGTTTTATGTATAAATTTACGAATTGGGAGCTCAGTTGCTTCAGATGGAAGCTAGTTCTAGAAGCGTACACAATTGCCCATAAACAGATTTCCCTACCTTTCGTAATCTATAATATAGATTACGAAAGGTAGGGAAATCTGTAGTTAAGCATTCATTTCTTTTCTCAATACTGTGATGGAAAAATATTTTTTTTGATAACATACAAATAATTTTGAAATCATGCTTAGCTACATAGCAGCTAAGCCGCATTACTTAGCTAAAAGGCAAATAATCCGAAGCTCGCGCTTCCTGATCCTTTGGGGTCGTCCAGGACTACGAGACGCTTAATCGAGTCGTCATTCCGTGCTACGTGCCCAAAGAACTTCAGTATTTGTATTTGCACAATTGACGATATTGTCTCCTTCACGCGAAGTTCTTCGAGGATAGAGACGATGGTCCTATGTACGGTCCGCGGAATCTTTAGGAGACGTCTCCAGCACCTCATCTCTAGTGTATCAATTTTCCTTCGCTCCTTATGTCTCAACGTCCACATCTCAACTCCATACAGAAGAATTGGAAAGACCAGACTCCGCATCAGATGAACCTTGGTGGTTTTGGTTATACGGCGGTCCTTCCAAATCTTGGTCAGCCTTTCAGCAGCAGATCGTGTTATGACGCAGCGTCTTCAGATTTCATCTTTACAACCTCTTATGTTGGTGATGGTAGATCCCAAGTAGATGTAGCTCTGCACAACTTCACAGTTAGCTATGCTTCTCTGTCGTCTGTTGGTTATTCTCAGCTCGGTTCAAAGAAGTACACAATCATAAATGAGTAACAAATGGAATTCAAAAATATGTGTACCTGAACTAGGTGATAATGATAACCTGTTTTTGAAGAAGAAAGAGTGTTAACAACATCTAAGCTAATCAAATAGAACTAACTAATTAAATAATTCGACGATGGTGCATACTTTAAAATAATTACTAAAGAGGGCGCAATGCGCGCTATTTTGTGAAAAGGTTAAGCATAGAATTTCACGTTCATAGAAGCGGAAAACTATACAACTTATGAAAAAACTATCAGAAGGAACCAAGTAATTAGTAATAACCTACGAATCAAAACTTAAGTCATTTCAATAGATAGATATGAGATTTTAAGATCTCGAGCAAATTAGTATGTGCAAAACAGTGCAATTTCATGAATTTTTCTATGGCATTTTTTTCTTAACCGTTTTTTCACGTTGAAGGAACCAAGGAAAAAAAATTGAATTTTATGTAGTTCGAAAACCACGGGATTCCCGTGAATACCTTGATCTAGTCAAGCAATTTAAGACGATATTTGTCAAAAACCTTGGTGCGAAAGCCGTTAATTATGTGAACGTAAACCTAAATTCATTGTTACTTGTACAAAACAATACTACACTAACCTTATTGAATTTGTACTTTGTTTAAAATTGCCTGACAGAAAAGATTTATTGGTTTCTATTTAGATCAGTTTACCTATTTGACAAGCAAGCGTTACTTCTAGATACCTAATTTTTCTTCAAACACAATTATGAACTAATGGGGTTTAGTTAATTTTACTTGTTTTATTATAAAATGTTGTTGTCGGTAAGTAATTTTTACTCGTTTGTTATTTTAATAAAATTATTACTAACCGACACTATTTCATTAACTATTGAAAAAAATCATATTTTTTATATGCCAGTTTACTAATCATATAAACTGCATTTAAAATTCGTTGGAATCAAGTAGTTATACCAAATAGGCGATTTAATATGATTTTTTTTCTGAAAAAATAAACTTTAAAGTGCTCTAGTGTAAAGTTGCCAAAATGTCGCTTGGTAATTATTGCCTTTCAAGCGTCGATATGATGGGATGTGCAGTTTGTTATTGTTTCAAGTTGTTCAAGTTTGTTATTGTTTTAAAACTAAGAACACAGACTACAGTGTTCTTAGTTTTAAAGTTTTTTCTCCTAAGCTCCTAATCAAAAGGTTTTTTTTTATTTTCATCTCCATATTAAATAGAAGAATACTCAGTGCACCTTTGGCTTATTTTTAGAAACAAATGTCTTAATTATTAGATTACATATCTAGAAAAAACTCTGCTTGCTTCGGGCTAACTAATGTAGTTGAAATACGTTGAACTTTTTAAATTGAACAAAATTTGCATGCAGGTTTAAAGTTTTCTATATGGCTTGGTTGCAGATTAAGCCGAGATTATAGCGTGATTGGCATTTAAGCTATAGCCCTCAGCCACAGAATTTACTCGTAAGTACGTAATTACAGTATAATACCTACTGACTGACGGGAGTTTATCTTCGGCCGGGCTAACCAGTCCAGATTCTAATAATAATAATAAAACGAATGTTTTTGAATGAAATCATCGTATCAGCTGGACGACGACGTCCAAAGCTGGAGATAGCCCTCCCTAAAGTTCTCTAGCCGTCGGGCTAGAGAACTTAACATATCTCGAGAAGATCAGACAACTGCTGGGGTAAAAGTTTTCGAAATGTAGTGTAGGACGCCCTACGACCAGATGGAATGACGATTTGTGAAAAACTGCTAACAGATGCTGGATGCGGCAAGCTGAAGGCGTTGCGCTATGGCACTCATTAGGTGAGACCTATGTCCAACAGTGGACTAGAAGCTGATGATGTTGATGTTGAAAGATCTCAACAATGATAGATTATGCGCTGTCCGTATCCAGCAATTTCGCTCAAACTTCAATGAACATTTAAACGTTTATTATTTAGCGTCTCCAAAACTACTGAACAGATCCAGATGTAATTCAGCGTAGATTTAGGATATCATACAACGTAACATGAAAACTGCAATGTGGGCTGACAAGGTGTACCGACATTGGTTTAGGAATAACATTTGCAAAACAGCGCAAAAAGCTAGTTATTAAAAATCTCAGTCTTTTTTATAAAGATCCAATACGTTGGTATTAGATGGATACATATATATATAATCAATACCTAATGAAAAAAGAATGAACGGACTAAAATTATTACTTAGACAAATTAATAAACATAAATACACCTAGATAAATACGAGTAGCAAAAGGCTACACGATCAACAATCTGGTTGCTGAAGAATTTCAGCTATTTTTAGTGATTGATTTAAAAATTACTCTTACATAAATTCTTAACTGTATTAAACATGTATTTTGGTCAGTGAATGAAGGCTATTTTATTTATTTTCATAATCTTTTCCGGTTGATTAGCCAATTTTTGTATGAATAGTAAAAAGAAATTTCCAAGTCCACACTTGTCATGTAAGAAGTGGAACCACTATTTATTTGATTCTAGTAAGTTGATAACATAGATAACTAAAAAGTTATCAGTTCCCAGAAAGTCCCAAAGTACCAAGAGAGCAGGAGTTCCTAGGATATATAAATTCGACACAATTTATAATCGTGTAAAAAACATGTGCGTGTTCTAAAGGTGTGTATTTGAAAATTGAAATGCATGGACTTAAGTTCCTAGAATACCAATCAACCGTAAATGTTATCCATATCGAAAGCTCTAATTAATGCTGCGTGAAAATGCGCAACAGTAGGTAATAATCTCTTTTATGATTATTCAACCTTCTACCACAAAATCCAACAGAAAAATAGTAACTGACACACTGTCGACCTTTAGCTGTGATTTAAGAGCACTTGTTCACCAAAACTCCGCGTTTAATCCCCATAAATTCGGCAGAGTGAAGTATTGGGTTTTTATAGGTTCATCGAGGTGAAAAAAGACTATTTGGGTGAAATAGAACGTATAAAACAAGTTCTGGGCTATTAGATGGGCGTGAACCTTGTAAATAATATATTGCCTTATGTTATAAGGCACTTTCTGAGGATCTAAGCTATCTAAGGTTTCGGGTACACTGTTGGATGATCGACAGAACAGTGACAAACGAACAGGGCATTTTCATAAAATTAAAAAATTATTTGACCAGACTGATGATGATGATTCTTTGTTAATGGCAATATGAGTCTGGTTGGACTCTTTTCTGCCAGTGTCAAGTAATGGAAAATAATAGTAAAATATGAGTTATCAAATTATGAAGAATGTTGATATTTTCGCCAGAGCCTAGTTCGTTATCTAGCAGGGTACACCACGTGCAGGTTAGGTTGGCTTGGGAGACAAGATCTTGGAGTCTCCCTTGTACCCCAGACCAGAATGAAAAGAGGTTTTTTATCAAGTTGACAACAGCTCCTCTGCGTTAAAATTCATGTCTATTTAACAACGCTCTGACAGATTAAATTATATTTATTCTCTGTGACGCCATTCAATCCAACAATGTGTTCTTGCCTTTATAAAGCTTCCGAGGTAAATAAATAATTACACCTATAGGGAAGTCCCGCGTGAAGAAAAGAAGAAGAATTTGTTAGAAACTACTGTGATTGATTACTAAAGTAACAAACTTAGTCACTCTCTTTCGGACTATTCGGATACATAAAATATTAGCAATGAAACATTCATAAGTATTTATTCATAGTTCGTACCAAATCCAGGGCGAGATTTTTGGTTTTTGCTGTATATATTTTCCTACATATGGATGTGAGATTTGCTCATACACGGTAATGCTGGTCCACCAGTTTAAAGTCGCCCAGCGAGCTATGGAGAGAGCTATGCTCGGAGTTTCTCTGAAGGATAGGATTCGCAACGAATACATCTCATTCACTTTTATACGTTTAGAAATAAAAAAAACCTGATAATAAAATTTTCAGCAAACTATACAAAGAACATCAAGCTATTAAGTTTATGTTTAATTATTTTTTTGTAAATTGACTGATGGTGTAATAAAATTATAATCTATCTATCTATTTTAAGATTGACTGTAAGTGTCGGTTTAGATAATAGAATAACATTTAAATTACCCCGAGGTAAATAGCTTGAAAAGCACCTACGTTTGTATAAAAAATTGCGCCAGTAAACTCCTAAATGAAGGAAATAGCCACCCACTTCCAAGATACTAAATTAAAATTTAAGTTTTAATGGCTAGCCAACCTTTTAAACTGATACACGGTCATTTTGTTGGACTGGCTAACCTACCATTTTGAAAAAATCAGACTTGTTTATTTCTGATGTTAGACCTAGAATCCGTCCATACTTATAACATATAGAGACAATACACAATCGAGGAAAAAAATCGGCTTTGAAAAAAAAAACTGCTTCGAAAAAAATCGGCTTTGGTGTTTATTTTTGCGTACAAGTGTAATTTTAATTAATGGCAAAATAAATGTATTTATTAAGTATACATTTTTTCTATTATTTCACTAGCACTTTTTTGGTTGAGTGTACTAAAATTCACCCAAAGTAAAAGTGGTGTGAGTTGCAGAACGAAGAATACAGCTTTTTTACGATTCGTCAACTCATACAAATTGGGACAAGTTAGATGGTGTGAGTTGACGAATGACTCCCGTAATCGCTTGATTGCGCGCTTGGCAGGCCGATTGGTGATCTCAGTGAAGGCCTTAAAAACACTACGAGCTACTAACGACGCTTCCGTCCTCTACCTGGTAGATTCTTTGGTAGATTTCGGTTTTAACTTTTTAAGACATCCACGGACTGAGTTGGATAATTCTTTCGCCATAACTCTATGCCCGACTCCATAAGACTGTATTATATACACGCGACGCAAGAGGTTGCGGGTTCGATTCCCGCCTTGGAACTAATATTTGTACGATCTTAGGTATTTGTTCCGGGTGTTCTGGTCGTTTTCTATGTATAATAAAAAAATATCTTTCTTGTAATGTATTGTATTATGTATATCAGTTATCAAAGTCAAAAACTTTATTTCACGTCAAATTTAATACTATAAACAGGTTTATAAATAGTCATTATTATCAAATAAGAAATAAGATGTTATTGATTTTATTCGCTTCAATTTATCTAGTACCCATAACAGAGGCTTTGCTTAGCTTAGGGCTAGATAGTGCTGTGTAAATTGTCTAGAATTATTTATTAATTTATATTCTCAGGTGTAAAAAACTCCATAGGAAAGAAATTTCCAACCATGCAGCAACTGTTTTGGCATTCGTTAGTTTCGTGGTTTAATTACACATTCAACTGAGTTGTTGAAATATAATGCTGTCTGCGTAGTTTTGTGGGTTTCATTTTGCGGTAAGTTCTGCAACTTAGTTAGGTTAGGTAGGGAAGTTGGTAAGTTCGTTACCGACCGTGGAGAGTTACTGAAGTTTTTAAGTACCCATAGTTTCTAAGCTCTTTGTACGTATAAATAAGCTTATTTTAGCGCTAGTTTACCTTAGGTTTATCGCCACTATCAATCAATACCGTAACCTCAGCACGATTTCATTCAGCGCAATTTTTTTTATTTATTTATTTATTTAATAGTTCACAAAACAGAGTAAGATCCTTATAAAGACAGTAGGTATGTATACATTGTTGTTACGAGCTAGATTTTACCCAAATATGCAAACATAACAAGTAAAGAAAAAATTTTAATTTTGAGCTTTCTGTAGTTTTTCGGGCGGTAAGAGTTGGTCTTTCCGCCTTTCTGGTGGTGGTAGGGCATGAAACTTCTAGTATTATATAGGTAACTATTATCAGAAAAAAATGGTAACACTCTACGAACATCATCCGCTCATCATAAGAACCCGCTGCTCGATATAGACATTCTCTTGCAGTGTATTGGATATTTACCTACAGCAGACGGGAGAGTTTAAGCTCAGGGCCAAGTATAAAAGTATAAACCACGTGGATAAGTATAGCTCAAAAGATGGTAACTTTGCTTCCATGTTGCATGCGAAGGTGATTTAGTATAAATAATAATAATAAGAAAATTGTTTATTTCCTCTTCACAATAGATACCTACATAAAATTTTGTTAACAAGTGCGTAGAACTATAGTGAACCTGTATTGTGAGAGACTGGAGCTTGTTACAGGTTTTATGAAAAACCTGTAACTACAAGTCTCCAGGGCCCCGACTCCACGGAATACATAAAATAGTATGTAATTCATATGGATCTACTAATCGTGTATGACAGTGGTTTAGTAACTATGTTAGTAACATACTACCAGCATTGTAGGAAAAATATAACAAATTATTATTCCATTTTAGGTAATAAATTTGTGAAATCTAAATACAATAAAAATTACAAAAGAAAAAATAAAAAGACAAGTACAGGCAGACAGACCTAAATATGTGTTAGGGTGCGTGTATGTATGTAGTGTGTGTTGTAAGTGGGCATGGTTGGTAGGGTACTCCTGAGGACACCGGCCTCTTAGGAGCCCGACAGCAGCAACCAAGTAGTATCTAAATTGTTTAGTTTTATATTTATATAGTTAACTTGCCTATTTTGTTATAAGTAAACATTTCAAAGATCAAGCAGTGCAAAGAAAAAATTACCTACCTACAATACAACGCCGTGAAAAATAACAAAGCCCAATTCCAAGTCGATTTTCCGCGACGCCCTCTTCCCCTTTGTCAAGCATCTTGTCTCAATTTTATCAAAGTTGCCTATACAAACGTGGTAAGATGAACAAGCGTTTTTTCCCCGTTGAAATTCGAGAAAGCTTCTCTTCCTGCCACAGAATCCTCTGTGTATTTACGAACAGAACGGACTTGAATTAGCATTTTCTAGTCATAAAGCTTAAGACACATTGAAGCGCGCGCTTACGCCCGAAACCATGCACTACATATACACACTTACTAGTTATTTTCCAGTTCTTCCACTAGTGGACAAAAAATGGAAGTGGACAAAATTAATAACATCTTGTTTCTTATTTGATAATAATTACTATTTATAAACGTGTTTATGGTATAAAATTTGACTTGTCTAAGTGCTTATTTTGTAAGCTTAAAAAAATAAACGTTATTGATATTTGATATTTGAAACCAACATCTGACGCGCTTGAATTTAAGCGCGTGCTTTGGTGTGGTACCTTATCTAATCAGAACGTTTTGGAATGATTATGTGTATGAAGTGTATTTGAAAAGTATCTTTATGAATCGAAACACCTAATATTTACGCACATAATAAGCCACCTTGAGCTCTAAAACTAGCTCTTTTTAATATAAAGTTTGAATTTTAGGTAAATGGCTGTCAAAAAGTCGTCACCTTGCTCAGAGCAAGGAGGCTTTCTGATAGCTCAATTTAATGAGATTATTTTTGCTACACTTCAAGTATGGGTAATTGCCAAGGTGGCCTTTTGACAGCTTAATTTAACGAGATTACCTTTGCTACACTTTAAGTATGGGTAATTGCCAAGGCGGCTTTTTAACAGCTTAATTTAATGAGATTATTTTTGCTACACTTCAAGTCTGGATAATTGCCAAGGCTGGCAAAAGCGATAGGAGGCCTATACCCGTCAGTGGGTGCTAATATTAATGGTTCTAATGATTTCAAAGATTTCAATGGTAAAGCGTAGTCGAAAAATCAAGCAACTCGCTCCGAGTGTCCGTATTAAATACAAGCCCTAATTGTATAAAGATACGCGTGTGGGAACTCGTGGCGTTCTAGTGGTGAATTATGTAGAGACTTGCCCGAGAGCTTTGTATTTTTTATGTTAAGCTAGCATAAACTTTACAAGGAGGAAGTTTTACTGTGAAGTACAAAACCAAGTAATGAATTGTTCTATGCTTACAGGGTGTTTGGTGAAACGATGTATGGCTAACAGAAGCTGATTAAGGCGCATACCCCATCAAAACTAGCGCCGTCACTAATTTTCAGTTATTCAGATGTTGCCCTTGGTGGCCACAAAAATCTATTTTCGTATATCTGCCTAAACTAAATAGAATAAAACTATTACAGAGGCATTAAAAAAAAGCTTATGATAGGTATCACAAACTAAAATGTTTTTACTTGTAATACGAGATTTATCAAGCCCGCTCACGAGAACCCGTTTTTTGTACATAGTTAAAAGGCCATAAGCTAAATATCTTTTTTGGAAATATGTGCATATGAGCATTTCAATATACCTCACCTCAACAGTCTATATAATCGTCCACTGCGGGACGCAGGCCTCCCCCTTATATTTTTATTTCATATGTGATAATGACCATAATCCCTACGCAGGGCATGCGGGTATGGGATCGCAGTTTGGTGGTAGATAATATTCTGCAAGAGGCGCTGCTGCCCACCCCCCGGCGTATGTCCGTTAGTCGCCTCCTACGACACTGAGTTGGGGTGGTGCAAGTTCTAAGCCGGCACCCATCGAGAACATCCAGCACCACAAGGCACGAGAAACCATTTTTGAGTTTAGATTTTTTATTTGATTTCAAAAAATAATTTCGTAATTTATTCCTACCTAATTATTTCTATATTTTATACGAAGTCATTCAGTTTAATATGAAATTAATTTGATGACATAAAACTCGTGACTATTTAACAAAACTGGAAACTGCATTAAAGGTGCTCAGTATTTTTTAACTGCAATAAAATTAAAATTAAGATCTCGCAAACAAAAACTCTTTTTATTCCACTCTGCACATGACACGGGAAAATATGGCATTGTTATTGTTAATGAGATTTTTAACGCGGACGTGAAAAATTATAACACGAACTTCCAGATTGTACTGTCGTGTCAACAATGTTTTACTACAAAGACAAAATGTGTCATAACTTACTGGATACAAGGTTTATAGTACCTGACATGACATACTGAAATAAGCCTTACGATGATGTTTGAGTATGATGCCAAGTTATTGTGGTAAAACAGATTTTTCACGTGTTTGCGAACATGACATTTTAAAAGTAAAAATGTTTATATTTTTCAACCAAGTAGCTGTACTGTATTTAGATGTAAAAGATACGGTTTGGTTGTGAAATTACTGCAACTTGGTTGACGGTCAGTATTAAAGCCCTGCTGGCTATCAACCTTAAAGAATTGGGACCAATGTGGGACGATTCAGGAATAACTCAAGAATACAATACAAATATTTTATTCAGTAAACTTATTTTAGGTAAAGATATTAGAGGGTTGCGCTCTTTCGTAATACACCACTTAATAAACGTAGTAAACAGTTATTTAAATAGGTATTGTACTAAAAAAGAATTGTACAAACTGACAATGTCGAGTGTATTTTTTGTAGATTATTATTTTTTTTTTATTTTTTTTTTATTATTTTTTATTTTTATTATTATATTTTTTGTGTAGATTTTGTACAGCGCCTCTGCCGAGCGATATGGAACTACCCAAATCCCATACAAGTGTCGAACGACACGATTACGTTTTGGTACTATCAAGTAGTTAATCGAAGCGCACATTTCTACAACGAAACATTAAATTAAACAACAATACATTGAGCTATCTCCGTATTTAATTTTAGTACTAGATATAATATTTTCTGACAATCTCTGTGGCGCGGTGGGCGACGTTCCGCCTGCCACGAGGAGGTTGCGGGTTTGATTCCCGCCTTGGGATAAATATTTCTACGATCTGAAGGTATTTCTTCCAGATGTTCTGGTCGTTTTCTATGTATAATAAAAATATCTATCTATGTAATGTATTGGTATAAGTATATCACTTATCTGGTACCCATAACACAAACTCTGCTTAGCTCGGGGCTAGAATCTAGCCCCAAGCTAAGCAGAGCTTGTGTTATCACAGCACACAGCATTATCTCTTTATATTTATTTATATCTAAAGGTAAATCTATTTGCGGTCGAAATTGTTAAATTAAAAGTTTTGTCTCCAGAATCGTATCTGAATCAATTGAAAACATATTTCTCAATTGATTTTATTGTTAAATTGACAATTGAGCCGTAGTATATAAGGTTGACTGAAAGAAATAGCTTCTTAGCGATAAGGCCACCCATGTATAAAAGTACCTACTATGTGCGGCGGTATCTATGTTTCTTTTGTGGTGTACAATATAGAGTTTAGAATTGTATTGTATTTAGGAGTTATAAGTTTAGTTGGACTGAAATCAAATATCGTGAGTCCAAACTTTATTTATGCTGTGTTGCCAAAAACATCTGTGAATTTCGGCTGTAAAGTCATTCAGACAAATCGACAAAATAATTCTGACTTGTTTGTTGTTACGGAGTAATAATGCAAGCTGCACTGTTGTTTAGAATGTTTTGATGGTTTCAAATCACGGTTTGTGAACAAAAAATAGACATTTATTAAGACTTTTACATCTAAATTACATCGATATACGAATTATTTTTTTAAATTGACGTAAGTATCATAGAAAAGAGTTATTCCAGACTCGTCCCACTGGATTCGGCCCAAAGTGGTACGAGTCCGGAAATGGAAATTTTATGCTGAAAAAGTTCCGGATTCGTCCCACTTTTTAAAGGCAGGTAAAAATACTGTCGATCAACTTTTCATGTAAGAAGCTTATTTGTTTGAATCGTTAGTAAGAGCAATCAGCCCAAGTTTATCCGAAACAAATTTAAATGACATGAAACTCGTTTTTATTTTAATGAAATAATAATTAATTAATTAATTAAAATACTCTTTTATTACCATCCACACTTACTAGTTGAAATACATGCCTAAACTATTTTAACCTACTTCCTAACATGTCCTACTAAAAACAAAAATAATGTGAGTTAGATAACGACAAATTACTTAACGAATCGAGCTGAAAATGCGCATAAATATGGTTTTTAATCAAGATCAACAACGTGTGCGGGCAGAAATCTTAGATTTATTTAGATTTAAACAATATTTAATTCGAACCTATCATAACAACATTCCTTATAAATTGTCAAAGATAAAATCAATGATCTTACTAAGTTTAAGAAATAATTAAATTAAAAAAAGCAAGTAATATTTAATTAGAAAACCTATATCTTAAACTCTAGAAAAGAATAGTTCGAACGTACTCGTTCGAACGTTCTCGAGAGACTTCAAGGTAGCTCAATACGTTATGGCTAGCTCAGTTGATTCAGCATCAGCTCTGTTTACCGAATAGAGGCAGTACACACTTGCCGAGACATCCCGAGACAGGTCAAAAGTGTGTACATGGTCTCGTCTTGGCCACAGTTCAATTATGACAATAAGTGTGTAAATGGTGCTACGCTCGAGTCTTTTGACGAGACGTTTTGGCAATTGTGTACTCCCGACATTAGACTAATTAGGGTTAAAATATTGTAAATAGTATTAAGTAGTAATATTCTTTTTTTATGGTCTATAGACCTTCGTTTGATCTAATCTCCCCTGATGGAAAAAAGTGAAGATCTGATGATTCTTCGAAAAAATCAATCTTGGTTTCACAATAATAAAAACCTTATTTGTACTGCTCTTACGATATTGGAACCTACACTGCACGTTATAGGTAATTTGTGTCGTTATCAACAACAAGTAAATGACAACGAGTGCCAGAGTTATACCTTTGCCCAGCCAGTGGGCAAAGGTAGAATTTACTTGTTATTATAAGTATCATAACACAAGTGTTGACTTATTCATACAATTTCCGCCAATCATCTCAGAACTTTGGGGGCCATGAAGCATTGGACCAAATGAGCTTATGATCCACATCTGTTGCAAGTGCCAGCTTTTCGCAACATTATGATTCAGTAGATATTACATTATAATTGATTAACATTACAAAAACCAAATAAAATAATTATAAATACACTAATCTCTATTGCCTAAATATCTAAACCAGAAGGCAGTGTGCCCAGAAAACCAAATGAGCCAGGTATTTACAATCAGCTTTGCTCTCCGGTATTATTCTAGCCGTAAAAAAAGCCAGACAAACGACGCCGTCCGCTGGGAGGCTGGAGAAATAGAAAATCTGTTTACTTTCCTCTTTGGTCGATTTTATGTTTCTTTGTATGTTTTTGTGTCTTGGCGGTTGGAAAAAAATATTGAGCGATTTATAGAAGTGACCGTTGTGATCACGGTCTACATATTACGCGTTTTTGACAGATTTTCTTTGAAATACTGTCAAAAAATCGCGACTTGAGACGTGTTTCAAATAGAGTCTAAACGCAACTTTCGTATACTTTTATGACAGACTAGTCTAGTATGAGTCTATGTCTCCGTTCAATCCAACGATCCTATCCATCCACGGTTGTCTGGTAGAGATCGCTCTTGAGCGATAAGACCGCCAATTGTTACATATTTGTTTTTTTTTTTACTTCTTTTATTTTTGTTTGTTATGTATAATTATATGTGCAATAAAGCATTTTATATCTATCTATCTATGATATCTGAAATCGCTTAGCGTCAGCGATCATTATCTTCCCTTATTTCAGCTTATTATCTAAACTTGATTTTTACACACCGCTCTGCTCTGTCCCGCTTCTATGAATGCAAAATCCTATGCCTATCGTTTTCACACAATGGCGTCGTATGGTAGCCCCTTAATGGTCATTTCTATCGCATGGGAACTGTTCTATGAAATAAAAAGTAAGCCTTTGTTTGATTCCAGATTTAGAGCAACATCTACGAAAAATTTCAACCCTATGCGTTCAGTAGTATTGACGTGAAGAAGTAACAAACATCCATCCATCTAAACATCCAAATTTTCGAATCCAACTAAAACAATCACAACTAATTATTCTTTACTTGAGACCATTTTAAATTCTATTTGCGTTTGAGTATTCGTAGGTTATCAACAGTCCATGTCCATATTAAAGCGACAATGTTTTTAATCGAGCTCAAAGTCAAAATCCTTTCAGTAACAATTAGATCATGCAAAAGCCTCTTTAATAAATAACGCAGCCATTATCAAAAGTGCTTGTTTAAGTCAGACAGCTCTAAATGAGTTTCTGTTATTAATTACTTCTCAGTCACTGATGAGTGAACGGCTTCATTATGCGCCTGACTTGCTGAATACAAGTCGAGTGAATTTATGTTGAGGATTGAGGATTCCACTGCTGCTTAGAGTGAATAAAAATGAGATGAGGGGTGAATAAAACGGTCAATCTTCTGATATAAAACTGTTAAAATAGAAATTTAAAAAATTATAATCAAAACTCCCTCTCCCTCATTTTCCTGTCTTAATTTTTTTCTCCTTGCCCCCAAGTCGGTAACTCCACTCTACATGAATGTAACAGTGACTAATTTTATGTTGCAGATTGCGTGTTTAGATTTATTGATATTAATTTTTTGTTTGTTTGCCCTGTATAAGTTACAACTAATCTTATTTGTTAAAGTTAATAATGATGTAAATAGGCTTCCCGCGACACAGGCTTGCTAGTAATGTGTACGGCGTCTGTAGTAATTGGCAAATCAATAATTTTGTATTTGTATACTATTGTCCTTAACAGGTATTTGATTGCTTGCAGTTTCAACTGTGTCTGTTCTGTCCGTCTGTGTCCCAATCAGGGGGAGGAAACGTGACGGATGAATGTGGTCGGCAACTGTGTGGAACGGTGAGCTCACCAGCCATATTTGGGAGGAAGAGGGGACGCCAGTCGGGCCGTGGTAGGTTTTAATTATCTCGTGGTTCGGTGAAAATGGCAAGAGAGGGTCACTGTTCAAACAGTTTTTTGGTGGGATGGTAAAATTTTGCGGCGCAGTTCTACTGACGCGTAGTGCGTTTGCACCTTGAATATAATTTGGATTACCTAAATAATAAGTGGTTTATGATTTATTTTTTGTAACCCTCGAACAAAAGTGGGGTTAGCAAAATTTTATTGTGATGCACGTCCTTGAAATGGCCCTGTGTCTCTTCAAAAGTTGGGATCTTTTTCAAAAGGTCACAACTTGATGTCTGGGGATTTGCTGTGAAATTTAAATAGATATAGTTTAGAAAAAATAAATCTGTGGCTAAAAAGTCACTCTTTAGAATTGCCCTTTTACGTTTTTCTTTTGTGATGATTAATTTATGATTTGAATTACAAAAGGTCTCTGGGCACTTTAATACCTATGGAAACCATATCCATAGCGAACAAAACTAAATTAAAGCGGTATGCATGAATGCAATATCTAGCTTACGACGGTATAGGTCTTTTTTGGATGTCCACCGAAAAAAATGATCCGTGATACATTTTCACAGTATTAACAGGAAAAAATTTGATGGTCCAAAATACGAGACCGATGCGGGAATAATAAATTAAAAAATAAAATGATGTCATAGGTAGGGTAGTAATATTCCATTGCCCCGTGCTATGATGATGATGCGCTGCGCCAGATACTTGTTTACCAACTCTCGGGTCATGCGTCGCTTCGACCAGACGCACACATAATTTTTTGAAAACCCGGAGAGCCACAGTATTATTTTTTGTGTTATTAATTAGGATCACTAAATAAACTTCATTAATTTCATATTTCATAATAATCAAGTAGCCTATTAGAATAAAGTCGGCTTTAAAAATACTTATATCAAATTAAAATATGAAACCATTACATACTTTTATCACTTACTCTCAATTCCCAAAGTTTGTTTCAATTCTAAAAGTAGTTTATAAATTATGTATTGTATACCTGGGTATAGGTACCATCAATAATAATTGTCGGATAGTACAATATAAAATATAGTGTTTGTACTCCACAAAGCCGGTTAGATTTCGCCCAATGACCTTTGTGATAAAAAAAATTGATTAAAATCAAACTCCCATTATACATTACAATCTCTAGTGTCCAATCTTTCACTAGAGATTGTCACAATCTTAGAAAGATCTGAGAGAGAGGGATATAAATATATTCTATTAAAACGACCTCTGTGGCGCGGTGGGCGAAGGTCTGCCTGCGACGCAGGAGGTTGCGGGTTCGATTCCCGTCTCGGAACAAATGTGTGTACGATCTGCAGACATTTGTTCAGGGTGTTCAGGTCGTTTCTATGTATAATAAAAAATATATATCTATGTATTGTGTTATATTATGTATATCAGTTATCTAGTACCCATAACACAAGCTCTGCTTAGCTTGGGGCTAGGTAATGCTGTGTGAATTGTCCAGCATTATTTTATTTTATTTTTATTAAAACCCGTATTTTTATCACTGTTTATTCTTTAGCCGTTCTGCTCTTCATTCAAGCGAAGGCAAAGTTTGCGCCGGGGATGAATTTCAAGCAGGCACAGGGAGGTCAAAAATAATAAGTCCGTATAAAACATGTTTTATATCACTGCGGGTTTCGATTTTACTATGAGACGACCTCTAAAGATCAAACACAAACATCCAAAATAGAAACATATGAGATACATAGAATCAGTACTTAATTTATTCAAAGTAGGTACCTCAAATTAAAGACTAGTGCGTTGGTCCATAATGCTAATGCTCAAACTAATAGTTGGACAATCCAAGTCTGGCTAATCTCATTCATAAAAGGTTGTTTGGATCGGTACCTTCGAAAATATTATATAATCACTTCTATTTCCTACAGCTTTATATGCATTCGCATTATGGCAAAACCTGTCTTATCCGGGTTAGGCAGCATACCATCGATGTGTACCGAAGGATACATAAAGACCAATTAGGCACATAACACGTAGCATAACACTCATAAATACCGACTTACCTTCCTAACCGCTAGTTCAACGCTTTCACAGCATCATTATACCGGAGCTAAATCCAGATTCACGTTAAACCGTTGTTTAAATAGTCAACCAATTTAGTCAATTATAGCCGACGAGCCATAGCCACAATTTACATTAATGATCAAATCACGTTCAAACGTACATGTATGTGCCAATCGGCAACAGCGCTGACCGATTCAACACACACTTTACCATTGGTTCGTAACATTTCAAACCCGGCGGCAAATGGAACACGAAGAATGATCGATTGTGACATCATTGTTGGGACAGAATGCCTAGCGCTGGTACAGTGTTTACATGATACGACATGACATAACGCACGACAGGCCTATCTGTATTGTGTTAAAGTTGAGATTCGTATGTCGTTTTGATGTGAATTTATCGGAATTGTTGCGTGTGTCTTATGGAACTGAAAGCAGCTCTATGGAATAGACGCCTATCACGTGATACATATGGAATAACTCTCGGGAAACCCCGTTGGGAAGCGTCAGACGAATTTGTCCTCATAGTCTGTTTTGTCACATTTAATGGGCCGACTCCACTGATGCGTGGGAAGCATACGTGGCCCCCGAGAACACGATGTATTTCTACTGGAATCTGCTCACCAATGTCGTGACACAGCAAAGCGTGTTGGTGCGACATTAGTGTGTGAATATTGTAAGCAAATGATAGTGTTTGATCACTTGTCTTGTTTGACCTTGGTTTTATAGACTCCATAATTTTATTGAGTGCTAATACCTAGTTTAGGTGCTAGGTAGAAGCACTTACCTTCGTTTCTAAAACTGTGTAACCTTATATCTGGATTTTATTGCAAAAGTTGGAGCTAATTACATTATATCAAAACCCCATCACTAGAAATCATCTCCTCTTTGGAAAAGATCACCTCTATCAATTATGTTCTAAGATAAAAATTTAATGTTAATTCAATCATTGACGCTATCGGCTGATGTAAAGGGCCTCGTTATTGTGTCAACGAGAATTCAAAGTTGAATGGCATGTGCTTTGTTATTCTCTTTTTCTACAAACGATTGCAGTTCAATTCATCATCGGAATCGATGTGCAGGCGGAAAAACATATTATTTCATAGAATAAAACTTGTTTTACCGACTTATGGGCCTATAGAACCTCAATTTTTTGTGAAAAGGATAGTCATAGAATCTCGTTAGACATAGAATTAGATTTGAGCCCTATCCGTAGGAGTTTTAGTAAATAAAACACCTTGAACTGTCGAAGTAGACTGTTTTTTTTAATTCCAAACTATTTAGATCAAGACCGTACGTTTTAGTCAGCGTGATCTAGAGCTCGTCCACTTTTACTAGCGACATCTAGTTATATATCGGAACTAAAACCGGTCACGTGGCTACTAGCGTAACTACTAGACTAAACAGCAAGCATATATTTCATTAATTTATTCTAGATCTAAAACTACATCAATGCAAAATTGCAGCCCGATTCGTTCAGTACCTTTTGGGTAAGAGGAAACAAACATCCAACCAAACATCTAAAAAGCCATTATACTTTACATAATATAGTTTTTTTCATAATAACCGCCAAGATTTAACTTAAAATTCACTATGTGTGTATCTGTAGTATCCTTTTATAAGCATTTACCTTGTCAATTACAGATCTTTTCTTCAATAAATATTGCTTACAATAATATCTGAAACTCGACGCTCAGTATGAAAATTTTATTTATTTTTGTCGTGGTTTGTTTAAAAACAATTTACGTCAAGTTTGTACACTAGCCAAACTTGACGTAAATTGTTATTTACACTGACAATTACAAATATTTATTAATTAGAATATTAAACACTGAATATAAAAAATAATATAGGCATAATAAACCAAAAATTTGATTAATAAAATTGCTTTGAATCGTCAGAAACAATTTTAAAACAACTAACAAGCTCATGCAGACATATACCACTAGCTCATATCGTAATTAACGAACACATTTTGGTGTCTTTTTTGTCAACACGAGAAATGTAAAAATAGAATACCTGAAGTTTGCAGTTTGTTACGAGCTGTTCTATTATTCAAAGCGGGCTTGTTACCGTACTGTAGATGTTTATACGTGCATTTTTACCTGCAGATTTAGAGTATTTTCCTGATGTTTGTAGAATAGTTATACAGACCGATCTTGCGTCGCTTCGGCAGTTGAAGAATATATATAGGTCTGGAGGTATAATTTATTGTTGTCTAATAAAAATACATGTAATTGTTATTACAACCATTTGATTGTTTCTTTATAAAAACTTTCTGATTGTTTATTCATAAATTTTTGGAAAAATTGCCTATTACATAACAGGCGGCCATTTTTTTAAGAACTAGGTTTTGAAAGCTAGCGCGGTGAGCGCCAATTGTGGCTGGCTCACTGAGTGTACGGCCAGATTGCCTAATCGAGCATCGAGCGGGGCGGGGTGCCTAAAGTGAACGTAAGGCGTCTGTTACACATAAAGTTTTTACCGTATTCCGACAGTAAATACTGATGAATCGTGGCTTTTAATGAACGTGTAACTAGCGTACTTATGAAGGTCAATATGCAATGGTGAATTTCTAGATTTCTTCATTCCGTATTGACGACCCTTCGGAATGTGATATTATGTAAGACATTGTACACCTAGACGAGAACGTGCCCGATTCCTATCGATTGTATCATTTGTTTTTAACTTTAAACACACGAGGTTGGAATCGCACTTACTCCAAAGTGATACATAGTGCTTTATACTACACCTTAGAGGAAAAATCTTCAAAATAACCCATGAAAATTGAAAATGTAAACTGAATTATGTGAAAGTCGTACGCAATAAATACGCGTGTATGATTTTCACATGGTTCTTTTTTACATGTTCTGGTTCTACTATCTCGTAAGATTAGTCGACATAGTAACAAATAAATAAGATTCCAAAAACTTTCACTTTTAGCGCGACTCGAACCCGCGCCCCACCCTTAGAACGGGTGTGCTCTAACCAACTAAGCCACGAAATCAAGTTCCCGCCTAGTCGCGAATCTCTGCGATTACTTACGGACTCTAACGCCGTTAGCTCTCTAGGGTACGAGTCCCACCGAAATTGATTTTTTGGCAACTTATTTAATTTCTTATAGATAACCCAGAGTACGATGGAACCAAATTGGAACTATGGTTTTGTTATTAAAGTGCATCATCATCAGCCTATACCAGTCCAATGCTGGACATAGGCCTACCCTAATGAGCGCTCGCATCTTCATTGGGGGTAATGCCCATAATCCCCACGTTGGGCATGCGGGTTGGGGATCGCAGTTTCGTGTTGGAATCGTTCTGCAGGAGACGCTGCTGCCCGCCCCCCGGTTTATGTCCCTTAGTCGCCTCCTACGACACCCACGGAAAGAGTTGGGTTGGTACTATTCTAGGCCGGCACCACACAGCCAATTAAAGTGCATAAGTAATAACAAACCATAGTTCCACTTTACTATCTATACACCTCTTATATAATTAATCAAGGATGTTTGGATGTTTCTAATGATATTAATCCCAATGCTCTCAACAATTACCGTTCGTGTAATGGATGTCGGATCAAATTTAGCGCTAAGTCTAATCAAACTGGACTCCTTAGGGGCACCGACTTCTGGGCCGTAAGATATATTTAGATTTGGATTAATCCAATCGATGATGATTAACGTGAAATTAGCTTTTTGAGGACCTTTGTGGTGCGGGTGGAAGTCAACTTGCGTTGCAGGATGCTGGTTTGATTCTCGCCTCGGGTCTAATATATATACGATCTGCGGATAAGTAGTTGTTCTGGGTGTTGTCTGTGTAAATACAAAAAAAAAATATTTATTAGTAAACAAATTAGAACAATTAATTTTCAATTAACATTAAAAACAACTGAGCTTACTGTGGACTGTTGAAAACAACCTGCAGGTAGCTCAACTGATTTATAATATTATCAATACCAGTCGAAAGCGTTCCTAAGACGCTGGCTGCATTGCCCCGCTTTGTGGCACATCATTGCACAACTCCAACTCTTCCCGGGGTGTTGTAAGAGGCGACTAAGGGACATAAACGGGAGGCGGGCAGCAACGCCTCTTGTAGAATAGATCTACCACCGAACTGCGATCCCCAACCTGCTTGCCAAGCATAGGGATTATGGGCATTACCCCCATGAGAAAAAAAGCAGAGGGAGGTCTTATTCCGGCAGTGGACCATTAATAGGCTATTGAGGATATCGCATCAGTCAGATGGCAATGCTGTTGCGCGGCGCCAGATCCTATTATAAAGTAGGTACTTATCTTACACTCGTATGCTGGACAATTAGGTATGCTATAAGTATGGACATACTTATAGCATACCTATTGTCCAGCATAATTTATTTTTTATTTTATTTTATATTATGTAAGGTAATCGTTTATACTGCCTTAGGAGGTACATATTGTATATATATATTGTATACAGGTTGTTCTAATTTTAGGGCTGACTTTTTTACCATTTATCTTACGAAAATTGTCCTCGTAGAAAACTTTTTGAAATCTGAAAGGTTTTCGGAACTACATATTTTAAAATGTTTTCGATATGAAAAGAAATATTTAATAGATAGATAGATAATTTTCAGTACCTACATAATTACATTATAATTTATTGTTGACAAATAAAAATAGTGGTCAGAATTATTTATATATGACCTATCTCTACAATATTCACAAGAATTTTTTAGCTTTCATGGATATCTGTATGTCTAATTGGGCTTTTCTTAAAAGTAGACCATTTTTACCAACAACGAATCTACGTACCGTACCTACAAAGAATAATGGAAAATGGGTTACGTGTGTGCTTTGTCCCATAGCTTTTGTTGGCTGCTTGAAAACTGGTACAACTGGCAGCTACGAAATGGAATTGGAGTAGCATTTTTGAGAAGAACTTACTAAATTTTGTGCAACTATTTCCTTGCAGTTTTTGTCTGAATGTGAAAGAAATTCGGGCGATCAGCGACTTCGTAAACTTTGATGTAGGAACGTTTCAGAAGTCGCCTCTATTCTAACGTTAATTAAAACTTCCTTTTATTGTTTCAGATGTAAAAAAATTATATAAAACTGGTATTGATATGGATCAGTTGAGCTACCTGTAGATTGTTTGCAACAGTTTGCAGATAGCTTAATTGTTTCTATTGTAAATACTAGTTTTAATTTAAATTTGTTATTTGATTGATATAAAATAATGTATAAAAAATGTTTTTTGAAGGTAACCATAATTTATATGACCTTGAAATAACTATTTGATTCCTATCTTTTTAATTATTGCTGTTGTTTTTCTAGATTCTTACTAGATGGATGTTCTTTTGACAATGCGAACATAAATCTTAATCTTATCTTTAAAATATCCTATATATCCAATATCAGATGTTTCAAAGCGCATCAGCATTGCCATACAGCGGAGCAATGCAGCCAGTGTCTTGGGCACGCTTCCGACTGGTATTGATATGGATCAGTTGAGCTACCTGTAGATTGTTTGCAACAGTTTGCAGATAGCTCAATCGTTTCTATTGTAAATACTTGTATTAATTCTATTATTAATTCTATTATTTGATTGTAATTTTCTTTCTTAATAGTTTCAAAGATAATAATATATAGATATTTCCAAATATCCACAATGAAACATTCTGAATATTGACAAACGTTTTAAGCCTGGTTAGATCTACACTTCGCGATAAAATCATATATGTAAAACAAAAAGTTTTGATTTTGTTCATAATATTCTGTCCTAGACTTTACATAATAAATTAAATTTCTAGTCTCACTCTTGATCAGAGAAAAGTAATAAGTTTAATAAAATCCTTTCTTACAACCCTCTCTAAATAATTAAAGTCTCTCTCTAACAACACAAAGCATCTATCCAGAGTGAATTAACTAAAATGCTCGGTACAAACTTAAACGACGGAAATTTCTTGTAAACTTGGCTATTTATTGCAAAGTTAGCTTAAGGTGAAGTAGAGTGGAACGCATCGCTTAGATTAGATGGAGTGATCGACTGGGCAACACAATTTTGGCTCTTAAACAATATATTTTATAATAGGGGGTTTCAGCTAGGTCACTGTTTGGTGGACTTATCATTTCCATATCAAAATTAATAACTTTATTCCTTAGGCTTACAAAATAAGCACTACACAAGTTACATAAGGCAAACTAAATACTATTAACAGCTTTACAAATAGATCATCATCAGCCTATATTAGACCAATGCTGGACATACACCTTCCCTAATGAGCGCCATAGCGCCCTGTCTTCAACTTGCCGCATCCGGCATCTGCCAGCTGTCTTTCGCAATTTATTATCTCACCTGATCAGAGGGCGTCCTACACTACGTTTGCCGAGTCGTGGTCTCCACTCAAGAACGCGTTTAGCCCAGCAGTTGTCGTTTCTTTTTGTCGAGATATGGCCAGCTCACTCCCACTTCAGCGTGCTAATCCTTTGAGCTATATCGATTACCATTCCTTTAATTCCGAGCATAGCTCTATCCATAACTCGCTGGGCGGCTTTAAACTGGTGGACCAGCCCTACCGTGACGCCACGTCTCAGCACATGATGGGTAGGACGCACTGATTGAAAACTTTCATTTTCAAACAGAAGGTGACCATGTACGACGACCGGTCCTTGATCAATGTGGCCATTGATCATGACCTTGGTTTTATCCAAGTTCATGATCAATGCCTACATAGATCGGTCGATGCCAAGTAGACTATTTTTATATCGATAATGCGCCTAGATGTCTTTATGAATCCGCTACCATTCTAAACCCCCTCCAACTACGCAGATGAGTCAGACTGTTTACTAAGAGTAAACCAGTGGAGTACCTGATCACAATATTGTTGTTGTGTTTGACGACCTTTGTGGAGTGGTGGGCGAAGGTCTGCCTGCGACGCAGAAGGTTGCGGGTTCGATCCCGCCTCGGGTCAAATGTGTGTACGATCTGCAGACATTTGTTCAGGGTGTTCTGGTCGTTTTCTATGTATAATAAAAATATCTATCCATGTATGTACTATATATTATGTATATCAGTTATTTAGTACCCATAACACAAGCTCTGCTTAGCTTGAGGCTAGATAATGCGGTGTGAATTGTCCAGCATTATTTATTGTAAATCATAATATTGATTTGATAATTTGAATCATTCTCGCACAATAAACATAAAGCATAATAGTGTAAGTAGTGGGTTAGCTCAGACCAAATATTTCATGCATATCCAAAACCCAGCATGAAGTTTGACTTGGCTAGTCATGGGTGAAGTTTGAATCATATCTGTCTAAACTGTAACACGCAGTGAAAACCCGTTTACAGTCGTTTACAATCGGAGCGTAGTTTGATGGGTTGACTTGGTTCTTGGCAATTAAATAGAACTCAACGTATTCCTAAACGATTTAAAAAAAGGTTTGTTATCTTATTGGAGTTATAAACTTCTGCCTGCGGCTTTACATGCACTTTAGCGGGATAAAATATGCCAAATTTTGTTTAAATTCGTTTAACCACTTATGCTTGAAAAGTGAATAGACAGACAGAGTTACTTTCAAATTACTACTTTCTACTTTCACAATTATAACATTAGTAGGTATGTCCGACGAATTAAAGGATGCTAACTGCTCGGATATAAATAAATATCTTTGTAACGGTCGAAATCTATTCGATTCCGATTTATTCCTATTATTTTCAGAAGTTTCAGAACATTTTGTAGAAGCAACGCTTGAATTTATGACGAGAGAGAGACTAATCATTGGATGCCAGAGGCGTGGATATGTGCTCTTGCAAACTCGATTCCGACAAAGACTATGAAATGGACAACGGGTGGTTGAATATCATTTGTAAGCCTTAATCTATCTGCAGTACCTATATTGTTTCACCAAATCGCGTAATTAATTTTAGGTGAATGACATGTACCTGGGACTGGAAATGTGAGCCACAAATACGGACGATGATGATAATATAAGTATTGATTTTTTTGTAGATTAGTAATTATTTCGGTGTGTCATACAAATAGAAACTAGTTATAAATGAAGTCAAAAACTCTGTCTGTCCCTTTCACTTTTATACGGCTGAACGGATTTCAATCAAATTTGGCAGGGATGTAGATGGCATCCCACGATAGGACATACGAGTATACTGCTTATTTCGGAAAAGCTACGAAGCTTACGAAGCCGCGCGCAGAAACTAGTAATGTATGGTTTATAATTTTAATTTTCTGGTGTTTATATTGTTAGTTTAAAAAAATGAAGTTATTGAGTTTTGACTTCTGTCATTTTTTAAATCATAGAAGATCAGATAAGTAATTTCGTAAAACATTATATCCACGGCTCCGAATGGAAACGGTTTTATATTATTTCACCCAGTCAAATATCAAACAACGACAAACACACTGGCTTACCGTAAAAAAGCTTTTTAAAACAGTTTGTAATCAAAACAAGGGACTGGGATACATCGAATCCTGTATTTTTTTACTCGTAGAATAAACTGATGCCGTAATTTTAAGGGCATACAGCCTGCAAGCTATTCCAGCGGCGATCTGTTGATACAATTTTTATTTACCGTTGTATTTCTGTAGCTTTTGACCTAAAACAATAGGACACGGGTAAAAGGACGTACTATCTACATAGTACCTATCTATCGAAGATACCCTTATAACCTTAGGGTTAGCTCACACCGAAATGCAACGAGTCGCGTTGTTGTGCGCACTTCGATTCAAAATATAACGTTATAATATATATTTGTAGTTTTATTGTGTAGTTTTATAAGTTATAACTTATAAAACTACACAAAAAGATACAAGAATAAGTAAGTGATATTCGACCCCTTCCCCCTAATATCCTAATGGCCACCCTTTACTTTACAAATTCTGGCAGTGGGACGGTCATATCTCGCCAAAACTCAGGTTAAACGTGTAGGAGACCGAGACTCGGCAAACGTAGAGTAGAACGCACTCACTGCGAAAGACTGTAGGCAGATGCTGGATGCGGCAAGCTGAAGGCTGGGTGCTATGGCACTTATTTGTGCATTTCTATCTCCAGCTGTGGACTGATATAGGACAATGATAGAAATTCGGTTAGTGGAAATAGAGAACCGGTTTCTTTACTCACTAAACTTCAGCGACGATACTGTGGTATTCGCAATATAAGTGGGTGTTGGCTTAGAATGTGGACGACTGGATCACAACGATTCTTTTAAAATGAACGTATATAACTACTATTTATTATAATAATATTACGTATATCAGTTATCTAGTACCCATAACACAAGCTCTGCTTAGCTTGGGGCTAGGTAATGCTGTGTGAATTGTCCAGCATTATTTATTATTATTTAGTTGTCACGTCACGCTAGATAATTGAGCATGTTCCTTAGAATTACTAAATAGAATTAATTTGTTAAATGTTTTATTGTAATAGATTATTACGACGAATAGATTATTGACGACCGATGTGGCGCGGTGGGCGAAGGTCTGCCTGCGACGCAGAAGGTTGCGGGTTCGATTACCGCCTCGGGACAAATGTGTGTACGATCTGCAGACATTTGTTCAGGGTGTTCTGGTCGTTTCTATTTATAATAAAAAATATCTATCTATGTATTGTATAGTATTATGTATATCAGTTATCTAGTACCCATAACACAAGCTCTGCTTAGCTTGGGGCTAGATAATGCTGTGTGAATTGTCCAGCATTAATTATTAATTAATTATTTATAATTATTAGGTATAGTGTGTATTAGTATTCGCAGTTTGAATTTATGTATGTTGTAAAGCACCGCCATCCTTTATTTTTCCCAATTGCTCTGGTTGCCTGGAAGAAATCGCTTTAAGCGATAAGGCCGCTAAATCCATTGCTATTTTATTGTTAAATTATATTATGTTTGGTAACTGAGTTCATCTAAAAAATATCGTTTCCAAGGCCACTTTAAACTTTTAAAGTTCATCCTCTAGACAATCAGACCATAAAAACGTTTTACTAAGCAAACCAAATCTCGTATTCCACGTTCTCATTAAAACATTGTGAATCCTAAACAAACAAGATTTACTTACTCGAAATCGGTTCCTCTCAGGCGTAAAATGAACAGCCTTTGTATAACACGCTCTAAATTGATTTTGAAGGGTGTTGGCAGAATCATGACGGATTTTTTACACGTGAAGGGTATCAATATTTATGGCAAAATAATTGTTGGGGAGCTTTGTTGACTTTCTATTGGATTTTATTTATTAACTAACAGCTTATTGAGCTTGATTTTTTGTACGTATTAATCATCACAATATGACAGTTGTTAAACAGTTGAAACTGCTGACCTTAGGGAAGATTTGCTTATTGGATTATAATAAGACTTCTACCGTCTGAGTTAAAGGGATCGTTTGTATCGAAACAACAGCTACGGCAAAAAGAGCCAAATTTACCATCGTTTGTTAGGTAGTTTGTCTGTCCCTAATCATATCTGTAGTCGTAAAAATTGTATTGCAGCGAATCCAGTTAGAGATTTATCAACATTTTTAGGAAGAATTTATACACATCAAGATCAGCTAGTGTACGTCCACCGCTGAACAAAGAACTTTCCGAAACGACGCCACGAATAGAAATCCTGAGCAGCCTACATCCAAGTAAAACATAACTGTTTAAATTAACAACACTTTTTTAAAAACTTAATCTGTCACCAAGACCTCTCAATTAGCTATCTAGGTAATTGCATGGTTGAAACTTTGCTTACAAAAAAAAAATTATGAATAAAAAGAATTAAAGATTGGCACCAAATAAGAACTAATACTTATAATAAAAAAAGAAATTAAAAAAACCACACTAAAACTTGTATTTACAATAGAAACATTCAAGCTTATTGAAGACTATTGCCTACAATTTAGAGGTTTTCTACCTGATTCATATCAATACCAGTCGGAAGCGTCCTCAAGTAGCAGATAAAATGACAATTCTTAAATTAAAATGCCTATCATTAAATGGAACCCGGGTTTTCAGAAACGTTTATTCCGTTTTCAGTGCCGATGTCATACAAAACCAACAGCAATTATCGGTAGTAGAGTGCGAAATGCGACGATTCTCATTTGCAATTTCCAGTTGAACTGGATTTATTTTTTAGGTCACGGACGCACGCTCTTAGAATTCTACGAATATCAAAACAGTAATTAGGTAATGAAATAAAGTCCCAAGTACGGGTGTTCTCTAACCATGGTTAGAGCACACCCGTACTGAGGGTGGGGTGCGGTGTGCTCTAACCACCCGTACTGGGTGGGGTTCGGGTACGAGTCCCGCCGAAGTTGAAAATTTTCGGGACTTTATTTCATTTCTTGGAGATACCCAGAGTGCGGGTAAGCACAATAACAAAAATCCTTGGAATAATTAGGTAAATTAAAAGTCAGGCCGCAAAATTTTTAGGAATACAGTTTTTCATGGGGTATTTATTTATTTTAAAACTCAACTTGCTTGGATGAATTAGAATTGTTTATTATTTACTGACTTATTCCCAGTAAGTTTGTTTGTACGTAGGATCCTAGGATCTTTAGTTTGTACTAGTTCTCTTCACAGAAATTTTGAAACGTTTTTGGAGTTGAAATGAACCACGAGTCTTCAGTGACGAAAATATAACAATATAAAATCCCTATACAACGTGGGACAGATTGACAGATTCTATTCCATTTTATAAGTACGCAGGTTATAGGTATCATAGGAAAACACCATTCCTTTTGTTTCACTTTCCGGTGCTTGGATGTTATGGCCTCCATAACCTCAAGCTAAACAGCATTTAATAGTCCACTGCTGGACGTAGGCCTCTCCCTGATAATCGCCATAAGCTTTTTGTTGCCTAGGTATTGTTGATATTTTAGTTTTTTTTGTATACAAGTAATACCAGAGACTTAACAAATATTGATTAATACCAGATTTATTTCCAAGCTTTTCATGGTTACATTGCTCAATCGTTGTATACAATAAGAGATAATATTTATATATAAACACATATATTAAAAAAAATGATAATATTGACGATGATTCTACGATTCACCTTGATCCGTTTAGTAGTTTGGTTACAAATGTTAGGTATCAGTTGATCTTCCTATAGATTATTTGAACATTCTGCCGATACCATAATATTTCGTGTGTATTTTGTTAATACATATATTTTTATGATATCATTTTCCTTGTAAATATATGTAAAAATCACGAAGCTTGTACCTACTTAGGAAATAACCTAAGGAGAAACCTACCTACTCAGGGAACCTGAATAAAGTGAACCCATAGAATACGTTTATTTTTATTCGAATGCAATCATCCTTTTTGACCGGTACCCATCCTCTCCTACCTCGTAGACCCAGTAATTCAATTTCTCTAACTATGTCAAAGAAACACGACCTCGGAACGTACCTACCGCCCGGCACTTTTCAAGAAATCGGTGTCTGTAGGCAATTTTCACACTGAGCGTTCTTTACGTCAAACGTCTTTTCGGTCAAACCAAAATGTAGTATGAAATGATAAGCTAATTTTTGTTATAAGTTCACTCACGTCAGAATATGGTACCTATATGCAAGTGACTTAAAAATAGCTGATAATTTTTATTTGTATTCTCTATTGTAACAGAAATATCTGCATATACATTTTTGTATTTTTTGATGTTTTTATTGTGAAATTTATTCATTGAAAAGTAGGTGTTTTAAGATTCCATCGCAACATTTCTAAACGTCTTGTCATGAAGCTTTTAGCGGCATATCTTTTTTAAAGTAGAAAATAAATAAAATTAGTTATTAGACACAACAGATAAACAACAACATGATGGTTATTATCATTTATTGCTATATAATTGTATATTGTTTGAAGGAACAGATGCTTTGAGTTGACAAACTGAACGTGACGTCACAGAAAAAGGGCAGCGTTTTTATCACCAGAAATTGAGTGCAGTTTTTTTTTGTTTTTTTTTATTTAAACATTTATAAATTTGTTTTTGGTTTTTTTATTTAAACATTTATAGAGAAAGAAACATAATTTAATTCAGCTTATTATTTTCCCACTCGTCTCACCAGTAGGACGAATCTGATGAAACAAACGGGATATCACGATTTAAGATACAAATCTTTGAGTAAGTTAAAGCACGGCGTCTAAAACTTAACTAAACTCGTCTCTGAAAGCCTTTTCTAATTAATATTCGGGCCGAATTCCCCAACTACAGCCAGCAATTAGTCGAGCAAAATAGTTTTTGCTTTCCGAAAACATTCTATACACGAAGTTACCTTGGAATCCAATCAGTAATTATGTTATGGAAAATTCGGAAAAATGGCCGCCTTTTTCGTGGGCGAAATTAGAACTGTGATTCTTTGAAAAGGCTTGCATTTTTTATTTCTGTGTCAGAGTGGAGTTATAAAAAATTCATTGGAATGCTTTCAGCTTTTTACTAATAATTTACTTTAATAAGCTATAAATTGTCTAGAGTCTATACTCCTTCTGTGTATTTTTAATACCTTCAATTCCATTACCTTCATGTGATCCTCCCTCCCAAGGGTGATTATAGCTAACGAAGGGGAGTTCTGGGGAGTCATGTTCTGTGCACTTATGTAGGTATGCGGATAAGGAAAAGATTTTGTTTTTTTTAACTGATATGTTACTAGGAGTAATGAATAAAACCTGTATTTCTGTATTTCAAAAGTCGTGATTTCTTCTAAACACGTCACTTTGAAGTGAGGTTTTAAGCATGCAACTTTTGCATTTAAAATAATGCCATCTAAGCCAATATTCGGCCAAGGCGGTCAGTTTCCGTATACCGCAATGTTTGAAAACGAAAGT
The DNA here is from genome assembly GCA_946478455.1 of Eupithecia vulgata. Classification (NCBI taxonomy): domain Eukaryota; kingdom Metazoa; phylum Arthropoda; class Insecta; order Lepidoptera; family Geometridae; genus Eupithecia; species Eupithecia vulgata. The sequence continues at coordinate 9,217,364 of OX297879.1, read as the reverse complement.
TTTCAAACAGTGCGTCCTACACGTCATGACCTACGGAGCTAAGACGTGGACACTCACGGTAGGGCTGGTCCACCAGTTTAAAGCCCCCTCAACGAGCTATGGAGAGCTATGCTCGGAGTTTCTTTGAAGGATAGGATTCGCAACGAATACATCCTACAGAGAACCAAGGTTATCGACATAGCTCAAAGGATTAGCAAGCTGAAGTGGCAGTGGGCTGGCCAAATTTCGAGAAGAACCGACAACCACTAGGGTAAACGTGTTCTTGCGACCGCGACTCAGACGATTTGCGAAAGACTGCTGGCAGATGCTGGATGCGGCAAGCTGAGGACAGGGCGCTATGGCGCTCATGAGGGGAGGCCTTCGTCCAGCAGTGGATTAGTATAGGCTGATGATGATGTTGATGGTTAGTTTCAGCGAAGACTAGCCAAGTGCACTGAACATATCATAGTGCACAAGTGTGCGCGTAAAAACAGCACTGTCTATTCCCTCACTCTACTAATCCATAGGATGGCAGACCAACACGACCGGGGAGAAGTTGGTGCAGGACAAATAGTTTAACGTGCTTGGAGCTTGCCGTGGAAAGCTTGCATGCTACATGCTTAAAACCTCACCCACAAGACACGTGTTTAGAAGACATCACGACTTTTCATCATTTCCTTGTCCGCATACATAAATAAATAAATCAATAATGCTGGACAATTCACACAGCATTATCTAGCCCCTAGCTAAGCAGAGCTTGTGTTATGGGCACTAGATAACTGATATACATAATATAATACAAAACATAGATAGATATTTTTTATTATTATAGAAAACGACCAGAACACTCAGAACAAATGTCTGCAGATCGTATATACATTTGTCCCGAAGCGGGAATCGAACCCGCAATATTCTGCGTCGCAGGCAGACCTTCGCCCACTGCGCCACATTGGTCGTCGTATATAAATGTATTAATAAAATTAAATATAAAGTTAAATCAATATTCAATTTCGTGATGTTAAACAGTCCAATCTTCCTTCTCGAGCCAATAAGCTTTCAAAAAGCAAATATTGCGACTTCGTTCGAGGTGCAAGTGCACTTTGCATAAATATGAAATTTCCGAATGATATCCGATTCAATTTTGTAGCTATTTTGCTTTCTGTTCTGTTTAGGATTTTAATAAGTTGCTAGCTAGTTCCAAAACGTAACACGAGGCACTGCGTGCACTTTTCAAAATATAGCTTTATTTATCGATTCCCGCCTCGGGACAAATGTGTGTACGATCTGCAGACATTTGTTCAGGGTGTTCTGGTCGTTTTCTATGTATGATAAAAAATATCTATCTATGTATTGTACTCTATTATGTATATCAGTTATCTAGTGCCCATAACACAAGCTATGCTTACCTTGGGGCTAGATAATGCTGTGTAAATTGTCCAGTATTATTATTATTATTTTTTTATTTATTCATCGACGACCTCTGTGGCGCGGTGGGCGAAGGTCTGCCTGCGACGCAGGAGGTTGCGGGTTCGATTCCCGCCTCGGGACAAATGTGTGTACGATCTGCAGACATTTGTTTAGGGTGTTCTGGTCGTTTTCTATGTATAATAAAAAATATCTATCTATGTATTGTACTCTATTATGTATATCAGTTATCTAGTGCCCATAACACAAGCTCTGCTTAGCTAGGGGCTAGATAATGCTGTGTGATTTGTCCAGCATTATTTATTTATTTATTTACTACACAAAAGAATACGAATTGGCGTAAGCGCGGCGCAGCACCGCGAGGAGTTTTTGTATTATGTCAATACAATTTGTAAATTTTTGCTTAGAAAATAAAGTTACATTTTAAATCAAAGTGCGTGCGGCGTCACTTCGCGATGTATTTCATTGCAATCCGTGCAAGCTGACCCATAGGCAACTTAGCATCTTAAGAAAAAGTAGCGGGGTATTTTTAACCCAACGTTGCGCATGGTAGGTTAAATTATGTCCATTTGTATTAAGAATTCTTATCATGCACAGAAAGAAATATGTATGTTACGCTAATTTTATTCCTTAGCAAATGCCTACGCCGCCGTAGCAAATGCCTACGCCGTAGCAAATGCCTACGCCGTAGCAAATGCCTACGCCATAGCAAATGCCTACGCCGTAGCAAATGCCTACGCCATAGCAAATGCCTACGCCATAGCAAATGCCTACGCCGTAGCAAATGCCTGCGCCGTAGCAAATGCCTACGCTGTAGCGTATGCCGTAACAAAAGCCTACGGTGTAGAGCTTGCCTACGTCGTAGCACATATCTTATGCAGTAGACACAAGCTCTGACTAGCTTGGGGCTAGATAATGCTGTGTAAATTGCCAACCAACTGATGGCTACGACGTAACGCATACCTACGTCTACGACGTAGTACATTCCCTACACCTCAGAGCTTCATCATCATCATCAGCCTATAGTAATCCACTCTTGGATATAGGCCTCCCCTAATGAGCACCATAGCGCCCTGTCTTCAGCTTGCCGCATCCAGCATCTGTAAGCAGTCTTACGCAAATCGTCATTGAGGGACCTCAGAGCTTGCCAGCATCGTATTCCATTGGTTGCTAAGATAATTAGCGCGTAAATAGTAATGTGCAAGCTTTGACTGGTTTATTGCACTATTTTGATAAAATTGTTGAGGAGTTTAATTACCAACTGTTAGTCTTTTTTCAATATGATAAAATGCCTTTGTTATTTCAGAAAATCACTGCTTTTACTCTGCGATTTGCACAGTTGCATTTCATTGTTAAATATTATATCAAGCTTCCGACCTGCGTTCGTTTCCGATCCATTTGTTACTCTAAATAAGAAATACGAACGCAGTGAAGCATAGCAATTTATCTTCTATAGATTAGTAAATTGAGTTTAAAATTTCTAAACAAGGACTCTTAAACATTAAAGGATGAAGATGTGAGCTTAAAAAGCAAATATCGTCAGTAAATGGTGATCTTGGGATTGGTCGGTGTATTCTTTTGATGTTTGAAAGTTTAATTTCCACTCCGTCAAGCCCTTTATAAAGCAACTCGTTTCTACTCGCGGCTTAGCATGTGTCGTTTCTATGGAAAAGTTAATATTTTATTTCTAACAAATGGGAACTAACAAACTACTAAGTAGTTTGCTATTTATCTTATGTAATAAATAACCAATATGTTTTCTAGTATTATATCTACATCTATGCAAAATTTCAGTTGGATCCATTAATTACCTTTGGCGTGAAGAAATAAAAATCATTCATTCATCCAGCTTTCCAAACTTTCTCATTTATAATATTACTATCAGCGCCTCGTTGTTTTACCCGCGTATTTCCGGTCCCGTGGGAATTCTGGGATGAAATACAAATACCTATGTGCTATTCCAGACTTTATTCTATCTCTTCGCCAAATTTCATCCAGATCTGTTCAGTCTTTCTGGCGTGATTGAGAAAAAAACATCCGTCTATCCATCTAAACTTTCGCATTTATAATGTTGGTGTGATCTGTGGTATTGTAATTGACATCTACAGTAGTGCATTTTCTGCAAAATAGTGACCACGTGGCAGTTACCAGTACCCTAGCCTGTGGTGACCACGAACGGAGTCACCACGCAGATACTACGGACCATGAGAAGAGAATAATAACCATTGCATAAACAAGATGTATACAAAATATTCGTATAAGTAGAGCATAACCCTCAAAATAAAACACAATGTATTATATTCATTTGGAGCGATACGGTCCCAGCTCATGCATAATAAGCGGCTTATTTTCTACTTCGGGATATAAATGTATCTTTGTCATTTTACAAACCTTTGCCCATAGAACGAAATGGAACAATATGTATCAAGCTTAAGGCTGTATTCTAGGACGGAGTTCAAGTCGTCTTAGGGTGCGTCTTTGGTAAAAATCTAAGGCATGAGTGATCGTTTTAATATATTTTTATATAATATTATTTTGCAAGGTCCATTCTTATCCGTGGTGTATTTAAGAGTGTGATGTTAAATGTATGTTTAGGGTCTGTATGATAAGGTATTTTATTAACAGAAGAAACTGATTGACTACGTGAGGATTTTAAGGACAACTTGCGGTTTCGCCCTCGTAGTTCCCGTTCCCGTGGGAATTTCGGGACAAAATATTACCTAATTGATATTGTAGGCTATAATTTATCTAGGTGCAAACTTTCATCCAGATCCGTTCAGCAGTTCTAGCGTGAGCAACAATCATCCATCTATCCAACCATCCATCTAAACTTTCGCATCTATAATATTAGTGTGATTTTTTTTATCAGTTTTGTTATGATGGTTCAAAGTAGTATGTTCTAGTTATTGTTAAATTAGCTTGTTGTAGCAGAAAATAGAAAATAGGAATTTTAAAACGTCGAGTTTCTAGTGTCATCCATTGCACTGGAGTTTTCAAAGAAGCTTGTAATTGGTTTCGTCATAGAATGTCCGTCAGAGCTAGCTTTTAGCTCGCATTGCAGCGAAAAACGGAATGAAATACGAGAAATTATAATCAAAATATTAGATTGCGAAAATACGCTAATCTTGACCGAGTTTACCCAAATTATCTGTTCGGGTTGGAAACCACCTTGGGGTCCTGGGGCACACGCAATTTAAAAGGTCTTAAAAACTGCTTTTAGAGTCCACAGGTGATCGAAATGCTGGTTTTTATTTCGGTCAACGAGTTAGTATTGTCTTACAACGTGGCAATGCTGCTAGCATTCTAAGCACTCAGGCATCTAATGATAGCTGAGACTTATTCCAATTATTAATATTAATTATTAACGAATTAGCATTTCCATTCAACGTGGCAATGCTGCCAGCATTCTGGGCACTCTGCCTTCTGGTGACGGATTAGATTTTTAGAAAATAGATGTTTACACTTACATCTATTTTCTAAAAATCTATCTTATAAAATCTATATTAGTTGTAATTATTTTTTGCTGTTAAATAAATAAATTCTACCCCATTAATTATTATTATTATAATTTAAATTAATTTATATAAGTGTAAATAATAACAGTTGTAATTTGTCGTCTTGTTGTTTTTGTGTCATTATTGACATAAACTTAAAAGTAGTAGGTTACTCTCTTACTGATAAGATTATTAATCAGGCCAGGATTCAAGCCTACAGTTTTTTGCATTAATGGAGAGACCAATCCGGGAGCATAAATGAAAAAATATATAATCATTATGCTTGGTATAAGCACGTTCAAAAACACGGGAAAAGCTAGTATGATAATTAGTTCCAAAACATAACAGCTTACCCGTTACCAAGAATTTCATTCGGTTCAGAACAAAACCTTTTAATTTAATTTAATTTTATAACTGGAAAAGTATGTCAGTCAGATGTAATATTCGTATTTGAGTTACAAAAGTGTATACCATATGTTGAATATTATAATTATCCCCCAAAATAATATTATTTCGCACGAAAACGTATATCAGATTTTCCTAACACAAACATGTGAATTATTCACACTGAATTAGAAATTAGCGACGCATTGAACCGATAGAAGTTCTAACTTAGTCTCGTCGGAAAAAAAAACCTCTAAGTATCACAAGAAGGCTTTAGTGAGATATAACTGTATTAACGAGTAATTTCTAAACCGTACACTAGATGCTTAATTTTCCAGAATAAAATAAATTATAAATACCTAAAAGAGACAATATTCTGTTTGATACTTTGTTGTATATACAAAAGAAAAATATAACCAAGGAAGTTCAATTTTTTTTCATAACTTCATCATCATCATCATCAGCCCGTTGGCACCCACTGCTGGGTATAGGCCTCCTCTTTTACACGCCAGTTAAATCGATCCTGTGCGAACCTCATCCACAGTCTTCCGGCCACCCTGACGATGTCGTCCGACCATCTAGCAGGTGGTCTACCTCGAGGGCGCTTCGCGCCTACCGGGTACCACTCTGTGACCGCCTTGGTCCATCGGCCGTCATCCCGCCTTGCAACGTGTCCTGCCCATCTCCACTTTAGGCTCGCGATCCGCATACCTACGTCTACGACTTTTGTGCGTTGTCGTATCTCAACGTTGGGTATTCGATCGACGAGGGATATGCCGAGCATGGTTCATAACTTCACGTAATATTATTTGATATCCATCATTAATACCAGATTATCTTATAGACGATCGTCTCACGATTTCTGTTTTCCCGAGACACGGTCTCGGTGACACAACACACCTTCTAAAAACCGACCCAGAAGCAGGGTCGAACAATTCCCCGCTTCCGTCCTAGGTAACGCATACGTGCACATAGGCGAAATCTCCATTACCTCTTGTAGCATCTGGCAACAGCCCAAGCCGAGGTTTGCACATAAGTGGTGGCCCATGTATGTGTTCCCAAATCCTAACTTTTCCAGCCGGGCGACTTCTGCACTAGCCAAAAGTCCAGTAACGCTGTCATGGCCATCAGCGTTCAACAGCATTTTAGTCCAGTCTAAAAAAAACACATGATACTTAATTATGAAACGATGAATGGAAGACCTCTCACTAGCGTGGTGCATAGACCCTTGTTAGATCTTGGTCGTCGTCAACAAAGATCGCCATTTCTATTTCACGTTTTTTTCAATCCTAATTCAATGTCACGGTCCCTAGCCGTTTTAGTCAAAACGAGTAGTAGTTCTTTACTTTGCCTCTGTATCTGGCCTTAGGCCTATCGGATAGTCCTTAGGCCAGATTCGCAAAAATAGAAATTCAAACGCTATTAATGTACTGATTTATCCGTAAATTAAACGCTTTACCATAACAATGGTCTCAGAATTACACATTTTGACATTTTATTTTGATAAAAGAAATTACAAATAGATTAACGCGTGTCACAAGTGTCAAGATTGAAATCATACTATCAATCACTCTGTGCAAATAGCACCACACAGACACTATCTGCAGTTTCTTTCATCTATGGACGATTTTGCGTCATATTTTTGCCTCGTAAAGCAATTAATTAGCAGAATACGCCCCCCTTATGCCACTGGACAGCTCGCGAACGATCTTACGACTGCCAAATTGTCACCCATTCGAACTAAACTATTATACCATAACTATTACATGTCTCGTGTCACAAACTGTGTTTATTTTTAAAATGCTGTGTAAAAATAATTTTATTTTAATAATATTTTACTACTTCTATCGGTTTTAATCTCTTTTCTGTGGTTATGAAAACCTGCCACAAACAATCATAATGAGCTGCCCATACACATCACATTTACCGACCTGAATATAAATCACACATGCCTACTAACTAACAAAACATAGGTACATACATCTATACTAAAATTATTTAGTCTAACGATGGAATCATTTGCTTTGGTTTTTACTAAATATCTTTACTAAGAAAGAACGTTACAATCAAAAAATAGAATTAAATTAAAACTAGTATTTACAATAGAAACTATTGACTGCACTAACAGCAGACTGTTGCAAACAATCTACAGGTAGCTCAACTGATATGTTTTTACTTTATTATAAAGATAAAAATAAATAAAGCTGTTACATTTTTATGCACCCTTCAACTGAGCCAGTGGGTATCGTAAGAGCCGACTAATAGCCTAGCCACACGCTCAGTCTTGCTCGCACAGTTATGATTGTGCAAAAAGACTGAACACCGTACAGTGGCCACTAGAGCGTGAGCTCGTGTAAACTGGACTGCGCCAAGCTGACCCGTCTGTACGGCGAGGTTATTTATTGTCGGTGTCACTAGTCGTAGTCTATGAAGGAACCTTCCAGAGGAAGGGCTACTTGAGCTTTTATGTGTTGGAGAATACATATACGATTTTTTAACAGTTTTTTTAAATACCTACATTATAGAAATACATTTATTTGGAAACAGGTACACACAAGTCGCCCAGCGAGCTATGAAGAGAGCTATGCTCGGAGTTTCTCTGAAGAATTGGATTTGCAACGAAAACATCCGACAGAGAACCAAGGTTATTGACATACTAGCTTAAAGAATTAGCAAGCTAAAGTGGCAGTGGGCTGGCCTTATCTCGAGAAGAACCGACAACCGCTGGGGTAAACGTGTTCTTGAGTGGAGACCGCGACTCGGCAAAGTAGTGTAGGACGCCCTCCGACCAGGTGGGATAACGATTTCCGAAAGACTGCTGGCAGATGCTGGATGCGGCAAGCTGAAGACAGAGCTCTATGGCGCTCATTAGGGAAGGCCTGTGTCCAGCAGTGGACTAATATAGGCTGATGATGATGATACACAAGTGTTAAATAAACTAGCAGAAAATAAGAATGAAAGTAATTGACAACTGCCACTCAAATTATATGCTACGTAGGTAATCACGAAATTGTACGTGATGGGAAATTTAAATTCCATATAACGTACATTGGATTACATTTTTGTATTTACATAGAGCCAGGTTTGTTTCTAGCCGCGCTGTCAGGGCTATATAAACAATAAAATTTAAATATTATCGCAAGAAAACGGATATATGTACTTGTTTCAATATTTACGTAATAATTTTATTTAATCACGTGACAACCAAAACAAAAACAAATACATAGACAATTAAAGTGGTACATAATTGACTTTTTTATTTTTAAAGAAGGACTTAGCGACCAAACAACAGATGAGGTAATGTTACTTCGTAAACCAAAATTGGAACGATATCATCCAGGAAAACTTTAATTAAAATAGCGGTAATAAATCTGTTATGGTTTCTGTGTAGTAGTTTTATTTTATCGTAAAAGAGCCTATACACAAAAGTCGCCGATCCGCCAACAAGTTGACAAAGAACTGTCGGTCGTCTACTTCAATATTTTATACAAGGAATTTTTGCACTAACCCGCCAGGCTCAGCCTTAATTACACTAACTTAATAGCTTCTCAATAATAAAGGTAACATCTATGAGACATTTTGATATCATTGTCAAGGGTTGAAACCATTCTATCAATATTTCCATGCAAATAGCACCGCACGTTTTATCTATAGTCTCTTTTAAGTATTGGACTTGGCGACGATATTATTCTCTTATTTAAGTGATTGGTGAGTCGAATTCATCCTTTAAGGCCAGAGTACGACTTGTATGCAATATTTTTCGAATATTTCGATAGAGTTTCAGTCCTTCCTAGAAAGCAGCAGTCGCGTTGGCAGCATTGATGTTATAAAAGCAAGTAGATATAGCTGGAAACTTGCACCGTTTGTAAGTATTTCCTTTGCGCCCTATGGGCGTACCAAGTTTAACCCAAACATGTCAATCATAGAGGTAAAACACGCTCAGTCAACAATTTTCTTGATTTCGAAGACAAAAACGTATCTATGTATGTTTTGTTGCGCTGGCCTGTTTGGGAGTGATTTTGATTTGTGAAACACTAAGTTTGTTTCTCCAAAGCACGTACAGTATCGAGTAGCAATCGGAAGTTTTTTATAATGTCTACCACGGAAACGGAAACTACTCATTTCCATAGAGAAGTAACAGAGAGTGTGGCATAGACATGAAATATTCATAGACAAGAAAGTGTCGATATAATGGACAAGTTTGTTAGATGCCAACATGTTTGAGTACATAATTACAACTTCAGTGATTTCACGCGTGTCACTACTACGAATAGGAAAATGAGAGTTATGTATCGCATTTTTGTGGCTACACTTCATTTGTGTCTACTATCATTCTAAGCCTTTTTCGTGGAAGACAAACAATGGTTCTCGATTACGTTTATCGAATGTTTTTTGTATTAACTCAGAATATGGCCTGTATATTTACGGGCTGAGGCGTGTAGAGTCCATACGATTTCCCCACTGCCCTAAAATGTTATCATAATATAAAGCTGTTCAAGTATTTTCAACACGCAAGGGTAATTTTGCGCAATGAAGACTTTCCCTACTTTTGACAGGTGCTGACGTAAACCAACCCACTCACACGCTCGCCTGAAGGTTTTGATTCGATGTAAGCTGTAGACTAAGGCAGGACGGACCAAAATGTGACGGCAGGGATTTGGAGCTGTCCTTGCAGGACATTTTAATTAAAAGCCTTTGGTAGATTGCTCAATTTAATGCGCTTTAGTAGATTTGTCAAAGGACCCTGTGTTAGATTCAAGCTACCGATCAATATTTGATTTATATAGAACCAATATGAAATCATCCATTCTCTGCGCATAAAATCTGGAAAATAAAAGTGTCTACGTTTTTGTTTGACGTAAGGTACAAAAATTCCGGAAGAGAACCAAAGGTTTCATCATTGCTCTGAAAACAGCACTGGAGGATAGGTTACTATGGTTCAAAATTCAAACAGTAAATTTACGGCCGCCTCTACGCACTTTTGTACGAGCCAATCTATTTTGTATTGCGTCCAATAGCTGCAAATCAATGTTTTGTTAGACTTGAATATTTTTTTATAAAGCAAAATAGTTAAGGAAAATTTTTCACTGATACTCAAGCCACAAAATAAGATACTAATTTGCAACAAAATATCTTCATTCGTTAATTTTTTTAGAGAGTAAAAAATCAAGACTAAAAAAATTTACGCGTAATATATTATGCGAAAATTAACACGCGTCCAAAAACATTTTAAGAGTTTCCTAAGAAGCCATTAATATTTATTTTCCACAAAATTAGACATTAGCATTTAATTATTAAGAACGCCACTCATTATTACAGTGAAATGATGCTTGCCGTTTTTACATTATTCATAAGAACCCTAATAAAGTGAATGCTACATGCCTCATTTTTTATTAGCTCCGAGGTAGAGAAAATAACAAGCTTATAGAAGCGAAGTTGCTTCGAATGCTTCACTTAGAGGTCTTTCCATGAAAATGGTATACGATAAATACTCTCGGTACTCTTACGTCGTTACTACAGGGGAAATCTTGAAGTTATCCAAACCTACTCAATGACTACAGTTACGTTTAGTACGATTGACATATTTTTTATTATTAATCTTAGGTTTTTTCCTTTATAGCTTACAATGAGTAAATTTTTTTATGATAGATTTTTGGGGTTTTATTAAATTTTGGTAAAAAATTAGGATATTTCTTAATTTCAATAGTAAACTTTGTTCGTGGTAGCCGGTTTCTGCTACTAGCAATTGCGCCTGCTTTGTGTGATTATTGAAAGTGGGTTAGATAACGACTTTTATACGGACAACTAAATATTGATTTTTTGTAATAAACTTGGGACTAATTGGAGTACCTAGGTCAATAAATAAATAATGCTGGACAATTCACACAGCATTATCTAGCCCAGAGCTTGTGTTATGGGTACTAGATAACTGATATACATAATATAACACAATACATAGATAGATATTTTTTATTATACATAGAAAACGACCAGAACACCCTGAACAAAGGTCTGCAGATCGTACACACATTTGTTCCGAGGCGGATTGATCAAGAAATTGAGGATTTCTAGATGGATGTTTTTGTAGAACACTGGACAGTTATCACGCAGAAGCGGCCATAAGTTCTGTCTCTATACAAAAGTATTTTATATTATTTACCTACTGCCCAGGCCCTTGATATAAAAACCAGTGAAGTGAGAATTTGGAATGTTCGTCGGGATTCCGACCCGAATACTTTCATATCCAAAGGTTTAAGTACCTACCTTCTTCATTTTAAATGAAGAATGTATTTTCATGAGCTGGCTGGCCCAATCCTTTTTTGACAGTTGCTTGGTTTCATGTTGATTCTAATTTTAAATAATTGTGGGCAGATATTCAATTGTTTATTGTTCAGTAATGTCGGTTTTGTAGATAAAACTTGTTTCAGCCAATGGACTTGCACATGATTTTCTGAGATAAATTCAGCAATTGGCTCTTAAATAATAATTAGCTCTGCAAACGTAAAGAAGGGGAGGCCTATGTCCAGTAGTGGACAAATATAGGCTGCTAATGATGATGAAACGTAAACACTCAATACATAACAATTTTTCACTTTTTCTAGTAATTTTTTTTTCATCTACGTTTTTCTTACAAACATTTTTAAATATATAATTCTACTTATTCGTTTATTTTACAAATTTTCTTTAAAAAATTTTTTTTTCTTTAATCTGTTAGCTAACGCAATCGGATACGTGTGAAACCAATAACACGGAGAAAGTAAGAGCAAGAAAATCTTTTTCACCTTTTTGTAACGAATCCTAAAGGTAATAAATTAATTCTGCCGTGAAAATTGGGTGTTTACAAAAGATAAATAGCATTTTCTGGAATTGACTTTGAATACCATTAGCACCTTTTTGGTAAAAGTAATAAGAATTTTAAGGGTCTTGTTTATGACTTGGTCAGGCATACCTATTTCTTGGTTGCTGTTATATACGTTAGATGTCTCCGTTGGTCATGTATAACAAGGGGGAGATCTAAAAAAAAAAGTTTAGGCGAATCGAAAATAATATATTTTGATGGCCACCAAGGGCAACTTCGATTCACTATCTTCGAAAACTATTACATAGGCATTAAAAAAAGCTTATAATATGTATCACAAACTGTGCGATGAATTTTTGAAGTTTCGGAATAATAAAATAAAGTATGTGGCGGCGCTAGTTTGGGTGGGGTATGCGCCTTTAGATTATTCTCCTGCAGATTAATTCTAATTTTGACATAGGTTCAATGTTCTTTCACGTCATGAGTTCAGAAACGGCCCTGTATTCTGGTCCCTTCGAGATAAAAGTTTACTGACGCCGTAACTTCGATATCAGGGGCGCATCGATGAATGGACTCCAACTGTCAGCAAGTTCCTGAATAATCGGCACGTTTAACGCTTCGACAGCTTTGAGATTCGTGAGATGTCGTTGTTTCGGAAATAGGTCCCGGAATATTGGGGTAGAGGGTCCGGAAAATGGAATATAATGGTTGATGATGTATAAACTCTTCAGCGATAAACAAGAAATGGAATTTTTATATATTATTTTTTAATAACGTTTTCCATTTCAATTATTATTATTAGGTCATCCCATCCCATTGGTATTATTCGGTCAGTATTTTAAACAACTTTATTATCACAGAAAATTAACAATAAATTAATAAATAATACTGGACAATTCACACAGCATTATCTAGCCAATAACAACAATCTAATAATAGAATAAAATAAAACTAGTATTTACAATTGAAACAATTAAGCTAACTGCAGACCGTATTTTATATGAATCTGTTAGCAGCGCCTCGCGGTTTTACCCGCGTAGGTCCCGTTTCCGTTGGAATTCTGGGATAAAATATAGCCTATGTGCTATTCCAGAGTATAGTCTATTTCTGTGCCAAATTTCATTCAGATCCGTTCAGCCATTCTGGCAAAGTTTTAAGTTATATATAATACACTCACAGGCACAATTAACCACCCATCTTGTTTTTCTTTCAGTTTACAGTAATCGTCAAATTTAGACCACATGTATTAGTGTTATTGGTAGTGCCAAACGTGTTCTTTGAGAATACTAGCAAAACTTATCAAATGATAGTCATTTTTCCTTGATGTCAAGAAATACGGGAAAGAAATGTGAAATTATCCATCAAATCAAAACATTAGCTATGGTCGAGAAGGCTTTTATCAAACCGTATAAACTTATGGCCAACCTCCATGAGCTAAATGGATACCTCAGCCGCAAGGGTAGTGCCCTATTTGTTGCCAGAATTTACATAATTGTATTATCTATCCGCATAACTACTATATTCGGAGAGTAAACATTATTACTGTAGTCAAACTATTTCACAATATAAACGAGAATTCTTTTCGCATTGTATAAGTCTCTCGAACGATTAGTTCACACAGCATTATCTAGCCCCAAGCTAAGCAGAGACCAGAGTTTGTGTTATGGGTACTAGATAACTGATATACATAATACAATACATTACATGGATATTTTTATTATACATAGAAAACGACCAGAACACAACACCCTGAACAAATGTCTGCAGATCGTACAACATTTGTCCCGAGGCGGGAATCGAACCCGCAACCTCCTGCGTTGCAGGCAGACCTTCGCCCACCATGCCACAGAGGTCGTCAAAACAACATAATATTTAAATGGGAAACCAGGTTTTTTTTTTACATTTACTGCACAAAAATTGCAAAATAGTAATAGGTAGGTTGTTACAAGTGTAAGCATCGTGCAACATTTGCACTACAATACATATCTAATAAATAATGCTGTGTGAATTGTCCAGGATTATTCATTTATTTATCTAAATGTAAATAAATAAATAATCCTGGACAATTCACACTAATATAATTATTATACCAAGGTTATCGACATAGCTCAAAGGATTAGCAAGCTGAAGTGGCAGTGGGCTGGCCATATTTCAAGAAGAACCGACAACCGCTGGGGTAAACGTGTTCTGGAGTGGAGACCGCGACTCGAAAAACGTAGTGTAGGACGCCCTCCGACCAGGTGGTATGACGATTTACGAAAGACTGCTGGCAGATGCTGGATGCGGCAAGCTGAAGACAGGGCGCTATGGCGCTCATTAGGGGAGGCCTATGTCCAGCAGTGGACTGGTATAGGCTGATGATGATGATGATACTAATACAATATCGTTATAAAGTAATCAAAACCATACCATGTCTATATTATTCTCAGGCAATTTGTATTTCTATACAACACAACCGTATCTTACATTTAGTAAGGAATAAAAAGCGGGAATATATGTCGAGACGATTGCATATAACCCGCTAGTCTTTCGGGATTTCTTGTTCCACGGCTTTTTGAATGCGTATCACACGGTAACGTAACACTGACGACCAATTAGACGCAGCGAACAAGGTCCTTCACGGCGCAGGTTGTGGGTTCTACTCCCGTCTCGGGCCAAATATTTGTTTTGGCTGTTCTGTGTTATTACTATGTATATTAAACTACATTATATCTGCCTATGTATGAGTTATTGTATTGTATTTAAAATATCACTCATCTAATACCCATAACATAAGCACTGCTTAGTTTGGGGCTAGATGATGCGCTGTCCTGCATTGGACTAATATAGGCTGATGATGATGCTGTGTGGACTGTCCAGCATCATTTACTTCATTATTTGGTTTCAGAAACTGAATCTCGTGGTAACGAAGCAACTCAAAGACTAAGTGACTACCCGGCGCCGGATACCTGGAAACAAACACTGGAGTAAACGTGTTCTTAAGTGGTGACCACGACTCGGCAAACGTAGTGCACAACGCCATTTGGCCAGGTGGGATGACGACTTACGAAACACAGCAGGCAGATGCGAATGCGTCAAGCTGAGGACAGGGCGATATGGCATTTTTCGAGTGGTGGACTAACATAGGCTAATAATGATGATGAAAAGTACTTGAGATTAGAAATATAAAAAGTATTGGTAGTATTGGAAATATTGGATTCTTTCAAATTCTCTAAAAAGCGGATGCACCATCGAACATGATAATTAACTGTAAGTATCGGTGACATACACAGAAGATATACCATTTTTTAAGCCTCCTCCTCCTCAACAGACTATAATGGTCCACTGATGGACGCAGGCCGCCCCCTGATTTGAATAAATAAATAATGCTGAAAAATTCACACAGCATTATCTAGTCCCAAGCTAAGCAGAGCTTGTGTTATGGGTACTAGATAACTGATTTACATAATAATAACAGAATACATAGATAGATATTTTTATTATACATAGAAAACGACCAGAACACCCTGAACAAATTATGTCTGCAGATCGTACACGTCGTATTTTCCTTATAACTTTTTTTTATTTTAGCTTGTTCTGACACTTATGTACATGACCATCTTCCTGCCAGAAACACTACACACACGTTTCTTTTTCGTCGACGTTAAAACACTTCGGTGTAACATTGACCCGTTATTCGCAAGTAAATGGAGGAGTCATATTGAAATTCTAAGGATGCCAGTACGCGAGTAATTCCATTCTGCGCGGCTTCTTTGTGGTTCGGGATCACGGCTACCCGTCTCTATTTACGGAGTGATGGATGAAGATTCTTAGGTTTTTGGGGTGCAGTAAGTGACGCTGTTCTTGGTAAGGTAAGTTCTAGTTGGCGAATCGTCAATTGCGTACAATTTCTTGCTAACACGGGCTTTACGTTTAAACATTATCAATTAATATTATTAATTTTTTATAGTGACGACCTCAGTGGCGCAGCGGGCGAGAGTCTGTCTGCGACGCAAGAGGTTGCGGGTTCGATCCCCGCCTCGGAACAAATTTGTGTACGATCTGCAGAAATTTGTTCCGTTGGTCTGGGTATTTTCTATGTATAATAAAAAATATCTATCTATGTAATGTATAATATTACGTATATCAGTTATCTAGTACCCATAACACAAGCTCTGCTTACCTTGGGGCTAGATAATGCTGTGTGAATTGTCCAGCATTATTTATTTATTTATTATTTATAGTCTATAGACTTTATTTTGACCACAATCTCACCTGATGGAAATTGAAGATGAGGGCGACGATGTTTACGAAGGTCTAGAAGATACCTATTCACTCTTGTCTTGAAGAAACCCGGTTGTATGTCATCATCATCATCAGCCTATATTTGTCCACTGCTGGACATTATGGTTGTATGTAATTGACGGAAAAAACATCAGCGCGGAGCGAGCCATTAATTTATAACCAAAGGAAAAAGGATAGATGTCGTTTTCCATCGACAGTGCAATATCTAAGTTTTACGGGCGACATTCTTGCAGTGTAAATAGCTAGAGTTATTAGAAATTCAATTTAGTTTAGGCAGTAAATCGAAAATAAATTTTGGTGACCACCAAGGGCAACTTCGATTCACTGTCTAAACTAAACATAACAAAACTTTTTAACGGTTATTGAAATTTCCTTTGTTAAACGGAATAATAAGAAAGTAGGTGGCGGCGCTAGTTTGGGTGGGGTATGCGCCTTAAAGACTTTTTGGTACCTTATGGAATTAAGTAGGAACCTACTCACAAACATTTCTTGGAAAGATATAAATCAATCGAATATTTATAGATCTATATAAACTTGAAACAGAAACCGAAGAAACAGAAATTTAATCATTCAAACCATATAAATATGAAAGTTTCAAATCATAAACCAAATACCAGACATGCAATTTCAAGATTTTCAGATGGAATCTAGATCTTGAAGGAATTCTGCAAGGCGGGCTGCGGACCTCCTTTTCTTTATTGCTTTTCACAAAGCATAGTCTGAGCGTTTTATTTACATAAAACTCTTTCCTTTGTTTTTATTACCCTATATTTATTTTGCGTTGCAGCAATCGTGGTCACGGGATGACTGATCCTTAAAACAGATTTGAAACTTACCCGTAGTTACCGGCCAAGGATTAAGGTCACTTTCCACAACTACCCTCAATTCATCTTCAGACTCAATTTATGTTTAGGTTACTCAAAAATAAAATAAAAACTCAAAATTCCTAATTATCTATGGAACTCATAGGACTCTTGGACACGCCATAAGATTCAAATAATCATTACCGTTGGGTATTTAACAAGTTTTGAAAGATTAAAAAGTTCAATAAAAATGTCTATGGCGTTTTAGGGTTTACTTTAGGTGTGTTGTGTTAATAAACGAAAGAATGGAACGCTATACGTACAAATTTAAGGGTTTTTTTACATATGTATAGCACGGTCTTTCATTTCGTTGAAGTTTATGGTTAACTAAGGCTGCACCAACATGGTGCGATGTAATTCAATAATGCTAGGCAGAGTTCAAAATTTAACTTTTTAAACACGTTGCGCAATGTGAAGGCTAAAAAGCTTTAGTTCTTTAATATATAGGTTTTTTTATTGTTCAAGCCTCTAGGTTCCTAATGTTACGTTTATCGGATAGGGTAATTTATTTTTAGAACTAGGTTAAGGTTATATGAGGTAGGTAAGGTTAAGATTATTATTATATTAAACCTACTACAGACCAACTCTACTTTTAACATCCAAGAAAAGCGTGTACAACAGCTCATAACTACCATAAGCTAAAATAAAATATACAAAAAACCAATACAGCAGTACATTACAGTTGAGCTACGTGTATATTGTTTGCAACAGTCTGCAGTTAGCTCAATTGTTTCTATTGTAAATACTAGTTTTAATTTAATTCTATTCCTTGATTGCTATTTTATTTCTTAACCGATATATGCAATATAGCTTGCGTTGCGTTGAAATTTCGCAACGCGTCTTGTTACTTCTCCTTTTTTTAAACCTTTCTTTTCACCTAAGTTATTACCTTTTTATTCCCGTCTTATATTCGATTGAGCTATTTCAGTTTGATGTTTGGGTTTTATCTCATGTTTAGTACTTTGGATGGAGGCTTTACTTTGTTTCACTTAGCATATTTTGGGAAGCAGCTGATAGGTATCAGGTAACGTGGGCTTTTTATTCGCTTTTAGCTTTTGATTGTCAAAGGTGTACGTTTCTGAAAGATAGCAAGAGAAATGAATTGTACTCAGATAAGTCACAAGCCATATTTCTTTTAAAAACTTTCAAAATTCACTTTGAAAACTTTCTCTCTTTGACTCCCATAGTCCATGGCAGGTGCAGGTGAAATCTGCACACGCAATGAACATAGACAATAATACGTTGTTGATGGTTTATGGTGTCTTCTATATTTAAGCCTATGCTAGTCCACTGCTGTAATTTTGTGTAATTTTTCTTGGTATTAAAGTAGTTTCCAATGTTCTTTTTATAATTGTATTTCTTAAATACTTAGATATATGTATATACAACATGACATAAGTTTTGTGTGAAGGAAGGAAACACCATAAAGGATTGTATGCAGAAGCGACAAAAATAAACAGACAGGCAGCGATTCAAACACATAAAAATAAACTAATACAATACACAATACAATACAAAACACTTTATTGTACACCAGAAATAGAACATTACAAAAAAGACATATTACATGAGACAAGTACAATGGGCGGCCTTATCGCTTAGAAGCGATCTCTTCCAGGCAACCTTTTGATGGAAAGAACTATATGAATATAAGAAAGGCAGGGTGTACAAAAGATAAAATAAACATGAATATAACAGAATATTGAAAAACAAATAAATATTACATATTACCTAACCCAATATATTTACACATAAACTTGATAAACACATAATAGAAAAAAAATATATATATACATATATATATATATAATATACTAACTACTAAAATACATAAATAAATAAATAATTTGTACCAATATTCACAATTCTGACTGGAAAAACTCCTTGACACGGGATTTAAAAACAGGTAATGATATTGCTTTTCTAATAGGATCTGGTAGTGCATTCCACAACCTTATGGCCTGGATGGAGAAGGATTTGTCGTAGAAACTGGTAACTAATAATTAGCAGTGAAGGGGCCTTAAATTAATATTAAAGTTAGAAATAAAATCAAATTACAATTATGTACAATTACATGTCAAGGAATGTCATAATAATGCATCTGTATAAGGGCATTGTCAAAATAAACTAAAGCATATATAGGTATAAATATTACATATTACCTAACCCAATATATTTACACATAAACTTGATAAACACATAATAGAAAAAAAAAATATATATATATATATATAATATACTAACTACTTAAGTACATAAATAAATAAATAATTTGTACCAATATTCACAATTCTGACTGGAAAAACTCCTTGACACGGGATTTAAAAACAGGTAATGATATTGCTTTTCTAATAGGATCTGGTAGTGCATTCCACAACCTTATGGCCTGGATGGAGAAGGATTTGTCGTAGAAACTGGTAACTAATAATTAGCAGTGAAGGGGCCTTAAATTAATATTAAAGTTAGAAATAAAATCAAATTACAATTATGTACAATTACATGTCAAGGAATGTCATAATAATGCATCTGTATAAGGGCATTGTCAAAATAAACTAAAGCATATATAGGTATAAATAGCATACAATCAAACAAAAATTGGTAACTAGATAAAATAAGTAATAAAATGAAGTAAACTTTCACAATTATATAAATTGATTAAGGAACGCTTGCACAACGAAAAATTAGCTTAATTTTGATTAGTCAGTTGTCAAACCATACAAATACGTCAAAGTTAATCAAAATTAGACTTTTAAATATTGTTGTGTAAGTGGGGCAAAATCTAGTTTTGAGGGAGTAGTGCCAAAACCAAATACGGGTTGGGGAACCCAATGCAGTGGAAGATCTGTTCTGCAGGGGGCACTGCTGCCCACTCTCAGTTTGTGTTCCTTAGTCGCCTCTTACCGACACTCGTGGGAAGAGTTGGAATGGTGCAAATTCTAAACCAGCACCACACGGCCATGTCAGTCAGATCAGACTTTTATAGACGGCGGCACGATCTCAGTTCTCGTATTAGTTATGAATTCAGTTCAAACTGGAAAATAAGAACTTCTAACATAATCATCTAAACAAAAATAAACCTAACCGCCCGATTAATTAGAGTTCTACACAGTCGAGCGCAAGTTTCGCGGTCGGAACTTTGTTTGCTTCCCGTAATGAATGCGACCGCGGCAATGCTGCGCACTTGTTCTGTCTGACGTACGCTGTGGTTGTGTAGCTGTGAGATAGTTTTCGATTTTCAACCTTATTTGAAAGGTTTTGGCTATGCCTACGGTATAAACCGTTTGGCTGGGTCAGTCGCGGCGTTAGAATTGATTCCTTCCACTCCGCTCGTGGATGTTATAACCATTTAGAATCAGAATAAGGAATAATGAATAAAATATACCTATTTATTTTATAAACCGTACTAGGTACACAATATAACAACCTAATTTAAGAGAACAAAAAAAAGAAGGTAAATCAGGAGGTTTTTGAAGCTAAATGTTGAGTTATTCCTGACTCGTCCCACTGGACTCGGCCCAAAGTGGGAATAGTCAAGAAACTAACATTTTATCCTGAAAATGTTCCTGATTCGTCCCACTTTTTAAAGGCAGGCAAAAGTATTATCAACCGCACACTTTTCGTGTTAGAAG
This sequence comes from Eupithecia vulgata, assembly GCA_946478455.1. Taxonomy (NCBI): domain Eukaryota; kingdom Metazoa; phylum Arthropoda; class Insecta; order Lepidoptera; family Geometridae; genus Eupithecia; species Eupithecia vulgata. Next base: position 9,196,507 of record OX297879.1, on the reverse strand, counting down.
CTTAATTTGCTTGAATCGTTAGTAAGATGAATCCATATTACATCTATATCTAACTTCTGCTCTCCTGGTACTTTGGGACGATCTGGGAAGTTTCTTGTGTGCACATCGACTGTAATATAAATTGCCCTGACAGCAAAACTTCCTCAATTTGAAATGGTTTTGGAAGCTAAATGGCCTTTCCAATAGTTGGCCCTCTAGTCGTAATGTCTTTGAATCAATTTGACCATTACGAAAAAACAACCAAGGAGCAAATCAAAATAATTTCAGAAAGTATTTAGGATAGCAGCCCCTTAGGCTTTAATTGTTCTTGACTCGATTAGGATATAATTATTATGACGCAAGCACAAAACCCACAAAACAAGACCATAGCAAAGACGAGGTGCGAAAAAAGAACGAGGCGACACAGACAGAGTTATTCAAGCATGTTAGTGCGAAAACCTAGCATGGGAATTGTTATTTAGGGTAGAATAGAGAAAAATTACAGGCTAAGGAAATCTACGAAAAGAGGAGCTCCTTTCTGTATTTTTATCACCTTCACTGCGATCGCCAAACCGCTTCCCAACCGTGGTGATTATACTACCAAAATAATTGAAAACAAGCTGCTAAACGCGCTTATGTAGCTATGAGACCACAAATACCGTGGCTTTTTCTATCGGTTAAATTTTTTTTTAAATTGGTTCAGTAGATCCATAGATAACCCTAAAACCTCACAAACTTACAAACTTTACCTCTTTCTATGTATAATAAAAAAATATCTATCTATGTAATGTATAATATTACGTATCAGTTATCTAGTAGGTACCCATAACACAAGCTCTGCTTAGCTTGGGGCTAGATAATGCTGTGTGAATTGTCCAGCATTATTTATTTATTTATCTTTATAATTTTGTATAGATTAATTACATGCTTTGTTAACTTATGTAAAAACATTCTATGAAACATTCGATGGTGTATTTTTGTAGCCGGCAACCGCGAAGACAAGACATCGGTAGAAGTAGGCAGGTAATAAATACATTCCATAGGTGGGTAGGTATATTATGAGTGAAGAGTAAATACGAGTAACTCCCGTGGAGGAATACCGGCTTTGTACAGTAGGGATGTAACACAAAGTTTCACAAATCATTTGATTGTTTTAAAAAATCTAAAGATTGACTTCAAATTCGTTAGTATTTACACTGTTCTTTAAGATTTTCGGACAAATAATAATCCTACAAGACCTCTCTAAAATCAATCTTTAACAACACAGAAAGAATCATCAAAATGTATAACAGGTTAACTGTCCGGGCTTCAGAGTGGGAATGTTCCACAAGTCCAGTTATGTTTTGAATAAATGAATAAAAAAATAGGTATCACCAAAATTGTTCTAGCTAGACGTGATTTTTTAAATGAAATATTTTGTTTTGTAAGCATGTCGGATATGTGATATGATAAGTAATTGAAAATTGTTGAATTTGTTTAATAATATTTCTTTACAACCAATTTGAGATCATTCTCTATACCTATTTTATTTTTTAAATCGTTCCATCGTAGAAGTTGGTTTAAAATGACATACGGCAGCCCGTTTGTTAAAAAATAATTACCATTCTTGGTCTTTCGAAAGAGCCAACCCTACTTCAACATGTTGTGGGTTTCTCCGTCATGAATATTTAAGATATTTGCGCAATACTTTTGAAAGAGAGCACAAAAGCGATGATTGATCTTTGAAGCTGGATTTTATTCACTGAAAAATAATCTTTTGTTCTTAATTCTAAATGGAAAATTGATAGGTGTAGCTTTTGTTATATCGTGCGCACTTCAATTATTTATAAAACCCTAGGAATACATTATTAATAAAGAAGCACTTATAATAAAGGTGGCGTTATTAGGCGTAATGTCACCCAAATGTTTTATTAATGACCCAGATGGAAATTCAGTGTCTGTTTTACCCCCTTAGGACGGTCTTATATTACCAACTGTACCTAACTATTCCATGGACCCGCGGGGAAAGGAAATGGCATTTCTTTCAAATGTCGTGGACCCGTTGGGAATCAAAGTATGAACCAATTTTTTTTTCAAAACAAGTGAATTATGGACCTCTGGGAATAAGACGGTCAGATCACTGCCTGGTAAGATCAGTGTCGTCAAACTCACCTCCTAGGATACGGAGGTAACAGATGAATATGGCGATACAAGTCAGCAGACTGGCACGAAATGTCAATGCGACGTCATTTCTTCGCCTCTTATCCTAGGCGGCAAATATGCTTCACTTCAAGTTTTTTTTAGGGTGTTTAAAAATGCAATGGAGTGTTTATTCTATACACTGAGACCCTTCAAGAGGGCTGCCCCGTGTTTAACTTCGCGTGTGCCAGTGCTGCCACCCTGAAACATAAGGCTGGTGGGTCAAAGCTCGGAACAGTAAGGCCTCTGACACATCACAAAGGAAGACAGCCTACAAAAAAGCTAAAGTTCTTGAATAAGACGCTAAGGAAAGCTCGTTTTGACCGGATCTGACGTCACCTTCCTGCTATTTAAACGCATGGAACATGTTCTGAATGGAAAGTTCCTAGCATACCTCGAAGGCAATGACCTCCTTAGCGACCGTCTATACAGCTTCCGCGGATAACGGTCTACGGGAGACCTTCTTGTGTTTGCCACCTATATTGGGAGTGAGACCATCGAGAAGGACGGTAAATTGAAATTGAAAATTAATTTATTCAGACATTATGATCCATTTTGTTAGTAACACATTTATGTAATTTAAATTGAGGATGGTTAGTAAAATTAGAAAGGATTGAAATTAAATTGAACCAACCATGAGTAAGGATACAGCATGATTTAATCCTCACATCACCTCACCTGAACAGGTTTTAATAGTCCACTGCTGGCCGTTTCATCATTAACCACACTAATACTCGTATTATAAATGCGAAAATTTAGATGGATCTATGGATAAGCGGATGTTAGTTACTCAATCACGCCGGAACGGCTGAACGGATCTAGATGAAACTTGGCACAGAGATAGATTATAGTCTGCAATAGCACATAGGATATATTTTATCCGGAAATTCCCAAAGGAACGGAAACTACGTGGGTGAAATCGCAAGGCGCTGCTAGTGTGTAATATAAAATTATGACTAACACCGTTAGTACTTCCTTCCTAGTAAATTAGAATAGGATCCGGATAGGCACCAATGATTTATTATCCCAGTGTAAAATTTTTACTTAAACAGACACTCATAAAAAACTCTTTAACTCGCTAAAATAGCCATTTTAAAGCACAATTTTACACAAAATCATGATTCAGATGAAAAACTCCGAGGTACCAGAAATCACGCATTTTATCTTGACAAGGGTACGACCGCAGGGGATAATATTTTAGCGTCAATCTATGGGGTCTTTGTCATGACACATCCTTATACTGCTTGACATATGTGTTTGCGTGGAAATCGAGACATAAAGTGGTAGAGGTGTATAAATTAAGAAGAATGAAGCTGTTTTTGACGCAGCCGGTTCAGCAGTTAATAAGTAGCTTCCTCACCCTGAACCTCAACCTCAACAGCCTAGAATGGTCCACTGCTGGACGCAGGCCTCCTCTTATTTTTTATCTCATGAGGGTTAGTGCCCATAATCCCCACGCTAGGCATGCGAGTTGGGGATCGCAGTTCAGTGGTAGATCTATTCTACAAGAGGCCTTGCTGCTCGCGCCCCGGTGTATGTCCCTTAGTCGCCTCTTACGACACCCACGGAAAGAGTTGTGGTGGTGCAAATTCTAAGCCAGCACAACACGGCTTTATGTTATTATTCCTTTAACAAAGGAATTTTCAAAAATCCATCTTCCAGTTTGTGATACCTATCATAAGCATTTTTAAAGCCTCTGTAATAGTTTTATTCTATTTACTTTAGGCAGAGATACGAAGTTGCCCGTGGTGGCCACCAAAATCTATTTTCGTATCTCTGCCTAAACTAAATAGAATAAAACTAGGACAGAGGCATTAAAAAAAGCTTATGATAGGTAGCACAAAACGTATTTTTTTTGTAACTTGCATGATAGAAACCGAAATAGCCTGTCGTCCCAGATGATGATCCATTGAATATGATATTTTGCCGTTATAGCTCGTCAAGTGTGATGACAATCTGCAGTCAGGTGCTGGATGCGGCAAGCTGAAGACAGGCCGCTATGGGTTCATAAGGGAAGGCCTATGTAAAGCAGTGGACTAATATAGGCTGATGATGATGATTGAAACTGTTAGCTCAACTGTAGTAAATTAAATACTACGTCTTATTTTATTCTTCGACGGATGAAATGTAACTATGTTACTATTTTTATTACAAATACAATCGCTGTACGTAATGCTAATAGAACAACGTAGTTCTTTATTCATAAATGCTGTTTAGCCAGACTACAAAGTGCAGACAAAGCTTATCTGCATTTTAAAGCAGGTTGGAAAGCGAACTTGGCTATTTTTGTAAGCGGAAGTCTTATCAAGGTTTCTATTCCGCAAGATGATAAAGGAAAGCTGCATTTTTGATAGACAGCAGCATTAAAATTTCATGAAACTAACGTTAATTACTAGTAAATACTTAAATATATTGAATGTTGTGTCCACCTCTTATAAAGAATATATTATTAGTTCCTGTCTCTTATCAACATTTATAATAATCTTTATTCAGAAAGAAAATAACAATCAAATAACAAATTTAAATTAAAACTAGTATTTACAATAGAAACAATTAAGCTATCTGCAAACTGTTGCAAACAATCTACAGGTAGCTCAACTGATCCATATCAATACCAGTCGGAAGCGTGCCCAAGACACTGGCTGCATTGCCCCGCTGTATAGCAATGCTGATGCGCTGTGTCAGATACTCACCAGCTCTCGCGTCACGCGTCGCACATTTATTAAAATAAGCATAAAATGTACTGTTGGTGTACTGCTTAGATAAATAAATAAATAAAATGTCAATTTTTTTTTTATTAAATGGTGATGTACTTATTAGATACGTACGTACATTATGACGACCTCTGTGGCGTGGTGGGCGAAGGTCTGCCTCCTGGTTCGAGTCCCGCCTCAGGACAAAATATGTGTGTTCGATCTGCAGATTTGTTCAGGGTGTTTTCGAAGTATAATTAAAACATCTATAAGTATAACGTATCAAATACACTACCAATAACAGTTATTAAGTACCCATAACTCTGCTTACTTCGGTCTAGACGATGCTGTGTAGATTGTTCAGCATTATTTCAATAGTTAGTCTCAACGTAAAGAAACGTGTCGTTAATTTTCTTTAATATTATAATACCTATGTTAGTTTTAAGGTATATATTACTATGGACTGAAGAATAAGTTAAATAAGATCTGTAACTTTTCTATAGTCTGAAAAATATGCGCTCGCCGTGGATCCCGGCCGGACTAAAACGCGTGCGCCAGCAACTGCTGTCATCCGCTAGTTTATTTAGATTTGTAAGAATTTTATTTGCCATCTAGCGAGGCAATGCAGCCAGCGTGTTCTGCACGCTTCCGACTGGTATTAATATGGATCAGTTGATCTACCTGTAGATTGTTTGCAACAGTCTGCAGATAGCTCAATTGTTTCAATTGTAAAGACTAGTTTTAATTTAATTCTATTCTTTGACTGTAATTTTCTTAGTCTGAAATAAATGATTAATATTATTATTATTACATTTGTGCGATTCAACGTTCCTAAGAATAGGATGTTAACTGTGTGTGTAGCATGTTTGTAATCCAAGCTGAGCGATAACACTTCCGATATTGGAAATAGATTACGCGCGTCACGTTATTTTGTGTTTCCATTCTGTAACTAAGCTCTATGTATGTTTGCCGAGCTGTTTGTTGTAGGTATTTTTTAAGCCATCAGTTTGGATTTTTAGATGGATGGGTGGATGGATGCATGTGTGTTACTTCTTCACGCGAAAATTTTTCTTAGATGTAGTTTAAAGTTAGGGAATAAAACATAGGATTTATCCCACAAAAACAGTTTCCATGGCAAAGAAATAACCAGAAACTAGTAATGCGAAAGTTTGTATGTTTGGATGGAAGATTGTTATCTCTTCACGCCAAAAGTACTGAATGGATTGGGCTGAAAATTTTCGATATAGTTTTAATTCTGGAATAAAAAATAGGCTAGTTTTTATTTCCTAATTCAACGAGTACGAGGTCCGGTTCCATGCCATCGTACAAATTTTAACAATATTTTCTTTTAATAAATCTAACAAACACCGCCAAAACTAAGTGTTTTCTAAGAACCAGACGATTTTTTTCTGTCCAAATTCATAATAGAATTTAATTTAATCTAAGAGACTTTTCTACTGTAAACTTATAAGAATAGATCTACTAAAGTCAGGCTCTTGAATGCTAATTACATAATAATGATCAAATAATTCTCTTGACTAAGTTTTTGTGACCTTATTACCTTTTTAAAGAATTTCATTCGAGGTTATGATTACATTTTTGGAATGTTGGTCAGTAACAACAGGCTGTAATATTATCTAGGTGACCTTCATGCTCAGTAACGAAATAACCTTATTATGTCACTCAATTCTAATCTCTATTTCATTCAAAATCTATGTAAACTAAGTGAGATTAGCCTAACTAAACGTTCAGTGTGTCAAGTCGTTCTGAATAAGAATGAGCACGTCGACTTGTTATCCCACTTCTGACCGTTCCTGAATATTGTACGAGCCTTAAAACTTCACTCGGGACTTTAAACTATAGGGTATTCAGGAATAGTCTTTGGTTGAGTATTTGTGGTTTTAAGCTTGTGAAAAATCTTATGTGGTAACACTGGTAACTATCAATGGATAGGTACCTCATGTGGAATCCAATTTTATCTTATAATCTTTCAGGTATAAGTAGGTATTTGTGTACTTATCGTAACTATAACTTTTATTTTCTTTGACATTTATGTGTATTTATTACCGCAAATCTATACCTAAGTCATTGACAAGAAATCAATCGCATTTTACCAACTAGGTAGGTAATACCTATGTGTGTAAACATGCCGTTCTTTTTTAATAAAGTATTTCATTTCATTTTCATTTCATTTCATCCTGTCCATTTTAACCGACGAAAAACAAAAGAGGAAGAGGTCCTATGTTCAGATGTACCTACATTATATATGTTTTTAGGGTTCCGTACCTCAAAAGGAAAAAAGGAACCCTTATAGGATCACTTTGTTGTCCGTCTGTCCGTCTGTCCGTCTGTCCGTCTGTCCGTCTGTCCGTCTGTCAACCCACTTTTCTCAGAAACGCGTAGGGTTATCGAGTTGATATTCACATCATATACGCAGGCTCGTAACCTCTTGAAGCCTCGACATAAATCAAACTTCTAAGTCAACGCAATCAAAAGTTACAGCTGTTTATGTCTATTTTTTTTCAATTTTCCAAGGGAATCACATGCACACAAAACCTATAGGGTACTTCCCGTTGACCTAGAACCATGAAATTTGGTGAGAAGCAAGGTCTTATAGTACAAGTAAAGGAAAAAATCCGAAAACCGTAAATTTGTAGTTTATTCACAGAAAAAATATTTTTTTAATCTTGCCATGGACCAAAAACCTATAGGGTACTTCCCGTTCACCTAGAACCATGAAAATTGGTGAGAAGCTAGGTCTTATAACACAAGTAAAGGGAAAAATCCGAAAACCGTAATTTTTTAGTATATTCACAGAAAAAATAATTTTCGAATCTCGCCATGGACCAAAAACCTGTAGGGTACTTTCCGTTGACCTAGAACCATGAAATTTGGCAAGAAGCAATGACTTATAGCACAAGTAAAGGGAAAAATCAGAAAACCGTAAATTTGTGGTTTATTCATACAAAATAGTACATTGTTACACTAGGGTTGGACGTAACTTATTTAGTCTCGAGACGCCAATAGTTAGAGGGACTAAATAAGTTACGTCATAATCGTTATCAAATCAGAAAATTATTGTGCCTTAGTCGTCTGGATTTGACTGATTTCTTTGCTAAAGAGTTTGTACGGAACCCTTGATGCGCGAGTCTAACTCGCACTTGACGTTTTATTTTAATGTATTTTCGTTGATATCTCCGTCAATTATGAACCGATTTGGAAAAATTTCTCGTTATTGAATGGAATATAATAGCGAAGTAGTTCCATAAATTTGTATTCCCGAGGAATCTGTATTTGTCCCGAAAAACTTTAAAAAACAGTGTATCTAGGGAATACAAAGTCCTTTTTTAGTTTTTTTTTTAAATATTTTATCATAAAATCATTTTTAAGAACTATGTACCTATTTAATTTTTCAGATATCGAATTCCTAATATGTGGAACATATTGTTTTGATTTGAAAGATTCGATTTATGACAACAAAGAAATCTGTATCTATATCTGAATCCATTTATCATTATCCCTAATGAACATAGACTATAGAATATTATATTATACTTATAATAACATATAATACCCGTGCAAAGCCAGGGCGGACCGCTAGTTTGGTCCTAATCCAGTTGTCGTCGTTTATGTTAATATAATTACTTTCAGTAGCTTTTTGTGGAATGTTTTAAGTAGCTTTCAGAGCTTTCCTTATTCTCTTAAATAAGTTAGCTGTACATTTCCTGAACATTTTTAAACAAATAAATAATTTCTTGCTTGAAATCATAACTTGCCTTTTCCCACTTAGGTGGGGTCGGCAGAACCGGATTTCTTTTTTTATTTCTATCAGTTTCTTCTTCTATCAGTAATAGACTCAGCATTCACTCCTTTCTTACTAAAATAGGTACTTACTAAAATTTAAATAAATAAATAAATAATGCCGGACAATTCACACAGCATTATCTAGCCCCAAGCTAAGCAGAGCTTGTGTTATGGGTACTAGATAACTGATATACATAATATAATACAATACATAGATAGATATTTTTTATTATATATAGAAAACGACCAGAACACCCTGAACAAATGTCTGCAGATCGTACACACATTTGTCCCGAGGCGGGAATCGAACCCGCAACCTTCTGCGTCGCAGGCAGACCTTCGCCCACCGTGCCACATCGGTCGTCATTTGATAATGATTATTTACCCACTGATCCTAATATTTGATTTAGATACTAAAGTTCTTCAAAGTCTATCAGGAAAGTTTACCAACATGATATTAAACATGGTAAACACATTTAATGTTCTGTTTGCCTCTGATAATGTTCCGAAATAAGTTTACTTAATCGGATTCAATGAAACATCTGTAAATATTATTTCGGATTCCCAAAATTATTGCTGGTAACATTATGTGAGGGCGCTACTCTTAAACGACAACCTGGATTACAAGTAAAAGTATGTTTGATATAATTGCGCTAATCCACAAAAGTCAAAATAGGCCGTTGGTTTAAGTTTCTACGTTCTTCATCAAGAACAGACATGGGTATTGTTATACATAGGATAAAAACTGAAAAAAGTACCTAGTGTAAAACTGGTTCACAGTTTTTAGATTTCTACCTTATACTATTAAAATGTATAAAGTGCTTCGATTAGAAGAATATATATGTAAACTGACGTGTAAAGAAACAAAAATAGATAGAACATACCAGAACTTTTAGTAAGGTTGTAAGGTACCTACCCTAGATATGTAGTAGTACTATCGGTATTGGCTTTTATCTCGATCAACAAACTGCATTATGCCAGTTCTCCGAAGCTCAGTCAAATTTTAACCTAGTACCCTGCTCCAGTAGGTATAATTTGAGTTGACAATAGCACTATGAGTCACGGCTAGCACTAAAGCAATTACCTGCTTGCTAATTTGTTGGGAGTTCACGAGAGTTCCAAATTCAAATGGTTTGGTGTCGTCCGCGTGAATTCTAAATTCAAATGGTTTGTGTTGTTGTGATGACATAATTCAGATGAGGTTTTGTTCTCTTTTGTCAAAATCTGGCAATATTCAATTCAATACTGGACAAGTCAAATAAAAAACCCACTTCACTAAACCCTATTTTGGAATACTTAGACACGATTTTTCGCATTGTGGCCTAACCCTTAGACAATTTAACCCGCTGTCAAGGCCTAACCAAACAATTTTTTTTCTCCAGTTTATAGTCTTTCTGTCATACGAGATGTATTCTAATGAGGTCTAATAGTTATTAACGTGATAAACTTAGAATTTTAAGAGGATGTTTCTAAAATCTCCTAAAGAACAAACTCAAACTAAAAACTTGCACTCCCAAATGCCCAGGGACTGTAACAACTAAACCGCGATAATTGCAACTTACAAACGAACAAACTATCCGCTGGTTCACGAGGTCCCCGGGTGATCTTAAACTGAGCTTGGCTAATTGCATTTCAACAGGCAATCCCGGCCCGAGGACTATGCACGTGTTAAGTTATTGAGGTAAATTTAGTTTGTACTCAAAATAGTAAATTAACCAGTAGCTCAAAGATAGGTAGTTGGCAGTGTTAACCTCAGTGGTGTTTGGGCCAAAATGTGCCAAACAAAGTTTCACTATGACATCGTCACAGAACCGTCCACAAATAGAAGAAATTACACAATGCGTGCGGTGCAATTTGCACGGACGGTTTGATGCATTGGTTTCAATCTTGATCGTTTCGAAATGCTTCACTCTATCTGGTTTTCTGGTAGATGTTTTTATCAAAGGGGCGATATGTTATGGTAAAGCGATTAATTTCGTGAAATTCGGCCGCTACAAATTAGCCGTGTGGTGCCGGCTTAGAATTCGCACCACCCCAACTCTTTTCGTGGATGACGTAAGAGGCGACTAAGGGATTTAAACCGGAAGCCGGACAGCAGCACCTCTTGCAGAATCGGTCTACCATCGACAGCGATCCCCGACCCGCATGCCTAGCGTGGGGATTATGGGAACTAACCCCCATAAGATAAAAGCCCATAAGACTATTGTCGGTCGATAAGGTCTGCGTTCAGCAGTGGACCATTATAGGCTGTTGAGGTAGGGTAGGGCAGTCCTTAGAAGCACGCTAAGCCGTTAGCCATGCGCCGGACCTCTCCCGGACATCTCCCGGGTTGTGTCGGTCCGCCGTCCCATCGGCTCTTTATTCTCCCTGTCACTTGAGAGACAGGGAATAAAAAGTATACTTGTTCTAGTTTTTAGCGCACTTACCTAAAAAGTTTTTGCAAAAAGAATTATCCTGGTCTACTGTTAGTAGTAGACCGCGCGTGTACTTTATGCTGGTTTTAATGCTGGCTTTTATTTCGGCAATCGATTTAGTATTGCCATTCAACGTGGCAATGCTTCCAACATTCTGGGCACTCTGCTTTCTGGTGACAGCTTCGATTTTAAGAAAATATATTTAAGTGTAAATATTAGTTATATTAAATAATAAAATGACTATCGTAGAATTCTGGAAAAACGAAGAATAATACAATAAACAAACAAATCAATGACAAGAAATAGATAGTTAATTTTATTATATTAAAGATTATTTATCGGGTATTTATCACGTACCTTTTGCTTTCTTTTCCCAACGTTTCAAACGTTTCGATCGCTGTAACGCGGTTGAAACGTTGAAACACGGAAAAGAAAGCAAAAGGTACGCTATAAATACTTGAAATAATAATCTTTTTTTTTTATTTATTTAAAACTTTATTGCACTAAGGTACAAAGGGTGGGCTTAATGCCGAGGCATTTTCTACCTGCCGACCAATAACATATGTTTTACAAGAGGGTTTTTATATGTTAACAAATCTCGAAAGTTTAAATAGTTTTATAATATTAAAATGAATTAAACAAACATAAATTCTTACACCACTCATAATCATTTTGTTTACCGTATGACGGTAGATATGCAATCTTTTTTATCGCTATTGCTTGGGTATATAATTTTGGTATCAAGCTATAATCATCATTAGCCGCAAATACTTCTAGATAAATACGGTAGACGTTATTATAAATACAAAAAATAGATATGAACCTAATAGCTGTCGTATATTAATAAATCCTGGTGTATGAAGTGGTTGTGTTATCAAAGGTCATACGTATAATATACCGATTCGTTTCGTTTTTTAATTTTCGTGCTGCTACTTCTTGAAAGGTAAATTTATATAATTATTCTCTTACGAAACTATATTATTTTATTTATTACAGGCACAACAAACAACTATATTTTAAACTTAATTATAAGAATTACTTATTAAATTTAGTATAAATATAGCCCACTACGTTGTACTCAAATATGATTAAAAGCTTAATAATACTTATCGCTACAGGTTGCTGACTAAATTACTTTAGATATGTTTCTATCTGCTAACATTATAACTAATTTACGACACAAAACAAAACTTAATTTTATAAGATAACTACTAAAACAAAGGAGTTTGAAGATTTTGGCCCTAAAATCAGCCGCCATTTTGTTTTTTCTTCAAAGTTGCCGTGCACAATAAAAGTTATATATTTGGACAGAGGACACTAAAATAAATAGAAAATGTTCCATAACATAATGTCCTAAAGCGTCAGGTTTCTGAGATATTCACAGATGAAAATCACTATTGCTCTAATGAATTTATCTACGTTTACTGTTTTCATCAGTTTTCACGTTGCCTAGCAACGTACCGATTGATGATTTTGAGTGCCTACCTACCCAAAGATCCTACGTTCCGCTAGAATCTTTGCTGCCTACCTATTATAAATGTAGGTATATTGTGAAGCATATGCCGACAAGAAAAGAAAAGAAAACAGATGTTACTGATTCATAAAGTGTTTATTAAAATTAAAATGTGGTACTACAATTAATTACTAGGATTTTAACAACAATAAATTAAAATGTGACTGCCATAAAAAATACAATTTGAAAAAGAGAGTTATTTTAAAATGTTTTTTCATGGCTTATGAGCTATGCCAAGTCAAACAAAAGTTCCTACTTATCTGACGGTCGTCGAATAAGTGCCGTGAGTGAATAGTTTATAATGCTTGGATGACTGACTATGAAGACTTCAGTCAGCAAATAAGACTGTATAGGACGTAAAGATCTTCGCCGTGCGTGGGACAGGGATAGTGCTGATTCCACAAAAAAAACATGTTCTGGCACCAACATGGTTTGACATTTTGTCAAAAAATAATAACTAGTTTAACAAACAACAGTAACAACAAAAACTTAAATAAAACAGTACCTAACAGTTTTATTTAACATAAATAAAAAAAACGAGACCAATCTCTAGTTTATACCGAGAACGAAAAGCGCGCGCATATTATTTTAAGATGTGGTGAGAACCTCATTTTGCATAGAAACCAAGGAGGTAACGAACCTGAGTTTGAGGTATAAAACCTCTTTCATGCCATGGTTGGTTTTAGCACAAGAAGCCTCCTTCGATAGGTTTAAATGATTTCAGCACTAGTTTTTTTCGATAGGCTACCTTGATGTCTGTAACTTATTATACCTACCATTAAAATGCAGTGTCTACAGATGTAAAGGGGTCTTGGAGATTTTTACCCTAACATCGGCAACCACTTTGTTTTATTATATCGCCGCGCACGATGAAAGTTACATATTTGGATAGAAGACACCAAAACAAATAAAAAATGTTCCATAGTATAACGTCCTAAAGTGTCAGGTTTCTGAGATATTCACAGATGAAAATAAATAATTTTTTTCTTTACATGTGAATATCTCGGAAACCTGACGTTTTAGGGCATTATGTTAGAGAACATTTTTAATTTGTTTTGGTGTCTTCTATCCAAATATATAACTTTCATTGTGCGCGGCGATTTTGAAAAATAAACAAATTTTAGGGCCACCCTCCATACAAAAATCTTCAAACCCCTTTACAATAATAAAACAATAATTAAAAGCAAAAAAAATAAATGGTAAGTACAAATTAAGGACATAACTTTTTCAGGACCTGCGACTTAAACTTTTTTTTAACATATACATGAAGAAGGGAAGTAGACTGAAAAGCATACTCTTTGCATGCAGCGCAAGGCTGAATTTACTTCTTTTGCCTTGTTATCAGTAATTTATTTTAACTGACTTCAAGGAGGAGTTTTTATTTTCGGCTGTATGTATTTTTTAAATGTATTTTCATCGATTTGTCCGTCAATTATGAACCGATCGTGATAATTCTTTCACTATATTGTAAAGATAGATGATCCCGAATTAGTACCATAAAAGATATTCCCGAGGTATATTAGTATGAATAAATAAATATTGCTGCACAACTCACACATCATTAATTTATGAAAAATAATTGTCATTATGAACCAAATAAACATAATACTTTTGAAAAATCACGACTAGCTACAAAAAATATGGTGCTAGGATATAATTTTGATGATTATTAATTTAATTGTTGTCTAAAGGTTGATTATAATAATAAATAAAATAAATAATGCTGGACAATTCACACAGCATTATCTAGCCCCAAGGTAAGCAGAGCTTGTGTTATGGGTACTAGATAACTGATATACATAATATTATACATTACATAAATAGATATTTTTTATTATACATAGAAAACACCCAGACCATCGGAACAAATTTCTGCAGATCGTACACAAATTTGTTCCGAGGCGGGGATCGAACCCGCAACCTCTTGCGTCGCAGGCAGACTCTCGCCCGCTGCGCCACTGAGGTCGTCGATTTTGAGGTGGTCCGATAATAGTAAGTAATTTTCACTCACTTGTCTATTGGTTTTCCATGGCAACCGATTTAAGCGAGAGGTCTAACAAAGTTCACGGATGGCGGGTTGCCTAAAACAAAGGATGACCTATCATGGACTAATGATTTTATTAGGGTTTTATACGAAAAAGGTCCCTACATAAATCCTATTACTGAGCTTCCTGTGTGTCTGTCTGTTTGTATGTCCGTCCGTCCGTCTGTCAGTAAGCTGTATTTTATCAGTATTCTGGAATTTAAAGTCAGTTTTTTGATTAAGCCAAATTATCGTTTATGTATTTTTAATTTTAGTTAATAATTTTTATAGGTCTCAAATGATTTGTTTATAAATCATTTATGACCTAAAAACCTTATGCGAAAAGAAGGGCTTTTAAATCAAAAATGGACCAAGGCGTGTTCTAGCTCTTCATTTTTTTTCTGCTAAGCTTGTCTCTCTGTTTCTAACACCTCTACACCAAATAAGGAAGCCCAACATTGGGCGATTATGTCATAAATGCTGGACATCACTCTCATGATCTACGTTTTGCGATTTTGTACCTACTTCTTACTTTAATCAAAACTTTGTAAAAATTTTGATTTTAGAACCGGTTTTTTATTGCAGCACTATCAATTATTATAATAACTGTTTTAATGTACGTAACTTGTCGTCGGAAGGTCGTACAAGCCTTATCGCTATCATTCATTCACGTTATCTTAAATATAAAATTATATCATCACTATAAGTCGGTAGTAGGTACCTCATAATATGGCTAGTAGTAACAATCTGAAATTCATGGAAAAAGGACGTCTCGTTGAGTGTAAAAGTTTGTTTTACAATGTTCAGTTTTTCATTATAATATAACTAGCCTATTACGTATTGCTCTTCAATCTAATCCCACTAATCACAAGCCAAGGTACGAATTTCAATTGACGACCTCAGTGGCGCAGCGGGCGAGAGTCTGCCTGCGACGCAAGAGGTTGCGGGTTCGATCCCCGCCTCGGAACAAATTTGTGTACGATCTGCAGAAATTTGTTCCGTTGGTCTGGGTGTTTTCTATGTATAATAAAAAATATCTATCTATGTAATGTATAATATTACGTATATCAGTTATCTAGTACCCATAACACAAGCTCTGCTTACCTTGGGGCTAGATAATGCTGTGTGAATTGTCCAGCATTATTTATTTATTTATTTATTCAAACTTTAATAAAGTCATTTACCTAATTTTCATTATAAAATATCCTGAAACAGGTGTTCAATAGTTTTGTATTTTCGGTATTCTCTTTAAGTTTCAAGCAAATCGGGCCACCGGTTAAAGGCTTACCAAAAACACCAAAGAAAAACTTCATCATACATTTTACCCTTTCTTAAGAGTTTTTTGTAAATTTCTGAAACACGTTTTTTTATTTATTATGTTTTTTTATATACAAAGAAAATTTCAGGTCAGTAGTTTTCAAAATTAAAAAGTTACAGCCATTTCAATTCAATTTGTACCGGGTGTTCTGGTCGTTTTCTATGTAGGTATATTAAAAAATATCTATTTGTATAAAGTATATTTTTAAAATGTATAACAGTTATCTAGTACCAATACCACAAGCTCTGCTTAGCTTGGGGCTAGATAAACCTGTGTGAATGGTCCAGCATTATTTATTTATTTATTTCAGTGAAAATGACACCAGCACGGCTCATACTGGCCCTAGCAGTAGCAGTGGCATGTGTTGACGCCTATAATATTCTCGTCATCTTCCCAATGCCTGGCAGGAGCCATGGTATTCTAGGAGATGGAGTGGTCAGGCATCTGCTGAATGCTGGACACGAGGTATGTACCTGATTGTGTTCCTTGCATATAAATATATATTATCTTGCGTAGTAACGCAAGATCAGTAATGATAACGCAGATATCAAACAATTTCTTTAACACAATTTTTTTACTTTAAGGTGACCTACGTTACTCCGTTCTTGGCTAAAAACAACAAGAATCCAAAATTTAAGGAAGTTGACGTCAGTTCGAATATGGACTTGCTACCAGGTAATTTTAAAGGAAACAAAAGAAGGCCAGATGAAGGCAACTAAATTCGTAATGCAAATAGTTACTTGATTAAATGTAAATTAAATGTCTTTTATTTTTACTATTACTTCTTTAGAAAAGAAAGGGGAGGAAAAGAAGCCTAGCTGCAGCAGAATATTAGCCCCAAATGAAAGTTATAGATGGCGTCCCATATAAACGTATCCAAATGTATATAATATTATACATAGTAGTATACCAAAATGAATAAGAATGATTTGTTGTTTTTCGTATTCCAATAGTATTTATCTAGGTCGCTGGTTGTTTTTTTTAATAATATACACCTAAAATGAAATGTAAGCAAAAATGTAAGCAAAATGCCATGTTTTCGTCCTATTTGTTTTATATTAAAAACAACATCTTACGTACTGTTTGATACGGAACATCTTACATTGTGTAGCTATAGAATAACATTACAGTGTCGAAAATACAAAAAGTTTGCAGTCATAATTTTTGGTACCTATTACGGAACATAATAGTTTACTAATTGAAGTTTCGAGCAGCTGTTGTGTTGAAAAGATGAATGATACGTATTAATTTTTCTACCTTTTTAGAGGAAATGATGAATATCACAGCTATAATGGAAAACAAAGTCGACCCAACTGACACAGCATTTTTGATGTATATGATGAGAGAAATCTCAAAAATGACCATGGAAAATGAAAATGTCCAAAATTTACTGAAGGACCCATTGATCCACTTTGATTTGATCATTGGCGAATGGATGTTCAACGAACTTTACTCTGGGTTAGTCATTCTATATCTGGCGGTTGACGAAGCTGGTTGTTAGTTCCCCACACCTATTTCCGTTTCCCATTTACCGCTTATGTGTAGTGTATCAGTCAAGCTGAAGACAGGCAGATATCGTCATCATCACCGTCAACACGTAGGTATAATTCCCCTGCTGAACATAGGCCTCCCCAAACGACGCGACGCTAGGAATAGCGGTCCTGAGCCGCCTCCATCAATCGACTCCCTGCGATCGCTACAATGTCATCGTTCCATCGATTCGCGATGCAAAGTGTGGGAAGACCACCGTCTTCCCACACCTTGCATCGCGGTTGCCACTGAAAAACCTTTACTTCCCAACGGTTATCGGTTTTGTGAGCTATACGACCACTTTACACACATACAAAAATTAATTATTAAAATACACTAGTCTCTCTAATATCTCTGTAATAATTATAGACTAGCTGCTGATTGTTTAAGGTTATTTCTATCCAATGGGAACTAATTTGCGGGATAAATCAGTTCCCATGGGAGCCTATGTTATTATCCATCCATTCAAATAACTCTATGAAACAACAACTGGATTGGTTGCTTAGTTAGGGCGTGAAGGAAGAATAAACAAACAAACACACTTTCGCATTTATAATATTAATATAGATGTCGCAGTATAGATAAAGCAGTGGATTAGTATCCTCTTCAGCACACTTACGTCCACTTGTGAACATGTCTCCAGAAACAAGGGATTTTTTCCATAATCACCATGCTAGTATTATATAGAATAAAGATAACCAAAACTGACTATTGTTTCAGCCTAGCTGGAGTTTATCAAGCACCGTTTGTGTACTATTCCTCGGTAGACCCACATTCTATGATTTTGAACCTGGTTGATGGTATCCTCAACCCTGCATACACTGCGTTTCTTGACATCGGTATACCCCCCTTTACATTCTCGAAACGGATTAAGGAACTTTGGTCCCTTGCCAAAACTATCGCAGTACGAGAGACGTAAGTTATCCCAAATGTACTAATACATTTAAATAAATAAGTATTTTTATACAATTCACACAGCCCCGATATAAGGACAACTGTGTGCTCAACAGAGTCTAAGGTAAGGTATTATTTTATCAAACCGTCAACCGAAAACCCATAAGGCTCCGATTGGAAATCTTAACTGTAACCTAAGGCGTTTTGATTTTGCGGTTTGCAGTGGGAACATTCCCAATAGTTTTTATATAATGGAATTGCAAAAAAACTAGTCTTCTACTGTCATTCTCACTGGTCACCGAAAACACTCTTAAAAATGTTATCATTACAGGATAATGGCCTACCTTCAAAACAGTGACTATCAGCGCCTTATCGCCCCGCACATAGAAAAGCGTGGAAGAATTCCGCCATCCTTTGAGACTTTAAAATACAATGCGTCTTTAGTGCTTGGAAACTCTCACGTCTCTTTGGGACTCTCCACGACAATTCCGCAGATCTACAAACCCATCGCTGGATACCATATTGATGATACACCCAAACCTTTGACTGAGGTAACACACAAATGAGCATTTCACATAATAGATACTCACCCCTGTCACTTTTATGGCTGATGTGTGTCTTGGTTGTCATTATATCGGGACTACCAGCGGGTGTCCGCATTATCATACTAGTTCCTAATTTCTTTAAACGGCCATAACAGCGAAGGAGTTATGCTTTCACATTATGGTAAATTAAAATAAGATTTCAATAAAGCCATTGCTTGTTTTCACAAAACTAAATAAACGGAAACTCTTTCGGTCCATTGAATATGAAGTCAGACAAGTCAGTAAGTAAGGAAGGTTAGAGTAAACAGGTTGAACCAACTAGTATAGTAAATAAAATTATTTCAGGACCTCAAAAAGGTAATGGATGGAGCGAAACATGGAGTGATCTACTTCAGTTTGGGATCCAACATAAGGAGTAAACATTTGCCGGATGGGCTAAAGAACGACTTGTTAAAGTTTTTCGGATCCCTAAAGCAGACTGTATTATGGAAGTTTGAGGTGGAGTTACCGAATATACCGAGCAATGTGCATCTCTTGCAGTGGGCACCGCAGCAAAGTATTCTTTGTAAGTACTCGTGATGCTGTTACCTTCTTGAAATATAACCTCTTAAAATGCATCAAGCGATGTTATATTCGAACCAAACCGCCATAAGGACCGAACTAACCAAGCAAACAAAATTAAAACAACGACAATAGGAAAAGAATATCACACTTTTCTAATTTTTTTAGTTTAGACGGTTACATTTTATGATATTTTCATGATGTTGTTGTGTGTTCTGTGTAAGAATGGTTCAATTTTTAGCTCACCCCAATTGCATTCTCTTCATCACACACGGAGGCCTGCTGTCCACCACCGAAGCTGTCCACACCGCAACTCCTATCGTCGGTATCCCTGTCTTTGCTGATCAGTTCATGAATGTCCAGCAAGCCGTCAGCAGAGGGTTCGCCAGAGAAGTCAAGTTGTCTTTCCATATGGTGCCACAGTTGAAGGAAGCTGTCAATGAAATGATCGCGAATCCCATGTAAGAAATAAATAAATAATTCTGGACAATACACACGGCATTGTTTAGTCCCAAGCTAAGCAGAGCTTCGGTTATGGGTACTAGCTGATATACATAAATCATTTTATTTATTTAATTATTTAGCATAGCCTGCCACTGCCACAGCCTTATAATTTTTATGAAAGATAATGATAAAATAAAACAAAAAAAACACAGTACTTTGCTTAGCTTGGAGCTAAATAATGCTGTGTGAATTGTCCAGCATTATTAAGCAAAGATATAAGAGGAAAGTTAATTGATTAAAAGTAGAACATTTAGAATTTTGGCTCAGTTACAAAAAGTAAGTGTATGTATGTAACGATGCTTGGCTGGGCCGATTGCAAAAAGAAAGCTGATTTGTTACGAATAGGTACCTAATAAATTTCATTCGACCAGATGATTAAATGACTAAGCGGTACGTTGAGCGTTCATCGTTCAAAAATCGGTATAGGTACATTAATTGAATTTTGTGGTAATTGGCATAGCCACTCTACAAACGAACTGATTCTACGATCCAGCAGCGTCATGTATAATTAGACTGTCTATTCTCCTCACACAAAGCAATCAAACCTACATGGTGTCACATGTATGTAGGTATGTTTGCTGGCTAGAAATAGATGCCAAATCTTATGGATTAGTGAGACAGCCATATGTCGGAATGGTTGGAAGGCCAAGATAGATCAAGCAATGACACGAAATATATTTCTGAAAACAAACAATGTTTGTATTGCAGATACCTAGAAAAAGTAAAGGAGCTGTCCTTTATCTTCCACGATCGACCAGTAAAGCCTGGTGATGAGTTAGTCCACTGGGTGGAACACGTGATCAAGACTAATGGTGCGCCGCATCTACGCTCGCTCGCTCTACACGTACCCTGGTACCAGAAAATGTACTTAGATCTTACAGTTTTAGTTATTTTAGCATTGTATGTAGTTGTTAAGCTAGTGAATTTGGTGAGGAAGAAGAAAAATGTAAAAGTAGATAAGACTAGAAAAAACCAATAAGGTATTTTGACAATATAAATTAAGTTTATATGAAATCTTTGTGTTTTTATGTTCAGAACATTATCATTATCAACCTATAGCAGTTACATTATAATTTAACGATTTGTAATATTATATCAGTAGCTGATGGTTATCAAACAAAATATTCCTAAGTATCTACATCACTATGATATCAGCTATAGACAGAAACAGTATTATCTTGGTTTGCTACGAGTAGGCACTAA
This sequence comes from Eupithecia vulgata, assembly GCA_946478455.1. Lineage (NCBI taxonomy): Eukaryota > Metazoa > Arthropoda > Insecta > Lepidoptera > Geometridae > Eupithecia > Eupithecia vulgata. The sequence goes on along the minus strand of OX297879.1, from coordinate 9,175,348 downwards.
AGGTAATTAGGTAGGTCATCATCATCATCATCAGCCTATATTAGTAGGTACACTGCTGGACATAGGCCTCCCCTAATGAACGGCATAGCGCCCTGTCTTCAGCTTGCTGCATCCAGCATCTGCCAGCAATCTTTCGCAAATTGTCGTCTCACCCAGTCGGAGGGCATCCTTCTCTACGTTTTCCGAGTCGCGGTCTCCACTCAAGAACTCCACTCAAGTAATGGCCAGCCGACTGCCACTTCAGCTTCCTGATCCTTTGAGCTATGTCGATGACCTTGTTTCTTTGTCAGATGTATTCGTTACAAATTCTATACTTCAGAGAAACTAACATAGCTCTCTCCATAATCGCTGGGCGACTTTAAACTAGTGTACTGGCCAGTCATGAAGGGTAGTATGCATGTACCTATTTAAATGGTATTTTACTCGGTAAAATTTAATTCCGAGATATCTTCCCAGAACAGCGATGGTTATTTCCCGTTTTCCTTTAGTCACTAAAAACTCAAGATATTATGCATTCAATTGTGAGTGTAAATAAAGCTTTTAATTAGCACGTTTCTACTTGTCTGTTTCTCCAATCACAAATGGCATAATTTTCTTCATCTGCATACTGTCTTCGTTTGCTTTGAAAATGAAAATGAGACTGTATATATTGTGAGGTGTTCATTCTTGTTCGTAACTGGATCAATTTTTACACTTCTACATACAGGTGGTACTTTTGGTGCTAATTTAATTATTATAAAAACGTTTTTTTTAGAACGGATCTCCGGACCTTTTCAAATATTAGTTTTTAACGTTTATATCATTCATTGGTGTATTCTAATATTTCGAAGACTTTGAAGCAGAAAGGACCTAATCCATTATCGAGTTTTAAAGTTTCACGTTCTCGCTTAATTGTAATATATACTATTCATTTCAACAAAGCAATCCCAGGGCAAATGCAGTTACGTAAGAACAATTTCTGTAACTTCCCAATTGTTCCGATTGAGTAGAAAGTCCAATTGTTTTATCAAATAGCAGTAAGCATTAACGATAAATTGCAATTTAACATGCTGTAAGTAAATCATAGGCTTATTCTTGAGTGGAAATCGCGACTCGGCAGACGTACCGTAAAGCCCGTAGCACATCTCCGTCGCAAAATTTTGGACATAGGCCTCCCTCATGAGCGTCATAGCGCCCTGTCTTCAGCTTGCCGCATCCAGCTTCTGCCAGCAGCCTTTCGCAAATCGTCATCACACCTGGTCGGAGGGCTTCCTACACTACGTTTGCCAAGTCCCGGTCTTCACTCAAGAACAGGCCAATTGCCACTTGCTATCTTCAAATTCCTCTAAACTCTAATCCACTTCAGTGCATCGCTGCACACTAATAAACAAAGTGTAAGCACAGAACCCCAATGCAAACACTTACACTAAGTACGTGCTTGTACGGAGGCAACGACAGCCTCTTAAAATTCCTTTTAACTTCAAGAACAAAGTTCTTCCTCTTTGGAAGTCAACGCGGATCTTGAATGCGTTTTACTGGAAATGCTATTTATGTATTATTGACCGTTTCGTATCGAAACGACTTAACGTCCTATTAGCAACATGACCTAGTAGCATATGGGACTAAGTTCAAAATGAAACCTTAGGTGAACGGCCTAGTACAATTCAATACAAATAAAACTATCATCATATCAGCTCATTAGGTACGTCCACAGTTAAGCAAATGCCTCCTCCATTATAGGTACCTATATAAAATTATTATTTCCCTAGGAAACGTTGTCGTAGCTCCACATTAATTATAGTATTAAATAAAGAAAAATATACCCTGCTTATTTTGATCACTATTACGAGTATGTACCTAGCACAGCTATAGGTATTTAAAATGAAAAAGCTATATTCATGTACTGAAATAATTAAATATAAATAAATAATGCTGGACAATTGACACAGCATTATCTAGTCCCAAGCTAAGCAGAGCTTGTGTTACGGGTACTAGATAACTGTGATAAACCTAATATAATACAATACATAGATAGATATTTTATATTATACATAGAAAACGACCAGAACACCCTGAACAAATGTCTGCAGATCGTACACACATTTGTCCCGAGGCGGAAATCGAACCCGCAACCTCCTGCGTCGCAGGCAGACCTTCAGAGGTAAGATTTAACATGTAAGAAAACCTATACTAATTTATAAAATATAAATGCGAAAGTGTGTTTGTTTGTTTGTCCTTTACGAAGGAACACATCGACTTGATTTTTGGAATAGAGTTAGTTGAAAGGATGTAAAGTAACTTTTTATCCCATATATCAGTTCCCATGGGATAGTTCTATCCCATTATATCATATATCTAAATAATCCTAAATAACGTGTGCCAAGCCGGGGTCAGCAGCTAGTTTTTTAAATAAAGAACTGAATTCCTGATGCTGACAATACAGTAGTAAAAAAAGTCTTGGCAAGGGTTGATAAGGGCCAAACTTTTCCGCTAAAATCACAGTTGCTACTGTGATTTCACCGCCCGGGATTTGGCGGTGTTTTACACCGGTTTCATCTCGGATAACACCCTTAAGCCCACGTCTGACCTCTCCCCGGTCATGTTGTCGGTCTGCTCGCCCATCAGACCACAGACTGCATTTTGTGTGTATTGATTTTTAAAAGTATTTCAATATAAAATGTATTAGAGTCTTAATCAACATAAAAGACTCTAATACATTTTACATTATATTGAAATTCTTTTAAAAATCAATATTTTATATTGTCTAGGACCAACAAGAAAACAACAAACCATCTACAAATACAAATCCAGAGAGAACAAAATAATTTGTGGACATATTTTTATTTGTTTACTCGGGTTCGTTTAGTATTTCCTATGGCCACCATCTGTCTCCATCATCAGACCAGCTCGATGGTATGTACCATGATATTGCATTGTTATGGAACTTTCTTAAGTATGCCCAATTTCAGCTCAATTGGTTGAAGATAATGGTCTAAAATCAAGCAAGATTTTTCCCAAACATAAAAGCTTGTAAAAATATGGTACAGTTGATAACATTTATTAATTATAAATGTCATGTTTATGAAAAAGTTGAATAAAATAATTACAACTAATATAAATAAATAAATAATATAAAATAAATAAATAAATAAAAAAAAATCTAAGCCGTCACCAGAAGGCAGAGCGCCCAGAATGCTGGCAGCATTGCCAATGATAATTCGTTGACCGAAATAAAAGCCAGCATTCCGATCACCTGTGGTAGTTTATATTATAAATTCTGCCATTTTAATGTGAGATCACGTTTATTCAGACGTGAAATCCAATTTACAAGCCGCTTCCAGAAACCACTCAAAGCATCTCCATACCACATCTAAAACTTGTCGTTGAGCCTTGATTAAAACAAGTTTCGTTTATTAAACACAGGGATGGCGCTTGATGAGGACAAATTAAAAATGCAAGGAGTAGTTTCAACTTTATGATCAGTTGGAAACCCAGACTTTCCTTTTAGAATGTACAGAGCTTCAGTATTTGGAACGCGGTTTGAAAGCTCTAACTTGAAGCTTCGAATACTCTTTCAAGAAGTTGCGGAAACATAGTTTTTTTGATGAGAAAAAAATTACCGGTTGACTTGACTAAACCAGAAGACACGAATTTTTGAACTTTTGAACTTTATTTTTGAACAGGTTCGGTTTGTGAGGGAGACGAAAAGGAATTTTAGAATTCGTAGATCAAATAAGTGTCTGTACCTCTAGACTAATGGTTCTCATGGCTATTCTTCGTTGGGACTGGCTGCTAAAATTCGACTAGTATAAGATTATATACGTAAGCTATTCGCAACTTAAAACGTTTGTAAACTCACTACAAATTTACTTTTTGGTGACGAGATTGAAAAATAAGTACCTACCTATTATGCATTGCAGGAAAGAGCTACAATCGACAAGTTGTGCAAATTCTCTAAAAAAATCAACTACAAATGATTTCTAGACTACAAGTACTTACGGGGCAATGTTAACAAAAATTTAATTTAGCAGGAATTAATGACTTTTACTAATCCAACTGGTATTGATATGGATCAGTTGAGCTACCTGTAGATTGTTTGCCACAGTTTGCAGATAGCTTGATTGTTTCTATTGTAAATACTAGTTTTAATTTAAATTTGTTATTTGATTGTTATTTTCTTTCTGAATAAATGTATTATACTCATAATACTTTTACTAATTATTTTATTGATTTTGCGACTATGTACGGGAACTGGGCGGCCGACAGTACTTTTGCTACTTTTATGTTCGAAATCTCAAAAAGGGAAGAATCAGGAACGTTTTCAGCATAAAATTGAAGTTTCTTGACTCGTCCCAATGGATTCGGACCAAAGTAGGACGAGTCAGGAATAACTCCTCCCAACCAAAAGTGAAACAAAAACGCAAAGCCGTGTTTTATTTTTACGCTCTGTCGTGTAATACCTCCATTTTCTGGTAGCTATCTCTTGAAGGAAAAATAAAAACACATGGCTGCAGATCTTTCAGAGTAATTTTCACTTACTTTTCCTACATTACATACTTTTCTGTTATAGAGACAATCTTCCACCATAGTGCTTCGTGTAATAATATTGATCTCGCTCTCATCGCTTACAAAAACTACCTCGATAAATTTTCTAAAGAAAGCAATAATCGAAATTCGTCTACGATCGAGAATGAGTCTCGATCCTAAACGAATTACAATTTATTGATATCAAGAAAAATATTGATATTAGTCATGTTACTTTTGGGTGTTTGAAAAGTAATTCAATTTACCGTAATCGTGGTCGTCATTTCTAATTGATTTTCGTGACATTCCGTTGCTCGGACGCCTTTCATTCTGCAGCGTGTCGCCAGTAGCGTGCGCATGAGACGGTGCAATTTCTGTGTAGGACATAGATACCGGCGACACGCAACAGTTATCTCCCAGCAACGGAATGTTACGAAAATCAATTAGAAATGACGACCACGATTACGGTAAAGTTAATTTCTCGGCATTTTCCCATGTGCCACTATGCCACACGATTATGGAAACACAAACGCACGGCACACGACGTGTCGTTTCGACGTCTTTGGACGATTTCAGCAGCAACACTGCAATAACGTAGTAGATTTCATCACGTACGCACTCCAACATTTGTCACGCTTTCAACCGTCGGCCACTTCTAGCAATCATATCAAACAAACTGAACTGTCGTGTCGTGCGGTCCGTCGCGTTGCGCTGCAATGTACAAGTTCATATAGGTTCTGTACAGCGGCAAATAGTCACAGCAAACGAAACTTGACGCTAGACCGGTCGGTTCGGCCGGACGCTACATTGGCTAAGACATTTAAAAATGTCGGCAGGCAACGCGCATGTGATGTTTCTGATGTTACAGGCGTCCATAGGCTGACCATTTTGCATCAGGTGGGCCGCACGCAAGTTTTGCGATAAGGCCGCCCATTGTACATTATCTGTAATTGTTTTTGTGTTCTGAATATATGTTTTTTGTAATTATTTGGTGTGCAATAAAGTATATTTGTATTTGTTTGTCACCTTGGTGGTACCTATAAAAAGAAGAAGACATAGCGAATTGTTATTTAAAAAAAACGTGTGATATGCTGTTCGGTGTCGTTGCGTTAGTAAACGGTTCATAGAAATTTATGCCCGGAGTCGTCACCGCAATTTGTCGTGTCGTGAGTCGTGACGTGTGGTCTTGTAGAAAAACGCTTATGATACTCGCTTAAATTTTTACCCGATTGCGGCAAGCGGAAAGTAATGTTTTGTATAATAGTTGCCTTACTTTGGTGATGAGTCGCCTTTATACATTCTAGGCCTGCTTTGTAAGAAGGTCTGGACCTCATTATTTATTACACGAGATAAGTGTTTCGGCCACTTTCGCTCTCCTCAAATAAATAAACAAGATGGTGAACAATAAAGGAGACAATTATTAATTTTTGATTGCGCATCCACGTAAATTGTAGATTCATTAGCGAGCGTCGACTCATCAGGTTGTTAAAAAACGTATTATAAAAAATACTTGTCAAATCATACAAGGTTTCTGATGTTGCCAATATAAATAAATAAATAAAAAATGCTGGACAATTCACACAGCATTATCTAGCCCTAAGCTAAGCAGAGCTTGTGTTATGGGTCTCGATAACTGATAGTATAAGATAATACTTACATTACTTAGATAGTCGACCTCAGTGGCGCAGCGGGCGAGAGTCTGCCTGCGACGCAAGAGGTTGCGGGTTCGATCTCCGCCTCGGAACAAATTTGTGTACGATCTGCAGAAATTTGTTCCGTTGGTCTGGGTGTTTTCTATGTATAATAAAAAATATCTATCTATGTAATGTATAATATTACGTATATCAGTTATCTAGTACCCATAACACAAGCTCTGCTTACCTTGGGGCTAGATAATGCTGTGTGAATTGTCCAGCATTATTTATTATATTTATTTAGATATTTTTTTACTATACCTACATAGAAAACGACCAGAACACCCGGAACAAATACCTGCAGATCGTACAAATATTTGTCCGAAGGCGGGAATCGAACCCGCTACCTTTGGCGTCGCAGGCAGACCTTCGCCCACCGCGCCACAGAGGTCGTCGGATATGTGGAATGTGTGGACGGTCCATTACAAACAGGGCAATCTGAATGAACATAATTAAGTACTAAGTAAATAAATAATAAATAAATAAATAATGCTGGACAATTCACACAGCATTATCTAGCCCCAAAGTAAGCAGAGCTTGTGTTATGGGTACTAGATAACTGATATACGTAATATTATACATTACATAGATAGATATTTTTTATTAAACATAGAAAACACCCAGACCAACGGAACAAATTTCTGCAGATCGTACACAAATTTGTTCCGAGGCGGGGATCGAACCCGCAACCTCTTGCGTCGCAGGCAGACTCTCGCCCGCTGCGCCACTGAGGTCGTAGTAAGTACATCATGTGTGCGACTCGCCAAACGTAGTGTAGGACACGCTTCGGCTAGGTGGGATGGCGATCTGAGAACGACTGCTGGCAGATGCTGGATGCGGCAAGCTAGACACGGACTAACATAGGCTGATATAATGATGTATGATGATGACATCATATCCTGTCACTTAATGTTCGCTATTAGGTGTCGTAAAATCAGCCACAATTTTGCCCATTTAGTCAAAAATGTCGTCAAATATATTTAAAATACAAAAGCAGATTGAAAATTCTCTTTCATCTCAGTAACCGAAGCAAACAACGCTATTGTGGTCGAAATAACACAAAAATAACGGTTTTTTTTTTCTTTTGAAAGGTATCCCTTTTATGTTGTTACAGTGATTATCAAAAAGAATTGAGGTCGGTTGAAAGCAAAAGAAAGGTTCTTTTACAATATTTTCTGCAATATTTTTTCTCAAAGTAATAGGGTAATGTTTATTTATAAATGCCACCCATTAAACGTGACCCGAGAGCTGGTGAGTATCTGGCACAGCGCATCAGCATTGCTATACAGCGGGGCAATGCAGCCAGTGTCTTAGGCACGCTTCCAACTGGTATTGATATGGATCAGTTGAGCTACCTGTAGATTGTTTGCCACAGTTTGCAGATAGCTTGATTGTTTCTTTTGTAAATACTAGTTTTAATTTAAATTTGTTATTTGATTGTTATTTTCTTTCTGAATAAAGATTGTAACTACTAATAATAAACCCATTAAATGTCCACATAATTATTGCGTTTACTGTGAATCAAGCATTGGTGAATAATTAGAATTTTCGTGTAGCATTCTGATAAGAAACTCATTAAGGGCCTGTACTATCTCAAATCAACTCTATTAGATCTAAATATCTACCAAATTACCAAATATTTATTTTGAAATTTTTCTATCGATCATAATGTTTCGAAAACACCATTCCAAAAAAAATTCTCGATATAAAAAAATCGCACCCTTAAATTGTTACAAAAACTTTAATTTCTCAATTAACGCAGAAGTTAAGATCTTAAAAGCATGGAACTACGTAATTTTTTTTTTGTTTCGGTTTTTTTCAAATAATGTCATATTAAGCTAAAACTTGATCAAAAATAAAGTTTGAACGCAAAATCCTATGTCTATCCTTTTAATAAAAATTTGAGGTTGTATATTCCTTAATAAAATCATGAATTTTATAAACCTTACACCTCTAAATTTGATATTGCTATCGTGAAATTAGCCTGTCGTGAGTCGACAGTTTTCAAGAAATGCCATTTAGTAATTCACGATCACCAGTCGTCCATGAAACTAAGTTGGCATGATTTTGATACTTTTTAACCCCCGACAAAAAGAGTGGGTGTTACGTAGCTCCCGAACAGATAAGAAACCTATTAGGATTTGGTTTGAGAGGTGACTTCAACCTTTACTGTGTGACCTTTCTGACCTTAAATAAGGCGCTACTCAAACAAAGACTCTTTTGTGTCTCGTGTTAGATAAATTACCGATGAAGTCTGATTGAAGTCAAACTTTGACTAATAATAGGCTGATGATGATGATGCTGAGTCAAGTACACCGAAATAAATATGCCCTCGTAAAGGATTTATGAAAATAACTATAGTTTTTTTTATGTTCTTCAGATTAACTTTTCTTAAACCTATGTTAAGTTATAGTAATTCTGGACTTGTGTAACTAGTACCAAGTGAGGGTCACTTGGTTTTCGGGTGAAGTAGGAATGTCCATCTGCACACTCGGACGACACACAACGCTAACAGTGACCGCGACGCACTGAGTAATTTTTTTAGCATGATTAAAACAGAATATTCCGCTCCATCAATTTGTTCTTGGAAAAAGTCTTCAATATCCGCCGGAATCCTGAACACGTGCGAACATACCATATCTCAATTGATTATTCATGAGCCATCTGGCGTCTTATTACGGACCTTGACATGAAAGTTTCGGAGAAGGTATGTTGTGTTCAACATACCTTCTCCGAAACTTTCCTGACTTTACAACGAAACATCTTAATTTTAGCACATACAACAGTACCTATGTGCTAAAATTAAGATGATTACTTGAGGATTGATGATAGATATTTTCTTAAATTTCTTTGCCTTTTCCTCTCTTCTGCTACGCATAAAATATTAGAGTATATCCATAGATTTTTTTATTATTTTAATCAAATTTATACACTACACACATATGACATTTCAATAGGAACCCCAAAAAAAGAAACAATCACAAATTTCTCAATGATTAAAGAAAAAACTACAAATAAAACTGCACCAATTTTGGGTGATAAAAACGCTGCCTTTTTCCTGTGACGTCACCGTTCAGTTTGTCAACTCAAAGTGCTTCTGTTTCTTTAAACAATATACAATTAAAAATCAAGAAATGATAAATACCATCAGGTTTGTTGTTTATGTGTTGTGTCTTATAAATAATTTTATTTATTTCTTTCTTTCAAAAAAGATATCCCGCTAAAAGCTTCATAACAAGACGGTGAACGGTGACGTCACGTATAGAAATGTTGCGATCGGGTCTTAAATATTTACTTTTCAATGAATAAATCTCACAATAAAAACATATAAATATTCAGATATATTTATGTAACAATAGAGAATACAAATAAAACAATCAGTTTTTTAGAAGTCCCATGCCATAATGTGCAATGTTGTAAATTAGTTGTTAATTCCATAAGCTTCCAGCCGATGAACCGATGGAGCGATATTGTAGTGCTCGCATGGAGTCGATGGGTAAATCGTGGTGTCGTTTGGGAGGCATGGATTCTCATTGATGATAATGTAGTAGTCCTAAAGTTATGTATTATAGTACGTCAGCCCTGGCACTCTGGGTAATCTCTAAGAAATCAAATAAGTTCCAAAAATTTACGATTTCGGCAGGACTCGAACCCGCGCCCCAGCCTCAGTACGGGTGTGCTCTAAACAACTAAACCACAAAATCCATTCGAGTCGAAAATCTTTGGGACCTCTAATGGCTCTAGCGCCGCTAACTCTACCTACAGCAAAAACATTGAAAGTTATCCAAACCTTTTCAAAGACTAAAGTTACATTTAGTTCCTGCCGAAATCGTATATTTTTAGGAACTTATTTAATTTCTTAATTAAATGTCATTTTCCTTCGTTACAGTGTCGTTAAATGCCTTATGTACTGTAATTTCTTTTTGCTGCAAATAAATATATTTTTATATTTATGTTTTATGTTATATTCATTTTTAGCTTACCCCCCAGTTACGTTTAAAGACAATTTCTATGAATCCATAACTAATAAATTTCAAAAAGTAAAATCGTACTTTTTATTGAAGATAGCATGTCGATTTAAATAAAAATACAAAATTTAATGAAATAAAACCAATGCTGATATAATTATGAGACTTTGAACATACCAGGGGGGTAAGCTATCAATGAACAACACTACATATCCAAAACAACGTAGCTCGTTGACTCCACATCGCACACGAAACACAAATTACGTGACCTTACAGCGACTTTCCGTCTGCAAATGACTCGCCAATTATTGCTAAATACATTTTCTGTGGACGGAATTTTAATGTTCTTCCAAGCTTAGCCAATAAATACCAATGGACATTCCTACCTATTTCTATATTCTACTGAAATTAGCTACTGGATTGTGGTAAAATGATGATCAGAGTCTGTTCTGTTTTTAGAGTTCCGTAGCTCAAAGGCAAAAAGGAACCCTTATGGAATCACATCGTTGTCCGTCTGTAAGCCCTCTTTTCTCAGAAACGCGTGGAGATATCGAGTTTTAAAGTTGTACGTGTATTGATTGAACATTGATGTTGTTTTCGGAATATTTTTAATTACTGTCACATAATATTTGCAAAAATACTAGTATTTTGATGTGCTTAATTTTGCTACAAAGGCATAGGTATATTATTTTTTAAGTTATTGATAAATATATGGGTAAGACTCGTTTATGCGAACTAGGTTTTCCCATACGCTGTTTTTCTTTTAATTTCATAAAGAGAACACAAAATTAAAACTTTTTATACTAACTGCAATTTTGTTTACTCTTTATAGATAAGGTCCTTTCTGCTTCAAAATATTAGAATATAAAAAAAAATAATAATAATAATAAAAATGAAAAAAATAATGTAGGGATCCTTAAAAAATGTAATAGGTCCGGAGAATATTTAAATAAAAATTTGTAAAGTTTTTTTTAGGATCCCTCCTAAAAAAACTTTTACATTACAAATTTTTATAATAATATTATTAGCACAAAAGTACCACCTGTTTGTAGAAAGTGTGAAAATTTATCCAGTTACGAACGAGAATAAACACTTCACACCTGCGTATCCTGATGGGAACACTAACAGGACACTGCGCACTAAACAAACACTTGTTCACCATCGGAGCGACGGACAGTCCTCTCTGTAGAGGGTGCCACAGCGACGACGAATCAGCTGCCCACGTAATCCTGGAATGCGAGGGAATAACAGCACAACGAACAGAAATCCTCAACTTGCCGAGGTCACTCCGCGAAGCCTGCGAAGACCCCAGGAAGATTCTGCGCTTCTGGACGGAGTTAGGCTGGCTATGCTAGCATAAACAACCCATAATGGATCATAATGAGTCCAAATGCGGACAAGGGAGTACTCCTACCTATACCTAAACACCTCACAATGCATACCTCTACAGTCTCATTTTTAGACGAAGACAGTATGCAGATGAAGAAAATTATGCCATTTGTGATTGGAGAAACAGGCAAGTAGAAACGTGCTAATTGAAAGCTTTATTTACACACAATTGAATGCATAATATCTTGAGTTTTTGCGACTGAAGGAAAACGAGAAATAACCATCGCTGTTCTGGGAAGATTTCTTAAAATCTAATTTTAGCTACCTACCACGTCACCTCGCCTCAACAGCATATAATGGTCCACTGCTGGACGCAGGCCTCCCTCTGATTTTTTATCTCGTGGGGGGTAATGCCTGATTAAAATATCCTGGGTTCTAGAATCGAGTTTATAGCTACCTAATGTGTATCAATGTGTCATACCCGTCATGACCTACGGATCTGAGAGGTAGGGCTGATACACCAGTTTAAAGTCACCAAGCGAGCTATGCTCGGTTTTTCTAAAGGACAGAATTCGTAACGAATACATCCGACAGATAACCAAGGTTATCGACATAGCTCACAAAGGAAGCTGTAGTTGCAGTCGGCTGGCCATATCTCGGGAAGAACCGATAAACGCTGGGGGTGTTCTTAAGTGGAGACCGCGACTCGGCAAATGTATTGTAGGACGCTCTCCGACCATGTGGGATGACGATTTGCGAAAGACTGCTGGCAGATGCTGGATGCGGCAAGCTGAAGACAGGGCGCTATGGTTCTCATTAGGGAAGGCCTATATCCAGCAGTGCACCGACTAGGCTAATGATGATGATGACTTTCCTTATCATCTCTATTGCCTACTTGTATAAACCAAGGTAACTGTTTCTGTCTATAGCTGATATCATAGTGATGTAGACATACTTAGGAATATTCATTTGATAACCGTCAGCTATTGAAATAATATTACAAGTCGTTTATATTATAGGTATGCAATGTAACAGCTATGGTTGATAATGATAATGTTCTGAACAAACATCAAGATTTCATATAGGTAACTTAATTTATATTGTCAAAATACCTTATTGGTTGTATAATTAATATGTTCTATGTTCTATAATGTAGGTAAATGCACAATGCGCAAAATGAGCAGTGCATTAACCCAAAAAAAAAAACACACAACATTATAGATGTTGTGTGATTTTTTTTTTATTATCTTTGTTCTATAATGTAGGTAAATGCACAATGCGCAAAATGAGCAGTACATTAACCCAAAAAAAAAAATCACACAACATCTATAATGTTGTGTGAATCAATTGTGTTTTTGATTAATTGTTTTTTTTTAAGTTTATTTGTCTAAATTACAAATATACATTATTTTTTAAATTTTCTTCCTTTGAACTTTAATTTGAAAAAATAAATTAAAAAAAACAACTTAAAATTCAAACTTTCGCATATTTTGTAATATTAGTTTGAATTAAAAAATTTAAATAAATTGATAACATTAGTATTAATATTGTTACTATAAAAATATCAAACATTGAATCTACATTGAAACATTATCATCATGACTTTACAAAATAATACATAGCGTTATGTATAGTACATACCTAGCGCGTGATAGTCATGTCATGGGTTGCGCAAGTCAAAACTAAAGTATCAAAAAGTTTTGATTATGGAGGGAGACAGATGGTGGTCATACGAACTTTGAAATGATACGACTTAACCGCGTTGAATTTTGGTTCGTTGGATTTATCTTCCCAAGCAGTTTGGTCCTAGATGATTATAAAAGTTTGTTTTCAAAAAAGTTTTATTAATTATTAAAAAATTATCTAGACTCTTGGATACACGTTTATTTAACAGAAAAAAATAATTACGACTAATTATTAAGTTTTATTAGAATATTTATTAAATTTAATAAAAAATTTGGTTAAGACAATTTTTTTTGGCGTTAATAGTATGTTCAAAACATTTCCCCACGAATAGATCTGAATTGACCTACTTGATAAAGATTAAAAAAATTAAACATAAATTATTTCCACATTGCGTCTTTTATCACGAGCCGGTCGTGGGAACTAGGCTGTGCTGAGCTGATTAAACGTTTTGGGTGTTGACTGCTGCTTCTGATGACTAATTTTTTGTTGCTGATCTGAGCTTGCGCCAGCTTATAATTTTCCCTTGGTTGTTGTAAGAGGCGACTAAGTGAAGCGCCTTCTTCAGAACAATTCGATCAGCGCACGGCGATCCCTACCACGTTTACCCAGCGTGGGGATTATGGGTATTACTTCTTATAAGGGGGAACCTGCCTGCTTCCACAGTGGATGTTTACTTTAAGTATGGATAATAATAATAATGCTGGACAATGTACACAGCATTATCTAACCCCAAGCTAAGCAGAGCTTGTGTTATGGGTACTAGATAACTGATCATAATATAATACAATACATAGATAGATATTTTTTATTATATATAGAAAACGACCAGAAAACCCTGAACAAATGTCTGCAAATTGTACACACATTTGTCTCGAGGCGGGATTCGAACCCGCAACCTTCTGCGTCGCAGGCAGACCTTCGCCCACCGCGACACAGAGGTCGTCAAAATGGATAACTAGATAATGAATGTTACTAATGTAAGGACTACATTTTTCAATGGCTAACATGAATAATGTAGCAACATATTAGTTATCGGACCTAAAGTTACCCCTTACAAGTGAATCTAAAATGTTTATCTTCGGTAAAATACTTTACGTAGGTAAAAGATGCGGGAAGCTTATTTGAGATAAATGCAATGTTTGCCCGTAACTTACATTGTATTCACTGGTATGGATAAACCTAAGTGTATAAAGCTCGGAGTTAAAGCTCCATTGAATTTCTAGTAGCTCTCAAGCTCTTCTGTTTACCAAAGAACATTGTAAAACCATCCATTTGGAAAACATCGGAGTTTTATTTATAAATCGCAATAAGGCGTTTTGTTCGATCAGACAGTAAGAAGGGCGCTTTGGCGTGGATCTTTACAATATAGACCCAGCATGAACGTACATTATAAAAGTGTAGATATTCTTTTATTTCTGACACATTATGTTCCATATAAAATAGCCAATGGTCACTCTAGTATCTAACTATAGGTAATACTTCTTTGAATAGCTCATAGTTTGCCGAATGACGCCGACATAAATTACTCTTCACTCCTCAATTTTTTGAAGAGAGAAGAGCAATTTATGTCCCGTCATTTTATTAAGGAAAGTGTGATATTTAAGGTAAACAGTGTTTCAATGCATTCTAAAAACTACCATATTGTGCCATGATATTAACGTTGCGGACATTCGTTTGTAATAAAATAGTTACTTAAAAGTAACAGACAGCAGACGTGGAACGTTAAGCTATTTTTACATCCTAAGAAAACGTTTATTATAACGTATTCCCATTTCTAGTAAAAGCTAAAAAATGCACCAATTTGAATTTTAAACCATTTACATAAACAAGGAAAATCATCAGTTGGTCAGAAGAAATAAACTCAAAAACGTAATACACTAGGTAGCCTACATATTTGAAATGATTCGTGCGGGTTGCATAGGATACTTGACAAACCGATTGTGATGTGACCTAAGTACATTTATAATAGAGTTAGTTATTTTGGTTTTCAATAACAGTCGATGTCCAACTGAAAATGTAATGGTTACTATGGTTTTGGGTCTGATATCTAAAGTAAATCGTATAGAATTAGAAACGACTAATTAGAACCTCTCCAGCAATAGATCCGCGCCGTCTATTGTGTATTTAGGAAAATGTTATTAGTGCCCTTATTATAATTAACGAGGCGTTTTCCTTAATACAATAATTATATATATATATATATATAGCCTTCATATTTATGTAGGGTGATTTATAGATTTACTTAAGTTTTAAGAGTTTACGAAACCCTTATGGTCTTGTTCTTTCTGTCCTTTTTTTCTCTTGAATATCTCAGCAACTACGAAGTTATTTACTGAAATTTTCCTACCTATCTCCTAAGATTGCAGAGCAATATACGTATGTAGCTTTAGTAGGTATAAAATATCTATATTTATCAGACAATTTATAGAGAAGTCTGTAAGGTGTAAAAACAAAAGAAATTATATATATAATATATATAATTATAATATATAAACAGTTCAACTATGGCACTCACCTAGGTATGATATGAGAGCAAGAATGAAAAAACTCCAAGTCCAAGCTGGGTAGATCCGCTTTTTATATAAGTTTTGTAACTAAGCGTGACTTGACTAAATTACTATATTTGTGTCACGATATTATTTTTTGTTGTCACCGTTATACAGCGTTAGTGTATAAATATGAGTCATGGGTTAGTAAAACTTGCTTACCTACGTCATTATTCATTATCAGGTTTTCTGGGCATACTGACATTTGATGACTTTATTTTATACTAGATTCCGTCCGCGCGGCTTCGCTCGCGTTGTTTCTATGCAAACGTTGTAAGGTTATTTCTATCACATAGGAACAGATTTACGGGATAAAAAGTAGCCTATGGAAATGTTTTTAGGCGATGTTTTTAGGCGATGTCTATACTGATTTATGGGATAAAAAGTAGCTTACGTTTTATTGTAGGCCTACTTGTATGTATAATAATTTCAGCTCGATCCGTACAGCAGTTTTGTCGTGAAGAAGTCGAACATCCAACCATCCATCCATTCATTTATAAAAACATCCAAACTAAGTGTGAAAGGTCAAAATCAAAATTTTATGTGACGTATAATATTTTATGTATATTTTTTTACAGTTAGTAACAGAATTTAGAATGATTAAATGTTATGAATTGAGTCTTATCCTAAATTATCGACAAAATCGTCAACTTCAAATCTTACTGATAAATAAACACCGTACATACGTAGATATGTATGTACTGAAATTATGAATCACCTAATGCAAATGTCCGGCATTGAACAAATACAGGCTGATGATGATAATGATTAATGCAAAAGATACCCACGTAGTACTTTTATACTAAGTTTAAAATTAACGTTATAAATAACGCGTAAACGTTAATGTTATCGTTCACCGTTTTAACATCCCATTTAGTTATCTAGCACCCGTTCCTAGTTGGACTACTGCCAACTGCCTAAAAACTCGTTTTGCTTCCCGTCAGCTGTTTAGTCCACATTTTGAAAGCACTAAATTATGGGATTTCCTACTTTGATGTAGGTAAACCGTTGTTAGAGCCTTTAAAGAAGACAAGTTTGTTATGAACTTGACGTTATATAAATAGAGTAGCGTTATTTAAACGACTTTAACTGTGCAGTGGGCGAATGTCTACCTGCAATGCTGAAGGGTATGAGTTCGATTCCCGCCGTAGGATTAATGTTTTTATGATCTGCAGGCATTCGTTCCAGATGTTTTTTGTAGTTATATAAGACATCTCATATATATTTCTGCTTACTAAAATAAAAAGGGGATCGCGCCAGCTTTTTTGTTTGTATATCAGTTGGCACCAATCTACACAGATAGTGCTAACTGATATAATGTACTTGTACGTTTAATATCATTACAAAGTTAGATTTTTTAAATAAACATCACCAGAAACTAACATTTCCTTAAACAAACATTTGTCGCGAGGAGGAAATCAAACGCACAATCTCTGCCCTCGCATACAGACATTCCCTCGCTGAGCTGAAGAGGTCCTCACTGATACAGCATGTCTATCTTAGTCGTCTTTGAGAGATATAGGTAAATTTTTAAAAGGTGGCCCAATCCCCCTTTGATGCACAGACTACATTTAAAGTACCAATTTACGCAAGCCTGCTTTTGTAAAGTCGGCAATCAGCTAGCTTTTAAAAATTTATCTATATTTCCAGTCCATGTTCATTTTACCTTACTGCCAGTAAAGGTACAAGTTATTTTTAATTTTACAGTTAACTTCAGTGATTTCTTTTAAACATTTTGCCTTGCATAATTCATACTGCCAGTCGCGATAGACGCATTTGGGGAAATGGAATTTAAACGAATGCTGAATTTTTGTTGAAAATGGTAAATATAACCTACTTTTGATCCAGCTAAAGGAAGTAAGTGAAATGAGCGTCTTTTAAACATTTTCGTGAAATGTTTCCAACTTATAAATAAAATTTAATTATGGTTGAATGTAAATTTCTGTGTTTTTTCAGACTTGGTTAACAATGCAGCGTTTAAATGAAATTGAGACGTGTAATTAATGGTAATAAATTCAGAATAATTTTATGAGAAAATCAACATTTTCATTCTTACTTGATTCACGTCTGAAGAAATTTAGTTTACACGTCAATTACAATTCTACAGCTTATAGACTTAAAATCATTTAGGATAAAATTCAAACTTAACTCAACAGCCTGTATTGCTCCACTGCTGTACGCAGGCGTCCCCCCTAATAATCGCCTTATTGGGTTTTATATTATGGGGTGTAATGCCCATAATCCCCATGCTGGGCAAGCGGGTTCGCAGTTCGGTTGTAGATCAATTCTGCAAGAGGCGCTGCTGCCCGCCCCACCGATGTGTCCCGTGAGTGTCGTAACTGAGGGACAGTTACGACACTCACGGGAAAAGTTAGGGACGGTGCAAATTAAAACCCAGAATAGGTGCGGTAATTCACATGGTTATTGGTTAATTTCTTTCTTTGTAATTATCATAGTGAAATATGAATTTGTTTTTGTGATATCTATTGTATAAAATTCTTCAAAAGGAACATTCAGCCAGAACACTGAACACTGAACAATATTGTTCGGTTCTCCAGATTGGAGAATTAAGAATAAAAGAAGTGTTTTTCAAATATTTTATTACGAATTCTTATCCTCATCACAATATTATATTGCACATAATTGTAAAATATTTATATTCTTACAATATTTAACTCAGTTGAACCGCACTGCGATAATGAGTCACATTGTTTTAAAATGACTACATTTTTCGGGGTCTTTGATAGATGGAAACATTAAGTTTGTGAGCTCACTTTCGCATAATGAGGATCGCCTAAATTAACAATCAAAATAAAGCACCAATATTATTTATAATATGGTGATTTTAACGTTATTTACAATAACCTTTTTTAATAAACTATTCATTTTAAAAATTGTAAATAAAGATATGTAACAATTTCATTATATATGATATTATGTTATATGATATTTATTTATTTGATATAGCACATATTTTTTTATTTCCCAGTAAATATATATAGTTACAGAAGAGATATGAAGAATATCAGTAATCTACAGGAAATTATAATCAAATGTTGCAGAGTTACATAAAATTGCTGTGTAACAAGAAAAGTGCAAAAAGTAAGAAGTATGGTGTCTGAAACCAGTAAGTATTTACAAATAAGTGCAAGATATGAATCACTACGACATTTTACTAAAGATTATTTTCGTCTTAACAGTTCACTACAAGAAGACAGATTAGAATTAGATCGTATGAATAATCGTAGTTAATTAATTTGTGTGTGCCTATTACAATAAATCTTATTTTTAAACTTTACTATTTTAAAAACTTACCTAAATTATGTACTAACAGAATTAATAACAAAAATAATATAAAAATTCTACGCGTTTGGTAGAATCGACAGGTGACGAGAAGGCTAGTAAGTCTCTGGCGCAGCGCATCAGCATTGCTATACCGCGAACTAATGCAGCCAGCGCGTCTTGGCGACGCTTCTAACTGGTATTGATATAGATCAGTTGAGCTACCTGTAGATTGTTTGCAACTGTCTGCAGTTAGCTGAATAGTAACAACTGTAAATATTAGTTCATATCTTACTGTTATTTAATTCTAGTAAAATAATTTAAATAAATATTTTAACATAACACATGACGCTGTTGTTGCATCAAAAAAAGTTTTATACCTTTCTTTCTTTTACGCAGTGCGGCAAACAATTAAGCAAAATATTTTTTGACTTCTACTTAAACACTTATAACTGATAATCATACATAACAAGAAAAAATAATAATAGTGCAGGTTATTATTTTGAGATATGGTGGGACGAGTCAGGAATAACTCGGCTCGATATGTGTTTGCTACTAGTATGTACCGAAGACATTGATTATGTTGTTTCTTATATATTATATACATTATTTACAACTAATGGTCCTAAAAGATCCTTGGGACGGTATTTTGATATAAAGGACCTCGCACACTACGTAACCTAGACCACGACGCCATGACATGTGGTTAAATTGTCATTTATTTTACTTATTGTGTTCATTCATTTCTGGCTCATATTTAGGTTCATTCATTTCTGGCTCATACAGATAAATATTCAGAAATAAAATACAAGGGAAATATAATGTTATTTTATAATTTAACTAGAAACATACAAAGGTAGGAAGATACTTATAGGAATAATCAAGCGAACACGCTTTTCTCTTATTTGAAAAAAATATAGAAAATAACAATTTCTTGTTGAGTCTGCTCCAAGTGAACAAAATAATTATACAACAAGTTTTAAGGCAGTCAAATGTTTGCCACAAAATAATCTTACACGAAAAAGATATCGTATCTACAATGCCGAGGGCAACTAATTTCGAAGAAAAAGTAAAAAAAAAACAATTTTGTTAGCTACGATGTTTTTACGAAATAAAAATCTTATGCTTGCGAAATACGTTGATCTTTTATTTACAGAGGGCATACCCGGAAAAGAAAAAATTAAGTTCAAGATTCTTATCGAGGAAAGCCAACTCATAAGTCACTTGCATAATATTAGCGTTTACACGAAAACCAACCAGAAACTTCGAATTCATTTCGAATTTTCATTCATTTATTTCGCCTAGATATGGTTACATTACATATTCGTCGTGACCATTCTTCGTGGCTCTGCACCTATTGTGCGAGGACCCTAAGGATCTTTCTCATCTTAACTAATATCTAGGTCATCTCACATCGCCGAACCAGCTTCCTAAAACTAGAAGTAACGACGACAGCAGCAGACTTAAGTAGCTGGATGTTGTTTTGACCCCGCTTTGTAGCTCGGCGAGACTCGAACCTGCGAACATGCAACTGAATTATTTAAACCACAACGTTACTGTGAAAAATGATCTTTGAAACTACTGATTATAAAAAATCTATCGAATAGAATAATACATTATCTCTGATTGATATAACTTGATATTTGACGTAAGCGACATAAGTTCTCTTGAGAAAAATCCTAAATTAACCTCTTAATTGTCCTTTCTTTTTACGATTTAGATCTTACAGAATCGATACCGGTTATATATACAGAAAAAAATGTGCAAAGTCACGAAAAGAAGCTAGTCATCGTATTTGATTCCACGTTCTGCCAAGTATAATAAAAACTGCTTGTCAATGTGTATAAAAATATATAATAATATACCAAAGAAACTTAAATTAATGAACTACTATTTATTTAAAATCAAATTGTTTAAATGGCTGAATGATAAGAATTTTTATGACATTAATGATTTTTTTAATATAAAACTCTAATTGTATTTGAACTTTTAATTTTAATGTGTTAATTGTATTTTTGCATGCTAGACCATAGCGAGACATGAGGACATTATTTGTATTTATACCACCTTTATACCATGTTTGATGCAAATAAATCTTTGAATCTTTGACCCACGAGCTGTGTCAAAGCTGAATCTATAAATCTAGAATTTTTTTGGAAACAATGAAGTGACAATGTAGATACTAAATGTTATAATCGATATAGTTGGTACGAGATGTGCGATAGAGCGGAAGCCAAGTTCAGTATATTTTACAACACTCTGGTACCATCATCGGAGCAAAACGCAAAAGAAATAATTTTTAGTTTCTTTCTTTTTTTCATTCGTCATTTCATTTGTCTCTCACTCGTGTTTAACGCTTCAAGGAAATGGCATTTGTTTTAAAATGTCGTGGACCCGTTGGGAATCAAAGTATGAACCATTTTTTTTTCAAAACACGTGAATTATGGACCTCTGGGAATAAGCCTGCGTCATTTAAGTATTTAGTTTGTATTTGTTGGGTTTGTGGTTTTTGTTTTTAGAGATACATTGCTGTTACCGTGCTGTTTTCTGTTAGCAGTTTTTAATAAAAAATTAAATATCTTTGTTGAAATAAAATATCTTGGATTCTAGAACCAAGCACACAGTCGTTCCAGTGATAAAGTGCTAGTGTTTTATATAGTATGGCGTATATTTTATAAAGATCCGGAGTATCCGCCTTAAGACTTAGTTAAAATACCTTGTAAAACATGAACTCTTGCGACGGCTCTCATGCGGATAGGTGCTTCCAGAGAGCATGTGTAGTTCCCTGCATCTTCCATTTTCAGTCTTGCCACCTGTCAAAAAAATATGATGATTTGAACGATGACAAACAATTTTCATTTGCTTTGAGGGCCAGTGTTAACGAGACGTGTAGAGACTTTCTTTGATTGAAACGTAAATTTATCGCTCATAAAGAGATGTTTCAAGAATACCTACGGCACCTCTTAAACGAAATTGTTTCTGGCTATGGAAATTATTTACACAATATTATATATTATTTACACGAAATAATTTCCATAGCTGCTAACATGACCAACATATTTTTTAATAAAAAACCTCCATAGAATGCTCATGCCTTTATTAGGGCATTTGAAATCACGGAATAGTACAGGCTCCTGTACTTTTAGGGGGGGCTTAAGGATCGTGTTTTTTTACTTCAATCGTTTTAATGATGATGATGAGCTAGGTTTTGTCAAAGTTTCAAGAAAAAGCAAATTGTCAATTCGTGTAATTTATGCATAAGGCGAATTTATGTTATGTAAAATTCATTATCCATGTCAGTTGTCACAACTGCTTGATTTGTAAACTTGTTCTAATTTGTTTCTTATATTATTATGTAGGTGTAAGGGCGCGTTCACATATAACATCCGTTTTAAAGGTCCGTTTAAACGTATGTATTATTGGCGTATGTAGTTGTATGAGCGAGTTCACACAGAATACAGTATTCCGGATCCAGTAAAAAATATCGATCCGCTAAAATAATCAACAATCCGTTTTACAGGTCCGTTTAAACGTATGTGTTATTAGCGTATGTAGTTGTATGAGCCAGTTCACACCATAATACAGTATTCCGGATCCAGTATACTGATCTCCAGTAGCGATAGATCCGTTAAAAAGGATCCTGTAAATGCTGTGTGAATACTATCTCCAGTAGCGACGGATCCGTTAAAAAGGATCCTGTAAAACGGACGTTATATGTGAACGCGCCCTAATTGTTTTTTAAAGATCATTTTTTATACAATATAGTACGAGCAACTAAACAATGATGGTAAAGGGGCAATTCTATAAACGCCCCTTATGATAAGCAAAAATCCACTCCTATGAGTGAGACAGAGCAGAGCAAAGTCAGTGCATAAATCAAATTTTTGCTTATCATCTAATTGATAAATCAAAATATAAGCAATAAATAGAAAAGGGTAAACGATTACTCAAATATTACATTAGTCTGGCCTTGTAATTAATTAGTAAAAAAATATGCGGTGTAGTTGCAGGTAATTTAGAGCATTTCAACTAGAAATAATTTTTTATGCGAAATTTGTATTTTTATAATAAATGACACCAGTTTACTTTCATAAAATATATTCAATTAAATAAATAAATAATGCTGGACAATTCACACAGCATTATCTAGCCCCAAGGTAAGCAGAGCTTGTGTTATGGGTACTAGGATAACTGATATACGTAATATTATACATTACTTAGATAGATATTTTTTATTATACATAGAAAACACCCAGACCAACGGAACAAATTTCTGCAGATCGTACACAAATTTGTTCCGAGGCGGGGATCGAACCCGCAACCTCTTGCGTCGCAGGCAGACTCTCGCCCGCTGCTCCACTGAGGTCATCTCGACGACGTCGGTCGTGAATTACTCGACTTCTACAGGTATTTTCTCTGATTATCGTATTTTTCAATCTTAACATTTACGTACGCTACCATCCTCACCTCACCTCAACAGCCTATAATAGTCCACTGCTGGACGCAGGCCTCCTTCTGATTTTTTTATCTCATGGGGGTAATGCTCATGATCCCCACGCTGGGCATGCGGGTTGGGGATCGCAGTTCGGTGGTAGATCTATTCTACAAGAGGCGCCCCCCGGCCCCGGTGTACGCTAATATAAATCTAAGTATTTAAAAATACCCATTTTGATTGATTTTTGCATTAAGCGCGCTAATGAAGGTACCTACAAAACTTCAATCTACATTTAAACGATACGATACCAAGTGCTTGTCAATCCTGTTCACTTGTCAAATCGTTTGAACGATAGTGTTATAGTGTGTGTCCAGTCATACCTAAGTTAGAGTAGGGTTCGACATGATGTCGATAATCGGCTATCGTTATGTAAACTCCCATAACTATCACACTAACAAAATACATGCAAAATTTGGTTAGGCATGTGGTTGTTAGATAGATAGATCACTCTTTATTGTACCAGACAAACACAGAACACTATAAAAGGAAATGCATAGAATCAAGGAAGTAAAAACGACGACCGTATCGCTGTGAGCGATATCTTCCAGGAAACCTTGGGATGGACTGGACGTAGGAGAGCAATGTAGACGGTGGTGGTGGTTTGAGTAATAGGAAAAGAAAAGAATTATATTATAGATACACTTCTTACTTTAATGCCTATCATGCATTATTCTATTCTTTGGTAAAGTTATACACACATAAAGAAGGTAGTTTTTTTTGTTACATAGATAAATAATACTGATGAAGAAGCTGTTTCTTAAAGATTATTTGTCGGGTATTTATCGCGTACCCTTTGCTTTATTTTCCCCAACGTTTCAACCGCGTTACAGCAACAGCACAGCGGTCACGGGGCGACAAAAAGTACGCGATAAAAATCCGTTAAATAAACTTTAATACTAACGTATTAAAATCAAAACGCGAAAATTTAAAAAGAAGTTGTTATTTACTCAATAACGAGAAGATGTGAAACAACGCCCTTTATTGCAATGAAATTAGTTCGTTAAAATACAATAATCGTCATAAAATGAGAGCGAAAATTCATTACAATTCGTTTTCAAACGATATTATAACTTAGGGTTTTTGTTATAGTGCTCATCCGCACTCAGGGAATAAATGAAATAACTACCCAAAAATTTGATATTATATTACGTTCGAGGTGAAAAATAAAACGGTGCAAACATAGCTATTTCTTATTCGATTATGTACTCGTATATATATAACATTAAAATCTCTTAATCGAGGACGTGGAAACGTTCAAATTGCGAACATAAAAGATTTACTATAGTAGGCAAACAATTGACAGGCAGCTCATCTGATACATATATCAATACCAGTCGGAAGCGTGCCCAAGAAGCTGGCTGCATTGCCCCGCTGTATGGCAATGCTGATGCGCTGTGCCAGATACTCACCAGCTCTCGGGTCACGCTCGCTACATTTTGTGCTGGGTGCTAGCGGTATTAAATTAATGATTGGATTAACCTAGAAGAAACTAAATAGAAGCGAAAACGTGAAATCACAATTTGACATAATATTAATATGCCGGCAATAAACTTAGCACCAAAAACAATGTTTGTCGAAATCATAGTGTGAATTTGGCATGCGAGAATAATACCCAAATCGCATTAAATGCAACTGACCATGTGATACCCAATTATCATACAATATCATTGCGGAATGAACTACACTGGTTGTGATTGGACTAGTGCCAACACGATAGCTGGGATGATTTAGCTTTCCGACTTTTATGGCGTGGAGAGAAAATTAGTCGGGAAGTTGAATGTTGGGGCTTTGATTTTTAAAAGAATATTCTAGATACTAATCTCTTATCTAGAAACTTAATGTCCACTGTTAAACGTGCTTCTCGAGAGGGGCTTGCCGTAAATCACCACGCTGGAAGGCCAATAGGCTATTCGACTACTGTTTGGAATTATTTCTTACGTATTGTCTGATAAAAAAAAATGCAAATGATACTAATATTTCATTCAAAGCCCGTCCCCGCCCGTGAAAACTAATTTTAAAGTTTGAATAAAATAAAGGCGCGCGAAAACGATAATCTCTGTCATTTCTACTCGATGACGTCAAACCTTAAGCCACGCTCTAACAAGACGAACAATACGCACAGTGTTCTGTTCTACAGGTGACGTCACAAGTGATACTATCTAACATAGGTTCCTGTAGATATAATGTAGTAGTAGACTAATTTATTATGTGGGTAAAAAAATCGAAGTCTGTCCCAATGCCTGTCTATATGTCTCTCTGATTACCGTTTTACGGCTGAACGATTATCATTTAACTTTGTAATGGAAATAAATAATTGAATTTCGACATAGAGACTTCTTTTTATCCCGGAAAAGCGCCTTCTAGAAGCCAGCGAGGATTAGCAAATAGAAATCAATGGAAAGAGGATAGGCTGGGAGTCTCCCAGCCTATCCTCATAGACTTATAGAGGTAGATTGGAGTAGGTATCACGGTATATTACCTTATCTTCATCTTATAAACTAAATAATAATTTGACGTCTTTAAAAAAACTATAAAACGATTTCATATTCCTAAATGGTGAAAATTGGTTTGGAAGGTACATTTCAATTTTGCGATTAAATTTTTCAAGTGGCAACTCAAATTTGTGAAGTTGCATCATTTAGGTCTTATGTAGTTGATATGATTAGTGATGAATGTGACATGGATGAAACGTCGAATGAAAAGACTTCTTGTTTACGCCTGTTGCCATGGAAACCATTTGTTACTTATGTGAATTGTTATTTATGCCGATCATTAAATGTATCATGTTATAATGTTCTAGATACGTATCACGTATCAATTCCTCGAGAGTCAAATGTAGCAGGACCACCTCTAATTCTACCTTTATACAACAACAAAACACTCATAAAAATCTATTAAGAATTGGCGAAGATTTCTCCAAAGTTATTGTACACGTAGTCGTGACTTTTCGAAAGTATCAGGCTACGATAGTGCTTTGAGGTGCTACGATAGTGCTACGAGGTGCTACGATAGTGCTACGAGGTGCTACGATAGTGCTACGAGGTGCTACGATAGTGCTACGAGTCGAGAGAAATAGTAATACCTCGCGAATATTTTTACGGCACAAATTCGGGGTCATTTTCTATAAAATATAGAAATTTAAAACCGGTCCATAATTAAATTTTCCAACGATATTTGACGAACATACATAATAAAAACATAGACACGTTCATAGAACCTCCTCCTTTTCGGTTAGAAGGAGGTTATGCCGTGGCAAATTCAAAACAAATTTTAAAGTGGTAATTATAACATTGAGATTGTATTGATTGCAAAGGGTAGATAACCACATGCATAACCCACTTCTGGTTGATTTTAGATGCGTGATTGATCACTTATTATTTTCGCTAAAAACAAAAGAAAATGTACCAATGAGCAACGAAAATGGTATAAGAGTATTACTCACGAATTCATCTGAATTGACTAGACAAGTCAAGCATCAGTCAAGTTTGAAGTACAATGTCCTCAAAGTTAAATATGCTCCAAAGTCGCCTCAGGCTTGACTGTGTCTCGTATAAAAAATCTTGTTACAGAACTTTATTAGCCGTTTGTGGTGAATTGGGTACTTAGGTGTATCTCTTTAACTTTTCCAAGTAAAGTCTGCCAAATAAATTGTAGGCTGATTATATTTTCATGAATATTTTGACGCTATGGTATGTATGAGAAAATTAAAAAAGTAATATTTAAGTTAAAGAACATGCACGTTACGCAAATACAATAAAGTAAGTTTATATAATCAGTTTTTGAATTTTGAAAAACTAAAAGTAATAATATTTAAAAAAAAAAACGATTTGGGCGGGCCTTAAACCCGCGACCTTATCTCAGTACGGGAATGCTCTAAGCAACTAAGTTACGACATCGAGTGACCACTGAGTCGAAAATCTTTGGGACATCCTACGGATTCTAGCACACCGTTACCTCCATCTACATGGAAAACATAGAAGTGTATCCTATACTATTCAAAGAGTCACAAAAGTCACAGAAGTCACAAAAAAGACAGCTGTCTTTATGTGACCTCGTTGATCCGAAATGATGTGATGAACACAGTGATCATAATTAGGGAAGAATCCTAGTTGTGTCTGGATTCTTGTGTTACAAAGCTCTGAGTTCTTACACATTACATCCCCCCTATTTTTCCCCAGGTACAATGTGTTATTTAGGCTATGCGTGTGATCTCAAGGTTACTTAACTTCCTACTAATAGCTTATTATTGTGTACGTGATGTTTGTAATTCCGCATTAAACCTTGTGGAATTTACTCGTCCCTGAAACCTTGATTATAACATAAATCGAATAAATAACCAGTTGCGAATTATCATTATTAGAGTCAAAATTGCCAACCCTGGCTTACTTCTTACACATAAAATATAATATTTCAGGCATTTTCGACATCTATTTTGGCAAGTTTGATCGTGTGTGCTTTGAGCATAAAACACCACTATTACAAGTGTGGGTCTAAAAATAAGCACTATCTAAAAATACATTCAAAACCACTATGCGAGGTGTCTCCATTGTTTAAATTTACGGTGCATAATAAAGTTGCATGAATGAAACAGGTTAAATAGCTTTTGGTCGTATTTTTCCTCGTCAAGTTATTAAGGGGCACAATCCCCATTTTCATTGTAGTGGAACATAAAAAGAGGAAGGCCGTATCATATTCTCAAGAAGCCAATTTTTAAGTAAGAGCCAAGTTACTTAAGGCCGACATTCCAGGCGACCAATAGGATCGTTCCATGATCGCGTCATTTTCATAGTTGACTAAAATGTAGCAAAAAAAGAAGCGATCCTATTGGTCGACTAGATACTCAGTAACGCAGCACATTTCTATTGAAATGGCCATATATGCTACCTTACAAAAAGTACTTCAGTAAAAAAGGAACTGTCTCTCTTCTCTAAACATGATCTCGATACTCAATAGCTAGTCGGGTAACATTGCTTGTAATCAAAAAATTTACTGTCCACCCATAATGACCTTGTTTTGAAATTAATAAGGCGCGGCCTAGACACATCCGATGAAGTATTATATTAAGTCTTTAAGAAAAAATAAGATCACTTTCTCTAAATTAGTTCGACGTGTCGTAGTGTCAGCTCAAACCAAGAATCAAGAGGTAGTTTTCGAATTATGTCAAAAAAATTGTATTTATCTTTTTGCGTATATCCATTCATCCACATATAATAAACTCGAATGTAACTCTGTCCGTCCGTCTGTTTGCCTGTCCTTCTGTCAGTTATCATTTCACGCTTAAACGGCTGAACTATTTTCTATAAAATATTGCCGAGAAATTAATGATATCCCGGGGATGGATATAGGCTACATGCAAAGCGCGTGCAAATAGGCAGCATCTAGTAAAATTATATTTTAAATCACTATTTTAACAAGTGTGCAGCAGTGTCACATTTCGTCTCGGTGTGAGCTGGCCCTTAGTATACGTCGATCTAGTTTCGAGAGTTCTTAAATTGGCCCCTGCTTTATAAGTCAGGATTTCTTCCACCATCCTTCATGTATGTAAATGTCAAAAGATGAGATAGTCTACAAAAAATTAATAACGTCCCAAAAATTTACGATTTCAGCAGGATTCGAACCTGCGCCCCACACTCAGTACGGGTGTGCTCTAAACAACTAAGCTACGAAATCTTAGTCGATTTCGTTGAAAATTTTTGGGTCCTGCCGAAAATTTTTGGTTCAAATTGGTGGTGAAAATTTCCCCAGTGCGAGTAACGCAAAGCAAAAAAGCTAAGATGAGGTACCTGTGACAGTTTTCTATGCAAGTTTGCATTTGCACCCTAATTTCATAGCTATAATGTTAATCGATTTAAATACTCATAGCAATACGGATCTGCCTGTATAGCAATACAAGCTAGCACCACAAAGCCGAAGTGTAAATTGAGCCTGCCTGAACTGACGAGTTAGCTAATGTGTTAGGATGTGACCTAGATTGAGTTACGCGTTAGTTAGTGCTATTAATGTTAAACAAGGTTGAGTTTTAGCTGTTGGTGCGTTACCCAGTTTGCTTGTTGTCTTTACACACAAGCTGAACTGAGTTTTGACACAATTTTAACAGCAATTACAAAGAATACGGCCTTCTTTTGTTTACCACCTTCTAGGAACTTCTTCGGAGTTGATAGACTTATATTCTTAACTGCCTTCTAGAGGAGGTTCTATGTTAAAGTTCTATAACAATAATAAAAATATTTATTTACAAAAAAGGTTAATGGTTTACGGAGTTGGTACTTAAATGTCTAATAAGGTTCTTTAATGTTTATAATAAAGTTACCAGTAAGTACATAATACTCTTACCGAAAACCTGAAACTGACAATGTATCGTCTCCTCGCTCTAACTGAGTGAAAACTTGTGATAAGACGCGAGGGCTACTCTACCTCGTCAGACCCCCTTCTATGTGTAAGCTGTATTTGTAAATTTCTCCGTTAATCATCGACCAATTATAGTTTTAGGTAATTTTTACAATCTCTGTAAAGCAAGCACGGGGATTGTTGTCTAAGGTACAATAGGCAAAAATTACGTCACTTTGTCATCTAAAGCGTAAATAATTTTAAATTTACTACCTCAACTTCATTAATGTACGCAATGTATGACGTGACGATGTCATTTTTGTCTATTCTAGCCTAGAAAATAATGCTTAGCCGTGCTTAGCCTACCTGTAGGCTAACAACGTGGTTTATTTTCTAGGGTAGAATAGACATTAATGACATGGCATCGTCATACATTGCGTAAATTTATTGAAGTTAAAGGAATGAGTTATAAATAATTTACGCATTCGAAGACAAAGTGACTTAATTTTACTCTACTAGGGGGGCTGGTAACAAATGGTTTCTATGACAACGGTCATAAACAAACTGAATAAAATTTTAATTTGAACAAGATGTCGCCACTTGAAAAATTAATCCGAAGTTTTCCGAGTTTAAAAGTAATTAAAAACCCGTTATCATTATTCAGGAATTTTTATTCGTAATAGTTTCACTCCAAATTGATAATTCTGCTGTTATTCACTGAGTATTAAGGTTATGTATATAAACACTGAGACGTACCTTTAGTCTTTAGTTGATATTTTTTTGTACATAGCGAATATTAATCTTTGCTGTTTGTAATCTTAATCCTTAAAATCGTTACTTGAGTACTTAAGGTGGCTGCGAATCACCAATCCCCCAAACAAACTTACTGACAGATTCATTTTAAAACTACGCCCCCGATTTTAGTGTAAATTTTTTTGAAATAGTTATGTTTGCACCGTTTTACTTTTCCAAAATACATAAACATCGTAAAATCAGAACGAATACTCATTTCAATTCATTTTCAAGCTTTTATCACTTTCGCTCTCATTCAATGACAATTATGTATTTTGAAAAACTAAAACGGAACAAACATTCCTATTTCTTATCCGATTGGATAAGAAGTTTGAATGTTTCGAATGTTTGTACCTACTATTTTAGTTTTTCAAAATACAAACTCAATGATGAATTTGTATTTTGAAAAACTAAAATGAGAGCGAAAGTAATTTGAAAATTGGAACTTGAAAATTAATTAAAGTAAATTTTCGCTCTTGAATATACCTAATATAATAATGTATTCATAATTTCATTGCAATAATGGGTGTAGTTTCCAAATGAATCGGCATCATTTGTATGGCGGCTTAAAGGCTCTTACCTTAAATCTAATAATGGAAAACGTCCACATGTCAATGAGTTATCATGCATAATAGGAAATTAGTCAGCCTTACCTGTAAATGGCTAGTAAGAGTCAAGTGATCCGTTTCAATCAGCACTCCTCCCCTGACTTCGTCCAGCGAAGTGGTGGTGTTCCCTCGGTACCAGTGCATCACCGGTTCCTCTTCACCAGGGTACAGGTTCAGAACTGCACATTTGAGGGACAGCGTTTCTCCCGTCTCCAGGAATGCCTCGTTGGTCATTTTGATCGTTGGGGCTGTGGGAAAAAGGATGGTTTTAGTTCGACTGGTTTTAATAATTCAAGGAACATGCTTGGTATACACAGTTTTCTTTTGAATTTTCTGTTGAGCAAAAATCCTCCGGAAACAATGGTAATCAAGATTACTTGCACGATAGGTACCTATGCAAGTAATTTTAACAGTACTTTTGCTACTTTTCAGTAAGAAATCTCAAATTGGGACGAATCAGGAACGTTTTCAGCATAAAATTTTAGTTTCTTGACTCGTCCCAATAGATCCGGACTAAAGTGGGAAGAGTCAGGAATAACTCAAATATTCAGAGCAAATATAATATTCGTACTCTCGTCAATTTTGTTAAAAACAAAACATCGTATAGCCTAAAAATGTCTACAAATACAAATTACTTATTACCCACAAAAAATACATTTAGGCATACATTAACTAAGAAAAAAGAAAAGTACATAGGAGCTAACTATAATAGGTAGTAGGTATGTCTAATAGATTGCCGACGGCCCCACACTAGGCTCATGGCCCGTGTCGTGGGTACCCGTGCACGATATTCAGAAAATATAACAGTCTCTAGGGTATCAAACAAAACTTTACAGATGATTTAGAACATTTATTTAACAGCAAAAAACAATTACAACTAATATTTACACTTAAATCTATTTTCTAAAAATCTAAGCCGTCACCAGAAGGCAGAGTGCCCAGAATGCTGGCAGCATTGCCACGTTGAATGGCAATGCTAATTCGTTGACCGAAATAAAAACCAGCATTCCGATCACCTGTGGACTCTATTAGTAGTTTTGACTTTACAGATTAATTATTAATATTTCTAAGAATAGTCTAAGAAGATTTATCCGCTTCAGAAATAATTTTGAGCGTTGAATTTAGGTTCCTATTTCAAGTCCTACTTACATTACCTAACTTCATATTTATAAGTATATCTTCACAGAGAAAGTAATTCAATCTGTCTGTCTGTTGTCTTTTGACGCCTAACCGGCTTAACGGATCTTAAGAGGCAGGTACTTATATGACGCCATTTTGTGAATAGGATAGGCATAGGATATCGCGTTTAAAGAAGCTGGACAGAGCAGAGCGACGTAAGCTGAAAAATCTAGTTTTTGGTAATAATCTTTCGATTTAGACATTTTTTTTTAAATATTGTGTTGAACTTAAAAAAAAACTTGCGATTGGTAGTTTAGGAGGAAATTTGTAAAAACTAAGAAAACAGATGGTACTTTGCTTTTTTTTGTTTTTGGTATTTGCCGCATTTCTGGTATTTAAAATAGTTTTGTTTAATTTTCGAGCCCAAGGGGATCTGCCCTTGTATCCCTTAGATTATTGTGTTTTTTTTTTCAAAGTTTTTTCGATAACGTTGACGGAGAAAAATTGCTTTATTGT
This sequence comes from Eupithecia vulgata, assembly GCA_946478455.1. NCBI lineage: Eukaryota > Metazoa > Arthropoda > Insecta > Lepidoptera > Geometridae > Eupithecia > Eupithecia vulgata. The sequence goes on along the minus strand of OX297879.1, from coordinate 9,142,483 downwards.
AACCCAAATTCGCTCAATTTACATCTAGGGCCTTAATGAAATTTAGCAAGGAGTTAGATGACCCGGGGAAGAGCATAGGCTACTTTTTATCGCGGAAAAGTGTAGGTATAGCTGTGGACAGAAAGCAAGTAAAAAAAAACAATGTGTTGTGTACATTTTCATCTTTTTTGCGTTGGTCATATCCGTCCGTGAGATACGTCTATCTTTCAGCAGAATTTCATCGAGATCCGTTCAGCCGTTTAGGCGTTAAAAGGTAACAGACTAACATACATATAGACAGACAGTTACTTTTGAATCTATATTTATACTAAACTAACTAATGCCCGCTGCTTCGCTCTCGCTTTCCTAGGATAAAAGTATCTTTTATCCGTCCCCGGGATACTATTTTTCTTCGTGAAAAGGTATATACAGACAGATAGACAGACAGACATACAATTACTCTGTGAATCTATATTTAAAATAAATATAGATTGGTTTTTCTATTTTCTTTCATACGTAGATTAGTTAGAATAGAGCAGGCCAGGCAAACAATAATTTCGTTGTTAATTGGCCTTGGACTACATTATTATTAGCTTTAAGACCTACACGTATAGTAATTGAGAGTCGGGAACTTAAATAACTTCCTTGTAAAATTATAAAAGCAGTAACCTTCTACCAATTAAAGCATCAAAACAATACGGAGTTCACGATTGCTCCCTACAACGGTATTTCCCAACTCCCGTTAAGCGTTCACAAGGGAACTTCCCAAAATGCAATTATGAAACATTTTTCACGGTCATTGAAAGGTCGAATTATGCCAGAGCGTTATGCCAATACGAAATATATACCGCTTACCCTTCCGTGGTTATTTGTAAATGTGTTTTTACAATCTGACACAAAATATACTAAACAAGTTTAACGTCTGTGTGGTATAGTAGCTCCGAATGAGGCGTTCGTAAAAAAAAATCCCTTTTTTCCTTAGAACTTAATTATAGACGATAGGCGAGGATTTTATCATTTTATCGGGAGGCAAGAATATCAATGGAATGTCATTTTAAAACCTGTCTACATTAATTTGTTATCAAGAAACGAGTAGGGTACTCGTTTCTTTTCAGTGTGGTGAAACAATTTGTGAACAATTTATAAAGAAAGCGTATAGATAAACTGATTTTGAACGATTTTTTTAAACGCGTACGTGATAATTATATTTATTTTATACTTTTGTTAAAAAAGGTTGCAAAAAAAAAACGATTTTACATTGATGTTTTTTAGATGTGAATGTGATACTTATACCTGATTGTAAAGCTGGAAAGTATTATTATTATTTAATACTTTATTGTACACTAATTTAAAAAAGTACACAATTGGAGGGCATAATGCCGATGGCATTTTCTACCTGCCAACCACACAGGGTCAACATCAAATAAGGGCGTGCGTTAAACAAAGTATCATTCATCTTTTCCATGAATAAAGCAAACTAAGCACTCTTCTAAGCAAATAATTACGTGCTTATTTTGTATGCCTATAAAAAAGCTATTGACTGTGTCTTTCTTTCTATACGCAGTATTTATTTTAATCTGGTGGTGGCTCTTGTTTTTTCCTTCTTTTTGCTTATAAGTTGGCTTCGATACTTTAAAACGTTTACGAATAACGCAGAAAATCCTAACGGCTCTTCAAAAGTGTCGTAAAAGCTAATGTTTATTTGCAACAACAAAAGTTGTACAATTTCGCGACCGAAAAGGACTTTCGCACAAGTTACGTTTTGATATTGTGCTGCCATCTCACGTTTGAAACTTGGACCTTGTTCTTTTTATTATGGGGCAAGGGGCATTTTTGTTATTATGTCAGTTTTGGGAGTTCTGGTATTTCTAAATGAGTTCTTTTTTTGGGTCACTTTAATGCAAGGCAATTTATTGTACAGCCGAATAATGTACACCTTGATAATCCGTGTCATGGCTTCTAATTTTAATAGGTTTTGACACGGATTATCAAGGTGTACATTATTCGGCCGTACAATAAATTGTCGTGCTTTATAGAGACCCGTTTTTTTTTTGTTTTTGTCGGTGTCCATTAACAACAGCAGCTCAGGTTTAGATTCACCATGGCATGGGTTTGTCACTGTGACATTGAGTTGACACAGAGTTTAAAAAACTTACGAAGTCTGTTAAAAATTCATTGCTACATTACAAAAACAATCGACAGCAAAAACGTTAGCGCCTTTGACCTCGTGGTCGTTGAGTTATTTTTTCAGACAAAAATTAATGCTTTAAAAGATAATATTATTATATACTTCATAATGTCCTCACGTGAGAGGTAGCCAACTCCTGTAGTATACAAGCCGCAAGACGGTGAGTGCTTATAAATACTGGCCGCTTCTGAAATGCGGGCTCGAAGGCGTTATTTTTTTCATCTGGGCCGCTAGTATTTTCTCACTGCTCGCTACTTTTTTGCATTGATACTTACTGCTCTCTGGCGAAAGTTATAGTACTTATACAGGGTTATTGGTAAATTAGTAACTCTACGTAAGCTGCAGGTTCTGCTCATCATCGCAAACACGTTTGTGAAGACGCCAGGTCTTAATTCTTATACATGGTACCTATAGGTAATGTATAGGTAAATATAATGTAATAATGTAATGTAAATGTAATAATGGTAATGTGTAGGTAGTGTGTATAATGTATAGGTAATGTAATTTATATATTTTTTTAAGAATTAAGACCTGGCTTCTTTACGAATGTTTTCATGATGATGGGCAGAACCTTAAGTTCCCGTAGTGTTACTTATTTACCAACAATACTGTAGATACAGTCAGCGACGAAAGTATTATATCAGTTGCAGTTTTTCAAAGTTTTCTAATTCCGAATCAAATGAAAATATTACTTATTTACCATTTTAGTTCGCTCAAAGTTTGGATGCAATGTCAGTACTTAGAATTCTATGTTTTATTATGTAATTTGAAAAGCCCTACTAGTTAAGCAATATTTTGTTTGTAATTAGTATTTTTTATTTTAAAATATTAGATGTTAAACGGCTCTTGTTGCTGTCTGTACATTTTTGTTACTTACGGTGCACAGTGAGCTTGAACCTCCTCAGCATCGGAGGATGCGTAGACACATGACAGCAGTATACTCCTGAATCCAGCACCCTTGCGTCTGCTAGAGCCAGCTTCCAGTTCTCGCCTGCTAAATCTACTCTGTACCTGTAAACAATATGTGGCCTTAGGTCTTTCCAAGTCTTTATACTTTACAATTCCATGATTGAATCTCACTATTTATGACTAGACGACCTCTGTGGCGCGGTGGGTGAAGATCTGCCTGCGACGCAGGAGGTTGCGGGTTCGATTCCCGCCTCGGGAGTTCTGGTCGTTTTCTAAAATAAAAATATCTATCTATGTATTGTATTATATTATGAATATCAGTTATCTAGTGCCCATAACACAAGCTCTGCTTAGCTTGGGGCTAGATAACGCTGTGTGAATTGCCCAGCATTATTTATTTATTATTATTTATGCTTACCTACAAGTTCCTTTCTTTATTGTCTGTTCACAAATAAAAATAAATTATTACTATTTGTAAATTATTTACATAGCATTATCTAGCTAAGCAGAGCCTGTGTTATGGGTACTAGATAACTGATATACATACCTAATACAATACATTACATAAATAGATATTTTTTATTCTACATAGAAAACGACCAGAGCACCAGGAACAAATAGAATTAGAATCGAACCCGCAACCTCTAGCGTCGCAGACGGACCTTCGCCCACCGCGTCACAGACTAGAGGTCGTCTGTATTATTGATGTAGGTAAGTATTAATTTTTATTGATTAAAAATCACAACAAGCCTTCAATAAACCACTAAAGCCTTATTTAATGGTTTTATCGGATTATATTCTATAAGGATTTTTTTGATCTTTCTATAGAAATGCAAACCTCTTGTTTATTAAAACGCAAGCAATTATAGTCATTGAAAAATACAACAAAAGGATTATTAAATTTTTGACGGTGGACCAGTCTTTGACAATGAACCAAATACATCATACCTTAATACTTTAACAAAGGTTTTTCACAAAGGAATATCCTAAGCACTTATATCGCCTCGAGCGAATTGTTTTTGCCCTTCTTAAGACTCGCCTTGTTAGAAGAAAGGTCTAAGCTATAAACTTGGTACTACTTGGTAGTTGTTAAGCTTTTACCGAATATTTATTTGGTTTCGTTAAAGCTTCGTGTGCTAAGTTATACCTTTATAAGTAAGTTCAAATGTATGTATATTGCTTTGCCTAGACTGGAGCGCGAGCACGGATCGAAGAGCGTCGAGACTTTTTGTCTCTGGGGTCTGAAGTACATAAAAATTCGGTAAGATATAGTGTCGATAAAATTTTACAAGCACAAGCAGCTGTGCTTTTCAACACTATATCGACGCCCGGACGTAAGTAACTATAAGAACTATTAATTTCATTGTAAACATAAAATACATATATTTATTTGCACCAAAAACACAGAGTATATTGAATAAAGCACTTAATGGGTAGGTAATTAGAGCTACATTATATTGTGATACAATGGCCTGATAAACTGGTAAAAAAAGTTATTGGTGAGGGTTTGGAGACAATGCATTTTAATTATAAATCTCACACTAGGCGGAGCCTGTATCGTGAGATCCAAGATAAAGAATATAATGTCACAAATAAATGAGACATTTGAATCTTAAATCTTCTTCTATGTTGTTTAACCTTTGTGTGGAGGGTCAATTGTAGCCGCCATTTATTTTAACATATTACTGTGGGAATCAAATTTGTTTTATAATAATAATGGTTGGACAATTCACACAGCATTATCTAGCCCCAAGGTAAGCTGAGCTTCTGTTATGAGTACTAGTTAACATAATAAAATACATAATGTAGATAAGTTACAATATAAAGCACTAAAATAAGTTAGTTATCCATAAAACTTATGTAGTCGCCTAATCTTTAAAAAGTAGTAAATAAAATTAAAAATTATGTATACTTATGGGGATAGTAAAAAATCAGGGAATTGAAAGGTCAATCACGCTTGCTATTACTATTTACAAGACATTCCTGAAAATCCCAGTTAGTACAAATGTATTTCATTTGCTAACAAGGTTTTCTTGGCCTTAATATTAGTGCAAACAAAGCTGGCGAGAAACGAAGCAACCAAGGCAAGCTGGCTTCATGCAATTTTCTGCAGAATTTCCTACATCCAATTGTCTGATTAAACTTCCGTACTAGTCTTTGTAGGTATAAAGTTCCAGGCGCTGTTGTAACACCGAGATTAGTTCTGACTAAAAGGTGAGATAGGCAATTTGAGTTGAGAGTAACCTATTTTTAATTTATAAACTTATTTTAAAGAATTTTTATTCATGGATGCTACAGGCCCTCTACGATAAGAAAAGGGTAGATAACCACTTTTTAACAAATTAAAAAAACGTAAAAATCTATAAAATTGTATCACCTGGTTTTAAATTATATCTAAACACATTTTATAGGTAGTAGTGGTTTCCACGATACAGACTCAACCTAATGAGGAAGCCGACGAAAATCACCTGTGAAATTGACTCAGCAAACTACAAAATGTAAAAAATTATTTTAGGCCAAGTTTCGTTTATTTTAGTTTAGATTTTTAATTACTAAGATAGTTTTAGATAAACTTTGTATTTTGGTGCAAATAAGTATTTGTTTACTTTTACTTTTCATACTTAGTTTAGGTACCTACTTATAATAAGTACCAAAATATAAAATGACACTAATTAAAAGATTTCACTTAAAATCTGCCACAACAAATGTTTAAGGAGCGGAAAAGAAAGATTTTATGAAAATCTATAAGTTAATTCTAAATTTCCTTTCAAATAAACTAATAGAACTATCAATCCGCTACCGCCTCCGCTATCCACCAAAAACACAGTCTAAGCCACTTACCTAGCGTCAGCAGTATGTGTGTCGAGATCCACAGTGAGCAGTTCCAAGTTATCGTCTTCGGAAACACGCAGCCACGACACCTGTTACCAATGAAAGCATTTTTAGATGATTCGTTTCGTAGATCGTGCATTGAAATCCAACAAAAATGGCAGACACGTACCCAGTCCACGGAGTTCTTAAGAACTATTTAACTTTAAATAATTTATTTAACATAACGATTACAAAGACCTAATGTTACATTATGAGATAGGTACTTAAATAATAGAGATTGCAGATAATTAAGGTCCAAGTAGATGTGATTTGGGCGAATTTGGGTTATTTTAAAACAATTTTTCTCCGTCATCTTTATTGTAAAAGCTTTGAAAAAAATACATAATTAATAATCTATGGGATACAAGGCAGACCACCTTTGATTCGAAAATAAGTTCCCAAGTTAGGATCTTTTTGAAAAGATGAATGATTATTTTTCTCTTTTTTGTGGTAGTCATTGTTATTTATGCAATAGACATTCGTTTGACCACAATCACCGCTGGTGGAAAGAGGTGGAAAGTGATAAAATTCTGACGGTGTATCACGAAGGTCTAGTCTAGATCTAGACGATTTGATATTGGCTGAACCCCTGAGCTACTAACCGTTTTATCTCTCAAAGCTGTAACCTTGCAGTCAAACACGACAGTGGCACCAGTGTCCGCATCTATGATGGTGTCCTGTGTTGTCAACTCGCCTTCAAACGCTGGCGGTCGAAACCTGCACAAAAATAAAAAAAAATAGTAATTTTTTGAAAATGACATTAAATTATTGAATCATTATTTATATAAAAACAAATTGTGTTGTGGCTGAATGACCGGAATTTTTATGATATAGATGACTTTTTTAATGCTAGATCATAAGTACCTACCTCATTAGTTATAATTATTGCATGCTAAAATATAGTGAGACATGAGTGCATTATTTATACTTACCACCTTTATACCATGTTTGATGCAATAAATATCTTTGAAAAATGGTACCTATTATAAGTATTTTTAAATGTTTTTTTTTAATGTTATTTCTATCCCATGGGAAAACTGATTTATGGTATAAAAAGTAGCCTATGTTACTCTCCATCCTTTTAACTAACTTTACGACAGCAATCAAGTCGATTGGTTGCTTTTAGGTCGGGAAGGAATGACAAACAAACACACTTTGGCATTTATATAGTATAGATAATGTGGTGCGATAGAGTATGAGGGAGCGTATAAAATTATTATAGAGACGATACGCTATAGAAAAGGTTGGCAACATTAGGAAATATACCTAGCTTTTTTGGTTAAAATTATAAATAAATATTAAATAGTGCTGAACAATTCACACAGCATTATCTAGCCCCAAGCTAAGCAGAGCTTGTGTTATGGGTACTCGATAACTGATATACATATAATACAATATGTAGATTGATATTTTTTTATTATACGACCAGATCACCCTTAACAAATGCATGCAGATCGTACAAACATTTGTCCCGAAGCGGGAATCGAACCCGCTACCTCTTGTATTGCAGGCACACCTTCGCTCACCGCGCTATAAGAGAGATCGCCAAATAATAACATACGGTCTTCATTTCAAGCCGTGTGGTGTCGGCTTAGAATTTGCACCACCCCAACTCTTCCCGTGGGTGTCGTAAGAGGCGACAAATGGACATACACCGCGGGGCGGGCAGCAGCGCTTCTTGCAGAATAGATCTACCACCGAACTGCGATCCCCGACCCGCCCTTAATGCCCTGCGCGGGAATTATGGGCATAACCCCCCATAAGATAAAAAAATCAGGGGGAGGCCTGCGTCCAGCAGTGGACCATTATAGGCTGTAGAGGAGGAGAGAGGAGGTCTTTATTTCGTGTCCTATGTCCTATGATCTCAAAATCCTAAATTCAATAAGATTCACTCTCCGTATTTCTTGGGCAGTAACACAAATACCAATACAGCTAAAATATTCCCCAATCCGCGGATACAGACTAAAGCCCTGTGGAAATCTTCCACCGACGCGAATAGGTATCCAAACATGCCTGTCCTCGAAAGAGTACAGGTATAAACAGTCAGCTGCAAAATTATGTATACTCTCATAAGTGATCTTTTAAAATACTTATCATTATCATCAGCCCATGACATAATAGACATACATAATAGATAGATTTTTTGGGCCGAGAAAAAATACAATTTAGGTTCTCATGGCAACGTAATAAAGTTCATTTCAGCGTGTACTTCTCCGTCAGAGTGCTAAACAGCTACCAGCTGTCTTCCGCGTTGAAATAGAGGGTCTCTTTTTATTCTATGCAAACTGAATGAGACTTAAGACCCAGTTAGTGCAGTAACGCGCTTTTATGACACGTAGTTAAGATGGATAGATAGATAGATGGATGTTTTTGTTCAATCACGCCAGAACGGCTGAACGGATCTGGTTGAAATTTTACATAGAGATAGATTATAATCTGGAATAGCATATAGGCTTAATTTTATCGCGGAATTCTCACGGGAACGGGAACTGCGCGGATGAAACCGCGAGGCGGTGCTACTCCATCTTACATGTCATAATGCGGTAGTTATACAATTAATCACATCAAAATGTACACAGAAAAGGTACACCTTAAATAAAAGACTGAAATCGAAATGAAATGATATTTTTGATTTCTATCGCTTCGTATGTAAGCTAAAGTAAAGAAGCGACGAAAAAACCTGTAGCGCGCTATCAATTTAAAACAAAGTCAAATTGAAAACATTTGAGTGTACATATTTTTGCAGCTGAGTGTACAGGTACGAACAAGTTACTTACCCGAGCCCAGGGGAACGTGTTTAATGCATAGTAATGTATATCTGGTGGAAAACGGGGCTAGATTCCAGACTCAATTGAGGCCTGATCGTTTAATAAATACATTACCTTCTTAGATTTAAAGTTTTAAATTTGTAGAATAAAGAATTAATACAAAAATAAAAATAAAACAACGAAAATCTATGTACAAAGGCGAGCTTAACCCTAACAGAGTTTTCTTACAGCAAACCAAGGGGTATTAAGATAGTTTGTGCAATGCGTGTGAATAGGTTGTGCATACAAGTCAGATAAAAAAAGTCGAATAGAAAAAATTTAAATAAAAAAGCAAAGAATATACAAAGTAAAATACATAAATAAATAAAGTCTACATAAATATGTATTATATGAATATTGTACCTATACATATATAAATTATATAATATAATATATCTGCTATGACTGAAGAGAGAGATAATGCTCCTTTACCTTAGACTTAAATGCGCTAAGTGAAGGACTGGCTTGGATTGAGTAGGGAAGGGCATTCCAGAGTCTGGGCGCCATCACGGTGAAGGAATCATGATAGCGGCTGGTTCTATGCTTTGGGGTTCTCAGACGAAGGGATATTATACTTCTACAGGGCTTGCCACGGTTTTAGTTTCAGGTAATACATTTTAGTACCTAGTTAGTATTTTGCATAGCGTATTTAAGTTTTGAAGGATTAGAAGACGACACCAAAACTCAAATGAAATCATGTACATTATTACGTTCACGAAATATCTGATCTATAAGAAATGACGTTATCCATTTAAAAATCAAAAAATTAGATCGAAATCGAAATTTGAAAAATCATTTAACAGAGTTTTACTCTTAGTGGCGAATATGATCTGTATGAAAAAGGAAACGTAAGTATTGTTTACGACCAATTTGTATAATCCTTGGCCCTTTTAGTCCCCCGTTACTATTTGTTTTCAGTGTCACAGTAATGTAATGGTTTCAGCAAAAATTCTTCAATCGAAGAGATAATATATTTTTTTTAATTCTAAGAATTTGTTCTCAACCTTACCAGCCAGTCTTTCAGTGACCACAGTGACCTTAAAAAACAGTACATCCACGATCGTTCAAATTGACAACGCAATGAAAGTTACTGGGTCATTTTGACCCCGCTCTCATCTCAAGAAATAAAACTTCAGATCGAATAAAGATCTTGACGGTTAAAAATAGAAAAGGTTAGATCGGGTTACTTCAGGTTTTAAATTTTGCATTGCCGAGCTGTTATTTTAAAATGAGGTATGCTAAGCACACGAAATTCAAAAATCACCTAACAAACTAACTACAATACAAAATACTACAGATGCTGTAGCGGGAAGCTGATGGCACTCATTAGGAAAGGCCTATGTCCAGTAGTAGATGGGCTGATGTTGATGATGATACCCTTTAAGTTGGGCCAACTGCTGGCAGATGCTGGATACGGCAAGCTGAAGACAGGGCGCTATGGCGCTCATTAGGGGAGGCCTATGTCCAGCAGTGGACTGGTATAGGCTGATGGTGATGATGCTACTGGAAAAAGTGCATAGCGGAGCATACTTCGGACGTAAGACTACTTGTGAGAGGACTCCTCCTTCTACTTAAGAGTAGATCTAGTACTTAATTCAATAAGCGCCGCAAGACAAAATATTAAAGACGTAGATCAAGCCAGTTTAAACTTGTTTTTTTTATTAATAACAACACCAACGTAGAACGTAAACCTAACAACGATCACACTTGAAATTTATTGCCTGAGTCATGTCAGAAAGAAATGTTTGTATTTTATTTTATTGAGATGATGCTTGTTGGTCAAGAACTTTAAGATCACAATAAAATGCCACCATAAAATTAGGTCATGAAGGTTGGTTTTACAACTACCTTTATCTACAAACGAAGGTGCTACGGCATGTCATAACCATAACCTTCAAGTAGGTATTACCTGTCCTTCCACCCCAACCAACTAAACTGATCAACTGAACTGATCAACTAAACTGATCAACTGAAATTGATCAATTATTTTTCTTTCTCAACGATAGATATGTATATTTTTATGGTTTCGATAGGAATGTTTTAATAATTTAAATTTGTTACCATCCACACAACTTTGGTAGCTTTGTGTTTAATCGTTTGGTTTAATTTTTTTATTATTAATAACCGTAAAACCAGTTTTTTTATTTTCATAACTGAACCTCTTAGTCATGCATGTTCTCCTGGTACTTTTGACGTTAAAATGAATATTGTGAAATTCATCTTTTAAGTCTTGCGATATAATAATATAATAGTGGCTCTTACAAATATTCAACATCTGCCAAAATCATTAGGTAGTGACAAGTCCTATCATAACCTAAACCTTTGAATAACACGCAAAAGAAAATAAACAATAATATTCTGCATAGCAGGTAAGTTGTAGGAATAATCAAAGTCACTGATATAAAATAAATAAAAATGAAATAAAAATTTAATCTGTCATAATATTATCTCGATAACTACTCTTTACGGCGCGTTCACACTGCGGTAGGTTTTTACAGGATCGGTTTATTCATCATAGGTACGTTGTTTCAGGATTGACGAATTCATAAAATGTGTAAATGTGTAAAAAAAACAAAAATAAACAACAACAAGTTACTTACAAGTTATTTTTGTTGGTTTTTCAAGAAAATGTAGAGTTATCTGATTTTACACCAATAAAATAAAAAAAATACAAAGATCTTTTTAAAGAACGGAACATTGTATAGGGTACAAAGAATAAGTAATTTTTTGTAGTGTTGTACTTGGACATTAACAGGAAACTATCAAAAGAGAAACTTTTTAAAAGTTCAAAATTTGTACAAAAATACAAAAGAACAAAAACAAAGTCATAAGTGGCTGTCTCAGGGCAAAAAGAAAGCTAATTTCTAACAAAAACAAAGTATCTGTTTTAATGAAATTCAGATTTCCTCGAAACTTGGAATAAAGTTAGAACAACATGAAAAATAGGGGCCATTTTGTTTTTGTCTTCAGAGACCTAACTGGTACTGATTAAACAGTTGCTACTGAGGGTACACTTCCGAGCAACGCGGTAGCGCGCGTAATTTTTACGTCCAAGATGTTAAATCCTATCTGGAAGAGACGTTATTAATGTCGTTATTCTTCAATGTTGCAGTAAATAAGTGCCCTATAGTTAATAGGATATTTTATCAGTAATATATCAGTAATTCAGTAATGACGACCTCTGTGGCGCGGTGGACGAAGGTCTGCCTGCGACGCAGGAGGTTGCGGGTTCAAATGTCTGTACGATCTGCAGGTATTTGTTCAGGGTGTTCTGGTCGTTTTGTATAATAAAAAATATCTATCTATGTATTATATTATATTATGAATATCTGTTATCTAGACGCATAACACAAGCTCTGCTTAGCTTGCGGCTAGATAATGCTGTGTGAATTGTTCAGCATTAAAATTTATTTACATTTATTAATATTATGTGAGTTTCACCACATAATAACTCTTATTATAGGCCACTGCACTGTTGGCTTGAGAGGCATCAACCCAGGCTCTAAGGTCCTTCAAAGGCATGACCATTGCCTCCTTTTTTTGATGGAAATGGAGGTCAATAATAATAAGCATTAGGTACATATTTATCACTTCTATGAAGTTTTATTTTAAAAAAACTTGGTATATCTATAAAATGCCTTGTTGAAAGCGTTGCACGACAGTCTACAATCCTTTGTAAGGAAAACGCGATGAAAATTATATCATTTGTGGAAGTTGGAAAAACTTCTGTTTTCGGCAAACTTTAGAACTCTCTGGAGACCTTTGGCATGGCTTCGTTTATCTCTATGCAGTATTTTTATTTTGATATAATATTATTATATAATATTATTTTTCGTCAAGAAATTTATTATAAGTTTACGTAAAAATATAAAAAATGTAAAAATACTTTTTTTTAAAACTTGAAACAAATAAATAATCGTCTAACGGCGCTACAGCCGTAAGAGGTCCCAAAGATTTTCGACGACACCGACTAAGATTTCGTGGCTTAGTTGGCACACTCGTACTGAGAGTGGGGCGCAGGTTCGAATCCTGCCAAAGGAAACTTTTGGGACATTATTATATTTTCGTGGGAAATAAATCATCGCTAAAGCGGTGATTGATTTGTTTTAAGTTCACTCTAGAACTATGCTTTTAAACACATCATTTTATTGTTGAACACTGTGGAATTTAGAAAAGCGAATATATGTTTAAATAAACACTTGGCGAATAAATTTAGGTAAGTTTATAAACCCTAAAATATAAAAAGTAATCTCGACGTCTCAAGTTTCCTTTTTTGACTGTTTTATTCACAGCACAGCCTCAAGGCAAGCATTGCTTAAACCACCAAGCGCATCGTTGGTAATGAAAGTGTTAGTAAATTGGGACTTGCTCATATAATCATTTACGATGAGCACCTATTCAAATATTAAATATCGATATCAATAACGTTTATTTCTTTATGCTTACAAAATAAGTACTTAAACAAGTCAAATTTTATACTATAAACACGTTTATAATAGTTATCGAAGTAAATTTATCAAATAAGAAACAAGGTGTTATTGATTTTGTCCACTTAAATTTTTTGTCCACTAGTGGAAGAAGTGGAAAATAAACCACTAGTATGTGTATATAATGACTTACAAACTAATACAATATTTGAATATCTAAGTCTCAAATAATCTGATTGAGATACAAGTCAATATTTATATAAAACTAACTAAGCTTAACATTATTTTCCTTAAATACTATTGTCGGTGCGGAACTGAGCGACATCTGGCCAAGCATTAACATCATTGATGTAATCATCTATGGAGTAAAAGGCTTTCTTGATAACCACAACAGACTGTAATACTCTATTGCTGGATGCAAGCCTCCCCTGATTTTTTTATCTCATGAGAGGTAATGCCTGTAGACATTACCTCATCCCCAAGTTGGGCATGCGGGTTGGAGCAGTTGGGTGGTGGATCTATTATGCAAGGGGCGCTGCTGCCCACCCTCCGATGTATGTCCCTTAGTCGCCTCTTACGACACCCACGGGAAGAGTTGAGGTGGTGCAAATTCAATGCCGGCACCACTCGACTCTCATCATTAACAGCCTATATTAGTCCACTGCTGGAGATAGATCTCCCCTAATGAGCGCTCTGTCTTCAGCCTGTTGCTTTCACCATCTCCCTACAGTCTATCGCAAGAGAAGAAGAAAGACAAAAACTACAATACCTACCCACATGGATAAATAATTTATACGTGTTTTTTTAAGTATTTTTCATATCTAGTAGGTATTAAATATATTAAATAAGTAGTCTTATGTTTATATTTATGTACTAAAGTTTAATTTGTGTGTTGTGTTGTGTCTAATAAATATTTTTCTCCTTCTTCTTCTCATGTAGCTTGCACAATTGTACTACAAAACAGCACAATCCCGTAACAAAGCATCTGTATACTTATCTCTTGAACTGACTGCACTTAGTGGTCTAAGTTTGTAACTGCATGCCATCCGGACACAACATACTTGGACTGATAAACACAATAACCTACTTGTTGTGCCCTAGTTAAGTTAGCCGCATGTTTATGGGTTTTACTCGTAAAACAATTGTTAGTTGTTTAAACATCTTAGCTAATTATAAGAAGCGGGGAAGGTTTGCTTGCAACAACAAGAGGCTAGGCATCGATTCACGGTGTTAATAATTAAAGCGCTCTATGTACACGATTGCTCTTTAGCAAGTTGAAAAAATAATATGTCTGAACAAGCCATGTCTCCAATTTTATATTTATAATATTAGTTCAGGGTCCTACCTAGATTCTATGTAAACTAAAAACGTAGACGAAACTTTTCTCAAGATTTTTTTTTAATGATACATTTTAGAATTTCAAAACGAATAACTACTATGAATATCAACTTAGGATTTATTGTTATAGATAAGCAACATGCTGATCTAGTTTCTTGCTAAGATAGTTTTTTTTAGTAAATTTTCGTATTTAATTTAAATCATTAGTTCATTCGAACAGCTACAGGTGCACAGCGCATTTTCATGTCGCATTTTCAACCTGATTAACGACGTAGCCAATGGCAGCGCCATTATACAAACTTCAAATATTTTTTCTTGGTCTGAGTGTTATCTATGGATATAAGAAATTCACTATTTATAACGTAAGGATATTACGTATACCTGTCTAAAATAAGAACTTCTTAGTTCGAACTAACGTAGCCTCAAGGCTACGTGATGTTGTGTGGATTGTCCATCAACATTTACTTCCTATGAATATCACACAGCAAGGCTAAGGCCTCCTATTCCTCAATTCTTTGCGGTCATCCAAAAGCAGGGAGTGTCTCCCCGTAATGGCGCACCAATTCTTGCATACCGACCCAGCGTGGGCCTTACGCCATTTAACTACAAAGAAAAAGACAGTAAGCACAAGCAGTCATGTCGTCGTTTCACCAGGGCCCTCCAACCACGTAACGAATGTATGTAAGAACAAGTTTGAGTGACAGTGTGAGTATTTCAATGAATGAATGAAGGAACACTTTATAGCACTTAACTTAACAAAAATAGCCTTATTATCTAAATTTAAAAAATGATTGGTACACCTTATCACTGAGAGCGATTTCTCCCATGCAACCCAGGAATGGAGAAAAGATAGATATAATTTTAAAAAGAGTTGGGACAGCATAAACAGTTGAAAAATATAAAAATTAACATACTACAAACATCACAACATCACTATACAAAATAATATTAAAAACTAGGTTAAACCTTATCTACAAATAGCTTTAAACAGTAGGTACAACAGAAAAACTATTTTGAGTAAATCTCAGTATTTCTGAGTATTTGTATATGTTTAAATCATGAAAAAATTCTATGTCTATGGTTTAAATGCTAGACCCATACTGATAGTCTCTATGGGGCGACGAAAATGCCCATCTGGACACAAAGGTCGAAATTCGGGGTTTTAACTGCATCTGTCCTGTCTGTGTCCCAACCGGTGGGTGGGGGGAGAAGGGTGACGGATGAATGGGTTCGGCGTGTGTGTGGAACGGTAGGCTCGCTGTCCATATATAGAAGAGGAGACGCCACCTGGGCCGCAGAGGTTTTAATGTTACCGTGGTTCGGCGAAAATGGCGAGAGTGGGTTACCAGAGAAGTTTTTAGTGGGTTACGATTACGTCCTTCTCAAGGCGTCGAGTCCCACATCATTCTGGGCCCTCGGAGCCCGTCTATCCAAATAAGAATTTCCTCGCCGAATAAAAAGGGGCTCTACACGTTGCCGTCACGTGGCCCTCGTTTGTACGGAACCCAGTCAGTGGCCTTAATTTCCTTTAGCAAAATTAACAAAATTAGCCAGCCGGCTATTAGATCGATAGCTACCGTAATTGCTTGAGATTTTGTAAGGTTTTGATAAGAAAAGTTTGAGTAAACTGAATCCGTACTAATATTATAAATTCGAAAGTAAAACTCTGTCTGATACCGTTTCACGCTTGAATGGCTGAACGAATCTTAATGAAAATTGACAGGAAGGTTATTGACAGAATGGTATCCCGGGGCGGACATAGGGTAGGTACTTGAAAAGCGCGTGAGAAGCCGCGGGTAGTAGCTAGTTAGATGTAATAAGGAATATGAAAATGTGACATTGTTTTTTGCAAATCTTCTTTTTCTGCTAAATCTCAATAAGCGTTTCAGATAAGTACTTTCATGTGTCACTTAAAAATCCAATTGAAGCCAGCCTAACGCAGTCTCGAATGGCTTGGTATACAAATCCCCTTAGAGAATGAAATGCGAAGTGGATTTTGAGACTTTTTGTCTAAAAATCCCCTTAGCATCTCATTCGGCGAAAGGGCATTATTTGACAGAAACATCTAAAAATCCTTAAACCCCAAATTATATTAGCTGAAGCGGATCCAATGTATGTTATTTTTAAATCGATTTTACGCTGCAGAAGGTTTTAAGAAAAACATGAATGGAATTGCCATGAAGGCAAGGAAAAGTTTAGGAAAGCCGATTTTATACGCACAAACAAGTTTCTTTACCTTACCTACTCGTACATTTGCTATAGATTTAAGCTGGCTTAAAATACCGGAAATTCCGGCAGAATTACAGTGTTGTAAGCTACTTTCAAAGGAAAATCAGCTATTGTGCCCATTTCTATCAAAATCGGTTATTTTTCCAATTTATCTTACTGCGGTGAAATAACTGTTGCTCATGCCAAAGATGCCCGGATTTTGTGATAATACACTTTTAAGGTGGCAATATATGACGCCATTTTGTGAATAGTAAATTCAAAAATCAAGTTTTTGTTGATTATCTATTAATTAAAACATTTTTTGCAAAAATAAGCCAAAAATGCTCTGGTTATTATTCTATTTAATATGGTGATGAAAATAAAAAATCTTGTTATTGTTAGTTTCAAAGAAATTTGTAAAAACAAAGAACAGACTTTCCACAATTTTCTGGTATTTAAAGTCTCTGGTCTTTTTTCGTTTTCAAAGAAAGGGGATCTGATTATTGGGTATTTTTTTCAACGCTTTATCAATAAAGATGACGGAGAAAAATTGTTTTAATGTAACCCAAATTTACTCATTTCACATCAACCGCGGCCTTAAGGTGTTGGTACGCCTCAAATAAGACAGGGCGCTATGGTTCTCATTAGGACATGGTCTATGTCCAGCAGTGGACTTTAAATAAGCAGATAATGATGATGACTCAAACTATACAGCTTACCTCAAGACTAATAAATAATACATAACTCCAACTTTATTAAACAATAAGAGCACCCAACATTTATGTTTCAGAGAGGCCATGTTTTTTCACAAAAAGAAAAAGTGTGACCCCAACGAGGCATTTTATTCAAACAGGGAACTCTTGTATAGACGTGCCTTGGTTGCAAATAACTTGGTTGTTAAGGTAGAGGTATACAAGGCTTTTTCAAAACTAACCTTTCGAACGAAACAAAACGGGACAGTTTTCCTCGTTTCGAAATTTCTCGGAGTTTTTCAAAGCAATTGAACGAGAGAAGAATGAGCGAGATGACAGTATTACTGCTAATTTTGACTACCTGAAGAATCCATCTGAGGTAAAGTTTGTATGTAGGGGAGACCAGGTATGAAAGTAACACGGGATGAACGTAACGAATGAGTTTTTGAACGACTCTTGTCGCCTACACTGACAGCTTGTTCGACGGATATGCGCCATTTTAAATCCCCCCCTGCCTCAGTTGCGCTCGCGGCGCTGTGCAGTCAGGTTGTGACGTGACAAGTTTGTGCCGAAAAAAATGCTGTAAAGTAAGTTTTGACTGTTTTTTTCAATTGTGATTGTTTCTCGTATGGTTCGTTTAAACTTGTGTGTTGTAAGTGTTTTAGATAGCATAACTATTCATTTTTCTATTTATAAATGTGGAATGTTTACATTATAACGTATTTTAAGGTTATGGGCATGTGTCTGCTTCGATTTTCTCCAAATCCCTAATAACAACTATATTTAATGTGATGTCTACAGATAGCCAAAAGACATGTCTATCTTGCGTATTGATTAGAATTTTGATATTCATAAAGGTGAGTGAGATATTACGAAAACATTGAAAATTGTTACGTTCATCCCTGGTCTCCCCTACTAATAACTACGGCTTACATTTACTACAAATTAGATAATGTTAAGCGTCTGCGTCCAGCAGTGGACCATTAAACAGGCTGAGTTGAGGTGAGTTAAAACCGGCTCCCGTTCCATATTCACTAACCTAAAACGGACCTACTTACCGCTTGAAACAGTTAAAACACTAATAAATAGGTTTTCTAGTACTACGGGATCTACAACCAACGCAACGCCTCTATTTTACGACTCTATTACTATTTAACTTTTTTTTGACGTCTCTGGCGCGGTGGGCGAAGGTCTGCCTGCGACGCAGGAGGTTGCGGCTTCAATACCCGCCTCGGAACAAATGTGCAGACATTTGTTCAGGGAGTTTTGGTCGTTTTCTATGTATAATAAAAAATATCTATCTATGTAATGTATTATTATGTATATCAGTTATCTAGTACCCATAACACAAGCTCTGCTTAGCTTGGGGCTAGATAATGCTGTGTGAATTGTCCAGCATTATTATTATTTTACCTTTACAGTAGGTAACTGAATATTCCAAGTAAAACAGAAAGCTAAACCCGGCATATTATTAAGCAATATTCCCAGACATGACAAATGATATCCAAGCATAGGCGCCTCCAAGGCTTTGCCAAATGAAACTGTTCTGCTTCAGAAGGCCGCTGGCTAAAAAGGATCTTCATTAGACCAACAAATGAGATCGTGGTGTTACACAAATTAGATTTTGTGTTTTCTGCTCAGTTTTGTGTAAGAATTGGTTGCGTTTATCTTTGGGTAAACAGCGTAAACTGTTTAATGAGTAGGTAGGCGAAGGTTTATTTAATTAGTAGAATGGATTTCTACCAATTATTTGACTTTGACATATAAATCATAATTGTTATTATACATGGACATTTTAACGTACAAAATAAACCATATAATAAAGGACATTATTAAACATGTAATAATTGGCATCCATGACATGTTCGAGCTCAAAAGAAAGAGAAAAATGTAATTTTATGTTATTTGAATATTGTTTTATAGTTTTTGGGGTTGTACATGTTTCTGAGGAAAAGGGAGGTCGCGGCTGATTGCGGTGTCAGCAGAAATAATTTAATTTTTAATTTTTGTTGAAGACAAATATTTAATCCCCCCCCCCCCTTAAATATTTGTCTTCAACAAAAATCCCATAAACAGACATTGATTTTTTTGAAGTTTTTATAGATAATACTACCTTTCGTGGGCGAGATCGATTCGCGCTTGGCCGGTTCTTTTATAAACTTATTTATCAACTACTGAATCTCTATAAAATAGCAAAATAATGTTGAAACCGGTCCATATTTGATTTAGAAATCCATGGACATACATAACAAAAACATACAAAGGCCGCACATAAAAAACTCATCCCTTTTCGAAGTCGGTAAGTAATCTAAATTATACGTCGTCTTTATTAACATTTGACCAATAAGCTGAGAGGATAGTGCCAAGAAGCAAACATCAAGCAAAGATGTAATTCTTTCTTTGAACGAAGAGTTCTTCATAAAACTGATTTAAAATGCTGTCTTTTATTTCATTGAATGTTATAAAGTTGCTCTCGATCCTTTCATAAAATACGCTTACGCTTTTAAGTCATCTAAAAATGGAACTTTTATTGTTTCTTTCTTTAAAAACTAGTTATAAACTCAGAGTAAACAGTAATGATTTCTATTCGTTTAATAAATAGTATTTTATATTATACTAGTTGTCCGCCCCGGCTTCGCACGAGTACATTATTATAGCCCATGTTCATCCAGGACAATGTAGAATTCTAATGGTAAAAGAATCAAATCGGTCCAGTAGTTTCAGAGCCTATTCAATTCAAAGAAACATTATTTCCTTTTTATAATATTAGTAATAGAAAATGGCGCTCATTAGCGATGGCCTATATCCAGCAGTGGACTAATATAGGCCGATGATGATGATAGTATTTAAAAGTTTTGTTTATTTATTTAAACTACTTCACTGTTGGAAACACTCTAAGCACCTACCTTTTGAATATCCTGTAATACACCTTTGACTAGATCCACCTTAGTAAAACAAACGATGATGACGGATAACGTCGATCGCACGAAACGAACAACCTTAACACTAAGTTTCTTCGGGTGCGTCACTGCCAGGTATCATTTCGGATTTCTAAGTAATCAAGGTCATCGAAATAACTGATCGGTCCTTCGTTTTATGCAATCCGACATCATCTGTTAACTTCCTTCGGTTTTCAAAGTAAACCTTCAGATCAGGTCTGAAGACACTTTCAGGAAAGAATTTGTTTCACAGATGCTGAACCTTCCAACAACTTCTGGAGTAAAATCTAGGTTCCTACTCTCGCCTAACAAAGAACGTTTGTAATGACTTACCTACAAACTTGCCAACTTGCTGGTGGTCGAAAAAGCTGACTAGCTTTTTCGATCCAAGTCAATGATTCGCTCAGAAAGGTTTTCCACTCGCTGGTTCTTTTTACCGCGTTTCAAAATGCAGACAGTATGTGGTGCAGTTTTTAAGGCAATCAAATGACACGCTTTCGGATTTGTAACCCTGATTTGTGCTAGGAACTGCTTCGCTTAAAATTGTACAAAACCCTTGTATCATTCTTTCTAAAAAATCAACATTTCCATGAACTTCGAGATAATATTACTGTTCAAATATGAAATCTAGGATTCCTATACTCCTATACCTAATTAACATTTCATTTTGTACAAAAGCGCCAAAATAGTTTTTTGATTAGTTGCATATTTTTGATAAAAAAATATATCTGAAACGTGTCAATTTTGATATATATTTGCCTTCTTCTCCGAACCAATATGACTTACTAACTTGATTTTCCTATTGAAAAATAAAGCAAAGGCAGGGAACGAGTGGGCTGGCCATATTTCGAGAAGAACCGACAACCGCTGGGGTAAACGTGTTCTTGAGTGGAGACCGCGACTCGGAAAACGTAGTGTAGGACGCCCTCCTACCAGGTGGGATGACGATTTGCGAAAGACTGCTGGCAGATGCTGGATGCGGCAAGCTGAAGACAGGGCGCTATGGCGCTCATTAGGGGAGGCCTATGTCCAGCAGTGGACTGGTATAGGCTGATGATGATGATGAGGGAACGAGTTCGCGTTAAATAAATAGTTTTTTTTATTATTTTTTTTGTATCACGTACCTCCATGTTAAATTGTTATTGTTTTATGTCTGTTTATTTTATTTTATACTTTTGTGTACCTGTGTCTAAATAAATGTATTTCTATTCTATTCTATTCTAAATATTTGATTACTTATAGAATAGAATAGAATATATATTTATTTCTTACAAAACTTACACAGAATACAGATGTTAACCTAAGAAATAGAACTTAAACAAATAAAATAAATTAAAATAAGTGAAACAATGGAGTCTTACAACGAAGTGTAAGCTAAGTAACAAATTTGGTTCTGACTCAGCATAAGTTGGTTGACTAGCAGGCTAGCAACCAACGCTGGTCTTCCGTCAGAACCACTTGTTAGCGTTACGGACCAATTACTCACAACGACTAATACTAAAAACAATAATATAAAACAACATAAAAAAAAGATTAAACTAAAACAAGGATAAAATTAACTTAAATGTGACTGTGTGTGTGGACTATATTTATAACAAAGGAAACAAAGTTGACTAATCGAGTATAACAAAGATGATTTATACTAAAGAACACAATAATAATACTTTAAATAATAATACTTGTTTAATATCTATTGACATAAGTATGAGATATCTCTACACCAGACTTAACTACTATAAAGTAACCTTAGTATATCATAAAACACTTGTGTCGTGAGTAAGACTTTCCTGTTCCTTCTGATGTTCAAACAAAAATTTCTTTAATTTACATCTAAAACCTTGTAAACTTGTCAGGTTCCTTATTGGTGGAGGGATATTGTTCCAGCATTTCGAGGCAGCATAGCGAAAGCTGCCCTTGAAGCAGGCAGAGCTGTGCCGCTGTGTCGCAAGCTGCTTCGAGCAATGGCGAGAACCATAAGATCTGTAGCTGGATAACCATGACAACTTGAACAATACTCTTTAATTAGAAGAAGACTTTGACTTTTCACATATTAATAGTGTCGTTAGAAGCCCTTTAAAAGCGTTTACGCCTAGCGCGTGATGTCGAACATTAAAAACAAGGGTTTAAAAAGTACTGTTTTTGAGCCAATCTGCACATGGAAAGCGTAAACGTTCTTAATTTAAATTTCAACTTACATGTCATGAAAATGCTTATTACTCGTTGCGTACGAGTCGAAAATGTAGTTCAGCATGGGCGAGTCAGCTTTGCCTTTGTACGGACGACGCGGCTTCGGCGTCACCCGTCGGAAGACGGTCGGTGGCCCCGTCATCGTGGTTGGTTCAATGTCTGGTACTGCGGACAAAATCAGACGACTGTCTTTTCCATGGTTTTTTTAATCGTTACATATTAAAGGACTAAAAATTGGAGAATTTTTGTCTTTAACACTTTTCGAAGGAGGCATACTTACTATTATTGTGATATCGAATGTTATTTCACTGTGGTGTTGCTTTTTTACAGCTAGGTACATAATATTATATTATACCTAGCTGTGAAAAAGGAACAAACAAAAAAAAAGAAAGAAAATCGCCAATTTTTAATCCCTTATTATGTAACGATTAAAATGGATCATAATAGAATTTGGCAGTTGAGTAGACGGTAGCCCAGGGATGGACATAGGTAGGTAAAAGCAAGATTTTTTTTTTGCTGAACCCCCATCTTTATATAGCTACATTTTTGAAACGAAATCATTGACTACCTACCGGATAAGTGATGTATAATCATAACAAAATATCAAATATTCTACGTAGGTATAATAAGTTAATAAGAATTAAAATATCACTGTGCCTAACTGTACAAATTGCACTGAATACGTAGTAAAACATCTGGTATTATTCTTCGGGCCGAGTCTAAGCGGGCCGAGTGGGCACTGACCCCCGACTTATATGGTATTGACAAAGGCAAATAAATTATATTTACAATTATAGCTTTCTAAATTTTTTCACTAACCCATTACTAAAAAGCCAAACCGTCGGTGGCTGCCATTGTCATTCTATGTTCCAAATTTAAATGACTATAAAGATTAACTCTTAGGCCTATATTAAGAAAGCTTGCTCTTGCTTGATCTATGCTTGAGTAAAGCTTTTCTATGGAGTAAACGTCACAAAATCAACGAAAGTCTGCGGGTAGATGCTGCTTGAAACTATTCTGTTCTTAATTTTCTGTTATTTTATTTTTATTATCAATTATTTGTCAGTGCCCATTATTTTTGTCATTTTTAAATTTTAATAATAATGCATGCATAACTAGGAGCTCCTCACGGTTTCACCCGCGTAGTTCCCGATCCCATGGGAATTACGGGATAAAATAGCCTATGTGTTATTCCAGACTATAATCTATCTCTGTGCCAAATTTCATCCAGATCCGTTCAGTAGTTTTTACGTGAAAGAGTAACTAATGCAAAAAATTGTGAATTACCATAGATGTAAGGGTTTAAAATACACAATTTGCTTGATTTTTGCATTAGGCGCACTCTTAACATATAACTGCTATTTGAACATACTATATACACATATTTAGGAATATAGTCTAGTTTTAATTATTGTGTTCTCCTATTTGTTTAATAAGTGAGATGCCACACGGGCGCTGCGACGTCGTCGCTACGCAGTGACTTCAACGCAATGAGTGCCACTCAAGCGCTGCGACGACGCAAAGCAACAGCTTCGATATTCAAACAATACTTCGCTGTCCTGCGTCGTCACAGCGTCGTCGCATCGCAGCACCCCTTCCCGCCTCGTCTGCCTCACTTGTGCGCTGCGCGTGCGTTGTTTCGATGCACGTTGTTTCAGCGCACCGTGTGGCATGCCGGGCAGATTTGTATGTAGAACTACGGAGCGTTAACGCTGCGACGACGCAGCGACGATGCAGGGCAGTGGCAGCGCCCATGTGGCATCTCTATAAAGATGCTAAATGCGGCGAGCTGAGGACAGAGCGCCATCGCACCATAATATACCTGTGAGGGTGGTCTGTGGCGCGATGGTCGGCAGAACCGCCATCAGCAGCACGATGCGGTGCATACCGCAGCATCCTACCCGCCGAACAGGCGTTCTGCAACAAACAAATACATCAATCGTGGACCTCTCATGGGCGTGATACTCTGACTTAGAATAAGTAAATATATAATTATAAAATTAAACTTTCTTCAACAAGAATATTTTTTGAAGCGTTGTTTGTAAAATTATATACCTATATTTTTTTTATTATAACTGACGCGAGTTAGTTTTACTGCGTAATAGGTATATACACCGCGTAAAGGTAGGTATCTAGGTTGGCCGCGTAGGAGCCGATACGGCCAAAACTCTTTAGCCTACATTCTGTCTCCCATGACACTACCCGAAAATGTGCTGTGGGGTGAAATTATAAAAGCAGATATGCTAAAGCTGGTGTGTGATTAAAAAAAAATAGACATTAACAACTTGGAAGACTTAGAAGTTTGATTTATATCGCGGCTCCAAGAGGTTACAAGTCTGCGTATATGATGTGAATATCAACTCGATAACTCCACGCGTTTCTGAGAAAAGAGGGTTGACAGACGGACAGACGGACAACAAAGTGATCCTATAAGGGTTCCTTTTTTCCTTTTGAGGTATGGAACCCTAAAAAACACCGCATAGCGTCCGACACGGCTCAAACTCTTTAGCCTACATTGTATCTCACATGAAACTAACCGGAAAAGTGATATAGGGTAAAATTATAAAAGAATTAGGATTCTCTTCGAGCTGGTGTGTGTTTAAATTATTAATTGCTTAATTATGTATTGTATTATACTTTGACGACCTTTGTGGCGCGGTGGGCGAAGGTCCGTCTGCTACGCAAGAGGTTTCGGGTTCAATTCCTGCCTCGGGACAAATATTTATACGATCTGCAGGTACTTGTTTCGGGTGTTCTGGTCGGTTTCTATGTATAATAAAAAAAAAGAAACTATGTAATGTATTGTTTTATGTATATCAGTTAGCAAGTACCCGTAACACAAGCTCTGCTTAGCTTGGGGCTAGATAATGCTGTTTGAATTGTCCAGCATTATTTATTATTAATATTATTTATAAAAAAAGATTTTTATAAAATACAAATCATTTACTAGGTAATTTCCTTTTCAAGTCAAGTTTCCTATATTTCTGAAACTTTTACCAAGTCGACAGCAGTTTCAAACCTTGAAACAAGACTTTTCACTTCCCACAAACTGATTTACGGAATAGAACGTACACTCGCGAGCACTATTAAGTGAGAAACTATATTACTTATTATTAGGTGGGGAGGTTTTTATAAATCCTCTTTCAGTTTAGTAGTTCAGTGTGTATTCATAATGTCCATCAAATTAAAGTAAATAATCTCTCCATCGTACGATGTAGATGGGGCGGGACGAGATAAGTAATATTAATTTCACTCGAATTAATAAAATTTCATAAAATATAGGTTTCTTCAATTACAAAAGCTGGATAAATACATAAAAACTTTTGAAACTGTAATAGTTAACAATTTTTTTTGTTTATATTATCAACTTAAAGATAAAGTATTAAAAAAAAAAATAACACCCAAAAAACCAAAGAGGTTTGTAACGGAGCGCTATAATTAGTGAGCCAATCTTGCGATAGCACAAAGTGTGATTTGATTACATAAAAATAAATACAATAAACGACAGGAAAGTATTGTAAATAAGCTATACAAAAGCTATTATTAACATGCGTATAAATAAATAATAAATAATGCTGGACAATTCACACAGCATTATCTAGCCCCAAGCTAAGCAGAGCTTGTGTTATGGGTACTAGATAACTGATATACATAATACAATACATTACATAGATAGATATTTTCTATTATAATGCTGGACAAGTGTTATTCGCTTACTATATTAATTATATTTATAGCTGTTGTGGGCTTGAATTATTAGGAAATGACTGTTAAATTGTCAGTCGCACTACGGAAAATAAAACAGTTTCATGGAATATGTAGGTAATAGTAAACTTTTCTGACTTTAACATTATTTTGCTCGTGAGTATACCGAGCTCGCTACTATCCTTCTTGAAACACTTTGCCCATTTTCTCCAGTTCAATACTCGTTTGGTTGTTTAGATGCACCTGTGTCAAACTTTCAGGTATCGATGTAGCTCTAGAGACCGAGTTTTAGAAATGGCATCAGTTTTCTGAATTTGGTTTTGGAGTTCTTGTTGTTTATGGCTATTTCGGACTATGTGGAATATTAGGGTCAGCCCACACCGAGACACGTCACGTTGCGTCGCGTCTGGGTGTGACGACCCCTAAGGTTCGGTGAATGACAAAATGGGAGAAAATAATAATAATAAAATTTATTTATTCACAAAAGACAGGTTAACAAAGACGGTACTTATGGGCTATTTCAATCCTTATCCTAACGATTGCTAGTCTCTGTAGTACAAACATACTTGTATTAAACCTATCAGGGTCAAAGATAATGACACCTTGCTCTAACTAAGTTTAGATTAAACTTGTGTTTAGACGAGTTTTAGGCTCACTGGTACTTACTAACTTTTACAGCATATTACAAAATTAAAGGAATAAATATAATACTTTTAACAAACTTAACATTTAGATATTGTAGATATATGTATATTATACTAAACTGAACAATATTTATGTCTATAATCATATAAATAAATGACCTTAAAAAGCTACTGTTCCTATAATTAGGTCGACCGTAAAAAAGGACCGCAAACTTTACGGCTTATAGAAATAGAAATACATTTATTTAGACACAGGTACACAAAAGTATAAAATAAAATAAACAGACAGAAAACAATAACAATTTAACATGGAGGTACGTGATACAAAAAATAAATAAAAAAAAAGGGTGGTAAGTGACTCTGCCTCCATGACCCTGCGCCGAAATAGGGGTTGGCTCAGCGTGTGCTGAACAAAAAAAAAATGTTTTTGCTCAGCGCTGTTTTTCAGCCAAAGACCTTAAATCTGACTGACGAAACGGACAGCAATTCGGTTATAGGGCTCGTAAGTTTACGTTTTCGTTAACACAACGTTATGTACTTAGGAAAAAATATTTTTATTGGACAACCGGACTCAGATATGTATAAAGTTCTGTCGAATTCCTGGGGCGAATCAGGAACGTTTTCAGGATAAAATTTGAGTTTTTTGATTCGTCCTGATGTGTCACTGGATTTGGACCAAAGTGGGACGAGTTAGGAATAACTCTTTCAAGCCTAAATGGATCTTAATCAAAGAAAGGACGGAAGATGCTTTGCTAGGGTCAGACGGACATAGTAAGTAAATAAATAAATAAATAAATAGGCTACTTTCTATCTCGGGAAATAGCACAAGAGACCTAGGACAGGAGTTAGTCTACACTAATATTATAAAGAGGAAATATTTGTATACTTATAACGAATGAATATAAAACTACTAGATCGATTTAAAAAAAAAAAAAACGACGACCTCTATGGCGTGTTGGGCAAAGGTCCGCCTGCGACGCAAGAGGTTGCAGGTTCGATTCCCGCCTTAGAACCAATATTTGTACGATCTGCATTTTATCTTATAATTTATATCTTCATTTCATAGATAGGTATTTGTTCTGGTCGTTTTCTATGTAATGTACTGTATTATGTTATCTAGTACCCATAAAACAAGCTCTGCTTAGCTTGGGGCTAGATAATGCTGTGTGAATTGTCGAGTATTATTTATTTATTTCTCAACTAGAAAGCTTACCTTTCAGGGAGCTACAAAGGCTATGTTTTATCTATCTCGGAATATCTACAGGAACGGGAACTAGAGAAAACTCTTCTTCTCGAGAAGAACCGACAACCGCTGGGGTAAACGTGTTCTTGGGTGGAGACCGCGACTCGGTAAACGCAGTTTAGGACGCCCTCCGACCAGGTGGGATGATGATTTGCGAAAGACTGCTGGCAGATGCTGGATGCGGCAAGCTGAAGACAGGGCGCTATGGCGCTCATTAGGGGAGGCCTATGTCCAGCAGTGGACTGATGTAGGCTGATGATGATAGGAACGGGAACTATGAAGGTGAAACCGCGAGGCGCAGCTAGTGATCTATAAAGACAGATCATTCCAAGATGATTTCCAAATATTCCAAATTTCCTTCCGATCCATTTGTAACGAAGTTTCTGATCTCATTAACAGCCGTTTATAAATCAATATAATGGCTGTTCGCTTTTGTTGTTTGTTATTAATTTATTATAATTGCCAACAGTATCCGTTATTGTATTCATTAAATTGCCAGAATTACTTCGTAGCTTCCGAATGTTGAGAGAAAATAATTAGAAATGATGAATAATAAATAAATATCGCTGTACATAATTATTTATGCAGCGTCATCTAGCTAGCCCAATCAATAAGACAAAATAATGTGAGGCTATTGAACTCGAACAAAATAAAAAACAATTTTTCTTTTTTACTGTTCATATCAATGTTTGCCTCTCGCCAGGAATCGAACCCGAACTCGCAACCTACTGCTGCAGATGTTGTGTAACGTAATTATAAATGGAAAAAATGATTTATGTAAGAAATTCATATAAAAAGATGGTTCTAAAGCTCTGCGCACATTAATCCAACGGCGCTCCAAAATGTGCTTGCAAATGGGACTTAAATACGTTAAGTTCTGATACATTTTACAGTGAAAAAGTAACTATTTACTCGTTTGAAGCTTGTAAAAACATACATCAAACGAGTAGGTAGCAAGTGAGCTATTTGTCTTCTGAGGCTGTCAATATGAAATGATTCTAATAGCCCATATTTGCTTATTGCTGTGCGGTAGCGATGAGGTAGTGAACAGCGACAACCTTAACTGTCACGATGAATGAGTTTTAAGGAAGGCTGTTCTTCACTTCTAAATTCTATGAAATCCACCCTCCATTATAAAATCAAATTTTTGTATTAATATGCTTCTGTTGTCGTAGTTCTAAGAACCGAATTGACAATGGGGTTTATGGGGTTTTTGACGACCGATGTGACGCTGTGGGGGAAGGCCTGCCTGCGACGCAGAAGGTTGCGAGTTCGATTCCCGCCTCGGGACAACTGTGTGTACGATCTGCAGACATTTGTTCAGGGTGTTCTGGTCGTTTTCTATATATAATAAAAAATATCTATCTATGTATTGTATTATATTATGTATATCAGTTATCTAGTACCCATAACACAAGCTCTGCTTAGCTTGGGGCTAGATAATGCTGTGTGAATTGTCCAGCATTATTTATTTATTTTATTTTATTTTATGGGAACAGAAACATAGTACTACAAATAATATAAATATAGCACTCTGCCTTCTGGTGACGGCTTAGATTTTTAGTAAATAGATGTAAGTGTAAATATTAATTGTAATTATTTTTTGCTGTTAAATAAATAGAAACGAAAGAACTGTACTAAGTACAAATTGAATATTGTATTCTGGTATTTTCTAAATGTTCGCAGACAACATTATTCAGTAGGATTAATTGCCTTTAGTTATTGAGTAAGCTATACCGTTTAACTCATTGCGGCCTCAAACCGTTTCATATAATAGGCACCAACATTATTCTTAGGTAGAGTACCTACCCTTATCTTGTTTTTATGTATTTTCATTTTAGACAATTTAACCCGCTGTCAAATTTTCACCGATTTTTTTAATTCTTAAGTGATTCCAAAGTTTTTCATAAACAATGTATTCCCAAGGGATTATTATTTGTTGCGAAAAACTTAAAAACAGTCCGGAACTAAGGCTATTTCCATTCATTTTTAGTAAAACATTTACTTGCAAAGATTGATCCTTATCAGCAACCAGACTCCATTAGTTCAATAATACAGGGTGTTTTTTTTTAATCATTCGGTTTCATTTCCGTCAAATGTAAAAGATTTTTTTAAAAATAAATATGCAGGTATTGTTTTCTTATAAATCGAGGACATGACTCCTTTTACGACTTTTCCCTAAATCTCGTGGTTTCGGACTTGGCCATCACCGCCCTTCTCAAAATACCACCCTGTATAATAACTGAACACTTGATGATGATGATTCTTTGTTAATGGCAATATGAGTCTGGTTGGACTCTTTTCTGCCAGTGTCAAGTAATGGAAAATAGAAGTAAAATATGAGTTATCAAATAATGAAGAATGTTGATATTTTCACCAGAGCCTAGTTCGTTATCTAGCAGGGTACACCACGTTCAGGTTAGGTTGGCTTGGGAGACAAGATCTTGGAGTCTCCCTTGTACCCCTTACAGCTAGCTATTTACATATATGACATACTTGCACTTACAAAGTTGACAGTTTTTTAACTAAAAAGTTGTTCTGTCTGCAAAGCGCCTTAACAAAATTAGCAGATACCAAAATTTGGCAAAATATAACCAAGAGAAACCACAAAATTTTCTACTGTGGTTTACAAAAACATTTATGAAAACAAAGTAGGTAGCTGGGTTAACCGGAAATTATGTCCGTACTTCCCAACTACTGTCGGAAAACTTTAAAACAATATTTGATGAAGCTAGATAACAAAGTTTGTTCGGGCGCTCCTCGCCTTGATTATTCCATATTGGTGTATCTAATATACATCATCATTATCAGCCTACATCAGTCCACTGCTGGACATAGGCTTTCCCTAATGAGCGCCATAGCGCCCTGTCTTCAGCTTGCCGCATCCAGGATCTGCCAGCAGTCTTTCGCAAATCGTCATCCCACCTGGTCGGAGGGCGTCCTACCCTACGTTTACCGAGTCGCGGTCTCCACTCAAGAACACGTTTACCCCAGCGGTTGTCGGTTCTTCTCGAGATATGGCCAGCCCACTGCCACTTCAGCTTGCTAATCCTTTGAGCTATGTCGATCTAATATACAATTCTGATATATTCAGAAACTTTATTCTGATTCAGTGAAATGTCACACGTCTCTAAGCTTCTAATGGATTCGTATTCCACCTTTTTAGTAACGGTTTACGGAGAACGTGGAATAAAATATGTAAACAAATCTTCGACGGAATAATCAACCAAACAAGGAACTTCTTCTTCATCGTGTTCTTCATTACTGAAGGTCGTGCCCACTTTGAAAAAACTTTGTTGACGAGTTGACGAGCTGCTTCCAAGCTACTCTGTCTTCGGCTTGTCTGAGAGCAGTCGTCACTGGGAGTCCCGTGATCTCTTTCACAATGTCAGACCAGCGGCTTGGTGATCGGCCTCGTGGCCTTTTCCCATCCACTTTGCCCACAACAACCAGTTTCTCCAGGTTATCTGGGTTTCTTCTAGCTATGTGACCAAAGTAGGTTAAGACACGTTGGTAACAGAGACAAGGAACAATATTGAATAAAAGAGGATTGTAGGAATTTTCTATTATATACAACAATAATTATTCCAATCTCTTATTTGCTGTTTGGTAGTGTGATAGACAAAAGAAAAAAAATAGTTATGACTTAATTTAAAAAGAAAAATATTGTAAATCGAATCAGATAAGCTTTAAAATATGCTTATCCAATTGGATTATCAATATTTTTTTTCCTGAATAATCGATTCGGATTATGTTACTTCACATTTTATTATTTTACAGACTTTACTCAGGCGTTTAATTTAAACCTTTTGGAATCAGAATATTTTAATAAATAGTATAGACAAATTATATTTTTCTTGTTCAATGTTCTACGCTTATGCCCAAGGCATTATACGCGTTTATTCAACTTTTGAGTTTGTGTTTTTTTCAGTTATAGGTACTAGATTTAAACATTTTATAATAAGTACTACCTTTAAAGATTAACATTATTTGTTTTTGTGAAAAAAGACCCAATATCAAAACAGTTCCACGCCTTTATATTGAATTCAACAAGTGGAAATAAGACAGATCATAATAATGTTTTTGAAATAAATAGTTTATGACGCTATTTGATATAGTATATTACATTATTTTAGTAGTTTTTAAGTAAAATACATGTAAAATATGGCAGGTACATTTGTTTTTTAAATGTTATTTTATTGTCTGTATTGCGCACCTGACGATCGTGACGTGACACGACCCCTCTGGTATTCACTGAAAATCAGCGCTGGGTGTACATCAGTGTGCACCCAGCACAATGCTGAGTGAAGGCCATATTTGCCTTTGACTCCGTCAGCTCTAATGCGTACCGATCTTGTCCATCCAAAGGTTGCCTGGAAGAAATCGCTGTTAGCGATAAGGCCGCCGATTGTGCCACTATATATAGTTTTAGTATTAAGTTTATGTTTAATTTTTTTTGTATATTAACTGATGGTGCAATAAAGTTATATCTATCTATCTATCTGCTACACATAAAGCAAACTAATTTAGTTACCTAAGTAGTAGTAATATAGTTTTAACGTTTTTGTGTATAGTAGTTTCTATTCTATTTCTATTTAAGTTAGAGTGCCACATCGCCGTGTGGTGCCGGCTTAGAATTTGCACCACCCCAACTCTTCCTGTGGGTGTCGTATGAGGTGACTAAGGGACTTACACCGGGGGCGGACAGCAGCGCCTCTTGCACAAGAAATCTACCACTGAACTACGATCCCCAACCAGCATGCCCAGCGTGGGGATAATGGGCATTGCCCCCATGAGATAAAAGCCAATAACGCGATTATCAGGGGGAGGCCTGGGTCCAGCAGTGGACCGGCTGTTGCGGTTGAGGAGAGTGAGACAGGTTCCGTCCCACTCGCTTCGGCCTAAAGTAACCCGAACACGGAAAATCATATTTAACGCTGAAATCTTTGTTATAAAAACTTGCACCGCAATGTACGTGGTTAAACTTTACTCGTTAACGGTAACGTTTAACGTTAGTACATAGTTCGATCAGCTTACCATTATGTAACAAAGTGATTCTAAGATCCATTTAACAGATTAAACAACAAAGAGACCTTAGACAAATGCCATCCCGCATTCGCCTGTTGTACTATAAATTTCACTCTTAAAAGTGTGCATTGCTGTAACAATTTCTGATATTGAAAATCAAAATTTGCCACAGGTTATTCAAAAAAAAATTCAAAATTCAAAGTGCTTTATTTCCTTTAGACCTTACAGGACTCTTGGACACGTCACAAAAACTCAGAATACATAAGTAAAACTAGGAAATAAAGTGATCACTTTGATTTTTTGTCCACTTCAATCTTTTTAAGGTAAAGTAAAGAAGCGAACAAGAAACCTTTACCTTGTTAGAATGTTAGTTTTCGAGTTGGAGCAAAACTCGTCCCAAGCTTTTTTATCGTCTAGATAATCTGATATTTTATAGTAAGCCTTTTTACAAAGGATATGTTTGACAATTTGTTTGAATTTATTTATTGATAATTTTTGCAACTCACTTGGAGTTTTGTTGTAGAAGCGTATACATTGTCCTTTAAAAGATACATTAATCTTGTGTAGCCTAGTTGTGGGCACAGCGAGTTTATTCTTATTTCTAGTATTTAAATTATGTATATCGCTATTTTTAGGGAACCGATTGATATTCTTATGAGTGTACAACAAGTTTTCATAAATATATTGACACGGTACTGTCATTATGTTTATTTCTTTAAATTTATCACGTAGGGAGTCTCTGGGACCCATATCATAGATTGCACGAACAGCCCTCTTCTGCAGCACAAATACGGTGTTAATATCTGCAGCGTTCCCCCACAGCAGTATACCATAAGACATAATACTATGGAAGTAGCTGAAATATACTAGTCTAGAAGTATCAACGTCTGTAAGATGACGGATTTTTTTGACTGCATATGCTGCAGAACTTAGTCTCTTCGATAGCTTATCTATGTGCGGGCCCCATTGAAGTTTACTATCTAAGGTAATTCCTAAGAATACGGTACTGTCCACAAATTCTACCGATTCTTCTTTTACGTATACATTAGCCTTAACTTGTTTTACATTCGGTAAAACAAATCTAATACATTTAGTTTTGGTTTCGTTGAGCAAAAGATTATTGACACTAAACCAATTGACTACTTTTGATATTGCATTATTTACATCGTCGAAGTTTATGTTTTGTCGTTTCAATTTAAAAATTAATGAAGTGTCATCAGCAAATAATACAATCTCGTGATTATTCTTAACAAGATGAGGCAGATCGTTAATGTAAACTAGAAATAGGAAGGGACCGAGGATAGAACCCTGCGGTACACCCATGGTAACTACAGACCCCGAGGACCGTTTCCCATTAATGTCAACTCTTTGTATCCTACCGCTCAAGTAAGATGTAAGAAGATCCAAAGAGGTGTCCATTAATCCATAGTGTTGCAGTTTCCTGATTAATGTTCCGTGGTGTACGCAATCAAATGCTTTTGACAAGTCGCAAAAAACACCCAAGGCATCTTGCGACTTCTCCCAAGCATCAAAAATATGCGTTACTAACTCTACACCGGCATCAGTAGTTGACCTGCCGCGAGTAAACCCGAATTGCTTACAATGTAGCAGGCCATTGCCATTGAAATGCTTAAGTAATTGGTGTAAAATAAGTTTTTCAAAAACTTTGCTGAATGTAGGCAATACTGATATCGGTCTAAAGTTAGTGGGGTCAGATCTACTACCCGATTTAAATAATGGTATTATTTTACTATGTTTCATTAGATCAGGAAATATGCCACAATCAATAGATTCATTGAATATAAAAGCGAGATCTGGTGCGATTGTATCAATCAATGGTTTAATAATTCTAACGGAAATGCCCCAGAGATCTGCAGTTTTCTTTACATTTAAAAGGTTAAAGGCTTTTTTAATGTCTTTTTCATCGACATGGTTGAAATTGAATTAACATTTGCATTTTTGTACATTTTCTGTGAGTAATGACTCAGCGATTACTTGAGAAGAGTTTAGACACTTTGTAGTAGAGATCGGAATGTCAGTAAAAAAGTTTTCAAACGCTTTGGCTACATACTTCAAGGTCATTTTTGATTAAGCAATCATTAATCTTTAAATTGTAGTCATTATCATGGGCACTGACCTTTCCAGTCTCACTATTTATGATTTTCCATGTTGATTTTATAACATTTTCACTATTTCTAATTTTAGAGCTGATATAATTTGATTTTGCTATATGGCAAACTTTTCTAAACATTTTTGAGTATTTTTTTACTTTTTCTTTAAATTTTCTTTAAATATTAAATTAGCCGTAGCAGTAGGGGCGTAAGAATTGAACCCTCTAACTAAGCTCGTGGAAGAGGTACGGCGCTTATACTAGACTATACTAGATTATACTTGATTAAATGAACCTACCAGAGGAACGGTAGTTTCCTTCTGGGTATTTTAACACCTATACCTACCACCTAAGAATATCAATCTGCCAGCCAAGCGTGGTGAGCATGGCATAACCCACCTAGTTTGAGATAATACACGTTCAGCTATGGACGTATGAGATCAGCAAATCTTCACACAAACTCTAAGATTTATAATGTTAACGTCAAAGTTCTACCCCGACCCCGTTTGTTTGAGTATAAATGGCCAACCCATCTTCTTATCTAACAGCATCCTCTGCTCAGTATAAATGACAGCCTCTCTCTTTATCTATCAAAATCCTCTGTTGAGTATAAATGGACATACTCTATCCTTATCTATTAGCATTCTCTGTTGAGTACAAATGGACGGACTCTCTCCTTATCTATCAGCATCTTCTGTTGAGTATGAATGGACAGCCTCTCTTCTTATCTATCAGCATCTTCTGTTGAGTATGAATAGACAGCCTTTCTCTATAACCAGCATCCTCTGTTGAGTAAAAATGACCGCCTCTCTCCTTATCTATCAGCATCCTCTGACTAGCCCAGGACTAAAGGCTTAACGTGCTTAACGTGCTTACCGGCACGCGGGTGTAACACTGCCAATTTCCTAACCCCGGACTGCGTTACTGGGAGTTTATTAATTTATTATTTAATTGCTACTAAATCTCATAACATTTTTTGGCTAATCGCCTTTTAAAGTGGCCACCGTGACTGAATTTTCGAATAGAAGTATATACAAATATGACTGGGAGAGATCGCTAAGAGCGATAATACCTATTGACGATTATTCTTTAATTATCATGTTGTAAATTATTTCTTAGTAACGTGTGCAATAAAGTATTATCTATCATAGCTCAGGGGCCGATTTATGCAAGTACAAAGCAGTTCAACGCTACGTTATTTGCTAATCATTTGTCTAACAACAAAGTTGGCTTTCACGTTGGCGCAAGTCTAGTTACGAAATATATTGGATACGAAGTATAAGGGATCCATTTGTTCTCATCTTCCGTTGAAAGTTTATTAGTACTTCGCTATTGAGAAAGGGGTTGAACTTTGCGTATACGGAAAGTTACGGAAAGTAATTAATGTAATTTTAAGCTTAGGTTTTGGGGTGTGAAACTTTGTAGTTTTGTTGTGATTTATGGATAGAGGTTTTGCTTTGGTTTTCTGATTGTCTGTACTGAGTGCAAAATAAAGCTATTATATAGCTATTATACCTCCTTCTGCACTGCTTGCTGCAATCCAACATTCATTGAAATATATCGCTTTCCAATGAAAGCGATATATTTCAATGAATGGTTCTTTAGGTTTGTATGGAAAGCGCAATCGCTTTCCATACAAACCTAAAGCGATACTAGTATCGCTAGAGTAACGTGGAACAATCAAAAATCAAAAAAGTATTAGAAAAAAACACAACACAACACCTTTGTAATTGGAAATAACTGCTTACCTATTATTGACATATTCAGCCGTTTTTTCATGGACCTACTATTTTCTCCTATTAGTAGGACCACGAGGGAGACCTATTTCTGTCTTTCCTATTCTAGGGTGAATCAAAAATCTACCTCCTGTATAAGTTTCTCGTTACTCCTATGATAATAATATTCGATGAATTCGCGTATTTTACTGTTCTAAGTACCTAACCAAATAATTTCAAACCGGTGATATTGTAATTAATAATATGGCCAAAAGTACCAAATTACATGATTGAAATACATTATATTAATTGTATGTAACATAAAAATAATTACGAGGAATTAACATTAATTCCGCAAAACTTACAAAAAAGCTGTTTGAAACTAGGTATTCGAAGTAGGTTTTTTTTAAACGAACAAATATAAATTGGCCTGTGATGGTGCACCGTTTCCCAGAAGGAATCTTGTTCACTCTGGATTCGAAAACCCCGATATTGTATTCTACCAGAAAACAGACAAAGCATGCTCATTAATAGATTAATACTTTGCCGTTGATTATGATGAAATAATAGAACAAAACCTCTATGTTTGAGCTAACAGCTATTTTTTTTCTTTCTTTGTGACGAGACCCGAGAGCCTGGCACATCGCATCAGCATAGTCATAAAGCTGGGCAGTGCTGGCTGCATTGCCCCGCTGTATGGCATCTTGCGCACGCTTCCGACTGTAGATTGTTTACAAAAGTCTGTAGTTATCTCAAATATTTCAATTGTAAATACTACATCTAAAATACTCTGTGAATAGGCCAGAATTATTTATATATATTTTCAGCAATTTGTTTCATTGTTTAGAAATGTGTAAGTTAAAAAACGATTTACAAAATAATTTATTTATATGGAAAAACAAAACCATCAGAAGATATCACGTACAAGAGAATGCAATTTTTTCGAGAACAGCGCCACCAAGATTTTTGCCTCTGGGGATTCCATTACCGAAAATAACGTTGATAATGTTTATAATTCACTTTCACTAATTCCCTTGTTGATCACCGATGCTTAACACTGAGCGTGTGTTTATTGGATTCACCTTGACTATACATTTATACATCATCATCATCATCATCATCATCAGCCTTTTTCAGTCCACTGCTGGACATAGGCCTCCCCTAATGACATTACATACACATTACTACATTACTACATTTATACAGTAACTTGATAATAATAAGGCCTCTTCGTGAAAGTATTTAGCTTTTGTAAAAGACAGATAAATATAAATATACAATAACTTAAATAAGTAGAAAAATATTAATTTGTCCGTCGCGGTAACTCATCAATTGGCAAATCCTCATTGCATCACACCTATTTTACATACATCGCAGCTGTTTCAATGCCTGGAGTTTTCAAAGCAATAATATAATAATAATAAGCATTTATTTATCTCTCACAATAGGTTTTAGTGTTATACTATTTACTAACTAAACTTAAACACAGTAAGTATGCTAACCTAGGTAGGTCCAACGACTTTACTAAGACCTGTTTTGTGAGAGAACTGGTGCCTGTGATAGGTTTTTACAAACCTGTGGTACGGGTCACCAGGCCCTTCACTGCACGGGGAATAGAAATTTGTCTGTTTGGAAGTAGGAAGTAGGATAGAATAATAAAGAAAATTAATATTTATTCCCATGAAATTAATAAACTAAAAAGCTTTCCTGTCTCATAACTCAAAATCTTCACTGAAACTTATACGTATTCAAGCAGCCGACAAACTCTCAAGTCTCGAGTGGAAAGGTGTTCAAATTAAAAAACTAGAACGTCTACGTTCTAGGTATCTGAATTTCAAGACTTTCTGTACGTCTACCATGAGTTTTATCAATCTATACTCGCTAGCGACTGTAGTTAAAAAAATGTATGAAAACTTTTACAGCGCCTCTAGAGGATAGTTGGGTACTAAAATTCGCAGTATGAGTCACGTAGATAACTCAAAAGTCAAAAAGTCAATAACTTTATTTCTTTAGGCTTACAAACTAAGCACTTAGACACGTCAAATATAATACTATAAACAGGTTTACACTAAGTCATTATTATCAAATAAGAAATAAGATGTTATTGATTTTATTCGCTTCAATTTTTTGTCCACTAGTGGAAGATGCGAAAAAGAATCCACTAGTAAGTTTTATAAAACTTAAAATTAATACATCATCTCAGTCTAAATATAATCTGATTTATATACCTGTATCAATATTTATATAAAACTAAGCTTAACATTATTTTCCTTAAATACTATTGTCGGAGCGGAACTGGGCGACATCTGGCCAAGCGTTAACATCATTGATGTAATCATCGTTGGAGTAATAGGCTTTCTTTAGAAGATTTCGTTTTATGTATTGTTTAAATTTACAAATTGGGAGCTCAGTTGCTTCAGATGGAAGCTTGTTATAGAAGCGTACACAATTGCCCATAAACGATTTCCCTACCTTTCGTAATCTATCCTACGTCACTGTAAACTATACTACAGTCTCTGTAGTTTCGGCTTCATTTGCTTAGAATTTGGTAGCACGAGTTACAAATTTGACATAGCTCATGGTACCAACAAAGAAGATAACTATACTATCTGCGTATTTACGCATCTACTGTAGTAACGTCTGGCGATTTAACTATGACAACTCATGGTAGACGTACTGGACTCATTTCATTCAAAAGCTCGATGAATTTTAAACAGGTACTGTTAAAACTAAAACTATCGTTCGAGTTGAATCAGTTTGGAAACTCATTTGATATTCAAAATCTTGTGTGGGCGAGGTTAGTATGAGATGAAACTTCCTTGTTCGTTTTCAAATAGTGAATGTTTGCACGTTCAAAAATACATAATACAAAATGTTTATTATAATTAGAATAATTAATTTATTATTGGGGCTAAATAATTATAAAATATAACAAAATTCAAAAATTCTTTATTTCCATAAATACAAAAATGTTCACTGAAAAAGTCATATTTTTTAAATAAAACACTGACACGAAAATAAAGTGATATTTTTGATTTCTGTCGTTTCGGTATGTAGACTAAAGTAAAGAAGCGACGAAGAAACCTTTAGCCTGTTAGTTGTTACTTTTCGAATTGGAGCAAAACCCGTCCCAAGCGTTTTATCTTCTAAATAATCTGATATTTTGTAGTAAGCCTTTTTGCACAGAAAGGTTTTGACAATTTGTTTGAATTTATTTACTGATAGATTTTGCAACTCACTGGGAGTTTTGTTGTAGAAGCACACATTTGATTGTCCTTTAAAAGATACATTTATCTTTTGAAGCCTGGTTGTAGGCTCAGCGAGTTAATGTTTATTTCTAGTATTAATATTTTGTAGGTATATCGCTATTTTTAGTGCACAGGAACCTATAAAACGACTTGACGATAACGCTGGACGTAGTGGACGCCATATTACTCTCGTGTTCATTATGACGTCAGTTGGATGTGGACCTAAACAAATGCGGTGATGTTGCTGATGACAGTTGATACTATTTAGTTCAGACATCACATGGTGTTCAGAAATAAATTAAAAAAAACAGGAAAATTTGATTACTTTTTGGAATTAAAAAAAAATTATGGAATTGAATTCTTTGCTTGCGAGTACAAGTTTGTATGGAACCCATGATGCGAGTACAACTCGCACTTGACGTTTTTTGTACTGTGAGGTGGATGAGCGTTAGATCTGTGTTCGCAGCGCTTTATAAGTAACAAACAGCCGGTATATGTTTTAAGTAGCTTCATCTACGA
Organism: Eupithecia vulgata; assembly: GCA_946478455.1. NCBI lineage: Eukaryota > Metazoa > Arthropoda > Insecta > Lepidoptera > Geometridae > Eupithecia > Eupithecia vulgata. The sequence goes on along the minus strand of OX297879.1, from coordinate 9,101,726 downwards.
TCTAGTTTATTTAATATTACCAAGTAATTGATTTCGTAATAACAAGGAAGGGCTTTTTGGCCCAAAATTCTACGAACCAATTGGTTCGTAGGTAAGTAATTTCCTACGAACCAATTACCTACCTAATATTTTATCAAAACTATCATATGGGACTAAAAGGGACTCAAATATAAATAATACACGCAAAAGAATTGCGAAGTCATTAGCTTGAACGAATCCCCGAACGAATCATCGCAATTTCGAGCCTTTAGAAAGAAAATTGCGCCTTTAATTTACATTTTGTACGACTGTCACAGTCCATAAAATCGCTATCTGGTTGAATCCAATTCTGTCAAGTGCCTATACCTTTATTTTTGTAGCAGTGTAACTGTAAAGGGTGCTACGTTTCTTATCAACGCCGCCTTAGCATTTTCGTAGCAACTTCTTACGCACTCTGTTTTTATCTCCCAGGCGTTTGTGATCGCTTCTAAAAATGCCATCTTCTAGATGACTAGTTCTAGATATGCCCGCTTCTTGTTCCGCGATGAACCCTGTTGTGAACAAGACCATACTACCAGAAGTTTTCTGTATTTGCCAAATTTCCTTTATGATGATGATTGATGCTAGAACGAAATCCTATGCCTATCCTTTTCATACAAATAGCTAGCGTAATATTGTCATCATCATCAGCCTATACCAGTCCACTGCTGGGCATAGGCCTCCCATAATGATAGCGCCCTGTCTTCAGCTTGCCGCATCCAGCATCTGCCAGCAGTCTTTCGCAAATCGTCATCCCGCCTGGTCGGAGGGCGTCCTACACTACGTTTGCCGAGTCGTGGTCTCCACTCAAGAACACGTTTACCCCAGCGGTTGTCGGTTCTTCTCTCTCTTTTCTAGCATCAATACTGAACTATAACATATATATTAATCTCAATGTTAGTGCTTCACTTTTTGTGGAAAATATGATCGCTGACGCAATTTATGATATCATAGACTCTTAAAGTAAAGCTTGTAATGATGGATCGTAGCAAATTATGTGTGTTGTTGGCCACAAAATATATTTAGGTTAAAGTATATTTAGATTTCTATGTTTTTAATAATATACAGACGCGGAGTGAAGTTAAATATGAGCCTTATCTCACCGGGACGCCATACACGTATCCAAACTATTGTATGGCAGATGACGTTTCCAAACCGTCGCCAAGTCAGGTTAGCTGCTATACAGTTTGAATTCATTGTCAGCGAGTGGCCAAAATGGTATTCCAGTGTGGTAGGGCCCTAAGACTAAATAGACGAGGTAAATAAAACAATTTACTTCGCTTGTATGGAGTCGTAGCCGTGTGGTGCCGGCTTAGAATTTTCACCACCCCAACTCTTTTATTGGGTGTCGTAAGAGGCGACTAAGGGACATTCACTGGGGACGGGCAGCAGCGCTTCTTGCAGAATAGATCTACCACTGAACTGCGATCCTCAACCCGCATGCCCAGTGTGAATATTATGGGCATTATTATTGACCTCTGTGGCGCGTTGGGCAAAGGTCCGCCTGCGACGCAGGAAGTTGCGGGTTCGATTCCTAGGGACAAATGTTTGTACGATCTGCAGATATTTGTACAGCGTGTTCTAGTCGTTTTCTTTGTATATAAAAACATATCTATCTATATATAGTATTGTATATTGTGTATATTAGTTATCTTATCTAGTACCCATAACACAAGCTCTGCTTAGCTTTGGGCTAGATTAGGTAATGCTGTGTGAATTATCCAGCATTATTTATTTATTACCCCCATGGGATAAAAACGGAGAGGCCTGCGTCCAGCAGTAGACCATTAAAGGCTGTTGAGTTGAGTTAGTATGGCATTGGAGTAGCTGTCTTATCACCAGCTGTATTTTTTCCATTCGTATAATTGAATGTTTCATTACCAACGCTTTGTCACGTAAGTAGGCGCGGCATTCCCAGCGGTTATTAGTCTAATGTTTCTCTGTTTTGTAAATTGTTTTGTTTGTACTTAACAGGTGGCGATGGGTGTGGAACTCAGATATGGCCTTTTTGTTAAAAAATCGTGCCAACCTGTACGACTACCATGAGTTTTATCAATCTATACTCGCTAGCGACTGTAGTTAAAAAATGTATGAAAATATTTACAGCGCCTCTAGCGGATAGTTAGGTACTAAAATTCGCAGAATTAGTCACGTAGATAACTATCCTACGTCACTGTGTAGTAAACTATATACTACAGTCTCTGTAGTCTCGGCTTCATTTGCTTAGAATTTGGTAGCACGAGTTACAAATTTGACATAGCTCATGGTACCAACAAAGATACAAATTTGACATAGCTCATGGTACCAACAAAGATACAAATTTGACATAGCTCATGGTACCAACAAAGAAGCTAACTATACTATCTGCGTAGTAACGTCAGGCGATCTAACTATGACAACTCTGTGGCGCGGTGGGCGAAGGTCTGCCTGCGACGAAAGAGGTTGCGGTTTCGATTCCCGCCTTGGGACAAATATTTGTACAATCTGCAGGTATATTTGTTCCGGGTGTTCTGGTCGTTTTCTATGTATAATAAAAAATATCTATCTATGTATTGTGTTATATTATGTATATCAGTTATCTAGTACCCATAACACAAGCTCTGCTTAGCTTGGGGCTAGATAATGCTGTGTGATTTGTCCAACATTATTATTATTATTAGAAAAAAGCCAATAAGGCGATTATCAGGGGAGGCCTGCATCCAGCAGTGGACCTTTATAGACTGTTGAGGTGAGGTGAGGTGAGGCCCTTAATCTATACTGTCTTTCCACTCAAACTTTTATAGTCAATCAATGAAATACAATCATGTATTATCAAATCTTCCATTAAGATAGCCGAAACCAATTCAGATGTAAAATATTCGTTTATCGCTCGTTTGGTGATAAACATATTTTATCGCCTGGTATTCATTTTACGAAGCTGAATTTTCATTGTTCGATGGGGTGGCTGAGTCAAACAATGGAACTGAAAATTACCGGCATTTCAAAGAAATATTGTTTTTTTATTGTCTGTACATCGTTCTCGTGTGTCAAATCTCGTATTTGCGAAGGTTTTTATTTATAATCCTTTCTCAAATTTCAAACTCAGCTAAGTAATTTATTTTCCTCCGAAATTTTGACGTTGAATGTTGAAATATTACAAAATATAAGGAAGCCAGAAAGGGATTAATTTACAACACTGAAGAAAATCAGAATAAAGTTTTTAAGTTTCTACAAAGATGATGTTTCATCTTAAAAGTTAGGGATTTTAATCCCTAAAAATCAGCTACAGAATATAGTTAGTAATGTTTTTTAATCAATAATAAATAAATAATGCTGGACAATTTACACAGCATTATCTAGCCCCAAGCTAAGCAGAACTTGTGTTATGGATAACTGATATACTTAATACAATACATTACATAGATGGATATTTTTTATTATAGATATAAAACGACCAGAACACCCGGAACAAATACCTGCAGATCGTACAAATATTTGTCCCAAGGCGGGAATCGAACACGCAACCTCCTGCGTCGCAGGCGGACCTACGCCCACCGCGCCACAGAGGTCGTCGAATAATTAAGGAACAATTTTCCAAATTTCTATATGTAACTATTGAAGAAAGGAGTTATTCCGGACTCGTCCTACTGGATTCGGCCCAAAGTGGAACAAGTCCGGAAACTGAAAGCGTTCCGGATTCCTATTTTGAGATTTCTAACAGAAAAGTAGCAAAAGTACTCTCACACTTCTCGTGCAAGTAATCTTGGTAACCAGTGTTTCCTAAGGATTTTGTAACTATCTCACTCAAAGTACCAGGTAGAAATGTATGAACAAAGGCCTTATCAAATTTTCTAATATGAAGGTTGAAGTTTAAGTCACCTTGGTTTACTCACAACTAAACTTTCTAATTAGTATTTTATGTCTGTTTGCGATGTTCATTCAAGGCTAAGTAAAAGATAACTTATTTATCCCAAAAATTTCGGATAACATTGAAAAAAGCGAGTTTGCCCGTAAGGTTGAACCCTTTTAACTTTATTTATCAGAAATGGGACGACGCTCCGAAGGGAATACTACGTTTTACATGACACTTCGTTTTTCGACAGACACGTAGGTTTTTGTGGAAAATATTTGCGTTCGGCTTTTCCTGCTTTTAATACAAGGAAAAATGATGTAAGCATGGGAAACAGAGAAATTCTCATTTTCTGTGTCCGTTATGTTTTGCAATTTTATTTGTGTGATCTTTTGCATACAGAATTGAGGTGTGTATGATAGAAAAAAAAATATTTTTAAATCTTACGAGCTTTATCTACGAAATAACAAAGTTCACACCAATTCTTAAAAGACTGTAAAAGAATTTCCACCAGAGGTGCGCTACGTTGTTTTTTTCCAGCCAATAGAAACGCTCCATCATTTTTGTCAGCAGCTGACAAAAATGATGGAGCGTTTCATAGCTGTTCATAGCTGCTATGAAAATGACGCGATAATGGAGTGATCCTATTGGTCGGCTGGAAACATTCCAGCCGACCAATAGGATCGCTCGTAGCTCATAGCAACGTAGCACATTTTCGGTGGAAAGTTAACCTATAGATCATCAACATCATCATCATTAGCTTATACATGTTAGTCCACAGCTGGACATAGACCTTCCTTAATGAGCGCCATAGCACCATGTCTACAGCTTGACGCATCACTTGCCTGCAGTCTTTCGCAGGTCGTCAACCCTTCCGGTTGGACGGCGTCCTAGTATTATCATATTATGTTCTCTGATCCTACAATATATCTGCCGAGTCGCGGTCCCCGCTCCTCAGTTTAGACGCTAACACAAAATCATTATTATTTTTATATAAACATAAAATAATACGCAAACTAATAATTATTTAGCAGCATTAAAAAAAGATTTTGGAGTAGAAATTTATTGGACAAATGACATGTTGGCTTGGGACGACTTTGTGATCAAGAACTTGATGGAATCTCTAAGTACTAATCTGGAACAGAACCGTCACCGCCCGTTGCGTAGATATACTGACATATATTATAATGTAAATAATGGTACGCTTAGTCAGTCTTATATAAAAATTACCTGTATCTAAATCACATTATATTTAGAATTAGTTATGTAAATAATAATGTATTAGTTTTTTTCTGGTCGAAGCGACGCGTGACCCGAGAGCTGGTGAGTATCTGGCACAGCGCATCAGCATTGCTATACAGCGGGGCAATGTAGCCAGTGTCTTAGGCACGCTTCCAACTGGTATTGATATGGATCAGTTTGCAGATAGCTTAATTGTTTCTATTGTAAATACTAGTTTTAATTTAAATTTGTTATTTGATTGTTATTTTCTTTCTGAATAAAGAGTTTATAAGTCATATTAACACATACTAGTGGTTTATTTTCCACTTCTTCCACTTGTGGACAAAAAATATAAGTGGACAAAATCATTAACACCTTGTTTCTTATTTGATAATAATTTAAGTAAAGTAAAAAGTAAGTAAAAAGGTTTTATTTTTGTCACAATAACACAAATTAAAAGAAAAGACAAACAAAGAAAAATAAGTGACAAAAAAGGGGGCATCGCTCAGCATATGCCCAGAAGCGATACATATCGCTAATGAGCGCTGGTTTTATGCGACTCCCAATTTTTATTTATTTTTTTATTTATATTTCTATTTATAAACCTGTTTATTGTATAAAATTTGACTTGTCTATGTGTTTATTTTGTATGCCTTAAAAAAGAAACATTATTGATATTTATAGATATACTTAGGTTACGGAGTCCTAAAAACGCCCTAGAAACGAAACTATAAAGATTATGGAAAACCATAATATTTTATTACATTAATCTTTATTCAGAAATAAAATAACAATCAAATAACAAATTTAAATTAAAACTAGTATTTTCAATAGAAACAAAACAATGGAAAACCAGAAAAGCTATTCATGAATGCGATGGTTTGGTATAACGTTTTTAAGCTTTACTGTGAGCTGGTGATAACGCCAAGAGGAAAATTTGACAAGAAAACGCGTTTTCCTCAATCAATACGATGTTGTTTCACTCGTGAAAAAGGCTCGTGTGGAAAGAAAATTTAGAAATAGCTACCTACAAAGGTTAACGATAAAAAAACAATTGTGTACGGTTATAGAAACTTATTTCGTTCAGCACAATCGGCCTCTGTATGTAGGAAATAAAAATAAATAAATAATGCTAGAAAATTCACACAGCATTATCTAACCCTAAGCTAAGTAGAGCTTGTGTTATGGGTACTAGATAACTGATATACATAATATAATACAATACATAGATACATATTTTTTTATTATACATAGAAAACGACCAGAACACAAGAACAGATGTCTGCAGATCGTACACACATTTGTCCCGAAGCGGGAATCGAACGCAAGTCGCAGGCAGACCTTCGCCCACTGCGCCACAAAGGTCGTCGTAAATAATGTGGAAAATAAAAAAAGAATTGGTAGGTATTACAATTGAACTTACTACCACAGGTACAGTGCTGCATAAAACACAAAAAAAAAACACAAAAGAGTACCTAAAGTTGTTTTCCTAAATTTGGATGGAGTTGTAATGTAATTTCGAAACATCGGCTACCTACGTAGCTTTAGGCTAAACGTCTACGTTATCGCACCAAACGCGCCGAGATGCCCAAAGGAATCGAATTTCAGAATTCATTCTTAGAAATTGTATGAAAGAAATCTAACACACTTAGCCACAAATTTTGTCATTCTTTCCATCTGCTCCCTAGGCACGATTGCTCTGGACGTATATTTTGAGCCGTACGTTTACTTTAAGCCCTAAGGACATAGCACACTTACGCCACCACGCTGCCGCACGACTCAAATATGGGCTACTTGTAATCTTTTGATACATTTTAAAGTGACAGAATAAAATAGCTTCGTTTGCTTGAAGCAAGTTGTATGATCATTAGAACTTCATTATTCCTGATCCTCAATGATTAATAATAATAATAATTGAGCTTGCTTGAGTCTAGCTTCGCAGTCGGTGATCTACCGTTTTGATATATATTTTTTACTGTAGAATAGTTTTATAATATTATATTTTCTATAGTAAAAAATGTATTTTTAACGAGATTTAAAATAAATGAAGTGTCATAATAATAATATAGCCTTTTATTCTGATCACTTAGTATCTAAATAACAAGTTAATTTAAAAACTTAAATTTAATAATCTTGCGTAAAACAATATCAAACTTATAACTTAGCTTAATATTTGATGTTAATTTTTTGTAGATCCGTTTGCCAATCGACAAAGGCCTCTTCTAACCTTTTCCACTCGGATCTTTCTTTAGCAACTCTGTTCCACATCACTCCTGCGACTAGCCTTATGTCCTCGTTCCACCTATTCTGTGGCCGGCCTCTTCTCCGTTTGCCTTCTCTGGGGTACCATCTTGTTTCAATTTTGCTCCTCAATGATTAGTCAAGTATAATAAGTATTTTTTAAAATGGTTGAAGACTTTTTCTTTTAATAGTACTATTTTGCAAGATTGACTTTTAATGGATAGAGTCTAGGTACTTAAGTAGAAATCGGGTATCTCCGGGATTGGGGCTCTCAGGGACTAACCTATATTGATTATACCGATGTTTGCCGAGCGTGCTTGAACTGCAAGCTTGCAGCTAGCTGTCGCAGCGGTCATCATGATTTGCAGAAAAGGCACGCCACCGCCGGATGATTTATTGGAGCGTGCTGGAGCGGTGCGGTATGTATGCAACAACCTTAAGGTATTTAAAGGAAATTAGGCCATCAACTGATTAAAACTGGATAGGTAGAAGGTGAGGGCTCACCTTTAAGTTTGAAAGGTAAAGTCTAAAACTTCAGTTACAGAGATATATCAACTTGTAATTATCCTTAGGTACGGAAATGTATACCTTAACATTTAAATTGACGGAAGAAATATTTTCTAATAAATTTTTCGACGGATAAACCTTTTAGGGACGAAGCTTTTGGTACAAATTAAAACGTAATCTCGGATAAATTGGCATGAATAAGAAAATTTGTGTCTATTAAGGGATCTTTCGTAAATAAGTAGAATTTTAATTATAAGTCGCAGCGGAAATTATGAATTTATAAAATGTGTCAAGAACAAGTAAAGTCCAGTCAACGCAAACATCGGTAAATGAACTAAAACCTTTAAAAAGTCGTTCTTATATGACATACAAGCAGCGCCTTGCGGTTTCAACCGCGTATTTCACGTTCCCGTGGAAATTCCGGGATAAAATATGGCCTATATTTGATTCCAGACTATAATCTATCTCTAGCCAAATTTCATCCAGATCCGTTGAGCCGTTTTGGCGTAATTGAGCAACAAATATCCATCTATCCATCCATTCATCTTTCCATCCATCGATGTAAGCTTTCGCATTGGCGCATTCTCTTCTCCACTCGCGTTTACAGTCCATTGATAGTATAGACACGCAATAGATAAGAAAGACCTTTTTCTACACCGTTAAACACAAAGTAAATAAATCCAAAATGCAAACCATTTTTTAAGGAATTACTTACCTTTGGTTAAAATATTTTCCACTAGGCCTACGTTGCCTTCAAAGTTTATAGACGTCATAATATTATGCCCATTCTTCGTCTCGCAGTAAAAGAATAATAGTCTCGCAGCAATTTCTTCGCCATCTCTTCAAATGCATACTTAACTTATTACATAAAAAAATGGTTGTTTTAAAACATTTAATGACTAATATTTTGCAGTGGTCGTTTTTTACTTTGACATTGGATTTTGAATAATTAAATCTTTATTTTTATTTATTTTTTCTCTGATATGTGTAAAGTTTACACAGTCATAATATCAATAACAAACGAACAAAAGGAAGTGATCATTCCACTGAGATAAATATTTGCGTATTATAAATTTACTTGTTTTAAATAATAAGTTGAGGTGCCCAGATGTAGGACCAACCTACTTAAGTTTGCCCCCATGTCACTCTAATGAATATCATGTCCGAAAACAGCGTAGATATATTTTATCAAAACCTGCCAAAAGTCATGGAAATGGCTCAGCTCGTGATAGAAGCAAAATGTGTTTTAGTTTAGTCACAACTTGCATTTATTATTATTATAATATAATATCTATATAATAGATATGTACGTTTTGTAGATGTAAATAAATAATGCTGGACAATTCACAGAGCATTATCTAGCCCCAAGCTAAGCAGAGCTTGTGTTATGGGTACTAGATAACTGATATACATAATACAATACATTACATAGATAGATATTTTTTATTATACATAGAAAACGACCAGCACACCCGGAACAAATACCTGCAGATCGTACAAATATTTGTCCCAAGGCGGGAATCGAACCCGCAACCTCTTGCGCCGCAGGAAGACCTTCACCCACCGCACCACAGAGGTCGTCATGTAGCATCGCCTTAGGGTTAAAAAAATACCTGTTATGATGTTATGTTGACTATAAATAAATAAAAAAATTACAAAGAAAATTACAATCAAATAATATAGGTACCTTTTTTAATTAAAACTAGTATTTACAATTGAAACAATTGAGCTACCTGCAGACGGTTGCAAACGATCTACAGGTAGCCTAACTGATCCATATCTATACCAGTCGGAAGCGTGCCCAAGACGCTGGCTGTATTGCCTCCGCTGTGTGGCAAAGCTGATGCGCTGAGCCAGATACTCCACCAGCTCTCGGGTCACGCGTCGGTTCGACCAGACATAGCGTCTGGTCTGTAATATGATTTTAAAATATACCGTGACTGTTTTCCATTACAGAAATTAGCCAGCATTTTAAATATAGTTTTGAAGCTTTAAAGTTCAACTACGAGTAAAATAAAGTGACTAAGTTAGAAACTGCCGTTTTTCATAGACAGAGATTTAAGGCTGGATTTAAATGACTCAAACCGGATTGTCGTAATGGCCAATCTAGTCCTTTAAATCTTTTTATCGCCCTTTCAGCTTAAAGAGCTTATTAAAATCGCAATCTGGGAACCAATTTCTAAACCTACGCTCATTATCATTAGAAGGCCAAAGGCCTGTAGCATACAGCTGGATACGTACGCAAAATTAGCTTTGATCAATTATCTAATCATTGAGTGCTATTTGATGACTAGCCAGGCGAATGGAGCGTTTTGTGAACGCTCCTGTTCCTAGCTAGCCTATTTCTATCCAGCAGCATGATTCCTGTTGATGGTTTCCTGTGAAAAAGCAAACACACGAGGCTTCCGATTCTGCCTCCATAAACCTCATTATGCCTCAGGTTAAAGCAAGGCACAATGTTGTTGGAGATAGCACGTTTCTAAATTGGTATGTGGAGGCTTTATTAAAAGCGATAATTGTAATTAACATCCGGTGGTGCCTTTGCATAGGTACTTAATAAGTAGTAAGAAAATAGAAAATAAGCTAGTTTTGAGAGTAACGTATCGTTACTTAAGTACCTACCTACCTACTATTTAACAATTATCCATAAAACTATTCTGTGTTATCGTGAAGAAGAAACACACTAATATTATAAATGCGAAAGTTTCGATGGATAGATGGATGTTTGTTGCTCAATCACGTCAGAATGGCTGAACGGATCTAGATGAAATTTGACATAGAGATAGATTATAGTCTGGAATAGCACATAGGTTATATTTTATTCCGGAATTCTCACGGGAACGGGAACTACGTGGGTGAAACCGTGAGGCACTGCTAGTAACTCTATATTTGTTATATTTACACCACGAAATAAAATGTAATACAGCATAAGCATTAACATGAAAAACAAAAGTACAATTGGTGACAATATCGCTTAAAAGAGATTTCTTTCAGGCTACCTTTGGATGATGATCTTTGATTCATTACGTTGAGCTACATTTTACTTAAAAGCTATGGTATACCATGTGTTATCCTTTATGATTGGGAGTTGAGACCTATATTAATTTAATTGAAGACAAATGTTTTCCATGGTAATAGGCATAAAAAAAAATAAGAGTCTCATTTTAAATCGATGTCGCCACTTGAAAAATTAGTTCGCACTATCGAAGTTTTTCGGGGCTTAAACTACTTTCAAAACAATTTTCAGTATTCAGGAATTTGAAGTCAGTTAATAAATTTAAAACACGCAAATTATTTTAACAGGTAACGACTAAAATCGAAACGTAAAAATCGTAAAAATCTTATTTCATTAAAAAAAACAAAAAAATAAATAAAAACAAAACTAAAAAAAAAAAAAAACTACTAATAGAGTCCACAGGTGATCGGAATGCTGGTTTTTATTTCGGTCAACGAATTAGCATTGCCATTCAACGTGGCAATGCTGCCAGCATTCTGGGCACTCTGCCTTCTGGTGACGGCTTAGATTTTTAGAAAATAGATGTAAGTGTAAATATTAGTTGTAATTATTTTTTGCTGTTAAATAAATAAAATCTACATTAAAAGAGTGCGTTTCATTATAATAAGTTTAATTTAATATTGGGTATTCTTTAACTTGATTGACTACGCCCATTCATTTCGAGAACCATTTAAAATCTTCACCTAATACAATGTCTTTGTTACAAAAGAAATAATTACATTTTCTAGCTGACTACATCTAATAAACTTCTTCAAAGTCGTTAGTGTGGCTTGAATCTCAAGAGAGAGAATACTTTAGTTCGTTGTAAATGACTTGCCTTAGTTCTAATAATGCTGTACAACAATGTTATTTTCTATAATGAGAACGTGTTATTGCTTAATTATTATTTAGTTTCGCTTCGCTTGAAGCTGCTTTAGTTTATTCAAACTTCTTGAGTATTTGTTTTTTAATGTAAATTTTTAATTTAAAAATACTTTCGATATATTCGTTAATGAAAGTGCTTGCCTGGTGGTGCCATACAATTTTGCCTGCCCAGCTTAATTTTTCTGCAATCAGTTTTTTTGGGTTTTGAACTATGAGTAGATTTTTTTGTGTGTGGTTTATGCCGAGTAAAGTACATTCCTCATCACATTCTAGGCAAGCACTCTTAGTCTTGCTAAGCCATTCAGGTATGTGACTTATTTTCGTTCAAATCTCATTTTATAGGTATATATAAGTTGCTACTGTGTCAGCTGGTTAGAGTCATTCCTGCTAAGTTTCATAAGCTGTTGCTATTGTTTTTTCCTCTTCAACTGTGCCAATAATAAGTTGTAGAAGCAATCTGCCCAGCTTGGGGATTAAATATTGGGATCCAATTAGGCGCTTATAAAGAAAAGTGTAGAAGTGAAGAAAAGAAGTAGTAAAGGCTATGTCTAGGTGATGTATGTTCCACTAGTGAGTGTGTACCTAAGTTGTTGCATAGGTTATACTTACTTTAGGTTTACCATTAACCTCTCGACGGTCAAACGTCACGATTCATGACACCAAAACTTTGTCCGTTGACGGTCGACTGTCGTGATTCATGACACTTTTTAGAGTCCTACTTTTTACTCGATTACATAGACAATACCCTACCTACCCGAAGTGCGAATGGCTTGATCGTGTGCGGGCAGCCTAATCTTTCCATAGTGGCAACAATTCTAGACCTTCCGGAAGAAATTTTTTTTTTCCAAGGATTGTTTGCGTCATTCATTTTTTCTGCTAATGCAAGCAACAGTGCCGACAAGTGTTTTTGTAATAAAACTACGTTTTTACGATGCCAGGGTAAGTTTTATTGCTTGTACAATTGTTTATTGTGTGTTTGTGTGTATTTGAACATGAAATTTCATCAGAAAATAAACATTTTCGGTGTTTTGGTGCTGGCCGGCGTTTTTTTGGCAATTTTCCCTTTCCTTTAACTTTACATGAACATCAGGTAGGTATTTCTAACCAATTTCAGATTATTTACATGCTAAGTGGTAGGAAATTTCATGGAGAATTGAACATCAGGTAGGTATTTCTAACCAATTTCAGATTATTTACATGCTAAGTGGTAGGAAATTTCATGGAGAAAGTTATTCCAGTGTAATAAGTTAGTTCAATTAAAACACTCGTAGCTAAAAGTCAGTTTGTAGTACATGAATTATGCATGTAAACACGAAAGACGATGTGCCAACGAGCTCTAAATTAATGTCTGCCAGGCCGCTACAGTCAGCTTGAGAACAGTTAGGAATGAATCGCGCGAAATAAATATGGGTTGGTACGTGTCGAAGTAAATATAAAATGAAGAACGGACGGTTGACACACGGTGATAGAGAAAACGTACCTATTGGGGATTTTCTTTTTATTAGTAGGTATCCACTTAACCCTGAATAACACAAAACTCGAAGCCGAGTGTACCCTCACAGCCGAAAGTAAATAAACAAACAGCCTTATGATAATCAAAGAGGTCTGCTTAGCATTCTCGCAAAGCCTTATCGGAATCGACTTAGTCAAAACGTGCGCTACTAAAGGTCTTTTCACACAGAACATGTCTAAGCAAATATATAAGCAAATTAGTGCTCGAGTCCGCACCCATCAATTTCAAATATAGGTGGAAACAAATTTGATATTGAGTATCAATAATTATAATCATTCTTCTACTCCGTAAAAGTCTTTCCCTACTTCTCCTTCCATGATTCATGGATACATTAAAATAAAGGATTTAAATGATAAAAACTCGAGTAAGTCCAAACCTCCAGATTTGCATAAGCTGTCAAACAAACAAGGGAAACTTGGAAAACGGCAGAAACACCTTCGCCATAAGAGAGGACAATGCAGGAAGGCCATTGGGTCCAATAATTCATAGCTACTTCCACAAACAAGGCAACTGAAGACATTTTCCAAAAAAGAAAAAAACCTTTTTACCTTAGAACAAACCTTTACCTTTACCTTGTGTACCTACTTATCGTATTCGTATAAATTTATAATATGTATGTATGTATGTCATGTATTGTACTAAATTAGTTCAGCTATTAACTATCTGTGCACTACCACTTTATCTAATATCTTCTTTGTCCATCCTGAGGTTGCCTGGGAGAAATCTCTCTCAGCGATAAGACCGCCTTTTGTACTGTAAATTTATATTTAGATATAAGATTTTTATGTTATTCATGTATTTTCTCTTTTTTGTACAGTAAAGAGTAAGTAATAAATAAATAAATAAACAAAGTGATAGCTGGGATCTTACGAGGAAGAATAGAGGTTGTTTTTGGGATGTCATAATCCAACTATGCAAGTCCTTATTATAAACCTTATTAATTTAGGGTGTAAAAGGTAATCCAACATCTCATCTCCGAAGCCACCTGAACGTGAACCTGAACCTAAACGTGATGCGTCCTGCTAGATAAAGAACTAGGCTCTGGTGAAAATATCAAACTATCTTCATAATTTGATAACTCATTTAATTTACAATTATTTTCCATTACTTGACACTGGCAAAATTGTGTCTAACCAGACCAGATTGCCATTGCCAAAGAATCATCACCTTATTATTTGACAGACCCAAACTGAAAAGTGTCGTCTTTTCCATCTGGTCAAATCATTTTTGGACATTATGAAAACGTAACATTTTGTAGGCACCTGAGCAAAAAGACAAAAACCTTTTTCCGTGTGATCGAAGCTTTAGCAAAAACCGTATACGTAATTTAGCATTCGAATTTTTCAGAATTGGTGTACCTTGTGTGGGACGTGTATAGAATGGAGTTATTCTTTCTAATGTTTCTCTTATTTATTTTGTTACGACAGAATCTTATAGGGTCTCGTGTCACGGGCGTAATTGTCGCTGGCGTTTTCGTTCTGACTTTAACGATGTAGCATGCAACTATAGCAGTGGTTGGTTATCAATGTGGAGGAAAAAATCTTAAAAAATATTGCCAGAGATAGATATAGATGGAGGAAAACGGGAATCATCTGGCTTTCTACCTTTGGACGGTATTAAATATATTACGTGTATCATGTTTTTTTTTATATTCTGGTTTATTCGTTTCAACTATAATAATATATCCACATTTTTTCTTGATATCGAATCTATAGGTAATGAAAAAAGTTTTGACTTGACGCCATGCCACCGCAACAAATACATACCTAGTTATTGGGTAAAATCCAGATGAACTTATACCCAAAAACAAAACTTTTGTAAATAGAAATAGGTAACAAAAATTGTATCGCACGTAGCACACTTTTTCCAGACTGTGATAAGCACTATAGAGGTGAAATCTTACACCGAAGGAGGCATTAGAGACTCTTATGTTACCAGTGCTTACGACATGTGAACTAAACTGTATTTATTTTCATGTTTATTACGTAGTATGTTCCACTTAAGTGTATATTTATTGTACAAAAACAACACTCTACACGTCTTCACACTTCTGTCCAAATAGAACTTGAGAATCGTAGCTAAAAGGTCTAAAACATATCAAAGACAGTGTCCGAGACAGGGCCCCGATTCATTGGAAATTTGTGATAAAATATGAAACATTACTGGAATGTTTCTTCGTAGTCAGACCCTACTCCATTGTTACTGGGACTTAACATTTCTCGAACACAAGGACTTATAGGTAAGTACTTGAGTACTTCTTAATTCGATGCATCTTCACAACGTAGTTTAAGGCTGTCGAAAACAATTTATGTGTGTGGCTGACATAATAAATCCATGTAATTATAAATTGGCTCCCGTACGAGTAACCGCCTCTATACCAGGCTTGTTATAAAAGTATAACGGTGTCATTTTGGAAACATAGTCCTTAGTTTAGTTTCTCGAGAATATTGAGACGTCATCGAAGAGTTCCATTTTTGTATGGGATTTGCGTAGTTCCATCTCCGCCCGCACGATAGGGGTGCAGCACCAAAACATAAAATTATTTGACGTGTTTTGAAAAACTGTAAATAGATTTCCCGAATAATGAATAGAGGTTGGAAGTAGTTGTAAACATGGAACACTACGATGTCACGATCTATTTTTTCAAGTGGCTTCTTTGAGAAGAATTTCGTTTGTTTACGTCCGTTGTAGTATGTAGCCCCGAGTAGGGTTAAACTCGGGGCTAAATACTTTATAATTATGTAACTTTTCAATCATATAATATAAGCCCTTTCTGATTGATTCTTGCACATCAATCCAAATCTAAAACGTCCGAATCGAAGACCAAAACTGTCCATTTTTTGCTACGTGAATTTTCCAAACTCACATCCCTAACTCTTTTGTTACTCAGTTACGACACAAATATAGCACGGAAACAATTCAATCCGACGACAGCCGCGGAAATTCAATCCAGTTTCGAGACTCCTGGGTCATTTTTATCCAGTTCGCGTTCCATGGGTCATTTTTACTGCGGTGCATTCAACGTGTTAAATTGTTTTGCAACGGCAGGGGCGTTCAGTTTAATTTTCTTACCAGTTTTTAGAACTTTTATTTTTAAGTGGGTTGTTTTGGTAGTCGACTTGTCTCTTTTTTACTTTTTGCCATAAAATTATGAAGTTTCCCCAACAATTATCACATTTGTATATTTGTTTTTTGTATCAAAAAAACAACACAAAATAAATGTACTATGGGTGACATAAAGACATAAATTCTCAACTTCAACTTCTTCTTTGTGGCGCCGCCCGCTTTTCGCCGCGACTCTGCCAGTATCTAGAGTAGTCTGTGTCATACGTAAACTTAGAAAATAGAGTAATCTGATGAGTTTGATGAATTTTATAGTAGGTACCACAATTTGTATTATAAAGCCATTTCTTTACTTTGAACTCTTTTTTGTGATCTCTAGATCAACTGCATTGAAAGATTTCAGTCTGGTCAAATTAAATTCACCTAGATAGAAAAAGATAGAAAATACTTTTATTGCAGACTTAAAACTAAAAAAAACTATTATATCATAAGTGACAATTGGCGGTCTTATCGCTCAAGAGCGATCTCTGCCAGACACCTAGTCTTGTAGGTAACTGTTTTATTTTCATGCCTACAGTTAGTTTATTTTTTTTTACAATTATTTACCTGTGTATTCTTCTTTTATGTCTTGAAAATGTAACATGTACTTATATTAATTTTGTATTCCCTTTGTGCCACTCCGTGCCACCACACTCTACCGAGATAGGTAATGTCTGGAAACCAGCGCCGTTACTAGTCTCGGCTTGTAGCGGCATAATGCTGAGACAGGAACCTATTTGGACCCATGAAATACTTTGCTTATTTGTTTTGTTTCTATTCTTTGTATGTATGTATATACCTAGTCATAATAATTCTTTACTTAATAATTATGTCTGTTTTCTGTGTGTGTATGTATCGCTGTAATGTATCCATTTCGTGTTTCTGAGTACAAATAAATGTATTTTCTTTCTTTGTTTCGTTCTTTAGGTTGGTTACATTTATTCATTTTTGAATTGAGCAACTGGCGAATAAGACAGCGATTACTTATGATACTATGAATGACTATGATTATTGATTACTAGTCACCAAAAATATGAACGATGTTGTTTTCCCAATTGCTATAAAGGCGATTTTCCCACTCCTCCGAAAGGTCAATTACCCGTGCTTACAACTAGATAGATCCAGATAATCCTGATCAATTGCTCGGAAACACAAGTTCAGGGGATCGCTAATCAGCCATGATTGATTAGGGTTTAGCCGTAGTCGTTCCGATGGTGAAAGAGATGATCTTTATAATTTTAGTAAAGAAAATTGTCTATTCTACTCAGCCTGTGAACACCAATGCTGGGTATTAGGAATTATCTCCAATACGCCATTCTAACCGGTCCTGTGGCACCATAATCCGTAAACCCTTCCCGGATATTCTCAAGATGTCTTCTGAACATTGGGCTGGTGGTCTTTTTTTTTGTGACGACCGATGTGGCGCGGTGGGCGAAGGTCTACCTGCAACGCAGAAGGTTGCGGGTTCGATTCCCGCCTCGGGACAAATGTGTGTACGATCTGCAGACATTTGTTCAGGGTGTTCTGGTCGTTTTCTATTTAAAAAAAAAAAATCTATTGTATTATTTGTTATGTTTATCAGTTATCTAGTACCCATAACACAAGCTCTGCTTAGCTTGGGGCTAGATAATGCTGTGTGAATTGTCCAGCATTATTTATTTATTTCAGCGTCTAAAGTCACATTATTATTATGCCTTGGCTCTTGGCTTAGTTGTATAAATAAATAGTTAAATTATTTTGTTTTAGTGCGTTAGACAGACATAAATATAAAATTATGTATTGTTATTTAACAGCAAAGACAAAATACGTATGTATGGAGTATTTTTACGTAATTACTATATTTTCGTTTGTAGTACAGGAAATCAAAGAAAATTATTGGGTCAAACAAATTGGTTTTATTAAGGAAAAGAACATTTACAAAAAAAACATTACCTATTTTAAAAGTATTTGACTTGATATTCGTACTTATTATTATTTATGGTCCAAGCGACCCCATTCTCACTAAAAGTGTTAAATAGTTAAGTTGTTTGGTTAACCTTTCTGGCGATAGAATAGTTTAACACTTAAATATTTGAAAAGGAAAGGGAATAAAGTCTATCTGTGTACCGTTGTTTGGATCCCACAGGGAAGTTGTTATTATGTGTGCAGATATACTTTGGATTCTAGAAAATGATTGTTTTTGCCGCAAAATTCGCTTTAAACCAGTAAAGTGTTATGTTTTTGACACAAACACCGAGGTTGTGCACCGATCCATCATCAGCCTATACCAGTCCACTGCTGGACATAGGCCTCCCCTAATGAGCGCCATAGCGCCCTGTCTTCAGCTTGCCGCATCCAGCATCTGCCAGCAGTCTTTCGCAAATCGTCGTCCCACCTGGTAGGAGGGCGTCCTACACTACGTTTTCCGAGTCGCGGTCTCCACTCAAGAACACGTTTACCCCAGCGGTTGTCGGTTCTTCTTGAAATATGGCCAGCCCACTGCCATTTCAGCTTGCTAATCCTTTGAGCTATGTCGATAACCTTGGTTCTCTGTCGGATGTATTCGTTGCGAATCCTATCCTTCAGAGAAACTCCGAGCATAGCTCTCTCCATAGCTCGCTGAGCGACTTTAAACTGGTGGACCAGCCCTACCGTGAGTGCACCGATCCGATTGTGGTAAATTAAGGCATTTCGAGAAGTAGTCCAAAAAGACGATCCGCCCGGCTGGGCAGCGTTTGAAAAACTACGTCGAGTATTTCTCGTCATCTATACCGCAATGCTTAAAAACGTAAGTTTTCAATCAAAATCATTTTTCATCATTGAAGTTTTCATTTACCTGAATACGCTATGCTTATTAGAGGAGGCCTATGTCCAGCAGTGGGCTTTATGGGCTGATGGGGATGATGGTGATTATTCAATGATTCTGTAAGTTTTTCAGTAGGCAAATGTAAATAGGAACTTAGTTTTATAATCAGTTTAGTTTAGTCGGTATAGAGTTCCTAGGAATCATCTAAGTATCAAGACTTTAACTGTAAAACGGGTAGTTTTGACCAGTTCCATTCCAAAGTGTCAAAGAGTTCGTAGCGGTAATGTGTTTTCTTCATGGCCGTTGTTCCAAACTAGATTTGTAGTCCAAACTTCGACGATACAAATGGACGTGTCAGAGCTCTGTTTTGCTATTGGATTTGCGAATCGACAAACATTGTTTTAGGAAATACGAGATGATTATAAGAACGTGCAAAATGTTACATAAATAAATAAAATTTAATATAAATTAAAGGACATTTTCATACATGATCATCTGGCCACAAAATAAATTGAGATTTTTGTATGCGTAGGTACTAGATGACTGATGTACATACACACCTGGGTTTGTATTCGGATTATGCACAGAACATAAAAAAAATGTCCCGCAGCGGGAGTTAACGCCACACCCTTCAACCGTTCACTACGCCATTGAGTTCCTCACCAGAGTAACTACATAAATTACCAACAGATGTTTAGTTTTAAACTCTAGCCTACATGCGGACTATTTAGACAAGTATCCTAAGTCTAAAGTGAAAAACACAAAAAACTGGCAATGATTATGCTTACCTAAGTCTTTATCTGTATAAAGGCTTAGGTAAACACCGGAATTAGAGTGTTACAAGATGTAACAGTCTTTAATGAGTATTTTAGACTGTTACATCTTGTAACACTCTAAATGCGGTCCTAGTCAGTTTGGATGAGAAACCATAAACATAATAATATCAGGTTCCTTCCAAAGTTGGATATTTCTGGCATTGTCTAGAATTTAATTAGGTTTTCTCGTAATTCCAATTAGTGACGTAATGAAAGGCTTGAATAGGATTTTTCGTCACCCTCTCTGTATAGAGAAGAGTATTGTTCCCTGTTTTTGTGAACGCTCGCCATTTTTAATAAAAGGTAGGCCTTTTGGAGGCGCATTGAATTTTTGTTCATGATTTTGTGTGGGATGAATATCACAGCACGGCGTTGCTTGGTGTGGACTGTTCAGCAGATTTTTTTCACTCTTCTCTATAATAGCTTTTGTTATGCAGCGTTCCAAAGCTACCTAGTAAGCTAGTTTTAATGTTTATTTATAATTAACAAAAACGTTTTATGTCTAAGATACAACTGAACACTAGAAAACGCATTAGTTTAAAACTGTCTCGCACCTCCCAGCGTCCAAACTCAGGATAGGATTACGTACGACCAAGTGGGTGTCGTAAGAGGCTACGGAAATACACCGGGTGGCAGGCAGCAGCGCCTCTTGCAAAAAAGATCTGCCACCGAACTACGATCCCCAACCCGCATACTCAGCGTAGGGATTATGGGCTTACCCCCCCCCCATAAGATACAAACCAATAAGGCGATTATCAGGGGGAGGGCTGCGTAGACCACACAGCAGTGGACCCATTATGGTCTGTTGAGTTGAGTAGCTTATGAATACAATTTCAGAGCTTTATTCTAATTTCGGTTTCTTTTTGTTTCTAAATCGTTGACAAATCGAAACTTCTAACCATGCCTCTTCAATAAAACAGCAAAAATCCTTCCAAAAAACACCTTTTTTAAGGTGTTTTTCTAATACCAAGAGACCATCCATCAAGCTCTCGAATACGCTTATCCTGATACTTGAATCTTTTTAAAAATAACGAGGATTTTCTTAGGAGTTCAAATTTATAACGCTTATTTTCGTAGACAGTTTTGTAAATAAGGAGCATTGTGACGAGTAATAGGTTTACACGGTTCTCTTTGTAAAATTCTTGTCAGGAGGATCGAAGGTCATGTAATTTTTGTAAAGTACAGGATTCTATGTAATGCAGCTACATATGGTCGATTTTTGTTTTTTTTTCAGCGTTGTTGTATATTAAAACAATTGAAGATAATATTCATGGTTTTTTTTTACTTTTGAGTATCCTACTTAATCTCGCCAAAGGCACTCTGCGATTTTTTCCTTCTGTGACAATTTATCTATTTCATACTTATTACTACGACCGAGATGCATTGAAGAAGGGGATGAAATCCTTTTCCTATAGTGGGATACTAATGGCTGATATAAATATTATAAATAAACTACGGCTCCTTGGTTCTGTCAGTAAATCGGATAGTTTATAGTCATCCTCGTCTGCCATCCAGGCGACAAATAGTTAGCTACATCTACACAGTATCTTGCAGGGAAGGACATTTTAACCACTGTCTGTGCTTGTGGGGCCTAATTTAACCACTTTTACTAATTTGGATGCCTGTAGTTGACAACGGATGTGACGATCCATGTAGGATTAAAGGTTGTCACAGAGGCACACAGCTACCACCCAGTACAAAAATGTGCACACAAATATAGGCTTAAAATAGTTCACGATTAGATACATTTTAGAGTGACAAAATGGCCTTTAACACGCTTCAAACGAGTAGACCACGAGCTGTCTGTCAGCTGATGCCGTCAATATAAAATAAATCTAAACGTTACGAGTTAAACCCTATATTCAAATGCGAATTTTTGAGCTGCGCTGTAATGCTTTTCAGCCTTAAATTTACGTCAAAATGCGTGTTTTTAGTTTTACATGTGTCTGTACCCTATAAGGCCTTTGGCCTTTCTTTTTTTATAGGGTGATTCGAACAAGATTTAAGTGCTTTATTTGAGGAAAATCGAATCAGCCTTTTGGAAAATCATATCAAATAATATGAATCATCATGATAAATTATGGTTCAAATTAAAAACAATAGATCATAATTTAAGATTTATTTGTTAAATTTGCTTCATATAATGTTAAATTAGATAAGATAATATATTATGCTATTTGCTTTTATGAGTTTATTTACGATAACACAAAGTTCAGTGTTGGTTTTACAATTACATAGCTTGCGCTCCGTGGTATACCTATTTATAGGGTCTTCTTATTGTGTTATAGAGGTTCGGCATTCAAGACCGTTGTGTAGGTCGATATACTCTCAAAAATACGGCTGGCCATTGCGGATTATTATCTAAATAAAATTGCTAAATAACGTGTGGTCATGGCAACCTAGTAAATTAGTTTCCTTTGATGAAAAATATATCTGCAAATTGTGTTCGACTTTTTCGTGTTCAAAATTCAACAGATTTTTATCTACCGGTATTCGTTTCTTATAACCTTGTATAAACCTTCGTTATTTGAGTTCTAAAAGGAAATAACTGAATACAAAAGCTGACCTACATATCAAACTGTTTAGCTGACTGTGTCGAATCAAAAGGATTTTTAGTATAAAGAATCAAAAGTATAATAAACCGTAAGGCTTTTTTTTATTTTCATTAAAATGATAAAGTTGTCAGATGAACGTGATGAAATTTCTAGCCATAGGCCATAGTCAATCAAACAATTAAAGAAACACAATACAAAATTGAATATTAGTCTCATATAACGTTAGTGCTTAAAACTAAATTATAAATTCTTTTGTTTTAAAATAGCATATAAGTGGGTAAATCCATAACATACAAATTAACACAAACATAATATGCAAAGTTACGTGACACGAAAACCTCATTTTCCAGACACTACACTGCCTTAAAGTAAATAATTTTCCTTATTCCCATAGCATAATAAAAAGTATATACTTGTAAGATAATAGGTATGTCTACGATCTTCGAAAACTTATTCAAAAAGTCCAATTCCCTCGGGAAGATCATTACAGTTTAATTAACAAACTTAATTAGTTCTCATTCCGTCATAAACCTCTTGTAATATTTACCTAATCTTCGTAACACTCCATTTAACCGAAGAAACTTTATTTCAGTCATCACTAAAAACCATTTTAGTTCACAAACACTTTTTAAAACCAGTAATAAAGAAATTCAAGTATATCACGCGTAATTTATGTTGAAAGTTCGAGAGAGAAAAAAATTCTCGTGGAGGCACGTGCGCTCGGCGTGACAGCCAAAGCCAAACTGATGTGAAGTGAAGACTAAGACTGATACAGCCCCTCGAGGTTGCAACCTGAAGGGGATGTTCATTGCCGGTTTTGTATTGAATTTTGTGAAAGACAGCTTTGAAAAGCGGTAGGCTATGACGAAATAGAAAAAGACGAGAAAGACTTCTGGTAGATGCTGGATGCGGCAAGCTGAAGACAGGGCGCTATGGTGCTCAGTAGGGGAGGCCTATGTCCAGCAGTGGACTAATATAGGCTGATGATGATGATGATGAATCTATGAAGAAATAGTACAAGAAAAGATAATATGTATGAAGAAAATGGATTATTTTATTCTTCTTGTAATAAACTTGTGATGTTATTTTATACAAACTTTTATTAAAAGAATCGTGGCGAGGGAAGCATTGCTTTTCATGCTTAAAAGATCGATCTCATTCGTCATTTTATTTGAGATTGATACATTGGTCGTCTGATTATGTAAAGGGTTTTTCTTTTCTCGTTGACTCTATTTATCACATCTTCACTAATGTTATAAAGAAGAACGATTTGTATTTTTGTATGTAAGACCAAAAATGATTACACCATTAGAAAGCTTACTTTTCAGGAAGTGACATAGCCTATGTTTTATAGCGAGATTTCCACGGGAACGTCAACTGCGCGGGTGAACCCCAAGGCGCTAGTTGTCTAAATTTTGAACATCATTTTGGAACACCGGGAAGAAGTTTTTGATTTTCAGGTAATTTTCAGACTAGTAACTTTTCCTAACGGTTCCAAAGCGAAGCGAAAATGTCTCAATATCTTTGATATTTTTATATCTAGGTGTAGACAGGGTGTTTATTTAACAGCAAAAAATAATTACAACTAATATTTACACTTACATCTATTTTCTAAAAATCTAAGCCATCACCAGAAGGCAGAGTGCCCAGAATGCTGGCAGCATTGCCACGTTGAATGGCAATGCTAATTCGTTGACCGAAATAAAAACCAGCATTCCGATCACCTGTGGACTCTATTAGTAGTTTTGTAAGATCCTTATAGATAACGTGTGCCCCAGGACCCCAAGGACCTAGGGTTTCCACCCAAACGGCTCAAATAGGTAACCTCAGACTCTGTCAAGACTAGTGCAGCGACAGGGTGTTACATTTTTGTTACATCCTGTATAGCTCAAAACGACATGACTTTCTTTGATATTCTTGATCGTTCATATTACAATTTTCAATACCTTAGACACCTTAGTAACTTTATCTTCTTCACCAACCCTTCTGCTAAAAATATAAAATAGTTCTACCACATAAATAGACACCTTAAAAAGGGTCGCTTTAAAGATAAAAACTGTTATCTACTTCTGTAGGTTTCTTGTTCTGTTTTCTTTAGAAATAAAATCAACATTTCTTCCAAAGAGTTTGCGGGACAATGGCTAAACTCTGCAGCCGACAAGTCTTTGAGGGTAAATAATTACCCTACCATCTTTAGGCATTACAATACTTTTTACAAAGCTTTGTACTGTGTAAGATTTAAAAGATTTTAAGCTCTAAAAGAATGTATTTGAATTGAAATTGTGATTAATGGCATACCTAAAGCTCGCAGTGGGTGAATGGGGTTTAAAAATATAGCGAAAATATCACTATGAATAAATTCTGGGCTTGTGTTTGATCATCGTTGATAGCAAAGCTGATGTGAGAACAGCTATAAGGGGGGCGGTTGATACATTTTTCAAATCTGACGATATGGTCTTTGGTTTTTTAAAAAGCGCACGCACTATCAAGACTTGTAGATGATAATTAAAGAAGAATTCTTGAGTAATGATGATAGCGGGAACTTTACCGACAGAGCTGATAGAGAAAAAGTGAGCTGATTAAATTGAAAATACTGTCCCAAGTATTTCTCGTTGAGAAAATTTTTACCATCAAAACATGAAGAAGGCTCTATGTATAAATAATTAACATAATACTTTCCAGGTATTTAATTGCAGGGTGTGTCATAACAAAAACGTCCAAATAAAAAAAAACTTTGAATTACGTTAACTAAACACCAGGCAGTCTTTCTTGTCTGTCTGCCCTGACAAAAAGATTAGAGTAAGTATATTTCATTTAAGTACGATTTTGCGACGATACTACTCTCATAGTAAAGTGATTGTCAGCATAATTCGGCCCTTGGAAGCCTGAATTTGTGACGTCAGCATTGATAAGTACGAAAACATTGGCTCTATGCATGCGTTAAAAAGTAAAAGCTGACATAGCACATCGTCACCATAGTCACCACGAGGGGTAGAAAGAGATGTTTTTCGGAGATTTCCGAGAAAAAATTGCTCTCAGCGGAAACCTGTCATAAAAGCACCTCTCTAGATCTATTACATCTTCTTTCAATCTTATTCATGAGATAAATCTAAGCAGCGCCATGAAACAAGAAGTTGAAGGTAAACTTCTTCATTCGGTAACTGTAAAAATACAGTAAAGTTTCATGTAACTTAGCTACGTACCTATTTTACAAAGCTACAAGAGCAAAGCTAGGCTATATTTATCTTCACAACGTGAACAAAAGTGAACACAAAATATGTTATTTCTCACTAAGAGCCAAGAGTCGTGCTTCACTGCCTAGCCCATAAATTACAGAAGCGTGGAGACGTAACACATTATGTCAGAGGAAACGGCGGTTTTTTGGCTATAAACGGGTTAACTTATCTGGTAAACGAGGTTTTTACCTGTAGGAGTTCTCTGCTGCAGTTTTTGGCGGCGTTTGCAACAAAATTTCGTAACCAGTTGCGAATAAAAATTAATACCTAAAATAACTATTGATAAGATTTTTTTCTGTGTTTATGATACTTTTAAGTACTTACTCATATTTTGAATTGTAAATAAAACGATTAAAGAAACTTGTTGGTAAAATGGAAATAAACGCAGAAGCAGTGTTAAAAAATTCAAAAAGAAGCTTCTGCCCTTAATCTGGTAGGTTTTTTTGTTAACTCTTACGAGATTCATAAGTTAAAAGAGGCGATTACGCCGTGACCGCCACGGCTCCTTCCCATTTCGCAACCTTCCCATCTTATAACCATTTTTATAATGAGTGACACAAGCAGCTTGATAATTCATACTCTATACATCCTACCGAGAGATGAACAGTATCATCTCTGTCGCGCTTTTCACTGAAAAAGAGAGAGAAAAGCAAATTTAAATTATTTGAGTCGGTATTGTACCCCAAAATAATTTCGGGGTTACCAATAATACCAACATAAAATTAGATGCCCTGTAATTATTACAGGGCATCTAATTTTCTAGTAAAACAATCAGGGCATAGAGATTTCTATTATTCCAGGGCCCATTTTTATAATGTTTATGTATTCTTGTTTCGCAACTGGTTCAAAATTCAGTTTCGCTCAAAGAGCTCGAAATAATTTCTATTGACTCATCGCGAAAAATATCATAATTTTATATAAGCTTTACAGCACTTCCTTACCTGTTTTCTATGTATAAATCTAAATGCTTTCTTAGCGCTTCAAGTTATATCTAACGATCCAAGAACATGCATGCAGAACTACGACTAGTTCTGCATGTTCCTAGATTGAATTTCACTCAGTTCCATGAAATAGTTTGCAGGTTAGTTTAGTAAATTACCTGTCCCGTTGAAATTTGAATACATATATCAAATTTTTATTCCGCGTTTATTTTTGGTCTTGTTTTGAACTTATTAATCTTTTGCGTGGTTCTTAACTTAAATATCTAGTAACTATTTTACTCGATATTCAGATAAAGGGTTGTCCTCCTAGCCGAATATTGACCACGGTCAATCTGAATGGCGACTGGCCATTAGTGTGCAAGTATCTATATGTGGAAACACAGGTGCACTATTCTTCTCTTCTAGTAGGGAGAAAAATTACTAGGTACATACGCGATATTAAAGCCCTTAATCAAATATTGGAAAATATTTACCGACTTAATCCGGATGAACAAAATCAATATTTATTTTGAATTTAATTCATTTACTTTCATGTAAGTACATTTTACCCTTTTGACTATATCAATACCAGTCGGAGGCGTGCCCAAGACGCTGGCTATGCCCCGCTGTATGGCAATGCTGATGCGCTGTGCCAGATCACCAGCTCTCGGGCCACGCGTCGCTTTGACCAGACGCTCCGATGACTTTGTGAAAACCCGGAAAGACTCGGTACCCCACGGAGGCACGGACTCGACTCCAAGCGTAGCAAATGCGTAGGCTCTGTCGAGACCTGCATATTTGCCCCTCATAAGATCATTCGCCAAATCAGCCGCCGTACCAGCCCTCACAAAAGCTTGATTATTGCTCTTTTTTCTATGTTTCTATTCTATAACTATAATTTTCGTTATAAATGAAGCAATAAAATTTTACATTAATTTCAAAACCCTACCGTATTTTTCCGCCTCAAGCTCACTGTCCTTTACTATTTTCAATTGAATAGGCTTACAGTCAATAAAACTGGATCGACCGGTCACTTCTGCTCGACCTAATACCCTATCTGGCCAACGTACAAATCACCACATTAGTGGAAAAGGCAGTGGAAATCTAATCCACAATGTAAATCGTTACCTGTGTACGAATCTAGGGTTAAGGGATCTTAGAGGTTTTTAAGAAAAGATGAGAAATCAGTCTACTTTGCTTTAGGCTAGCAGCATAAAAGGATTTTTTTGTCGTATGTAAACGGTTTGTTTTTTGGAAAGTATTTGCTGTTTTTTGTCCGAATTAAAAAATTATATCGCTTTTACGTAGAAAATGATCTTGAAGTTGCATAATAACAATTTTATTCTTGAAGGATAAGTATTTATGGCAGTAAACTTAATAACAGTGTAAAAATAAGTGATTTGAAGTGTATTTTAATTTTTTAACTACTAACTTTGTTTGTCCTTAGCCACGGGCAGCAACTAATAATAAGTTAATAATAAATATAATTATTCGTGTCATAATCATGATTTTATCTCGGGGTCCTTGCTGGAACCGTTCGCTTGGAGATTCTGTGTTTTGTATTTCTCACTTTTTTTTTTACTTCGTCTAACTTTCTCAGTACAAATATTTTTTTCTGATACAATGAAAATGTGTTTTCACCAAAAATTAGCTGATGTTTGCAAATAAAGTTTTCTGTAAGTACCTTCTTTGGTTATGAGTGCCATAATGTTCTGGTACAAAAAATCATACGGTGTGTTTTCAGATGGAAAGTGGTCACATTGATATTTCAAGTCGTGAACCAAAACAAAATACTTGTGCAGCTCTTTAATGGTTTCTTTTCTCGAATAAAAAGTCAGTTACTTACTAAAACAAAGCCCAGAACTAATAAAATACCTAAAGAGGAACCCTCACTACGTCCCCTACTAAAGGTAAATGATAGGACATTATTGTCAGGGAGAAATGTGGCGTGCACAAATATAGTAGCGGTTTTCTTTTCACTTTCGGAATTATCATTAAATTTATATTCACATCATATTACCTGATTTTAATCTGTATAAGACTTGCAAATTTTTATTAACAACTAGTGATCCGCCCCGTCTTTGCCGGGTATATTCTATAGCCTATGTTCATCATGGATAATGTAGGATTCTACTGGTGAAAGAATTTTTCAAATCGGTCCAGTAGTTCCGAAGCCTATTTCATTTTAAACAAGCAAATTCCTCTTTGTAATATTAGTATCTATAGAAGAAAACTTATTTAAGGCCAAATAAATTTACCAGTATTTAAAATAGGATATTTAACTGTAAAAAATATAAAACATATTATTTAGAAAAGAAATATTAGTTTTAGTAAATAAAATAACAGAATAAAATTCAAAAAGCTTTCAGGTTTTTTTATCTGTTTTTGAACACCGTGTAATAAATAGTAGACGCAATGTTATATAAGGTCATGCAGCAGAGTACGTAAACTGAGAGGTAAAATAATTTTTTTTCGGGACGCACATAAAAAAATATTGTTCATTTTTAAATTTTCTGTCCTTTTATATCCCATGTTAGATCGGGACTTATGATCCTAACGTTCAACAAAAAATAATGCTTTCATCTTGAACAAACAGCTTGATTCATTGTCCTTGATATTTGTACTATCTTCTGTCAGACTAAAAGACAAAATGTATTCGCTACATTCAGTAGGCCCTTAACATTATTCAGGGAATAGACAGCCCACAATTGTATTTTCGGTTTCCATCAGAACGTAAATCGCATTAGTGTCACTTTGTGATGTGCCAGTCAGCACGTTTGCCGTTGTTTAGGGTTCCGTCCCAAATAGGTACTGATAAAAGAACCCTATTAAAGCCTACGTTGCGCAGTAGGTATCCAAGAGAGCGGTCCCATTTGCCGGAAGAAAAATAATATAATTAAATCAACCCGGCGAAAGGGATCGCGGTCCTTTTTTTCTAGCGGTCCCAAATGACGGAAGCCTCAAAAATACAATACAGCGCAGGTGCTGTACTGCATTTCTCTACAAAATTCCAGTCATTTTAATATATTTAACCAAGGTTTCAAAAGTTTTACAACTTTGAAATATAACATTCGTGATCTATATTTTTTACGCTCAAAATTATAGCATCAATAAATAATCAAATAAACATTAAAACATAATTGATTACCGCAAAATATCACACGTGTAATTCAAACCGCGCCGAATCGTGACACTCTGCCGCAATAATGCGGATGCGGGTTGATAAATGGGCGGTTACAATGGGTAATCTGTGATGGCAATTTTCAGCCACTGTAGTGCCATAATTTGATGCATTTGACACTGGTAGTATGTGCGAGAAGGTGATAAATGCGATTTGGAACCGCGTATGTGCTTTAGGGTCACTTCACACCGAGATGCGATGCGACACAATCGATGCTGCGCACACTTTTATTCATAATACAACTTTATTTACTACATAAAAAGATACAACTTGGCGCAAGCGTGACGTAGCGTATCGAACTGCCACGGGGATTTTACGAAAAATTACACTATACATGTAACCTTTTAGTATCAGCTCACACCGTATAATGTAACGTTTGAAAACAAAACAGCCGATGAAAAATTCGTTTGAGTCACCCTACTAAAAGATAAGGGGCCAAATTCTGCTAACCACTCGCTTTACTACAACAATTGTATTGTCGCAAAACCGTCCTTATGTGAAAAAAACATTAGTGACTAAAAAGCCAGCCAAAGCAAAGGCTTAAATTGCTTTTGATGGAGCCATTGATAACCGCACCGCATTCTTTGATAAATTCTCAGCTGCTTGATTCATTATGTATTCGTATGTATCATTCATACTTTCTTTCGCGGCTCCATGGCTGTATTTTGATAACAAATAAAAACATAAGAAAATGAACCAATAAGCAGCGAGAATATAGTCCCGAGTCTCTGAGTCGTACTCAGAAATAAATCTGAATCAAACAGCGAAAATTCGCTTCCGGATTCATTACCATTTGTGGATTCGTAGGACAATGCCGAAAACACTGATGGGTACATATATTAATAGTAAGTATAAGCTGCTGCCCACCGCTTTGCCCGCGCTTTCATGTGTTCTATATCCGTCCCCGGGATACTATTTACCTGCCTGCCAAATTTCACTAACATCCGTTCAGCCGTTTAAGCGTGTAAATGTAACAGACAGACAATCAGAAAGAGTCACTTTTGAATTTATAATATTAGTAACTATGGATATCCTGTTTTGTTTGTTTTCGGCTTCGAGCCTGAGAGAGTCCAGAAGTTCAACGTGACAGCCTCCCAGAAAGTAACAGACTCTCTAACGAAAAACAAGATCCGCCAAGTGCGAGTGTAACTCGCGCGCCGAGGGTTTCAAACATTTGCCAATTATTTGGACAATCAATATTCTGAAATATTTTAAAAAGTATGAAACTTACAGAAATTTCAAAAAGTGTTTTGAAATGGTCAAAACAATACCTTTCATTTGATACCCCACATGGGGAGGTACCCCCCTTTTGAAAAAAAATTCCCCCCCTTTTTTACCATTTTTCAAATACTATTATTATTACAGACTTCTCTATATTTTTCCTGTAAAATATAGATCGATATCTACAAACGCCTCATACATTGTACATGGATCGGTCTGCAATCTTCGGAGCTAGGGGGGGGGAATGGTCAATTTTTCGACTTTTTTTGAAATATTTCAAAAAGTATGAAACTTACAGAAATTTCAAAAAGTGTTTTGAAATGGTCAAAACAATACCTTTCATTTGATACTGAACATGGGGAGGTACCCCCCTTTTGAAAAAAAATTCCCCCCTTTTTTGACAATTTTTCAAAAACTATTATTATTACAGACTTCTCTATATTTTTCCTGTAAAATATAGATCGATATCTACAAACGCCTAATACATTGTACATGAATCGGTCTGCAATCTTCGGAGATAGGGGGGGGGGAAAGGGCAATTTTTCGACTTTTTTTGAAATATTTCAAAAAGTATGAATTTTACAGAAATTTCAAAAAGTGTTTTGAAATGGTTAAAACGATACCTTTCATTTGATTCCCCACATGGGTAGGTACCCCCCTTTTGAAAAAAAAGTTCCCCTCTTTTTTGACCATTTTTCAAAAACTATTATTATTACAGACTTCTCTATATTTTTCCTGTAAAATATAGATTGATGTCTACAAACGCCTCATACATTGTACATGGATCGGTCTGCAATCTTCGGAGCTAGGGGGGGGGGAATGGTCAATTTTTCGACTTTTTTTGAAATATTTCAAAAAGTATGAAACTTACAGAAATTTCAAAAAGTGTTTTGAAATGGTCAAAACGATACCTTTCATTTGATACCCCACATGGGGAGGTACCCCCCCTTTTGAAAAAAAAATCCCCCCTTTTTTGTCAATTTTTCAAAAACTATTTTTATTACAGACTTCTCTATATTTTTCCTGTAAAATATAGATCGATATCTACAAACGCCTAATACATTGTACATGAATCGGTCTGCAATCTTCGGAGATAGGGGGGGGGAAAGGGCAATTTTTCGACTTTTTTTGAAATATTTCAAAAAGTATGAAACTTACAGAAATTTCAAAAAGTGTTTTGAAATGGTCAAAACAATACCTTTCATTTGATACTGAACATGGGGAGGTACCCCCCTTTTGAAAAAAAATTCCCCCCTTTTTTGACAATTTTTCAAAAACTATTATTATTACAGACTTCTCTATATTTTTCCTGTAAAATATAGATTGATGTCTACAAACGCCTCATACATTGTACATGGATCGGTCTGCAATCTTCGGAGCTAGGGGGGGGGGGAATGGTGAATTTTTCGACTTTTTTTGAAATATTTCAAAAAGTATGAAACTTACAGAAATTTCAAAAAGTGTTTTGAAATGGTCAAAACGATACCTTTCATTTGATACCCCACATGGGGAGGTACCCTCCCTTTTGAAAAAAATTTCCCCCCTTTTTTGACAATTTTTCAAAAACTATTATTATTACAGACTTCTCTATATTTTTCCTGTAAAATATAGATCGATATCTACAAACGCCTAATACATTGTACATGAATCGGTCTGCAATCTTCGGAGATAGGGGGGGGGGGGAAAGGGCAATTTTTCGACTTTTTTTGAAATATTTCAAAAAGTATGAAATTTACAGAAATTTCAAAAAGTGTTTTGAAATGTACAAAACGATACCTTTCATTTGATACCCCATTTGCCTTCCTAAGTCTCTTTTGAAATTTCAACATCAAAATTTGTATTGAAATTATTCATTTTCATTTTTCATTTATTTATATATTTTTTTCTTGAAATCAGTAATGGCGCACGAAATGTATCATTATTTTAAATTTCAAGTTAATAGCTGCAGTAGTTACTGAGATATTCAAGAAAGAGCGGGGACGGACAGAGCGAGACCATAAGGGTTTCAAAACCGATGTTTGAAACCCTAAAAATGACATGAAAGAACCCCTAGCTAACAGGCCTGGAGCCGAAAAACTCCAGCGGAATCGAAAGAAGCCTTCAATCGAAGTTTTCGCAGATAAGCGATTATGACCGAAAATCTCAGCTACATAAAACCTATCACAGTATTTTTCTGCAGCAATTCTCATTTCTCTGCTCACGTGTATCACTATTCCGTAATGATTGCTCTGCTGAAAAATGGCGGTGGCTCGGCCAATCACGTTGCGAGCTGTGCAATCCAATGTCTCACAGGGATTTACTGCAGAGCTGTGCGTGGCTGTAACTAGAATAAATTCGACGGGAAATCGTGAAACAGCGATTTTCTTACAACTATTTCAGGTTAAGACGGTACCCCGAGCCAAACTAGCGCCGCCACCTATTTTATTTTATTATTTCGTTCAACATAGGTAATTTCAAAATTTTGAATGAGTAGTTTGTGATACCTACTAGAAATGTGTGTACGGAATGTTTGCAAATGTTTGTAAAGTTTGTACGATCTGCAGACATTTGTTCAGGGAGTTCTGGTCGTTTTCTATGTATGATAAAAAAATATCTATCTATGTAATGTATTGTATCTATGTATGTTTATCAGTTATCCCATTACACAAGCTCTGCTTAGTTTGAGGCTAGATAATGCTGTGTGAATGGTCCAGCATTATTTATTTACTGACATTGCGTGAAATGCAGTTTCTACAAATCATCATGAACAAATGAGTGAATACAAAAGCTCTTAATTCTTAAACTTGGTATTGGTAGTAGCTACTCCCTTTATTCAATAATCAATTAATTGAAACTAAAATCTTCTCTTCTGGGCATATGCTGAGCGATGCCCCCTTTTTTGTCACTTATTTTTCTTTGTTTGTCTTTTCCTTTTAATTTGTGTTATTGTGACAAAAATAAAACCTTTTTACTTTACTTTACTTTACTAAAATAAAAACGAAACTGCTCTTATTAACAGTAGATGTGGAAACGGGAGATCAGTCTTTAGTCATCATTAGGTTCTGGACAAGTAGGTACGTGCTTTTATATATTGTTATGAAGGTAATTTACACAAAATTTTAGTAATAAAACTAAAATTTTGCTTATCCTCACAAACATGTTCCCTAGCATGGGGATTGGGGATTGTGTCTAAGGCAGAATAGACAATAATGACATCGCAATATTGCGCACATTATTGAAGTTGAAGGAATGCATTTCAAATAATTTACGCATTCGATGATGAAGTGACGTAATTTTTTCTATTCTACCCTAGACAACAAACCCCGTGTTAGGGAGGCAGGTCTTACAATTAATGATAGTCAGTGAATTATCAGTAACCCTGTTTAGAATCGATAAAACTTTTTATTGTCCTGCAAAGTTTAAATGCTTTCCTAGTTTCAATGCAACCAGTTACTCAGCCTTATCGAGGTAATAGAAACTTATAGCACGGTAAAGTTCACAAGATAATGGTTATGGCAAAGCTGGCACACAAGGTGGTTATAGCATGGTAAAGTTCACAAGATAATGGTTATGGCAAAGCTGGCACACAAGGTGGTATGTAAAATGGCATTCAACGCCTCAGTTTTGTTGCGTGTCGCAAATTTTCTAGGGTAAACCAATACCAATAAAATTTCATACTTACATAATTACCAAAAAATCGTGTAACTTCTATAAAATGTTTATTCGGCATCATATAAAAAAGTGACTTCACTCGGTGGTTTTGTACCTCACCTCACCCCAACAGCCTGTAATGGTCCACTGCGGACGCAGGCCTCCCCCTGATTTTTTTATCTCATGAGGGTAGTCTCAAGGGGGGAATGCCCATAATCCCCACGCTGGGCATGCGGGTTTTGTACGCGCTTCTTCAATAGGTAGTTAATGCATCCAGCCAGTAGAGACATAATAAATTTAAATGCCTAAAGTGCAAGCTCGATTTGCAAATCGTCGTCGCGTCGCCCACGCGCATCTGAGACGCGTTAATGGTACTTTACTTAGGACCTGAGTTTCCATTGATGAATTCATCATTAGTAAAGCTCTGTGTTTTTTATTGACATCAGATTTCCTTCAAAGTTTTTATAAACACTTACAATGTTACACACACTTTACTCTTTTGCTCGACTACGTTCCATTACTACAATATATTTTCGTAACTTTGAATCAGGTTTGCTGTAACCTAGAAAAACAGGTCAAGTGGTGAGTAATCTGACTTTTGAGCTATATCATGACGTTGACGAAAATCCATCGTTGATCGGCTCCACCCCGTATGTAAGTTGTATGTATTTTTATGTACCATTATTAGCACACCCAATCGATTATGACCATCAATAAATCACGCAAAAGTACACCATAACATGACAACAAACACACATCACCACCGGTCCGACTATAACTGAGAGGGGTGACCTAATTGCACCTAATTCAAACTTTCCACGTTCGAGAAGCTAGTACCCGATCACTCTTTTTTTTACTTTTTTCTATGGAAAACTTTTAGAAATCTTCGTTCCCTTTAACGCTTTCACAAAACCGCACCCTATGAACATGTCTCCACGCCTCGAAATCCTGGTTCTCTATCAAGATGAACAAATATAACTATTTCACTGTCCAACTGCTATTCAGATTGTCAGTTGGACAACACAATGCGAATCAGCACTATAATCAGTACCGGATTGGAACCCATAAGCTTAGGCGCACAGTGACAATAACAAAAGCTGGCAAACACGGTTTAAAAAAGAGTGTAAAACACTCTTTTTCAGACCGTGTCAGAGAAATACACTCTAGAGGAGACATCATATCACATTAAAAACCTTTCAAAGGCCATGCTGAACTTACGCATTCCCTGATCCTTCCAGAAGTAATTTATGAACTCTAACTTAGTTTATAATTCTTAGGGACACTTACTAGTGGTTTATTTTCCACTTCTTACACTAGTGGACAAAAAAATACGTTGACAAAATCAATAACACCTTGATAATAATTACTATTTATAAACCTGTTTATAGTATAAAAATTTGACTTGTCTAAGTGCTAATCATGTCAGCTTGAAGAAATAAATGTTATTGATATTTGATATTTACCATAAAGAGTAATGCTATAACCTCCATACTGGGCATGTGGGTTGCGGGTCGCAGTTCGGTGGAAGATCTTGTTCTGCAGAAAGAGTTGCTGGCCGCATTCCGGTGGAAATCGTTTAGTTTTGCTTTTGTAAGCAATATCTGTTTCGCTGACAAATAGTAAAACAAAGAAAGTAAGTAAAGACGAGGCTCAAACACCAAAAGGTTTGTAAATTGACTCCAAGCAAAAACCAATTAGTTTTTTAGTCACGTTAGGCATGCATTAAAAAACCCGAGAAATGTAACATTCGGGCCAGTGTTATAAATATATATAATATTTAAAAAATGTAATATAATGATACCTTCGTCGAAAGTGAACAAGCTTTCCATCAGTGAGCTGCAATAGTTTAGTTCACAACTAAATATCAGGGGTAATTGAACACTGTGATGGGTTCTGTTTTGTGTTGTTTTGGTTTCTGCAGTGTTGGTACAGCGTGTGTAAAGAGTAATCCTGATTTTAAAACGGGTCTATCAGACCGTGAAACTGATTTCCAGTTTGTTATCTATCGCATTTAGTTTTTGATTTAAAACTAGTATTTTTACAAAGTAGAAGCGACCACTACGGTTGACGGGAACGTTTTTTAGGTATTTTGCGACGGCTAGACTATTGTGGACTAATTTGAAAACTCCCTGGTTTTCGAATAAGTGCATAATACCGAAGAAGGTTTTTCATCTGCTACCACAAATTTAGTAAGCCAACCAAGTCTAAAACAATTCAGATTTTTGCGGGTTTTTTAAATTTTATTTTGCAAATACATGATACTTGGCGTTTTTTAAAATCTGTTTGGCATTTTGAGTCGTTGGCTGTACACCTTCTCTTACGGTAAATTTTAGAATATTATATAATATAAATTTTGGAACTTTTAGAAGTTTAAGGCTAGTATAGTAACTACATTAATTATTAGATAAATAAGAGGAGAACTCAGTGCCTAGTCAAACCTAACATAGGCTTTAAGGTACTACTAACCAAGCTATGTAACGAATTTTTTATCAATTAATTATATCTATCTAAAAAATGTACCTACTTTAAATTTTATCATCAATGTAAAGCACTTCTTCACACTTTTAGCCACCCGTGTTTTTACACTCTATGACGAACGTTTTGTATGAATCGGAATAGGAAACTAAATTGCATGGCGTACAGAAGTTTATCTAACGAAAACAATGATAAATTGTAACTACGTGTACCTAATAACTGCCTATACATCTAGTAGGGGTTAAAATGAAGATAATATTACATTCCTATATCGACGACCTCTGTGGCGCGGTGGGCGAAGGTCTGCCCGCCCAGGAAAATGCGAGTTCGATTCCCGCCTTACATTCACCGGGGGGCGGGCAGCAGCGCCTCTTGCAGAATAGATCTACCACCGAACTGCGAAACTGGTATAGAACGGTCAAAGAATTAGCAAGATGAAGTGTAAACTTGTTCTTGAGTGGAAACCGAGACTCAGCAAACCTACCCTCCCACATTGCGTAGGATGCCTTATGGCCAGGTGGGATGACAACCTGCGAAAAACTGCTGATGCGGCAAGCTAATTATTTTTTAGGATCTTACAACACTTTTTCTAACAAAGAAAGAATATATGAAATAGGACAACGCGTTGATGAAAACTAAGTACATTATTTTGAATTTCACCCCCTCTCTAAAAGGATCCGTACTGAATTCCGGGATTATACCACAATTATACTATTTATACAGGGTAATTGATAAATTAGTAACACTACGTGAACTGCAGGTTTTGCCCATTATCAGGAACACGTTTGTGAAGACGTCGGGTTTTTTAACGACCTGGCGTCATCACAAACGTGTTATCAATAAAATGTTTTCGATATATTTTCAATGTACAGAATTGGACCTGTTACAGTTTTAATATTAGTATAGTTATTCGCAAAAACTTATTTTTTTAAATACGTAAGTATGGTTTTTATTTCGGTCAACGAATTAGCATTGCCATTCAACGTGGCAATGCTGCCAGCATGCACTCTGCCTTCTGGTGACGGCTTAGATTTTTAGAAAATAGATGTAAGTGTAAATATTAGTTGTAATTATTTTTTGCTGTGAAATAATTAAAAAAATTAATATTTAATACGTAAGTACCATTATATTAAAAAGCAATTAAAAGGCGGCAAAAACTTCCCACCTCTTAATTGCTTTTTAATATTGCTTAAAATTCAGTAATTAAGTTCAATAATTAACCAATTAATTTGTTTTATTAACTTTCAGTAGTCAATGATTGAGAACAAATATTGGATTCTCTTTAACAAAATGGCACACTACAATAAAATCAGTAAGTCTGTTCGTTGATTTTACCTTAACTATAAAGTTTAAACTATCTACATGGCTAATAGTAGTTTGAAGGAGCGGTTCGTTGGTTTCCCTTTGATAAAGGATAATTATAATTCAATTAACGGTAACGCTCAGCGGAGCGAGGTTTAACAGTTTTGCTTTTATCTAAAACGAGTATATATATGGAACAGAAAATTGAGAATTTTGTGATTGCTCATTATAGCCACTCATTAACCTATAAAATATTAGCTATAAAAAACAACATACACTTTCGTGGTGCAAAATGCAGGTGTACGTCTGCACCAGCACGTGGTGGAGGCGCCCCCTGGCGGTCACGCTGTCGAAGGTGGGCAGTTGATGCGATAATATTAACTGACACCTTCATGACCCAAGTCACAGATGCACGCGGACGCCTACTAAAATTTGACAATACGCAATTGCGTGTTTCGTTTTTGGCCAATTCTGGTAGTCTAATACACCGATTGGTAAGTTTTAGTTGGTTTATCACTAGCTGCTAACACTCAGTTAGTAGCTCAGTGGAGAGCCAAACATACCCCTCTAGCCCTCCTCATACTAAAGATGATGCGCAAGTAGCATTTCCCAACTTAAAAAAAAGGATTAAGTGTACTAGTACTAAGTCATAATTATTATTCTTAGTTCCCTTTATGAACAGTCCTTAATATGGGCTGTATATATAGGGCCTGTAATGGCCTGTATTTACAAACTATAAACTATATTTAGCTTTCTTTTCCTCTAGCACGTTGCCGCTACTGAATATGGAGAAACTATTTTTTGTAGTAGGTACGACATCCATATTTTTTATCTTTATTTATTACCACCTGCTACATTTTTAGTGTGTGTAACGTACATACTAGATATACTTTACTTCCCTGCGAAATTTTCTACTAACTAATTTTTTACTAACTAATTTTCTACTAACTAATTTTCTGCTAACTAATTTTCTACTAACTAATTTTCTACTAACTAATTTTCTACTAACTCAGCCGTTTAGGCGTGAAAGACAGACAGTTATTATCGAACTTATAAATATTTGCATGGATAATGGAGTCATATAAACTCTTACTTGTTTCGTGGGTTTTGCGATTATGTGTAACAGTTTTCAAATTATTTTCAACGATTAACACAGTACGTAAGTTTACAATTAGTTAACTTTGACGGGTTAGCAGTAGGTATCAGTAAGCGAAAACACGCTTGTTC
This sequence comes from Eupithecia vulgata, assembly GCA_946478455.1. Classification (NCBI taxonomy): domain Eukaryota; kingdom Metazoa; phylum Arthropoda; class Insecta; order Lepidoptera; family Geometridae; genus Eupithecia; species Eupithecia vulgata. The sequence continues at coordinate 9,062,068 of OX297879.1, read as the reverse complement.
ACTGTTACTGTATCGAGCCGCATGACTGAAACCAGCTGCAGAAGCTAGTAAAGGATAATTTCAAGCTATTTGACTACGAATGAACCTCATTTATTCTTGTTAATTTGCTTTCCATAAATGTTTGTGAAGTTATTATTCGATTTATCTGATTTCGGGAAGTGAATTGAAAGTTAGTTTGGTTCTGGTGATATTTGATAAAATATCTTACGCCGTCATCATCATTATTATCAACCGCATCCTGACTTCACCCAATGCTGGGTTTAGGGTTCCAAACGCATGTGTGAATCCACACGGTCCTGTGCTAATCTCAATTATGTAGGTTCGCTCCAAAAAAATATCTACCGATTCAGTTATAAATTATGCTCGTTATCATTTCGTGTAAATCTAATAATAATTAATAATAATAATAATCATTTATTTCAGACCATAGTAAAGTTACAGATCTTATTTAACTTATGCTACAGTCCATAGTAATATATACCTTAAAACTAACATACATAAAACATTAAAAACTTAACTAATGACACGTTTTTCTGTGATAATTGCGACGACGTGTAAATGACGCAATCAGAGTGTCAGCTGGCGACGGTGCACGGCGGTGTCTCCTTGCAGGCGGCCAGTGAACCGTCGGAACTTGACACCCATCGGCCAAAACTCTGCGCTTAATAAATATAATACTTCTTATTCCTGTAGATAAGGATTTAACTACTTTTTTTCGAACGCAGTCGTGTCGCATGCATCATTACCTTATCCTATCACAAATAATTGTAGCATTAAAAACGCTTAATTCGGTTACGCTTATTTGCATTTATTCGGCTCATCTTCTTAATCATCAGTCATGTTTTTTTGTCGAACTAGAAATCGTTAACAAACCTTTATTAACAAAGAAAATTACTATTGAAAAATTTAGCAAACTACAGGCTGTTGCAAACAGTCTACAGGTAGCTCAACTGATCCATATCAATACCAGTCGGAAGCGTGCCCAAGTCGCAGGCTGCATTGCCCAACTGTATAGCAATGCTGATGCTCTGCGCCAGATACTCACCAGCTCTCGGGTCAGGCGTTGTTTATACACTAATATTATAAATGCGAGAGTTTAGATGAATGGATAGATAGACGTATGATGCTCAATCACGCCAGAACGCCTGAATAAATAAATAAATAAATAATGCTGGACAATTCACACAGCATTATCTAGCCCCAAGGTAAGCAGAGCTTGTGTTATGGGTACTAGATAACTGATATACGTAATATTATACATTACATAGATAGATATTTTTTATTATACATAGAAAACACCCAGACCAACGGAACAAATTTCTGCAGATCGTACACAAATTTGTTCCGAGGCGGAGATCGAACCCGCAACCTCTTGCGTCGCAGGCAGACTCTCGCCCGCTGCGCCACTGAGGTCGACTGCCTGAATGGATCTGGATGACATTTGGCACAGAGATAGATTTTAGTCTAGAATAGCATATAGGTTATATTTTTTCCCGGAATTCCCACGGAAACGGGAACTACGCGGGTGAAACCGCGAGGCACTGCTAGTATTAATATATAGTTAAATATTAGGTCGTTGCATATGATATTGGCGTTTTGTATGAGCGACACATATATATTTTTTTTTTATAAAAATTATTTAATAAATCGAATTATTCCTTTGCTATCTATTATTGCCATCTCATAGGTAGTTCATTGATCCCTTTAATAAAAAAAACCATTCGGACGGGAAACAATAAAATCTTTGAAGGCGGTTTGGACTGCGCCATCGGAGATGAATTTTTTCCCTTGCAATAAGTTTCCAAATTTCGAAAAAAATGATGAACGAAAGGTAAGGTATCGATATTGAATCAAGCTTAAAACCGAGCAAAGCATTCCCAAAATCAATGCTAAAAATCCGTTATTGCAGTGAAGCGTTGCGTCAGCATTGAACGGATTAACGAGCCTTCATTATCGGATCCGAAACTTCATGGATTACAAAAAGCATTGGCATGCAAGTGTCGCATGATAATGCTTTTTGTAATCCACGAAGTTTATTGCAATAATATGAACTGGTTGAACGTTTGACTGCATTAATACAATCCAGGGAATAGCAGGGAATAAATAAAACTAATATTATAAATGCAAAAGGATGGATGGATGTGTCTTCTTTATGCCAAAACTAACGGAACGTGTCATACTAAACTTTTGCTTAAATGTGGCTCTTACTCTGGAATCAAATATAGGCTAATTTTTAACCCATAAAATCGTACTTATATGTTAAAAAGTACCTACCCTTTGAGCTTGATCCATTCAGGTTTTAGTTTTGGCTAGTAAAGTTAATCTAGTATATCTTTTCTAGTCTAGTATAATCTAGTCTAGTATAGTATAATCTAGTCTAGTATAGTATAATCTAGTCTAGTCTAGTATAATCTAGTCTAGTCTAGTATAATCTAGTCTAGTCTAGTATAATCTAGTCTAGTCTACACTTGCGAGCTATAAACTGGAATCACTTCATCGCTGGTTTCTGCAGACCATATTTTACAGTTTCCATGGAATAAACTGCAGATTGGTGTATACCATTTGAAATTTACATCATACAAGACCCACCCCCATATGCCACTGTTTCCGCTATACAGCATTGTGCGTATCGCTCTCCCGGTCTCCTGTAGACTCTCCGTCGACGGTCGCTGCCATGCAGGCACATCCTAGTCTCGTCCGCGAACAAAACTCGGCTCCATTGCTGTATATCCCAATCTAAGTGATCACGAGCAAACTGAAGTCGGGCTTGTCGGTGGGCTGTAGACAATTTGAGTCCCGTTGCTGGCCTTTTTGGGGTCAAGTTAGCTTCTTTGAGTCTTCGCCTCACTGTCCACTTGCTGACAGTTCTCCCTCGAACTTCTCCGAGCTCCCGCTGGACGTCAACGCCGGTTAGATGTCGATTTCGGAGAGAAGTGCTGACAATAAATCGGTCATCTCTCGCCGAAGTGCATCGCTGTCGTCCAGATCCTGGTCTTCGGACTAAGTTTCCAGTCTCTCTAAACCTCTTGTATACTTTGGAGACACAGGACTGGCTCAGATGAAGCTGTTGAGCGATAGTACGCTGAGAGAACCCTTGCTGGATTAGGGTGACGATTTGAGCGGCTTCTATTGGTGTGGTTTCCATTTTCTTGTAATTCCAGTATTTCGAGTGACGTGATATATTGGACTGATGACAAAATTGCATAAATTCCCAGTTTTTATAGGGATTCAGGAGTTTGAAAAAATTGATGTTTCGTTCCAAAAATTTATGTCTTTTGTTTTCACGTTCCATGACATATGATGATCATTTTTTTCGCTATGATATCGAAAGAGTTTGAAAGCTAATAAAATTATCTTTCAAATAATATACCACAACCTACAGTTTATTGCATGGAAACTGTAAAATATGGTCTGCAAAAACCAGCGATGAAGTGATTCCAGTTTAAAGCTCGCAAGTGTAGTATAATCTAGTCTAGTCTAGTATAATCTAGTCTAGTCTAGTATAATCTAGTCTAGTCTAGCTAACCATCTTACATCCAAACTTTTGGCTTTTTATTATTTATGTGATGTGATGTGATAATGCTGGACAATCCACACAACATCATCTAGCCCATAAATAAGAGCAGATTAGTTATGGGTACCTACTAGATATCTGATATACCTACTAAGAACATACCTACTAAGACTTTATGTATTTATTACAAAACATAGAAAACACCCAGAATTCCTGGAACCTGTTCATAGGCCCAGGGTTAATTTTATGTATTACATCTTACTAAAAAAAATAACGATCTTTAAACATAAATGAGTACTAACTATGATACTTAGTATTCCCCGGATATCTGAACGTACACCATACTGGGTTGGCGGTGACCACCTACTCGTTACTAGAGCAAGGGCAAACGCAAAACAAAAGAATCAAATACGAGTATAATGTTTAATTATTTTTAACACATTTTAAATTAGTTTTCTGCTTGTGGTCAGCCTCGGCTTCGCACGAGTATAATCTATAGTATAGACTATGTTCATCATCATCAGGAATAATGTAGGATTCGAATTGTTTTCAAGCTTTTTTCAAATCGGTCCAGTTGTTCCGGAGACTTTTCAATTATTTTTTTTGTATATATATAAATTTATAATTGTGTACTCGCCTACTTTCTTGATAGGTACTTGCCTAAAATACTGAATTTAGTTACTTTTCCTGTGCTTTTTCTGTGTGAACTTAATAAAAAGACTATCTATCTATCTATTATAAAAACCAACAGGTAAATAACACAAACCAACGAGTAGGTAACTGCAAGTACCCTGAAGGGTTTCCTTTAAACCTTACCTAGGTAGGTACCTATAAGGTGAACCTATCTTGTTAACCACTTAGAAACAAGCTCGTGTAACCTTGAGGCAATTCATATGTTACTAAGATACGTAGAATTAAATTAGAAATCGTTTGAAGAATATTTTTTCATGTCAGAAACAGATTCTACGTTCCAGCGGTGAAATCATTTTCAACAATACGTCTTCAAGTTTTCTATTTTCTTGATAGAAACATTTATTTTATTTGGTTTCAAAGGTTCCTTGAAATTTAAAACATAAACTTAAGCAACACTATATTATACTTCTACCTAAGCATGTACTTTTTCCTTTTTTGAAAATTTTCTGTTTATGTAAACCTAATATTCTTAAGTTTAAAATAGTAATGTATATATTTTAAGGTGTGTCTGTAGTAACAAATAAAATTTTTATCTATGTATCTATCTATAAATTTTGTCATCTCTGATTTCAATTAGAGGAACTATTAGAAATGTCGAGCTGCTTTTTGAAAAGAAAGCATGTTTTACTTACTAAGGTACTTTGACTGAATTCTAGGACGCCCATTAGCCAGTTGGGATGATAACCTGCCTGAAAGACTGCAGGTAGATGCTGGATGAGGCAATCTGAAGACAGGTTACTATGGCGTTTAGTAGGGGAGGTCTATGGTACATATTGTTAATTAATTATGTTAGATAGTGGACTAATATAGGCTGATGATGATGTTACATATCCAGATGATGATGACTGAATGTTAAAGTAAATACAATTTATCTACGCATGTTTAAATTTAAACCTTCTATAGGTAATTTTGTTTTGCCCAGCAGTCGGATGACCATGGCACATAGTAATCAAATTATCGGCTCCTCGCATGACTTCCAAAATACCAAGTTATACCAAATAAGAATGAGAAACACATTGTAGGTAGGTACATATGTGTTTCTAGGTATAGTCGTATATCGCAATCTGCATCTAATTGACATGGAATACTAATTTTCGACTAAAATCATTAAAACACCAAAATCTCCAAGATCATCATCATCATCGGCCTATTATTAGTCCACTGCTAGACATAGGCCTCCCCTAATGAGCGTCATAGCGCACTGTCTTCAGCTTGCCGCATCCAGCAGTCTTTCGGAAATCGTCATCCCACCTGGTCGGAGGGCGTCCTACACTACGATTGCCGAGTCGCGGTTTCCACTCAAGAATACGCTTACCCCAGCGATTGTCGGTTATTCTCGAGATAAGGCCAGCCCACTGCCACTTCAGCTTGCTAATCTTTTGAGTTATGTCGATAACCTTGGTTCTCTGTCGGATGTATGCGTTGCGAATCCTATCCTTCAGAGAAACTCCGAGCATATCTCTCTCCATAGCTTGCTGGGCGATTTCAAACTGGTGGACCAGCCCTACCGTGAGTGTCCACGTCTCAGCTCCGTAGGTCATGGCGGGTAGGATGCACTGATTAAAAACTTTCGTTTTCAAGCATTGCGGTTAGGATTCTCCAAGATCATGTAGGTACTTAGTTCAATTAAAAGCACTCAAAACCATACGGTGCATGAGGTACATCTCGACCCTAAACTTCGCACTAAGCTCTACTTACGAGACTATTTGTGTTCCATCAAAGGAAATGCTTGCAGATGCTTAAAGACAGTTGCTTACATCCTTTGTAAGATGAACTCAGATGGAGTCTGTAAATACTCGCGACATCTCGTTGGGAATTTCAAAGTGCGCCCTAACCTACTTGCTCTATCTTTCAAATCATCCATTATGAGATCTAAAGACGAAATCGGATTGAATTTCAACCACTTCTGTTTTGGAAATAGAAAACGGAGTCGTTTTAAAAAAACAGTTTTGAAAAAGTCTTCGTCCAACTATATTCACGATGAAGTAGTAATAGTTGGTGAAGTAAGAAAGAACCGTGGCCACTTTTGGTCCAGTCCCCAAGTCAAAGAGTCAATAATGTAAGGTCTAAAGGAAATTGAGCACTTTGAGTTTGAGTTTTTGTCCTACAGTGATGGATAAAGCATTGCGTCACTTCAATTCATTTCATTTTATTAATGCTTGCATGTACATACATACGTAGGTCTAGGTGTTTATATCTATGTACAGTACATGCACCCTGGAAGGGCACTGCAAAATTAGTTCGTCTTAATTTTACTCACATAATAATATTGAATATAAAAAGAAAAAGAAAAAGAAAAATTTTATTTTACATGACGACCGATGTGGCGCGGTGGGCGAAGGTCTGCCTGCGACGCAGAAGGTTGCGGGTTCGATTCCCGCCTCGGGACAAATGTGTGTACGATCTGCAGACATTTGTTCAGGGTGTTCTGGTCGTTTTCTATATATATAATAAAAAATATCTATCTATGTATTGTATTATATTATGTATATCAGTTATCTAGTACCCATAACACAAGATCTGCTTAGCTTGGGGCTAGATAATGCTGTGTGAATTGTCCGTGTTGTTGAAAAAAATAAATAAAAAAAAAAAATAATGCTTATTTATTTTTTTTATTTATTTTTTTACATTTACATTTAAACTATGGTTACTTGTATATGTAGTATCAATGTATATATATAGAAACATACTAGTATAGTATATATATAGAATACCCTGTGCTATAAATAAATAATAAATAAATAAATAATCCTGGAAAATTCACACAGCATTATCTAGCCCCGAGGTAAGCAGAGCTTGTGTTATGGGTACTAGATAACTGATATACGTAATATTATACATTACATAGATAGATATTTTTTTTATTATACATAGAAAACACCCAGACCAACGGAACAAATTTCTGCAGATCGTACACAAATTTGTTCCGAGGCGGGGATCGTACCCGCAACCTCTTGCGTCGCAGGCAGACTCTCGCCCGCTGCGCCACTGAGGTGCTATGGTGTTATTATTAAGCACTAGCTTTCCCCGCAGTTTCACCCGCGTTACCTATACATAATATGAATTTCACATTACGTAAATCTCCCATGGGAGTTTGATGTTTTATCAGAAAAAAATTGCCCATGCTGGTGACTATCCTTTCAACCAACTATGCCAAAAATCTAGTCGATGACAACTCAACAACACACTTTCGCATTTTTATTATTATGTAGGATTAGGATAACACTCGTTATTATAATTATTTATCAAGTGCAAAATGGAGTTTCGATGAGAATTTGAAAAAAAAGTCTAAGATAAGTTTAATTTTGTATGTTGGGAGCGACGTTATTAACTTTACAGAAACCTTTATAGAATAATAAATTAATGAATTTGGTAGGTTTCCAAATACTGCTCCTGTATTCTATTTTCATTGCTATTTCTGTAAACCTGATAAAAATCTATGTATCTATAAAGTTAAAGATATCAGTAGGATTTAATTAAAAACTGTGAATCTTAGATTAAACTGCGACAGAACACGTAAAATTGTGACACGAATTTAATATTATATTTTACCTAAACATGCAAACTAGAACTCCGAGTAAAATACAATTTTTTAGCTGTATGACATGTTTGCGACTGATTTTAGTCGATAAATCATAATTAGCGTCACGATGTATCATTTCATTAATAACTGACAGAAAAGCCTTTACCTGTTTTGCTTTTCTGCTGCCAATAATGTGCTTGATCCTCTCAATCTACTGACTACTACCTACTGATGTAAGATAACGTTTTTAAAGGAGCCTTTGATCAAAGTCTATTTGATTTCAGTCACATTTTTCTATTCATGTCGCAAAATATGAAGTCTTCAACAACTAACTTCCGCCAAACGGATGTTTACTATCTTTAATAATTCAGGAGCTGTATGTACGTAAGCATTTTCAGTAGACAGCGAGGGCGAAATTTTGGAAAGTTTCGTATGAAATCTCAATAAAAGCGGGGAAAAGTCTTAAAATTGTCTAAATCACTTTCTGCATAAGCCATCGGCCATGCGTAGGATATGCACAAGCTGTCGTATTCAACAATATGAATAACCACGAATCCGTTAAAAGATTATTCATAGTCGAAACTGCCTACAGAAAGATTTTAAAAACAAGTTATAAACAAAAACTTGAATTCATCATTGAATCATGAATTCAAGTTCATACACCGGGGGGCGAGCAGCAGTGCCTCTTGCAAAATAGATCTACCACCGATTTCCAACCTGCATGCCCAGCGTAGGGATTGCATTACCCCCCCATGAGATAAAAAATCAGGGTGAGGCCTGCGTCCAGCAGTGGACAATAAAGGCAGTTGAGGTTGAGGTAGACTGTCTTGAGCCCTCGGCATCCAATCATAGTTTTGTCGATGACAGATCAGATAATCAGATGATGTCAGATGTCATCAACCCATCTTTTTGATGGTCTTCCCCGCGGTGTGGTGTACTGTCGTGGTCTCCACTCCAGCAGTGATCTTCGTGCCCATCGCTCCGTACTTATTCGAGCAATATGCCGCCCATCTCCATCTCCACTTTTGCTCCTCAATCAGTTTCACCAGGTCTTTTACTTTTGTTTAAGCCCTGATCCACTTAGTGCAGATTTTCTAATTTTGTAGTTTTTAGTGGTTCGTTTGCACTATAGAATGAAATTGTGACACTTTTCGGAAATCGGTATAAACCCTATTGCTATAATTCTGCGCTAATAATTTATTTATTTATATAACTTAATTAAAACCAACGCAAGAATCACAATGTAGACAGAGTATAAAAAAAGATACAAATTGTTTCATGCATTTTGTGTTCCCGCAATTACCTATAGGTGGCCACATGGAATGGAGTAGATCACATGCTTTTCGAAAATACTGCCTTACCGCCGAAATATTAAGTTGTCTAAGATGGTAACATTGCCAAACATAAATAAAGAAGTCTATTTTCTGTTATTGGATGAGAAAACCAAGTCAGTGAGACAATCTGGGAAACCCCAGCTGTAACGAGCGGGTGTCGGACGTGCAATTACGGGCTGACAAACAACGCGTCATCGACGTATCGAATTCCACTATCTTGTATCCAGGATTGGAAATACGATTGCAATAGTGTCACTAACTGTTATTTAAAGCTAGTATCTGCCCGCAGCTTCGCTCGCGTAGTAATATATGCTATTTCTGGTCTGGAATGACATACATGTAAAATTTTACCACGATCCGTGCAGTAGTTTTAGCGTGAAGATTTAACAAATATACAAACGTTGTTTCTATGATAATAATTAAAAGTAACTTCTGTTCCATGAGAACCGATTTATGGAATTTGAAGGAACCGATTTTGCTTGATCTGTCTAGTAGTTTTGGCGTAAAGAGGTAACAAACATCTTTTTTCAATTCAATTCAATTTATTTATTTCGGTTGTTCACCATAATTGTTAGTAAAACTACTTAGATACCTACCAACTATGTTAGTAACCATAATAACAGTTTTTAAATTTTAATACCACATATAAATTACGCTGTGGTGCCGGCCTAGAATAGTACCAACCCAACTCTTCCCGTGGGTGTCGTAGGAGGCGACTAAGGGACATAAACCGGGGGGCGGGCAGCAGCGTCCCCTGCAGAACGATTCCAACACGAAACTGCGATCCCCAACCCGCATGCCCAGCGTGGGGATTATGGGCATTACCCCCCAATGAAGATGCGAGCGCTCATTAGGGGAGGCCTATGTTCAGCAGTGGACTGGTATAGGCTGATGATGATGATGATGATATAAATTACGTACACAATTAAACAAAAATCACATGCTTAGGCTCTATCGAGATTATTTGCGCCTCTTGAGATCTTCGGCCAAATCTGCCGCCTCATCAGCCCTCACGGAAGTCCTAAAAACAAATAAAATTTAGGCAAGTAACCTACATTAATAATAATTTATTGTGATGTGATGAGGTGATGTGACTAGTGCATTTGTGTGATGTTTTTTTCTTATTTAGGAGGTCTTATAAGTATTCTTAAACGACGAAACGAAAATCAAAAGAGGCTTCTATGATTCTATGTTCGGGTGTATGATTTTGTAAGTATGTTCGTCAATTTCCACGTCATTGTTGACCGATTTATAATTTCTTTTGCTATTATAGTATAGTGATTCCCAATGCAATGGCCTCATCATTTTTGGCGCAGAAGGAAAGGTATTTAATTTCTTAGAGATTACCCCAAGCTTGCACAGGATCATGACCTATTTACCCAGCAGTGGATGTTTTGTTATAGGCCTCCTATTTTACAAGCCTAGTTAGCTTGCTAATAATGATGATATGTTTTTCAGTAAATAATTCCAGCTGGGGCCCAATTGAAATGATGTGCATTTAAAATGGATTTGATTTAATAAGTTGTGATAAGTCGTCTCCAATCCAAGCTAAATGTTTGGTATTTGGATGACGGAACTCTGGGTGGAGAGGTGAACACAGTTTTTGATGATTTAAAAACCATCACTGACGAATTTCAAAAAATTGGATTGGCACTAAATTTTTCAAAATGCGAGCTGTTTATTTCGGACTCTTGTGTAGATAAAAACAATATCATTGGTAAATTTAATAGTTTGGCCCCCAACATTTCAATTGTAGATAAATGTTCACTTCGACTCCTTGGGTCACCAATTCTTGATGAGTCTTTTCAGCCATTTGTAGATGAAAAAATTCAAAATTTTAACAGAACTTCAGACAGACTTCTCAAAATTAATAGCCATATGGCTTTTACAATTATTCGGTTTTGCCTGTTTGTACCCAAATTTACATATTCTTTGAGATGTTGTCAACTGTGGAAACACAGCGAGCTCTTGGAAGGCTTAGACAACATAATAAAGAATACTTTATCATCGGTTTTGAATATATATTTGGATGACAAGGCATGGTCGCAGGCCTCCCTGCCTGTAAAATTGGGAGGCTTAGGTATACGCAAAATTTCAAGTGTAGCCCTACCAGCGTTCTTGTCTTCTGTCTACAGCACTAGTTCCTTAGTTGAAAAAATTTTAAAGCCCTCTCATTTGGTTATACCTGGAATTTCATTCAAAATTTCATTTTTAGACGAAGCTCGATCTGCTTGGCATAGTGCTTGCCCCGATGCTGCTCCCCCAAAATCTCTTTTGTCCCAACGGCAATGGGACGGGCCTCTGTGCGAGTTGACACGGAATTGTTTGTTACAAACGTGCTCCAGCTCTGCAGATCGTGCCCGTCTTCTAGCCGTTTCTAAATGGGAGTCAGGACATTGGTTGCAAGCACTTCCTTCATATAACACTGGCACTTTATTGGATCCCGTAACTTTCCGTGTCGCAACTTGTCTTCGGTTGGGTGCAAGGTGTTGCGCGCCTCATCAATGCCAGTGCGGTACTGCTGTCGAACAGCTCGGTCATCACGGATTATCGTGTACTAGGGCTGCCGGTCGGATATCTCGTCATGCCAGCCTGAACGACATCATCCGGCGTTCCTTTACCACCGCTAACGTACCAGCTATTCTCGAACCGAGTGGTCTGTTGCGTGACGACGGTAAGAGGCCTGACGGCATGACTCTAGTCCCATGGGAGTTGGGGAGGCCTATTGTGTGGGACGCTACATGTGTCGACACACTCGCGCCTTCCCATCTTCCTAGGACTTCCGTGAGGGCTGGTGCGGCGGCAGATTTAGCCGAAGATCTCAAGAGGCGCAAATATGCATGTCTCGACAGAGCCTACATATTTGCTCCCCTTGGAGTCGAGACCCTAGGTTCGTGGGGTACCGAGGCTCTCCGGGTTTTCAAAAAATTATCTGAGCGTCTGGTCGAAGCGACGCGTGACCCGAGAGCTGGTGAGTATCTGGCACAGCGCATCAGCATTGCTATACAGCGGGGCAATGCAGCCAGTGTCTTAGGCACGCTTCCAACTGGTATTGATATGGATCAGTTGAGCTACCTGTAGATTGTTTGCAACAGTTTGCAGATAGCTTAATTGTTTCTATTGTAAATACTAGTTTTAATTTAAATTTGTTATTTGATTGTTATTTTCTTTCTGAATAAATGTCATTAAAAAAAAAATAAGTTGTGATACAATTTAGGGCTTTTGCATAAAATATTTGTCGTACTTGATAAGTAAATATGAACACTGTAATATTTGTACCTTTTACTAAGTTCGCTGAAGTTATTGTTTGTCAGTAAGAGAAAAATAATTAAATTTGTTTGCAAAATTTGCCAGCGTGCCTGATTTGTTGGTAATTTTTTTAAGTGTATTCGGACTTTGAAGTATATCCACAGGGATTATATAAAATTTTATAAAATTGTTTCGATAATGAAACTTTATTTTTCCTGGCGTGGACAAACACCACATAAAATATGCCTAGAGCTCAGATAATATAGCCCAAAGCATTATTGCATAGCATCAGATTACAAAAGCGACCAATGAATAAGATACAAGTAGATTCATTGAATATTAACGCTCCAGTTTCACTGTTTACAGTCGTTTCCATTATGTCTGGTTTGTTTGCGCGCTGTGCTCTTACATGCTAGTGTTTATGTTGATGGATCATATTTAAAACGTTCTTACGCATTTAAAACCAACAACACTAAGAAAAAATATATATACCAAAAACTACACACTGATGTTAATGACCTCTTAGTTGAATTTCGACCAAGGGGGAATTACGTGAGATAAAATGGTTAAAAAATCCTTCGGAAAAAATAATGGTAAGTAGGTATATCAAGATTACTTGCACGAAAAGTTTGAGGATGACAACACTATTGCTACTTTTCTGATAGAAATCTTTTAATTATAAAATTTTCAAGATGGGTTATATTTTAACCTATTTTACTTGCATTAGATAAGCTTTTGTGCTCTATAAATATGTCCAGCATTCATGGCTAGTCTTCGTTGAGGCTGACCGTCGAAGGATTTTTAAACCAGTTTACCTCACGTAAAGTACCAGGAGCCGAATTCTACTAAACTAATCGCTTTGCCGAAACAATAGTATCGTCTCAATATGACAGATAGTCAAAAGTGTCAAGGTTATAAAACCATAATATCAAGCTTTTCATGCAAATAGCACCGCACGCTGTATCTAGAGTTTTTTCATTAATGGTCGATTTAGCGATGATACTATCATAAAAAACCGATTAATTATCAAAATTCGGCCTCGAGAATATAGACATGCATAAGATATTAAGGTACCTGCCTAACAATTGTATTGTATAGGGATCATATTGAATAACGTTTATCTCAAGTACCAGGCAGGTAGAAATGAATAGGATGTACACCAATTACACGCCCTCTTGTTTTACTAATGAATGTCTGTGTCCTCCTTTTAGCAATTCTGAGAAGAGTTAGAATACATTTTGATAATGTGAAATGGAGAAATCATAACTCTTATTACGATGGATATAAGTATTTGTGTTTGTTGTATTGTTATTTTATTTTTATTATAATTACATTGTGTTGTTATTTTATCATTATTTTATTATTGACATTATTACTATTAATATTTTATTAATATTGATCGATATTTTTTTAAATTTTAGTCTTTGATTAAAAATTACACTTAATTATTTTAATTTCATATTGTACCATCCATATGATTAGGTATATTTTTAAGTTGTACTATGTACCTACTATTTGACGTGTAATACTATCTTTTCCGACTTTTCCTACCAATAAACGAACAATTGAACCATTATACACAATCATTTTCAAAAAAGAGACTGAATCACTGAAGCAAAAAGGCTATCATCTCATGAAAACCTTTTCAGAAGTAGCTATTATTGTCCATGATACCTTAATTCTTATATTTTTAATTCTTATATTTTCACATTACAGCACAAGGCTTGACGAAGAAGCGGCCACACTGACATCGCAACATCATGACATTTGTTGGCGGGTTCATTTACCTACATTTCAGCAACTAAAGAATTATGAATAATGATCATGAGACTTGAAACCTTGTACAAAATGTTGTTTTATGAGAAAAACTTCAACGTTATAAATACAAACCAACCATGAGTTGTGTATACGCTGCACTAAATATATTAGTACAATAGCATCTAGTGTTTCTCAGTACGAGACAAGATGATCCCATTGTACGTTGTTTCGAGTATTTTAGTTTCTTTATCATTAAACTTCGGATTATCAAATAATCTAGAAATGTCTCTGGTACTAAATTTACAGTATTTTTCACACATGAAATAAAACGTTAAAAGTCTAATTATATCTTTGTAATAAATACCTATTTTTTTTATTGTTGTGACCATAGACATAGAATTTTTTCACTACGTTGTTGTGACATGTAATCTTAGTGATTGTAAGTATTCTCAGTTTGTTTAATTTTTATATGTAATTCTTGTACTTATGACTAGTGTTATTAGAAACATAATTCTGTACTAGGTCAATAAATAAATAAATTTGTAGGACGTAGACTTTAATTGATGGTGATATATTGAAAATAGTTTATTTACCTTAAATCAACTACATAAAACTATTGTGTTGTGACTACACAACACTATTGTGTTCTACCTGAAATCTACAAGCAAGGAGCATCTGCAAGAAGAAGTCCTATTGAATAAGACTCTAAATGAACCCTAGGTTTAGCTTACCTAGGATAAGCGAATAGGGCCTTACTTAGATCAAATTAATTGTTAATTATTTACGTCTGTTTTTAATAAAATAGCATTGCATTTTAATTTTCAGGTAAACCTGCTAACAAGAACACATGTAAGTATTCTAAGTGACTGTTTGTTACTTAGAATACTTACATTTTTTCCGGGTATTGTAGGTATTTTCTATGTAAGTATAATAAAAATATCTATCTATGTTATTGTATTATGTTTATCAGTCATCATAGTACCGATAACACAAGCTCTGCTTAGCTTGGGGCTAGATGATGCTGTGTGAACTGTCCAAGGTTTTTTTTATTAACCTTTATGATACAAATAACTGTATAAAAATTCCTTGCTAGTATAGAAATTCCTTGGAATTACAAGTAAATATCTAAAATGAATGACAGTGACCTAACCTACAGGACCTCTCAAAATGAACCCAAAGCATCCCTTACAATTCAAATGGGTACTTTAAATTCAAAACGATATAAATTAAAACATCTGATATCCTAAATTCCACAAACGTCCAATTAAATGCGCCTTTCACCTCAAACAAAAGAAACGAGCCCAAAATCTTTAGAAACCATTTGAAATTCAAGAAGTTTTGAGCTAAATTAAAACGTTTTTGGGCTTTTGAGCCTTTTTGAGCCACGGCTTTTATTTCAATTCCCTTTCAATTTGTATTGCGCCAAAATTTGCATTAAGTCATTAGTGAAGGTGCCAACTGGTATAAGGTGTACAGCTGTATAGGCACGCACAGACTAAAAAAAATAACATGGATCTAACGAAACAAAAATGTATGCAGTTGAAAGTTCAGTGGAAAGTGACATTATAGCAGCATATAGGCAGAATAATGTGGGGAAAATGTCTACTTTCTACTGTAAGCCAACCAAACAAACACATTATCATACGTGTAAGAACTATGTGAAATACTAATTCTATCACAGAATAACTATGTAGAAAAAAGCTACTCATCCTAACTAATATTATAATTGTGAAAGTGTTTTGTTTTTTTATTTATTTGTTTGTTTATCTTTCACGCCCCCTAACTAAGAAACCAATCGACTTTATTTTTGGCATAGAGTTCGTTGAAAGTATAATAATAAATAACGCTGGACAACTCACACAGCATTATCTAGCCCTAAGCTAAGCAAAGCTTGTGTTATGGTACTAGATAACCGATATACATAATACAATACATTACATAGATAGATATTTTTTATTATACATAAAAAACGAGCAGAACACCCGGAATAAATACCTGCAGATCGTACAAATATTTGTCCCAAAGCGGGGATCGAAACCGCAATCTCTTGCATCGCAGGCGGACCTTCGCCCACCGCGCCACAGAGGTCGTCAATGTCGTATGGAGAGTAACATAGGGTATAGTACCCTATTCAGTTACTTTCTATACTTTAATATGATACTTTTCTTCCCATAAATCAGTTCCCATTGGACAGAACTAACCTTATACAACGCGAAGCCGCGAGCAGCAGTTAATATTTTAGTAAAGCTTGTCGCGAGTTGCGATGTTTCTACATTTTTCAATAAAAATCTGTCAAAAATCGTCAGTTGAGACAAGTTCTATATAAAATCTGAGAGACGTTTGAGTATTCTGCTATAAAAGTAATTTTTAAAGAAAGAAACACATACACATACGCATGAAACATACGTGTGTATGATGTGTGAAAATCAATATACACTCCTTGGGGCAGTCGTGTAATACATAACGGCAGAACCCGATGACGTATTCATTATGATGTACCTATTCCATGAAATTGCATTATCATCGTATAATACCGACTTTACGTAAGCTGAGAGGATGCTAATAGGTGCTGGGCAAGCCGTTATAGCCTCATAAACATGCCACTAGCATTATGAGCTGAACATGCTAAAAGCTAAAAAGATGTTACTGTTGGATAAAAGGGGTGAATTTTGAGATCACCTTTGAAATATGGCTTGAAAAGCTTGCGCGTATATCGTAATTATATGGAAAAAAGGGTTCAAAATTAATAATACATTCTGTTAAATTCTCATCTTGCAGGGAGATCAGTAAGGGCAGGCTCCGCAGCAACATCAGCGGAGTTCCTCAAACGGCGAAAATACGCTAGTCTTGACAGAGGTTACCTATTTGAGCCGTTTGGGGTGGAAACATTAGGTCCTTGGGGTCCTGGGGCACACGTTATCTATAAAGATCTTACAAAACTACTAATAGAGTCCACAGGTGATCGGAATGCTGGTTTTTATTTCGGTCAACGAATTAGCATTGCCATTCAACGTGGCAATGCTGCCAGCATTCTGGGCACTCTGCCTTCTGGTGACGGCTTAGATTTTTAGTAAATAGATGTAAGTGTAAATATTAGTTGTAATTATTTTTTGCTGTTAAATAAATAAATAAATTTCTGTTAAAAAAGTATTGGGAATGGATGACTTGTTAATCGTTCCAAATTTAATATTCTGTTTTTTTGTCGTTTGATTGGCACAACTGTTTTCCATTTTGGCAATTGTTATGTGAAGTGTTATTTTGCATGGCGTTTTTAATAAGTTGCTTCACACAGAACAAAGAATATTGCTGATTCCCTATATTCCTATATTCTCACAGGCAACCCAGGGATAGAGAAAAGGATATAAGAAATATAAGAGTTTGTAGTGCACAAACAGTTGAAAAATTAATTAAACAATAACATAAAAATAAAAATTAACATACTACATACATACATCACTATTCAAAACAATACTAAAAACTAGCCTAGAAATTACACAAATAGCTTTATACAATAGGTAGGCACAGAAATACATTATGAGTAAATCGTCAACATCTCGTCACTGATGAAACTAAAATCACATCTGACAATACAGAATCTGAATAAGGAGGGGAGAGTGAAGGAAATATTTAGGTAGCTGAAGATAGGAAATGGGACTTTAATTTTGATTTGAAGGAATCTGAACTTTCTGTGTCTCACGAGTCAATCCGTCCATTTTAAATAATCACTTGGGTATGAACCTGAATTGAAGACCTGAATTTTATAGGAAAAATTCAAACGCTCAAGAGTCGCTGAGGACATTCTAGAACGAGTCAATTCCGACTCAACATTCATGAAACTCATTGTCACTGGTGACGAGACGCGGGTTTATGAGTTTGACATGCAAACTAGTCAACAAGCTTTGGAGTGGCGCCTTCCAACTATACCAAAATTAAAAAACCACGATCTGACTGAACCAGAAACAGTCGATCGAAGTTAAAGTCATGTTGACTTGTTTTCTTTGACTATTGTGTTGTGCACTCGGAATTCTTGCCGGAAGGTCAAACCATATAAAAAAAAAATGAGCGTTGTGCGGTATTTAAAAGAGCAAATTTGGCGAAAATGGACAGATTTCTGGAAAGAAAATTCTGGGATTTTGCACCACGTTAACGCACCTTCACACAATGTATAATTATGAACGAATTTTTGACCAAAGTCTCAACAAATACCATCGGGATTACCTTATTCACCAGGTATAACTCCAGCCGACTTTTTTCTTTTTCCTAAACTCAAATTACGCCTTCGTAGCACCCATAGGCTTAGAATGTACTATGTCTATGGTAGCACCCGTTTTCATTCGGTAGAAAACATAAAGGATAATTCGCGGCGAGAACTAAACTTAATTCCGAAAAAAGCGTTTAAAAAATGTTTTGGTGATTGGATTATTCGTTGGCGTAAGAGTCTCGTTTTCAAAGGAGCATTACTTCAAAGGCGATGAAATAAATTTGGATGAATATCTAACTTTTTGTGTATTATTGATCTTTTTCCGGTAGGTACTTACATACAATACAATACAAAAATACTTTATCGTACACCAGAAAAGAACATTACAAAAAACATTTACATGAGACAAGTACAATGGGCGGCCTTATCGCTTAGAAGCGATCTCTTCCAGGCAACCTTTAGATGGAATGAATTATATGAATATAAGAAAGGCAGGAGGTGTACAAAAAATAAAATAAACATGAACAAAACAGAATATTGAAAAACATAATTACTTATATTAAATAAAAATAACAAATTACCAATATAATATACATACACAAAAAAAGAATATAATATATAATATACTACTTAAATACATATGTAAATAAATAAATAACATGTACTAATATTCACTATTCTGACATGAAAAACATGACCGAGGAGTGCAATATCAATATAGTATTAAAACCGATATTAAACTATCCATTTGTCCATTAGGTAATTTCGAGGTTTTTACAACAAACCCTAGTTCAAACTCATTCTCAATTTATTTTCTCAGAGAAAGGCATTTAATTTTCTCAAAATGACACTGAAAATTGAAGTGTTTCACAATTGAACCACACACAATTATTAAAATATGACATGCAACTATGTATGTACATACTTAAAAAGTCTAAAAAGATTGACTAACATCCCAAGGACTATTTTCGTTTATGGATGTATTATCAAAGCGTTTAAAGCACGCAAAAAATCCGTCCGAGCTATCTCTGGACTTTTGAGTACGGAGAGCTACAAGCCTTTATTTGTGGGGTTGAAAATCCTTTTCTTACCTTGCATGTAAGAGATATCTGTGTGTTTATCAAGCAACACCCTGACTAGACATACAAAGGCACAAAAATACATTTTACGTCCCGCTAGAACTAGTTAAAATCCAACTATCATACTATTACTACAATAAATTACAGTAAATTACCTAACAGTTTTAAAGATTTTCAATTAAACATTTTTAAAACCATATAAAAATGGCTGTAAGAAAACTGTTTATAAGATGTAAAGGAATAATTATATTTTAAAACTTATTGAACATGACCAACATACGTACAAGCTTTTGCATTTATCATAATTAGTATGATTAACCATAACACAAGCTCTGCTTAGCTTGGGGCTGTTTGTTTGTACAAGTAATTTTTATCTACGGGAGTGATATAGTCATGTTGACAATACTCCATTACAATAAATTATATATATATATAGCTTGGGGCTAGATAATGCTGTGAGAATTTTCCAGCATTATTTATTTATTTACTAACGGTCCTCCACGGGTTCGCGCGGGTAGTTATTTTTTTGTCAATTTTCTAATGTATTTAATACTTCTTATCCTATTCCGGACTAACAGAAATCCAACAAATCAAAAACTATGAAAACCGGTCCCGTCGTTCTTGATTTATAAATGGTGTAACTAACAGGATTTTGTTTTAGGTATTTATATAAATTTCATTATTAGCATTTGTTGTACCAACATATAACACACACAGCCTATAAAGATAATTCTTATAAAGATGTACTTTATAAGAATTACCTTTATAGGCTGTACAAAGTTCATATCGTAATCACATTACTTTTATTTGTTGTAATGTAGGTACAGCACTTCTAGAATTTAATAAGCTCACTGGGCAAAATGTTGTAATGTAGGTAGGTACATCAGTTCTAGAATTTAATTAGCTCACTACATTCGATCTCATAGTGCGGGCAAAATGTTGTAATGTAGGTACAGCAGTTCTAGAATTTAATTAGCTCACTACATTCGGCCTCATAGTGCGGGCAAAATGTTGTAATGTAGGTACCTACAGCAGTTCTAGAATTTAATTAGCTCACTACATTTTGGCCTCATAGTGCGGGCAAAATAATATTAGCAAGGATAGGGTGTAGTCCTAACGCGTTTATAAATTTTAAGTAGCTTTGACGGTCTTCATCAACCCCAACATAAAAAAAATATTCGTCTGCATAATATGTTTTCCTATGATCAATTAATCATTTTCCTTCTTATTGACAGATTGATTCTCTCAGTTTACGACCATTTATTACATAAAAATTTCGTTGATTTTCGGAAAACTCCCGGAACTGGTTGAATGGAATCTTCAGGTTGCAAAAGACCTTGTGCCTTCACATCGATCAATACATCAACAGCCAAATACAAACCGAATGCTCTTAGCTCAATCAGGGTGAAATACGCGCTGTCGAGCGTCAACCTGACATGGAACTTGCATTTGACGACTCTCCGACACCAGGTAAAGCTTTGGTTTAAGACATAAGATGAACAAGTGCTTGATCAATCTTTACCAACCTTGGCGCCTATACAAAATAAAAGAAACCTAACTTTCCATGTTTTGTGTTTAGTTTATCGAAAACTACGGTTTGTGTTTTTTTTAATGAGTAAAATATTAGCGAAATATAGAGGATCCTTATAAAAACACTTTCATACCCATTTTATTTTGTAAGTTGTCTGTTTGCTACTTTCCCAGTTTTGAAATTCGGCAAGAAAATACTGTATTTATTTATTTTTAGGAAAACCATCAGAACACTATACCTACTTAACTCTAGGTATTACAATAGTAGTTGAAGGGCTACTGACAGGAATCCACTGATAGTTACACATATAAATAGTATGCTGGGGAAGCACGCATAAGAGAGTATAAGGGCTCAATTTTTACTTTATAACCCTGAACCCAAAAAGAACCCGTATAAGCCTCATTTTTTTAAATTTGTGTACAGAACCAGAATATGTAAAATAATACATAACAGAGCTAATGTACATTTTAATTACAATTTATCTATTTACACAACACTTAAATAAATAAAGGACTTATATACAAAACGCAAAAATAATTCTACAGACCTTTCACCGTAAGATGTCCCCTGATTTGTATGTAATTACTTGTAAAACAGGGGAAATCATCGTACGCCAAAGTCGGTTGGCCGCCGATAAGTTCACAAAACATTATCGGCTGCCTACAATATTCAAACACCAAAATATCACACCAACCCGATGTGGGTGTGAAGAATCAATTGTGGACATTACGTCATGTTGATCAAATCATCACGAACAAAGCTAATGACGATTTGATCATCTCTACAAAAAAAAATTACGTGAAAAAAGAAACATTTTTACTTATAAAATGTGCAGTTAATTCTTGACCGAGTTTTGACGAATCTTGACTTTGATAAGCTCGTCAAAAGTTTGTTTAAACTCCTAAAACTCGATCAACAATTTAACTACACATTAAACAAGTAATTTTTTTTCTTTGCCACGTAAAGTTTCACTTACACCACACAACAAGTTCCAACTAATCTGGAATAATGAAGCTGATTGCAGCATCTTCCTGATTAAAGGCGGAATTAGTCGCCCCAGCTCTCTTAAAGCAAGGTAGGCAATTCTTTGACGTAGATAGACGTAGTGTAACGTAGATTCACGTGATTCATGATCAGCTGATTTGGTAAGAGCGCTACTGTTCTGAAACTATATAGCATGCTTAATTTGTTGAGCAAGAGTTTATTATAAAGAGATAATAAATAGGTTTATTTTATGTATCTTAGACTATTTGTATGTATGCATATATTTTTATATGAACCATAGTATTTTAAACATTTTACATGTTGCCTGAAAAAAGCTTTATTTCTTTAATATTTTCCTTAAAAAATAAAATTTATGAAGTAAACTTTCATACCCATTTAATTAAGTTGTCTGTTTGCTACTTTCTTAGTTTTTAAATTCGGCAAGAAAAATACTCTATGCTGGGGAAGCACGTATAGAGCATGTATAAGGGCTCAAGTTATACTTTATAACCCTGAGTAAAACAGAACCCTTATAAGCCTAATTTTTTTTTTTACTTACTGTGATTTTATTTTCAAACTTAGGTATTGCACCAGAGTATGTAAAATAATACTAAACAGAGCTGATGTATACTTCAATTACAACTTATTTATTATTGAGCTTATAGCAGACTGTGCAATCAATCTATAAGTAGCTCAACTGATCCTTAACTAACTTAACTAATGATTTATTTATTTACTTTAAACCACTTAAATTTATTAAAGGACCAATACACCACTGTGATAGATTAATAAAAAATAAACAATATTAAATTAATAAACAATAATAATATTAATTAATAAACAATATTAAAAATAAATAATTTCAAAATTATAAATTAAATTTTATACAGGCACAGCAGTCTGCCAAAATCACACTTATATTATAAATGCGAGAGTTTAGATGGTTGGATTAATAGATGGATGTTTGTTACTCAATCACGCCAGAACAGCTAAACAGATCTGGATGAAATTTGGTACAGAGATAGATTATAGTCTGGAATAGCACATAGTCTATACTTTATCCCGGAATTTCTACGGGCACGGGAACTGCGCGGGTGAAACCGCAAGGTGCTGCTAGTATAGAATAAATAGTATAGACCACCCTTCGCCAGGATTAAGTTGCAAAAATAGTTTCCGGTATTCACTAGTAAATATTCTTTAACTCTTCAATATGGATTCAGAATATTTTATTCAGTACGCAAAATCTAATTGCGACGACGTCCAGCGCAACTTAGTGCTGCAGATTAGAACAATATCTTTGCCAGAAAATTTGCTTTCATATTAGGAAGGGCAGATTATAGTGGAGTGAGAGCCTGGTGACCTGTATGTAAGACAGGTTTTTGACAAACCTAACGCAAGCATCAGTCTCGCGCAATGTTGCTAATGGTATACTTGCTAATTTAGTTTTAAATGTAAGTTCGTTGTTTGAACAGAACAATAAATGATTTATTATTATTATAGTCAGTTTTGTATAAATGATTTTTAAAATAAATAGTTTAAAAATAACAAATTTAACAATCGGTCCAGCTTTTCTCGAACCGAACGTTCTGTTGCGTGACAATGGTAAGAGGCCCGACGGCATGACTCTAGTCTCATGGGAGTTGGGGAGGCCTATTGTGTGAGACGCTACATGCGTCGACATTCGACACACTCGCTCCTCCCATCTTCCTAGTACTTTAGAGTATACGCATTTACTCTCCTTGGAGTCGAGACCCTAGGTCCATGGGGCTGAAACTGTTTTAAGTTACGAAGTTGCCCTTGGTAGCCACCAAAATCTATCAGAATCAGAATAAATCGTTTTTTCGTATCTCTGCCTAAACTAAATAGAATTAAACAATTACAGAGGCATTAAAATAAAGCTTATAATAGGTATCACGAACTGTACGATGGATTTTTGAATTTTCTTTGATAAACGGAATATAATGATAAAGTAAGTGGCGGCGCTAGTTTGGGTGGGGTATGCGTCTTAAGTCCAAGACTGCAGAGATGAGAGACATTGCAGATCTTTTGGTCGCAAGCGGGCCGCACCTTTAGGAAGTTTTAGCCTAGGCATTCCAAAAGGAACTTGGTACGATAAAGGTAGGGCTGTAGACGTAGCAGCTGTTGTAGAGGAACCGCCAGAACTTCTTCTGCACCTTCTCAAGCGTGATAAGTAACCTAAAATATTCCGAAAAAAACGGGTTAGTTACAAAACTCCTAATAGAGTCCACAGGAGAACGGAATGCTGGTTTTTATTTCGCTCAATGAATTGGCATTGCCATTCAACGTGGCAATGCTGACAGCATTCTGGGCACTCTGCTTTTTGGTGACGGACTCAATGCCAAATTTCTTCCCAGAGAATGCCACGGAATAATTTAATAAAAATTGATGTACCCAAATTAGTTCCGATCAATGCCATGACAAGCAAGTTCAGCGGTAACATCGTAGTAAGATCGAAGAAGAAATGCACGTGTTCGCTCTCAAAATCAAATTAAAGCAAATTGACTTCAAATTAAGGATCAGTTGAGTTACCTGTAGATTGTTTGCAACAGTTTGCAGACTTTGCAGATAGCTAATTTTTTTCTATTGTATACCTACTAGTATTAATTTATATATATTTATTTATGATACTAGTATTAATTTAATTCTATTAGTTAATAGTTATAAATAGTTAATAAAGTTATAGTAATTTATTTTTGTCCACATAAATATATGTGGAGTTGTTGCAGATATTCTCGCTACTTCCATGTAGAGAATCCAGCTCGAATAAACCACGAGAAATGTACAGTAATTAGAGTACAAAATTGATCGTTTAAATTGTCTCTCCCAGTTAAAATTAAACAAAACTTAGCCATAAAAGAAACGTAGATTCGTGGAAGAAAGAAATTTTAATTAATTTTCTTGCAAGTAACGGGTGGTCGTTCATTATTGTCAGAATAGTAGATATAAGAAAAAAATTGCTATCCTAGCATAGAGACAACAGTTGCCTAAAAATCATCATCCCAAAGATTTTATTACACAATAAAATCGCCGCTTCATAACTTAGACTAAATTATCGATAATAGATCCATATCCAAACTAACATTATAAATTCAAAAGTAATTTTATTTATTAATTTGTTAAATACAGCAACTAACAGCATATTTAAAAAACCAATAACACGTGTTACCTAAGACTAAAACACATTGTTTATGATTACCTAATACCTAAGTTAAAATATAACAAAGTAAATCAAAATATAATAATGAACATTAAAAATTTAATAGTTTTTAAACATTGAGGCAAATAAATTAATATAATAAATACAGAAAGAAAATAACAATCAAATAACAAATTTAAATTAAAACTAGTATTTACAATAGAAACAATCAAGCTATCTGCAAACTGTGGCAAACAATCTACAGGTAGCTCAACTGATCCATATCAATACCAGTTGGAAGCGTGCCTAAGACACTGGCTGCATTGCCCCGCTGTATAGCAATGCTGATGCGCTGTGCCAGATACTCACCAGCTCTCGGGTCACGCGTCGCTTCGACCAGACGCTCAGATAATTTTTTGAAAACCCGGAGAGCCTCGGTACCCCACGAACCTAGGGTCTCGACTCCAAGGGGAGCAAATGTGTAGGCTCTGTCGAGACCTGCATATTTGCGCCTCTTGAGATCTTCGGCTAAATCTGCCGCCGCACCAGCCCTCACGGAAGTCCTAGGAAGATGGGAAGGCGCGAGTGTGTCGACACATGTAGCGTCCCACACAATAGGCCTCCCCAACTCCCATGGGACTAGAGTCATGCCGTCAGGCCTCTTACCATTGTCACGCAACAGACCATTCGGTTCGAGAATAGCTGGTACGTTAGCGGTGGTAAAGGCCCGCCGGATGATGTCGTTCAGGCTGGCATGACGAGATATCCGACCGGCAGCCCTAGTAAATAATAATAAATTAATTGAAATTATAGAATTAGATTTTCGTAATAATATTACTACAATGAATTAAAAGAATACTAACAATCAAACAAACATCCTTTCATTCATCACTCTTTCACCTCAGGCGTACCAACATTAAACTCTTCCATTCATCTGCAAATATTATCGCAGTCTGGGCACAGTCTGGGTTCTGGTCGAGAAGTATGTTAAGCCCGGCGAGGGTGCGAGACAGAAGTAACTAATAATGTATATCTGTCTATCAGTTAATTTTCACTGGATTTTAACTGGAATTTTAGCTGTTACGAGACTCAACTAGGGCCTCTCTTTATAGCATACTAGCTGCTGAACGCGGGTTCGCATGCTGTTTTCAAGTGGCATATGAAAGTCCGTCCCTAGGATACCATTTACCTCCCTGCTAAATTTAATTAAGATCTGTTCAGCCGTTCCGGCGTGATTGGGCAACAAACATCCATCCATCCATCGATCCATGCATACATCTAAACTTTCGCATTTATAGGTAAGTAATAATAATAATAATGCTGGACAATTCACACAGCATTATCTAGCCCCAAGCTAAGCAGAGCTTGTCTTATGGGTACTAGATAACTGATATACATAGGTATATATTATATATATATAGGTATATATATATATACAATACATTACATAGACAGATCTTTTTTATTATATATAGAAAACGACCAGAACACCCTAAACAAATGTCTGCAGATCGTACACACATTTGTCCTGAGGCGGGAATGGAACCCGCAACCTTCTGCGTCGCAAGCAGACCTTCGCTCACCACGCCACATCGGTCGTCAATATTAGTAAAATACTTAGTTTTTGGACGGATGAAATAGAGAAATAATACTTTTCCATATCTATGATGGCGTACCGTTTCAGTGGTCTACGGAGCCAACTGTAGCAAGAAATCTGTCGAGACTTTGTTGCCGATAAAAGTGTTCACTTAGTTGGTTAAATCTTGTTTTTGCTAAAATTCAGGTGCCTTTACTTACCTATTAAGTAGTAACTTACATTCAGGTGCATAATAGAGGTCATCTGTAATAAGTATTGCACACGTTACATAAAGTTTTTTTCAACACACTTGCTCGTAAAGTGAGCCTTATTATAACATGGTTCTTGGGGCCGAACTAAAACACAAGCGTGCAAAATAATAGTACGCAATAATGCGTAATATTAATGGCTAATGATAATAGAATTATCAGCCAGTACCTACATGACATTCGTCTTCTTGCATAAATACTCGACTTTTTGATGTTCCATTTATAAAATATAACTTACATTCAATTTGAATTTATTTTTGAAAATGGAACTGAAATCGCTTTCTCGGTCATTGTTGGATGTTTTGTTTGATTCGTCCACCATGATAAAATGGAGTGGGTAGTTTTGCGTTTGAATTTATGCAATACATGTTTGTTTTTTCCTCGCAAGTGTGTTGAAAAAGTGCGCATGAAACTCGTAACTGGCTCACTAGACACTCGAATTACGCCTTCGCCTACGGCTCGGGCTGCAACTCACAGCCTCGTGTGTGAGGATAATGAGAAACTTGGCTCACTTGTACCTATCATAATGTATTAATAAAAGCTTGTAAAACAGAAAATAATGACCAAATCTCTCATTTTATAGAATTCCCCACTTTAACCATTTTTGAAGAAGTATTATTTTTACAAACTTCCTTATATTTTTCCTATGAAATGTACCTAGATCTAGATTAAGATCGTTGTATTTGTGGATTTGGATATATAATATTAATTTCAACCTGATCCCTTCAGGCATTCCAGTTCAAAGCTAATCTGCTAGCAAAGGAAAGAGCTATGCTCGGAGTTTCTCTGGATCATTGAATTCGTAACGAATACAAAGACAAACAATCAAAGATATTGTCAACACAGGTAGCTCGAGAATCAGCAAGCTGAAGAACCACTGCTGGGGTAAACGTGTTATTGACTGAAGACCAGCACGACTCAATGACCTGCGATGCGGCAGATGCTGAATACGGCAAGCTGAAGACAGGGCGGTATGGCGCTCATTAGAGAAGGCCTGTGTCCAGAAGTGGACTGAAAAAGGGTCTTCATCTCTAAACCTAATCTGTTTTAATTTTGCACGCACTTTGAGGCAGAATGTAGTGAGACTATTTAATGTAAGACATTTGTACTGTACCTACATTTTAGTAAATAAATAACTATGATTATTATGATAGACATACTGACGGACAACCGGGTTTATTCCGGAAATCCCCCACGTCCATCCCCCACGTGGGGGATTTCCGGAAAAAAATTCCGGAAATCCCCCAAATCGAATCGATCAGTCTCATGGGGGATTTCAGGAAAAAAAATTCCGGAAATCCCCCATATAGCTCGACCATAGAAATATATTAGTTCTTAATAACCTTTAACTCGTCACCGCTGGCTGCTAGTGGTAGACCGCTCACCACTACAATGAGAAGTCTTCCAAAGCAAAAAACATCAAATGCGATAGAATTTGCCAAAGACACTAACAGCTGTCGAATTGACACATACTGTCAAAATGACACATACTGTCAAAATGACACATACTGTCAAAATGACACATACTGTCAAAATGACACATACTGTCAAAATAAATGACACAATATACTGTCAAAATGACACATACTGTCAAAATGACACATACTGTCAAAATGACACATACTGTCAAAATGACACATACTGTCAAAATGACACATACTGTCAAAATGACACATACTGTCAAAATGACACATACTGTCAAAATGACACATACTGTCAAAATGACAATGTCAGATGTGACTAACAGATCGGGCTTGGGGCTAGACATTGCTGTGTAAATTGTCCAGCATTATTTATTTATTATGTCTTATATACAGAAAACAGACCGTTTCGACCAAAATTGTTAATGAATGTCGTATTGACGGTAGATGTCATAACTAAAACTATCATATCTCGGGAACTACTAGTGCTATACTTTCAGTTCCTGGCTCAAATGATAGGTACGAACAAAATCTACATTTCTAATGACAGCTGTCAAAACTAAAACTATCATATCTCGGGAACTACTAGTGCTGGACTTCAGTTCCTGTCTCAAATGATAGGTACGAACAAAATCTACATTTCTAATGACAGCTGTCAAAACTAAAACTATCATATCTCGGGAACTACTAGTGCTGGACTTTCAGTTCCTGGCTCAAATGATAGGTACGAACAAAATCTACATTTCTAATGACAGCTGTCAAAACTAAAACTATCATATCTCGGGAACTACTAGTGCTGGACTTTCAGTTCCTATCTCAAATGATAGGTAAAGAAGTCAAAAAACTCGTAGAGTGTCGTTTCGTCTCTTATTTCCGATGGAACGACACTACCAAAATTTACTAGCGTCGTTTCGCCCCTTGACGAGTGAACTAAAAGTCCAGCACTAGTAGTTCCCGAGATATGATAGTTTAAGTTTTGACAGCTGTCATTAGAAATGTAGATTTTGTTCGTACCTATCATTTGAGCCAGGAACTGAAAGTCCAGCACTAGTAGTTCCCGAGATATGATAGTTTAAGTTTTGACAGCTGTCATTAGAAATGTAGATTTTGTTCGTACCTATCATTTGAGACAGGAACTGAAAGTCCAGCACTAGTAGTTCCCGAGATATGATAGTTTTAGTTTTGACAGCTGTCATTAGAAATGTAGATTTTGTTCGTACCTATCATTTGAGACAGGAACTGAAAGTCCAGCACTAGTAGTTCCCGAGATATGATAGTTTTAGTTTTGACAGCTGTCATTAGAAATGTAGATTTTGTTCGTACCTATCATTTGAGACAGGAACTGAAAGTCCAGCACTAGTAGTTCCCGAGATATGATAGTTTTAGTTTTGACAGCTGTCATTAGAAATGTAGATTTTGTTCGTACCTATCATTTGAGCCAGGAACTGAAAGTCCAGCACTAGTAGTTCCCGAGATATGATAGTTTTAGTTATGACATCTACCGTCAATACGACATTCATTAACAATTTTGGTCGAAACGGTCTGTTTTCTGTATATAAGACATAATAAATAAATAATGCTGGACAATTTACACAGCATTGTCTAGCCCCAAGCCCGATCTGTTAGTCACATCTGACATTGTCATTTTGACAGTATGTGTCATTTTGACAGTATGTGTCATTTTGACAGTATGTGTCATTTTGACAGTATGTGTCAATTCGACAGCTGTTAGTGTCTTTGGCAAATTCTATCGCATTTGATGTTTTTTGCTTTGGAAGACTTCTCACTGTAGTGGTGAGCGGTCTACCACTAGCAGCCAGCGGTGACGAGTTAAAGGTTATTAAGAACTAATATATTTCTATGGTCGAGCTATATGGGGGATTTCCGGATTTTTTTTTCCTGAAATCCCCCATGAAACTGATCGATTCGATTTGGGGGATTTCCGGAATTTTTTTCCGGAAATCCCCCACGTGGGGGATGGACGTGGGGGATTTCCGGAATAAACCGACAACCGGACAACAAAGTGATCTTATAAGGTTTTTTTCCTTTAGATGTACGAAACCTAAAAAGTAATAATCAACAAATAGCTAGTTTACTTTGCCTAAGAATTTGTCTATTTCACCAAAGAGCGAAGCACTAAAACATTTTTAGAACACAACTTAGCTAACTTAGACTTATCAATTCCTGAGAGAATTCAGTTGAACGCACGCTGTTCGTAACTTACCCTGTATTTATAAGGAAACTTCGCGTTATTAGGTTTTCTTTGTATAATATAGTAGAAAGTTTTAAAGTTTTCATCCACGTAATAGTCATGCAATACGGTCGGAAATTCCTTTCAGGACTCTTTTCAAACATCGAAATGATGCACCACATACACACAATTAAAATACCAATGTATGAAGAATGTTTAATTTTAGTTTCTACACGTGAAAGTAAATTTATATGGGAAATAATTTATTAAAAATAACTATTATACCTACAGCTTTGAATCAAAAATTATTTCTTTGTTTCTTCTAAATTATTTTTTTGATTTCCTCAACCGCAACCAGAGCGATCGTCTCATTATGGAGATGATATTTTTATGCTTTGATGTATAAACAAACAAGAGATTTTTAGCAAAGTCACAGGAGCTTTTGGAGTGAATGAGGACCAGTAAAGTTCTAGAAAATAAAATAAAAAACTAGTTTCAACGTTATTCTTTAAGACGAATGATATATCTTTTTAAATTATCCAAATCGGACCATTACTTACGAAGATATTGAGTAATAAACATTAGGCCGTTCCTGCCGGTAAAATAATCTACGCGGCAGCGTGTGACGTCACTGTACCATGTCGCCGCCAGTTATTTCTTGGCAGCTTTAGGGAAATAAACGATTTTAGTTAATAATTTGGCCATTTTTCAATTTTAAAGAAAAATATTTATATTAAGTATCTATATACTTTTAGGGAAGCTTATGATATTTCTATGAGTGTACAACAAGTTTTCATAACTGTATTAACATCCCTACGTGATAATTTAAAGAAATAAATAAAATGACATGTTTTATTTATTTCTTTAAATTATCACGTAGGGATTCTTTTAGACCCATATATAGATTGTACAAACAGCTATCTTCTGCAGCACAAATATGTATATACGTGTAGGATACATGCCTTAGGCCATAATGGCGTCAAAAGTACTGACAAATTATTATTTATATTATTCTTAAATAGACCATAAAATTCAGTAATTCTTGGGAAACACCGAGAACTAGATATATTCCCAACCACCCCATTTACTTCCCCATCAATGGGGTGGTTGGGAAAAAAATTTCCCATCCACCCCATTACAAAAGTCAATGGGGTGGATGGGAATTTTCACCCCATTGACTTGATTAAAATAAACCTGACTTTTTTACTATGGAAATATTCAATCTCATTATTTACTATTTACATAATTGAGTATCAGTAGGAATAGTCGGAAATAAAAAAGCCAACTCTTTTGAGCAAATCAAGTTCTGGTTTATTGTCAATAACATTTTTCGTAAAATAATCACTACGCAAATTTCTTAAATCAAATAATAATCGTAAGAAAAACAGTTAGTAATCACAGCATCATACGCAATTAGTTTTCTAGTAAATAATATCTTAAGTACAGTATTCAAATACTTTTTATCACAGTGTAATCATCACATTTTTACAATAATTATCTACTTAAAACAAAGGCCTCTAAGGTACAAGCCTCATAAAAAATTAAACAAAAATATCTATCACTTTATTCACAATCATCTTTGAAAATAAAAACTATCTATCATCAAATTTTACAAACTTGGTTATTTTATAACTAATATGTTTTTTATTATTTATAAAATAACTACATATATAAAATCATTGTAAAATATAGTGTGATTACTGACACCATATTTTACACATAGTTTTCTTACAAATGATATCTAAAGTGCAGCATTCACATATTTTTAACACAGTGTAATCAGGACTTTTTTACAGTAATTCTCTATATAAAATTAAGGCTTCTAAGGTACAACAGCCACATAAAAAGGTAAACATAAAATATCTATTACAATAATCACTATTTTACAATCATAAATGAAAAATAGAACTAAAAAATCAACAAAATTAACAATCATTTGCGAACCTAAAAAACTTTGTTTTATCACTTATTTCACAATCATAATAAAAATTGACAATCAATGAAATGATATACTTAGTTATTTTGTAACTCATAATTTTTTTATTATTTATAAAATAACTATATAAAAATAATTGTAAAATATAGTGTGATTAGTAAATGATTGTTAATTTTGATTGTAAAATAGTGATTATTGTGATAGATATATTATGTTTACTTTTATGTGGCTGTTGTACCTTAGAAGCCTTAGTTTTATATAGAGAATTACTGTAAAAAAGTTCTGATTACACTGTGATAAAAATATGTGAATGCTGCACTTTAGATATCATTTGTAAGAAAACTAATTGTATAATATGGTGTCAGTAATCACACTATATTTTACAATGATTTTATATATGTAGTTATTTTATAAATACTAAAAAAAATATTAGTTATAAAATAACCAGGTTTGTAAAATTTGATGATAGATAGTTTTTATTTTCAAAGATGATTGTGAAATAAGTGATAGATATTTTTGTTTAATTTTTTATGAGGCTCTTGTACCTTAGAGGCCTTAGTTTTAAGTAGAGAATTATTGTAAAAATGTGATGATTACACTGTGATAAAAAGTATTTGAATACTGTCTTAAGATATTATTTACTAGAAAACTAATTGCGTATGATGCTGTGATTACTCACTGTTTTTCTTACGATTATTATTTGATTTACAAATTTGCGGAGTGATTATTTTACGAAAAATGTTATTGACAATAAACCAGAACTTGATTTGCTCAAAAGAGTTGGCTTTTTTATTTCCGACTATTCCTACTTATACTCAATTATGTAAATAGTAAATAGTGAGATTTAATATTTCCATAGTAAAAAAGTCAGGTTTATTTTAATCAAGTCAATGGGGTGAAAATTCCCATCCACCCCATTGACTTTTGTAATGGGGTGGATGGGAATTTTTTCTCCCAACCACCCCATTGATGGGGAAGTCAATGGGGTGGTTGGGAATATATCGAGAACTAAAGAATTCCTGGGACCAAACCCTACTGCGACTTCGTACGATTCCAATGCTGATCCCGGTGTACGCACAGCAAACCTCAAGATTGAAGAAATTTCTTATGTCCATGATGAAACAAGAAATATACACATATTATTACACCCACTTACATCCGTAGTGAATTTGTCAAATTAAGATAGATTTTATAGTAAAATAAATACAGATATCATTTCTGATTCGATCTTGCAGAGAGACAAGAAGCGTTTCCATCTCCGTTGGATGCGCGAAGCGCAATATTAGTAATTGTTGAGGAGGTCTATGTCTAGCTGTGGACGTCTTGATATTCTTGACGATGATATAAATATTTGACTATTTTCAGGCTCCAGTTTTTTTCGAGGGAGAAAAGGAACTCCGTCCAGAAGGTCTGAAGAAGATAAAGAAGGCTTACCAATCGACGGAGAAATACCTGGCAGGGTCTGATTGGCTGGCTGGTGACTGATCTGTGCAGCTTCAACTATCAGCACCCTGAATATGGCTGTGCTAGAGATTGACAGAGACACGTAAGTAATTGAATGAGGCGTTTTTTTGTAAATACTTCTTTTATAGAAACAATAATCATAGTGAAAAAGGGACACTTTTCACTTGGGGATGTCAAATTTAGAGGCAGAGACC
Organism: Eupithecia vulgata; assembly: GCA_946478455.1. Taxonomy (NCBI): domain Eukaryota; kingdom Metazoa; phylum Arthropoda; class Insecta; order Lepidoptera; family Geometridae; genus Eupithecia; species Eupithecia vulgata. The sequence continues at coordinate 9,027,994 of OX297879.1, read as the reverse complement.
CAATAGCATGCATCGATAACTTCAAATATAAGTAAATATCTTAAAAATAAAAGTGCACTCACTTTTGGATAATAAAACGATTTTTTTGGTGATGTTACCGTTCAGTTTGTCAACTAAAAGTGCTTCTGTTCTTTCAATCAAAATAAAATAAGAAACAAATAAATGATGAAAACGTGTGTTGTGTTGGATAAATAACCTTCTTTCTTTTTTGCAAAAAAGATATCTGTCTTCAGTATATCAGTCATCTAGATCCAATAACACAAGCTCTGCTTAGCTCTGGGCTAGATAATGCTGTGTGGATTAACCAGTTATTATTTTCTTTTTTTTCCAGACACCCCAACTTGGCAGCCTGGTTGGACAGAATTTCCCAACAGGACTTCTACAAAAAGATTAATGAACCCAGACTGAAGCTGTTTAAGGCTAATTTAAAATCGATGATGGAATAAAACTCTTGAAGGCTACGGATTCCTTACTTTTTTTTTCCTTACTTACTCACAAAAATGTTGTGCTGTAACAATTGTGTGCAACGACCAAAACTTTGAAATCTTATTTTACTTGCATCATAGCCAGCCTTTCTTCTATTCATATAATTCTTTCCATCCAAAGGTTGTCTGGAAGAGATCGCTTCTAAGCGATAAGGCCGCCCATTGTACTTGTCTCATGTAATGCCTTTTTGTAATATTCTTTTTCTGGTGTTCGTATAATATAGTGTTATTGTATTGTATTGTATTGTATCATAGTCAAGTTGGGAGGCGGTAGGGCTAGTAGCCCTACCAGCGTTCCTGTCTTCCGCTATTAGTTCTCTATGTAAAAAAAATAAGAGACTTCTCATTTTAACTCTTTAATTCCAAGCTGTAGCGATGTCAAAACGCACACCAATAAATAAAAACCGCGGGCGGCGTACCCCTGATGACGTATAATAGCGTTTGTGATCCGATGGGCATAGCCAATATTTTCTAGAAGCACTCAATAATTTAAATTATTAAAATAATATTAAAATTATATTTTTTTAATTATAATATAGTAGAATAATAGATATCATAGTCCATCCTCGCAGGTGTCAACAGCGAACTTTGGTACTGAGGCAAGTACTCTATGAATTAAATATTTATATTATTATAATATAATTATGTTTATTGAATGTAAAAATACTTGATGACTTTTATTTACTATTATTTTACAAGGAAACAATTTAGGACCACTGGTATTTATCATTATGATAAACGATTTGCCAAAAGTGGTCAAAGAATGCTTGCTTTTCGCTGACGACCCCTGCCCATAGAAGACCACAGAGACTGCATGCGGCTTCAAGAAGATGTAGATAGGGTGGTGAAGTGGAGTCAAAGAAACAAGCTACAATTCAATATTGACAAATGCTCAGTGATAACGTTCAGAAAAGCCAAGAACCCTGTACACTATAATAATAATAATAGAAGACACGGGATTGAAGCGTGTCAGTGAAGTAAAGGATCTGGGAGTCAGTATGGACAATGAGAGATTTAGAGAGCATGTAGTTAGTGTTTGCAAAAAAGCATACAGAATACTAAATACTATTTTGATACACAACATAAAAGCTAAACCAACCAAGTCAACTTGAAATATCTTCGAGAATTCTGTTCGCGATGATTTGTACTTAATTAATTTAAAGCGAGTAATTATTTATTACTAGCTGACCCGCCCGCGATATTATTTGCGTGGACTTAAGTAATACCACAGGTAATGTTGGTTTCCATGTAAACTATCAAAGCCAAAGTTCAACAACCAATCCTTTATGATTTTGAAGTTGTTATGAGACACCTAACTTACTGGGTAAGTCCTTCCATGTGATTTTCCGAAAAATCGAGCGGGTTAGCTACGCCTTAAAAAAACCTCCATGCAAAATATCAGCCTTGCAGTTTTTCTAGTTTAGGAGATTTTGTGAATTATGTCAGTAACTCGCCTAATTAACTTTACATCATTAACCTTTAGGATGTGAATTTCAAAAAACCTGAAACACGTTTCGGTTTATTTGTCCCAAGGCAGGAATCGAAACCGCAACCTCCTGCGTCAAAGGCGGACCTTCGCCCACCGCGCCACAGAGGTAGTGTACTATTTCAATATTCTATTTAATAACATCCATTTACAAATAACTTTTCTGTATTTCTTTGTAGGTATTTTTCTAAGAAGAAAAACAACTGTATTAGATAATAATTATTCTTTATTCCAGACACAATGATCTATATCTTAGCTTTAAGCGTGCAATATTTTTTTTCTAAATCTAAATACCTGCAATGTTTTGTTAATCATCAAATAATAATCAGAATAATCAATTTTTTAAAAGGGCACACTACCGACTGGTATTGATATGGATCAGTTGAGCTACATGTAGATTGTTTGCAACAGTTTGGAGATAGCTCAATTGTTTCTATTGTAAATACTAGTATTAATTAAATCCTATTATTTGATTGTAATTTATTAATAGGTATATTATATTCCTAGGTACTCAAAGTAAAGTTAGTTAACTACAAGACTTTGGTTATAATAAGGAATACAAATAAATGAGTACTTTAATATTTTTGTGCCTAACATGAGGTTTATAGCCCAGTTGGGGTAGACGACAAAAGCCCCCCCCCCCCCCCTATTATATATTATATTGCATATATTGCATTTAATTACCATCCCGAGAATATGGTATTTTATTCTAAATATTTTAAAATATATTAATAAGATTATGATCGGTCTGATGTTTGATTTAGACTTCCACTGATCACCCTGTAGACTGATGCAATAATAATATCGGGATGGGAATTAATGCAGTTTGAAATACTAACCCGAATGAGCTGACTTTACCTACTATTCTTATTGTATAGCCAAAAAATAATACTTACGACAATCGAGGCGCTCTGCTAGAGAGATAGAATTCAGCTTATAGCTTGGCTAATAAATAAAGAAATAATGGAGGCTCCACAATCTAGATAAATTGCCACCTTAAATTACGATTAAAGGTACGACCGCACTAAGTGGACTGCACTGCAGCGGAACTGCGTGTCACGATGACGCGGCCGTTGATTCATCGTTAGAAATCTTTTGAGATAGAACACTTTTTAGGTGAGTTGGTCACACACACACTACGTGAACTGCAGGTTCTTCATATTATATCAGAGGTGATTTCTAATCCTTTTTATTATTGAATGAAGACCTGGTGTCTTCACAAACGTGTTTGTGATGATGGGCAGAAACTCCAGTTCACGTAGTGTTACTTATTTACCAATATATTATTATTTTATTGTATTTTATTATTCAATCAAATATTAGTTCCGTTTTTTGAACTATTTGCCAAGCCATAAGTGAATCATTAATGTCATTAAAATCATTGATAATTGTGCGGACAAAGCAGCGAGTTTAAGACTAACTTTGGAATCTTAATGCACTCACATTAGGATGTCAGAGTTTTGGTCGTTGCTATTTGAACCGCCCTAATTTTTGTGGTGGTAAGTTAGGACTTCTTCGCTTTAAGGAGTTTCATTGCTTCTTCGATTTTAAAATAAGATGGCATCAGCTTCAGTCCGGGTTCGTTGCCCTTTTTGTAAAAGTCTTGTTGGGAAACTCTGTTCAACCAGGCTGCCAAGTTTGGGTACCTGAAAAAAATCGAAAGTTAATTGTATACCTTAATTCTTGCATGGCATTGGATTTCTTACAATCAATGATACTATTTCTTTCAAAGTGAAGTAAAGTAAATTTTATTCAAAAGTAATATAACACTAATAACATTGTGGTTTTATTTACAATAACAGACCCAGTTAATTAAATCTTTATTAATAATGAAAACAATCAAATCATAGAATGAAATTAAAACTAGTGTTTACAACAGAAACAATTAAGTTAACTGCAGACTGTTGCAAACAATCTACATGTAGCTCAACTGATCTATATCAATACTAGTTGGAAGCGTCCCCAAGATGCTGGCTGCATTGGCCCGCTGTATGGCAATGCTGTGTCTTATACAACCCAACTCACATGGGACCCATACCGTCGGACCAGTGTGATTTCAAAATAACATTGACTAAAATATGGGTTACAGGTATTGATAAGATCAGTTGAGCTACCTGTAGATTGTTTGCAACAATCTGCAGTTAGCTCAATTGTTTCAATTGTAAATAATAGTTTTAATTTAATTCTATTATTATTTATTAGATCGTTATTTTCTTTCATAACAGATATTAAATTATATATCATATAATTTACGCATCCTATGACAAAGTGACGTAATTTTTCTCTATTCTACCCTAGACAAGAATCCCCGTGCTAGAAGGGTTGATCGAGAGGTACCACCATAATATCATTAATTATGGTGGTACCTAACTATTATTTGACAACTCAATATAAAGCGACATCTTTTCAGCCCATGCCACCTATTTATAAAAGGAAAATTCTTTATTCGAACTTACGTCCCACTATCAATCTCTACCACAAGATTCAAGCTGCTAATCGTCGAAACGGCACATATGTCAGCGAGAGTGACACTGTCACCAGCCAGCCAATCAGAGCCGACCAGGAAGTTCTCCGTAAATTGATAAGCCCTCTTTATTTTCTCCAGATTTTCTGGACGGAATTCCTTTTCCCCCTGCAAGAAAACTGGCCACTGGAACAAAAACGTCAAAGTTAATTACTTTACCATGACCATTCAGCCGATAGACGTACACGGCTGGAAATAGGCATCCTCTACGATAGCTGACCCTGTGCTACTTGTGTCCAGTGACGAAGAATATACTCTTAGTCTCTCTGTGAGATCTAATCAGAAATGAGTAGGTTCAAGAGAAAAACCAAGGTAGCCGTACCTTTATTCTTCTTTTTGGAAATAGCTCTTAGAATAATGTCAGCACATAGTTCTTAGTATTACGAAACTCAAGAGGCAGTGCTTATGGTCTTTGAGTGGTGACTGCCGGAAGACGCAGGTGGGCAGGCGGACTGCCACAAGTTTATTTAATGGATCTTTATCGGTTTCACCGATAACACTTGTTCGTAGAGGAGTACCATATAGGGGTCCATACTGGGACCAATTTTTTTTGTTTGACTTGATTAGGCTCCGATATTACTGAGCCGATTTGAAAAATTCTTGCACCATTAGTATCCTACATTATCCCTGATGAATATAGGCTATGGAGTAAGCCCGTACGAAGCCGGAGCGGACCACTAGTCTAATTTACGTAGGTACTTACACAAGCCCCTTGCGCTGCGGGGAACAGTATGCCACTATCAAAGTGAAGTCTCTGGTCCACCACAGCTCTCTTCTGGGGGTCGACTGGGTATAGGGAGTCGTCTGCTCCGTACTTCGTTACCAGGTAGGTTGAGATGGCATGGCTGAAAAGGTAAATTTTTTTTGAGCATTAACATAAAAACACATAACAGGCTAAATATTTTTATTAAAAACTATACCTACTTAAGTGGTTAACTTAGCTAATCATAGGTTGTTTGTTAACCTTGTAAAACAATCTACTATTTAATAGCATTGACTGTTATAATAACTCAGGTACCTACATATTTGAAGTTTTTGTTCTGCTTGCAATTTTTTCACTACTAAATATATGTCAATAATATAAAAAAAAACTAATTTACAAGTAAGCTTTTGCCGATGCAGAGATCCCTCGGGTCTTCATTATAAGTCTTACTGGAAACTAAGACTGGTTAAAAAGTGGTCACGACTTGTAGTGACCACTGCGATGAAAATAGTTATGAGGGTCTAAAACATTGTACTGTTAATTACTGTTAGGACCTTTTGTAAAAAACATTAATTTAGTAGGCCATGGTATAAAAAACAACAAAGTGTAGTAATTGTGTTAAATAGATTTTTATTAAATAAATAAAAAAATAAAAAAAAACTGACTGACGAAATCGTGTAACTATACGAGCTGTGAAATCGAAATTTTGAAAGTAACTTAATTCGTCTAGGTATATATAGCACACACTATGAAACAAAGTCGACCACTAGAAGCGGATTTATTGAAATTTGCTTTCTAAGGGGCCTCCCCCTTAAAAAGCAAATTTCAATAAATCCGGGTCAAATTGGTCTTCCATTTAGAATCATGAAAACAAACAATACTTAAGGTATTGCTAAATTTTACACAAAATAAATAATAATAAATATAATATAATAGTCTTTTTATCACTTTTTTTCAAATTATATTCTCATGTATGTTTTGTACTGCAGCAGCAAATAAATACATGTCTATGTCTATAAATTGCGGGCGGATCAGCTAAAAATCCTGCGACTGCTACTAGTAAAAATATTTTTCTTTTCACTTTTTCAAAAAGTGTGTCTTAGTAGCGGAGCTTAGTGGGACTAAAAATCGAGTTACTAGTAGACTAAAAAATATTTTTATCATATTTATTTTTGTCTGACATCGTCAGCCAGTACAGGACATACCTATTATACATAAGGAGTCGGTTTATTGGTGTTCCAAACAAAGAACTCAGACAACAAATTTTACATACAACAATTTTATTTGAGTGATTTTTTAAATGGACCTGAACCTTCTCTGTTATTGTTAGATAATTTATACCTTCTTAAATTTATGAAAAAGTCGAAAAATTTACCATCGAAGTTTGCGGAGCAATCCATCTAAAATATGATTGGCATTTGTAGATATGATATATCGTATGATATATGATCTTTATTTTACTAATCAGTTTGTACATATCAAAACGATGTAATTTACAAGTACTTACCTATCCCAAATGACGAAGTCGTCATCTTTCAGCGTAGGAATCGAGTGCTGGGGATTTAGCTGAAACATTTTTTTGGCCATTAAAACCAGCCGAGGATGTTACCAAAATAACTACTTTTAGAAAAAAATGGAACATTCATTTGATGTGCTCGATGAAATTACAGTACTCAGGATCCAGGTCGGTGGTACCTAATGGTATAGGTACATCAGATTCGAAAAATAGGTCAGGAAAACTTTTTAGCACCGAAACGTTTTAGTGACGACATAGCAGAAGTAGCTTTACAGAGAAGAAAAAGCGAAGTCTAAATGAAGCTGGAACCTTTTCTCCCCTCTGAGAGGTTTCTTTAAATAATCTGAGTTGCGGTGTCGGCGACTTCGCTGAGTAGACTCTATTAATATAAATAAATAATGCTGGACAATTTACACAGCATTATCTAGCCCCAAGCTAAGCAGAGCTTGTGTTATGGGTACTAGATAACTGATATACATAATATAATACAATACATAGATAGATATTTTTTTATATAGAAAACGACCAGAACACCCTGAACAAATGTCTGCAGATCGTACACACATTTGTCCTGAGGCGGGAATCGAACCCGCAACCTTCTGCGTCGCAGGCAGACCTTCGCCCACCGCACCACATCGGTCGTCAATATGAACTATTCCTTACCTTTCTGAAGTCCGCCGTCAAATGAGCGCCTTCAACCAGGTTCACATCCATCATCTCTACCTTAGGAATCTGCAGCGCCTCGATGGTCATGAGCACCGCGCGGACAGGAGGACTCGCTTCGCGTTTGTATAGCGTCAGCACCATGGTTGTAGAAGTTTTTCTATAATGTAAAATCAAACGTTAAGTTACCTTTAAACTTGAGCCGGTCTGATCTGTCCCGCTTCTATGAACGCGAAATACTACTATTCCTATCCTTTTCACACGCGTTATAGGTCGGCCCAAAATCATCCACCTACTAATATAGTGTCAATAGGTCATATAAACGAATCTCACGTAATAATTGGAGACCTCAGGTGACACACGGTCACTTATTCTATTTTGGTATGTCGCTAGCTCCTGCGGCCTGCCCTGTTGCAGATGCGTGGTCTCGCTCTCGCGCGCGGTTAGGAGCCTACTGCTCATAGGTCTCGCTCGCACTCGTGCACGGGCGCGCAGATTATATTGCATAATACTTGTGTAATAATTTTTTTGGTTGTTTTAAAAAAACGTACTGTGTAATCATTAACTTTAGCAGACAAAAGGAATTAGCTATGTAACTTTAGGTACTAAAGTAGATAGACAACCTCAACCTCAACAGCCTTTAACGGTCCACTGCTGGACGCAGGCTTCCCCTGATTCTTTTATCTCATGAGGGGTTGTGCCCATAATCCCCACGCTGGGTATGCGCGTTGGGGATCGCAGTTCGATGGTAGATAATTTCTGCAAAGGCGCTGCTGCCCGCCCCCGGTGTATATCCCGCGAGCTATGGAGAGGGCTATGCTCGGAGTTTCTCTGAAGGATAGGATTCGCAACGAATACATCCGACAGAGAACCAAGTTTATCGACATAGCTCAAAGGATTAGCAAGCTGAAGTGGCAGTGGGCTGGTCATATCTCGAGAAGAACCGACAACCGCTGGGGTAAACGTGTTCTTGAGTGAAGACCGCGACTAGGCAAACGTAGTGTAGGACGCCCTCCGACCAGGTGGGATGACGATTTGCGAAAGACTGCTGGCAGATAGGATGCGGCAAGCTGAAGACAGGGCGCTATGGCGCTCATTAGGCGAGGCCTATGTCCAGCTGTGGAGTAATATAGGCTGATGATGATGATGAATAGAAACAAATTAGATCTAGACAACGCAATGTCATTTTACAACAAGGAACTTATTACTTCTCTATGTTTTACAAATTCGCTAGTTCTTTATAAAAACAAACATTTCTGTCTCAGTACTCATCAAGGTCAGTGGTTATTTAGCGGCCAAGGCCAATTGCTCACGAAAATTGACATAAAATTACCGAAAGGCAAAGTTATTTCGATAAGTAAAACACTAAAAGAAAATTAATATCTTTATCGTTTAATAAAATATAATAAAAATAACTACAGCTTTGATGACAAGAAGGTATTTTTGTAAAAACGTCCTACCTTTGTATCTCTCCTACAGAAGCGTGCTCACAACACTACCGACAGAGTTTATATGAACGTGCGATAGTAATTTGTTCATTCAAACTGTAGGGGAGAGCAGGTAGCGTTCATACAGTTTATTTTTAAGCCCAATAAATTTACTAATACTACTAATAGATATTTACCGTTCCATACCGTTCCTATGCCACTTTATAAAGGTAATCATATATTATCTGCCTATAAATTTTTTAAAAATTCAACAAATACGGTAAACTATGCTAGGTTTTCAAAAAAAAAAAATAGATTTGCTGATCCGATTTTGATGTACACTTGAGCACTTGGTTGCTGACACACTGGAAGTAGTGCTATTCCGGATCCGATTATTCTTCGTCGTTTAGGTTTTTTTTTAAATAAACAAATATATCTTTCCTTTTTATAATATTATAGTATAAATGAATCTACCCCATCACTTAATGTCATCAAATACGTTCAAAATAAAATTACCTACTCGTTACACCGAAAACGTGACATTGATAAAATACTAAATATATATAAATTATCATAATAAATTAAAAAAACGTAAAAGCCGTGAAACCAAAAAATTACTTACAAGGAGCTAAAAAGTCCGCAGCGACCCGCTGGCAGCGAGCCGCTGCCGATTTGTGTCTAGCCGTTGTGTATAAGTGTTAGTTCACGCACATGCACACTTCAACGTATTTAGTATATAAAATATTTATGGCCGATGTATGAATGCTCGTAGTGTATGAACGCTACCTGCTCTCCTCTGGCTCATTCGATGATTTACGACCATGGCATCACGAAAACTTGTTTTGATGTTGTATTTGATAATTTATTGATGTGGTCTTCGCAGACCTTACATTGTGTACTGTTTTTAGTTATTTATATTTTATTTAAATTTTCTCATAAGTTTTATCTAGGTACCTAGCCTAAGATACCCTATTATAACTAGCTTTCGCTGTCTGTACGTCTGTCCATCTATCAGCAGGATGTAACCCAAAAACCGTAAAATGTATCTTGCTCTTTTCTGATTATAGCATAACAATGAACAATAGAAATAAAATGTGTCCGTGATGGTAGCGTACACATAACCGAATTCACGTTTGTTGTTATGCCTAATATATAGAGTGTATATAGAGTATAACTAGTGCAAAAGTAAAATAAATAGCGCCTCCTTGGTTTAAGAAATAATGACCATAGTTTGTGGGTACGCCAGCATAACGTTATGCTAGCGTACACACGACCGTTCTCAAAAACGGCTTATACTATAGCAACAAAATTTATACACAATTTAGAGTATAAATAGCGTTTCAGCTATGCAAAATTTCATAATGATTGCTCTCATAGGAACAGAGATATGGAACAAGACTATAAAATAACACCTGAGCTGGTGACTTCTGAACAAATAGGTAAATTAACAAAACCTTACAAAATGCTTTAAATAAAGCTAAATATAGATAAAAATACTCGTGACAGCTCATTTATAGTAACAAAACGACTAATTATTACTATCTACTACATTGTTCGGTGTATTGATTCAATAATAACTTATTTTTTGTTTGCGACAGTACCACAACAAAATTTGTTCCTAGAACTTTACATCAACTTTTTATAGTGTTTGATTACGAATTTCCATAAAGTATGACTACTGGGAGAAGGAGGATTTCACACATTATTTATAAATATAACATTTACATTAAGAGAACCTCGTTTTCTATAGGAACTAGGTATTTCGGTTTTTAATGGGTACGCTAGCATAACGCCAGCTCAGGTGTTATTTTATAGTCTTGTTCCATATCTCTGTTCCTATGAGAGCAATCATTATGAAATTTTGCATAGCTGAAACGCTATTTATACTCTAAATTGTGTATAAATTTTGTTGCTATAGTATAAGCCGTTTTTGAGAACGGTCGTGTGTACGCTAGCATAACGTTATGCTGGCGTACCCACAAACTATGGTCATTATTTCTTAAACCAAGGAGGCGCTATTTATTTTACTTTTGCACTAGTTATACTCTATATACACTCTATATATTAGGCATAACAACAAACGTGAATTCGGTTATGTGTACGCTACCATCACGGACACAATAAAATCATCTAATTACTACTGACTGAGGTTGCGGGTTCGATTCCTGACTTTTGACAAATGTTTGTAGGATATCTGCTAATATTTTGTTTTGGGCATTTACTATACTTACATAATAAAGAAATACCTGTTAAAGTAATGTATCTAGTACCTATAACACAAGCTCTGCTTAGCTTGAGGCTAGACGATGCTATGTGGATAGTTCAGTTTCTTATTCTACTTCAAAAATTCCGTAATGTTCCAGTTCTCCGATAAGTATGTCATGATGAGATACGCAGTCAAATGCTTTGGGCAAGTCACAGAAAACGCCAAATTTTCACTGCAGGCCAGCATAAATGTGTTCTAAAAGTCTTCTTATAGCATCGTTTGTATATTTTTGAGCGGTCTACCTATTATGGTTCCAGATAAGCCTTCACGGACCTAGAACAAAATAGGCCAAAAAGCACGTTTATTTTCAATTATTTAACAATAAACGTGCGATCTAATATTTATATAATTTGTAATATTTTTGATATATTTAGCAAGAGAACGAAGTGGTACTCTATATAAATTCCAACTTTGGTAGTCTACCAATGGTTCATGATTATGAGATACAGCCTGCTGACAGACAGACAGATAGATATTTAGTGGTACTTACAATAGGATCAGGTACACCTGAAGGGTGAAAACAGGACCGTATTAGAGGACGGATAAACCTTCTAAAAACTGCACTCAACAAAAAAAAACTAAAGGTACCCAAAGTACAGTCAGTTAAGTACACGACTAGCGAGGAAAGGAGAATAAGGAATATTAATAAAAGAGTCTTTTTTATTTTTGTGCTCAACATAAGATTTATTACTATTCCTATTTTATAACAAAAAATAATATGCTGCTTGAAAGCATGCACTAATTCATGAGGCTATAAAAAGATAGGAATCCGTATTATATTGTTATGTGAAACAATAGTCAATAAAATCTATCCAAATTGACGAGTTGGACATATTGTGCAGAAAGTGCAACAAATTTAGGACTGATGGTTCCTTAATTTTGCGAGGTGAAAATCAGGAGTCCGTTTATGACAGCTTCGATTTCAAAAGAGCTGTGAACTGTTTCAGTCCGGGTTCATTGCCCTTTTTGTAGAAGTCCTGTTGAGAAACTCTGTCTAGCCAGGCTGCCAAGTTGGGGTACCTAGAAAAAAACAGGGACTTATGACATTCCATATTTCGCAAAACGTTTCTATTAAAACATATAAATACAGTAATAAAGGATAAGAAGTTTAAAAAGTATAAATTAAGTATAAGGAGCTTATGTTGGATATACTACCATCTTAAAACTAAAAGAGGTAAATTTATGTGAGATGTCATTTTATTGAGTGACTTGCTCGGCCTATTTTTGACGGCTTTCTGTATATTTTAATTTGGGTATAAGACAGCAGCCAAAGAACGGCGAAACTAGTATAAGCTCTGACTGAATCTCGTAATTAAACCAGCCACAGTCACATTATTAAAACATGTAGGTACCTTACCTAGGGCTTTATCAGACTTACGCGGTTTTTACTACTCAAAACAATTGAGAAATAAGAGAGCTAAACTTACCGCTACCGCTCTGGGTAGGGATACCGCATAGATCTGAACTAAAGAGTTCTCAATTAAAAAACTTACGTGCTACTATCAATCTCCAGCATCGCATTCAGGCTGCTGATTGTCGAAGCGGCACAGATGTCAGCGAGAGTGACGCTGTCACCAGCCAGCCAATCAGAGCCGGCCAAGAAGTTCTCCGTAAATTGATAGGCCTTCTTAATGTTCTCCAGAGCTTCTGGCCGGATTTCCTTTTCTTCACCGAAGAAAATTGGCGCCTGGAACAAAACAAAATAGTAAAGTTACGTTATAATCTTGATTCAGCAGAAAGCAGTCCACGGCTGGTTACTCAGACAGCGGAAAGGGCAATATTCTTCGTCCATGCGAGAAGTCGAATCGAAAATATGGAGATCCGTAGAAGAACCAAGGTAACATAGATATAGGTACGATTCAACGTTATGAACGTACCTATTTTGTAAAATGTATTTTGAACAAGGTTAGAGTTGATTATCTACAAGTTTATGAAATACCTTTACCAAATGTATAAAATCTAGGCAGGTAGCATAATAATTATTAGTAAAATCATCTATCTACAAAGTATGTAAAATATCCTTAATTTTGTATTCTACCTTGTGTGTGCATGTCTGTCTGTGCTGTTCTTGTAGTGTCAAATAAATGTATTTCTAACATTATGTCTTAGAATTGCGAAAGTCAAGTGGCAATGGGCAGTGCAGATAGCATTTTACATAATTACGTTCGTATGACATATTCATCTAAGTAAATAAATAAGTTTGCTAATTGTTAAACTTTAAACCAGCTCTTTTAACCTTTACCATAACCATGAATGTCCAGGTTGTGATGGGTACTTACAACAGTCCCTCGCGAAGCGGGAAACAGTATGCCACTGTCGAAGTGAAGTCTCTGGTCTACCACAGCTCTCTTCTGGGGGTCGACGGGGTATAGAGAGTCATCTGCTCCATACTTCGTCACCAGGTAGGTTGCGATGGCATGGCTGAAAAGATAAACTGTGTTTTGAGGCACGATCACAAAAGACTGCGTTAAAACCAAGAGAAAACCTCAAAACAGATACCCATTTTTATAAAAAAAACTTAACTTATTACACCTAAGTTTACTTAGGTTTGTCGAAATAGGTGAAACAAAATTTGGTGGCTTTACTTTTTCCTAACCATCTGATGGTTCATCGATCGTATACATCATCATTTTCTCATTACTGACTTTAAAAAGGAGGTTCTTATTCGACCGTCGTCTGTTGTACTGTTTATTTTTCTATTTAGATGAGGGACGAGAGATATACCTACTTAAATATAATATTTTTTTATTCATATTAATTTTTAGTACAATAAAGTGTTCATTTTTTCATTCAATCGTCTGTAGGCTTGCATTTTTTTATGTATTTCATGGATTTGCATTTTTTCATTTAGGTAATTAGGCTGATGATTAGGAACATCTCAAAAGGAAAATTATTCATCACCTCCTCAAACTCCTCAATACAATAATAGTCTACTGCCGGACACAGGCCACCCCCTGATTTTTTTATCTCATGGGGGGTAATAGGTAATTTACCACCTGATAGCAAAAAATTTAAAATATATATCAAAATTAATAACTGCATACATTTTATTATTCGACTTCATAAAAGAAGGCGGTTCTATGTTCGGATATATGTATGCTTTTACCAAGTATTTTCTTAAATTTTTGTCAATTTAGAATTAATTTTTAAAATTTTGTACGTATGGCGATTCCGAGGTGGTCCCATAAAAAAAAGTTTTGTTAGCTTTAGTCGTTAGACCCGCAAAATTAAAAAAAAACAGTGAAATAAATACACACACATTTCACAATTGGAAATAAATACGTATTGAAATTATATTATTTAATATCTGTGATTATTTTCCCTTTTGGTCAAATTTTCTTCTTTCGATAATTATGTTAATAAAACCTTTGACGTAAGTATTTAAATATTATCAACATTTAAATATTTACGTGAACTGGCTAATGCTTTGAAATATTTAAAAAAACCTTCGTTAATAGCATGTGGCAATGTGTTAAATTAATAGCCTATCAATTAACATAGTGATGGAATAATTAGTTAATTACGAGTATAGCTGCAGTAGTAATTATTGGAACTGTTAATAATATGTTCAATAATTTAATATAGCGATGTACATGTCCCTAGATTAGGTACTTTTGAAAATTATAATATGCCTGCATGTTTTATAAACGAAATTTTGAACTATCGACTTTTTTTTGGGCAACCGATGTCTAGTCTCTAAAATGAGGGTATTTACTTACCTATCCCAAATGACGAAGTCGTCATCTTTCAGCATAGGAATCGTGTGTTGCGGATTTAGCTGAAACAATTTTTTGACCATTAAAAATCAGTAATATAATAGGTATAATGATAACAATGAAGGACGCTAATTAATGTCTTCATTGAAAGCTAATGAATTTAATGATCAGCTATATTATCGAACGTTGGTTTCAACTTTAGATCAATGATCAGTCTGGCAATTAAATAAAATTAATGACACCGTTTTTTAACGGCCTCTAGTCATTCAACAATCCGGCTAATTTTATTATCCGGCTGTGACATCTAGATGATAAAAACCATTGGTCAGGCAGATTTCTGAAACATTGACGACATAGCCAATGTCACTTCACAAAGAAAAAAAGCGAATTCTCGAAGCACCTGGAACCTTTTTTCCCTTTTGAGTAAATTTAATAAGGTCGGGGCAGTGTCTGGTAGGCATCGGTGTCGGCGGACTGGCAACTTGGGTAAATAGAGCTTAATTAATATAATTATAGTGATTATGTGAAGGTAAGCCTTCACATACCTATCACGTTTTTTCTTCAATACACAGCCGCAGTGTACACCTTGGTAATTAAAAACGGATCTACGAGTTTTAAAGAGCCCAAAGGACTGTTCCTTACTTTCAGATATTCTTCCTTCAAATGAGCGCCTTCCAGCACGTTGACATCCATCATCTCTACGTCAGGAATCTGCAGCGCCTCGATGGTCATGAACACCGATCGGACAGGGGGACTCGCGTCCAATTTGAATAGCGTCAGCACCATGGTTTTAGAAGTTTTTCTGGAATAAAAAAGCAAGCGTCGTGATTCAACTTTAGGCCATTTTCCGATAAGTCGACGCAACAGCAGTACGACATCAGCACAGTTAGATGTCGAAAACATATCGCATTGCCTCCACTTTCGAGCTTGTCGTACGCAGAAAATAGGCCAGTAGCCTTGTCATTTTTAAACATTCCTTAGCTAATGCCTAATTTAGAGATAACAAACATAATGTTCGTGAAATTGGACCTTAGCCTGTCAGTCAGATGATTAGAAGATTTGGACACGTATTTTTCCTTTTGTCAATCAATCAAAAAGTGACATTACTACATCGCGACAAAATTTGGGAGTCACAGGCTTCGTGACGTCACAATGTTGCTAAAAAGTGTCGCCCGGCGTGACGTCACGTGGAACTTTAACTGGCTATATCTTCATAATTTTTTTTTATTGACAAAACAAAAAATGCGTGTGCAATGCAGGCTTTTATTTTGGTCAACGAATTAGCATTGCCATTCATCGTGGCAATGCTGCCATCATTCTAGGCACAGCCTTTTGGTAACGGCTTAGATTTTTAGAAAATTGATGTAACTGTGTAACTATACTAGCTGTAATTGTTTTATTTTAAAGAGACATAATAATATATATTTTTATTGATCAGTGTGCAATATATTCAGATAATCTAACTGACGGACTTATTAGATTTTTTTAAACAAGCCCATTATGCTGACGCCTGTGACGTCTCGCTGTCGCGCTTGGTACTACACCAATCAGGAAAGGTATATTACAAATAAAGGCTTATTATATTGCACCGACTAATCAGAAAACGGCCAAAACAACCACAAAACAAATCACAGTCGTAGAGATTTTTAAAGCAACATGCTTAGGAAAGTTTTTCGTTAGTACAGTACTCTAGCCAAGCTCATTATCAATGTTTGTGAACATTGCCTTCATTTAACCTAAAAACATCACCATCTCGTACACTATGAGTGTCAGTTAAAAACAAAAGAAGGTGGTTGATGGAGCAAACTGACCCCTAGGATGACCTCAGATAAAAGTGGATAAAATAAAAAATAAGCGGCCTTGACACACACCAAAACAACGATGGTTTGTCCAAATCTAAATATCAAACAGTTCGACCATTATTTTGTCGTTCCTATCTTGATAACCCCATGCTTGTTTAAATTGTAGGTACCTGATTATCTACTAATAGATTCCTCTTTGTGTCTCATAGATAACTAATAGTTGAAATAATGGTGTTTGATAAAAATAAACACCATTTGGCCAAATTATAAGCCTTATTTAGACAAAAACCTTAGTACCTACTATTGACTAAATCTTAGCTTTGTGTGCAAATTACAAGATCTGTAAAAACAAATTTAAGTATATTGACTGTCTTAAGGTAGGTACAGACACATGCTACAAAGTAGCGCACTACTAAGCATTCTTGAAAGCATGCTAATATTGAGTATGCTATCGTAATGTTTACATATGCTACGTATTGGCATGCTAGTTTTGAGTATACTGTTGTATTAGCATGCTGGACGCAAACATACCAGTCACACTTGCTAACTCGTGGGCTTGTATACATTGGACGCAGAAGAACCGGACCTCTTTGAACTTTCTATTTTTTTCAGCTCTGTATGATTTAACGATCTTAAATTTTTTATTTTACTTTTCTCTTCCATTTTGCACTACACTCACTGCTTGCTACCTAACAAGCATGCTACAAAGCAAACACGTTCAGACATGTTTTTAACGCAGCCCCCACTACCCCGCTCCTCAGGTAGTACGCTAGTAAATCAACAGTTGGTCGATTTACTAGCAAACTACGAGCTAGCACGCTATTTTCAAGCAAGGCCCAATACACACGTGCTACTTGATAGCATTTGCTTAAAAATAGCATGCTTTCGTGCTACTTACAAGCATGTGTATCAGTAGCTAAATGTTCACTAGCACCACCCATTTCTACAGTAACTTGCGGATAACGGGGTCGGTTCACTTCTAGAAATAAGTTTATTTAAGTTTATATCTTTAATAAATAAGTGTAACTGTTTGTTGTCCCTTAGAAAAATTACCTATCGTCGCTGTAGAATGATAACCTTGTATGTCCAGAGAACCAAACTTTACAGGAAACGGAAAAAATGTTTCATTTCGTCAATGTTTAAAATATCATTATGTGCTTTTGTCCCAAGTTTTAGATGGTAAAAAGGACTTTTTTATGTTAGTAACCAATTTCTTACTTAATTAGAATATACCAGTTAAATGACATAAGAGGTTTTCTGTTTTAATGTGTACAAATTTACGAGGTTTTCAAAAGTAAAGTCAAATCAGATGTAGTTTAAAAAATGTTTATTGAATGCGATGTGGACAAAGTTTTGGTAAGAAATCAGTCCAGAAAGATTTCCTTTCACAGATATCAATCAATCTTATTCTTAACCTAAAATTATCTTAAACCTGGTCTTACTAAATGAAGTTCGTTTTCATCCAAATACCCAGAGAATACAACAATAACTATGACTTTAATTATTAATGCGGCAGGCTATCATAGAATGGATGAATATCTCGTGGAATTACACATTTTAATTCCTGAAGATGGTTGTACTTCACCTTAGTAATGGGTAATTTTGAATGATACAACTGTTGAAAACAATCATTAGCATTTGGTTGATTAATTCTTCTTGGTAATAATTGGTATTCTTCGGAATGACTTAGCTTGAACTTTATGGATCCTTCTGGTTCATATTTAAGGCATCGTATGTCGGTGACTTGTGGATCTCCAGCCTTATTACCAGGTCTTATCGAGGAAAAATACGGTTGAGAGCTGTATTTTTTGAAGAATGTGTGGTCTAACTAGACAACATTATAGGGACCAGGATTATTACGGGCAGTCTTACAAGCTTCAACATAACCTGCTGGTGAATAAATCTCACGATTTTTTAGCTGCCGCTCAATTGTGGAATGCATCGCATCACATTCCATTTGGGTGTGACCTTTTTCAAGATATTTTTGAACTATGACTATACCTGTCTTAGCGGCTACGAATATAAGTGCATTGGAAAGAATAGAATTCCTATTTTGATATGTGCACCCATCACTGTATATAATCACTTTGCGAATGACTGTTGTGTCATCATTGTTAATTACGAAATCAACAATGATACTTGCAAACTCGTCAGCTGTTAAACCACCTTCAGACTCATCCCAGAGGAAACAAAATCCTTCTTTGGTTTTCAGATTATTTATCGTAAAATTATGCACCTTGAGCTTCATTTTGTAATAAAGCGCTGATGCTTTTAAATACGGACAAAGCAATACAGCTTGCAAGTCCATAGTAAATACAGCAACAGAAGCATCATTTATTGCTTTGTCTTTTTCTTTCTGGCTTTGTGCTTCCGTTTTCCGAATTAAATGTAGTTGATAGTCTGTATCACTAACATTTCCAGCCTTGTGACCACAGCAAATGTCACATTGGTCCTTTTTTGGGTGGAATAAGGACAAATTCAGGCTCTCAAATACTTCCCAAAATGTATACCTTGAGGCACTCAGATGAGATTTGTTTTGGTCATTTGTATATTTTAAGTATTCATTAAAAAGTGCCGATTTCGATTGCCAATAGGGTTCTAAGTAGAGTTTTGATGAACTCTTTCTGCAATAATGTGACTCAAGCTTTGGCAGGGATTGGAAAAACTCTCTTAGTAATTCCTTTTTCAAATTGTTTGCTTGTCCTCTGTTGCTGTGTCTGTCTGAAACAGGTACTGTATTATTTGTAATAGTTTTTTCAACCCAGTTGTGAACAGACCATTCACCGATATTTATTGTGTTTAAAAACATATTTTTACAGACTCTAAATGTTGCCCCTTTATCTTTTAAATTATACTTAAACGAATAACCTCTGCGAGAATCAGAGTTTTCCGTCTTTTTTTGCACAGTACCGCTTTTCAATACAAACGATGATACAAAGCAATGTTTTGCTTCTCTAGTTAGACCCCAAAAATGCTCGAAAATCTGTAATCTTGAATCGTCCGAAAGTTTACAGCATTCAAAATATTTGGCGTTATTGTTATGTTCACATCGAGATTTCATTTCTTTTGGCGCCTTTTGAATATCATAGACAATTTTTCCCTCTTCGTTTTTTCTTCTTCCCAGATATCCTTCACCTCTCATTCGTTTAATTTTTTGTTGTTCATATGTCCATTGAGATTTATCACTCCGTCCTCGTTTAGCTCTTTTACGCTGATTATTGGATATTTCCCCCAAAATTTCAGGGTCGTCATATGGCTGAAAATTTGGATCTTGCACAGAGTCGTCGCTGCTGAAATCTATGTCATCGTGAGCCTCTATAACTTGCAAATTAAGATTTTCAGTATTTTCATTATTTCTCATAGCTGAAGTAGATGGTGCAGAGGCTGGAATTTCGGAAAGTGTGATTGTTTCATCATTTTCAGGACCGAAATTTGCTGTAGATGGAAGATTTTCCAGTGTTTGTTCTGAAGACATTATTGCAGAGCATTCTTCCAGCACATCATTAAAATTTAGATCTGGCGGTAACAAAGACGGAGATCCTTCCAAATCAGAAAGGCTGATTAAGTCTTCTTCTGGTGGCATATGGTTCTTTAGACACTCTGCCACTAATTTTCTCCCTCTACTGAACATTTTGGCCTGAAAAAGAAATAACCATGAAAATGAAAACCTCGTATGTTGTTTGAATACTACAGCTATTACAGCTATACGAGGTTTTCCCGTGTGATTTTTAACTTATTGCTCTGACATGAATACTAACCTAATATTTACCGCCGTTATTGGAAATAAACTAATATACCACTTTATTTACACTTTCAGCAGTAAATAGAAGCCGTTAAAATCCTATGTGAAAACCTAGTATGTCACTAAAGTGGTTTGCTTTACCGGGGACATAAGAGGTTTTCCTTGTTTCCCGTGTGATTTTTAACTTAATGCTCTGATATGAATACATACTAACCTAATAATTTACCGCCGTTATTAGAAATAAACTAATATACCACTTTATTTACACTTTCAGCAGTAAATAGAAACCGTTAAAATCCTATGTGAAAACCTAGTATGTCACTAAAGTGGTTTGCTTTACCGGGGACATACGAGGTTTTCCTTGTTTCCCGTGTGATTTTTAACTTAATGCTCTGATATGAATACATACTAACCTAATATTTACCGCCGTTATTGGAAATAAACAAAGATACCACTTTATTTACACTTTCAACAGTAAATAGAAGCCGTTAAAATCCTATGTGAAAAGCTAGTATGTCACTAAAGTGGTTTGCTTTGCCGGGGACATACGAGGTTTTCCTTGTTATTAACCCGCCAAATAAACCAACGCATATTTATTGCTAAACAACGAATCCCCGGCTATGAAATACAACCAAAGCGTACTTAGAAATATAAATAATTGAAATAAACTTACTTCACATCGATTTGTCCACAAATTTTCACAAATAATCTCAAAAATACAGAGCAACGCCCACACCATGCACTTTTTACGAGGTTATCTCACTTGTGACGGCAAGATGGCCGACGAGTAACAAATAAGAGGTTTTCGTTTTACTCCATAGATGGCATTAGTAGTCATAAAATTGGGTTCAAGGGTTCGCCACTTTATAAAATACGTGGTTTTCATTCGATTTTTACAAAAATAAAAAATAATTTATTTTTTGACATACGAGGTATTCATTCTACAGCGACGCTATGCTTCTTTGAATAACGAAAAACAATATTTATATCTTGTCAAACAGAGAGATAAATATTGAGTCATAAATCAATAGATCTAAATTCTTACGGATCTACTACGTTTTTAAACGAACACGTCTGTTTTGTATTCATCAAGGTCAGTGGCTATTACGCGAGCTATCTGAACTGCCCTTAATGAAATACATCGCAAAACTACGAAAAAATAAAGTTATTTCTTTGCTTTAACATGAGAAAATTATAAAATACTGTATTATTTTCACATTTAATAGGAACCAGGTCAAATATTAATCCAAATTGTTAAAACGTCCTACCTTAGTCCGAGACGTGCTCACAACACTCACGACAGACTTGGTGTGAGCGATAGAAATTTGTTCATTCAAACTATACCTACCTATTTACGATCATGGCGTCACAAATACTAGTTTGGATGCGGCATTCGTTGAATCCTGTAGAACATCATTGTCCCTGCTCCTGAAATTTCCTCGACACTCTTCCAGCCGCTATGGTGGCTCCTTCACTGTCGACTCGGTCAGGTTATGGAATTCTCTCCCACACCATATTCGTGCTAGCCGCTCACTCTTCATCTTCAAGCGTAAAGTCAAAGAGCATTACCTATCTTCATGACTTCGATGTAGGTATAAGTATTTTATGTATTTATTATATATATAGAATCATTATTATTTTTATTAGGTATTTATTCAGATTTATAGTATTTTACATATATTTTTATATTATTTTATGTATTAGTTTATGCAATTAGTGTAGGATAGAAAACATCTATCTTTATATCTTTTGCACTCTTGCCCACTTATACACACATGTCTCCCTCTCTCATTAAGGTTTGCTGGAAGAGAACTCTTTTTAGGGTTAAGCTCGCCTTTGCGATACCTCTCTTGTAATAAAATTTAAATAAGGTTTTATTAGTGCAATAAAGAATTAAGAATTAAGAAGTTGAAAAAAATGTTGCTGGGCTGACGTGGGTCGCGTAATCCCTAAATTGTCTAAACGTTAACCAGATAGAAAAACAATCAAAGCAATAAGACATGAAAAACAATATTAAAATATAGATACCACATCCACTCAAAAAAATCTGCTAATTTGTACCTGCGAAGCCAGGCTTCGAAACTTTTATAATAGAACTTATTATAAAAAAACTGCCAGATCAATATTTTTAAACATTGAAGCTTTTATAACACATGATAAATGGATCTTTAAACAATGTGAAAGGCTAACCAATAATTATAGTATCTATGATGCATGACCTGGTTGGTAATTACGGTGTATAGGTAAGTACATTAAATAGTAGTTTCTGGTTTACCAGGGAACGTTATTATTTTACTCAAACATCATATTATATGTAATCTTGTCATTATTTTGAGAAACTTCTTTGAGCAAAGTCAGCCCTTCCGGCTTACTTGAAAAGACACCAGCAATTTCCATTACTGTTTTGTTTTGCGTCCGGCAATATTTTTTACTTCACCTACTCAGAAAGTCGGTTATTCCTGTTCCAAACATAACCGGACGGAAAACCCCATAGAATTTCATTCACAGGAGCGAAAAGTGTATGAAAATCTATTTGTAACGTATTTTTAATATTTTCAGAAATAGCAGCCGGTGTTTTTTAATAGGTCAATTGACAAAAAGTTTTTACTCATGATCCGCCGTATTGTCCTCTTTCGCACTATTCGGAACAATCATTGAAAAAAGAACCCCCCTTGACTGGCAAGAGCACTGAGAGGGACGATGCAAGCGATGCAATAAAGCCATTGACTGGCAAGAGCACTGAGATGGACGATTTGTCGGTCCGACTATAAAATTCGATTTCAAAGACAATACTTGATGCAACTGTTTGCTTTTAGCTTTATTGGCTTCCGTCCGAATTAAAAAGAAGAAGAATTTATTTAAAAAAAATCATTTCGTTCTTTGAACATTTGCGAAAATTTGCAAAATTTTTGATAATATATACATTTAAGTAGGTACGTTAGCATAGGTACAACATCATCGAGAAATCAGCAAAATAATGTCGCCGCGACCCTTGCCAGAAGTGGGTTTACTCGTGCGCTAGACTGCCTAACAGCGGAGGAGGAAAATCGAACGCGAGTATTAACTGCGTATGATTTTCACATTCGAGTTAACATTTATTTACACGAATTTTGAAGATTTTTCTAATAGATGTAGTATAATAATAGCACTCGTTGACAGAAATATACACTCGATAGTACCTAATCCACGTTCTCAAATAGGTGTATAATGTACCTACATTGAAAATCGAACTGTTAGAAACTCAATTCGAACATAAGCCAAGGAGGTAACGCTTGCGAGTTTGAGGTACAGAACCTCTTTTAAGCCTATAAAACTTTTTGAGAAGATTTAACGTAGTAGCCTTGATAGGCTAAAATAATTGTAGCTTATTTTTTTACGACCTTGATGACGTCAATAACTTACTAGAGTAAGAAAATATTTATTTATAGCTAAAAACAGTGACTGAACTTGAAGTAATTGTAAAACTTTCAATACCTATTATTAGACGACCTCTGTGGCGCGGTGGGCGAAGGTCCGCCTGCGACACTAGAGGTTGCGGGTTCGATTCCCGCCTTGGGACAAATATTTGTACGATCTGCAGGTATTTGTTCCGGGTGTTCTGGTCGTTTTCTATGTATAATAAAAAATATCTATCTATGTAATGTATTATGTACTATGTATTACGTATATCAGCTACTACTATGTATATTATGTACATATATCAGCTATCTATAGTACTCATAACACAAGCTCTGCTTAGTTCGGAGCTAGATAATGCTGTGTGAATTGTCCAGCATTATTTATTTATTTATTATTTAATATTTGGAAAGTTTAATAAGGTGAGATGAGAATAAATTCTTCAAACAAAACTTTATTTTTAGTTTTGGAGTTGTAAAAGTATAAATTATATTATATTTTATATAAAACTATAAGTCGGCATTACGTTGTTTATACTATCAAATCCTACTATGGCTGTGAAATTTTTCAAATTTTCTATAACAATTTCAACAATTTTAGTGAATTTATTATGAATATTTTTTTTATTTTAATTATTCGTCTCTTTTGAGAAAAGCTCTATACAAGCCTTAATCCGCCAATCGGTCCCAGCCTCATTTAATATTTTCCATGGTGGGCTACGTAGGTGTACCACGCAGTGAACGCGTCTATTGGTCTTTGTTTAAAAAACCCTTTGATTTTCAAAAAATTCTAAAATGTGTCAGGTCTTGGTAGCCGAAGAATTTTATTGAAATTATGAACCTCCGACCAGGTGGGACGACGATTTGCGAAAGACTGCTGGCAGATGCTGGATGCGGCAAGCTGAAGACAGGGCGCTATGGCGCTCATTAGGGGAGGCCTATGTCCAGCAGTGGACTGAAAAAGGCTGATGATGAACTTACCTTCGACTTTCTATACAAACGAAATAGGATCAAATAGGATCAAAGATAGGAAAACAACAAACACGATGCTCAAGATGAGCCGTAAGGACTTAAGAACAATGGTGGGTATCATCACAGGCCACTGTGAGCTTAACCACCATCTCTTTAAGACAGGAGCCACAGACAGCAGCCTGTGTCGTGGCTGCCTCCTGGAAGAAGAAACTGTGGAACACATTGTGGTACACTGCGCGGCCACAGAGGAGGCCAGACAGAAAACGGGATTAAATTAATGTCTCTAAGAAAAGTCTCATAGAGACATCAAACCATAGGAAAGCTGAAACGAAGCTGTCAATCTCCAAAAGTCCTGCTCCGGTACTTCAAGGAGCTGGGCTGGTTAGGGCCTGGTTAGGCAGGGGGATAATGCACAATACACTCCTATGCGAGATGTCAGTGCAGATCCCAGTTCCCCGACTTAGAATTAGAATTATACAAACGAAATGTTAAAACCTGTAATGAAAAACAATTATTCTAATAAGACGACCGATGTGGTGATAAATGTTTGTACGTTCTGCAAATGTGTGTTCCGGTATTCTGGGTATTTACTACTTAATAAAAAAAACTATTTTATGTATTATATTAAGTTTGTCAGTCACCTAGCCTACCACACCCATAATAAAATCTTAGCTTTTGGGCTAGATTATTATGTGTGGATTGTCCAGTATTTTTAATTTTTAATTATATAATAAAAAATAAATACTTTTTGTTATAACGTACTTAGTATTAAGAATGAACAACGAGGTCTCATAGTTACTATTCGATTAAAACCACTGAACTTTATTATTATAGTAAGTATCTAAGTTTTGTAATAAAAAATAATAACTTATTTCTATAAAAGTTCTAACTTGTATGTTTATTATGTAAGTATCTTTAACATTACGGCAAGTTAAGAAAAATCTGTTTACTCTATTTGACATTGGAATAGTGCAAATCATCAAGCGTTTGTAGAAATACGAAGCATAAGTGATGAGTTTGATGACTGATGACGAATGGTCTAGTCTGCCGAATCATGCTCGTGCGTAAAAAAATAATAATGACATAAGTCATTATTTTTTTTTGTCAACAGACCTTCGTTTGACCCTTAGACAATTTAACCCGCTGTCAATGGACGAGGCTCGCTTGTTTTCCTACAAACAAAATATTCTGCCATTTTTAGCGGGAGGGGAGGAATGGGGAAAATTTATGGTGATACCTACTATCAAACTTCATTACCTCATAACATAATCATAACTTACTTAAATTTGAAAGTTTGTGAAATATTTTGTTTAAAAAATGAAATTAGAACAATTCTAATTTATTTATTTTTATTTGATAGATAGTCAAAATTAATGCCTATGCAAACTACAGCTTCCTGGTGGGCATTACTATGTATTTGTCTGAAGGAAATCAAAATCATTAATGGACTTACTCAAATCATTAGATGCGAAAAAATTGTTAGTATAAATTAGTCTCCAGAAATTACTTTTAACCTATGCCTAAACTACCAAAAAACTTGGGAAAATATAATCAGGTATCACTACTGCATGAAAGTCAAAAATTCGTAGGGATTGATAAATATCGATGATTTCCGATGTCCATGTTTTTCACTTGGTAGCGAATTAAAACAATCATGACAAGTCCATTATGTATTTTTTAATATACATATTATTAAAATATTATTACTTAGTAATGAATAGATTTACATTAAAACTAAAATTAAAAAAAATGCTAGTAATAAATTCTCTCTCATTGTTCATCAGACGCAATTTTCTGGTCTGCCTTAAAAAAACCTTTTTGGTTTCTTGTTCGCTTCTTTACGTTTAAAAAGATTGAAATGAACAAAAAATCTAAATGATCACTATATAGTTTTACTTAATGTAATTAGATTTTTTGTGACATCGTTTCTTTGTAATTACACTATTATAATAATATAACTAATGTTTAAACTCAAATAAAAAAAAACAGATAATGACTGTATACAGATTTCAGGATGTTTCGAAATTATCCAAAACGAGCTTAAACGGTTTTTGAATACGGATTTAAGTATGCTCCTACTCCTATACCAGGATTTCAGCTGATATCGACTTTTTTTTTATTCTAAAGTTCACGCGAATTAAATCGCAAGCGGATCAGCTGGTTATTAAATGATGTATGTAATGCCTGGCTAGACATCACTTGATTCTGAACCGACATTATATCAAATAAACAATTTTTTTAAGAATCAGTTTTGTGTGAATGTGCCTAATATATTTTTCAGCGACGCTTTTTTGCAATATATGAGATTCTGGTATCTGTATATTTTTACATTATATATAGCTAGCTATCATAGCATAGATAGCATAGCTGTGGCTACTTAATTTTTTTTTGATTAACATAAATATCTGTGTCGTGTATTTGAGAATAAATCATCACCATTCAAGTGATGAAGACCTTTTGTTATTTTGTATGCAGTTGTAAATTTGTTATTTAACTTTTTGTAGTCGTCTAGGCCTAGTCTTATAAATTTTTCACATAAACGACTAAGCTTGATAACGCTTTCGTGCGTAAGAAATGAAATAGGTTCCCTAAAATTTTCGACTTCGGCGGGACTCGAACCTGCGCCCCACCCTTAGTACGGGTGTGCTCTAACCAACTAAGCCACGAAGTCTTCAGTCGGTTTAGTCGAAAATCTTTGAGATTGTTCATTTCTTAGTGATGCCCAGAGTGCGGGTAAGCACTATAACAAAAATGCTATCGTTCGTTTTTGTGATATTTGTAAAGCTTTTGTCATCACGTGGACCAAATTGAACCTTAAGGCAATTATCACATTTAATATTTTTAGAGAGGGCAAATACCAAATATCCAGATAAATATGTGCTCTACGACTTTTTCTTCAAAATGCGAAAGATAAAAAAACCTATGCCTAAGAAAATGTCAATCGGCCGGAACTAACTCAGTTATATCGATATCGATACAGAGTGAGTAAACCATCCCTTCAGGTAGTCTCGGTACATAAAAACTCAAAGCTTGTAGAAGTCAAAATTCAAATTTAGAAATTCGTGGGTGACCTTATGCGTTAAGCAATAAGGTCAAAAATACATTCCTGTGATAAGGAAATTTGGCATAAATTACCATAAGTATAAAACTATCTCCTGTCAAAAACGCCCACTAGTCTCGTGGTCTCGAGTACCCATAAGGCTTGCGAAAAAATGTTAAATACTCGTTTATTTGGACATAGTTATTCAAAATAAGACTTTACAGAATGGTGATATGATTGAAAATAAAATATAAATACGACGCGAAGCAATTCGATTTTTTTTTCATATTACTTGATTATTTCGGAAAATGGATGCACTATGAAAATAATTTGCAACGATTCAAATTGGAGGAAATTATAATTATTTACACAAAAAAATACTCGCATGTGAAATTAACCACCATCTTTTAGTCTGTTCAAGGTGTTTGATTTTTTTATAAAGACGCTGACCGCACAGGTAGTCATTTTTATCAGAGCTCCTTACTCGGCCATAACGATACTGCGACTGATGAAATCGATTATAGAAGTAGTTTTTATAAACGACCTTGATTAAAAAATCATGGTCCTTGGCAGAGGGGTAAGATCCATCAAGGCTAGTCCTTGTTTGACCGCATTCTAACCTGATGGATGCTTGACGATGTGGATGACGAAGCACCACGACCGTCTAGAGGATGCCTATTTCACTCTTGATTTAAAGAGAACCTGGGTTCTATACAGTTATTTAACATTCTTAGCTTGCCTGTCTAGCGCCGCCACCGTCGCCGCCATCGCCATAAGCATAATTAAGCTAATAATATTAACACACATTGTTTTGTTAGTATTATTTGTAGGTAGGTCCTTACGCAGAACCAGTAGTAGTTATAAAAATCGTTAGTTCTCACTAGTCCGATTAATTGATTGGTTCAATCGTCGAACTAGTGAGTATTTTTTTCTCATTACTTCGATCGTCGGAACTAGTTCACGATAGATTGCTGGTTTTGCAAAATGAATTGACCGATTCCGAAGTTAATTACACTCATTTATAGGTATTCTAATCAGAAAATACCTATTTAATTTTGCGACTTTCTTTATCATGTTCTCCAGCGATTCAAATCAACTATTCGCAAACAACTTTATAGAGTAGAAGTGCATGTAAGTAATATATAAGACTGCTATCATATTGACACTTTCTGTCAAATATGAAAAAAACTGTCACAAATCCAAAATAATCATAGAGAAAACATACTGTTTTTGTCAAAATTGACAATGAGCTTCAAATTGACGGTAGATGTCAAAATTAAAACTGCCATATCTCGGAAACTACTCGTGCTAGACTTTCAGTTCCTGGCTCAAATGAAACGTCAATTAAATATTATTCATCATCGGCCTATACTGGTCCACTGCTGGACATAGGCCTCCCCTAATGAGCGCCATAGCGCCCTATCTTCAGCTTGCCGCATCCAGCATCTGCCAACAGTCTTTCGCAAATCGTCATCCAACCTGGTCGGAGGGCATCCTACACTACGTTTGCCAAGTCGCGGTCTCCACTCAAGAACACGTTTACCCCAACGGTTGTCGGTTCTTCTATATGGCCAGCCCACTGCCACTTCAGCTTGCTAATCCTTTGAGCTATGTCGATAACCTTGGTACTCTGTCGGATGTATTCGTTGCGAATCCTATCCTTCAGAGAAACTCCAAAAATAAAAAATATTATTCATTACTTCTAAATGGATGATCGCGGATGTTTTACCAGGTGTCTACCTGATGACAACCCTCCTTGGGAATACCCAGTATAGATTTGCCAGGGCCCCATTCTTTGTCCGGCAAGGTGTTGGCATGGTTGGCTTGGGGCCCGAGATATGATATATATGCTTGGGGCCCCTTACGAGATGACAACTACAAGGATTTTAAACAAAAAAGTCCTGTATTTTTGTGCCTAACATAATATTTATTACCTCTAATATCCAAACAATAATATTGCCGTCAAAAAGCGTGCACTCATTCTTGAGGCAATAAAAAGATAGGACTCCGTAGGTATCTTATGTAAAGCAAAGATTTTAGTAGCAAGCAATAATAGTGCCTATCCTGGTGTCGTAAAAACTAAACGAACGTAATTTGACACCAGTAAAAATGCCGTTGTCCCTTTCATATCAATCGAAATAAAAAGGATGGCATCAATTTTATTGCTGTCAAAATAGTTCAGTGTTTTAGACATCTAAATCGACACCATAGTCAATCAAATCTATCCAAATTGACAGTTGGTCATGTTGTGGGGATAGTGCAACGGGTTAAGTACTCTTGGTTCCATCAATCCTTTCCACGACACATAAACCTTAGGACACACATAATACCCAACCCAATCATAGGATTTCAAAGTTTTTGTCGTTAGTTTTTGAGGGAACTAACGGTCCTTACTATTGTGGAGTAAAAGTTAAAAGTCCTTGTTTAGAGTACTAAGGCAGCTTCGATTTCACCAGAGTTGTGAGCTGCTCCAGTCCGGGTTGATTGCCTTTTATGTAGAAGTCCTGTTGGGACATTCTGTTGAACCAGGCTGCCAAGTTGGGGTACCTAGAAAAGACAGGAAAGACTTATGACCTTCCATCATGGCATAGCTTTTATTCCATGAAAAAAGCTAAAAAAGTTACTTATGCTACTATAAGGTTGGGTACCTACAACTAAAAAAACTATATATACTGGATTAAAATAGGAGACCAATTGATGGCATTCAGTAAGTGACTTGCTAGGCTAATTGTAGCCGGCTTTTTTTTACGTGTATTCAGAATTCAAAAATGTGAAAATGGTCAATGGCTTGTCTCTCACTAGTAAGTCGAGGCAGACTCGAGGCGCACATACATTACACAGATTTCTTCAAAAGCAACGTGATCAGGGAAAACACCCTTGCCTCAACTTCACGTCAACCTAGTAAAGGATTCGGGAACGTTGTAGATGTTTTTAAAAACTAACTTTAAATGAAATCTATTGGAGATTGACAATAAAAATCACTTTTACAATGAGACGTCTATGAGCGTGTTTAATCTCAATACGAATGACAATTTAATTAAAACAAACTTAGGTCCTAAGTACTATCGACGCGTCGCAGACGCGCGTGGGCGAAGGCGAGGTGATAAACATTCGCAGTAGAGCCCACCCAGTTGTGCAAGCTTGCACTTTAGGCATTCAATGTTACGATGTCTCTACTGGCTGGATGTATAACTCCTCCCTCCTCAAGTGCGAAATTATCGGGTCTTGCCGATGCTTTGATCCGATCATTTCGCTTCAAAACATAACGATAAAGTATAAGAAAAATTACAATAAAGATTAAAATTAAGTACAGTAAAACAGTTCCTAAACTAATGCTTTGGGTGTTCACCACGCTGATTTCACTTTCACTTTCACTAATCTCACTTTCCTTTAGCTTTAAGATACGTGAAAAATATTTAACTTCCTCCAAATCGATGTTCTTGATATTAACGGTCGTCATTGAAGTAATGTTTGTAGATTTCAATTTAGGAAAAGTAACAATCGGTGTTATTTTATACTGAAGGTTTCCTGCAATCGTCTTAAGATATCCCAATTTCAGCTTGCCCAAATATACTTCACAGTCTTCTGAAGTTGTTAAGATGAAAGTACCATGTAGAGATTCTCTACTATTCTCATGATGACATTTTTCCGCCAAAACTGTTGGTTTCTTTGTAAATACAATCCAAGTATGTACACCAATCCTCTGAACTTTGATATCCTCGATGTCAACAGCATATGGTACACACAAGGTAGGGTCTGGCTGAAACTCTAGGAGTTGCTCTGCACAGGTGAGTATTGGAAACTGCATCATGTCGCGACAGAGGAATTTGTTGTTTTCAGCAATTTTCTCGCATGACTTTGAGACCGGCAGGTATTTCGAATTTTTCGCCAAAAGGTATGGGAATTCAGGAAAAACAACTACAGTTTTATTCAAGGAACTTTGGAAAATAGGCAATGAGTAGATCTTAAAATAATCATAAGAATTTTCATCAATTAATGGAACTTCCAATATGAACGTTATCTGGTTTAGTTTTACATAAGCTTTTACTTCAATAACCCTTTCTAATTTTAACAAATTGCTTTCAGTCACCTTATAAACCAAATGGTGTACATTTTCAATTTCTTTTAATAATGACAAGAGCTCTGTGGAATTTACAATTGATTGATGTAGTACAGACACTTTACTGAATGCCAGCGCTGTCTCTATCTCGTTTAACTCTACATACATGGTCCTAAATGTACTTATAAACATATCGAACATACTTGAAACGTAAGTCAGATAGAGGCAGATGTTTTCTTTGAAATTTTGCAGTTTAATTAATTCTTCAATAACCTTAAATCGTTTATCCAATATAATTATGTGTTCTTGTAAAGTTTCTGTACTGTTTTCAAAATTGTTCAACATCCTGGTGATCATCGTTATTCTTTTCTCAGTAGCAATTTCCTTTGAACTAATTCGTGAAATTAGTGAATCGTATCGAATAGCATCTTCATTGTCTAAATTACCCGAAACAGCCTTAATAAATGACCCAAGGGGATTAACTAACCCTCTCTTATACCT
Source organism: Eupithecia vulgata (assembly GCA_946478455.1). Classification (NCBI taxonomy): domain Eukaryota; kingdom Metazoa; phylum Arthropoda; class Insecta; order Lepidoptera; family Geometridae; genus Eupithecia; species Eupithecia vulgata. Next base: position 8,995,696 of record OX297879.1, on the reverse strand, counting down.
ATGCGACGGGACTAACTGGCGAAATTTCACGACAGTTGTATTCCGTACGTACTCTACTTGTGTTTTTATGCCCAAAAATTCATGGGTAAAAGTTTTATGACTATCAACTAATCTAATAAACTCATTGTATTTCAATATGTGAAACTCCAAATTATTACCTATGCCACTTAAATCTAAGGTTTTAACTATTAACCACTTATCTGTTTGCCTGAACGCTTGTCCTTCTTTCACAGGTAATATACCCGGATTGTTTTCAATCTTTTGTAGATGAAGGGCCCGGCTTTGGGGAAGTAGGGTCAGTACGACCAAACACCACCTGTGAAGGGCGTTTCACATTTTTAATAGGGACCCTTGAATGTTTCTGATCATTTTCCACTGACAATACATTTCGTTCTATTCTTGATTTTACAATAGCCTTCTTATATCTCGCTTTGTCCTTGCTTTTTCTTGTATTTATATCTTTTGTATATACGACATCCCCTGGCTCTAATTCAACCTGCTCTCCTAATCTTTTTTCCCTAATTTTCTCTTTTCGCTCTACCATTTTGTCCGAAATGTATTGATATAGATATTTAGTTCGTTTTGCATGATCCTTAAGCAATTGCTGCATGTACGATTTTTCAAACTCTCCGTCAAATAATTTACTAGAATCTGTGTGCCCAAAAACTATTTCAAAAGGAGTTAATTCCGTAGCTGAATGTATTGTATTATTATAGGCCATAATTGCATACGTCATTATAGAAGCTGCATCAGTACATTTCTGTTCGTATTTCGCTAATCTGTAAATCTCTATTATTGTAGAGTGAAAACGCTCAACGATACTTGTCGAATTGGGATTGTTTGGAGTGCAAATATGTAAATCAATTTTGTACATTTCAGCTAATTCTTTCATCAAATTATTGTTGAACTCGGATCCTGGGTCACTACTGATCTTAGTCGGGACCCCATACATTGAAAAGTATTTAATCAGGGCACGTACTACTTCCGGTGTTGATTTGTTTTCGATCTCAATAGCCTGGCCTAATTTACTAAAAGCATCAACTAAGGTCAGGTAAGATCTATTTTCAATAGAAAATATATCTATAAAGATTTCCTGAAATGGAGATGACTGAGTTTGAGTCAACTCTATAGTTGGCTTAATGGGTTTCCTGTCATATTTCATTTTTTTACATGCGTCACAGCTATTTATTACTGCTGCTGTGATTTCTTGTATTCTATTCCAATAATAATTTCTTTTTATTCTCATAACGGTTTCCTTTATGCCACGATGACAAGTTTTTCCTTCATGATGTTGCAATACTATAGCTTTCTGCTCATTCTCATCCTCTACTACTATAACCCTTTCCGTGCATTCATAAAACTCTACCGTACCCTTTTTGAATAACCTTATAATCACGGCGTTAAATTCTTTCCTGTGTTGTTCATCCTCAAAATAAATAAAATATTTTGTTTTTGGTTTGATGTATTCTTTAAGGAATTGCTTTATCAATTCCTCACTATTCAATGGCAAAAATGCTTCTATAACCTTTTGATGTTCTCTTTTTATAACTTTTACATTTAATTCTTTTCTAGGCCATGTGAAAATAAGTATTTGGTTAGGTTTGGTATCTACTGCTTCTTTTAAAATAGGAATTCCATCAGACTCTAGATCTGCCGCTGAATGGATTGTTCCTTCTGAACTATGTGAAAGCGGCGGAAGTAAAATTTGAGGTTCTAATTTGTCAATATTACGAGCTTCTTCTGTGTCAGATGCGTCTGACAAGACGATTGTCTCCATATGTGTTTCCTGATCACTGTCTTGTTTTGCCAAATCTACAATTTTGTTCGTTATTTCGTGAAGATGTTTTTGTAATTTTTGTTCTTTTTCATCTAATTGGACCTTCATAGATTCATCCGAAGATGCATCATCAAACATATCTAACCCATCTAACGCATTTACTTTAATACGTGACAGTGCATCAGCATTCGTGTTTTGTTTACCGTCTTTATACTTAGTTGTAAAGTCATATTCCAATAAGCGTAGTCGCCAGCGTGTCAATTTACTATTCGGTTCTTTGATAGAATCTAGCCAAGCCAGGGGTCGATGATCGGTATATATAGTGAATTTATTGCCATATAGGTATGGTCTAAAATGTTTAATGGCCCAAATAACAGCCAATAGCTCGCGTTCTATCGTGCTGTAACGCATTTCAGTCATGCTCAATGTCCTACTTGCATATGCGACAGGTAGATCAGTTCCTACAGTTCCTTGTGACAGTACTGCACCCAGAGCTACGGCGGATGCGTCAGTCGTAAGTATGTAAGGTTTTGATGGATCTGGATACTGTAGTAAGGGCGCATGCGTAAGAAGTTCCTTGCATTGGTGGAAAGCGTCCAAATATTTCTGATCTATAACGATACTATTCTGTTTTTTGAGACAATTTGTCAATGGTTTTGTAATTTTTGCAAAATCTTTAATGAATCGTCTATAATAACCAATTAAACCAAGAAAACTCTTGATTTCTGTCACAGTTTTTGGAAGCGGATAGTCTAATATTGCTTTTATTTTATCATCGTTTGGCTTAAGGCCGTGATCTGTGATTGTGTGTCCTAAATATAGTACTTCTTTTCTCAAAAACTCAGACTTGTCTAGCTGAACCTTTAGGTTTGCTTGTCTTAGTCTGTCAAAGATAGATTTTAAGTCTCTGATGTGTTCCTGCATACTAGTACTGTAAATAATGATATCGTCCATATATACAAGGCAATGTAATCCTTGCAAACCCCTAAGTATGTTATCCATGGCTCTCTGAAAGGTCGCGGGAGCAGTTTTTAAGCCAAATGGCATTCTTAAAAATTCATAGTGTCCCAAGATCAAGAGTACTAAAATACTTAGCTTTGCCTAGCTTATCAAACAAGTCGGTAATATTAGGCAAAGGGTACTTATCATCCGTCGTTATTTCGTTTAAACGTCTGTAGTCAATGACCATACGAAATTTTTGTTCACCCGAAGCGTCCATTTTTTTCGGTACTAAGTGAACAGGTGCGTTCCATGGAGAATGCGATTCCTGAATCACGTTGTTTTGTAAAAGCTTCTCTACCTGTGACTTAATTTCTTGTGTTTGAATAGGGGGTTGTCTATAAGGTCTAACATAAATTGGATCTTCGTTTTTGGTACGAATACAGTGTTTTACTTGATTTGTAAAGGTTAGTGGAAGCTTATCACTGTAAAAAATATCTTTATAGTCTCTACATAATTCAGATATACAATTTTTTTCCTCTTTGTTCATGTGGTCTAGCCTAAGTCTTAATAAATTTTCATCCAATATCTTTTCTACTTCCATGTCTTTCATTTCAACGTCATTAAGGCAATTTACACCTACACAGTTATCATTGGGAAATTCTTCAACCTCAAATGGACCTGTTATCACTAGCTTTCTCAACTTGTCAGTTGCGTTTTGGATAATGGTGGTAGCATATCCGTTTTCGCATTTTACTATTGCATCTGGCATTCTTATGCCGTTATAAAATTGTTTAAAATTTAATATCGCTGTGCCTGAATACAAATTTGTGGGCATTTTTACGCGTTGCTCAGACCGCGGGTTCAATTCGATGACGTGATTTCCCATACACCTCATTATAGGCAACTCTACTGTTCTAGTTCTAAAACTGTTATGTTTTAAGTCTATGACAGCTTCCAGTTGCATTAATAAGTCGTTTCCTATTAGTCCCTCATACTTAGGGTCTACATCATACACATAAAATTTATGATAGTCACAGCTATTAAACGAAGGCATTAGGGGGATTTCGATAACCTCGTTGTGGTTGCTAGATGCGTGCGTGCTTATAACTGTGAATAATTCACCCCTAATAGAGTTACCAAAGAATTGGTATGCTTTCGCTGGACTGATAAAGGAGCGTGTACTACCAGTGTCAATCATAAATTTAGCATCAATTTCGGGTAAGTATATGTATGGAAGATTTATTTTAGTATCGCAATTTATTTTTATCACTTCACATCCTCTTTCGAGGCTGCTACTGAAAAATTTTCAGCCTTCTCCTCTGTATCGGTATCTCCCAACTGGGTAGAGTCGACCTGCTGTTCATTCCAAAAATTCATATCTATTTGCGGTTCAGAATAGTTTACGAAATCAAAGTCACTATAATACCCGTCATTGATTCCAAAATTTTCATTTTCATGTCCATACCAGTCATATCCGTAACCATAGCCTAATTCTAATTCATTAAGGCGAAACCCTTGAGGTTGTTGAGTCGTTGCCGGCATCTGTGGTTTTTGAGGAGGTGCAGTCCTCATAGAAACATCCGTATCTCCAACTTTTGCATTGGGAGGCTTGTAACCGAACTGATTCAACTGAGGCCGATAGCCAAACTGATTTTGTTGGAATTGAGGCCGATAACCGAATTGGCCTTGATTAATTTGAGGCCGGTAGCCAAATTGTTGCGGCCTAAAATTCTGAGATTGCAACCCAAATTGTTGTGGTTGCATCAACTGCGGTCTAAAACCCATAGGAGCCTGAGGGGCAAACTGAAGGGCAGCGGGCTGCCTGTACTGCATGTTTCCTGGAATCCCAAAGTTAAAACGAGGGGGTGCCATAGGGGCGAGTGTTGGTCTAAAACCATTCGGCTGAAAGGGCATGTTCTGCGTAGGAGGATTGAACTTATTAAGTGTTGGTGTTACTGCAGGTGTTGCTGCAGGTGCAAGCTGAAGCTTGAGCATTTTACTCCTGAGCGTATACTGCTCGTAGAAGTTCACTTCCTCCAACACATTTTCTAATGCTTTTTCTAGATTATGTGGGTTTTTCATTCTAACTGGTCTTAATACATTTTCAGGCAGGTTGTACAAGAAAACGTTCAGCGCCTTGTTATTATAGATTTCGGTTCTAGTTGCCATGCTAAGATTGTTTGTCTGATTCACTTTAGAGATAAGTATCGACCTAACTGTCTGAATACGATTGCAAAACTCCTGATAGCTTTCCCCTTGTTTCATCTTTAAAGTCTCTAACTCTATCGCTAAGCATTCTTCACTTCTAGGATCACCAAAATGCTGTACCAATAGTGTTTTCAGTTTTTCATAAGTATCAACATCATTTCGCTCACTTGCTAAAGCAGCGGCTTCATCAGTTAACCTACTCGTTATCGAATGCAAAACATAAATGTTTTGCTCATTTTCGCCACGATATTTATCAACAACATAATCACATTTTTTTAAAAAAAGATTTAAATGCCTTTTATTACCATTAAAAAATGGTCTTATACACAATAGTTCCTTTGGAATCGGCCGTAACGTGGTCATTTTTATTTTATTATATTTTACTTTTGTTTCTATTTAACGATTTCTATACTTAATTTTAAAGAACAGTTTACTTAACTCTACTTATTCTAAAATCCCTACAATAGGAACCAGAAAACGTTATAATGGAAGAAGTTCGATTCCAAGAATAACAAAATACAAAGCACTAAGGGTATGAAAGGATGGCGAAAATTCTACTCACCAGCCAGTCACCAACATGCTTGTTCGCCTCCCAGGATCTTCACAAATTTATTTGGTTCGAACAGATCCGATCCGTCGGAAAATTCACGAAAACTCGCGGAAATTCGCGTGGAAAACTCGGAAAATCTGCCCCGGCTGCGCCAGTAAAGGATTCGGGAACGTTGTAGATGTTTTTAAAAACTAACTTTAAATGAAATCTATTGGAGATTGACAATAAAAATCACTTTTACAATGAGACGTCTATGAGCGTGTTTAATCTCAATACGAATGACAATTTAATTAAAACAAACTTAGGTCCTAAGTACTATCGACGCGTCGCAGACGCGCGTGGGCGAAGGCGAGGTGATGAACATTCGCAGTAGAGCCCACCCAGTTGTGCAAGCTTGCACTTTAGGCATTCAATGTTACGATGTCTCTACTGGCTGGATGTATAACTACCTATCCGCAGCGTTCCTTCATTTCACCTTCATTTCACCTGGGACGTGGATCTAGTATTCATAATAAGATATCTATTTCTAAAGAATTCATTCATTTGCTGCACCGCATCTCGACACCATCAACTTTTGGTACAGTAAGCGATGCACATAAGCTTCATTGAATAATACTAATCCCTGGAAAATGTATTTTTAAATGGATAAACCATTAAAATCGGTCCATAATTAACGGAGAAGTCGATCAACGAGATAGATGCAGAATAAATATGTTCGAACACGTAACAAGGGAAATATTCTCTGAGTCGCCTCGGGCTGAGTTTCAGATTTCGAGGCAACAGCCACGACCAATAGATTTGGACATTTATTTAGTTTTTCATTTTTTTGTTTTTTCATTTATTAAATTTATTTATTAAGACATTAGATTTCTTAACTCATATACATACGTGCAACTATCAATCTCCACCATAGCATTCAGGCTGCTGATAGTCGAAACGGCACAGATGTCAGCGAGAGTGACACTGTCACCAGCCAGCCAATCAGAGCCGGCCAGGAAGTTATCCATGAACTCATAAGCCTTTCTTGTCTTCTCTATAGCATCTGGGAGGAAATCCTTCTCGCCTCCAAAGACAACTGGGTCCTGGAACCAAACTAAATAATTCAGCAGAAAAACCTCAACTGCTGGATAAAATCCTCTAACAATGACTGATCCCGCATTATCCACATCCAACAGAGGATGCTCGGAGCCTCTCTGTGAGTTAAGATAAAAAATGAAGAGATCCGTAGAATAATACCAAATTACCACCTATCCCAACGAGTTCATAGAATTGCATAATTTTGTGAATAAATAAATTTTATTATTATTATTTATTTATTAATTCAATTGGTTGTGGGCAGGGCACTTTCTCATCAGAATATATAATGTGTACAGCTGAACGTGTCTCCCAAAACAAGGAGGGTCTTTTTCCATTATCACTAAAAACACGGAAAGAAGATGCTGCCCTTCCCCTAGTAGATTTTCTTATTCAGATCTTACGACATCTTCTCACGGCAGGACTCAAAGCTGCTGTAAACGATAGCCGCGGGGACCATAAGGTTCAAGGTTTCAAAATACTTATACCATACCATATTGTACCAAAGGAAGATATCGTGGGCGTAGAGCGAAAAGTCATCAACTAGGTCATTTAGTGTTTAGAGTTATGAAGGTTTAAAGTTTTTCAAAAGAAAAAAAAAACATAACTTCCGCATATAGTGTGGGATATTTCAAATTTTATGGTCTCATATCAAAGGAAATAGATAAACGCATAGGAGTAAAGTACAAAATTTTGTGTAATTTGTTTATTTTTCAAAGATTTTTATATAAAACTCACTTAGTTATTTTTCGCCCTCAAATCCTGTACTGAGAATTTTAGTCACTGAATTGTTAAATAGTGTTGGTGACTTTTCCTCTGTGCTTATGCTATTTTAAATGAGAATTACCATGAGTTAGTTAAAATAAGAGTAACCTTTGAAAATTCAAAAGGTATTTTAGTGATTATTCTTGGCTCTCTAATTTAACCTATTTCTCGATTTTGATTAATTTTATAAGAGAATCGTCACAAAAACTATTGGTTGGTAATAAAATGCAAATGTTGTACTTTTGAAAATATAATAAAAAAGAATGCAGAAACAAAATTAACAAGGAAAACAGTTAAAATTTCAAAAACTAGTAACGTCACTAGTAACTAGGGTTTGCACTATTTGGTAAATTTTGCTATTCGAATAATATGAATACTTCAAGAGCGAAATTCGAGCGAATATTCGAATATTTTTTTAGTATTGATTGAAAAAAAATACAAAATCTATTCATTCAAACAATGATAAGATCAGAGCAGCTAGACTTGGGTTTGATTTGATTGCAGCATAATTCTATTCAAATAAAACCAAGTATTTTAATTAGCTTTATTGTTAATTAATTAAAAAACGCATTTATGGTTTAACAGAGAAAACTAAGTCTCCGCTTAGGAATATTAATGATTTGGATAGTTGCCCTGACATGACCATGGTTTTGTCCAAGTTCATACCAAGGCCGTGCGTCGTGAGGCAGAAGCCAGGCCATCCAGTATCCGGTTCAGCTCCTCCAGCAAGTCCGCCATTAAGACTATGTCATCAGCAATACGATTTGTGACGAATCGTGAGAAAAGCTTATAAGCGTGGCTCAGGCTTCTGCCTGAGAATGTGTGATGGGTCAGTTGTTTTTAAGAAGGGATAAAATCCTTCTCCCTTCTTAAAAAAGAGCACCACCAAACTCCCGCTCCAAGCCTTTGGAGTTCTCCCACTGTGAAGGACGGTGTTGAAGAGGTTCTGTAGCTCCTGTATAGCAAGGGCTCCTCCTGCTTTCAGAAGCTCTGAAGTAATGCCGTATTCACCGGGGGCTATTCCATTTTTAAGCTGCCTCAGATCTCGTCTTGACTGATGTCTGGCAGTTAGTCGGTCTAGTGGCGTGTCAGGGGCTCAGGGCTCTGGAATCGTAGTCGTCGCGTTGGGCACTATGGGCAGCTTTCAGCGTATAAACGGCCATAGTAATCCTCTATCTCGGCAGAAATCTCCGGTTTCGACAATACGGTCCTTCCATCGCGCGTTTTAAGCTTCGTCAGGTGACTCCTGACAAGCTGCTGTGTGAATACTTTGGACCCTCTGTTTGGCTCTATCGCCTCTTCAATAAGGCGTGTGTTGGAGCTCCGAAGGTCGCGCCGTACCATCTTCGCAATTCGCTTGTTCAGGTCTGACTTCTCAGACGAAGTCGCTTGGGTGGTTTCCCGTCTTCTTGGCATCAACCCGAGAGTCTCGATCGAGAATTTGGATTTCCTGCCAGTACGCTGCTTTTTACAAAACTTGATGTCCTCGTTCCTCAGCGTTTCGAACAGATTGTGTAGGGTCTATTACAGTCTCCCATAACAACGTTGAAGTGAGCCTTAGTGGTGTGATGCAAGGCCTGGGATATGTCTTCGTACAATCCTCCACTTCATCATCTGAGTATGCCGAGGTCGGTGCGTAGACCTGAATAACCTTCATGCTATACCGTTTGGATAACCGAAGGATCAGGTACGCTACCCTGGTCGACACACTGGAGATTTCTTGGACGTTGTTAAAGAGGGCCTTATAGACAAGGAAACCTTCGCAACCCTTTGATGTTTTATCACCCTCGCGAAAGTAGAGAAGATGGCCTGAGTCTAGGGTTACGGTGTCCTCCCCCTCTCTGCGGACTTCACATAACCCCAGAACATGCCATTTGATGTTCTTCAGGGTCAAGCCTCAGAGACAACGGACGTACAACGGACACACCGTTGTACGTTGCCAAGGTCAGTTGTTGATGGCAGCCTGAGTTAGCCCGGTGATTCCTAGCACTCCCTTCCCCGCCGTTACCATGGCCAGGAATAGCGAGGCGGCCGGGAACTGGGCGCCATTTCCTCGTTCGTGTCGTTATTGGGGGTAATGCCCATAATCCCCACGCTGAGCATGAGGGTTAGGGATCGCACTTCAGTGTTGATATTGTTCTGCAGAGGGCACTGCTACCCGACCCCCGGTTTGTGTCCCTTAATCGCTTCCTACGACACCCACAGGAAGAGTTGGGTTGGTACTATTCTAGGCCGGTTCCACACAGCCACAAGGTCGTTTTGGATGTACAGATTCGAAAAACGACAGACCATCTAACTGCCAACATGGAGATCAATCTTCGGTGCTATCTTCAGATTTGAAATAATTCGTGGGTCGCTGATTACTCTTCTGTACGTCCTCGGTACCTATTCCCTTTGCTGAACGAGTACAAAAAAGAACACAACGTGGTGGGACTCAGCTCAGAGCAGGGCCTGAGTCCCACCATGTTGTGTTCTAGAATCAGCGACCCACGGATTATTTCAAAATCTGAAGATAGCACCGAAGATTGATCTCCATGTTTGATAGATTTGTTCTTGTTTGGACACAGAAAATTATTCAAAAAAATGAAAGTGCATGTGTAGATTATTATTATTATTACTTTATTAACTATTCGAATATTCGGATAATTTTAATGAATTATTCGAATTTGAAATTGGAGCGGATATTCGAATAAAATTAATATTCGAATTGCAAACCCTACTGTAACGTCAATAAACGGTTCAATGATTACTAAAACTAAAATCAGCGGGTCGAAACCCAGAACTACTTTTGAAGATTATGATCATTTCTAATCTTATAGAATCAGTCCTCACCTTCTTCGGTGGCATCGGGCTCTAACAGCCTGTCTACAACGTCATTGCTGGTAGGCAGAGACTCATACCAGGAATGCAGCTCTTCACCGCCAAATTCACTTAACGTACGAAGATAGAGAATGAAAATTATCAAAACACTTTAACGACTATTCAAAACAAAACTTTGTGATCATTATTATTAGGATAGAACTCTTTAAACCGGTTTAGTGATTTCTTGCTCCTACACACATAGCGTATTTTTCATAAATATCGGTCTAGAAGTCCCTAACTAGACTTGGTTAGTTTTCGCTTTCACGTTTGGTACCGAACCAGTCATACTATAAGTAATCAAGTGGAGTAAGTTAGTTTTGTGTTCTTGTTAGGACCTAACTTTAATAAGGAAAAGTAACCAACTCGACTTAGGTTTCGGATTTTGATTTTTCCAAGTAGAGATAAAATAACTAAGTATGTTAATTAATTTTCGACTTCAATATTAAAGTCCAAATGTAGAATTAGTGTTTTTTCGCATATTCTGAAATGAAAACTATAATAGATATGGACATAGTTGTAAGACTGAAAAATGCAGAAAAAATCGGTGATTTTCATGACATGTTTAACTCAATTTTGGCCAAATAGCGAGTTGATGACTTTTCGCTCTACGGCCACGATATTATAGTTCTTGAATTACGCTCACATATCAGAAGACGCGGGGGAACCATCGCAGCTTCGTTGCGTTTTTTGGTATATGGGATCATAGGTTATTTTATATTTATATACCTATATACTTTATATTATAATTCGTTTTGCAAATGGTTAAACTTACACGAACTTAATATATCACAATTAAATATCTGTTCGTAATATCTGTAATTGATTTTGATGTCTTCTCCAAGACGAATTTCAAATTCGGTGGCTAGTCTCAACGGATATTAGTCATGTGCACAGGGCATATTATAATGTTGCACAAGTATGTACGCAGACATAAGTGCACTCTCTAAAGAATAGTCCCTTACTCTCATAATCCAATGCTACGTCAGACCGACACCGGGGAAAGGTAAGGCGTGGGACAAACAGCACAAGTGCGTCTTGGGCCATGAAAGTACCGCAGTAAAATACTTTCCGGTGCAAAAGGGTGTGAAACTGCATATTTAGTAACGAATATAATATGTTAAAAGTACTAACAATAGTCCCTCGAAACGCGGGGAACAGTATGCCACTATCGAAGTGAAGTCTCTGGTCCACCACAGCTCTCTTCTTGGGGTCGACTGGGTATAGGGAGTCGTCTGCTCCGTACTTCGTCACAAGGTAGACTGCGATAGCATGGCTGAAAAGGTAAACATGTTTTATGGCATGCACACAAAAGCAGAGGGAAAACAAAAATCAATTTCTTTCAAAAAGTGGACTAATCATATAAATGGTACGTAACTCTCTTGTCGAACAAGTCAAAACTAAATTTAGTAGTATTTTTAAATACTACTACTATGCATTTCTCAGTAAATATCTGAGATGTTTGTGAAATGCGAACTAAATCTAAATTGAAAAACATTTAACAGAATCAAATTACAATTGACCTCTAAGCTACAGCGATACGGTCCTACCTACATCCCTAATTATGCAACACGTCCACATTATCCAAACATGATACACAGGTTGTTCGGCCCAACGTTAGTCGTATGGAAACTGGAAGAGCCAAGTACAATGCCTTGGCGGTTTTTTAACCCTGAAAAGCTACCACACGAAGAAGATCAATTTTATGAAAAAAATATTTTAAATTATTAATAGAAAACTTAAAATACAATATCGCCCGATTATTATCTGGAGGACTACGAAAGCCACCATACTAAAAATTCTAAAAAGTGATGCTGTCGAGGGTCGAAAATGTCACGATATTATTACATTTGGTTCTACCTACCCCTTTTTACCCTTTGGTACAAGTTTTAGCGAACTAAACATGCTTAGTACAAAAGTACTTTTTCTTTTTTAATGCAGAACTTCTTATGTTTAAAATCGAGCACGTAACTCCTAACATGTCTTTTCGATAACTCTCACGGTTTCAGATTTCCCCTCATTGACCTTAAAAAAAACATACTCTATAGTTCAAATTTCGGAAATATCTTTAAAAAGCCGAGAAACTTTTCAGGGTTAAAAAGCCGTCAAGCTATTGCACTTAGTTTCACCTATCCTAGTTTCCATATAGGAAACGTTGTGCCGAGCACAAATAGAAAGAAAAGAAAAGAGCAAAAGAGTTTTATACAAATGAATTAGCCTTATTTCTTTCGATGTGTTTCATTTTGATTAGCATTTAAATAAACTTACTAAAAACTGCTTTAATTATTTGAAATACTCTACACGTATTGCATAATTTATTATGGTAAGGTGTTAAATTATACCCTATTATTAATCATTAGTGTTAATGATAGTATGCAGCTGTCTTATTATTGGAATTAATAAGTTCGATAATTACTTAATTATTAAGACATGTAAAAACATACGGCTGTGAAGTTACATGAAGTACCGTGAAGTAGGAGACGAAAATAATGTTTCAGTCAATAACCTTGTTTCCAATGACAGTAGTTTTTTGACAGAAGATCCGTCGAGAATAAATTGTTGGTATATGGACCAATTTGCAAGGTGCCGAATCCATTGTCTGAAGTAAGTCTGAAGTAGATTTCGAAAAATCTACAACCTTTTTTTAAGGTATTTCTGTAGGTAGAGATAAGATTTTAGTTTCATTAGTAGAATATTGTAAATATGTACCAATTATTTGATGGAGTCGCTTAGGGAAAAAGTCTTTAACTGTGTAAAGTAAAATAAAAAAAACCATATTGATTAAGGCTTGCAAAATAAGCACTTACTAACCTATCCCAAATGACGAAGCCGTCATCTTTCAGCATCGGAATCGAGTGTTGCGGATTCAACTGAAACAATTTGTTAAATAGTATCAAGTAAATTCATCAAGAAAATTTGCTTGTAAAAACACAAAATCACGGAATCAGCCGGAATAATCGAGTCTTGAATTAAAAACTATTAGTTACTAGCTGCGAACCGCGGCTTCGCCCCCGTGGAAATTTATGTTTCCAACTTTCTTAATTTTTTCTTTCATAAGAACCTTCTCCTGACAATAACAAACACAACAAAGAAAGAATTAGCGAAATTGGTCCAGGCGTTGTTGAGTTATGCGCTTACCAACACATTTTGCGATTCATTTTTATATTATAGATTATAAAATGTAAAATCCATTAAAATTTGTCATTTCGAAAAGGGTGTATAGACTTATATTATGTACAGAAAATGTAAGGGCATAAATCGGTTCCGTTCACCTGTAAAGTGAAAATCTATGTTTTTATAGAGTTGTTTTGGGGTTTTTTTCTGCTGTAATAGTTAACCAATCTTGTAAACCATTTTTTTAAATGGAATAAAAAACATGAAAAATTCAAAACAACAAACATCAATTCCGAATGTTTTGTCATTGCTGAAGAAAGTTGAAATCCCTGGTCGGAATATTTCCAAAGCATCGTTTTAAAAATTAAGCCATGTTATTGGGCCCTGGTGGTGTGGTATCCATGTTAAGAAGTATAGGCCAGGTAGATCTCAAAAATGTAGGAGCGACGATATATGTAGCTAAACTAGCTTCACAAAGAAGAGAGAGAAAAGTCGAAGAAGAAGTATATTACTCTGTGTTGACTGGCTTCAAATTATTTCGAAAGTTTGTGTTACTGGCGACTTTTATATACAATATTGTGAACGTTAACTGCATCGCTGACAGTGTTTTGTCAATTTGTAAGACGCTGAAATGCTGCAACTGTGGGAACTTTGGCGAGTAGATGGAGTGGGTATGCTTACCTTTAGATAGTCTTCCTTCAAATGAGCTCCTTCCAGCACGTTGACGTCCACCATCTCCACGTCAGGAATCTGCAGCGCCTCGATGGTCATGAGCACCGAGCGTACAGGGGGACTCGCGTCCAGTTTGAATAGCGTCAGCATCATTTTCGTAGAAGTTTTACTAGGTTATAAAAAACAAACGTTAAGATTTTTCCTTAAAGGTTCAACCATAAAACAAGTCGCAATTGTGCAGATTTATACAGAATAATCGTCGATGGTCGAAGTGAATGTCTTCATCGCGAAGGAGCTGCATAAGCTGCCCCCCGTGACTATCGACCACGTCGATGTGACCAGACCGCTGAAGGATGTCGCTAATCTTAAAGCTAGTCTGGTTGAAGTAAAGGGGAAGTTGGAGGCGTCAGAAGCTACCATCTGTGACCTTCGCTTAGAGGTTGCATCACTGCTTGCAGCCAAGGCAGCTAGGTCATCTGGGCCTTTGTACGTCAACATGCAGCTAGGAGCGCAAAGAATGTCGGCGTCATCATTCTTTTGGTAGGTTTGGTATTATTTTGGGTGGTCCGAAACTGAACGTCAAGCCGAAAGCGGAAGACAGGTCAGTTCATGACGACCCAGAAAACCCACAAATTCACGGGTATATCTTGAAGCGGATCTAGCTTCCAGAAGAACTTGAAGCGGCTCTAGCATCCAGAATACGCAAATCCCGTTTAAAATTGTATGTCTTGATACTACAACAGAAACTGATCTGTGATACTACCGAACAACCAAACTCATGTCTCAGTCTTAGAACAAAAAATTATATGACTTTCCCTTTGATCGAAATGCCTCTCAATTAAAACGTCAATAAAGTTTATTAAACTTACGCGATCAGATCCCATTATAATAATTATTCACAAGTATTTATCACGTTTATTTTCTTTTTAGCCACGGAATGACTGGATTCAAGAAACATAATACTCCTATGAAATTTCTGGAACTCATTGCGGATAAAGCAGGTTAAATAAGAGACTTATTTGTGTTGGAAGAACACAAGTTCGTAGTTAACACGCTTACATCCATATTGAATTCGTAAAAATAGGATAGTTTTTTAGTAAGATTACTGGAAGAACCGCTTCTGAAAAGCGGAGGCTGCATTATTCGTAACTCTAGACTTTGTCGGGGTTCACAAAGTTTCAGAATTAGATAAATAAACGCGTGATTGGTTTTAAAAATGGAACAAACATATTATACTCAATTTATTTAAGGATGTGTACCTAACTCCGATTTTAATGCATTTGCAGGTTTTATTGTATTGGCAATTCTGTGAGTGGACTTCAGATGCAATCCCGTTCCTAATCTGCTTGAAGTAAGTGTTTTATTTACATTCAGATGAACGGTTTTGGCATCAAGTTGCGAAATAAATCGCGCCGTGCACGGTACCTTCCTATCATTTCTGCATTGCGTACTTTTGGTTTGCCAAAATATAGGCCCTGTTTGGCTTTTTTGTCTCTAGTAACACGAGGAACAGAAGTATGCCTTACCTATTCATACGCGTTTTAAATCGGAGTTTAAGTTACAAAGTAACATTACTTAATCTGTGGTTTCAGTTTAAACTGAGTTCAAGACAAAACTATTGACGACTGAAATTCATTTGAAGAGCAGCTAGTGTCTTGGGCACGCTTCCGACTGGTATTGATATGGATCAGTTGAGCTACCCGTAGATTGTTTGCAGTTAGCTCAATTGTTTCTATTGTAAAATACTAGTTTTACATTTAAAGTAACATTTGAGACTGCGAAAAAAAAGTTAAGAGGATTTTTTTTTGTATTTTTTCGGTATATTTTTAATGAGACTAAGTCTACCATAGTCGAAAAATGGGTCCCTGATCAGGTTCCGAGTGCAAGAGTTAAACGAAACAATGTACCCACATAAAATAATCCCTGCCAAATATCAACTAGAAAATACTGAATACCACCAATAAACATTTGCCCTAAACATTTTGTAGGTTTAGTTAAGAGAAATCTTTGTTAAAATTGACAGCAAAAAAACATAATTTCATTTTGATTTTTATGTTATTGTACCTTTTGTCTTAGTATTGTACTGACATTTTTAAGACTTTTTAAAGAGGTTTTTCTTATTTTTTGTTTGCGTAAAAAGACGATTGCAAATTTTGGAGTGTAATTTAATGCCTGTCTGATAACTTTAAAATACGAATAAATTTAGTAACACGTGAAATAAAATATGAAAATTCAATTTAGTTAAATAACTGAATTTACATCTTTTCTTTCATTTTAAATCCGATGCACCGCCATTGCATTGAAACATTGATGGAAACATCAGAACATAGTAACCATTATTGGCATGTCCGCTGTAAGCGCTCTGTAAATGGTTTCGACCACTACCATCACTTCTGTTATTCTCTTTTCTGTACAAGTTCCCAGAAAATAAAAATTTATAAATTTATAATCAATGATTTAACTGTCAGTATATTTATGCTTCTGTCTTCGGCTTGACTCGCGTTTGGTTTGACGATAATAGCGAGATGTTCTCATGATGTACATTAGAGAAGTCTGTGTATTTATCAAATTAGGTAGGTACATAGGTGGTTTTCAACATGTGCATAATTATTTTTAACAAGCTACCTAAGGTAGCTATCCATTCAAATCTTTCAATTTTTCAATACTTATTTAAGAAACAATAATAATTAGATATTTGGTTGCTTTCAAATTGTTTTTATAGTGTAAACAAATACTTAAATTTTAAGAGCATTATACGATAAGTTATACCTACCTAATAATAATAATAATGACATATTTAATATTTATTATATTATTTGCACAACCGCTTGCGCATCCCGCAAGCGGGTCGCTTTAAGATCTTGGCATGTACCTAATTATTGTATTCTGCAAATAAACGATTGATTCTGATTCCGATTTCTCATTTTTCTATTTTTTACGATTTGATGACCGCATGATCAGAGGCGCTTTACCAAACCCCATAAAAGCCCAATATGTTGAGAGTTGAGACAGGGAATATAATAATACCAACGTATACAATGGAGGAATAGAAAGGATTAGCATGCTGAAGTGGCAGTGGTCTGGCCATATTTCGAGAAGAACCGACAACCGCTGGGGTAAACGTGTTCTTGAGTGGAGACCACGACTCGGCAAACGTAGTGTAGGACGCCCTCCAACCAGGTGGGATGACGATTTGCAAAAGGCTGCTGGCAGATGCTGGATGCGGCAAGCTGAAGACAGGTGCGCTATGGCGCTCATTAGGGGAGGCCTATGTCCAGCTGTGGACTAATACAGGATGATTATGTTGATACAATGGACAGTCCTCGCCCTCCAACTAACCGAACGTCGCCGCCGGCGCGGCCCTGACTTGATCACGATTTGAACGCTCGAATAAAGTTAAACCAAAGATCCTAGGATCCTACGTTCTATTCTTACACGTATTCTCAGACCTAACTTAACTGTTGCCGGCGCCCTCTGCGCTCGTCATAGCTGTCATGGCCATCTGAGGTCAAAACGATACACCGTCTATGATCGAATCAGAAATCCGCAGAAGAACCGCGGTAATTAACTGACATAGCTCTCAGAGTTGGAAACTCTAGTGGCAATGGGCATGGCAGTGTCTGGTTCAGTGTGTTTCTCAGGGTAGACATATTAGATACTAGGTCTACCCTGAGAAACACACTCTCGTAGCCACAAACAGACGTATGTGGCCACCGAAAGTGTATTTTTTTTGAAGACCAAGTTTAGTTCTTTTAAAACACAATCGCTATAGCATATACTAAAACTCTTAGTAGTGGTAAATGGCTCGCACCCGGCATATTGCAGCATTCATGCTCATTCAAGTTTATTTTACGAGTATTGGGTTTGTTATCGATTTGAACTACACGAGAAGTTTAGGTGTGTGCTTTTATTATCACACACACACACACTAATTAAGTTTACTTATTGACGTTGACAGTCATTCTTAATGAATGAATACTTTTAACAAAAATAAACCTTATATCTAAATTTATAACATGACCAGTACAATAGGCGGCCTTATCGTTGGCTTTATTCATTGTTCCTGTTTTTTTGTTATTGTTTGACTTTTCTTTTCCATTTTATTATAATTGTTTTTGTTATTATGTTAGTAAGTATAATTAATGTTATTTGGATCTTTAAAAAAAAAATATTTCTATGTGTGTTTTAGTAACGTAAAGTTTGTACCAGAATTTATTTGATTTTTACTGTGTGAATTGTGTGCCATAAACAACGCATTGGATTTTTATAATCTGTATTGTTATTTTTGTGATTAATAAATAAATAATAAATTAATTATTTCCTCTTCACTACAGTCGTCTAGGAATAAAGATAATTTGGAGTGATATAAAATACTATAAGCCGACTTAAAATGACTGAATACTGATAAAATACAGCTCGCTGACAGACAGACGGAGAGACAGACGGAGGCTTAGTGATAGGATATTTTTAGAACTTGTTGGGACCCTTTGTGTACAAGAACCTTATCATCAGTCCAGGATCGGTCGTCCTTCGTTTTAGGCGATGCGCCATCAATCAACTTTGTAAGAGCTAACCACGTAAGCACGAGGCCTACCTCTAAGCTACTGCTTGTAACTGAAAAATCATAAAACTCATTAATTACGACATACTACACTAATTTTTCGATAAAATTTTACAAATCATTTCTTTTTATTTTACTGACATAAGCGAATTGACATTTAAAAATAATCTTTTTGACATTGAATATTGACATCTAGTAATTCATGAGTTCATTGCTTTGCTTTACTAAAAGAACATTACATTATTAAATTAAAAGGTGAATAAATAGCCTTTATTTTATTTTATTATTTTTTGTGAACTCGATGACTCGGTGTTTGTTTTGATTGTTTTTTGTAACTGTTGTGTTGTTTTTAAATTATTGTCATGTGTGTTTAATCTACTCATTTTATGTACGCATGTACCTACCCTATTTTTATTTTGCACGCACTTTGAGGCAGAATGTAGTGAGACTATTTAATGTAATTTTATTTAATATGTAATGCACCTACATTTCAGCAAAAAAAGAATAATTATTATGAGTGTGTGGTAGCAGTATTGGAATAATAAAAAAAAAAAAAAAAAAAAAAAACAAGTAAAAATTGCTTTATTGACATAATAAAATTTGACACACAATATTAACTCCATAGGCTCCAATAATGCAATAAGGCAATAATGGGCTTATAATAACCCACTTAGGCACACTGTGACTAATAAAAACGTTGATACGTCCTACCTTAGTCGAAGGCGTGCTCACAGCACTCACGATAGAGTTTATATGCACAAAGGAAGAGGGTAGTAATTTGTCCATTCAAACTGTCCTATTTACGGACATAGATCACAATAAATATTTTGGATGCGGCATTTGTGATTGATTGATGTGGTTCTCTATAATACGCACCTATAATAAATCAATAATGCTGGACAATTCACACAGCATTATCTAACCCCAAGCTAAGCAGAGCTTGTGTTATGGGTACTAGATAACTGATATACCTACATAAGACAATACATTACATAGATAGATATTTTTTAGTATACATAGAAAACGACCAGAACACTGAACAAATACCTGCAGATCGTACAAATATTTGTCCCAAGGCGGGAATCGAACCCGCAACCTCCATCGTCGCAGGTCGTCAAATGAATGATTTATCTAGATGGTGACCAATAGGTACAATCGCCCGAGGATCTGCCTTTACACCACTAGGATGATTTTTCTGTGAAGTGACCGATTGCCAGCCCCGGCTTGCTCGATTCTTTTGTTTTTGAAGACCAATAGGAGCTTCGTATTTCGTGATTGACAAGTCTAAGACATTATCAATAGGTTAACATCTGTTTAGTTTGGGCACTTATAACAATGATTAAATATTATGGGGCTAGATTCTGTCTTTTATATTATATTTGTGCTTTGATTTCAAAAAAATATAAATTTGCTTCACTACTCATTTTTACTCTTTTCTTTGGCAAATACAACCTTCTTTCACCTAAGTGGGATAAATCAACGCTTAGACATTGGTCTTTTCCAAGTGTATATCTTGAAAGGACTACTTTTAATCATTGTTGTTGCTAACGGTAATCTTTAGGGCTCGGGTTGACCATTTGACTTTGCAATGGAAAAAAGTCATTGAAAAGAACCTTTACAAAAAAATATGTTGAGCAGATGTTGACTACCCGGACTCTGTATTGGTCAAACTAAAAAACAAAGAAAAGAAGGCGTGACCCGTAACCCAAAACCAACGCAAGTCAAAATAGTTTGGAACTGGAAAGGCAGATCCTCCGGCGATCGTACCCCAGTAGAGCTATCAAAATACTTTTTAATAATACTCATAAGCTTAGGCTAGCTATAATCGTTGAAAATGTTCAAAATTAGGTAGCTACCCATTAAGCAATTTAGTGGATTAATCTAGACTAATATTATGAAGCGAAAAGATTGAATTAAATTTGCTCACAAAACAACAAACATTTTAAACCGAAGTAACTTTATCTAAATTGGAGGAGGTTCTATGTTCGGCTAAATATGTAATATTTTTATTTATAACAACGCCTCTATCGTGCTGAAATAGAACTGCGCAATCCCGACGAGATTTCACGCTGACGTAACGACACTATCGTCAAACTCAACTCAGGACTCTAATCTGCTACACGTGCACAAGCTAGCACCAAGCTAAGCAGACCTTGTGTTATGGATACTAGATGACTGATATAATTATACATATTATCACTGATATATACAGGGTGTCCGGTAATTAATGGATAACCCCGCAGGCACTTGTGGGAGGCAGGGGGGCAACTCAGAAAAAATAAAAAAAAATCTATCTGCAACGGTCTAGGACTTTTTTTTATTTTTTTAAGTGCAAAATTTTATACCTTTGTTCAAATTTTTGGGCACTACGGTTACAAATTGAATAATAACGAATTGATTTTCTCTGCAAATAACCGCGGATTAGTACCGCGGGTAGTGCTCAAAAATTTGAACAAAGGTATAAAATTTAGCACTTAAAAAAAACCCAGATAGTCTTTTTTTATTATTTTCTGAGTTGCCCCCCTACCCCCCCACAACTGCCTGCGGGGTTATCCATTAATTAATATATACCCTGTATAATATATACATATTTGTACTATTACCACAAATGAAATAATGTTACTTCGCTATTACTATGTATTATTGTTACGTCCAGACCAGGACCAGGTGGGATGACGATTTACGAAAGACTGCTGGCAGATGTTGGATGCGGCAAGCTGAAGACAGGGCGCTATGGCGCTTATTAGGGGAGGCCTATGTCCAGCAGTGGACTGATGTAGGCTGATGATGATGATGATTATTACGTCGCCGTAATCACAGTAAAACGTGTCATTAGTTAAGTTTTTAATGTTATTATGTATGTTAGTTTTAAGGTATATATTACTATGGACTGTAGAATAAGTTAAATAAGATCTGTAATTTTTGTATAGTATGAAATAAATGATTATTATTATTATTGCTAGTAGGGAAAACTTATTAGACAAAATGCCGGATCAAAATGTTCTTAAATTAAAGTACCTAACTCGTTTTAAAACACGATAAACGGGTGTACAAACAATGTGACAGGCTAACCGTCATTATGGTATTGACGATGCATGAACTGGTCATTATAGGTCTACCTATACCTACTAAACCAACTAATGGTCTTTCTTTGAAAAATTCTTTGAATTTATACAATTATTTTAATGTGCCTGACCTTTGAAGCCGAAGGATAAGAGTCGCTATTAAATTTATGAATTTATAGGTTATCACTCATCATCATCAGCCTATACTAGTCCACTGCTGGACATAGGCCTCTCCTAATGAGCGCCATAGCGGCAAGCTGAAGACAGGGCTATCTTCAGCATCCAGCATCTGCTAGCAGTCTTTCGCAAATCGTCATCCCACCTGGTCGGAAGACGTCCTACGTTTGCCGAGTCGCGGTCTCCACTCAAGAACACGTTTACCCCAGCGGTTGTCGGTTCTTCTCGAGATATGACCGGCCCTACTGCCACTTCAGCTTGCTAATCCTTTGGGCTATGTCGATAACCTTGGTTCTCTGTCGGATGTGATGTATTCGTTGCGAATCCTATCCTACAGAAAAACTCCGAGCATACTCTCTCCATAGCTCGCTGGGCGACTTTAAACTGGTATCATTCATATCAACGGTGAATTTTACAATTCACAATTGATGGTCTTCTTCTTGTCTCGAAATAATTATTTTAGATGCTTGTACAAAGAAAATAAAAGAATAATAATTTTACTGTTGAAAGAGAAAAATATTCCCATGAAAATAATATCGTTTTAGCAAAATAATGGCTGTAATAATGGCATCTTTTCTCTTATTAATAACTAGCTGTACCCCGACCGTCAGGCCCCGACCCCGACCGGCGCTCATTAGGGGAGGCCTATGTCCAGCAGTGGACAAATATAGGCTGATGATGATGATATACCCCCGACGTCATGCCTGCAGGCTATTCACATTTGACCTCAGTTTTTCTCATAATGGGCATATTTAGACTTGATACACTTCAAGTTATTAAATCGATGTATGTACTACCTATGTTTAGGCAGTTCAACAGTGTTATAAGCTTTAAAGAAATTAAATTAATTTTTTTTTTTAAGAAATTAATAGGAAAAATAAATTTTTGAGCAGTTCAATAGTGTTTGGTTTTAATTTGGAGGGCATGTAATGTAATTTTTTTGTTTATACGATTAAGGCCCATACCCCACCGAAAGTGGCGCCGCCACCTACTTTATGTTATTATTCCGTTTAACAAAGGAATTTTCAAAAATCCATCTTCCAGTTTGTGATACCTATCATAAGCTTTTTTTTAATGCCTCTATAATAGTTTTATTCTATTTAGTTTAGGAAGAGATACGAAAATAGATTTTGGTGGCCACCAAGGACAACTTCGTATCTCTGCCTAAACTACATAGAATTAAACTATTACAGAGGCATTAAAAAAAAGCTTATGATAGGTATCACAAACTGGAAGATAGATTTTTGACAATTCCTTTGTTAAACGGAATAATAACATAAAGCAGGTGGTGGCGCTAGTTTAGGTGCTGTATGCGCCTAACATAATTTATTCTTTCGTCCGTATGGTTTTAAACATTGTAAATTTTCATTATAAATACTAACTTCATCAAAACGGTCGTAGCACATTACTTTTTAGAGACATTTGAAAAAGCGACATCTCCGAAAACTTTACTGAACTCATTTACCAGATTAAGCTTTCAGGAAAAGGTTCAGGAAGGTAGCCCGAAGAAAGCCCGAATTAGACTTGACTTTTCTACTCGACGACAGATGGCAGCATATTATGTATTTCTATGTGGGACACAAAACAACCTCAATTTAGTTGAAAGCTACTCGCTCACAGATGGCAGTATGTGTTATCTAAATAGGAAGAAGAAAAAAAGCTTTTATCCCTTTTCATCATACGTTGCTGATTCTATAGAGGCAGGTAGGTAACTAATACTCATCATCATCAATCTATATAGGTCCAGGCATAGGTCTCTCCTAATGAGCCCCGTCTTTCTACTACTTATTCCATTATCATATCAGCCCATACACGTTCACTGCTGGACACAAGCCTACCCCATACGACACAAAGAGCGGTCCTGAGCCGCCTCCATTTCTCGACTCCAATGATATTTATTAAGAGCAAATCAGTAGGTACGTAGGTATAATCTAGTCCAATTGAGATTTACTACCATGGACTTGTAGATTACAATGTAATGTGTATCTAAGTTCAAAATTTAACGACCTAATTTATTTTGAAATTTCATTTAATTTCATTTCAGATTGACATTGACAGAAATCGAAACTTAATACAAAAAGCGTAAGGCAAAGAACATTTAAAAATATCTTAGTCATTTATCAACGAATCTGTTAGGAATATATAGGTACTAGTAATATTACTAGTAATTATAGTGATTTAATGATTTTTCGTCATTATAATGATTTTTCCTACTATATCTTTATATAGTAGGAAAAATCATACGCCGTCGTCGTTCGTGTAGAATTTTCGCTAAAATTTTAAATAAATCCTCTCAGTTCCCGTGTTTTAATTACGTCCGAAGGTAATTTTAATTCGAGTGCCGCTTAATCAGAGCAGACTGAAGTGTAAAAGCAATGCCCCAATTTCGCGAATGAATTGATGTTTTTTTCTTTTCCTTGGTATGATTTGGGGTCTATGTCCAGCGGTGGACGAGTATAATGCTGACGTATGAGATTGCGGGTTTGATCTCCACCTACACCAGTGTGACAAATGGTTTGTACGAACTCCTAGGTACCTATTTGTGTTATTCTGGGTGATTTCTATGTATGTATATTAAAATATCAATGTAAATTTATTCTATTAAGTATTAAATCTGAAAAGATATAGTCTATCTATCAATCTGTTATCTAGTACCCATATCAAAAGCTCTACTTACCTTGAGACATTATTAACATACATTATATACATATTATCTGCTTGGGGCAAGACGGTAGTGTGTTCATTGTCCAGTATTTTTTTATTATTTATTTCAATATCAGAATCTCGAAAATAAAACCTATACCTACTCAGTATAGGTTTTATTTTGTATATTATGTTTCGAATGTAGTAACTTAATTTCTACCTACCTTTTCTTACCCAATCATCAATTAATTAGGGACAAAATGGATGTTTTTGGTTACCCCAGAGCAGTCCTAAAGGTTATCTGAAATGTAGAGATCAATTTTGTTTCGTTAGCAAGATACACTTTCTCACTCTCAACAGCCTATCTATATAGGTCCACAGCTGGACGCAGGCCTCCCCCTTATAAGCGCCTTATTAGTTTTTATCTCATGTGGGGTAATGCCCATAATCCCCACGCTTGGCATGCTGGTTGGGAATCACAGTTCGGTGGTAGATCCATCTACAAGAAGCTCTGCTGCCACACCCGGTGTATGTTCCTTAGTCGCCTCCTACGACACCCACGGGAAGAGTTGAGGTGGTGCAAATTCTAAGCCGCCACCACACGGCTAAGTTACACTAATACCTTTCTAAGTGCTTACAATTTCATATCAAAAGCACTGTTGTAGATACATACGTATATTCAACACTTTAAAAAAAAACATACAGACAAACTGAAAGCCAAGCTACCTCCTCCTTTTTTTAGAGTCGGTTTAGAAGCAGCTAAAAGTGAATAGCTGTCACTTTGTGAGGAAACTAAGCTAACAGCTGACAGGAACGTAACCTCACGTCCGCTGCCACCATCAATTGGCAAAATCAACTTGCGGACGGAATGTTAATCACTTTACTGACGGTTCAGTTTCTAGACTCCAAATTTGCAAATGTTGATGAAAGTAGGATGATAAATTGCCAATTGGTACAATAATTAGGTACCAGATGTAGCTGTTGATTGTAAATATATGCGAAGGTCGTATTATGACAGCATGCTCAGACATAGATCTATTGTTGAGTGACGTTTGTGCCATAGAAAACCGTTACTCAAGCGTAGACCGATGCCTGAGCAAGCTTTTATAAGGATGTCAGTTGCTATTCGGCGAACTTTTATATGATTTGATATTATTATCATTTTAATAAATATCTACTATTTATAAACCTGTTTATAGTATTAAATTTGGCTTTTCTAAGTGCTTATTTTGTAAGTTTAAAGAAATAAATGTTATTGAATTATGAATTAATTAATTTGATTCTAACCAAGGTTATCGACATAGCTCAAAGGATTAGCAAGCTGAAGTGGCAGTAGGCTGGCCATATCTCGAGAAGAACCGACAACCGCTGGGGTAAACGTGTTCTTGAGTGGAGACCGCGACTCGGCAAACGTATTGTAGGACGCCCTCCGACCATGTGGGATGACAATTTGCGAAAGACTGCTGGCAGATGTTGGATGCGGCAAGCTGAAGACAGGGCGCTATGGCGCTTATTAGGGTAGGCCTATGTCCAGCAGTGGACTAATGTAGGCTGATGATGAATTTGATTCTAACTAGGTACTGGATTGAAATAACTCGCTTAAGCCTTTATTAATTTGAACTGCTCAGGGTAGGTCTTGGTACCCTTGAGAATTTTGTCAACAAATAGTACCTAACTATAAAATTAATCACCTGAGGATACTACCTAATTATTCTTATTATTAATACAATATTTAGTTGACATGCGAGTTGAAATAAACAAAAGAATGCAGCAACCTCTAAAAATGACAATATTGGAGTCCAGATTATTCAACCTCTTGTAAACAACCCTGAAGGTACAACTGCTGATACAGCTTTGGTACCAAAAGGAAGAAATTGGTAAATGTTCCATCAACTTTATACTTTTGAAGAATTCTTTCAAAGCGAACAAATTGAGCTTATCTGTATTCGCCAAATATTTTCGTAATTTCTTATAAAAGCTGTAAAACTTTTATCAAAGCCATCTCTGAGACTTCCACGTTTTCTTAACTACCTTCCACTCGCGGCTTCAATCTTGCTATTTCAGGAGAAAATGCCTACATATTATTACATGTCTAGAACTAAATGTATGCAAAATGTAAGTCCGCTCCGTTCAGCAGCTTCAACGTATCAAACATCTAAATATACAAAACTTCGCATTTATAATTTTAGTGTACTATTTATTACACTGCTACGTTGATGGAGTGATAAATATCACCCACAAGGTGTATTCTAAAAATCATTGCGTAAGTTAAAGTCGGAAACCAATATAGTCAATTCCTAACGTACCTTTATCCCTTTCGTACATAAAATTTTAGCGCTTCTGATATTGGCTTCTCCAGATCAATATAACTCCTGTCGCCTGTATGTCACTCTTCTGTCATAACCGTCAAAACCCAATCCTGCTGATAATCAAAACCATCCACGCATAGGCAATATTGTGGAATCTGCCGAGCGATTTCGGTAAAATACCCCATTCAATGAATCGCCATCAGGGGAGACTGGGTGTAAGGAAATTCGGTTTCTATCAGATAATTATGTTACAAAAACAAATATTTTCGACGAATTGATGACAAAGCTGTCAACGTCAAAATATCACAAATGTCAAACTCAATTGTAATATTTTTAAGTTACTAAACGTTTTACCTCATAGGTACTAACGTTACTTACACTTGACTTTGATTCGCTCGACTACGTTCCATTACTGCTTTGTATGAAATCTACTGTAATTAGTATAATTGGCTTAGGGTCGTTCAAATTACACAAATAAATAAATAAAATAATTAAATAAATAAAAATTATCGTTTGTAAATTTAAATCAGCATTGCTGAAATTAAACAAAAAAAGGGCAAGTGAGAGTAATCTAACAAGTGACTTTTACTTAGGTTGTATCTTCGACCGACTTCTTTCGATCGACTCCGCCAGAAAGTTTTATGCATTTTAAGCACCATTTTGGCAAGCGAAATCGTTTATGACCATTCTCCCCGCATGGCCCATTCAATGGGCTTGGGATATTTTACCGAAATCGCACTATCGATGATTTCGGAATTCAGGAAAAGGTACTCGTAGAAAGTTTAGTCTTCTTCAGAGCAAAGAGGCCTAGGGAGCTATGAAGGCCTGTAGCCCAATTTCAGTAAGATTTTAAACAAGCTTCGTTTTTAGATTTGTAAAGTAATTATTATGGAAGTTACGTTAGTACCTACCTGTAAATAATTGTGGTACACATATCACCTATATTATTAATGGGGTGCCTACCTAGTTTGAATACCAAAAAGTTGAGCCTTTAAACGTACGTCATTTACACTGGCTGATGGTTTAAGACAAAAATAAACATTTAAATTCTTTTAATTCCTAAGGTGTATACTCGAATTTATGTCCGATAAGCTACGCTAAATTGACACAGACTACTGACCTACTGATTCTGGGTTTTTACTAGTCTTATAAGCAAGTGCTCACTTAGAAAAACCACCAAGTCTACCTACTCTGATCTTACCTCTCCCATTCCAATCCTGGTTTACATTTCCTACGGCTAACGCAATTACTGCAACTGTATGCATTGGAGCGCTTAGATCTGCGGTTATGAACTGAACTGATGAAAAGATATTTCATATTCTTTTATATCTTAGAAATTTCATTGCATTTTATTAAAAATTCCAGTTGAATGTCAATGAAAGAAAGAATCCTTGGAGATTAATTGGTTTAGGTACTGAGTTCAATGTAAAACACTTAATGAAAGTAATATAGCAAAATTTATACTTAGGTTAAATAACATTAGTTTTGTTAGATGTTTTTTTATAGCGGCCTCTTTTCGAGGCAATTTCAATAAATAAATCAAAATCTTATAGTTCAACCTTTACTTTTTAAAATTTTATAAGCAAAGTCGTACAATATAGGTTTGTATAACGTCACAAATAATCGAGATAAAACGACAAACCTCGTTACATCCCTATTATCCGTACATAATACAATTATCGACCCCGTCTCTAGTTATAGCATATAACTCACTGGCAAAATGAATATTAGGGCCTTTCTATAGAGTTGATCTTATTCTTACAATACTTATCGATAATAATGATAGAATGAACGTTATAAAGCACTATTAGTGATATTTATAGAAAATTATCTTTTGATAAATAAATCGAATTGTGTGTGATAGTGAGGTACCAACGAGTGCATTTGTGTTTAAGCACACACTGTGCAGGATAATAATGCCTTGCGAACAGGGGTAGTCTCAGTTGAGATTGGCCGCCGGAGCCAAAATTCGGTAAGGAGGATTATCAAGCTCTTAGAAACAATTTACATCAAAAACATTAATAAGTGATAATTTGCTGGTCTTATCGCTAAAGAGCGGTCTATCAAATAACCTTGAATGGATAGGATCGTTTTGTAATCTAGATGCCTGCATGGGGTCAGCTGTTTGCATATTATGTCAAAATTGCGTTCTTCTATCATACATAACAATATGAAGATCGATGTTATAATTGAAAGGGCGCAACAATTTTATCGATAGTTATAAAGCTCAGGTACAACACTATTCACATAATCAGAACAGAGCACCCGCATCTACAAAGTGTGTGGTTTGTGAAAGACCTTTACAGTTACAAAGAGTCAGCAAATTAAGGATTGAAATTACAAGGAGGGATCAATATTAAATTACATGTCCTTGGTGGCGGTCGCGTATGGCCTCGGCGAGCAATTCTTCTTCTAGTTCTGCTAGTGCTTAGTAGGACTTATTTTAGCTTCAATAATTATACAGGGTTACTAATAGACCTAGAGTCTTCACGAACGTGTTCGTGAACATCGGCAGAAACTGCTGTTTACGCAGTGTCACTAATAAATAAATAATAAAATCATTTATTTAGATCATTGATCAGTGATCATTTGTGAGAAATGATGCCTACCATCATTTCATACCCTACCTAAGCTTAAAAAACTGTGTGGTAGTGCTAACGCCCAACTCCTGGATTCCCGAATAATTATTTACAAGCTAATATTAAAAGCTATACCTACGAATATTTATTAATCTACTAAACCACTACTGTTACTGGCTAATACAAATGCAATATTGAATTTATTAATTTAGAATTTACAATTGAAATAATTGAGCTAACTGCGGAAGTGCAGACTGTTGCAAAAAACTACAGGTCCATACACCCATGTATTCATCGAGATCATTATTATTTGTTTCATATCGATATCCAAAATATAATAAATTTATTAATTTCTGTGAATCACTTCAATGAAGTCGATCTAAAAGGGTAAACCCTTTTGAAACTTAAGCTATTTAGGCAATTTAGACAAAGGTACATTTATATTAAACTTATATTAAGTACCTTTAAACCAGCACGAAGGTAGACGATACAAGATCTCATAACAATAAAACAGGCAGTATAATAAAGCTACCTGAGAAAGCTACAGCACCTACTCTATTCTTATGGCAATAAGGGCCATAATTTTTAATTGCTTTCCACACTCTATGCTGATAAGAAAATTGAGAGAAAACACTTAAAGTTTTATGAAGGTGAAAGAACTCTGGCTTTTTTCGTTGATTTGAGCTATGTTATTACGCGAAATTATTGCTATTGTAATGGTACCTATTGTTTTAAGTATATTATTGATACTAGTGATCCGACCCGGCTTCGCATGGGTGTATTCTATCTTCATCAAGGATAATTTAAGATTCTAACGGTTAAAGAATTTTTCAAATCGCTCCAGTAGTTTCGGAGCCAATTCAATTCAAACAAACAAACAATTCCTCTTTACAATAATTTTGTATAGAATTCTAGTACCTACTCATAACAACGGATCTGCTAAGCTTGGGGCAAGATGATGCTGTGTAGATTAAAGTAAAAGTAAAAAGGTATTAGGTATATTTGTCACAATAACACAAATTAAAATGAACAGATAAACATAGAAAAAGACACATAAGTGACGTAAAAGGGGGCAGATTCAGATTCAGATTCAGATTCATTTATTGGTACAAAAAAATATACATGTCAATTATATCAATTAAAGCACAACTTATTTAAAGAAAATAAATAAGATTAAATATACAGTCATCATTAAAAATATTATCATACATTAATGTACCAGTTATATACATACAAAGTATTTCGAAAATTAATATTTTATCGAATTATGGTTAACCTTTAAACACAGGAACTCCTCCACCGTGTAGAAGGTTTGCTCGACAAGCCACTTTTTTAACCTCGACTTGAATATGTTTAAGTTGGGAGCCGCAGTAACGGAACTAGGTATCCGGTTGTAGATGTCCGGCCCCATGACATGAGTGAGCTTTCTTGATTTGGTCAGCTTGTGTGCTATCCGTGCGAGTTGCTCAGCCCGGCGAGTCTCGTATCGGTGGTTGTCTCCTAGCCTAGTGAAAGAACTAAGGTTAAGCCTCATGTATATAGCAACTTGATAAATCACTATGCATGGTAGTGTCATAATACCTAGCTCCCTAAAGAATGGCTGTACGGAAGTTTGCCGCGAGACTTTAACTATGGCCCTAACAGCACGCTTTTGCATACGGAAGGCGCGCTCCCAGTCGGCAGCGCGCCCCCATAGTTCCGCTCCGTAAAGAACTACGGCATGCACTGTGGCGAAATAGCAGGACCTAACTACATTCCTCGGTAGGAACCTAGACAAGCGCCTGAGAGCAAAACACGCACCACTCAGTTTTCCGCAGAGCTTATCAATATGTGATTCCCATGTAAGGCCTTTGTCAATTTGGAATCCAAGAAAATTAATGACGCCTTCTTGGTTCAATTTCGTTCCATGGATAGCGACATTGAGTCTTCGGGTCGCATGGCCCGACAGGCAAAAATGTATAAAATTTGTTTTTGATGAATTTAGAACCAAACCGTTGTCACTAAACCACCGGGCCACTCGTGTGGCGACATCGTTCAACTTCTCCTCTAGTAAGTCAATAGATGGTGCTGTGACTATCGCCGCTACGTCATCAGCGTACATCCTTATTTCAGCATTTGGTATGGCCTCTGGCAGGTCATTCAGCAGCAGGGAGAACAGAACATTGGAGATCGCTGATCCCTGCGCGACACCCATCGTCAGTGTGAGTGGATTAGATCTAACCGAGCCGCCGGCTCCAGCCACTACCTGTGATCGGCCAATCATCATACTTTGCAGTAACATGAGTGGCCTATTAGCGATTCCGTAGTGTCGGAGCTTCGTCAGTATGATTCCGTGGTCCGCCACATCAAAAGCTTTGGAAAGGTCACAGCACAGCATTGCAACGTGCTGTTTCCCTTCACGAGCGTCCAGGACCTGGCGGACCACCTCACGAGTGAGTGACGTAGTTGACCTACCTGCCCTATACGCATATTGGTGGTCAGATAACGCTTGACAGGAGGTTAAGTATTCTACAAGGCGTGTGCTCAGACCATTCTCCAGTATTTTTGCCACGGCTGGTATTATTGCTACAGGGCGATAAGCATCCACATCCTGCAAAACATCATCCTGAAAAAAAACCAAAAACTCCTGAAAACCAGCGTAGCATTGGGCTTAGCCGAATGCTACACATGCTGAGGTGGGGACCCTTTTTTTTCCCATTTACATGTTTTTTTTTGTTATGTTGTATTTATTTTTTTCTTTGTATACCTAGTTTTAACTGTAGTTATTAGTACCTAGTATGTAAGTCTTATGTATCTTTGGGAAAAAAATAAATATTTCTCTCTCTCTCTCTTTTTTAACCGATTTATTTATTTTATTATTATTAATATTATTAGTGTGATTGCTATCAAAAATATATTTGTCATTATAATATTATGTTAACTTCTCATCACACTAATATTATAAATGCGAAAGTTTAGATTGATGGATAGATGGATGTTTGTTGCTCAATCACGCCAGAACGCTTGAACGGATCTAGATGAAATTTGGCACAGAGATTATAGTGTGGAATAGCACATAGGTTATATTTTATCTCGAAATTTTTACAAGAACGGGAACTACGCGGGTGAAACCGCGAGGATCTGCTAGTACTTACATATTAAAACGCAAACAAACACTTGAGCCCTGTTTGGGAGCAATAAATCATAATTTTCTTCAAGAGCTGAATTCTCCGCACGATCCTAATTTTCATAGGATCAGTCCTTGTTTCGAGTCTCATAATTTGACATTTGAACTTTAAATGAGTTTACGATGGCACAACATTAGGCAAATTAATGTGATATAAGCTGCATTTTATGGACGCAGGAGATTACGGGTTCGATTCCCGCTTTGGGATAAATTTTTGAACAAACTGCAAATATTTTAACGGGTGTTCTGGTCGTTTTCTATAAATAATAAAAAATATCTATTTGTGTTTTCTATTGTATTATGTAAATCAGTTATCTAGTATGTACCCATAACATAAAGTTCTGCTTAACTTGGGGCTAGATAATGCTGTGTGAATTGTCCAGCTTAATTTATTTATTTTTATTTAAATGAAATATCACAGCCACAAGTTTCATTGCAAACTAGGTAAATACCATTTTTTTGTAATTTTTTCTGACAACCCAAAACGTTTGCGTTTTTTAGAGTTTTTATTAAAGATTATACTTTTCAAGAAATACATATAAAATGGGACATGATAAGTATTTGATCCCATAAATAAATAAAGCTGGACAATTCACACAGCATTATCTAGCCCCAAGCTAAGCAGAGCTTGTGTGTATGGGTACTAGATAACTGATTTACACAATACAAAAAAAAGACATTGTTACCTGCCTACATCTACCTACTAAGTTGATACCTTCTTCAAAGTTTCATAAGCAATATCAAGAGTTTTTGGCGTTTAGTACTTAGATATTACCAGTAATGAAATTTTCAGAACGAATTAAATTAATATTAGTACTAGAAATGTTAAGACCTTATACCACAACAAAGCTTTTAAATAATTAGAAACTGCTACAAAAACATTTTGAATCTTTACAAGAAAAAGGTTATTTTTCCATTATACTCTTCACGTGGTGAGTATCTGGCTTAGCGAATCAGTATTGATATGTCTCACTGATACTCTATGCAGCGGAGCAATGCAGCCAACGTCTTGGGGACAGTTACAATATTTTATAACACTCACTTCTGATTGGTGGTGATTTGGATCAGTTGAGCTGTCTTAATATTGTTTGCTACAGTCTGCAGATAACTCAAATGTCCAATTAATTAATTTTTATGCTATATAATTTTCCAGTTATTGTAATTTTATGAATATATGCAAAAAATACAAGATCTTTGTTAGACTTCAGCTGCTAGTTCCAAATAGTTGACTGTGTAGCAAAAGGCTACGTAGACAGCTACGCCGTAGACAGCTACGCCATAGATAGCTACTCCATAGACAGCTACTCCATAGACAGCTACGCCGTAGACAGCTACGCCGCAGACAGCTACGCCGTAGACAGCTACGCCGTAGACAGCTACGCCGTAGACAGGTACGCCGTAGACAGCTACGCCGTAGACAGCTACGCCGTAGACAGCTACGCCGTAGCATATTTGCATATTATACCAACGTGTTAAATTATGATATTTGGAGCCTGATCGGGGCTGTGTTTTGGAGATTGGTAGACTCGTATAAGCCCTGATCAGCTTTACCATCGTCAAAAACGGAGTTTTTAAGAGTATGATTGGCGTGTGAGTGTGTTGTTAGAAAATGAAAAATTAGCAAAAAATAGGTACGTGACACTTACGTAGTGTCTCATTACCAACATAATTGATAGGTATGGTTGGATATGGTTTGATAGTGAGTGGAAAGTTTTGTAATTTTGAACAGCTAAATGAATTGATTCATTGTTTTAAAATATCTTCAATCTGATAAGACAGTATTCTACCTCAATAGCCTAGTAATGGTTCACTCAGGATGCAGGCCTCCCCTGTCACCCTGATAAGCGCTTTATTGGCTTTTATCTCATGGGTAAATATGCCTATAATCCCCACGCTAATGCAGTTTGGCAATCGCATACTTGTGTTCGGTGGTAGATCCATTCTGTAAGAGGCGCTGCTGCCCGCCCCCTGTGTATAACCCTTAGTAGCATCTTACGACGCCCCCGGGATGAGTTGGGTGATGAAAATTCTGTAAGTACTTTTCCATCTGATGTATTTTTCAATGTAATTTTTATTGCTGAATAGTTAACTTCGTACTATTGTTTAGTATTTGACCAAGGGAACCTACTCGGAGGCACAATGTAATAAATGCTATACCAGCTGAAGGAAGGTAAAGCCTCTTTGTGTTTTTTAACACCTTCACTGAGATCACAAATCCGCGTGAAAAGCGTGCTGATTGTGACAAAACCCTCTTGCTTGGGGAGACATGTTCGGCAGTGAACGTAATGTGTACTGATGGAGTAAGCAATTTGAATCACTTCTCCTATCCTAATAATTTTAAAGTTATTTTGTCTCATACATAACGAATTGATGATGTCTTTGTGGAGAAAACTTCTTATTAACTCAAAATATTTATAAGTTATATTAAAAAATTGTTCCTACTGCCATAACAACAATCTCTACTGAATTTGCCTCTCAAAACTAAAATAATTTTCACAAAGACGTTAATTTCTCCACTCAACTATCAACTTTGTTCCGGTAGTCTTAAAGTCGAAAGTATCATCTAGTTGCGTTATAAAACTATTGTTGAGTTAAGCTGAACTATCGACCTTTTGCTGTAGTGCTAAGGTTCATCTGCTTATAAGAGTTAAACGTGGCAGACTTTGGTCCGAGTGGTGCTTGGTTTCCGTCGTCAGCTCTTACAAGTCTCACAGCATAGTATAAGGATTTTTTGCAGTAGTCTTGTTTAACGTCCGTGCAAAGTGTTCAACTGAGGTCACGGAGGAAATTTATCATATGTTTTTCAACACACTTGCTCATAAAATGGCTCTTATTTCACCGTAATTAGGCACATAATGACATCTGTAATCAAACTGTGACTTTTTCATTACTATTATTTACAAGTGAGTTATAGGTTTTTATTTTATTTTATTGGTTGAGTTGCTTTGTTCTTTAAAAAGTTTCGATACAAAAAAGATCGTGTTCAATAGTACAAATAAACTTTTTATCTACTAAATAAAATGCTTATTTTATTCACAAGTGTGTTGAAAAACGTCGTATGATACACGTGTGTATGGTGATTACCGTCCTCATACAAACATTACACACTTGTACCATAATCTATATTTCACTACCCCCGCTCAAAAACGTTGCCTTTGCTGGTCAAAAACAGTGGGCATTATGGGTATTTACTCACATGTAGAATAAGGAATATTATTCAACTTGTTAAAACAGTAATATGAATTCAGAATATTGCACATATTTCGAAAATGCCGAAAAAATACAACTAAGTAATCTGTACCAGGGGAGGAAACGAAAGCCATTTTTGTGAACCGTAACTTGAAAGTACAGAGTTGCGTAGTTGTTTTTTTTTTCGGCTTGTGAAGACCATTGTTCTTGGCGGACAGCGCCAACTATAAATAATCTCCCAAGTAGTCCCCTCTTAAGTATACTACTGAGCTAGTGAGGGATTTCAAGATACGAAATAAAAAATATTTAATTTCATATTTAATTTTAGATTACCCCGATTGCGAGGGATTATGGGATTACGTATACAAAAACATTAGAAAATAGTTATATAAAAAGGTCAAATGTCAGAAACTCATTTTAGTCAACGACCATGGAGGATTACAATGCTACAATCTCCTAAAAACCGCGACCGAACGAAATTATTCTATTCTAAGAAGATTGAAACCATAGACATAGAATTTTTTCACTACTATGATTGAAACGGTCTAACCTCCTTCCCTTGGATGAGCTAATGAGAGAGGTGCAACTCCCATATAAAGTCCAAGTACCTGTTTATTGGGAGATCATTTAAAGATGGCGCTGTTCGCCTAGAATAATGGTCTTCACAAGTTAAGTTTTAAAAGTACACAATAAAGGCGCTGCCTTTCGTGAGAAAATGGACCTCCCCCGGTGCAGATTGTTAAAGTCTTAATTTTTTTTTTTTTTTTTTGGTAATTTGCGTATCAATAATGTAATACACCATCGAAATTTAGTGTAACAGTATGTATTTAAATTAATTTTTTCAATTAGTTGAATAATATCTTGTATTGCGATAAAACGACGATTTTTCGATTTTTCTCACTGTTTCTGAGCAGCAATGTCACCATTTTCGAGCGGGAGTAGTGAAAACGATATTATTCAATTTGTTGAATTCAGAATGTTGCAGTGATTTTCGATGGTGTATGAAGCTATAGATACTATATGGACGGTGCCGAAAAAAAGAAAAACTACGCAAAGTGGGGAGGTTCACTTTCTCATGGAAGACAGCGCTCTAACGCCGCAGGCTCTATAACCAAGGGGTTTATCAATATTCATATTATATATAGCCATACAGGAATTTAAAATCGCTTTTTAGTATTGTATAAATAACTATTGATAATTTAATAGTCATCATCATCATCATCAGCCTAATTTAATCTGAAATCGACCGTAATATCTGTTTACCTTCTGTTTACAATAATTCTGTGCCAGCACGGGCCGCTTGCAGTGAATAGCGAATCTACGGTTTTATAGCTCATAGTTCATATTACTGCCTATTGTGGACCGACTGATGAAAACCTTTTGTTGCGACTATAGCTGTTTATGTGCTGTTTAGGTTTATTGAGTAAATGAATCTATACCGCAGATTGTCATCACCATCATCAGCCTATGTTAGTCCACAGCTGGACATAGGAATCCCCTTATTTATTTATTGGAAAACAAGAAGCTTAAATTAAACAGAGTAATAATATGAAGAAATATATCCTAGAAAGCTTAAATTAAGGCTAATGAGCATAGCAACCCATAACGACCTGTCAGCATGACGCATCCAGCATCTGCCTGCAATTTTTTGCAGGTCGTCATCCTACCTACCTGGCTAGATGGCTTCCTGCACTACGTTAACCAAGTCGTGGTCTCCATTCAAGAACACGTTCACCCGAACGGTTGTCGGTTCTTCGCGTGGTATAACCGGCTTACAGCCACTTTAGCTTGCTAATTCTTAGAGCTATGTTGATAACTTTGCTGTTCTCTATCGGATGTACCTACCGCAATTAGAATGAAAAGTAATAATAATATACTAGCTAAAACCTGAGTTCGGTACTAGATACCTAGTACTATTTTGATAAAGGAGGTATAAATTACATAGGTGCAAATTATGATCCACAAACGATTTCAAACATCATCATCTGGCCCCAAAGTAAGCAGAGCTTGAGGGCGGCCGCACACGTCCGATTTTTTTGGCTGACGACCCGTCAGCCAAAAACTCGAATATCCGAAGGCGTTTTGTGTATTAACTATAGCATGGAACTGATGCTTTCGGATAGTCGAATACGCCTATCCATAGACAATTTCATCCGACATAAAATCGGACGTGTGCGGCCGCCCTCTGTTGTAGATTGTATCATACAACTATGTTCTATGCCGTGGCGGGAATCGAACCCGCAGACCCGAAACAGGAGACGTTATAACTCACAACTGGAAATAATACGGACGCAATGACAAACAAAGCTGAATGGATTTGTTTTAATTGAACGTATAATAAAAACGGGCATGCCCAAAACTTTTCAAAAACTTATCAGAACAGGGTTGAACAAAAATGAAGGACCAATCTTTAAGGGTGGTGGTTCGGCTTCGATGTTTGTGATACCCGACTTTTAGTTTTCGAATAAATAAATAAAAATATAATTATTATTAGCATTTCGTTTTACCTCTGTAATAAAAAAACCTCCATCACAGGTCCGGTCATTCACGGTCCTCCACCCGTGACATCATCGGAGAAGGCGACGCGCCTTAGATGCGGTAGGTAGTAGAACAAATGCATTTTTTCCATGGGTCTATGTCAATAAAGCACATTCCATTAGTTATTTATAGCCTAGTCTAGTGATCATTTTTATTTATTTATTTTTTGATAACGAAAGCTCGCTAATTTTTCAAAATATTTTTCCTGTGTTCTGTGATCAAAACTAACTAAAGCTCACCTGAAATTTAGTTTTTCAGTTTTGTTATAAAACTTGATTCTTAGTTACCTACCTCCTTGCCACTACTATAACACGATCAATAAATTTAATTGACTCTCCATAACGGTGCCTTAATTTTTTAGCTCGCTCAAAACCTTCACGAAAGTATTTTCAATTTCTTCTGATCATGTCAAGCAAGTCTCCTAAACTTCCATAAGTACATATCTTTCATGATTTTCTCCCCTGCATATAAATATCTAAATTACAATCGAGACGACAGGTAAAAACAACTTTTATAACTTATCCGAATGACATATAAAAATCCTGGTTTATTATCCAAATAATATTTTTGTGTTTTCCTCTGCTGACGGCGACGTGTTTTTGATTATTTATTTGATATCTTAGTTTTTATTTGTTTGTTTTTATTGTTGTGTCCTCACACTTGGTTTATGGATCGTGATAAAATGATGATAAAAAGTTGTCACTTTCATTTTTTGACTACCTACCATTTTTATTTTGTAACCAACTTACGTTTTGAGGCAATAGGTATTAGCTGTCTTACCTAACTTTAGCTGTATACTGTTCCCCCTTCTGATGTGGTTTAAATTACTTGAACAGTTGGCTGCACGATTTAATAAACATTAATTTAGTGGTCCCTTATTGTACTTAATAGACCTTAGTGGAAATTCTTGTTTCGAAAGTCTCTAAAATTAATAATAGAAAAGCAAAAGAAATTCTAAGATTTTGGGTATTTTGGGAATGGTAATTAGCTTGATCGCTTCAGAGGGTTCACTCAATATTACACTAAACGAGGCAGGTAAAATAAAAATTAACAAACTGTAATTTTTAGTGCAGCTGTTGGCACATTTGTCTACCCTTAATTCTTGTGAATAGATAATTTGAAGTTTGAAGCTTAGAAGGCTAACATTCTTTCAAGGAATTCTGTTCTTAGAACCACCTGCTCATATAACTGCTGTTTCTTGGTCACTTCTTAATTTAAGTGTACCTAAAGTTACTAAAGCGACAGAAATCAAATTTACCACAGCTGACTTTATTTCCGAGTCAGTGTTTAATAAAAAAAAATTACCCATCTTAGTGTAAATTTATTGTTATAATGGAAATAAAGAGCTTTTGATTTTTATTTAAACTAAAACACACATACAGCCATCGCATTCATGTATACTTACTTAAGGCGCATACACCACTATTCTATTTAGTTTAGGAAGAGATACGAAAATAGATTTTGGTGGCCACCAAGGGCAACTTCGTATCTCTGCCTAAACTAAATAGAAAAAAACTATAACAAAGGCATTAAAAAAAGCTTATGATAGGTATCACAAACTAGAAGATGGATTTTTGAAAATTCATTTGTTAAACAATAACATAAAGTAGGTGGCGGCGCTAGTTTAGGTGGTGTATGCGACTTAGGGAAACATTGCATCGCAGGTCACGTTCCTTCTGAACGCTCCTCACATGCTAAGGCCTACTTCTATCATCTCAAGGCTTTAGGAAGGTGTTGAGCTCCATAAGCCTGTAATTTCACTGTCATTTATAAGCCTCTGTACTTATTTTTTATAAAAGATTAAAAGGTATAATGGAGAAAGTGCGATTCATACCTCGTGTTAAAATGACACACAAGGTAGGCTTCGGGCACTTTCTCGTCTCAGTGAATAATGTACCTACTGTTTTACAAAAAAAAATCGTAGTTTGACGAATTCATTACGGATGTTAGCGGGTTAAGTACGAACCTTACTTATGTTGTGTTGGATGAAACGTTGGTGTTCTTCCAGCACAAATAAGGTTTGTATTTAACCCGCTTACATCTGTAATGAGTACCTACCATTGGTTTATGTCTATAATTTTTTATTTGTCTATAATGTTTCACATCTGGGAAATAGCTTCCATTTCTTTTGCGCTACTGAGTTCCAGTTGAGCTAGAATCAAAATCAAAAAAGGCCTAAAAAATATTTTTGGGTACGCACATTATACGATTTTTTTGACAAATGTTATATTTAGGATTCTATTGAAGTGCATTAATTAAGTCTGTAACGCCCCATAAACAGACAAAAGGGACAAATTTAAAGCAAGGGCCGGAGATGAACGTCTGTGACCCTAGGTCATATTTGTGGTGTGCTCTGACCCAGGGCAGTAGGGTTCATATTGGGGCATTTAAAGGGATAAATAAGTTTAATTGGAACTTCGCCTCAAGTTTCCTAACAATTGGACATTGATTGACTCTGACTTAGGAGAATTAAGAATATTTATGAAGATACCGTAGAAAATTAATGAAGAATTTTTGATAATAAAATTGCTTGGGCTGCGTTTGTACCTTAGTATCCCCTAATTAACTAATACATTCAGTACGAGCTTGTATAAACATTTTTTTTCATTTAGAAGGCATCTAAAATGTTTACATTTTTGATAAGTGAAGCAATACCTACTCAAGATTTCAGTTTTCATCAGTTTTTTATGAGATTACTTACTAGCTGAAAGATTGACAAAAATACCTACTGACCGTAATTTAGTCTCACCTAGTCACTTAATATTCAGAAATATACTAGTTCATACTAATATTATAAATTCGAAAGTGACTCTGACTGTATGTCTGTCTGTTACCTTTTCAAACTAAACGGCTTCCCTTCAGCCGTTTATTTCGAAAAGGTAACAGATCTTAATTAAAATTGACAAGGAAGTATAAGTTATCCCATGGGTGAACATAGGATACTTAGAAAGTGCGTGCAAAGCGACGGGCATAATCTATTTTGTAACAAATACTGAAATACTGACAATTCATCGATGTAGAACACAGGGCATACTGGCTCTGACTGCACATGACATTGCCTGTCATTGGCGGCCCTGCAGGGCGACAATCTGTTTTTAGCACAACACCGACTCAATATTCTGTGATTTGTTTATTTGTAATATGATATATACCTAGATAGATTCCTTTTATTATCATCATCCGCAGCCAAAGGGGTTTGAAGATTTTTGTATGGACGGTGGCCCTAAAATTTGTTCATTTTTCAAAATCGCCGCGCACAATGAAAGTTATCTATTTGCATAGAAGACACTAAAACAAATTAAAAATGTTCTCTAACATAATGCCCTAAAACGTCAGGTTACCGAGATATTCACATGTAAAGAAAAAAAATTATTTTCGTCTGTGAATATCTCAGAAACCTGACACCTTAGGACGTTATACTATGGAACATTTTTTTATTTGTTTTGGTGTCTTCTATCCAAATATGTAACTTTCATCGTGCGCGGCGATATAATAAAACAAAGTGGTTGCCGATTCGGCAACCACTTTGTTTTATTATATCGATGTTGGGGTAAAAATCTAAAAGACGCCTTTACATCTGTAAACACTGCGTTTTAATGGTAGGTATAATAAGTTACAGATATCAAGGTAGCCTATCGAAAAAAACTAGTGCTGAAATCATTTAAACTAAAGAATGAGGCTTCTTGTGCTAAAACCAACCATGGCATGAAAGAGGTTTTATACCTCAAACTCAGGTTCTTTACCTCCTTGCTTTCTATGCAAAATGAGGTTCTCACCACATCTTAAAACAAGATCCGTCAAGTGCGAGTGAACTCGCGCGCCGAGGAGGGTTTCAAACATTATGTTATGGGTACTAGATATGAAGAAGGGGGCAGAGGGTAATGGGTCTAATAAAATGTCGGTCAGACATCTCAATTGTCTTTTAATCAATTTAATCCGAAATATTATAACAAACTTTTAACATCAACAATTCAAAAATTAATTTTAATAATAAATAATTAATTTCAAGATGAAGAAGAAGTGTTATTTTGCTTGCTGTATTGGCGCGCCGATAGATATACCTACTTAACCTGATATCCAGATATTGATAGGTACCAGATTACTTAGCCCGATATACTTAATACAATACATTACATAGATAGATATTGTTATTATACATAGAAATAGCGAGAACAACCGGAAAAAATATTTGTAGATCGTACAAACATTTGATTGGCCTGATGTAATTTTCCTAGTAATTAATTGTAGTACTTACCACATTTTAATTTTAATAAACACTTTCTGAATCAGTAACATTTGTTTTTTCTTTTCTTGTCGGCATATGCTTCACAATAAACCTACATTATAATAGGTAGGCAGCAAACATTCTAGCGGAACGTAGGATCTTAGGGTAGGTATGTACTCAAAATCATCAATCGGTACGTTGCTAGGCAACGTGAAAACTGATGAAAACAGTAAACGTAGATAAATTCATTAGAGAAAAAGTGATTTTCATCTGTGAAACCTGACGCTTTAGGACATTATGTTATAGAACATTTTCTATTTATTTTAGTGTCCTCTGTCCAAATATATAACTTTTATTGTGCGCGGCGACTTTAAAGAAAAAACAAAATGGCGGCTGATTTTAGGGCCAAAATCTTCAAACCCCTTTACTCACTGCTAGGTATAGGCATCACGGTCCTGTGCTAACCACCTCCATTGACTCCCCCCGACGCGTACTATGTCGTGGACCCACCTTGCAACTGGGCGTCCGACTTTTTTTGCCCATTATTGGCCACCAATCAGTTGCTTTTTTACTCCACCTATCATCACCTCGCCTTGCGATATGTCCAGCCCAATTCCATTTGAATTTCATGGCTCGAGTACCAACATCCTGGACTTTTGTCCTTGTCAATCTCGGTGTTTGGAACTCGGTCTGTAAGGTGGATGTCGAGCATGGCGCTCTCCATGGCCCTCTGTACAACTCTCAGCCAGTACACAGTTTCCTGCTCTATTTTATTATACAGGGAAAAAAACCCAGAACACCACCGGAGGAACAAATATCCACAGATCGTACGAATATTTTGTGGATCGCGGCAATCGAACCTGTTACAAGCAGGCAAGGTTCAACCGCTACCTTCGCCCGCTTCGTCACAGAGGGCGTCAAGGTCACAGCACAGATGGAGTAATGTTACAGGTCACAGGTTTAATAAAACCTCCTTTCTAATATGCAAGGTCTTCGATCAAATAAATATATCCGATCGAAGATCTAGGTAGAGAAACTTCGATTAAGGCGAGTATGAGCATAAATCACTATAATATATTACCTACCTATATCTGCTAAACTGTATCAGTTTACCCATTTATCAACTAAGCATTTGACCGGCCATTACCCGTTATAATTTTCTGCCTAATTGACCATTTATACCAGCGTGATATTACAGTTCCGTTGTTTGGAGCCCTACTACAAAAATGAGGGTTTTTGGTTTCAGTTCGATAAACTTTCTTTGCTTTTTTCTCCGGAGTTTTTTATTTTAGTAAATTTATTAACGCATTCACTGCCCAGCCCCGGCGGTGCGACAACGGAGCCGGACACGGCTTCTGCGTCTTGGGCCATGAAAGTGTTAGTTTAGTTTAGTATATCGCATTCACTGCCCAGCCTCGGCGGTGCGACCCGCAGGGGCGCGCCGACGTAAAAACGGAACCATGAAAGTGTTAACTGTGTATTTGCATAGAATTTTTGTCGTTTTTTTATATAAAAAAAAATCTATCTATGTAATGTATTGTATTCTGTACATCAGTTATCTAGTAGGTACCCATAACACACGCTCTGCTTAGCTTGGGGCTAGCTAATGCTGTGTGAATTGTCCAGAATTATTTATTTGAACAGGTCGAGAGAGAAGAGTACAAGAAATTCATAATAAAACACTGTAACCATTATAAATTAGATTTTTTTTATCCCAAAATCATTTACCATGGGAAAGAAATATCCTTAACAACCGAATGCGAGGCTGCGGGCAGAAACTAGTAATATGTACAAAAACACAGTTGAAAATATACTCCCAATTTATCGAATAGCGAGCAAAATTTTTTCGCGAAATACACCATCACACTATACTTCATAAAACTTGAAAAAACCAATCACCAAATGGAATAAAGCTTTTAATCCGCGCAAAAAAGGGTTATTTGCGATCAATTTAACACTTAAACCCTCTAGAATTGAAAGGAATTGAAATTGTACAGCAGCACCTATTTTCTAATTGGCCTAAGAGCAGCTATAATGATTACTGTTTTAACGTGGGATCCGGCTTTCTATCCGGTCTTGGTGTGGATACATTAAAAACTTATTATTTGACCAGCTTC
This sequence comes from Eupithecia vulgata, assembly GCA_946478455.1. Classification (NCBI taxonomy): domain Eukaryota; kingdom Metazoa; phylum Arthropoda; class Insecta; order Lepidoptera; family Geometridae; genus Eupithecia; species Eupithecia vulgata. The sequence continues at coordinate 8,951,166 of OX297879.1, read as the reverse complement.
TGAAGAATAAATAAATAATACGACCTCAGTGGCGCAGCGGGCGAGAGTCTGCCTGCGACGCAAGAGGTTGCGGGTTCGATCCCCGCCTCGGAACAAATTTGTGTACGATCTGCAGAAATTTGTTCCGTTGGTCTGGGTGTTTTCTATGTATAATAAAAAATATCTATCTATGTAATGTATAATATTACGTATATCAGTTATCTAGTACCCATAACACAAGCTCTGCTTACCTTGGGGCTAGATAATGATGTGTGAATTGTCCAGCATTATTTATATTTATATTTAATACAATAATCTCTAAAATTAATGCAAATAAACGCAAGTTTATAGAGAGCAGAGTGCACGAAATACATGTTATAATCACAAATATATTTTAAATGAGAAAGTTTTCGGCCACAAACTAGTATTTTAAATGCGAAAGTTTGGATAGATGTTTGTTATTTCTTCACGCTAAAACTACAGAACGGATCGGGGTGAAATTTTGCATGCATTTTTAGGCCTGGAATAAAAAATAGGCTACTTTTTATCCAATAAATTAGTTCCTATGGGATAGAAAATATAACCTAAAACAACGCGTGAGAAGCCTCGGAAACTATCTGAACTAACTAATATATTATTGTGATGTGATGTGGCTTGCATTGCTAACTGGCTTTATTTTCCTAAAACGATTTATTTTTATCCGGCTTAATCTTTTAAGTTAGAAACAACACTAGCCACCCCACAGCCTGTGTAAAAGCACATTTCACTTGATATTGCAAAGCGAAATGGCACTGCAAAAAGTACTGTCATACACCGAAGGGTTAGAAGACCCCAACCACCCGTTGTTGGGGCCAAACCTTAAAGGGCTTTATTTGTTTGGGCTATACCAAACCGGCACAAAATTTCGCACATACGCATTCAACGCCTTCCACTTTTCCACATTTATATTCGTCATCACTGAATTTGTAGACCTGTACCAAATCAGGAAGGACTATAATCTTGTGCTTAACAACATGTCTCTAGGCGTGTTAAGCATAATTTGTGCGACTAAATGCTTCTCATTCTTATTCAATCAGAAAAAATGGTCAGAACTTGTTAACCAGATTTCAGAGGTGGAACGCAGACAGTTAGAACAAAATGACCCAACTACGATGAGACTTATGAAGGAATATACAAAGTATACACGAATCGTGACCTATCTGTTCTGGACAATGGTTTTCGTAACGAATCTATTTCTCATCGTGTCTCCATTCGCTAAAAGCATTTTATCGAAGAGTTATCGTGAAGATATTAAGAATGGAAAGGAGCCTCTACCTCAGATTATGTTTTCATGGTTTCCCTTTGATAATAAGAAGTTGCCTGGATATTTTTTGAGTGTCACTCTCCACGTTTTGATGGGATGTCAAGGAGCGGGGGTGTTGGCAAGCTTTGATATGAATGCTGTTGGTATTATGACCTATCTAAAAGGTCAAACAATAATTTTGAGGGAGCAGTGTAGAAGGATCTTTGAATGCGAACGTCCAGAAATCGTTGTGCAGAGTATAAAAGAATGTCATCAACATCATAATTTATTGGTAAAGTAAGTATTATTTATACACAAAAAATATTAAATATTTAGTTACAATTCGCAAAACCTATGAATTTTCGCAAAGCAACTCCTCAGTCTATTTAAGTTAGTACATTTTTGGTAGCTTCTATAAATTGAAATATCGCGTTCGATTCCCGCCTTGGGACAAATATTTGTATTATCTGCAGGTTCCATGTTCCGGGTGTTCTGGTTGTTTTCTATGTATAATAAAAATATATTTTTACGTATTGTATTTTATATATATATAATATATCAGATATCTAGTGCCCATAACACAAGCTCTGCTTAGCTTGGGAATAATGCGGAGTGATTGTCCAGCATTATATTTATATGGCCATTATACTAGGCTTTTCTAAAACAGAAGGTAGTGTCAGGTTACTAGTAATTTTATTATAAATACTATTTTAACGGGTATTTATCGCGTTTTATTACCTATTTTTCCCGACGTTTCGACAGGTATACACGCTGCCGTGGTCACGGGATGACTGGCGTACTGGAGCTACCGACTCTGCGAAGCGGGGACAGCATTATTTGTAGCTACCCTCACTTGTTTTTGGGTGAACTAGGGATGTCCATCTGCACACTCGGTCGCAATAAATACCCGTTAAATAGTATTTATAATTATGTGTTCAGATCGAGTAATTTTATCGTAGAAATTCTTACTGATTTCAGACAACACAGAATGTTAAACTCGCTCTTGTCTCCTCCGATGTTTCTGTACGTACTCTTGTGTTCCATTACTATATGCGGCAGCGTTATGCAATTTACTTCGGTAAGTTTAAAATTGCAATCTACAGAACTCTTACACGTTAGTTTTAAGTAGCAGTTCATCACCATCATCATTATCAGCTTATACCAGTCCACTGATGGACAAAGTAACCGTTACCTCAGTTGAATTACCTGTAGATTGTTTGCAACAAACAGTCTGCAGTATGTTAATGTGATTGTTGTGTTATTATACACTAGCAGCCGGCTCGCGGTTTCAACCACGTAGTTACCGTCCCCGTGAGAATTCCGGGATAAAATATATATCCTATGTTCTATTTCAGAGTATAATCTATCTCTTTGCAAAATTTTATCTAGATCCGTTCAGCCGTTCTGGCGTGATTGAGCAACAATCTATCTATCCATCCATCTAAACTTTCGCATTTTTATTTATTTATCGTCATCATAACAGGTTGTTTTTTTACCCTTAGGCGATGCTACATCTACTAAACGTATCTAGGATATTATATATCTAAAACACATTTAGCTTCTATCACAAGCTGTGCCATTTCCATGACTTTCGGCAGATTTTGATAAAATATATCTACGCTGTTTTCGGACAGGATATTCAGTAGATAGATAGCGAGTGACATGGGAGCAAACTTAAGTAGGTTGGTCCTACAGCTGGGCACCTTAAGCATTTATAATATTAGTGTAATGTATTTGTGATCAATAAACTTTTATATCCGTCCCCTGGATAATATGTTTACCTCACTAGCAAAGATCCGTTCAGAGGTTTAGGCGTGAAGAGGTCATAGACAGAATAAGTTTTGGTTTTTATTAGTATGGATAAGTTATTTATACTATCTTCATCGTAGTATATTGCTATGTAGAGATCACAGCCTAAAAAAGGTGAAATTAATAAAATAAATTACGTTTCTCTCTCACCCAATGCCCCAGAATCGGTGGAAAAAGTTACAATTTGTCCAAAATTGCTTTTTTCCTTAACCAGCAGATGTTCATTTCGTCCTTCACATTTCCGGTCCCGAATTAATTTGAAGAGGCGAGAAGTGTCGTTAAAATTGACTTTTTCTGTGATGGGTATTTTTTCCCCTTTTATCTGTAACTTTTTTGACCTTGTCCGTTGTCAGGTATTCGGCGCGAATAATATGAAAATGTACGTTATCTTTTGCTAGTACCGGCGTATTTTCATACATTTAGCTGCCGGCTACCCGGCTACCAGGATGTACGGAAATTCACTAAGACCTCCATCTTACCCTAGATTTTTCCCCAAATAGTAATAAGTATCATAACCGTACGTCTACCATAAGTTTCATCAATCTATACGCGCTAGCGACTGTAGTTAAAAAAAATGTATGAAAACTTTTACAGCGCCTCTAGCGGATAGTTGGGTACTAAAATTCGCAGTATTAGTCACGTAGATAACTATCCTACGTCGCAGTGTACACAACAACATAGTGTCTACAACAACAGTCTCTGTAGTTTGGGCTTCATTTGCTTAGAAAATGGTAGTACCTACTATTACTACTGTAGTTACGTTAGTTAGTTAACTACGTATCTACTGTAGTAACGTCAGGCGATCTAACTATGACAACTCATGGTAGACGTACCGACCCCAAATCAACACACATTAACTCACCTTTGAATCTTCCAGAAAGAAGCGACAACGTCCCAGAAAATATGGATAATTCAATACACTCTAGGCCTGGTATCACAATTATTTCTCTACTGCTGGCATGGAAATGAAGTCGCAATCGAGGTATTTAAAAAGCATTAAAAAAAATATATATCTTAGGACCAAAAAGATAACAAAGAAGTACTTTGTCGGATAAATATCGCAGCGTAAAAAAAAAATAGTCGTGCCCCTAATGTCAAAGAGAAAAAGTAAGGACACCATCTTTGGTTTTTTTGTAAAAAAATGAATCCGGCTACTTTTTCTTTTTGACAGTAGTGACAGTGACACGTCTTAAGCACAACTGGCACCAAGGCATGGTGTCCAAATCATACTGTTTCTATTGCAGACCAAAGAAGTAGACAGTGGAGTATACGAAAGCGATTGGTGGAAAGGAGATAAAAAGTTACGTCGTCTCGTTCTTTTACTGGGTGGCAAATTGGATAACACGCTTTTTATACAAGCTGGACCCTATACGACACTTTCTGTACCTACATTTATTGAAGTAAGTTTTATTTACGACTAACAGCACCTCGCGGTTTTATCCCCGTAGTTCCCGTTCCAGTTTGAATTCCGGGACAAAATACACCTACCCATGCTGGCTATGCGAGTTGGGGATCGCAGTTCGGTGGTAGATATATTCTGCAAGAGGCGCTGCTGCCCGCCCCCCCGGTCCCTTAGTCGCCTCTTACGACACCCACGGGAAGAGTTGGAGTGGTGCAAGTTCTAAGCCACACGGCTGAGGGGATATTTAATTCCTAGTTATTTAAGAACTTTCCCTAACTACTTTGATACAATAAATGACAATAAAGAAGGTAATACACTAATATTTATAAATTTTAGCGTTATTTTTTTTATATAAATTGAAGCGAATAAAATCAATAACATCATATTTCTTATTTCCTCATGAAAAAAACAGACTCGCCAAACTGTGATGTTTGTGAAGTCCTAGATGATGTACACCATATCTTGATGGACTGCGCCAAATTCAAAGACCGAAGGGAGGCACTGATGACTGAGCGATTTGATTTAGGAACATTTATTAACATTTTAGCGGAACCAAATTCAATAGCAGCCATATCATTGTTTAAATTTTTTATGCATCAGTGACTCCCTTTGATCATTCCTACAACTTACCTGCTATGCAGAATATTATTGTTTATTTTCTTTTGTGTGTTATTCATAAGTTTAGGTTATGATAGGACTGGCATACTTTGTAAAGTAAAAGTCCTTAACAATAAATTAGATTAAAAAAAAATATATATATATTTCTTATTTGATAATAATGACTATTTATAAACCTGTTTATAGTATAAAATTTGACTTGTCTAAGTGCTTATTTTGTAAGCTTAAAGAAATAAACATTATTGATATTTGATATTATAAATACGAAAGTTTTGATGGATGGATGGGTAGATATATGTATATTATTGTTTGTTGGTCAATCACGCCAGAATGGCTGAACGAATCCGGATGAAATTTGGCACAGAGATAGATTTTAGTCTGGAATAGCACATAGGCTATATTTTATGCCGGAATTCCAACGAGAACGGGAACTACGCGGGTAAAACCGCGAGGCACTGCTAGTAGGGCATAAAAATTTGTTATCTTGATCACAACGCAGTACGCTGCGTATTGTCACTTCGACTATCTGTGTATAGAAGCGGTCACTTAATTTTCATACCGCATCGTGATTACGCAGGTTACATAACAAATGACCGCTTCTCCGTACTGACAGTCGACGTGACAATAAATAGCGTACTGCATGTTAATCAATAGGCCAAAGCTTTAGCAGGAAAAACCGTTGGCCAATTTAAACCAACGGTGTCACCAACCAGAGCGATAGCAAAAGCCGATTGAATAAATAGTTGATGTAGTAATATTAAAAGCCAGGCGGGATGATACGCTAAACCAAGCGAAATTTGTCGCTGCTGCTCTGGGTAGTGAATTACGCGTAGGACTAAAAATCCTGCTGGGATACTGGTGCCCAACAGTGGGGCAACGTACTTTCCAAAACAGTCATTGCTTTGTTATAACGCCAGACAATATCATGAAATAGGAGCGTTGTTTTAAATACCTTGCAAATACTATTTGCATGGGTGTAGTGTATTTCGCAGGAGTTGGTTAATTGGATACCAGCTGCTGTCCGCGGCTTCGCACGCTTTGATTAAGATTATTTATATAACATGGGAACTGATTTATGGGATAAAAAGTAGCTGCTGTTACTACCCATCTTTTCAACTAACTGTATGCCAAAAATCAAGTCGATTGGTTGCTGAGTTAGAGCGTGGAGGACGGACAAAAATACAAACAAACAATTAAACAAACAAACACAGTTTCGCATTTTTAATATAAATATTATACTGTACAAATTTCACAGGGCTATAAATCAATGATGTTGCCGTTTTTTCCCTTCGGGGGGATTTTAGGTGGAAAACTGGAATAACCCCCCCTTTCATAAGTCGTCCTTTTTATTTCAATAGTCAACTATCGCATATTTTTAGTGCTTTCAAATTAGTTAGGTTAGTTTTAGGGACATCTGTATTGACACCAATAATAATAACCAATACTAACTTTAAATTTTCATTCCACAGATAATCAAAGGTTCGTATAGCTTCTTTACTCTGTTCTCTCAAGTGCAAGACGAATGAAATCATTAAATCATCATTTTCGCTTGGGAATACAAAATGGCGTCCTGCTTGATTGCTTACTCAGATTAATTAATGTTATTTATTTTATCTTGCCACAGCTGCTATAAAATAAATGCACAACTTACAATAAATCTAAACTCACGAGGAGTATCAACATAATTATTGGTTTTATTTGGTAAGAAATCAAATGCTTTATTTTATCACCTAAACAAAAGTCTAGTTTTAAGTTTGGCATGTTTCAAAAAACTATTACTTGACTTCAATATCCTGAATAACGAAAATGGGTTTGAAAGTAATTTTAAATCTGGAACACTTCGATAGTGCGATCTAATTTTAAAGTTAAATTTTGAATCTTATTTAGCTTGTTTACGCCCGTTGCCATAGAAACCAGTCATTGTGAAAATTATCATGTGATGATATTTTAGAGGCGTTTTACGGCGCACATATAATGTTAATTCCCCGACGATACGAAAAAAAACTAAAGGAAACACCATACAAATACTTACCAGGTCATCAGAACGTGCTCGTCTATTCGCAGTTCTGAGTTGGAATCAGGACATTGTAAAGATGTTATGCATTCTGAAAATCTAGGTATCCTTGTAGATAATAACCCGTTATGGGTGGCCAACTCTTTGCGTTTAGGTTCTCCATGCCTAGTTGCACACCGTTGCCAGTGTAGTGAAGTCATATACACTGGCATATATTTCTAGTGCAATTTATGGCATCATCTTATGGCTCTTACCAGCGTCAGTGTGGAATATGGGTCGGAATTAAGTTTAGGTTAACACTAGTATAGATATAATATCACCTTCTCATCTAGCAAGGACATCAATTAGTGCCGGCTCCGCAGCAACATCAGCAGAGTCCCTCAAACGGCAAAAATACGTGAATCTTGATCGAGGTTACCTATTTGAGCCGTTTGGGTTGAAAACCCTAGTAAACTCTGTATATTTCGTATGCCCCAGGACCTCAAGGACTCTTGGGGCATACGATATATAAAAAGACCTTACAGAACTTCTCATAGAGTTCACAATTGATGGAATGCTGGACTTGCCATTCTTCGTGGCAATGCTGCCACCATTCTGGACACACTGCTTACTGGTAACAGCTTAGATTTTTAGGCAATAGATATAAGTGTATATATACTAGTTGTCAGTAATTGTTTTATTTTACTCGAGAATCAAATTTTAATGAGACCAACATCATATTATCAACCTTAACAACAAGGAAAAAACCATCAAATCTGAAGTATTATGTTATATTTTTGGCTTGACGGAACGAATACTAATCCCCGTGGATTTTTTTAATGGACTATTTTGGGACCATTTTCTTCAGTCGCGAAATAATTTTAAAAATAGGTACTTACGTAATTGACGTAAAAATCGACGAACATACTTATAAAATACATACATCCGAACATGGCACCTCCTCCTGAAGTCGGTTAAAAAATAACACTAAAAAAATGAACCAAAAATGGTAAATAATGTGTGAAAGACATGACGTATCTATTTTTCTCAGTGTGAACAAAACATTTGTCTCATTAATAATTTCTGAAAAATAATGAACAATAAAGCTTGAAAATATTTCGAGGGAAAACTTAAGGAATGCGCACATTTCGCCGCCTCCTATCTTATTATTACGTTAAACAAAGTAAATTTTAATAGTCTATCACACAGTTTGTGACTCCTTTAGCCTCTTTTTAATGCCTCTGTAATAGTTTTATTTTGTATAGTTTAGACCGAGTTTCGAAGTTCTCCTTGGTGGCCACCAAAGTCTATTCCATCTGTAATTTTTGCCTAAACTATAAATATTAAAAAATTTAAAAGTTATCACAAACTGTACACTGGATTTTTGGAATTTCCTTTGTTCAAAGGAATATTTAAATAAAGGGTGGTGGCGCTAGTGTGCGCCGGGGTACTGCCTTAATAATCTATTTGCAGCTTTAAATCAAAACCCCTAATTACCGTGTCAAAACAAAAGAAAAACACTGCAAGAAAACTGGCTTATTTTCCAAATGAATAGGGGCATTATCTTTGCAATATTTTGACAAGCTGTCCTCCCCCTTAACTTCATATATCTTGATTATAATACACAAATATTAGTCTGTTTGTTTGTTGTTGTATAGTTTTGATCGGTACTACTAGTAACTTACATATACTCAGACATTAGTGTATGTTAGGTAAATCCAGTGTGTTTTTGTTTTCAAAATCGATTACGTAAATCCTAACATGATCTTTTCAATAACTCTCATTATTTCAGACTTTCCCTCAGTGGGCCTGAAATAAAACCCATATACATGGTTATTGGTAAATTAGTAACACTACGTCAATTGCAGGTTCTGCCCATATCATCGCAAACACGTTTGTGAAGACCTGCCCTGAATTAACGGTATGGGAGCGGAATAGTGGTCTTTAGTAACCTAATTTAAACCGATAATTTGAACCGTAACATAATTTAACGTTAGCTTGTTAAGTAATATAAATAACCAAAGGAAGGAGGTCCCCAAGATACAGGTTTATCCTAGTTTGGGGATCAAAGATTGTATTAATTTTAAGTCTCAATTCTTTTCAATAAACGTTATTATTATTATTATTTAGTAACTCTTAGGGTTCCATACAAAGGTATTTAGGGATGGGCCGAAATTCGGTTCACATTCGGTTCAACCGAATTTCGGCAGCTTGAACCGAACTTCGGCATTCGGCCGAAATTCGGTTCAGATGCCGAAATTCGGTACAAGAAAAATAATAACTACATGCACTTATTTTGACTGAAATATAAGGTGCTTCTAAATTACAATATGCCACGGCTGCAACTGGTGGTTCTACTCATGATACCGAACAACTTTCCCCAAGGAATCCATAGTCAATTTTCAAAAAAATATTGCACTTTGTATGGAAATCGGTCAGCTGATTGGCCAAGTCTCCATACAAAGTCTAATTTTTTTTGAGAATTCAGTATTGGTTCCTTGGGGAAAGTTGTTCAGTATCATGAGTAAAACCACCAGTTGCAACCGTGGCATATATTTTAGAAGCAGATACTGTAAAATAAAAGATATCTTTTACTCACTCATGGTCAATTATTTATTTATTTAGGAACATTGTAAATGTAAACCTTAAATTAAATCAGTTCTTATTATATATATTATTAATCTTAATCTTAGTTCTTTCTTAACCTTAATCTTAGTTAATTAGTTATTAATCTTAGAAATCCCTGCCTAATTAATTAGACATACTATTACTAAAATGAAATAAACTTTGTATTCTCCTAGTAAACATCTGGATAGGAGTCCGTAAATTAAATAAAAAGTAAAATCATAACGTTTTTGATTCACAAACTAAACATTCATTAAACTCAAGTATTTTTTATTAAAATTAAAGGGTATTTTTTCAACAATCATATTAAACAAATTTTTCTTATCTATCTATTCATATTTAAAATTTACTAGAGGCAGGTTATGGTGCAAAAACACCAAAGACTGCCTTATCTGGCAGAAGTTTGTTACGTTTTACGGGCGGGGTATTTGAAGCAAATGCGTAAACAAGTCACGACGCGTCGCTCTCGAGAAAGCGCGCCAAAATGAACCGAAGTTCGGCCGAACTTCGGCCGAACTTTTCATTTGAACCGAATGTTCGGCCGAAGTTCGGATTCGGTTCAAATCACATTCGGCCCATCTCTTTTTTTCATTTCGTATCACAGGTGTTTTTTTTAAGAATTAAGACCTGGCTTCTTTACGAACGTTTTTGTGATGATGGGCAGAACCTGAAGTTCCCGTAGTGTTACTAATTTACCAATAACCCTGTAGATCTAGCTTCGCATATTATATTTTCAGAAACTTTACCAAAAAGCTTTTGTAAACTCGCCTATTTTTTACTTGACAACTCAAGTAAATCAAAAAGCTCCTACTAGCGCGCTATTTATTATTCAACCATTGCCGTGTCCCCATAAACGCCGTATAAAGGTGTCCAGTAAAATAAAATCACATTTAACATTAGAAATTCGAATTAGAAAGACGTGATTCAGATAATCAGCCAGCAGTTATTATGAGGTCCTTTCTTGCTAAGTTAGAAGACCCAGATCGTCCGCTACTGGGACCAACTATCTACGGTCTCCAGAAATGGAGGATGTTCCGTCCAGAGAATTCTGGTTTTGGCAGTAACACTATACATATCATAGGAACTTTATTCGTCTTCAGCCAGTACCTTGAACTCTGGCTCATCCGATCAGACTTGCAGCTGGCTCTTAGAAATCTATCTGTGACTATGTTGAGTTCGATTTGCGTTGTAAAAGCGATCTCTTTCATCTCCTGGCAGAAACAATGGAAGGAAGTCATTGAATATGTTTCGTATACTGAGAGGAGACAGTTGGAGAAGAACGATAAACTTGCTAACACTATTATCAAGGAGTACACGAAGTATTCTAGAAAGATCACGTACTTGTATTGGTTTTTGGTGACTGCGACCGTTATAACCGTTGTCCTAGCGCCTTTCATTGGGTTTTTATCGTCAAAGGAGTTTAGAGAACGGATTAGGAACGGAACAGCGCCGTATCCAGAGATTCTTAGCTCTTGGACACCGTTTGATCGCACTCAAGGTTTCGGCTATTGGCTGTCTATTCTAGAGCATTCAGGCATATGCGTCTATGGGGGCGGTGTTGTAGCAAGTTATGACTGTAATGCGGTTGTTATAATGTCGTTTTTCGCTGGGCAATTGAAACTCCTGTCTGTTAATTGCGAGAGGATGTTCGAAGGGGATGAGGTGACAAGTCAAGAGGAAGCTTTGAAGAGGATTCAGCAGTGTCATAATCATCACGTAAATCTGATAAAGTAAGTGATTAGTAAAAACTTAAATATTACCCGATTTCAAAAATATTTCGAAAATTTATTCCTGTATCTATCCCAATTTAAGTGACCTTGATATTGCCATATGTAGCTAAATTGTAGTCTAAAATAATTTACATATTATGTAAATTATTTTAGACTACAATTTAGCTACATATGGCAATATCAAGGTCACTTAAATTGGGATATTTATGGTAAATTTTATGATTAGGTAGATTATTGAGTTTTAAATTTTAAATCATGGTTTACATCCGACTTTTCATCACCGGGACAGATGATGTAGTTTCAAAAGTTTTATATCAAAATGATTTAACTTCCAAATTTACTCTTGTATTTACTGAGCATGAACATGTAAATGTACCTGATGTTTTTTTTTAGATTTTCGTCAATTATGAACTCTTTGCTATCGCCCGTAATGTTTCTCTATGTGATAATTTGCTCGCTCATGATTTGTGCCAGCGCTATACAACTGACAACGGTGAGTAGACAAAACTAATTAGAATAAATTAGTCTGTAAGAAAATGGCAACGAAAAGGGAAGAAATATTGCAGGACATAAAGTATCAGCATATTGTATGACGACAAATCAAGGAGGCTATGGAGAGCGCTATGCTCGGACTTTCTCTGAAGGATAGGATTCGCAACGAATACATCCGACAGAGAACCAAGGTTATAGACATAGCTCAAAGGATTAGCAAGCTTAAGTGGCAGTGGGCTGGCCATATTTCAAGAAGAACCGACAACCGCTGGGGTAAACGTGTTCTTGAGTGGAGACCGCGACTCGGAAAACTTAGTGTAGGACGTCCTCTGACCAGGCGGGATGACGATTTGCGAAAGACTGCTGGCAGATGCTGGATGCGGCAAGCTGAAGACAGGGCGCTATATCGCGCATTAGTGAAGGCCTATGTCCAGTAGTGGACTGGTATAGGCTGATGATGATGAAACAATCAAGAGGTAGCTCAACTTATCCAAGTAAACTTAACACTACTATTATCTAGCTGCACCCGCGGTGTAACTGCGTTGATCCTACTTGAACACTGCACTTTTCCGGATGTTATCCTAGTACCATCTCCTGGTACCAATTTAATTTAAATCCGTTCAGCCGTTTGAGAGTCCTTTATAACAAAAGGAATTATGATAGTAACTAATAAAGCGTCAAGTGCGAATCGGATTCGCGCATCAAGGGTTCTGTACATGTTGTCTCAAATGCAAAGAAATCTCTTGGACCTCTTACGACTTTAGCGTCGTTAGTTCCACCTACAGGAGAAACATTGAAGTTTCCCAAACCTGCTCAGTGACTAAAGTTACGTTTTCTAGGAGTCGTAAGATGTCCCAGAGATTTTCGACGAGGCACGTGTTTGATCTTGTTGCTTAGTTGGTTAGAGTGCACCCGTACTGAGAGTGAGGCGTGGGTTCGAATCCTGGTTTAATCGATTTCATTAGGGATATTATTAAACTTTCTTGAAATATGATTTATTTTTTGTCCAGTTGATGTATACAACATTTCTGAGTAGTTTCTCAACATCAGTCATCATGTTTATGCGTGTGATGGGGAAAAATCATAACTTAAAAGATGTAGTAGTATTTTGTGTTTTAGGAAGGAACGGCAAATATGCAACGAATTTGGATAGCAGAATACCTAATGGCTCTAATTGCTCAGCTTTTTCTGTATTGCTGGCATAGCAATGAAGTACTCTACATGGTTTGTATATCTCTAAATATTGTAAAGGTAACTGCAGGTTTTATAGCGATAGAAGCTTTTTCTGGACAGCTTCAACTGATTTTTAACTACTGTAAAAAAACATGTAGAATACCTTTGCCGACCTCGATACCACAGGTTTAGTCTTTGAACAGGTATGGATAACTTCAATGTTTTCCCGGTAGCCTATGGAGCTATCATCGATATTTTCCGTAAGAATTCCCAGAGATTTACGTGTCGGCGGAAAGTGATTTAGTGGCTTAGTGGTTACAGCACACCCGTACTGAATGTAGGATGCGGGTTCAATTCCCGCCGAAATTGATTTCTTTTTGGGAACTTATTAATTTTTTTAGAGATTTTAGAAATACCCAGGGTGGGGGGTACTATTAGAACAAAAAATCCTTAGAGCTGTGATGTGATTATGGAGTGTGAAATGATTTTTTATTTTTTTGTGTTAGTTTATACACACCAACCCAACCTTATTTACAGAGCAAAAGTGTAGAGGGTGGTGTGTACAAAAGCGCGTGGTGGTCACAAAACGTGCGCGTGCGTCGATGCGTCTTGCTGCTCGGTGGTCAAATGCGTAAATCAATTCTGTTTACAGCTGGGCCCTTCACTGCTTTGAATATTGCTACTTTTACTGCTGTAAGTTAATAGGGACCAAAAACATGCCCAACTGTGTATGTACGCAAAGAAACACATTACTATTGCATCGTAAATTTCTTTCTGATCTTAGCTGACGATCGGGTCTCAATTTTTAATGCTCCTGAAATATTCTTACCTATAAGTTATGTGTTCTTGATTTACAATAGGTCACTATAATGCACGACAATTTATTGTACGGCTGAATAATGTACACCTTGATAATCCGTGTCAAAACCTATAAAAATTGGAAGCCATGACACGGATTATCAAGTTGTACATTATTCGGCCGTAGAATAAATTGTCGTGCATTAAGAATGTATGATATGCAGTTTTGTGTTTCAAAATAGTTATTTATCTCAGAATCTGTGAAAGCTACCACCTTCATATTTAGGGAAATGTTACTTCGAACTTTTATATTGGAGTACGTATTTTTAAAAACACGATTGGTGAAAGTTTTCTCGATAGTTTATTTTTTTGAAAAACAGATGTTTTACACACGTTTTGCTATTTATCTCAGGAACAGCACACTTTTCTTGTTGGGTTTTTGTTTTGTAGAAAAAAGGTAGAAGTTCTTCTTTAGTTACGCTTTTTTATTTTTCGATTGATTGTCTAATAATCTTGTAATAAGGTAAAAACACATATTTACTTCGTGCGAACGCAAATTAAAAACATGTGTGTATTTTGCTAAAACCATTTTGAACCTTATAGATCCAATATTACTTTGACAAATACCCAAAATCGTTTCCACCAACGTCATTCGGAGGCTGGACGCCTCCTCGGATGGACGTGAGGTCACGTTACTTTTTTCACGATGACAGCTGACAAAATCATACGAATTACGATATTCGACAAATTTAGTTTTGCAGGTTCAATGGTTCGTTTATCATTGAAATAGAGTCCATATTGAGTTGCAGTTTTCGTTTATGGAATTTGCAAAGATTTTATTTATTGGCAGACCTATCAATTGAGTAGAATGGGTATATTTATTTATTTATTGTAAAAACATGGGTTTTTCCTCGTGACCTAACTGCTTGTCAATAAATAATTAATCTACTCATCTAATAACCAGGCTTTTTACAAAAAATATTTGAAATAACCTGAAAAGTTTTTAAACTTCGTAATTTAAAATAAAACTATTACAATTATTGAAACTCAAAAACACATACTGCCAAGTTTTCTCAAAAAATGCAAGTGGCCAGTAACATTTTGGTGGGCTTCGAGCATCGAGTTAGAATACTATAGAGTAACAATCACAGAAATAAAATGTCCGCGCCAAAACTCTGCACAACCTACGCTACGTGCAGAGTTTTTGTTTAGTTGTACGGCGACCGCAGTCCTCGTACAACGTTCGCGATGCCACGGTGTTCGGTGATTTCCTGCCCAAATAACAGCAACAACGTGCAAAAAAAGGATGGTGTTTCGTATTTTAGGTAAGTATCATAACAATTTTATGAATTTATGTATCCACAGTACGTATTTTCATGTTAATTTCAATAATTTTAAATATTTTCTGCAAAATAAAATGCTCACAGCTTGACCTTGGCACTTCGTAGGCGTATCTCTTTCACACGTTAAACAAATATGTAAGAGTAAAAGAGAAACAAAGTCTCGCGTGAGCATGTGACGAGCACACTGTGTTCCAACGACAAAACTGTGGAGTTCATTGATACTTAATATTTTTACGAATTTTAAATTAATTGTTATACTTAATAATATTACCATGTTGATAAATGCTTTATTTTTTCCGAACAAAAAGTAGATGAGTCGATAGCGTTCTATAATTTTATAGTGTAAATTACAATATTTTGTATGCCTTGTTTTTAGTTTTCCTCGAAACCCCGTAAGGTGCTCTGAATGGACAGTCATATTATCAAGGCAATTAAGTTATTCGTCAGTAGGTTAAAAATAGTACCTAATAAAACTCGTAATACATACAGATTAATTTGTTTTATTTAAAATTATTTGCACCCCCGTGTTTTCCGGGATAAAAAGTAGGTACCTAGCATAAGTGTTAGTCCAGAGTATAAGCTATCTTCATATTATAAGTGTGACTAGCTGCCCCGCCCCGGCTCCTCCTGGCTAAATAATATAATTATAGCCTATGTCCATCCTGAAACCTAGATTCATTCTAAATATTGGTTAACATATTTTTTTAATCAGATGTTTAGTTTCGGAGTCCTCTTATGTACATTATAAACTCACAAACTCACATACACATATAATGATATCACAAATACGACCTATAATATTATTTAGTACAAATAGCGTCTCCACTCGCCCTGTTCCCTGTTTGTACGCGCATGGCCGTCGGTCATCTTCGGAAATCTTCGGTATGTCTTCGGTGCATTATTAAGACATTGCGTACAAGCGACATTGATCATTATTCAACCAAGATAACGTCTTAGTTCGCGTAAATGTCATTGTGAGCTATATAACAACAAATGTATAGGTATGGTATGTAGAACGGCGCTCGGACATTTTTTGAGTGCTGTCAGTTAGAGATTGGGACTCTATATTATTCTAACTCGATGGCTTCGAGATAAAAACTTTTTATTTTAGCATCCGCCTGATTCTAGCCTTAAATTTTAAATTAAAAAAAATAAAAAATCCCATATATTTTTGCCGCCCGCATATTTGTTCGCTTGGATTTACGTACTTTCTTCCCTTTTTAGGGTTTCAAAGATCGGTTTTGAAACTCTTATGGTCTCGCTCTGTCCGTCCCCGCTCTTTCTTGAAAATCTCAGTAACTACTGCAGCTATTAACTTGAAATTTGAAATAATGATACATTTCGTGCGCCATTAATGATTTCAAGATTTTTTTTATAAATAAATGAAAAATTAAAATGAATATTTTCAGTACAAATTATGATGTTGAAATTTGAAAAGAGACCTAGGGAGGCAAGAGGGATATCAAATGAAAGGTATCGTTTTGACCATTTCAAAACACTTTTTGAAATATTTCAAAAGAAGTCAAATAATTGACCATACCCCCTCCCCTCCCCCTATCTCTGAAGATTGCAGACCGATCCACGTACAAGTACAATGTATTAGGCGTTTGTAGATATCAATCTATATTTTACAGGAAAAATATAGAGAAGTCTGTAAAAATTAACATTTATGAAAAAAAAAAACATATTGAAAATGCTCGAAAAGGGGGATATTTTTTATCGAAAAGGGGGCTACCTACCTATTAGTTTATCAAATGAAAGGCATTGTTTTGTAAATTTTAAAAAGTTTTCGAAATTGCTGTAGGTTTCATTCTTTTCAAAATATTGCCATTCGAAAAAAGACGGAAAATTGAGTGTTCAAATAATTGGCAAATGTTTGAAACCCTCGGCGCGCGAGTTACACTCGCACGTGACGGATCTTGTTTCAAGTAAGAACTAATATAGGTATTTTCCGATTAGGTGTAGTAAAAAAATCTTTCTAAACTTACGATTTGACTATTTACATACTCGTAGATAAGGGAATAATACAGATAGCATGTGCGTTGCTATTTGCACGGAGCTGCGTGTATTGATTTTTTTGCGTGTACACGACATCTTCTCCTTCACCCACGCTCGTTCAAAAACATTTATAAATTAAAAAAAAAACTAAAACTAAAAATTAATTAATATTTGCATAAACGAAGGTTGGTGTAAATAAAGAGCCCTCTGTCGTCTACATCATGGCCATCATACGAGGCTCAGAATCGTAGCGCCGCCATCGTACTTAGTCTGCGAGCGATCGGAATAGGATTGAAATGAAACCGGCAGGAAATTTACTTTGATATGGTTCTTTGATATGGTAGATGTTAGCCACTTCTAGGTATAGTCAATTTGTGTAGGTCTACGTGTAAATAAAGAGCCCTCTGTTGTCTTCTTTGGGAAATTTTACATCCTCGAAATCATTACAGGGCCTACTATCGCAGACTCTTAATAGTGACCCTTTACAATCGGGCACTGGCACTTTAATTGAGTTTTGAAAAAGGGTTCTTAAATGTTTGACATTAACCGACAAAGCCGCTTATTGTCCATAACTATAGGCCGTAGGTTCTCTGCCAATGTAGATGCGCAATGCTGCGTACTATTTCATATAAAGATGTAGAAAATTCGATGACTGCAGGAAATGCCGCGTCTGTCGCGTCGCCAGGTGCGCGTTCAGCTATATAGCTCACAGTTTTTTTTTAGTCTGATTATTGTCACTGCAGGGCAAAAAACAGACAGAAAGCCTACTTTCTTATGAAATAGTATGCAGCATTGCGCACCTAAATTGGCAGCGAACCTACGGCATTTCAGTAAAATGTGTTGATTGCAGGCATTGCCTATAGTTACGGACAATAAGCGGCTTTGTCGGTTAATGTCAAACATCTAAGAACTACTCACTCACCTATGAGTGTCTAATAAAAAAAAATGCGACATCCGGCTATAGATTGAATTTTAACGTGAAAGAAAACGCTGAATTCTCCCGAGTTCGATGTGACCTCAGGGCACTAGTGTAATAGCTATCAACCCGTAGTCCATAAAAATGCTTTTAGGTAACTATATTCCTACCCAACCGCAGGGAGGTGTACTAATAAAATTTTCTTTGGCATATTTCACCAATATTAAAACTAATCTCGATCTTTATCTCTCTTTATGTTGGTACTTAACGAGCTGGAAGTTGTACAAAGTTGAACAAAAGATTCCATTTTAATTATAACTTTGCAATTATGTTTGTATTCATATTTTACGCGCCCTTGAGTAGAAATATGTGTACTTAGTCTACAGACCTAACCTACTGAAAACGCAAAAGACTTAGGTTAGTTTTCAGCGGGAAAGACAGAACAATTGAGCATAAGCAAATTTGGATCGGAGTTATGTAAAAAGATTATTTACCATCGTCTTGTTTACTAACTTACGAAGTGTAAAAATTTTTGCTATAATCTTCATAAAAACTAACGATTTCTCTCCTTTACAGATACTAAAGGGGTCGTACAGTTACTTCACTCTGCTGAGCAAGAAAGAAGATTAGAAAATTATGGCGGATTTATGCACTTTAGCACCTTTTTCTTACAGTCAGGAGTTTTTAGAAAAATATCTTTTAGATTTATTATTAATATGTCGCCGCTGGAGTTATTGCCGTTTTTAAAATGGCTAGGTTTCTTACAAAGTGGCAAAGTCATTCACCCCCGAATACTCATACGAATCATAGATTTAATCTCGTCTCAAGTGACGAATTTTTGACACATTTTTATTGAAAACTGACAAAAAACCGAGACTTGAGACGAGCTTAGATGCGAGTTGCGTTTGAGTATTTGGGGGTCAAATAAAGTCTAACCCCCGAATACTCTAAACGCAATTCTGATATAAGAACGTCTCAAGTTGCGATTATATGATAGTTTTCAATGAAAATCTGTCAAAAATTCGTCACTTGAGACGTTCTTAAATCTGAGATACGTTTGAGTAAGGCGACAATCAAATCAAAGTAATCGTCACAAACAACACACGCGTAGAAATGCGTAGGTATGTGCTTGAGCAGGTTAAATTGTCTAAGGTATGTTGCCCATGTCTACGAATAAACTGAATAATAATGATGTTCTTAATAGCGTTCGTTTTGTAAGCGGCCTAGCCATTCTACAAACGGGCTGATTCTATGATGCGGCAGCGACAGAAATGCATGCACTATCATGGTTGGTTTACATGTTCGCCAAGTCATGGCTAGCCTTTACTTGCACAAGCTGTAATTGTAATATCTTAGGACTTATTTACTTAGGACTTTTGAGAAGCCAGCCTAAATGTAGTCTGGCCAAAAGATATTTGATCAAATTCTTGTCTCGCACAAAAGTAGTTGCATTCTTGTATTTAAAAAAATATTTAACCTAAATATTATGAAATACAATGCTGAGACCACTCAGCGAAATTAAATGTTATTATTTTTTGCTGCAATTTTAAGACGTGACAGCGTTGATGAGGAATTGGGAGTCGTTGGTTCAGCGAAGTGAGCTCGTGCCTGAAGAATTTTAGACTTTCTGAAAGTCACAAATTTTCGCAAAATTCCACCTTTCATCTTACCAAAGTGATAGGCAAACAGTTACCTACTGTCGTACCTTCCTGAAGGAATGAAATTCCATTTCGATAAATTGTTCTGAAATTGACTTTTCGTGTCCATTCTTCGAGATATGCCCGCCATGAGTACCTAGGTGAAAAAGTTAGGGAAGAACTTGAAATTTTTGCAACGGTATCTACTGAACTAGATAGATTATATCATATTGGTAGATTTCGCAGGCTATTCCACAATAAAAATGAACTATTTAAAATTAAAATCAATATGTAACGATTAAAAATACTTAGTGCTCTTCTTCTAAGACAGCTAGATTACACAAGTCAACTTTTTTTTTTTCATTATGGACATAACCCCGTGAGGTATAAAAAATCCGAGGGATGCCTGCGTCCAGCAGTGGACCATTTGTTGTCTTCGAAACATATGATCGATAGAATAAGTCCTGAACTGTACCATGTATAAATATCAAAGTTCAATATTTAGTAGTTTTGAAGATATTTTGATCTGACGGATTTGATTTGAGGTAGTACCGATTTGACAATATAGAAACCGCTTGTCTGGAAACAATGGCTTAACCTTTATATCTTGGGCCAAAGAAAAATCGCTCTCGATCATATCAAATCAATTTTGTGCTCCTTTTAGGTAAATATACGCTTAGCGCTCGATATCAAAGATTTCTGCCTTGATATATTTTCTTCTGAGTAAGGCACTTGTTTTCTGAACCCACTAGAAATCGTATTAATAATTTAAGATCTTACTTTGAATCTGACATTTGCGTGGATCAATATGTAATTAAAAAAATAGGTAAGTGTATATGGATAAGAATAAGTATAATGATGCTGGACAATTCACACAGCATTATCTAGCCCCAAACTAAGAAGAGCTTGGTGTTATGGGTATTAGATAACTGATATAATACTTTATAAAATACAATACATACACCGAGGGGCGGGTAGCAGCGCCTCTTGCAGAATAGATCTACTGCGATCCCCAACCCGTATGCTCAGCGTGGGGATTATGGGCATTACCCCCATGAGATAAAAAAATCAGGGGGAGGCCTGCGTCCAGCAGTGGACTATTATAGGCTATTATAGGCCCCTGCGGGTCGCACCGTCGACTCTAGCAGTGATCGTGTTATACTAGCACTTTCATGGCTGAAAACACAGAGTGCGATCTACAACTCCGTGTTCCGACGAAACTAACAACCAATATATCAATACAGAACTACATTATAACAAATGAAATCAAAATAAGTGTAGGAATAATTGCATCAGGTAGGTACATTTAAAAATGGATGGAAGCTAATAAAACTAGATAGTTTTCAAGGCAATTTAATTCGTCATCATCAGTCTCCATTACAGCTGGACATAGGTAGGCCTCCACTAATCAGCGCCATAGCGCCCTATCTTCAGCTTGACGCATCCAGCATCTGCCTGCAATCTTTCGCAGGTCGTCATCCCACCTGGCCGGCCGAAGGGTGTCCTTCACAACGTTTACCGAGTCGTGGTCTCCACTCAAGAACACGTTTACCCCAACCGTCGGTTCTATGCGAGATGTGGCCGCCCACTGCCACTTCGGCTTGCTAATTCGCATCAAATGTCGGATTTATTCGTCACGATGCTACCCTTCAGAGAAATAAACTCCTACAAAAATGCAGGATGCTTGAGCAATTTAAGCATCCTGATAAAAAAAACATCCTGGTCCTTATTTATTAGGAGAGCTTAGAGACCTTAGTCTTAGCAGAAATAATGTTACTTTGTTTTGTCAATTTTCAAAACTTCTCAAAATTCAACTAACTCAATCCAAATCTTCACACAACTTACCTAGCTATGTAGGTAAACGCCAATTCTCTCTATCCGACCCAAAGGTGTCACCTTCTTAACCTTCGTAAGTAAACGTCAACACTATCAAATAAGTTTCGAAAACTATGGGATCACCAATTAAAGTTACGCCTAAGTTGCGCTAACTTTAATGGCTTTTGAAGTTGAGACGTAATCTGTAACATAATACCTAATTTTGTTTATGAATTTTGGATCTTAATATCGGTAATTTGCGATCGTGAAAAAGTGGGTAAGTGTGACACTTACCCACTTTTTCGCGATTTAACCAATCTTATTAAATATAGATAGGTGGGTGTTTCCCAAGAGTTTAAGTTAAGCCATATCCTTGTGTTTTTTCTAAATCGTTTAGGTCAATTGCCCGATTTCTTGCTATTAAATCATCATTATATTTTTCTTTATAATGCAACAAAATAACTTGTGCTTTTATAAAACTTTGTAAAGTGTACTTAGTATTTCAGTATTTCATTTATTAACCATATCATTACACTAGATAACATAGGTAAGTTAAACATTACATAGATAATGAAGTCTTATTCTAAATTATTACTTTCTTAGCATTTATATCTCAGCCACCGTGACACTTTGGAGTTTAGTTCTACCGGACCAGCGAAATATAGCGCATAACCCCCACAACACCCCAAAAATTATGCCGGTCCCAATACCATGTAAAATATACGTCACTCTGACCGATGCTCATTTGTTTTTTTGTTACTTGAACGGTGCGCTCTTTACATCTTTTCTCCTGAAGTCCAGTCATATTACATAGGTATTGATTATTGAAAACTGAACAGTAGCCAACCCAAATTCCAGTCTTTCCTGACCTCTGATCTCAAAACTTGTTAGCCAAACTTCCTCAAAGATGTCGCACTTTTATAACCCATCACCGACTTTTGTAACAGCAGTAATATTTTATGTGTTGACTTTGCCTTTGTTCGTGCGGGATTGTTTCATTTATTTTATTTAGGTGATTTGCTACTGGATACTTTTTTGGCTGTGGCAGTTGCGGCGTTAGAATCGAACCCTCCAACTCAGCCCGAATGTTGTAATAGCCGACAAAAGAAAGCTATCAAAGAAAGGCAAACAGATTATTACTGTATATTTTTAACATCTACGCTGATCCGCCTGCCAAGCGTGGTGATTAAGGCAAAAAACTCTTGTTAGCTCAGGGATGTCCAGCATGGGGATAGTATTGTGTGTAGAAGAGATGCTAATGTACCTACCATTTGACAATGGTCGTATTTTTAAAGCCTTCGCCCACCTAGCAATTGTGCTGTACTATAATTTAATTGTTAAAAACCCGTCTTCAAATTCTTTAAGTTTACATTGTTTTTATCTTTTGCAGGATATAATATAGTAATCCCTAGGGAAAGATTTTTTATGGAACTACATCGGGATAATTCTCTTTACATTAGCTAAAGTTTTAAAACAAATTCGATCCATGACTCACGGAGCGGTCGACGAACAAACATAGAAAAAAATTACTTATAGCAGAACATAAAACCTACTCTTGTTTTTAAAATCGGTTAAAAACAAGTCAACGGACCAAAACATAATTGTAGGTAAGTCGCTGCTGCAATAGGTAAAAAAAATTGAGTCTAACTGACCATTACATATTGTATTCCTGGCAAATGCAGGCATCGTGTCGTCAAGAAGTTATTCAATATTGGACCCTCTGTATTGAACTGGAAAACTACCTCACTTTACAAGGTGCCCCATGTTAGAAGCTATCTTTCCATCAAAGTTGTAGTTTTTATTTGGTACTTTTACTTATCTTTCATTTTGGTGATAATCGTTAAAAGAATTACCTATCATGTTGGATTGCAGCGTTACGGGCTGTTAGATCGTTGCAGATTTCTCCAACGAATAGTGAGTAAAGGGTATAATATAGACTGTTGATGATGATGAATCATACTAATAGATAAGATAAAATGCTGTACGTGCCTCCCCTGAGCAAGAAGGTTGATCGTATCAGAGCTGATAAAATTACACGGAAAAAAGCTACTGATTCCTCTGGTTTATTCCCGTAAGGTGAAAATGAGGCCCAAATCCCACGATTTCACTGCATGGAGAGTACAATTTAGGGAATATTTTTTGTTGATGACATTCAAAAGTTTGAGATTCTAGTTAGTAAGTTCGACCGCTCATAGAATAGGCAACACGACCCATTTTCCTTTCATTAAAAGCTTAAAAAAGTCAAGCTAGCTTATGGTTATAGCCATTAAAAGCCATTAGATTGGAGAAACTACATACAGTATTGATGAGAGTTTTAGAAATTTTGGAAGTGCCAATCTGTTTCCAGACACCCTATATTTCACCTCTTGAAATACTTTGAGCGGAAGTTACTATGAAGTTACTAGATGCTGTAGGTACTTATTGAAAATTGTTTTGAGAGTAACAAGGTAACTTTGAGTTCGAGGATATATCAAGTGACTTGAAATTTCATTAGCTCTGATTGCAATTTGAATTGTTATTGGAAATCACAATCAAAACCTATCATTTCTGAAATTTCTGTAGGTTTCATACATTCTGAAATTTGAAAAAAGAAATAAAATAAACAGTCCCCACTTATTTACTCAGTTCCAGATGGATTGCTAAAACAATAGCAGGTCTTTCAGATGAAATACCTACAATTTTTCGGTATTTAATGAATTAGTAAAGTCTCTATGCCTTTGTTTAGGATAAGTCTTATAATGTACTTTATGTATTTTTTATTTATGGCTATGAAAAAACAATATTTATCTATCCGGTACCTAGGAGTATAATAGTGTATCCTAATTATTTGTATAATTGACAAAAATGTTCTCGGCGCGCTAGTTAAACTCAAACTTGACGGAACTTGTTTTTATTGGTATCATCACACCAACATTTTATTTTGACGACCTCAGTGGCGCAGCGGGCGAGAGACTGCCTGCGACGCAAGAGGTTGCGGGTTCGATCCCCGCCTCGGAACAAATTTGTGTACGATCTGCAGAAATTTGTTCCGTTGGTCTGGGTGTTTTCTATGTATAATAAAAAAAAAAAATCTATCTATGTAGTGTATAATATTACGTATATCAGTTATCTAGTACCCATAACACAAGCTCTGCTTACCTTGGGGCTAGATAATGCTGTGTGAATTGTCCAGCATTATTTATTATTATTATCACACCAATAATAAATAAGTGGTTATCGTGATGACAAAAAAATGAGATTGTTGACTTGTTTCTTCAAGAAATCTGTTTTGAACAATGGTACAAAACCGTATGTGTGCTAGTCGACTCTCACTTGGCCTGTTTGTATTATATTTATTTTGAAAATGGATGCGACACCAATGAATTCTGCCAAACCTAACATATCTTCTGCATTTTGCTCCGATGATACCAGTGTTGTCAAATATTTTCCACTAATACTTCATCGGTTTCAAAATTCCTGCTTACAAGATACCTTAGATTCTATAGCCTTGTTTTGACTGAGTCTCTACTTAGTCTCTATTCAGGAAAAGCATTACAACAAGTTTCTTATCCACAGACCTCTTGTATCCAAGAAGGCATTTATTCCATTGGAAATAAGGTCGTAGGTTCTTTGTTACAATGTTACATTTGGTACTGAATTAGCCCCTTTGAAAGGCGAGGTTGTCGGCGCTGCAATAAGTCCTCTTCAAGTTTTAATGAGGGAAACACGAATAAATGACTTTACCACTTGAAGTTTCAAAGCTGATAATTTCAGTGTGGTGGTTCTGGTGGCATGTGACCATGGAAATCATAGCGCTAAGATGAGAGTCTCGTTGCTTATTTTTGCTTTTTCTGCGTTCGTGATTTACCTATTCTGTAAGAGTACACTAAGTGATTGTCATAAAATTACCGAAGGTCATAATGGTGATAATAAATAAATAATACTGAACGAGTAAATATTTTTTAATCTTTATTCACATAAAAAATTACAACCGAATTATAGAAAGAATTATAACTAGTATTTACAATTGATCCAACTGCAGACTGTTGCAAACAATCTACAGGTAGCTCAACTGATCTATATCGCGTCTCCAAGACGCTATGGCAATGCTGATGCACTGCAATAAAAACTCACGAGGTCACGCGTCACTTCGACCAGACGCACAGTTATTTTTTTTTAAACTGGTAAACCACGTACCCCTTGTACCCTAGAGGGTCTTGACTCCAAAGGTAGCGCATGCGTAGGCTCTGTCAAGACCTGTCTACATATTTGCGCCTTTTGAGATCTTCGGCCAAATCTGCCGCCGCACCTGAACTCACAGATGTCCTCGGAAGATGGGAAAACGCAAGACTAAGTGTAAACGCATGTAGAGTTCAACACAATAGGCCTCCCTAACTCCCATGGGACTAAAACTATACCACTAGGCATCTAACCATCGTCACTCGTAAACTAGAAAAGTGAAAAAAAAGATACTGCTATGAAAAACTCTAGAAACCGATTTCAAATCTTTAGTATCAAACTGTTTTTGAGAACAAATACTTATAACTCTGGCTTTGGAACCACCTTGGGACCATTATTTATACTATACTAGCGGTCCACCCCGGCTTCAGATTGACAGATGAATGGACAAACATAAAAAAATACATACAACCGAATTTAGAACCTGTTCGTTTTTCGACGATTATCTATACTATTTAGCATTAGAATTACGGGAAAATGTTCAATGAAAGCAATTTTACTTTATCCCTCTTATTGAAAATAATGAGGGTGCGAAAAACTGTTTAAATCCTAATCGGGGCTTATCCTAAATTTATCACAGGATTAGCGAACAGGCAACGATTTCGGGCATTAAATCGAACGAACAACGAAATTGGCTAATTTACTAATTAATTTTATCATGGCAGGTAGGTATACGTACCTAAGCTTTGTAGTAATGCTGATAATTATAGAGTGCTATAGCAAAAAAAAATACGATTTTAAGGAGAGTAAACATAAATTTACACGAGCCATTCTCAATGGACATATTTGTAATCAACTTGGGGAACAAAAATAAAAAAAGTACCTTTCTGCCATCGACATTACGACAGTCACCGCATTGTACAGAAGATCTTAAATCGAAAAATAGTGTAACTTCTGTGAAAATATCAACAAAACTATAGTGATTTTTGGGTTTAGTAAAGTACATGGGTGCAATGTTAACAAACATTATTTAGATATTGAGTTTGGCTTGAGTATAGTCATTGAATCTTGTCCTTCTTCTGTGAATTAGAATGCAAACCATATTAGTATCAAAGAAAAACTCGTAAATATGTACATTACAAAAGGAATGTGATTGATGTTAAAATATAATAATTAATTACTTAGACTCAAATGGTAGATTCCGACTCTGAAAAACAACCCTTTGAATCCAACTTTAATAGAAAACTCCAGTCATGGTCGCCATTCATCACAATCAAAGCCATTGCAACAGCCTATTAAGTGAACAAGAACTCAAATGAAACCATTATGTACAGAAAACAAGGTCTTTTATCGAACAGCATGACTGTAAAGATGAACTTATTGGCGCCCACCACGGGGCTTTTACTAGGTACGGAATTGTATGAAATTTTACTGGCTCCACCGCAAAAAAATTAGCAAGCAAACATGGGCTTAAATTCGTAATTTGTAGATACATTTTACAGTGACAGCATATTCATATTCAATACATTAGCAGCTTGCGTGCAGTAAATTATCTTGCAGCTTGCCACTAGTTGGTTGACACCTTGCTTACCGCAAGATTTAAGCACACCTTTAAGCGAGTGGCTCGTGCAATAAAGCTGGCCGTTCTTTATCAAGCTTGCGTGGCCAATGAGCTTGATGCTAACTGTCGCCGCGAGGACACCGTATGTACAGCAACCAAAGATCCTAGGATCCTACGTTCACAGCAACCAGCAACAATATTTGAGGCGAAGGAGGGCGTGTGTTGTGAGGGAGCGGTGTTGCAGTGGTACGGCTTAAGCATGTGACAACCTATGCTGCTTTTTATCATAGCCCATGAAAACCTTCTGGTAGAAGCTTATTTGAGTATGCATTAGTTTGGCACCGAACTCGGGGTTACAGTTTTACATTCTCAATTTTAGCAAAAACTATCTCTTTATCATAAATACTCTGTTAAATATAATTTTTTAAATTAAATAAAATTACGCAAATTTCAGACCTCTTATTCAATAATCGCTTTAAAAACGCAAACTCTGATATTTCAGTACTGATTTACTGATAAATTTCATTCGTAAGCGGCAATTTTCTAAGTAACAGCCAATTTTACGAGCCACAACCTATTTTATGAGCAACGATTAATTTTACTGCCTGTATAAAACGAAAAAGAAAGTGAATTGTGAATTTTGTGAATGAAAAAGCGGTGAAAATTATTTGGTGAGATAGTAATTTATCATCTAATGAATTGCTGTGGTAGGGGATTAGAAATCCTAGCTATTTTTGTATTCATCAACCATTTTTTATAACTTAAATACTCAACGATTAATTTTAAGGTTACACGATTTGCTTATCTTTCCATACAAACGTGGAAGGGTAACTGCTACACTACTACTTGATCTTGCCCATACAAAATGAGGAGATGAATTAATTTTAAAAATTATCCTAAGGATAATTTTATCCTTAGGATAATATCAATTTATTTCATCATTACATTTATTTGTAGACACCCAAAACAATTATGCAGTAGACGCGAATCTGTGGGTTTATGCATTTTGGTTTTTATTTGATAAATTATATTCTATAAATAAAAAAGAGAGTTTTATTATTATTTATATTTTATTCGTTTTTTTAAGAAGTCATCGATATGTGTACACCGCATTTCTCCAGCAGTACGTAACACAGGCGTCCAACGGGTCGTTGGGAAAACAAAACAAATAAAACAATTTATTTAATATTTTATTTAAAAATCATAGAAACCTCTACTTTCCACGCTCTCAATCAACATAAATACTTCCATTGTTCAGTAACCGCGTCAGATGTAGTTTTTATTTGAATTCGTTGCAAACACAATGGAATGCTTGCTTGCACTGTACCTTCTAGTCTGAAATAAAGTTAGCTTATCCGTGAAATAAAAATACTAAAAATAAGCTTTTCAAAATATTCCAATCCGTTATTCAAAATAAACACTGCAGACAATAATTAAAAAGGCGCGGTAGACTCAGCAAGTCGCATTTTAAACTTTGCAAAGCAAACGTTTCGTTGTTTAAGCACCTTAATTAACCTGGGATTTGAACCGCAGTACAAAGTTTAATCAAACAACTTGTCTGAGCATGTGGCAATGTAATGATAATAAGTTTTACGTGGTTTTGTTTAGGTACAATTTTCACTTGATGTTGTGTCTGCATAGACGAACGACATAACGTTTACTTCGTATCAGACTGGCTGGTTGGTAGCCTGCCTGTTTATCTAATGGTAGAACTGGTGTGGCACTGGATAAACACCGGCAGCCTTACTTGTACTATCAGAGGCAAGAAACAATCAGAAATATGCTCAAAATACCCCCCACCACCATAATGTTTATGGACATCAAAATGCCTACAATCAAACAGGAGACAGAGAACTTCAGCAAAAACAAATCACCAATGGATATTCAAACGTATCGATATAGAAATACGACATAAATTTCTATGCTTTAAATGATGCTGCGGTATCGAAACGGATATTTCACTGCCACGGCATTATTTTATAGCATAGCAATTTATGTCGTATTTCTATAAAGATACGTTTGAATATCCATTGGTGATTTTTTTTTGCTGAAGTTCTCTGTCCCCTGTTTGATTATAGGCATTTTGATGTCCATAATATACATTATGGTGGTGGGGGGTATTTTGAGCATATTTCTGATTGATAACAAAAAGAAAAAAGGAACCATCAGCTTACGATCCGTAAATTCTAACCCCCTTAATCATAATGGTCTGATAACTTAAAACAGCTGCTAAACAGTGTTATTTCTCACTTTGAGTTATATCAAAAGAAAAAGACTGTGAGTAGCTAGAAATGCTTAACGTTAGCTGACTATTATAAATAGTTGAGTAGGCTCTGGAATCTAGAGCAGTGTAGTTGTAATGTAGCCCGTCTATCTAGAGCCAGGCTGTACCATTACAGAAGTGAACAGGACATCAATTGCCAGTGCATTGAATAATATAAACGAGAGAGTCTAGGTTTTGAGTCATCGCCATATATCTATTGCTACGTAAAAAAAACAGATACCTACGCACTTAGTTACGTAGCCCTTTTCAACAGGCTACAGCAGCTGCTGCAGGCGAACCAGCTACTAGAACGCGCATCTGGTAACCTCGTTTCCGTATCTATACCGTATATCGTGACCATACAAGTCATCTTTAATGCCGCTAACATCACTACACAAACCTTAGTGGATGTAGGTAGAGCCATTGAGCCAAGAGGTGAACCTAACAGGTTTAGTTATCAAACTTGGCCTCAATGTAAAAAAAACAATAGCTACAGGTAAGAGTGACTGTACATATTTTTAACTTGACATTAATACAGGAGGATCATTTCACAAGTTTGACCACGAGGAACCATAATTCGTGGTCAAACCAGTTGGAC
The DNA here is from genome assembly GCA_946478455.1 of Eupithecia vulgata. Taxonomy (NCBI): domain Eukaryota; kingdom Metazoa; phylum Arthropoda; class Insecta; order Lepidoptera; family Geometridae; genus Eupithecia; species Eupithecia vulgata. The sequence continues at coordinate 8,920,976 of OX297879.1, read as the reverse complement.
TAAATAGTTTGACTACGTGGAAGAACCGAATCTCAGTACTCAAGAGATCCCCGTGGTAAAAAACTCTTACATAAAATTCATAATGTTTTCTTTGGTTCCTTGAACGTTAAAACGCTATTAAAAAATACTATAAAAGAAAATCATCAAAGTGCACTGTTTTACATATATTTTGGTCGATATCTCAGGAACCCTGTGGTCTATTGAAATGATTTAGGTTTTGATTAGTAGTTATTATACCAATTATTTGGTTTCTCAAACAAGTTTCTTCATAAGTTGTGTAGTTTTCTTATTAGCAAAAAATCAATTTTTGCGCTGTCGCCGTTTTGAAACGTATGGTCTGTCTCGCTCATTTGAACGCGAAATCATACGGCGGTCCTTTTCATAAAATAAGTTAAGTTACAGTTAAATCCTTACTATAAATCGTCTCTCAACAAGTACGCAAATACGGTGTGAAAATGTTATTAATAATTTACCCGCTCATTTTAAACCCGTGATTGCTGAAATTCTGGGGTTCCTAGCAATTTGCGTACATGAACGTGCAAATTTGGCGTTTATTAATGTTGGGACTGACTCAAAGGTTGGATCTAAATAGGTACTATTAAGTAGGTATCTACAAACAAGAGCCCGTCAAATAGGTAGTCGTGCGGAGATAGATTGCAGGATGCGATAAAAGTACAGGTATGTATCGAAGTACAAAACGAACTAAAAAAATGCGCGAAGACGTACTACGTACTATTCGTTTCTATGATTCAAGATTTTTTTGTAAATAAAGAAAATCTAGATCTAGAATCTAGAATCCTAATTTTTTTGTGAAAGGGACAACAAAATTATAGACGGAATCACAGGGTGGAAATAGATATAGCACTGATATTATCGGAACAAATCGTAGAATTTCGATTTGTTTTTTGCTTTTGAAAGGTTTACAAAATCAAATTGACATTTAAATCTTCAGTAGTCTGTTTCCAAAATAATAATAATTTGTACCATTTTCCGCGGCGGACACACCGCTTTGCTACACCAGTGTGACTACGAGTAATTTCTTTTACTCGTGGTTACACTGTGCGGTGTGATCAACAGTAATTACTAAAACATAACACTCGTGGTTACACTGCTAGTGTGAGGATTTCCCCACACTAGCAGTCTAACCACGATTACGTTGAAGTCGGACAGGGCTTTTTTACATAATTTTCGCTGCGTGCGTTTGTTTAATTATGCGTTGTTGAAGTTCCTGTGAATTTTTTGTAACTACCAAATTTTATCAGTTTTTTGAAGTTTGCTTCGCAAGATATTTTATAGCCATATAAAATATAGAATCAACGTGCTCTATTTCCCGAAGAATATTTCCCCAGAAAGATAGAAAAACGCGCCGCCCTACATCAAAGACCTACAGTCGGACTATGCGCTCAAATTCTAACTAGGTAATCAAATGTATATGAATAGGAGGAGAATTGCCCTTGTACTTCATTTACCTACTTAATTCAAGAAAAGGAATGATTTAAAAATTAATAAAATATCATCAATTCTCACTCTTTTTATTTACTATAACTTTCAAGAAACATTTATTTGACGTTATCGTCTACGATTAAATCAATACCTTGCTAAGATCACAACAACTTTATTTTTAATAATATTTACAATAAATAAACAAAACAATTTAAATACACGTTATTCACAGCTAGTCTCATCTCTGTATTGAATACGATAAGTACATTGCACAATTATTATATAACAAACTTTTAAACTTACTTCTATAAAGAATTTGATGTCGACTGTTTAAATACCAATTTGACGAAACCTAAAGCCGTGTACCACTGTGTACAGACTGGTGTAACTAGGAGTAATGTAACATTCACAGCGATCATGGAACTTAAACAATCTGTTTAGTTGCTTGTTGCGAACGTATTCTTTCCCCGAACTGACTACACAAACGCTCGGTTTGACACCGTAACATTACGCCTCGTAACACCGGTCAGTACCTGGGTTAAGATACTAATTTGTCAATTATCTAGTTACTAGTTTCTTTTAAACGAATCATATGATTATATCGTCGGTTGCAGGTTCAATAGGGTAACCGACAAAACACAACTTCACAGCTAAAATGTGTAGTGCAACTGTTTTTTTTACGCTAGTTTTTTTTTTAAATATACCTTTCGGAACAGAACAGAAAACGTTTGAAAAACTGTATACTACTCAACATTTTACGTCCGAAACAGTTGAAAATTTAAAAGTATTTTGTCTCTAGTAACCGTAACTTCGGATATAAATTTCATTTACACCAAATCTTTTTTTTGCTTGTGGCAGTTACTGGAAATATTGCAAAAAAAAACATTATTTTAAAAAGGAAATCTGAAAGTTCACAGCTTAAATGTGTAGACTGACTTTTTTTTTGTTGCTACAACCTCTTTAAATACGCTTTTCAAAAGAGCAGAAAAAGCTAAGAAAAACTGTATACGTATATAACTTTCTTTTCGTGTTCTTTCAGTTACTCCATTTGAACCTGCAACCGGCGATATATCTATAGAAAATACTGGTCGCAAAAAAGACACGCACCTACTTAATAGAATATTTTTCAGAATGTACAAATAAATGCATAAAATTCTAAATGGCACACTATAACATCAAGATATTATCTATTATAATATGGATCAAAGGAACATTTATACAGTAGTAAAATGTGCTATACTTACCAACTATTATTTTAATTTTAAAAGATATTAATTTTCAACTATTTAAGAAATACTTGAAACACGTTCCAGTCAAATAAGATTCGTGCAAGAAAATAATTATTATAGGAAATACTACGACCAACTTAAGTACAAAATGCAAAATTCGTTTATCAACTATCTCTCTTGGAATTACAACTCATCCAGCACCGTCTCGCAAACATATCAGAACAACGCCGTGCGTCAATTTGGCAACATCCCATGCAACATTGCGACGATGTTGTCAAATTTATAGAGTTCATTACTTAGTCTGTGCTTTTAGTTATAGGCGTCGAAGCTAAACCAGTGTTCTTTTTATTCCGTTCACCTTGAAATAAAATCAAACAAGAGAAGAGAAACAAAAATCAATCAACGTTTTGTGCTCCCGAAGAAGAAGAGATGCTTGGAACGTTGCCTTGTCCTTTTCAGCAATAAATACAAGTAGAAGCTCTTAAACAATCGAATCATTTGGCGTATCAGTTTTAGATAGCAACGGCACACTGCTATAATCTTTTAACCGCTCACTTCCTTTCTTAGTGCCATTATCAAATGAGCTAGCTGTCGGCAGTTTAGAAATCCAATTGTTATTGCCTATTTTATTGCTTCTGTGATTCAACGTTTCCTTCAGCTTTACTCTTGGCTGTGCTGACACTGAATTATGGTTTAGAGAGTTTACATTCAGTGATATGGAGTTGGTTACGCTTTGTTTGTCTAGTTCTTCGCCATTGTCCGTGATGCCGTTTTTGAAAGGTTCTGTGGGGTCTGATTGCTGGCGTTGTATGCTTAGGTTTTGAAGTATTGGCTGTGCTTCTTTTTCCAGTTTGGCGATGTCGGGGATCTTTTGGAATATGCCTGAGCCACGTCGGCTGGATGATCGAGAGCTTTGGTCTAGTCTGTTCCTGAATGGTGTGAGATGTGAAAGAGAGCCACTGTCTGCGGATTGTGTTTGTGCTTTGATGAGAGGATGTTTCGGTGCACTGGGATCCACCTTCTCTCCTTGCAACCAGTATGTGACTAGAACTCCTTTTCCCTGTAACAATGAGGAATAGATGTAGGTTTTTGTCGCTGACGATCTAGTAAGATTAGTTTATTGACTGAGGAGGTACCGTTGAGCTCCATTCTTATAGTTCTAAAATGTTTGCAGAAAGGAGGTAGGTATGCTTATGAAAATGGTACAATACGGTGCAAAAATCGGGACCTTTTGAAAAAATCGTCGAAGCACTGGGATCTATTCGATGGAAGCTGATGCCCACATTTTTTTGTTTTTGTAAGAATAGTTTATACAAACTGAATGTAATACCCTGTTTATTTTTAAAATATTAGCCAAGTTATTTTAATAAATAAGATAGTATCGAATAGCAATTATGATGATTCTTTGTTAATGACAATATGGTCTGGTTAAACACAATTCTGCCAGTGTCAAGTGATGGAAAATCATTGTAAATTAGGTATATGAGTTATCAAATCGTTAGGATTGTTTGATATTTTTACTAGAGCATATTTTGTTATCAACAGGGAGCGGGGACTCTCCAAAGCCCGTTGGCTTTGGAGACGAGAGGTTAGAGTCCCTGTTACACCCCGAATATCAATAATCAAACGGGCGATAAAATCAAAAGCATACAAACCGTAACCAAAAGTTTGTATTATCTCAATTAAAATCAATCAAATTAATGCTTTATTTGTCGAATGTTTCGGTCGAAAATGCAAATTAATCTCCAATTCTGATTTCAATTCAATTATGAAGTGTTAGATAATTCATTCAATTTATATATTTGTTTGATAATGCGGTCAGGGGTGCTTTCAAGTGGAAGTGGTTACTCGAGATATGAAGTTAATTTAATATCATATTGATTCAGCTAAAATTGAAAAAAGAAATTAAAGATAGAAAAGACTCAATTGGACAGTGCGGTCAGCATTGAGATAAATTTTGAGGACCTTGTGAAACTAAAATACACTATTAAAGAAACAGAAAACAGTTATAGTAATAGTATACTTCTAAAGCGACAAGGAACTCGTGTATTTAGTGCAGCCAACCGTAGATTTAGGATATATGTTGCATTTGTATTGGATTTATGGAAATTCCGCCTGGGGATTTGAAAGCTCAAATTGCGAAACATGAGCTAAGCATGAACTAGTTGTTAAATCCATAGCATTGTCTATTCAGGTTGAAGAATTATGAGAGAATGTTTAGATTCTTATTCAATATTGCATACAGTTTAATAATTATCTATCTATCTATCTAACAAAAATATTCAAAGTACATACCTTCATAGCAACCTCTCCCCGGCAGTCTAACAAGAAAGTCCCGTAGAGATCCAGCAAAGCCTTTGTGTCTGGAGACACGTGGATCTTCAGGGCTTCACCATTGGACTCCATCCGAGAGGCGGTGTTCACTGTGTCTCCGAAGAGGCAGTAGCGAGGCATCTTGAGGCCGACTACGCCAGCTACGCAGGGTCCTGGTGACAAGGATATAATATTCACTACTCTGTATTCAGTCAGTGAACTGTTTTATCATCTCTTGACCAAATCCAGATCAAATAGCAGTTGGTCGATTCCGGTGTATTCAAAAGCGTATCAACTCATTATATTTTGATGCGTGTATGTTTAAGAGTGCGTTTCCAATGAAACTGAGTGGAGCGGCGAATAGCAGTGAAGAGTGGCAAGTATTTTTAATGGGGCGGAGTTGATCGGAGCTGCTTTGAGCCATTTTTGATGTGACAAATTCAATCTCTTAGCAACGCTTTTAAATCATTCTCTACTTTAAGATGAAGATTCGGAACCAGGTATACGAAGTACAAAAAAAACAGGTTCTAGATTTGAAACATAATTATCAAATAACATTCTGAACCCGCGGAATTTTTTACTTATATCAAACATGTGATGATGAAATAATTATACGAAAATTCAAAGAGTAACAAGAAAAAAAACCGCGCATTGCGCCGTCCCGCTACCCTCCGTTCATATATTTTATTTAAAAGTCCGCTCAGCTGCGGTTAGCTCCGCTCCGATGCGGAGTGAAAATTTCGAGCACTGTGACTGGCCAATTCACGATCCACTCCTCTCCACTCCGCCCAGCCTTACGTCAGTAGGAAACGCACCCTTGACTTTTGTTTTCCATTCGTAATTAAAGCCAATAGTCCTGGTTCAATTACAATGTCATAAAGCCTATTAACTGCCTTATCATCTAATTTACGTACATTATAATATTTTTAATGGTATAAGACATTGGTTTAGTTAGTTATGCTGTGTCCATTCTAGATTGCTTTGACTCTTAGCATAGTCCAGGCTTTTGTTACATCCGATCTAACCTCCTAGTCATTAATTGTTTTTATTGAAATAAGTCTAAAAATTTACACTGCTTAATTAATTCAAAGGCTTCATGTAAAAGAACGTAGAAGTAGGTTTTAGAGACGGGGTGCTTATGCCTAAATTTTGTAGTGCTAATACAAGGGAAGGCCTAAATAGATCTGAAATTGTTAAGTTATCAGCAGACTGTTTTAAACAATCTAGAAGTAGCTGGAATGGGCGAAATCAATTGACAGAAGAACGTATTTAAACACAACTTGCAGTACAAGTAGATACTAAGCGACGATGTGACGACGTGAAATGTTAGAATTAGTCTTTTGTTTCAGCCTGTAGTCACATTACAAAGAAAATGTCTCTCGTTTGTCTCATGTCAGATGCAAAATGTCACGCGTAGGTAGCCAAGAATAACCCCCACGAATATAACATAGCAAAGTGTGCCTTTAATGTAAGGATCATCTAGATAATAAATAGACAATGTTGGATAAAGCTGTGTGGTGCCGGCTTAGAATTTGTACCAGCCCAACTCTTAACGTGGGTGTCAGTAAGAGGCGATTAAGGGACATAAACCGGGGGCTATCACTGAACTACGACCGGCATGCCCAGCGTGGGGACTCTTTCATTCTTCATACGTCTAACCAGTGGACCATTATAGGCTGTTGAGTTGAGATGTTGGATAATTCATACGGCATCTTCTAGTCCCAAGCTAAGCAGAGCTTTTTTGTTATGGCATAGAATAACTATATAGTACTAACGTTATGGCTACTAGTTACATAAAGCCGTGATTCCGGAACCCAAGGGAGGCCTGATTACATATCAGGTTCAGGAGTACTAGATAAATATTTTTAGTATCCATAGAATGAACCCGGAACAAATTTCTGCAGATCGTTTGAAAATTTATCCGTGGCGGGAATCGAAGCCATTTCCTATCTTAAGCGGACTTTTTGCCCGCTGCGCCATAGAGGTCGTCTAAATCTAAAACGCAGAATCTTGTTGACACAGCCTGACATGCCCTCATTTTCATTTTATGCTCACTTTATCAGAATTATGAGTCGGCTCATTATCCAACGAAAATATGAGAAGGAAACCACATTTATTTATGTTTTCAAACGCAAGGTTTTTCATTTAATGGAGAGGGCTGAAGAGTTTCAATGTTTTAAAATTCAAGTGGTTTTAGATTGCAAATTCAGAATTATAATGTTCCTAGCTGCTCCCCGCGATTTCACCAGTGCTAAATTTGAATTCCAAGTTACTAGGGGTGATAAAAATACGAATATTCCCATAAATCTCCAATGGGAATTTGATGATTTACCAGAACAAAAAGTCTATGTTACTCTCTATCCTCTCAACTAACTCTATGTCAAAAATCAATGCTTAGTTAGGGCGTGAAGGAAGGAAAAACAAACACACAAACAGATTTTCGCATTTATAGTATTAGTTAGGAGTTAGGATAGTAATCAAGCTTCTGCAGAGCTAAGCAAAGCGTCGGCTTTGAACGTTTTTCGGCAATAAAGTAGCTTATTTTAATCCAGGTCTAACCCTTCATCTAACCAAAATTTCATCCCGATCCGATCTGTACTTTAGCATGAAGAGGTTACAAATATCTAATGATTACGACGACCTCAGTGGCGCAGCGGGCGAGAGTCTGCCTGCGACGCAAGAGGTTGCGGGTTCGATCCCCGCCTCGGAACAAATTTGTGTACGATCTGCAGAAATTTGTTCCGTTGGTCTGGGTGTTTTCTATGTATAATAAAAAAAATATCTATCTATGTAATGTATAATATTACGTATATCAGTTATCTAGTACACACAACACAAGCTCTGCTTACCTTGGGGCTAGATAATGCTGTGTGAATTGTCCAGCATTATTTATTTATTTATTTATTTATTACATGTATAAATTTGTGTGATTTACAGTTATGTACAATCGATAAGTCTTCTTAGTATATGTGAAATGATTTTTAAGTTTTATAATCTGCGCGCGAGCAGATTGGGTTGGGACTATTTCGAATGAAAACAAAAGCAGTCACAAATTTTGTACTTACAAGGTTATTCCATCTCATTTTGACAAGGTTCGGATTGTATGACATAAAATATTTATTTTCACAGTTTTCTGTCTCATTTTAATTACACGCGGACTAAAGCCACTTTTCAGTAGGTACTATAGAAGTTTCTACGTTCCCATTACAATAAAGTACCAAGGAACTACATAGAATTCAACTAATAAAGCAACTGTAACCGCAGTTGCAAAGTTTCTCTGAATATTCAATTAGGTTGGAAGGTTCTGACCATGGATGAAATGACCAATAGTTCGCTCTACGAACCGTTTCTCTTTACAAAACTACTTGTGGTGCTAGAGGTCAAGTTTCTATGCGAACCGAGAAATGATAAGCGAGCAAAAGGTACTTAGGTTTATTTCAAGTTGCTACTCGAAAATAACCCTTCGGCGTTGAGTTCAAGTCAGTTTGTATTACCATATCTAAATAGGTTCAAGGTACCAAGGTATCTAAATTTAAATAGTGACTTTGAAAAGTTTAACGCGGGTGACGTTTTTCAAAGTCTTATACTAAAACTTAGACACAATTCATTTGCCTTTCATTTTCTACGAAAATTTAATAATGTCTCAAAAAAATTCGATTTCGGCAGGATTGGAATTCGCGCCTCGATGACCCGAGTTTGAATCCTGCCGAAATCGTAAATTTTTGGGACATTTTAATTTTTTTGTAGAAAATTGCCCAAGTGCGAGTTACGAGTTACGTTACAATATAAAGAAAAAAAACCTTTATCATTATTGTCGATAGGTATTAAGTACCATAAAGAATAAATAAAACTGAACATTTTGCTCGTTACAGTGATCAATAAAAGTTTGAAACGTTTGCAATAATACTCTACACTTTAAAATTTAAGAGATACTGTAGAACTGTTCAAACAGGGAGCTCTGAGCTTTGAGTGCCGAAGTGACTTTGAAGGAGACGACTGAATGTTACGAGAACCATTTCGATAAGATTGTCTTTCTTTCTCTAATACTGTATTTGTATGTATACAATATTTGTATACGTGTTACCTGCCTTTCCATTTCATATGCGACTCTTTGTTTCGCGAAAACTATTCAACTACTTTATAGCAAATTTTTCAGGCATACCTCAACTCAGAATATCATCGATACTATTATTTTGAACAAAATACAAAGGGAATTTGTCGCTCAGTGACCACGTCGAGCTATCGAGGTAACAAACTTACAAATATTGATGCTGTGAGAATTGCTTTTAATAATGCTGGGTGAATTGTCCAGCATTATTAAAAAAAATATAAAAAAAATATTATAAATACAAATGTCTGTCATACCTAAATAACTTTTTACAAACCTATACTCCGATTCTAAAACCTGGATATTTTTATATGTATACAAAGGGATTACAAAACCCAAAAAATATTCATCATCATCAGCCTAATATTAGTCCACTGCTAAACATAGGCCTCCCCTAATGAGTGCCATAGCGCCCTGTCTTCAGCTTGCCGCATCCAGCATCTGCCAGTCTTTTGCAAATCGTCTTCCCACCTGGTCGGAACGCGTCTACGCTTGCCGTGTCGCGGTCTTCACCCAAAAAATATTGGTGGACAGTGTTTAATGACACATTAGTATCATCACAGCACATAATCTCAGATAATAAAACACATAGCAGCACATAGCAGCTAAATATCAGCACAGCATAAAAGCTCGTAACAATTTTTGGTTTTTAATTCATCACTTAAAATCTCCCGTCCGTTTTCAAATTCAAATTTAATCATTTTTTTGCTTGACAAGTGAGATTATGCGTTGTTGAAGTTTGTGTTTTACTTTTAGAGATGATCTTGCTGTTACCGTGTTCCCTTCTATTATTGTTAACATTTTTTGTTAAGTTCATAAATGTCTTTGATCATAAAATACTTAGGATTCTAAAATCTGAGTATATAACAACAACATGAACTTGTTTCGTATAGGAACTATATATAAAAAAATACTTCTTTATTTAAAACAACATCCAGCCAGGAGGTCATACAGTATTTCTAACTATTAACGCTTTCTTGAGAGTACCGGACAAATAGACTTAATTTTTTTTGTCGATTACTGTACGCGTTTATGGAATAATTATTTTCTGCGTCATTTTTGCCTTTGCAATCATGTCGCATCGTAACAAATACAATAAAAGTTTTAACTGCTGAATCTACACGAACATAACAATGGAATTAAGTTTTATTGTCGTGATAAATTTTGTCATTAAAACATTGTGTTGCATTGCATTCTTCTTCATTCAATCATTCAACCTAATTTTAGCCAAAAAAGAAATGGAATTTCTTGAAACGTCTTTTGTTTCATTCGTTACCCTGATTGTGTAAAACCTTAGTGAGTTCCGTTTAGATTCCGAAGTAAATTTATAATTATATTGTAGGTTACACACATTCACAAGATTCAATTAGTTTCAAGCACTGCCTGGGGGTACAATATGTTAGGCAAGTTTTTTATAAGATGATAACTAAGTTATAGTGGCATGTTACGCAATTAGGAGCCTTCGGGATGAGGTGACAATCGACCGACTTAAAATGGTCTATTACGCTCTTGTTGAATCTAAGCTAAGGTATAGCATCAAATTCTGGGGGGGTAGCTATAAATATAATATCAGCAAGGCTTTTATTATTCAAAAGCGCGCCATTCGCACAATGGTTAGAATACCTCAATGGGAATCCTGTAGAGAACATTTCGCAAACCTAAATATTTTGACTGTACCTTGCCTATACATCCTGGTAACGCTAGTAGATGTAATCAAGCACCCACTCCGATACGAGACCACGGACCAAAAAGTAGAACGCCTTACCACAAGGAGGAAAGATATAAGCACTCCCTATCGACCTACCCTTGAAGTTTCAAAACATTGCTGTAGGTAGATATCAAGCTATAAAACTGTTCAATGCATTACCTACTGACTTAAAAACTATGGACAATGCAAATTTATTAAAATTAAAATTAAAGGAAATTTTGTTAAAGGGGTGTTACTACTCTATAGATGATTTTATTAATGCTGACATTGTATAATACTTTTTTTTTTCTCACATCGTTTTTGTATGTACTGATCTAATACTGCTGTTATTATTATTGTTATTTTCTGAATTCACAAATGTTTGTTATTTTATTGTTATTGATTATTTGTAAACTTGTATGTACTTTGATTTTATTATTTTTTTGTTTTTGTATGACGTGTTGTTATATTTTATTAATTATTTGATGACCGCATGTAATTATTTATAAAATTTCAGATACAATTTAATATTGTTAGTGAATAAACATTATGAATTATAGTGTCAAAAACTCTAACTATAATATCCAGTAGGATTCGTGACGTATTCCCCTATCTACTTACAACGTGACTAGACTACCCACTCCATCAAAGGCATATTCAACTTATGCATATTTCATAGATAAGTTTCAAACGTCTGGCGTCTAGATTGCATTCAGTGTGCTCGACTCGTGATTGCTGAATGACATATGTCTTTGAGTTTGATATGAACGGCTAGGTGCCAAGGTGTTTATGAATGTTTTGTATTAGTTCATACCTAACTCAACAATACTGAGATAGGTACAAACAATACTTTAAGACGTGTTTTACCTTTACCGCTTATTTTATACTGAACCTCAATTTATGCGTGCTAGATGTTGACTGCGTCGAGTAAAGGGCCATGCGAGATATCTCGCAAGCGTACCGTAGCTTTAGTAAGCCCGGTGTCAACATGTAAGTACGAGTCGCCTATTTTAACGTATTATATTGTATTTCACCTGTCGTGAAATCATATTAAATGGATGATTCTTATCAGAATGCAGTTCAATCCTCAGTTTCATCTGATCGTGCTACCGGTAAGCTCCGGTCGCACGGTCAAGACCAAGCGGTCATGAATTATCTCACCGCGTCGAGAAGAACCTAGCGCCATACGAGATATCTCATCATCGCTCATTGCTTCAACATAACTACACAAACTAGCAGGCTAAAGGTTTCTTTGTCGCTTCTTTACTTTAGTCTACATACCGAAGTGATAGAAATAAATATCACTTTATTTCCGTGTCATTGTTTTATATAAGAAGTTTGACGTTTTCTAAGTGTACATATTTTTTTTGTATTTATGGAAATAAAGCATTTTTAAATTTTTTTTATTTGATTTGCTATAGTACGCTTGCGAGATATTAGCAATCGTGCCTTATTCTGTTATGCTCTAGTAACCTCGATACCAACATGCATTTACTAATTATCCTAACATCGACCTGAAGTGGGCTTTACTTTTTTTTTTTTTGTACCTGTCGCCGATAGGTGTTGCTCTTGGATCTTAAACCGTCTGACCACGTCGAGTAAAGTCAGCGACATTTGAAATATCTCGTAAGCGTAGCGCTTTCTGTTGCATCGCGTATTGTTTCTACATTTCTTGAAATAATTATTAAACAGATGATTCTTACCAGAATGCAGTCCGATCCTCAGTTTGAGTTGATCGTGCGGCCGGTGCCTGATTTTGAACCGTCTGACTGCGTCGAGGAGAGCCAGCGCCATGCGAGATATCTCGCAAGCGTGCCGCGTACCGTTGCGCTCTGGTAACCCCGATACCACCATGTACGCGTCGCCTATTGTTTCTACCTGTGGAGAAATAAAATTATAAATGCTCTAATCAAACTGACTAGAAACGTCGAATACCAAATCACAAATCTATTTATTTATGGTGTGTTCTATGTACATTGTGCAAAAACACTAGGTACTCATTAGTCTTTGATCAGGTTTTGATCAAAGTTAGTAGGTAGTCTACTATTAAAACCCATAGAGAATAAATGCACAAGTGTACCTGCTGAATGATACTTATAGGTAAACAATTAAAGTGATGAGAGTGACATTAAAATTCTGAACAAAAATCAAGAATTTGAAGATATTATAAAGAACTTTAGCAAGATAACAATGAACAAAAACAATTAACTTACCTTATAAACATCATAGTTTTCAACAATACTGTCGAAGCAAGTGTAGAGATCGTTTAGTAGATCCACGACTTGCATCGGCGTGGACGAGGCAGAAAGAGAAGTGAAACCTACGATGTCTGAGAAGTATATTGTGACTTGCTCGAAAGTTTCGGCTACCACGGACTGGCCGTTGATGAGTTGGGATGCTACTGACCTGGGAAGAAAGGATGATCAGATCAAAGCCAACTTCTTTGAAATTCATTCAAAATCTTATTAAAAGCCATTCATACTCCATAAAGAAGCCACGTTAAAGGATAACGCTCGGCGGCGTTAAAAAGAGTTGGGTTACCAGATTATGGAACCTTGGCAATCTTCTTTCCGACAAATTCACGTTTCGGAATTAATGAATTTTACTGTTTTTTTAGTAAGTACCCACCATTATGTTTTATTTTATTTCGTTATTATAGAAGTACACGATACAAGATAAGACAAGTACAAGATAACCATTTTTCTTATAAAAAATATGAACTTAAATAAGGAAATTTACGGTTGCATTTCTATTCTTTGTTAACAAAGTAATCCTATTCGCTTCGGTCTGTTAAATAGACTAAAATCACAAAGAGCAAAGATCAGGTAAGGTTCAGTCTCATTAATTTCATCCTCTTTGATATCTCCGGACCAAATTCAATAGAACCATTGACAAAGCTTCAATTAATAAGACATGATTAGACGTCAAAAGATCTATCGGAAATTGATTGGCTGGCTAAGTATTATCTTTATTGTATCTATTATTAATGGACCTTCAAGTTCATGGAAACTTGTCATAAAAGTGGTATAACCATGGCATTATTTTTTGTATACAGTTTAAAATCCCTAGAGAGCAAAGATGAACAGGATAACTTCAAAATACTCCACTGTAGTATTCTCAAAACCTATTTTTAAATCACATTTTGGAAATGCATACCTATAAAAAGTATTTACGTCAAAATATGATTTCAAGGTCGCTGTAAACTTTGATTAACACTCAAAGATATCGTTCATTCTAATCAAAAAACGCGAAGCTCGGAAAAATTTATGAAAAGATCCTCCATCTCATTAGGGAAAACGAATTTTCTCCACTGATCAGTAAGACAATGATAAAAGATTTCGTTAAAATCCAATTTAACCGAAAATATTTTATTCAAACCACAACATGGATCTATGTGCAATATAAGAATGTACGTAAATTTACGGTGAAAATCTTTTTATAAAACGAAAATCTGTTTTTCATCATAACAAAGAGAATTTTTTAATATTTATGAGTAGAAACATGCTTAAAATATGTCCCGGTATAATAACTTCAAAGCACTATTCTGAATTTTGATACAAGAGTAAAAATTCAATGAGATTTTTTGTGTTATTTGTCTTCGCATACCAAGAATGTTTTGTAGAGAAAATGCCTCTTCATGCAAGCTCGTCCATCATTATTTTGGAGACCTTTTGTCTTGGATTTTCACAGTGCTTTAACCATGACCATGTCTTTGTGATTTATTTGAAGATAAATAGAAAAAGCCGTGTCTTGGCTGGACAGGGTATATCTTAATATAGCTAGATTTATCGTTCTAACTTTACCAAAAGGTACACAAAGTTTTCATACCCAATTATTTCCAGAAGAGAAACTGGATAAGAAGGTATCAAACTAAGTAACATAAAATTTTAACCAAAGGGCTTTTACGAACAATGTCATTTACGTGCCAAGTTAATTCAGACCCTAGAAGCCTTAGTCTGTCTGTATTATAATTTGATATTCTCTGACCTAAGGCTAGAAAAATGGAAAAAGGTTTTAGGTAGGTACTTCTCAAATAGTAACAATAAGCGACACAAAAGCGTGTGAAATGAATACTCACTTTGGTAACAGCTGATACAAAAGTTCCTCACATTTCTTCTTCTCTTCCAAATAGTCCTGTGTGCGTTCGCTTACAAGATACTCCAAATTATTTGCATATTGTTCCATACGTGAAAGCAGGTTATCTAATATATTACTACTTTCTTGAGCTCTGTGGAAGAAAACAATATGTTAATTTTTTTATTTACTTAACAAAATGATCACAAATTTTCTTCATAAGAAATATGGGGACAATTTTTGAACCCTTCGGGCTTACCATGTGTGTGATTTAAAACTTAAAATCACACACTGCCCATTAAAAATTTTGGAATTACCGTTATTCAACGAAATAATAAGATAAAAAAGGTGGCGGCGCTAGTTTGGCTCGAGGTATCGTCTTAATCTTATCTAATCGCTCAAAATTACACATTTTGACATTTTAACTTTGATAGATAGATAGATTATATCTGATGAAAGAAACTACAGATGGGACGCGTGTCAATAGTATCAAGGTTGAAGCAGCCTTCTGTCAAATTCAAATCTGTCTTATTCATTTCTGTCAAACACAATTTTGTCGAAATCACTTCACGCACTATCTAAGAGTTTCTTTCATCTATGAACGATTCTGCGACGATACCGTTGTCATAGTAAGTCCATTGGTTAGCAGAATTCAGCTCGAACTTTATGCTCTTTGTATATGGTTGACATTCACCATTCATATCAAGATCAGGGCTATTAAATGTCCTTGGCATAAGATGAATGACAACGAAACTTTATTATTATGACAAACAAGTCTGCGTTAGTAGTTATAGAAAAGTTTTGGGAAAACAGAGTCTTCTATGTGTCATAAAATAAGGGGAATACCTATATCACATTTTATCGGAAAAACATCAGTCAGCGAATTGTAAATCACTGTCATAAGTATTTTTTTTCTCATAAATTTTAAAGCCCGCAACAGACGGAGCTAGAGTATACATTAGTATAGATCATAGCAAGTTATATTACGGTATATTTTTTTAGTAATAGGCGAGGGACCATAGATAGATAGATAGAAAATGCTTTGTTGCACACATAAATTTACAAGACAAACAAAAATAAAAGAAGTAAAAAACAAACAGACGCGACAATAACGTATAAATTATACTTATTATTTATTACGTCATCAAAATATGTCGACAGATATAATATTTTGGTACATGACGGCAGCAGAGCTAATAATTGCAAAATTATATATTATAGCATAGCCACCGTCTGTGGCAGCTTGCTATACCATAAATATAGCTTACTATATTAATATGTATAAGCTTCGTCTGTTGCGGGCTTAAAAGCTTTAAATTTCTTTGGCTGTGTGAATTGTCCAGCAAAAAAAAAGAAAGAAAAATAAGGTTATATTCAGAGGTTATAAATACGGTACGATAGCGGACTGAAGATTGTTCAAAAAATCTTAAGATCTCTGTAGTAGGAGATTAAAGGTCGTCTCTTCAAACCATTAATTATGTTAAACATTTTACATATTTAATACCCAAGTATTATGTTCCTGAAATATCCAAAATTTACCACAAATTTACACAAAAGGAGCATTGACTAATATTTGAACTCTAGAATATTAAACCTCGTTTTACTTCCCAAGCAAATTTTCAAGAAAGGAATTTCTTTAGTCGACGTGACAGGGGGCCTAAGGCATGTTTAACATACCAAATTTTTCGCAAAGGGAAGCAGAACGAAATGTAGACACTGAAATTTACATAATTTCTATTAACAATAAGGGTTTTTGTTCTGGAAGGTCCAAAATTCCCAAATGGCACAAATGTCCGGTTAATTACAATCTGGGTCTCTTCAAGTCAAGAGTGAATAGGTATCTTCTAGACCTTCGTGATACATCGTCGGCCACGTCTTAACTTTCCATCAGGTGAGATTGTAGTCAAACGAAGGTCTATTGACTATAAAAAAAGGCATTGAGTCCAATGGCTACCTACTTTTGTTTAAAAATTTGCTTTTATAAAATTAAGAAGTCTACTTGTCGAATCACGAATTTCATTGTCGAATCACATTGCACTACAAGGGGAGAAAGTGATCGATTTTATTTAGGAAACTAATAACAAAAATATTAGGTTTAAAATGAAAATTACAAATAAAGAATTTAAACAGATTAGAATTAGTATAAACGATTGATAAACAACTATGATGATATTGATGGATGTGACTCGAGGGTAGAATAGCTTTTTCTATAAAAGCCGGCGCAAACCAACGCTCGCTCTCATTTTGCTGCGCGCCACCGTGGAGTCAACACCTCGTTACGCTAGCCGACGGAACGAGGGACTGAGGCCCATTCTGCTACAAGTCGTCTTGCTGAACGGACGTTCACTCTCTTGCGTATTGTTGTATCGTTGCGATAAGTACCTAAGTGTAGTTGAATATGAGAAATCCTCATTGTGTTGAGTTATTAATTTTCCATTGTTTGAGTAAAATCCTTTAAGGTTGTGAAAATTGTGTTTCTTTTAAATAAATTAGCTTGACATTGCTAAAAATATTTTATATAATCATAGTTGTTCTCTATCTACGACGAACTCAAAAACAGTTTACAACAGCGGCGGTTGTCGGTTCTTATCTAAATATGGCCGGCCCACGGACCAACCTTGTTTCTCTGTCGGATGTACATAGTCGTTACTAATCTAATCCTTCAGAGAAAGATAGATAAATGATACTGTACGTTCACACATCATTATCTAAACTAGCCAAGACGACGGCAAGAAGCAAAAACACATTGATCTGGTATTTGTCCGAAGAAATGAGCATGATGACAAACCTTGAGTCACTTTCTTGCACTGTCGAATAAATAGTGTCAAAATATGATTTGATCTACAATTAGTAAATACCAACACCAGAATGTATGTACACATTACTTGTTGAGCCTGCGCACGGCCCCCTTGAGATGCGCAAAGTCGGGTCTCTCCGCCGGGTCCTCGGCCCAGCATCTGCGCATGAGTTCTGTGGCGTCATCGACCTCGCAGGAGCGGTGATACGACGTGTTGGGGCGGAGGCCGCTGGCGATTACGGTTTCTATTATATCTGTAGAATACAAGGGAGATTAAATAAATTAATAAACAATGCAGCATAAACCATACTGCATAAAATTACACAGCAGCATCTAGATAGATCCTCAAGATAAGCAGAGCTTGTTTACCACTAGCTTGAGTTCTAGATAATCATGCTTTAAACATTTCATAGATCATTATAGAACATTAAAAACACCCAGCTAACACAGAAAAGGAGATCGTAGAAACATTTATCCAAAGGCAGGAATCAAACTCACAATCTATATAAGCTTGCTAAATAATAACTGAATTTTTTTTATTGTACTTTATTTGAACATTTAAAGACCAAAATTAATAATTTGTGTTAGCGTATTAGCATTTAAATAACGCAAGACTAGTTTTAGAACAAATCGTTTTCATTGTTTATTTTAAATAGATCATAATTTTCATAATCTAAAAATCTTTCATTCCTCAACGAAACAATATCCATTCAGTAAATCAGTAAAATGATATTTAACTACGAAGACATCCAAAGATACCTAGATAAGTATAACATCCTCAAAAGACGCTCAAATGAAACAAGACGAACTATTGCAACTAAACTAAATAAAAATCATGTGTTTTGAATTCTGATATCTGTGTTACAGATAAACATCACGTCAAACTTAAAACGCCCTTCTTTTGCGCCGGGGTTGTTAAAAAGAGTTCGTAACACCCAATCTCACCAGCTAGCGATTTTTTGTTGATATAAGCTTCTTTTATTAGAAAATCTACGGGCATATTATGTTCATAGAGAAAAGGTAGGGGCGATCAATCAACTAAAACTATCAAACACCTAGGTTTATACAGCAGTTTTTCTCAATAAAACAGTTTCAGTTTCCAACCATTGAATAGAAATCTTTGAAATTAGCTCTTTTTGTGAGAATAAATTGAATTGAACGGTAACTACCCTTTCGTTATCCCTTGAGCCTAGAGACGGGGGAAATGAAAATTGCTTGAAAATTGAGTTTATTACGTCTGCTTTTAATTTCCTAACGACAAAAAATTCTGCTCGAAGACAAAATGTGATTGGTAATAATATTTCCCGGTGGCGCTTGGAAAGAATTTGTCAAACAATTTAAAATATTCCAAACCGATCTCAATGTAGAATAAAAAAAACTTTAAGTAATTTTTTTGACTTTTTGAAGAAACAATTTTACAATATGCCACAGATATGGCCGGTATCTACCTACCTATGTATTCTGTACAGTGAGGAAAAAATAAAAAATACAAAAAAGCTTGCCAGTGTGGGTTTTCTTTATCTTTACAACAAACCTCATTCCGAACAAAATACCTTATTCTGCTAAATAAAGCACTTAACACTTCACTCCACTAGGACAATCAATGGTCCTAGTGAAGCGTAGGTGATCGTCACCGTATGAAACATTTTGGTATTCTACTTTAGATGATAGAAACTACCAAATAAGCTTCTTGGAAACTACTGCAGGACAAGCACGAGGATTGTTCTCTATGGTAGAATAGACAATAATAACACCACATCGTCATACTTAGCGTATATTATTGAAGTTAAAGAAATGAATTTCAAACAATTTATGCATTCGATGACAAAGTAACGTAATTCTTAGGGTTCCGAACCTCAAAAGGAACATGAACATAAAGTCTGTCAACCCTCTTTTCTCGGAAACTCGTTTCTCTTTTTCGTGGATGTATCGCGTTATAAATCAAACTTCTAAGTCAACGTAATCAAAAGTTATAGTCGTTTTTGAACAAATAATTTGAAATTTCCTAGGGAATCAGATGCACACAAAATCTATAGGGTCTATAATATCCTATTGACCTACAATCATGAAGCAAGGTCTTATAGCACAAGTAAAGGGAAAAATCTGTAAACCGTAAATTTGAAGATAAAATTTAAGATTTTTTTTTATCTCGCTAGTGACCAAAATATAGTAAGGCACTTCACGTCAAAGTGTCAAGGCTTTGTAAACCATTCTATCAATAACTTCGTCTAAATACAGACCGTTCACCGTATGATGTCCCTGCCGTGATATGAATTGTTCCCAGGCAGGGGACATCATACGGTGAACGGTCTGTATTTAGACGAAGTTATTGATAAAATGGTTTACAAAGCCTTGACACTTGACACTTTTGATGCGCGTCTGTAGGGAAAGCACAGGGATTTTTGTCTAGAGTAGAATAGAGAAAAATTACGTCACTGTGTTATCGAATGAGTAAATTGTTTGAAATTCATTTCTTTAACTTCAATAATATACGCTAAGTATGTAAGCTGCACGTACTGTCCAGAGTATCTTTCATCTATGGTTTCAACCTGTGACAATACCAATGACATGATAATGAGATTGGTTAGCAAGAGTCTACATAAATCTCACTCATTTATATACAAATATAAAACTTCAAAGCACTCACCTTTAGGAGGCATCTCAACTCCCGGTCCTAGCCAGAAAGCCCCCTGTCTGTTGACGATCTCGTGCATTATTATCCCGAAAGAATACACGTCGCCTTTCTGTGTCCCGTCGGCCGGAAGTTCTGCCATGCGGAGCAGTTCTGGTGCAGTCCATAGCTGACCTGAGAAAAAAAAATATGAGCCATAATAGCGGGGCAATGCAGCGTCTTGGGGAATCTTCCTATTGGGTAAGTTGGGCTATGTTAATTTATTGACTGGCCTGCAACAGTCTGTTCAACACGGATTCGAACCCACAATACCAGGCTTAGGAGGTCGATGCCTAATCTATGAGGTAGGCGACAAGGGCTGTTGACCAAGCAAAATATTGACTAAACAACCTTTAACAAAACTTTGTGAACCGTAAAGTTTCACAACCACCACATCCACAAATCCTGGCCTCCAGTAAGTATAAAAAAACAAAGGGAACGCACCAGCTTTTAAAAAATACTATGCAGCTTAACATATTATTTTGTAAAGCAATGCCTTCAAATATTAGGTCCTTACATATGAAATTGGCGTTTTTCGTACTGGCCACTTTAATCACAAATTTCTCCTCTTTGGTAAGGAATTCCAAATTCAAATTTGTACAGCTATAGACTCATGTATTTGTGCTTCGATGATCGTCATTCATTTGTTTTTTTTCTTCTGTTTTTTTCTGTTTGCGTCACTCATTTTACAAAATGGAAAACTTAAAATATCGCATTATTTACGAGTACGAGTTCCGCCGTGGCACTAGTGCTGCGGAAACAACTCGAAGGGTGAATGATGTGTATGGCGGTCGTGTTGCAAAAGAAAACACAGTTCGTTTTTGGTTCCAACGTGGCCAGCCAGCCAAATCCTGCCCCAAGCGAAAATTAACCCCAAAAAAGTTACTTGTAAGCGTTTGGTGGACTAGTGCCGGTATTGTTCATTACAGTTTTCTCAAATCTGGCCAGACTATTACGGCTGATGTCTATTGTCAGCAATTGCAAACCATGATGGAAAAGCTAGCGGCTAAACAACCTAGGCTGGTCAATCGCTCCACGCCACTGCTGCTTCACGACAACGCTAGACCACACACTGCGCAACAGACGGCTACTAAATTAGAAGAGCTTCAATTGGAAAGTCTAAGACATCCTCCGTACTCCCCGGACCTTGCTCCAACAGATTACCATTTTTTTCGAAATTTGGATAACTTCTTGCAAGGGAAAAAATTCAACTCCGATGGGGCAGTCCAAATCGCCTTCAAAGATTTTATTGATTCCCGTCCGACTGGTTTTTTTAGTAAAGGGATCAATGAACTACCTATAAGATGGCAAAAGTGCATAGAAAATAATGGTTCATACTTTGATTAATTAAATATATTATATTAAAAAATATTCGACTTTTTGTTCCTCCCATACAAAACGCCAATTTCATATGTAAGGACCTAATATTTATCGTAACACTTATGTAATTTGTGTTCTAAGTTATTATGACTTTTGAAGTTTTTCCCACGGGCTAATAGAGTGGTCAAACAAAGTTCTAATGACGATAAAAAAAAGAAAAAAAATAGTAATCAAACATTTGTATCGACACAATTTATTCATAATGAGAACGAACTGTCGCACTTTCTAAAGCTCATGAAAGCTGTGCCAAAAGTGATAAACTGTAAATGAAAAACGGTTTTAGGACGTGTTTATTTTACGATACCCGAATAAATACTGCATAAATTTACTAAACAAAGGGTAAACGAAAATATCGGTCTCCGAGAGCTTTATTTATGATAAAATAAAAAGTTTATTTCCGTCGATTGTTTTTCTGGAATAATTTTACGAACTCTGTGGCTCAGTGGGCGATAATCCGACTATCAGCTCGTTCCCACTTGTCGGATGTCGGACCCGGATTTTCATCGGATGTTACAGCGGCAGAGCATTTTATATGAAGATATTCACACTTGTCGGAAACCTATTTGTGTCGGCGCCAACAAGAAATGTCGGGTGTTTAATAAATAAATAAATAAAATAACCAATTTAGCCAGCCCTTTACGCTCGAAATAAAAAAACGTGTAGGATCTCGCTCACCTAAGAGTTAGTATGGTGCTTTTGACATTGTTGTTTTGAGGTCGGGGACGACAATCCTTACCCCGCTATCCCTTATAACCTTTTGTTGACGACCTCTGTGGCGCGGTGGGCAAAGGTCTGCCTGCGACGCAGGAGGTTGCGGGTTCGATTCCTGCCTCGGGACAAATGTGTGTACGATCTGCAGACATTTATTCAGGGTGTTCTGGTCGTTTTCTAAGTATAGTAAAAAATATCTATTCATGTATTGTGTTATATTATGTATGTTAACTAGTACCCAAAGTACACATGCTGTGCTTAGCTTGGGGCAAGGTAAAGCTGTGTGAATTGACCAGCATTATTTATTTATTTATAATGTAGATAATAACATTCTAGAATAATTGAAAAACTTAATTTCGTCTTTTCTCAGTTCTGTTATTAAGTTTTGAAATGTTCCCAAACAAAATCTTTTTTCAGAATTGGGTGCACCCAGTATGTTCTTTCCTTAGCTGTCTATTCGTTATCATCTTAATTAATCATCACTACATCTTTTTCGACATCCAATGTGCATAGTCGCCTGGCGTAGTATTAAAAATTAGCGCCAGCTTCGACCGTGGCCGACAACCGATTATAACCCGAAAGTGTGATCAAGCGCCTATCCGATTAATAAACAGATCCAACACCCGACTAGTGGGATCAAGCTCTTAGACGTCAGCGATTGCGGGCTAATTAAACAATATTTTATTTTTCAATCGATAGGTGCCCTAAAAATTACATTTTCAAGTTGCGCGGCAACTTGACGAAAACGCTGGATGCACGCCATATTGCTCTGTGATGTACTTAAGTAGCACCTGAACAAATGCGCTGATGTTATGATGAAAGTTGATACTTTTAAGTTTGCCTACATAGCCGTATGTCACAATAACATTGCGCCCACTCTTTCATGGTGTTTAAATACGCATTAAAAAAAGCTAAAAACTTAAAATTGAATTTTATAATTTATTTTCTTATTTTCTGAACTAAACCTAACATTTTCCAACTGCTTTTTGCCTAAGCTATCTTAATAATATATTTTTAGATTTATTCTCTTATTTATTTATTTACTTTAATTAATACGGTAACATCACTTACATTAATAAAAGGACAAGTTCAAAATTATGATAAATTAATGTTGTAAACTTATGTTGTAAAATGCCTTATTTTTATTTTGTTTTAATAGTCCATTATTAATAATATGATTATAAGAGGTTCTCTTTTGTTTTTCGTTTCGTTAGTTAAAAAGAAATAAAAGTACCTCGATTATTTTACAACAAAACAAAAGAAATTCTATAAGTCGATCAACAGAAAATCTCTAGAAAATTATGTTGTCGAAGTACCGACTAGAGCTCACTCAGAAACTTTTTAATTTTGTTCTCGCTTTGTAATTGAGTTGAAAACTTTTCTTATCCCTCTTTACTAGACCTCAATAATAAAATGATTACGTACATATTAAACAACAATACAAAGATAATAAGGATATATGTATTTCTAGAGTGGCTATTTCAATTACTACATAGTATAAAACAAAGTCGCTTCCCGCAGACTACTTGTCCCTATGTATGCTTAGATCTTTAAAACTACACAACAGATATTGATGCGGTTTATTTCAACAGATAGAATGATTCAAGAGAAAGGTTTATATGTATAATACATTATATATACATATATATATAGTACCCGTGCAAAGCCCGGGCGGGTCGCTAGTAAGGGAATAAGTCAAACCAAGCAAGTTGAAAATTTTGACTATGTTAGATAGAGCCATACATTTACCGTGTCCATTTATTTCATTGTTATCGCTGTAGATATCTATTATAAATGATGACCATCAGCGTGCGAAGTCTAAAGTCAGAAGTTGATGCTATGTATCAAACTTAACGCATTCACTGCCGAGCCTCAGCGGGGCGTACTACATCTAAAATCACTTAAATTCACGTGTGCATCGTGAACACTAGGTTCAGGCAACACCCTAAATGCATGACAGTGACAGTAATTCAACTACAACATTGACAGAAGCGCAGCTGTCAAGGATGATAACTGTCAGAACACTTCACGCCATCACTAGGCCAGCACTAGCCCCTCTTTCCGGACGAAAAAAGATCGTTGAAGGTTTTTACCCAATTTCACAATGACCTGTTGTATTTCATAACTTTGTTTAATATATTTTAGAGTCAGATAACACAGTATTTCAATTCATACTCACTTTCCCACGATAAGGAACACTATGTTTTAAATAAATAAACTTACGTGTCCAATAACTATGAGCCCTAGAGTCCTTTTCAAAGACCCGCAGCGAGTGGAGTCCGAAGTCCGTGATCTTGAGCACGAAGCGCGAGTCCACCACGCAGTTACTGGACTTCAGGTTGCCGTGGGACCGGATGTCTGTCCCATGGAGGTAGTGCATGCCCTGGGGTTGAACAACTTGTTTTATTTATCTATCTATATCATGTAATAAGTACTAGCTTCTGCCCACGGCTACGCACGCGTTTTTTCCGGGATAAAAGTAGCTTTGTATGTTATTCCAGGTCCAATCTTTATGTGTGCAAAATTTCAGCTCGATCCATTCAGTATTTTTCGTGTTTACTTCGGATAAACATTATTACTACGGCACAACTCACTATAATACAATATATAAGTATAATATTAAGTATTAAGTGTCGTACATAATACATACAAGCTCAGCTTGGTTTTTAGCCTCGCACCAGTAATATTATAAATTCGGTAGCAACTCTGTCTGTCTGTACGTCGGTCTCGAATTTCATCAAATTCAATATTTGTTGGTTGCACGAACGTGAAAACAGAAATAATGAAAACATCAACATCAAATAAAAACATGAAAGTGTCCTGTTATGGTCACATAATTTGGTCGTGATCTCAGGAACCAATGACTTATATTTTTATTCGAAGGTTATTACTTATTATTTGGTGCCTTAAACCAGTTTCTTCATAAATTGTATAGTTTTCATGTTAATAACCAAGAACTTGGTTTTTGCGCTCATGCCATTCCAAAAACGTACGTGAAATCTTATGCCTATCTTTTTATTCTATGCCCTCCTAACTTAATAAATTATTAGCTTGCAATAACTTATACCAACAACATTAAATAATATAGGTAATATATTAAATAATATACATACATTATTACTAAGTAATTTACTTACATAATTTGTAGAGCTATTTTTTATAACGTTCTGAACGAAACCTGTACGAGATTAAAGATATCTGTCAGAAATAAAAACGCAATCTCGAACCAGTCAATGCGATTTTTCCAGACTCTATAAAACAGCGATCACACATGTGGAATAAATATGGAAATAACAGACGATTCAGCGAGAAACCATCTTGAAAATAATATTCACGACCAATACCAATTCCAGGTGCCTTTGGTATCCATACATGGAACTAATATTATAAACGCGAAAGTTTAGATGGATGGATTGATAGATGGATATTTGTTGCTCAATCACGCCAGAACGGCTAAACGGATCTGGATGAAATTTGGCACAGAGATAGATTATAGTCTGGAATAGCACATAGGCTATATTTTATCCCGCAACTCCAACGGGAATGGGAACTGTGCGGCTGAAACCGCGAGGCGCTGGTTGTAAGAAATAAATAAATAATAAAGATTGAACTTTTAAATCTAAGTAAGACACCATAGTCGTGCCGCCGGTTGCGCCACTGTGATGTCATGTTCGTTGACTTCTCTGTCAACTATGGACCGATTTGGAAAATTATTTCTCTATGGTATGGACAATAATCCCGAGATAATATTCCCATGAAAGTTGTTATCCGACGCAGTAATGTTTATCTTTTAAAAAGCGATTCTCAGTCGATTTTTAGTCTAGAATAATGGCACTGCAGCTTGTGTCTTGGGCACGCTTCCGACTGGTATTGATATGGATCAGTTGAGCTACGTGTAGATTGTTTGCAATAAGCTCAATTATTTCAATTGTAAATACTAGTTTTCATTTTATTCTATTATTTAATTGTAATTTTTCTTTCTTAATAAAGATTATAAGTCTAGAATATAGTTAGGAATCTTGTGGAAGAGGTTATCAAATCCTATATTTCACACGACCCCATTTGTTTTCCGTCAGGTGGTAACGCGGGTTTATCGATTTTCCATCTAATATATTCAGGTTTAGAGATCAAAGTTGTGACAGCGTATAACCAGTATGTTTCCTATGTTCCAAAAGCTAGAGAAATGCGTTATTTGACGTTTTTAAAGTTAAATCTGTCTATCTGTGTCAATGTAAGTGGGTTTGATATGAATGAACTTTTTTTGATTTAAGTTGTTCGTAATTAAAATAAGTGTTTTTCCACTGACTGCCGGCAGCCGGAAAGGAAAATGAATTTGTTTATATTTGCTCACATATACACGTATACAGCTTCGTTATTAATGTTAGCTTAGATCAATAATATCGACATGAACCCTGTAGGAAACAAAGAATTTATATAAATTGGGAAAAACTGTGATTAAATAAATAAATAGTGTATAATATCGTGCCGTTGTCGGCGCTGGTGTAAGAACATGCCATATGATTTCATACCTATATTGCTGCATTTCCGGTTATCGTCGTCGTCGGTACCGTGTTGGCTAATGGAAAAACGCTCATACCATGCAGTTTTTTACCTGCAAGTTTTTCTACGTTTTCAGCAAACACTATTCCTACACCCAATTATTAAAATGGTTAAGGTAAACGGCACAATTGATTTTGATAAACTAAGTTATTATGATTTTGCATAAAAGTATAAAAGGGGAGATTAGGTACTAGCTTCTTGAAAATGGAAGGCTCAACTTAGGTGCGATTAGGTCCACCTACCTCAAACATAGTTAGACCGATGGTATTGGTGTTTCATGTGCTTACTACAGCGTACTTTTCGGTAATTATTGATTATCAGACTATATAGCAAAGCCCTCGTGTTCGTTCACTGGGTGTACAAATAGCCCTAGAGCTAAAACAAAGCCCAAGGCATCATTTTCTACTCGTAAATTCAACAACTGTAAATTTTCTAATTATTCTACTGCCATTTTTATAGACAAGGAAACAAATTTACCTACTATACATTCGTGTGGAAAAAGAATGTCTGGTTGCGAGTCGCCGTGCATGGGTATTAGCATTTTTTTATCTCTGTCGCACTTCAGTCTAAAAACGTCTTTAATTCTTTGTTGTTTATTAAGTACGCAGGTATATTGCACAAGATTAGAAAAATCGTGTGTCTTTGCGTTTAGTTCTAACACAACACAAGCTATTTGTTGAGTTAGCGCTGGAAGAACGTAGGTATCTTCCGTATTCTGGTGGTATTCTATTCTATTCCGATTTTACTTAGATCAATGATTACAATACTTGGCTGAATTTCATTATGCTTCTTAGTTTCATTTAACAGGCATACGCCCACTCTTTTGGCTTAAAAAGTCCAAATATAAGGACTGAGTAGGTCTCTTTTAGTTTTCAATTTATCACTTCTATATTGCTAATGCTAAAGATGATAATATTCATGATCTGTTCCATAGATTTAATGATAAATCGTAAAGGTTTGTTTTCGTAAAATGAGTGTCATTTCTAAAGCTGGATTACAACGATTATAAATTGGTTTTACTGATACAAAATACCTAAATGAATGGTTTTACCCCAATTGAGCGCGTTGATTGAAACTCATCAAGGCCGGAAATTCGACGAATCTCATTCGCAACATTTTGAGGGAAATAATGAATGCAAACCGAAATAAATTTAATTGTAGCGATTTAATTTTAGCATGGTTTCTTTGAGTTTATGCTAATCAGTCCTCATTGAGAGAATGCTCTAGCAGTCAATATTTTTCTACGAACACAAAAATACATAAATGATTTTGGTTTCAAGTTAAGTGTTATAAGGTTATTTTGTAAGCCAAAAATAAATAATAAAGTCAAAATAAAACCATTCGATTTCATCAAAACTTCGAGGTTAGTCGCTTTCTGCGTAATTACGTCTAAGTTATGCTACAGTAATGAAAAATGCCAGATTAATAAAGAAACGTGAATGTATACTCTGTACTCACTCTTACGATATCGTGCATAAGGCTGACTTTGAACATCCAGTCCAGCTTTATGGACTCGTTCTCCAATATGTCTTGTAGGGAACCTTTCGGACAGTATTCGGTTAGAATGCAGCAATGGGGTGGATCCACACAAGCTCCGAAAAACCTGCACCAAAAACATAAACGGCTTAGTAAACCGAAAAGAGTTTTCGAAGATAAATATTATTTTATAAGTAAAGCTATTTTCTGAATAATTTTCTTTTGGACAAATTTAGGCTAAGAGTTAACGATGTTCGAAAAACATCTGAGTAAATTTCAGCTTGATCTATTCATACCGAATTAACAAAGAGACTTAGATCTTTACAAACTTTTATCCTTAAAATGAAGCTAGATAAAATACCTTGCCAAGTGATCATGTTCCAAATCTTTCATTCTCTTCAGCTCCAGAAGCAACGGCCTCGTCAGATCGATGCGTTGCTTGTCAACCCTCTTGATAGATACCCGGCAACCCTTGTAGAAACCACACGGTGTGTAGACTTGACGGTCACCCGCTAGGGAGGTTGCTTCGTCAGAGAAGGTCGTCTGGAAATTATTAGTCTGTTAGAGCTAAAGATAAAATAAAAACCCAACTACAGTAAAATTTGTTGGAGGAAACAGTTTTGATTCTAATTATCTTATAATGTAGAGTGGTCTACACGGAGAAAACAGTTATGTTACTGTTTGTCCACCCGTCATAGAAATAGAGATGGAAGCCATGACTTTTAAACATATTATAACTAGTATTGTGGCTGTTAGCCACTTTACATAAAACGTAGCTATTCCCTTCTTTGTCTATCTATTCGCCAAACTTCATAAAGATCATTTTGGCGTGAAAAGGTTTCAGTCCGACAGAGAAAGAGTTACCTTCGCATGTCAAATTGAAAAAAAAGTTTATTAAACAAAATAAAACATAAACGACTGATAATGAACACGTAACGTTATTTTGTGTAAAAAACGTAGGTACTCAATCTTATCAAAGAAAATTTCAATCAAACAATAGAAACAGATTAGAACTATTATTAACAATAGAAAAAAATTAGCTAACTGCAGACTGTTGCAATCTAGAGGTAGCTCAACTGATCCATATTAATCAATACCAGTCGGAAGCGTGCATAAAGGCTGTTTAACTACGGAATCTTATATTTTCGAAGGTATGTTCCACCGAAGGTGACCGAAGTGTCTAAACTACATTCTCATCTAATTTTTATTTTTATTACAACAAAAGGTGGGATTTTGACCCGTCAACTACAGTCAACTAAATCTTAAATCTCAGTTTAAATGTTTTAACAAAATGACTGCCTACAATTATATATGTTGCTTCAGCCAATACCAAAACACTACCTAACGTAACAAAACAATGCTGAAGCGAAGAAAAATCTGGATCAAACAAAATACCTTTACGTTTCACCTCACGCATTCTCTTCGAACGACAAGGTAAAGCAATTTATACGTGTTCGTAAAGAATAGGGGATAAATGTTACGGAACGAGAATGAAATAAGTATTTGTAACCAGGGCTTTTGTTCGATCGAGTGACGGCCTTGTTTCACCCTAAATTGGTTGTACGCAAAATCCTACTGTTTTTTTTATTAGGTACGATCAAAGATCTGATTCAGATTAAATATTTGATGTAATGTTGATCTCACTTTTGTTTTCAAATTACACGCATTTTATTAAATTCAATCAATTTGAATTCAATTTTATCCGAAATTTAATTCAAATTTAAACAATTTTCGCTGCACTTGTGATGTTATGCGTTGTTAAAGTTTGTGTTTTTTTATGATGTGATAACCTTGCTGTTACCTTGTAGTTTTCTGTTATTGTTATCAGTCTTTGTTTAGTTTTCATAAATGTCTTTGTTGACATTATATATCTTGGATTTTGAACCAAAGTTTAGTTATTATTTTTGCGTTTAAGATTTTTTTTTTCCAAAGCTTTAGGAAATTCTATTCGCATTTATGTATATATTATGTCAAAGTGATTTTTTCTTATGAGTTTGGCTTTAGGCGAATAAGGAAAACATCAACTTTGTCAGAGACCTGTCCAACTTTTTCGTATTTTGATCAAATGAAACTGTCAAGAATTACCGAAGCAAATAAACAGAGTTGGCGTTTTGATGAATTCATAATATTGTTTTATCATTCAAATGCGTGTTTAGAAACCTAAAATCAGATGCTTCGGTGTGTATGAATTGAGGAGAACAGATGGTTTATAAAACGCGAGCTTTGATTAGAAACCAAAACGCTCGCTTCAAAATGGCTTATGAGGCTTAAGCCCGCATCATGAAGGCTTGCTTAGTCATCGTTATGAGCTTAACTGATGTTTATGCTATAGAAAATCGCAACTCAAGCATCGTTGAGTTACACTCAACTGACTGAGCAACCTTTTATACTAGGGGCCTTAGACTAAAAGTCTCCCTCACAGAGTACATTCGCATTTAATATTACAATCCAAGGTTTAAGAATTACTATACTACTCTCTGACTGGCGATCATATACATACACTACTACCTACAGCATTTCGTTAAAATGCATCACTATAAACTCTGTAGGTACTCACTGACTGGCGATCATTCACCTGTAAAGTAAAAATCCAACAAAATTAGATTTTGAGCACGCGCCTATTTTTTGAACCAGTTGTTTTCAAAATTTCAGACAAAGCGACTAGGTGTTACAAATTAGATCATTACATACAGTTTGGATACTACTCGGTGCACCTCAGTCACTAATCTAGGGCTCAAATTTTTAATAGTGAGCCAACTACTGAGTGAGTGAGATGCCAGGATTCACGTGGCAACAGTAACATTACTTGCGTTTTGAACTCAGAAAAACGATCCTATGGAATTGCCGTAAGTTCAATTTGACACGGAAGCAATAATGGATTACCAGCCTCTTTCTCACAACAGTGGTTTTACGTTAGGAATAAGCATACACACTCTTTTTATCAGCGCCCTCTTCCTGATTTCGATCTACTTTTGCTGTCACGGACGCCATTTTATTCTACGGTTTTGTTTACATGTGAGGAGATGTCATTGTGAGATTTTTATGTTTTCCCCGTGTTTTCGACTTATTTATTGAGCAAAACTGTGATATAAATTGAAAACCATATAGAAGAGGTACCATGAAGTGTTTTGTAGCAGGCTGTGGCCTATGCCAAAGCAAAAACAGGCCGAATCTAACCATAATCCGCTATGTTTATTAACCGATTTGTTTACTTAGGTATCCAGGGAAAGTACATGCTTAGGGCAGTTCCATAGGATCGTTTTTCTGAGGTTTTGAAACTGACGGTTTTCAACGTAAAGAAAAGACAGTGACAATGTCATTAGCACCTCAAACTTACATAAATATACTTATATTTTGCTTCACTTATTGAACTTTTAATGTTGTGTTGTCTTTTTCTTTTAGCAAAATCATTTTGTTGCAAAGAAATTCGATATTATTCCGATCAAATTCTGGTAATGAAGTTTATGATACTCTGACACAGACACTAGCAGAGTTGCGGCAAAAGCAAGAGTTGCCATATATAAATAAATAAATAATAAATAATGCTGGACAATTCACATAGCATTATCTAGCCCCAAGCTAAGCAGAGCTTGTGTTATGGGTACTAGATAACTGATATACATAACAAATAATACAATACATAGATAGATATTTTTTATTATATATATAGAAAACGACCAGAACACCCTGAACAAATACCTGCAGATCGTACACACATTTGTCCCGTATATAAAAAGTTGATATAAGAAGTTGTTTTTGTTTTTGTACATAAATATGTATATTGGATTTTTAAACAAACCTATTTTGACTTTTTCAACTCTATTTCTCTAGTGCTTACTAAGTGATTATGATTAATAATGAAAAGAAAGTACTAAAAATAAACACTTAACATCCATCATAACTTATGATGGATGTTGAGTGTTTATTTTAGTACTGTAATGGTTTTCATTATTAATCATAGTGCGATTCTGAAGGTATTTAAGTAATTCCTCTCTATGTGTGCTTTACCAAATATCAATAACGTTTATTTCTTTAAGCTTATAAAATAAGCACTCAGACAAGTCAAATTTTATACTATAAACACGTTTATATTTTTTAGTTTATTTATTATTATTTATTATAAGAAACCAGGTGTTATTGATTTTGTCCACTTCAAATTTTTGTCCACAAGTGGAAGAAGTGGTAAATAAACCACTAGTAAGTGTATATAATGACTTACAAACTAATACAATAATTTGCATATCTAAGTCTAAATATAATGTGATTTAGATACAGGTCAATATTTATGTAAAGACTAGAGCTTAACATTATTTCCATTATATACTATTGTCGGTGTGGAACTGAGCGACATCTGGCCAAGCATTTACATCATTGATGATTACAGGCTTATATAGGCTTTCTTTATAAGATTTCGTTTTATGTTGCCTCAGTTTACCCTGGTATATTCTATGTTTTTACTGTAAATTTAGATAAAGTTATTGTACGTACGTAGTGTACGTACCTATTTGTGTGTATTTTGTATTTGTCTAATAAACTATTTCATTTCATCGTCAAAACAAACAAATGCCCTAAGCACCCAAGGGCTCAAGAAAACCTCAAGGTTATGTAACATCTGACACGAATTACCACCATTCCAACAATATGCTCGCCAAAATGAAGGTACTGTAAAGAAAAATGTTTCTTGGAGACGTCACAAGTGTATAGTCAATTTCTTCCTTGCTGCTTTTTAAGGCGCATACCCCACCCAAACTAGCGCCGCCACCTACTTTATGTTATTATTCTGATAACAAAGGAATTTTCAAAAATCCATCGTCCAGTTTGTGATACCTATCATAACCTTTTTTTAATGCCTTTGTAATAGTTTTATTCTATTTAGTTTAGGCAGAGAAACGAAGTTGCCCTTGGTGGCCACCAAAATCTTTTTTCGTATCATCTTTGGGTGGGGTATGCGCCTTAAAAGCATTGCATAAAAAATAACATCTTGTAAGAATAGTGAGAGCGTTTCATCAAAGGTCAGCTTTCGACAACCGTGACATAATTTAGTTTTGTCTTACCACTTTCATTGCATATGATGCCGTCTGCAACTCCGTGGAGCGGCGATGTGGGTTGGGTAGTGAAGGCGATATAGATTTTTTATTCGCTTAGACTAAATATTATTATTTATTCAGGCGTAAAAAAGAGGTATTTTCATTCGTTACTTTCATCTTTGTCTCATCCATCAGTCATTACTCACACTTACTAAAAACTAAATTAGAATCAAATTTTAATTAGTTTTCGCCACTTGAAAAATTACAGTGGACATGGCGAAGCCCCGACACTGTGACTAAAAATGAGATAGACTTCATCATGACGGATAGCAAGCACATATTCAGAGATGTCTCAGTGATCAACAGGTTCAATACCGGATCTGATCACCGACTCCTCCGAGGCTCTCTGAATATCAACTTGAAGCTTGAAAGAAACCGTCTGATGAAGTCCACGCTCCGACCTAACCCAATCCAAATCATGGCGGGCACCGAGAAGTTCCAGCAGCTTCTCGGGGATAGATTTGTTGCCTTGGAACCCACTGATGACGCTGACGAGACCCTGCACAATCTGGTCGAAACGCTGAGGCACGAAGGCATCAAGTTTTGTAAACAGCAGCGTACTGGCAAGAAATCCAAACTCTCGGACGAGACTCTCGGGTTGATGACAAGAAGACGGGAAACCACCCAGGCGACTTCGTCAGAGAGGTCAGACCTGAACAAGCGAATTGCGAAGTTGGTACGGCGCGACCTTCGGAGCTCCAACACACGCCTCATTGAAGAGGCGATAGAGCGAAACCGAGGGTCCAAAGTATTCACTCAGCAGCTTGGCAGGAGCCACCTGACGAAGCTTAAAACGCACGATGGGAGGACCGTATTGTCGAAGCCGGAGATCTCTGCTGAGATAGAGGATTTCTATGGCCGTTTATACGCTGCACATGCCCCTCGTGCCCAACGGGACGACCACGATTCACGAGCCACCCTGACACGCCACTACACCGACGAACTGCCAGACATCAGTCAAGACGAGATCGGGATTGCTCTGAGGCAGCTTAAAAATGGAAAAGCCCCCGGTGAAGACGGCATTACTTCAGAGCTTCTGAAGGCAGGAGGAGCCCCTGTTATACAGGAGCTGCAGAACCTGTTTAATGCCGTCCTTCACAGTGGGAGAACTCCAAAGGCGTGGAGCGGGAGTTTGGTGGTGCTCTTTTTTAAGAAGGGAGATAAAACCCTTCTTAAAAACTACAGACCCATCACACTCCTGAGCCACGTCTATAAGCTTTTCTCACGAGTGGTCACGAATCGTCTCGCCAGGAGGCTCGACGAGTTCCAGCCACCGGAACAGGCCGGGTTTCGCGGAGGATATGGTACCATAGACCACATACACACGGTGAGGCAGATTATACAGAAGTCCGAAGAGTATAATCAGCCCCTGTGTCTGGCCTTTGTGGACTATGAAAAGGCCTTTGACTCTGTCGAAACCTGGGCTGTTCTGGAATCCTTACAGCGTTGCCAAGTAGACTATCGTTATATCGAGGTGCTGAGATGTCTTTATGATGCCGCGACCATGAATGTCCAAGTACAGGGCCAGCAGTCCAAACCCATCCAACTGCGCAGAGGTGTGAGACAGGGGGATGTTATATCCCCGAAACTGTTCACAAGCGCGTTGGAAGATGTGTTTAAGACGCTGGACTGGAAAAGTAAGGGCATAAACATAAACGGCGATTACATCTCACACCTGCGATTCGCTGATGACATAGTCTTGATGGCGGAGTCGCTGGAGGAGCTGAACCTGATGCTGGACGGCCTAGCTTCAGCCTCACGACGCATCGGTCTTGGCATGAACTTGGATAAAACCAAGGTCATGATCAATGGCCACATTGATCCGGGACCGATCGTCGTACATGGCCACCTTCTCGAAATTGTTTCCGAATACACTTACCTTGGGCAGATTCTGCAGTTAGGTAAAAACAATTTCGAGAAGGAGGCCAAGAGGAGGATCCAGCTAGGTTGGGCAGCGTTTGGGAAACTACGTCGAGTCTTCTCGTCATCCATACCGCAATGCTTGAAAACGAAAGTTTTCAATCAGTGCGTCCTACCCGTCATGACCTACGGAGCTGAGACGTGGACACTCACGGTAGGGCTGGTCCACCAGTTTAAAGTCGCTCAGCGAGCTATGGAGAGAGCTATGCTCGGAGTTTCTTTGAAGGATAGGATTCGCAACGAATACATCCGACAGAGAACCAAGGTTATCGACATAGCTCAAAGGATTAGCAAGCTGAAGTGGCAGTGGGCTGGCCATATCTCGAGAAGAACCGACAACCGCTGGGGTAAACGTGTTCTTGAGTGGAGACCGCGACTCGGCAAACGTAGTGTAGGACGCCCTCCGACCAGGTGGGATGACGATTTGCGAAAGACTGCTGGCAGATGCTGGATGCGGCAAGCTGAAGACAGGGCGCTATGGCGCTCATTAGGGGAGGCCTATGTCCAGCAGTGGACTGAAAAAGGCTGATGATGATGATGATGACTTGAAAAATTAGATCGCGCTAAGTGTTCCTTCTAAAGCAATTTTAACTTTTTAGGAATCCGAAGTAGGTGTATAGTTTTTCAACATATGTCAATATATAATATTATGATGTAATGTTCACAATCCCCACGCTGGGTATGTGGGTTGTTCTGCAGGAGACGCTGATACACACTCTTCGGTGGATATCCTTTAGTCGTCTCGTATTTAAGAGTGCGCCTAATGCAAAAATCAAGCAAAGTGGGTATTTTTAAAAACTTAGATTTATGGTAACGAACTTCAGATCACGATGTTCAGAAGTGATCAAATTAAAAAAAAATCAGTAGTTAGGAAAAAACCTGTACAATTCGAGTACCTAATTGCCAAGTCTGTCCCGCTTCTATGAACAAGAAATCCTATGCCTACCCTTTTCATGAAATGGCATCGTTTAACGCTGTCTATGACATAAGTATTAAGCTGGCAACTTATTTTTGCAGGCAACACATTTTTGTGTTGTCTGTGGTCAGCTCTCTTTTTTTTCTCTGTACTTTTGAGTCGAACAAAAATATACAAATGTTTGTGGCTTTATCGAGTTTTTAATTAATCCAAATAAATCCAAAGCCAATACAAAGGCTACAAACTCTAACAAACGCATCCATTAGATAATTTCGGGAAAGGTTGGGTGGTGGCAACTCTAAGCCGGCAACTCATGGCGAGTGATGACTAAAAGGCCAGTTCTAACTCACCCCAGTACTGTATCTCCTAGCCAGCGAGTGTAAACTGCCCCGTAGCCTGCCTCCAGGTTGCAGCACGTCTGTCCAGCTCACCCGCCACGTCATCATCGCTATCTCCGCTTCTAACTTGAAGTGTCTGTGTAAAAAATAATAGTTAGTTATTATGTATAATAACATCGAATAAGTGTGGCCAAACGTTTGAACATCATCATCATCATATGAAAGTATTTTCAAAAATTGACTTATTTGTATGTTTGTATAGCGTTCAGACACTACTATGACAGCACAATAAAAAAACTCATCATTATCATCATCAACAGCCTATGTTATGTTTGACGATAGTATCATGAATCTCATTTTCCCATAGGTTTTGGTACAGCGCCTCTATCGTGCTGACAGAGAACAACGCAAATTCCATACAAATATGAGACGTCACGGTTCTCAATCGGGTCGAGTTCTTAATACGGTTTTGATCCAGAATGGATTTTTGCAAATACGTTAAGGCCCAACAACGATCACATAATCAACGGCAGAAAAATCCATAGCATTGTAAAAATAACAAAATTTTCAAAATTGTGATCTTCTTCATTTTGATACGACCGTCTCTCGAGGCAACTGGACATCTCTCTGATCTCAGAAACATCAAGGTTCCTAGAAAAACACGTCTTTCTTTCAATACGAAATATCCCCATATTTCTTTGTTATAATAATAATATTATTACCGAAAGCGATGTTGCCAGGTACGCCAGGTATTTTTCATCAGTGTAGCAAGCTATCGAAACTTCAAAACAAGTATATCTCACCTGTATATAAAGACTGAAAGTATAGCAAGCACGACGACCACCGAACTGAGGATTATACTAAGTATCGCGTACACTGGTAGAGCTGCAACAAAAAACCATAATATTTATAAACAGCAAAATTATATCATAAAACATATTTATTTACAGCAAAAACAATCATGTTACATCAAGTTAGATAGGGAGTGTTAACATTGTAATATGACAAATAAAATCAAATAAAAAAAGCTTTATTTCCATAAATACAAAAGTGTACACTTAGACAAAGTCAAATTCCTAAAACATAACACTGACACGGACATAAAGTGATATTTTTGTCACTTAGAAGCGACAAAGATACCTTTAGCCTGTTAGTTGTTATTTTTCGAGTTGGAGCAAAACCCGTCCCAAGTTTTTTTATCTTCTAGATAATCTGATATTCTGTAGTAAGCTTCCATAAGTCTTTAGAACTGATAAAAAGTTATTGCTAAGTAAAATGTAATGCATTTTATTTATTTATTTATATTTTTTTTTTAAATCAGTAATGGCGCACAAAATGAATTCTTATTTCAAATTTTAAGTTAATAGCTGATGTAGTTACTGATGTAGTTATATTCAAGAAAGATCGAAGACGGACAGAGCGAGACCATAAGGGTTTCGAAACCGATTTCGTAACCCCAAAAAGGACTATCAGCAAAGCATAAAAATTTCACGATTTACAAACGTTAATAACATTGAATCTCGGAAAAACACAAATAACGCCACACGTTGAAGCTTAAGAGTGCTATAATATGGAATCATCTTTAGACTCCTAGGTGATTTATCTTAGGATATTTGCTACTACTTATACTACCTTGCATAACTAGATAACTCGATAAATCTCGAAAAAGACAAAGGCTAGCAAAACTTCCTAGCCTTTATTCACTTGGGAGAAAATAACAGGGCGTAAGCAACAATTTATGAAACTTGAAACGCTAAATATAGGAAACTTTCTCAATAGGGTTAATTTCGTGGTAAATGACCCGAAAAAGATTGCCTTTGTGGAGAAACTTAAACTATTCGAGCTTTAGAAATAAAAAAAGCTAAAAAAAAACATGTCTAAGGTAGCAACTTTTTAAAGATATTTTTTGAAGCGACAGTAACGCTCCTCCTATACAGCAGCTTTTATGAAATTTTGTTTAGTTTATCATGACATTTCTTGACATGTATCTAAATCATATTTATTCTCTGTAATTTTTCTAATTATTCATTGTAATTTTAATTATCACTAGGCCCTTTTATAGCCAACTCTTATTATTTATTATTAAGTTTAGCGTAGGTACTATAAATAACAGAAATCACTGTCATTCTGCATCTTGTATTGTAAAATCCCTTATGGTGTTTCTTTTTATAAAGAGATAGAATTAACCACATCAAGTGTAAGAATACCTATGGTGGATACAATGAAATAAATCAAATAAACGTGGTGAGGTACTAAACCGTAGTAGATACAGGTAAATCTTTGGTTATTTTTCTTTCCACTATAATCTTTTGAAAATAATTTTAAAGACCAAGTCCCTGTTTCTACAATGGTTAAAGTCCCCCCATTACTACCCCGTCAAAAAGTTCACCTTGTAATCCTATTCATCTTTGCTCATAGCTGCCCTTATGTAGTAACCACTTATATAATTCGCAGCGTAGCCTTAAGAAAAATGAAGCTATTCGTGAAATTATCTTCAACATCGAATAAGTAGTTCTGGAGTAGTCTACACGCGCGGAGACTAGGACGGAACCTTGTCAAAGTGAAAATTTTACGTCACGTTTGAGTATCTAACCATCCATTTTGAATATTTTATGAAATTCGTTGATATTAATAACTTAATACCGCTTTATTCAATGTCGGCTTTCTCAACCAAAATAATACCTCTAAAAGTCTAAAATTATCCCTGAGGAATCCAACGTCACGATTCATACCGAACTCATAGACACCCTGGGGATACTTGAATACGCAAATATCTCAAGGATTCAAACACATAAAAATATCAAATAAACTGTGCAAATTTGTAAAGTAAGTTTTTCGGGAGCGGTTAGTTAGCGAAAAACTTAAAATAAAGAGTGGATACGTAAATTGTTATAAATTAAAAGAAAATATAAAATGAGTAAACGTGAAAAAACTTATTCCCTTCACGTTTACCTAGAAAAGTAACTCTTGTGATAGAAAATGGTAATAGAGCACTATGCTGATATGGTTGTCTCACAGATTATCC
Organism: Eupithecia vulgata; assembly: GCA_946478455.1. NCBI lineage: Eukaryota > Metazoa > Arthropoda > Insecta > Lepidoptera > Geometridae > Eupithecia > Eupithecia vulgata. The sequence continues at coordinate 8,881,241 of OX297879.1, read as the reverse complement.
CCGATCTAGGCCCGGTGGTAGAGTGGATCCGCAAAATTTGTCTGAAAATTCACCGTAACGTTTTCGTAGCTTTGTGCTACGAAATTCCGTAGCCACCTCTACGTTTGAGCTTCGTAGCTTGTCGTAGCATGTCAACTCAACTTCGTAGCAAGGGGATTAATCTAAGCTCACGTCGTCGCTTCTTGCTTTAATTGGAAAGCCATTGGGATATTGTCCAGATTCAAGATCGTCGAATATATTATTGTACACGCGGTCCGCCCATTCGCACGTGTATATTCTATAGAATATGTTACTCAATAATAATGTAGCTTTCTAACGGCAAAAGAATTTTAGAAATCGGTCTACTCGTTTTTAAGCTTATTCGTTACTTACAAAGATTTTTTTTCTCTATATAATACTATGTAGATAGTGTAGATTACGTATGTCGGTAGGTGTAATAATAATTAATAATTTTATTTATAATAAATTATAATTTAGGTATGTTATTGGTTTGCAAGTCAAAGCAGTAATTACTATAATGTTACCTAGTTTTTAAAGAATCCAATCAATTTTGCTATTTAACCGACTAAACGAAAAACTGCAGAGAAAGAGGTTTTATAAACTTAGCTTTTTGCTTTATAGTGCGTTACTCGCACTGGGCAAATTTTCACGAAAATTTAATAATGTAACAAAAAATTTCGATTTCGGCGGGACTGGAACAGGAAAAGAAAGGATTCGAGGGTGGCGGAGGTTCAATAATCGTTCGTTAGAGAAGTTTTATTTGAAACTGAAAAACAGCTCTGCCCTGAATTAACAGTGAGTATGTGAGTGGAATATTGGTCTTTAGTAACTCGTAGGGTTCCAGAGAAAGCTATTTTTTCATTACGTATAACAGGTTGTTAATATTTTTTTTAAGAATAAAGACCTACGTTCTTTACGAACGTTTTCGTGATGACCTGAAGTTCTCATAGTTTTACTAATTTAGCAATAACCCTGTATATGTATATTTATGTATGTTTGTCGATTTTTCCGGTTATTATATTCCGTTTTGGAAACCTTTCTCTATTGTATGAAAAATCATCCCGGGTTTGTCTCGTAAAAATTGTAGTCATGAGGTAAAAGTATTTGTCCCGAAAAACATTAAAAATTGTAAAAATACTAGAGAATTTGAGGTTAGATTGTCGTTTTTTCAAAATAGTCGTATTTTTTAATGTGCGTTTAGAACGGGATAGAACCATTTCGATCTGAAATAAATCGTTCGGACATTTGCTTTTTAATAGATTCCATGATGAGATATTCAAAGCAAACGTTCGACCGTATCGTAAAATCCATGCGGTTTCAAAATGGGATAAAAGTTTCATCCCATAGTGTATTATACAAATCATCATCATTGGCCTTTTGCTTCTACATAAGAAGATTCAAATCAAATCAAAATCAAATTAAAAATGCTTTATTTCCTAAATAATACACACAAATGTACACTTACAAAAAGTCAAATTCTTAAAATAATGTTGATTCTTTGTTAATGGCAATATAAGTCTGGTTGGACTCTTTTCTGCCAGTGTCAAGTAATGTCAAATGATAGTAAAATTATGAGTTTTCAAGACATGACAGGTGTAGAGCTATTTTTGATTTCTGTCTTTTCGTTACGGACGGTTCGGTTCGGACTAAAGTAAAGTAGCGACTAAGAAACCTTTAGCATGATAGTTGTTATTTTTCGAGTTGGAGCAAAACCCGTCCCAAGCTTTTTATCTTCTAGATAATCTGATATTTTGTAGTAAGCCTTTTTGCACAGAAAGGTTTTGATATTATGTATATTCAAGTATAACGTAAAATATTTATTTCGACGAGGTTCATCCCATTCTGAGAGCGCACGGATTATACCTCACAAATACTTGGAAAATAAAAAGAAATCAGCCTAGACACCTTACTCAATCCATCAAGTAGCAGAAGGAAGCGTCTTTTCCAATATTATGTTTTCCTTTTTTCGTAGACTTAGGTTGATAGGTTTAACAAATGCGTGTTGGATTTTATGTTCACAATGTGTTTACATTGTCCCATTGGATTATGCAATTATGCGAATGAGAAAATAGAGATTGCACCTGTGTTTGTACACGCACTTGTACACTATAAAATGGCCCATATAATTGACTTTTCTCTGTTGAGACTAGCAACCGGGGCAGAAATTCAGCTAGGAGAAGGACATATTGTTTCGAGCCAAATAATTAAGCCAAATAAATGGTTTTTATTTGATATTTCTAAATAGGAATAGTCTATGTTCTAGAAAAACCACGTAGTAAAGATTTCCTCGAGGTTCAAACGCTGTTTGACTTTACCTAGTTGGTTCATAAATTTGGATAACGTTTAATGACTAGATTTATGGATTGAAATAATCCACTCATTTATATTTTTGCATGTGTGATTTGTTTAATTTGTTTCCGGTTTTTTTATTAGCCTGGTCTGTCCCAATGATGGCAATGGCTTTTCTTCCACACTTCTCTAGAAAAAATTGTTTCCATTACCACATATGTATAATTAAAACGTTGAAAAGTGTATGATTAAATGAATGCAAAATATGGTACATCATCATCAGCTTAAGTTAGTCTGCTACTGGACATAGGCCTTCCCTTATTAGCATCATAGCATCCTGTATTCAGCTTGCTGCATTCAGCATTTGCCATCACCACCATCACCGGATAGGACGTCGTCCTACACTGCATTTGTCGAGTCGTGGTCTCTACTCAAGACCACATTTACCCCAGCAGTTGTCAGTACATCCTGAGATATGTCCAGCCCACTGCCTCTTCAGCTGGCTAATCCTTTGCGCTATGCCGATTACCTTGGTAGAATTTGGTGCACAGATCGAACGTAGTGCGTCTTAAAGTTCTAAATCTGAGCCCAGGGTCCATTTGATGATACTATCGAGACGTGATCGCAACTCTTACTTTTTTACGTATTTCCCAATTTTAAATAAAAAAAAAGTTTAGAGGTGTCAAGGGACACCCGGATGGAACGAAGTTCCTTTCTATAAGAGAGAGAGAGAGATTTTTCCCCCTTTCACAACGCGCGATAAGGAACTTAGTTCCAATTACAATAAAAACTACTAAACATTAAGTAGGCCACAGAGATTTGTAAAAGAGTGTTATATGCGAATCTATCACATAGGACTTACAATATTAATAGCTGTGTTAGTTGGATTAGTATGGGATTTGCGTAGTTCTCTCCCTGTACGATAGAGGCGCTGTACCAAAATTTATAACAAAATGAAAAGTCACGGTCTCGATACCATTGAGACCGTGACCATCATCAAATGGTTTCTGAATTCTGAATCGTGGACCCACCAATTCTGACCTACCGGCCTCACAATAATCTCGATACAATCGACAAATAGATAGCTCAAGTGAAGTACAAAAAACCAACAGCGATATTTGTCCAGAAAACGCAATCAAAAATACAACCAAAACCAAGTGGCAAATAAATCTTTATTTCCTGAATTATATTTTATAAACTCGGTTTTCAATTTAAACTTTGTTTATTATTTTGGCAGTAAACAAACTTTGAGTAATAATATTATTGCCAAGGGCTGTTTGGAGAAAGGTAGAAATGGAAACGGTTTCCATATTTCTTTGATGATTTGTATTTACTTTCTGAGCTGGGTGTATTTAAATATTAAGGTGCCTGTTTGTTGAGTTTTTCCTCATAGTTTTCTGTCATTCACTCTCAAATTAATATAATATTTCAATATATACCATTTTTTATTTTCTCTCTATCAAACTAACTTAAAATAATTACTTTGGGATAGAAATAAACGAAAATCACTTGCAGTGGACCATTATAGACTATTAAGGAGGAAGTGAGGACCATATAAGTGTAAATACATACTACATTTCCGCAATCCAGTGTGGTTTTTTCAAAACTTTTCTGCCCATTTCGAGTTGCCCAGACTCTTACGAGACTGGGCCTCGGAAAAGCACACACATACACACACTGATAGATAAACCCACAGAAACTCCAAGAATGTTGCATCTAGCTAAGGTGTTTGTGTGTATGACACACACCTTAGCTAGATGTACCATTCTTGGTATAATAAGCAAGCCAAAGAAACCAGCAAAAAACAAACTTTTCACTCTTGCCGACGACGATCACGAGTCATGCTTGATAAGCTTATCGGCATTACGCTGAGCTTACCCCTATTGCTTGAAAAAGCTATACCCAGCTATAATGTATAATATTAGAAACCTACTTTATTCTATAACCAAATAAACCTTTTTTGGAATAGATATATTAACCATGACATTGAACTTTTTGATATGGAACTGATTTAACTTTTCTTTTTGCTTAATTTTTCAATGATTTATGCGTGAATGCGTAAAAACTATAAGTGAATAATGTTCTTTATTTTTTTTTATTGTACATAGTCTGTCTACAATGACCTATGTTATAACTATAATTTATAAATGGTATTTTTTTTAATATGTACTTATTTTTAATGTATTTTATCCGATACCGTTTCCGTAGACTATGATTGTATTGTTATGCAAAGCTCTTACCTATTATTGCTTTTACTGAACTTTTCAATCGGTTAAGTGAGAATCGTAACACATATAACGGGTCATAAACGAAGGATAAAACCAGTAAAATGGCAGGAGGTACCCTGATTGATGTATTCAGAATACCATTAGAGTTCGTACTGAGCGGTTCTGTTTAGCATAGTGCTTACTATGTATGTAAAAAAAAAAACTATATAAACTATATAAACTATAGGTGGTTTCTATCCGTGACTGCGCAGCATGCGTATTGACATAAGTCAGAATTAGAAATAACACTGCTTAGCAATTATTTTATGCTAGCATAACATTATGAACAAGGAAGCTAGTCTAGATATCCATTCAAAACCAAACTTTAACCCGATTCCTTCAGTAGTTTCGGGGCATTTAGGTGCGACGATATAAAAAAAAACAATAATCAAAATAAATATTAGGCATGTGGGATTATTGCACACCATTAGTTAATTTTATATTGTTAACAATCTGATCTGGCGTTGCATCCACATTCTGCATACAATTTTGTTAATACTTTTATTTCAGGCCTCAAATCATGCAATAACAAAAAAATCGTGCGACATACAAATTAACAACTTATGCTGAGTCAGAACCAAATTTGTTACATAGCTTACACTTCGTTTTAAGACTCCATTGTTTCACTTATTTTAATTTATTTTATTTGTTTAAGTTCTATTTCTTAGGTTAACATCTGTATTCTGTGTAAGTTTTGTAAGAAATGAATATATATTCTATTCTATTCTATATTCTAAATCTTTGAAACTTTCATATTAATCAAAGTCTGAAAATGAATTCATTACATTCAATTCTTATCGTATAACGAGCTAAAAAATATATTATGCTAAAAACGCTTTAAATTATAACTGAAAAAAGCTTTTCCCGTATCCAAAAAGCTTCAAACGAACGTAAAGAGACAGCACGAAGTGTTGTTTCTACGGAGGCCCACTTAACGAAAGTGCTGTTTACATCAACACCCCACACGGGCACAGAGGGCCTTTCTTTTAATTAAACTTTGAGATTAGATACGACCTTAAGTGGAATAGAACTTGCCTTTAAGTATTTTGTCAAGATAAATGGTTAATGGCGAGAAGTTTCAGTTTTATAAGCTTAGGGATGAAATTTAGTTAGCTTTTTCAACAATGGGATTGTTTTTCCTCCGGCCGAATATAGTGGCTGCACAAATAAGGCTTACTCAATGTCTTACTATTAAAACTATCGAACAGATTGTATAGTTAGATAATGTGTTTCTATATTCATATTTTGGTTTCGGCAGGTATAAAAGAAAACTTCAAAAATCTGATTCTATCTACTGCGTTCCAAGACTTTCCAGAGTCATTCCCTTTGTATGTAATAGATAATATTTGTAATAGATACGACAAAAAAGAGGTACTTACAATTATCTGGACACAGCGAGTTGTCAAATCCGCATTCCGGTGTATCGGGCGGGGGTTCTGTCCTTCCGCCCGCCCAATGGATAGGGCGGCTTTCATTGAACTGCAGGGAGGAATTGGCTGCTACATATGTTGCTACCACCTGTGGACAAAACTTCAAATGAACAAAAACTACTTTGCGTAGGTAGACGTGAAACAGACACAGATCGTAAAAAAAACTAATATCTCTTGGAAAAGTAATCTGTTCCGTTGGCTACTATCATCTCTGTCACTACACGGCCTATGTCCAGCAGTGGACCAATATAGGCACATGCTGATGCTTATATAAGCTTGTATGTAATAAGTTCACCACAATGACTTATCCCGCGTTGGTCATTAATTTGGTATCTACACGTTGGCCATCACCTAATTTTTAAAGCTTGATGATCCAATAAAACTTGTCTTAACGATTTTCAATGATTTTCAATGAAACTGAATAATGCAATGAATGTTAATAGATTCGTTATTATAGGCGCATGAAACCTCCGAACCGCCGAAATATTGAGACAATAAAAAATCAAAACTTTAAACCACGATAGTTTCAATTAATATATTCTATATCAAAAAAGAACACTACGTGGTAGTTGTAAAAATAATACTTAAACCTTTTATAATTGCTACAGAACATTTTCAGTCCAATTTTTAATTAAAATGAGTTAAAAGTTAACAAGCAATCTCTCGCCAGACCTCATTCAGCGCCCGGAAATTAGACGTTATTACAAAAAGAAGCTGTGGAAACAAAGTAATTGAAGTTGTATACAAAATGTAATTTTCTCGTCGTCAAATTGTCAGTATTGCTACAATTACGGCGTTGCTGGCAATTTGATGCCTACGAACCGCAAAATGGCTGGTACAGTCGACTGTGCTAAGATGTAACACTAAGTGTGTAACATCTCTACCCCCGAATACTCAAAGGCAATTTACATTTAAGCGCATCTTAAGTCGCGGTTTTTTGGCATAATTTAATGAAAATGTGTCAAAAAATCGTCACTTAAGACGTGCTTGAAGCTGAGATGCGTTAGAGTATTCGGCTGTTAGGTACCATGTCGTTTGGCGTTAACTTACTTGACGACCGCGTAAGACGTCGACGGCTCACTGTCCATATCTAGGACAAGATACAAAACTTATAAAAAATAAAAAATCTTTTATTTCGGACTACATGATCCATAATTTGTTAGTAGTTTAGACCTTAAAAATTAGTGTTAGTATTTTGAACTAAATTACAATTAAATTAAAATTACAATTAAATTAAAATTACAATTAAATCAAAATTACATTTAAATTAACATTACAATTATATCGAAAAAAAAAGAGTTACTAAGTATTGGAATACCCCGATAATTCTACTACCTAACATGGGTTAAGGAGATAGCCTAAGAAAAGTAAAAAAACCGAATGTATGCATTTATCTAACATATCCTTTTGACCAAGTCGCCATTTGGAAATACCAAATCAAAACTTGGTGTACACGATGGGCTGATAATACCTATGTTATTTAGGTACGTATGTGTACATCTTCTTTAACTTAATGAAAAAGCAATCGTTCAATTTGCATACATTAAATTCGAAATGACAAAAACTCCTTCTTTATTTTTTATTATACTTTTGTCCATCTCCTTGAGCGAATATGTGTTGTAGTCAATTGAAATTAAATTAAATGGCTTTAATTGGCTTTCCCAAGACAGGTTCATAGATTTGAGTAAATTATAGTTATGTATAGTACTATAAAAACTGTACAGGAACTGTTCAAAATGGCGCCTTTTATCGGAGTTCCATCCAAATACTTCGTGTTGTTAAACCATAGAAGTTGTATGTAAATTATTTGTATGAGTTTTATTCGGAGAAGAAAATCTTTATGGTGGTTCAAGTATCTACTGTTTACGAAAAACTTTCCCTCGTAAATGTAAATGGTACACCGTCGCATCAAACAAAGATAAAACCATAAAAAAGCTCCTAAAATCCTGCCTTTCAGCATTCTTATCGAATTTGCAAAATGAAATCATGCCCTGTTTGTTCGAGATACGGGTTCGGTTTGGCTAAATTGTGTAGTAGGTAATGCTGTTTATTTGTGGTTACGTTTACATGCCTTGTAGATGCTCTTGACAAAGAAAAATAAATAAAGATAAAAATGCTAGTAATTTACTAACTGGAAATCAACCTCAGTAGTTTCTTTGGTGTCTTCCTAAGAAATAATGTTCAAATAGCGTCAAGTAACACACTTTATGTATCACGTTCTGTACCTACCTATTACCTACCGTTTAAAAATGTTAAGTTTTACGTAAAAAATCAAAAGGTCTTATTTAATTTTTTTAGTGGTTATTAAAAATCTCTCTTGCAAGATCACAAATCTCTGATTTTAAAATGGGGCGAAAAAGGAACTATTTCACCGTTTATATCACATTCTGTGTTCGGACTACTTTGGGCCGAGACGAGTGGGACGAGCCCGGCACACCTCAAAGTTCACTTCAGTGAACTTCTATACGCAATCGTCTAATTGATTTGTTTACGCTTTCCAAACATTTATCCCAATATAAAGTGCTATTCAGTCAGGATACCCGCTATTCCCAGATAGACCCATTATAGATTGGCATCTATATTTGTGTAGAATGTGCGATAAATCTTGCCGTATATTGTATCACCCAGTGAATACGTATAAGTGATCACTGAAGTAAGAAGCTACCTATAGAATCCTTCATAGTAGCATTATTGAAATGATATCCATACTTATAACATAAATTTAAAAGTTACTCTGTCTGCCTGTTACCTTTTCAAGCCTAAACGGCTGAAATGACGCAGGAAGGTGAATGGTATCCCGGATATCCAATCATCTACTTATTACCAAATCACAAGTTATTTGTTATAAATAAAATAACTTATATTGGTAATGAGTGCCCAAAATAAGTGTCATGTACTTTATAGCAATAAAGGATTTTTAATTTAAATTTAAATTATCCTGGACATACGCTACTAGAAAAGCGCGCGTGCATAGGCGCGGGCAACAGCTAGTCAAACTAATTATTGCAATTGGAAATGTTAGGTTATCTAAATGTTTGTTACCTCTTCGCGTCAAAACTACCGACCGAAACGGGCAAAAATGTTGTAGATATAATTCTATACCTAAGAAATAACTTATGGGCTACTTTTTATGTCAGGAAAACGTGTGAATCCGCGGGCAAAAGGTAGTATTTGAATAATGGCATTGAATTGGCACAGAAATTCCAGGAAACTCAGATCAAACGTTTTGTGAATTGTACTATTCCGATCATTATTTTGTCCTCTGAACTATTTGAACTATTGGATAGGTATTCATATTCATTTCCCATTGATCGTGGCAGTAGTAGTTACTAAAGGACCGTGAGCAAAGTTTTCTGTTTTATTAAAAAAGTACAATGCCGTTATGAAATGACTAACTAAGCCAAATGATGCGGTTAGGGTTTTATTCCAACCACAATCACACTATTTGACTTAGGGATCGGCACGTTTTGGCTTTGTGCACATGTATTAAGTAAGTAAATCATTTATTTTCCAAATGAAACACACACTTATATAATTGGTTTTCACATATCAAAATAGCAAAATTTAACATGACTCCAATATAAAAGGTCATAGATCTAAATGCACTTTTAACCGAGGAATCGGGCTTAAACACAAGGAAACTGTCTATAATACAAACCACAATACCTCTACAATACAAAGTCGATTATCTTAATCTAGTATAATCTAGTTAACCAAATATACGCGTGTAGCAGTGGCAAATGGTTTATCGCACAGTGATAATATTGGTCTATGATCGAACACTGATTTTCAGCTAAGACCTTCTCAGGATGACGAGGCAAGGTGAGCCCAGCAACACGCGTCTGTCAATGCATTTATCTATTGCCTACAACTATACTAAAATAATTTACATCTTACTTACTATTGATAGATAGATAGATATTTTGGATCAAAAATTATTGTCATATTCGATTGGTTTTATATAAATAAATAATGCTGAACAATTCACACAGCATTATCTAGCCCCAACTTAAACAGAGCTTGTGTTATTGGTACTAGATAACTGATATACTTAATACAATACAATACATATAGATAGATATTTTTTACTATACATACAACACCCGGAACAAATACCTGCAGATTGTACAAACATTAGTGCTAAGGCGGGAATCGAACCCATAATTATAATCGAATATAACGTATAACTGCTGGAGTCAAGGTGTTCTTGAGTGGAGTAGTAGTGTAGGAGGCCAGGTGGAATGACGACCTGATAAATATCGTTGGTAGATGCTGGATGCAAGCTATTGCGCTCATTAAGGAATCCTTTCCTAGTACTGGTGATAATGTTGATGATGCTTTATTTGAATCCCGCGTGTATCCAAACAAACACGAAACAAAATAAATTGGAAACCGGACTGTGTGTTTTAATTTTAGACTAAACCCCAATCAAACTTTTGAGCTTAGCTAGATTTTTATCGTGCGAATTTGAATCAAACTCATATGCTCGATTGTTTCTAGTTTGTTTTTAGTACGTTTTTGAGGTTGTTCTATTTAAGTTGTAGTGTTCATTTGCTGCCTAGACTCAGCTGTACGACCCGAAAGAAGCGCGTCTCTTTCGGGTCGTACAGCTGAGTCTAGGCAGCAAATGACGTGGTTTGCTGCTACGGGCGCTTTAACTACTGCATGCGTCATGGGCAAATAAAGTGTTATTAAGGTTCAGTGAACTATCAAAATACTGTGAATAAATCAAATAAATAAGGTGTACAAAGAGTTTTTTTTATAAAATCTAGGCAAGCTACCTGCCTAGATTGGTAGATAGATTTTTTTTTTCTTTGCTCCAACTCGAAAAGCAACTTTCTTACAAGGTGAAGGTTTCTTGTTTGCTTTTTTACTTTACCCTAAAGCGATTGAAAGGGACAAATAAAATGTTATCACTTTATTTCCTAGTTTTGTTAAGTTTATAGGTAGAGGAGACCTTTTGTTTGTAGATAGGTATTATTTTATTTTATTTCTGTTTTGGGTACCTATTATTTCTGTTCTGTATACCTACGTATTTGATCTCTTTCTTTTGCTATATCTACATACTAATCAACTTTTCCATTATACATCTGTAATCTATCTACCTATAAATACCAACTCCTCATTTTTGTCTTATTCTTTTTTATCTTCTTACCTTTATGTCTGAGTTGTTCTTGTTGAGTTTAATAAATGTATTTTTATCTTTGTGCCTGTTATTCTTCTTTAACCTTTTCACGAAGGAACAAACACAAAAGATATTTATTAAGAAAGGAACGCTAACAGCGTATCGTATAAGTCAATCTATACATAGATCATTCTTATGTATAGATTGACTTATAGATAGATATTTGGCAAATCCTTACCCAATTTTATTAATGTAATTTAATACTTCAATAGAATCCCAAGAAAGTACAAAATTACTTATGACGACCGATGTGGCGCAGCGGGTAAGGGTCCGCCTGCGAGTCAGAAGGTTGCGGTTTCGATTTCCGTCGTGGAGTAAATGTTTGTACCATCGGCATATACATATATATTTCAGGGTGTTCTGGATATTTACTATGCTAATTAAATATATATCTATGTAATGTGTTACATTAAATTTATCATTTACATCCACACAGCATCATTTAGCACCAAGCTAAGCCGAGCTTCTATTTAGGTACTAATACCTAAATAGAAGCTTCTATTTAGGTACTAATACCTAAATAGAAGCTTCTATTTAGGTACTAATACCTAAATAGAAGCTCTGCTTAGCTTGGTGCTAAATGATGCTGTGTGGATTGTCCAAATGTCCATCATTATTAATTTTTACTGCTTTTCCCCCATAAAATCACGTGTAAAACCGCAGGCAGAAGTCACTCAGGTATAATGTGTCTCAAATAATAAGGAACAGAAACAAACATTATTAGTAATGTCTTTTTCCTTCCAGGTTAGCGAAATAAAACGAGATCAGACAACTGACTATAAGCTCTATGACAACTGAGAAGGGTCGAACCTCTCTCAACCTCAGAATCCTTACCTTGTAATGAAAAGAATCCTGAGCAAAGAAACCAATAAAGCTTAGTAATTTAATCTCTGAGTGAAATGATCATTTAGGTTCAGTTAGGACCTGTAAGTACTCTCTAGATATTTTACTCGACAAAAGTACCTATAGGTACTTATAACTACCTACATACCTATTTATCTCAATGCCAGAAACTTATAACCGAGCCAATTCGAGTTTTATCTAAAGGTTCTGGCATTTTTTATTTGTAAGGAAATCGGAAAATATAAATTTAGGGAACAAAACTTCTCATCTCACTAACTTTTTTCAGGGAATTTGAAAAGGATAAAATAGGGAAATTCCTTTAGGAGGTCACATAGATCAATTTACAATCTTAGGTGATACTACTCCAAAATGTTTTAAGACATAGACTTAAAACAAAATCAAAAAGTCTTTATTTCAATAAACACAAAAATAAATAAATAAATAAATAAATAAATAATGCTGGACAATTCACACAGCATTATCTAGCCCCAAAGTAAGCAGAGCTTGTGTTATGGGTACTAGATAACTGATATACGTAATATTATACATTACATTGATAGATATTTTTTATTAAACATAGAAAACACCCAGACCAACAGAACAAATTTCTGCAGATCGTACAAAAATTTGTTCCGAGGCGGGGATCGAACCCGCAACCTCTTGCGTCGCAGGCAGACTCTCGCCCGCTGCGGCACTGAGGTCGTCTAATATTAAAAATGTAACTTAGAAAAGGTTAAATTCTTAAAATAAAACATTGACAAGGAAGTAAAGTGATATTTATGATTTCGGTCGCTTAGGTATGTAGACTAAAGTAAATAAGCGAAGAAACATTTAGCCTGTTAGTTGTTATTTTTCGAGTTGGAGCAAAACCATGAAGAAGACATAGATAAGAAGACTAGGGCTAGTGCACTATTTAGTTAGTAAGTCACCTACCTACTTTATTTTACCCATTATTATTTTGGTCGTTTTGCTTTCACTTTAGTTTTAGCTTTTCTGTTCTACATGTGCTGTAAATGTACAATTAAATGTAATGTGTAAAAGTGTAGGTACCTTACATACTACTAACTTAATTGTCAAGACCAAGTTCGGTCTAGCAAGCCATATTATAGCTCATGATAGAAAGAATAATCTATAATGTCTAGGGTCGCAGTCATCGAAATTGATGAGGAGGCCTATATACTAACTTAATACTACATGAGATAGGTACTTTTATTTTGTAAATTTTACGATGCTGTTTGTGTGTGAAACTAAAAAAAAGACTATCTATCTAACTAGGCCGATTACCAAACCTACCGAGCAACATTAATTTAGACATTGTTGCTCGCAATCCTTTATTCAGATATTAATATCACAGCCCAGCGAGCTATGGAGAGAGGTATGCTCGGAGTTTCTTTGAAGGATAGGATTCGCAACTAATACATCCGACAGAGAACCAAGGTTATCGACATAGCTCAGAGGATTAGCAAGCTGAAGTGGCAGTGGGCTGCCCATATTTCGAGAAGAACCGACAACCGCTGGGGTAAACGTGTTCTTGAGTGGAGACCGCGACTCGGCAAAGGAACGCCCTCCGACCAGGTGGGATGACGATTTGCGAAATACTGCTGGCAGATGCTGGATGCGGCAAGCTGAAGACAGGGTGCTATGGCGCTCATTAGGGGAGGCCTATGTCCAGCAGAGGACTAGTAAAGGCTGATGATGGCTGATTATGAATATCACAGCGTTCCCGTTTTGAACTGTTTTATAAATGTGCTTGACTGACGAGGATATTTTTTATAGATACAACGTTATTTTTTTATTTTATTAATTAACCTTTGGTTAATTTGAATGCTTTCCAAATAATCACGATAAAGGCTTTTAACACTATCTCAATAATCTTTATCTCGATGGACGTTATCACTAGCACTTCGTAAATGTTTTTAGATATAAAACAATCTCTCTTAGAGTCAAACTTCATGTCACTTGTTCATGTGTGGTCTATTTCGGAAAAAACCTATAAAAAAAGTAAATTAGGACATAATTTCTATTTCCAGCGATGATGTGGCTTCTTATTTGATTGCAAAGTTGAAATCTGATATCTGTATAACACGATATAATATGTATGTATCTCGATTCAACATACTTGATCCACTTTCTTTTGCAAAGAAGCAGCGTTTAATCTACATATTATGTTTTTTCGTTTCTTATTTGTTATCAAAATGCAAAAATGGGCGTCGAATTTGTGAAAAATTCAACTGTAAATAAATAAATAATACTGGACAATTCACACAGCATTACCCAGCCCCAAGCTAAGCAGAGCTTGTGTTATAGGTACCTTACCTACTAGATAACTGACATACATAATATAACACAATACATAGTTTTTTTTTTTTTATTATACATAGAAAACAAATAACCATGAAATATAGCCAGCCCACTGCCACTTCAGCTTGCTAATCCTTTGAGCTATGTCGATAACCATATACCTATAGCTTACTATATTAATATTTATATAGCTCCGTTTGTTGTGGGCTTAAACCGATGTCTGTAACACTCATAAAACACCTATAAAACCGGAAAAGATATCAATTTACTCTTCTATACTTCCTTGAACGTGACTTCGATATACTTTTAATAAAAACTACGGCAGGAAACTAATCTTAACTAGATCAGGGAACCTCGTTATTTTCCGTTGAAGTTTGTTTTGTTTTACTTATTTCCTTTCCAATGAAGGCTTTATTTACTCAAGGAATAGAACTGTAGATAAGACTTCAGATGGAGTCTTTAGATTACTTCTGTTTTATTTAAACTTCTTCAAGACTTTCCTACTAGTTTTTTAGTGAAAATGTAAATCAATTGAAAATTTTAATTTTGACACGGTACGTAAGTAATCATGCCTTGGATTACTTTAATAATACTATTATCGCCTACGCCAACGACGTATATGCGGAATTTACAGGTGTTCTATGCGGCCTGCCGCGCTGATCGGTCGCGCCGCACAGTGTTGGCAGAGAAAATATTAACAAAGGTAATCTAGAACGATTAGCTAGCTCATGTGTCAAATAGGAGTCTATTCTGCAAGGATATACAACTCTAAAACAGGTGTGCGGTCAAGCGTAGAGCAGCTACATAGAATTGCTATCCGTTGACCCTACCCAAACACAGCTCATTCGAGCTACTTTTCTTCTACGAACCCTTTTTGGGGACTCAGGGTGTCCCATTTATAAATAACTCATCTTCAATGCGTATTTGGGGATTGAAATTAGTATCTAAGAAGGTTCCGCGATATGTTCTGCAAAATATTACAGAACATGATAGGTCTGTTCTCTGAGTCTGAGTCTGGCCTTGTAGATGATCAATGGCGGTCGCAGTGTAAGCATCAACCGCTCCAACTCAGCCCGTGGATGTCGTAAGAGCCGACTAAGGGAAACTACCAGAAGAAGGGCAGAAGCTTTATTCGAAGCTACGATCGCCAATTTGCCTGCCAAGCGCCGTTACAATTTACAATAGTATTTACACAAGTGTAGTTTACTAATTTCTGAGTTTATTTTATAAACATTAAAGAAAGCTTGTAGGTATACTAGGGAACACACCGTCTTCTTCCGATGGTATGTCCATTATTTCACCAGGCGCATTTTTAAAAAGGATGCCCCACTTTTGTTGTATGGGAACTGCAGAGAACGTACGAGTGTTGATAAACAGACACTTACATTCCATTCGGTGCTGATTAGAATCCCCGAACCCCGACTTTATTGTATATCATAAAGTTGGATCACCTGTACCATAACAAAGCACCGTAATGTTAAGCTTTCATAATACAATTTCAGTATCTTCATTCACATGTCGGAAAAATAGGTAAATAAACGCAATAAATACCAGTTAAATAGTATTAATAACAAACAGACACTTGGATTCTATTCGGTGCTGATTAGAGTCCCCAAACCCCTACTTTATATCATAAAATTGGAACATCCTGTACCATAATAAAACACAGTAATGATAATCTCTCATAATAGAATTCCAGTATCATCATTCACATGTCTGAGCATGTTATCCTTCAACTCAGTAATTGTTTAGTTTGTGAACGCTAACTGGATTCCCGCTGGCGACAGTAATGTTATTAGTAACTTGCCTCTTATCTGTTTTATTAGGAGAGGGAGGAGATTCCGGTGTTTGGGTAGGTATGAACAGAAATCAGAAACCAATAACGTTTGTTTATATCTATTTACAAAATAGACTCATTTTCAAATCAAAAAATCAAACAAGATAATTGAAACTCTTGAACGGCCATATCTCGGAAGCTACTCGCTTCCGAGATATGGCCGTTTCAATATTTGAAATAATATTATTGCTTGATGATGTAGATTATAAATCACGACGCTTTTCTTTCGTGAGACATTGGGAATACTTATTTAAGATTATTTATCGGGTATTTATCGCGTACCTTTTGCTTTCTTTTCCCCAACGTTCAAATCGCGAAAGTTTAAAAAGTTTTATTGGGAATACTTTCCGTGAGACTTTAGCCATAGGTGTGGTTTTGTGAGACGCTGGGAAGACGTTTCGTGATACGTTGGGAATGAGCAAATCCCACGTGAGACGTTGGGAATAACCCGAAATGAAATGAAGTGTTAATTGATTTTCTGCATATTTTATTTGCCGAATTTGAAGAATTTTTTTAAAGTCGGCTAACAATTGCTCAAAAACAAACAATAAATAAAACGCTTGCAAACCAAAACGAATACATATCGGAAGGAAGCGCTGAAGTTTGTACACAGGTCATAAAATTTACTTTTAAATAACAGAGATACAAACAACAACAACAAAGAACAACAAAGAATAGACAGGTTAACCTCACCCTACTTTTAACATATTTATTCTCTTGGCTTAGCTTTTTGCTTTATAGTGCGTTACTCGCACTTGGAAAATTTAACACGAAAGTTTTATAAAGTCAAAATATTTAGGACATTATTAAATTCTCTTGGCTTTGTTCTGTTATTTCGACTCTACGAGTCACCCGATACGAAAACACTGGATATTTGTCTAACGACTCGTACCGAATTGGTTTTTGGTGGTTCCCTGCCTCGAATGATTGTAAGAAGCTCATAAATCCTTTGTTTTTCTTTGGTCCAGCGGTCACGCAAACAAACCATAGATTAATATTAGTATTTAGTTATAGTGGTCAATAATTCTACAGGTATTGTTTTCGTACAGTGAAATATTGACTTGATTGCCAATATGACAGGTAGTTAGATTTAGGAGCGTTTTCATATTGATTCTATAAGTTGCGTCTTGTAGAATTGTGGACTGTAGGTACTCTTTTCCAATAAAACACTTTTTTCTTATTTTTCTTTACTTCTTTAGGTTTTCTTGTTCGCGTCCGCTGATCTTATTATGGCAAGCGTGCCCATTTATAACAAAATCTCTCCTTCACAGATTTATAAGTATATGCTCTCCTCTAATAATTCTAAAATTAGAATGAGAAAAAACAATAGACGATCTGTGGTTTGTTTGTTCGTAGTGCTTTGAATTTAAAATGTGCTTGCAGCCAGCATCTATGGTGAGGTATTTCAACCTCCTTGGACGTTTAAAACCAAACCTACTCTAAGAAGGATTTTCTTCAACCTATCCTTCTAACACTATGAAAGCTCATAGTGTCCAGAACATGTAGTATAATTATATCAAACAAAGATTAATAAGAATAAGTATTTCAGAAGATGTTCACAAAGACGCCAGTTTCTTAATTTTTAAAATTGGTAGGGAATTATTAGTAGGCACCTCCCTCCAATCACTAATTGTTCATTAAAGGGGCCATAAGGCCCCTACAAATAATTGTAACAGTTTGAAAACCGGCTGACTCGTTCACGCAATGCCAGTGAATTGTCAATAACCCTCAGGATTTAATTTCCTGCTCAACTCGAGAACACAACTAGAAGCTCAACCTACATCACACATCTGCACTTACAGAACTCAAACACAGTTTGCAAACACACTGCTAGAGCGTTTGAATTAAACTCCAGTAAATCTTCCAAGTTTTATGTATTCGAATGCGCTCCCATCCGTTTCATACCACTGTTCAACTCTTGCTTCGAAAGGTTCTGAGTATGTAGTGGGAGCTATATTTACAGCGACCATGTTTTTTTAAATGGACGAAAATATTTATATAAGCAAAAAAAATTGCACGTTCTTCAATGCTTATCTGCGATTACGTAAACAAAACTGTCAGCGACTATGAGACATTGTTAACATTGAGAGAGAAAGATCTTCAGCAGTCGATGCCACAAATAGTTGAATTTGAAGGCTATTCTATCCCCCCCCCCCTTGACAAATTCCCCTTAAGCGGAAAACTGGAAACTTGATTTTGAAAAGTACAGAATTCACCTTTAGCGTTTTTTCTTATTCCTAATTAAAACTTTGTCCAAAGGAAAAACTGAAAACTAAATTTTAAAAAATCCATTTTAGGAGTGCTTAGTTATTCTAGCCGTAGGACAAATATTAAAAAAATAAAAAAAAATCTGGGTCTGGGAATTTTTAATTTATAATTAAAGTTTAAAGTAGATAGATGTTAACTTTTAACACAAAAATAGCAGCCAAGCGTGCCTTTCACCTAACTGGAGCGGTTACCGCCAGCTTGCAGACGCTTGGAACATCACAGACAAATGCGCGCTGCTGACCCTATAAATGATTTTGAAATGCTGTTAACCCTTTGACGGCTAATGATTCAAATCCGAACCAACAAAAAAACTAGAACGTTTGCATCCGTCAAAGGCGGATGGTGCGGATTTGAACCATCGTACTACAGGTCATTTAAAACCTTTTCACAAGGGTGTAGAGTCAATTATAGCATGGCAATGTTATATCCATCGGTTCTTTAGAGAATGAACTGTAAATTAAGCCCGCCATTCACGTCAAGTGCTATTTTATCTGTGAGAAAAACAGATGTAAAGTTGACCTTTACGCGCGTGGTTCAGTGTTTTGTGTTGTTTAGATTTATGTGATTATTTGGATTTTCAAGAGGAAAGTACTGAATATTATTATGTAAAATGCTATTATCTCTTGTTCTATGCTAATAATAAAGCCGCTCCGATGTTAGATATCCCGAATTCAATCATAATAATTGATTATTTCAAACTGAAATGCACGCAATTTTGCGACAAAAATAGTCGATTTCATTTTGATTTTTGGTTGATTTTTATTATAAACTAGCATGAAAAGAAGGTTTGGTGGAAAATATGGTTCTTTCTTAGTGCCGGGGTAGATATTCTAGCCTCAAAATCGAGCCGAGAATAAGAAAAAAATACTTATATCAAACTGAAATCGCGCAATTTTGCGAAAAAAAATAGGTAGTCGATTTCATTTTGATTTTTGGTTGACTTTTATTATAAACTAGCATGAAAAGAAGGTTTTGTGGAAAATATGGTTCTTTCTTAGTGCCGGGGTAGATATTCTAGACTCAAAATCGAGCCGAGAATAAGAAAAAATTACCTTGACAAAAACTTATCTATTTTTGACTTAGTGTTTGAAAATCGATATTTATAACTTATAAAAAAGTGTATATTTGTCAGCTATCGGATAAGTAATATATTTCTCACCAGAACTACATTTACAGAATACAAATCGGTTCAGTACTTAAGATTTTATGATAAGTTTATCAAGCGGCCTCGCCGAGCTGGCGCCGTGAGGCAAAAAAAAGGTGTTCGGGGGCGGAAACATAGCGCGCGCGCTCGCTCGCACTGCCAACTTCAAAGGGTTAAATACTTGTAATACTGAAATACAAAACCCAATTTTCACTTTAGAACTAGATGATGCTGTGTCAAATATCCATTTAGTTGCTTACATTAGGGATCGATGACCCTGTGCAAAAACATTCAGCATTTCTCCAGCTTTGAAGCAAGTCGCACGGTTGAAAAAAGCCCCTTAATAAACTTGGTTCAAAATTTAAAGCACATACTATTTAGTAAGTTTGGAAGTTGAGAACAAATGGTGGATACCTTGCGGAAAGTGTTCGAAGTTGGTGCTCTTGAAATATTGCAATTGTTTTGAACTAGATTCTTCGTGCCAGATGTTCAGGTAATTTGTAAGGGAGAGAGGAGTAACTTCGAATTTTAACTGTTATAGATGATCAGGCTCCCCTTGATCAACTATAACTATTTATATATCGACGACCTCTGTGGCGCGGTGGGCGAAGGTCCGCCTGCGACGCAGGAGGTTGCGGGTTCGATTCCCGCCTTGGGACAAATATTTTTACGATCTGCAGGTATTTGTTCCGGGTGTTCTTAATGCTAGACAATTCACACAGCGTTACCTAGCCCCAAGCTAAGCAGAGCTTGTGTTATGGGTACTAGATAACTGATATAGGTACATAATATAATACAATACATAGATAGATATTTTTAATTATACATAGAAAACGACCAGAACACCCTAAACAAAAGTCTGCAGATCGTACAAATATTTGTCCCGAGAGGGAAATCGAACCCACAACCTCCTGCGTCGCAAACAGACCTTCGCCCACCGCACCACAGAGGTCGTCAAAAAATAAAAAAGTATATAAAGTATATAACTACTGTTTTAATGTCACGTCACGCTAGATTGTTTATCACGTCTCAGAGTTACTAAGCATAATTAATTTGTTGTATGTATTATTGATAAAGATTATCAGGTATTATGTGTATTTAGTAATAATACTTTGAATTTATGTATGTTGTAAAGCACCGCTTTCCTATATTTTTTACAAATTGATTTGGTTGCCTGGAAAAAATCGTTTTAGCGATAATGCCGCCAAATCTATTGCTGTTCTCTCAATTATGTTTAGTCAAGTACAATTTCTTATCTTAGGTGAGAACAACTGTCCCTTTAAAAGTCTCCAAATTCGTTTTTTCCGCAAAACTTAACCTGTTGACAGCAAAAGCTAACGTGTCAGAAATTAGATCCAGTATTAGTACCTAATCACTAATACTGGAACTAATTGCTGGCACGTTGGCACAAAACCTTAATTAAACTATCGTCAAAATGCTACTGTCCCCTTTTGTTCGATCGTAAAAATAGAGACGGCAACAGTTTTAGGACATTGTTATATATATTTAGGTTTTGTGCTAACAGAATCACTACCAGTATCAGGTCTTCGATAAATTTACAAATTTTTTAATTCAATAAAGTGGAAGCTCAAAAAAAAACACCTTAAACAATTTGAGTAGTAAAAATATTTCAACCCCGTGTATAACCTACTCACCCTCGTACATCCTTTGTAACAAAACCTCCTTTATTTATTCTCTTTGTTCACAAAGCAGGAAAACCACTGACACCGCAGCTTTATAACGTTAGTCCAGGTAAGACCGCTAGAGGTTAATTTTAGACACGAGCCTGTCTTAAATAGGCTCGTTATTGTTAGATAAAACATTGGTTTAACTTACTTTAAATAATTAAAAGGAAATAAAATTTACATTGTGTTGAAATCTGTACCAATACTATATAGGCTCCGAAACTACTGGACCGATTTGAAAACTCTTTTACCATTAGAATCCTACATTATCCCGAATGAACTAGGCTTTAGAGTATACCTGTGCTGTGCAAAGCCGGGGCGGACCACTAGTTAAAGATAAAAACTGCATCGATATCTAAGCACATAAAAGTTTTTTTTTATCTTCAATGTACTTAGATATTTTACAAGAAGAGTAAAGTGGTCGCATGTTTAAAGTTGTATATTTTACGTTCGTTGATTGACGTCAATGATGGACCGATTTGGATTTTTTTCGATATTGTTATGAGAATGATTCCGAAGTGGTCCCATAAAAATTTTGTTCCCGAGGAATAAGAATTTGTCTCAAAAAACTTAGAAAACTGTGTAAACTAAGGAATTTGAAGTCGGTTTTTTGGTATTTTCAAAACTTAGACAATTTAACCCAAGTTTCAAAACAATCAAATTAACGACGATAATAAAACGCTTTACTAATAATCAGATTTGAGTAGTTAAATAGTTAAAATAAGCTTGTTAGGTTTCACTACAGACCAAAGACCAAACACAATTCAGTTAGTTTATTATCAAAAAATTAAAAATATCTACTTAAGTAATGTACATCATAATACAATACACCAATACATCATAGAGGCGTCAATGAAGGCGGTTAGCAAAGGACCTTGGTAAATTGCACAAGCTTCGGGAGGACTAATACCCCAGCAGTGGATGATAAAAATGATGATGCACCATGGTTCCGACGGAAGACCAGCGTTGTGGTAGCCTATTGCAACATGCTGAGTCGGACGCCATTTTGTAGCTTTTATGTTTAATTATTGTACTATTAAGTATTCATAGTCGTTAAAAGTTCCTATGTTAAGTTCCTACTTGTTATTTTATTTTATTTTTTCTTAGTAATGGTGTTAGTAGTACCTAGGTTAATTATGTCTGTAACAAACATGATTGTAACTATCTAAGCTACGAATACAGATATTCTAATTCTAATGTAATAGTATAGCATTATGTATCTTGTACCCTTAACACAAACTCTGGGAATGAATGTGTGGATTGTCTAATATTATTTTTTATCTAGTGTGCTCTAAAGCGTTTCCAAGAATCCTTTGAGCACTTGATAATAAAGTTGAGCCTTAGCACCTACTCATATAGTTGACGCCTACGCTGAGCTAGAAATCTTACACGACAGACGTGACCAAAATGAATATGAATAATCAAGCGGCCGTCACCCTAGGAGAAATTCATTCATCATCTACTAATATTATAAAGTCGAAAGTTTGTAAAGATGTGTAGAAGTTTGCGTAGAGTCGATGGTGAAATTACTGAGTGGGTGAAACTTTGCGTAGGTATACCTAGTTCAGAACATTACAGATACTTATAATCACAATTATCGTAATTTATTTATTTGCAAAAATGTGGTTTACAAGAAACCCTATTATTTATATTAAGAACCATTAGTTCAAAATATAAATAATAGTTTCTTAAACTTCCCAATTTTCAAGGAATGCATATTTAATATTTGTACTCTACTTCGGTCATTAAATTTTACTAACAGTCATATATTAAATCATTTATTAATACAAACAAATCATTATAGCAATGTTAGTGTATAAATTTTATACTATGTAGCCAAAGTCGTTGTCCTTTGGTAAATTTTGTCAATGGAACACTTTATTTATAATGTTTGAGGTAATGCATTAAATATTTTTTACTACACCTACTCAGAAAGTTAATTATTCCTGTTCAAACATAACCTAGAAAGTTCGTCATTGCAAGCGAACTAAAAATCGGGACGTAAAACTCTATGGAATATCATTTCTTATAATTGTCGTTCAATATAATTTCTTCCGGCTACGATTATTATTATAATAATAGAAAATAATAATCGTAGCCGGCTGCTATAAATAACACGTTAAAAATTCTATACACTTTTCTCTCCCGCTAAAAGTATAAGGTCAAACGCCAAAAAGTTTTTACTTCGAATCCGCCGTATGATTTGGCCTCTTCCGTAATAATCAGAACAAAAAATTGTAAAATAAAACATGTGAAAATCGTAAGCGCGTATATACCTATTGCGAATTTTTTTTACAGAAATCGCGTTAACATTTTCAATTTACGAGTGATTTTGAAGATTTATTATGTATTACTCGGAAGAAAGTGTGATTCCTAACTCATGTTTTTTAAGGCCCTCGGTTGCGCGATGGGTCCCAAATGACACAATCGATAGGAATCAGGCATGTTCCCGCCTAGGTGTACAATGTATGGGTACTGTTTCACACATGGCAAAACAGTTTATTTTTTGGTATAAACGGGTCCTGGGATTCCTTCTCAAATATATACTATCAGGGTTTCTAACATTTCATGGATACAGTTCACTTGCCTTTATAAACAATTCATTACATTTTCTTACAAACAAGGCTGCCTCAAGGATGTAGAGACAAGGTAGCGTGAGAAATTTGAGTTTACTAAATAACGGCTGACAGGATTCCCACGATAAAATACCAAAACTTGCTCTTACATATTTTTCCTGTGCTAAAAGGCTTTTTTGACATAGAAGCCATTTCCCCATGGCATAAGTCCATAGCACAATATTGTTGCAATATGACTGTAGAAGTGTTTTTAGATCAGATGTTTTTCTTGATCTATGTTGAGCAAAGACAACGTACAGATTTTTTAAACTCCAACAGTACCGGGGTATCCATAACCAGAGGAGATGGAGATGCAGTTTATTTTGAAACATCAGCTCCTTTTGAGAGAAAAACAATTTGGTACCACGCTGCGGCTGAAAAATATCTGATTTTTTTTCAGCCGATACAATAAAATGATCCATACTGAAGAGACTGAGTCGATTAGCCTCAAACATTTTATTTACCAACGACTCATTTTATAGTGCTGGTCACGTTTGACCAACATTTGCTTTTGCTCTTGATTTTATCACATAACAATTCATTTTCCATAAATACATAATTAATACATCCAACAGAGAACCAAAATCATCGACATAGCTAAGAATTAGCAAGCTAAAGTGGCAGTGGGCCGGCCATATCTCCCAAAGGACCGATAACCACTGGGGTAAAAGTGTTCTTAAGTGGAGACCGCGACTCAGTAAACGTAGATTAGGACGCCCTCCAGCCAGGTGGGTTGATGACCTGCGAAAGGCTGCAGGCAGATGCTGGATGCGTCAAGCTGGACACAGGGCGTTATGGCGCTCTGGAGCGGATTTGGATGGGCTTATTTACTACAAAAAGCTAAAGGGCAGAAGCTAATATACAGTATGTAATAAATTGATAAATTTTAAGGTTCCTTTCCAATCTTTATGCGGCACGATAAATTACCTAGACAACGATCTTTGCTATAAATTTTCTGAGAAATTACATTCAGTACATTTTCAGCTCCACCCACATTATTACTATACTTTGCGGTTTCACCCACTTCCCGTTTCCGAGAGAATTCCGGGATAAAATATAACATAAGTCACTCCCTGAAAAGTAAGCTTTATAATGGTAAAGTACTACTAATTAGGGGTAAAAATAAATATCTTTCTTTCATCTTAAGCCCTTGCACGAGTGGATGATGATGACCTAGCAGAATTTCAGCTACGGTGGCCATTCTCAGCAGACTAGCCACTTGGCTAATCCGCTGAGAATGGATTGAAAATAGGCTTGTGCCAGTGCACAAGTAATTTTTATGATTCACAAGTGTGTGCGCAAACACAGCTGCAAAATCTATTCCCTAAATCTGATTATCCGATGGGAGAGCAAATTGACCGCAGGACCAATGTCTTAACGGGTTTTCAGAGGCACAAGACTGTAACACCGCCAACTTCTTGAATCCAAACTGCTACTGTCAAATTTTCTTGCCAGTAAAAACCCTGCTTACACGATTTTAAAGTGCACCAGTCAGTTGCTAACTTGGCGTTATTAATAAAGAATTATATGGTATTATATTGTTAAACCGATTTTACTGAGCTTAAAGTGGGCGCAAACCTCTAGGTCCGTACAAACGTACTTTCCAAGTCATTTAGAAACTACATCCCCGATTCTAATGAAACGTTGCATACATAATCGGATACGAAATACATAACTATGTTTGCACTGTTTAAGTTTATCAAAAATCAAATCGTCATTAAATGATAGCAAAAGTAATAAAATCGCACGAAAATGCTGCTGTTGTTTTTCCCGTCAATAACAACCTGGGTCTCTTCAAGACAAGAGTGAATAGGTATCTTCTAGACCTTCGTGATACATCGTCGGCCACATATTCACTTTCCATCAAATGATTGTGGCCAAACAAAGGTCTATAAAAAAATCATGGATATGAATTTTTTTCAAACGTAGCTAAGTATTTCTTATCCGATTATGTATACAAAATTTCATTAAAACGTTCGGACGTTTCTAAATGGATTGGAAAGTACGTTTGTATGGAAGCTAAGAGGTTCGCACCTACCGGATTGAAGATTTGGTAAATACAGAACTAAATCAACCAGCTTTGCTGTCAGAGCTGAAATAAACAAACAATAAACTACAAAATAGTGTCAAAGGAAACTCACCTCAAACATGCTGGACACAGGGTTCATATCGAGAAGAGAGTAGGACGCCACCCGGTCTCCATTGTCGTTGATGACTACTTCACCAGTTATTCCTACAAGACAGAAAAATAAGGTCAAATCATAGTTCGTTCTTTTTGACGACTTCTGTGGCGCGGCGGGCGACGATTCGCTTGCGAATAATTAAGAATTGATGTTAACTGAAATGGCTTGGCGTCAGCGATCATATTATTATCTACCATAATACTGAAGCATTTATTTTGAGGTTAATTTAAGTTAAAATCAGTATTGATGTAAGAACTAGTGTTTCGAATAAACGATAAAGTAAAATAAAATAAATAATTATAAATAAATAATGCTGGACAATTCACACAGCATTATCAAGCTCCAAGCTAAGCAGAGCTAGTGTTATGGGTACAAGATAATATATATTATATATTACATGTATAATTATACATGTAATATAGTACTTAATAGATAGATATTTTTTTATTATACCTATACATACGAGTAGAAAACGACCAAAACACCCTGAACAAATGTCTGCAGATCGTACACACATTTGTCCAGAGGCGGGAATCGAATCCGCAACCTCCTGCGTCGCAAGCAGACCTACGCCCGCCGCGCCACAGAGGTCGTCCAAAAAAAAACAAAGTTTGCTCTAATCTGTACAACAAATCATTGCTTTGCAATAAATACATTAAAATAAGCATTAATACTTTGTACATAAAACAAACAAAATATAAAGCAGACGGTGTGTTTTAGACTTTCAAAATTAGTACTATTATTTTTTAGATAATAAGCTAAAACTTGATTATTGCAACGGTTTGAACAATTGCTCTGCCCCGTTCCCCGCGAAATCAAATGCCTATCATTCTCCTGTCCTCGAAGGTACCTACTGAAATTATCAATCGTATACATATTTATTTATTATTTACACCTACAGCAAATTAAGCTGAATAGTTACAATGGTCTTATGTAGTTATAGATTGAGTGCATAATGTTAACTAACTTTAATATTAATTAAGATAAACAAAAGCTAACTATTTTTTTCTTTGAAATATTATCCTTTTATCCTGTCCAGAGGAGGGCGATACTGAACGACACAGTTTATAGTTTATACTTTTAGCGTCAGTATCGTTGCATTATGTTTTTAGCATTTTAAAAATATGTAAATGGTACGAAATAAACGTTTTTGTATTTTGTATTTTCACAAAATGGCGTCATAGGTCACCCCCTCAATGTGTTAGTTTCTATTATTTTTTTTCAATCTGATCCATGGCCCAGGCAGATTACTTTCAACTACTTGAAATCATTCCACTCTGATGAGGTCGGGAAATAGGTATCATATCCAACTTTATATAATCAGAAAAGTTTAGTTTCCAAATAGTTTTGCTTTCGAAATTCTAGACGCAAACTCATAATGGAACACGTAATGTGAAATTTTGAATCTATTTTGAAACTATTGTGAAAAAGTTTAATATTATTCTGGGAGTTCACATGACTATTCGTGTTCCTGATATTCGTCCCAAAATACGACAAATCACATCGCCGTAATTTGGCATGACAAATACGCGAAAAAAGGGATGAAAAACTTTAGTAACATTTTCGCACAAAACCGTCTCTGTTATGTATGGTCTAATAAAATGTAGTCCGCGTTGTAGAAGAAATAAAACGTCAAGTGCGAGTTAGACTCGCGCATCAAGGGTTCCGTACAAACTCCTACTCTTTAGCAAAGAAATCAGTCAAATCCAGACGAATAAGGCACAATAATTTTCTGATTTGATAACGATTATGACGTAACTTATTTAGTCCCTCGAACTATTGGCGTCTCGAGACTAAATAAGTTACGTCCAACCCTAGTGTAACAATGTACTATTTTGAATGAATAAACCACAAATTTACGGTTTTCTGATTTTTCCCTTTACTTGTGCTATAAGTCACTGCTTCTTGCCAAATTTCATGGTTCTAGGTCAACGGAAAGTACCTTACAGGTTTTTGGTCCATGGCGAGATTCGAAAATTATTTTTTCTGTGAATATACTAAAAATTTACGGTTTTCGAATTTTTCCCTTTACTTGTGTTATAAGACCTTGCTTCTCACCAATTTTCATGGTTCTAGGTCAACGGGAAGTACCCTAAAGGTTTTTGGTCCATGGCAAGATTAAAAAATTATTTTTTCTGTGAATAAACTACAAATTTACGGTTTTCAGATTTTTCCCTTTAATTGTGTTATAAGACCTTGCTTCTCACCAAATTTCATGGTTCTAGGTCAACGGGAAGTACCCTATAGGTTTTTGGTCCATGGCAAGATTAAAAAAATATTTTTTCTGTGAATAAATTACAAATTTACGGTTTTCGGATTTTTTCCATTACTTGTACTATAAGACCTTGCTTCTCACCAAATTTCATGGTTCTAGGTCAACGGGAAGTACCCTATAGGTTTTGTGTGCATGTGATTCCCTAGGAAAATTGAAAAAAATAGACATAAACAGCTGTAACTTTTGATTGCGTTGACTTAGAAGTTTGATTTATATCGAGGCTTCAAGAAGTTACGAGCTTGCGTATATGATGTGAATATCAACTCGATAACTCTACGCGTTTCTGAGAAAAGTGGGTTGACAGACGGACAGACGGACAGACGGACAGACGGACAGACGGACAGACGGACAACAAAGTGATCCTATAAGGGTTCCTTTTTTCCTTTTGAGGTACGGAACCCTAAAAACAACATACTAGAATTAAAGTCACGTATAAGGGGATATTTACCATGATTCGATTGAGTTTTCCAATATTTCGGCACATTTTCATGCGCCATGATCCGTGATATATATGCAATATGTGAACAACTATGATAGTTTTTAAAAGTTTTACACTTACTACAAAATAAAAAATAAATAGACATAAACAGCTGTAACTTTTGATTGCGTTGACTAAGAAGTTTGATTTATATCGCGGCTCCAAGAGGTTACGAGCTTGCGTTTATGATGTGAATATCAACTCGATAACTACACGCGTTTCTGAGAAAAGAGGGTTGACACTGGACAGACGGACAACAAAGTGATCCTATAAAGGTTCCTATTTTCCTTTTGAGGTACGGAACCCTAAAAAAAATACATTTTGTACTTGGTGGATGGAAGGTATCCCGGCGGATGGCATAGGCTAGTACTTTTATCTTGGAAAAGCGCGAGCGTACCTACTGGCAGAAGCTACTTTTTATATAAATAGAAGTAGGGGTCCCCAAACAACTTTTAGTTTTAACTCGAAACACTATAGGAATAATGTTTTCTCGAGAATACTATGCTGTGTAGACTGGTCGACTAATTGGCCCCATAAGAGGGGTAGCAATGCTACGAGCGTAGAGCTGCTACAAAGCTACCGAGCGTTTTAAAATCTTTCTAGCATACTTTCTTTAGAACTTTTCAACCATTTCGCTATTAAATGGCCGAAGTGGATTCTACACGGATCCCACGGGGAAAATGCGCGTAGTCGGTGCGAAATTTCAGTTTATAAATACGGAGTGCTATAAATAAACAGGGTGTCTTAAGAGGCGACTAAGAGTAAAACACTATTTATCTTAAACAGCCTATAATGGTCCACTGCTGGGCGCAGGCCTCCTCCTGATTTTTTTATCTCATGGGGGGTAGTGCCCATTATGCCCACGCTGGGCATACGAGTTTGAGATCGCAGTTCGGTGGTACATCTGTTCTGCAAGATGCGTTGCTGCCCGCCCCCGGTGTATGTCCCTTATTCACCTCATACGACACCCACGGAAAGAGTTGGGGTGGTACAAATTCTAAGCCGGCATCACACGGCTGATGGTGTTAACATTAACGCAAATTTTGATTGAGTTTGGCATATTTAAATTAAGCTTACCTTGAAAGTTCCTATTCTTCATGTTAGTGATGATAGCAGCCCCATTCAGCTGTCCTCGAGGGTCATCAGCCTCCGCCAGGGTTCGGTTCAGAGCCAGTGCGTATAGCAGCACTGCATCGTAGAACGCTGCCACAAATGTAGATACAACCTCTTCTTTTCCAAACGTGTAGTTATATTTTGTAGAAGCTAGTTCTTTTACCTGTGAACATAAATAAATTCCACTGGTGTAATTTCCATTGGTGGGCTGGTCCACCAGTTTAAAGTCGCCCAGCGAGCTATGGAGAGAGCTATGCTATTCTCTGAAGGATAGGATTCGCAACGAATACATCCGACAGAGAACCAAGGTTATCGGCATAGCTTAAAGGATTAGCAAGCTGAAGTGGCAGTGAGCTGGCCATATTTCAAGAAGAACCGACAGCTGTTCGTTGCGTAGCGTGGACTGAGTTAATTTCTAGCTGCAGTTTAAATCACATGAGTAAATAAACTTACTCTGTCCGAGAACTCCAAATACTCGACTTTCTCAGGAGCTGGGCTGGTGACGGTCAGCAGGGCGCTGTAGGCCCTCCGCGCTTTCTCGTTGCGTTCTTCGGAGTCTCCAGCCACCTTCCATGGCTCTTTGGATGACGCTGACGCTAGGCTGTTAGAGAAAAGACAGTTCTTAATCATATTTATTACCGACTGAAAACACTATTAGGTAGGTGGTAGAGTTATTTTGTACCGACCCCTGGTGGTTACCAGGGGTAAGTTCCTAGTCCGTAGCGACTTTGAAAATAGGAGTTTCTATATGTTTGTTTATTTTAATGAATGGTCGTGTTGTGCACATATTATTTGATTGTTTTATTTAAACTCTGAGGGCACAGCCAAATGTTGCTTCTTATTGTTAGGTACAAGCATGCTGTAGGGTGGTGCGTAAGCCTAGGATTAATATGACTCGCCGAAAAGAACACCAGCAGCGCAGCATGTAAAGCTCTTGACGCATGGTGGCGTGTAGATTTGCGGCGCGATTTGATTTGGAAGCCCCGCGCAATGTAAGATGAATGGGTTTAGTTAAATATTTATAGATTTCTTTAAGCAAATTTAATGATCAAGCAAAGCCGAGGGAAAGAACTATATAATAAAAGGGTTTGCTCCACTGTCTTGTCACTTTGATGGTGACATTGATTTGTTTACGTCATTTGCAGCGTTTGAGAAAACAAGGTAGGTAGGTACCTACCTATAGTTAGATATTTTTATTATATGTCGTAACTTTTTAGGGTGGGAACGGCTTTTAACGTTTGGATCAAGTTACTCAACATAATTGGCCACTTACTTTGAGAACAGCTCAATGTTGAAGAACACGTATTCTCCAGAAGACACCATGTTAAGATCGTCAGCCGCCAGCATTATCTCCCGGACGGTGTTTGGATTCGCACAGACGACCACAACTGAAACAAAATTAGGATTATAAGTATAACTAAGTACTTACTACATTCTGCTCGTAAAATTACTTAATTATTTTTCCAACATGAGACAGACAGTACGTCATTATTGTCTTACTAAAAACGCGGGAAGGAAATCTTTTTGGAATTCCATTTCTAAAGCGCTGAGTGGGAGAGAAAACTGTATATCCATTTCTAATGTGTTATTTTATTTATTTTTGTAACATACGGTTACCATGGCAACTATCAATAAAGGTCAAACGAAAAAAAGTTTTTACTGCGATTCTGCCAAATGCTTCGTTTGTTTTCGGAACTATAATTTCAAAAATAGAACAAAGTGAAAAACGCGCCAGCGGCTGCTGCCACAGATTATGTAGGTAGGCTTACCATTTTAATCTTGTCGGAAAGTCGTCAAGTGATTTCGAGGTTTCATTTATAGCTAATAAAATTCTAGTATAAGAAATTTCTCAATTTAGAACCTCTTGAATATTCTACATGATTGTTTTTTATTTTATTTGTGGTAATGATAACCCAGACTGTTGTTTTAATAGCTCAATCGAGCTATAAAATAAATAAAGCCGGTCACGTGCGAGTCGGCAGGGTACCGTTCCATCTTAGCTGCCCATTCGACTCATCCAATATCTTTGTCCAAGTTCTTTGTCCAATATTTGATCAAAGTTCGTGGAAAAAGTCAGACTCATCTTGAGTGTCTTTTAATATTAGTGTGATGTGATGTAATTTCATTTGAAATCAACTACACAAATTACTAAGGAATCTTTGACAAAGAAATTGGATGAGTGGAATGGGCACCTTACATAACTATTACGAAAAAGGAATCCTTAAAAACAAAGAAAAAATCTAAATAGAATACAGTCATTTTATTACTTTTATTTAGTTTTACTGCTCGTGGAACGCAGAAAAAAAATAAAGCAACAAAAATTTTAATCTTGCATCAATCCACAACGAACAAAAAGAGAAATACATATTTCTGTGAAAATTTCAACTGTCTGCCTTTTACGGTTTCATTAGGTACAGCCCGCTGACGAACAGACTGACAGACCGCGGAGGCTTAGGAAGGAATAGGGTTCCGTTTTCACCCTTTGTGTAAGGAACCCTAAAAATGAAAGATAGGTAGGTACTAGGTCACATGTAAAATTAAAAGTTACAGTTACTGTTCTTCTACTGAAACCAAAGATCCTAGGATCCTACGTTCCATCTGAAACATTGTGTATGCATGTCAGCGTTCCAAATATTTTGTTTAAACTGTCAGCAAGAATATCCCGCTCATTTTACACAAAGACACAAACACAACTTTTAAACTCAAACGCAGTTAAGATTCAAGATCTTAACCTTAAAAAATTACGTCCCTATTAACATAAGTAGGACACATCAAAATGACATTAAGCAAGGCTTATCCTACAGTTTACTAATAAAATACACAAAACACAACTATAATCCAGAACCGAAATAGCCCGGATCTGCTACTGACAGTATGATGCCCTAAAGACGTTATAAAACCATTAGGAAGGAAAATGGGGGAAAGCCGAATAAAATAACAAAACCTGTTAAACGATTATCATCAAAAAATAATAAAACATTTTTATAATCTGTAAACATTTTATAAATATGAGGTTTTTTGATGGCGCGTAAAATAATATTCATACTAATCACACTAATATTATAAATGCGAAAGTTTAGATGGATGGATGGATAGATGGATGTTTGTTGCTCAATAACGCCAGAACGGCTTAACGGTTCTAGATGAAATTTGGCACAGAGATAGATTATAGTCTGGAATAGCACATGCAGGCTATGTTTATCCCAGAATTTTCACAGGAACGGGAACTACGCGGGTGAAACCGCGAGGCGTTGCTAGTCTAACTCTATAGCTATAGTAGATACGGACAGAAAGACAAATGCAGCGCAAGGCTACCAGCCATTATCGAACAATCATAAAACGCGGTGAACCAGACGTGCCAAATCATAAATTTTGCAGTATCTATAACTAATTGGCACATATCTGTCGGTGTTGCCACCGCCTCCCTGCACTTTTGCCTAACCCCTTATTCTAGTCTGCTAACTTAACATATTGCTAACTGTCTATCTTCTTATACACAAATCAGAGTGAGAAATAACAATGTTTAAATACCAAGACCATTATGAATAAGTGAGTAAAACTTCAGCACCATGTCACTCTAAAGATTATCTAGTGGATAACACCACTTCAAGAAACGGCCTATTAGTGAGTAATACCTGGTTGGTACGTATACGTACCAACCAGGTACCTAGATAATTTTACAAAAATACAAAATCAACTTGTCATAATTTTACTTAAACCATCGTAAACTTGGATTTCCATCGGCGAGCTGCACCGATATTCTGTGAACATAGCTTAGAACATTGTTAATGAAGTCTAAAATGGTTAGGTTCCAAAAATATTCTACAAATCAATCGCTGTACTATGACAATAGTATCGTAGGTCATCGCAGAATCGTCACGTAGAATCCTTCCACTCCAGGACAAGCAGACGCACAGCGCATTACCACCCCTACTTGATGGATATACCGTGCACTCGCACTAAGCGGTTTTCCTCCACCTTCATCATTCGTACCGCTGGGGTTTGGAACACGCTCCCTGCTGCTGTTTTTCCGGTTAATTACAACCTGGGTCTCTTCAAGACAAGAGTGAATAGGTATCTTCTAGACCCTCGTGATACATCGTCGGCCACATCTTCTCTTTTCATCACGTGAGATTGTGGTCAAACAATATAGACGACATTAGAGTATAAAAAAATATTTAAAAAAAAAGATAGTGCGTGCGTCGCTATTCGACGCCTTTTAAATGCGTCCTTCTGTAGATTATTTTATCTACAGGAAAATACCAAAATGCGCTAATCTGTGAAGATGCCATCAACTCAGTTAAGCGATTTGCTTAGCATAATAGGCCTCTAGTTTGTTTTTGACTTTGTGACTCCCACGGTTTTTCATTTTCAACCTTTTAAAACAAAAAAGGGGGGGTAGGTATACCCCTCTTTTTTGTCGATGGTTAAAATTGGAAAACAGCTGTTGACTGCGACATAGGGATTCATAGAAATATGCGGTCTTGTTAAAATGCAAATAGTGACGATTGGTTCCAGATTATAATTGGCACCGCCATGCGCCAGGGAAATCTAGCTAGACTAGTAAATGTTGAGACAAGACTGAGAGGGGAAATGACCTAGCGAGAAAGTGGGAGAACTATGTGAATTGCCCAGAATTATATTATTATTAAAAATATTTTTTAAATGATGCTAATATCGGCTTTAAAATAGGTGGCAGACAGATATTCATGTTGTGTTATTGTAATTATTAGTCAGCGGTATTAATTATAAATAGGTTACAATTTTTCACTTTTTGCTAGATAAAACTTTTTTCATTCTGTATGGCAACACAAAAACGTCATATTTGTAACCTCACCTAAATTAACCTTCCTCAAAGCAATCTGATGTGATCCACATTTGAATTTTAAATCTCGAACGCAACCTTTGGCGAAATGGGTTAGCTCATGTATATGAATAAGGAAAAAACCGATTATTTTTGGATACCTAATGAATCAAAAAATGCACGAGCTGGTACGTGGACTTTATGCAAGGAAGGTAAAAAAAACAACCACACGTTAGACTACGTTGGCTCAAGTAATTTACAACTTTAAGTTTCCAATATTCTATCATAGCTTCATACGTGCAACATGACTTAATCATTAATAACCATGATATATTTAGAAGAATTTATTATCACGTGGACTAAGTACGTGGTAATTTTTGCCTATTGTTATTTCTTTTACCTAGCAAAAATTTTTAGGATTTTTTTTATAAAAGCAATCCACAATTGTCAAACAAAAACAAAATAATCGCTTGAAAATATGACTAGGCTCTGCCCCAGGCTATGCCCGCGTTTTTCCGGGATAAAATGAAGCCTATATCTGTCCTCTAGATACCATTTATCTCTATGCCAAATAAAACTTTTGAACCTTTCGCGATTTGATAACACATTAAAGATTATTTATCGGGTATTTATTCCGTACCTTTTGCTGTCTTTTCCCCAACGTTTCAACCGCGTTACAGCGATCGTGGTCACGGAGCGACCACGATCACTGTGTCTATGCCAAATTTCATTAAGATCCGTTGAGCCGTTTAGGGATGAAGAGGTAATAGACAGAGTTACTCTCTAATTTATAATATTATAGATATATATGTATATGTATAAGACTTACCCATATTGTATAGATATATTAACAATATGGGTAAGTCTTATCTACGCACTCGGTAGTTCATCACTAAAAAACAAATCTCCTGAAACTAGTAAGCCTTAGCCGCGTAATAAATTCTTGTAAGAAATTCACAATGAAAAATCAATCTCGAAAAAACACTTAACGAAAATGGGATCAACCCTCTAAGGGAAATAAATTCTGGCGGGAATGGCTTGCAAATCAAGAATGGCACAAAACAGATTGTGTCATTTATCGTGCGATTATCTCTTAGAATAATATTTTAAGCCTCTTATACACGGTTTTGTTGTGGAAGCCTGCGAGAGCTACAAGAGAATCGGAGCATAAGAATCACAGATCAAAATCAAAATGGCGACTCGAAGGAATGAAGGCCAATACACACTATAAAGCGCTAAGTTTATGCACAAAATGTCATCGTAATTATATTTATACGATAAAGTGGGATAGTTACTATGATTCAGTTTTTTTGTACCTCAACCTCAACAGCCTATCATGGTCCACTGCTGGACGCAGGCCTCCCCCTGATTTTTAATTTCATGGGGGTAATGCCCATAATCCCCACGCTGGGCATGCGGCTTGTGGATCGCAGTTCGGTGGTAGATCTATTCTGCAAGAGGCGCTGCTGCCCGCCCCCCGTTGTATGTCCCTTAGTCGCCTCTTACGGCACCCACACGGGAAGAGTTGGGGTCGTGCAAATTCTAAGCCGGCACCACACAGCTACGGTTTTTTCGTAAATATTCCATTTAAATAACTATAGCGTTAATAACCTTAAGGCGCATACCCCACCCAAACTAGCGCCACTTTGGGTGGAGGATGCGCCTTAATAGTTTTATAAAATTCCATGTCGTTTGTCATTCGAAAAAATTCTATGAAATATTTTACTCAGTTAACTGCATATTCAGCCCGGAGTCAAAAAAGTGCCGGTGCTCGTCCGTACCATAAAAAGCACGTTAATCTAGTATAATCTAGTATAACCTAGTAAAACACGATCACTGCTAGCGTCGGCGGTGCGACCCGCAGCGCAGGGGCGCGCCGTCACTACACGGAGTTGCAGATCGCACTCTGTTTTCAGTGTGTTTTCAGTGCCATGAAAGTGTTAAGGGGCCTCTTCCAAGGTAATTTTGTGAAATGAATATGCATAGAATTTCGCGTTCATAGGAGAGAGACAGACAGAGCAAAAATCAAAATCGAAAGAGTACGGTTCAAATAATCAAATATTTATTATGGCAAATCTGTTACCCTGCCTTTGTTTTATTTTTCAAAACAAAAATCAAGTCAGTAAGTCATATTGTTTGGGAAAATAAGGCAAATATGTTTCAAAATTGAGATGTTTTAGGTTTTTTTATTTGATGAAACCTATACATCATCATCATCAGCCTACATCAGTCCACTGCTGGACATAGGCCTCCCCTAATGAGCGCCATAGCGCCCTGTCTTCAGCTTGCCTCATCCAGCATCTGCCAGCAGTATTTCGCAAATCGTCATCCCACCTGGTCGGAGGGCGTTCCTTTGCCGAGTCGCGGTCTCCTGTCAAGAACACGTTTACCCCAGCGGTTGTCGGTTCTTCTCGAGATATGGCCAGCCCACTGCCACTTCAGCTTGTAAATCCTTGAAACCTATACAACTAATAAAAAAACTATCTTGGCGTTTTTGTACATATTGAAATGGAATATTAGTTGTAGGAGTATAAGAATCCTAGATTTCATATTTAAACAGCAGTGGGATTTCAAAGATCATGAAAATGTTGATTTTTTCGAAAGACCAGCCTTAAGCCGTTGGCCCTGCACCTGGCTACTCCCTCATGGCCGGTCATGTTGGTCTGCCGTCCGTGCCGGATTATAAAGAGTGAGTAAATAGAGAGTGCACCTGTGTTTTCGTACACTCTTGGACATTATTATAATGTCCTGCGCACGGCTAGTCACCGTTGAGAATTGACCCCTTGACCGGCTGGGACATCAGATCAGACTCAGTCAATTTGTCAGACAAACTCAAAAGATGTGCTAAAAATACTTGCAATTTTTAGACATTAATCACGTCGAGATAAAATATTTATGAAATATTATAAATTATTATATTATAAATGATTAAGTATCTTCAAATCCATAACTGGTCAAGTGGTCAATACAAAAACGTCGTAAGACAAAAAGTTGATATTAATTAAATATATATTAAATATTTTTGCAACTCATTTTTTGACAAGACAATATTATTATATTTTATTTGTCAATCCCTTATTGTACTATACTTTTCAAATATTTGTTTTTTTATGATCTAATATTTGAAATGTTATCTAATTATGTTCGGTTAAGTAAACACATAACCAAACATAATTAATAAGTGGTACATATCTACATAGATCGACCGCCATTAAACTAATAAAATATATCAAATAAAGCTGAAAACAGGACGCTATGGCGCTCATTAGGGGAGGCCCATGTCCAGCAGTGGACTAATATAGGCTGATGATGATGATGATGAAATTTATAATGCTGGACAATCCACATAGCATCACCTAATCCCAAGTTAAGCAGTGCTTGTGTTATGGGTACTAGATGACTGATACACATATTATAGGAATACACTACATACATTTTTATTTTATTTTACATAGAAAATACCCAGAACATTTGGAATAAATATTTGCAGATCGTACAAACATTTTTTCCAAGGCGGGACTCGAACCAGCAAATTCCTGCGTTGCAGGTGGACCTTCGCCCGCTGCGCTGTGCCACAGAGGTCAGCTTTACCTTAAGGCGCATACACCACCTAACTAGCGCCACCACCTACTTCTATTTAGTTTAGGCAGAGATACGAAGTTGCCCTTGGTGGCCACCAAAATCTATTTTCGTATCTCTTCCTAAACGAAATAGAATAAAACTATTACAGAGGCTTTAAAAAAAGCTTATGATGGGTATCACAAACTGGAAGATGGATTTTTGAAAATTCCTTTGTTAAACGGAATAATAAGATAAATTAGGTGGCGACCAATTACCGAAATCAGTTGTAGAAACTTTTTTTTTCCTCAGAAGCATAACTTACCTAATGTTATGCTATTGGAATGAAAAAAAAAAGTTTTGCTGTATTAATCCTGCATTATTATTATATATACCGTGTAACTGATATGAATAACCAGGAGAATAACATTTCACTTTCTTTTGACGCATGATAACGGTCGCCAGGAAAGGTTAACCGACCCTATTGTGGGATTGACAAGAGCTATTTTTGCGAGAAATTGATTTATTTTGGTAAAAAGTTGTGTGGCATGGTTGACACTTGCTTTTTTCTCAATTTGGGAATGGAATAAGTCAAAAGCTAATAGGAAAGGCAACAGGTTAATCTTTAATGGTTCAGACAAGACAATGTTAATTTAAAAGCTTTGCCCTAATTGCTCCGGTTAGGTATAGCTACTACCACAGATTTTGCGCAGCCATTGAAGCTCGCTAGAGCACTGTTTCCAAAAACGTATATAAGCCATCTATGCGCTTGCGCCAAGTTCGCAGCCCATTAATCTTCTCTTGCAAATCTTAACTAACACAAATGACCGAAGAGTCGAATGTAGCAATGATCGCATGAATCCTTTTCAGCCATTTCACAGCAACATCTTGCTGGAACTATAGGAATACCCATCATCCCTAACAAGGCATCTTCCTCTCAAGTCACGTATTTAGGGAACGTGCTTACGATGCACTGCTTTATATCACGGGTACGAAGCTTTTGATCATCCTACGTTTAGGTCTTGCAATTTGACTTATTTTTCGAATAGAAGTACATTTATCTTCATTTAATAAGTGTTTGATTGACTACACATAATGCTATTATTAATAAATTCCTTACATACTAAAGTTTAGTAGATAAATAAAAGCGGTTAGTAAAATAGCCATCTTTGAACATGCTGTATTTGTATTTTCACCATAATATTTTTATTTATTTCAACTCCCATTACTTACTTCGAGTATTCAAAGACAGTTTTTGAAGCATTTCCTTGAATTTTGTCGATGTTGTGTTAGCTTCATCGAACGGTAACGATACAATGTTGGATCCTTTTATTGTTTTCTTCTGTAATACCGTGAAGATAGCGCTCAAAGTCATAAAGCACCTACTATTTCCCTTTCCTGTTGATAGGTTGTTGTTGTGGTACAGCATCCCGTATCTTCGCCAGTTGAATTCCTGGAACAAAAGAGAAACTTTTAGTTTCTTAAAACTCTATGCACAAATGTTGTGTTTCTATAAGTTTTTTCACGGCTACTTAATGTTACAGGCTACAGAGTTACATAATCAGTACGTAAAAAAATGCAAGGAGTAATAATTTGATGTTCTGTATTTACGTTAGTGAACGCGATTTTGTTTGGTTCTTTCATATTTCATAGGTTCTTTCATACTTTAGGAAAATACCTTAAAAAGCTCGTAAGACTTTATGCGATCACCGAAACATGGTGCAACCGACATTTTGGTATCTGGAAATTGGATTCATAACGGCGTACCGTTTAATTTTCAAACATCAAAGGCAGATAAATAACCCTTTTGTTTCTAATATATTCAATTTAATTTGGCGCTGTTAATGAAAGCCTTCGAAAGGATTCTTATTTTGAGCAGGTTATTTAAGTATAAGATTAAATTTAATTATTTTATACACCTGATCAGAAAGTTTCTTATTTATTTGCGAAACTTATGTTAAAAAGTACGTCATTGCAGGCAAGCCCTCCTCATACGTATTCGGCACGATAATTTAAAAAAATCTGAAAATCGCCCGAGTGAGTATATTGCCACATTGGGTTTACAACTTAAATTTACTTGACTGATTTTGAAGATTCTAAAACGATGTAGGGGTAATATAACACTATGGGAGAAAGTGCAATTCCTTCCTTGTGTTGTAAGGCCCAAATGACACTCTCGGTAGAAATCGGAATATTCTTGCCTCGGTGAATGGTGAACTACTATTTGGTAGTTAGAACGATATACAGGACAAATGCATTTTCATAGCGAAACGCACATTAATTTAATTTCACCAATCGTTTATTTTTGGAATACGAAATTTGCAAAATTATCAGTGTCATTTTTAGTTTTGGTGAGACGTAGCATATGTATTGGCAGGTTTATGACCTAGGTAGGGCATTTCTTAAACTAAAACAAACAATAGAAGAAAAATAAGAGTGAATACAAAAACAAAATTAACGTAAAGCAACTTTATTGAACAAACAAACTTATAATAAATTTAAAGAAGAACTTAAACCATAAAACAAAACCATAAAACTTTCTAGGTAAACACAAATTATTAACGAGTAAAGCCAAGCACAAAATATAAATAGAATTGACGACTAAAATCTAAATTTGTTTTCAATGATTTATGAAATACTTGATGACTGTTAAATAATAAGAAGTAAAAAAAATTTTTGAGCATTTTATATAAAACTTAATTGTTCTTACTTTCCATTCTATTCAATTCAATTATTTGTTTTCACATGGAATCAAACCTTGATTGCGTCAAAGCTAGGGCATGGACACCGGTATTCGGTATTACCGAAAAACCGGTAATACCGGATGATTTAAGGCAGATCCGAATACCGGTATTGAAATCGCAAAAACCGGTAATTCGGTATTTAGAAAAAAAAAGTTTGATTAATAAATATGCGGGAAGAAAACCCTTATGGCGGCTCTAAAATACGCAAATATCTACTACCAAACAACTTCTATATAAAATATATAAATTTTATGATTGTAAAATTGATAGCCAGTCTATGTTTTTGGTCATAATGGTTTCAAAAATTGATAAACCAACGCGCTTTCCCCTTCCACTCCAAGCAACACAAACAGGACAAGCAGATTCACATCGCATTACCACTTTACCACGGTATATTCAGCAAGTAGGGGAACTTGGTGAACGTCCACTCGCATTAAGCTGTTTTCCACCGCCTTTATCATTCGTACCGCTGGGGTTTGGAACACGCTCCCTGCTGCTGTTTTTCCCGTCAATAACAACCTGCGTCTCATAAAGACAAGAGTAAATAGATAACTTCTAAACCTTCGTGATACATCGTCGGCCACATCTTCACTTTCCATCTTGTGAGTTTGTAGTCTATAGACTATAAAAAAAGTATTTTAACGAATAAATGCGCGTAGAATACAAGTAAGTAGTACTGTTCCTATATTTTTTTTAAATACCCTATCTTTCTTTGCTACGCACATTTTCATGATTTTTTTTTATGTTTTTATTATTGTGGCAAATATTTGATTGTTCATGGTAAATATTTATTTGTTTTTACATTAACAAAGCAAATCACAATCAAATATTACAAACAAAAAGATGGAATTAGTATTTACAATTGAAAGTAGGCTAGGCAGCGTAGGATCTGTCAAGATCTGCATATTAGCAACTCTTGAGATCCTCAAGCCAAATCTGCCGCCGCACTAACCCTTACGGATGTCCGAGAAGATGGAAAGGCGCAAGTGTGTTAATAAGTAGCTTCCCACAAATTGGTTTCCCTAACTCAACTCCCATGGGACTACTGTCATACCGTCGTCGTAGCTTTTTACCATCGTCATGCAAAATACCATTCGGTTCAAGAGTAATTTTTACTTTAGCGGTGACAAAGGCCCGATGATGTAGCATGGTATGGCAAGATATCTGACTGGCGGGCGACCCTATAGTACACGACAAGACGTAATGAGCTATTAGACAGCAGTACCTCACTGGCATTGATGAGACGCGCAACAACTTGCACCCAACTGAAGATCGTAAAGTTACGAGATCCGATAAAGTGCCAGTGTTATAATCATATAGAAAGTGCTTGCAATTAATGTTCTGAATACCATTTAGAAACGGCCAGGAAACGAGCACGATCTGCACAGCTGGAGCACGTTTTTATCAAACAATTCTGTGTCAACTCGCACAAAATCCCGTCCTATTGCCATTAGGACAAAAGAGATTTTGGGGAGCCACATTGGGGCAAGCACTATGCCAAACCGTTCTAATTAGCCTAAAAACTAAATATTGATGAAATTCCAGGTCCAAATAAGACGACTTAGGCTCTAAGAAAAAATAAACTAAAGTGATTTAGATGGAAGTCAGGAACGACGTCAGGGCTACATTTTTGAGAATACTAAGCTCCCAAATTTGACAGGCAGAGATAAAGGTAGCAGGCCTTGCCATCCTAATCTGGATTTGATTGTTTAAGTAAAAGAAAAACCATAATTATACTAGTAAGGACCATTTTAAATTGTCAATAAAAGTTAAGCTGGTTTCAAATAACATTTCTTGGTACATTTATTCAGTCTTATACAATATTGAATGTACCTAGTGGATTTTTTTCTGATATTTTAGTATTTATAGTGTAATACCGAAAAAATACCGAAAAACCGGGATCCCGGTTTTAAGAATTTGGATACCGGTAAATTACCGGTATTGTAATTTAGCCCATTACCGCCATGCCCTAGTCAAAGCTACAAAAAAGCTTTTCATTAATCTCTGTTCTTTTTCTGATCACGACCAAAAATAACATTTCAATTTATGCACAGTCAGGAAATTTTTCATTGGATAGTCCGCTAGTTCACGAGAGTGCTTGAAAATTTTGCGTGTTTTATTTGATTTAAAAATATTACATGCTCCGGGTTTTTACTAGCACTCTGAAATTATGAAATTCTCGCCTGCGAACGCTTTTATCTTTAGAAATGAAATTGTGCACAAAGATGTCATATTGTGGCTAGTTATTAACAAAAAATCTAACCATTTAGATAACTGAGGACTTAATTTTTATATCTCGCCTTTTTGAACGCATTGTAGTTGTTTAGTAAAAAGGATCCTAGGATATGCCTAGGATATACCAAGGATCCTAGGAGCCTGTCTTTGAGTAAAACAATACGATATTAAGGTGATTCGTCGCGGTTAACCCGAGTTTATTTT
This sequence comes from Eupithecia vulgata, assembly GCA_946478455.1. Taxonomy (NCBI): domain Eukaryota; kingdom Metazoa; phylum Arthropoda; class Insecta; order Lepidoptera; family Geometridae; genus Eupithecia; species Eupithecia vulgata. The sequence goes on along the minus strand of OX297879.1, from coordinate 8,837,783 downwards.
TGTGGATTAAATTTTATTCTGCTTTCCGCAAGCAATAAGTCTAGCAATAATTTTTTTCCACAAATCGTAAACCATTTTCTATGGACTTATAAAATCAACTTTGATTCATTTGTATTTTGGGAGAATTTGGGAAAAATGTAGATTTTTAGAACAAAATTTCATATTTTCCCAAATAATATTCCAAAATAGCAGTGAGTCGGAGTTGGTTTTATCATGAGTTCATAGAAAATTAACAACCTGAAGCAAAATCACATTCACAAACCAAAAGAAAAATTCTAATTGACAGATATAAACATAGCGCTGAAGTGACATATAAAACAGCACAGTCCAAAGAACAACATACAGATACGACATAATCACGATAAAATTACCTCAAATATGTTCTTGATGGCAACCGCAGCTTGCGTGTAGCTTCCCATCATTCTTATGAGAGTTTCAAATACCGGTGATTTATAACCAAACGCTTCGGCTTGAGCGCCTGCTGTTATCACTGGTATGTTCCAGACACTGGCAAATCTGGCCACTGGTGCTATTACATATTCGCACCCCGGTCCGATGAAGGCATCTGAAAGAGTAAACTACTTAATCTATGATTACGAAAGCAAAACTTCAATAGCCAATTTAGGTTAATTATAATTAACCAAAATTTTTACTTGTTTAATTAGTTTAGGAATAATGAGAAGCTTGCTTTGATTTCTATACAGTAAATAAGAAATTGCCCTCAAATATGAAATCAATAGAAAGTTGGTCAATGGCAAGGAGCTTTACTTATTTAGAAATAAACTTACCAGCCGAACCGTTGACGTAAAACTCGAATGCTGCAAGAGGTCCATCCACAGAGGAGCATCCTGTGTCTCGATAGTCAACAAGGATCGTCCAGCCAGGTAAGGGACCTTCGGGGCTGGTGATTGCTGGAACAGCCATCTCGAGAATTGGCAGCACTTTTGACAACGAGAAGATGTGAGTCGGATCTGCTGGTAATAGAACCCCAAGTTTCACAACTTTCTCACTAAACTGGTGCTTTTCCATCTTCATATTGAAGTTTATATTCTTTATATAATAAGGGTTAGAAGCTAGATCGTGAGGATATCCGACGGCTTTACTATTATCGTAAACACCAGTCTCAAAATATTCAGGGTTTCCTGTTACATTTGACTTGAAGATATTTCTATAGTTCTCTTGGTATTTTTTCATCTCTTGGGCTTCTGGGGTTTTTTCTTCATTATCCGCCTGCCTCTTAGCAGACGTCCTCCGATTTCTGAGATTCTTTCCATGTAATCTGTCATCATGTCTATGACCGTGCCAGAATTTATTAAGTCCAACATGTCTAAAGTCACTATTATCTACCGCATTTACACTAGAATCACACTTAATTATCACATTTATAACACATACATAGAAAATAAGGAATGAGAGTAGCATTGGCACGGTTTTTTGCTTTTTATTTTTAATCTCGAATGTTTGAGCATCGTCCATAAATATACAGGATGTGTCATGTTCTCGGCTCCGTCTTTTTCTTAGATTTGCTCTGTTTGTATAGGGTCCTTCTTTTCGTCTGAATGCCGTATCTGACGGGATTATCGTATGAACGATATCCACCATCTTATTTTTTATTTATGTCATTTTATTGGGTTGTTTCATTCGTCTCACGTTATCTGCCAAAGGTATTGATCAAAATATTATCAAGATTCATTGAGTGTCCAATGGTATGATCGTTATGTTAGATCTATTTCGGTATTTGTATGACTTATGTACTTTCTTTTTATTACACTTGCTTGGTAACTTATCTTATTTGAATTTATTTAGACTGTAAATATTATTGTGAGTTCTGTAATATTTTCGAGTACCAATAATGTTTCAAGGTCAGTTGTCAGAAAGTGGTAGCCCAAAGCTAAATGTGCATTTTACGATTTGTAAGAATGAACACACACTTATGTAAATTATCGAATCTAATAATATCCACCGACATAAATTTACATTAATAGAAAATGGTATAATAGAATACTAAGCAGTCGATTATTATGTAGAGTGGCAACTTTTATAGATACTACACTAAAAATAAATCGCTATATTTTATTTTATTAATAAATATTTTAATTTCATTAAATCGATATCATTCTTAGTTAATCGTCAAAAAAACATACTTCAGAAGTTTTGGAACTACCGATAAAACTTAGATGATTTTTAAAGAAGTAGCAAATTTAGTTCTGTTTTAAATAAAGTTTTAAAAAAACATTAAATACCTACATAACTTAGCACTTTAGACACAACTGTTAAAAGCTAATTTAAATTCTAATCACAATTCATTTGGAAAATATACGCAAATAAGAAGCCACACTGAATTCAAATACAAGCATGCGATAGGTACCTACATAATTATACAGGCTGTCCCATAGATACATAATCCTCTACGTAATGAGTGGATAACCTTATGGGTGGTGTGGGGAGGAGAGGGCAAGGCCAATCCGACAAAACACAAAAATCAAAAAATTAAAAGCGTTTGGGACTCATATTTTTTTTTTACTTGGAGAAATTTGTACCTTTGTTCACATTTTTAGGCATTGCACCCAAAATTTAGACAATTTTATAGGATTAACTTTTAGAATGTATAAAGAAAAGGTAGGTTTTGTCAAAACTTTTTAAAATATTTTGGTAACTATGACTAATTTATCGAAACATGTTTTTTTTCTTCATTTTATCATGCTAAGTTTGTAACTATGGTGTTAAAAAATTTATGAATACTTCTACAAAAAAAACCCTATGAAATTGTTGGTAAAATGCGTAAAAACGTAAACAAAGGTACGAATTTCTACAAGTTTAAAAAAGTTCCAAGCTCTTATACTTTTTTCTTTCTACGATTTATGTTTTATGTCGGATTGCCCTTGACCCTCCCCCCTCGCACAAACACCTTTTAGGTTATCCACTCAGGGACACCCTATATTATGATGTGGTACAAATGTGTTATAGTGTAATTCCTACGCCTTGTCGTTAAGTAAGTAAGTAAATAATATTAATAGTCATGAGTATGACATTGACATTAAACTTTGCTCGTGTTTAGTTCCACAGTACAAAGAGTACATAGAGTGCTATAGGTATTATGTTATATGTCCCTTATTTTGATTGATTGACCAGCGTAACCTCGTGGTTAAAATTACATTAATAATTTACAGCATCGAGTGCCTTGATGGTAAGTAAACCATAAACAAAATTAATAAGTTTTAGCAGGATTAAAAAATAAACATTTTAAGAAAGAAGTTTAAAAAAACTTGACGACCTCTGTGGCGCGGTGGGCGAAGGTCCGCCTGCGACGCAAGAGGTTGCGGGTTCGATTCCCGCCTTGGGACAAATGTTTTTACGATCTGCAGGTATTTGTTCTGGTCGTTTTCTATATATAATAAAAAATATCTATCTTTGTATTATTGTATAATATCAACTGATATTGATATGGATCAGTTGAGGTACCTGTAGATTGTTTGCAACAGTTTGCAGATAGCTTAATTGTTTCTATTGTAAATACTAGTTTTAATTTAAATTTGTTATTTGATTGTTATTTTCTTTCTGAATAAAGATATTACATTGTATAATGTATATCAGTTATCTAGTCCCATAACACTCTGCTTAACATGGGGCTAGATAATGATGTGTGAATTGTCCAGCATTATTTTTTATTTTTCTAACGGAAAAGATTAAGTTCTTGACCAAGAGTAACTCTTTTGTAACGCATTAGTATCGCTTGATTTATGAATTAATACTTGATTTATGCATTAATTAATATGATGTTTTAAATGGGTGGTGTTATTGAATTTTATGACTTTTGAAGAACCGAATTCTATTGAATAGACTGATTTATGATTTATTACCAGTAGATACAAATATGATATTCATTGAAGATCTATTTATGGAGTGTTTAATGTTTATTGCAACACATAAAAGATCCAATTATAGAAGGAGGATGTAAAAAAATAACAATTGTGACATGTGCCACAGGAAATAGATGAAACGGGGCTCCATTAACCGTTTTATCATAATAAACAATGATATCGTTTTAAAAAGACACATTTTGTCATTTTATAATTCATGAAAGAAACTATAGATGGAAGGCCGCGTATCAAAAGTGTCAAAGGTTAAAACAATTCTTCGTTAGAATGACTTCAACATTTAAATTATAACCTCTCTACGTGCAAATAGAAATGAACGCTTTTTAAATTTTCGCGATTTGATAACATATTTAAGATTATTTATCGGGTATTTATCGCGTACCTTTTGCTTTCTTAGTCGCCCCGTGACCACAATCGCTGTAACGCGGTTGAAACGTTGGGGAAAAGAAAGCAAAAGGTACGCAACAAATACCCGATAAATAATATTAAATAAGAAATGAACGCCCTATGGACGATTTGCGACGAAACGATTGTCATAGTAAAATGATTGCTTAACAGAATTCGGCTTAAGGAAACACAGAAATAGATTGAGAAAAAAGTTAAATTACAAAAATAATTTTCGGTTTCATAAGCTTATATACATTTTAAGTACATTATCCGAATACTTCACACACAGTTCTTCCGTGATCATGGCGCATGAAACTGTGCCGAAATATTGGAAAACTCAAAAATCGATTCATGGTAAATATCCCGTTTTAAATGATTGTAACTTTTTAATCTTAACCATATTCCATAGAACTCAATTCTTTGATGCTGATGAACAGCCTTCAAGTTTCATCATTGCCACTCGAACCACGTTTTGTCGTATAAGGAGATCGCACGTGCGGGAATCAGAGGAGTTTTTATGATCCTTATGTTTGATAATGATCTCTATAAAGATCAAGGCTACCTACTGTTTACGAACAGCTTTATCGGTATGGGCCTGTCCCATTCTAATCGCGGCCTGATCTGAAATGATCTGAAATAAATAATGCTGGGCAAATTCACACAGCATTACCTAGCCCCAAGCTAAGCAGAGCTTGTGTTATAGGTACTAGATAACTGATATACATAATATAACACAATACATTAGATAGATGTTTTTTACTATAGTACATAGAAATCGACCAGAACACCCCGAACAAATGTCTGCTGATTGTACATAAATTTGTCCCGAGGCGGGAATCGAACCCGCAACCTCCTGCGTCGCAAGCAAACCTTCGCCCACCGCGCCACAGAGGTGGTCTATTAGTGCTATATAGTTATTTTGTGGTTCAGACCCCTACACTGTATTTGCTACCCAGCGCGGCATCGAAAGCCAAATCACAATACGGATTTTTTGAGTGGACTATATGATAGCATAATTTTACCGTAGATGGCCAGGTTACCGGAATAAAGCAAGCGCAGAGGGTGCTCCGATAAAAATTTAGTTTGGGGCAAAACGCACCAGGGCAACACTAAGTTACGGACGTTGGTAAAATACACGGAGATTTGCTCCGTGGTAAAATACCCCGAAAACTAATCAGGCACTTAAATTTTGTGTTTATTTCGAGTAGGCCCCCGAGCGGTAGCGGTAAGTTTTATGCGAAATTTACCGCTACCTCTCGGGGGCCTACTACCCTGGTGCGTTTTGCCCCAAACCAAATTTTTATCGGAGTACCCTCTGCGCTTGCCATATTCCGGTAACCTGGCCATCTTATTGTTTTAGCGTTTCTATATTCATATCTAGATTTATAGTGATAGTCAATTTGTTTTTAATTGTACAAAAAGTAAATCCTGTATTGACCTTATGTTTAGTCAATAAGTACCTAGATGTTAATTTTAGATCATAAGGGCTGTGGATATTTTTGAATAAATAAATAATTAAATCTGCGGTTAAAATTATGCTATTATATAGTACACTGCGCAGCGCACGAAAACGAGCAAAATTTTCTGGTGCCGCTGCTGAAGGGTCTACTCGAAACACGTAAATCTAAGTGTCTGATTCGTTTTCGCAAAGCCATCTTCATATGTCACCCACGTAAAACAGTCTTGTCATTTTTACGACCGTACTCGTAATGTACATTTTGGGTAGTTATAGTGTTATAGTTACAGTGTAGGCGTGAACATGAACAGACGTGAACATTTTGTGGTAGTTGGTTTTTCTCCAGATGAACCCTTTTCAAACACTCTCCTCAGGGAGATCATTATACCAAAAAGTGAAGAATGGAAGGAAGAGAAATGATCAGAAGCAAAACCCTTTTGTTTATTTCAAGTCGAACGTGATGCCAAAAGTTGTTGCTTTCTGCTAGTTTGGTAGTTATTAATGATGAAACTTTAAATGGAAAAATGCCTTTGGATACGTCCGTCCAGCGAGCGACAAAAGAACTTTGGGAATAAAAACAATTCAAATTTAACCCTTGGTCTTATTTTTAGAAGTAAATACGTAAATAGAATAAGTTCCCAATGTTCCATACATTTTACTTCTTATGTAAAAATTTAGTTTAGTTAAGCCTGTTTATCTGTACATAGCCACCTAGCACTTACATTTATATTGCCGTGCCCTTGCAGGGTGCATGCTGGACTTATTATTTTAAAAAGTCCTGTTTATTATTTATTAACACTAATTAATTGTACAAAAAAGAAAAAATACATGAATTACATAAAAAATCTTCTCTAAAATATAAATTATACCTATTGTACACATGCAAGCAATAAATCTTTGAGTATTGAGTATAGTTATCGGTGAATCGCGTAGAGCGCTTTAACGCAAAATACGTCTGTTTATTTAAGCAGTAAACCAGTTAAGGTTCACATAGATTCAGTATTTCTTCAAAGAAAATTAAAGAACAACAGGGTCCCAAAATCCATAATACTAATATTTGCATTTAAATTTATGCAAACTGTTTTAAATATATGTATGTATTCACGTCCAAAACAGGTTGATTTGTCTACCACACATAAGACTTATCTAATCCTATAATTAATGCTAATAATTTATGTCTACGCGACTATTTTTAGCTACTTTTACCAGACTTGTTTTTTGCTAACGCTAGTCTTATAATAAATAATAGTAAATATACGTGTTGTGGAATATGTATTCTCTTACTTGCTGTTAGGTAGTTCAACATACAGTCGAATAGCCATATCCTGATGCTTTACCGATTTTACTATAAAAACTATCGTAGTTTGACGAATTCATTACGGATGTAAGCGGGTTAACTACGAACCTTATTTGTGTTGGAAGAACAGCAACGTTTCATCACTTAACGAGGGACTTCTTCAGGGTGAGTGCGGTTCTAGACGCGCGCGTTTCGCATCCCTCCGAGCACTCAACCGATTTGATTTTCGACAATCGATTTTGTTGTTATTGCTCAAAATGTTGTATCATGTTACAGACTTTACACAGGAATTTATACTACTTTTTTCGGAATCGAAATATTCAATAGAACAAAATAGTACTTACTATATTTGTTTTTTTTTTATTGGCTACTTGCTTCTGCCAGCGACATTAGACGCGTTTATCCGTGATAAAAAGTGAGACATAATGAGTTACTATGGTAAAATAATTTTTATACTGTTTTCAATACTTTTCATGTACAAAAACATTTTAAATCTTCGTTAGATACTAATGTCTGCTCGATAAAAATCGAAACTTTCGTTAGACGCCATATTTTTCGATTCAACAAATTCGTGTCAAAAGTAACAGTGTCTATAAAATACATTAATTCCGTCATTCAGTCTTCATTTTCACCTGTCAACAAATAGAGAACTTCATAGGAGTGCATAGATTAAATTATATAATTAAATCGTGGGTACAGGGTACGGGGTACAGAAGTTCGGAACAAGGATCTAAATGGGTTACCTAGATACACCTACTACACGTGTAAGACGTCTCATGACGTCAAAGGAAGGTTCAGAGGTCGTCTTGCGTCTCGTGTGAGAAACTTTCCTGGTATGTTTTGTTTTGTACCTATTACTAGACGTCTCTTAAAAATACAAAGCTCGGGCGCTAACAAATCCATGACTGAATGACGCGTGGTCCCTATGCGAATAACGCTCTTTTGGCTTCATGAATAGGTAGTATTTTCATTTGGTTTTCCTTAAAGACTGTTAATTTTTTAAATACAAATAAAAATTCCAAATTAATTAATTAAGTCTTACCTCGCACGTCACATTGTCGTTATTAGGTGTTAGTTCGTCTGCACTTAAGTTTTTTTTGGTCCAGTGTTTGTGTTTATCATAACTACTTATTCTGGTTCTCTACAATGAATAAGTTATCGAAAATGAGCTTACGAATAAATATATCCTTTATTCTAGTAAGAAAATATTGCCGACCCAACGCCAAATTCTAATGTGTAAAATTTTAATGCCCACGTACAGACCCCGTACTTGTAAAAATAATTCGAATTTTCTGGTTCCTTTTTCTGTAAACGATAATTTTATGCAAGCGTCATAGTTGTTAGTTTTGCACGCAACCAAATCAGAATCTTCGATTTTCGTTTGTTTAAAGTAGTCTCCTAGGCCCCTAAGCTTAAAATAAGTAAAACCAAAATGTCACTTTATTTCCGTGTCAATGTTTTATTTTAAGAATTTGACCTTTTCTAAGTGTATATTTTTGTATTTATGGAAATAAAGATTTTTTGATTTGGTTTGATTTGTAAATCAAATCACTATAAAGATTTTAACTTTCGCGATTTGATAACATATACCTAGGTTTTTGTTAACACACCTCGGTACTTTTCAATATACAGACCACGATGCTTGAAGCTACACTATTTTATGTCATCACGACGCTGTGAGAATGAGCCCATAGACAAAGTCGGGCATTCCACAAGTGAAACATTAATATAATAATGCAAATTGGACCAGTTCCGGCCAAGTTAATGGTTATCACGCCAACGTGCTTAGGCGTCTATAAATAGACAACTTTGATAAACATGTATTATAAATCTTGCAATCTTTAAGCTAGTACTACACTATTGTGGTGTATCAATTGTCAATGCTGGCGTCAGAAGCTCGTCTAAAACATTTTTGGTTCAAATGAATTGACATTTAGTGCGGTTAGATATTATTTTATTACAGCAACAGACCAGTGTGTTTAATAAGAATGTAAGCGTAACTACGAATCTAGTTTGTGTTGGACCAGTGTGTGTCGCTTTTACTTAGTGTGGTTCTAGCTTTATGAATAGTTTTAACGCGTTCACTGCCAAGCTTCACGATTCAAGAATTGCATGTGCGTCATGACATCACTGAGGGTGGTGTTCTTTTAAGTATATAATATTCTTGTGAGATTTGATGATAACGTTTTAATTGACGGTTTATGACGTAATTTTAATATATTTCCAGATCATCATATTAACCAGAACAGTTGGATAGAAGATATCTAAAAAAACTGTCTTGTTTCTATATAATTCAAACTAGAAACTGTGCTAGAAGTGTCGACATTATAGCGACTTTTTTATTGACACTAACTTATGTAAATAGTCAAATTAGGAGACATTTAAATTTCACTTCCATTAGTGTATGTATTATTTAGTAAATCTTTTAGTTTTAGAAATAAGGGTTAATAGCCTCGATAAGACAAATTACTTTCAACTGTGAATTGACATTGATTTAAGTTATTACATTAGGTTACTAATAACTTAGGTACTTAAATGTAATATTTCAATAAATTTAAAACTTACTAAGTTTATTTTTAAAAAAGGTTTTTGATTTGTTTAAGATTTATAATAATAAATAAATAATGCTGGGCAATCCACACAGCATTATCTAGCCCCAAGCTAAGCAAAGCTTGTGTTATGGGTTCCAGATAACTGATATACCTACATAACACAATACATAACATAGACAGATATTTTTACCATACATAGAAAACGACCAGAACACCCGTAACAAATACCTGCAAATCGTACAAATATTTATCCCAAGGCGGGAATCGAATCCGCAACCTCTTGCGTCGCAGGTGGACCTTTGCCCAACGCGCCACAGAGGTCATCATTTTAGAAATACTTGAGCAACTTTTTGTATCAACTCCATAATAAATAAAGCGCGTATTTATATGTTCGTAAGCTATTTCTTGTTTTCCGCAGGAGCACCGTTTTGCATAGTAACGGGCATATTAACGGCCGTAAGAAAGACCGCTGGCAACAGCTAGTGTATCATAATTTAAAACAGGTTTTCTACCTTCCTAATATGGAGGGCTTAGAGTGGAATTACATTTAATGATAGCAGTCATTACTAAAAATAAACTTCTTAAAATAGAACTGTACAAAAAATTGGTATTGTATTATATTAATATTGTTTCCTGTTTTGATGTATGAAATTAATAACGTTTTACAATTTTATTATTAATCTAACGAATAATAACATTTTGTCGAGGTTCCGGAACAATAGGTAAATTATTTTGTAATCCAAAAACTAGAATTTAGTTGTCTATAGGAAGATGTTTTCAAAATTGACTTATTGATCTTTTAACATTTTTTCGAAAGTTTCTCAATTCGGCTGTGTTTTTATGCATGTTAACTCCATATCTCCGTATTTGTAATCTTCATTTGTAATCTGATATCAATGATCTATGTTTTTGTTGAGAAAATAATCCTAAGATAGTCGTATAAAAGATTTTTGCCCAATCAATCATATTGTTTCTCCAATATCTTTATAAAAGATGTAACTATCAGTAAGTCTAGCTATTAACTGATCACATCTTTTTAAAGATAATAACAGTAAATAGCTTGATACTCAACAAATTTTAGTCGCTTTTAAATTTTTATGAAGAACAATAATCTAATCTTGACCAAGGTTACTTATTTGAGCCGTTTGGGTTGGCAATCCTATTAGTCCTTGGGGTCCCCAAAACTTCTAATAGAGTCCACAGGTGATTGGAATGCTGGCTTTTATTTCAGTAAACGAATTAGCATTACCATCCAACGTGGCAATGCTGCCAGCATTCTGGGCACTCTACCTTCAGGTAACGTTTTTGAAAGTTGATTTGTGTATTTGGTAGTTAAAATTGTTTTTGTTTTGTTATTCGAAATCTGTATAGTTTTGAAGAAAATCAAATTTTGACTCAGTATTATTAGTTAAAATGCGTCCAGCTATAGTCAAATTGATTTATTCAGTGTTTCTTTTAGTTTCAGTTTTCGCATAACCGTAGAGAAAATTTGGAACACATGAACCAAAAATAGATATTAACAGACATGCGACAGTTGATTGAACTAACAAAATACTTATCATACCCACCTTATACATACAACATACAATCAGTTTTGACACGGATTATCAAGTATAGTGCACATTATTCGGCCGTGCAATAAATTGTCGTGCATTATAGTGACCCCATACATACACCCACCCCATACATACACCCACATACATACATCCGACAGAGAACCAAGGTTATCGACATAGCTCAAAGGATTAGCAAGCTGAAGTGGCAGTGGGCTGGCCATATTTCAAGAAGAACCGACAACCGCTGGGGTAAACGTGTTCTTGAGTGAAGACCGCGACTCGGAAAACGTAGTGTAGGACGCCCTCCGACCAGGTGGGATGACGATTTACAAAAGACTGCTGGCGATGCTGGATGCGGCAAGCTGAAGACAGGGCGCTATGGCGCTCATTAGGGGAGGCATGTCTAGCAGTGGACTGGTGTAGGCTGATGATGATGACACATACACCACAACACATTATCCTCCTATTTCGCAGTCGGGTTAAAATACAAAAGCTGTATTCAATATAAACGTAATGCACGTTATGCTCACTTGGCAGTGTTATATTATTACAAAGGTATTGAATGACATTGGCTTTTTGCCAGGGGACGTTTTAAAATGATTGAATTCATTTTATTTTCTTGTTTTAACTAGGTTACCCTTGAATACTTAACAGCATCTCAGATTTCAGCTCGTCTCAATTGACAATTTTTTGACAGATTTTAATTTATATCTGTCACATAACCGTGACTTGAGGCTTGCATTGTGTTGAGTATTCGGGAGTTAGTTAGGTTAAACCATTTACAGCTGGTTAATGAATGATCAAATACCCTCTCAGTCTCTCTTGCGTTGACAATAATTCGTTAAACAGGGATAGTAGTATTACTACAATTAAAGAATATCTCAACAGCTGGGAACTAGTGTTTTACTATTATAATATTAAATATTTGAGCTAACTGCAGACTATTGATCGGGTATTCAATTTTTGTTTTTATTTTCTCTACCTGCAGTAATACAAAGGCATTTTATACCATAAATAGCTTTTTTATTTAGATATTTTTTTTATAGATTCCATAGAAATAACACATCCGGTGGCATAAACCAAAGTCATAGTATACTTTACTTCATTAGCTTATGAAATTAGTCTTATCACTATTTACATATTGTTTATCATTCTTTATTTATTTTTAAACAAATATTTTCTAAATTTTCGCTATTGGATATCATGTAAAATTGTTTATCCGGGTATCTTTCGCGTATTTTATTTTATTTTCCCCTACGTTCCTATTCCGTTACCGGACAAAAGACACAAGAGACAGTCTTGAAATAAAAGAAGGTCTAGAAAAAAGACGGTCACAGCTTAGATCTAGATTTAACTATTTTATTTCAATCAAACCCAGATCAATTTTAATCTGGGTTTGAATCAGTATTTTAAAAACTGTGTAAGTGTATTAATACTAAGAATTTTTTTGTTGACAACAAAGCTAAAAGATTAGATACCGTGATGAATTAGTTTCTATTTTTAGCGTCAAAATGACCTTTGCTAATCTCTAAGGTAGTGAGAACCGACGTTGAAATCTTGACAAAGCATTTATAGCTCTCCCACAACGTGATATGATTCATAATCCATGTTGTGAAATAATAATAGGTGTCGTAAAATACTTGTTTGTAAGAACAAGGTTCTTCAATTTGAAAACAATGTTCTACCAAGTGATTCGGAAGTGCTATAAATAATAGAACCGAATAGATATATATATTTATAGTGAAACTGCTATTAATTATTGTTCCTCTTGGAGCCCTGTGGTGCCGGCTTAGAACTTAAATAGAACGATATTAGGAAAGAAAATAACAATCAAATCATGGAAACAAATAAAAACCAGTAGTTACAATGGAAACAGTTTAGCTAACTGCAGACTATTGCAAACAATCTACAGGTAGCTCAACTGATCTATATCAATACCAGTCGGAAGCGTACCCAAGACGCTGGCTGTATTGCCAACAAACAAATTAAAACTAGTATTTACAACTGAGACAGCGCTATAACCTCTTCCTTTTTCGAGGTCAGTTATTAAATATATCCCTCATCTTTTCTTATCTTTTCCAATATTTTTTGCAATTTTAAATAGAACATCGCCATATTGTTCACGTAGGTAGTTTTTACGAAGGTGTGAAATTGGAATGCATTAAAACGTCGGTTCTAAAAAATTGCTTATAGAATTTGTGAATTATCCCTCCACATTTTCTCCTATAGTTACGCGTTAGTTATTTATGGGTTATACTCTTTATATCGGATCTAGAGTCTTGAGCCTTTATAGCTAGTAGCTTTGCAAGCGGTTTTCAGAACGTGCAAAGTGTGGTATATAAAGTATAGGCTACAATAAATCTCGATACAAAATAGCCTTTGTGTTGTTTCAAGTTTAAATCTACATCTATGCAAAATTTCAATCGAACAAACCAATCCGTTTAGTAGTTATGAGCGTGAAGAAGTAACAAACATCTACAAATCATTATTTTACAAATAGGTAGTTCTAGGCCTGAATTAAAACATAGCCTATTTTTTATCTCTAGGGGATAGAAATAACCTTTAACACCTACTCAGAAAGTTGATTAGTCCTGTTCCAAACATAACCTAGCAAATTTGTCATTGCAAGCGTACTAAAAAGCGGGAAGGGAAACTCCATGGAATTTAATTTTACATTGGATTTGTATACAGTTTTCTAATAATCCATTTCTAACATTTTATTTTTATTTAATTTCTGCAATAGCAGCCCGTAGCATTTATTTTCATAATAGGTCAAACGACAAAAAGTTTTTACTCCTCTTCCATACTATTCGCAACAATAATTGCAAAAAGAACCATGTGAAAATCGTACAGCGTATTTTTCGCGTACGGTTTTCACATAATGTATATGTATGTATATCAGTTATCTAGTACCCATAACACAAGCTCTGCTTAGCTTGGGGCTAGATAATGCTGTGAGAATTGTCAAAAATAAATCTTAATCGGCCATTATTGACGAACATTCAACGTTAAAAAATACATATAGCCGAGCATAGAATCTCCTATTAAAGTCGGTTAAAAAATGTATAATTACTTCGAAGTGCTCTCTCGCTGAATTTATTTATATAGCATTAAAGTCTCCTTCGATTAGATCCAACAAACAAATCTAATGTATTTTTTCCGGGACGGATATTGCCCTGGTGATTTGTAACCTTCCCCTTTCGACAGCTTGGCAGTAGAACCTTTATTCAAATTGTGTACGATCTTTGGTTGTTATTAAGATTTTTGGGTAAAATCAAAGTCATTACTTACTTACCTTACTCATAAGCCGACCTACTTACTTACACAACTACCTAGGTACTTTAGAAGGTTCAAAAATTTAATATCAAAGTTACAGTGTTATATAAAATGTTCAAAAGATAAAAAAAAATCTCACAATTTATTAATTAATTTTGCATGGTTAGCGATAGTCATTGGGCGTTCTACTTGCGGCTGACTTGTCCTCTTAAATGTGGAGACAACTCTAACGCATTCTTGGATTCTGTTTCCGGTTAGTTATTCACTATGCTTTTTAAAAAAGGAACAACTCACACACTGGCCAGTTTTATAGCGGGCGAGATGATTCCTTACACGCGATTGGCTCGGTTTATTTCAATAGAAATTTACGAGTAGTGCAAAATTTCATAATGATTCCTACTCACTGCCATCTCAGTACCGTCCACTAAGCTTAAGAGCATTTTATTAGATTTTAAGTAGAGTTGGGTCCAAATAACGGTGTTTAAAGATTCCAGTATTAATAAACTTTGCACCATGGCTTTGCTCTCGAGGATTGTAGATTGGAGTCAGTTCAGTAGTTACGGTTGTAGTTCATAAATGCTTTTATCCGAGATATAAAGTACCCTATCCCCAGGATTAGCAAGCTGAAGTGTCAGTGGGCTGGCCATATCTCGAGAAGAACCGACAACCGCTGGGGTAAACGTGTTCTTGAGTGGAGACCGCGACTCGGCAAACGTAGTGTAGGACGCCCTCCAGCCAGGTGGGATGACGATTTGTGAAAGACTGCTGGCAGATGCTAGATGCGGCAAGCTGAAGACTGTGGCTCTCATTAGGGGAGGCCTATGTCCAGCTGTGGACTAGTATAGGCTGATGATGATGATGTTGATCCCCAGGATACCATGTGTTGGTACACATGGTCATGGTCCCAGCTATATTTCATTAATATCCGTGCAATGCACTTGTTTAGGCGTGAAAAGAAAACTTAGACTTGGACTAAACTAAGACTGACAGACAGAGTAACTTCCGAATTTATAATATTATTAAAGATACTAATTCAACGGAAATAGCATCCCTCATAACCTCCTAACAGGAATAGGTCGAAACCCCATTGAACCTCTATAGATAATAGATACCTCCTTAAAACAAAACTACCTATCTATGTAATGTATTTGTATTATGTATATCAGTTATGGGTGTCCGGAAGGTCGATGCAAAGCCATGAGGGGGGGGGGGGTAGGTCACCTCGTTACGCATCTATTCAGGCTAGATTACCTTAGTCCAATGTCGACGAATTCCGAGTTATCATAATATCCATGATTTTTGAAGAATTTACCAAAATCGTATGCTTATTCGTTCATAGTGTTCAAACAGACAGTTACTAGTGCCTAACAATTTGTTTTCGTCCTAGCATAATGTGTATTCAATCGATAAACACCAAAACAATCATCTGTATCCACATAATTGACTAAATTGAAAAAAAAAACATTAATCAAAAATTTAAATTTCTTTTTAAAATAATTCTATTAAAAAAAAGTAGAAAAGACTAAAACATTCAAACATTTTTAAAAACATCCAGTATTATTGCCCTTTCGATTGGTGTATCATACACGTAGATACCTGCCTAATTCTCATACATAAACCCAACTTAAGTCCGGTTTCAACAAAAAATTTAAAAAAGTCCTAATAATAATTTAAACATTTTATTAATAGTCAAATCGTTTATTATTTATTTTTAAAATGTGAACCTTGGTTTCTTATACATTTTCGGGCCCTATTTCGCACTTCAGTGGTTGTTATTTTTAATAACATCTCTGTTTTCATTGTTTCAAAGGCTTGTACTATTTTTTCCACTAAATGCTCCCGTGACGTTAATTCTTCAGTATACACGAGTTCCTTGGCTCGACCCCAGAAAAAAAATCTAATGGGGTCAAATCAGGTGACCGAGCAGGCCATGGTATCGGCCCAGCTCTTCCAATCCATTTGTCAGGGAAACAATTATCCAGATGTTCCCTAACAGTGACACGGTAGTGTGCTGGGCAGCCATCATACCTGCAACCTCCTGCGCAGGCAGACTTTCGCCCAGCGCGCCACAAGTTGTCAAATATCGTAAAGTATATCATATCAAGTTTCTAGATAGATAGTTGGGTAATGTGGGTATTCGACACCCGTAGTCAAAGATGTATCACATTGAAATCAGATTGCGGCGAACCAAACGTGATAAAAATATCTTATTTCACATTCACACATCGTTTTATGTATTTCTGAATCATAATACGATCTTGTGTATAAGTTTCACATTTTATCGCTCCTCGATACCTACTCGATTCTTTATTCCAAACAGCGTGTTACTATTTTTAAATTATGTAATGTAATTTCATCATCGTCATCATCATCAGTCTATAATTAGTCCACGGCTGGACATAGGTCTCCCCTAATGAGCGCTAAAGCGCCCTGTTTTCAGCTTGCTGCATCCAGCATCTGCCCGCAGTCTTTCGCAAATCAAATGGCTTAGAATTTGCACAGCTCCATCTCTTCCCGTGGGTGTCGTAAGAGGCGACTAAGGGACATACACCGGGGGCGAGCAGCAGCGCCTCCTGCAGGATATATCTACCATCGAACTGCGATCCCCGACCCGCATGCCCAGTGTGGAAATTATAGGCAATGAGATAAAAGCCAGTATAAGTATGGGAATAAGGCGATTATCAGAAGGAGTTCTGCGTCCAGTGGACCGTTATAGGCTGTTGTGGTTGAGGAGGTTGAGGAGGCTTTTAGCACCTTTTTATCAAGAAAGTTATTATTATTATTATAGGAGGTGAGGTAGGAGCCTTAAGGCGCATACTCCACCCAAACTAGCGCCGCCACCTACATTATGTTATTATTTCGTTTAACAAAGGAATTTTCTAAAATTTATCTTCCAGTTTATAATACCTATCATAAGCTTTTTTTTAATGCCTCTCTTATAGTTTTTCTAGCATCGACGAATGGATCTAAACTTTTGTGCCACTCCACACTTTAGCATAGTAAACAATTTCAATTAATTTCAACATCATTTAAATTCCTACTCCTCAATAATTAAAATTTCAATCAAATGAGAGTTTCGAACGCGCGTTATGATAGTCTGGACTCGTTAAACAAATCATGGTATAAAGAATTATATCGATAGGTAATGCCCCTGATACGTCCATTGGTGAACGAACAAGAGCGTTTTTGCTGTCCTCGTTAGTTTCAAGCCAATTCCTATTATCTTAACCTACAGAAATATCTAATAGTGCTTTAAATTGCAACTTAATTGACTGCTGGCCTGAATTAAGTAAACAGCCATTCATTTTAATAATTTATTCAGTGTTAGATAATAAACTTGCTAATTTTGACGCTGAGAGTGGAAAAATTCGTTATTTTAAATAATATGAGACTACATTTGCAAGACTAGATTGCGCTCTAAAATTGGCTTCACTGCTCTGGGCGTATTCTGCCAAATATGGGCGGGTCTCACCGTGTCAGTCCATAGAGATATCATTTCTTCTATCTTTTTAATCCATAGATTCGATTCCATTTCTCTGTAAATCTAAAAAAATAATAATTTTCTCAATACTCAAAGTTTTCTTCTTCAAAAGATACAAAAACGTCACAAAATAGCCCCTCTGTCTCAGCATAAGTTTGTTTACTTCTTAGTAGTTTTCAGTTCTAAATGAGGTTTAAGCAGACATTGTATAGCTTTTTAAAAATGGTTTGCCCAAGCAGCTTAATATTGGTCTCCAGAAGCTTCACGATGCCTAAGCAGGCCAAGAAAACACCGAGCGATGTCTTGGACCAATTTCATAACAGTGGCAAGAGTTTGACTTTGAAGTAGCTTAAGTAAGCCCTCAATAAACTAAAATATATTTGTGCCTACATTGATACTAAAATACCATAATAAATACCATAGCTAGTGGCTAAAGAACGTACTTACCTGCTTAGCTACGAGCTAAATAATACTATATGCAAAGTTTTTTTTTTATATTTCAATCAATTTTTTATGTTATTTATGACAAAAAATATAACACCCACAATTTCTTAAATTACTGAAAAAAAAAACAAAAAAACTGCACTCAGCTGTGGTTGAAAGAAACACTGCCCTTTTTTGTGACGTCGTCGTTTCTACTTTTCAATGATTAAATTTCACAATAAAAACATAGGAATATACAAAAATGAATATGTAGATTTATTTCTTTAATCAATCACTATTGATTATAGAAATCAATCTTTTATATTCACTAATACAAATAAAAATAATCAGTTATTTTGGAGTCAAATGCATATCTATTGTCTACCATTATACATTTTTTTTATTCACCTACACAGTCAACTTTACAGCCGATGTGTTTGTTCGTAATAACAAAACAAAACCAAGTTACAAACAACTATCTAATAACAATTCCTCTCAAGAATCTAATATCAAAGTATTGCAAAATCTTCGCGTTTTTTCCACGAGATACCCCAATAACTGAGCTTACCGTTACGTCGCGTCGTTTCTCAGGCTTAGAAAGTATGATATTATACTGAAGTGGTCGAGAACACGTCAAATGATTTCAAGCACGAATAAAGTAGAGTTAAGTCACCATCATCGTCAGTCACCATTTTAGTTCTTACGTCCACCACTACTAGCTAATACCTTTTTTTATAGTCTACAGACCTTTGTTTGACCACAGTCTCACCTGATGGAAAGTGAAGATGTGGCCGACGATGTATCAAGGTGTAGAAGATACCTATTCATTATTGTCTTGAGGAGACCCAGGTTTTAATACCTATGTTGGGTAGAGCCTCGTAAAGTTCTGAGCACATAAAT
Organism: Eupithecia vulgata; assembly: GCA_946478455.1. Lineage (NCBI taxonomy): Eukaryota > Metazoa > Arthropoda > Insecta > Lepidoptera > Geometridae > Eupithecia > Eupithecia vulgata. The sequence continues at coordinate 8,818,577 of OX297879.1, read as the reverse complement.
TCAACAGAATTCAGATTTCAATAACTTTATATCTTTATGCTTAAAAATTACTTAGACAAAGTCCAATTTATATAATTTTTATAAATAAGTAATGAAGTGTTATGACTTATGATATGATATTCTCGTCACTTAATTTTTTTGTGCACATTTATTTATTTTATTTATTTATTTATTTTCAAATTTTCGAAAAACTTACAGCTAGAAAAATTACAAATTAAGAAGACTATTTTTAGTAAGCACATGAGAATACATGTACCTACTTAAGCTGAGGGCTATTTACAGAGTTTCCACTACTAGCAAAATACATTTATATACTTATTATTCAGTAGTAATGGACGACAATAAACAAAAAACATAAATTACCAAACATGATACAAAGATAAACTAAACTAAAAAAAACATGTGGAAGAAATGTTATGAAAGATATTATGATCTGGAGTTTATTAGTTTGAATGTTTGGAAGTAGTAGTTTGACGACCTCTGTGGCGCGGTGGGCGAAAGTCTGCCTGCGACGGAGGAGATTGCGGGTTCGATTCCCACCTCGGGACAAACGTGTGTACGATCAGCAGACATTTTGTTCAGGGTGTTCTGGTCGTTTTCTATGTATAATAAAAAATATTTATCTATGTATTGTGTTATCTTATGTATATATTATCTAGTACCCATAAAACAAGCTCTGCTTAGCTTGGGGCTAGATAATGCTGTGTGATTTGTCCAGCATTATTTATGTATTTATTTGTATTTTTTTTTTCGTACTAGTTGTTTCCTGTGAGGGTCAAAACCCCGCGCTCATTTGTGTATTTTCTACAGCGATTTGTATAATAATTATTAATATATCTTAAGATATAGATACACAAACTCAAAAAAGTGGCTCGCAAAATCGCGAGCTGCTAACATCTGATGACGTAAATAATAGCTTATAAACCTTTTAAAAATGCTATTTGAATTCTCTCCAAAACAATACAATACTAGTGACAATCTTTTATTATTGAATTAAACATTTTTGTAATTGTAATTTGGGCCTACTACACTGTGTTCAACAGGTCGAAGGGCTTGGCCTTGGCCTTTTTACAAAATTCTGTACACAAGGTATCAAAGAGTGCTCGATGCGTGATTTTCAACAGTAAGTACTTTGATTTACACACTGATTAGTTTAAAAGTTTAACTTACAATTGATTCGACGTTTTTGAGAAAAGTTTTTAAACATGCCCACGGTTACGCACATTCTTTTTCGGGATAAAAATTATTACATGTCATTTTACTGGATACCATCTACTTCCCTGCTAAGTATAAGTAAGATCCGGTCATCAGTTCAGATGTGAAAATATAACAGACAGAAATACTTTTGCTTTTATAATATTATGTAATATATTATAGTATAGATACGTCAGTTCAGCGACAAAGCTCCTGTCCGATTACCTCTCAAAGAATCTACCCAAAACCATTCAAAAATTCTAATATTTTCATTGCTAGAACCGTAGGCTAGAACAAAAGAAATTCATTTTGCTTTCCCTTATCAAGTTATTCCATTGTTTTCTCACCCGCTACTCTAAATGATGGCAGGTCGTTGACTAAGCTCAATTTGTGCTTTGAACTTCAGCCGTGAATATAAAATTCTTCCACGAAGTTTTCCCAAGTTTTTAAGGATCTTCACGAAGTGATAATGAGACAGGGGTGAAAAATCATTCGTTACACTTTCTCTGCATAAAACGCAAGTTTCTTTCGACAAAATGAAGACATGTTTGAAGGGCCCAGATAATGTTGTGTGAAAAAATCATATTGTATGTAGCATTTTATTAAAAGAAACATACAAAAAGTAGGATTTTGTTAAATTAATTATTTATTATAATTAGTTAAATTTGTTAAGCACATAGGCTGCGCTCCGAGCACATGCCTATTGCAAAGTTTAATATCCTTATGAAACCTTATAATATAGAATTTATTTATCCTGCTTAGCTAGATCTTTGTAGAGTTATAGAAGATGTACTATCTTGTGGCTGAGTGTGTACCGAATATTTGAAAACGTAATTTGACATTAATCCTGCCCCACTTTAAGCGGCTAAGATTGTTTAAAAAATGATAAATGATGTATTTTAAGAGAAACTAATTGAATTTACGAACAGGGCTGACATAGTCAGTATATGGTTAAAATCCCTTCTAATATAAGATTTAAATAAATAAATTTTATCAGACTGTGAGTAGTAATTACTAACAAAATTAAATAAACAAAAGAATTTACATTTGTGTTGTTTAAAAATATACTATTCTCTTACATCATATTTGTATATGTCATGTTTGGATAAACGAAAAAAATAAGGAAACAGTTATGTATTTATCCGTTTTTAATACGCTTTTTACTTTGTAGTAAAAATCACAAATGTTGTTAATAATGTATTATACACGTTTAATGTTAATGATCATTACAATCTTCGAGCTTTTGATACGGTGGTATGTATTGTATCAGGCTTTCTTTCATCATCATCATCATCAGCCTACATCAGTCCACTGCTGGACATAGCCTCCCCTAATGAGCGCCATAGCGCCCTGTCTTCAGCTTGCCGCATCCAGCATCTGCCAGCAGTCTTTCGCAAATCGTCATCCCACCTGGTCGGAGGGCGTCCTACACTACGTTTGCCGAGTCGCGGTCTCCACTCAAGAACACGTTTACCCCAGCGGTTGTCGGTTTCAGGCTTTCTTTGCCAGTATTATATTATCTGTGCCCGTACGGACATCACGAGCGAACTGCACACCACGTTACACGCACAGTAACGCCGATCAGTAACCGGCTTAAGTTCGATTTTCCACAACGCTATTCGATAGTCTAGTCTAGTTCAAGTACAGACTTAGAATGCTAGAACACATGTTTGCATAGGTGTAAACGAATTCGATATTTATTTTATTATTATTAGAGTCCATTATTCTGAATGTTTGCCAACCACTCTCAATACTCGATAAGATGATGGATGATAAAACTCGTGAAAACGTTCCATTGGAAAAACTATAGTTTCTAGCTGCTAGCTTAAGAAAAGTATGTTTGACTGAAAAAAAATTACACTGCTTCTAACGAATGATTTGTCAAATTTCTCAAAAAATAACAAAAAATACCAAATGCTTGCCGGATATAAATATTTATATTATAATGCTAACTGCAGACTGTTGCAAACAATCTACAGGTCGGCTCTGATCCATATATATACCAGTCGGAAGCGTGCCCAAGACGCTGGCTGCATTGCCCCGCTGTATGGCAATGCGCTGCGCCAGATACTCACCAGCTCTCGGTCACGCCACGCACGATGATCGTTGTTAGCTCAATTGTTTCAATTGTAAATACTAGTTTTAATTTCATTCTATTATTTGATTGTATATTTCTTTGAAAAGACCATTTATATTGTATTTAACATTGGCCAAAGATTACAAAAGGCCTCCCCTTGGTGCCGAGACCCTAGGTCCGAGGGGTACCGAGGCTCTTCGGGTTTTTTAAAGATATCTGAGTGTCTGATCGAAGCGACCCGAGAGCTGGTGAGTATCTGGCATAGCGCATCAGCATTGCAATACAGCGCAGGGAAATGCAGTCAGCGTCTTGAGCACGCTTCCTACTGGTATATGGAACAGTTGAGCTACATGTAGATTGTTTTTGTTTTTAACAGTTGTTTCAATTGTTAGTACTATTTTATAAATAAATAAATAATGCTGGACAATTCACACAGCATTATCTAGCCCCAAGCTAAGCAGAGCTTGTGTTATGGGTACTAGATAACTGATATACATAATAATAACACGATACATAGATAGATATTTTTATTACACATAAAAAGAAAACGACCAGAACACCCTGAACAAATGTCTGCAGATCGTACACACATTTGTTCCGAGGCGGGAATCGAACCCGCAACCTCCTGCGTCGCAGGCAGACCTTCGCCCACCGCGCCACAGAGGTCGTCAAGTTTAAATTTCAATGTATTATTTGATTGCAATGATGTTTGAAAATAAAGATTTTTGTGTTTAACATAATAATAAAAAAATTCAATACGCTACGAGACCATGACTCGGTAAACGTATTGTAGGACGCCCTCCGACCAGGTTAGATGACGAACTACAAAAGACTGCAGGCAGATGCTGGATGCGTCTGGCTGCAGATAGGGCGTTATGGCGCTCAATAGGGGAGATAAATGTTCAGCAGTGGACTAACAGAGGCTGATGATGATGATGAACAATGTACGAGTATGACACAGTTTCACAATATTTATAAAATACGATAACCATGCGTAGAAACATGACGAATCGGAAACAGTTCATTCCCACTGAGTAAACGTTTTGATTCAAATGTAGAAAATGAATAAATTTGGTTTAATCGATTTTTGTTTCTTTGAACTTGTACAATCATTGTCATAGCCGTATTATTCTGGCGGTGCGCATGCACTAAGAGAAAGGATTTTATGTTATAAAAAACCCAAAAACTGGCTTCAAAAACCTGCACATTGACACTCTTCACTCCTCGTCACTTCTTTACTTTAGTCTACATACCGAAGCGACAGAAATTAAAAATACCACTTTATTTCCGTGTCAGTTCAATTTTAAGAATCTGAACTTTTCTAAGTGTACATTTTTGTATTTATAGAAATAAAGAATTTTTGATTGATTGATTGATGATTTATTTTATTTATTTGGCTGTTTGTTTTGTATTTTTCCGGGATAATTCGTTATACCTCGGGAATAAAACGACCATCCGTAGATAATTGTTATAAAAAAGTGCAAAAGCATCAAAACGGAATAACAATAATTAGGCGTAGAAAGCAAATAATAAATTAAAAATAAAGAATGCATTTACATAAGAGTTAAGAAACTCCTCCTTTTTTAAATCGGATAAAAATTAAAAGGAAATGTAAAAAGGTCTTTTCTCATTTCCTCTTGATAGCTAAGTCGTACGCCAACCACCAATCCATCGCTTTGGCAAAACTAATTTCGACTACGCGCCTCGCAGGGTCCAATTTTCGGCGTCTTAGAACCAATGCCCTTTACGTCCTTGGATAGTTACGTAACCTTATCTTAGTGGTCCCACTTGCCTGGTATTTGTCCCTGGTTACACGATAAAACTGTAACTATTCTAAGAAAACTAGACACGAGAAACATTCTATTAGATTGTCAATCTTAGGCCACAACGGCACTTCAGGGAGATGGTGGCCAAACTCTAGACCAACAATGAAATAAATAAATAATGCTGGACAATTTATACAGTATTATCTAGCCTCACTAAGCAGAGCTTGTGTTATGGGTACTAGATAACTGATATACATAATATATGTACTACAATACATAGACATTCTTTATCAATTTATCATATATAGAAAACGACCTGAGCAAACTGAACAAATGTCTGCAGATCGTACAAACATTTGTTTCATCCCGCCTTGAAACAATCGAACCCGCAACCTCCTGCGTCGCAGGCAGACCTTCGCCCACCGCGCCACAGAGGTCGTCAATAAAAAATATAATAAAACATAATAAAAAATATCTGTATCTTGTATTGTATAATGTATATCAGTTATCTAGTACCCATAACACAACAATTAACTTGGGGGCTAAATAATGCTGTGCGAATTTTCCAGCAAAATTTTTATTTTTTATTTCCTGTGTCATTCCAGGTATTGAGACATAGTTCTATCTTCGTAAGATTACATTCTGATCTATGCAGTAGTATTATCTTGAAGAAGTGATAGGCAATATCATTACATTCATACAAACTTTCGCATTTTTTATACAGTTTGTGTTAAAATAGCGCAACAATATTCTTAAAATCTGCACTTAAATTCAGGTTTCTGTTATATATACAACTCTTGCAACGCTGTTATGCTGAAGAAAACGAGTTATTTATTTTTAACTTAAATTACGTTGTGACTTCTAAATGTTGATACGACCTTCCGCTCACCTACCTCGACAAAACAAAATGAATAAATTTACGTAATATCTTCGTCGACGTTTATAAGAAGGTATATAATTCACTGCTGAGCAAAGCAATGTCGTGTTATGGGTACTAGATAACTGATATACATAATATAATATAATACATAGATAGATATTTTTATTATACATAGAAAACGACCAGAACACCCGGAACTAATGTTTGCAGATCGTACAAACATTTGTTCCAAGGCCGGATCGAACTCGCAACCTCCAGCGTCGCAGGCGGACCTTCGCCCACCGCGCCACAGAGGTCGTTTTAGGAAATAATGCTTTTTAGCCTAAAAAAGAGTACATGTCACATTTTATGGGAAAATGTGGTACTTAATGGCTATTAATTATGAATAATACAATAAAATACATAACACATTAAGGAAAGCCCATCTCCAGTAATTCGTTATCATATTTTATACACTAAATTTAAGCTAATCTACCACATAAATAATATCACACTAATATTATTAATGCAAAAGTTTGGATGGTTGTTACCTCTTCACACCAAAACTACTGAACGGAGCTGAAATTAACAGCTTGTTAGTTCTAAAGCTGAACGCGCACCTGGCGGCGCGGCAGACGCGGCATTTCCTGCAGACATCGAATTTTCTAAATCTTTATATGAAATAATATGCAGCATGGCGCACTTATCGGCAGATAAAAGCTTAAATGGCTATTATCAGGGGAGGCCTGCGTCCAGCAGTGGACCATTATAGGCTGTTGGGAATAGCGCACTTATCGGCACCGAACCAGCGGCATTTCAGTAAAATGCCATGAGGAAATGTGATGATTGTAGGCAATGCCTGCCTGCAGCGCCGATAGGTGAGCGCTCAGTTAAAGCGGAAATAAAACACCTATGTTTTATTCCCGTTATGTTTTATTTATGGAAAAGTATCCTAATACTTTTCCATAAATCAGTTCATATATTCATAGTTCACACGGGATAAAAATAACCTTCAATGACACGTGCGCCGAAGCGGACAGAAACTAGCCTTGAATAATAATAATAATGCGGGACAATATTTAATAATTATTTTATATGAATAATTCTGTGTTTTCTGTTAAATTTTGGCATGGTAGAGTTACCAGGCGGCAGGTACGGCCAATATTTAAGCGCCATTAAAACATTTATAATGGAAAAGGGTTTAATCAGCCGAACTATCTTGAAGGCTTATTTAGAGCGAGCGTAACGCATAAAAAGGGTACATTTTCATAATTTAGCCATTGATAATCGCGGCAGAGGTTCAATTTGTAGTAACAACCATTTACGGGACCTATCTACCTATGCTGAAACAAATTTAATGTGAAACGGCGGCATTTTTCTATTGTGACGTTATTTTGTTAGATAACTGACAGATTATCTAAATCAGCAGATGTAAGTAATAGAGTTATGCATAGATTAAAAAAGTATGTTATTTTATTACAAAAAATGTATAACAAGCACCATAGGAAACAAACGAAAAATAAAACTGCATAGTATAATTAATATAAGCAAAATCCTCATGAGATAAAAACCAAAAAGGCGCTTATCAGGAGGAGGTCTGCGTCCAGCAGTGGGCCAATATAGGCTGTTGAGAGTGAGTGCAGTTATTTTATTAGAAATAAAACAAAATTGTTGTATAAATTTATTTTAGACTAAATAATTTAGTACGTATATTTCATAATAATGTGTCGCTGACATTTTGTCCCGTCTTTGCAAAAAGTTTCAGTCATAAACGTCAATAAAAATAAAATTGTTCGATATCTTTCAGAAACACTACCCTGTCTTTTCCAAATCTAGAAAGGAATGTCCAACTTTCCACCTAAATATTTTAAACTTAATCGACTCTTAAATATTTTAGTTTCGTAAAACTTCGTCGCCATAGCCTAAGTTTTACTCTGACATTTTTGAAATTCATACTGAATTCCTGAACTAAATGAAAGTTTTGAATCTCAAGTCTATTCATGCATAATAATTACAAAATGTATAGGGTCCATTTAATTCCAATTTCAAGATGATTGTCCTTTAAAAGTAGGAAATAGTTCAGAATCAAGAATCAAAAACTCTTTATTTCCATCAATACAATAAATAAAAACTTTGAAAAGGTCAAATTCTTAACTATTATTATTTAAAATAATAATGCTGGACAATTCACACAGCATTATCTAGCCCCAAGGTAAGCAGAGCTTGTGTTATGGGTACTAGATAACTGATATACGTAATATTGTACATTACATAGATAGATATTTTTTATTATACATAGAAAACACCCTGAACAACGGAACAAATTTCTGCAGATCGTACACAAATTTGTTCCGAGGCGGGGATCGAACCCGCAACCTCTTGCGTCGCAGGCAGCTCTCGCCCGCTGCGCCACTGAGGTCGTCAAATTATTTAACTAATGGAACGGAAATAAAGTGTTATTTTTTATTTCTGTAGCTTCGGTATTTAGACTAAAGTAATAATTCATTAAACTCATTGATTATTGGCTTATTGGTTTCGTTTTATGGTATCGATTAATAATTTTATGAATGGACAACAAATTTTCTCAAATAAATTGTCATGGTACTGTCACTATGGGTAAGCTTTACCAAAACAGACCAATATTTTCTAAGTAGTAAAATTTGTGAACTAACTGTAGTAAAATTTACTTATTAGATTTACTCGTAACATCGTCGCAGCTAGTTTTAAATATTATGCTTACGGCTGCGTTCACAATTGGTTGAGTTTTTTTTTATTATAGCAAACAAAAATTAATATTTTTTGAAAAACATTGTGTGTCATACCTTTTCTATTGTAAATGTTTTTGAAAAAATGTAATGTCATAAAACAATTTTCAAAAAGCCACCCACGAAATCTTGTTTTAAATTCACTTGTAGGCAATTCTCTTATGTTTCTAGGAATTTTGTTGTATACTCTTTCTCTTATGCTAAAGCAATTTTTCCCACTCAGTGGAGTTTTGTGTAAGGGCAATATTAAGTCTAGTGGGGTTTTTATGTTTTAAAACAAAGTTAGTTTTATCTTTATACTTGTTATTAAAGATGAAGCATGCTCTTATTTATAACATAACATAATAAGACCATATCGTATAATGTATCATACCCTAAAATATAGCTTTGGCTAGTTACCTTAGCTACCTATTATTCAAAATATACAAAAAAAATAGTGTCAAAAAAATTTATGATTACTTTGTATGATTTATTAAGAGAGTAAACACAGACCTGAAAATCTTTAGGATAAAGTTTTTCCATGCAGTGTAAAAGCCCTAAGGAAAAGATTGAGAAGTCGTATCTTTCTTTTTTACAGTATTTTCAATTTTCTGCTAATAATGCTGATATTGGAAAGTTTTATGAAATGAGAGTAAGAAATATAAAAGAATCTCTTAAGTTTTTATACTGACGCTCTCAGAACACAATTTATCGTTTTTCATATCGGAAAAGAGTAATTATGATTTCAATTTATTTTTTTCTCTAACAATATTTAATTTGTACAGGTATTTACAAAACTTTGCATCGCCCTAAATAGGGCATGACAAAAATAATCAAAAATCAATTAATTTAATTAATTATGTTCAAATTGCTTATTAGAAGTAGAAGTAGAAATTATTTATTTGTAACCTTACCAACTAAAACAAACATGACTTAAAATTAAAGGACAAAGATTCTGTCGATAAGAGTCACAAAACGGTCTCTGTCTCAGCATGAGCTAGTTGTAACCACGTTACAACCAACGCTGGTCTTCCGATAGAGCCGTTTAGTGACGTATTAATCTACATAATGACTAGGTATCTGTTTGTTGTCTAAGCCACCTCCTCAACCTCACCTCAACAGCCTATAATAATCCACTGCTGGATGCAGGCCTCCCCTGATTTTTGTATCTCACGAGGGGTAATGCCCTGTGTGAGCTCAAAAAAGTGGCTTACTGAATTGTAAATATCACCAAGCTAAAATTAAGTTAATATCAGATCTGTTTCATTTGTAAAAGGCAAAGATAATAATTAATAGCATCCTATCTGGTTGCGATCAAAATCTCGTGAAATAAATTTAAAGACTTACGACAAATTTGTGAAGTAGAGAAGTGCAAAAAGTGTAGGTACTTAATATTTTACTGAAGACAAAAATACTAGTATTATTATATCTGTGCTGAAGGTAGTTTGATAGTTTTATTTCCTTGCAATCGAACTGAAAAGTAGAGTGGTTCACTCGGGCCAAAACCACCCATTATAACTCTATTTAAATTTATATTTAATTTGACGACCTCTGTGGCGCGGAGAGCGAAGGTACGCCTGCGATGCAAGAGGTTGCGGGTTAGATTCCCGCCTTGGGACAAATATTTGTACGATCTGCAGGTATTTGTTCCGGGTGTTCTGGTCGTTTTCTATGTATAATAAAAATGTCTATCTATGTAATGTATTATGTATATCAGTTATTTAGTACCCATAACACAAGCTCTGCTTAGCTTTGGGCTAGATAATGATGTGTGAATTGTCCAGAATTATTATTGTTATTTTAACTCGGTCTTGTCATCCTTTCTCGCTGCGATTTAAATCATAACAAGCTCGTATATGTATAAAGGGTTGGTTTGACCCCTTGTAAAAAATCTACTCTAGTCGTTACATAGAGCTTTTTCTAGGCTTTCATTTCTTAGCGCGAATGTAAACAAAGCAATTCAGGCAGTCGTTTGTATAGTTCGCAAAAATAAACGTAAAGAAAACTTTTCGTGGCTTTTTTATTTTTTTCGTTTTCAGAACTCCCTAATTCTTATGTAGTAGGTACCTACTTTACTCGCTTAGTATTCAAGGTCCTCGCTCACAAAACAAAGCGTGAATGCTCGTAGCTCGTCAGTTATTTTATTTCAGCTAAATTCAAAGGCAAACAAAGTGGATGCAGGCGAATAAGTTTGATTTATTTTATGTACCTACTACAACCTTTTTTTTCTTATTATTTACTTTCGATTTTTGAATTTTGCGGGACCAATTCTAATCATTCATTTATAATAAAAGAATCATAAAAATGTGTTTTAATCACACTAATACTATAAATGCGAAAGTTAAGATGGATAGATGGAAGTTTGTTGCTCAGTTTGTTCATCTGGATGAAATTTTGCACAGACTATAATAGTCTGGAATAGCACATAGGCTATATTTTATCCCGGAATTCCCACGGGAACGGGAACTACGCGGATGACAATCCACACAACACTATCGAGCCCCAAGCTAAGCAGAGCTTGTGAACGAACCGAACGTAGATGTTCAGATTTCAAAATACTGGCAGGAAAAACCCTACAGAATTCGAGTAATCGAATAAAATTATAAAAATTAAACTGGTTTCTTTAAAAAAACTAAAATCGCATACTAAAACCAATTTTCATTTAAATACTCTAAATTATCAGTGATAACATCAGATTATTTTTTACGAACTACATAGTCAGACTAATGTTTCAGTTAAGAAGGTAATCGTTTAGTATTTCTTTTTAACGCTCATATTATAAATAATTAATGGGTAATAAATAAGCACTTGATTTTTGCACCGACGTTGCAATGCTCTGTTTCGCTCCTATGAACTCGAAATCCTATGCCTATCCTTTTTAAATTTTTTTGCATTACGCGCACTCTAAAGTAGCTATTATATCAGTCTCCGGGATACCATTTACCTCTGTTTCAAATTTCATTGAGAACCGTTCAGCAGTTTAGGCGTGAAAAGATTACAGACAGATAGATAGACAGACAGCTACTTTCGAATTATAATAATAGTATAGATAGATGGTAGTACAAAAATATCGATAATGTCAAAATCATTACAAACAACATTCTTTTATTTCGCTTATCCCAAAACGGGACAAAAAGGGAAAGTCCCTTTCACATGAGCGAAAGTCCAGAGCACGATATTCGGAAACCTGTTTGCACACGAGTGTCACATGTTAATAATTTATCTACCACACAACACAAAATACTACGGAACAGTACCGCTGTACTGAATGGTCACTCAAAAAACGCTCTGACTCCACCGAATCATGGCCAATACTCGTAAAAACAAAATCGAAGTTTTTCGTTTCGTTTTCGTGCAAGGAGGTCTGCGTCCAGCAGGGGACCATTAAAAGCTGTTGAGGAAAGGAAACTTAACACGAACCATAGAATCTACACATAATATAATCAGAAATCTATGCCAAATAAGGAGGAAAGATTTGCTTGTTTGTTTGAATTGTAGGCTCTGAAACTACAGGACCGATCTGAAAAAATCTTTCACCATTGGAATCCTAAATTATCCCAGATGAACATAGAATACAAAATATACCCGTGCGAAGCCGGGGCGGACCGATAGTCTATCATAAATTCATAAGCTGCTCATTTAACGGTAATTGTAGCACCAAATTCAATTATTTCTTTGTGTGTTCTTTTCGTTTTCGTTTTCTTTATCTAATTTTTTGTGCCGTTTTTACCAGTGTGTACAAACCGCCAGTACGCACTAGTGATTAAAACGCACTGTCTTATAATCACACGACTAAGCTATGATTAATTTCTTCCACGGCAAAGTTTCGGGTACCTCGTAATTAGTAGCAGGGTTAAAAGTACTTGATCCTTAGAATGAGTTTCCATTTGGGTTGTTCCCGTTTATACAGTTTATAATTTACTGTATGTACAGTATGTACGTACCCAATATATAAGTGTTCCTTTGAATTTACGTAGGTATTTTGTGAAGGAATTAATTACGGTTCTGTTTGTGATGATTTGATTATACAGAAGAACAACTTCGGTTCCTAACTCCAGTGGTTCGAATACTACAGTTTATTTTGCTTCTCTCTCTGTTACTCAAAGTAGAAGGGGAAGTAGGTTTACCATAGTTCAGCCTATGCTAGTTCACTGCAGGATATAGGTTTCCCCTAATGACCGCCATCGCACCTTGTCTTCAGCTTGACGCATCCAGCATCTAACTGCAGTCTTTCGCAGGTCATCCCACCTGGTCGGAGGGCATCCTACACTACATTTACCGGGTCGTGAACCCAAGAACACGTTTACCCCAACGGTTGTCGGTTCATCACAAGATATGAAAACCAAAGACCATTATCCTATTTATTCTAGTTTGAGGCGTATTTTTAATCACTAACCGTAGTTTGAAAATGTAGATTAAAAAAATATATCTATTTGAAATAGCTATACAAAGTGATCCTTACAATACAGTTCTACAATTAAACACAGTGTGAGAGTGACTTTCATTAGCGTAGAGTGGAACAGGGCTATGCCTCGTTTACACTCACTTACATGAACACTAAACTCCCAGAAAAGATAGGCTAGGGTTGAGAGGGCTTGACATTGACAAGAATTGTTATTGCATATAGAGAAAACTTATTTCTCCTGTTGTTAAGAAGCAAGTTCTTCGAAACGTATCTAATACAATACACACCAACCATAAAAAAGGTTCAGCTTAAAATAACATGCAAACTGAGTAATAACTATAATATGCCCTGCCCAGTATAAAAATAACAACGCCTCTGTGATATTTTTATTATTATTCACAAATTAACGACCACCATAATAATGTGTCATAAAGTGTACAACACTATCATAATCTGTCCTGTCTGTGTAATACAAGGTAACACAAAATACATAAGCGACACGCGTAAACTATTTTTAAACGTTACCTTAAATGCAAATACAACAATAATGTGCTAAAAATAGATCCTATAAGGAAGCAAGCTGATTCAAGTGTTATCGAACAAAGAATCTTGACACATTGACTGCCGTGCGTACGAACGAGCCAAGGCCAGACAGACCTTTTGGGATATGTCAGGCTATGACGAATCACTTATTTACAAGTTTTGGTTAAAATAATAATTATGCTGGTTTTTGAGACATTTTAGAAGGTAGGTAATTAATACGAAAAAAACATGTTTTCCTTATTATAATATGACCATCGCCTTTCCTTCGTCTGATACTAAGGAGACGGAAGGAACTTCTTTTGTAGTTCGTTTTAGAAAGAAGTCAAGTTGTTTTAACTATTATCATAATAAATTCATTGCAAAATAAGGACTCTAGATAGGTATAAAAAACTAATTAGCGATTAAAATTTTCTTGTTACTAAGGAAATGATCTTACAAAAACCGACTTAAAAAAACATAAGTCATTGCGTAGTTATTGTTAATTTTACAAACCGGTTCCTTACAACTTTTTATTTAGAGTTTTTACGACTATGAATACGTCTTTTATAATAACAGTTTTAGGCAGTTACAACAAAAATACAAATCCTACCTGGTTTATCTTTAAGTTTTGACTGAGGCAACTCACGATTAAAAACAATGGATGTTAGAGATTCCTATAGTTGGTAGAGCTAGTATGCTAGTGCAGTTACTAGAACGTTTGAATAAAGCACACAGGGTAATCACAATAGAGGGATGAGCCAATAATACTCGACTGTTGCGAAATATTAGTACCGATTGAAATCCGAGTAGTGCAGGAATTAATAGCTGGAAGGAGCGAATTTTTATTTATTGCAAAAATGTCTATATTTGCTCGTCATAAGAACAAACCTATGTATGAGTTGGAGTATTTAATTCTCACAAGTTTATTATGTTTAATTTGATATAAAATATGTACTTCTTTAACATAATATACAAGGTTATTTCGCACATTCTACTAATATTACTCATGGGAAGGCCTTTGCCCAACTGTGGGAGATAATAAGCTAACTGTAACTATAACTACTAAAGTAAATAAGTAAAATGTGTTTAGTTATATTTGTAATTTTAACACTATTTATATATTTTTTTATATACATAACATAAAAAAAATATACATAGTTAAAATTATCATCCTGTTACCTGAAATTTCAAGTTTTGTTTCGGCCAATTGGTTTAACCTTATATACCTTATATTAGACCTTATTAACAAAGAAGCGGGGCGTTGCGGCCTGCATTGATTTCAAACATAATATGGCGTTGTAAAGTGCGAGAGAAAGGAGAGGCGCTACGCCACACACGACGCGCAAAGATCCACGTTTCCGTAAATGATACCTTACAGTAACAATATGCACGAATAAAATCGAAACGAAACAATCGATTGCGTATTCAAAAAAGTAAAAAATGCCAAATATTTTATTAAGTCCAGAAGATGGATCTTATTTCGAAATACTTGACAAGCAAAGTTAACCAATGGTAACACTAAACCAAATTACGAGGTCACTGGCTAATTAAATGTACTTCTCCACCACTTTAATGGAATCAACCCTGTTTTACAACGCAATCAAATTTCAACCTTAATCAAGCAATGTACGAGCGTAATTTGCGCACGAGATAGTTTATGTTAAACGACATAAAGGCCTATTTACAAGCTCCTGTTTCCTACATAATGCTGTACCATAAACACTGGTACTAATAAAGCCTCGTGTTCACAGGATATAGGATATTATATACGTGACTTACTGCATTGCCCGTTAGTTGTTCTTTTCGTGCGGAAAATCAAGGCCAGGAAAAGTCGATTACTTTTTACCTACCTTCCTTGTCATATTAAGTAATAATTGACATACGGGATGCTGAAGTCGTGTCAATAAATTTTATTGTGACAGAGAACTTCAAACCTTATTGCAGTTATCTGTAGTCACATTTCCTCAATCCTACGCAACAGCCTTTAAGGTCCACTGCTGCAGGCAGGCCTCCCCCTGATTTTTTTATCTTAGTCACATATACGCCACAGGAATCAATAGTTAAGGCCAATGCAATTATGGCTGTACAACAACCTTACTATGGGTAATAGATTTCATAAGCGGTCATTTTATAGCTTAAAATAAATTTAATATTTATAAATTAAAATGACATGACTGTAAGGAGTCACCAAATTCACTTTTTAGATGTTTGAAGAGCGTGGACGCAGGAAAAAATTGCAGTTAACCGAAATATGTCCTTAAGGGACCAGCAAAGGCTGAATTGCCCATAGTAAACGTAACACCAAAATAATTTGTAATTCGAGCGCATTCCTATTATGTTATTTTTGTATTTTAAATAGTATTTATCTCGGTCCATGGCTGTTTTTTTTTTAAATACTTACCTAAAAGACATGTAAACTAATGGCATTTTGACTATATTTACATCGAAAATGACATGTTTACGTTCTTGTTTGCTTCTCATCTTACGTTTTATTTTAAAAGGAACATACTTAGCTTGTTTTTTCCAGTCACAGAATAACAACAAAATGGGAAAATTACAGAAGAAAATTTTTGTATTTTTCACATACATATGTCATCATTTTCGGTATGACGATATACAACCAAATTTTTTGCACATGGAACACAACAAAATTTTCAACGACTATTATATAAAATTACATAATTATACAATAGTTTTACAGTGCTATCACGTATGGACGCATTTGCTTCCGCATAAGCTAAACTGAGATGCTATATTCCGACCGATTTTGAATTGAAATTGTGAGCGGCATTATTATTTAATATAATAAAGTCAAAATAAATAAATTATGAAATTAAACGTTCCATGAAACAAATGCCAGTATAAATCTTTTACACGAATCATAATTACTCTACACTACAGGATGTTGTAAAAAGTTAATATGCCTAGCTATTAATATAATTAGCTTATATTTACGTCAGTTTCTACGCTAGAAGAGTTTTCTGTGTTTTTGTATACTATGTATGTATTGAGATTGATTAACAAGGAAATTTAGTTAAGTTAAGAAGTAATTTAGTTAAGTTAAGTAAAGTTTGTTTTGTTTTTGCTTTGCTCTCTAGTGTAGTTTAGATGTACCTAAGTTTTTTTTAATAGTTGTATCACACTTACTGCTTTGCTATTTCGGTTGTCAAATAAAAAAATATGTTCGATGGTCTGATTGACAAACGGGGTGACACAGTTGATTGAAAGAATTGTTGATTGAACAACAGCCAGTCAATCGCGTGACCTCCAATCAGAAATTCAGAAAGGTTCAAAAGCAGTCCCCAATTAGCTAGAATACCTAGCTAGTGTATAGAATATTGTTTTTTTTTTAAATTGAAGGCTATGCCTAGGCGTGAATAGGTTACTGTTTTTAAGGGACCTAGTAGAACAAGTTACGAACAGATGTAAATAATACATTAAACCATTGATATCGAATAGTTTGAAATATTAGTTTTTTTTTTCAATGTATCGTACGGTCAGGGCACGGGACGAATAAAGCAATTTGAATTAGAAAGTAACTCTTTATACAGACAGACAGAGCTCTGTCTGTCTGTGTGCAGAACAGTTTTAAAACCACTCTAAATAAGTACAGACATACTAAATATACAGGGTTATTGGTAATTCGCTGACAATGCGTAAACTGCAGGTTCTACCCATTATTAAGAACACGACTGTTGTAAAGACGCCACATCGTAATTCTTTCACTTAGTATTGTTAGTAGGTATCCCTTCCATTTAATAATCATTCATTAGATGGGTTTTATTTGAAACAAAACTTAACTCGACAAACGTGTTTTTTTTTTATTTATTAGCAGAGATGATTCACAAAAAAATAAGAATGGAGACGTCGACGACTTGGCGTCTTCACGAACGTGGTCACGATGACGGACAAAACATGCAGAAGGTTAACGTAGTTTTAACCAGGGCGTTTGCCTGTATATAAGGTTTACCAGCTACTTTGTATATACAGACGGAGAACTCTTATCTGTCTATCTGTATATAGAGTTACAGTGATAGAAAAAAGTAAGAAGAATTTAATATTTCAAACAATTCCGCATGAATTTAAACATGGATTATTTAAGTCTCGCTTCGCTCACAGACTTTTCTTAGGAACTAATTTCACAAAGACCAATCTTGGCTATTAACAGCAGTGTGAAAGTAATTAGCTTCAATTTATTCAAACAATCACAAACATGTTTCCGTAAAAAAGTTAATTACATACCTTTTTCGTATCTTTTTGTTGTTATATTTTTTGTTAGTTTGTTGGCCCTCGTCACGTTAGTACAATTACCTCTACACCCATGTAAGTTTGTAAAGTCAAAACCTGCGCTAGGTGATGTTGCTTTTTTATAATTAACGAACTGCCTAATAATATCGTTTATAACCGACGAAAAACAAAAGATACAGGGGGTTTTAAATATGTCGTGAAGTCGCCCCCAAGTTTTGTGAATAACCACTCTACACACATAACTTTGAATCAACCTTGCTTTTCTAATTTATAAATTGAGGTTAATTTTCAACATGCTAGCTTAATACCACAAAAAATAAATAATGCCGTCCTTTTCAAACCTCTTAAAACATCATCATCTAGCCCACAGTTTGTAATAGCATAGTTTTTAGACGATACTTCATTAAATTATGATAATAAACTAGCAAATTAATGGTTTTCCGAAGTAAAAATGAAAATTTGTGGAAACTTTGCGATTTTTTTCTATCGAGTCAAGTTGAGTCGATCGTGTTTTAACTCCCATAACTTACTAAATAAAATCCTAAACTTTTGATGCTTATCAAAATATATTTTAAAGAATTGTGTGTTATGGTCTTAAAATTGATTTTCCATACAGTCATAACGTGGGTTTTGGGACTCATTTCACCTTAAGAACAAAAATCGCAAGTATGTCTTAAACAATACCAACTCGTTTACTACCACTCTGTTAAAGTTGTACTGCTAAAATGTAACAAGTGAATCATCATGTGACTCGATTGTAGTTATCATTCGATAACTACAATCGAGCCGTATCAAACTATTTGATCGCTGTCATACTATGAAAAGTAAGTTTATTAAAAGTAAAAGTTCCTCTCATCTCAGTATCCGGTACAGTCGCTGCAAGACGCTAAATGAATCGAAGGAAACGAAAACATTCATAGTTTTCGTGAACTATGCAGAACTCATCCAGTTTCAGCTTTCTTTTTGTCAACCGACACTGGAAATTTATTGTCAGTATTTTTGGTCTAGACACGCTAGAAGGCCTTGGAGCCTATCCTGTTTGACCTAATTATATATTCATACAAGCATAAAAGGAAAGGTAGATCACGTCATAATACTATTCTCTATGAGGTAGAAGAAATTAAGAGCTGTTTACAGTTCAAGAGGTATGCCTAGAATGGAATACTTGAGAATAGCAAGACAGAAAAAGAACAATAAAATAACAGAAAGGAATTAGAACTTGTATTAGCAATTAATAGAAATAATATAATAATTTACAAACAAGGCAGGTACTCTATTAGGAAACCAGCTAATAAGGTATCTAGAGAATGTTTAGAGAAAATATCCTTATTTCAATCATGGAGACCGTTTCAGTCTGCTTCGTGGAATTCAGTTAAATACAGCATGTCCCGAAACTCAACGTCAAGCTGAAAACGGAACAGTTGCACGTCTTCTTATCAGTACATTTAACCTATATTTTTTTTTTTGTAATGTTTATTTCGCAATGAATTTTGTTATGAATGAATGACTTATAAAATTACAACATATTGACATCTGTAGTCTCAGCATATAAAAGTTTGACGCAGAACAAAGAATATATTATATAAAGCCTATAACTCAATAACCATTGGAGATAGACCCATAATTATGTAGTTTTTCTGGGTCGTCGTGAACCCACCTGTACTTACTCACTTTTCAGCTTGACGTTGAGTTTAGGGACTAGGGGGACCCTGTTGTATAGCTAAGTTTGCTCGATTTGAACCGGTTTTTTTTTACGTTTTACGGTTCAAGAATTACAGCAATGTTTCATGTTCCCTAAAAAAATATAATTACTACAGAACTTCAGACCTTAAAAAAATCATAAAACTGAGCCCCCCTTTGTTTTATAACTTTAATTTATAATTTTATATATAATTTTATAATTATTATTACTCTGAGGTGCCGTAAAATAAAGGTTTTTATTCTTCGAAATTAGAAGAATGAAATTATTTTTTGTTACTTTGAAATACTTTCTGTGTTAAAATTGTCTTGTCCACCTTTTCCAGTTCATGAAATACAGTCCGCTGACAGGCAGACGGACTGACAGGCAGACGGACTGACAGACAGCTTAGACTTAGTAATAGGTTCCCGTTGGCACTAAGCTAAAGTTTTTAACTAATAATTCTATGATAAGCCTGCTTATAACCACTTTACTTGCTAATGAGAACTTTGGCCTTGTCTAGTGTTAATAAGTTTCTGCAAAGAAACTATGGAAGTATTCTATGTGTGATAAATTATTTATAAAATTCTAGTTCAGGGATAAATTTGTGTAGTGCAGTATTATTTTAACGTTGAAGTTTTGTCTTATAATTATGAAAATTAATAATATGAGGAAATCACACTAATATTATAAATGCAAAAGTTTTAATGTTTGTAACGTCTTCACTCCAAAGCTACTGAATGGATTTTGCTAAAATTGCATTCGGTTAGTTATAAGGTCTGGAATAAATATAGGCTTTCCCTGCCGGGGATTTCCCTCTAGACTACAACATGGGGTTTTTTAAAAAGCGTCTTTAAGACATTAAGAGGGTCAGCAACGCGCGTGTGATGTTTCTGATGTTACAGGCGTCCATCGGCTGCGGTAAACGCTTTCCGCTTTTTAGGGTGGGCTCACGCCTGTTTGCCAACTTGTTGTATAAAAAAGGCTATTTTAATCCCATTAATCAGTTTCCATGGGATAGAAGTAAACTACAAACGTTTCTATAGAAACAATGTCACGAACAGAAACTAGTAACTAAACACTCAATAATGTCTTACAGCATCAACGGGCCGTAAATCAGAAATTATTATCGGTTATTTTGATAGGTGTACAATATAAGCGAAATAGGTAGCTCATAGAAAAGTAAAATTTTAAACAAAATTAGAAATAAGGTGTTAATTGATTCTCTTCACTTTTTACAATTAAAACAATTGAGCTAACTGACACTGTTGCAAACAATGTACAGGTAGCTCATGTGATCCATATCAATACTAATCTGTTAATAATAATATAAGATAATATTATTATAACACTATATATTATCTGAGCGTCTGGTCGAAGCGACGCGTGACCCGAGAGCTGGTGAGTATCTGGCACAGCGCATCAGCATTGCTATACAGCGGGGCAATGCAGCCAGTGTCTTGGGCACGCTTCCGACTGGTATTGATATGGGTCAGTTGAGTTACCTGTAGATTGTTTGCAACAGTTTGCAGATAGCTCAATTGTTTCTATTGTAAATACTAGTTTTAATTTAAACTTATTCTAAGAGTGTAATTTTCTTTCTTAACAAAACCAATAAAGACACTTATGCATACTAATCTTAAGTACTAATCGTAAGTATTCTTTATTATGATGTGTAAGCCTTCCAAGAGCTCGCTGTGTTTCCACAGTTAACAACATCTCAAACAATACCTTTGTAAATTTAGGTACAGACAGGCAAAACCGAATAATTGTAAAAGCCAAACTGCCCTCGTAAGCCTAAAACGGTTACCCGATCGAAGTGAGTTTCGAGAAAAGGGCGAGTTACATACTCGCCCTTTTCTCGAAACTCACTTCGATCTCGATCGGTCAGAAAATTATTTTCCCGTCGCTTTGATAATACAATGTTAATATTTACCGCCTATTCACTTAGGTAAAGTATAACAATATAAAGATAATGTCAAAATATCGCTGTTTGGCTTAGTACATTAAATCCATAATTTCACGAGCTATCCTAAGCACTAAAAACAGAAAATTGCTATTATATTATTGCCCAATAAGGGCAGCATATGGCTGTTAATATAGAGAAGTCTGTCCGAAGTTCTGTTTAAATTTTGAATATTTTCGTTTATAGCTAAATAAAGACTATAATGTAACTAGAATGCCTGAAAAAACTCGCTTGAGTTATGGGTATTCGAGGATTGATATTCTAAATACATACATATTTATAAGTACATACATCCATACATATTTATACACCCAACCCCGGAATCAATACGTAAATGGAGTATAAAGGCTACCCAATATTTCTTCGCATAGGTTAAATATTAACATTGTGTGTTGAAAACACAAAC
This sequence comes from Eupithecia vulgata, assembly GCA_946478455.1. Classification (NCBI taxonomy): domain Eukaryota; kingdom Metazoa; phylum Arthropoda; class Insecta; order Lepidoptera; family Geometridae; genus Eupithecia; species Eupithecia vulgata. The sequence continues at coordinate 8,796,712 of OX297879.1, read as the reverse complement.
TTAAAGATCAAACTTAAAAACAAACATAGTAAAATTATATAACCAAACCACGATTTCGCACGCGCTATTCTGAGAAAGACAGCTATATGTTCAGGTCTTGAAGTACATATGTGAAATAGGGATAGTCGCCTCAAATGGTGATACCAATTCCACAAAATTTAACGCTTCACAATAACAATGGCCTCAGAAAAACGCATTTTATCTTTGATGACAGAAAATATGGAAGGACGCGTGTCAAAAGTGTCAAGGATGAAACCAATGTCACCGTGCAAATTGCACCGCACGCACTATCTAGAAATTCTTTAATCTGAAGATGATTTTACCGACAACAATACCATTTTCATAAATTGATTGGTAAGCTGATTTCGGGGGTTGAACTTTTGACCACTCTTGAAAACAATATTCAAGTACTACAGTAGTAGTTAGCTCAATTGTTTCAACTGTAAATATTATTGTAATTTAATTCTATTATTTGATTACAACTAATATTTACACTTACATCTATTTACTAAAAATCTAAGCCGTCACCAGAAGGCAGAGTGCCCAGAATGCTGGCAGCATTGCCACGTTGAATGGCAATGCTATTAATTATTTGATTGTAATTTTCTTTCTTAATAAAGTACCTATTGGAATCTAAGTACTACGTATATATGTAGTTCATTTATTCATTTACCTATGTGATTTAAAGGAAGGTATTACAGGGCGCTCCTTAGAGGGGGGGCTATGTCCAGCAGTGGACTGGTATAGGCTGATAATGATGATGATGATTACAGGGATGGTCACGCATAAAATTAAGAGCAGTGAGATCTACCATTAGGCGTAGCTACTCATTTTACCGTTGTTTTTGTTAAATTAGTACGATCAAAAAGGTTATGGTAATAATAATAATAGTATAAAAAAAATAATAGTATATATGAAAAGTTTTAAACATTACAAACACACAATATTACATGTTTTCGTACTATTTGTTTTGTTTTAAAAACAACAATATCTTACGTATTGTTTGATGTGGAACGTTACCGATACTGGTAGCGATTCTGTTGGCATGTTGTTATTCTGTAACTAGACAATGGTAGTGATTCTGTTGGCACAAAACCTAAACTAAACTAGCCTAAAATTGTTAACGTCTCTATTTTTTAGATCGAACAAAAGGGGACAGGTACATTTTTACGCTAGTTTAGTTTAGGTTTTGTGCCAACAGAATCACTACCATTGTCTAGTTACAGAATAACAACACAATGTCAAAAATATAAAAAGTTTCAGTCATCATTTTTGGTATTAACGGAACAAAATTTACGAATTGAAGTTGGGAATAGCTGTTGCTGGATCCTTAACATCCGACCAAAATATACGTGCCATATTGAAAAGTCAACGACAATACCTAACTTTAGCACAAATTAAAATTACATTATACCTTGGTAGTATTTTTAGGGTTTCAAAGATCGGTTTTGAAACCCTTATGGTCTCGCTTTGTCCGTCCCCGCTCTTTCTTGAATATCTCAGTAACTACTGCAGCTATTAACTTGAAATTTGAAATAATGATACATTTCGTGCGCCATTACTGATTTTAAGAAAAAAATATATAAATAAATGAAAAATGAAAATGAATGTTTTCAGTACAAATTTTGATGTTGAAATTTCAAAAGATACCTAGGAAGGCAAATGGGGTATCAAATGAAAGGTATCGTTTTGTACATTTCAAAACACTTTTTGAAATTTCTGGTAATTTCATACTTTTTGAAATATTTCAAAAAAAGTCGAAAAATTGACCATACCCCCCCCCTATCTCCGAAGATTGCACACCGATCCACGTACAATGTATTAGGCGTTTGTAGATATCGATCTATATTTTACAGGAAAAATATAGAGAAGTCTGTAATAATAATAGTTTTTGAAAAATGGTCAAAAAGGGGGAGAATTTTTTTTCAAAAGGGAGGGTACCTACCTAAGTGGGGTATCAAATGAAAGGTATCGTTTTGACCATTTCAAAACACGTTTTGAAATTTCTGTAAGTTTCATACTTTTTGAAATATTTCAAAAAAAGACGAAAAATTGACCATTCCCCCCCCCTAGCTCCGAAGATTGCAGACCGATCCACGTACAATGTATTAGGCGTTTGTAGATATCAATCTATATTTTACAGGAAAAATATAGAGAAGTCGGTAATAATAATAGTTTTTGAAAAATGGTCAAAAAGGAGGGGATATTTTTTTCAAAAGTAGGGGTACCTACCCAAGTGGGATATCAAATGAAAGGTATCGTTTTGACCATTTCAAAACAATTTTTGAAATTTCTGTGAGTGTCATACTTTTTGAAATATTTCAAAAAAAGACGAAAAATTGACCATTCCCCCCCCCCCCTAGCTCCGAAGATTGATGACCGATCCATGTACAATGTATTAAGCGTTTGTAGATATCAATCTATATTTTACAGGAAAAATATAGAGAAGTCTGTAATAATAATAGTTTTTGAAAAATGGTCAAAAAAGGGGATTTTTTTTTCAAAAAGGGGTACCTACCCATGTGGGGTATCAAATGAAAGGTATCGTTTTGACCATTTCAAAACACTTTTTGAATTTTCTGTAAGTTTCATACTTTTTAAAATATTTCAGAAAATTGATTGACCAAATAATTGGCAAATGTTTGAAACCCTCGGCGCGCGAGTTACACTCGCACTTGGCGAATCTTGTTTATTTCTTATTGGTGATGGTCAAGCGTTTCGCCACCATCTCACTTCAATAAGTGATGATGTGGCCTAAGATGAAACACGCTTTTCCAGAAGGAACTTATTCACCCTGGATTTGAAGACTCCAAGATTGTACTCTACCGGGAAAACAGAAGCTGGAAGCTAATTCCATTCTTTGGCCGTGCTATTATGAATGTAGAGCAGAAATTTTTGATTCGACACTGTGGTATATCGACCAGGTATGGGTGGTTTTTTTCGGGTGGTTTTTGGTGTAGTTCAATATTTGAGTTTTCAATTTTATTGGTTTGCAGACATTGTGGTAGGTTAATTCTTACATTATTATCTTCATAATTTTAATAGTTTCAGCAATCTTTATGTAAACCTCTTTCTGATTACGAATTTTACGAATCATGTAACCTTTGAGCAGTCGGTTAAAATCATTAGGTTGAAGCTGAAGGACATTGAAGCATTGAACCATGAGTTGGTAATAACGTACGAATATGAATAAGTGTAACCATGTTTCTACTTATTTAATAATACTAACATTACCTCCTAAGTGCGAAAAATGTTTATAAATAAACAGACTAAATTATATACAAAGGGTTTCGGTTTTTCTTATCAAGAAACGTCAGCCTAATAATTTATAACTGTAAAAGATATTATAAATAACTTTTGAATTTTCTGTAGTACAGATTTTAAAACAGAGGAAAATCCAACGATAAATAATAAATTTATAATTATATAAATAATGCTGGACAATTCACACAGCATTACCTAGCCCCAAGCTAAGCAGAGCTTGTGTTATGGGTACTAGATAATTGATAAACATAATACAATACATTACATAGATAGATATTTTCTATTATACATAAAAAAACGACCAGAACACCCATAACAAATACCTGCAAATATACATATGTCCCAAGGCGGGAATCGAACCCGCAACCTCCATCTATTGTTGTTTTTTATCTTACTCGCTAATGGTAAGATAAAAAACAACAATATCAAATAAAGCAGGCTCTCTCTTACTAAATTGTAATTACATAGTCCTAAATTATATCCTGCGAGCTCGGTAACAAAAGTTATAGACATGGTCTTTTGAAGATAGGAGTGGATGACCAAATCGGAAACTATGAGAGTTAGAAAAATGTCATGAAAGGAGTCATGAGCTCAATGTATGGGAAAATAAAAACACATACGACAATGCTGAGACACAACACCTTAAAGCCCCAAAATAAGCAGACGTCCTCTAAATCATACAATATTGCAAGAAGAAACTAGATTTGAATTTGATTTAAGATTAGGTTGAATTTTTTGCATCAATTTTATCTACATACATTCAAAACTAGACAGGCCTTATTGTAATAAAGAGATTAAACATCCTTATGAGATAAAATTTGATAATAGATTATATGTCGAGAGAATGGAGGACGTTCCACAGCGAGTAGTGTATATAGGTACTTTCTTGAATTTTATCAGTTTTACAGAACACTTCTCCAAAGAGTCACTCTAGTAATTGGACGGACACATTAAAGGAAGTAAAGTCATAAAGTATCGTAAACCAAAATAAGCCGATATCATTATAATCTTCAACTTGACCGAGACCATGCGCATTCACCTAGCTAAAAAGACGTTTTTAACATTGAATCCAAACGACCTTAGCCACCAAGCAAGGTAAAATACTATTTTAATACTTCAATTCACGTAATAACAGAGTATGCCATATTTAAATTCTTTTGTAGTTATTGTAATTTTATACATGACGTTTGTTCAGCTGAAAATAAAACCAGCAAATAGATCTAACTGAAGATCACTTTTAAATTAAATTCCGACCACTCGTCCTGTAGAAATCCAAATTGCACAAGAATCCAACACAACACTGTTTATTTATACACTGGTTTATGGATTACTGGGAGAGGGAATAAGAGTAAACTTCACTCGCGTAATCCGAGCTTCCCGCGAAAAGCGGAGGGCAAACGCGTGCGTTCCCTTTCGTTTCTAAGCGGAGACTGGAGGGCAAACCTGCCGTTCTACCACTCTGCCAAGTGCAGGTTAGCGAACGCTCATTTTCTTTAAAATTGTAACCTTTCCGACCGGTTTTAAGCCATTAATATTGTAATAACAGCCAAAAATAACACGAAATGCTTAAAAATGCTGCCATTTATTACCATATTTTTTGAGAGACTGAGTTGGATGCATTTTTAACTGTGAATTAGGCGGTTTTTAGAATTCCCGAGGACAAATAAGTGGAACACTTATAAATGATATAATCGTTTGTATAGCTTAGCATACTCACGGTTATTTTACAATTAAAAAATGCATTTTTTAGTAGATAAAAATAAAAGATTAGAACGCAGAACCATCCTTGACCTCACCTCAACAACCTTTAATGGTCCACTGCTGGACGCAGGCCTCCCCTGATTTTTTATCTCATGGGGGGGTAATACCCATAATCACCAAGCTGTGCATGCGGGTTGGGGATTGCAGTTTCAGTTATAGATCTATTCTGCAAGAGGCGCTGCTGCCCGCCCTCCGATGTATGTCCCTTAGTCGCCTCCTACGACACCCGTGGGATGAGTTGGGGTGATGCAAAGTCTAAACCGACACCACACGGCAGAATCATAACAGCCTCTTTAACTCCCAAAGTGGCCAAAAATATGACGCGACAGACCACCAGTCTTTCTGTTCCGTACGAGATGGTACACCTTTTATCTTCACTCGTCTTCTTTTTAAATATTATTATTATTTATTTATTATTTATTTATTAATTTGGTGGGTTCAAAACATTTGAATGCAGTTTTCATTTTACTACTTTCATGGCCCACGCACAGACGCACCTGGTCTATCTGCAGGTCAGGTGCAGAGCCTAAAAAAAAAAGCCAAAGCAAAAAAGCTCCTGTAGATTGTTTGCAACAATTTGCAGATAGCTCAGTTGTTTCTATTGTAAATACAAGTATTAATTTAATTCTATTATTTGATATTAATTTTCTTTCTTAATAAAAATTAGGTTAGCAAAAACATAATACTTATTTGCTGACGTGAATTCATCACTAATATCAATAAAAATGTTTATTCGCAAAAAAAAATCATACTCCAAAAGACAATTTTCAACAACTTTTTAGCCCTGGTCGAATTTTATATTTTTGTAGTGCAATTTGAGATGGGCGGAAAATTTAGCTCTTCATTATAAAATCCTACGGGAAAACTCTCGCTGCTCCAGTCACTTTAATTTGGTGAAGGTATGAAGTACTATTGAATATAATGGCAGTGAAGGCCATTGAAAGACTTGAGGCTACACTACAATCTATCTATTCAGGCATTTCAGGCCATATTCACCCAAGGCACATTTTATTCCGCTATTGTCTCCGGTCTTGCGAATGGCACTAAATGGGCACAATACAATTCAACTGCTCTAGTTAAATTAACAGTTGAGCTACCTCTAGATTACTTGCAACTGTCTGTAGTTAGCTATACTGTTTCAATCGTAAATACCAGTTCTAATTTGTATCTATTATTTATACTTCTATTATTAAGAGCCTACCACTTAATTTTTTGTGTAAAGGACAGATATAGGATTTCGCTTTCATAGGAGCAAGACAGGGCATAGCATGAGCGACTTTGTTTTATACTATATAATAACCATATGTTCATAATTTTCTATCTATGATTTCTTCGATGCAGGCTTAGCCTAGTGAAGAATTCAACAGACAACTTCAATACTAGGTAACAATTGTCTGCAAATGACATAATTTATAGTTATACTCTTCTCCTTTTTTGTATGATAAATGATTACTCGTATCTTCCTAATTCCTATATAGTGATTCTATTCTATTCTAGCCCGTGAAATCAATGTGAGCATATTTGGGTAGTGCAATTCTATTTAATTTTTATCAATCCTATACCGATTTCATGCAACCAATCGGATCGGATGTAAAGTCAGGGTTCATAACATCACACAAAGTCATTAATTGCATTGCTCGCAATAAAACACAGAAAGAACGTATAAAACTCATTATTTCTCAGTGATTTAATTGTTTTTTAATTAATTGGTTTTCAACGCTGGGGCCCTACTCTGTAATCACTTCACTATCACAATGGTATCGTGACAGAATTACACATTTTGGTATTCTACTTTAGATCAAAGAAACTACGGGTAGAGGCCTGTCAAAAGTGTCAGTGCAAATAGCATCATCTTACTATCTGGAGTTTCTTTGATCTAAGGATTCTACGTGACGATTCTGCAACAATACCGTCGACATTGTAAAGCGATTGGTTGGCAGAATAGGGCCCCTGCACATGAGAATAGCGAAGAGTAATGAAGTCCAGACGCGGAATAGAAAGTCCAGACAACAAAGTCGTCGGCGGGTTGGTGCAACATTTCAGTTTACGAATATTGTAGGAAATACACATTGTTTTGTAAACTTAGCGAATATCGGCGACATACTCGTATGTGTGTAAATTTCAATGGGTTTTGTTTTGTGTTTGCTAGTTTCGTTGAGTTATTCCTAACTCGTTCCACTTTGGTCTAAATCCAGTGGGACGAGTCAAGAATGTTTACACCAAATGTATCGAAAGTTAAGACGCCGAATAATAAGAGCGGCCGACAAAATGAAAATAAATTTGACAACAAGGGTTGTTAAATCTGACTTACGCCATCGTATGCGTCTTTGCGTAAGGAATAGAGGAGGACATTTTGAAAACGAATTGTAAATTTAAATGGTTGTAATAAAAGGTAACTGTTAAAGTAAAATTTCATTTTTCTTTAATTTTTTTGTTTCAAAATTATTCGTTTGATTTATTGAAATTTGCTACCTACTTATGGTTTACCCGTATTTTTTTCTGCAATAATGTAACTAAGTGCATTGATTTATACCTCGTTGGATAGCTAAAGATGTGTAGATGTTTTTAAAATAGCATGCTGACTAAATTTACATGGGTATTTTTTTTTTAAATGGGTTTTTTGTGAAGAATTTACTATAAAATAATACTTTATTTCGATAAACATGTCGTTTAGCTTCCATATGGATGCTGATTCAGCCGATTTTGTTAATTAGAGTTAGACTGTAGGCTATCTAAACCTGTGACTAAAATTCGAGTTGTATAATCATTTTTTTTTTTAGTTAATTATTGAAGACATTAAACGGGATTTTCCCAAAAAAACACAAATATGGAAATATCTCAAAAATAGTTAACTTTCGGATAATACAATATGGGGTCAAAATAGTTGCAAATGGCTTCCCCCATCACCCCCTTAAAGGATCCGGTCTAATTTCCAATAACCCTGTATATTTGATGTTATTTCTAGTATTTTTTATTCATACGCCCTTCTGGCTCGATTATTTTTACGCAAGATTGAGGTATCTATACCATGATATAAGTATGCGGGATTATGAATTTGACAAAAATTTCACTCAAATCTTCAATTCGAATTCACTTAGGTACTTATGTACCTAAGTGAATTCGTTAATAGAAAAACAATAAACAAGAGCATGTTACACATCCCATCATATAGATTACGGAAGGTAGGGAAATCATTTATGGACAATGGCGTGCGCTTTTCGATCAAGTTGAAGCATTTGAACTTCCTATTCGTAAACTTCAACAGTAAGGCTGCAGCCAAACGATCGTAAATTTTTGAGTTGTGAGTCGCGTATTAGGACATCTATGAAACCAAATGCAGCAGAAATTACGCAACCGAAATTACGCGACTGAAAACTCAAAAATTTAGGTTCGCTTGGCCTCACACTAAGAACATAAATTAAAACGAAATCTTATCTTGCCTTTTACTCTATAGATAGATGATAACATCAATGATATTAATGCTTGGCCAGATGACGCTACGATTCGCAACGAAAACATCCTACAGATAACCAAGGTTATCGACATGCTCAAAGTGAAATCTATCTATCAAAAGATTAGCAAGCTGAAGTGGCAGTGGGCTGGCCATATTTCGAGAAGAACCGACAACCGCTGGGGTAAACGTGTAAATGAGTGGAGACCGCGACTCGGCAACACGTAGTGTGCCCTCCGAACAGGTGGGATGACGATTTGCGAAAGACTGCTGGCAGATGCTGGATGCGGTCACTGTGGATGGACTGGTGGACTGGTATAAGCTGATGATGATGATGAGATGTCGCTAAGATCCGGACAATATTATGTAAGAAATTCAACTCTTAAAGATATTTCTTATTACTTAGATTTTTATTTCTCCTGTCTATGACCTCTCCAAACACGATCAAGTCTTTGAGAGATATTAGTAACTATACTTTGGCCAAACTAAAGATACAATAAATATTAAATAAATATCGCTGGACAATTGACACAGCATTATCTAGCCCCAAGCTAAGCAGAGCTGGTGTTAGGTATGGGTACTAGATAACTGATATATATAATATAATAATAGATATTTTTTTAATATACATAGAAAACGACCAGAACACCCTGAACAAATGTCTGCAGATCGTACACACATTTGTCTCGAGTCGGGAATCGAACCCGCAACCTCCTGCGTTGCAGGCAGACCTTCGCCCACTGCGCCACAGAGGTCGTCAAGGGAGGGTCCGATTACCGCCTCGGAACAAATGTGTGTACGATCTGCAGTCATTTGTTCAGGGTGTTCTGGTTTTCTATGTATAATAAAAAAATATCTATCTATGTATTGTGTTATATTATGTATATCAGTTATCTGGTACCCATAACACAAGCTCTGCTAACCTTGGGGCTAGGTAATGCTGTGTGAATTGTCCAGCATTATTTATTATTATTATTTATAGTGGACAAAAAAGTGCAGAGAAAATCATAAACCATATTTCGTCTAAGATAAAAATATGTTTATAATTATTTTATGATATAAAAAGTGAGTTGTCCGAGTGCATATTTTGTAAACCTAAAGAAATAAAGTTATTGAAAACTGAAATTCTCTCATGGCTAGTATTTCCTCATTAAGTGATGTAATTTATTAATACAATCTAATAAATAGCTGTAATTTTCATTGTTAAATAATAATCATTTTACTTTTCTAGTTGAATACAGTGATTTGATTCTGAAATACTTAGAATTTGTTACAATGACAATTTTTTAATGCTTGAATTGCATATGTACCTACTACAAACATTCCGCTATTATAAAACACAGAGCCAATGTTCTTAAACTGCTGGAGGCTCATCAAATGACGTCTAACTTACTACGCCAACCTTATTTTTACTATAGGGTTATCAAATTCTTGAGTAAATTAACTTATAACTTTTTTTTGTACAATTTGTCTCCATTTATTTAACAGTAAAAAATTATTACGACTAATATTTACACCTAAATCTATTTTACTTATACCTAACCACAAAAAAGATTTCCTTACTCGTATACAAACTTATAAAAAAAAATACCAGCCGTTAAAAAAAAGATGATTTATGATTACTTTCAAAACATTCATGAATGAAAAAATATTAAAAATATGTTCCTATTTGTTTAATATGTGAGAATCCTTAAATAAATTAACGATTTGTTTGAAACAATCTTTATCATTTTACCCTGTGGGGGGTCTATTCACGCTGCGCCGTGCCGTTAGTTACCTACCGGCGATGGTAGTCATTCAAGTGTTTTCTGCTGAGACGTTGATAAGGAGGCATCCATAAATTAAGATTTAATGTAAAATTTATGAAAAACATTTATAGTTTCGTCTTGGCCTTGAAGCGAGATTAAAATTTATATGTGATTTCATTTTTCTGCGTTCTTAACAAATAAATGTAACGGAAAGGTAATTCGCTGGAAATGGTTTAAACATTCTCTTCCAAAATTGAATACCGCACCAAAACACGAAAAAAAAACACGAAACCAAAACCTTTAGTGGGAACTATTAAAATTAGTGGGAATAATTACGTGATATTCGCCTATACGACACAAAACGCCTTACGTAAACTACCTGAAATCTACTCCATCAGCGCTATTCTGTCGATATATTTTAGAGACGTAATACGAATATAAGTTGAAGCTGCGTCTGCGGTCACTCGCCGATTACTATAGAAAATAAACCGTAATATACCTTGCTATGATTTATGTTAATATATGCAGGGTTATTGGTAAATAAGTAACACTACGTGAACTGCAGTTTCTGCCCATCATCACAAACACGTTTGTGAAGACGCCAGTTCTTAATTCTCAATCTAATTATTGGTAATAGGTACTCCTCTCGATTCAATAATCGTTTGTTAAAGAGGTTTTATTTGAAACTTAACTTAAAATCGGCTCTGCCCTGAATCAACAGTAGGTATAGGATTGGAAGATCGGTCTTAAGTAGGTAGGTACCTCTTTCGATCCCAGACCAAGGTGTTCATATAATCATATCAGAGGTGATTTCTAATCTTTTTTAAGAATAAAGACCTGGCGTCTTCACCAACGTGTTTGTGATGGTGAGCGGAAACTGCAGTTCACGTAGTGATATTAATTTACCAATTACCCTGTATATTATGATCACAGTCTGTTGTGGGCTTAAAATGAGACAGCCCTAGTAAGAGTAAACTTGTAGGCATGCTATTACACAAAGAATTGGTACGACTTTCTGTACCATTTTTAAATACTTTTCCCGTTAAGCTTATTTGGTAATATTTTTTTCATAAAAAAATACCAAGTTTGAAACCCAATACCTGCTACTATCAATTTTTTATGGTTATCATTAATTATTTTATTTAAATCCTGCGTATGACAGTGAGTTGATGTCTTTCAGGGACGGAGCAAGGTTATTTTTTTGATTTAGGTCCAATATTGTTTACACGACAATGTCTTTTTTTTTAAATTAGGTACAAGAACCGATTATAATTCGTACGATTTTCATTCAACAACCAATATTCTAAAAAAAACTAAGAAAAAATATTGAATACTGTATTGAAACCATATTATTATAGGTACCAACAAGATCATATTATGACCTGCATTTAAATTACAATCAAATAACCGAAACAAATTAGAACTAGGTTGTATTTACAATTTAAACAAATGAGCTTACTGCAAAGAGGCGCACATATGCAGGTCTCGACAGACCCTACGCATTTGTTCACCTTGCAGTTGAAACCCTTGGTCTGTGGGGTCGTTTTAAAAACCCAGAAAGCCTTTTTAGGGTTTAAAAAAAACATCTGAGCGTCTGGACGCGTAACCTGGAATCTGGCGCAGCGCATCAACATTGCCATACAGCGCGAAGCAATGCAGCCAGTGGCTTGGGGATGCTTCATACCATAGACATATGAATTTTTTCACTATGTTCTTCAGACCGATTTTAATATGGATCAGTTGAGCTACATGAGTGAATACATTTTAGCAACATACAATCGCAGACAGAAAATAATAGCTAAGCATTTCATATTTTGTAAAAATGACTATCTCATGTCGCCCCAGCCTCTAATACTGAGTACGTCCACGGTAAAATCTCACGCTGGTTTTAGAACTATAAAATATAATAACTATTAGTTTATATCAAAACTCACAATGTATTCAGAGACTGTTAATTCCTTTTTATACTTATTTTATGTCAATTTATAAAATATTGTCTGGAAAAACCAGCAATTAATATCTAGCTCAAATAAAAATAATCGGATGACAGGAAACATCTAATTTAATACACAAATTTTTGATGGAACCAGCTTAAATTATAATATGCAAAGTCAACAAAATTTTGCGTAGGTGCGTTTTATTTCTTTTTTATGGCGATTGAAATCCTGACCTCCCTGCCCCCATCCTGATTACGTCCACGTGGAGAACAATGCACGTTCCACGATATGTCGTCAACATATACTGTTCAGGGGTTGATTATTTACCCGGAAAAGTGTTTTATGGTTCGGCACGGATGTTGAACCGCAGCCTCGGAAATCGAAATTAGGTATCTACTGCTTAGATGAGAAGACCTGGTAGAATAAAACCTAGGTTACTTCGTGTCCCATAAATCGGTTCATAAAGGATAGATCAACCTTTAAATAATATCCATAGAAACCACGCGTGCGAAACCGTGGGCAAAAACTAATATACTCCATTTTATTATCATGGTAACACAGTACAAGGTATTGGGCGCACGGACAGACAGTCAGACGCCGTGTTATGGCCTGTTAACATTAGTCTATCTGGCCTTTTTTAGTTTTTTTTATAGTCTACTCTTAGTCCTGTTTGACCACAACCTCATCTGATGGAAAATTGCAAAGTGAAGATGTGGCCGACGATGTATCACGAAGGTCTAGAAGATACCTATTCACTCATGTCTTGAAGAGACCCAGGCTGTAATTGACGGGAAAAACTGCAGGGAGCGTGTTCCAAACACCTTTATCTTAGGCCTTTCTTTCTGGGTCGGAATAAAATTTTTTTATTCTATATTCAAGGCAAAAGAGTTCATTTCAGCTTGTACTTTTCCGTCAGAGCGCTAATTGGCTAACAGCTTCCATACATGTCGAGACATCAGACCCAGTTAGTGAACTAACTCGCTAAAGATATCTGTCATTTGGTATACAATTTGGTTGCTCATAGCAACTTAGACCTTTCAACCTGACATGAAAACCTTGAATTTTTGATAAACCACAACGTTTTAAAACTTTATTTACACAATTTTAAAATTAAAAAAAAAATAAAAAAGTGGCTGTGGGCTGACCATATCTCGAGAAGAACTGGCAACCTTTAGGGTAAACATGTTCTTGAGTGGAGCCCACGACTCGGTAAACGTTGTGGTAAACGCTCTCTGGATGCGTTAAGCTGAAGATATGGCGCTATGGTGCTCAATAAATAAATAAAATCTTTTATTTCAGGCAACATTAGTCTAGTACCTACAGGATGTAAAATACTTAAAAACTAAGGCCATAGTTAAAATGTATACCTTATACTAACATACATAAAATAAACCTATTTACTAGCTCGATGTTGTCGGTGACGTGTAACACTCAATATGTGCTTTCGTTCCGAGGCGGGGATCGAACCCGCAACCTCTTGCGTCGCAGGCAGACTCTCGCCCGCTGCGCCACTGAGGTCGCCTTAATTTGTGTTAAGGGTACTGGCTACCTGATGCACCTTCTTATTTTGGGGTAAGATGATGATGATATTGTGTTCCCGCCGATTTCGGCTACGGTGACTGTGTTACTGGACAAGCAAAGTCAAAGTTACAGAGATATACCATATTGTCCAGGATTATTTACGTCCATTTTGGTCGGGGTTAGAAGACAATCGCACGGTCTCTTTGGTCCCGTCATCTCCTATTTCTAGAAACGAAAGTGAACAATCTACTTTCATTTGTTTTTGTGTCTCAATTACATACTCAAACATTATTAGCGAGAAAACACGGGGTGAAAACAAAATTTACGACAATTTCTACGAACCAAAGAATACAGAATTACAGATGTTGTCATAGAGCAGGAAATAAGCGCTCAGTCAAAATTCAAAATGAAATTATATTTAGACTGAATATGACGCGGAAGGCCGTAAGTGTTGAGAAACACGCTAATGTTTTTTAACCAAAACAATGATTTTAATTTTCCGTCGTATAATATCGATTCTTCACCTATTCTCTTCATCGTCATCTCAATTAAAGTGAACAAAATCCATGTGTATTTTCCTGATATCTGTGGTATTTTCGTATTGAACTATTAGGTAGGTACTTAGTAAGGTGTAAAGGAAATAAAGCACTTTGAGGTTCGATGTAATAGGAAGTCTTAGAAATCGTGAGTGTGACATAAAGATTATTTAAAGCTGAAACATCTGTTGCATCTTCACAGTAAATTCTGAAAAGCTGATTTCAATAAAGCAAGAAACAGCTGAATTTGAAGAAAAAACTAATGATTATCTATATAGGCTGCTATTTAGAAAAATATTAATTGATCACAACCCAAAACCAAGGTAAGTATTCTAATGTAATCCAAGGTAAGTAACAAATGGATAAAGCAAGAAACCGATTAATTTGTAAGTATTCTAGAGGTAGCACGTTCAGTACCATGTACATATTGTACATGGTACTTACTAAACGTCCTACTTATCCTTTTTTTTTTTAAACACCCACATGACAATTTTACATGTAATGATCATCATAAGTGAAAATTCGCGCACTTCGACTTCTCACACTTCGACTTCTCACAATATCATCATACTATTGTTTAAATAACAAAATTAAGTCCCTAAGTTGTATAAGTAAACCACCCTGTATGAAAATTATTCATAAAACAGTTAAAATTTTAAAACTTACTCACAATAATGCAATGAAGGCATTGGACAAACATTTTGAATCAAAGTTACAATTATTTTTATGTTCACTCTATCACCTTTCTTTTCGTATCTCTATGGCACAGCTGGTAGGTACAAATTCGCTTACCTCGCCTTTTTTTCAGGGTATTCTAATAATCTTCTGCTGTTTACCCAGTTGCCCGGATCAGGGTAAAGTCAGGGATATTTTCCGAGTAACACACAAAGTTTGGGGAAAAAATACGATTGTTCAAAAGAAATACGTTTATTATTGGAAAAGGACTGGAATCACGAAAGGGGATTTTATTCGTAGTCTCCTCGAATTAGGTATTCTATTCGTAGACCTTGTTAATTTTGAGAACAGGAATAAAGGTATTATTGGGCTTTGTAGCCAATTACTGAAAACGGTAGGTTGATTCACCATCGATTTATGTCGTTTTGGGAATCAAATCATTATCAACCTGTAATAGGTGGACAGATTGATGTAGTGTGTAGGTATGTTCCATATAGGTCTCCCCTACTGAGTTAGCGCCGTCTTCAGCTTGACGCATCCAGCATCCACCTGCAGTCTTTCGCAGGTCTTCTTGAGAGTCACACTTAAGCAAAATGCGAAAGTTTAAAATGTTTAAATGGATGGATGTTTGTTACCTCTTTAAGCTATAACGAATAAACCGATCGGACTGAAATTTGTAAAGATGTGGCTCTAAATCTCGTATCAGTCATAAGCAATATGCAGGGTGATTGGTACATCGTTAGCCAAAATAAAATGGGGGTAATGGGGGTTTTTGCTACTTCATTTTACATTAATTTTTTTACTTTTATTTTATGTTAACATATGTTTAAAATTTCAACAGTTTCTAACATTTAGTTATCAGCATTTATTTAACAGCAAACAATAATTAAAACTAATATTTACCAAAAGGATTCTGGGCAGAATGCCAAGAATGCTGGCAGCATTACCACGTTGAATGGCAATGCAAATTTGTGGACCGAAATAAAAACCAGTTATCTAATTACAATGTTTTTGATATTCATAATGTAAGTTTTCCTCGTAAAACGTAAGTATCTACTACGTACGAAGTACGCGTACGCGGATAAGATCTACCTACCAATCAGCGCTATATGTGCGCGACAGCTTGGACAAATATGCACGCGGTACGTCACGGTACATCAAGTCCGAGTGTTGTTACCTACCTATGAAAGAAATTAGGTCGGTATTACAAAGACCAGCATCGTGAATCTACGGTTTTGCATTACCCACGTTGGCTACGTTTTAATGTAAATTACATTTTCACAAACTCTAATTAAACTGAATAATCCCTTCAATGAATGTTAGAGCAAAGCTGAACGAACCCATTTGGAGAACGCTTTAAGGCGTTCTCTCACAAAACCTAAATGTCGGACTGAATGTTAGTTACATTTGATCGAACTTACTTTGGCTCATGCATATTTCTTGGGATAATATTTAAATGATCTTCATAACGTAGAAAGAAATCATTGCGTGGGACTTACTACTAGGACAACTAGCATACTGTCAACCTGATTTGGCATTTTCGCAGCCTGTACCTAAACCTGTGCTTCGTAGGTGAGACGGATTGACCTATCGGTCCGTCGCGTCGTCGGTCGCATCGACATAATTTTTTAAAGTATAATAGAATGGTAGGGTAGTTTGTAATTAAGCAACCAGTTAGTTAGACAATGGGGGATAGATTGATATTTTATTTGGTTCACAAACACAGACAGCACATAACAAAAAAATAAATCAAACAGAGATTAGGTACAATAAGTAGGTAGGGATACAAAATCATCTTAAACGCCATCTTTTTTATTTCCGTCGATAAAAAAGGGACAGCAACATAATTATAGCTGTCAAATTTGTTTAGTTTAAAGGTGCTATCGCACTGAGCGGAACTGCACGACACGGCGCGCGGCGGCGGCGCGGCTCGTTATTCTTTGTATGAAATCCTATCAGACTGAACGCACTACCCGTTAAGCGAACTGCGCGGCTTTTTGGTGATTTGTTCTAATTAGACGTGCAGTGCCGTAGCCACGCAGTTCCGCTATCGCGTAGTGCGTTTGCACACTAAATTAAAAAAAATGACATATTCCATTCGATTTCAAATAAAACAAAAGAAAATAACCAATTAGCGGCGAATATAGTATCAGTGACTCTTACAGGCAGTTATTTACCGTGAGATAGCGAAAGAGATGGAAAAACCCTCGTTTCTTGCAAAGATAATGGATAACGATAGAGCTAATCGTCGATAGACTGATCCTGTCGAATCATTATCTGCCAACAACCATTGCATTTGGCTGAGATCCAAAGAACGTAGACGAAAGGGGAGAGATAGACTAGCAGACTTGTTGGACAGCTTGTACGAGCGAAATATGCAAAGGACAAAATTTGTCCTTTGCATATTTCGCAGTCGACAGTCATTTAATGACTGTCGTGGAATTTTTCAGATTGTCAGTTTACACAAATCGAATTGCAAAGCATCAGTGGTATATTTTCACTGTGGGCTTCGCGCAAGCTTAGCACGGACCGCGGTATTCCTTCGAGTGTTTTGTGTGTGTGTCGAGGGTGTGTGTGTGTGTGTGTGAGTATGTGTGTATGAGGGTGTGTGTGTCTGAGGGTGTGTGTGAGTGTGTGTAGCAGTGACAGTAGGGAAAAATGATCTCTCGCGCATTGCTCTCCCGTTTTAAAATATAATATTTTAAATTCGAAAGTAATATAATGTATGTATGTCTGTCTGTCTGTAAGGTACCTTTTTACGCCTAAACTTCTGAAAGGATCTTAATGAAATTTGGCAGGGAGGTAAATGGTATACCGGGGATGGACATAAGCTACTTGAAAAAAGTGTGCAAAGCCGCAAGCACTTGCTTGTATTATAAAAGCGAAAGTTTGGATGTTTGTTAGAAACTTTACGCCAAAACTACTGAACGGATTGGGCTGAAATTTTGCATAGATGTAGTTCTAGGCCTGAAATAAAACATTGGTTAAGTTTTATTCCATCAATCAGTTCTGATAAGACAGAAATAACTTTCAAACGCTTCTATAGAATCAACGTGTGTGTAGCCGCGTTCAGAAACTAGTTCGTATATAAATGCTGAAGTAAAAACGGTAAATTGCTGATCAGGTTTTGTTAGAAGCGAGTGACTGAAACGTCTAATAAAAACCAAACAACTAGGTAGCTATTTGCCCATACACACGCGCTTTTCAAGTAGTATATTATGTCCTACCCTACGTCCTACCTCAGGCATAAGAATAAATAATAACCTTTTTATTATGTATTTTTATGCCTCAGGATATAATTTTTTTCCCGGACAAATTTCTTTAACATGTGTTTAGCTGTTTAGACTTGAAAAGGTAACAGATAGACAGACAGATAGAGTTGCATTTGAATTTAAATATTACCTATGTATGATGGATGATTGTCACTCAAATAGTTCAGAATGGTTTTTCTTTTCTTTCTTTCGCCTCTTGCAGAATAGTTCTACCACCGAACTGCGATCCCCAACGCGATTTTGGCATTACCCCAATGAGATAAAGAAATCAAGGGGAGGCCTGCGTCCAGCAGTAGACTATTATAGGCTGTTGAGGTGAGGCGAGGCTTTTATACCAAAAAAAAATTAAAAAAGTTGTGTGAAAAAGTGGTAAAAAGTTTTGTATAAATCCGACCAACTTGTTGTGTTGTGTGTCGTGTGTCGTGCTAGTTAAGTTAGTCAGAGATCTCCGTCATATATACATTGTTTTTCACTTAACTCTCGAGTTATCAGTTCGCTCGCATCATGATAGGTTTGTTTTCTAAGAAGCGGTGAACGTAATTTGTCGTTGTTTGGTACAATTGTTTTCATGACGTTATTGGTGGTTTTACTTGACGTTAAAACTTGGATAAGTTGGAATGCCCCCAAAAAAGTAGTCACTAACTATTCACTAGATATAATATATTAGATACAGAGCGTCTGTCTGAAGCGACCTGAGCTGATGAGTATCTAGAGCGCAACGCAACAGAATACGGTATTTTATATGAGAAAACATCTATGTATTAGTAAATATATTATTGAGATAGCTGGAGCACAAAACAGTCGGAATATGTTCATTTTAGTTCATAAAATAACTACTAAGTTTTCAGTTTTCTCAATCTGCATTTAGACACCATGATATATTTGGCGTAATATTGTTAGGTCATACAGCTTTTTTAGGCCCTTTTTAGTTTGCACTAAAATGTGTAAACTGTCATCAGCAACATCAGCGCATTTGTTCAGGTCTCAAATCCAAGTGACGTCATGACCACAGAGCAATATGGCGTCCACTGCGTGCAGTGTTTTCGTCAAGTGACGCGCGCAACTAAATTTTAAATGCATTTTTAGGGTGTATATCTATTTTTTTTTACGTGTCAGCATTACAGAACCTAATTGAGACACTTTTCATACATGGGTGTAATTCCCTGTTGCCATACAGGGTCTGAGGGTCAGGTGTCTGAGTCAGTGTCATATTTCTCATTTATTTATTAACCTTTATTAAACTTTTTTGCACTAAGGTACAAAGAGTAGGCTTAATGCTGGGGAATTTTCTGGATGCAGGCATGGTTAGCGTGCTTATATTAGTTTTACAAATATAGATTACCTATAGGTACTCATTCAGCTTATCAGCTTCTCGTTGTCAAAATAAATGTCCTATTCAAAGTAAAGGCTCCTTCCCATTTCGTAACCTTCCCATCTCGTAACCATTTTATGTCCGACCGCTTTAGTTTCAGTTCGATGTTTCTATACCATTCTGATCGCGCGTGTAAAAGAAATAGCACATAAAGCAATATCCTTAGTACAATAAACGTCGTCCAACACTTATGACATTGTAACTTGTCGCATTAGACCGTCCTATGCCAATCTGACAAGTGAAATTACAAGGACAAGGGTTTACTGTCCGATTCTATTGTGAAATATATTGTATAGTTTGATATGTCGTCGTTGGATCGTAGAAACAGCCCGTTTATAAACGGGAATTTTACATTCAATTTCAACATTCTACAGAATAATAGTTATAATAATAATCTCCTGGATCAAGAGTCAGATCCATGGATCAAGAGTCAGATCCATGGATCAAGCGTCAGATCCATGGATCAAGCGTCAGATCCAACAGGATAGGCGGTACTCCTGGATTCGCCCTAGTCACTGGCTGCTTGAGCCTAGCTTCGCGGCCGGTGATATAATTTTTATTGTATTGTTTTATAATATTTTATTTTCCATAGTAAAAAAAATATTATTTACGAGATTTTGAATAAATGAATTGTAAAAATTTAGGTATAGCTCCATATGCTGAAATAAACCATAGGCTAAAATTTAACCCATAAAATTTCAGATTTCGCGGGAAATAATTAACCTATATACATATACGTTTTCATAAAAACAACGCGTGCGAAGCCGCAGGCAGAAACTAGTATCCAAATCTTTGATCAAATATCAGACCTATAAATTAGATGAAGTCATCCAAGTTCTTTGATCAAATATTGTAGTGTACCTACAATATTGGACAAAGAAATTGGATGAGTGGAATGGGCAGCTAAAGAATGAAGCATACGGTCGTGGCAGGCGCGAGCCGTGTCCGACTCAATACCTAAATACCTAAATAGCTATACCTAGATAGACAAAATACCTAAATAGCTCTACAGTATGTACCCATATAACTACTTTCCATGCTATTTGTTTTAGCTGTAATATAATAATTTGATACCCTTTGCTATAATATGAAAACTTTTCTTGCATAGACCATTCCCAAATCTTTAATAATCATAATGAATACAGAAAGTTTAGATTTTAGTTATAATTATAGTTTTATTTTGGTGTGTAATTTTGATATTCTTAAATTTCCAGTTGTGAATTATGGGCAAAATATTGCTTCCCAAACGAAGCTTGGTCTTCACCAGAATTCCAGAATGGACTCCATTATAAGCATAAGATGCTTTGTAGTAAGCATTTTCAAAGTACATGCTTTAATGAGAATAAGTTATTCAGAACAGCTGTACCTGATGATCAATACCATAAGGTTAGTACAATTAACTATTGAAAAGTTTATTTAAAACACCTGGCTTACATTGAAGAGAAATACAGACATGTCTGATTTTATAATTCTTTCACCATTACAATGCTACATTATACTTGTTCTGTGGGGGTGAGTCCTGGGATCAAAGCCCTAGGTAAAGAGCTAGTTGTTAAAGCCCTAGTAGTATTACCATTGTTTTTACATATTATTTTCATTTTCAGGATACAATGATTTCTAATCTGTCGGATCAACTGGCCGTATTGGAACCTGTTGCTGGTACATCCAGAATTTATCCATTAACGGAACATAATGCAAACATTGTCACTCCGACCAATTCAAGACAATTTGTGTGCGAGTCTTCAAAACAAGAAGTTGATCAGAAAAATAAAATATTGATAAGGAAACTTAAAAGTAAGATATAAGATAGAGAAGTAAGAACAAAGTATACAGATTACAAAAAACTGTAAAACATTTAAAAAATGAAGCATTTTTAAATGTTATTAGTAACAATGATGGAGTTAAAGAATCATTTCAAGATTTTGTAGGTATCATTATTAGATGTGTTTACGATCTGCAGGCATTGTTCATGAGATACAGCCTGATGACAGACGGACAGACAGGCGGACGGACAGCGTAGTCTTAGTAAAAAGGTCCCGTTTTACCCTTTGTGTACGAGACCCTTCACTGCATACCGAGAGGCACCGAAATGGAACAAAGTTCACATTTCATTAGCGGATTGGAGAAAATAATGACTTCATTAGTGAGACTGGCATAATTTACGTAATTGGATGCAGCGTTCATTTTCTCGTAGTTTAGAATTGTAGTTAACGTGTAGAATGGTGTTTTAATAAAGTTTTCAACCAACATCATCAGTAGCAATTGCAAGATAGGGTACTTAGTTATTTATGAACTGTTAGTTACTCAACTTTTGTATGTATCTCGATATTTCCTGCAATAAAGCTTTTTTTAAATTATATACATTTTATTTAGAAAGAAAATTACAATCAAATAATAGAAATAAACTAATACTAGTATTTACAATAGAAACAATTAAGCTATCTGCAAACTGTTGCAAACAATCTAAAGATAGCTCAACTGATCCACATCAATACCAGTCGGAAACGTGCCCAAGACACTGGCTGCATTGCCCCGCTGTATAGCAATGCTGATGCGCTGTGCCAGATACTCACCAGCTCTCGGGTCACGCGTCGCTTCGACCAGACGCTCAGATAATTATTATAAGGTTATTATTCACAAGTTTCAGCCCGCGGCTTCTCGTGTGTTTTTCCGGGATAAAAGTACCTAGCCTATGTACAATATTGTTTTGGAATAACGTATACTGAAACAAATTTTTATATTTTACTATAAAAACTATCGTAGTTTGACGAATTCTTTACGGATGTAAGCGGGTTAACTACGAACCTTATTTGTGTTGGAAGAACACCCGCTTAAACCAATATTTTTTTAGATGCACAGATATAGTTCTGAGAAATGTTATTGCTCTGAAAAACACCACTGAACCGACCTTTGTTCAATAATAATAATAATATAATAATAATAATAACTTTATTGATAAAAAGGTGCTAAAAGCTAAAACATTCATTTTACGCTAACTTAACCTATTATGTTATGATCAAATTAAACTTAAGACAATGGTGAAAAGATTATCTTGCATAATCAAGTTCTTTAAGCAGGTTTGTACCTACCTACTACAGTTAGCGTTTTCTGTAACATTTAATTACTTAAGTGCTTAAGAAATGTGCTCATACATACTTAGATAATAAGTATGAGGTAATTCGACGGCCCCCACGTAAATTATCGAAACTGCAAAAAAGCCATTTTCGTTTTATTGCACCAATAGCAAGTAAAGATAAAGATTTATGATTCTATTATTTTTAATTTTTTTAATATTTATGCCTTTATCTATTTTTCAATCGAAAAGAATCGAAATTGCATAAAATGAACACATTAAAACATCGAACCTGCCGCTTTCGATGTTATTCGTGGTCAGCGGTACCCGGGCGTCAATCGAAACTACCAGTTTCGTCAGTGTTACCCGAAATGTGAGCGAGGGCGCACGTGCGTTTTGAGGTTATGCTTAGGTTAGTTTTTGTTTAAGTTTTAGTTCAAAATGAATAAAAGAGGTTAACAAATTTTTAATATGATAAAAAAGCGCAGTGAAACTTCAACGGAACCTGTTATTTCCAATAGAAAGCATGATCAACTCTGTAAGTTTTTTTAACATTCTATTTGTTTGTACGTGATTGTTTGTTTAAGAGCTTTATTGTACAACATTATATGAATTTGGTATTGAAACCAGTTAAGTAAACACTTTTTTTAAATAAAAATTGGACAGTATTTGTGATTTTTGTAATATTTGGTTTTAAACTATCGAAAGTGGTAGATTCGATATTATACTAGGACAAAGAGCCCCTTTGTTCTATCGAATCTACCACTTTCAATAGTATTCTCTGGTTTTTGTACTGATAAATTTATCGAAAGTGGTACATTCGATGCTTTTCTCTGCTATGAACATATCGAAAGTACCATTTTCGATACTTTACTACGTCAAGGTAATAGTTTGACCTGTATTTTCGATAGATGTTGTAATTTGTTATTTTTTTCTTCTTTATTTTCAGCATCTCCTGTGCGATGTGAGTTTACCAACGAGGAGTGGAAATATTAAAATGACATTTACGAAGAAATTGTGGCGGTAGATGGGGATTTTGGACAAAATGATTCTGAAATCGTTATTATTGGTAGTAATGAATGTACTCCGGTTCCATCTCCTAACTCTGTTCAAGATTTTTATCGTCCATCAAATTTCTTTCATTAGGGCAAAATTATTATTAGATAGAGCAAAACCAACAAAGATTATGTTTTTTGGAACTAAGTTCCTTATCGCGCGTTGTGGGGGCTGGACGGAAAAAAATCTCACGAAAAGTTGTAACGACACTTTTTGCTATAGTAAATATTAAATAATAAGAAAGAACTTGATTTTTGCGCTAACGCGGCTCTATTATGTCCCGTTCCTATGAATTCAAAATCCTATGCCTATCCTTTTCACAAAATGGCGTCATAGGTTGCCCGCTGAAGCTGAGGTGGAACCCTTTTTATTACAGCGCAGGTCAAACACTCGAGGCTGACTTACCCACAACCAAGCTTGCCTACTTACTAAGCTATCTCATTTCTTTCATATAATCTAGGCTGTAAATAAAGGTGACGACCTCTGTGGCGCGGTGGGCGAAGGTCTGCCTGCGACACAGGAGGCTGCGGTTTCGATTCCCGCCTCAAGACAAATGTTTGTACGATCTGCAGACATTTGTTCAGGGTGTTCTGGTCGTTTACTATGTATAATAAAAAAATATCTACCTATGTAATGTATTGTATTTGTATATGAGTTATCTAGTACATAATATAACAAAAGCTCTAGCTAAGTGGAATAATATTAAAGAAATTCATATAAAAAAGACTGATCCTAATGTTATTTTTTACAAGTACGAGTATGACTTGGAATCGGACTACTTGACACTAAACACTTTAGTTCAGACCCGACGAAATAAAAAAAGTTAACAAATCAAGAAAGTCAAATCGACGGCCCCCACGTAAATTATCGAAACTGCAAAAAAGCCATTTTCGTTTTATTGCACCAATAGCAAGTAAAGATAAAGATTTATGATTCTATTATTTTTAATTTTTTTAATATTTATGCCTTTATCTATTTTTCAATCGAAAAGAATCGAAATTGCATAAAATGAACACATTAAAACATCGAACCTGCCGCTTTCGATGTTATTCGTGGTCAGCGGTACCCGGGCGTCAATCGAAACTACCAGTTTCGTCAGTGTTACCCGAAATGTGAGCGAGGGCGCACGTGCGTTTTGAGGTTATGCTTAGGTTAGTTTTTGTTTAAGTTTTAGTTCAAAATGAATAAAAGAGGTTAACAAATTTTTAATATGATAAAAAAGCGCAGTGAAACTTCAACGGAACCTGTTATTTCCAATAGAAAGCATGATCAACTCTGTAAGTTTTTTTAACATTCTATTTGTTTGTACGTGATTGTTTGTTTAAGAGCTTTATTGTACAACATTATATGAATTTGGTATTGAAACCAGTTAAGTAAACACTTTTTTTAAATAAAAATTGGACAGTATTTGTGATTTTTGTAATATTTGGTTTTAAACTATCGAAAGTGGTAGATTCGATATTATACTAGGACAAAGAGCCCCTTTGTTCTATCGAATCTACCACTTTCAATAGTATTCTCTGGTTTTTGTACTGATAAATTTATCGAAAGTGGTACATTCGATGCTTTTCTCTGCTATGAACATATCGAAAGTACCATTTTCGATACTTTACTACGTCAAGGTAATAGTTTGACCTGTATTTTCGATAGATGTTGTAATTTGTTATTTTTTTCTTCTTTATTTTCAGCATCTCCTGTGCGATGTGAGTTTACCAACGAGGAGTGGAAATATTAAAATGACATTTACGAAGAAATTGTGGCGGTAGATGGGGATTTTGGACAAAATGATTCTGAAATCGTTATTATTGGTAGTAATGAATGTACTCCGGTTCCATCTCCTAACTCTGTTCAAGATTTTTATCGTCCATCAAATTTCTTTCATTAGGGCAAAATTATTATTAGATAGAGCAAAACCAACAAAGATTATGTTTTTTGGAACTAAGTTCCTTATCGCGCGTTGTGGGGGCTGGACGGAAAAAAATCTCACGAAAAGTTGTAACGACACTTTTTGCTATAGTAAATATTAAATAATAAGAAAGAACTTGATTTTTGCGCTAACGCGGCTCTATTATGTCCCGTTCCTATGAATTCAAAATCCTATGCCTATCCTTTTCACAAAATGGCGTCATAGGTTGCCCGCTGAAGCTGAGGTGGAACCCTTTTTATTACAGCGCAGGTCAAACACTCGAGGCTGACTTACCCACAACCAAGCTTGCCTACTTACTAAGCTATCTCATTTCTTTCATATAATCTAGGCTGTAAATAAAGGTGACGACCTCTGTGGCGCGGTGGGCGAAGGTCTGCCTGCGACACAGGAGGCTGCGGTTTCGATTCCCGCCTCAAGACAAATGTTTGTACGATCTGCAGACATTTGTTCAGGGTGTTCTGGTCGTTTACTATGTATAATAAAAAAATATCTACCTATGTAATGTATTGTATTTGTATATGAGTTATCTAGTACATAATATAACAAAAGCTCTAGCTAAGTGGAATAATATTAAAGAAATTCATATAAAAAAGACTGATCCTAATGTTATTTTTTACAAGTACGAGTATGACTTGGAATCGGACTACTTGACACTAAACACTTTAGTTCAGACCCGACGAAATAAAAAAAGTTAACAAATCAAGAAAGTCAAATGTCGCCATTGTATTCTAGTTGCTTGTCGATATCAGAAGCCAAATATAAAGATTTGATGTCACTTTGTAATGCTGGGCATATACCAAAACAATATCATATTTTTTACAAAACGCTTCACATTTCTCAAAACATTGATGAAGATATTAACGAAGAGGACTGAATAGGTTTTTTTTTGTAGAGTCCTTAGAACATAGATATTTAGAACGAAAGTTAAAAAAATATTGCTTTAATATGTGACTTAATGTTTAAAATAAGTCCTTATTAATTTTAAGAGAAATATGACGATCTCATAAAATAATTTACGTTATTCACATTGTACTTTAAACTCGAGCTCAGTAAAAGTATGTCTATTCTATGCACGTTGATTGTGTTGATTAATTAAAATAAAGAATGTTGATTAGCTTAAGCAAGTTTAGTAGGTGTATAAGATAAATTGTGATAATTATTGCCTGTTGATCTCTTTGATAAATAATTTAGTTATAAATGATTATGTAGATTGAAATGTATACAGTCATTTAAATTCATATTCTTGGTAAGCAGCGATGTTCTGTAATAATTTTACTACTTCCATTATGCCAAAAATATAATTTTTATAATTTGTTTCCTATTAAAAAAGGAATAGTTAGTAAGAAAGTATATTTTTTTAAGGCTTTTAATACAAATTTTTCTCTATTAATTTGTTATTGTTTTATTTTTTATTTATCACAATTATCCATTAAAAATTAATTAGAAGACTGATATAAATTAATATAAGAGAGTTGTTTCATATCGAAACTAGTATTTTGTTACCTTAACTTGAGTAATATAATAAAGAATACAATCGAAAGTACCACATTAGATAGTTGAGTAACATTTCTTGTCGCAGAAAAGAATCGAAAGGGGCACATTCGATAGTAGACTTATATATTTTGTCACAGAACAAAATCGAAACTGGCACATTCGATAAAAATGTAACCAGCAGTAGCCGAGTAAAGTATCGAATGGGTAATATCACTTAAAATATGAAAATTATGAAAAACTTTAATACATGGTACAAAAATATGCAATTTTCTACTAAATATACACTTCTTATATTGAATATTCGAATTTAATTTTTGACAAAAATCTAAATCTAAACTTAGATTAGCTCCCCTGTAAAGTACGGGTTTTGCAGTTTCGATAGATTACGTGGGGGCCGTCGAAATGTCGCCATTGTATTCTAGTTGCTTGTCGATATCAGAAGCCAAATATAAAGATTTGATGTCACTTTGTAATGCTGGGCATATACCAAAACAATATCATATTTTTTACAAAACGCTTCACATTTCTCAAAACATTGATGAAGATATTAACGAAGAGGACTGAATAGGTTTTTTTTTGTAGAGTCCTTAGAACATAGATATTTAGAACGAAAGTTAAAAAAATATTGCTTTAATATGTGACTTAATGTTTAAAATAAGTCCTTATTAATTTTAAGAGAAATATGACGATCTCATAAAATAATTTACGTTATTCACATTGTACTTTAAACTCGAGCTCAGTAAAAGTATGTCTATTCTATGCACGTTGATTGTGTTGATTAATTAAAATAAAGAATGTTGATTAGCTTAAGCAAGTTTAGTAGGTGTATAAGATAAATTGTGATAATTATTGCCTGTTGATCTCTTTGATAAATAATTTAGTTATAAATGATTATGTAGATTGAAATGTATACAGTCATTTAAATTCATATTCTTGGTAAGCAGCGATGTTCTGTAATAATTTTACTACTTCCATTATGCCAAAAATATAATTTTTATAATTTGTTTCCTATTAAAAAAGGAATAGTTAGTAAGAAAGTATATTTTTTTAAGGCTTTTAATACAAATTTTTCTCTATTAATTTGTTATTGTTTTATTTTTTATTTATCACAATTATCCATTAAAAATTAATTAGAAGACTGATATAAATTAATATAAGAGAGTTGTTTCATATCGAAACTAGTATTTTGTTACCTTAACTTGAGTAATATAATAAAGAATACAATCGAAAGTACCACATTAGATAGTTGAGTAACATTTCTTGTCGCAGAAAAGAATCGAAAGGGGCACATTCGATAGTAGACTTATATATTTTGTCACAGAACAAAATCGAAACTGGCACATTCGATAAAAATGTAACCAGCAGTAGCCGAGTAAAGTATCGAATGGGTAATATCACTTAAAATATGAAAATTATGAAAAACTTTAATACATGGTACAAAAATATGCAATTTTCTACTAAATATACACTTCTTATATTGAATATTCGAATTTAATTTTTGACAAAAATCTAAATCTAAACTTAGATTAGCTCCCCTGTAAAGTACGGGTTTTGCAGTTTCGATAGATTACGTGGGGGCCGTCGAATTAACAATTTGCAATCAAGTGATGCATAGCTTGCTCGTGGCTTCTACCCCCCGTACTAGTTTAAAAACTGTGTTACGGCAGAGTAGGATCGTCGCTCGCAGTGACCAGCATAAGTTGCAACGTGAATTGTTATCAGCGCCCAGCGCTGTCGAGTTCACGCAATAGTGGTGTAGTCGAACTGGTTATTGACTTAGTACAAGCATAGTACAATCAAGTAAAACAGACAAAACTATTCTAGCTAATGCTAACTTAATAAAATTAAAACTATTTTATGCGTCAGCTTATTATTACTTACATAAGTACTAACAATATAATATCCTACTATAGCAATATTTTAAGTAAATTATAATTACAACAAGTAAGTACTTAGCATCTTGTTAAAGGGATTTGTTACTTAGTGCAGCAATTTTATAGTTGTGTTCAGGGACGAGATAAATTACCTACATTATTAGTAGGCTAGCTCATAAGTTCTTCAGTAGTAGTATACTCCAGTTTTTGGAGATATTTGATTATCAGATTTCTACATTCGTAGTAGCTTAATTTTTTTAGTGAATTTACATTTTTACTTATTTTATTATATAAGTGAGGACCTAAGTATGACTGTGAATTTTTTCCAAACTTTGTTTTGAATGTAGGTTTTGGATAAATATTAGGGATTCTTCTTTTTGTATTTGTCTCGGTGTCGGGGGGTATGATACGATGTTGCCTTAAGATTGTGGATTTTATAAAAATTTGTCGTACTGTCAACACTTCAAGTTCCTTGTATAGTGGTGTGGTAGGATGGCGGAAATCCTTAAATGTTGCAATCTTCAGTACGGCTCTTTGTGACCTTTCTACCTGTATTAGGTGAGTTTTTTTAGCGGCACCCCAGGTATTAATACCGTACTGCAAGATAGATTGACACAGGGCATAATAGGCCAGTTTAATGGTTTTCCATTCCCGGATATGCCTTAATTTTTTAAAGATACAGATAACTTTTCTCATTCTGTTACTCAAGTTTTCAATCTGAGTTTTCCAGTTTAAATTTTGATCTAATATCACCCCTAGGTACTTTATATTTGTGACATGATCTAATAAAGTACAGTTACATATATCATGATTGTTATTACATATATGTGCCCTTATGTTCAGATCAGATGGTTGGTGATTATTGTATATACTAAAAGTTATGTACTTCGTTTTGGTAAAATTTAAGGTAAGGACATTTTTCTCTAGCCAACTCAAAACAGTTCTCATTCCAACTTCACTAACTTTTTTAATTTCTTCCCAAGTTGGCGCTTTAAAAAGAAGAACAGTATCATCAGCAAAAGATACAATTCTACCATCAATAGCAAGTCTTGTCAGGTCGTTCATATATATGAGGAACAGCGTAGGTCCGAGAACCGAACCTTGTGGTACACCAAAGGTTATATTAGTGTAGTCACTCTGTACCTCATCAATTTTAACCGATTGGCTTCTATCTTTCAGATAAGATGTTAATAGCTGTAGCGGTATCCCCCTGATACCCACACATTCCATTTTACGTAGAAGTATGGGGATAGAAACAGTGTCAAATGCTTTGGTTAAATCTAAGAATATAGCAAGGCACTTCGATCTTGAGTCCAGCGTATTAGTCACAAATTGTACTACTTCTTCAATAGCATTTGTAGTTGACTTCTTTTTTCTAAATCCGTATTGGTTAGGTGACAGGAATCTAGTAGTTTCAAGGTATCTAATTAGTCTTGAGTTTATGCTTTTTTCTATTATTTTAGCTAAGGTGGGCAAGATCGAAATTGGCCTATAATTGTTTACACTATTTCTATCTCCAGACTTGAAAACCGGCGTAATAACAGACTGTTTAAGTACCTTTGGAAAGATACCTGAATCATAACATATATTACAAACGTGGGAAATGGGATCTGCCAGGTATTTGATCCCTAATTTTACAAAATTGGAACTTACTCTATCCCATCCCGCTGATGAAGTTGTTTTAAGAGACTGGACAATTTTTGTGATTTCATAAGCATCGGTTGGTAATAAAACCATAGAATTGACCGTGCTATGTTTAGTGTTTATATTATCTAGTAGTTCTGTCTCTGTTGTTTTATTTTTAGATAGAATATTGTTAGAAAGAGACTTTCCTATTTCAGCAAAATATTGATTTACATAGTTGACTGATGCATCTGGGCTATTTTTGATCGTTAAGAGCTCTACTGGGTGTTTCGTTTTTGATTCAAGGTGACAAATTTGTCGTAGTATTTTCCAAGTATTTTTAATGTTATGTCTATTTTTATTTAGTTCTGTCATTTCGTATTGTATTTTAAGATTGTTTAGAAGTCGGTTACAATGGTTTCTGTACCTTTTATAGGTCACACGTAGTATTAAGTTGTTCGGGTCTTTTCTGTGTTTGTAGTGTAAATTGTCTCTCCATCTTATACATCGTATTAAGCCTGGAGTTATCCAGGGCTTCATAGCAGCTTTCCGATTACTCACTTTTCTAGTTGATTTACATCTATCAATTATACTTGTTATGGTAGTTAGTAAATTGTGGGTCGCTAATTCCGCATCAGAACAATCCATTACTGCTGACCAATCTGATTGTTTCAGTTTCTGTAAAGCCATATCATAATCTAATTTAGTAACATACTTGGTCTGAGCTTGAGCAATATGGTTGGTTTTGATGGATATGATTATGGAACTGTGGTCAGTAATAGTTGAATTACAAACAATAGTAATAGCTTTACATCCAAGGTTTAGGAAACAGTGGTCAAGACAATTCGTTTCTCTGGTTGGTAGTAGATGAGAGGGCAGAAGACCATTTGCAGCTAATTCATTTAGATATTCTGCGGCTCTAGGATCATTATTACCTTCCTTGATATTTATATTGATGTCACCAGTCACAGCAACATTTTTATATGATTTAAGTTTGTTAAGTAAATGACTTAATGATTGTTGAAATTTCTCAACATTGTATATAGAGGGAGACCTATATAAGACTACGATGGCAAATTTTCTTCCGATCTTGATCAATAAACTATCAGAATCTTCAACATCGGGTTCCGTTACATCTGCATTTATGGAATTTCTAACATAGACTACAATCCCACTATTTTGGTTTATGTGTTTGGTCGATGCATAACAAATATAGTTGGGTATAGATGGTAAGTTTGTCATGTGCTGTAGCCAGCATTCTGTAAGTATGACAAGATCAAAAGTTATGTTTAGTCTACACAAATGAATACAGAAATCATCAAAATTACAATTTATACTTCGAATGTTTTGAACAATTATCTTTAGATCTGCAACAGTATCAGGGAGCAAACTAGAACACTGTTCAGGGCTATCAATAAGATACGAATCACCAACACTGACACATTTATCAATGTCAGTGCTGATAATGTTGACGTCATCAAGTATCATGTCTAAGTAATTTCACAGTAATAATCAAGGTGTCTGAATATAGACAGAGATATTGTACATAATGTACGTACGATTAAGAAACTAGCACATAATATATGGCTCATTGATACAGTGTGGCTTTTCTTGTTAGAGATAATATATAAAAATGATTTTATATCATCTCCAGAAGAACAGTTGATGGTTTGAAAACAGGTACACATTATAGATAAAATATTGCAAACAAAGGAGAAACCTAGAATGTTAGTTAAAGTGTAAATATGTATAGCAATGTAGTTATAAGCTGACATGTTTATATTAGTAATAAGAAAGAGTCTGAATACCTTCGGATGTAAATCACACACAAAACAGTTTATCATATGCTTAAGCATAAAAATACCTTGACATCGATAAGCGCCATATAGTCAAACAGATCCAGTTGACTTAAGATTTTCCACATCAGTAGGTTTGGTTATGCGAATAGCTGGCTGCCCATCATTCACCCGTACCATAACTTCTCCATTTGCGGTCCAACAGTACTTAACAACCCCGTCAGCAACAAGCGTTTTTCCCAGCAGTAACAGCTTCTTGGCTTTTGGTGTTAATTTTTCCGATACGTATACTGGGACAGCTGCTATCCCCTTAACCCCCAGGTTTGAGCTGTTTAATCGGTTGTTTTTATTCTCCATATTATAGGCTTTTACTGCTTTAAGAAAATTCACTTTATTTCGTACCTCCTCTAATTCCACCACAATGGGAGCATTATCTTTACCGGCGCGATATGCCTGCTTTACAATAATGGCTTCTGTTCCAAGTTTGACAATTTTCATAAGGTTCACTACGATATTCTGAATGTTTTCATCTGGTTGTTTCGGGACATTTCTTATTTCAACAAGTTTTTTCAGCTGGTGCTTTTGCATATTATCCACCTGATCTTCCAGGTTATTGATCTTCACATGTGCATTCGCACATTCGATCTCTAGGCAGTTTACCTTACTTACCATCTCTTTGTGTGCATTCATGTTTTGTTGTAAGATTTTTTCAACCTCATTGTGGTGTTCTATAATTTTTGCATTTTGTTGAGTTATAGCTTCCATTGCCTTACAGAGATTGTCCAGTTTTGTTTCTTGACTTTTTTGTAGGTCATTGAACATGTTTCGCATTTCTTTGTACAGCTCAATAAACATGTCAGAATCAATAGCTGGCTTTTTCCTCTTATCTACCCTTTTGAATAGTTTTATAGCTTTGCCACTCCGAGCATCCATCTCTATATCCTCCAATTGGACATCAATGTCATCATGTTGAATATTCAGATCCGGCTGGGATGAGTGCGCCTTGTCCGACAGTTTAGGAAGTGGCATCTTAAATTTCACCTTATACTATGTTGTAAGAAGTGTAGAAACCGAGCGCTTGACGAAGAACCCCGAGTGCCCACACCACGAGCTACACTGTCCTTGTCGTTTAAACACACAACGTCTTGCAAGATGTTTCCTTATTGCACAGGTAATAGGGTTTAGTATTGCAGAAAGATGATATTTATAATTTTACTAAAAAGCGACACACGTCTGTTCCGTATGGTGACCAAGCGGACGATGATCAATGACAGACTAATCTTTCACCATAGACTAATTTAAGATGGGAAGAGCTGGCAGAAAATTAATAAAATCCCATTGTTTGTAGTGCTCTACCAGCGATTAGAGACTCTTTAACGAAAATAATAAATAAATAAATAATAATAAATAATGCTGGACAATTCACACAGCATTATCTAGCCCCAAGGTAAGCAGAGCTTGTGTTATGGGTACTAGATAACTGATATACGTAATATTATACATTACATAGATAGATATTTTTTATTATACATAGAAAACACCCAGACCAACGGAACAAATTTCTGCAGATCGTACACAAATTTGTTCCGAGGCGGGGATCGAACCCGCAACCTCTTGCGTCGCAGGCAGACTCGCGCCCGCTGCGCCACTGAGGTCGTCCAATAGTATGAAATAAAAATCTTCTTAATTATCAAAGCTGCGACTGACACAGAAAAATATTGTGCTATTAGAATACCAAAAGGTGTCAAAGGCGGTGATTTAGATGCTATACCATTGACACAGTAAGGAGATTGTTTTAGCAGAATACGGCACCTGTTTCGTTTCGATCGCAAAATTCTTCGTGAAAAGGTTATCTTGTAAAAATCATAACTTATATGTGAGTGTAAGTGTTCTGGCGAAGACATAAAATTGTTTACTAAGATCCTTCTCTCCCCCAAGAGGTCATTACCCGATAAATACCTATGGGTACTAGACTATAGACGTAGTTCCTTTCCTCTTTATCTAATGCGCGTCTATAAAACTTAGAGGATGGGTTCTTTAGAGGCCAGTGGCGGCGGCACAGTTTTTCCGGCGTAAAACTCATAATAGAGAAAAGATCCTAGACCGTAAAACTTTTTATAGAGATGTTTCCTTTTATTCTTACAGATCAGCGGTCTTGATACACTGATGGTATTCAATTTTGAACCTTACATACGGAATTATAAAACTGAATAGAAAAGTCGGATTCGAAGGATTGTTATTGATTGCTCTCGATCATGAGTCACGCCAATCTACAAGCAAATTTTACGGAAAATCGAGAACTTTCGGTTTGACAAAGTAACTTGAGTAGATCATAATAAAATTAGAACAGCTCCGCCTTTCCATCAAAATACCTAGCTAAGGAGATAAATAAATAAATAATGCTGGAAAACTGAGCCAGCCTTGGGGCTAGATGATGTTGTGCACCCATTACACCAGCTTTGCTTGCGCAAAGTTTGTGTTAAAGGTGCTATTTAAGACGATTCTCGCGCCAAACTAGAGCCGCCACCCATTTTATCTTATCATTATTTTATCTTATTTATTTATTTTTATTCGGATTGCCATCAGCTTAACTATTAACAATAGAACTTAAAATAGATACAAAAAGCTAATAATAGGCACTCGCTAATAGAAACATAATAAAATACCTAAGTGTGAACACAAAACAAAAAAAAAATCGTCGACAATTTCGTACTTAATAAAGTAATAAAAGAACAAGTAGTTACAATAAGTAAAAATTAAAAATATAGCTACATCAAGTGCAAAAGAATATTATTATTTCGTTAAACAACTGTAGTTTAAAATTTTTCAAAGGGCAGTTTGATGATATATACATATTCTAAGCTTTTTTAATTCCTCTTCTAAAAGTTTTATTTTGAATAGATTAGGCAGAGATACGATGTTGCACATTGTGGCCACCAAATTCAATTATCACATCTCTGCCTAAACTACTTACTTAGTTAAAAGCAAAAAAGATAGAGTTCTAGTGACAATCTTCCTTGGATATCAGCTTCGGCCCTGCGCCACGCTTACCCAATTACTGTAATAGACAGCCGATATTTTTAGCCATAAAATGGGAAATGGCGGGATGCTACCGAGAATAGCAGACAGTTCCCGGGGTTGCCATAGCAATAAGTGACCAGTTTCCAATAAAGTGAAAAGCCTGCGAGATAAGGTTTTGTTATTCAGTTCGACTCTAGGTAGGTACTTGTATGATCGTGTCCGCATTATGCCTCTACCAGCCGCTGTTTCTCGTCCGCTCAAACTAAGCAATTCTCTTCCTCTTTATCAAATATGTTTGCTCGTAAATGGTTTGATTTTGAACCAAGGTAGGTACTTATTTATTTTAATTTTTCATTTTATTTTAGATCACGTCGGGGTCACCCATTTGGAAATACGGCAGTTATCGGATGTGTATGTGTGATGTGAACTGTGTTTTAGTGTGTATGACACACACTAAAACATAGTTCTCTCCCAAGATGATGTTTACTCCACACTGAACTCAGTTACACGAAGAGAAAATTGGCACAGAAAGAATGTATATTACAGCCCTTAGAATAACTAGGCATAGAACCCTAGTAGGCGCACGCGAAGTGAAGCAATTTCAAGTTAGCCTTTAAAGGCTACGTACATCGCTCGACGCGTCAGTGCTCAAGGTCAAGGCCTACTGGGAAGAGCTCTACGAATTTTTAATAAAAATGACGTATTGTGCAGTGAAAGGGTGTCACAACTCTTTACATAATCACCATAAACAACCGAAGATTCCATTTCACGGGTAAGTACAACCTGGCATCTTATATTCTTGAGTAAAACAGTAGTTTATGCACAAAAATAAAATGTAAACAAAACACACGCCATTACAAATAAATGTTGCTAGCTATAGACCAAAAATATTTTACCCTATAGATATGTACTTCTTTGTTCTATTTCTACTTTACACTGGTACTACGAATAAATAATAAAAATAAACGCAGCCGCGCCGCGCCGCCGCCGCCACCCCGCGCCGTGGCCGGTGCGCGGTGTGGCCTCGTTCAGCGCAGGTAGCAACGCACGCGGGCAACGATAGGACGGCAGACCGACACGACCGGGCTGCTACTGTGAATATTTCTTGCTAAAAAAGACCCAAAATCTTGGCCCGACCCGGGATTTGAACCCGGGACCTCATTATCACCGGTTGAAAACGCGACCGCTAGACCAACAGGTAGTCGAATAAAAGTATAAATTGTCCTGCATAAAGATACATTTACTCTACGTTTATCCCAAAATGTTCAGAAATAAATGTCCACCCGTGCGAAGCCGGGACGGGCCGCTAGTTAATTATAAAGTTAATGAAATATCATCTAACAGAAAAGTGATAAATGTGCAAATCATTTACTCCTTACTAAATGTTACAATTTCCCGACCTTACGGGAAAAATGTTAATTACTTGCAACATTATTTGTGCACTTGTGTGCGTGTCGGCTAATGTAATAACGTGCCGCTTACGCACACATTGGTTGTTTTTTGGCTTCAACTTTGAGCGGAATTTTGTATGAAATTATCACTCTATGTCTTATTACTCTACGTTACAGCCTTACAGGTCTTTCGCAACCACTCGAAACACCGAAAATAATCGTACAAATAGAATGATATCCATAAAAACCAAAAATGTTGGAGACCAGGTCAAAATTCCTACCTTTCTCCCAAGCACGTGTTTCAAGTCCTTGTCTGTCAGTCGTCCGTCATGCTTCTCTGTTGCTCGGTGCACTCCGTTCCTACCTTTTGCAATTAGACGCCACATAGAGAAAACAAACAGCTTGTAAAACAACAATGTTGGTAAACTAAGGCTTAATAGTTTTTACTTATAGATCTTAAATATTTTAAGTTCATTGAAAAATAAATATGAGTCGCAGCGCTAGTGTGCATCAGGGTAGTGCTCTAATAAAAACATTAACAAACAACTTTTAATCATCTTCTGAGAAACCACCAAATATAATTGTAAAAGAAAAGTTCCTCCATAATAATAATAATTTATAACCTACTTTAAATACCTTGTAAGTTTTGGTGTACTTGCTGTAGGCTAACCTAATTGATAAAATAAAATAAATAACTTATTTAGTAACATCACTTCAAATTCTTTATAATTGTAACAACTAATAGTGTTTTCAAAAAAGCAAGATCCAGCACACTAACATAATTGTACGATATTTGGATATGGAGAGCACATACGTAACAATAACAGGTCTAGGTAGTTTACTAATATAAAGAACTACACTAAAATAATTTTACGAGAAAAATTCTGATCCCAATTAATTATGAACTTCATCTATTGTAACTTCTCGTACTTTTCAAATGTTTAATATCTACAGTTTAATGTGGTAGTTTCACAGAGCAAATACCTACAGAGTATGTAGCTGCTTCGTGGTTAGATTCATAATCTTGGAGAGCCTTGCCTGTGAAAGAAGTTCAAGAAAGTCAAAAGTGCAAAAATCACTCGTGCTTTAAAAATCACACACAGTAGGTAGTGCCAAGAACTGTTTTTTTGAAGCATCCACTGAAATCTTCTACAAGAATGAATAGGTTCTAAAGTCTTATCGCAATAAAAGTTCAATAAAATCCAACGCCATAGGTGTAATTAATTCACTAGTGCAATCACTCTTTCACGCGGTGGTGGTGTAAAGTAGCTACTCAGACGGCCCAAAAGTAGGTCGCTTAGCGAACAAACAGTACGGAAAATATTTCAATCAAAATATTTTCGAAGTGCACAGCGTAAAGCCAAATCAAATGTCGGCTGCATTGACCGTTTAAACAAGCCCCAAAAACGGCAACCACCGACTAACTAGCATAATTATTTCCAACGTTCGTCCGAAGCATGTCTTCGTAGCTCTGCTGAGTGAGTGACAGTAATTCCCACGCGGATACTTCCATCCCAGCCCTCAGCAAGTAATTATTGAGAGTTGCGGCTAAGAGGTAGCCACCATCCGCACCAACCGTAGGTTCATACGCCGGCGTGTCATAAATTAATTGTACACGATTCCAGTCGAATCTGTTGAAACAAACAACGCCATCTGTTTTCGAGTAGCCGGACTTTACTAGCGCTACCTCACGGCGAGTAGCGTTACTTTGTAGCACGATAACTTAGTTCTTAAAATTATACATAGCAAGCGCTTATGACTAAAACTTACTTGTGTATTTTGTGCCGAGGTAAAATCTTAGGTTTTCTGTAGTGTTCAAGCCAGCATCAGAGGTGGTATCCCAAGGAGAGTAAATAATTTCTTCCTTCTTCAGAAAGTTTGCGAAGGTTTTCATCATGAGGAGGCAGGTGGACTTTCCCGCGACGTGGATTTGCGCTTCAGGTTCCGTGATGATCAACAGTTGTCTCCATTTGTAGCTAGATGGCGTGGAAATAAACTCGTGTTAGCAAAGCCACTCTGTGATACAAACTGTGCAAGGACTTCACAAAAACTTAAAAATAATATAGGTACTGAATATTATTCGACGTGTCCGTGGCGCGGTGGGCGAAGGTCTGCCTGCGACGCAGGAGGTTGCGGGTTCGATTCCCGCCTCGGAACAAATGTGTGTACGATCTGCAGACATTTGTTTAGGGTGTTCTGATCGTTTTTCTATATATAATAAAAAATATCTATCTATGTATTGTACTGTATCTATTATTTTTGTACTGTATTTAGTATTTTATTATGTATATTTTTTTTTTGTATTTTATGTTTGATTGTTTCATTCTTTCTTTTATTGTAGTGTTTAGTGTAAGTCTTATTATTTAAGATTTTACCCTATTGTTTTTTTGTGTTGCTAAATAAAGTTTATTCTATTCTATTCTATTCTATATCAGTTATCTAGTACCCATAACACAAGCTCTGCTTAGCTTGGGACTAGATAATGCTGTGTGAATTGTCCAGCATTATTTCTTTATTTATTATGGTAGGTATTTTATTAACTGGCAAGGACAAGGTCCTTGTCAGTTAATAAAAACCATAGTTGTTAAAATAACACAGTGCTCACTTGAGCACTGTGTTATTTCGACTACCGTAGGATTGGGGCAAAAATGGAACTATCCTTGACTTTTCGGAGCTTTGAGTTTCCTATAAATGTACCTACGTATTCCATGCATAAAACATTATAACTTCATGTTTTATGTGTCTGATAAATGTATTCCATGCATAAAACATATAACATGAATATTTACCTATTTATTATTTCAACGAGTCTGCAGGTTTGTACCTGCAATAATTATAGTTGCTCTGGGCTCGTAATTGTAATTGTACAATTATAATAATTTATAGCAGATTTCATAAAAATTAATTAAAGGAAAGTACCGAAAAATAAAGAGTCAAGATAAAGATTTTTGACAAGTAACATCACAGATACCCGGGGCGTTTTTTTATTGGATAGCCGCTCGACATCAATCTACTTAGGCCTACCCAAATCCCTTTGTGTTTGATACCTAACGGTAGTATAGATCGTCCCTAAATCCAACCTACCCAAATCCCCTACGGGTTCTATAAAAAGCCCCATTTAATTAAATATGCAGATAAATAAAACCAGGAACAATTAACCGAAACATAATAATCAATCCTGATAACAGTGATAAGATAGCCGTGAAAGCTTCCCATATAATCCACTCTAGTACTATTCTGTACGTACCTCTAAATATAAAGGTGTATACATTGGTAGCTGAATTCTTCAAACGAATTTTTAAAATCTTTTGACGTGAGTATAACCTATATAAAAGTCCTACACAATTGTATCAATAGAGAAGTTTAAAAGTTAAAAAAAAGTAAATTAAAGTAAAGTAGGTTTTGAGTTATGCTGAAATTATAAGTATTTGAAGAATGTGACATTCCTCAAGGAATGGAAAACTTTGATTCTGCTCTGATTTCGATAAATAAATGTAAGTAATATGTATTTAACTTGCGATTTCGATTCATTGACCATTTGTCTAGAAAGGCCTCTTTTTCACATTTCAAGTGAAACTCTAGAGTGCTGTAGATAATTATGTTTCCCATTTTATTGTTTTTTTATTTCAATGCTTATTTACAGCGTAAAAGAATATTTTATATACGAAATATTTTGGTATTCTGGTTGTGACAGCTTAATTTTTCTTTGAACTAACATCAAAAGAGCAAAATACGTAATATATGTTCAAATATGTAGGTAATTTTTTCCACAAATTAAAATAACTTCGGAAGACTACAATATAACTCCCAAATTTAGATGATTTTTTTACGAGTTCTTGAGGCAAGCATAAGTTATTGAGTACATATCGGATTTGGAAATCAAAACTTTCAGAGACGTCATACAAAATTTATACAATGCTATTTGAGAAAAATATATTAAATTGGAATAAAGGTAAAGGAATTCTAAGAATTATACAATAGGAATATAGACTAAACTAGCTGTGTGGTGCCGGCTTAGAATTTGCACCACCCAACTCTTCCCATGGGTGTCGTAAGAGGCAACCAAGGGACATACACCGGGGGGCGGGTAGCAACGCCTCTTCCAGAATATATCTACTACCGAACTGCGATCCCCAACGATGGGGTACGCCCAACGGGGATTATGGGCACTACCAACATGAGATAAAAAAAACAGAGAGAGGAATGCGTCCAGCAGTGGACCATTATAGGCTTTTGAGGTGAGGTGAGGAATTTAGACTGTATTCAAATAACATACAATTTTATTGACAATAGAAACAATTAAGCTATCTGCAAACTGTTGCAAACAATCTACAGGTAGCTCAATTGTTTGCAACAGTTTGCAGATAGCTTAATTGTTTCTATTGTAAATACTAGTTTTAATTTAAATTTGTTATTTGATTGTTATTTTCTTTCTGAATAAAGATTGTTTCCTAGATTAATAAAATTAAATTTTATTGATAAGTCGTAATATTTGCTTCGACAAGGTTCCGTCCTATTCTGATCTGGCGCTGACTATCACAACAGATTACGCTTCGTTGACATAGGAAATTGCTACGAAAAATCTCGTAGCGCTTTCGTAGCACCCGCCACATTGGTTTTATTATTTCGTTTTACAGGGTAATTAAAATGTATAAATTTTAATAACAGTCTCTACATTAAATATGAAATTCTGTCGAAACCAAAATGCTTTTGTTTCTTTCGACAGAGAAGGCAAGAAAATATGTTGGTAGTTTAATGTAGGAAAATATAAAATACTAGCTTTTGCCCGCAGCTTTGCATGCTTTTTAAGTATCCTACGTCTGTCCCCGGAATACTATTTACTTTCCTGCCAAATTTCATTAAGATCCTTTCAGCCATTTAGGCTTGAAAGCGTAGCACACAGACAGAGTTACTTTCGAATTTATAATATTAGTCATCATCATCATCATCATCAGCCTATACCAGTCCACTGCTGGACATAGGCCTCCCCTAATGAGCGCCATAGCGCCCTGTCTTCAGCTTGCCGCATCCAGCATCTGCCAGCAGTCTTTCGCAAATCGTCGTCCCACCTGGTAGGAGGGCGTCCTACACTACGTTTTCCGAGTCGCGGTCTCCACTCAAGAACACGTTTACCACAGCGGTTGTCGGTTCTTCTTGAAATATGGCCAGCCCACTGCCATTTCAGCTTGCTAATCCTTTGAGCTATGTCGATAACCTTGGTTCTCTGTCGGATGTATTCGTTGCGAATCCTATCCTTCAGAGAAACTCCGAGCATAGCTCTCTCCATAGCTCGCTGAGCGACTTTAAACTGGTGGACCAGCCCTACCGTGAGTGTCCACGTCTCAGCTCCGTAGGTCATGACGGGTAGGACGCACAGATTGAAAACTTTCGTTTTCAAGCATTGCGGTATGGGTGACGAGAAGACTCGACGTAGTTTCCCAAACGCTGCCCAACCTAGCTGGATCCTCCTCTTGGCCTCCTTCTCGAAATTGTTTTTACCCAACTGCAGAATCTGCCCAAGGTAAGTGTATTCGGAAACAATTTCGAGAAGATTTCCTAGTGCATAGGCGATAGAATATACCCGTGCAAAGCCGGGGCGGACTACTAGTTTACTTTAAAATTCAATGGCAATTACCATAATAATTGTTTCACGAGCTATTTAATTTTTAATGGTGAGATAAAACTTTTACTGTAGATATAATTTCTGATTTGTTCAGAACGTATGGTATTTCATTACTTTCGTGGGTAAGTTTAAGCTTGAAAATGTTACTGGATCCATTTAAATGTTCAAAGTAATGAGAGCCTGCCTTCATATAAAACCTATTATCTTAATTACGAACACTGCCGCACCCAAGCACACACACACTGAAGGTGAGTTTAGAACAAACGAACATGAAGGTGGATTGAATGATATTGCGCGGGAGATTTTTTTTTCAGTTTCTTTTTGCGTTCTACAAGAAATGAAGGACAATTTAATGTTCCCCAAATCTATAACCAATATCAACTCTGCTATCCCATAATAAAACTTACTTTTATCTTTTATTCAATGGTAACATATAAGTATCCTATATTTTTATATTGTATTGTATTAGAGAATTTTGACAAGAATTGAAAATCCCAAAATGCTCCAAAAGTATCATAATAATCGAAGTGAGTAACAAGATGGATTCATATAAAATAGTTGACAATTTGCGACAGACAACTTTTCCTACGAACTTTTCCTTGTAGAAAAAACTACAACTAACAAAAATCTCCAGCGCAATGTAAATCGAACGCCCAAAAGGGCCCTGAAATTAGAACCACCACCTTTTTATTAAAATAACACAGTACCTATTCGATACCACAAAGTTTTTGTTTGACAATACAATGTTTTTGTTCCTCTGATCCAACAAAGTGAAATTACTTGTATAAACGATTTAAATTTGATCAAAGGTAGATTGTAGGTATGATTTCTTTTATTTACTTGTTGATATTTTCTTTGTTTATCGTTGGCAATCTAAATAATTAGGTAGCGACCTGTAGCGACGCTTGTTTCGCTCGGTCAGACCCTTCAAAACGAATCAATTAATGTGTCCATAGAAACACATTTCAATGAGTTGTGAAACTGACAGTTTTGTTGTTATAGATACAATTTCTTCTCTTTTTTGGCAAATAACACTTCGCGTCAAAAAATAAATGGTCTTTGAATTGAACTATCATCAATAAGGAACAGTTACACCTATTTCCTTTTAACATACCCACTCGTACGGGACGCGGAATGCAGGCAAGCTTGCTACGATTGCCCACTCCCTCACGAGGTCCTCAAAGTCAACCCACGTTATGGGTACGGCAGTGTATAATAAATTGCCAGACTCCGTCACCGCTGATGGTAGTCAGCAATGCTTTAAAATGAGGTTGAAACGTTATCTTGTCTAGCAGAATTTCTATTCAGTGAATGAACTACTAAGATAGTGATTAAATAATGCATTTGGTTCTGTTTTTTGATTTGGTAATTATTATTATTTTTAAATTTTAATAATAATAATAATAAATAATTATTTGTATTATACTATTTTTAATGAAACCTTGACATGTATAATATAGATTTTACTAAT
Organism: Eupithecia vulgata; assembly: GCA_946478455.1. Lineage (NCBI taxonomy): Eukaryota > Metazoa > Arthropoda > Insecta > Lepidoptera > Geometridae > Eupithecia > Eupithecia vulgata. The sequence goes on along the minus strand of OX297879.1, from coordinate 8,752,826 downwards.
AAATTGTATTTCTGTATTTCTATTTCATAAGTACTATTTATAACAAAACAAGATTCGCCAAGTGCGAGTGTAACTCGCGCGCCGAGGGTTTCAAACATTTGCCAATTATTTGGACAATCAATTTTCTGAAATATTTTAAAAAGTATGAAACTCACAGAAATTTCAAAAAGTGTTTTGAAATGGTAAAAACGATACCTTTCATTTGATACCCCACATAGGCAGGTACCCCTCCTTTTGAAAAAAAATTCCCCCCCTTTTTGACCATTTTTCAAAAACTATTATTATTACAGACTTCTCTATATTTTTACTGTAAAATATAGATTGATATCTACAAACGCCTAATACATTGTACATGGATCGGTCTGCAATCTTCGGAGCTAGGGGGGGGGGGGGGGGGGGAATGGTCAATTTTTCGTCTTTTTTTGAAATATTTCAAAAAGTATGAAACTCACAGAAATTTCAAAAAGTGTTTTGAAATGGTAAAAACGATACCTTTCATTTGATACCCCACATAGGGAGGTGCCCCTCCTTTTGAAAAAAAATTCCCCCCCTTTTTGACCATTTTTCAAAAACTATTATTATTACAGACTTCTCTATATTTTTCCTGTAAAATATAGATCGATATCTACAAACGCCTAATACATTGTACGTGGATCGGTCTGCAATCTTCGGAGATAGGGGGGGGGAAAGGTAAATTTTTCGACTATTTTTGAAATATTTCAAAAAGTATGAAACTTACAGAAATTTCAAAAAGTGTTTTGAAATGGTCAAAACGATACCTTTCATTTGATACCCCACATAGGCAGGTACCCCTCCTTTTGAAAAAAAATTCCCCCCCTTTTTGACCATTTTTTCAAAAACTATTATTATTACAGACTTCTCTATATTTTTCCTGTAAAATATAGATTGATATCTACAAACGCCTAGTACATTGTACATGGATCGGTCTGCAATCTTCGGAGCTAGGGGGGGGGGAATGGTCAATTTTTCGTCTTTTTTTGAAATATTTCAAAAAGTATGAAATTTACAGAAATTTCAAAAAGTGTTTTGAAATGTACAAAACGATACCTTTCATTTGATACCCCATTTGCCTTCCTAGGTCTCTTTTGAAATTTCAACATCAAAATTTGTACTGAAAATATTCATTTTCATTTTTCATTTATTTATATATTTTTTTCTTAAAATCAGTAATGGCGCACGAAATGTATCATTATTTCAAATTTCAAGTTAATAGCTGCAGTAGTTACTGAGATATTCAAGAAAGAGCGGGGACGGACAGAGCGAGACCATAAGGGTTTCAAAACCGATCTTTGAAACCCTAAAAACGAACGTGCTACAGACATACAAAAAATACACATAAAGGCTTCAAAATTGACCTCCCATCTTTTTAGGTCTAGTATATTAAAAAGATACTTACTGCCGCATAAGATCGATGACAAAGTGTGCCAGATCCTCGAATCCCGTAGGACCAGCTCGCACCAGCATGTAGAACTCATCAGTGCAAGTTTTCTTCGGCTTCACGAAGTCGAAGGTAAAGCCGCCAGTGGTAATGATGGGCATTCCTGTACTGCCGAGGAATTTGGTGATCCGCGCCACGGATGCTGGGGAAGAAACGTCTTCGTAAGAAAAAATATGTTTTATTCATAGAAATTATATTATAAATTCAAAAGAAATTACGTCTCTTTGTCTGTTAACTTTTCACGCCTCAACGGCAAATATATATATATTAGTAAAAGTAAAATCCAGGATAGGTATCCCGGAGTAGGATATAGGCTTATTTTTATCCCGGAAAGACGCATTAGATGCTGCGGGCTGAAGATAATATACATTGTATTGTACCTACTAGGTACAATACCTACTAGGTACTACCTAGTATATTTCTATCATTGAAAAATACAGTCTTCCAAAATTTTTGGCTTTCTGGTTTTCAGGATTTAAAACCGATTCAGTAAACTGTGAAACGTGGGTAGTTGATAAATAAATAAAATGAAAAATTGTTATAATAATTCAGTAATGGATTTTTGCAACATACATAAAGAGTCTTTGAATAATGCCAACATCAAACAAACAATTTAATCAAAGCAAAACAACCCCATCACTCGTGTTTTTCCACCTTTCCTCGGGTCTCCTCATCGACTATAAACAAAAGTCACAAACGTGGATAGCTAATGCTAATTCCAATATTAAGACTTACACACTCTCGGTCGGTTTTGTCGTCTAGCTTTGAGTTCATGAAAACTCTTAATCACTCGTATCGGAATATTTATTTTGTTTAGATGGTTCTTTCCTGCAAACTAACGCATTCCTCTGATGTTGCTCTGTGGTCAGTGGCATTGGTCGCTAGTGCGTTGGCGCTCTGAGTTAACTTTTATTTAAATTTCAAACCCATACGATTTTTTTAATCGTAAGGGGTTTGAGAGCTTTAAGGGACAGAACGACACATAGTACCAGTTAAACTTAGAGGACCTAACACTTATTCGGGGATAAATACGAGTTTATCCCCGAACATTCAATGAACGTGTACCAGCCACGAACATAATGCGGGGGTTTTCGATTGTAGGTTTGATATAGATTTTTACCCAACCCGCTATCCCAACCCCTCGGTGACCACCTACCCGACAGGAGTAGATATAAAATATTTTCCTTGCATGCAGCACAATGCTGAATTTACTCCCTTTCGCGTGTTAGCATATTTTTTTTGTAATTTTTGTATATAATTCATTTTTTAGGTTAAGAAAATTTTTATGCAACAAATGAGTTATATTATTATTATAACGTCTTAGAAGAGCCTTAGGTAAAAAATTACCCGGGGTGTGTTAGGGGTAAGTTAGGAGTGGTATGAAAGAATCCCTAAGTTATTGGCAGGGGTTAGCCATGGGTTATATGCCAGGGTTTCTGAATGATTAAATTCACCTCCCTTATATTTAAATCACAATGAAACTAGCCCAATAATAACTATACTCCAATTTAGAATACATGATAATTTATTTCAACAAAAGACATTTATGACACCTTAAGACCGCAAGGTTAGAACTAAACAAAAACAAATAATTCAACAACTCATTGTATTCTAGAAATCTTATATTTATATCCTGTGCAACGGGCTTTCTAGAGCCTAGAATCGAGTTGCGGTATTTAATTGTAATCTAAAATGAACGTAAGACTATTTATCTCGCAGCTAAAACCGAATCGCAATCGTCTAAAAAGCCCTAATTCATTAACATCTAAAAGGCAATGGCTAAATTAATAATCTAAATGTTAATTGTGTCGAATTTATCTCCCCAGTAGGGCTACCATTGTCACACAAGGCTAACGACCGCTTGCGGTTTCACTCGTCACAGTATCTGGGCGGTGTTTTGTTATTTCCTAACCGACGAAATCGAGTTTCGTTCCGCTGCTGAATAATTTTAAGGGTACAAAGGATCAAATTCCAATTTCAACATTTCTGATCATGCTTAATATGACCTTTGACTTTAAAATTCCTACCTGTAGGTATCTACTTAGGGTACGCCCGTCCGAAGGGTGATCCTCCAGTTACCTGACCGATACCTGGTTGGATTCACTACGGGTACGCGATTCCGGACTGCTCTAGCTGTGTGGCATTCCATTCTTTTCCGTGATGATAATAATTTCCTTATCCTTACTCCCGTCGCTCTGTAGTGGTGACACAGCGTCGCTTTTTGTCAGCCAATCTTCAACAAGAAAGTGGCAAACTGTCGTTGAAATCGTGGTTTCCCACACCTCATCTGTGGCTCTAAGGAGCTACAATACCAAACAGTGGCCACACCTCTTCTCCCACGTCAGTATCGCGGGATAAAACCTGATGAGGGCGTCATATCCTTTTTCTGCTCATCTTTTTTTTCTTCTTCTTACGGTCAGTCTTTGTGCCTTACATTTATTAAGATGCCTTGGCGGTCAAGCAATCCACTTCATGTCCCGTGGAGCGATTCTATGTCTTTAACCTCCATAAACAAAATTCCATCGAGATTTATATTTGGCGGGATAAACTTCTATGGTAGGGTACTAAGGGTATCAAGATAAAAGTGAAACCACCCTCTTGACAGATGATAACATTGAACTGATGAACAGACGATCAAGAGTAACGTTCCAGAAAATGCAAATAGAAGATTTTTAAGGTAATTTGTATGTTTGCATGACGATTGGCGAACAAATTACAAAATAAGCATCGATTATGCGTTACATACTTATAAATAAAAATAATGCTGGACAATTCACACAGCATTACCTATACCCAAGCTAAGCAGAGCTTGTGTTATGGGTACCTACTAGATAACTGATATACATAATAATAACACAATATATAGATAGATATTTTTATTATACATAGAAAACGATCAGAACACCCTGAAAAAATGTCTGCAGATCGTACACAGATTTGTTCCGAGGCGGAAATCGAACCTGCAAGCTCCTGCGTCGCAGGCAGACCTTCGTCCACCGCGCCACAGAGGTCGTCTTGTGCGTAGAGTGCGGACAAACATACGAACTGTACCTGTACCTTGTACGCAGAACTTTCCTTTCCGGTGTTATTGGATTAAAAAGCCGAATTAGGCGGATGGTTCAAATAAATTGCGTGGGACGGAAAACAAATCTTATTTTCTTATTACATTAGGTGTAAAATTCCTTGCTATTTTATCAACAACTACATTTAACTTCGCACTTAGAATGCTTTTCACAAATGAATTTTTATTAAATTGTTTGCTTTATTGTGCGTAACTCGCACTGGGCCTATTTGCTACGGAAATTTAATAATACCCCAAAAATTTACGATTTTGGCAAGATTTGAACCCGCGCCTTACCCTCAGTACGCAGTATTATAAAATTTTCGTAAAACGTACTTTTATAGATGGTGCATGGGTATTATGTCTAACCACAGATGTACTAGGGATGCTAACTGTCTAACTATGCACGGTCAACGCAAGGTCTATGTTCCCAAACAAATAGCGAAATTTTTTCAGTCTGGTCGACAATTTTTGGGCTCTGGGAATACGCCACAAATCAATGAACAAATTGATAGACTCAATTCGGAAACAGAAAGAACTTCTAAGACGTGGGTTTACAACACGTGTTAACCTTTTTTAAAAAGAAATTACGCTTTGACACAAGTTTTCTTACAAAGGGCCTATACTGAAGTATACCTTAAATCAACTCCATTAGATCTAAATATCTTCCAAACTACTAAATATAACTTAAAATTTCTATATGGTATAATTCAAGACTTACTCTATCGATCATCCACCAGGTGGGGTGACGATTTGCGAAAGACTGCTGGCAGATGCTGGAAGCGGCAAGCTGAAGACAGGTCGCTATGGCGCTCATATAGGCTGATGATGATGAAGAAGCTAAAGCTTGATTTTTGGGCTTGGGTTGTTATGCCCTGTCTCGCTCCTATGAACGCGAAATCCAATGTCTAAATCTTTTTTACAAAAATTTGAGGTTGGCTCCATAATTGTCCGACAACCTTTTTAACATTAGCAATACTATGCATGCGGCCCTTACTGACTAAAAAAAGTGTCATCTCAGATATAGGCAACCCTATTCAAGTAGGTATCTATGTCGGCGGGTCACGACTCGGCATAAAAAATTAGCGGGTAATAAATGCGGCGCTGTCCTTCTGCTGGAAGGAAATAATTAATTTTCGTCAGCTTCTACTGATACTGTAGGTAACCTTTTTAATTACGGGTGATTAACGCTGAACCGACCTTTAGGTAAATCAAAAAAATCAATTCACAATTTCATACTACATAAGTATACTTTGAAATAACGTGGACACATGTTTTTTGTATTAAACTTTTTTTAGCATAAGGTACTAGAATCTTTTAGAAACCTTTAGTAGTATAGAGTATGGTACCACAGGATATTGGAACTAAGTTCCTTATCGCGCGTTGTGAAAGGGGGCTGGACGGAAAAAAATCCCACGAAAAGTTGTAACGACACTTTTTGCTATAGAAAGCTATTGTAAGCCGTGCGGCGTGCGCATGATTTTCTGTCTGTCTCTCTCTCTCTCATATAGAAAGGAACTTCGTTCCATCCGTGTGTCCCTTGACACCTCTCAACTTTTTTATTAATATAAGTGTGTTTGATTTTTGCAAGCAATAGCAATCAAAGCATCTGCCACAAAGGGAAAGTACTAGGTACCAAAATATTAAATATTTTAATACACTCCTTCGTCTTTTTTAACTCAGGTATTTTTGTAAAGACAAGTTTTATTTTTATTTTAGCATGAAACCCCATTTTTTCAGGTGAGAGGTAGGTAGTCGATGTGCTTGATCGATGAACTTTTATAACGAAAGTTCATTCATAATAATGAAAGTTCATTCGACCTACCTAACTTTCATCAAAATACCTAGGTACTTTTCGAATTAATTTCCGTTTCTGCTGTCACAAACCCACGGCATTATTTTTGTTTTGTAATGAAGAAAGTTTTCTTTCAACGCCGTTGAAAAGTAAATAGACGTTTATATTTTCATCTAATTTACGAAGTCCATCCGACGAAGAACTTTGCTAATAGGTCATAGAAATAGCTTTATTCATAAATACGGGATTATTTTTAGTAATATTTATTTCATAAATAAATTTCTCTATAATAATAATAATAAAAAATAAATAATGCTGGACAATTCACACAATTTCTATGATAAAGATGTAGGTTTATTTAGGACCTTGTTTTAAGAACGGTAAAGAATTACGTGCCGTACATTGACGTTCTATGAAATTATGTAGTAGCAGTGAAGGTACTCAATAAAATAAATTAGTTCCGCAGAAATATTCCATTTCACTCGTCCCTACCATTTCATTTGCAATATTCAGGTCAATTCAAAACTGGCTTTTATCGCATTGATCTATGGTTAATCGAATTGTTATACATTTCATCCTGTTGTTGTTAGAACAAAGCTGCTGTTTGAGATCGACACAATCCCCCAGAGGACCTAGTTGGATAGACACAATCGATCTCGTTAGCTAGTGCTAACGAGATCGATTGTGTCGATCTGAGGCATTGTCGTGGACGGAGAAAATCAGCCCCCTTAGGGGCATTGTGCTGATAATGACAATGTTAACGTCACAAATTGACACATTATGGCATTCTACATTCTATATTAGAAAGAAACCTCAAGACACTAAAGATAGGGACGCCTGTCAAAAGTGTCAGAGTTGAAACCATGAAAAAATTCTATGTCTATGGTTGAAACTATTCCAATATCATTCAATATCTTCCAACGATCAAGGAGTTTCTTTCATACATTGATTTTTGTACCGAAGGGGTTCTTTTTTTTCATTCCTTTCATCTGCGGATTCCACGTGACTATTCTTCGATACCATTGTCATAGTAAGACGATTGGTAGGCTGATCTAGCCCCTCTGCTCTGCATTCATAGATAATGGTTCCCACAAAGATCTTTGTGCTAAAAATTAAAGATAGATATATGTATTTACATATGTATAAGTTATTGTTGTTGTTAGGCTGTATTTCTTTAGACTTACAAAATATGCAGTTACACAAGTAAAATTTTATACTATAAACAGCTTTATAGTAAATAGTATTTATTATCAAATAAGGAATTAGGTGTTATTGATTTTTCACACTTCAATTTGTTGTCCAAAAGTAGTTTTTGAATAATTGTGCTTAGCGTAAAAACAGATTAGATCGCGTAGTTAGATTTTATTTGCTGTTGCGGTCATGGCATAGGGATCTACCACGTCATACATAGATCTCATACTTATCGTATAAGCCGACTAAAGGACCATAATACATCTATCACCACAACCCGGATCTTCTAACGTCCATTATGATATATTAATGGAACCAAACAGTAAGAAATTAAAAGCTAGACGGAATTATAATAGCTCACAGCAACAGTTCGATTCGATCCAATCAACCAGCATTCATGAACTGCCAAGAACCTCCAGCGTTGACATGCAATCACCCAGTGTTGATGTGGTTTTATCCATTCAGCGTTGAATTACCGAACCACCTATAATAAATAGTATAGAACTTATAGAAAATTGCACGGAAATAAAAAGAAAGTCTCGAAAAAGGAAAGCCTACCCAGAATTATGCTTGAGAAACATTAACTTTTGTGTATTCTATTCATTGAAAACTGTGTTTCGTGAGAATTTTTAACTTCATTTCTATTTGATTTTTTCATAAGAGCGTTTTATTAATAGACTGAATAATGATTAATGTGATTTAGATTTAAGGTACTAGGTTCTGAAAACTGTACAACTAACCTTATTTTTTTATATAATGTGGTCATTTATTGATAATTTTCACTAAAATAAAAATTATTTTTTATAAGTCTAAGTCACTTATTTAGTTTTAAAAGACTTTGGGTTAAAGTTACGTAAAAACTAAAAATGCATTTAAATTTCAATTAAAATTACGATCCGTTGATAGGTCATTATATAGATATTAAAAGAAAGACTTGCTCAGAAATTTATAAAAACCCATTTCTAAAACTTTCTAAACTACGAAAGACCACTGAAAAAAAAGAAATTTTGGATTAGTATATCGCTGGTCAAATGCTATGGTACCATGGTATGAGGTATGGTATGGTATGAGGTTAAGACCTCAACAGTCTATGATGGTCCACTGCTGCAAGCAGGCCTCCCCTGACTTTTTAATCTCATAAGGAGTAATGCCCATAATCCCCACGCCGGGCATGCGAGTTGGGGATCGCAGTTCGATGGTAGTAGATCTGTTCTGCAAGGGGCGCTGCTGCCCGCCCCCGGTGTATACCTCTTAGTCGTCTCTTACGACACCCACGGGGAGAGTTGGGGCCATATGAAGGGCAGCAGTTTTAGCAGCTTCTCCTTTTTTGAGGGAAGCATTTAGCATTTAGACGTATGTGCTGATGATGATGAAGAAGGGAGACATAATTTCACGCGCTAAGCGATAAATCACAAGGCAGCTGTAAACCAACTGTGCAAAGAAAAACGTTGGTGCCTAATGTGCGTTTTCTTACATAATTTAATTTTAATTTCGTCGGCGTTTTGCCAAAACTGCATTTCATCGTTTGAAGCTCATAAATCTTCCTCGGGGCAAGTCTGATCTTGTTCAAATTACTTTCAGATATAGGTTTTATTTTGTTTGTTTGTGGAATATTATAATTCACCTGTCTTTATGCTACCGCAGGGAAATAAAAGTCCGTTGGTGCGAGAACACTTACAATTTTAGCGTTAAAAGCTTTTACGCGTCATTTTATTGGGACTTTGTACTGTAAATACAGGACTTTATGGCAAAGTAGTTTCTGATTGCGTTTTCGAACACGTTGTTAGAGGTATTTATATCCCTTGGAAACTAATTTATGGGATAAAAGTAGCAAATGCTTTATTCTAGGCCTAAAACTACCTGTATTCATTTCCGCCCGATCCGTTCAGTAGTTTTGGCGTGAAGAAGTAACAAACATCCATCCATCTAAACAAACTTCGCATTTACAAATTATTTATTACCAACAAAAATTTAATAACTACTCTCCCTACTCATTGTGTCTCGCCCGTTTCTTTCCGAACTCGGCTAATTGTGGTGAGCAATATGTTTCCTAAATAAATAATAGGTAACGATTAGTTTCTATGATAGGTAGTAGGTATGTCTAGGCTTAGTAGCCTAGACATACCTACTACCTATCATAGGTACCTATCACTAGGCTTCATAGTCATGGCTCGAGCCGTGGGGTACCCACGACACGATAGTCAGAAGATTGACTAGTGTCTAGGGTATCAAAGAAAACTTTACAGATTCATTAATCAGTAAGCACGTTCAGAACAGTAAGTCATTTATGATTAAAGGTGTGGTATCCAATTTAGATGACAAAGGTAGAGTGTCAGATACTCACCAGTTGTCGAGTCGTGACTCGACAACTGGTGAGCCTCAGTACATTACGGATCTAGGGTCTCGACTCTAAGGGATGCAAATAGCGTAGGCTCTGTCGAGACCTGCATATTTGCGTCTCTTGAGATATTTGGCTAAATCTGCCGCCGCACCAGACCCACGGAAGTCCTAAGAAGATGGGAAGGCGCGAGTGTGTGGACGCATGGAGCGTCCGACACAGTAGGCCAACTCCCATAGGACTAGAGTGATGCCGTCGGATCTCTCACCATCGTCACGCAACAAACCATTCGATTCAAGAGTAGCTTGTACGTTAGCCGTGACATAGGCCCGCCGGATGATGTCGTTAAGGCTGGCATGGCGAGATATCCGACCTGCAGCCCTAGTGCACGATACTCCGTGATATTGCATGTTAATATTGGTACGATTATTGTACTTTAAAGATACATACAAAAAGAACATTCTGGTATGTTGTAATAAATAACATCATCCTCTTCCTCCTCCTCAACAGCCTATAATGGTCCACTGCTGGACGCAAGCCTCCCCTCCGATAATGAACCAAACTGCTGCGATTCCCAACCCGTATGCCAAGCATATTATCGGCTTTACCCATGAGATAAAAACCAATAAATAACAAATTTATATAAACCAAATTTCTTCAATAGGGATACGTTTGAAGGAACTCAATTAGGTATGCAAAATCCACACGTACGCAGGCAAATATTAACCTCAATATTTAGCAGGAGATCGTGATAAAATTATGCGGAACCAGATTTTCTGCCCCAATTTGCTGTCAGCTTATTTTAACATATTGGATTATCTGTATTTGCAGGTTTAAACTCAGTTCTTTTTTGTATTAAAACAGTTGAACTATCTGCAGACTGTTTTGAACAAGCTAGTGGTAGCTAGACACACACAACAGGCTATAACAGTCCACTGGTGGACCAGACCCTGCTAAGTACTTATTGGGTTTTATTACTGGGGAGTAGCTCTTCTGATCCAAACCAATTATTTCAGTTTAATGTTTTTTCTCCGAATATTGTTTTAGGATGAAGGTTCAAAAGCATGTAATTTATAGCCTACTGTTTACATAAAGGATCAATGGAATATTATTTACATACTAAATAAAAAGGTCTAGAGGTTAGGTAGGTATAGAATATAATAAACATTCTTTTTGTTTACTTAACAATAAGGTTATTCTATATAATGTATAATTTATAAAATAATAAAACCGGCCAAGCACACGCAAAAGAAATCCTAAAAATGGATTTTGATATATCGAAAAAATATAAAGATGAAAATATTCAGCGCGCAAAACCTTCCGATAAATTCTAACATAATGTAGTCTGCGTTGTAGAAGAAAAACCCAAACCGACTACAAACTTTTGTTTTGATAAAATCGGAGAAGGTTTTGCGCGGAATTGTTACTAAATATTTTCATCTTTATTTTTGCAGTGGACTTCCGCAAAGTAACGCTTGAATCTATTATATATCTTAGATCGAAAAAATATCAAAACACTAACATGACGCGGTCGAATATGATCAACAACATTAACGGTGCTTTTATAAAGTAAAACTTACACGAAAATTGTATTCTGAATCTGATTTAACCATTTTATCATTTATTTTCTCATAAGTAAAGGTTTCATTTCAATGATTAAGAAATTAAAAGGGGAGTTTAACAACCGATTTCAAACTCTGGTGCAGCTAAATGGAATGTATGCATACATCATACCTATAATACATAAGCGTAATACATAATACCGAGGCTTTTCGAAAAAAAACACTTGAAAAGCTACAATGTAAGCTAGTACTTTCCATTTTAGGACGAAAACTGACTGGAAATCTGTGAAAGGATTCATTACGTTAGAGAAAAATGGAAATACATTTTTCATTTTCGGTGCCAAAGCTCCATAGGATAGAGAGATTTTAAATTGCATGTAGGCCTACCTTCACAAGGATGTGTTTTCGGTTGACATGAAAGCCGAAGCGCCAGCGGTTTTTATTGGAACTGTTCTGAACCGCTATTTGTGACGTCGTATGGGGGTGGCTACGTTCAGATGTAGACGCTGGGCTGATAAGATGATTATTTTTATGTAAATTTTAAAGGAGTTATTTTATGATCTCCAGTAACTTAGTAGATGTGGTATAAAAGGTAGGTAACTAATTAGGGTGAAGAAAAGCGTTTGTATAGTGAAAAGTTTTTAAATTATAATATTTAAAATTAGTTTAAGTTACAATCTCGTTTTTATTGAAACTGGCTCGGAAGCAAAGTTTTCATGAAATCGCATAATAATAACAACGAAGAAATGTATATTCTACAGCATCAGATATTCATTTTCTTGGCCCCGACTACGAAGCAAATGTTTCTAAAGCCGGGTACGATGCTAACTACGGGGCGTGTAGGTAATAAACCATTCGTAGCGAGCATAATACATTATGCCGTATTTTAAAATGGGTCTCGTTATATTCCTTGCGAGCGATATTTTTCTTTTTTCCCCGTGCTGATTGCTCAAGCGCTTCATGTGAATACATTACAAAACTTTTAAAACTATCTTGGCCATGAACATTAAAACCAACAAAAACCAACCAATGAAACGAACGCGCGTATTTGATATTTGATTTATTTGATATTTTAGTTCTTTCGTGATCATGGCGCATGAAACTGTGCCGAAATATTGGAAAATTCAAAAATCTAATCATGGTAAATATCGCGTTAGACGTGACTTTAATTATATATTATGCCCTGTAACGCTGGTCAGTATACCCATAGCTTAACCACTGTCCGCGTGTAGTTACAGACTCGGGGTCTGTTATCTTTTTTTCGTGCTTGCTGCATCTTGTATACATTGTAATTACCTTCTGCCCTCGGCTTTCCAAGCTTTATTTTTGGATAAATAGTAGCATTTCCTTTTCCGTGACAATGAAACAATCTATATCCTTTCAAATCTTAACGTGTAACCAGACAAAGATAAATTCACAAAAGGTTTTACTAAGTTTCTCATTCGCTACCTTCTGTTTTTCCTGCCCAGTTCTGCCAAGTTTTCCTTTAAAAACACAATTGCTTTTTAACATACTTTGAAAAAACGAGGAGATTCTATTACGAGTTCCATGTATGATTTTTTATGTAGGTAACTACGCATTTTCGTCGATTAACCCTTTGTTTATAAACCGATTTGGTTGAAATTTTTACAGTTGCTTAGATTAGAGGATGATCCCCCCGAGGTGGTTTCCCTAAAATTTAATTCCCAGTATTTAACCCGAAAAACTAAACAAAAACGTTTAACACTGAGGAATTCGAGCTAAATTTTAGTTTTTTCAAAACATGATAATGACTAGCTTAATTTTATACTTTTATTTTAAACTTTCTTTAGATAGCTTTTTTTTTCTTTGAGCATCACAACACAATCAGTAAATTTAATTATTTAACCCGGTTGTTCAGAAAGCCTTTGAAGACCAGATGTCTGCGAAGCAAACCGTGCTGTTCCACTCGACTGTACTAAAGGCTACTCAGCCAATTATGGCATTCAGACAATTCCCGAAGCTCGCAGCTGCGTGGACAGCAATAAATCTAATTTGACAGGGCAGCAAACGTAATTGATGCCGTGATGAAATGAAGTAGAGCTTTGAACGAATTCCAATGTTCAGTAACTTTATTTGTTAGTACAGCAATTTTATATTCACAAATAGCTTTTATATTCATTACGACGAACATGTAAGCGGTCTTGCTTTTTTTTCTTAGAAAAATGCTTTAATCGTTTATGTCGTTTATGTGCTTCATCTCGAACTACGTGTAAATTCCGAGTAAGGGTTTCCATATTCAATTGAAATTTATGTCAGTAGGTGCCTTGTTTGTTGAATAGGGTTTAATAACAATTTATGCTCGGTACATTTGATCCCAACCTACGTCTTGTGGAAACTCCGACAGTTGGAGGGAAGAGGGCTCAGAAACTTCCTCTAACATTATTGAATAATGTAATAGGTACTCAAAGTGATTGCTCACACTTTTTAACACGAATCAGTATTTAATTATTCTGTTTTGTTTGAAGTCAAGGAGTTTACACAGGAGACACCAAAGTCGAAAAGTTGGTAAACTGAAACAAGACTGAAGACCATCAAAGAATACTAGTACTTTGTAAAAAAGATCAGTGTGTTTGAAGAGTTTTGTAGAGGAAAAACTTCCGGAAGTATCAATTCAATAATTAAAGCACTTTTCGTTCTCATTAATTGAAGCGCTTTACGAATGTCTCAGCGAAATAAAACAATAAAACACTTGACCTAGTTTCGAAATGAATTTTTGTTTCGTTTTAAGCTAATTTCCGTATAGTGCTCTAATACGAGTGTTAAAACATGAAATGTATTGAAAAAAAAGATCGAAAAATCCTTCTAAAACAAAAAATACAATGTCATAGGCTCTCCGGAAAAGCACCATTGATTTTTACGACCATTTAAGGTGCCCCGTAGTTTCATTATGCTAGCTTAATACAACCGTAAAGTGGGTGATATGACCTCGTAAAATTTCCTGACACCCACGCATGACTGACTCGATTAGAGCAATCGAGTTGAAGTCCTACAAATTATCCATGATTGATTACGTACGTATTAAAATGCAGAAATAAAATGGCGGCAAACATTAATTCTTTTGTTTTGCGGAGAATTTCAAATTATTTGGAACAAATGTCAATATTTTAAATCCTAACTTTGAACTCTTGAACGTGATGCGTAGTAATTGGATGGTATTGGATTTTGGTTGGACATCTTATTTCTTATTTGATAATAATGACTATTTATAAACCTGTTTATAGTATTAAATTTGACTTGTCTAAGAGCTTATTTTGTAGATAGATAGATAAATAGAGAATACTTTATTCATAACCAATTAAGAAAAAACAAAATAGATAATATGTATAATAGATAATGTAAGCCAAAAGAAATAAAGTTATTGACTTCGACTTTGTTGAAATTTCGTTAAACTTAACGAATTCATGGAAATTTTCCCTGCTTTTGCTCTGCAGTATAGTAAAATTAACAGCCTGTAATAGTCCACTGCTGGACGAATACCTCCCCGTGATAATCGCCTTATTGGCTTTTATCTCATAGGGGGCAATGCCCATATTTCCCTATGCTGGGCATGCGGTTTGGGGATCGCATTTCGGTGTTAGATCTATTTTACAAGAGTTACGGTGTACCTATGTATGTCCCTTAGTCGCCTCTTACTACACCCACGGGAAAAGCTGGGGTGGTGCAAATTTTCGGCTAACCCAAGTACACAGACGCGAAGGAAAATTGCTTTATAAAATACCTTAGAAAAATACTATCATAAATAAATAAATAATGCTGGACAATTCACACAGCATTACCTAGCCCCAAGCTAAACAGAGCTTGTGTTATGGGTACTAGATAACTGATATAAATAATATAACACAAAAAATATGTAGACAGATATTTTCATATACATAGAAAACGACCAGAAGTATCTGCAGATCGTACACACATTTGTTCCGCGGCGGGAATCGAACCCGCAACCTCCTGCGTCGCAGGCAGACCTTGGCCAACCGCTCCACAGAGGTCGTCATAAGCTTTAAGATGGTATTTTATAAAAATAATTTTCGATAGTAAAATATATTAAAATATATAAATAGATAGTATCTGTTAAGTTAAAAATACTATCATAAGCTATTTTTCTAAGTGCGAAGACGCGAATGAAGCTGGCGAATTCGCTTTAAGACAAAGGCAGGTAACTTTGATCATAAAGGATCGGGTGTTTCCACACGGGCATTGCAGCCCACTGAACTATAGCCATCTTACAGTAGCGGGGAAAATTTACGGAATTAGGATATAAGAAGACAAAATGGGGAAGGTTTTAGCCAAAACATCGGTTTTCACACTTATTTTTATATCAAAGTCGCGGCGAACGATTAAAATTATAGAGATAAAGCTCATTTTTTTCAAATAATTATTCATAATTCAAATAGAAAATGTTCTTGACATAATCTACACTAATATTATGAAGAGGAAAGATTTATATATTTTAAGTAACGAATATACTTAAAAACTACTGGACCGATTTCAGAAATTGTTATGCGCATAAGAATTTCTGAAAGCTGTCCAGTAGTTTTTAAGTTTAATCGTTACTTAAAATAAACAAAGCATTAAATTCCTGCCGTTAGTAAACTACTTTATCACTGAGTGACATAAGCTATAAAATATACCCGTGCGAAGCTGGGGCGGACTAGTATGTCATAAAGCGTCCGGATTTTCAGATATTCGTATATGAAAAACGTTTATTAGAGCAATAGTTATTTTCGGCTGTAAATATCTCAGAAACCTCACGCTTTATGACATTTTTTATTTGCTTGAATATCCTCTATCCAAATAAAAATTTCATTGTGCGCCGTGATTTAAAAACAAGATCCGCCAAGTGCGAGTGTAACTCGCGCGCCGAGGGTTTCAAACATTTGCCAATTATTTGGACAATCAATATTCTGAAATATTTTAAAAAGTATGAAACTTACAGAAATTTCAAAAAGTGTTTTAAAAAGGCCAAAACGATACCTTTCATTTGATATGCCACATGGGTAGGTACCCCCTTTTGAAAAAAAAATCCCCCTTTTTGACCATTTTTCAAAAACTATTATTATTACTGACTTCTCTATATTTTTCCTGTAAAATATAGATCTATATCTACAAACGCCTAATACATTGTACATGAATCGGTCTGCAATCTTCGGAGATAGGGGGGGGGAAAGGGCAATTTTTCGACTTTTTTTGAAATATTTCAAAAAGTATGAAACTTACAAAAATTTCAAAAAGTGTTTTGAAATAGTCAAAACGATACCTTTTATTTGATACCCCACATGGGGAGGTACCCCCCTTTTGAAAAAAAATACCCCCCTTTTTTGACCATTTTTCAAAAACTATTATTATTACAGACTTCTCTATATTTTTCCTGTAAAATATAGATTGATGTGTACAAACGCCTAATACATTGTACATGAATCGGTCTGCAATCTTCGGAGCTAGGGGGGGGGAATGGTCAATTTTTCGACTATTTTTGAAATATTTCAAAAAGTATGAAACTTACAAAAATTTCAAAAAGTGTTTTGAAATGGTCAAAATGATACCTTTCATTTGATACCCAACATGGGTAGGTACCCCCCCTTTTGAAAAAAAATTCTCCCCCTTTTTGACCATTTTTCAAAAACTATTATTATTACAGACTTCTCTATATTTTTCCTGTAAAATATAGATCCATATCTACAAACGCATAATACATTGTACATGAATCGGTCTGCAATCTTCGGAGATAGGGGGGGGGAAAGGGCAATTTTTCGACTTTTTTTGAAATATTTCAAAAAGTATGAAACTTACAGAAATTTCAAAAAGTGTTTTGAAATGGTCGAAACAATACCTTTCATTTGATATCCCACATGGGGAGGTACACTCCCTTTTGAAAAAAAAATCCCCTCTTTTTTGACCATTTTTCAAAAACTATTATTATTACAGACTTCTCTATATTTTTCTTGTAAAATATAGATTGATGTCTACAAACGCCTAATACATTGTACATGGATCGGTCTGCAATCTTCGGAGCTAGGGGGGGGGGAATAGTCAATTTTTCGACTTTTTTTGAAATATTTCAAAAAGTATGAAACTTACAAAAATTTCAAAAAGTGTTTTGAAATGGTCAAAATGATACCTTTCATTTGATACCCAACACGGGTAGGTACCCCCCCTTTTGAAAAAAAATTCTCCCCCTTTTTGACCATTTTTCAAAAACTATTATTATTACAGACTTCTCTATATTTTTCCTGTAAAATATAGATCCATATCTACAAACGCATAATACATTGTACATGAATCGGTCTGCAATCTTCGGAGATAGGGGGGGGGAAAGGGCAATTGTATGAAACTTACAGAAATTTCAAAAAGTGTTTTGAAATGGTCAAAACAATACCTTTCATTTGATATCCCACATGGGGAGGTACACCTCCTTTTGAAAAAAAAATCCCCTCTTTTTTGACCATTTTTCAAAAACTATTATTATTACAGACTTCTCTATATTTTTCCTGTAAAATATAGATTGATGTCTACAAACGCCTAATACATTGTACATGGATCGGTCTGCAATCTTCGGAGCTAGGGGGGGGGGGGGGCATGGTCAATTTTTCGACTTTTTTTGAAATATTTCAAAAAGTATGAAACTTACAGAAATTTCAAAAAGTGTTTTGAAATGGTCAAAACGATACCTTTCATTTGATACCCCACATAGGTAGGTACCCTCCCATTTGAAAAAAAAATCCCCCCCTTTTTGACCATTTTTCAAAAACTATTATTATTACAGACTTCTCTATATTTTTCCTGTAAAATATAGATCGATATCTGCAAACGCCTAATACATTGTACATGGATCGGTCTGCAATCTTCGGAGATAGGGGGGGGGGGGAATGGTCAATTTTTCGACTTTTTTTGAAATATTTCAAAAAGTATGAAACTTACAGAAATTTCAAAAAGTGTTTTGAAATGTACAAAACGATACCTTTCATTTGATACCCCATTTGCCTTCCTAAGTCTCTTTTGAAATTTCAACATCAAAATTTGTATTGAAATTATTCATTTTCATTTTTCATTTATTTATATATTTTTTCTTGAAATCAGTAATGGCGCACGAAATGTATCATTATTTTAAATTTCAAGTTAATAGCTGCAGTAGTTACTGAGATATTCAAGAAAGAGCGGGGACGGACAGAGCGAGACCATAAGGGTTTCAAAACCAATGTTTGAAACCCTAATAACAATCTGGTAGCCGATGTTAAATGTTATGGCCATACAATAATAATATCCATACAATAATCTTCCAACGACTTTAACTGCAGCCAGCAATTTGGGGATGCTTCCGACGATGGTATGAATAATGGATTCAATACAAGTCCGAAGAGCTGCTTGTAGATTGTTAATTTTATTTGATGGTAATTTTCTTTGTTCATCATCATCATCATCATGATGAACAAAGAAAATTACCATCAAATAAAATTAACAAATTAGAACTAGTATGTGATGGTAATTTTCTTTGTTAATAAAGGCATTATTCCATGCATTATTGACGACCGATGTGGCGCGGTGGGCGAAGGTCTGCCTGCGACGCAGAAGGTTGCGGGTTCGATTCCCGCCTCAGGACAAATGTGTGTACAATCTGCAGACATTTGTTCAGGGTGTTCTGGTCGTTTTCTATATAATATATAATAATAAAAAATATCTATCTATGTATTGTATTATATTATGTATATCAGTTATCTAGTACCCATAACACAAGCTCTGCTTAGCTTGGGGCTAGATAATGCTGTGTGAATTGTCCAGCATTATTTATAATTTATTTATTTTATTTTTATTTATTCCGAGAATATTCTATCTATCTGACTCCCTGTGGTAGGTACTTAACATTCCCAAAAGGTTGTATCCACACTGGCATTGCGGCCCACTGAACTGGAACTTCGTAAAGCAAAATACACAGAGGGAGTAAATTCGCTTTGATAGCTCTCTTGATATATTCACTTTCATTGTAACACGTAAAACAACGTTTTCTATGAGCCTTTCGACTTGCCTTTGGCAGCGACTTCTCTTACGTGGTAAGTGTAAGCTATTATTATTATAATATTTGGAGAAAATGAAGCCTATATAAGGAAAGAGCAATTTAACATTTTTAATTCAACGTATAGGCCTCCCCTAATGAACGCCATAGCGCCCTGTCTTCAGCTTGACGCATTCAGCATCTGCCTGCAGTCTTTCGCAGGTCCTGATCCCTACTGGTTGTGGGATAAGGGGATTTGTGGGGAGGCCTATGTCCAGCAGTTGACTAACATAGCCGATGATATGTAATGATAAATGATGATTTATAAGAAGTGATCCAAATGCAATGTAACTATTTAATTGAAGTAACATGTATGTATAGACGAGTGTGAGCACCAATACAAACCTAAATTTTGGTTAAATGGTGCAACATTGATAAACACATGTACATATAACCTTTTAATAATAAATGTTCATTCAAATTCAAAAT
Source organism: Eupithecia vulgata (assembly GCA_946478455.1). Classification (NCBI taxonomy): domain Eukaryota; kingdom Metazoa; phylum Arthropoda; class Insecta; order Lepidoptera; family Geometridae; genus Eupithecia; species Eupithecia vulgata. The sequence continues at coordinate 8,732,926 of OX297879.1, read as the reverse complement.
TAGATGAAAATGATGATGAAGAACATAAGAATATTACATCAGGAAAAAATTTCTATCTATTACTAAAAGATTTAAAAAAAAATCGTTTAGTAGTTGCAGAGACGTAAAAAGTAACGGAATTAAAGAGAGTTGCGGAGAACTGCATGTAAACATAAAATAAAATAAAGTAAATAAACATACCAACAACCTTTACCATTTTTATTTTATGGTCCAGATGAAGAGCGTAATAATAAGATAATATAGGTGGCGGCACTAGTTTGAGTTGGGGTATATATCGCCTTAAGATCAAACGTTAGTGCTCTACATCAAGTAATAAAACAGTAGATTGTAGAAAATATCGGTAGATTTAGAAAAATCGTTTTTTTTGCACTAGTCGCGAAAAACGCCTGTTAAAGAGTCAATCTGTACGTTTTCTTGTCTCATAGTTCCTGAATGGATCAACTAAATTGGTTCAAACAATTTTTTTAATTATGTTTTACATCAAAGTTATAAAAAATGTTTAATTTTTTATGCGGGGCTCGTTAAAGTACCCAAGTTGACAAGTAAAATTTTGATGGCTCTCAAACTTTGTAAAATTAGGTGGTGTAGGTTACCTAGATTTGTGATGCCTTCTTGCATGAAAATATTGATAACAGTCACTCATTTGCTGAGGGTTTTTGAGGACCTATACATTTTATAAGTACCTATGTATATAAAAAGACTATGCTCAAAGAACTCGAAATCGAAATAACACCCAAGGGAAATGAAATTTTTAATTCGCTTTTTTTATTATAATACCTTATACGCCTCTTTCAGAGAAATCAGGTAGATTATATGGAATTTTAAGAAATAACTCAGTAGATCAGTAGAGTGTTCAAAAATCAGGTAGAATCTACTGCTAAATCAGTAGTATCTGGCAACACTCGGTCCTGGGCTAGTGTGGGTCAGGTTTTTTGTATATCGTCAAATGAACGATTGCGCCACCACCGGCGGACGTAAAGGGACATTCTTCTCAACAAAACCTGTGGGCAGATGGTGCTGATTCTGTTAATTTCAGTTAGAAATCCTAAAACTGTTTTTTAAATGTCTAAGTTTCGTTGACTTAAAATTATAGCGTACCGGGACACAAATCCTAAAAAAAATCTAAAATCTGTCTGTGTTGAGATGGGTGTTGCTGTAAGCAAAATAAATATTTTTATGTAGGTATCTTTATAGAATCAACAATTGATGATAATTGTTCTTCAAGTTATTAGCAGGTTCGTTTGCATGAGCGTTTTTTTACCGCGCGTTAAAAATTCGTTCAAATGTTCAAATAGAACAAATGAATTCCAAGTACGGCAGCGTTTTAAAACGCGAGGTATTTTTATCGCGCATTGCTCTATTTTCAGCGTTGAGCGTTGAAAGGAATAGACCATGCGAATCTTCTTGTTGCTGCTTGCTGTTCACATGGGCGGTAAAGTAACCTTCGATATGTTCTAACAAAATCCTTTTTTGCCTTCTAGTGACATAAACCGCCGTCTTAGTGAGGCGAGAGACGAGACATGACAGACGAGATTTACACGCGTTCGTATGAACACTCACATTGTGAGCACCAAAGCCGGGTTTTACTGCGACGGATATTTTACGCTCGTGCGAACGAGCTCTAACGGTTCTCGGACGAAGAAAATCACACCCTCACTCCATAGGGTGAAATAGAAGTACGTACTCTATAGAATGTTCTATATTGACATCGGCTCAATGTTGCCAAAGAGAATAAAACCACTACGTGATACCATATCTTTTAACGTTTCCATAGAAACAACGCATGCGAAGCCACGGGCACAAACTGGCGATAAAAATCATTATTTTGACTGTGGCGACTGAAGATACAACTTCAGAAAAGACAACTTCTACCATTAGAGCTATTTTTTTTTACCTGCTACTTACCTATTTCCAGGATTATCATAAAGCGTAGACCATAGTGCAAAACATTCTAAGTCTAGGCGTAGACTATGAATTTAGTTTAGTCTATTCGCAGTCTACGTCAAGGAGGATTACCTCAGGATTACCTTGACTTCTTTATTTTTTTAGGTCTGGAAGTCTGGAAGGCTCGCACAATAGCAAGAAGTTTGAACTATCGTGTACGTCCACAGTTTAAATACAACTGAAGTGATTTCCTTCGTCCACGTCCATGAAAATCGTTTGAAATGAGTCCCTTGGCGCCTTAAACTCGCAGCCACCTTGCACTGGTGTCAAACCCAGGAAAACCTTCTCGTCTATCTAATTAGTAGTCTATTTGTGTTTGGATTATCATCATATCAGCCCATACACGTCCGCTGCTAGGCAAAGTCTAAAACTAGACTTGCTTTGCCAAGTCTAATTTTTAGAAAAAATTACGAAAGCTATTTTAAGTTTGCAGTTATAGTTTGCTATAATTGTAAACTTAAAATAGCTTTCTTCTATTTGACATTACTATATCTAATTTTAACTAATTTTAGGAATATTTAAGTCATCCTGAACCCAACAGAATCGGCACATTGTCTCAAGATATATCTCAGCACTAACCCCCGAATACTCAAACGAAACTTACATTTAAGCTCGTTTTAAGTCGCGGTTTTTTGACATAATTTAATGAAAATGTGTCAAAAAATCGTCACTTGAGACGTGCTTAAACCTGAGATGCGTTTGAATATTCTCGGGTAAATGTCTCATTTGTTTTATTCAGGAAGACATATTGTCGAACATAATAATATGTATATCTCAAGAGTTGACTAGCTCTAGACTTCTCTAGAAGATCCAGAAGATTCTACAAGATTATCCGATAAATTGACAGATAAATTCTCAGTCATCTCTAAAACAATTCCTTTTTAAAAATTATACAATATAAATTTTATAATGAAAATAGAGACAGGGTGTAGGTTACATGACGTTTTATGTCATTTTCAAACGATATTTCTCGTCACTATAATGTACGACAATTTATTGTACGGCCGAATAATGTACACCCTGATAATCCGTGTCATGGCTTCCAATTTTCATAGGTTTTGATAGGTTTTGACACGAATTATCAGGGTGTACATTATTCGGCCGTACAATAAATTGTCGTGCATTATAGTGACCCGATATTTCAATACTCAAAAAGAACGTGTGTGCCAAAAATGTGAATTATAACGACATCAAGCAAAACATGTGTATGTACCACCTACAGTAAAATAAATACTGAATACTTACTCAGTTTCAGTTGCTATTCAAATAAAAACTCATCAACACCTGTAAGCCAAAATAGAGTTTACAAACACCATTAAACAGATTAAACAAATCTGTTCTGTTCTAGCTTTCAAACATTTTTGTTTGTAGCTTCGGACATCCTAAAATCTATCTTTACTCTTTCACTATCTATGTACCTACGTCTACGCATATATTATAAAGAGGTAACATTTGAATGGCGCTTATTATGATAGACCTATGTCCAGCACTATTAAAGGACTATTAAAGGCTGATGATGATATTTTTTTTATCATTTTCACTGTGTGAATTGTCCACCATTTTTTATGGGCTTCAATTGATTAACCCATGAAAATACTGGTTCGATCCCGAAAACTCTTTTACTAGCTAAATTATCCCTGAGCGTAACGCTTTCATTACAAAATATACTAACTTATAAACCATTTTATTTAACGTGAGTCAATTATGATGTCTATAATTTAAATACTAGAAATTAACTAAACTGCCAAAAGTAGGCTACACAATATAATGTAAGTATAATGTATCTTATTAAGGCAATGTATACGCTTCTACGACAAAACTCCCAGTGAGTTGCAAAATTATCAGTAAATAAATTCAAACATATGTCATTGCAAAAAGTCTTACTATAAAATGTCTGATAATTATAAACTCTGGAGATAATTCTGAAGGATAAAAAGGCTTGGCACGGTTGCTCCAACCCGAAATATAACAACTAACACATCTACATACCGAAGAGACAGAAATGAAAATTAGCACTTCATTTCCGTGTCAATATTTAATTTTAAGAAATCGGTCTTTTCTATGTCTTCTCATGGTAATAATGGAAATAAAAATTATCGATATTGATTTCGATTTTAAGTATACAAAATCCGGTGCTGCATCCGGATAAAAATCATCTACTTACATTAGAAATTTAACACCCTTGCAAAAAAAAACAGCTAGTCATTTGTTTTTTTAGTGTGGTATCCGAAGCGTTATTACCACCACACAAAAATAAACAAATGACAAGCTAAATACTAGGAGAAAATATGACATAGAAATCAAACAATTGTCTAGATTAGAAGGTACCATAGATCTTTAGACATTTTCTCTATCTCTGTCTATCTCTGAATTCTGTTTGCACCACCAAATCGACGAATACGAGATTAATACACGGGAGCAAATTTTCACAAAACACCGTAACTGCATTTCTTCTTATCTAAAATTACCTTTTGCGAATCAGATCAGATGTTGCATCTTACAAGACGATTATTATCTCCCACGATCTAAGACTCAAGTCTTAAACCAATAAGATTTTCTTCAGGCAATAAGATATTCTTTTCTTCAGGCAATTTAAATGGAATAAGCTTAGCAAGATCCCCAATCATCCCCTTCATTATACTCATAAATTCTCAATTCAAATAAGAAAATTGAGTATTTTGACATTGCCGAAAAGAAGGTATTTCCTATTATAATATTTTTTGTAGCATTTAATTTTAACCATAGAATCGCCTATTTTTCGGGAGTACCTTGGTAATGTTCAAATGTAGAATGTCATTGAAATTTTTCATTTTGCTCATAATTCGCCAAACAGTTTGAAATGTATTTAAATACAAATTAAAAAACAACCCAATAAGTCGCAGTACGTGAGTTCTGCTAGGAAGAGAAAAAAATACCTAAACCTTTGGTCGCATTTCGTGCTTCGAGTACAATATAACTATGTATCTCTAGATTGTTTGCAATTAGTCTGTAGATAGCACAACTGTTTCATTGTAGCCATTTTAGGAAAGATTGATCTACTAGGTAAAATAAAACTTACTTACGGATAAATTGTAGGATATGTAAATTTACAAGGATATTAGGCATAATAGTCGACACCTCTTTCTGCTTGATATGGGAATATGAGGGATCCCCAAGGACTACCGCTGTCAAGTCCTCGTCAGCCTTTGTTATAAGACGCCAACTCGGTTCATTGGAGCTGATATGTGCTCATTATGCGATTTTGTTCACGAAACTAATAGTACCAAAAATTTGTTCCAAAAACAAATTTGCATTTGTTTTTGGAACAACTGCCACAACACAGCGATAGTTTTGTAGTTAAGATTGATTGTACACATTTTTAACTTGACATTGATACAGGGAGGATCATTTGACTAGTTTGAAGAGGAAATCAAATCTCTTTGGTCAAACCAGTTGGACTAAAAAGTTTGACTATGTGGAAGTACCAGTTTTTCCGTGGTGGTATGGAACAAATTAGAAGTGACTTCCCGTGCTAAAAACATTTCGAGTCAAGTGTCTTTGTATAATTATCTCTGATATGTCAGGTCAATAGACTTCATAAATTAATTGTTTTGAAAAAAATAAAAACCGACTTAGATGCCTTAATTTTAAACTGTCTTTAAGTTTTGCGGGAAGAATAATAATAGTTGATAGATAAAGAAAACTCGGAATCAATTTTAAGACAATAGTGAAGTAATTTTCAAAATCGGTCCATAATTGACGGAAAATTGTCGAACATACATAAAAATAACATACGAATACAGAACCTCCTTCTATTTTTGAGGCGGGTTAAAAACGGCAATTGATTTGACTTTTGACAAGGCACTTTGAACAAGGCATCTGGAATCGATGGGATTCTGGCGGAACTGTGGAAACATTGCGACCAAGAGGCCACGCGGAGGCCACGTGTCAAAGTCCTGTAAGGTCTAAAGGAAATAAAGCACTTTGAATTTTGAATTTTGAAAGCCGAGCTGCGAGCGCATGTTTTACAATCTCATCTGTAAAATTTGGGACTCAGAACTACAACCCCAAGAATGGAACTTAGCAGTTTTATGCACTGTGCACAAAAAAGGCTGTTAGAAGAACTGTTCAAACTCGGTAGGTTCAACAGTTCTTCTAACAGGCTTTTAGAGCCTTACGCTATACCTCGGTGGTTATAGCGCTTTTGCCTACAGCATATAAAGTCCTCTTTTTATCCTTCCCGATATTCTTTTTACGTAGTTACCTAATAAGTAGACTGCAGTATTGTAGATTATCTGTTTACTTTGCTTGTTCACACTTTTTATGTTTCTATTGTTTCTCTTACTCGTGAAAACCTTTTAATAGCCTTATGTTTCTATTTTTATTATTATTTTTTGTATGTGCTGCTGGTTTTCCTTTAATAAATAAATAGATATACTAGTACCGCAAGCGGAGAAACACATTGGCGACCAAGGCAGATTTAGTCGCAATCGTAGTACAGTTGACCAGGCTTTTCTGCTGAAACAACTTGTGGAAAAGAGATGGGAATATGCCTAGAGCATTCATACCCTGTTCGTGGACTTCACCAAAGCTTGTGATGCATGGACAGAAACTCGGTCTATAACATTATGCTCAACAGCTGATGGTGGACAAAACTTTGACGTTGATAGTTTACATGGAAACCAACATTACTTAGGGTACTTGCGAATGAAATCGCGGGCGGGTCAGCTATTATAAAACAGGATATATTTTCAAGGAAATTTATTATCAGTATATTGTATAAGTGGAATTAATATTTTGTGTTGCTTACATTTTTCAATGTTCCTTTGTTAGTACTTCAGATCTGTTTGATCAAAAAATTATTAATTTCACATCAAGGAATATATAAAATTAATTTCCTTGATAAAACATCCCGTTTTAATTTTCAAACAAATATTTCTTGTTACTTAGATGATTATTAAAAAACTTAATTAATTTGTGCGTTCGGTTACCAAAAAATTTATATATTCGTGTACGAATTTTATGTTTTTATTCTAGTGCGAAGGAGTGCGTTTTCCTGAAATAATGTGCTAATAGCTCACCTAGGTATGTATACATTTTAAGAAAATTGCAATCAATAAATAGAAGAAATTAGAACGTAGCTTTAGTAATTTCTTCCATAACCAATTTTTGAAGACGGAATTATTAAATTAAAATAAATATAATTATTAGATTTAATATTTACAATTGAGCAAACTGTGGATGTTTGAAAACAATCCACAGGTAGCTAGACTGATCCTGAAAACTAAAGGACGCCAGTCGTATTTTTTTATCAAAACTGTACTTATATCATTTACTCATTAGATTATTATTTATACAAAAACCTTCAATGTGTCACTAAAAGACACACTTTACTCGTCTGGACTCCTATCTTTATCAAATGGCTTTAGGCGTTTGGATGTTTTGAGATAAAGAAAAACATATCACATACCACATAGAAACATTCGAATAACACAACCCGCCTCGCCGGGTGAAAAACGTACCTACATATCGACACTTTTTGCTACAATAGCCCCCGACCGAATAGAAAAAACCCTTATTACGTTTCCATAAGGAATCCGCCTCTAAATTGTTGCAATCAAGCAACACTTGTTGTGTCCGACATTTTCAACGACAACGTAACAAGCCCTTATAATAAGGTCGTGCCCTCGGCCCTCCATTAGTCCTGATGTTACTGACTTTTATCGAATTCGATATAAAGCGATATATATCGATGACCGTCTCCTAATGTGTAGTCATCTTAATACATATAGAAATAAGCGATTTTCTGGGGACAACGCCCAGCCCAAACCGCTGATTCAAACTGATCAAAATTTTCATTAAAAAGGGTTTAATCGGGTCATTGATGAATGCTTTACGAAGTTAATGTTCAAAGTTTTAGGTATAATAAATAAATAAATAATGCTGGAAAATTCACACATCATTATCTAGCCCCAAGCTAAGCAGAGCTTGTGTTATGGGTACTAGACTATATATACATAATTAATTACAATACATAGATAGATAATTTTTGACCAGAACACCCTGATCGTACTGATCGTCTGCAGATCGTACACACATTTGTTCTGAGGCGGGAATCGAACCCGCAACTTATATAATATATTATATTAATGTTAATGTTCACAAAGAATTGTATGCAGTTCTATTAGATGGAAGAGCACTACAAATCGTATTGTCTACGCGAGCGAAGCCGTGGGCAGAAAGCTAGTAGAGGAATAAGGGTTCCAAATCATTAACCTTGCTTTGTTATGTTATCATGAGGTGGATTTATACCTGTATAAAACAATTTTACATGAAGTTTAAAATATCTTAGTTTAGGCAGCGAATCCATAAATTCGAAAGCAACTCTGTCTGTCTATCTGTCAGTCCACGGACGACTCTTACTTTTGATATTTATAATGACAATATCGAATAACAGGAAATAAGTCCTTATAAACTGACAATAAAAGAGCCATCTCCCTCGAGCTTTCTAAAAGCAATAAGTTTCTGGTCGTTAGAAACCAATAAAGAGTCTAGCTCTATAAGAAGTTATATCTAAGAAGAATGTTGTCACGGAAAGTCGCGAACTCTTAGGAAAGTTTCGTAACATATGACATCATTACTTTCATACATACTTATGTATACGAGAAAAGCTTTATAAGTGGGACGGTAGGTACTGTGGAGGCCAAATGAGGAAATTATAATGGGTGTTTTATTCTTCAAGGGCAAAAGGAAGCATTAAATATTGAAATAGAAAATCATTTATTTGCAAGAGCTTAAGTGATATTTTTGCAGTAGAGTGGAAGTGGGGTGGAAAGTAGATTTGTACATTAATATTTTTCTTTTTCACTGGGCGAAAAAAAAAACATCGAAATACACAAAAACAAAGTAGTAGGTACTTTACTTAGACACCTTTTTAAAATTTCTACTTTCTTTGAAAGTTACTTAGAGTCTACCAGAAGGGGTTATTAAAATTTAAAACTTCGAATTTTTTCTTGGCAAAGGTGTTAATTGGGGCAAAATATAAAATTACTTTTCTATAAAGTTGTCTGATGTTGTTGACCTACCTACTCTCAGGATCTCATAAAAATTAAAATGTTTTCATAATTAAGGTGCGCTTTTAGCAAAAATATTTGCGTGGAGAGAAAAAATTCGCTCTTCAAGCCTTTTACAAAAATGTGCAAAATATCTAATCACAGTACAAATTATATTATAAAAAGTTAGTTTCGAAAAAAAATTGATTATTTGTAACATCAAGGTATTCGGAACCTGGTGACCTGTGCAGGTTTTTATTAAACCTATTACAGGCACCAATCTCTCACAACTCGGGTTGTATTAAGAAATTAATACCTTCACTGCCTAGCCTTAGAGTCACATAAGCTATGTAGATTAAAGGAAAGTAATTAAGTATGTACCTTTGTGAGAGAAAATAAACATTATTATTATTATTATTATTATTAACCCTTGTACACGATTCTTGCTTTGTAGTATGTAGGTTAACTTATAGTACGGTTCAGTTTTAGAACCGTGTGCAATTTTATGAAAATACAATAACATTACAAAAGCTGCCTTGGTTCGTCATATTGAATAGCATGCAAGCTTTCATATTCCAAGAAGACGACATTGTGAAAGAGCCAGTCTTTCATACTTGAAGCTTACATGCTTTCTCAGAAAATGTGCAATAAGGTCTTACAAGTAGAAAATAAATAATAGAAACGGAAAAAAAGAGAAAAATAATACTCATCTGAAATATCTTTTGCTACTTGGATAAAAACTCCAATACAGGCTCCTCCATTATGAGTGTAATTTTGTTTCTCTTTAGAGAGACATATAAAATACATAAATAAAATAAAAAAGCCTTCATTCGCTGACCAAAGTACATAACATGTAATACTGTTGTTTATAGTATACTAGCAACCCACCCCGTCTTCGCACGGGTACTATATTATGCATGTATTTTACTTATAAAACTTCCACTTGAATCACTATTTAAAAAAAACCGTATCAAAATCTGTTGCGTAGTTTTAAAGATCTAAGCATACATAGGGACAGACAGACAAAGGGAAGCGACTTTGTTATAATTCTATAATTTATTTTAATATACTTAGTTATAATAGGTAATAACTTGTGACTTGTAAAATTTCTTATCAGCAAATTGTTTATTCTGTTTTATACTATGTAGTGATAAGTGAGTACCTCAAATATAATAATCTTTGAATCAATCACTAATATTATACTAGAATTACTATATTAACAATTCTAGGAAGTCGCATAAAATAAAAGATGTTTTATTCTAGCTAGCTCGAGCTAGCGTCCTGAATGTATATGTAGGTACAACTGTATTTTAAATTTTATTTGTTTTTTTTTATTGTGTACCTGACTATTTTATTATATTCTATTAATCTACCTGTACATTATGGATCTTGTGTCTGAAATAAAAACATATTATTTTCGACTTACCCAAAGCAAAATCACAGGCGGGTCCAAAGAAGACATGCGCGCAGTCGTTGTACGCATCAATTGCTGAAATCACTGCGTAAGCGGCGTCGCAGTCCGTGACGTCATAGGTCAGCCACTCGAACTCAATCCACGGAGGAAGCGCCTCTTGGACCGCGTGGTCCAGCATCGCCAGGTCTCGGACGGGCTCCACCTGGGAAAATTCAGGTGTTTAGGGATCTAGAGATACTGGCCTTAAGTTCGATGATTCGATATTATCGTCTCCACAACGCGACAGTATTGATACGAGTCGTTCCATTTTTGCATGGAATTCCTAGTAGTTCCATGTTCATGTGGAGACGTTGTACCAAATCCCTTACAAAAATGTATGTGTGTGTGATTGTCTCGTCGCCGAGACAATCACATCGAGTCCATAGTATAGTCCTAGTCCATAGTAGGGTAGTGATCCATAGTAGTAATTCACCGAACTCGACGAAAAAGGAAATCTTATTTGGGCTGGCTTATCCAACATCTTATCAAAAAAAACAGACGAATTGAGAAGTCTCCTCCTCATTTCGATGTCGGTTAAAGTTTTTAATGAAAGGTCTGCCCAACGCTCGATATTTTGCTTGAGAGGAGTTTCGAGGTTTTTTCGTTATTCTTTGAAATCTTTAAAGTACATACGGTCTCCGCTTTCCACTGAAATGCATTTCATTTCATCGTCCTTGTTTTCCTATTTCAAAATGAAAAGTTATAACTGGGAAACGACTTTGTTTCAAGTTTCAAAGTATAATTACATTATGCTGAGCCTGGACCCATTTGACGACCTCAGTGGCGCAGCGGGCGAGAGTCTGCCTGCGACGCAAGAGGTTGCGGGTTCGATCCCCGCCTCGGAACAAATTTGTGTACGATCTGCAGAAATTTGTTCCGATGGTCTGGGTGTTTTCTATGTATAATAAAAAATATCTATCTATGTAATGTATAATATTACGTATATCAGTTATCTAGTACCCATAACACAAGCTCTGCTTACCTTGGGACTAGATAATGCTGTGTGAGTTGTCCAGCATTATTTATTTATTTATTTGCTACTGCAGCACACACTGATAACCTAATTATACCTTTTCCCATTAATTTTCCACATATTGTTATTTAACTAGGTTTTCCACTCGCAATAATGTTCTTTATTTTTTTAAGAAAGTGTTTAATTTTTATTTCAGTATTGTAAATTTATGTTGTGTGTAATTGTAGTGGCAAATAAATGATATGTCTATGTCAATTAATGTGTTTATAAAATCATGGTTGGTTTGATAAAAACATTCACACTCATTCACATTTTTTGTATCGCAGTAAGTACGAGGGGTTGCTTTCGTTCCACATTTGGAATGTGACCTTTTCCCAATTCAACTGGTTTCCAAATATTACATAATCCCAATTTAGGAACGCAATTATTTACATGAAAATCCCAGTTCCAATTCTTGAATTGCTTTGTACCTAACAGCGTTGTTAGGGTAAAGTAGGGTTAGTAGCTCCCGTATAGTTAAAATAAATACAAAAGGATGCTGGACAATTCGCACGGCATCATCTATCTAGCCCCAAGAGCTTATGTCATTGGTACTAGATATCCCATATACTTAATACATTACATAGATAGATTTTTATTAGTATGTTCACAGAAAGCACCCAATATTTAAAATTCGTACAATTAATTGTCCCGAGGCGGTAATCAAAACCACACTACTGTGTCGTAGGATCTACGCCCACTCCGTCATGAAGGACATTAGGATATACTGCCAACTTCTAAAACTCGCAAATCAGTAGGGATTAATAGGTATCTAGCCTAATTTCGAGGCTACTAAGCCTATCAAAGTTTGATTTCGATTTTCAGATGATGGTTCTTTGAGCTGTGGGTCACGTTATCCATCTGGGGCATCGCTCCAGACTGTACCCTTTTTTGTTTGGCACATTCCACAAATCCCCTCCACCACGTTTGCTGATTGGCAATTTGTGGTTTTGTCTGAGATCACCACAGAAATATATGAGATCATAATCAAATTAGATAAATGATTTTTTGACATACTCGTTGGTTCAGACCGAAGCTTATTTCTATTGATCAGGGGCCCAATTCTGCTAACCAATGGCTTCACAGTACAAAGTTGGCCTTTATAGCCAACAAACTCTATTTACGCATATCTGCCCAAACCATTTCTACTAATATTATATATGCGAATAATTTGTTATTTGATTGTTATTTTCTTTCTGAATAAATATATATGCGAAAGTGTGTTTGATTGTCCTTCCTTCACGCCCTAACTAAGCAACCAGAGAGTGGAGTTGAAAGAATGAATATGGCTTAATTCGGCTACGATTAGTGTCACCAGCGTTCGAACATACCCCGACATACCTTTACTCAAATATGTTATCTAAGCGTCTGGTTGAATCGACGCGAAGCGTGACCCGAGAGCTGGTGAGAATCTGACGCAGCGCATCAGCATTGCCATACAGCGGAGCAATGCAGCCAGCGTCTTGGGGACGCTTCCAACTGGTTTCGATATGGATCAGCTGAATTACCTGTACATTGTTTGCAACAGTCTGCAGTAAGCTCAATGTTACAATTGTAAATATTCGTTCTAATTTGTTTCTATTATTTGATTGTAATTTTCTTTATTAATACAGCTACACAAAATCAACAAAGTAAGAACCCACTGTTTCGTTTGTCTGACAATTAGGTTAAGAACTTTGGAACGAATTCACTGAGTTAGAAAAGCTGTGTCTGTTTCTGGCAACACTGAAAAGTTGATCAAAACTAGTTATAAACTTTCTGAAGACCAACTGTGGTTGATATTCGGTTGAATTCTATCATTTAACTTATAAGCTTTAATCTGAGCCGTGTGGCTTAGAATTTGCACCACCAAGTCTTCCCGTGGGTGTCGTAAGAGGCGACTAAGAGACATACACCGGGGGGTGGGCACCAGCCCTCTTGCGGAATAGCTTTATCACCGAACTCCCATGAGATAAGAACCAATAAGTCGATTATAAGGGGGATGCTGCGTCCAGCAGTGGACCATTATCTTCTGTTGAGGTAGGTTGAGGAGGTTTCATCTGATTGATTGTCCACTGCTGATCGTGCGATTGTTTTTTGGCTTCAAATGTTGCGTGAGTAATAAATATAAAAATAGTTTTCGATTGTCGACAAATTACTTTTCCGCTAGTTTTAACGTCATTTAGGAGCAGAAGATATTGTACCTTTCTGACTTACATTATATTATGTGCACGGCCATCGGATCCGCTCATCAACAAGGGTGCATACCACGTGCATACCAAGCGCGGGGAGCGCGGGGTATGCATTCGCACAAGGTGCGGCTTATCGAGTGGACGTGTGTCTCTGAACAAATCTGTGTTTTATTCACCTCTTACCCGAACCCTTACCTGATATAATACAGATATTAGAACTGAAATAATATTGAACTTTATGCAACTGATATCGTACCATTTATTATCATTATAATATAATCATATATATATATCATTTTATTATCATTATAATATAATGATAATAAATGGTACGATCAGAGTGTGGTATGGTAAGATGGGATCAGAGTTCATTATATGTACTCCGAAGTAGCTAATCAAACTAACTAACATTAATTGAGGAAAATTATGAAGAAATATAGGTAAAGGAAAATGCAGAAGAATTCCGTGAAAGACGATACGTCTCAGAAAGGAATGAGTGAGAAAACTATGTGTCTGAATGGAGGAAAAGAAAACATTGATATTGGTTTATGGCCACGAAATGTTAAGGTAAGTATAGTTAGGTTAAACATGATCATGCTTTTCGTACTCATACCTTAGATAAGGATTTATTTTAAAAACAGTTGGAAATAGAATTAAATTAAAACAGTATTTACAATAGAAACAATTGAGCTAACTGCAGACTGTTGCAAACAATCTACAGGTAGCTAATTCTATTATTTGATTGTAATTTGCTTTCTTAATAAAGTTTAAAAAAAGTTGGGAATGTACGAATAGAAAATAATTATAAATGCGAAAATGTGTTTCTTTGTTTGAATTTCCTTCACGCCCTAACTAAGCAACCAATCGACTTGATTTTTGACACAGAGTTAGTTGATTGGAGAGTAACATAGGTAACATTTTATCCCATAAATCAGTTATCCCATGGGATATAAATAACCTTGAAAAACGCGTTCAAAGCCGCAGCAGCAGGTAGTACTTTATAAGTGTGATTCCCAACGTCTCACGGGACTATACCCAGTTTCACGTGAGACTTTGCCTATTCCCGGTGTGAAAAGTTTGACGTGAATCTTGTAATTTACAACATCTGATGATAATATTTTTCATAAATGGCCATGTTTTTTCGATTTTTGGGAATATTTTGGCTCATCGCAAAAGTTTAGAAACGTATAAGAAACATAATATTTTGTTGAAACAAAAAAAAAGTGGTATTACCTCTATTTTTTTTAATCTATCTTATATCTATCTTTTGTAGTTTATGAAACACGATTAAAGGCAATCAGATCGAAACCGAGATGTCATTCTAAAAAAAATATAACAATTTTCGATGCTGATGCGAAATGTTCGTGACGTCATGCCGTTACAACATGTAATGTAAAGACACAAAATAAGTATGGTAAAAGTATGACTTTTTTCTTTTGGCAATAATATGGTCATTCTGTATCATCAGAATTTTTTGTGAATCGGTGACCTCAGTGTTAAAGCATTTTAGAGCGAAAATGAATTTTAGTTATAATATATTTTTTTGCATTCATGTAATTTATTTTGAATTTAGTATACAGACTAAAACATTTCGGAGTAGTTTCTCAAAATCATCATGTCTGGGCATTGTTGAAGTTTATATTTTTTTGTACCTAGTAGGTAACGTTGTTGTCTTCTGTTACTGACGTTACTGGTATCACTTATCATTATCACTTTTTGATAAGTTTCCATTGATAAAATGTCTTTGCTAACAAAAAATATCTTGAATTCTAGAACTGAGTATTTCGAGTTTAACTCTCACAGAACTGGTAAAATATTCATCATATATTCAAAATACCCCTGGACAATCTCTTATGTAACTTACTAAGCAAAGGAAATGTTTTTACGAGCTGAGAAAACCACCTCTAGGGAAGCACAGCTCATAAATTTTACGATAGGGCTTGCCCCAAATACTTTTTTGGATATGGAAATTTCATGATAAAAGTCGCTTTGACGCAGTAATGGCAGTTTACAAATAAGTATAGTACAGTACTAACAACTCTATCAAAACAGAAGAATAAAATAAAACTTCTAGTTTTTTGACTTGGGCTACTTTGGTAAGTTACTTATTTAAATATTTCATACAATGTAAACAAAACAGCAAGTGCTCGCTCAAGATAATCCAGCAAGAACTTGCATACACAAGAATGGAGTTTAAGTTGTGAAAAATAACCACTGGGAGCTTTTCAGCTCATGACAAAAAAACACAGACTCGAAGTTTTTTTTTAAGGTATTATGTCTGAGATACTACGTTGATGTCATACAATTTACGTTTAAGACTTTCTTAACTGCAATGCCTATTACAAAAAAAATGATTTCGGTAATTTTTTGTATGCCTTCCCATCTTCCTTCTTCTTTTGTATGACTTCCGTGAGGGTTGGTGCGGCGACAGATTTGACCGAAGATCTCAAGAAGCGCAAATATGCAGGTCTTGTCAGAGCCTACGCATTTGCTAAAAAAATATCGGCTGATCGTATAAATATTTTTTCCAGGACTAGAATCGAACACGCAACCTCCTGTGTCGCAAGTGTACCTTGGCCAACCACGCCAAAGAGGTCGTCTAATTTAAACGTAACTAGTAAGAATATCTTTACGAAAAAATATTAACTAACTAGTAATTTATACTTACAGTTGACAAGCAAGCATCATAAGTGGTATTCTTCGGCAGCAGAAGCGCAGCTCGGATCTTACAGACTTCACCATTACACACTTTACAGTCTCTGTTCTTAGGCTGTTCACCAGTTCTGCAGTTCTGACCACTTACAGCCCTCACCAGTGCGTACAGCACCAGTAACCACCGCACATCCATGTTGTCACTACGACACTTTCATTTTAAAAACTGTGTATTGGAACGTATCTGGTAGAATCGGGATAGAATGGAACGAAACGTTTGCACTTTTTGACACTTTTACACGTTCATTTTGCAACACTAGCTGAGTTCCCCGTGGAACAAAATTTTGAATACAAAATTTTACCACATTAATAATATAATGAGTTGAATTTTTTACATTTCATAAATGTTTTAATACGTGATTAATCTATACTGAACTTGAATAGTTATAAAGTCGCTCGCTAGTTAAGTTCACCGATCACGCGGATTCATACCGGAAGTAGAACAACCTGAAACAAAAAAAACATATAAATAAATAATGCTGGACAATTCACACAGCATTATCTAGCCCCCGCTAAGCAGACCTTGTGTTATGGGTACTAGATAACTGATATCCATAATACAATACATAGATAGATATTTTTTATTGCGTTGCAGACCTTCGCCCACCGCTTCACAGAGATCGTTGAATATAATATTTTCCTGACATTATCCATTTAATGACTTTGAAATTCTGCTATTTTTTTTTTTAAACTATCATGGTTAATAACATAAAAGTCATTTAAACGGGATTTTAACCATGATCTCATTTATGACTAAGTTAATAAAAGAAAAAAAAAGTGTTATTAAAATAAAGTGTTATTGTTTTTTGCGAAAGGCTGCTGGCAGATGCTGGATGCGGCAAGCTGGAGACAGGGCGCCATGGCGCTCATTAGGTGAGGCCTATGTCCAGCTGTGGACTGATGTAGGCTGATGATGATGATGATTAATTAAATCATGGTAATTTGTCCCCCTAAGGGGACAGATCAGGGTGACAAATGGGAATAAACCGTAAATTTCACGTTATTTATGACTTCAATTTTTATTTTAGACTGTTTCTGCCCACTGCACGAAGGCCGTTGCAGTGCGCAACGGCTTTCTTAATGAAATCCTCCTTTGCTTACGCTTCAATCACCTATTAAAAAGCTATTAATTATCATAGGTACCTAAACTAGAGTTTAAATTTTGAAAATTGCATAATTTACAAAAATTCAGCAGTTACACTAATTTACGTAAACAGAAGAACTTTAAATAAACAAACAATAAAACGTGTTAGCACGTTAAACAAGAATTATGACAGGTAGGTAACTGAAAAATTGTTTACGAGAAGTCTGAAATAAATTTAAAAGCTTTCGCTCGGTTCCTTCGAAAGTCAAAACTTGTGCGAAACTTTTATTCTTCATTCAATAACGGCGAAAGCTATAGATGTTTGCAACAAGACAACCAGTGATCAGTTAAGTGACCTCTAGATCGTTGACCTGTAGTTGTAAATAAATACTAGTTTTAATTTTTAGGGTTCCGTACCTAAAACGTAAAACGGTACCCTATTACTAAGACTGCCGCTGTCCATCCGTCTGTCTGTCTGTCCGCTGTCACCAGGCATCTCCCTAAGGTAGAGAATGCTATCTAGCATTATGCTCGCCTATGTACAGATTTTGTGCAATAAAGTACCTATATTCTATTCTATGAACCGTGATAGACAGTTGAAATTTTCACAGATGATGTATTTCTATCGTCACTATAACAACAAATAAGTACAAAAAAAACAAAAAGCATATATTACAAGGGGCTCCCATGAAACAAACGTGATAGTTTTGCCGTTTTTATACGTACGGAACCCTTCGTGCACGAGTCCGACCCGCACTTAGTCGTATTTTGACTTTTATTATTTTATTGTAACTTTCTTTGTTACTTAAGACTTAATCTTATCTTAGACAACTTCAATACTACTGAAAGAATCGCCCTGCAGAAACTTATCACAGCCATTCTTGACCTCAAATAACCTACAAAGCTACTCTTTCTTCCGGATAAATGCGAGCGTAGTTGTGGGCAGCAGTTAGTATTAATAAAGTAGCCAAACAGATTAAACAGATTAAAACAGATTAAACAATTTATTGGTAAGAAATTTTACAAGTCACAAGTTATTACTTATTATACAGAGTATAATAAAATAAATAATAAAATTATAATTTTAATTAATATGAATTAAGTAAATTAAATTAAATAAAAGTACACACTAAATTAATTATATTACTCGATTTTCCGCACAAATTCGTCAACATCGTAGAACGCCTTCTCAACGAGCCACGATTTAAGTCTGCGCTTAAACAAAGCGAGGCTAGGTGCTGTGACCACCTGATCCGGTAGGTGGTTATACAACGCGGGTCCCAGCACGTGCGTGAGTCTGTCCGACTTAGCCAGCCTGTGTGTAACCGCAGATAGCCAAACTTTACTGAAACACTGTAACCCTTAGGTGGTGGATGTATATCTTATCGATTCGGCTTAAGCTCGGCTTGTTCGAATCTTAGAGGGGCAGGAACAACATTTCAATGAGGTAACTTAACCTGCGGCTTACTAGCCGCCAAGCTGACTTGGGCTACAATCTACGCATGTGTTTTTGGAAAATAAATATTTTTTATTTATCATCATACAGATACCAGACAGACGACCGATGTGGCGCGGTGGGCGAAGGTATGCCTTCGACGCCGAAGGTTGCAGGTTCGATTCCCGCCTCGGGACAAATGTGTGTACGATCTGCAGACATTTGTTCAGGGTGTTCTGGTCGTTTTCTATATACAATATGTATAATAAAGAAATATCTATCTATGTATTGTATTATATTATGTATATCAGTTATCTAGTACCCATAACACAAGCTCTGCTTAGCCTGGGGCTAGATAATTCTGTGTGAATTGTCCAGCATTATGTATTTATTTATATATTTTATCATCAGCCTATTTTGGTCCACTGCTGGACATAGGCCTCCCCTAATGAGCACCCTGTCTTCAGCTTGCTGCATCCAGCATCTGCCAGCAGTCCACACCTGGTCGAAGGGCGTCCTACACTTCGTTTGCCAAGCCGCGGTCTCCACTCAAGAACACGTTTACCCCAGCGGTTGTCGGTTCTTCTCGAGATATGGCCAGCCCACTGCCACTTCAGCTTGCTAAACCTTTGAGCTATGTCGATAACCTTAGTTCTCTGTCGGATGTATTCGATGCGAATCCTATCCTTCAGAGAAACTCCGAGAATAAAAGAAATGAAATAAGGTAGGAAAATGAAATAGAGTGGAGCGCGGGTTCAAATCCCGACGAAATCAATAATTTTTGGGAACGTATTTCAATTTCTATATAACAATAACTATCCATCACAGATTTCCTTTCAGAGATCGCGAGCATCGGCGCGAGCTTGCAAAACCGACCGCGCATGTTAGTTCGGAAAGGTCCCATCCCATGCTGGTAGCGCCTGGATAATAATAGCACACTTAAGAGACACTGTCGTGTAGCAAGACAAGCACCAATGCATTAGTGCTCCATTTTAGTGTACCTACATATAGCTGGCAAGATAAGACAAGAAAGAATGGTCATTTGAAACCGGAGTAAATGGATGAGAGTCTTGAGGTGTCTAGAGCTTTTATAGGAACGCAGTTTGTTTACAAGAGTAAAATGGTCTTATGGGAAAAATCCCTGCAATGTACTGACAACGGTAAGCTAACCGAACGACCTTAATTTAAAAGGTACTGTTTTTATAAAGAAAATAGCTACTTAGGTACAGTATTTTTACATACAATCAGAGAATAATTATTGCTACTAGCTTCTTGTCTGTAACGGTTTGTGGCATTAGCGGCTGAATAATAAATTTCTATTAATAAGTATAAATAACAAATTAATAAATAATACTGGACAATTCACACAGCATTATCTAGTCCCAAGCTAAGCAGAGCTTGTGTTATAGGTACTAGATAACTGATATACATAATACAATATTATACATGGATTGATATTTTTTATTATAATTATATAGAAAACGACCAGAACCCCCTGAACAAATGTCTGCAGATATTATAGATAGATAGTATAGTTTTAATAATGTTCCATAAAAAATATATTTTGGCAGGATTCGAAACCTCACCTTCGGTACGGGTGCACTCTAACCAACTAGATCGAACACGTGCTTCGTCGAAAATCTCTGACACCTAGACACACTCTAGCGACGTTAGCTAATTTTTTATTTTTTTTATTTTCTTAGCAAATTTCTCCCGTGCGAGTTACGCCCTATAAAGCAAAAACCTTAGTCTATATACATATATGTGTTTAGGTGTTCATGGTTTTTTTTTTTTGCTGGCTTCACTAGACGTCTATACCATACCACAAGGCACGTTATAGGCCCTGGTATTATCTCAACTTAAGTCTATAGGTATATTTAACCCCAAAATTAAACTTTATACCTCCATAAAATTATGATGTTCACGGTTTGTAAACCTAGTTCTACCTACACTGTTAGACCATGGTCAAATAAATAAATAATAATAAATAATGCTGGACAATTCACACAGCAGTACCTAGCCCCAAGCTAAGCAGAGCTTGTGTTATGTGTACTAGATAACTGATACACATAATACAATACATTACATTCCATTGTACTTGTCTCATGTTAAAATGTCTTTTTTGTAATGTTCTTTTTCTGGTATACAATAAAGTGTTTTGTATTGTATTGTATTGTAGGTACATTACATAGATAGATAAATAATAAATAAATAAATAATGTTGGACAATTCACACAGTTTACACTTTACCTAGCCCCAAGCTAAACAGAGCTTGTGTTATGGGTACTAGATAACCGATATACATAATATAATACAATACATAGATAGATATATTTTTTATTATACATAGAAAACGACCAGAACACCCTGAACAAATGTCTGCAATTCATACACACAAAATTTGCCTAAGTTGTATCAGTGAGATCATCTCAGTTAGACCATCATAGTGGCTATTATCCTTTACTTTCACTTTCTGCCTTTCCTTTCTATCCAATGTAAAAATAGCTATAAGGAAGCGGGATGTATGCAGAGCATCAATATTCACATCTCGTTAGTCATCGGTAGTGATCTATTTGATGTTCTCAAGGTGCTTTATAAATAGCGGCGATAATTCAACAAAAGTGTATGCAATTAAACAGAAATAACTGAGTTGGGATGTTGGATGTGCGTGTAGCGGTCCGCTGCTGAATATCATATCATCTTTAATTATTGAGAACCTCAATAATTGTACTGGCGCATCACTCAATGGTGTAGGTAAGATAATTTGGAAAACACCAGCGTTCATTTTTTTTAGATCTTCATCGTTTTCTTTATGATTTTCACTTTAAACTTATCGGTATAGCATTTCAACAGCGCTTTCAATAAAGTTCTTTCAAGTTTAGTACACTGAAATTAAATCATTAGGTTAACATAGATTATAGTATTTTATATATATTTTAATGTATTATATGTAGTAGTTTATTAAATATTGGTTAAAATATCCTCTATTTACCCACTTTTATAACTTGGTCTCTCTCTCTCTCCCAATAAGGTTTGCTGGAAGAGAACTCTTTTTAGGGTTAAGCTCGCCTTTGCCATATTTTTCAAATTTAATGTTTTATGTATGTATTTTGTTTTTTTCTTGTGCAATAAAGAATAAATAAATAAAAATAAATAGACATTGTTCAAATCACAAATCTCAGCTCTCATTGACTCATCATCATCATCAGCCTAGAGTAGTCCATTGTTGGACATAGGCCTCCCTTAACGAGCGCCATAGCGCCCTGTCTTCAGTCAGCTTGCCGCATAGTCGCTTAATAAAAATGATTACACTAATTGGTAGCGCGCATTATGAAATTGAAAGTTTCTTTAGGTAGGTAAATGATTACGATTTAAAAGATAAGAGTGTTATTTATATAAAAGCTTTTGAATGAGGCGTTCCGTTCTAAAATAAAACCACGCTGAATAAAGTCAAACTCGGAGCAAAAGTATTTTTCATTTCCCGATAGGTACTAAAATGCTTTTACAGGTACGGTATGAATATAAACTTTCATCGAATCTTCCTGCAATAAGAGTAAGTAAAAGTTTTTATCTTTGAAAGAAAATAATCAAATAATATAATTAAATTAAAACTAGTATTTACAATAGAAACAATTGAGCTATCTGCAAACTGTTGCAAACAATCTACAGGTAGCTTGTTTAACAGTCAGTAACGTTTGATATGGATCACCATATCAATACCAGTCGGAAGCGTGCCCAAGACGCTGGATGCATTGTCCCGCTGCTGTATCTATGTATTGTGTTATTATTAAGTATATCAGTCATCTAGTACCCATAACACAAGCTCTGTTGAGCTTGGGGCTAGGTAATGCTGTGTGAATTGTTCAACATTATTTATTTATTTATTATTTTATTTATATGCTTATGTATTTCCATATTTTAAACTTTTAAGGACTAAATTCATCAAATAATATAATAAAATAATACACACTAATTAGCTGCTGCCCGAGTCTTCGACCACGCATTTCAAGTATCTTATGTCTGTTCTCAGGATACTATTTACCTTCCTGCCAAATTTCATTTAGATCCGTTCAGCCAGGTATGGAACTTTCGAATTTATATTATGCATATTGATTTGGATCAGTATGTAATATTGCTATGGATCAGTTTAGCTACCTCTAGATTGTTTGCAACAGCCAGTTAGCACAATATTTCAATACAAAATACTTGTTCATATTTGTTTTTATTAATAAGCAGTAATCAGTAGGTAATTAAATGGTTTCAAAACATGAAAGCGATACCGTTTTGTCACATTCCAATCAAAACAAAGGAAAACATCGTTTTATTTCGTGGAAGAATTGTTATTCCCGTCACAAACACAATAAATAACAAGAAATATTCGTAAACAAAGTAAAGTAAGAAGGACGTTGATGAAAAACATCTTTCAGTAGGGCAGAGCAGACAATTGAGTTGCCTGTCTTGTACATATCATTGATTGATTAGATATATTGATTGTTGTCGGAGAAAATTGAGCTTTATTATTTGAATTCTGAAAAGTCTAGGTATACAACCATTATTTTTACTGACTTCAAGGAGACTTTCGACTTCTATGGCTTCTTCGGCTATTATGTACATTTTTAGGGTTTCAAAGATCGGTTTTGAAACCCTTATGGGTCTCGCTTTGTCCGTCCCCGCTCTTTCTTGAATATCTCAGTAACTACTGCAGCTATTAACTTGAAATTTGAAATAATGATACATTTCGTGCGCCATTACTGATTTTAAAAAAAATATATAAAAATAAATGAAAATGAATATTTTCAGTACAAATTTTGATGTTGAAATTTCAAAAGAGACCTAGGAAGGCAAATGGGGTATCAAATGAAAGGTATCGTTTTGTACATTTCAAAACACTTTTTGAAATTTTTGTAAATTTCATACTTTTTGAAATATTTCAAAAAAAATCGAAAAATTGACCATACCCCCCCCCCCCCCTATCTCCGAAGATTGCAGACCGATCCACGTACAATGTATTAGGCGTTTGTAGATATAGATCTATATTTTACAGGAAAAATATAGAGAAGTCTGTAATAATAATAGTTTTTGAAAAATGGTAAAAAAGGGGGGGATTTTTTTTTCAAAAGTGGGGGTACCTAGGTAGGTACCCCCACTTTTGAAAAAAAAATAAAAACGATACCTTTCATTTGATACCCCACATAGGTATGTGGGGTATCAAATGAAAGGTATCGTTTTGACCATATCAAAACACTTTTTGAAATTTCTGTAAGTTTCATACTTTTTGAAATATTTCAAAAATAGTCGAAAAATTGACCTTTCCCCCCCCCCCATCTCCGAAGATTGCAGACCGATCCACGTACAATGTATTAGGCGTTTGTAGATATCGATCTATATTTTACAGGAAAATATAGAGAAGTCTGTAATAATAATAGTTTTTGAAAAATGGTCAATAAGGGGGGATTTTTTTTTCAAAAGGGGGGGTACCTACCTATGTGGGGTATCAAATGAAAGGTATCGTTTTGACCATTTAAAAACACTTTTTGAAATTTCTGTGAGTTTCATACTTTTTGAAATATTTCAAAAAAAGACGAAAAATTGACCATTCCCCCCCCCCCCCCCCCCCCCCTAGCTCCGAAGATTGCAGACCGATCCATGAATAATGTATTAGGCGTTTGTAGATATCAATCTATATTTTACAGGAAAAATATAGAGAAGTCTGTAATAATAAAAGTTTTTGAGAAATGGTCAAAAAAGGGGATTTTTTTTCAAAAAGGGGTACCTACCCATGTGGGGTATCAAGGTATCGTTTCGGCCTTTTTAAAACACTTTTTGAAATTTCTGTAAGTTTCATACTTTTTAAAATATATCAGAAAATTGATTGTCCAAATAATTGGCACATGTTTGAAACCCTCGGCGCGCGAGTTACACTCGCACTTGGCGAATCTTGTTTTATAATGTATGTTCGCCAATTTTCCCGTCAATATTGGACCAGACTGGCGTGTCTGCGGGTCGCACCACCGACGCGTAAAACACATTTTGGACAGTGTATATTGGCCAGCAAAAATCATGTTTAACATGATTTTACAAAATTAATACCTAGGTATATAGTTTTTAAACTTCACAGGATAAATTGTAATCCTCGTAAATAAAAAAATTATGGGACCAATTCGGATGGAATCATTTTCTAATTCCATAATTGTCCGGTCCGGGCCATAATTGACGGAAAATCGACGAACATACATTACAAAAAAAAGTTATAGCCGAATAGCCGAACATAGAATTCGAGTCTCTTTGAAGTCGGTAGGTAAAAATAAAGGTAGTAGGTACCTAGACTTTTCAAAATTCAAATCATAAAGCTCAATTTTCTCAATTTGAAATAGATTTTAGCTAGCATTTATCGCTGATAAATTTCTAAAAACTGTGCATTTTTAGTTCATTCGATTATATGTTCACGAATTTCCTCGAAACTCAATTTTGGGATGAAAATTATTGTAGGTATCGCGTTCTATTATTAAGAACAACAAAACCATTAATTTTGTTGTTACTTTATCATTATTACTGTGCCGTATCCTGCACCAAAAAATCATACGGAAAATTCACAAACTGTAAAGGTTCTATTTATACAAAGGTGGTATTTTAGTTGGTATAAAATACAGAATCAGCAAACAAACGGACCCAACAAAAGCTTTGAATCGTCGACCATCAATGTCCGGTCCCTACAAACCATAAAATATGCTTCTGCTTTCGGACAATATACCGTGATTGAATTTTACCAAAAACTGTCCAAACTACAATCTATTTCAATTCAATTTTTTACCGCCCTCCCAAAAAAACTTGTAGATTTTGTTGACCTATTTTATTTGTTTGAAATTTAATCCATAACTATATTTTTTCAGTAACTTATCACTATATTTTTTTAGGGAAACAAGAGAGACTCCAACATCTCGTTTTCCAAGCCAACCTAACCTGAACGTGGTGTACCCTGCTGGATAACGAACTAGGCTCTGGTAAAAATATCATACAATCTTCATAATTTGTTAACCTCATATGTACAATTTATAATTATTTTCCATTACTTGACACTGACAGAATTGTCTAACCAGACACGCTACCAATAATAAAGAATTCATTCATTCATATATATTTTCAGGACGGCTTAGATAAGAGCCAGCAGCGGGTTAAGATAGCCGGCATTTTCTGGCCGAGTTCAAAATGACGTGAAGTCGTCGATCACTTGTCTACCGTCACCGGAGCCCCGAGTCCATTTTGACGATACTATCGAGACTTGATCATGAATGACGTGATCATGATCCTCTTATTTTTATGGGATTTGTGTAGTTCTCTGTTCACTCTGTAAATGAACGTAAAAGTATCTATCGCTAATTCGTCACCGTCATCTCGTTATTGTTGACATTTCGTTGACGGCGGTAGTGGACAAACGGCGTTAGGCAGGTAGAAAAAACTTTTATGTTTTAGCGAGATCAGATTGGAATAGAATCATTTCAAACTGCAACGGTTGGACATAAAAGCTTAGGCCAAGCCTGCGCGTCAAACAAGCGGGACGCGTGACGCGAAGCGGGAGTGTCAACAACGCAAAATTAGACGTGCACGCACACAACTTCGCGTCAACAGCGCGAACCGTGAACTTAATTTTGTCTACTGAGGCCGCACGTCCAACATCTAAATTGTCAATATTAAGTTAGTCTCATATTTATGTAACATTAAAATCTCACTGTGGTGAAGAAGACCTTTTATTTCTCCACAAACAACGGCACTTTTTCACTATTACTGTCATAATAAATCATTTATTTTAGACATTTTTGAACAGCTATAGACCTTTTTTAACTTTTTCTACGTACATGTGCGTTCGTGTTTTGTATTGATAGAAGAGGTATGTGTGGCAATGACACATTGGATTTATTTGCGAGTGGAAGTGCTAATAAAATTATTTATAGAAAAAGGTTAAAGGTAAAAAATTCAAGGTATTAAAGGTTTAAGGTTTGTTAGTTAGTTTTTTAATACCTGAATATGATGGTAACAATGAAACTTGGAGATTATCATGATGACCAAATTACGGAAGGTCACATCTTTTGTGCCGCTAAATCTGAAAATATCGCCCAGATCTAGCGACAAAGTAGCTAAAACGGCAACACTGCAAAACGTAAGTCTACGCCAGAGCTCTAATTTGACAAGGTTCCAGAAAAACTACGTCTTAAAATATTTACTTTGACAAGGTTTCGTCCAATTATAATTGCAAACGTAGTCCGTTTGCAATCGGACAGTAGATTAGATTACCTAACTGTACCTAGGTACCTACCTAACTGAATATTCGATGGATATTGAAATCTGGACCGCAATTTGTGACGTCGTCGTCGCGTCTTTTGGGGAGACCCATCTTCATGACGAGAACTAATTTGCTTAGTTCTAATGCTCTTTAAAATTTCATTATATTTCGTATTTCTCAATTTGCAAACAACAGCGTTTTACGATCAATCCATAATCTTAAGTATTAAGTAGGTGCCCTTTATCAGTCGTCTCAAGTGGCAGTCGCTCCTATTGTTCTGATAAAAACCTTTTCTTAGATTCCTTTGTGAAGGAAAATATGATAATATATGAGTATTTGAAGTGGAATATTTACTAGCTGTATTTAAATAAATATGTAATGCTAGAGTCCGGGATTATGAATTTGAGAAGAGAAGCAGATGATGTCCTCAAAGCAGAATTTTCGGAGACGGCGCAGCGAAAAGTAAAAAAAACAAAAACCAAGAAAAAAAATTACGCAGATGCGCAAGACATTATTTTATTGGACAAATGTAACGAGTGTGTGCGACAACAAAACTGCACTCTCTATTATCTCAGTCTCACATGATTCGATGGTACGGAGACCAATACAACCGGGGAGGTGTCAGCCGTAGGTCTGTGTTAAAGCACGGCCACATAAAAGCAGAACCAGAGCCACATTAAAGGTGTGCGTCCACCGGATCGGCAACGAAATCGTACGCAGCGGACGGGGTAAGATTTGGTTTCAAGTACTCGATATTTTTTTGCTGATTTGAGAACCGAGTAATCGAACATTTCCAATATCCATTACAACGTTGACTACGAAATTTTTGGCCAATTTAGAGAAATCTAATAATTAGTAATTTTTCGGTACATTTATCATTTCCAACATCAATTACAACTAACTGAACTATCATATTCATAACTGTTTTCCTGAAAAATCCTGACGCCATACTCCATAATTATCCGATGTTCTGGACAAACATACAGTCAAATTTGGAATCTCCACTTCACGTCCCGTCAAAGAAAAGTTTGGGATAGATTATTCAATTTCTTACAAATTACCCTGAGCAGTGTGTAGTACCTGAGTGAGGCCAACTATACAGTGTGGAAATTAAACTCAGGCCCTGGAGGGAAACTACTTAAAATCCTTAAGCTAGCTCATTTTACTTAAAGGAGACATTCCTTTATTTTTAAAAAGAAACAAATCTGCATTAAAATATTTTTTTAAACTCGCTTGCTTCGCCCGGGACTCGAACCAACTAAAATTTAAAAAAATAAACACTCTTTATTTTATTATACTAATCGGTAGTATTAATATTCAGGATAAAGTTTCTCTAACAAACATTTGGTCTTAAAAATAAAAATAATCGTTAAATCTAACATCAACTTTATTTTACTATCAATTTTGTAACACTTAAATTATTTAACTGATAAATTGTTCGAAATGAGCCCCGTCGTTCCGGCTACACAACATTAGTCGCCGTTGAAATTCATTTCTTGTAGCCTTCAGCAAAGTGTTGTGGTGTATGCCCCTGATAACATTTTCTACCGCAATCCTTAGCTCTTGAACGGTTTCATAGCAAGTTTCATAAATAACATTTTTTACATGACCCCATAAAAAGAAGTCCATGGGCGTCAGGTCTGGACTTCTTGCAGGCCATCTAATCGTGTTGTGTTGGAGAGATAACAGAACTGTTACGTGTCTTTTACTTGTTAAAAGTGAACAGTAACCAAATATTTTTTAGAGAAACTTTATCCTGAATATTAATACTACCGATTAGTATAATAAAATAAAGAGTGTTTATTTTTTTAAATTTTAGTTGGTTCGAGTCCCGGGCGAAGCAAGCGAGTTTAAAAAAATATTTTAATGCAGATTTGTTTCTTTTTAAAAATAAAGGAATGTCTCCTTTAAGTAAAATGAGCTAGCTTAAGGATTTTAAGTAGTTTCCCTCCAGGGCCTGAGTTTAATTTCCACACTGTATGTAGCATGTGAAAAAACTGACCCTAACATAATGGTTGAGATTTTTTTTATTAAGTTAAAAAACGATCAATCATCCAGCTCAACATTCGGCATGTTAGTCATAGTGCGCTCTATAGATTTAGGTCTAAGTCAATTGTCTGATAAAGATAACGAAGTGATAACCCTGCTATATTGATAACAAGTTATCGAGCCATAAATACGTCCGAAATCCTAGATCAATATTGTTATTTTCCACGCAATAAGAGTTTATGAATCATACATAATTAATTTAGTTACAGACCACTTGGCGGTTAAGGGTTTGATAAGTTTATCAATAACCTTATTTGTTATTTGTTATCTGATTGTGTGGTGCAATTATAACGAGATTTATTAAAGTCGCATAAAGGTCGTGGAACTAATTATTTTCATCATTCAGTTCTCGACAGAGTCTCGCATATGCTCCCCTTGGAGTATGGACACTAGGTCCGTGGGGTACCGAGGCTCTCCGGGTTTTCAAAACCCGAGAGCTGGTGAGTATCTGATGCAGCGCTGCCATACAGCCTAGCAATGCAGCCAGCGTGAATCCCCGACTTCAGTATACAAAAAACAAGGGGATCGCGCTATTATGTTAGAAAAAAATGCAATGGGTACTTAGCTAATAGATAATTACATTAATTACTGTGAAAATATAAAGTGGTGTTTGAACTGACGACCTCTGTGACGCGGTAGGCGTAGGTCCGCCTGCGACGCAGGAGGTTGCGGGTTCGAGTCCCGCCTTGGGACAAATATTTGTACGATCTGCAGATATTTGTTCCGGGTGTTCTGGTCTATGTATAATAAAAATTTCTATCTATGTAATGACGTATTATATTATGTATATCAGTTATCTAGTACCCATAACACAAGCTCTGCTTAGCTTGGGGCTAGATAATGCTGTGTGAATTGTCCAGCATTATTTATTTATTTATAACTGTTATCAATTCTCTGGGTATTGGATGTCTAAGAATGATGAGCATAAGAGCATGGAATGGCCACAGATGCAAGGCAATAAGGTTTTCTCAACGTCGAAAAATTATTCGAAAAAACTAAAAAGAGGGCGAGACTTGGGACCAAGTAAAAGAGCGTATCTCCTCCTAAACTATACAAAATAAAACTATGATTGAGGCATTAAAAAAGCTTATAATAGGTATCACAAATAGCCCATTGAAAATTTTGAACTTACAATTGTTCAACGAAATAATAAGATAAAATAGGTAGCGGCGCTAGTTTGGAGCGGTGTACCCTCTTAAGAAGGACGGCATCTTTGGACATGACCTTCCATTGGCTTAGTTCCTCTCTGTTTTTTTTATAATTGTAAAGAGTTTGATTGACCACCAATCGTAGATAATTATGGTATATGATGTACGCTTTCTAAAATGAACTTATTCACTCCGGATCTGGAGACTCCGAGATTGTACTTCACCGGAAAAACATTCGTTCCACTATTTACTAGTACTAATCATTTTAGTATATATATAAGTGGAAATATTTGGTTCGTCGATGGGTGGGACTAGTGTTTACCAGTGAATCTGCCTGTCCAATGGTAGAAAAGGGAATGATGGAGGGAACTCATGTAAATCCTGGACATAATGACCAAAGACCAAATCCACGTCATCTTTTAGTTCTAATAACTAGGGGTTTTTCTTTTTTAGATAACGCCTCATTATATAAAATAATAGATCATGATGGACAATTCAGCTAGCCCCAAGCTAAGCAGAGCATGTGTTATGGGTACTAGATAACTGATTACCTAATACAATAGATAGATTTTTTTATATTTTATTGAAACGACCAGATCACCCGGAACAATTATCTGTAGATCGTACAAACATTTGCCCCAGGGCGGGAATCGAACCCACAACCTTCTGCGTCGCCTAGGCGGACCTTCGCCCACCGCGCCACAGAGGTCGTCCATATCATTAATTGTCTGCTTGTACCTTTATTGCCACATTATTGCGATCCTACTGCGATTTGATATTGCGCTGTGGTTTAATTACTTAGGTATTTGGGTAATTCCGGAGTTCGATATTAATTAATTCAATTAGGTTTTACAGATTTTTATAATATAATGGAATCAAGAATCAAACCCTAATAAATGGTGGGTTCTTCCATCTTAAGATTATCGGACATTTAGCAGCTTCGTTAAATTTGATGCATAAGACGTCCTGTATCAAAACTTCTGTGAAAAAAAAGACTGAAGAAGTCAATTGGGAGTCGCATAAAACCAGCGCTCATTAGCGATATGTATCGTTTCTGGGCATATGCTGAGCGATGCCCCCTTTTTTGTCACTTATTTTTCTTTGTATGTCTTTTCTTTTTGATTTGTGTTATTGTGACGAAAATAAAACCTTTTTACTTTACTTTACAATTTAATAGATGATAGAGAGAGGAAGGATTCGCAACGAATACATCCGACAGAGAACCAAGGTTATCGACATAGCTCAAAGGATTAGCAAGCTGAAGTGGCAGTGGGCTGGCCATATCTCGAGAAGAACCGACAACCGCTGGGGTAAACGTGTTCTTGAGTGGAGACCACGACTCGGCAAACGTAGTGTAGGACGCCCTCCGACCAGGTGGGATGACGATTTGCGAAAGACTGCTGGCAGATGCTGGATGCGGCAAGCTGAAGACAGGGCGCTATGGCGCTCATTAGGGGAGGCCTATGTCCAGCAGTGGACTGATGTAAGCTGATGATGAGAGAGAGGAAGTAAGGTTCAATAATTAGTGAATAGATGATAGAGAGAGAAAGTAGGATCCAATAATTAGCAAGCTCCTTTTCATGCGAATGCGCTATGGCGGGTTGAGTTCTAGTCACCCTGTATAATGTAAAATAATTCGTCCAGACTGAAAAGATGTTCTTTTATTTTGAAACTATATCGCTTACACTCGTCACCCTGCATTCATTGACAGCTCTTTACCACAACCTTTATTCTTCCGCAAGAGCTGCGTGATAGTATTAAGGCGGTGGTATGCGTCAAACTAGTGCAGCCACCAATTTTATTTTATTACTACGTTAAACAAAGGATTTTTTTAATTGACGACCTCTGTGACGCGGTGGGCGAAGGTCTGCCTGCGACGCAGAAGGTTGCGGTTTCGATTCCCGCCTCGGGACAAATGTGTGTACGATCTGCAGACATTTGTTCAGGGTGTTTTGGTCGTTTTATATATATATAATAAAAAATATCTATGTATGTATTGTATTATATTATGTATATCAGTTATCTAGTACCCATAACACAAGCTCTGCTTAGCTTGGGGCTAGATAATGATGTGTGAATTGTCCAGCATTATTTATTTATTTAATTTCAAAAATCCAACGCACAGTTTGTGATACCTATTATAAGCTTTTTTTAACGCATCTGTAATAGTTATATTCTATTAGGCTAAGGCAGAATATCAAAGTTGCCCTTGGTGGCCACCAATATCTATTTTGGATTTACTGGCTGAACTAAATAGAATTAAATTATTAGTGAGACATTAAAAAAAGCTTTTAATACGTATCACAAACTGAAATTGATGGATTTTTGAAAGTTTCTTTGTTCAACATCGTAAAATAGGTGGCGGCGCTAGTTTCACTTATACTACCGCATTAAGTAGTCATGTATTTAAATATATATTATGTACCTACTAAAGTTTGATTTATGTGTTGTATCCGATAAATATTTTTCTTTCTTTCTATCTTTTGAGTAAAAACTTAATAAAAAAGGTTTTTTTTAAACGCGTCGTTAATAAGTAAGTAGATAATTCATTTGGGTTGGGATTTAACGTGATGATAAAGATAAAGATACATTTATTTGACACAAAAAGAACAGCACATATAAACATACAACACAAAGTAAAAAATTAAGGATATTTTACATACTTTGTAGATAGATGATTTTACTAATAATAATTATTATGCTACCTGCCTAGATTTTATACATTTGGTAAAGGTATTTCATAAACTAGTAGATAATCAACTCTAACCTTGTTCAAAATACATTTTACAAAATAGGTACGTACATACATAACATTGAATTGTACCTTACAACAAGCTTTACAACAGCAAGTTTACAACAAGCAAACACAATATGAGATGGGTGCAACATTCCAGATTCTACCCACCCCATTATTCGTGATTATCCGTGCTGACCAAGCATGGGCCAAAAAGGGTCAAACTCAGCTATGTGTTGAACCACACTGGTGCGGATCAACGCTGGATGAGGTGCCAACATGGAGCAGAGTTACCGTGTATGTCGCAGTGAACCGCAGAATTCATATAACTACGTTTGTTATGGTCATACCTTCCTTTATTATAGTGATAAGCAAATTCTGAATGCCTTCGTTAGAACAGTGAAATGAGATGGGTTCCACCCACGGATAATGAACGAATGTTGAGCTCTATTGCGGAGAAGGGAGATTATAGAAAGACGTAGAAGGGTTCTGTACCCAAATAGTTAGTAATCTTTGTTAATGAAGACCATACAGTTAATTTCAAAATCCATTGGTTATTGGTATTTTTAGTGTTAAATATGTATTTTACATTATCTTTCGTACACCCCATGCCTTTTCCTAAATTCACAATTCCTGGCATCTAAAGGTTGCCTGGAAGAGATCGCTTCTAAGCGATAAGGCCGCCCATTGCACTTGTCCTATGTTATGTCTCTGTGTAATGTTATTTTCTGGTGTACAATAAAATTTTTTTTATTGTATTGTAATTGTATTAACCGTCGGTTTAATAAGAAGAAATAACCAAGCCCTTGTGAAAATAAAATGTTTCAAACATTTGAGCTACAGGAGAGAGAAATATAGACAGTAATATTATTAGTTTGCAGTCTTGCTATTTTAATTAAAAGCTCAGATAATAATCCCATCCATTCGTTCGTGTATTTTTGGATACCAGAATAGTAAGTAATTAAGTAAATTAATTGGGCACGTATAAGATAATTAACCTACAGGACCCTTCTAATGATAGAGATTCTCAAACAATTTTACTTTGGCAGTCAGAAAGACTGCTTCATATAAAATGTTTCTTATACTTAGTTCTATTGACGACCTCTGTGGCGCGGTGGACGAAGGTCTGCCTGCGACGCGGGAGGTTGCAAGTTCGATTCCCGCCTCGGGACAAATGTGTGTACGATCTGCAGACAGTTCAGGGTGTTCTGGTCGTTTTCTATGTATAATAAAAAATGACTATCTATGTATTGTATTATATTATGTATATCAGTTATCTAGTATCCATAACACAAGCTCTGCTTAGCTTGGGGTAGGTAATGCTGTGTGAATTGTCCAGCATTATTTATTCATTACAATACTTTGAAGATCTTAACTTCTGTATTTATATAACAGTTAAGATTTAAATTAAGGTTTCCAGCGTCTGAGTGAAAGCATTCCAGGACGGGCACGACCTTCAGCAATGAAGAATACGACAAAGAAGAAGGTTTAAGTAAAAAGAAAGACGTAACTTTGCGACTTTTTTCTGTGAAGATAATTTTATGGAATCATGTTTACAAAACTTATGATCGATAGAATTTTTACTTTACCATAAATTTCAAAGTTAAATATTTAGTGCATCAAAGACGGAGTTGATTTGAGTTGAGGTAGAGTAGGTAGAGGTAGGTATGAGGCTTATAATTAGAACACTTACTACTTACGTAAGTGTTATTTGTTTTTAATAAAATATTCTTATATTTCACATTAATTCTTATAATTAATTAATAAAGATAATATAACTAATAATATAACTAGTGCGTTTCTGACTGTGCGTAACGGATATAATCCTATTCATAGAAAATTAAACAAACAAAAATAAATAAATAAAACTATAGCCCAGTAACAACGGTTTCTTCGTCGCTTCTGTACTTTAGTCTACATACCAAAGCGACAGAAATCAAAAATACCACTTTATTTCCATGACATTTTGACCTTTTTTAAAGTACATTTTATTGTGGAAATAAAGTGTTTTTGAGTTTGCGAAACCTAGCAAGGAAATAACGCACCATGATGGGTCCGTGCACCATGACGGGTCAAAAGGAGAAAAGGACCGAGCTAGTTCATAAGGGTTTCGTGCATACATACATACTTGAACGAATTCCAAAAAACAAAGCAGTTCTGTAAATCATTCACCTAGAAAGAATCCGTTACTTACTCATTTGTTTCCCCTAGTTCCAGAGGATGGTGACGTCGACCCTGCTAAAAATTGTTGACACCTTCTTTATATTAATGCTTTTGCAAATATTACGTCAACGGAACGTAATGTTATCAGAAATTTAATCACAAAAAACTGGTTTATTTCCGTATATTTACGAAAATAAGTAATCTTAACACACGGTATCTTGTATTATGCTTGTACCTTAGAGTAACCACAAAAATAACGGGATAAGTGTCAAAAAAGCAATCTAAAATTTGGTTCGATTCCGGCACCAAATTGTTTTTTTACCCTTGACATTTTAAAAGTACCTAATTACAGCTTGGCAAAGACGTTTAGAAAAAATAAATGTTTTGAGTCGGCTACCCTAATATATTAAATAGGTAAGTAAACATTTTTACCAAGCTGTGCCCTTAGCGCTATATATGGAAGTCTTTTTAACTCTTGCGGTATGCGAACGACACGCAGATAGTCAATAAAAAAAATACTAACTGCACTTTTTTATTTTTTTCTTAGGGACCACCTAGGGATTATTCTCCATACAATAGCGAAAGAGTTTTCCAAATCGAACTTTCTACGTTATGTTTAGAACAGGAATAATCCACTTTCTGAGTAGGTGTAATATTAAATACATAGGTACAGCCGAGCATAGAACCTCCTGCTCTAATTTTTTCTGCCAGTTAAAAAAAAAAACCATACGTCCTTGAGCATAGGTAATGTTCAGTAAGGTTGAAAAAAGGGCCAGGAAGTAGTATATTTCTTATTTTCATGGGACTAAATCTCGTGCGCAAACTACATATGGATAGATATTATTAGATACCATTTATCCTTCTGGTTAAACTTACCAAATTTTTTTACTTATCTTTTAATAAATATGCGAAAATTACCAGAAAACAAACGAAGAATCAGTCAAAAACCAACACAAATGAAAAAGTATAACCAAATACCATTCAATACTGTATCAAAATTAAATTAAATACCTTCCCCAACGTGCAACTCTCACAATTGAACTAAAACCAACATATACACCACTTGAATGTCTTAAAACTCCGTGACACTCGCAAATCGTAAATTTTCGCGCGCGCGCTGTAGCTCCTGTTGGAGACACGGGCGTCTCTCCCAACGGCCAGGCACCTACTGATTTGATTTGAGGATCCCCTTATCATGTTATCACAATAAAAAGCTGATACCAATTTTATTTTTAATACACGGATAAAGTGAGTGGCCAGATTTAGTGTTTGATATTGAGTATTTGTTAAATATAAATATTTGTAGCATGCGCGTAACAATGAGTAATCCCTGAGTAAAGAATAAATTACGCGTGTAAAGACAAAGAGCCAAAATATTTTTATATACCTACGGTGTTGTATGGCCTGTGTTAGGTCATCAATTTTCTCTCGTAACACAAACTCTAACTTGGGGCTAGTTAGCTGTATGAATTGTCCAGCATTAAATTATAATTATCAATTTTACGTAAAAGGCCCGCTACTAGGAAAGCATGTGAATTGTTTTCTAGGGTAGAATAGACAATAATGACATCACATCGACATACATTGCGTAGATTATTGAAGTTAGATGAATTAATTTTAAGTAAATTACGCATTCGATGACAAAAGAACGTATTTTTTCTCTATTCTACTTAGACAACATAATAATAATAATAATCATTTATTTCAGACCATAGCAAAGTTACAGATCTTATTTAACTTATGCTACAGTCCATAGTAACAAACCTCTTGCTTGCCCTGCTGATCAATTCATGTAGTCGTAAAAGAATTCATGCATAGGTAGGTACTGTGACGAATCAGGAACGTTTTCAGCATAAAATTTGAGTTTCTTGACTCTTCCCAATGGCTCGGATCAAAGTGGGACGAGTCAAGAATAACTAATATTTTCGCGTCTCGTTAGCTATTTGTGATTATAAATAAAAACAGGAGTGAAAATAGTTTTACTCACGATACGTTTGAATTAACAAGATCCGTCCATGAATTTATTTAATATTTGATATATGCAGGATTTGGAAACTGAGCAGCGTTTGACTACGCCGACTCTTCTTGTTATCCACACCGCAATGCTTGGAAACAACTTTGATAAAAAAGTCACCTCCAACTCGGGGTGTCAGCGTTTGGAATGGAAAGTTGCGCGATTTCTTTACATCACAGATACCGGCTTCAATCAATCTTTATTGCCAGTGATGACTTACGGATCCAAGACGTGGGCGCTAACTATAGGCCTCGTTCATATTTTATTTTATCATTCATCATCATCATCAGCATACTTTAGTCCACTGCTTTACATAGGCCTCCCCTATGAGCGCCATAGCACCCTGTCTTCAGCTAGCCGCATCCAGCATCTGCCAGTCTTTTGTCACCTGGTCGGAGGGCGACCTACACTACGTTTGCCGAGTCGCGGTCTCCCATCAAGAACACGGTTACCCCAGCGGTCGTCGGTTCTTCTTGAAATATGGCCAGCCCACTGCCACTTCAGCTTGCTAATCCTTTCCAATCCAAATCAAAACAATTCAACATTCCAATTCTAATCCATACCGTCATGCTTAAAAACGAAAGTTTCAATCAGTGCGTCCTACCCGTCATGACCTACGGAGCTGAGACGTGGACACTCACGGTAGGGCTGTCCACCAGTTTAAAGTCGCTCAGCGAGCTATGGAGAGAGCTATGCTCGGAGTTTCTCTGAAGGATAGGATTCGCAACGAATACATCCGACAGAGAACCAAGGTTATCGACATAGCTCAAAGGATTAGCAAGCGGTAAGCACTATATAACAAAAATTCTATTCAATATTCTTAACTCGATACAAAAGAATCTTGAAACAGATGCTCATTACTGGCACTGTAAGTCCGATTGGGAAAAATCTTTTCTTTTCCTTCCTCCAACGACGACCTGTGGCACAGTGGGCTAAGGTCTGCCTGCGACGCAAGAGGTTGCGTGTTCGTTTTCCGCCTACGGACAAATGTTTGTATGATCTTCAGATATTTGTGCCAGATGTTCTGGTCGTTTCCTATGAATAAAAAAATATGAATTAAAAATATGTATTGTATTGTGTATATCAGTTATCTAGTATCCATAACACAAGCTCTACTTAGCTTGGAGAGATAATCCTGTTTGAATTGTCCGGCGTTATTTATTTATATAACTTTCTTTTGTACAATTTCATACATGAATTATTTTAAAAGATTGTTTGCAACAGTCTGCAGTTAGCTCAATTGTTTCAATTGTAATTACTACTTCTAATTTGTTTCTATTATACAATTTTCTTTGATAATAATGTTTATTAATTCAATTCAGATAATCTATAAGATATTGTGGTTTTACCAACCTCGCATCACAGTCTACATTCACGGCTAAAGAAATACATATATTAAAAAGTTTCCTAAGAAATAAGTTCTACAAATCCAGAAGATTCTACAGAATTATTATAGTAATATTCCTAGCTCTTTATTTTATTTTCTGACGTCTCATTGTGAAAATTATTATCTTAGCTCCAGCTTCCTCGAATTTCCTTTTACAATTCTCGATTTACCACTTAGCTATGGGACGATTTATTAAAAGCAATTTATAATCATGTTAGAATATAATTTATTTCAAAACTTAATCAGCAATTACTTTTTTGTGGACATTGTCTATCAAAATATCTTCTTAAGATATTTTAAGTAATACATTTATAACTGATTAGACTAAGTAAGAATAAGAATAAGAATAACTTTATTCTTATTCTTAGTAAGTAAGTATTTTACACTATGTCCTCTACCACAAATAAGATGTGAATAAAAAGATGGAAATATTTTACATTTCAAAGTACTTTCATAATTTGTGATAAAGCTTAAGTTCTTGGTACTTAGGTACCTTCTAAAAGAAAACTTTGTTATTTACAAAAATGGCACAATAAATAAAATGAGAACAATTTAAATAAGCATATTCCTAAATTTCTACTCACCTCTGATAAAAACGATTTCTGTTGAAATCAACAGAAAGACAACTTATTTCACATCGAAGTTTTTAATTACTATTATCTATGTATCTTCCGGAATATTATTCTCTCATTTGATACACTATATTTAGTTTCATCAAGATACGTTCAGCTCTTTACATTTTACAAGATAATAAGAAATCCATATGTTTTCGCTACGATTTTCTAAAAATTACGACTGAATATAGCGTATACATGTCATAGCATAGATCAATGAAAAAATATACATAATAACTATTTTACAATATAACATTTTCCCATAAAATACAATCAAATAGGTTACTGAAGTTTACTTCAGCCTGTTCATTAATATTTACAAAATTTTACCTTTCCTTAACAGCTTTACAAAGTTTGCTGTTGGTCTAATTTATTACACAATTACCTACAGAATTTATTCGTGTAACGTTTGGAAAATGTTTTTCTTTCGCATAAAGTTTAATTAGGTTAATTTTCGCACAATTATGTTTTAGGTAAAATACATAATTTAATTATCCGCCAGTAGTACCTTTTTAACCCACGACGCTAAACAAGGGTGTTTATAAGCTCTAAAACGGTTGAATTGATTTGATTACGTTTAGTTCATTATTTGTTTGAAAAGTGAATAAATAAAATGTGTTTAAGGACAAAGCAGTAAGTTCCTAGTTACGTAGGCAGATAGCCCTTACCTTGCCCAGCATTTCCTCATTCAAATTTTATCCTTAGCGACCCGTAGAGGAAATAAGCCAAGGAAGCCCCCAAAACTACCTGGGATTGTGTCTACCTAAGCTCAGCTCGCAAGAGATACAAGAGTATCTGCCGCAAGGACAAACAGACTTGTAGCCTCATCAAGTACTAAATGAACAAATAAAAGTACCTACGCCAGCCTCAATGTATCTCATCTAAACAAACCAAGCTTTAAACAAATTCCTTCTAAGCCCATTTCTTCGCAGATAGGGTCTAGAGTCGTAAAAACGAAAGCACGAGTTTCTGTGAAATCGTCTTAGAATGTTTATTTTATCGCCACTGTAAAAGTTATCTTAAGTAAGTATTAACCTTGGTTTCCTTTGCACAAATATGTTTTTCTTTAGATTCTAGATTCAGCTTATACTAACAACATGTACTTAAATTTGCTGAGGCTATGTTTATTAAGTGTAAGCAACTTTAGCAACTTTGAATGTTAAAGCAACTATATCTTACTTGGTACAAAACGACGAATGTGCTTACTCGATAACTATAGTCTGTTTCTAAAGCTTGAAAACTAGTACCTAGTACATTGGTGGTATAAATATTACTGAAACAATTAAAAGAAAATATTGTCTGTAGTTTAAATTATTCAAAACAACAAGTTATAGTAAAACAGTAACTGGTATCTCAGCACATGGTTGGTTACCTACACCATCTAACTAAACGAAGAAATCTATCCGCGAAGAAACGAGTCATCTCTTTTTTAGAACCTATGTACATAGATACTTATTTAGGTTCCGGCTTAAAATTTGCGCCACCCCAACTCTTTCCCGTGGGTGTCGTAAGAGGCGACTAAGGGACATACAGGGGGCGGGCAGCAGCGCCTCTTGCAGAATAGATCTACCACCAAACTGCGATCTCCAACCTGCATGCCCAGCGTGGGAATTATGGGCGTGGGTTATACCCCATGAAATTAAAAATTAGGGGAAGCCTGCGTCCAGCTGTGGACATTTATAGACTGTTAAGGTGAGGTGAGGTAGGTATTTCAGAGTAATTCAGAGAGATATGTAGTTTACCCCGTAATCTATGCCACATTCACTATGACAATGGAATTGTCGTAGAATCGCCATTATAGCCAATGGAGGGACGTAGGTCAAAAGCGTCGAGGTTAAAACCGATCTAAACTGTAATTACTACCCATAGGCCGAACAATAATAACCCCATACTTTTATAAATTGTTAAACAA
This sequence comes from Eupithecia vulgata, assembly GCA_946478455.1. NCBI lineage: Eukaryota > Metazoa > Arthropoda > Insecta > Lepidoptera > Geometridae > Eupithecia > Eupithecia vulgata. The sequence continues at coordinate 8,691,785 of OX297879.1, read as the reverse complement.
TAAGCTAATTAACTATTCTAATTTAAGTGACTGTGTCTTTTTTGAGCATAAATATCTTTAAACCTAAACCTAGAACCAATCTAGAACCATTCTCATAAATATAAAGTGTTTGTTGGCCATAATAATCCTCTTACATGTACCGACATAATATAATAAGTGGTCGTATACATAAAAGATACGGATTTTCCCTCAAGATTAGATTTTGACAGATTAATTTCGCCGCAAGCCGGCGTATGAGATTTTCATCAAAGTTCGAATAAAGACTCTCAAAACGCTTTGTGTAGCTGCCACAAATTCGATTAGTTTAACATTGTGTAATATTTATTATAACTAGGAATTTAGATAAGCTACTTTGCATACATACATTATTTACAAAATTATTGACAAGCATAATAATTATCTTTGTCAATAATTTTGTAACCAGTGTGAGACTGGCTCAAGTAATCTGCCAATATAATTCAATCTAGAAAATAACTTCTTTCGACCTACAATATTGTCTGACATGTCCTGTCATTGCCCAACCTAGACTTGATAGATCACATTTAAGTTTATCAAAGAATATTATATATAATATCTTGATAAGAGGAGGAGGCGGTCTTTCGTAACTTAAAATAAATTGTACCTAATGATTAAAACTATGAAATGTTTTCAAATTCCTGAATAAGGAAAATAGGTTTGGAACTATACTCCGAAAACATGGATATTTTATGCAATCCGCTAACCGTAAACTTGGTAATTTGTTTTTCAAAATAGACCTCTTGTTTGTTTACGCTCGTTGCCATGAAAACCATTTGTTACCAGTGATTGTGAAATTATCAAGTGATGATGATTTAAATGCATTTTACGGCGCACATAATATAATACTCAAGGATCAAACTTCTACGGAACCACCTCAAAATCAACCTTTATGCGAAAGAATTATCGTTCAACCAAAATTGTTCCAGCTAGTTGTGATATGCTGAAATTATTATGTTGTTTTTTAACATTAATGGGTTAAAATGATGATGATCTCATTGAAATATTCTCAATGGGATCAATTTCGAAATCAATTTCTATAAAATAGCGGGCATAGTATTATTACAAATGAATCTGATTCCATTCTTAGTTCTAAAGGTGCATCAGCAGAATCCAGGATTGGTATGCTCTATAACACATCTCTTGCAGTACTTCTTGACAGCTCTGTAACCTCTTACGGTAACAGGCGTATCTTGGATGTTCAGCTGACAGAGTCCTCTGCAGTAGTACGCCACTGCTTCTAGACCATCGTCGCCGATCAGTTCGCAGCCTCTGAGGGCTAGCTTCTTCAGGTTTGGACAGCAGCGGGCCAGGATCTGCAATGATTCGTAAAACTGGTTGGTTGGCGTTGTTCGGGTAAATTTTTCTTTGAGTATTACTTAAGGTAGACCCAGCAGCAACAAATTGATAGGTTCTGTTTGAAAGTAGAATAAACTAAGGATAAGGTCATTTGAGTTCTAGGTCAGCCTGACTGGCCTTGGGGACGCTTCCGATTGGTATTGCTATAAATCAGTTGAGCTACATCTAGATTGTTTGCCACAGTCAGCAGTGAGATCCATTGTTTCATTTGTAAAAACTAGTTCTAACTTGGCTTATCTTTATTTTTTACTTATTTAATAGGTTTTTTTTTAGTTTTTAATTGGTGTCAAGTCAATCGTTTCCTTTTCATGCAAATTCATGCGTGTTTCTAGATTTTTCTTCATTACTACCTCTGCCTAACCTAGGCTTCAGTAGGCTTCTCGGATCTTTTCTTATCTGACTCAGACACATCAGTGACTTCGAGGTGCCATAGTCTTAAACACCCTCATGCCGCCTCCACTCCATCATCACACAACACACCAAATGCTCGCGCGTTGACCGCAACTCATAACAATAGCTAGTTGTTTCTAATAGCAATCTGGAATCAATTGACGACCTCTGTGGCGCGGTGGGCGAAGGTCCGCCTGTGACGCAGGAGGTTGCGGGTTCGATTCCCGCCTTGGGACAAATATTTGTACGATCTGCAGGTATTTGTTCCGGGTGTTCTGGTCGTTGTCTATAAATAATAAAAAATATCTATGTAATGTATTATGTATATCAGTTATCTAGTACCCATAACACAAGCTCTGCTTAGCTTGGGGCTAGATAATGCTGTGTGAATTCATCATCATCATCTACAGCTTACAACAGTCCACTGCTGGACAAAGGCCTCCCCTAATGAGCGCCATAGCGCCCTGTCTTCAGCTTGCCGCATCCAGCATCTGCCAGCAGTCCCTCGCAAATCGTCATCCCACCTGGTCGGAGGGCGTCCTACACTACGTTTGCCGAGTCGCGGTCTGTGTGAATTGTCCAGCATTATTTATTTATATTTATTAATCTGATCTTCTCGCACCTGTAGTCCTGCTTCAGACACATCAGTGGCCCCGAGGTCAAGTGCTCGCAGTCTCGAACACCCCCTGGCTACTGCTTCAACACCATCATCGCCCAAGGCACCGCATCCTCGCGCGTTCAAATACCGCAACTTGTAGCAGCGACGGGCCAGCGTCCGTACACCGGAGTCTGATACCTGTGGACAAGGAATAAGAATTATACAGTAGTGCTATTTTCAAACACTCTAGAACTGTGCTCTAGAAGCACCCGGTTTCATTAAATGGCTGAAGTGCTCCATGAGTCCTTGCGCGATTCCTCATCTGCTTCTACGATATAGGTGCAGCAGGCAGGGTGCGCGAAAAAAATTGATAAATCTCGTTAGAAAATCTCCATTTGGATCTATGGCGTTTATTAATTCTCATAAGATCTGTTTCTTTACACTAGTTCATAAAACTTTTTAAAGTTTTTCTACGAAATTTAATAATGTCCCAAAAATTTCCGATTTCGGCAGGACTCGGAACCTGCGGGGTGGGGCGCAGGTTTTGCCAAGTGTAAGAAACGCGCTATAAAAAGCATTTTTTTTTTTTAAGTTTTTGTTATATTGTGACAGAAAATATAAAGTGGCTCTAATATAATTTATTTCCGTATTACATACATTATGAGCATACAAAAATTATACCTATGTACGTCTTTCTTTTTTTTTTAGTGAATAACCGACTCCTGTTTGTTTAAATAGATATTTAGATCGGAATAAAATCTTTAAGAAATGAAATAGGTTCCCAAAATTTTCGATTTCGGTAGAACTCGAACCTACGCCCCACACTCAGTACGGGTGTGCTCTAACCAACTGCGCCACGAAATCCTAAGTCGGTTCACCGAAAATCTTTGGTACCCTTACGACTCTAGCGCATTTAGATTACCAGAATACGCTATACCTAATACAAAAACTGCGTAAAAAACCATCACAAAAGTGTAAAGAAATGTAAATAAAATACGGAATCCGTGATAAAATCGAGGGAAATTAGTTTAACCTGATATCCCAATCGATAAAACAAACCGTATTAAATTGAAAACGAGTCCAGGAATTACAAAGGGCGATTTACTTTCGCTCCGTTTTATGCGGGCCGTAATAATTTCTGACTTCGTCTTCGGGGATCCCAGGCTGTTTTACAGATTTTGCCTTGAACTCGGCTTATAATCATGAATCACACTAATATTATATTTGCAAAAGTTTCGATGGATGTATGGATAGATGGATGGATGGATATATGCTGGCAGATGCTGGATGCGGCAAGCTGAAGACGGGAGGCCTATGTCCAGCAGTGGACTTATAAAGTCATCTAGTGCCCAAAGCTCAGCTTATCTTGCAATGCTTATCTCCCCAAGATAAGCTGACCTTTGGGCACTAGATGACAGATGTAGTTACCTACTTAATTTTTTTTTTGTTTTTTTATAAATAAATAACATTACATAGATATTTTTATTATTCTTAGAAAATACCCAGAACACCCAGGACAAATATTTGCAGATCGTACAAACCTTTTTCCCAAGGCGGGAATCGAACCCTCAACCTCCTGCGTCGCATCGGTCACGAAAAGAAACAAATGAAACCCTGCACCTAATTTTGCTTTTAATAATTTCTGATTGCAACATACATTCCCTAGCTATTTGCCAGAGAATCGATTTAACCTCTGAAATATCTCTTAAGAGACGACATAATAGAAGATCAAAGGTGAACTCGCGCACAAATACCTACCATGTAAAGCAGTTTGATCCCCAAAGACTTTATTGTTCTCTCCGCGAGCTCAATCCTGTAATTATCCGAATCTCAGTTATCCGGATTCACCTAAGGCCCGCAGGATAAGAAACAGGATAATTACTAAAGTGTGTACCGTGTGAACGAAGGTTTGCTTACTGGAGCTGAAGGTTATTACTATTGGCCAAGCTGTGCCTCGGAAAGCACGATAAGCTGGTTGGTCCTGGGTCCGACCTCTCCCTGGTCCTGTTGGTCTTCAGTGTATTCGTATTATGAGGATGGGGAAATAGATAATGCCTGTGTTCAAACACTCGTGCACTAAAATATCGTGCACAAATGACTAATCCTCGTTGAGGCGGCGATAGATGTGAAATGGGCAAATTTGGGTTACATTAAAACAATTTTTCTTCGTCATGTTTATTGATTAGCTTTGAAAAAATACCTAATAATCTATGGGATGCAAGGCTGATCTCCTATGTGAAAAAATACTATTTTAAATTCCGAAATAATTATGCAAAGTAAGTACCTAAACTACCATCTGTTTTCTTAGTTTTTACAATTTTTCTTCTAAACTATCAATCACAAGATTTTTTTATTTTCGTCCCCATATTAAATAGAAGAATACCCATTACCCAGGGCACCTTTGGCTTATTTTTGTAGACAAATGTCTTAATTAAAAGATAATCAGCAAAAACTTGATTTTTGAGCTTACGCCGCCGCTCTGCTCTATTAGGCTTCTTTAAACGCGAAATCCTATGCCTATACTATTGACAAAATCATATATGGGCGATATATGATAAAAGACCAGTCACCGTCTTGCCCGAAATAGTAATAAGGAGTTGAAAACTAAAATCACATCACACTCTGCTCTGCCTAAATTAGTGGTGCTGCGGGAATTGTCCAGCATTGCTTAACTATTTATTGAAGAGGCCCATCACTGCCTAACTCTTCAATGGATTCACTGGCAAAGCTCAAGGGCGAAGATGAATTTAAAATTACTTAATTTAAAACATTTATTCGCCGCCTCTTCTGTCAATCTCTTCCAAAGGGAATTACATTAACTTTTTTCCGTAATCCTCCAATTTAATTTCCTACATTTTGGGGATTTCTTGAGCGGAATAAACTCAAGGGGAATGTCTATCTAATTTGTGGACTCGCTTTAGCATCGACAAATGAGATGACCCACTTTCAAGACGAAGTGACCACGCAGGTTCTCGCATTCTAGGACGGAGTATAGACCGAGATAAGACCAACAACATAAACTTAACATAGCTAGGTCGAGTTCGCAGTAAAATAAATAAAATAATGTTTATTTCTGTAACAAGCCTACAATAATAAGGTATTCCATTATTAAGACCCAAACTTGTGTTAGAGGATCTCGCTTTTCTATAATAAACGTTACAGATTACATAGTAAATGAAACTAAATGACAAAGAAAGAAACGATATGATCGGGGACAAAAATTAGTTAAGCAGATAAGGAAATCTTTCGCAACTGTAATTGGTACAGGAATTATTAGGGATTTGTTGACTTTTTATTGTCGAAGGATTATTATTTGTCCCGCAAAATTTTAAAACTGTGAAAAATCAGGGAATTTTGTCGCTTTCATTACGGATGTAAGCGGGTTAACTACGAACCTTATTTGTGTTGGAAGAACACCAACGTTTCATCCCTAGTTTTAATGGTAATTTTTTTTGTCGCTGTTTAGTTTTTCCAAAGTAGGTAGATACCTATGAGTGCTCGTTCATTCGAGATTGTGATCGTTCGGTCTACAGTTTTTCGAAGTTGTGTGCTTTCGGTATTCCGTTTTGCGGCCTGCTGTACTTTCGGTATTTCGTTGTGCGGTTTCCTGATCTTTCTAAATACCGTTCTCCGGTATTTCGAGTACCGGTATTCCGTAGGACAGTCTCGTATATACGAGCCAATACGTAAAGCTACGAAATGTTCCAAAATCATTACTAATGAACACCAACCTACCTTTTGTTATTATTACTTTGTAGATTCTGAGTAGGTATTGTGTTGAATAATATGCTAATTAATACCGTTTTCAGTGAAGCACGTGTTGTATTCAAACAATGTTTGTGTGTTGTTCTATATTCTACAAGATAATAGAAATTGTTCAATTTACGCATAATTTTCTGCCTCTAATCCTTAATTATAGGTTTGAAATAAACTTCCAAATTGTAGATCAACTTCTTGCAGAGGACAAAAGGTTTTCCTTTCATTAATATATTGAAATTGATTCCCTGATTTATTTTTTAACAATTTGTAATCTGTCGTCTATTATAACATGTATGTATGTGGACCAAACGTATTTTCTTCTTGAATTAAAGTACTTTTATATTAGCAGGGAAATTTCGTAGAAATCAAATCATATCCCCCGGGACATGATTATCGATTTTATGATATTATATGACACTTACACGGGACTTGAACCCACAACCGGACTTCTGACTCATAATTTCCTTCCCACGCTCTGACTCTGGTTTTGGATTTGGCCATCTACTCCTATCTCAAAAAGCCACACTGTATAATAAAGAGTCTCTATTAAAAATTATTACTTCTATTTTTTTTTGTTTATTTTTACTAATTAACAAAGAAAATTACAAGCATATAATAAAATTAAATTAGTACTTACAATTGAGCTAACTGCAGACTGTTGCAAAAAAATAAATTCCATAATTATTTTACCAACTGCGAAAAACACAAGCTTCTCAGAAAATATAAACTTTCGCTATCACAGTGAGGCTTCTTCTGAGGCGAACACGATTCCGGAAGTTTTATCCAGTGTCTGTATTTTTATTGGAACGAAACCTACAACAAGCTGCAGCGCCAAAAGTTGTGGAATATTGACCAGCCTGTGGCTTCATGGATTATGTGGTAGGTAAACCGGAATGATAACTAAACTGATCCACATCAATATGATCGGAAGCATACCCAAGACGCGGGCTGTATTTGCCCCGCTGTATGGCAATGCTGATCTGTGCGTCCTACCCGTCATGACCTGACGCCGGGCTGAGACATGGACACTCACGGTAGGGCTGGTCCACCAGTTTAAAGTCGCCCAGCGAGCTATGGAGAGAGCTATGCTCGGAGTTTCTCTGAAGGATAGGATTCGCAACGAATACATCCGACAGAGAACCAAGGTTTTCGACATAGCTCAAAGGATTAGCAAGCTGAAGTGGCAGTGGGCTGGCCATATCTCGAGAAGAACCGACAACCGCTGGGGTAAACGTATTCTTGAGTGGAGATCGCGACTCGGCAAACGTAGTGTAGGATGCCCTCCGACCAGGTGGGATGACGATTTGCGAAAGACTGCTGGCAGATGCTGGATGCGGCAAGCTTAAGACAGGGCGCTATGGCACTCATTAGGGGAGGCCTATGTCCAGCAGTGGACTGATGTAGGCTGGTAATGATGATGGTAATGCTGATGCGCTGCGCCAGATACTCACCAGCTCTTAGGTGTGTCGTTTCGACCAGTCGCTCTGATAAATTTAATACTTGGTGAGCGGTGGGTAGTAGATTTCTAAATACAATCTTACAAACTACTAAAGCCCGTATTATGAAAGCTTGCTCAGTCATCGACCTATGCTTGAGCAACGCTAATGCCATAGAAAATCGTTACTCAGGCGATGACTGAGCATGCTTTCATCATACGGGCATAAACCTCATGCTATTGGTGACATCCGTTTGAGTATACCGCGTACAAACTGACAGACAAACGTGGAAGGTACTTCGTTACTTTGCCTTTTTGTTTTATCAAAGCGTAGGTTTTCGGTGGGCAGTGGGAACAGCCATTACAGTTCTAATGGATTATCTGAGCTCTGACAGCCAGCGCAAACTGTGGTATACATCTTACCTCAGTGCACTTAGCGACTGAAAGGTATCGCAGCGCAAGCCCTATAGTCCGAAGTATAGTCCGAAGTCGGAGACGCCGGTACAGTCGCTCCCACTGAGCTCTTTATTTTATTTTTTATTTTTTTACTTTTTACATAGCGCTGGACAAGTCACACAGCATTACCTAGCCCCAAGCTAAGCAGAGCTCGTGTTATGGGTACTAGATAACTGATATACATAATACAATACAATACACAGATAGATATTTTTTATTACATATAGAAAACGACCAGAACACCCTGAACAAATGTCTGCAGATCGTACACACATTTGTCCCGAGGCGGGAATCGAACCCGCAACCTCCTGCGTCGCAGGTAGACCTTCGCCCTCCGCGCCACAGAGGTCGTCACGTATTTTTGGCACACAATAATGTTGGTATCTTACCTGAGTACACTTAGCGACAGAAATGTATCGCAGCGCCTGCCCCAGCTTCGCTAGCTCGTATAGTCCAAAGTCGGTGACACCGGTACAGCCGCTTACACTGGGCTCTTTCGGCGCACAATACGCTGGTATCTTACCTGAGTACACTTAGCCACAGAGAGGTATCGCAACGCCTGTCCCAGCTTTGCTAGCTCGTATAGTCCGAAGTCGGTGACACCGGTACAATCGCTTACACTGAGTTCTTTCAGCGCACAATAGGCTGGTATCCATCTAACGCCGGCATCTGAAACAATGCATGGATTTAATGGTTTGTCAATCAAGTAATCATGACCACTAACTAAAACGCCCAAGCGTATTATATCAGATGGTATGAAAATTACAAAAAGAGGGTCAACCTGTGGCCTAACAAATAGCTGAGTTCTGTCGCGTAAGATCCCAATTAATCTAGGTCATCTAGGACTATATTTCTATGTATAACTAAGGCTTTTATTTTATTATGAGACAGGTTTAATAAATAGGATGTCGATTCATTCAGCTGGCGTGGTTCCCTTTGGTTTTTCGTATACTAGATAAAATAGAATAGGCTTGGGGCCAAATTCCGCTAAATAAGTCGCTTTGCCATGACAAAGGTATCGTCTGAAAATGACATATTTTGGAATTTTTCCTTTGATTAAAGAAACTACAATAGAGGGAACATTATTAAGGGGAACCAATCTATCAATCTCTCCGTGCAAAAAGCACCGCGCCGGCACTTCATAGTTTGGGTATGAATTCGTCAAACTACGATAGTTTTTATAGTAAAACTACATAGTTTCTTTCATTTATGGACGATTCTACATATGTAATAATGTAAAAGTAATGTACTTCGAGTACATACGACTGCGTAAGTACTACGAGAGGGCACGTCCGAGAAAGTGTATTAGTAGCATAATTACAGAGCAACTTTCAATAAAACACTTCTAAGTTCTAAGTCTTACCTCTCACGGTCAGCCATATTCTAAGGCTTACATCTCGCGGTCAGATATGGGAAGTTTTCAAATGCGCATAGACACGCGAATCGAATGGTTATTTGTGCGAGTAGGTACTTGTATTGAATCCTGAGCGTAGCGAGGGTTTCAAAGGCACAAGATGCAAAATAACTTTGCTGCCAAGTGAAACACAATTTTTCACCTCACTACAGCGAGAAAAACGCTAGGTGCAAAAAATCACATTAAATATTAAATTAGTGTTTCACGCGTTTTTTTCCGGTAGAAAACTTAATTCGTTTAGTGTTCAATTAATATCTTTGTAGGTGCTGGAAATTAATATCTCCACCGCTCATATTTAATAAAAATACGATTTTCAAACTAATTATGGAAGGATAATTGTATAGAAGAAAATGTTGTAATATGTTTTACAACTGTGGCTGGCCAGTGCGATTATTCAAAGAAATGAGGTTGGTGCACTGACATGAAATAAGTATTTAATGCATTTTCAGTGGAGTTGCGGTATAGAAAAGTATGGAATAGAAAGGTTCGAATTTTAAAAACTCTTTCCATGCTAGCGGACAAAATGCTCTTTTGCACTCAGATTTCTAATGACAAACATAAAGAGCTTTCCGAAGTTGTGAGGTAAAAAAAAATGTCTCTTGATCATAACGCAGTAATAATAATAATGCTGGACAATTCACACAGCATTATCTAGACCCAAGCTAAGCAGAGTTTGTGTTACGGGTACTAAAAACTGATATACATAATAATTATAATATAATACATAGAAAGATATTTTTACTATACATAGAAAACGACCAGAACACCCTTAACAAATATCTGCAGATTTTACATGTATTTTTTCCTAAGGCGGGAATCGAACCCGTAACCTCCCGCGTCGCAGGTGGACCTTCGCCCACCGCGTCACAGAGGTCGTCCATATTCCCAACTAGTTTCTGCTCACGGCTTCGCACGCGTTGTTTAAGGTTATTTCTATGTCATGGAAACTGATTTATGGAATAAAAAGTAGCCTATATTTTATTCTAGACCTAGAACATTCAACACGATCAGTTCAGTAGTATTGGCGTCAAGAGGTAACAAACATCCGTCCAAACATCTAACCATTCAAACTTTTGCATTTATAATATAATAACTAGGCCTAAGGAACTGGTTTCTACTACGTGGAGGGATAAGATATCCATTCAACTTATTTATAAGCTGTTTGACATTTCTATCAGTGTAAATCCCTTTCGAACATATTTATTAAAATTCAATTTAAAGTCTAAAAATATATAAATCTTAGGTTATGCTTTTTAATTAAAAAGCTACATCGTATTTTGAAATATTATTGAGAATTTTATTTAACGTTTTATCTGTCACGCTATTTTCTCATTACGTATGCGAGCCATGCAAATAAAGTCCCGTAAGAAAGTTGTGCTGGTTTGATTCCCGCCCCAGGACATATTACCGTAGGCACGAGCTTTGCGTGAACTTGATGATTAGAAGTTTACTACCTATAAACTCAATTACATCCTGACTTTGATTATTATTTATTAAGTATTACTGTTGGCGACCTCTGTGGCACGGTGGGCGAAGGTCTGCCTGCGACGCAGAAGGTTGCGGGTTCGATTCCCGCCTCGGAACAAATGTGTGTACGATCTGCACACATTTGTTTAGGGTGTTCTGGTCGTTTTCTATGAATAATAAAAAATATCTATCTAGGTATTGTGTTTTATTATTTATAGAGCTTGTGTTATGGGTACTACATATACATATAACTGATATCTATGTAGTACCCATCCATAACACAAGCTCTGCTTAGCTTGGGGCTAGATAATGCTGTATGATTTGTCCAGCATTATTTATTTATTTATTATTATACTAGCGACCCGCCCCGGCTTTGCACGGGTACTATATTATGCATGTATTATACATATAAACCTTCCTCTTGAATCACTCTATCTATTTAAAAAACCGCATCCAAATCCATTGCGTAGTTTTGAAGATACATACATAGGGATATGATATAGGGACAGAGAAAGCGACTTTGTTTTATACTATGTAGTGATCTACCCGTTATGATTCTAACAATGATTACGGTAGAAGGAAAGAAACATGGAAATAGAAATAGAAACTCATGTTCTATCGGATGGTTAATTAAACCTAAATACAGCCTTGCTGGTTAATGGCAGAAAAACATGGTTGTAATAAGCCTCCCCAAACTTAATTGGGGTGGATAAAGGGCTTATCTTTTATCTAAAGGCTTAGGTATGAAAGGGCAATACCTTAATGTCATCATTATCATCATCATCAGACATAGGAGTCCACTGTTGGACATAGGTCTCCCTAATGAGCGCCATAGCGTTCTGTCTTTACCTTGCCGCATCCAGCATCTGCCAGCAGTCTTTCGCAAATTGTCATCCCACCAGGTCGGAGGGCGCCCTACACTACGTTTGCCGAGTCGCGGTTTTTGTATGTATGACTTATAAACACAGGGAACTATTTTATTACTAACAAGACCTCAAGAACAGAGAAGCCCCTAAATTTATGCAGATGCATATTAGATTAAACTAAAAAACTTTTTTAAAGGTAAGATATTTATATTATTCAACTTATTTTTTCTATTTTTATTCTGAATCAATGTCTAGAAACTCTTAGTTTTTTGACAAAGTCGCTTTACAGCCGAAAATTTGTTGTACTTTATTATTTATCTTTTACTAGCAGCGCCTCGCGGTTTCACACGCGTAGTTCCCGTTTTCGCGCGAATTCCGTAACAAAATATAGCCTATGTGCTATTTCGGACTATAATCTATTTCTGTGCCAAATTTTATCTAGATCCGTTCAGCCGTTCTGGCGTGATTGAGCAACAAACATCCATCTATCCATCCATTCATCTAAACATTCGCATTTTTAATAATAGTAGATTCAGTTGAGCTACCTGTAGATTGTTTGCAACAGTTTGCAGATAGCTTAATTGTTTCTATTGTAAATACTAGTTTTAATTTAAATTTGTTATTTGATTGTTATTTTCTTTCTGAATAGTAGGATTACTATTTATTAAACTTTACCTTCACCTCTCCTCACCAGCCTTTGGCAAAGGTTTACTGCTGGACGCAAGCCTCCCCCTGATTTTTTGTCTCATAGTAATCCCCATAATCCGCACGATGGGCATGCGGGTTGGGGATCGCAGTTCGGTGATATATCTATTCTGCAAGAGGCGCTGCTGCCCGCCCCCCGGTGTATATACCTTAGTCGTCTCCTACGACACCCACGGACACACAGGATGTATGTAAGTATGTTTGTTGCTCTTTCACTAAGACTACTGAATGGATTTTGATGAAACTTTACAATAATATAGCTTACATATGAAAATAACACATAGGCTACAATTCATAAAGATATATTGTATATTATCAGACAGACGCGAGAACGGCAGAAGCTAGTATGGTTAATTAAATATAAAGGAGTTACTCACCTGTGACTAGAGTGCACCTCCTAAGGTACAGGTACTGCAGGGACGGACACGTGTGCAGTAGTGCACACAGGCCTGCGTCGGTCACGTTCCCACAATCCGTCAGGTCTACGTACTCCACCGGGGGACGCCGGGCCCCCAGTCGGGGTTCTAGCCAGGCCCATTCCGGCCAGTCTACGTTTGGGCAGCCTAGAAGAAAAATAAATGATATGGGAGGATAACGTAAATAAAAATTAGGGACTATTTTACACAGTATCACCAGGCCCCAATATAAGCAAAGCTTGTGTTATGGGTACCTTACGAGGCTTAGATGTTAGATAGATGGTAGAGGAAAAGAATGTATTCTATCATGAATCGCCTAATTATATCAAAAAGTAGGTAAAGTTTATGAAGACACAATGAATGCGTAAAACAATACCCGTTATAAAAACAGAAACGAGACTGGGGTAAAGCATAAGCAAAACCGATAAAATAACACGTGGAAATATCCAGGAAAGTTTTCGCGGTTCCAAATGAGATTTCTCGGAAAAAATATACTATTCTGTTATCGCCAGCGGACACTCAACCCTGGATCGGACTTATTTCAGCCCTTTATAGGTAGGTAAATATTCCGTTTCATAAGAAACAAAATAACGGTAAGAACAGACGGGCCAGCAACCTCTCAGTATCCACCGAAATTGTAGCAATTTTGAAAGAAAAAACCGCGGGCATTGGGTAACTTTTAGGGTTCCGTGCCTCAAAAGGAAAAAAGGAACCCTTATAGGATCACTTTGTCGTAAGTCAATCCGTATCAAAAGTTACAGCTGTTTATGTCTATTATTTTTAATGTTCAAAGGGAATCACATGCACACAAAACCTATAGGGTACTTCGCGTTGACCTAGAACCATGAAATTTGGCAAGAAGCAAGGTCTTATAGCACAAGTAAAGGGAAAATCCGAAAACCGTAAATTTGTGGTTTATTCATAGAAAATAGTACATTGTTACTCTAGGGTTGGAGGTAATTTATTTAGTCCCGAGATGGGGTTTGGCCAATAGCTCGAGGGACTAAATAAGTTACGTCATAATCGTTATCAAATCAGAAAATCATTGTAGGTACACTATTCGTCTGGGTAGATTTCATTGCTAAAGAGTAGAAGTTTGTACTGAACCCTTAGCTACGCGAATGACACCTAAAACTCTAAAAAAAATATGCCGCCCACCGAACAAACAGTGCGGCGGCTTATTTTTTGCATAATGCAGGACCAGACGTAAACAGCAGTCTTTAGGTATCCACGCACATCGCTATAGTTGCGGTCTTGTTTCTTTTTAGGTAGATAGGTACAACCCATTACAACAACGACAGTTCGTTCTGCTGGACATAGACCTTCCCCAAACGTCGTCACGAGCCCTGAGCCACCTCTGTGAGGTATCCATAGACATCCATGTCCATAGACTTTAGTCTATAGGTAGTATGCTCTATAGGTTAAATGTTTATGGTTCCGGCTCCGTCTGCATGACAGCTCGGACTTTACCTTTGTGAGTACAATGCAATCACAGATTTATAAGTATAGTACTAAAGTAAATGCAATGGAATGTAAAGTGAAAGTAAAAAATTAAAGTGTCTCTTATCTAAACAAAGTCTTTAATTAAATAGATATATTGCATTGGCGACGAGGATGGGATCATCTATCGAGTTACTGCAACCGCTACAATGTCGTCGATCCATCGAGTGGAAGGTCTTTCCACACTCCGTTTCGCATTGCATTGTGGTCGCCACTCGAAACTATTTAGTCCGCAACGGTTATCGAGTTAAAAAAATTTAGAGTGCGAACGCACTACGCGTCAGCGGAACTGCGCGGCCGCGGCACTGAGCGTCAAATTAGAACAAATCACCAAAACAGCCGCGCAGTATCGCTGACGCGTAGTGCGATTAGTCTCATAGGATTTCATAGAAAGAATAACTTGGCCACACCGTATCGCGCCGTTCCGCTCAGTGCGAGGACACCTTTAACTTTAACTTTCGCGATTTGATAACATCTACAACACGGTCATTGTTGTGTGTCGTAATGTGAACGTGGACATTCCTGATTCAGAAGACGAATTCAGGGTAGTCGTGAAAATTGCCGTCAATTCTCGGCGTAACTCCGGCGATCGCTGTAACGCAGTTCGTCAGTAGAGTTCTCACCAGTTAGGTCAATATGCCTCAAAGCAGCCAAGTCGGTGACTAGAGGGGCTATGGAGCGCGCGTCGATGCTGCTTGAGCTGGTGACTGCGAGATGCGTGAGGTTCCTGAACGTAGCCGCGAGGAGTTGAGCACTTGTTACTGTCACCTGAAACATAAGGACAGCTGGTTAGATAGGTAATTAAAAAACTGGCCTTGCAATCTTGCAAGCCTCATTCGCTTTCATAAAAACAGACAAAAAATAGAAATAGAAATAGAAAAACTTTATTTGTCACTCGAACAAGTAGGATCAAACATTAATAAAAAGACACACAGAAATAACAACTTGCTCGAGTCACAAAAAGGCCCTTGTCTCAGCATAATGTTAGTCGCGTTTGCAACCAACGCTGATCTTCCGACAAGACCGGTTTGGTGACGTGAAAATCTAGTTTCCCAATGACTATCACGAAACGTCTATATTTTACCCGTAATGAATGCATAAAAATCATAACCTGAAAGCCACTTCTGTTCCCTACAGAGATCATCTATGTTGACTACTTAGTGGTGCATCGGTTTATTTGCCCCTTGACGAGCAACTGAAGGTAGTGCAGTGTTTTGACAATCAAATTATTTCTTTTGATATGCGATGCAGGCATCTATCATCAGCTTATGTTACTAACAAAATAATCAAGCAGTTGAAATTGTCCCAACCAAATCACTCACAGCACAGTTCTTAGCCCTCCACTCCTTCACCGCGTTAACACACGGCCCTGCCCTAGCCCCCGCGCATCTGGCAGCCACCTCCAGCGGACCAGCAGCCCGGATCCTCTTCCACGCTTCAGGTCGCGATGTCAACCTGGTGACCAGCCGCGACCAGCGCCGGCAGACGCGAGCCATTCGACAGAGATCTGAGACCTAGAACGAGAAAATTATAATTACATGAAAGCATGATACCTGTTCATTCAAAATAAGTAGAACATAGGCGAAGTAACATTACCGAATCTGTGACATTCTTTACCTGCCTTGAAACCTACTCAAATCTTATGCGGGCCAATTTGCGAGGTCGCAGACTTGAATATCAATCTGAATCTTCGTACAGAATGGATAAGGGCTAAATATTTTGTCTTGGTCCCCGGTATTTCTATCTTATCAGCGCAAAGATGTCAACTGTCATCCCTACATAATGCCTCCTCCAAAAATCGTCACAACAACCGGTTCTGTGCTGTTCACATCAAGAGGTTTCCCGCGACCTTTACCAGGTCGGTCCGCATCGTGAGGAAGGTTTCATGAGACAACTCAAATCCTACTAACCTCAAGGTAAGAAAGAATTTTCAACCACAGAGCGTCATTGAGCGTGGCGTCTCTCTGACGTCTTCTTGGCGGATGGCCCTCCGCTAGGGTATGGTATCCCTGGTCTAGACTCAGCTCGCTAAGGTCCGCAGCAAGAGAGAGGGAAGGCTCAGGGGGCGGCGGGGGGCGTCGGCGAGCCCCCCCGCATACGCCCGGCCCGGAACAGCTGCCGGTTGACATTATGGCACTGGAAAGAAGAGAGGGTGATGTCAGATTTAAATCAATGGGGTACTTCTGACTCCGGTGGGTTTCCCCATGGTTACCGCCTTGCTTTTTGAAACTTGGAACACCGAAGACCTACTAAATTTAGCTTATTTAACAACTCTTTTTTTACTTTTATCTAAGCTGGCCACCAAACAGGATATAGCTAATTTGAGGTGCACACTCCATAATTAGCAATAAAGCCTTCGTAATGTTTGTTTTGTGCGAAGATTATTATATTATCAATGTAAAAAAAACTATTCAGGGTTTTTTTTATTATCAACTACACACAGGTCTACTGCCATTCATGTTTAAAATTTAACATGAAAAAATAAAAGATTGAGATCGGATAAATTATGTCGTAGTGTGGATAAATAAATATTTTCGGGGGTAGCTGGGAATCAAAAAAACAACATATTTCTCAACTGGTGCGGCTGTTAAATTAGGTTTATTTTAGAAATAATTTATATATAATTTTGTTTGTTTGTTAAAATACGGTGGTGTTAGTCACAGTCATAATCATAACAATGAGTCACCTATCTCATTATATAATGAAATAGTAAGAGATCCCAAAGCTTTTCGAAGTAATCGACTAAGATTTGAGATGACTTAGTTGGTTAGAGCACACCCGTACGAGGGTGCAGGTTCGAATCCTGCCGAAATCGATCATTTTTTGGAACATTATTAAAATTTTCTTAGAAAAAAAATAACAAATTGGGATCTAGGACGATTGGGATCAAACAGATTTGTGATTTAACATATAAGAACAGTACATTTTGTACTAGACAAAGGCTTATTTGACACTAAAATAGGAGCTAGACGGATACATAAGTGAAGGGGTTGAGTGCGACAGCTAGTTCAAATACCAATGGGTACACGAAACCCGTACCTACTCAAATATCTGTGGTTCAAATTTACTTTCGCCCAGTAGTTTCGATGCAATACGTGTTTATTCGAGACGGTAGCCATGTGGGATTTGTAGCGGATTGTATTGGATTAGACGATCTCTGCGAACACAACGCTACTACCTAGAGTGCTTACCTAGTATCTAGTGAGCTTGGAACCGAGGGAAGACTTGATAATGATATTAATGATGACGATTCTTTGTTAATGGCAATATGTGTCTGATTAGATACAATTCCATCAGTATTAAGTAATCTATATTTCTATACTGATATTATAAAGCGAAAGGGTGTTTTTTGTTTTTTGTCCTTCCTTCGAGCCCTAACTAAGCTACCAATTCGTCTTGATTCTTTTTTTTATCCCATAAGTCAGTTCCCATGGGATAGAAATTAAACAACGCGTGTGAAGTCTTGTGCTTCAAAGATGCAGGTTGGGTCGCGCTGAGACGAGCCACTTGTGGAGTGTTTTATGGTATGATAAGGTCTATGACGCTAGAGGGGACCATCACAAATTCATCAAAGATCTGTCAGCTCTATTTTCTCACAACCTCACTCCAAAATTCTATAGATACACATATAGTTTTTATTAGTGAAAGGTAGGTAGCAGTGACTATATTATTATAATGGTGATCGCAAGACCAACACCAATAATAAAACAGAATTAATACAAATAAAACAAAATAATATTCAAGCTGTATAAAACCGTCCTAGGATTATTTTTAAAAGCTCAATTATAAACTGAGGACAGAGACATTGTACTGGCATGGCATGTAATGGGTGTTTGCGAAGTCGTCGACGCGCCTTGCATAATTAATATAGCAATAAGCATTTAACGTCTATTGAACGCGAGATAAATTCCGTTATTACTGGTTTAGTACGCTTCGGGTGGATAACTTATGTGTATAAAGCGGCGATAGATGTGAAATGGGCACATTTGGGTAAAATTAAAACAATTTTTCTCCGACATCTTTATCAATAAAGCTTTGAAAAAAATATCTAATAATCTATGGGATACAAGGCAGATCTCCTTCTTTTTCTACCTAATACCAGTAATAACTGTGCACTTTCCACAATTATTTCTACCATAATATGTTTTCTTAGTTTTTACAAATTTTCTCCTAAACTATCAATAACAAGATTTTTATATTGGCATCACCATCAGCTTATTTGCGCAAACAAATAGATAATCAGTAAAAACTTGCTCTGTCCCGCTCCTCTAAACACGAAATCCTATGCCTATCCTATTCACAAAATGGCGTCATATATCGCCTCCATATCCGCTAAAGCACCTCTGGGTCATGTTTAACCCAGTTTTGAAACGTCCTCGAATGCACCGTGGGTCATTATTGACCCAAGTTTGAATTATATATGAAATCATCTTCATATATGAATCAATCATCATATATTTTTTATACTTTAAAGTGGAATTTTATTGATAAAAATGGACTTGCATTTATGAAATGTCAATTTTTCTCAATTCGTACTCAGGTACGGAAGAAAAATGAATGATGAAGGTGGAATAGGGTGGAAGAAGGCTAATACTTATCGATTAGGCCTCGAAGTTTCCTTTTGATTTAGTAAACCGATCTTTCTTTTGATCCCATCGAGTTAGAATTCTAACTCGATGTTTGATCCACATTATTTTATGTTTCACTAGCGACCCGCCCCGGGTTCGCACGGGTACTATAACATGCATGTATTATTCCTTCCTCTTGAATTAATCTATCTATTTAAAATACTGCATCAAAATCCGTTGCGTAGTTATTAAGATCTAAGCATACATAGGGACAAACAGACAGGAGAAAGCGACTGTTTTATACTATGTAGTGATGTCGAAGGCATCAAATCTCAAACAAAGAAAGTCGGAAGAAGTCAAAAGCCAATAAGTAGGCTTACAAAATAGGCATTTATGAAAGTCAAATTTTAAACTGCGAATATTATAATTTGACTGAGAAGAGAAAATGAATATAACTCAATTTGTTATTTGATAATAATTCATAAATTACTAGCGGCACGCCCCGGCTTCGAATTTACCTATATTTATTAAAGATAATGTATAAAAAAAGCATATCTCGAGAAGAACCGACAACCGCTGGGGTAAACGTGTTCTTGAGTGGAGACCGCGACTCGGCAAATATAGTGTAGAACGCCCTCCGACCAGGTGGGATGACGATTTGCGAAAGACTGCTGGCAGATGCTGGATGCGGCAAGCTGAAGACAGGGCGCTATGGCGCTCATTAGGGGAGGCCTATGATCAGCAGTGGACGTATAGGCTGATGATAATGATTAAAGACAATGTAGGATTCTAAAGGTAAAAGAATTTTCAAATCGTTTCAGTAGTTTCTGAGCCTCTTCAACTTAAACAAGCAAATCTTTTTCATTTTCTTTATATTTTTGATTGTTTTATTCATTTCTACATTAAATGTTGTTTTAGTGTAAGTTTTATTTTATATTGTAAGAACTTTCCCTCAGTTTTTATTTGTGTATCCTAAATAAAGTATTATTCTATTCAATTTTTTTTTCTCTTTCTAATATTAGTGAAGATTAATAATTATGAAATAAAGTGTTATTCATTTTTTCTTCTATTCATATTTTTTTGTGTGCGAAGAAGTGAAAAAGACAGCAGATTTATATCACTAAAGAAGGTATGTGTCGCATACTCGTTGATCTCTACCTACATAATGTTGTGCGAAGTAAGACGTTAGAAGTAAAAAGAAGAAGAAGTAAAAAGTTAGGTAAAGAAGAACCTGAAATAGGTACGAATTTAATATTTGACATATTTTCGTAATAAAATGCATGCAACAAATAAGGCTTGGTTCATTTCAGTTGTTATTTTGCAGAAAAGTGTAAAAACTATTAAAACTAGTAAAAACTATAAAATTCTATTCTATTTGTCTTGTTGACTGTACTTACTAAACCACCTTCGAGGATTCGTCGGGACTTGCTGACCTTATTTTGCAATTAAGCACGATTGTCTTCACAATGGAGAGATAAATCATAAAGCGGTTGTCATGCGGTTCAAAACAAGACAAAAATCATATTAGAGTCCATAAATGAATGAATTCATATAAGAGGCTTCTCTATAGGGTTATTGGAAAAAAACTAACGATTTTATAGGTAATTTATAACTTCTCATTTATCATTTTATAACTTTCGAAAATTCTTACAAGAAGGATTTTGTATGTTCGGCTAAATGTTTTTTTATGCTCGTCTCGTCGATCTATTATGAAAATTATTTCGCTATTTCTTAAAACATAATCCCGAGGTGATCTCATAAATAAATTTAGTATCCTATAAATCATTTTTATCTCCGAGGAATTAGAATGTTTTTAAGTTTTATCCCGAAAATCTTCAAAACTGTGACATGAGAGATTCAAAAAAGAATAATTAATAATTTTTAAGTATATATAATTTTTATAATAATAATTTTTATGTTTAAATTATTATAAATTATGTACAGTTTAACTATCCTGTCTTATCAAAGCCGCTTTTTAAAGTAAACATGTCGTTTTTTTTTCAAAAACTACTTATTGACCGGTAGCAATCTATTACCGAAACAAGATAGCTTGTGGGAGACCATTAAATTAACAATTAATTATTTTTTTGGTTATAAATAAAACTACACCCGCACAAACGATTAAATTATTATCATAATTTGGCGAAACTAATTTGATAAAGTTAATGACGATAAGTGCGCATCATTAATTTTGTGATAATTTATCAAAGTCGTACAACGAACCTAATTAAGAACAACTTTTTTCATTTTGATGAGGTACGGTTCAAAAAAGGTATTCAGAAGGTAACAGACTGCTGGCAGATGCTGGATGCGGCAAGCTGGAGACAGGGCGCTATCAATGGCGCTCATTAGGGGAGGCCTATGTCCAACAGTGGACTGCTATAGGCTGATGATGATGACGTTTAGATGGATGTTTTTTACTTCTGCACGCAAAAACTGATGAACGGGACTGGCTGAAATTTTATGCAACGACATCAAGGCATACTTTTTGTCCCCTAAAAGTGAAATAACACAATACGTGTCGTATTGAGCTACCTGTAAATTGTTTGCAACAGCTTGCAGTTAGGTCGATTATAAATACTTGTTCTTATTTGTTTCTAGTCTTTGATTGTAATTTTCTATGAACAAAAAGATAATTTTTAAAAGATTAATTATTTGACACGTTGATACGCTAACACCTGCATAACCAAGACCTAATTTTGCGGTTATATGAATATAAAACAACAAAATTAGGTCTTTGCTTTGGAACAACGTATCGTTAGTCTACTTTTTATATCGAAAATAACACGTGCAATGCCGCAGTCTGAAACAAGTCTTAAATAAATAATTTCTCTTTAACTTGTTTACTCAAAACTGCTTTTTTTCGAATGGACTAATATACTGTTGACCGCAGATGGCCATGACAGCGTTACCGGACTTTTCAAAACTGCTTCTACCTCAACCTAGATCACATGGTAGACCGAAACCACTGCCAAAACCTAGTCAATAACCCTGTACCCACAGACTTCAGATATGCCACAGGCGCCACATTCCTGCCCACGCCTGCCCTTGGCACCATCACGATCCTCTCACTACAGTCACAAACTTGCTATCCTAACTGCTAAATATCATGCAATTAAGTACTCTGTAATTCCATGCCTACTCATTACTCAATGATCATCAAAACGCAGATACAGTGACCGGCCTTTGAACCTCTGTAGTTTTTAAAGAAATATTGGCCTGAAATTTGCTAAAATTCCTTAGGCCATATTTTTTTTGAGAATCAAAATCTTTATACGTAAACCAAACCTCGAAATAACAGAACATAGGAGATTTAATGTCTACGATAGAAATCGGTCAATGTGAACCTTCGAAAACCGTTTTAGTGTTATACGTTTTTTTATTTGTTTAATTTAAATAGGTAGTAAACTGCGCTGCCGTCCGTTATCTAAAAAGCGGCTAAGTGACATTTGGTCAATTTTGACTTTTAAATGCCTCGATAGACAGTTCAAAATTCTCTATCGATCTGTCTAGGACACGTGTTCGTATCTTTTATAGTTTCCGATTTAGCGATGGGAAGAAAGCCGTTAAAAAATGCAAAATATTAAAATTGCAACGCTAAATCACGGCTATCTGCAAATACAAGGTGTCTCAAAAGAAATTTCACATTTGTTTTGGTTATTGCGTGAACGCAACTATTCTGAGGGGCGCGGGGGTTGTGACAATCGGTAGCCTGGCTCTTGGGAATTTAGTTGCTATGGAGCGTTTCTCGGGAGCGGACCATGCGTTGTGCGTACGCGAGTTTTATAAAAACGGTAGTTCGGCGACTGTAGCGCGTAGAATTCTGCAGTAATTCGATATATTCGTCGCTTAAATGATGCGCCAAGCACACGACTCATTGTAAAATGGGTCGAGAAGTTTGAAGAGACCGGGTCAACACTGGAAAAACCAAAATCCCAGCGTCCAAGGTCTTCGAAAACGGTCGAAAACGTAGACATTGTCATCCAGTCTATTCCGGACGACTCGAACCTTTCAATTCGGAAGCGTGCTGTGGCCTTAAACGTGCACAGGTCATCATTATGCACAAAGATTAAAAACTGCACCCGTACAAAATTCAGTTGGTGCAAGAATTAAAGCCTCAGGATGCTGGTCAGAGGCTTGACTTCGTAAACCAGATGATTGAGCGCAAATTCCCAAGACCCAAGCTAACGATAGACACACCCCCCGCACCCCTCAGAATAGTTGCGTTCACGCAATAACCAAAAAAAATGTAAAATTTCTTTTGAGACACCTTGTACTTAGCTAAAAAGCATTTAAAGTCATATAACTGGTTTTGTTTTTCTATTATTTATTGCAGTTCTAAGCTACAAAGCGGTTAGGTGCAAATTACTACGCTACAAAGAAGTTAAAGTCTCCTAACCACTTTATAGCTTTGTGTTTTGATTTGATTTTTAATACAACCACAATACTATATGGCGGTTATGTCGCACTCCTTCGCTATAAAGCCGTAATCTACGCTCGGCCATGCGCCCTCCCACCCCCGCGGCTACGTTCCGCCAGGTTTTTGATTTGAATTTAGTGCGTTACAAGGAGCCGTCGCGAGTGCACTCCTGTCACCGTGGGACGGGATAATTGCAGTGTCCAAAATAAAAATTGGTTGCAGTATTCGTTGTTAGTACACTTGATAAATAGTGATCTAATTGCCACTGAAAGTATCATACTGTATTATTTTGAACCATACATTGATGAGCGCTGACCAGGTACACCACCAAATAGAATAAGCTATGAAAAGGAAGGTGAAGATATACTACTTTGAAGATTTGGAAGAAGCAGTGGCTACAATAAATAACTCTAAAGTGGTAGTAAAATCAATGACGCCAGAAAATTTCATCATCTTTTTAAATATTGTATCTGATAGGCGCATTCAAATTCTACCCCCAGAGCGTATTTGAAAAATATGGTAGAAGTATGTTTCAAACGAAATAATTATGATCTCCTGTACAGAAACGATTTCAGTGAGGATTTTAAGTCATTGAGATTTTTAAATGACCGTTATTTAAAGAATAACAATATGTCGATAGTAACTTTCTGATCAGAGTACAAAGGTGTGCAGCCTGAAAGAAAAGAAGCTGTTTTGAGCAAACTCTCTACAATTATTCCACCACACAAATTAACATTTTGGCAAAATTTACCTGTCCGCTAAAATGCACAGACAAGCACTCCAAGGAGTAGGAGAACACTATAATTTCTCAACTTACACATTAATAAGTAGTAAAAAAAGTGCCATTTTATGTAGAAGTAAGAATCTAGTGGATAAGAATGCATGTTACGCAATAAATGTGATTATTTTATTTTTAAGATTTTTATTGTAGCTCTAGAAGAGCATACCTAATCAGGTACTTAACCTACTATGTGCCTTGATTTAAAAGTACCTTCCTACCCAAGTACAATTTAGTATAAGTTTTGTTTGACTGATTTTTTGATAAGCATTTAAGTAGGATAAATTATGGGCGTACGCGATAAGTACGTATCTTGTCTAAGAGATTAGTCTGTAAGTACATAATTGATCTCAGAAAATTTGATTTTAAGTAATAAACCATTGCAATTTGCAATTTTTTTTTTATTATTTTAGCATTTAATGTTGTTTTATAGTAGAAACCCTGAATTATCAATAAAGGAATACTAAACTATAAAGCGGTTATTAAAACAGGTTTTGCATGTAGCTGCCTTTTAGTCATGTGTATCAAGATATATAAATAATAAAAAATACAATTTACGTGCTAATGCTAAGCTTAAAAGCCGTAAAATACAGAAACCCTGTTTTAGTTTTGCAGGAGCCACAAGTCAAAATAAACTATCCTACGCAATAAAGCAGTTATGTGCAAATCCTTAACTAAAACGCCGTTAAGGTATACATAGCCGCTTTATAGTGGTGTAAACTTAGCATTTTCATTAAATCATTGCTAAAACTAAATGCAAAAAATCATTTCGTGAATTATTGTTATCAGGAATGGAGTTTATAGCGAAGCCATTCGATAGTACTCACGTCATTCTGTCTTTCAGTGTCAAAAAATCTGTTATACAAATTATAGTAATCAAATGGCAGCAATTTCAAAATTCTTACCGCGTTTTTTGCGTTTTTCTCGAAACTTGGTTTTGCGACTTAGCCGCTTTTTAGATAACGGACGGCAGTGCGGCAATTTTGTCAATTTACTATTCTAACAAACATAGAAACTACTAAAAATACTTAAAAACAAGTCAGAATCTGAATTTAGCGGGAGTTAACGTGGATTCTTGCAATATTTTTAATAGAATTTTTCCCACTGAGTGCTTTTGCCCGAGTCCCGCACACGCTGTCAAAAAAAGGTTTCACGTATAGTCAGCGATGGAAGCATTTCGAACCTTTTCGAACTGATAAACGCTTATCCATTCAGTTTGAGGAGGTCTCATATTGTAAACGAAATTTAACATAAATACCTTTGACAAAGTTGCGTCCCTATCTGATAGCGCGCGGACTATTACTAACATTTAACGCAGTCTTATGCAATTCAACACGACATCGCATCAAGAAACCATAAATATTTAAAAACCAAACATAATTATGCATAGGAAAGGTTCGATACCATAACTAAAGTCATACAAAAGCTGCCTATCGGGTCATATTTTACATTAATTAGCCCGTCAATTTCCTAAACCATGGCCATTGCCTCAATACGTAATGGACTAGGCATGCCACGAATGTCAAAAGATATGCTGTCCAATCGAGATATTGCTAATGGCTGGTACACTTTTGAACACGTTCCTATATTAGTCCACTGCTGGACATAGGCCTCCCCTAATTAGCGCCATAGCGCCCTAAGCTGTCTTCAGCTTGCCACATCCAGCATCTGCCAGCAGTCTTTCGCAAATCGTCATCTCACCTGGTCGGAGGGCGTTCTACACTACGTTTGCCGAGTCGAGGTCTCCACTCAAGAACACGTTTACCCCAGCGGTTGTCGGTTCTTCTCAAGATATGGCCAGCCCACTGCCACTTCAGCTTACTAATCCTTTGAGCTATGTCGATAACCTAGTTTTCTGTATGATGTATTCGTTGCGAATCCTATTCTTCAGAAAAACCCTGAGCATGAGCATAGCTCTCTCCATAGCTCGCTGGGCGACTTTAAACTGGTGGACCAGTCCTACCGTGACTGTTCCACAAATCCCTACTAAACTATCCCCACTGGTAGGGAAGAACGGATTTTTTTTCCCACTTATTACTACTAGGGGGGGATGTTTTTATTAAACACCTCAGTCGTGGTTCCGTAAGAAAGCACCCCATGACAAAATCTTAAAGCCTAACATCAAGATTTCGTCATGTAGCGCTATATACTCTCTATAAAAAGGTTTCGTTTCTAATCTTTCGACATTTTAAAATGTAATCTACTCTTTTCAGATGTTTTCGATGTTTACGATTCGCGTAACTCTTGTGAGTCCCACTGGGGAACATAATCGGTCCTTTCTTATTTAGGTACTGTATATACTAACGGCCTTGTGACGAAACCCATAATGTGTCATTATAGAAATATCAAGGTGTGGCCTAGCTATTCTTTTTAAGACTGTGTTGTCGTATTGATGTGGGCAGGTGAAATACAGGGCTATAGAAGTTTAGTGCCCAAGTTGAGGTATTTACGGCCCTCGAACAAATTACACTAATATTAATATAGGTAATTATAGGGCATTTTGATCAGTCACCCATAGGGAGGGGCTTTGTGGTTATACCTTTGCTTGGTAGAAGGTATCTACTGGGAAATAAGCTTTATTGTCAATAAAGCTTATTTTATTCCGTAGAAGGTAAGTTCAGCGGATATGGACAAAGGCAGTCAGGATCTAATTTCAGAGTAATCAGTCAGTCAGAATGTATGTAGTCGTTACTCACGTTATGGAATGATTTCTGTTCTAGACACGTTCTCAAGAGTAAATATATGTAGGTAGGTTTAGTTAGTAATTATGAAATGAAACTAATTTTATTTAACCTAAATCTACTACACAAAAAAAATATCTTAGAACTCAACATTATACCTAGGTTTTGCTGCTTATTTTGTGCGCAGTTTTTAGGTTTAAGACAAATATATCCTACACTCAGCATTGTGCTGAGACACTGATGTGTCTACCAAGCGCTGGTTTTCAGTGCATGCCAGAGTAAGGCAGGCCAATAACATAGTTTGATATGCATAAATTTAAATTACAAAAGCCCAATTATTATTATGACAGCTTTTAGTAAAACTCGCTGGTAGAAAGTTATCATCAAGTATCAGTCCGATGATCTGTATTGATCAGCATCATCGGACTGATGAGACTAAAAAGTCTCATCAGTCCGATCATCGGACTAAATCATCGGACTACTGATACTAGGCGTCAAAGCCGTGGCACATTTGCAACATTGTGTTTACAGCACTGACATTGTTGGTAACACTGATGCATCCACAATAATTAACTACCCGAAGCATTCTTTTAAACGTGTTGTTATCTTGTTGAATAGTTTATGACGATAATAAAGTAAGCTAGGGTGTGTTTTATGTGAATGGTGTAAGCGGGAGCGGATTTTCACTCTACAAAATATGTAAAGTTTCGTTCATTGTTAGCTTACCCCCTCGTATTTTCTAAGTCTCATAATTAAATAATGCTGGACAATTCAATCTAGCCCCAAGCTAAGCAGAGCTTGTGTCATCACTAGATAACTGATATACATAAGATAACAAAATACATAGATAGATATTTTTTATTATACATAGAAAACGACCAGAACAGAACAAATGTCTGCAGATCGTACAAACATTTTTTTCAGAGGCGGGAATCGAACCGGAACCTCCTGCGTCGCAGGCAGACCTTTGCCCACCGCGCCACAGAGGTCGTCAAATATATCAGCATCTGTTTTATTTCATAAAATTTGTTAGTTTTTTATAAAATGACTTGCTATCTTCAATAAACAGGAAGATTCTAGTTTTAAAATAGTTATGGATTCATTGAAATTGTTTTCAAAGGTAACAGGGAGGTAAGCTAACAATGAAAGACAATGAACTTCACTTCTTTAGAAAACGCTTTCTCTAATTTCATCTCCAGCTGTCAAATGTCTATTCATATAAACCGACCTCGCGGTTTCACCCGCGTAGTTCCCCCCGTTCCCGTGGGAATTCCGGGATAAAACATAGCCCATGTCACTCCCTGAAAATAAATCTTTTTAATAGTGAAAGAATTTTCGAAATCGGTCTAGTATTCTATATCTTTATTCGTTTCATACAAAAATACAAATCTTTCCTCTTTATAATTATTAGTGTAGATAATGGCCAATATGACTATAAAGGCCTAGGTAGATGTGAATTGAGCGAATTTGGATTACATTAAAACAATTATTCTCCATCATCTTTATCGAAAAATCTGTGAAAAAGAACAATAATCTTTGGGATACAAGGAGAATCCCCTTCGGCTTAAAATTTAAAAAAAAACTATTTTAAATATCAGAAATAATTGTGCAAAGGGCACCTTCGGCTTATTTTTGCAAAAAAAATCTTAATAGTATCTAATAATCAGCAAAAACTTTATTTTTGAGCTTACACCGCTTTGCTCTATCCCGCTCCTTTAAACGCGAAATCTTATGCCTATCCTATTTACAAAATGGCGTTATTGTCCGTCTAGAGTCTAGACTCTAGAGGTTCGTGTGTCAGCCGCGGCGTAAGAATTGATCCCTCCAACTCACCCTTGGATGCCGTAAAAACCGACTAAGGAAGAGAACTACCAGAGCAAGGGTAGCAGCCTTCTTTCGTGTATTTTAACGTAGAGGTGTTACGTACGAACACCGATCTGCCTGCCAAGCGTGGTCATTTGGGCTTCCCCAAATGTACGTGGTTATAGGTGTATACACCATGTGTAACAGCTGCATGCAGGTGGCGTGTTGACGTACCGATTATAGTAAAAATTATATTTCATAAGAAATGAAATAAGTTCCAAAAAAAAATCGACTTCGGCGGGAATCGAACCCGCGCCCCACCGCGGACCAGAGTGCGGGTAAACACTATAACAAAAATCCTTAGAAATATATTTCATAGCCGAGACTTCATATAATTAAACGAAGTAGTTGAAGAACTTTTTCAAATAGTTTTTTTTTATCTAGGTTTAAGTTTACAACCAAATTAATTTTACTGCAGCATCATTAAATGATCAATAAGGCCATCATTTCACGAGAACAATGACTCTTTTTTTCCTTGAGTAACGATCTTCATTATTATAATTATCAATTAGTGATTATTTCAGTCATTATGATCGAAATCACCTGCTATTTATGAATTGAGCGACGCCTTTTATGATTTTAATGGTCATTTACTACTATAAAACCTGCATGCTAAATACACGTTTAAGTTAAAAATAACTAGCAGTTAAAAAGTTGTGGAACTCAGCCCGGAGATGCCGTATAAGGGAATTTCTATCACCAGGTCAGTAACATCCTATTTACCAAGCTTGTAGTTATGTTACATGACCTGTCCCAACAGTGGATCATCCTATTCTGTCTAGGAAAGCTAAGGGCCAGCATGATATTGATTAAAACTAATATTAACTCGGGTGCACTCGACCCATTAGCGCCCTTTGCGAAATGCGCTCGCACGGGCGCCAAATTGGATCTTGTTCTGTAATACCTAGCTTACGTCCCTTGTGCAACAATAGTAAATGCGAAATTTGGAAACATCTTTACACTAAAACTAGAAATCACTCATAGGCACACGTACCTACTCAATGGATTGGACTTGGAAAAACATAGACTAGGTCGTCGATGCAAAACACACGCTTTTTCCAATATTGTGCAATATAACCTAACAGAAGAACAATATCGGCGCCGCCGCTGAAGGTCCGACGAAGTTTGAGATGGGTGGACCTAATGACACCTAATTTGAGCCATCCACTTTCGAGAAGCTAATACCATATGTCCCTTTTTTACTTTTATCTAAGCATTAGGATATTTTTATCAGCAAATACAAAAGTTGGTTAGGTACTTTCCTACCATTTCATAACTTAGAATGGGATTGAAATATTTAAATGAACGACACACCCTAGTAATCAAAGCTCCGTGTCAGCAAGTCCGATATGGCCAAACCAAACCAGTAATATCAATAGCTTGTAGCGTATTAGCCTGGTTGACACAACAGGGAAGCGATTAAACAATTATAACGTCGTGGGGCAACCAGCCAACCAAACTAGGCAAAGAGAAGTTGTAAATAATTATAACGTCATGGGGTAACCAGACAACCAAAACAGGCAAAGGCAACCGAAGGTTGAACAAACACGCTATGGCGATAAATAATCAAAGACGGTTTAATATGTTACGCTGGAGCTTATTGGCGGTTTAACACTTTCATGGTCCAAGACGCAGAAACTGAGGCTGGACAGTGAATGCGTTAAAATTTTAGTTATCTACCTATACTTAACAGTCTTGGTTATAAAATTACACAAAAGATAATAGAGAAGGTACCTACCTAACTATTAATTTGTTAAAAGGGGCATTATACAATATACAGGGTAGGGCAAAATGGTATCTCATTAGGGCAGACCTTTTTGTTTTGTATTACAAAGTTTTGAGGAAGCTATAGATTTTTGCCGAATGCAAATTGCGGCAAAAAATTTATCAAATTTTATATTTACATATTTTATCAAATTTTCAATCAGCCTTGAAAAAAATCATGTCAGAAGAACAGGTTGGTTTCATCTCAAGAGACTTTATTTCCCGTCAAATACTTAGTAAAATTCTGCAAAATTTCATCTTAGTTTAGGCGTTTCGTACAAAATAAGATCATAGAAAAGTCAATTGAACTGAAGTCGTGTCCAAGAGTTCTGTAAGGTCGAGAGGTATAAAGCATTTAGATATTGTATTGCAACGTTACAGCTAGTTATTATCGAAACTTTTAGACAATTTAACCCGCTGTCTCGAAACTACATCACAAGAAACTTCTTCTTGCCAGGTTCTCCAATGAGGGGGCAAAAAATTGTTACAACTATCTCGTTAGGTGGCAGGGGGCGTCAAGTGGAAATTAGGGTATGTCAATGTCAAATGAAAGGAAAACAACCTTATAATACTTCAAAATGGACCGATTTAGAAAAGTCAAAGTTTTCCTTTTTATTTTACATTGACCTTATTTCCAGTTGACGCGAACTATTTTTAGGGTTTCAAAGATCGGTTTTGAAACCCTTATGGTCTCGCTCTGTCCGTCCCCGCTCTTTCTTGAATATCTCAGTAACTACTGCAGCTATTAACTTGAAATTTGAAATAATGATACATTTCGTGCGCCATTACTGATTTTAAGAAAAAAATATATAAATGAATGAAAAATGAAAATGAATATTTTCAGTACAAATTTTGATGTTGAAATTTCAAAAGAGACCTAGGAAGGCAAATGGGGTATCAAATGAAAGGTATCGTTTTGTACATTTCAAAACACTTTTTGAAATTTCTGTAAATTTCATACTTTTTTAAATATTTCAAAAAAAGTCGAAAAATTGACCATACCCCTCCCCCTATCTCCGAAGATTGCACACCGATCCACGTACAATGTATTAGGCGTTTGTAGATATCGATCTATATTTTACAGGAAAAATATAGAGAAGTCTGTAATAATAATAGTTTTTGAAAAATGGTCAAAAAGGGGGAGAATTTTTTTTCAAAAGGGAGGGTACCTACCTATGTGGGGTATCAAATGAAAGGTATCGTTTTGACCATTTCAAAACACTTTTTGAAATTTCTGTAAGTTTCATACTTTTTGAAATATTTCAAAAAAAGACGAAAAATTGACCATTCCCCCCCCCTAGCTCCGAAGATTGCAGACCGATCCATGTACAATGTATTAGGCGTTTGTAGACATCGATCTATATTTTACAGGAAAAATATAGAGAAGTCTGTAATAATAATAGTTTTTGAAAAATGGTCAAAAAGGAGGGGATTTTTTTTTCAAAAGTAGGGGTACCTACCCAAGTGGGATATCAAATGAAAGGTCTCGTTTTGACCATTTCAAAACACTTTTTGAAATTTCTGTAAGTTTCATACTTTTTGAAATATTTCAAAAAAAGACGAAAAATTGACCATTCCCCCCCCCCTAGCTCCGAAGATTGCAGACCGATCCATGTACAATGTACTAGGCGTTTGTAGACATCAATCTATATTTTACAGGAAAAATATAGAGAAGTCTGTAATAATAATAGTTTTTGAAAAATGGTCAAAAAGAGGGGGAAATTTTTTTCAAAAGGAGGGGTACCTGCCTATGTGGGGTATCAAATAAAAGGTATCGTTTTGACCATTTCAAAACACTTTTTTAAATTTCTGTAAGTTTCAAACTTTTTGAAATATTTCAAAAATAGTCGAAAAATTTATCTTTCCCCCCCCCCTATCTCCGAAGATTGCACACCGATCCACGTACAATGTATTAGGCGTTTGTAGATATCAATCTATATTTTACAGGAAAAATATAGAGAAGTCTGTAATAATAATAGTTTTTGAAAAATGGTCCAAAAGGGGGGGAATTTTTTTTCAAAAGGGGGGGTACCTACCTATGTGGGGTATCAAATGAAAGGTATCGTTTTGACCATTTCAAAACACTTTTTGAAATTTCTGTGAGTTTCATACTTTTTGAAATATTTCAAAAAAAGACGAAAAATTGACCATTCCCCCCCCCTAGCTCCGAAGATTGCAGACCGATCCATGTACAATGTATTAGGCGTTTGTAGACATCAATCTATATTTTACAGGAAAAATATAGAGAAGTTTGTAATAATAATAGTTTTTGAAAAATGGTCAAAGAGGGGGGGAATTTTTTTTCAAAAGGAGGGGTACCTGCCTATGTGGGGTATCAAATGAAAGGTATCGTTTTGACCATTTCAAAACACTTTTTGAAATTTCTGTAAGTTTCATACTTTTTGAAATATTTCAAAAATAGTCGAAAAATTTACCTTTCCCCCCCCCCTATCTCCGAAGATTGCAGACCGATCCACGCACAATGTATTAGGCGTTTGTAGATATCGATCTATATTTTACAGGAAAAATATAGAGAAGTCTGTAATAACAATAGTTTTTGAAAAATGGTCAAAAGGGGGGGAATTTTTTTTCAAAAGGGGGGGTACCTACCTATGTGGGGTATCAAATGAAAGGTATCGTTTTGACCATTTCAAAACACTTTTTGAAATTTCTGTGAGTTTCATACTTTTTGAAATATTTAAAAAAAAGACGAAAAATTGACCATTCCCCCCCCCCCCTAGCTCCGAAGATTGCAGACCGATCCATGTACAATGTATTAGGCGTTTGTAGATATCAATCTATATTTTACAGGAAAAATATAGAGAAGTCTGTAATAATAATAGTTTTTGAAAAATGGTCAAAAAGGGGGGGATTTTTTTTTTCAAAAGGGGGGGTACCTACCTATGTGGGGTATCAAATGAAAGGTATCGTTTTGACCATTTCAAAACACTTTTTGAAATTTCTGTAAGTTTCATACTTTTTGAAATATTTCAAAAAAAGAGGGAAAATTGACCATTCCCCCCCCCCCCCTAGCTCCGAAGATTGATGACCGATCCATGTACAATGTATTAGGCGTTTGTAGATATCAATTTATATTTTACAGGAAAAATATAGAGAAGTCTGTAATAATAATAGTTTTTGAAAAATGGTCAAAAAAGGGGATTTTTTTTCAAAAAGGGGTACCTACCCATGTGGGGTATCAAATGAAA
Source organism: Eupithecia vulgata (assembly GCA_946478455.1). Lineage (NCBI taxonomy): Eukaryota > Metazoa > Arthropoda > Insecta > Lepidoptera > Geometridae > Eupithecia > Eupithecia vulgata. Next base: position 8,658,122 of record OX297879.1, on the reverse strand, counting down.
GGTATCGTTTTGACCATTTCAAAACACTTTTTGAAATTTCTGTAAGTTTCATACTTTTTAAAATATTTCAGAAAGTTGATTGTCCAAATAATTGGCAAATGTTTGAAACCCTCGGCGCGCGAGTTACACTCGCACTTGGCGAATCTTGTTTTATTTTTAATGCCAATCGAAAACCGCTCCTTGGAAATAAAATCGGTAGATAGGTGCTCCTAAAAATCGGTGCTCCAATGGGAATATCTTCTTTAATTTAAATGTGCTAATCGTTTTGAACTTTAAATATTATAATCTAATTAAATAATAATCGACTAACTTGACAACAAAGTGTGTTAGAATAGTAAAATATTCATGTAACTACCACACCTGTATAAATTATGATGCAATAAACGAAATATGAAATATGACAAAGACCCTCTTTCACTGCCACTGAATTCTCACCCTTATACCGCCTCTATGATCAGGTATCTTCGATTGAGTTGAGCCTAGATAGCTTTCCTCTAAACTAGCTCACGCAAGTTCCATTATCGCGTGTCATGTCATGTCACTCCACTTTCTATCCAGAACTAGACTTTGCCACGATCCGTCTGCAGTTGCCTTAAGGCCACGGTCGCACCGCAGAGTGGTAGGGCTTGGAGCGGGTTCTTCGATGATTGTCTAAGCGCGTAGTTCTTTGTTGCCATTAATCTACTTTTTGGCCTTTGATACAGGAGTCGATGGATGGAGGCGGCTCAGGACCGCTCTTTGTGGCGTCGTATTGGGGAGGCCTATGTCTAGCAGTGGACGTGTATGGGATGATATAATGATGATGATGAGATACAAATATGTGTACCTACTTACCTATCGTGTTATTAAGTTGCTTTGATTAGCGTGTCGTTTTTTTGACATAGGTAAATCTAGTTTTCATCCTTTGTACTCAGGTATCGTATGTTTGGCAACAAAAAAGAATTTTTGCTTATACAATTTTATTCAATTGGCATAAGGGTGTCATTTCTTCCGTAGCTATAATATAATTCGTGCGCGATTATGGGATGGAACCATTTCCAAGGTAGGTGAAGACAGTATAAAATAAATTTTAGCCAAACTCTGACATATTTTCTAATGCTGCTTATATTTTCTTGCGCAATTTAAAGGCGTCCAAGAAAATGTTGACAGCATTCACCCGCGTCCGATCATACCCCAACTTAAGATAAGTTGGGGTATGATGGATGACGTATCCAAAGTTCCTTTATATTTTGTCAACATTTTGCATGTTGACAAAAGATTGCATGGAAAATGTGACTTAAAATAATTACTTTGACAGGGTTCGGTTCCGTCCCATTCTGATAATACCGGTAAGCGACCGTTTGTTTTCTCTAGGCAGGCGCGTCTCGCCACCATCTCGCATCAAAGCGCTAAGCTACCGTATTGCAGTGCGGCCGTGCCCTGAGCTATTGAACACGTGACCTGTAGGTCGGTCTGGGAAAATGGCCGACGAACAATGCATCAATGTAGGCACTTCGCTTCAGAAATAGGATCTCGTTTACTTATCTACCTGCTGAGGTTTCAAGACTCCTTATAAATTTAACGTTAAGTTGCCCTTGGTGGCCACCAAAATCTATTTTCGTATCTCTGCCTAAACTAAATAGAATAAAACTATTACAGAGGCATTAAAAAAAAGCTTATGATCACAAACTGGAAGATGGATTTTTGAAAATTCCTTTGTTAAACGAAATAATAAGATAAATTAAGTGGCGGCGCCATTTTTTTTTTACATGTCAATGCTACAGCATTCTGGGCACCACTGCCATTTTGATGACGGCTTTTATTTATATTAGTAATAAAGAGGTCAATTTTGAGAGATTGATTTCGAGATTGTCAATTGTTTGTGACGTTGTAGGAGGTAATCTTTGAACTACTGAACTGATTTCAAAAATGTTTTCTCCATTACAAAGATTAATTTTCAATGAATGACAATGACATAGATTATGTTTTATCCTAAAATTCCCACGGGAACGGGTATAACGCGGGTGAAACCGCGAGGTTCTGCTAGTATTTATTAAAGTAGGCTGTTTATGCGGGTCTTGGAGGTGACGACCTCTGTGGCGCGGTGGGCGAAGGTCTGCCTGCGACGCAGGAGGTTGCGAGTTCGATTCCCGCCTCGGGACAAATGTGCAGACATTTGTTCAGGGTGTTCTGGTCGTTATATCTATAATAAAAAATATCTATGTATGTATTGTATTGTATTATGTATATCTTTTATCTAGTACCCATAACACAAGCTCTGCTTAGCTTGGGGCTAGATACTGCTGTGTGAATTGTCCAGCATTATTTATTATTTATAGAGGAGTTTAATATTTTTTACTTTAAGTTTCCGTAAATAGAAAACGCTTAGCCAAAGCGTTGTTAGATATACCATATACTAAAGTAAAAACATAAAATAATTATTATTTACAAAGTTCTAGTAAATAACTAAACGGAGTCACGAAGCTCAATGCCAGAGCAAGGATTAAAAGCCACAAACTTAAGATAAAGTTTTACAGCAGATTACTTGATAGTTCGGACCTCCCACCTAGCTAGGTAACCTAAACTTATCACATTAAGTGTAATAAACATAATTCAAGTCGTTTTAAGGCACTTTGCTAAACTCAAGGGCGCTCGATTTACGTTGTGCGTGAGATTCAATTTGTGCGCCTTTTTTTTGGCGGTACAAGAAATAAAAGCAACGGAAACCCATTGCCGTAAATCGTTAACCATTTTCAATTTTACCCATTTTTTACAGATTGCGATTCTCTGAAGGATATGATTCGCAACGAATACATCCGACAGAGAACCAAGGTTATCGACATAGCTCAAAGGATTAGCAAGCTGAAGTGGCAATATGTTGGCCATATCTCGAGAAGAACTGACAACCGTTGGGGTAAACGTGTTCTTGAGTGGAGACCGCCACTCGGCAAACGTAGTGTAGGACGCCCTCCGACCAGGTGGGATGACGATTTGCGAAAGACTGCTGGCAGATGCTGGATGCGGCAAGCTGAAGACAGGGCGCTATGGCGCTCATTAGGGGAGGCCTATGTCCAGCAGTGGACAAGTATAGGCCGATGATGATGATTTTTTTCAAAGGATTAGAGAATTCCCATATGCTGATCATAATCGGCATTATATTGATTTTTTCGTTGTTTAATGCAGAAAACATATTATTAAAGCAAAAAAATTTAATCCCTCGCGCAATGTGTAAATCGACCCACCTTAAATTATTTATAATTTGAGAATATCGACAGTTTTATATCACGATTATTGAACGAATAAATATTGATGGCACCTTGGAATGGACAAATTATATAAATTTCGTGATTATTGAATATCAAGTATAACATTTATTATTCTAATTCCTATGGGAATTCCATTTGAAATGTAAAACTGTGTTATATATAAAAAATAGTATTAAATTACCTATCTTAACTTTTATAGTAGGCATGGAAATAGCGATCTACCTACATCTTTTTATTCAATGTCAAAGTCAATAACTTTATTTCTTGAGGCTTACAAAATAAACACTTAGACAAATCAAATTTAATACTATAAACAGGTTTATTAATAGTCATTATTATCTAATATAAGAAATAAGATGTTATTGATTTTATTCGCTTCAATTTTTTGTCCACTTGTGGAAGAAGCGAAAAATAAACTACAAGTAAGTTTTATAAAACTTAAAATTTATATATTATCTCAGTCTTAATATAATCTGATTTATATACAAGTCAATATTTATATAAAACTAACTAAGCTTAACATTATTTTCCTTTAATACTATTGTCGGTGCGGAACTGGGCGACATCTGGCCAAGCATTAACATCATTGATGTAATCATCTAAGTAAAACGCTTTCTTGATAAGATTTCGTTTTATGCACCTACTGTTTAAATTTACGAATAGTGAGCTCAGTTGCTTCAGATGGAAGCTTGTTATAAAATAAAAGCGTACCCCATAAATGATTTCCCTACCTTTCGTAATCTATATGATATTTATTGCTCGAATATTTTAGGGATATGGTCCGTAGAGATTTACTGAGTGGTTCTAGGGCTCCAATTTCTGAAACGTGAGCTAAAGTGGTATTTTCTTGAGGTGGATCGATCCACTTTGGTACTTTTAGGCCATTTGATAATTTTGCTACAAAAGAATACCTACTTTATCAATAAAGAAAACTACAACCAAATAACAGTATAAAATAATACTAGTATTTACAATGACTCTAAGTACATAGTATAAAACAAAGTCGCTTCCCGCTATCTATCTGTCCCTATGTATGCTTAGATCTTTAAAACTACGCAATGGATTTTAATGTGGTTTTTTGAATAGATAGATTCAAGAGAAAGGTTTATATGTATAATACATGTATAAATAGTACCCGTGCGACGCCGGGGCGGATCTGAAACTATAGTTATACGAAAGCAAATGCGGTGGATATAAACTTTGCCAAAATACTAATTCAACACATAATAATTTTAAAAAAGTTATTAGGAACTTTTATGAAAATTGACAGCTTTATATAAGATCTCTGCTCTTTTATCGGTGAAGCCACTTTCTGAGCGAACTTAGCCAGTTTTCACATTCATGCTTTTGTTTAGATACTAATCTACGAGTTCTCAAAATAGGGTGGATGGAACCTAGTCAAAATAACCGACTTTCTTCAAGTTCGAAATAATGCTTGGATAGAGAACCCTCAGTAACTATACTTAAGGATTCGGCGACAGCTGCTCGCAACTTCGATTCGATTAAATTATTGTGTTCCGTAATACCAAAAATGATCACTGAAAACTTTTTGTACCTTCGACATTGTGTTGTTATTCTGTAACTAGACCATAGGCTTAGAATGTACAAGACCAACAGTGACAGATTAACGGTGTTACAAAAAATGAAATGTAAATGTGTGCGTGAAATAGTGCTGCCTTGACTCTAACATAATATTATCGATAGTCTTACGGGCGAAGTCACAGGACATAATGAGTTAGTTTAACACAGTGATATAAAAAGTGTTTTATAATATAAAAAATCAAATACTTTTCAAATAGGTTTAACATTGGTAATAGGTTTAATATTGGTAAACAAATAGCAACATAGCTAAAGCTAGGTAACCTATTATTTATAAATGAAATGACTTGGTTCAGTTAATATGAAATAATGTATGTTTATATACATATAAAATTGATATTTCTGTGTGTCTGTTTATTACCATGTTTGTAAAATAAAACGTATCCAAAGTTGTTGTGTGAAAGTCCAATGCATTTATTATAAGTAGGAAATGTAAAGCACTTAATAAAAGTCAAAAGTACGTCTCATCATCACAAAATTAAAATTAAACTTTATCAGTATTTGACTTCCGCTAACAAATTTAACTATATGCTCCCTTAATCACATTCACACATTGTGACTAAGAAGAATTTATATCCAAAAATAATGGCTACTAAAACAAAAAAAAAATACTATTGGCTAACTAATTCAATAAAAATCTTAAATAAAGAGATAATCTCATGTTCTTCTTCTGTTTAGGCTTGTTTAAAATTTTGATGTCTTGTGTTAACTAGTTTTAAGGTGGTTTCAGTGTTTTGAGCTTCCATGATAACGTTGTGAACTCGAGTTTTCTATTATAACCCCTTATCAGATTTTTTTATATTTCGAACGAAAGCTTTTTAAGAGAGCGGACCCACTGAAACAAAGACGGGGGTTAAAAGAAAAGCAAAAATATTAAAACAGAGATGTTTTTAAAATAATCTGAAAAATAATATATTCTATAGTTTTGATTTGTTTAAAGGGTGCGAGTAGATTTAATTTGTTTAATTACAACAATACTCTGTGATATTATTTCTAAGTGACAAGATAATAAAATATAAATAGCTATAAAGAAAATAACACTATGTATTTTTAATGTAAATTTTTCGAAATAAATTTATTAACTTCAAAACCGTAAATTATCGTGGAACATTATATGGCGCTCAATTCATAGCTTAGTACCTCCCCAATAAGCACTTAAATACAGTATTGTGCTGAATTGCTAGTAGTCCTGTATATTATGTTATAATAACCACCCTGTACATTACATTACGTTCTTTTTATTTTACAGGAATGGAAAGTAGTGTTTTATTGTACTTTACAAATCTAAGCCTGTAATGTAATGATAATCCTAGCCAATCACGTCGAACCTACCGGCCGACACGTATTATCGACTATCGATACAATGACATCATCACTTTGTCAATCCCTATCGTAAACAAACAATTTTAATTTTTACTCAAAATTTCCTAAAATTCTTCATTTAGCAATGTAATTTGATGATAAGTCTTAAGAGAAACCTATTATCTAAGCTTTCAATTGCTCTTTTGTCTCATTTTCATACAGCAAATGACGAAATAATGATTATGAAGATTTCAGTAAAAACAGTCGTAAATTACCTGTAAAACGTGTTTATAAGCGAGTTATTACGTTTGTAATGTCACATTCACTCGCTGAACAAGACACCATTGTGGCAGAATAATGATTTTATGTTTTAATCGTAAGATTATTAATTAAAAGCACAAAATTCTTCTCGACTTGGATTAGCGCGGGATCTTAAGGCCTCTTACTCAGCTAAAACAATGACATATCGACATCTTGTGTCGCTATCTCTTTTTCTCTCGTGGCAGTGTGTATTAACTAAATACCTCTCGCTCCCACGCTTTGTTAGTCTATTGAACGTAGTGAAAAAATTCTATGTCTATGAACTAGACAATGTAAACTCTCAGTGTAAACTATGTTCCATAACTAACAAAACGTAACATATTGTTGTTTCAAAAACAAAACAAGGACGAAAACATGTCATTTTCGACGTAAAAATGTGCATAATCGCATTTTGCATATTTTTGCTTACATTTAATTATAGGTGTGTTTTAAGAAAAAAACAACCAGGGACCTATATAAATACTATTCTAATGCGAAAAACAACATGATATGGTGTAAATGTGATTGAATTACAAATCACTTTGGTAGTACGTTTGTATGGGCGAATCATCATCCGCAGGCCTCTTAGCGGGTTACACTGACGCGTCATTGAGATTCTAGTACCTATTACTTATTATGAAGTCCGTCTCTATTTGAGTGGAGCCCTCAAACCTGATCGAAACCTGTTCACTGTTGGTTTGTGATGCGTTTTGTTGCAAATAACTGTTTTCTATTACACCCACACGCTACGGTCAAACTACTTTGAATAGAGAGTTCAGAATCTACGTTTAGAGAATTAGAATATGATTTGTTTGCAAATAATAAAATACTTTTATTGGTAGTGATCAGATAAAAAGCCACAGTAGACATCCGGCATAGCCATTTGGTTTTCGATCGATGGAAACCCACAAATACTGACTTCTAATCCAGCCATCGCATGCTCTGCAACAAAATGTGCCTTGTTATTATTAAAGTTAACGGAATAGTTTGGCATGTTTTAAAAAAGTAAACGGACTTCAAATTCCTGGATAGTGATGGAATTGGAAGGAACACTTCAATAGCGCGATCTCGTTTTTGATCAAGTGGCGACATCTAGGTCATCTAGCGTCTCGACTGGCGGCGCCGTTTGGGAGCACTTTCCGATAGCTGCTGGCATCGCTTCTGGTGTAGCATGTTTCGCAAGGGATTGATTTGATTGATTTTGATTTTTGGATGATATGACGCAGTCTTTCGCTGATTCCTTAACTATTTTGTATTAATACCTATTCACATCTACATATATTTGGATTATCCACAAAATTTCCTACAAAAAGGCCTTAGGATTCGCGTCTAATTCAATTTAATGTAACGAGTGATGTATGTGTATCATGGATGAAACGACGAATGAAAAGACCCCTTGTTTACGCCCGTTGACATATTTATTAGAAACCATTTGTTACCAATGATTGTGAAAATTATCAAGTGATGATGTTTTAGATTCGTTTGACGACGCACATAATTATATAATTACTCGAAGATCATCTTTTATGGAAATACGTCAATGGACACCAATAGAATCATCAAAATCTATTAAAAATCGGCGAAGATATCACGAAAAGTGTCAGATTGTTTAAAAGTATTACGTTGTTTTTTTTTTGTTGATGGGATAAAAACTGCCCTCAAAATTAATTTTTTGGGACCAATTCGAAAGCGGTCATAATTGATGAAGAAATTGAAAAATAAATAAATAATAAATAAAATAAATAAATAAATAATGCTGGACAATTCACACAGCATTATCTAGCCCCAAGGTAAGCAGAGCTTGTGTTATGGGTACTAGATAACTGATATACGTAATATTATACATTACATAGATAGATATTTTTTATTATACATAGAAAACACCCAGACCAACGGAACAAATTTCTGCAGATCGTACACAAATTTGTTCCGAGGCGGGGATCGAACCCGCAACCTCTTGCGTCGCAGGCAGACTCTCGCCCGCTGCGCCACTGAGGTCGTCAATAAATATATAAAGAAACATAATTACAGTCTAAAACAGAACCTCCTTAATTCGGTTACTGGGCACTAATTTCTAAAGGAAATTTGTAGTTTCTGGTTAGGTAATACAAGTTCTCTAACAGATCGCAAAATAAATATAATCTACAAGAATTCCTTCAATTTTCTTATCACCTGATCTAACGAGATTCAATATTACACGGTATTAACGTAAGCCTCGTAATAAAATCTAATGTTACATCGTAAATACCTGTGTTTCTGTGGTTTTATGAGAAAACTCAGATAATAAAATATGTTGGAATATCGTGATTAAAATAAGGTCTGAACTCAAATGGCCTACTCTGAAAACCAGTGCTGGGTGGATGCCTCAACCACAACAGCCTTTATTGATCCACAGCTGGACGCGCTGGCCTTACCTAACTCCCCTACTGAAAATGTTAATTTTTATTAATAAATATACTATTTTCGTTAAATCAGTAATGGCGGCGCACGAAATGTATCATTGTTTTAAATTTCAAGTTATGCCTGGTCTTTCGAAAAAACCAACATTTTCATGATCTTTGAGATCTTATATATGAAATACACCTAATATTCCATTTTATTCTGTACAAAAGCGCCAAGATATTCTATGCTTATCCTTTTCACAAAACGGCCTTGGAAGAGGCCCTTTAATATATTTCTTATTAATTCTTATATTTTCACATTACAGCACAAGACTGAGCTGCAGTGGTTACTGAAATATTCAAGACAGAGCGGCGACGGACAGAGCGAGACCATATGGGTTTCGAAACCCATCTCGAAACCCTAAAAACACAAAATCTCGAAATTAATCTAATATTAATTAGGTACCACGTTTAAAATTACAAATTAAGAGTAGGTAGTCAAGTCCTCTTCATTACGAAAGAAAACAAATTGGAAACTTGTTGTGAAATGCGGTACTTATAAGAATTCGTATTTCAAAACAAATAAAAAGCAATGCACTTCGATGCTATTTCTTTAGACCTATGATGTCATAGAATCTCTAGAAATTATGGGAGCTCTTGTAGCTCCCATAACATCCTAGATAGTAATTGAGAACTAATAAAACTATTCACGCTTGAAAATAAATACTTTATTATTTTTAATCATTTGGAAGAAAAAATAACGATACCTTTCTTGATCACACGCTTGAATGAATCGATTGATTTTAAGCCTCTTTGTGCCCCCTTTCTCTAAAACCCCTCGAAATATCTATCCTTACTTTTTTACCAGCACATTTTCACAAGTCTTGTTCTGGTCCACCAATCAAATTCCACGCAAATCGGATCAATGGTTGGACAGTTGCTATTTGACCATACGCAGCCAAATCATCCAAGCAGCCACTGAAATCTTCGTACGCTTCGCTCATTCGATCAATAAAGACGTTTTCCTTCACTTTTCTTCATTAATCGATATGTGGAGTAGAAAGCCAGCCCAGTTCTGAAATACGTAATCTCTAAACTTACCTTTTTTTTAACCTCTTACTCTATTTAACTCCCTCAAAGCACACTTTGAGCATAAGCTGTACTGACCAGACTTACCCTGCAGGTAGCAGGATTGCTACAGGTCAAAACTCTTCTAAAAATATGAATATCAAAGACAATCGTGTCTCAATAAACCAGTCATGGTAGAAAGGCACGATCCGACTATCGATCTATTCGATTTTCGTGACGCCGCCGCGTACAAGGTATCTGATGAAACCAACAATGTACGGATAAATCAAGATCACTAATCAATAGATCGGACTCTGTTCCCACGAAATCCTTAGATCGCGTTGCTTGTTCTTTACTGTAGAAGTAACATTGGTATTTGGTAGTAAGAATTTTTATTGAAGAAAATAATAGAAATAACATCGATTTTGGGAATAATATTTTCGAAACAACAGAACAAAAGCATTTTATTCGCAAAATATGACGATGAAATTATGCAACGTTTTACAATTTATAGATTTTTTTTAAACTTGCCGTAAATGAAGTTTGTCCATGAGTCGACCAAGTCGTTGCATCCGAAATAGTAAAAAAAAAGATAAAGATTATGATACAAGTGCAGTAACTTGAAAATTACAGCCGAGGCGATATTGCTACAAGAAAGCAGAGGCTGTAATTATCAAAGCGCACGTGTGTCATACGACGTTTTATAACATATTTACGAGGAAATAAATAGAGCTCGGCGACAGCAATAAGTCCATAGGTTCCTGAACTACTTCAAAACCGTGTTCAGGAGTCAGTGGCTTCTCCAGCTTATAATATCAGTAAATTATAACAAAACAAAATAAAAAAATAACTAATTATAACTTATTTATATATATTATTATTTTTCGAATGGACTAAGATGCTGTTGACCGCAGATGGCCATGACAGCGTTACCGGACTTTTTAACTTATTCATAATCTCTACTTTTTATTTACCTATCAAAATAAACAGCTTAGCTGAAAATGGCAATACATCAATGCCTACCTACCATTCATTCCCACAAAATTTCAAATGTAAAGACAAAGTATAGGGTCCGATCGTAAGATTAGAATTTAGGTGCCATTTTAGCATTCGAATTGGTTTTGACGCAAGAATAGCTGGTAGGCTACTGTTGTTTGTAAATGTTTGATTTAAGATAATGTAACCGTAAGAGGTACAAAATGTACGAGGTCGTTGAAGAATCAATAGACAAAATGCTGAGACCTGAGCAGTGTGGGAGCACTAAATGTATTAAGCTGTAACTTTTATTTACTTTCACCGGAACAAAACCAAGACTCAGACAATATACAATAGTAATTTGCTGCAAATCGTAAACCGTTTCCTATGAAATCACATAATAAAACAATATAATGCTAGTGGAACGCAGAAAAAATTCAAAACCATAAAAAATATCTCGTGCCAATCCGCGATGAACCACCTTAATATTCTCGCTAGTAACAAATTTTTGACAGATTTTGGTTGAATCAAAAAATCGCGACTTGAGACACACTTAAAGATCAGCTCACACCAAGATGTGACACGACGTGACGCTGCAATCCTTTGAGACATAGCTCAAAGGATTAGCAAGCTGAAGTGGCAGTGGGCCGGTCATATCTCGAGAAGGACCGACAACCGCTGGGGTAAACGTGTTCTTGAGTGGAGACCGCGACTCCGCAAACGTAGTCCGACCAGATGGGATGACGATTTGCGAAAGACTGCTGGCAGATGCTGGATGCGGCAAGCTGAAGACAGGGCGCTATGGCGCTCATTAGGGGAGGCCTATGTCCAGCAGTGGACTAATATAGGCTGATGATGATGTGACTTTGATTCAAAATTTAACTTAGCTTACCTATAATAAGTGCGGCGCTGCCGCCGCCGCCGCGGGGTGTTTTCGTAAGTCAATCAAATTTGTACCTTTATGCATGGTAAATAAAGGTATATTTTGAATAAAAGTGCGCACAGAGTCGCGTCGCGTTGTGTCGGTGTGAGCTGAATCCGCTGCTAAATTTGAACGGTCTTATAAGGTATTGACTTGCGAGTCTATGTTCCCATGTAATATTATCGTGTCTGTTTTGCTATAAGTTTTAATAAGAATCTTTATTGTGAACTGTGTAACATAGTTGGTCTTATGAACTCTATTATATTATAAATTTTCCAACAGTTATTTTAAAATATATATATATATTTTTTGAACTGTGTAACATAGGGGGTTATGGGTCTCATGATCTATTATATTATACATTCTTCAACAGATATATTATCTGCAATAATAATGGGAATCAATAATCTCTTACAGAATGTTTAATAAAAAAATACCATAAGGTTGTTATCTATTGTTTTACCCTGGTTTTACCGATTCATTTTTGTTTCTGTGACATTACGAGTACCAAAAAGTTATATTATGTTTATAAACTTTATCAAGTCCATTTTTCTCCATACATGATAAATGACGTGAACCCCGCTATTAGTTGCAATTTTAATAATGGGAATTAGAGATGTAACGAATATTCGCATCCGCATTCGCATTCGCGAATATTCGCAGGATTTTCAATATTCGCATTCGCATTCGCCAAAATCTATGCGAATATTTGGCGAATGTTGATGGGGCAAAAACTTACCTAATATATTTAAAAAACTGTTCTCTTTTACATGCGGACTTATAAAAAAAACTCTGCACATCTCGTAAATAGGGATAATGACAGTAACAAAAGGCATCATTATTATGTATTTACTAAATTAAATCAGAGCCATACATGACAAAACGCGTATTATAATTTTTATTTTGATCAAGATCATTTATTATTTTGATAAATAACATCTACAAAATACAATAATCCGCCATGACACGTTGAACAACAATTAGAGAACACAGACCCATGACGTCATGTCGTCACAAAGTAAAATGGAAGGCACAGAATAACCACAGAAATAAGTAATGGTGAACGTATGACTTTCTTCGATCAATAGCTTGCTTCATTGTTTCTTGACAATATTGTTAATACTTGTTTTTATTATTTGATTGTATTTCTTATTTGTAAAGACATACTAATGAATAATAAATATTATGGTAATTCTGTATCATAAAAATTTGTGCATCGGTGACGTCATAGACAGTCGCCACGAGAATTGTAGCGTTTTAGAGCGAAATTAAAAATACATTTTTAAAATCTCAATTTTACCTCCAAAATCCATGTTTTTTGTAGAAATATGTTTTATTTTCTATTCAGTAGATGTTTAAAAATATCAAGGAGTAGTCTCAAAATCAATCATCATGCTTATTACTATATTTTATTACGGTACTCTTATTGCTAATTCTTTAATAGTAACTTTGTAAGAAACTTTGACAAAGGTTTAAAAACTTAACTGAAAAAAAATGTTGAACTGACTTTGATTGGGTGTCTGTCCGTGTCTTTGCACGCGTTTCTACGAAATTAAAGAAACTAAACGTTTAATGTTTATTTTTTTCTCGGAACAAATTTATGTACGATCTGCAGAAATTTGTTCCGTTGGTCTGGGTGTTTTCTATGTATAATAAAAAATATCTATCTGTGTAATGTATAATATTACGTATATCAGTTATCTAGTACCCATAACACAAGCTCTGCTTACCTTGGGGCTAGATAATGCTGTGTGAATTGTCCAGCATTATTTATTTATTTATTTTTTCCCCATGGGAACTAATTTGTGAGATCGAAAAATAGCCTAGCCTTTGCTTTGAATGAAGAAAGAGAATTTAAGGTAACCTTTTAATGGCGGGAACCACTTGACATATTTATGGTTTGTTTTTGGCGTGCACAGACCTTGATCGGAGGACCTAGGACAAGGCCGTCTTTTATTTTTTATTATTATGTTATACTGGTTAATAAATAAATATGAATATTTGAAATATTAAAAAAAAACTAGTTAATTTCTAGTTACACCCAACCCAAATCTCATAAGCTTGAAATTTTAAATTTGAAGCATAGGAGTTTTGGAAATTACACCCTCAAAAGAAAAGAGGATTGAAGTTTTTTACGTGTTTCTTTTAACTCCACGAAGTGGCCAAATTTGCTTGAAATTTACCAAAAATACAACGTATTTCAGGATTTTTCAAAATATTAATGAAATGGTTAGGTATATGAAAGTTTGAGTTTTGGGCTTCGACTTAAAAGGGCTGTAACTTTCTAACGCATAACGCTATTGTACTGTAATTTTCTGAGTATATAAAAAACAATAGATTAAAAAACGACTATCAGAAATTTTTAAGAAAACTCTTAATATGATATGCGTTTTTCATACCATTGTTTTTTATATACTTAGAAATTTTCAGTACAATAGCGTTATGCTTGTAACTTTTAAACCAGTACCCCTATTTATAAGTTTACTTTTTGCATGTTCCGCATCCACTAAGTAAAAAAGGTCTAAACGTGGTCTAAATTTTACTCATTGTTTTCATTGAGGCACTCATTTTTCCCAAAATAACATATAAAAGACAAACAAATCCAACTCCAACCGACAAATGTGTGGATAAAAATATTATCAAACAAACAACGCGATTGGGAGACGAAGATAGCAATTATCAAGCGATTCATCTTCTTTTATTTTTTGCTCTGCATCTGTTTTGATACAATTATCCCAATATCAGTTTCAAATTCTGTGGTTATCAAGGTTGTGAATTGTCAATGTCATGAATGAATGAAATAAACATTATTACTCGTACGTCATAGGTAGTTGAAGATAGCTAATAGCAAGCGTTGGTAATTGGACAACAAGCGCGCCAATAAACAGTACGTGAAGTTGGCGGCAAGTTCGAAATACCAACATTCGCATTCGCATTCGCATTCGCGAATGTGAGCATCGAATACTCGCATTCGCATTCGCATTCGCGAATGTCGAAAATTTGACATTCGTTACATCCCTAATGGGAATCAATAATATATATTAAGTACCTACTCTTACAGAATGTTTAATATAAAAAAATACCATAAGGTCATCTATGGTTTTACCGATTTATTTTTGTTTCTGTAGTAACATTTCGAGTACTTACCAACTTGATAACTTGTTATCAAGTATATTACCTAACTTTATCCATTTTTCTCCATAGGTACATTATAATGAACCCCCTATTAGTTGCAGCGCGTAGGTAACTAACAAATGGAAAACTTGCTAACTAACCACTTAGAAGAAAGCTGACACTGACTTGGCGGAAATAGCATGAAGTATCACATCAGGGAACGCTGGTCGTAGAAAGCAGGCATCATGCAACAGGTATCACCGTTTTCTGTAACTGTCAGGTACTTTTCATACAATGTAAATTTATATTGTATGAATTTTTGATACCTTTTTTTTTTTCGAGACAGCTACGTTTTTTTTAACACTTTTATTGCTCATGCATGACGTTTGCCCCCTCGTTACTACTCGGAGGCTGGGTCAATGGGCTAAATAGGACGAATTTACTATTAATTTAATAAGAAATAGATTTTTTTTTCTTTTATACTTTACTTTTTTTATTTAATAGGCATTTTGGTAAGTATTGGGTATCCTATGTAAAGGACAAGTATCGTACTCGTAGTTATAAACACAGATCGCACGATCTGAGTTTATACTACAAGTTTCATTTGAATTTTAATAATAAAATAATGCTGTATGAATTGTCCACGATTATTTATTTATTTATTAATTAATTCGTAGGTTCGACGGTCAAGAAACAGAAGAACACTAAAATTTACAGTGGTGATGGCTTCAGTGCCGACACCAGACAGATAGGCTCTGGTAACTCTCCCTAAAAAAATATAATAAATCTTCACTATACAGAATTGGATCTGTTACCGTTTAAATAAGTATATGGATGCATCGGCACAATATTATAAAGTCACCTAGATCAGTTTTATCTTCTTATATTCAGGGCCAATGATAAAAAATCGTTTAAGCATTGAATTGTATGCAGCTCTCTAAATTATTAACGTTGATGTTTCTTTCGAAGAGGAATACTTGGTGAAAGATTCTGTAAACTGACTGTTTTTAATGAAAATATAAATCTTGTTACAAATTTGTGTGCTCTCATCAAGATGGCTGAGAGAAGAAGAGAAAGCCTATTCGCAGGGGGGCACAGACAATAAATTTTTAAGAGGACACACGAACTAAACGTCACTGTCAATGTCTTCGAACTACTCCTTGTACCGGAGAGATGGCGCTGTCTGCAACATACTGCTGTCCGCAACACTTGGTTTAAAATAGAGACAAGTCTAGCAGTGATTCTAAAAGTAAGTCAGTAGCTATACAGTAATTGCGCAACTCTGCTTTCTATGTTAATTGGCAAAGACAAGCAATACTCGTTACAGAGAAAAACCAATATCTACATTTCTCGCTTATCTTTCCGTCTCCGGAAATAATAATTAGGTAGATGGAAATAGGCTAGCAGCATGCTAGCAGTCATTTAAACCAGCACGTTCATGGCCTACAACGCAGATGTCACTCGGAACCAGCACGTGGGGCCTGCGTGAGCTGGGCGTTAAACACTAGTTTTTGTCTCCGACTTCGTTATCAGTGAACAATGCCAAGGTACCTATATTATAAGCGGGCTATATTGCAAGCGGGTTAACTACGAAACTCATTTCCGAAATTACGTTATGTTTTGTATTCCGCACCATCAAAACCCGATCTTATTAGAAATCATAGATCTTTCACGAAATTTTAATAATGTCCCAAAAATTATCGATTTCGGCAGGATTCGAACCCGCGCCCCACCGTCAGTAGGTAGGTACGTGTGCTCTAACCAACTAAGCCACGAAACCCTAGTCGGTTCAATCGAAAATATTTGGGACCTTTTACGGCTATAGCGCCGGTGAATTTTCGTGGAAAATTTACACAGTACACTGAAAAAAAAAAACAGTAACAGAAACTGGAATTCCATTAAGAGCAACCGGTTTGCAACGTTAAAATGGAGCCATCTGTTTATACCAGTTAGCATAACTGTAAAAAAACAGTTAAGGTAAAACAGTAAATGTTACTGTCAGAAACAGTTATATATTTCATAACTGTTTAAACAGTTATACATTTCATAACTGTTTAAACAGTTACTTGATTAACTACTGTTTGAAACAGTTAATGATTTATTAGATATTTTACTATATATTTTACTGTTGAGCAACAGTTTCTTTAACTGTGCCTTGAGATGTTTTAAATGTTTCTATACAGTAACGGGTACTAAGGACACAGTTGTATATACTTATTGCACACAGTTACCGGTACTGTAGCAACATTTATTTCTACTGTTTAGTATCAGTTTCTGTAACTGTGGCTTGAGTTGTTTTAAATGTTTTTATACAGTAACGGGTACTAAGGGCACAGTTGTGTAAACTTATTATACACAGTAACTGGTACTGTAGAAATATCTGTTTCTACTGTTTAGTATCGGTTTCTTTAACTGTCCCTTGAGTTGTTTTAAATGTTTCTATACAGTAACGGGTACTAAGAACACAGTTGTATCTACTTATTGCACACAGTTACCGGTACTGTAGCAACATTTATTTCTACTGTTGAGTATCAGTTTCTGTGACTGTGCCTTGAGTTGTTTTAAATGTTTCTATACATTAACGGGTACTGAGGACACAGTTGTATATACTTATTGCACACAGTTACCGGTACTGTAGCAACATTTATTTCTACTGTTGAGCATCAGTTTCTGTAACTGTTCCTTGAGTTGTTTTAAGTGTTTCTATACAGTAACGGGTACTAAGGACACAGTTGTATATACTTATTGCACACAGTTACCGGTACTGTAGCAACATTTATTTCTACTGTTGAGTATCAGTATTTGTAACTGTTCCTTGAGTTGTTTTAAGTGTTTCTATACAGTAACGTGTACTAAGGACACAGTTGTATATACTTATTGCACACAGTTACCGGTACTGTAGCAACATTTATTTCTACTGTTTAGTATCAGTTTCTGTAACTGTGGCTTGAGTTGTTTTAAATGTTTTTATACAGTAACGGGTACTAAGGGCACAGTTGTGTATACTTATTGTACACAGTAACCGGTACTGTAGAAATATTTGTTTCTACTGTTTAGTATCGGTTTCTTTAACTGTCCCTTGAGTTGTTTTAAATGTTTCTATACAGTAACGGGTACTAAGGGCACAGTTGTATATACTTATTGCACACAGTTACCGGTACTGTAGCAACATTTATTTCTACTGTTGAGTATCAGTTTCTGTAACTGTGGCTTGAGTTGTTTTAAATGTTTTTATACAGTAACGGGTACTAAGGGCACAGTTGTGTATACTTATTGTACACAGTAACCGGTACTGTAGCAATATTTATTTCTACTGTTAAGTATCATTTTCTTTAACTGTGCCTTGAGTTGTTTTAAATGTTACTATACAGTAAAAGGTACTACGGGTCCAATAGAAAATACTTCACAAATACAGTTGAAGATATTGCTGCTACAGTACCTATATACAATTGTGTGAAAAAATAAGTATTTACTTATTTTCACACAATTGTAGACACTGCACTGTACTGACACTGTAGCAGTAGTATCTTCAACTGTATTAAGTGAAGTATTTTCTACTGGACCTGTAGTACTCCAAAACATTTCAAGGCCCAATTAAAAAAGCAGATACTCAACAGTGCAAATAAATGTTGCAACAGTACCGGTTAAAGTATATAGAACTGTGCCCTTAGTACCCGTTACTGTATAGAAACATTTAAAACAACTCAAGGCACAGTTAAAGAAACCAATACTTTACAGTACAGATAAATATTGCGTACTAGTTAATGTGTACAATAAGTATATACAATTGTGCCCTTAGTACCCGTTACTGAAGACACAACGGGTTCAGAAGTAAATACTCCTGAAGTACCTGCTTACTGCTGAACCCATAGTATCATACTACGTAGGGGTACCTAAGAGAAATTAAACAATGTAAAATTATTATTACTTTTTTATTTATGTATTTAAATATAAGTATTTTTAATAACGAACTTATAATGAAATATTTAGCATAGAAACACGTAAGATTATTGATCAAGAGTAGGGGCATACATTCTACTTTTCTCAGGCTCTTACATAATGTTGCAAAAAAATTACATAAATTTATACGTGTTAAAGGTAGTCCGCCATACCGCAAATTACAACTATCTCAAAACTTTTCAAATTCTCAATTATAATGAATTAGCTCACTAAGGGTACATACACACGGACGGCAAGTTGCGACGGCAACCGTCGACATGTCGTCGATAACGTGCCGTCCATGTATATGCGCTCTTAGTGAGACAAACATTGTGTATCTACCTAATAAAGTTTAACATACTACAAGTAAACAACACTACACCAGGAACCAGCACGTGGGGCCTGCGTGAGCTGGGCGTTAAACACTAGTTTTTGTCTCCGACTTCGTTATCAGTGAACAATGCCAAGGTACCTATATTATAAGCGGGCTATATTGCAAGCGGGTTAACTACGAAACTCATTTCCGAAATTACGTTATGTTTTGTATTCCGCACCATCAAAACCCGATCTTATTAGAAATCATAGATCTTTCACGAAATTTTAATAATGTCCCAAAAATTATCGATTTCGGCAGGATTCGAACCCGCGCCCCACCGTCAGTAGGTAGGTACGTGTGCTCTAACCAACTAAGCCACGAAACCCTAGTCGGTTCAATCGAAAATATTTGGGACCTTTTACGGCTATAGCGCCGGTGAATTTTCGTGGAAAATTTACACAGTATACGACTAAGCAAAAAGCTAAATCATAGATCTACTGAAAAATAAAGTTCTCGTCATCCATCACAGCAAGTATATGACTTTCCCAATATGTGGATCGGGAAAGTCTTTCCCAAGTGGATCTAATGAGAAATAAAGTTTTCGATAGATCCATCATGGATCTAGTCGATGGATCTTACGGATTCCAGTTAGATCCATCCATTCCTTCTGTTCTACAAACTTTCTAACTATTTTAGATTTTCCACGACAAGGTAGAGGAACCACTGTATTTTTCAAAATTAGCTTAGATTATACCCATTTTAATAATATCTTACTAGGCGAAAGCTGAACCAAAGCTTGAATCACACTTCACTATTACAAATGCGAAAGTTTGGATGGATGTTTGTTGCCTCATCTCGCCCAAACTGCTGAATAAATCGCGTTTAAATTTTGCTTAGACGTAGTACCTGGAATATAGAATTAGAAGATGGTATGTATGGTTTTCCCTTATGCATTAGGTATGGGCTTTTTATCAAGGAAAAGGCATCCAAAGCCGAGGGCCTGCGACGCAGAAGGTTGCGGGTTCGATTCCCGCCTCGGGACAAATCTGTGTACGTTCTGCAGACATTTGTTCAGAGTGTTCTGGTCGTTTTCTTTATATAATAAAAAATATCTATCTTTGTAATGTTTTGTATTATGTATTTATATATCAGTTATCTAGTACCCATAACACAAGCTCTGCTTAGCTTGGGGCTAGATAATGCTGTGTGAATTGTTCAGCATTATTATTATATAAACTGTGAAAATTACGTCAATAACAATGATAAAATAAACTACATAGTAAAAAGGAACACAGAGAAGGGTTTCCATAATGTGATAAAGGATTTTGGACAGTTCACGTCAAGATCTTTTATCCCTCGGGACTCTTTTATCCCTCGGGACTCTTTGGTCGCGTAACGTTATCTTTTAATTAAATTGGATAGTTCTCTACACAAGTTAATTAACATCTCAGTATCGTGAATGTTTTACAAACGCAGTGGGAATTTCCGTTCACAGATTTTTCAGAAATGAAGAGTAAGACTGGTGAAATCGGGGTTCTAGGTTCTATAAACTAGAACCCCGAATTCACGAGTCTCATTCTTCTATAAATATGGTCCGTTTATTATGAAATTTACTGAAGTATCTATAGAAAAAGTTAGTAGGTAATGTAGGTATACGTACGTATGTCCTCATGAAACAGGGCCTTAGAGTCATTTCTTACTCTGGCTTTATGTCAATAGAAAAAGATAAGAAAGAACATTGCTCTAAGTAAGCCTACGAATAAATAATATGTAGGTAAGGAAATGTGATTGCGTTAAAAAAATACCCAAAAAAATCGTGCCTACTTGGACACGATTTTTTTTCGAAGTCTTGTCCAGCAAGTCACGTTATCAAGCTTATATGGTCAATATGCAAAATGAAATCAGTCAATTTGCATTAGAACCAATCTGAAATGATTCCTATTTCAAATCATCGAAGTTTTGAATTGAAGTAGGGCCCACTTATTGTGTAGAATTTGTTCTGAATTTCATAGACTTCCTGACTTACTATTTATTCGTAAAAGTAAGCAAACTAATATGAATATGGGGGTTAGTGTTGTGGACGTAAATGTTCAGGTTAAAATGCGGTAGGTATGGAAAAAACCTGTAGAAGTCGAGTAATCGAATAGAATTTTTGAAAATGAACTGATTTCTTTAACAAATAAAAGTCTCAGGCATAAACTAGTATTAACTAAAAATATCAAACAAATAGTTGCTGTCCAATCTGAGCTACAGCTTTCACAAGTAGCTATATTATATACAACAGTTGCACAATACAAAGTGGCCTGGACTGGACAGTCACCGTTCGACGGAGATATAGATAAGGACACCAAGTAATTGAGTCGTTTCTCTGAGATTGCGCTACTTGATGGTGCATTTATCTCTGTGGCCGACAGTACCTGGATATTGGTTGTAGTTGTAGTGATAAAGTGAAGCAGTTTATTGAGTACAAGGTATAGTCAGTGACAAAAATCAGTATCTGTAAATGTTCCTTGTATTTACAAATTAGTGCACAATATTGAAGGAGGTTATTCACCTGCTACCACAGATTAATATTCAGTGTACAAACCAAGTCGCAAACTATTCCTTTTTTTGCATATTTGTTAATTTTATTACTTACAAGCATTTTTGGTATTAAATTCCCAAACTTGAGGACCTTTCTGATGCGATCCTTTTCTTCACGCCTCACCAGGCGACACAAGTCAATGACTGATGTGATGAATGAGACATTATTAATCAACAAAACAAAATTTTATTACAAAAAAGGCATAATTTTACATTATATAAAAAATTCTGCAAACTTGGTTTGTGTTCAGTGAATATGTACTATACTACTGATTTGGAAACACCCTATATAAAAAATCAATTGCTGCTTGTTAGTCTCGCTAAAACTTTAAAACGGGTTGACTAATTTGAATACTTATTTTTTGTTTTTATTGCTCTAATACAGGGATGGTTATGAAAAGGGATGTAAAAGTTGAAATCGTAAACTAAAGCAATTCTAAACGAACGGATTTTTAACGATTTTTGCCAATGGAAGGAATTTATCAGAAAGGTTTATGCGTAGGTATAAATTATTTGTTTTTTTGTATAACTTCTCTAAAATAATGAAGATGTTAAAAAAACATGGAGACTGAGAGTTTTGTTGGGCCGCGTAAACAAATAGTAAAAAAAAATCTACTCATTAAACTGCTCTACTAACCATGCGAAGTCTGAAGGATGGTTAGTGCTATGTATAGAGCTGTTGACTAACTTTTATAGATTTGAACCATCTGTCTAGAGACTAGCTCTGGAAGATTATAGCACCATGTAGAATAATAAGTTATTATTCTATAATAAGTTGTTATTATTAATAACTAATAGATTTTACAGAAGCATAAAAATAAAGCGTGCTAACTAGCTAACTAATATTATAAAGAAACAAAAGAAAAAGACAAAGTTTTCAAACTTTGCCTTTAAGGAGAGAGAAAGAGAGTAAAACATTACCCTGTTTCTTTGAAGTGAAAGAAAACAGCAAATCCTATGCCCAAGTAGGAAGTTTTTGTCACTGACTGTACCTATTTAGTCAGTACCATGTTTTAACAAATAGGTTTGCCATTTGAAAGTAGGAGTCACTTTATAGGTCCCAGTCACTGCTAATTTACGATTATCACAAAAGTATACGCTGTAAACAAGTTGGTTTTAAGCTTATCACAGTTATCACACCTATAGTATATTGTCCACGCGCGACCAGAATGGGATAGAACCGTTTCGAACTGAAACAAAGTGGTCAGATCGAAACAAAAGCGGTCGGACGGAACCACTGTCAGAACTTTGTCAAGTTTATTTCCCATTTTAACGACGCGAGGATTGAAATATTAGGTTGGTTTCTAAAATATTAACTTTGACCAGGTTCCATGCCACACTGGTCGTGCGTCAGTTAAAACTGATTTGTATTTTGTGCTGGGACCCAAATCTACTGACCAATCGCATTACTTATGTTTGATAGGCGGCTGCTCCCTAAAGGCTCTACATATCTAGGTAGGTACCTCATAGAACACCGCAAATAATGCATTTTAATTCTCATTTTTTTAAGCTTGTTAGTAATATTTTACGATATGAGCAAATTCATAAATACATGTCTATGTCGAATCTCATAAAAAATAATAATAGCCGTAAAAGCGTAAAAAATTACGTCCAACTCTGTTTGCTTCTAAATTCTTTTTAGGGTTTCAAAGATCGGTTTTGAAACCCTTATTATGGTCTCGCTCTGTCCGTCCCCGCTCTTTCTTGAATATCTCAGTAACTACTGCAGCTATTAACTTGAAATTTGAAATAATGATACATTTCGTGCGCCATTACTGATTTTAAGAAAAAAAAATATAAATAAATGAAAAATGAAAATGAATATTTTCAGTACAAATTTTGATGTTGAAATTTCAAAAGAGACCTAGGAAGGCAAATGGGGTATCAAATGAAAGGTATCGTTTTGTACATTTCAAAACACTTTTTGAAATTTCTGTAAATTTCATACTTTTTGAAATATTTCAAAAAAAAATCGAAAAATTGACCATACCCCCCCCCCCCCTATCTCCGAAGATTGCAGACCGATCCACGTACAATGTACTAGGCGTTTGTAGATATAGATCTATATTTTACAGGAAAAATATAGAGAAGTCTGTAATAATAATAGTTTTTGAAAAATGGTAAAAAAGGGGAAGAATTTTTTTTCAAACGGGGGAGTACCTACCTATGTGGGGTATCAAATGAAAGGTATCGTTTTGACCATATCAAAACACTTTTTGAAATTTCTGTAAGTTTCATACTTTTTGAAATATTTCAAAAAAAGACGAAAAATTGACCATTCCCCCCCCCCTATCTCCGAAGATTGCAGACCGATCCACGTACAATGTATTAGGCGTTTGTAGATATCGATCTATATTTTACAGGAAAAATATAGAGAAGTCTGTAATAATAATAGTTTTTAAAAAATGTTCAAAAAGGGGGGCATTTTTTTTTCAAAAGGAGGGGTACCTGCCTATGTGGGGTATCAAATGAAAGGTATCGTTTTGACCATTTCAAAACACTTTTTGAAATTTCTGAAAGTTTCATACTTTTTGAAATATTTCAAAAAAAGACGAAAAATTGACCTTTCCCCCCCCCCCTATCTCCGAAGATTGCAGACCGATCCACGTACAATGTATTAGGCGTTTGTAGATATCGATCTATATTTTACAGGAAAAATATAGAGAAGTCTGTAATAATAATAGTTTTTGAAAAATGGTCAAAAAGGGGGGAAATTTTTTTTCAAAAGGGGGGGTACCTGCCTATGTGGGGTATCAAATGAAAGGTATCGTTTTGACCATTTCAAAACACTTTTTGAAATTTCTGTGAGTTTCATACTTTTTGAAATATTTCAAAAAAAGACGAAAAATTGACCATTCCCCCCCCCCCTAGCTCCGAAGATTGCAGACCGATCCATGTACAATGTATTAGGTGTTTGTAGATATCAATCTATATTTTACAGGAAAAATATAGAGAAGTCTGTAATAATAATAGTTTTTGAAAAATGGTCAAAAAGGGGGGGAATTTTTTTTCAAAAGGAGGGGTACCTACCTTTGTGGGGTATCAAACAAAAGGTATCGTTTTGACCATTTCAAAACACTTTTTGAAATTTCTGTAAGTTTCATACTTTTTGAAATATTTCAAAAATAGTCGAAAAATTGACCTTTCCCCCCCCCCCCCCCTATCTCCGAAGATTGCAGACCGATCCACGTACAATGTATTAGGCGTTTGTAGATATCGATCTATATTTTACAGGAAAAATATAGAGAAGTCTGTAATAATAATAGTTTTTGAAAAATGGTCAAAAAGGGGGGGAATTTTTTTTCAAAAGGGGGAGTACCTACCTATGTGGGGTATCAAATGAAAGATATCGTTTTGACCATTTCAAAACACTTTTTGAAATTTCTGTGAGTTCCATACTTTTTGAAATATTTCAAAAAAAGACGAAAAATTGACCATTCCCCCCCCCTAGCTCCGAAGATTGCAGACCGATCCACGTACAATGTATTAGGCGTTTGTAGATATCGATCTATATTTTACAGGAAAAATATAGAGAAGTCTGTAATAATAATAGTTTTTGAAAAATGGTCAAAAAGGGGGGGAATTTTTTTTCAAAAGGGGGAGTACCTACCTATGTGGGGTATCAAATGAAAGATATCGTTTTGACCATTTCAAAACACTTTTTGAAATTTCTGTGAGTTCCATACTTTTTGAAATATTTCAAAAAAAGACGAAAAATTGACCATTCCCCCCCCCTAGCTCCGAAGATTGCAGACCGATCCATGTACAATGTATTAGGCGTTTGTAGATATCAATCCATATTTTACAGGAAAAATATAGAGAAGTCTGTAATAATAATACTTTCTGAAAAATGGTAAAAAAGGGGGGGAATTTTTTTTCAAAAGGGGGGGTACCTACCCATGTGGGGTATCAAATGAAAGGTATCGTTTCGGCCTTTTTAAAACACTTTTTGAAATTTCTGTAAGTTTCATACTTTTTAAAATATTTCAGAATTTGCAAATGTTTGAAACCCTCGGCGCGCGAGTTATACTCGCACTTGGCGGATCTTGTTTTGTAACTAAGTAACTTTTTTGGAGCATATTTGTGTGGACACTCGACGCTATGGTAAAAATCACTATTTATTACGGGAGTTTCATCATTATGCCAAAAAATAACGTGCAGCGCGATTTTAAAACCAGCGATGCTCAATCTAGACATAATAATAATCAAAGGGCCCTCATTCTGACCGATGGTTTTTAGATTAAGAACTTGAAATATACCACTTAATTGGTCAACCTTGAAACCAGGAACGTAGACGAAACATTCCTAGAAATCCACGGTGAACCTTCCCAGAAAGACATTACAAGCAGATAATTCTAGGATTTCGCTCCCATAACGTTTGTTTTGCATACAATACGAAGATTGGAGGCCATTGGTCATGAAGAATTTGAGGCTTGAGACTTACTGCGTAAGAATTGAACACATAATTCAGCAGAGAACTGAACCGAAACTAAAATTAAATACTGTATCAAGGGCTTAGACAATTTAAGTTATTTTGTCAAAGATCAAAGGTTGAAGAGCTTGAGACAGTTTGACAGTTTTCAAGAGTACTGGGTCAGGTTAACCCACGATATTTCCTTTGAAAGCCGTGTAATCCAAAGTCCGTTGTCTACCAGTTTTTTCTCAACGACTCACGTCAGATGCGGCTAACTAACCCCACGTCTCACGCGTGGTTATTCCCAGCGTCATAAGGCTATAAGGTCTAAACAGACCTTCGCGGTATTCGTTAGCCAGAGAGGTATGCGGTACCTACATAGAAAATCATCGTTATTTCATGATAAGTTTTTTATCAGGGCTACTGAGGCTGAGGTTAAGTCTGAAACCGTGAGAGTTATGTTCTTCATTAAAAAAAGTCAAATGATTTTTATACAGACTACTGATACTTTCTGGACAAGTGAGTTTAAAAAAACGTTTCATGATTCTTTGACCCTGTGTGAGTGGCTCTGTAAAAAAACTCGCCTGTTTAATTATACATATAATATAAGTAATTATATTATTATTAATGTATAGATACGATGCTTTAAAGATATTACCTATCGATATCGATGTAGACGTAAGTATAATGAGTGGGATGAGTGTTTTTTTTCCAAAACTTATGCATATTTTTGACTTCATATACAAAAGTATATTTTCAAAATTTGTAAATTTTGAAGTGACCTATCTATGTTTATTCTACCGTAGAACATACATACATACAGCCTCAACCTCAACAGCCTATAATGGTCCACAGCTGGACGCAGCAACCCAGATAATTGCCTTACACACATCACACCTTCGTTAAATTGTTTGATGGTACGTTTCTAGAGGGGGGTTAATGATTTGCTGATATTTTGGGATTAATATATAGTAGGTAGTTAAGTAAGCCATTTCGTAGCCTAGTATAGTTTCAAAATAACAATAGGGGAAGTACGTACAAAATGACACATAGGGGTAAAACGGCATACCTGCTGTATATTTTTTTTTTGGTTCGCTGGTTGTAGCATTTGCCATTTTCTGTTTTTTATGTTATTTTAATAATTGGATAAAAAAATTAGGAAAAAATTACAAAATTTAAATGAAACCTAATATAAAAACGAGACGAAACAATTTGGCGGGTTTTCTCGTCATAGTGGCAATTACAGCGCGCGCCTTATTTATCTATCAGTGAGCTGTCAAAATACTGTCTTTGTCAGCGCAGCCATTTTCTACGTAACTACAGAGGACACACGATTTCGTCTTATCATGTTACGTATAATTAGTAACCTATTGTGATTATTGAATAGCTTAGTTATAATTAATGTTTATGGCAAGGACGAGGGAAATTTTATTTCCCTCGTCCCTGGTTTATGGTTGTTCGGTCCGTGTTGGCGTGAGATTAGAATATTTTGTGCGGTTTTTCCGCGTTCTATCTACACTAATATTATAAAGAGGAAAGATTTGTATTTTTGTATGTAACGAATAAAATTAAAAACTACTGGACCGATTTCAAGAATTATTTTTGCCATTAGAATGCTACAACATCATTGAGTAACATAGGCTATAGAATATACCCGTGCGAAGCTGGGGCGGACCGCTAGTAAAGAATAATGTAAAATATCGGAAAAGTGCTGTACCGCAAACTGTAAACCATTTTTACCACCCAAAAAGGGTGAAAAGGGTCATTTTTACGAAGCCTCCGCTGTCGTCTCATGAACTGTAAAAGGTAGACTGTTGAAATTTTCACTGATTATGTATTTTTTTCGGATTCAACAACAAATAATAAAATATTTTTTTTATTAAAAAACAAGATTATTTTATGGGATACAAAAATCTTGTTTTATTGCTATATTTGCTCTACTTTTTTCAAGGCGGGGCGCGGTGGCTGTATCGCTTGAACCGTAAAAGGTAGAATTTGAAGTTTTGACAAGATTTTGAAAAGGCGTTATAATAAAAAATAAAATAAATGTATTAGTTAAGGGGTCCAACATCCATACAAAGTTGAGTACCGATCACCGAAGTTAAGCAACGTCGTAGGGCGCGGTCACTCCTTGGATGGACCAGGCCATGTTCGAATTTTGCTCAAAATCAGTTTTTTAGGGTTCCTTTTGTGAAATAGTACGATTTATACGTATGATGATGATAGATATGTACGATGGTACGGAACACTCCTAGTGAGACCTGACTCGCATTTGGGCGATTGTATTATGTAAGTTTATGAAAAAACTAACTTCAATTCGCAGGTATTTTTGGAGCATTAGGTATTTCCAAAGCTCCAAAAATACCAGCGATAAAGAGATTTTGGGCTAAAAATATACATTTTCAAAATGCTTCCAAAATATCAGCGAATCAGTGGTGTAGTTAAACCTTTAATACTACCAATATAAAATATATGAATTGTTGGTCCCGCTTGTGTAGGTATTATTGCTCGTTCTGTATTATGCCATAAGTAAAAGTTGTTCACAAGCTTTGCCATAGCAGAAATCTAGAGCAGGCATTTCATAAAACACGATCAACTTTGTGTCGCACAAAAGTACCTAATTCTTCACTTTCGATCACAAAAAGTTAAACATGCTTTACTGTTAGACAGCTGATAATTTTATACATTAAAGTACTATTCGTAAACGTCATACTACAAACAAAGAAATCCCGAAAACTTAACCGTTCCGTCCGAAAATTGTGAAACAAAACTTTAAAAAATCATAACTCGAAAGCTATAAAAATCGGGGAACATACATACATGGGTTATTTTATTACGGGGGCGAAGAATTTAAATTTGTTTTTTGACGTCGTTTCATGGTTCACCCTGTATGTATACTTATGTCGATGAAAATATAAATTAAGCCTCTGCACGCAGTCTTGTCAGGGCAAAAACCTTGTAGTTTGTAAGGGCAAAAGTAGCCTATGGCCTGAGGATTTTTTTATTATTTAATAATATAAAACGTTAAATTAATAATATAAAACGTTAAATTAATAATATAAAAGTTACTTAACTTACTTACTATGGTAATGGAGAAAAGTATCTGGTCTTAAGCGTTTTAGAAATAACAAAATTACATTAATAATATAAAAGTTAAGTACATACTTTACTTACTCACTATGTGTACTTGAGTAGGTACAAATATACTTAACTAGCGGACCGCCCCAACTTCGCACGGGTATATTCTATAGCCTATATTACTCAGTAAAATAAATAAATAAATAAATTCGTTAACTGTGTCACTACATAAAATACAAATCTTTCCTCTTTAAAATGTTAGTGTTAGTAGATGATGTTTTAAGTAGATATGTAGAGTTGTACAAAACGTATTATTACCAGTTTCACACGGAAAAATATGAAGATCTGAAATCCCGTCTACATTGAATTATGTTGCCATTTATTTCCTACTAGCTGTTCCCTAGGGTTTCACCCGCGTTAAATTCGAATTTTACATTATTTTACAAAGGTCTTTTTAGGGTTTCAAGATCGGTTTTGAAACCCTTAAGGTCTCGCTCTGTCCGTCCCCGCTCTTTCTTGAATATCTCAGTAACTACCTACTGCAGCTATTAACTTGAAATTTGAAATAATGATACATTTTAAAACAGTTTTCGAAATTGCTGTAGGTTTCATACTTTTCAAAATATAGCCATTCGAAAAAAGACGGAAAATTGATTGTCCAAATAATTGGCAAATGTTTGAAACCCTCGGTGCGCGAGTTACTCTCGCACTTGACGGATCTTGTTTTCTGGTAAAACATGAAATTCCCATGGGAGATTAACGCCCATGGGAATTTCATGTTTTACCAGGACATAAAATAGCCTATGTTACTCTCCAACCTTTCAACCAAGTTTGTGCCAAAAATCAAGTCGATTGGTTGCTTAGTTAGGGCGTGAAGGAAGGACAAACAAACAAACAAATAAACACACTTTCGCATTTATAATATTAGTTAGGATGGCAACTCTAAAACTTGATTATAAACCAGAAATAAAATACTAAGAATTTCACACAGGCATCTATCTAGGTGCCATGACATGAACAATGAGATCGAAAGAACAGCCTTCATTTCCGCACTGAACCCTAAAAAAACTAGTTTCCCAAGTAAACTTCAACTTACATAGATAACTAAGTACTCACCAGTTAAGTCTTTTTCCTCACAGATTTCACGTAGAAGAGGTTTTTTAACATCTTTCACCCCACTCCCATAACCACTAACTTAAAAATAACTTAGACCACTTAGCACAAACACCCATTTCACTTTAACACGTTGTCACTTATTGCACTGAAGTTGTTTTATACTTAACTTCGAGAATGGAATGTGGGTTGATGGAATATTTGTCATTAGATTGGGTCGGAGATCGGATCGTCTATAACGCGTTTGATGACCCTAAATGTTGGTTGGAAACTGATGGTGGATGCAAAATGTTGCCTGCGCTGCGCCCGCGCCGCGGTATGCGGTTTGTATGTGTGGGTGACGCACACATACACAGCCTGCATGGTTTTTGTCGAATGTCCACAGGGCAAGTAACGTTAGTGACAAAGCGTTGTAACTCGGAATTTTTACTGAGCTTTTTATTGATGTCATTTTAACGCGTGTTTTTAATGCTTAGATAGAACTAGTGAACCTGTTCGGCGAAAAATGACGACGGATGCTATCAGATGAAGCGGTACCTATCGCATCTTTCTTACAAAATATGTAAAAAGTCGGCATAACAAACTTTTTTTTTATTATTTGATGGAAAACCAGAAGCTTTTATACACAGACTTACAAATAAATAGATACCTACCACGTTTTCACGGGTAGTTATCAGAATAGTAAAATTAAGACTAGGTATGAACTTAAGAGACTAACCTATATGTATCACAATTATGTGTTTCTGATTTACAACATTTTAAAAAAATGTAATTTTCAAATATTTTTTTTTAAAGTTGAAAAGGTATTTCGTTTTCAGGTCAAATGTCTGTACGATACTATGTAGATATTTGTTTCGGGTGTTCCGGTCCTTTTCTATCTATACTATTTAACAGAGGTATAGTTTCTGACGTTGTAAAGGGTACCTATTATGTTTATGAGTTATCTAATAGCTAGTTACTCTTAACATACCTAAGTTAAGTTTACAATCTCTGCTTAGGTTGGGGCTAGATAATGGTGTGTGCTAATAATTGTCCAGCATTATTTTTATTGTTAATATTAATTGCAGAGTTACAGTAGGTACCTACTGTGGAGAATTATAATTATTATACAAACACCTCTAGCTCGTAAACGTGTAAATACATAATTATGTACCTACACGTTTCCATCCACACCCAAATACCTAAAATGAGTACCAAAAGAGTATTTTCCGAGTTGCAACGCTTGGACTTTAAAAAGAGGTTTTTCTGAAAGCTGCTGGTCGATGTCCCGCTAGACTCGAGCTTCGATATCCCCTCCTCCTCCCACTTTTACTTTCTCATACGTTAGAACGAGATAGCAACTATTCTACCAGGCGTGTTATGATTTTGCAGAACTCAATGTGGTACTGCTTACTACGGTACTCTACCAAGGAGTATGACAGTCGCTGTGGTAATAACCGATAGGATTCGAAAGTCGAATTGTTCATTCCATTTGGCTTCATAGTGGTGTCTTTTTATTTGGTGGTATAGGCGATATTACGTTTCATAGGTTTTAAATGAGTAGAGTCTTTGATGAAGAAATCATTGTATTTGCAGGCGTTTGGTTTGCGCCACAGGTTTGCGCTTTTTAACTTTTCTGTAGTTTTTGTTGTATAAAAATAATAATAACTACCTAGTTAGGTATACCGATTCACCGTTTTTTTATATTTTATAATTTATTACCTAATTGATAAGTCATAAGTTATAATTTTATGAATTTGAGTAATCCGTTAATAAAGAGGCATGGGACATTCCTGGTCTGATTTCTCTTTCGCGCACGCGTAACGCTTCAGGATAGAAAGAGAGGTAGCAAAGGAAGGGCTCCCTTATCGTTCATTCCAAGAATAACTTTCCCATAGATTTTGAGGACACTGTTGCCACTGAGGAATTTGGTCACTACTGGCAAGGTTTTGATGACTCATATCAACTATTATGTATGAGTTTCGATAGATCAGAAATATGGCATTTGTAAGTTCGGTGTCATGGTACCATCGAGCTGGTCTGATGATGGAGGCAGAAGCCACAGGCGTGGTGGGCGAAGGTCTGCCTGCGACGCAGGAGGTTGCGGGTTCGATTCCCGCCTCGATAGAAATGTGTAGGTATATTGTGTACGATCTGCAGACAATTTTTTTCGGGGTGTTCTGGTCGTTTTCTATGTATAATAGAATATATATATATATATATATATACCATATACGTATATATATATATATATATATTGTGTTATATTATGTATATCAGTTATCTAGTACTTACCCATAACACAAGCTCTGCTTAGCTTGGGGCTAGGTAATGCTGTTTGAATTGTCCAGCATTATTTATATATATTTATATCTATTTATTTTGGGATCTTTAGATTTCCCAAGGACTTCCCAAGCACTTTGGTCCTAGAGACGATACGAAAGCTTCTTTTTAGAAAAGTTTTTTGAAATAAGGATCTATTTAAATAGGTTCTAGTCCACACTCTAATATTATAAATTAGAATCTCGTCTGTCTGTTACCTTGTCACACCTAAACGGCTGAACGGATCTCAATGAAACTTGGCATAGAGTTAGATGGTATTCCTGAGACGGTCATAGGGCACTTTTTAAATTTATAAAAACGTGTCTTCTCGTCAGGAAGTTTCTCTCTTTGCAGCCCTAGTCACCGGTTGCTTGAGCCTAGGTGATCTACCGTTTTGATATATACTTTTTACTAGATTAGATCAAATTTATTGATCTATAATTGTTCTATGGTCTGAAATAAATGATTATTATATAGATATTTATTACACTTCATTTATTTTAAATCTCGTTAAAAAATACATTTTTTACTATAGAAAATATAATATTATAAAACTATTCTACAGTAAAAAATATATATCAAAACGGTTGATCACCGGCTGCGAAGGTAGGCTCAAGCAACCGGTGACTAGGGCTGCAAAGAGAGGAACTTCCTGACGATACGCGTCGAGTCCAGGAGTACCGCCTTTTGGATCTGGCCTTTGATTATTATTATTATTTTTATCCCGGAAAAGTGCGTACGGAGCCGTGGGCAGACGCTAGTAAATAATAAATGAATATAGATTTCTCTGAGAGGTCGTCTCTGTTTCTCGGATGAGGTTCGAAGAAGCCAAAGAGCTATCTTTTATCTGATA
This sequence comes from Eupithecia vulgata, assembly GCA_946478455.1. NCBI lineage: Eukaryota > Metazoa > Arthropoda > Insecta > Lepidoptera > Geometridae > Eupithecia > Eupithecia vulgata. The sequence goes on along the minus strand of OX297879.1, from coordinate 8,624,619 downwards.
TTCTCACTTTCAAAGCGTTGTTTCGTAACATCCGATTACAAAATATCACTAACACATAAAAATGCATTTAATTACATAATCAAAACATAAATAAACATAGAATCTTAAATTTTAATAAATTAAAATAACTATGCGAGCGCGTTGATGTCTTTTATATGGAGCGTGAATGAAATAATAATGATAATTTTGATAAACATTGGTACCTTGTGTTAATTATTGTTAGTTATGTGCTGACGGCTATTTTTTCCGTGGGAAAAGATAATTTACATTGGGAAGGTGCCTATATATAGGGTGTCCCGAAAGTCAACGTGAGGCCGAATGCGGAAGATAAGATTCGGGGTGCATGACGACCCAAAAAAACTATAAAATCATGATCCACAGGTGATCGGAATGCTGGCTTCAATTTCGGTCAACGAATTAGCATTGCCATCGAACGTGGTATTGCTGCCAGCATTCTAGGCACTCTCCCTTCTGTTGACGGCTTAGATTTTTAGAAAATATATGTAAGTGTAAATATTAGTTTTAGAAGTGTATATAATATATAATATACTATTTTATTTAATAATATGTTCTCAGTTAAAATCATGTATGGTTTTTTTCCAATGGTTTTTGATCTGGCTTTTTACTCAAAAACATTAATTTTCTGTTCAACTTTTCTATGCTGTGATTACAAAAGTCAATATTTTGTCCCAACCCGCATGCCCAGCGTGGGGATTATGAGCATTACCCCTCATGAGATAAATAATCATGGGGAGGTATGCGTCCAGCAGTGGACCATTATAGGTTGTTGAGGTTTAGGGATTCACGCAAATGATAAAGGAAAAGTCTATCTATCTAAAGTAATTTCTCTTTTCTCTCCTCCTCTCATAATGGTCTTCAAACTTAAAACAGCTGCTAAGCAGTGTTTGTTCTCCCTCTGACTTATAGCAATAGAACTCTTTCTATTGCTGAGTGAGATTTAGCAATGCTTTGTGAGCAGATTATGAAGGGTTCGAAAACTCTTTGGAGGACACCTCCACTTAACCTCGATACTGGCTGGAACTGATGCGCAATCAATATTTGAAATAAGTAGTAAGTACTCTATTCCTTAAGACGCCACCCAAACTAGCGCCGCCACCTACTTTATCTTATTATTCCGTTTAACAAAGGATATTTCAAAAATCCATCGTACAGCTTGTGATACCTCTTATAAGCTTTATTTTAATGCCTCTGAAGTAAAGTTTTATTCTATTTACAACAGATTTTGGTGGTTCTCTCAACTTCGATTTCGAGTTCTTCGAGTTTATATCATTCGATTTCGAGTATGTATCTTGGATGAGTCTTTTCCGGGATTTCTGTGTTGGCTAGCTTTGTTGTAGTTTTGTTCTTTTTGTCGTTTTTTGATTAGTTGTGTTTGATGACGAGTGCATATATGGGTCTCGAAGATAGGGTACCTATCTGATTGAAATTCGTATAGGTGGTTCAGTAAGAATAACTGCTTTCCAGGGGTCTCCGAGTTTCAGTTATTGTGGTTATTTTAATCTAACTGTTGTTTTTTAAGAATACACTATAGCACGAATATCTTTACTTTAGATTAATGTGAGTTTTCTTTCTAATTACGAATACGATCGTTCGTTCTTTTTAAAAATACCTACCTATCCAAAAATAGGACGCTCACTAATTAGAATTTTTGATGATTTATCAACGGGTTGTATTCCGGGAAGGACATTATTATCTAGAAATCCGTATGCAACAAAAGCTCATCATCACCAGCCCATAACAATCCACAGCTGGACATAGCCCTCTTCTGATAAGCGCAGCCGTTGCACCATGTCCGTACCTTACCGCATCTACCATCTGCATCTGCATGCAGTCTTTTGCAGGTCGTCAACATCCACGTGACTCGGCAAACGTAGAGTAGGACCATAGAGCTAGAAATTTACCCCTAACTAGCTCTATAAAGGACGACCTCGCGTAGGTCCGAGGACGTTCTACACTACGTTTGCCGAGTCGGGTGTCCAATCAAGATCACAGTTACCTCAACGGCTGCCACAAAATAAATAAATAAATAATGCTGGACATTTCACACAGCATTATCTAGCCCCAAGCTAAGCAGAGCTTGTGTTATGGGTACTAGATAACTGATATACATAATATAATACAATACATTCAAATACAATACATTTCAAAAGCACTAACGTCATTAATACGGAAACATTCTCTAAACACATCTTAGTATTGTTTACCACCCCGTTGAAACTCAGTAAATTACGTTCGACGTGGTCCCGTTTTGCGAGCGAATTACGGGATTCCCAATATTTACGAGACGACCTGTCTCAAATAGACAGTCGCTCATAGAAACACATAGAATCAACAGGGTGCTTCACTGCTAAAGGATCAAACGTCACTTCGTTTTATTTCTTAGGTTGGGGATTACCTAATAATATCGTATTTAAGTTACTTTTAGGCACAAACTGCATTTTGATGATTATTTTATAGCACAAGATCTGCTTAGCTAGAGGAAAGATGAAGTTATGGTTTTATCTATACTTCTTCTACGTTCGTGCCTATTAAAATCCCAATCGTCCCACTAGCAGCATGAGGCTGGTGGGACGAACGGGATATCACGGTGTATCCGTGTGTATCTTGCGCACACACTTGTGCACTCCAATATGTCTAGCTCACATGGCTAGTCCTTTGAAACTGGCCGGTGTAGTCAAAGTTCGGCTAGGAGGACATCATCAGGTATCTTTAAACTCTCAGAAGGGTACACCCTGTATTTACGGAACTGTCTGTTTGATGAATTTATGGTGAGCTTCTTTGGTTTTCTAAAGTTTAATGTTGGGCTTGGGGGACGGTAACAGAAGCTGTTCTAATGCCTGCACGGTTAGTTATCATTTCTTATTTATGACAGATGATGGCAATTTTTTTTCATCTGAGCACTGATCTCCTTTTTAGTGTTCCTAACCTCAAAAGGAGAAAAGGAACACCTATAGGATAACTTTGTTGTCCGTCTGTCGGTCGGTCGATCCCCTTTTGTCAAGAACGCGCGAAGATATCGAATTGAAACATCAATGAAATACTAGAGTCCCGTAACATCTTGAAGCCGTGAAATAAATTAAAGGTCATAGTCATCGCAATCAATAGTAACAGCCGTTTTTGCTCTCAGATTGTTTGAAATTTCCAAGGTAAATGCACACAAAACCTGTAGGGTACTTCCCGTTGACTTGGAATCATTTGTATTTGAAATTTGGCAAAAAATAATGTCTTAGGTATTAGGATTAGAAATAAATAATTCTGGACAATTCACACAGCATTATCTAGCCCCAAGTTAACCAGAGCTTATGTTATGGGTAATAGATAACTGATATACATACTACTATAATACATTACATATAGATATTTTTATTATACATACAAACGACAAGACCACCCGGAACAAATAACTGCAGATCGTACAAATATTTTTCCCAAGGCGGGAATCGAACCTGCGTCGCAGGCAGACCTTCGCCCACCGCGCCAGTATAATCATTATTAATATTAGTTATTTCGTAACCATTCGGATAAAATCAAAGCCTAGTTATTCCCACTTCAAATACGACGAGTGGATCATAAAATCATGAATTCTAACAACGTCGTCACACGCAAACATAACAGTGTCAAATTCTATGAATATACAGTATGTTTGCAAAGACCCCGTCTGTACGACCGTAGTTCTAATTAGCGGGGCCTAAGTAAACTGTGTAACAAGATAAATATTGTTAAGATATACTTATTCATTTATGGCCGCGGGCGAAAACGTATATGAATAATTTATGATGACTTTGATATTTGCATTAGTTTTACGACCTCAGTGGCGCAGCGGGCGAGAGTCTGCCTGCGACGCAAGAGGTTGCGGGTTCGATCCCCGCCTCGGAACAAATTTGTGTACGATCTGCAGAAATTTGTTCCGTTGGTCTGGGTGTGTTTTCTATGTTTAATAAAAAATATCTATCTATGTAATGTATAATATTACGTATATCAGTTATCTAGTACCCATAACACAAGCTCTGCTTACTTTGGGGCTAGATAATGCTGTGTGAATTGTCCAGCATTATTTATTTATATTTATTTATTTACTTATTAATTTATGGCCGCGGGCGAAAACGTATATGAATAATTTATGATGACTTTGATATTTGCATTAGTTTATTTGAGGTTTACAAAGCATTCTAACAAATAATTTAACGTGTTTTAAATTATTAGTATATTTTTACTATGTATAATATATATTTAAGTAATAAGGTTTTAGTACCTATCTATATTTTGTAAAACTAATATTAGCACGCCAACCATCTGTTAAAACATATGTTACTGGTCGGCAGGTAGAAAATGCCTCGGCATTAAGCCCACCCTTTGTACCTTAGTGCAATAAAGTTTTAAATAAATATATAAATTAATTAATAAATAATGCTGGACAATTCACACAGAATTTACCTAGCCCCAAGCTAAGCAGAGCTTGTGTTATGGGTACTAGATAACTGATATACATAATATAATACAATACATAGATAAAATTTTTTTTTTATTATATATAGAAAACGACCAGAACACCCTGAACATATGCCTGCAGATTGTACACACATTTGTCCCGAGGCGGGAATCGAACCCGCAACCTTCTGCGTCGCAGGCAGACCTTCGCCCACCGCGCCACATCGGTCGTCAAATAAATAAATAAAACTCGCTGGTATTATTTTAATTCTTAGTGTGAGTCGGACTCGCGCACGAAGGGTTCTGTCCTATTATCTATGCGCACGAAATTTAATCATCATCATCAGCCTATACCAGTCCACTGCTGGTCATAGGCCTCCCCTAATGAGCGCCATAGCGTCCTGTCTTGAGCTTGCCGCATCCAGCATCTGCCAGCAGTCTTTCGTAAATCGTCATCCCACCTGATCGGAGGGCGTCCTACACTACGTTTGCCGAGTCGCGGTCTCAACTCAAGAACACGTTTACCCCAGCGGTTGTCGGTTCTTCTTGAAATATGGCCAGCCCACTGCCACTTCAGCTTGCTAAACCTTTAAGCTATGTCGATAACCTTGGTTCTCTGTCGGATGTATTCGTTGCGAATCCTATCGTTCAGAGAAACTACGAGCATAGCTCTCTCCATAGCTCGCGAAATGTAATATTATTTCAAATTTCAAGTTAGTAGCTGCAGTAGATACTAATATATTCGAGAAAGAAGGAGGACGGGCAAAGCGATACCATAATTTATAGATTACTATAGAAAATATACCGCTATATACCTTGCTATGATTTATATTAATATATATATAGCCCACAACAGACGCAGCTATAACATAATCATCATCATCATGTCAGCCCATATACGTCCACTGCTGGACATAGGCCTCCCCCATACGACGCCACAAAGAGCGGTCCTGAGCCGCCTCCATCCATCGACTATCTGCGACCGCTACAATGTCGTCGGTCCATCGAGTTGATGGTCTCCCAACACTCCGTTTTGAGAACCTTTACTCCCCAGCGGTTATCAGTTCTACGAGCTATATGACCTGCCCACTGCCACTTCAGCTTGCAAATTCTGAGAGCTATGTCGGTGACTTTAGTTCTTCTACATAATAATTATATACATATTATTACGTCACCAAGATCGACAGATATAGCACGATAATATATTATAGCTTACTATGATAATATATTTTGTAAATCCGTCTGTTGTGAGCTTTATAATATTTTTAATATCATCATTATCATTACCCCAGTAATGATAATGATGATATTATGAAGGTACCTATGATAACCATGAAAACGAATAGGCCACAAAATTCTGTCTACTCGAGTGAAAGGCATTCATATATAGGTCCCTGGATAAATCTTAATTTTATGAGTCTTATTTATCGTTTGACGCATTTAGGATTGGCGTGATTTAGTCATAATTCATGTACAGTCAACGACAGAAACGAAAGGTGTAAATCTTTCTAAAAACAAGTTTAAACTTTATTTATTTTTTTTATTTTTGTTTTAACTTTATTTTTTTCTATTAGGTAATTTCGGAATAAAAGAAAAGAGAAAGAAAATAGAGTCCAAATTTGGCTCTGACTCAACATAAGTTGGTTGACTTATTTATTAGTGTAAATGAGTTAGCCGTGTGGTGCCGGCTTAGAATTTGCACCCCCCCCCCCCCCCCCCAACTCTGCCCGTGAGTGTCGTAAGAAGCGACTAAGGGACATACTTACACGGGGGGGCGGGCAGCAGCACCTCTTGCAGAATAGATCAACCACCGAACTGCGATTCGCAGGTGCTAAGTAAGTAAGTAAGTAGTTCTGTAAGCCTAAAAAGTTATTGAGTTTGAGTTTTGAGTTTATCCTATACTTAGTAATAAGTACGTGTTCATGAGTGGAGACCGCGACTCGGCAAGCGTAGTGTATGACGCCCTCCGACCAGGTGGGATGACGATTTGCAAAAGACTGCTGGATAAAAAATAAACTAAATGCTGGATGCGGCAAGCTGAAACAGGGCGCTATGGCATTCATTAGGGGAAGCCTATGTCCAGCAGTGGACTAATGTAGGCTGATTGCGATCCCCAACCCGCATTATGGGCATTACCACCTCTAAGATAAAAATCAAGGGGATGCCTGCGTCCAGCTGTAGACCAATAGGCTGTTGAGATGAGTTGAGGTAGATGAGATGAGGTTACTACGTCATACTCGTACACTATAGGCCATAAGGTTGTGGAATGCACTACCAGAGTCCATTACAAAAGCAATATCCTTAGGTACCTGTTTTTAAATCTCGCGTCCAGGAGTTTTTCCTGTCGGATTAGGGATATTGGTACAAATAATTTGTTTATTTAAGTAGTATATTAAATATAATTTATTTTGTTCTTTTATGTATTTATCTAACTTATGTGTAAATGTATTGAGTTAGGTAATTCGTAATATTTATTTAGTATAATAATTAAATTTTTCAATATTCTGTTATATTCATGTTTATTTTATCTTTTGTACACCCCTTGCCTTTCTTATTCATATTATTCTATCCATCCAAAGGTTGCCTGGAAGAGATCGCTTTTAAGCGATAAGGCCGTCCATTGTACTTGTCTCATTTAATGTCTTTTTTAATGTTCTTTTTCTGGTGTACAATAGTGTTTTTTATTGTATTGTATAGTTAACTTTTTTTTAGCACTAACTACAGTCACAGATTAAGTAATGTTACCTACTGCTCCAGCTTGCTCAAACTACTCCAGTAAGAACTAATTGTTAGTACAATTACAATTAGAGAAACAAATGGGCCTCTAAGAAGCTCCGTGTGTGGCGGCCATGCTTTAGCGGCAGCGTCACGTTTTCTGCTGAAACTGCTTATGGGCGGGCGTTTGTAATTGTTTAACACACATTGCTGGGTTTCTTGGCAGGATTGGCAGACTGCAATAATTTAGCACTAACTTGAGTTTCATTAGGACATGAACTGGATAAAGGCGAGACCACAGTATACATATGTATACTGTGGCGAGACGGTCTAACGCACAAAGGGTTCCGTAGGTGCCTGAAACATGTATTTGAATCGCATTTACGGTCCAGCCACTGTGGTTAGGTACATACATCCTGAAAAACCTAAGGTAGGGCAAGCGGGCGAGTTGAAGACTAGTGCGTTATTGACAATGAAAATAATGTTACATAGATAATTATTATTATTTTATTTAGTTGTTGGTACCTCTAATGTCCTTATAGAATAAATTAGACTCGCTCTGTGACACATGTAATGTACTTATAGGTAGTCAGACAGAGCAAACAAATTGGGAAGATTTTCTTTTTCACAATTTTCTATATTCATTCATAGATTTGGTACCTTAATGTTATGTTATGATGAGTTACGGTTTAGAAGGAGATCCGATGTAGTATACCTACTTCTTAGTTTATAGATCCGATGTTGCACTTTGTGGCCACCAAACTCAATTATTGCATCTCCTTAACTATACAAACTAAAACTATGATAGAGGCATTAAAAAAAAACTTATAATATGTATGACAAATTGCCCATTGAAAATTTTGAAATTATTTTTGTTCAACGAAATAATAAGATAACATAGGTGGCGCATGGCGGCGCTAGTATGGCTCGGGGTACCGTCTTAAGTTAAGAGACCTCGGTTGAAGAGTCACTTTTCAACCGAGGTCTCTTAAGTCGTGCCGATATTTTCAAAGTTAAAACAGCAATACGATACATCCAACCACACAAACTCACGAAGTACTAAATAACATAATCTTATGTCACGTATGATTGATGGCCACGGTTGGGAATCGACGTATTCATTCAACGCTATCTTTGATCGAAATTCAACCTTATTCCTGGATTCTAAGGACTATCACTCGTACATGGCAAAGAAAAGTAAAGACGAATAGAATGGACATTCCGCCACTTGAATTTAAACCACCTCTTTCTAGGTGGTGTAAGTTCAAATGGTACAAAGCTAAACTAAACTAATTTGACAACACTAAAAATTATGAGGTTAATATTTATGTGCTGTCAAAATCATTAAATTGCGCTTTTGTGCCATCAGAATTGACACTAATAAACTGTCCCTAAGCTATCCCTAGCTACAGTGTCACATACTGTGTGAATGTCGTTGAGAAGAATTAACTTTTATTCATTGATCTGCCTAAAACTTGTAAATAAAAGATACCACAAGACTCAGGTAGTGATTCTATTGGCACTTGGTGGAATACAATTTTATCGTAATAATTTAAACCTGCTAAAAACATATTAGCATAGCACCTAGGGAAATACAAAGGAATTGTACACAACTGTATACAGACATAGTGAGCACAAATCCTTGGACGGACACTTGAAGCAAATGTAGTTCACATCACATTATAATTGAACTTTGATACATTTGCTTCAAGTGTCCGTGTCGCGTCACGCTTGACTTATTCCTTACATTCCTTAGCAGTTCCAAACGGAACCCTAATTCATTAATCATAGAGTTGCTTAAAATATTTAGGGTTCGGGTGTGGAATTTGTATTTAAAAACACGATTTTGACGTCATATCCTTCGATGCATCGATGAAGATAAAGATAAAACAGTATATTACTAAAAAACAAATTTATTTATGGTACAAAGCGTAGCGTGTTACATGATAAAGTAAATATACCTACCAAACAAATATTTTTTAAATATTATGTGGTTTCTGGGTGGCGGCCGACAGGAACGTTTTATCTGGAATTTTAAGATTTTCAAGAGCTAATAACGCTGCAGATGTTTGTTATATACCTACCTTACAATGCGTCTTTTAAATATTTCTCAAATGAGACTCATAAGTAGATGATTAAAGCTACCTGATTAACTTTTCATAATTCTCTCCCGTGAGGAGAGGAAATAGGGCTAGGTATAATATACAGAATAATGGCAAGTATGTTTTTTATAGAACATAGGTAAGTATCTGTGTATTGTATTGTATTATGTATGTATATCAGTTATCTAGTACCCATAACACAAGCTCTGCTTAGCTTGGGGCTAGATAATGCTGTGTGAATTGTCCAGCATTACTTATATTTATATTATTTATAGGTATTCTGTACTGTAGTTATGTATGCCCAGAAATGGGATAGTATGGACTCATAATGATTGCAATAATCTGTAGTTCAGAAAATCGGTTCACGTAGGTACAGGTACCTAACCATGTATTTTTTTTTTGACATAACTAAGTGCTCCTTTGTGTTCCTATGGTTGAAAATAAATGAAATGAAATACCTTTTCTCACAAAATGACAGAATTGGTTCCTTCCTAAATGCAAAGGAAAACTCACTTAATCACAAAGTAAATAGAGCACCGTATTGGATCTCTCTAACCTAATCAAATCCATTTTCCTTTCGTAAATTCCTACATTTTTAAACGATGCTTTCTTTGCTGTAGGTACTAAGATGACCTACCTACGTACCTCAATCCTAAAGTAGGTAGGTAGGTATCTAATAAGTATACATAATATTTATAAACCTGTGTTTATAGTATTAAATTTGACTAGACTTTTTGTCTAAGTGCTTATTTTGTAAGCCTAAAGAAATAAAGTTATTGAGTTTGAGTTTTGAGTTTATCCTATACTTAGTAATAAGGACGTGTTCATGAGTGGAGACCGCGACTCGGCAAGCGTAGTGTATGACGCCCTCCGACCAGGTGGGATGACGATTTGCGAAAGACTGCTGGTAAATGCTGGATGCGGCAAGCTGAAACAGGGCGCTATGGCGTTCATTAGGGGAAGCCTATGTCCAGCAGTGGACTAATGTAGGCTGATGATGATGATGACTTAGTCATAAGTGCCCACAATGCGGCAAGCGTGTTGCAATCTGGACAAAGCAACAATGTTGCTAAAGCAGCGCTCACGGCGTGACAGATGACCGCAATCCTGTGCAACGGATAAACGTGTGAACACTTCCTTATTTACGAGCTTCGGGTTTACTCGAACGGACGATTTTAAGATGCAATTTTGTATTGACAATGCAATGCTGTATCAGTTACAATCGTTCACTGCATTGCAATGAGAAGCGTGATAGGTAGGTTCTCAATAGATAAATAAATAAAATAGCTACGATAAATCTACTGAGTTGGTAACTTATAAAATAACCATCCAATCCATATATTTTCAAAGCAATATAACTAACCATTTACTTACAATTTTTGATACTTAATAAATACCCATTTAATTAAGTCCATTTGAGTAGTACAGACAGGCATCAGTAATGATCAGTACAGGTTAAATATTATAGAAAACTCTTTATTGTAACTACCACACAAACACAAAATACAAAACAGAAGGAAATACATAAAAATAAAGGGAGTACAAAGGGCGGCCTTATCGCTTTGAGCGATCACTTCCAGGCAACCTTAGGTTAAATATTATTTTAGCTCATTGAATTGCGCATACGATGTGAACGCGTTTGTCCTTTCTACTTGTTATATCTACTATTTTATTTCGTAGGTACTGGTAGTAGCTCTGTCGTAGCACGAAAATAAAAACCGCATTATCCTGGCAGTAGATCGCACCTACCTACCTCTAGGTACCTCACAGTCAAAAATGTAGGACTCATTTTTAATATACGGACGAAAGTGAGTGATTGAGCTCTAAATTCTTTACGACCTTGTCATAATAAAACACTCGGCCAGTAATGTAACGGATTCCCAGACAGTTACTTCGACAAGGTACTTCGATACCTGTATTGGACATGACAAATTCGGGTTAATAAACTGTGAAGCAGAATCGAAGTTATGTATGAAGGGCTGGATTGATTGTATCAAATTGGCACTTTGCGTGACCAAAATGCATGATTATGAGAATATTCAACTTTATAGTTATTTCATCATCATCATCAGTCTATATATTTTGTCCACTGCTGGACATAGGCCTCCCCTAATGAGCGCCATTGCGCCCTGTCTTCAGCTTGCCGCATCCAGCATCTGCCAGCAGTCTTTCGCAAATCGTCATCCCACTTGGTCGGAGGGCGTCCTACACTACGATTATGATATTTGCCGACTCGCGGTCTCCACTCAAGAACACGTTTACCCCAGCGGTTGTCGGTTCTTCTCGAGATATGGCCAGCCCACTTACTTCAGCTTGCTAATCCTTTGAGCTATGTCGATAACCTTAGTTCTCTGTCGGATGTATTCGTTACGAATCCTATCCTTCAGAGAAACTCCGAGCATAGCTCTCTCCATAGCTCGCTGGGCGACTTAGTAGTTATTTAACTTTATAGAAATAGGCAAGGTAGGTACATACTCTCATGACCCTTCCTATGTCCCCGACGGATCATTGTTTCACCCCTTTTCTAAAAGGGCTAGGCAGTTTACAAAATAAATATTTATTATTTTAAAATCGCGCCACGCCGCCATTCAGTTAAATGCCTGGGCCGATTGGTTTGCCATTTCAAAATAGGTTAAATACTTAAACCCGATTACGTAAGTCTTATCAGTTTGTTTTGAAACTTATATTCGCGCGGAAGACTTTCTTACTTATTAATAATGCTGTGTGAATTATCCAGTATTATTGTGCCCTATGACTACCTACCATAGTAGGTATAGACTTATTCTATACTATTGAATAAGTCGGGTCCTATAAGTATATTATAGTAGGTAATATTCACTCTAGTATCTTTTGCACACTTCCCCACTACTACAAACTTGTCTACCTCTCCCATTAAGGTTTGCTGGAAGAGAGCTCTTTGTAGAGTTAAGCTCGCCTTTGCGATAATTCTCTAGTTTTAAGGTTTAATATGTTTTATTATTGCAATAAGGAATTAAGTAATGTACTACACCTATTTCGACCGATGCACAGTGTTTCGTCTAGAACATGCTAGCTGGACAAAATTCAATCTCGCATTACCTGGAAATTTGTTGCTAATCCCGTAGGTAAAACCCACGAACCTCGGATTCCAGGAATTTTATTGCACCTGGGCGCACAAAAGATAAGGGTGGTAAGTATAAATATAAGAAAAGGGTTGAGTGATGTGAACTTCATTAGCAATTTTGCTTTTGACGCGAATACTTGTAATAGTGATTTTAAAAGTGATTTTAATATTTCTTAGTGATGGATTTTGAAGTTAAAGGTATGTACCTACTACGTTATTTAAAAACAAGTCAACTTATAATATATCGGTTTTTTTTTGTTTTTTTTTTTTTATACCTGTCAAGCCATATTTTTTTTACTATTTTCAATATATTTTGGATCCGGAAATACTTGCCAAAGTGTGCCAAAGGTCTGCAATTTATATATAATGATAGCTTAGACTGTCTTCTTTCAAATAAATGAAAATTGGCCTGTGGAAAGCTGTGGAAGTAATTTTTTTTATTTTTTTTCTAGAGCACGTCTTCACCGTTTCAAGATTAGTTACTGTTTAAGGAGTGGGTTACACTGGACAAAGAAAATAGGAATAGCGGATTATTTAGCTTTTTGCTAACAAAATTTAACATTTCTGGGATCACCAAAGACTCTTCGAGAAGCCTGAAAAAGACAATCAGTGGATTTACTTCCATTTTAGAGAAAAAATGGTACCGAAACAAAAAGTGCCGAGATGTCTTTTTGGCAAAAAATGAAGAGTGGATGGCAAAAGATTTTACGTTTAAGGTGTCTTTGCGTCACTTTTCGCACACACAACCATCGACATCTACTGCACCTTCAACTGCTGGACGTCCAAGCAAGGAATTTGAAGAGTCAAGTGACAAAGCAAAAAGGAGAAGAGTCGAGGATCTACTCAGTGCACGTGATACGAATCAGTTAGTGGCTGCAGCAGAATTCTCTGCGCGATTATCAGATAATCGGAACCTGGCTGCAGTGATTAAGGATGCTAGTGAAAGTCCTGATAACTGCAAGACAGACAATGAAAAATAGGTAGCCTTTCTTCTGAAGTGCTCGACTTATTAATACCCTCTTCTGCGAATAAAAATCAACTAACACAAACCAGCCATAATGTTAGCGAGCAGGAATATATTGTAACTGATTCGTCAGAGGAAGAATTTAGCAATAACTAGGATTAAGATTTCTTTGTTTTTATTATAATTGTTCTTTAGGTACTTTTCTATAATGTCACTTACGAATACCAATAAGCCTTGTTATCGCGAACATTAGATATAAAAGCTTGTAAAAAAAGTCTATCAAGTAGAAATGGGCTTTTTTGCAAATTAATCCATAATATTTTGTATTTTCTACCTGCTAGACCTTTTTGTCTTATGATCCTACCTGATGTGCCCTAATATTTGTTCTGTGTACCCTAATAATAGTAGTTAGTCGTAGATATTAGTTTTATGCGCTGTGTTGTTTGTTTTTGTGGTTTTTTTTTATATACATTTATTTTAAAGTGAAAAACTTGCTTTTTTACCTATCACCCCCCCTTTTCCCCCAAAATAGGTCTCTTGATCTTAAACCTGCATCAGATAGTAATAAACGGCTAAAATGAAAGGCATAAGCCTCAAAAATATGAAAAAATAATTTTGTCCAGCTAGCATGTTCTAGAGTCTAGAACATGCTAGCTGGACAAAATTATTTTTTCGTCTAGAATCTAGACGAAACACTGTGCGATGTGGCGCGGTGCGCCTGCGTTCGATTCCCACCTCGGGACAAAGGTGTGTTGTGTACGATCTGCAGACATTTGTTCAGTGTTCTGGTCGTTTTCTATTTATAATAAAAAAAAACTATCTATGTAATGTATTGTATTATGCATAATTATCAGTTAGGTATCTAGTACCCATAACACAACTGCTTAGCTTGGGGCTAGATAATGCTGTGTGAATTGTCCGGCATTTTTGTTTGTTGTTGTTTTGCTATATACCTGCATTATGTCTTTGAGCCTATTTGAGGTGGAGTAGGTACGTACTTTAAGTACTTAACTACCTTTTCCTTAACCACAAACAACAATCTACCGAGCAGTTTCCTTTGTTTTTTACCCTTGTTCAAACCACATTCGGTGGCGACCCGCAGTGCCAGCATCGTCTCGTTTGACATCAAGCAATAAACGTCATGATTTACGGCTGAAATTACATGACTGTAGTGTTACCAACTATACTTTTTTTTTTTCTTTTTTTTTTATTAAAACTTTGAGTCATTTGTATGACTAGTCAGTCCCGTATTTAAACAAATTAGTGGTAGCGATTCTGTTTACATAAAACCTAAACTAAACTAGCCTAAAACTGTTGACGTCTCTTTTTTTTCGATCGAACAAAAGGGGACAGCAACATTTTTACGCTATTTTAGTTTAGGTTTTGTGCCAACAGAATCACTACCATTATCTAACTTATATTTAAAACTAGCCTAAATAATTTTACTGCCGCATCACTCAGTGGTGCGGCTAAAATAATTTGGATAACACCAGTATTCATAAGGTTAATATTATACAAATCACTAAGCTCAGCTCTCATGGACTCGCTCCGCTCAACCAACTATACTTCTAAACACCTATGTAGCTACATCTAAGGCTCCCATTCCACTCATCCAATATCTTTGTTCAATTTTCTTTGTCCAAGATTTGATCAAAGTTCTTGGACGGATGCCCATTCCGCACGTCAAATATCTTTGTCCAAGAGACCCCAAGTAGTATGCAAGAGTTCAAATGAAATTACATATATGATGTAATTTCATTTGAACTCTTGCATATTACTTGGGTTACACACGGTTATACACGCTAATATTATAAATACGGAAGTGGATAGATAGACGGATGATTTACTTTTTAACGCCGAACCTTCTCCACAGATCAGACCGAAATTTTCTATAGGAGTAGCTCTTGACCTAGAATAAAACATAGGCTACGTTTTCTACACTAATATTATAAAGAGGAAAGATTTGTATTTTTGTATTCAGAAAGGAATAATTTTAAAAAATACTGGACCGATTTAAAAAATGCTTTTACCATTAGAACATACTTTTCAGGGAGTGATATAGGCTATGTTTTATCCCGGAATTCCCACGGGAACGGGATCTACGCGGGTAAAACCGCGATGTACCTACTGCTAGTAATCTATAAAATTTCAGTTTCCATGAAAAAAAATCCTAAGTTATTAACATTTTCATAGAAAAGACTCGAAAAGACAGAAACTAGTGTCCAAATCTTTGATCAAATATTGGGGTTGCTGTAAATTGGATGAAGTCATCCAATTTCTTTGATAAAAGTTATATTGGATGAGTGGAATAGGTACCTAGTAGGTAGGTAGGTATACAGTAGGTACCTACTTTCTAAAGGAAGAAACACTGTTAATGCAATAAAATTCAACGAAAAGGCGATGCATTTTTTATAGCATATTATGAATTACTGTACTTTCCCAAAACTGAAAATTATTAGGATAGTGCACACACTATCCTAATAATTTTCAGTTTTGGGAATCGTTGCAGGATCACAATCCTGACGCTTTAAAAAGGTCTTTAAAATAAAAGAAATATATACTAAGATATCTACAATTTAATAACAGAACAGTCTCCAATTTAAATTTATCTACAGATTGTATGAGGTAGCCATAGAACACCTACAGGCTCTTACTTCGCTATATTCTCTGGTTATTGTTGTAAAACAACAATTTAATTATGTTTTAAGCACCTAGAACCTCGAAGTTCGATTTGCTTTTAAATCGTACAAAATACATTTAAATGCATCTTCCTAATGGCCACTCATTCAGAAATTTTCTCTTATTTAACCTCAGTCATCAAGCAAAAAAAAAGCTTTAATAACCAAAACAAGTTAAATCCTATAACTAACGAATTCATAGAAATCAATTAATTGGTACTTTTAAAGCGGGAACCATCGTTGCGCGCCATCTAATCTTATAACTTCACCGTTTAACATTGGGTTTTCTATTATACTGGTGACTAGGTGTGCAAATTCTTCAGGTTTGCCTAGACGGGAGGGGAAAGGCGTCATTCGTTCTATGAACTGCTTCATCTTGTCAGGAAGGTATTGGATGAGGGGCGTGTCAAATATACCTGAGAAAAAAAACAACATTTTAACACTCCTACGTCACTTGACCTCTAGGTGCAATTGGCAGCGCATCTCGTACTAAGGGAGGGTTGGTTCAAGTCCCGTGACAGTCGAATTTTTTTTGAGACATTATTAATTACAACAATTATCGTAGAATATTTAAACACCTGTATAGTGTAGACATGCATTAAATAATACTATACTTTATGGTGATTCGTCGCGAGTTGGCCGAGATTCAATTTTTTTTTTGTGGTTGTTAATTTTTTTTTTCGTTCTGCAAGTAATATAACTAGCGAAAAAGTAATTTGCCGCAAATCGTAAACCAATTTTTATTATCTCATGTCATGATAGAACCAACTTCGATTCACTGGTATTTTTCGAGCATTTTGGAAAATACGAAATGTTATGCTTAAAATCTACATTTTCCTAAAACACCTTAATTTCTCAATAAATACAGAAGTTACGATCTTGAGAATAAGCATGGTAATAGAAATAATTATGTATAAAGAACATTTCATATCTTTCGGTTTTTCAAATAGAGTCTTTTTGCGCTTGCGTTGCGTTGTTCTGGCATGGCCTATCCCGCTTTTATGAAAGCAATATCCTATGTCTATCCTTTTCACAAAAACTTGAGGTTCTATAGGCTCTTAAGGAAGTATTATCGAGCCAATATAAAGAAAGCAAGGGTTTTGTAAAAAATGAAATTATAAAGCTGTATGGAATATCCAGCATCTATCAATACCACATCTCATTTCAATGATCTATGGTCAACAAATGCATTAAGCGCGTCACACAGGGTGAAGATAATATAAAATGTATATTATCTTAGAGCATATTTTAGAATATCGCTCACCATAGAAATCCTATGAACCATCACACACGACGAAGTTAATTTATATTTTATCTTCAGTATCTTAAGATACCGAGCGAATACGCAAATATGGAAATATATATTTCGTATCTTAATATGTTATCTTAAGATACGAACTCTAACAAGGAATACGTGTGGCACCAACGCAGACTCGTAAGGAAATGAACAGGTTTTTTAATATTATCGTATCTTAGCCGTGTGTGATATGATAGCCTAAGATACTATAATATTTTATATTAGGGCATCTTAAGATGAAATATTATAGCATCTTCGTCGTCTGTGATACGCTTTAATTGCCAGAATATCAGTTGTAAAACGTCATGGAGGTCACATGGGCACTATAAATAAAGACATTGACTGTTACCCTTTTGAATAAAAAAAAATTCAAAACTTTGATCCTTGTTGATGAAGAAATATACTGCAGATTATACTACCAACCTGGAGCAACAGTCACCACTCTGATTCCCCTGGATGCTAGATCACGTGCTATCGGCAGAGTCATTCCAGCAATTGCAGCCGTCGAAGCAGCGTATGCAGCCTGCCCTATATCCCCTTCAAATGCTATTGTGGATGATGTGTTAACAATAACTCCCCTTTGCCCATCAGAATTTGGTTCATTCTTGCCTATCACGCCTACTGCTAGCCGGATTGCGTTGAATGTGCCTATTGTGTTTACCTGAAATGTGAAATTAGGTATATCATTTACTTTTAAAAGTAACAATATTATACAATACATTTATTACTTTTATTGTACACCAGAAAAAAACATTACAAAAAGACATTACATGAGACAAGTACAATGGGCAGCCTTATCGCTTAGAAGCGATCTCTTCCAGGCAACCTTTGGCAACATTATATCATTTTAAAATGATAATATGAGCTAAGAGACATACCTATAAATATTTAGGGACTTATTAAGTAAACAAATAAGTCTGAGGACCTATTATTTTATATTTGCCGTTGTTAGGTGGCATCAAATTGGTTGAGAGCCAATCAATGTAAAAACACAATGCTGAGGATCTTATAATATAAAGGCCCAAATTCTCTTGTAACTGAATGAATACTTACATTAATGATATTGCTAAAATCATCCATATTGCATGATCTGTCCTTATTGAAGTTGTATGTTTGATGTGTTGTTGACTGGCCTGCACAGTTCACCAGAGTGTCTAGCCGACCAAACTTGTCTTTAGCTATTTCTAAAGCTCTTGTTACATCAGTCTCTTTTGTGATCTGGATCAAAAAGAGAACAATTTAAATCTTTTTGAAAATATTACCACTAACACTAGAACCAGCACATATCAAATGAAATCGAATGTTGCAACAAAATTGTTAAGTATATCTGACGAGTATGACAAGTTTATATGACAACCTCTGTGAAGCAGCCCCAGGCGGAAATTGAACCCGCAACCGGTTCAATTTCCGCCTGGGGACAAATGTTTATAAAGTTTGCAGATTTTTGTTCAGGGTGTTTTGTCTTTTTCTATGCCTAAAATAATATCTATTAATGTATAAAACAAGTACAACATTATAAAGAAAGGAAATTACAATCAAACAATATAATTAAACAATCAAACAATATAAGTTGACGACCGATGTGGTGCGGTGGGCGAAGGTCTGCCTGCGACGCAGAAGGTTGCGGGCTCGATTCCCGCCTCGGGACAAATGTGTGTACGATCTGCAGACATTTGTTCAGGGTGTTCTGGTCGTTTTCTATATATAATAAAAAATATCTGTCTATGTATTCTATTATATTATGTATATCAGTTATTTAGTACCCATAACACAAGCTCTGCTTAGCTTGGGGCTAGATAATGATGTGTGAATTGTCCAGCATTATTTATTTATTTATTTTATTTATAAACTAAAACTAGTATTTACAATTAAAACAATTGTGTTAACTGTCTGTTAACTGATATGGATCAGTTGACTGTTGCAACAGTCAAAGATGTACATATCAATACCAGTTGGAAGTGTATGTCACTGTATTGTATTATAATATTATGAATATCAGTTTATAGTACCAATAACACAAGTTCTGCTTAGCTTGGGGCTAGATAATGCTGTGTGAATCGTACAGCAATATTATTTACTATCACTAATTAAACACCGAATCATTTTCTACTTACAATCAATAGATAAGTACTATATAATATTGGAAAATCCACTCAGCATCATCTAGCTAGGTGGTGAATCTAGTATCTAAGTCTCTGAAATATCTATTAAAGTTTTAAATAGGTATTCCCTGTAGGTATTATATCTTTGTACTCACACAACCAGGTGAAGCAATTACATTTTCCCCAAGTACCTTCGCCACTTCTTTCGCTCTTGTTCCTTGTATGTCAAGTATGACCACTTTACCACCATTTTTCACTAATCTCTCTACTGTGGCCTTCCCCAAGCCTGAAGCTCCGCCGGTAACCAAACTCACCATACCCTGAAAAGTTTAGCAGGTTATGTTAGGTTATGTTTACATTTTGAAAATCTATAATTGTATTAT
Source organism: Eupithecia vulgata (assembly GCA_946478455.1). Lineage (NCBI taxonomy): Eukaryota > Metazoa > Arthropoda > Insecta > Lepidoptera > Geometridae > Eupithecia > Eupithecia vulgata. Next base: position 8,604,826 of record OX297879.1, on the reverse strand, counting down.
TAAATAGAGAGCTCGTGTTTTACCTTCATCATTTTCTAAATTATTCCTTTAACTTGCGAACTTCACAGAACAGAAAAACATTAGAACACACACAATAAATGAATTTTCTCAGAACCCAATTTTTTTTACATTTCGTTTTTTTTTCGGTGTACATACAGGCATTCACAGATGTACTAGGGATGCTAACTGGCATTACTGGCACGGCACAGAACCTTAGAGGTATAATTCATCTAAGGCACAGAACATTAATACTCCTGATTACTGGGAGGGAGGGAGGGATAGTTCATATACGTAGTGAAAAAATTCTATGTCTATGGTTCATATAGAACATTACGCCATCTCTCGGACAAGCGTGGTTCTCACGAACCTCACGGACCCAGAGTTGCCAGTGACAGTGAAGGACAGTACCGGTCCGTAAACCGTGCTGTAAACAAAGTTGAATCAGCTACGGCTGTGTGTGTACAGCTGTCGCTTTCGGTCAGTTAGTATCGAACATAAACTAAGAAGTATACGTATCGAACATCAACCTCAATACTTTTGGTTCCATTGTCCACTGACCAAAGAATTATATTGAAATGTGCACTGGCTGCGACTTTGCGTGCCGAGTGAGATGGCCTTATGAGAGCCCTGTGTCTCTTTCACTAGGTTGACCAAACAAAAAACCTCTGATCTGACTCGCATTGCGGCCGTAGGTAAAGCAGATCCCTTAGGCTGATCTTATGCCTACACAGTCGAAATTTTATGAAACTGGGCGTTATGAATTATGATTCTGGATTCAGACAAGTACCTACCTACCTTTAAGGCCAGCTTAGATCATAGATCTTTAGACCTGAGAGGAAGATACTTCGGACTTACTTTGTCAAAAATAAAATTGACCTAGATTATAAATGGAGGATGATTATTATATAAATGTACTTAGATATATTTTTGTCACGTTCACACATCTGGATCACGAGACTGTAAATGGCGGAATAAATATTGTGTTTTAGGTGTGAACCTCGGCTTGGGCTGGTGCCAGATGCTACAAGAGGGTAATGGATGTTTCGCTGAGGTGCACGAGTGCATCTATGGGCGGAAGCGGGGAATTCTTCGACCCCGCATCCGGCGGGGTCGGTTTTTGTTTTTGGTAGGGTGTGTAGTGTGCGGAAGAAAATCGGTACTTGTAGACGTCACCTCCGGGTTAGCGAAGGTGATTGAGTCAACCGGGTCACCGAGAACGTGTCTCGGTCTACCTTAGAGCATTTATAACTGGAGATTGATGTCATCGTAAGACGTACCCCTCTGCCGGCCATAAGGCGCTCTTGGTCATAGGTACGCGTTATACAAAACTACTTCACTCGTTACCGCGCGGCCATTAGCTGTCGTTTTGTGTCGCGAAGTAGTGCTTAGTGAAAACGGTGATTTGTGCGGTATTTTGGGGTAAAAGGCGATCAGAGACATCAAACTTAAGGGAACACGGTATTTCCTATCACAAGTGATATTTTTGTCAATTGTTTTTGTAATTTTGATTTAAATGGAATACTAGTTGCGACAGTTTCAAGCGTCTTGGTAGGAGGTGTAGGTGAATATTGATTTCTTGGTAGAAGGCGTAGTGTGTGTTAGTTAGTGTGTAACTCAATAATGGTGTAACAACAGTCATTGTTTAATTGTGTGCTTGTTTTGTGTTTGTGTCACAGCTTTTACTTGCGTGTGCGTTTGTATGTGTGCTGTACCGTATTACCTCGCCTCCCGCGAAAATCGGCAGAAAGATTTTAGTACTAAAAGTGGCGCTTGCGAACTCCCGTTATAAATGCTCTAAGCGGTCTACGGAGAACTGTTACTGTCAATCGCATCCCTTTTTTAATTTTATAAGCATGGCTCCATACGAACGCAACTGTGGCGGCCAGACAAGACAGTGCTTAAGGACAGTGGACACCTGGACATTGTTTGTAGTAAAACACTATGATATCTCTGAGCAGTACTGCTGCGGTTATCTCTTTGAGACAGCAGCTGTCTCAAAGAGATAACCAAGGCTGTAACTCCTTCCTCAACACAAAAGCCTTTAATGGTCCACAGCACAGACTTTATATGCGGCTGTGCCCTGTCCTCAGTAACTGGCTTGAGGAAACCCACGCAACAGAAATGTTCCGTCAAGAAACCAGGTTGTATGGAAGCACATTAAAATAAAATTAAATGTCTATGGTCGATCGATCGATGAGTTTTCATTTCATTGATCTGTGGATGGCAGCTGGCAGCGGCGAAGACAACGGCGGCGGCGGCGCGGGACTAAATTGTTTTGATATTTGTTCATCCGGCGTCCAAACAAATTCATTGTGTTAAGCTGGTTTCTGACAGAAACGTGTAAAATATTTGCTATCACCACATTGTTAGAAACGATGGCGAAAGTAGAGCAGCCACTTTTCGTATTGCCAAAGAAGAGAAATGGGAAAAAAGCTAATAACAGTACCGGGCATGTTGACCACATAATCACTGTACAGGTAAATTATTTCTTGCTTTAAGTATAAAATTATGAATAAAGTCAATAGTTGTAGATATCAATTATTAAACACTACACAAACGACTCCTTTTCTAAGTTGAATGTTGTTAAATTATGTATTTCTAAGACTCCCAAGTCCCAACAAAATATCACATAGCATGTGAATAACAGAAAGAGCCAGCTTTTATCCTGTCGCTAGGCCTTAAGAACAGAACTGTGTTCTAAACAGTTCTTAAACAATTATTTCTTTCAGGGATCGGGAGACGACACTCTCATCAAATTCAAGAATGGTTTGTCTCCAGTCACTGAAAATGATAGCGGAATAATACAGCCTTCATTAGAGACATTGAAATCCAGTCTAAAAATAGACCTATCAAACACTGATGAAAACTCAATACATAACCTAGATGATACTGAGAAAGTGCTCATTGAAAAAAATGGGTACCAAGCTCTTTCAACCAATGGAATTTGTGAGCTCATTGACCTGTCACCAATCTATGAAAACTCATCAGATGCTTGCTCCAGCTATGGAGATTTGCAAGAGACTGAAGATATAAGCAATCAAATATTGAATGGAATCAATGAGTGTGCTTTGTCACAAACCCACTCTGATAATAGCTGTGAGATGGGCAACTTCTCTGATAGCCTCGGGAGTGCTAAAAATAAAAATAAAGTGAACATTGTCACTGATGACAATAGTGACTCTGAAATCACAGCTTTGAAAATGGAGTCAGAATGTGTTTCTATTACTGGTGACTGTTCCCTCACTGACCACTCCAAAGAAAGCTACTTGACCATGACTGGTACTATTAAACGTGGGAAGAAGAAAGGCCAACAAATAGATGTCAAACTTAATATTTCAAGAGAAGAGCTTGAAATTATTGAAGCAGGCATTGTAGCTGAGGAATATAAAAAGATGGATATTTCAAAATGTGCTTTGCGTAATGGACTGCACATTTTTATCTTCACCTTGCTCTGCCTACCATTTGTAGCTTTGGTATCTGCTGTCTACTCCAGCTACATAGGCACACTTGCCTGGTACAATATCTTTTTGAACTTTGTGGACAAATTATCTTGGAAGACTGTATTATTGCTTCCTATTATTGTGGTTTTGTATCCATTTTTGATAGTGTTTATAAATGTTGGCATTGGTTTATATTCTGGGATAGCCCAGCTCACATTCAGCAGTGTCAATTGGTGGATAGGTGTATGTGATTTTGAGAAAGGTTTCTATGGATGGTTCTGCAATGCTATTGGTATGTCAGATTGCAGTCCTTACGAAGTTGTGATATTGATGGATGTTAAATCATAAACTCAGTATACGAGAATAATATTTAACCTATTGCTGCCATTTAATAGATAAGCTATATTTAAGAGAGAAAGACAAGAAATCTTTTCATTCAGAAGAGTGTATGAGATTTCAGTGTCATATTTAAGGTTTTAAATTTTTCTATATACTATTATCGGAGCAGTATCGTTGTAGTAAATTCAAAGGCAGGAATATTTGACTCATGCTCATAGTTTATTTCATTTTTTTTTTTTTTTTTTAAATTTATTTGAGGGTTTTATCGCTTAGCGATAACATCACCCATGAAACATACAGTAAAAAATACAGACGCAAACAATTATAAAATAAAACAAATTATTGCTTAACTAAACCTAATTCTAACAAACTAATCAAAAACCTGTTATCTGAACTACAAGGGTCGGATAATAGACTATTTACATATCCTACATCCATCACATGCTTTTTATCTATATATGTGGATCTGATTGTTGCGTTTCGGACACATTCAATTAAAATATGATAGACATCCTCGATAACACCGCACTCATCACAATTTGGTGAAGTGGCTTTTTTCATTAGAAAAGCAAATTTGTTTGAAGGGATATGTCCGGAGCGCAATCTAAGTATTGATTTCAGGGAGTTTCTTTTATATAAGGTGGTATCAATCCATGGACGCCGAGGTACTAAAGATTGGATGGTTCTGTACCAGATTCCCTTCTCCCGAGATCTCTCATCAAAGTACTCTTGCCAAACATTTAAACACTGATTTTGAACTAAATTAATAAAGTCTGAAAACAGAGGCAGCTGATCCACCGGAATACCATCCCCGATCGCCTGCTTGGCAAGTAAATCCACCTCATCATTTTCTTTCAACTGGACATGAGACGGAATCCACTGGAGACATACCTTCTTATTATGAGATTGCAGCTTTAGAATCGATTCCAATATCCGATAGGCAATCGGTATTCCTCTCACGTGAGAGGTACATCGAGCCAAATGTTGCAAAGAGCTTTTAGAATCAGTCAATATGACAAATTTATCGAAATTAATTGAATTAATGTATGACAAAGCTTCCGCTATGGCAATTAGTTCAATATGCATTATGGATGTGTTGGAATCAATTCTAAACTTACCATTACATTCAAGATAAGGGTCTAGGAAAGCAGCCCCACCTTTTCCGTCGTCTTTTGATCCGTCAGTGAAAATTTTATAAAAGTTGTTAAATTGCTGATTGATGTGATTAGTGGTAATCAATTTTAAAACATTACTATTATACGTTCTTTTAGCGCGATCTATCAACGGGATTGAATCGAAGATAACATCACGTAACTCAATGTTACTCACCCAGGTTTCTAACGAAAACATTTCAAGATAAGGACAGCTATGTATTGTTATTGATTTCAACTCGGTAAAGGTATATGTAAGTAAAGGGAGTTTCTTATTGGTCCAATAAAGAGATTTACAAACGTACTCCAGTTCTTGTATTATACTTATCGTAGAGTTGTTAGAAACTGATCTCGATCTTAACCAAAATTTACCAGCAAGAAATTTTCGACGTACTTGAAGAGGAGGGAGGCAAAGGTCATTTTCCATTACATGAATAGGAGTACTTCTAATATACCCGCCTATGACGCGTAAAGCTTGGTTTTGAATCCTGTCGAGTTTTAATAAATTTGTTCGACAACTGTTATCATATAAAAAGGAAACGTAGTCCATCCTACTCCTAATTACAGCAATATATAATTGTCTTAAATGTTTTTGATGTATACCCCAACCCGGACCAGATAAAACTTTTATTAGATTGATATACTTAGACACTTTTTGAGCAGTTTCATTTATATGTTTGCCCCACCTAAGTGATCCGTCCAGCCATAAACCCAAATACTTCACTTGGTTAACTATAAATAACGAGCTATTATTGATTCTGAAATCTACAGGAGATCTAAACCCTCCTTTTTTGAATACACATACTTTGGATTTAGAGGAAGAAATCGAAAGACCTAAATTATTAAACAATCCGCTAAGTTTGATACAAGATAACTGAAGTTTTCTTATCGCCGAGTCCACACTATTATGACTATAATACAAAACAAAATCGTCAGCATATTGAGAAATCTCAACACATTGAATTTCCTTACAAATATCGATAGTCGCGGCATTAAAAAGAAGTGGAGACAGCGGGTCTCCTTGGGGCAAACCCCGGCCAGAGGATCTGACGAAAACAGACCCATTTACAGTTATGTGCAATTCTCTATTTTTTAAATATGACCACAAATAAGTACACATCCTGGAGCCTACTCCCAGTCGATCTAATATGGATAGTAAACAGCTAACGTCAATATTGTTGTAGGCGTTTTCTATATCAATAAAACATGATGCCGTAATACAATTTTTTGAAAAACCTATTTGGATATGGGAGACTAAACGCGAAAGATTATCAACACACGAGCGGCCTTTGCGGAAACCAACCATATTGTTCGAAAATAAATTTGATTTTTCGAGGTACCACTCCAACCTTTTATTAAGGATCGAGTGAAAAATTTTACAAACACAAGATATAAGCGAGATAGGTCTTAATGCTGAACTTGAATTGGAGTTTCTGCCAGGTTTTGGTATCGGAATAATATTAACCTGTCGCCATTGAGAAGGTATAAAACTAGAAAAATAAAATGAGTTATATAAGCTAACCAAAACGTTCTTACCTACTTTTGGAAGATGAAGTATCATGGAAAACGATATTTCATCGGACCCCGGCGCAGTATCAGATTTTTTAATGGAATTTTCTAACTCTTGAACTGTAATTTGCGATTCTAATTTGTAGTTGGATGAATTAAATTGTGGGGTAGGTGGGCATGCAAAGTCTGGCGTGAGGTCATTAAGTAATCTCTGGGCTTTATCCTTATCGATACTGTGATTAGAGTTTGAATGGTGCCCTTTAATCCATCGCATTTTACGCCACATGTCTGACGACGAAGTGGTTACATCGATCGATGAGCAAAATTCCTGCCAAGATTTACTTTTAGCCTGTCTTATTAATTTCTGAGCAATACGAACCTTATCTTGCCAAATTTTTAGGTTTCTGGGTGTTGGAGACCGTCTTAAATTTCCTAAAGCTAGACGTCTTTCAGCCACTGTTTTCGAAAGTTCAGCGTTCCAATACGGCTTTGGCTTAAACTTTTCGCATACGTGCTCTGGGATTTTAATAAATGGAATAAATTTATTAGCTGCATTTTGAATTGTGTGTTCAAACATATTGTAGCATTCTTGAGGATCCGCATTAAAACAAAATCCCGTAAAAGAATTTTCTAAAGATGATGTATAAGATTTCCAATCACTTTTTTTAAAATTTCTTTTATTTCTAAATTCTTTGTTGATTCTTAAATTAATTACTAATTGAATAACTAGGTGGTCGCTTCCGAGCGATTCATTAGTCACATTCCAAGAAAATCCTGTAATAATGTCTGTAGAAGCAAATGAAACATCTGGAGACGATTGTTGTAATACTCCGTTCACAAGTCTGACCCTTGTAGGTTGACCGTTATTGAGATAACTAAAATTATGCTCTAGCATGGAATCAAAGATCTGACGTCCTCTTTGATCAGTTTTGTAAGACCAGGCCAAGTAATGTGCATTAAAATCACCTAAAATTATTGATTTTCGACTAACTAATGAAAATATATAGTCCCAATCATTTTGTGTAGTGTTAACCGACGACGGACAATACACAGATAAAACGCTCTCAATATGCTGACAATTTAAAATCTTAACGTGTAAAAGTTCAATACCTACATTTGGGCAACTTGTAACACAAGCAAAACTTCTGACAGATTTATGTGTTAGAATGGCAACACCACCATACGCGTCCGACCTATCTAATCTGTGCATATTGTACTCATTAATTCTAAAATAACTGTCAGGTTCAAGCCAGGTTTCACTCAAAACTGCTATGTGAACGCTTTCTTGTGTTAGTAATGCTTCGAGAGATAACGACTTTGAACGCAAACTTTGACAATTCCATTGTACGATTTTGAAATTAACGCTGTTAATGGCGTTAACCATACTTAGACAACATACTTAGAAGGGAGCCAGCCGAAAATCTGCTGACCACGTTAACTAATATCCATTCTCCCAAGATTGATACCACCTGTTGTATTTTAGCCTCCAATGAATCAACACCTACCACAATTGTATATAGCTTAGTAAGTAAACGCATGAACGTAAGGTCTTTAGCGCTATCACTACTGTGTTGTGAGCGCGTGGGGGGTTGTTGCGCGGTATAGCACGCCTCGCCGTCCGAACACTCAGACTCAACATTCACCTCCGTCTCCATAGAGACCGCAGAAGGGGAAGGCAAGGGGTTGGGGGGGCGTTTTTGTAGTTTTCGCTTAGCCTGTGCCTTCTTGCGACTAACTACCGGTGTGAATGAGGTCTCCTCCGTGGTAGTAAAGAGTTCAGACATTAAATTAACCTTTCGTGCAGGCTTTGGCTTTTCAACGACTTGATGAACAAGGTTCGGTTCGGGTACCCGTGGAATCGGCTGCGGTCTACGAACCTCCGGAAGTGGTGGGCCCGGGGAAAAACTCCTCTCGGGAACTGGAGAAGGAGGGACATACATATCTTGAGCCTTGCGATAGGTACAATTAAACTCAGACATAAGTTCTCTCACTGTCCTCTCCTTTTTAAATACTGGACAGATCTTTTGTAGGGCCATATGGGGACCAGTGCAATTTATGCACCGGAATTCAGTAACTTCGCAATTATCATGATTTTTGGTGCATTTGGGGCATATTACCTTTTTAGATGGGCATAACAAACGAGTATGACCGAACTTCCAGCAACGGGAACACTGGGTCACCGGGAAGACATAGGGAGCAACCTTTACTCGCATACCATAGATAAGTACATGGGTAGGTACTGAGGTCCCACGGAACGCCAATCGAATGGATTCGCATTTCTCCCATCCAGAAGCAGTATCATTCTCATTATATTTTCTTTGGTTAAGGCGTCTCGCCGACATGATTTCATATTGGCTCGTTACATTTTTCATAATTTCCTCTTCAGACACATCCAGGTCGATATTTCTAATTAGGCCATATGACAGATCTACCTCCGACGACTTGTGGCATCTCCATTCAAGGTCAGCGAATTTTTTGGATTCTATGAGTAAGTTCGCTTCACTCTCCTCCTCAAAGGTTATCACAATTTTCTGATGATGTATGTACTTTACATCGCTGATTCCCTTAATACTATTATCACGTAGGAGTTTTGCCAAGGCAAACTGCTTGGGCAAACCGGAGCTGCACGTGACAAAAACCTGGATCTTTTCGATGACTTCATTGCTTGATCTGCGCACCATCTTACGGCTGCGAGATGGTACCGTGTTCCAATTTTCTTCGCAGGATGTCTCTTCTAGTCCCCTCTTGCCTTGATCCTGTTCCTCCTCCTGCTGCATAGAACTAATGGAACTGTACTCATTCTCCTCACAATTAACTGCATCCAATGCACTCGTGCTTGCGTCCATGTTCACTACGCTACTTTCAACTCTAACATCTACCGAATAAGGTTCATTCATGTTGGACGGCGCCCGGCTTATAAATAAGTCGAGCCCGTGCTTATCTCTCACAAAAGAATTCACTCGTTTGCGGAATACAATGCAATAGCGATATGACTAGCGACACGTCTGATTCACACGGGAAGCTAATGGTCACTGTCGTTTATTTCATCTAGTCAAAAGCTTGAGTCTTATTCATATAAGGTGATTTACCAGTTTGGCCTTTCATATCTGTGTAGTTTTATGATAATTATTAAAATTAAAAATGGTATGTGAATATTGCATCATACAATAAGTTTTAGCCCTAGTTAGTATAGGTACTCTTGTGCTGTACGTTCTCTGTTTTATTATGCAATGAGAAAATCACATCAGATATACATTCAGTAATAATTAAGTTATAGCAAATGGAAAGATTATAATAAAAAGTGTGTATTGATCAATGATTAAGGTAGGGATTTATTGCATTTTTATAGCTCTCCAAGTTGCAGGGTTCTTTTACAATTTTTGTAAGCTTTACTTCTAGATGATGTTTACACTTTATGCATAATCAAAATTTGTATAGAAGACTGATGTATTCTAGTCACTAATGTGGTTCTTCCAATCTACATTAAACAATATTTTACAAAACCAAGGTTTTTCTAAAACAATTACTACTACATACATACAACAATTATAAATTTAACTATCACTCATGATGGGTTGGTAGGCGCACTTTCTTCTTTAGGTTTCCTATGCTTGAACTCAGTGTCTATCCTTTCTTTGGCTCGCACTATCTTTGATTGTAAATAGAAGGAGCCACCTTTAGCCTTGTCGTTCACATTGAAGAGATGTTCGTAGTTGTTTTTGATTTTATCAGGTTCCAGTTTGTCTATGTTGAGGATCTGCATTGCTTCTTCAAGAGTGAGTCCTGTAGAAGCATTGGCTGCAGCTCTTTTGGTGCCCGCGGGGCCACCACCTGCCCGCTTAGCTGCTTCTTGTGAGGCGGCTATTTCTTGCTTCAGGGCTCTCGCGAATGCTCGCCCTACAACTTGAGCTCCCAAAACTATAATTTGCGCTATGTATTTGGCCATTATACATGTGTATTCTATAACTAAAAAGGTAAGGAGAAGCAAGAATCATAATTTGACATTACATTACAACATCAATGTTTTTCGATCCAAGTCAATCAAAAAAATGATGAAAGAAAGAAGTTGACAGTCGACAGTTTTGTGTTTGACTTGACTACCAATTCGAGGTTATTTTTTCATTTGAACTGCGCTCACTGCGCTGCGTTCATTCCTCAGTTCATTCATGATATGGTTACACACTTTGTGCTTGCAAACTCGCGCGCTTTTTTGACAAGTTGTATGTTTGACAAACAGACAGATAGAAATAACCTTAAAATTTCATGTCGTACGTATCGTTATCGTACGCCGTTATTGTTTTAGTACTATACTTATAAATCTGTGGTTATTGTTTTCTCTTCTCTTTGATTTCATATGTAATTTTTGGTGAAATAGTGAAATATAATCGAATCTATATTTATTTTCTATTTGGCTTAAGTGTTTATGCTGTGATTTACTAGAGATACAATCCTACTCGGAATGGTTAGTAAATTTTGTCTGTTTCTTGTAGCATATTTTCGTTAGACTGACCGACGCCGAAAGTTTAAATTTTACACACAATAGAAACATATCACACAAACAAAAACACTTTTTGAAACAAGCATAAAACCCCTAATATTAACCCCTGTATTAAAATTTGGAGAAACATATTTAATAAACTTAGTAGGTAGGTACTTACTGTGTGATTGATGATATTTCCACTGACCAATAGGTAAGTGAAAATATAGCTAAGTACCTCTCACATCTCTGGGGGAAAGGCAGCCTAAGAGGAATTTATGTAGTTTTGTATTGCAGTAGAGAGCTATGCTCAGAGTTTCTCTGAAGGATAGGATTCGCAACAAATACATCCAACAGAGAACTTAGGTTATCGACATAGCTCAAAGGATTAGCAAGCTGAAGTGGCAGTGGGCTGGCCATATCTCGACAACCGCTGGGGTATACATGTTCTTGGGTGAGCAAACGTAGTATAGGATGCCCTACGACCAGGTCGGATGACAATTTGTGAAAGACTGCTGGGATATGCTGGATGCAGCAAGCTGAAGGGTGCTATGACGTTGATTAGGGGAGGCCTATATCCAGCAGTGGACTAATATAGACTGATGATGATGATACTATACAGGAGAGAAATGTATTTTTGTTTGTAACAAAGAAACCTAAAAACTACTCTCAGATTTCAAAAATACTTTTGCGTTAGAAAACTACATTATCACTGAGTAACATAAGCTACCTATGGAAAGCTGGGGCGGAGCATTACTTATGCATAATTTTAATGTAACATTATTATTTATAATATTCTTTGATTTAATTTTATGTTAACCTTATAAGTTACATTATTTGTTTAATATGTCATTGCCTTTACATTATATAAACCTTTACATTACAGAGTTCTCCAATACCAGACACGCCATCCGATCGGGACGGAGCAAGGTCCCGAATGACATCACCAGCACGGGAGTATGAACCCTTTGAGGATGAAGCTGGTATCCTCGGAGACAATCCTCAGGAGGAAGAGGAAGATGGAGAGGAATTGTTTGGAGATAATATGGAGGCGTAAGTTAATGGAAAGTCTATTACTGTCGTTATTATAGATGAAATTGTTGTTATCCGACGTATACACTGACAAGAAGGTGGCACAGGGGAAAACAATTCAAAATTCAAAGTACTTTATTTCCTTTAGACCTTACAGGACTCTTGGACACGTCACAAAAACTTGATGACATAAATAAAACTAGGAAATAAATGATCACTGTGATTTTTTGTCCACTTCAATCTTTTTAAGGTAAAGTAAAGAAGTGAACAAGAAACCTTTACCTTGAGAAATGAAATAAGTTCCCAAAAAAGTTCGACTTCGGCGGGACTCGAACCCGCGCCCCACCCTTAGTACGGGTGTGCTCTAAGCAACTAAGCCACGAAGTCTCTGTCAGTTTTCGTCGAAAATCTTTGGGACCTCTTACGGACTGTAGCGCCGGTGGCTCCACACCTACAGAGAAAACATTAAAGTTTCCCCAATGTTCAAAGGCTAAAGTTACATTAATTCGTTTGACGAGAGGTGTTGCCAAATTCTAAGGATTTTTGTTATAGTGCTTAACCGCACTCTAGGCATTTCTAAGAAATGAAATAAGTTCCCAAAAAATTTCGACTTTTTCGACTATTTCATTTCTTAGAGATGCCCAGAGTGCGGGTAAGCACTATAACAAAAAAAAACCTTTACCTTGTTAGAATGTTAGTTTTAAAGTTGGAGCAAAACTGATTTTATCGTCTTTATAATCTGATATTTTATAATAAGCAAATGGCGCAACAACCCTTGAAAAAATATTCCACGACTTTGGTTATAATTACTATTAGTCATCTACAGTACACTATTATTTTAAAGAGGAAAGATTTGATTGGTTTATAATATAAATAAAAATAAAATAAATAATAGGAATAGGCTCCGAAACTAAGTAAGATTTGAAAACTTCTTTCACAATTAGAATCCTACATTATCCCTGCAGGGCTATTTTAATTCATTCGATTCGTTTCCGTTCCGGAGCGAAAACGTCCGATTCAAATTCGATTCCGCGAACGCTATTTTGATTTCGTTGCGGATTGATGATCGAAAGTATGAAACTCGAACTGAAACGAACTGAAATTCGAATTCGGATCCCGAATTTCAAAAGTTTTCGAATCCGCTGGTTTAAAATAAGCGTTCTTCGACAAAGTTTTCGATATCGAATCCAAAGGCCTTTCCGACGAATTAAAATACCCCTGCTGATGTACATAGGCGTCGCTGATGCAGGGTGCCCGGCAGCGCCAACAGCTACCAGCAGGTCATTGCAGGAAGGCTGGACACAGCCTCTCCCTTCATGCAGCACTGGATGAAGGCTAATGTTTTTTGTTAGTTACAATGTCTATTTCTATTTTACTAAATTTTAATTTTTATCTAATCTAAAAATTTAATTTTGATTTAATTTATTATTTATCCTTTGCGTATTGTAATATTTTTCTGTGTGTGTTTCATTTTTGTTATGGCTATATGGACTATGTATGTTTACTTACTGTGTCTGAAATAAATGTGATTTTGATTTGATAGGCGATAGACTCTACCCGTGCGAAGCCGGGGCGGGCCGCTAGTTTCTTATAATTTCTCTTTAGCACACTACTTGCACTTGCAGCCCCCTAGCACGGGGATAGTTGTCTAGGGTAGAATAGAGAAAAATTACGTTACTTCGTCATCGAATGCGTAATTATGTGAACTGCATTCCTACAACTTCAATAATGTACGCAATGTATGACAATAATAATTGAAATAAAAAATGAAATAAAAATTAATAATGCAGGACAATTATTATTCACACAGCATTATCTAGCCCCAAGCTAAGCAGAGCTTGTATTATGGGTACAAGATAACTGATATACATAATATAACACAATACATAGATAGATATTTTTTATTATACATAGAAAACAATCAGAACACCCTAAACAAATTTCTGCAGATCGTACACACAATGGTTCCAAGGCGGGAATCGAACCCGCAACCTCCTGCGTCGCAGACCTTCGCCCACCGCGCCACAAAAGTCGTTGACAATGCGATGTAATTTTTCTCTATTTTACCCTAGAAAACAATTCCCGTGCTAGAAAAGCTGAACATGCATCCTCCAATGGTTTTGTCGTAGGCACCTAATCACTTGGCAGGCGGATTGGTGATTGGAGTGAAGGTGTTAAAATACAGAGGAGGAAGCTGCTGCCCTAACTTTGGTAGGTTCTCTTAGAATATTCAGGGGGAGGCCTGCGTCCAGCAGTGGACCGTTATAGACTGTTGAGGAGCTGAGGTTGAAATAACCGCCACGGCATAGGCACCACGGCTTATCCCTTAGTCACACATGACGTTTTTTATAATAATTTATGTTTATACGGCCTGCGGATGATGATTTGCCCCTACAATACGTACTACCAAAATAATTTATAATTCGAGCATATTTCCACCATATCATGTTGTTTTTGTATTCGAATAGTATTTATCTAGCCCTGGTTGTTTTTTCTTAATATTCACCTCTAATGAAATGTAAGCAAAAATATACATAATACGATTTTGCATATTTTACGCCGAAAATGACATGTTTTCGTCCTATTTTTAGGGTTTCAAACATCGGTTTTGAAACCCTTATGGTCTCGCTCTGTCCGTCCCCGCTCTTTCTTGAATATCTCAGTAACTACTGCAGCTATTAACTTGAAATTTGAAATAATGATACATTTCGTGCGCCATTACTGATTTTAAGAAAAAAATATATAAATAAATGAAAAATGAAAATGAATATTTTCAGTACAAATTTTGATGTTGAAATTTCAAAAGAGACCTAGGAAGGCAAATGGGGTATCAAATGAAAGGTATCGTTTTGTACATTTCAAAACACTTTTTGAAATTTCTGTAAATTTCATACTTTTTGAAATATTTCAAAAAAAGTCGAAAAATTGACCATACCCCCCCCCCTATCTCCGAAGATTGCACACCGATCCACGTACAATGTATTAGGCGTTTGTAGATATCGATCTATATTTTACAGGAAAAATATAGAGAAGTCGGTAATAATAATAGTTTTTGAAAAATGGTCAAAAAGGAGGGGAATTTTTTTTCAAAAGGAGGGGTACCTGCCTATGTGGGGTATCAAATGAAAGGTATTGTTTTGACCATTTCAAAACACTTTTTGAAATTTCTGTAAGTTTCATACTTTTTGAAATATTTCAAAAAAAGACGAAAAATTGACCATTCCCCCCCCCCTAGCTCCGAAGATTGCAGACCGATCCATGTACAATGTACTAGGCGTTTGTAGACATCAATCTATATTTTACAGGAAAAATATAGAGAAGTCGGTAATAATAATAGTTTTTGAAAAATGGTCAAAAAGGAGGGGATTTTTTTTTCAAAAGTAGAGGTACCTACCCATGTGGGATATCAAATGAAAGGTATCGTTTTGACCATTTCAAAACACTTTTTGAAATTTCTGTAAGTTTCATACTTTTTTAAATATTTCAAAAAAAGACGAAAAATTGACCATTCCCCCCCCCCTAGCTCCGAAGATTGCAGACCGATCCATGTACAATGTATTAGGCGTTTGTAGATATCAATCTATATTTTACAGGAAAAATATAGAGAAGTCGGTAATAATAATAGTTTTTGAAAAATGGTCAAAAAGGAGGGGAATTTTTTTTCAAAAGGAGGGGTACCTGCCTATGTGGGGTATTAAATGAAAGGTATTGTTTTGACCATTTCAAAACACTTTTTGAAATTTCTGTAAGTTTCATACTTTTTGAAATATTTCAAAAATAGTCGAAAAATTGACCTTTCCCCCCCCCCTATCTCCGAAGATTGCAGACCGATCCACGTACAATGTATTAGGCGTTTGTAGATATCGATCTATATTTTACAGGAAAAATATAGAGAAGTCTGTAATAATAATAGTTTTTGAAAAATGGTCAAAAAGGGGGGGAGTTTTTTTTCAAAAGGGGGGGTACCTACCTATGTGGGGTATCAAATGAAAGGTATCGTTTTGACCATTTCAAAACACTTTTTGAAATTTCTGTGAGTTTCATACTTTTTGAAATATTTCAAAAAAAGACGAAAAATTGACCATTCCCCCCCCCCTAGCTCCGAAGATTGCAGACCGATCCATGTACAATGTACTAGGCGTTTGTAGATATCAGTCTATATTTTACAGGAAAAATATAGAGAAGTCTGTTATAACAATAGTTTTTGAAAAATGGTCAAAAAGGGGGGGATTTTTTTTTCAAAAGGAGGGGTACCTGCCTATGTGGGGTATCAAATGAAAGGTATCATTTTGACCATTTCAAAACACTTTTTGAAATTTCCGTAAGTTTCATACTTTTTGAAATATTTCAAAAATAGTCGAAAAATTTACCTTTCCCCCCCCCCTATCTCCGAAGATTGCAGACCGATCCATGTACAATGTATTAGGCGTTTGTAGATATCGATCTATATTTTACAGGAAAAATATAGAGAAGTCTGTAATAATAATTGTTTTTGAAAAATGGTCAAAAAGGGGGGGAATTTTTTTTCAAAAGGGGGGGTACCTACCTATGTGGGGTATCAAATAAAAGGTATCGTTTTGACCATTTCAAAACACTTTTTGAAATTTCTGTGAGTTTCATACTTTTTGAAATATTTCAAAAAAAGACGAAAAATTGACCATTCCCCCCCCCCTAGCTCCGAAGATTGCAGACCGATCCATGTACAATGTACTAGGCGTTTGTAGATATCAATCTATATTTTACAGGAAAAATATAGAGAAGTCTGTAATAATAATAGTTTTTGAAAAATGGTCAAAAAGGGGGGGATTTTTTTTTCAAAAGGAAGGGTACCTGCCTATGTGGGGTATCAAATGAAAGGTATCGTTTTGACCATTTCAAAACACTTTTTGAAATTTCTGTAAGTTTCATACTTTTTAAAATATTTCAGAAAATTGATTGTCCAAATAATTGGCAAATGTTTGAAACCCTCGGCGCGCGAGTTACACTCGAACTTGGCGAATCTTGTTTGTAATAAAAACAACTTCCGTTTTGTTTGCTAAGGAACATAGCTTATATCGTCTAGTTACACAAAAACAACACTATGTCGAAAATACAAATAGTTTTCAGTCATCAGTTTTGGTATTACGGAACATCATCATCATCATCATCAGCCTATACCAGTCCACTGCTGGACATAGGCCTCCCCTAATGAGCGCCATAGCGCCCTGTCTTCAGCTTGCCGCATCCAGCATCTGCCAGCAGTCTTTCGCAAATCGTCGTCCCACCTGGTTACGGAACATAATAAAAATAATTTACGAATCATAGTGAATTGAAATTGTGATCAGCGGTCGCCGGCCGGAACCTTAGTATTATTCATTTATTTTAGATAAAATATCCATAACACATTATCAAAATTAACCTATTTAGAACTTAAATTAACATATTATAATTCAGGGGATGTCATAAATAGAAAAAATTTAATGAGCCATATAATACACAAAAAAAATGTTTACTAAAAATCTCCACCGGCTTACAGAGACTACCGTCCCATGCCAGGACTAGACCGCTACGACGCCGAAGACTTAGACGAAGCTGATTACGACGCCATGTCCATCGGGGACCGCGCGGCCGCGGAACAGGAGCTACGACGACGGGACAGAGACGAGGGACGGACACGGAGGGACGACCGGGATTTGCTATACGGTAAGAGAAGGACATGGAGGGACGACCGGGACTTCCTATATACAATAAGGGATAGTGATGCCAGCTTAGAATTTGCACCACCCCAACTCTTCCCGTGGGTGTCGTAAAATGCGACTAAGGGACATACACCGGGGGGCGGTCAGAAGCGCCTCTTGAAGAATAGATCTATGAGGTATGCAGGTTGGGGATCGCAGTTCAATGGTGAACTGCGATCCCCAACCTGCATACCTAGCGTGGGGATTATGGACATTACCCCTCTACCGTACCGTACCTACTCTAGACTAGCAATTGTCAAAGAGAGCTTGCAGCTGCGGACAGGAGCTGCGGTGCCGGCTCAGCGACGATGGAAGGACACGGAGGGACGACCGGGATTTACTATACAGTACCTATGAGACGACTGGGACTTGCTATATACGGTAAGGGGACAACCGGGACTTGCTATACGGTCAGTCAGACTTAGAGGCTACTTTTGGTGCTTGGCCAATTTTAGCATCTCATTAGCTGTAGAAGATGTACCCTCAATGAGGCTCTTCGAACCCATCTTTTCTTAGCCGTCTTCTGTATAAAGACCGCTTAGTACAACACTGTTTAGACACATACAACACTATTTAACAGTTGCTCCACATAAGCATTTTTTCCTTACATTATTTTCGAACCCCACTTAGACTACTATCTCATAAGATCGCCAATTTTTTCTTATAATTAGGTATAGCAACAGGGGCATAAAGATGAATCAAACAACACATTGTTGGTTGAAATCGGACTAGTAGTTTCAGCGTTAAATAGACACATAAAACTAGATACATACATTCAAACATAACTTTACCTCATCTAAACCTCTATTCCAGATGATTCAGATGACGAAGCTGGCGACGCGCCGCGCTCCAAACGCCGCCGCGCTGCCGAGAAGGCAGCTAGGGGTGAACATGAGCCGGTAGAAGAAGGTATAGAGAGCATAGAGAATCTAGAGGACACCAAGGGCTATACCACCAAGGAGTGGGTCTCTATGCTGGGACCTAGGACAGAGATTGCTAACAGGTTAGCTTCGCCATAGGCCTTGCCATTCAACAAATGGGCTGATTCAACTGTAAAATATAATATAAAATAAAAAGCATTATTTAGCTTTCATAGCTTGCTGGATATGCCAAAGTGCTTGGGAACACAAATCCAACAATCCCAAACCTATGGCCACCTTCTGTCTCCATCATCAGACCAGCTCGATCGATTGGTACCATGACGTTGAATTGTCACCGAACTTACACAAGTATGAAAAATTTCAGCTCAATCAGTTTAGGATAACTTCTCTAAAATTCAGTTGTAAGATTTTTCCCACACATACTAACAAGTGCTATGTTAAATTAAAGCTTGTAAAAATAATCCCCAATATTTTACAAAAAAAATGTTTTTTGTTATAAAACAATAATACTTTATTTCGGGCAATAAAGAAACTTTACATACCTATTTTTATATACTAACATGTTAAAATATCTGATCCCACAGATTCAAGAACTTCCTCCGAACATTCACGAACACAAAGAACCAGTTCGTATACAAGGAGCGCATCCGACGCATGTGCGAACATAACCAGGCGTCGTTCCACGTGGAGTTCGATGTGCTGGCGAGGAGGGAGCAGGTGCTAGCCTACTTCCTCCCGGAGGCGCCGTTCCAGATGCTGCAGATCTTTGATGAGGTTCATACAATCTATCCCGTTAATAGTGCTTAACATACTCAAAAATATATTTAGGTGGAACGTGTTACGTGACGTGAAGCAGGAAAATCAATTTGTTTCTTTTTTTTGGAATTTCCGCGTCCTACAAGTAAAAAAGCTACCAGTTTCTAAATCTTAGATCCAAGCGTCCTAGTCAGAGTTATGCCAAGTCTCGTCTCGCAATACTTCCTCCGTAAAAAGTGTTATAATTATTGGAAGTCTTCGATTAGTAGCCAGCTTCAAACCATAAAATTAGCAAATTATTCAAAATTATCTAAACTTATATGGGAACGACCTGCAAAAGACCGCAGGCAAATGCTGGATGCTTGACACATCCTGACAGGGCGCTATAGGTATCATAAGGGGAGGCCTATGTCCAGCTGTGCTATCATAGACTGATGATGATGATACGGGTAAAGTTCGCACAAATCAGCATCGAATGCGAAACTGCGCAGTATTGGGCTTATCGCGCCTTTTTGGAACCTTGTACCTATCAATAAGCTACTGGGATATGGGAAGCCACTGCGCTTTCATCCGAGAACTCAGAAGGATTTGCGCACACTATAATTTGCTCTCGTAAAATTAAATACTCTTGTGTCTTTACTACTTAAATAGTAAAAAAATATTATTTCTCTCTCAACAGGTAGCCAAGGACATCGTGCTCCAAATCTTCCCATCATACGAGCGCGTGACCTCCGAGATCCACGTGCGAATATCCGACCTGCCCCTCATTGAAGAACTGCGTACCTTCCGCAAGCTCCATCTGAACCAGCTAGTCCGGACTGTAGGTCTGTACAACAGTTAAAATATTCAGATTTATTTATTTATTATTAGATCAATATAAGTATCCGGGTAGTATGTGATGCACAATTCAGCCACAACGTGGAATATCGCAATACTCAGCACCGCATAGCCGCTGTGTGGCTTTAAATGGCGAGAACTGACCGGTGTTACTTGCAACCACGGTCTTTAGGTCTTATTTAAAGTTTTTGTAGTAAAGTACGTAAGCACTCTGGGTAATCTCTAAGAAAGGTCAGGATAATAATAAAAGTGCTGAGCACTACCTAGGCCCTAGCTAAGCAGGGCTTGTGTTATGGGTACTAGATAACTGATATACATAATACAATACATTAAATAGATAGATATTTTTTATTATTACATTACTTGCAGATTTACAAAATTAGTCCCAAGGCGAGAATCGAACCCGCAACGTGTGTCGCTGGCGGACCTTCGCCCACCCCGCCACAGAGGTCGTCAAAATAAATGAATTTGTACTTTTTTCTAGGGGTTATAACCAGTACCACAGGGGTGTTGCCTCAGTTGTCAGTTGTTAAATACGACTGTAACAGGTGTGGATACATCCTGGGACCGTTCGTGCAGAGTCAGAATGCTGAGGTTAAGCCGGGATCCTGTCCAGAGTGTCAGAGTGCTGGACCTTTTATGGTGAGTGTTAGTTTTAAGATATTTGCTAAATACTAGCAAATAGCTACTAATGAAAATTAAATAATACAAAGATTAATCATAATTTTTTATGATTTGACTTTTCTTCATTTCATGCTCATACGGACAAAAAAATATAGTAAGTTTCTGCTATTTAATTACCAAAAACATAAATTCACACCACATTAAAGTACAATAAACGCTACCTGTAAGAAAAACCTTTTTTCCTATCGCGCGGCTCTGGTATATGGACGCTGGACGCGGATTGGCTGGAGTAATTATGGGTTTCGGGTGGCCTGCACACGGACATTTCCGCACGCGGCGGGTGGAAATCCATATGGCAGTAAAAGAGTCCTTCAGGTAGACTTCATGCCAAGGTTATTGGTATTTTCTACATGCTAAATGGCATCATAAACTTAATGCAGTCTACACAACAAAATCAGCGACACAGCAGTCCGGGTTGGTGCGAGATTTCAGTGTATGAATATTCTAGGCAGCCGACAGTGTGTTGTCAACTTGTCGACGACCCACAGACTCTGGTATATGTCTACTTATATATGTAGACAGAAAGCAAGAGTAATAACATCAACAGGTTTTGACAGGTATATTCTGGAATATAGATTCCAGAATATACCTGTCAAAACCTGTTTTTATAGAAAAACGGTTTTTATAGAAAAACGGTTTTTATAGAAAAACCGTCAACATTTGTAACTAATAAATAAATAAATAATGCTGGACAATACACAGCAATATCCAGCTCATCATCATATCTAAGCAGAGCTTGTGTTATGGGTACTAGATAACTAATACATAATATAATTGAAATATTCCATGGCTTAATTAACATGGTTATCAATGATCCATTTATTTTAAAAACTTCATGTAAGTTTATTACAATTTTGTAGGTATGTACGTTTTTGTAGTAAGTATAATTGATTTCTTTTATTTTTTCAAGTACCGTTTGTTGTTCTTACATGTCCAGCCCATGCCAAGGTTGCCTGGGGGAGATCGCATATAGCGATAAGGCCGCCTTTGTACTTCGTCTACTCATAGCACTTATTTCGGTACTGTTTTCTGTGTTTGAGTGGTACAATAAAGTATTATCTATCTATCTATCTCACTTCATTGCACTGAGATACAAATGGTGGGCTTAGACATTTTTCTACCTGCCAACCAAAAAGATATTTTTACAGAGGTTTATTTATTGATTGCTATAAAAATTCTTAAATTTTAGGTGAACATGGAACAAACAGTGTACCGCAACTACCAGAAGGTAACCATCCAAGAGTCCCCAGGAAGGATCCCTGCTGGCCGTATACCGAGGAGCAAGGACTGCATCCTCCTGGCTGATCTGTGTGACCGATGCAAGCCGGGAGATGAAGTGGATCTGACCGGGATCTATACCAATAACTATGATGGGTCGTTGAATACTGAACATGTAAGTTGCTTACTATTAGACCGATTGTGGTGTTGAGTTAAGGGGGATCTGCGGTAAATTGCCCAAATTTATCCTCACCTTTTCAGAGATTTCTTTAAAATCTTAATATATAAAGGAACAAGTGATTCTGGGGACGCCCAGCCCAAACCGCTGCAGCTAGAAAGCTGAAATTTGGAGGTACCTCTTAATACACAAGCTCCCGAAAAGATAGGATTTTAGGAAATTTCACCCCTAAGGGGGTTAGGTGTTTCAGGTGGAACTCTTTAACCAGTGGCCCGATTTGCTTGAAACTTACAGAGAATACTAAAAATATAAAATTATTGAACACGTGTTTTAAAAAAAAAAATAATTAAATAATAATTTTCAAAAAACTCTTTAGAAAGGGTAAAATGTACGAGTATGATGAAGTTTTTTTTTTGTGTTTTTGTAACCCGTTAACTGGTGGCCTGATTTGCTTGAAACTTAAAGATAATACCAAAAATACAAAACTATTGAACACGATATTTCAGAATATTCATGAAAACTGTTTAAGTTATAAGGCTTTATTAAAGTTTGAAATTCGTACTCTGGCTTCTGATTAGTGGGATTAGATTGAAGAGCAATACAAATCGTATCTTCTACGCAAGCGAAGCTGCGGAAAGCTTGTTGATCTAATATAAGTAATGACCAGCGAGCTATGAAGAGAGCTATGCTCGGAGTTTCTCTGAAGGATGGAATTCGAAAAGAATACATCCGACAGAGAACCTGTTATCGACATAGGATCTCAAAGGATTAGCAAGCTGAATTGGCAGTGGGCTGGCCATATATCTCGAGAAGAACTAGACAACTGATGGGTAAACTTGTTCTTGAGTGGAGACTGCGACTCGGCAAACGTAGTGTAAGGCGCCCTCGACCAGGTGGGATGACGATTTGCGAATGACTGCTGGCAGATGCTGGATTTGACAACCTGAAGACAGGGCGCTATGGCGCTCATTAGGGGAGGCCTATGTCTCGGGATCGCAGTTCGGTGGTAGATCTATTCTGCAAGAGGCGCTGCTGCCCACCCCCCGGTGTATGCCTCTTACGACACCCACGGGAAGAGTTGGGGTTGTGCAAATTCTAAGCCGGCCACACGCCTATATATGAATGATTGTTTTCGGTATTATTCTGTCAGTGTTTCTATGCAATAAATAAATTTTATTATTATTAATTTATTTATATAAATTTTAACTATCGATCTATAATTGCAGGGTTTCCCAGTCTTCGCAACTGTGATCATAGCCAACTACATAGTAGTCAAAGACTGCAAGCACATAGTGGAATCGTTGACTGATGAAGACGTGGCCAATATTGTGAAGCTGTCCAAGGACCCTCGGATAGGAGAGAGGATAGTGCAGAGCATCGCGCCGAGTATCTACGGACATGATTATATTAAGAGGGGGTTGGCGCTTGCGCTGTTCGGAGGGGAGCCTAAGAATCCAGGTAATTTAAGACTCGTGGTGGACTAGCAGCTGCTCGCGGCACAGCCCGCGCTTTTCAAGTATTCTATGTCCGTCCCCGATACTATTTACGTTCCTGTCAAATTTTATTCAAGATCCAGCCGTTTAAGCGTGAAAAGATAACAGACAGACAGACAGTTACTTTCTAATTTATTTTTAAATCAATTCGTCAATTTGTCATGTTATCTTCATTACTATATTTAAACAAGTAGGGGGCTTATTTTTTGTATAGTTAAATGCGGTTAACTTCACATCCTATTCATTGTTTATCGACGAATCTATAGGGTGTGAAGTTAGCCGCAGAAAAATACAGTCCTATAACGCTGTATAAACTTAACTTCAAATCGGCCTGGATCTCTCGATTTGATACCATTTCGCTGCTGGTTTTAACAAAACAATGAAAAAACTACAAAATAATATCCTAAGTTGGACTTCTTGCAGCTGTTTATATCTATCGACCGGATTTTTTAAACGTTAATTTGATATTTCAGGAGAAAAACACAAGCTGAGAGGTGACATCAACGTCCTAATTTGCGGCGACCCGGGAACCGCCAAGTCACAATTCTTGAAGTACACTGAAAAGGTAAAACACACTTGTCAAGCATGGAAGTACCTATTAGGAACCGCTATACAAAAATTGTCCCGAACAGAACACCCCTCTCCTTTTTTTAGTGGGGAGGTGAGGCAAACACATGCACACAGTGACACGGCGGGGCTACGCCCACACTTATTGCACAAAGAGGTTGGTTGCGCGTATACTCAACACTTAGATTTACTTAGTTTATCCCATGTACGCGAGAAACGTATTGTGAAGTCACATACATATCCCTGCCCCCTTCCCTCGCAATAGATATCGCTACGAGTGAACAAGACGCTCGCATTCGACGCAACAGGCCATCTTGCGTCAGGCAAGATGGCGGAAGTCTCACTTTGGCAAACGAACCGCGCTGGAAGCCTCCGCATATAAAAATCATCCCTCATCTCCCTAGGGAGCCTATAGCGTCCCTGTCTGTGCCGAAAGTTGTGCGCGCGCGCCGTGAGTGTAATTGGGACTAGAGAGCCGGAAATAAAGGTGTGTGCGTAGGGTATGTGCGATCCTTATTGACGGCTGATTCGTGTACCCCGTGAACCTACAGCCTACGAATAAATAATAAGTCAGGAAATCTAACTGCTTTCAAAAAATGACCCAACAAAAGTCGTGTCCAAGTGGGCGGGGCTTAAAAGTCGTGTCCAGCGCGTCATCAGTCTGTCATTTTTCTTGATTGCGAGCACACGTGTAATCTGCGTAATTTTTCGTTACAATTTGTGAACTAGCTGTGAATTATCATGCCAGAATGTGTTGGGAAATTGTGCAGGAGCCATACAAGACTAAAATGTCCAGGGATCACGTGTCACTAGTAAGTAATAGCAAAATTATAATTATATTCAAATACATTAGAAAACGAGATGGTCAATACTATGCAGAATGAAGTCAGTAAATTTTGGACTGACTTGCTATTGATTTATGACTTATTTTTTATTTCATACAAAACGATATGGTCAGTACTATGCAAACTGAAGTCAGTATCTAGTTTTTTTCTTTTTTTTTTTCTTGATGAAATATTGAAATGTAAATCGATAAACTTTAGATATTTTTTATAGCAGTAATTTATGTATTTTGTTTTCTTTTAGTATCTCTGCTGATCCTATTCGGTAAAATAAGTGGATAGCTGCAGTTAAGCTAGAAAGATAAGAGAATGACTGGATGCCAGTGAAAACCAACAGAGTATGCTCCGTTCATTTTGACGAAAATGATTTTTATAAAACATAAAAAGGATATACCTACTATGTTACAAAAAACTGCAGTACCAGTTTGCACAGTAAGTTCCTACTATAAAATTATTAGGATAATTGTTATGAAAAAAACAATAAAAAAAAGTCTGAAATAATTGTTTTTATTTTCTTCAGATGATTTGTACCCAAGAAAGATCTTTAAAAGATACTGTGGAAAATGAAAAAATAAACAATAATAAACAACAACTACAGTTGGTGAGTTATGTCATCATCATCATCATTCTATACAGTCCACTGCTGGACATAGGCCTGCCCTAATGTCGCCCTGTCTTCAGCTTGCCAGCAGTCTTTCGCAAATCCTCATCACACCTGGTCGGACGGCATCCTACACTACGTTTGCCGAGTTGCGGTCTCCACTCAAGAACACGATTACCCCAGCGGCCATTTACGCGATATTGTTCTGTGGTCATGACGTCAGTTGAATCTGAGACCTGAAAAAATGCGCTGATGTTGCTGATGACAGTTCATACTTATTAGTACTTATCAGTCTGCAGTTAGCTCAATTGTTTCAGTATGCAGTTAGCTCAATTATTCCAATTGTAAATACTAGTTCTAATTTATTTCTTTATTTGATTTTAATTTTCTTTGTTAATAAAGCGTATAAAGATTTACTTATTAGTTTGCTACACAGCCAAATGACATATTTCACGGTGTTTAAAATAAGATTAAAAATAACTGAAACATTGAAAGATTTTACCACTATTTTTCCTAGGCTATCTCAATAATACATTTTTAGGTATTTTGTAATATACCTATCTAGTAATATTGTAATAAATAACAAAAAAAACATTTTAAAATAAAAAACGTTATACCTACCTTTCGTTTTATTATTTAATTGGTTCGATCCACTTATTGCATACATCGTCCACGTCGATATGACGCAACTGTCATGGCAGACATTGCAGCATGCGCGCGAACCAATCACTGCTTTCGTACAGCAAGCGCCGAACCAATCCCTGTTTACCTTCGATTTTAAACCAATCACCAAACATGCCTATTTGTAACTTTGGATGTGATTCGTTATTTGAATCATACGTCGTTTTGGTTTGAAGTAGAACCACTTTTGGTTTGGCATTTGTTTTGAATTAGACTTCCTGACTTATTATTTATTCGTAGCCTACAGCCGATATTTTCCCGACCTCGGACTTAACAATTCAACTGTTTAGCGTGCCCAGAGGCAAATAGACGTTACGCTCACATTCACAGCAATACTTCGAAAATCTGATTATTATTATTTTCTTATTGAAATTAATAGAAATATATCTGCATATTTATTTTAATATTAATGATTTTATGTCAAATTTAATCATCACAAAATATATATTTTACCACTCAATCGTAAAATTTCTAAAAGTGACGTCACCGTTCACCGTATTGTCATAAAGCTAGCGGGATATATGAATATATTTTACGATAATATTTTAACTGAACGCCTGCAAACTGAATTTAATTTTATTCTTTGTGTTATAAATCATATATTATGTTGTAGATTGCGCCCCGTGCCATCTTCACGACCGGTCAAGGCGCCAGCGCTGTGGGTCTTACTGCTTACGTTCGTAAAAACCCTACAACAAGGTAAAAACATGGTATTTTTCACTCTATTTAATGTGCAGGTTTGTGAATTTCACTTGGGTAAGTGAATATGTTGTCGGGCTATATTATTGGGCTGGCCATATCTCGAGAAGAACCGACAACCGCTGGGGTAAACGTGTTCTTGAGTGGAGACCGTGACTCGGCAAACATAATGTAGGACGCCCTTCGACCAGGTGGAATGACGATTTGCGAAAGACTGCTGGCAGAATCTGGATGCGACAAGCTGAAGACAGGGTGCTATGGCGGTCATTAGGGGAGGCCTATGTCCAGATGTGGACTAATATAAGCTGATGATGATAATGATGAAGTGAAGTGGGCACGAATTCCCAAAAGGAACCTATTCACTCTGTACTGTCCACTCATTTATTTGCTGTTTGTTCTACTTCTTTTTTTTTGACTAGCTTTACTGCCACAACTCTGCCAGTGTCAATGTCAAAAGAGTCATAAACTTTGCAAGACTATTAATCTCCCTAATTTTGACAGGTGTGTGACCTCTTGTGTGGCCTACTTCACGGATCGGGCTGAAATTATGATAAAGATAATTCTATTCCTGGAAAACATACATAGGCTACTTTTATCCGTTTTATATTTATAGTTATTTATACAAAGTAGACTTTAAACAGCTTGAAAATACATGCTTAGTGCATCAACATTAAAAGTTGACACATCATGCAAAAAAAAATAACATTAATACGGCGACAGACAGATAGAAATAACGTTTATACGTTTTCAAAGAATCAAAGCGAGTGAAGACGCTGGCACTGGCACAATCTAGTTGTCAATAAAAATTAAACGTGTTCATCAGCTTTTAAATTATTAAACAAAGAATGTGTTTTCAGGGACTGGACATTAGAAGCCGGCGCGCTGGTGCTAGCTGACCGCGGCGTTTGCCTTATCGACGAGTTTGATAAGATGAATGATCAGGTATACACAATGAGCGGCAGAAACGTGTCATTCTTGCCATTATATTAAAAAATAAACAAATTTATTAAGATTAAGCATTTGTTTGCGAGTATTATTAAATACTCACATACAAATGCTTAATCTATCTATTCTCTTGGCTATTATTTTGAACACCTGTAGGATCGTCAGGAAATTCCTGAAAAATAAGGATTCAAGTTTCTCTCTCTGAAGTGCACTTGACTCGGGCCCGTGCACTTTGGATTTTACCAGTTATTAGAATTAGATCTTAACCCAATGATAATATACTGGACAATAATTCACACAGCCCCAAGCTAAGCAGAGCTTGTGTTATGGGTACTAGATAACTGATATACTAACACACTCTATTACATAAATATTTTTTCCTGCGATTCAGGAAGATGCGGGTTCGATTCCCACCTATGGATAAATGTACGATCGGCAAATATTTGTTTCGGGTGTTCTGGATATTATCTGTGTAAGTAAAATAAAAATATCTAAATGTAAAATATTAAGTATGTCAGTCATCTAGTACGCATAAAACAAGCTCTGCTTAGCTTGGGGCTAAATGATGTTGTTTATACTGTCCAGGTCCAGCGCATTATAAAAAAGTCCTAAATGTTGTACCAGCGCGGTGCTATTCTGAAATTCCATTTCTGAGTCTTCAACACGGAGTCTGACAGAGATTTGCATGAAATTCAAATATTTTAGCGATTTTTAATGCTACCGGAGTTTCTGAATAGCAAGTACAATTTTTCTTTAAAAAGTTTTCCCTCGATCTGACGGGATCTGATTAGATTTTTTTATTATTTCGCTGTAATTAAATATAATTTTTTGCAGGACCGAACCTCGATCCATGAGGCTATGGAGCAGCAGTCGATCTCAATATCCAAAGCTGGTATCGTCACATCACTACACGCTAGGTAATACCAATCCCTTCGAAACAAATCTACTAGAAAAAGGCGTCACGCTCATAAGCACAAATCATCTACTGCTGAATTCCCCCATCCCCCAAAAGTGGGGGGTTATGCCAAAATTATGCACTAAATCACCATGCTGGGTAGACGGAGACTGGTGATTGAAAAGGTGTCGTGTGGCCCCATCTTGGAACGCCCAGGAAGACATGGCACGACAAACTTGATTCACAGAAGACAGGATTCAGAAAAAGAATGTGAACGGCTTTATTTCTTTAGGTTTATAAAATAAGCACTTAGACAAGTAACCTTTATTTACTATAAATTATGAAAAATAAGTAATAAAGGGTTCATTACGGATGTAAGCGGGTTAACTACGAACCTTATTTGTGTTGTTCTTCCAACACAAATAAGGTTCGTAGTTAACCCGCTTACATCCGTAATAAATTCGTCAAACTACGATAGTTTTTGTAGTAAAATAAAGGGTTGTTGATTCTCGATAGTCGAGAGAGATCTTGACGTAATTTTTTTTGTCCTTTGGTGGTAGATGTGAAAAAGAAACCACACCTATCGTGACCTATTACTGGAAAGAGAAATAAGAAATGCCTTTGCCAGTGAAACATTGAGGCAGTAATGATGAAAAAGAAGCGAACCATTCTGGGCAAGACCTTTTTACGTACATATTTCCTTCCATATCTTGTTCAATATAATAAAAAAATATTTTGCTTGCTTGTACATTTATGTACATAGATTATGTGTAACTAGGTAAATAGCAATAGGTACATGCACCCTGTAAGGCCATTCGCTGCCAATGAGTTAATTTCAGATTTCAATAATTTTATCACATTAGACAAGTCAAAAAGCTTGCGATACTATCAAATAAGACATACATTGGTAGTGATTCTGTCAGCACCAAACCTAAACTTAACTAGCGTAAAAAGATTGCTGTCCCCTTTTTTTTCGATTGAAATAAAAGAGACGGTAATAATTTTAGGCTATTTTAGATTAGGTTTTGTACCAACAGAATCACTGCCATTGGCAGAATTGCGTCAATCCAGAGCCATTAGCGGCCTGCACACGTAAGGTTCGGACCGCGGGAAATTGCACGTGCCATTCCATTCCGCGCTGCGGAACGTGTTTATGCGCGGGGCTGACAGTTCGGGTCACTATAATGCACGACAATTTATTGTACGACTGAATAATGTACACCATGATAATCCGTGTCAAAACCTATTAAAATTAGAAGCCATGACACGGATTATTAAGGTGTACATTATTCGGCCCCGACAGTTCGATCCTAAGGTAAAACTTTTAAAATTTATAACGTTTCACGCGCCATTCGAAATAAATAAATTAATGCCGGACAATTCACACAGCATTATCTAGCCCCAAGCTAAGCAGAGCTTGTGTTATGGGTACTAGATAACTGATATACATAATATTATACAAAACATAGATAGATATTTTTTTATTATAATATAGAAAACGACCAGAACACCCTGAAGAAATGTCTGCAGATCGTGCACACATTTGTCCCGAGGCGGGAATCGAACCCACAACCGTCTGCGTCGCAGGCAGACCTTCGCCCACCGCGCCACATCGGTCGTAAATGACAGATAAAAGTACAGGAGTAGAAAAAATGTATAACGTTTCACGCGCCAGTCGAAACTGTTGAACGTTGCAGAACCTTCTTGTGCAGGCCGCTAATTGAGCAGTACAAGACAAGACACATTTAAAACACTACAACTACTACAAATTACTAGCTGTACTCGCCTGCTACTTCGCACGCGCTTTTCAAATAGCCTATGTCCGTCTTCGAGATACAATTTACCTCTTTAACAAATTTCATTAAGATCCGTTCAGCCGTTTAGGCGTGAAAATGTAACAGACAGACAAACAGAGTTACTTTCGAATTTATAATATTTGTAAGGATTATCTGAACAGAAATAAGGTGTCATTCATTTTCTCTTCAGTTAAATTTATTGTCCACTAGTGCAATCAAGTAATCATTGAAAAATATCCTAGGTACTATAAAAATTATGTTGTAAATAAACATCATATTAAAATAGTAAAAGTAAAAAAGTATTTATTACAGCAAAAGACATAGACAATAGGGATGTTAACAATTTTTCGGAATTGCTTTTATTTTGAAGATGGACTCTTGTTTAGCATAAAAAAAAATATTTTCTTTAAAAATATTACTATTTTCGATAAGAAAATGTACAAAAATAGAGTAATTTTAAACTTTTCCGCTAAAACACTAACAACTGTCACGTAACAGAAATGACGTCACGAACCGCAAAACGATGGTCGCGATTCATGACATGACTGTATGTTGTATGTCCATTGTTCGATTAGGACATGTGTTTTCTTAATTTTACTTGAATACAAACAATCAAAATGAACACAAAGTTTTACAAAACCTGTGCAGTGCCCCCTGTGTAAAAGTACAACAATTACTATACCGGAAAAACTGTTTATTCATGTGCCAAAAGATAAGCAAATGTTACGAATTTATTGTTTTAGCACATAACCTAACTTTGTAAACAGTGATTTAAACGATGTTCTAAACACGATAAATTATATATAAAAAGCAGAAAATCATCTATTACACATGTACTTGACTGTTATTTATGTATTCGTAGATAGATAAATGGTATTAAACGTAAAAGAGTACCTACAAAGATGTTTTCACGTTCCTGAATTCTGAACCACAAAAGTCTTCGTTTCTTGCAAAAAAGTTTGCCACCATCAACAAATCTACTTTTGGTAAGTTGGAACTATTCCCTTTAGTGAATCCGGATTCCATCATGTATTAATATTATGTAATTTACAGACTAATTCGTCGTTATGAGAAAATGCAGAAAGGTAAACAAACAGTGCGACAGCTAGTTTTGCAGCTAGTGACGTCATAAGCTTATAATGGCGTTTGCAGTCACTTGACAACAGATTATAAATATAGCATTTAAAATCATTTTTAATAAATTCAATAAGTTATATTATATTATAAAAATGTGATTTTCGATATTCTAATAATACAAATGATTATAAAATTAACACTAAACTTTAATTTGTGATTATGGTTAACATCCCTATTACATCAAGTGCACATCCTTAACTATGTATTTAGGAATTAGGAAGATAAACATTTATTTATTTAACATAAACATAGTATTGTATAATATAATAATACGAATTAAAAAAATAAGTTTATGCATTGAAGTGATAAGTCAATAATATTATTCACAGATGCTCAGTAATCGCGGCGTCTAACCCTATCGGCGGGCGCTACGACGCGTCTCTAACGTTCACTGAAAACGTGAACCTATCGGAGCCCATCCTGTCTCGGTTCGATGTGCTGTGCGTCGTGAGGGACG
Source organism: Eupithecia vulgata (assembly GCA_946478455.1). NCBI lineage: Eukaryota > Metazoa > Arthropoda > Insecta > Lepidoptera > Geometridae > Eupithecia > Eupithecia vulgata. The sequence continues at coordinate 8,572,494 of OX297879.1, read as the reverse complement.
AGGCCGATCCTATGCAGGACGCGCATTTGGCCAAGTAAGTGCACATATCCTTTCCACCCACCCACTGTAACCACAAATGTAAATATCTCATCATCAACAGCCTATATTAGTCCACTGCTGGACATAGGCATCCCCTAATGAGCGCCATAGCGCCCTGACTTCAGCTTGCCGCATCCAGCATCTGCCAGCAGTCTTTCGCAAATCGTCATCCCACCTGATCGGAGGGCGTCCTACACAACGTTTGCCGAGTCGCGGTCTCCATTCAAGAACACGTTTACCCCAGCGGTTGTCGGTTCTTCTCGAAATGGCCAGCCCACTGCCACTTTAGCTTGCTTATCCTTTGAGCTATGTTGATAACCTTAGTTCTCTGTCGGATGTATTTTGCGAATCCTATCCTTCAGAGAAACTCCGAGCATAGCTCTCTCCATACCTCGCTGGGCGAGTTTAAACTGGTGGACCAGCCCTACCGTGAGTGTCCACGTCTCTGCTCCGTAGGTCATGACGGTTAGGACGCACTGATTGAAAACTTGTTTTCAAGCATTGCGGTATGAAAATATCTAAGCAACTCAAATTTCCAGATTCGTAGTAAGCTCGCACATCCGCCACCACCCGACGCAGCGCGGCGTCGCACTCGAGGACAACGCGGGCCCGGACCCCGAGTTCGTACTGCCCCAGGACGTTCTGAAGAAGTATATCGTCTACTCCAGGGAGAATGTGCATCCAAAACTACAGGTATAGTATTAATTACTTGTTTGTAGTTCCAGCCCCCCTAGCACTGGGATTGTTGTCAAGGGTAGAGAAAAATTACGTCATTTCGTCATCGAATGCGTAAATTGTTTGAAATGCTTTCCTTCAACTTCAATAATGTACGCAATGTATGGCGATGCGATGTTATTATTGTCTATTCTACCCTAGACAACAATCACCATGCTGGGGGACAGGCCTGGATTAAAACATAGGCTAATTTTTTCCCATAAATCATTTCCCACGGTATATCGATTTGAACGGTTGAGATTGGATTGGGATACTAAACCATTACCTAACTACTCACATAACAACCCAAATGAGTCGTATTGCTGTTTTTTTGACAAATTCACCAATGCGTTTAATTCAATATTCATACCCAAGTCGATCATGGTCTCAGAAAAACTTAACTTTTGTGAGTGGGCAACAGTAGGTATACATAAGAGTAGAGAAAAGTTGTATGAACTGTATAGCGAAAAACAATATAATTTTAGCCAGGAATTTAAAGAAAAAGTAAAAAAATACTCAAAAATGTTTAGAAAAGTTTGCCATATAGCAAAATCAAATTATATCAGCTCTAAAATTAGAAATAGTGAAAATGTTATAAAATCAACATGGAAAATCATAAATAGTGAGACTGGAAAGGTCAGTGCCCATGATAATGACTATAATTTAAAGATTAATGATTGCTTAATCAAAAATGACCTTGAAGTAGCCCAAGCGTTTGAAAACTTTTTTACTGACATTCCGATCTCTACTACAAAGTGTCTAAACTCTTCTCAAGTAATCGCTGAGTCATTACTCACAGAAAATGTACAAAAATGCAAATGTAAATTCAATTTCAACCATGTCGATGAAAAAGACATTAAAAAAGCCTTTAACCTTTTAAATGTAAAGAAAACTGCAGATCTCTGGGGCATTTCCGTTAGAATTATTAAACCATTGATTGATACAATCGCACCAGATCTCGCTTTTATATTCAATGAATCTATTGATTGTGGCATATTTCCTGATCTAATGAAACATAGTAAAATAATACCATTATTTAAATCGGGTAGTAGATCTGACCCCACTAACTTTAGACCGATATCAGTATTGCCTACATTCAGCAAAGTTTTTGAAAAACTTATTTTACACCAATTACTTAAGCATTTCAATGGCAATGGCCTGCTACATTGTAAGCAATTCGGGTTTACTCGCGGCAGGTCAACTACTGATGCCGGTGTAGAGTTAGTAACGCATATTTTTGATGCTTGGGAGAAGTCGCAAGATGCCTTGGGTGTTTTTTGCGACTTGTCAAAAGCATTTGATTGCGTACACCACGGAACATTAATCAGGAAACTGCAACACTATGGATTAATGGACACCTCTTTGGATCTTCTTACATCTTACTTGAGCGGTAGGATACAAAGAGTTGACATTAATGGGAAACGGTCCTCGGGGTCTGTAGTTACCATGGGTGTACCGCAGGGTTCTATCCTCGGTCCCTTCCTATTTCTAGTTTACATTAACGATCTGCCTCATCTTGTTAAGAATAATCACGAGATTGTATTATTTGCTGATGACACTTCATTAATTTTTAAATTGAAACGACAAAACATAAACTTCGACGATGTAAATAATGCAATATCAAAAGTAGTCAATTGGTTTAGTGTCAATAATCTTTTGCTCAACGAAACCAAAACTAAATGTATTAGATTTGTTTTACCGAATGTAAAACAAGTTAAGGCTAATGTATACGTAAAAGAAGAATCGGTAGAATTTGTGGACAGTACCGTATTCTTAGGAATTACCTTAGATAGTAAACTTCAATGGGGCCCGCACATAGATAAGCTATCGAAGAGACTAAGTTCTGCAGCATATGCAGTCAAAAAAATCCGTCATCTTACAGACGTTGATACTTCTAGACTAGTATATTTCAGCTACTTCCATAGTATTATGTCTTATGGTATACTGCTGTGGGGGAACGCTGCAGATATTAACACCGTATTTGTGCTGCAGAAGAGGGCTGTTCGTGCAATCTATGATATGGGTCCCAGAGAGTCCCTACGTGATAAATTTAAAGAAATAAACATAATGACAGTACCGTGTCAATATATTTATGAAAACTTGTTGTACACTCATAAGAATATCAATCGGTTCCCCAAAAATAGCGATATACATAATTTAAATACTAGAAATAAGAATAAACTCGCTGTGCCCACAACTAGGCTACACAAGATTAATGTATCTTTTAAAGGACAATGTATACGCTTCTACAACAAAACTCCAAGTGAGTTGCAAAAATTATCAATAAATAAATTCAAACAAATTGTCAAACATATCCTTTGTAAAAAGGCTTACTATAAAATATCAGATTATCTAGACGATAAAAAAGCTTGGGACGAGTTTTGCTCCAACTCGAAAACTAACATTCTAACAAGGTAAAGGTTTCTTGTTCGCTTCTTTACTTTACCTTAAAAAGATTGAAGTGGACAAAAAATCAAAGTGATCACTTTATTTCCTAGTTTTACTTATGTAATCTGAATTTTTGTGACGTGTCCAAGAGTCCTGTAAGGTCTAAAGGAAATAAAGCACTTTGAATTTTGAATTTTGAATTTTGAATTTTGAATTTTGAATAGAAATAACCTTTGAATGTTTCCATAGAAACCAACGCGTGCGAAACCGTGGGCAGAAACTAGTATTTAACTTATTGATTGTTTTGAAAAATGAAACACATAAATAAATAATGCATAATAATGCAATTCACACAGCATTCTCTAGGCTCAAGTTAAGGAGAGCTTGTGATAATGCTTGTGCTTTAGTTTCTGTTATATATTTGTTATGTGTAATAAAGAATTTTCTATCTATCTATCTTTGTTGACAGAACATGGATCAAGACAAAGTGGCCAAAATGTACAGCCAGCTTCGACAGGAGTCTTTGGCTACGGGAAGTTTGCCTATTACCGTTAGGCATATAGAATCGGGTAAGCTCAAACTCCTTCTTACTTCGCTGTATCTCAGAAAATACAGGGTGTTTGGCTCAACGTTTGTCTTAATGGAAACCGGGGTTAGGTAGAACTAAGTGCAATAGCTTGGCGGCTTTTTTACACAACAAGACTTTCTTTAGAATTATGATATCAAAATATTTTTTCTAACTCTTCTATATTTGATGTGTCTCATAGTAAATAATTATCTTTCCAGTGATTCGTATGAGCGAGGCACACGCCCGCATGCACCTGCGTTCTCAAGTGAACGAGGAAGACGTCAACATGGCTATCAGGACTATGCTGGAGAGCTTCGTCGATACGCAGAAATACAGCGTTATGAGGGCTATGAGACAGGTACCTTTCGAACTCTTAACCTTTGGCAGAAGGATTATCATTTCTGCCTTTTTCACTGGTATCACTTGATGTTTCTTACACCATCTTCTTAAGAAAGAAAATAACAATCAAATAATAGAATTAAATTAAAACTAGTATTTACAATAAAAACAATTGAGCTAACTGCAAACTGTTGTAAATAATCTACAGGTAGCTCAACTGATCCATATCAATACCAGTCGGAAGCGTGCCCAAGACACTGGCTGCATTGCCCCGCTGTATGGCAATGCTGATGCGTTGAGCATCTATCTTATTATTATTATTTATCTTACTATCTTCTTAACTATATAACTAATAACTATACAACTATCTTCTTTGACGACCTCTGTGGCGCGGTGGGCGAAGGTCCGCCTGCTACGCATGAGGTTGCGGGTTCGATTCCCGCCTTGGGACAAATATTTGTACGATCTGCAGGTATTTGTTCCGGGTGTTCTGGTAGTTTTCTATGTATAATAAAAAATATCTATCTATGTATTGTATTATATTATGTATATCAGTTATCTAGTACCCATAACACAAGCTCTGCTTAGCTTGGGGCTAGATAATGCTGTGTGAATTGTCCAGCATTATTTATTTATTTTATTTAACTAAGAACCGACTTGAAATTTCAGAATATTTTGACTGTTTTTTTAATCTTCTCCTTTTTGAAGTCCATTTAATAGCAAAGGAAGTACGAAATCTGAAAACAATTGGGTGTGATTTTGAGTAAGTAGCAGGTAAAAAGTTAGTCCCTTTCTTACTAGTAGTACAGTTATCTTTGTCTATCGAGTTGCTTGTTAATCCGCGTTGACTGGTTACATTGTTCAAACCAGTTACATTGTTAGAGTGCGTGTTCAGGCAAACGAATCTTAATTTGACCACTTTAAGAACGGTTTCTTATGTCATGTAGCATATCGTTAGAAAGGGTAATAAGTAAAGAACTTTTTTAAAGAAAGCTAAATTCAAAATGAACTTTAGTTTTTTTTTAAATGAATTGATAAGTTGTCACTTTTCATAACATTTACACCGATTTACCACTTTGAAAGCTCAGAAGTTTTTTTGTGGATATCAATTGTAACATGTAATGATTTATTTAGAATAAGAAAACATTGTAGAATACAAGCATACTTTGTTTTGTGGTATTATAACCACAAACAAAAAAGTTAGGACGATTTAAAGGCAAGATTTCGGGTAAATTTCAAAAAAATAAAAAAAAAACATATCTAGACTACCGTGAGACTTAGGATATTGGGTCTCACAGGGGAAAATAGCACATGACCCCCCCCCCCCCCCCCAAAAAAATCATGTCGGTCCATGTGCAAAACACACTGTATAATAGCGCTAAGTAGAAAACTTCCTTAGCGCTATTTACAAAATGGTTTGATACGGCAATTAACAACGCACATGTCTATCTGAAGGTCCTGCAGGGACGCGCCGCCGGGGCTAGGCATTGAATGCATTAAAACCTCACCTTCCGCTTTTAAGTAGGTCACAATATTATAATGGAAGATCGAAGATCATCGAAACTTCTCTGTTACAGACATTCCAGAAATACCTGTCATACAAGAAGGACCACAGCGAACTGCTATACTACATCCTGCGACAACTTACCATGGACCAACTAGCGTACATGCGGGGGCTGCACAACCACTCGCAACCTACCATCGAGATCTCAGGTCAGTTGGTATGACTTCATCTAGCTAGAGAAAGAAGGACCACAGCGAACTGCTATACTACATCCTGCGACAACTTACCATGGACCAACTAGCGTACATGCGGGGGCTGCACAACCACTTGCAACCTACCATCGAGATCTCAGGTCAGTTGGTATGACTACATCTAGCTAGAGAAAGAAGGACCACAGCGAACTGCTATACTACATCCTGCGACAACTCACCATGGACCAACTAGCGTACAAGTACATGCGGGGGCCGCTAAACCACTCGCAACCTACCTACCATCTTGATCTCATATCAGGTCCCTTTTTTCCGTATTTTAACTTCTACATGCGAGAACACATAAATGTCTATTTGTTATTATGTAAGTTGCTGACTGACATCAAACGGGACGTTCATTGTTGTGTTTACGGTAATTTGGGACGCGTGTGAGCGCGGTGATATTGCTTTTAGCGTATCCAGAATATGGGTCACTATAATGCACGACAATTTATTGTACGGCCGAATAATGTACATCTTGATAATCCGTGTCAAAACCTATTCAAATTGGAAGCCATGACACGGATTATCAAGGTGTACATTATTCGGCCGTACAATAAATCGTCGTGCATTATAGTGACCCCAGAATAAGATTATAATGACATTGACACTTGTGAGCACACTCCTGAGTGCTCCGAATTAATGATAGCACTCAACTGCCAATAAAGTTATATCTGATTCGGAACGCAAAATATCTTCGTGTTCGCTACCAGCGCTGTTATCGTATTTCGGAATGCACGTCTAAAATACCTTGTTAAAAATCATATGATTCTCCTTTTAGAGCGAGACCTGTTGGAGCGAGCGAGACAGATCAACATCTCCGATCTGAAGCCATTCTACGACAGCAGAATATTCAAGCTGAACAACTTCAGTTACGACGTCAAACGTAAAGTTATTATTCACACGATGCCCGAAGCGCCGGCCGCTAGTTAATTTTTATTTATTTATGTTAATTAAGATAAGGTAATTTAAGGCGAATAGTGGTTGTCGCAGACCTGGACCACACCACTACCGCGCAGCTCAATACCTATGTGTATTCAAATAAGTTTTATCTCTTAATATTTAGTTGCATTTTATATTGACGACAGAGCCCCGAGTTCATTTAACGATAATATCGAGATGTGACGTCTCATTTTTCCATAGATACAGCGCCTCTATCGAGCGGACAGAGAACATAGCAAATCCCCTACAAAAACGAGACTTCACGATCATGTTTCGATAGTATGCAGTGTGCAGCTCATGTGCCGCTTGTAGCTATGAGCAGCCACGAGTTTAAGCTCCGTGAATGCTAATTTTTGTGCTGTGTGGTAGCGGTGCTGGATGATGCTTTGTCCTGTGAGCAGCGAAACTAAGGTCGTGTACCTAGTTAGTTTACTAGATTTAAGTTCTATAAAAACCCACCAATGTTTTTTATCTACATTAACCATAAGCCAGATTTGGTGTTGTGTGTGTAGGTATACCTAAATATTTTTAAAATGAGATCTGAAAATATTTGATGGCCTTTTACTGCCCCATATTGTACCGTGATACTGTTGTTTAAAGTGCCTTTGTGAAATCACATTAGTATAAGAAGTACAAATTGTTAATTAAGTTTGTAATTGTATTTTTATGTATGTGGACTCGTTTTTAATATTTCTTGAATAAACATTGAATCATGACTTTTGTTTTCTGTTTTCTATTACTTTCCTTACCATTCCCTCATTCCTGCCGCCATGACGATTTTTTGTATAGACTAGAATCGTCATCATTTCGCCTCCAGCCCACACTGCTAGACATACAATACAATAATAATAAGTTTATTTCCAAAAAGCTTATACTAATACACCTTTATGAACAAATCAGACAACATAGGCTCACTAGTGTTTACTAGTCAACCTCCAAGTGGAATGTTTGTAATTAAACAACAATAATAATTAAAACCATGGACAAATTATTTAATTTATCTATGCTAAAACTCGCTTGCTTGAATTTAGCATTAAATTTAGTTAATAAAAAAAAAATAACGCTTGACAAGTCACACAGCATTACCTAGCCCCAAGCTAAGCAGAGCTTGTGTTATGGGTAGGTACTAGATAACTGATATACATAATACAATACAAAACACAGATAGATATTTTTTATTATATATAGAAAACGACCAGAACACCCTGAACAAATGTCTGCAGATCGTACACACATTTGTCCCGAGGCGGGAATCGAACCCGCAACCCCCTGCGTCGCAGGCAGACCTTCGCCCACCGCGCCACAGAGGTCGTCAACTTAATTGTAAGCTTCTCGAAATTGTTTCTGGATACACTTACCTTTGGGCCCCTACGGAACGTAGGATATTGGCCTTGGGCAGATTCTGCAGTTGGGTAAAAACAATTTCGAGAAGGAGGCCCAGATCCAGTAGGTTGAGCCGCGTTTAGCAAACTACATACGTCGAGTCTTCTCGTCATCCATACGTACCGCAATGCTTGATAATGAAAGTTTTCAATCAGTGCGTCTTACCCGTCATGACCTACGGAGCTGAGACGTGCACGGTAGGGCTGGTCCACCAGTTTAAAGTCGTCCAGCGAGCTACGGAGAGAGCTATGCTCGTTCTTGAGTGGAGACCGAAACTCGGCAAACTTAGTGTAGGACGTCCTCCGACCAGGTGGGATGACAATTTGCGAATGACTACTGGCAGATGCTGGATGCGGCAAGCTGAAGACAAGGCGCTCATTAGGGGAGGCCTATGTCCTATGTGGACTAATATAGGCTGATGATGAATTGTAAGCAATATCTATTGAAGATCTCAAATCGACAATTAATGTACATTGCGCTTATAAAGATGCAACAAAAGAGTGATATACTTATCACTCTTACCTTTAGGCGGTTTACACATAATTCTACATTGACTTATACTTCCTTCCTACCTAACAAACAACGCGAACTTGCAAATAAAACAATTATTCACATCCATAAAATTATGTATTTTATTATCAAAAAAATTCTCACATGTTCTATAATAAACTTTTTCACTACAAAAGAAACATCTTACAATCTTAACAATATAATACTAGTCTAAGACATGTCTACTTATTTAATTTATCATCTAACTCTAAAATATCGATTAGATCAATAAGTTAAAGCAAGTTTTACAGAGCAAAAAAAGACCACAGTAAGACATCGTCTAAGTAGGAAATGTTTCGACTTAAAACAAAATCACAAGCATAAATCTCTTAGAAAATAAATAGTCACTTTTTCTAGCCCCTAATCTATATTTTATCTTTCACAAACAGTATTTGGACTGAAAAGTTAAAAAAGAAATATATAAGTAAACATTTTTTTTTCAAATACATTACACATACATATTTTCTCTATCATGCTTTCATGTTACATAAACTTTTTTAGAAAAGGACCAGATTATTTGACTTTCATAACTTTACATACCAAACAACCATAATCATTCCTATGTAATCTGGGTTTGCTTAGTTGTAATATTTTAAGACCCACAAAAACTACACATTTACAACAATTAATTCATTGATAGACATAAAACATTAATTTTTCTAATAGAAAGTGTGAAATCAGAGTTGTCTTTGTTTTAGAATTTTTCTACTGAAACATTAAAGCCGTAAGTACTTTTCTATAAGTCTACCACAATGTTTTTAGAGAAACAACGAAGATACACAACATTTATAATTGTAATACCAAATGCAGTATGTAATTTAGTATATGTAGAAATCTCTACTACATATTTCATTTGTACTTACTTATTTCTATCAAATATCATTGTTTAAAATCAGGTTAAAAATAAAACAGGCTGTTTCTAAATGGCCAGCATCAAAAAAAACCTGCTAAATACCTACCAAAGGCTATTTGCCCAGAATTCACATTTGCTAGTGTTCTACATAAAACCCATATTAATGAAACTCAACACAATTTGTACGAATAAATTAAATGAAGAATAAAAACATGAAGATTAAATTAGTTACTAGTGTTCTACATAAAACCTATTATTATTGAAACTCAACACAAATTGTATGCATAAATTAAATAAAAAATAAGTACCTACACTATGATTAAATTAGTTCCAAGTGTCTGAACAGAAACATTTATGTCAATAAATAACTTTGGATATCAGACTAATCAATGACTGTTTTGATGACTCAATTCTGTCTAGAGAGCGGGATTTACTATGGGTTTACAATGGAACAAAAAATCTGCAAATTCCAAAGTCGAAAGAACTTAATCGCTGCCAGATCCAGACTCACTGCCGCTTCCGCTCTCACTATCGCTGTCACTTTCGGAGCCGCTGCTGGAGTCGCTGTCGGAACCGCTGCTGCTATCGGAGCCTGATGCAGATGAGCCGTCGGACGAGTTGGAGCAGTCTGAGCAGTCAGCTTCAACCTTCTTCTTCTTGTTTGGCATTTTGCATTTGCCATTGCTGTTGGAGAAAATCAAGATTAACATCACATTGTTGTTGAGATAAAAAGTAACAGTCATAATTTTTAAAACTACCCTCATTTTGGATATTCTAACATAAATACATCACATTGTGTGTTTCATCCTTTTGAGTTAGCAGCTTGAAACAATCAAGCTGCTGTGTTGTTTATCCTATTAAGTTAGCAGCTTAAAACAATAAAACTGCTAAACACCAATCATCAAAGTGCATTATTTTCTTTAGACCTAACAGGACTCTTGGACATGTCATAAAAAATAAAATTGCGTAAAACTAGTAAATAAACTAATCACTTTTATTTTTTGTTCACCTTAATCTTTTTAAGGTACCTAAAGTAAAGAAGCATACAAGTATCCTTTACCTTGTGTCGTTAGCTAAAGTCATCCCACTTTTTTTATTGTCTAGAATAGATTATCCAATATTTTGTAGTAAATCCTTTTACAAAGGACATGATCGACAATGTGTATAAATTTATTTATTGATAAATTGGAGTTTGTAAGTCCTAAGTCAATAGGATGAACAACACTCAATCGAGGGTAGTTTTAAAATTCATGACTGTTACAACTGAAATACATGGTTTACGGCTGTTACAATTAATAATGAACATGTTAAAAGTTAAATCTACCTGCCAACTCAAATACAACATGCTAACAATGAAAGTTCCTCAAACGTAGAAAATAAAAATGCTCGAAATAATCAACAGGTAGGATAGACTTACCTGCAAGAGCCCTCCTCCCTAGCCTTCAGATTCCTTTTCAGGACCTGCGTGCGGGATGGACGCACCAGCACCTTGCGTTTCCCTTTGCATTCGTAGCTCCAATGCCCATACTCCAAGCATTTCTGGCAACGTATCCCTTGAGGAAAGGCAGCTGCCAGCGCTGCATGCCTGCGAACAAAATAAATTCAGCATTATTTATAGAATAGAAACCACCAATTTGAGAGAATACGACTTCAAACTTACTTCTTCTTCTCTGCTTGGTGTCTGTTGTATGTACCCAGCGTCATTTTGAGACGTCCGTTGAACGCGAAAAGCCTTTTGAATCAAACACAAAAAGGTCGGCGAGGGTAGATTAAACTTAATTGGACACTGCTTTCAATGCTAGTGATCTGGAGAGATCATCAAATGCAAATGAATGCCACAAAAATAAAACTGCACTTGCAATGCACACAGCGCGAGCGTGGGAAACAGAAAAATCGATTAAAATCCATCTACGTCACTGTCAAAAAAACAAATAAACAAAAGATTGTCTATGGAAAAGTGATGTCCTCGTGGAAACCGGCAGAAAGAAAAGGCCAAAAACAAACAAAGAAGTCAAGTCAACCTGCCGGTTTTGCAACCCTAGAAAAGGGCACTGTGCCGCGTCGCGCGTCGCGTCGTGTCGCGTCGTCAGTCGCGAATTTTAAATGGACGGAGCTGCACGGCTCAAGTTATTGCTCTGAGGAGCACGGAGTGTGTACGGCACTTGTATGGCATATCTTGCGGGCGACATTGACGGTACTACAAACTGACTTTTTTGACTGACGTGGACTTCTGTCAGTGGTTT